>OX422208.1:160322266-162924665 GCA_949130495.1 Sambucus nigra | reverse complement strand
CTCCAAATCATAAATTTATGTTTCTCCAATTTAAATATTTTTATATCTCCCAAAAATAATTAAATATTAAATCCTCAAAAATTATAGGGTGTTACAGAGAGGAGACTGTGAAAATCTGTTACTAAAGTCGTTTAATAAAATTAAACTATTTAAGTAACTCCAAACAGTTTTTTTAAGAAACTCTTTTCTTAAAAACCAAAACTATTTGAACACAAGATGTGTTTAACAAATGTATGTACGAGATCTATTCAAGATTTGATTAACAGGTTTATAAGACAGTTTAAAAAATTTAAACTCAGCACAATCAGGAATGAGATGAGGAGATGTAGAAAGATTAAGAACAAGATTTTTACGTGGTAAAACCTCACCCAACTGAGGAAACATCCACGACTCCCTCTACGGAGTAAACAAAAAAAAATCACTAAAACAAATTTAACAGTTACAAACTATATAACAAACATGCATATAACTCAGACCTATATAAGTTTAGGAATGTACCCTCTGGTGTCCTTATAACTTCTCTGCAGTTCTGATTGTTGATGTTGTTCTCCCAGTTTGCTAACTTCCAATTTGTTCAAGTTCTTTACGTCGACTCTTGTTCTCAAGATCTTATTACCAACACTTTTGGTGTGGTAGGGTGAAAGTGTTTGTGGAGGTGCTCTCTAACACATGCATGCACACACACACACTTATTATATACAACCAGTCCTAACAAATTACATATAATACTATATGCAGTGATTTTTCTTTTTCTCTCTTCTCACAAAACTTAACCTTTTTGACCTTTAAAACAATCCCAGAATCCACGACTATCTTGCTCAGAAGACGTATCAAGATCTTAATCAATCTCGGGTTTTGAAAAGATTTTTGAGATTGAAAACCACCAAGTGCGATTCCAAACTAGGTCAAAGGTCTTGTTTCAAGAGAACTAGAAACATAAAACATTATTGTTGATATCAAAGTTAAAAAAATTTACAGAAAAAGAATCAACAATATATTTCTCAAGTTGAGAAACTAAATGTGCAAATCTTAGTGTAATATAACATGAAGAACTCAGATCTGAAATTTCTATACGGCAAAAAATAGATCTAAGACACAATGTTTAAGTTGGACACAAGATCTAAAGAACAAAGAGGTTACAGCAACAAACCAATCTAAATAAAACAACTCTCAAACACACAAACACTCAAGGTTGTGTTTGGGATATATAGTAGTTGAAAAGGGGGTTTAGATTTGAAAATGGTGTTGATGATTTAGGGTTAGGGTTAGGGTTTCTAACTCTTTCTCTCTCTTATGGTTTCTCTCTTTCTCTCTCTTTTCCCTCTTCTCTCTCTACTCTCTTTTATTTTCTCAAAAGGACGAAGTGGCAAAAGTCTTCGAAGGCTGAGAGGAAGGGTCCTTTTATAAGAGGCTGAGAATATTCGAGAATGAGAACCAAAATCAAAGGTTCAGATTGAGTCAAGATGGATTGACTTTAATCCAAGGGTTCACGATATGCGGTGATTAAAACTCACCTGATTGGTTCAAATGGGGTTCACAAGGATTATGAAAGGGCACATGCAGATCGTTGATAAAAACGATCCAAAGGTTGTAAACATGCGCTGGTTTATACTCTATAAAGAAACACACTTTCCACCAATCAAAAGGCAACAAATGTTTGTCAATAAGAAGAGATAAAACGCGCATCTGAAAATAATTAAAAAGACACCCTGAAGTCTCTGCCGCTTTCGCATTCTACCCAAGCCAACTTTAAACCAATATAACCATCAATGCTAAATTACAAATTGACCCCGAAAACTTTTAAAACCAAGTTTTAATTAATAAAAACTTATTTTAAAATGTTTATAAAATCCCAAAAAAATATTTAAAAAGCAATATCATGGATTTAAACACACTCAACATATGTACACACACTTATATGCAATAAGAGATGTAATTGAACCATTCTACTATGTGTGAGTGTTGGTAATATGGTCTAAATCACTTCAATCTAGAAGGATGAAATAGCAATGATAGCTCTGGGGTTCTTTGGATTCTAGGTTAGACATAATTTTGTCACAATTTCCAAACTAGATGAACACTTATACAATATAGACTCAAGTGAGTCAAGAGTATAAGGTGCTTCAGACTGAATCTGTTCATCTCCCCATACCATTGCCATAGGAGGTTTTTACCCCTCGCTCATAGTTTCATATTTGAGAAAGGTTCCAATTTTTTATGGGGCAGGATTGAACATACGCTACCGTCGAGAAAACTTTTAGGTTCAGAAATTAAAAGTAAATCTTCTGATTGTGGCCCTAATATTCCAAGTAAGAATCCAAAATTTAAGAATGTCAAGCGTAAGAAGACCCCAATTGGGAATGAAACTGAGACAAGAAAGTCATGGTCTAGGAGGTTAATTTTATTTGACATGCCTTATTGGAAGAATAACTTGGTGCGCCATGTATTGGATGTCATGCATTCAGAGAAGATTATCGCTGAACATATTGTGGGCACATGCCTTGGGGGGAGTCATTTGAAGGATGGAGAAATGCACGAAAAGGCCTTAAATTGTTGAAACTTAGGCCATAACTATGGTTGAAAGAAGATAGTAGGGGAAGGACAATAATTCCCCCTGGTGCATTTACTTTGACGACTGGGGAAAGAAAGGTGCTTTTAGACACAATTTATAATTTGAAGGTTCCATCTAATTTTTCATCCAACTTGCAAAGGACTGTGAATTATGCTACCCATGATTTACATAAGTGTAAGTCCCACGATTGGCATGTGATCATGCAATTAGTTCCTCTATTGTGCATTATTTTTCCAGGCACAAGGATTTACGGAGTGCTATTATGAAAATTAGTATCTGCTTCTCACTTTTGTGTGAGAAGGTAGTCAATCGAGAACACATAGTGGCTGTAAAATTGGCGGTGACCGAAGCAATTTATGTGTTGGAGAAATACTTTCCCCCATCATTCTTTTACATAAGTGTTCACTTATTGGTACACCTATGCGAGGAGGCACTTCTTTGCGGTCCAGTTAGATATCGATGGATGTATCCGTTTGAAAGATTGATGAAAGTATTCAAAGATTACGTCAAGAGTACATGATACATTGTAGGATCAATTGCAAAGGAATACATCACCGTGGAGACATCAATCTATACTCAGGAACATATGCCTAACTTGACCACCGTTGATGGCATTGATGATTTCATCGATGAGGGTGGTCATGTGATGGGCAAACGAGTGAAATTAATGAGTTTGCAACATGGACAAGTAGCTCGTTATCTACCTGACACACATGAAGATGTCGAAGAATGGAAAATGTAAGTTTAAATTATTTTAAGTTTTGCATTATTTTAGATTATTTTATAAATGATTAATTTTGTAATACGTTCGTCACATTAATTTTATGCAAAAAATATGAAGCCTGTGAGAATAATAAAAGACGAAAATCAATGGCACAATCAGACAACGAATTTAGGTTGTGGTTGTCACACGAGGTAATTATAATGAAAATGGATGTTATATCACGTTAGATTACAGCAAAACTTTACAACTAACCTGATTAATTTATCTATATTCTCAGCTCTTAAAGACGGGTGATGTGACATCAAGGCTTACTCGTCTAGCCATTGGACCCTTGTTCATGGCACAAGAGTACAAAAAGTATTGATTGAACAGTTATGTATTCGGCGCAAGGGTGTACGAGAAAAGTACAAATGTACAGAACTCGGGCATTTCATATAAGGCTCTTACTTTATTTCAAGCGAGTGCAAAAGATAAAAAACTCGTTGAATCTGAAATGATTTACTATGGTGTAATTCGAAATATATTTGAATTGGACTATGTAATCTTCAAATAGGTTGTATTTTACTGTGATTGGGTAAGAGTTGAGGATAAAAATGCTTGTAAAATTGATCCTGGCACCAATTTGATCATTGGTGACTTGTCCAAGTTGAAGATCAATGAACACGTGAGTGATGATCCGTTTGTTTCTGCATTTCAAAAGTTCAAGCAAGTGTTTTACTCGGAGTATCTCAACAACGAGCCATGGTCAATCGTCCTACATGCGCTAAAGCGTCTAAATGGTAGTGTGGATGACTTGGCAGCTCCTACTGAATATCAATCCATTTTTTATGATAACCCGAATTTGAAATAATTTTTAGATTTGTAATAAGTATTCCAATTATCGGACAATAGTTTGATGCTTTTAATTCATTTGTACTTGATCAATTTAGTGCATGTACTATTTAGATTTAATTCTTAAGAATTAATTCAAAGTGCATGTCTAGTGGGTGTATTATTCTAGTGTTTTATTATTATCGGACATCAATTTAATGCTTTTAATTCATTTGTACTTGATCATTTTATCTCTTTCCTTTGTATGTGTGTGTGTGTGTGTGTGTGTGTGCAGGTGTGTGGGGGGAGTTTTCAATTTTTTTCTAAAATTACTTCGTGTCACGACCCATTCGAGAGTGGCACGACCACGGAAAATGTTTGTATGTCTTCTTCAGGTGTGTGTGTGCAAGTGTGTTTGTATTCTTCTAATTTATTTGGATTGGTACTAATAACAACAATTTTACAGAAAATGTCTCCTTCAGGGATTAAGGCAAGGGTGATGATGATGATGATGATGATGATGATAATGATGATGTCTTTTTCAGGGCTCGGCGATAGCGGAGGTGACGAGGGATCCTCGGCCCCTAGGTTCCCCAAATGGGGAAAATTAGGAATGGTCGTTGAGAATAAGACAGGCATATTGACTAGATCCCTAGAGCTAGTGAAGACGATTATCGGCCCGGGGTACACCAGTTGGAGGGAGGTTCCAAATGAGCTCAAGTTAGCTATTTGGGCGGCACTACAGGTAATGTATTTTTATTTCAATTTCAATTTATATTTATATTTATTCACAACTAACACTTACATTGTTTTTGTTTTGTATTTGTTTGACATGAACAATTCAGTCTGCCCCCAAAACTCCGCGATTCTGTGTTAGAGCAGTTGAGGGAGCAACACAAGACATGGAAGAAGAATTTATGAGCCCGGTACTTTGGGAAGACCTGGGACTCCATTATCAGAATGCGTGAGTTCGTCCTGCCGAAGGAACCGATCGCATTGCCACAATGGCAAAAGTTCATTGACAATGAGATCGAGGAGCGATAATTGGCATCTCGCCAATTGGAGAGGTAAAATCGGGAGAAAAAGATGGGCGTGCACTATTTCGATCGGACGTCTTACGCCGAGGTGTCGCACAGGATGGTAAGTTTTTATTTTTCTATAATTATAGAAATATGTTATTCTGCATTATTTTACTTTGCGTTACTTGCTAATTTTGTATTATTATATTTCAAGGGACGGGGAGTGGCCCTGGGTGTAGTCCACATAGGCTCGATGCCTATATGGCAATTCAGACGAAGAAGGGAAAGGATAAGGACGTGTCCCCGAGCATCACAACCACGATTGTTAGTAATTCCATAGTTTAATTTTTATGAATTACATTATAATTTTTTATTTACATATTTAACTAATCGTGTGCTTTTTGTCATTTCAGACAAAGCTTAAGTAAGTGCATGAGTTGCAGTCTGATGCCGATAAGGCATCTTTATCCACGGACGCACTCAGCCAAGTTTTTGGTGCTGATCGCAAGGGGAGGACTAGAGGATGAGCTCACGGGTGGGAAAATCTAAGATCATCATAATGGAGACGAGCAACACCAGGTTGGCTCGTCAGGTGGACACGCATGACGCGAAGCTATCAAGGTTGGAGGTGATGGTCCGAGATATGTACGCATTCATGAAGCGTCGGTTGGGCGAAAAGGGAAAGGGTAAGTGGAAGGAGAAGATGGTGGAGGAGGAGGAGGATGAGGATGAGGACGTGGACGTGGACGTGGACGTGGACGTCATTGGTTCATCATCGATACGCGCGGACTCACCGCTTGATGATCTAGTCCCCTACTTGGCTCCCTTCCAGCGGCCTATGTCAATAATTGGTTGGCCGAGCGTATTTTGACGCGACATATGTGATGGCCAGCGGATGGCGAGGGAGTTGAGGGGCCCTAATACCATCTCGGGTATGCCGGTTCATGGACATACCCTTTAAAACATCGAGGCCAAGGTGCTCATCACGCATGTGATACCCAAAGAGCAGAACTTCGCATTGTGATTATGCGAATAATGCGGTGTGATGCATATTGAGGGGTGTCTTAATGCGTATATTGTGTGGCCTTCCTTCCTCCTTGAACCTACCCCAGACTCTATGGCGTGACATTATTTGTATCTATTTTTATTTGGACACTTGGATTATATTTGAATTGTTTTAATTTATTACATTTTGGTTTGGATATGGATTGTATTTTTATTTTATTTGGATATGGAATTATATATGCAATGATTTGGTTCATTCTTTATATTTTATTTGAATACTTGTTATTTGAATAGGTACAATTTTTTTATAACAGGTACAAATATACTGTTGGGGTGTGGGAGTGGCCAAACTGCCCTGCAGTTTTTTTTTTTAAATTCTACCCAGATTTGTCACGGTCATTGACCGTGACAATTTTTTAAAGTTTGTCACGGTATTTAACTGTGATAAACATTGTCAAGTTTAAAGACCGTGATAGAACTGTGACAAGTCTAATGAACTTGCCACGGTCAATGACCGTGACAAATCCTTGACAACAAAAGATATCACCCTCGGACTTGTCACTGTCAATGATTGTGACGATCCAACAGTTTTAGTGTAGTGTATCAAAGTGATAACTCAATAGAAGCACAATTTGATGATTTACAGGAACGACTCAGAACTCAAGGTTGAAGGTTAACATGACAAAGGTGGGAAAATAAACAGAGGACCCATCAGCAACACATAAGCCTGGTGTACCATTTCGCAGGATTTTTTCGCTTCAAGACCTCGCCGGGAAAGGGGATAGCTGCAGGGCACTGAGATATTGACTCGGAATGCCCCTTGTTCATGGGGAACACCACAGGGTTCATTCGGGGTTGCGATCCAATGATGTCTTCAATGGAGTCTACAGAAAAAATCATTAGAGGTCAACAACCAGTCAAGTATCTTATACGACAATTCATTTCATCTGTGGTCCAAGTAGTGGACAACAAATCACCCAAACGAGAGCAAATGGATAATACTTGCTCAATTAAGGAAGAAGAATCATCATAAATGGATGTCTTATATAATTTTTTTATTTACTTTCTTTACTTTAATTACATTGGCTTTTGATTACATATGCAATTTTGTTGTATTAAACTCGCTTATTACAAAAAAAATATGTGATGAATGTTATAAGATTACATACTTTTGTTTAGCTTTTGAAGTTTTTTTTGGTATGTTAAGAAGATAAAATTTTGATTAACTTACTAAATTTGGGTGATGAAATGTTAAGGTTATTGATTATTGAGTAAGATGTATTTATTAGGTTTTTCATTGTTAAGGTTATAGAAAAGTGTCATATATATATTAAAATATTTATTAATATCACTAGTTGACCTATACCATTAGAAAATATTTAATAACGGTAACAAGCCATTAGCATATTAGAATTAGTAATGGTAATTATTATTTGGTAACGATAAATGTCTGTCAGTAATACGAAAATTTCTAACTTTAAATAAGTGTTACTAATTAATTCTCCGCGCCTTTTTTTCTAACGGAAAATTAATGTTACTAATTTTTTTGTAACGGTAAAATATCGTTAGTAAAAGGGGGTTTCGGTGTAGTGATGCCTAGTCGCTACTTACATGCCTAGAAAGTATTATACTAATAACAATAGTGAAAGTACAGCTAGCGTACATTATCCCAATGTCCCAACGATATCATTTTGATTACATATACAATTTCTACATTAATTACATTCTTGAGTACGACGTCAAATTCCACTATTTTATATTTACACAAGTCTAACTTCATATGCGTTATATAAGTCTTATCATGTTATACGCAAGTTCTACCAAATATCCCAACAAGTTGTCGATATTCAATATTTCAATTCGTTTGAGAATAGATCAAATAAAGTTATAAACAAGTTTGAACATGCATATTAAAAATATTCAACGGTATATTATCACATTCTACACCATAATAATCATCCACGTGATTTTATAAATTGAAAAATATTATCAAATTCCATATTTTATTTAACATGTGTTTCATACCAATACCCAACAATAAAAAAGTCTCATACTATAAGCATGCGAGATTTCAAGGATTAAATCAAATTTCAAAAGTTCATAAAAAAATAATTATAATTAGGCTTTCACTTTCCCTAATTAGGTTGTTAATCATCTTTAGAAAATATTCATACTTAATGTTTAGGCAATATTTAAATAAAATAATACTTAAGGAGAAGAATATAGATATTCTTGCCTTATATGAGAATATTCTAAAAATCTAATTGCACCACTGCGCTCTTCTCGCGAAAATAAGCAACTTTATTTTTATGGCCTTCTTCAAAATATTAGTGTAAATCTTCCCAAAATAAGATTGAAGTTTTGAATAATGGTGTTTAAGGTATAAAAGAGTGGGTTTGCAAGTGTTATTTTTGTTAATTCAGAAAGTTGTAAGCGTGTGTAAAAAAATAAATCTTAGAGTCGTTTAATAAAAATACTCCAAACTTCCTTAAAGAGTCCTAATTTTTTTAAGAAAATAAATTGTAACAACCGGAAGTTTTAGGACGGCTATTTATTTATTTTGGGAGAAATAAATATTATTTTATTTGGAGAATAATCGAATTAGCATTTGAGGTCAAAATTTGAAGTTGTTAGAAAGTGTTTCGAATGGAAATTCTGAGGGTGTAGTTGTTTTCGGAAGGGTCGAGAAAGTCAAAATGACTGTACTTGGGGTCTATTTAGGTTCCAAAATATTTTAGGTTCATTTGGCTCGAATTAAAGTGACCAAGTCATTTAAAGTGTGTATTATCATTTAAAGTGTGTATCTTGGGAGACAAGGCTTATTAAGCCTACGGGAGATCAATTCTCCATAGAGAGAAAGAGAAGAAGAAGAAGAAGAAGAAGAAGAAGAAGAAGAAGAAGAAGAAGAAGAAGAAGAAAAGAGAAGAAAAAGAGAGAAAAAGTGGGATTTCCGACCAATACGCGATCTCGAGGACGAATCAACCCCTACGAACTTGAGGCAGGTAATTAAACTTTCTAAATAATTGTTGTGTACCATTTATTTCATGATTTGTGGATCAAATTTCTGAATTTTGGGTTGAATATGTAAAACCTAACTTTTGGGTAAAATCTTAGATTTGTAGTGTATAAATGGATTTGAGGGTAGAAATTAGTTTAAATGTGTTTTTGGATGAATATTAATGTTATATGTATGATTGGGTTGAAAAGAAATGAAGAGAAGATGATTAAAACGAATTTTGGGATTTTTGGCTTAATAAAAAGTAGCCATTTTCGTGAGTTCTGAGGAGCCGAATCGATTCGGCCCCTTACCGAATCGATTCGAAAATATGCAGGTGCCCAGGTCTGAGTGACCAAATCGATTCGGACCCCAGCTGAATCGATTCGTCCTGAGACAGAATCCCAGGTCTTATGACCCAAATCGATTCGCCTTGGAAGCCGAATCGATTCGCAGGGTTAAATCGATTCGGATTTGGCCCGAATCGATTCGGAAATAGGGCATTTTGAGGGAATGTTTTCTAGCGATAATTTCATTCCATTTCGTTCGAGGTTATAGATTGGGAACATCTATAGGAGTTATGTGAAGTATGTTTTGGAGACTTTTAGGGAGTTTCCCTTATAAGAAATTATTGGAGTCATATTGACTTAATTTGAGGAATACCGATTAGAGAATATAGTATATTCTAAGTGGGGAAGCCCACTATTGATGAAAATTCTTGTTGGAGATAATTATAAAATTATATGAAAGATTGCGAATGCGCTTAATGATATTGGATTTTAGAACCAAATCCCAAATGGGATACCTTTAAAGGTTCATATGATTGATTGAACCATATTTCGGATAGAGAATATAAATGCTAATAAATGTTCACATGGATATAGAAATATCCTTAACGATGATTGATTTGGGAGATATCTCACACGATGAGAAATGCTAATCGAGGTGCATTAGGATAGAGAATATCCGTAAAATAAATAGAATTGAGAGACAATTCATAACTAGAAGTGATGCGAAAACTTCAAGTGAGAAATAGTATAGTGTATACTAAGTGGGGAAGATGTGTGAGAATTGACGATTAGTATATAAAGAGATATAAATATACTAAATAATGATATTATTTCAACTACGCCTAAGAGCGTACTATTATTATATGATGTTGTGATAGGTATACCATATATGACGGTATATCTTTATATGATGTGATAATGTATGTATACCTTATGTGATGGTATATATATATATATATATATATATATATAGTGAAGCATACCCCCTCCTTGCTATCATTGGGAAGTTTTCGCGATGAGGGTGAGCACCCTGGCTCGATGAGCAGTATGTGGATATTCCCCAGGTCATAGTCGTCCATGGTGATTATTATGTGATATACATTTATTATTTGGGGGGTGAGAAGTCGAGGGTATGTGTCGTTCTCACTTGCCGGTTAGGAACTATGACCGCTTCACGGACATTATGTGTGTGAGTTGATCACGAGGTAGGTGTCATTTAGCCCTATGAGGTTGTCCCCAGTATGCTACGTGGTTTGGGCAACTAGAAGATAATAGCATTGAGAACATGAGTCCTCGAGTTATAGCTCATTTGGATGGTTATTATATTATAGTTGTGCTTGGTAATTGGGTATCGAGGTCATAATGGACCTCAACGACCAACATTGCCAAGGAGTAGTGTAACGGGGGGGTTCTTTGTTTGGATTTTGCTTTGCGAGACGTCCCACGCATGAAACGCAGTGTAATGATGGGTGTGAGGAGAAGTTAGTCCTTGATGCTCATACATATATAGTATATACATCTCGACGATCGACAGTGCCAGGAGTAGTGTATCGGGGGGGTTCCTTATTTGGATTTCGCTTGCGAGACGTCCCACACACGAAATTCCGTGCACTGTTGAGAATTGGGAATAATAAATTAATTAAAAATGGAATAATAAGAATTTGGGCTACATGCATCATGCATTGAGGGCATGATGAATCTTGAAAATCAATAGTGTCAGGAGTAGTGTAACGGGGGGGTTCCTTGTTTGGATTTCGCTTTGCGAGACGTCCCACGCACGAAACGCAGTGCAGTATTGAGAATCGACAGAAGTTTAGTCCTTAGAACTTAGATGCTAATAATTCATATATATTTATATATATTGATGGTATAACTAGAATATGAGAAATTCTAGTAAAGAGAATGTTTATGTACGATGTATGTTAGCAAGAGAATGTTTTTGTAAGCTTTATATGTAAAGTAAGTGAACATATAATTCAGATTAATAAGATTTGAAATGGAAGTATATGAATTAGATGGAGTTTAGATAAGTGTAAATTGAGAGATAAGTTAGATGGTTTTTAATGGAATATTCAAATTGGGTTTAAGTTAGATAACCTTGCCTAAATAGATTTGGGCATTTATTTGGAGATCACGTGCATACGTTTAGTTGTGCGCTTTAGTTGAGAGGTGAGTTGGATTATTAGGGAGAGTGCGACTCCATTAAATCATGTCATAATGCATTTATAATTATTATGCATTTTAATGCACTTGCTATAAAATGTTTTCACCTCGGGCTCTGACCCGTTTATATTTTCTCCTGCTCTGCATATATATTGTATTATTTTAGGTGTTCCTCCGCAAGGACGCCATTGATGTTTATCCACCCAGTGTATTCGTGGAGTTGTGGCAGTAGCGGACTGTTGCGGCACTTTGTCCTAGTCGACTCCTATTTTTTGTATATCTAGATTAGGATTCAGTTTGTATATCGGGTTTATACCCAAGTATTGTAGATTTACACTTTTATATTCTCTCTCAGATTTTGTATTGCCTGTGACCCTACAGCATATTCGGGTATTTTATTGTGTACATTTTGTTGTACTCTTTTATACATTGTTGGCATATGTGTTTCCCTCATCATATTTAGATGGAGTATTGTTGGTTATGGTGGTATGGTTGGTTTCATATTGGTGTTAAATAAAAGTTTTAATTTTTTGACATCCGCTTTTAATAGTTTCGGGTAGTTAGCCTTATATTATTTAGTATTGTGAGTTGATGTTGAGACTGAGCCATCTGAGATACCTGATTTAATGTAGCATAGGGTTGGCCACCCGTTATTATTTTGAGTGGTTTGTCACATAAATCCTAAACAACTATGTTACAAACTTCTTTAAAATTATTTAACTTTAAACATGAAGGCCCAAATTGAATTGTTTTCTTAGACTATAAGCCAAAACAAAAGACTCAAAGGTCCCTTAGATTTTTACAAAAAATCTCATTTTATTTAAAAATTAATTAAATGCCCAAAATATTTATTTAATTAACCAAAAATCACCCAATTCATTTAAATTAAATATCTTCTCATTTAATATAAATTTCATCTAATACAATTATTTTAATTAATTATCCGAATTTAGTATTATTAAACCCAGTTTTTGAAATATGGGGTATTACAATTGGAGAACCATGTTAACCCTCATTTGTGTGGGTCAATAAATATGTGATCAATGATCCACCCCTTAAGCTTTTATGCACTAAGGTAACAGACTCATTTTTAGTGCGGAGATAGAGCGAACTGTAATACCCCGTACTTTTATGGATATTTAAATTACATGAGTGGGTATAATTTAATAATTTGAGAATTTAAAGTAAGTGAGATGGACTAATTATATTTCATGTCACGTGTGAATAAAAGCGACATGTGATGTTATTTTATGTGGAAAACACATGTGGAGATGTGTTGGGTTTAAGAAGTGATTTTTTTATAAGGACTCAGATGGATATTTCGAGCACGCGGCTGGTCTTGGAAGGACTGAGATAGTCAAAATAGAGTACCCGGGGTGGTGTTTGGGTCTAGGAGACTTTTTGTATCAGTAGGGACTCACATTTGTGTATACGAGTCAATTTTGGGTTTAATAAGAGGAGATACCTTATTTCTTTCTTAAAAAGGCACGGGAGAAAGAGAGAAAAAAAGAAAAGAAAATAAAGAAAGAGAGAAAGGAAGAAAGAAGAGAAGGAAGAGGAAAAAGAGGAGCACGGGCCAACTCCGACGGATTCCCGACACGAGGACGTCGGATTTATACAACCAGGCTAGTGTTTAACTTGTTTTAATTCTTGTAGTGTGTTTATAAATCCATATTATAGATGGTGTGAATAACTATATGATTTTGGGTTTAGGATTCTTAGATCAAAAATTGGTTTTTGTCAATTGATTCCATAAAAATTGTTGTGATATTAACTCCCTATGAATCCTAAGCTAAAATCCATGCTAATGGTGTAAATTATAGTGAAAAATTGGAAGAAATGGAAGTTAGGGTTTAATTAAGAAAAGGGTAGAACTTTCTTGGTTTAAATTGGTTAAACCCCAAATTGATTGTTGTGTTGGGGATAAAAAAGTGTGGAGATATGTATATTGTTGATGGTTCACGAAAATGTAGTTTGAGATGTTTTGTTTTGAAAATGGAGGTTGGAGAAGATGATGAACTTGCAGAGAACAAATCTGAACTGACCGGACCGGTTCATTTTTGGGGACCATCGGATCGATTCATTTATTTTCGGACCGGTTCATTTTTCTGGTCATCGGTTCGGTTCATTTATTCCGGACCGATTCGTTATTCTGGCTATCGGTCCAGTTCGTTTATGACAATTAAATTTTGAGAGATTTTTCTTGGACTAAAAGGATGGCAGAATAATTTCCTCTTGAGAGATAAATATCAGGGGATCCTAAATATAGTGTAAGGACCTCTAGACAATCAAATGAGGGATGTATGACCCTTAGGATTTATGTGAATGAAATCCTGGAGATGATTTGAAAGAGTGTTTTGGGATTTGTGACCCTAGATAAATTAATTCGGCGGATATATATATGAGAGTTAATCCGAAAGTGCGAGTATGATGAAATTAAAATATTAGTGAAACATGATGAGCTAATATTCGGAAGAAATAAAGGTGAGATTATATCATAAGTGAGTGAGTACTTATGGAATTAATACAAGTTGTACGAATACTTATAAATTAATTCGAATAGGTATATTTGAATTTTAGGCTAATGCCAAGTGAGATATGCAACAGAAATAGTCAGATTTGATGATATATATATATATATATATATAGAGAGAGAGAGAGAGAGAGAGAGAGAGAGATAATATATATGATATGATTATAAATATATCTGTGCGTGATTGATATATTTATGTGAATCATACCCCTCAAGTGCTATCATGGGAAGTTGCGCGATGTGGATGAATCCCCTGGCTTAAGGAGCAGGGAGAGTATAGTCCCCCGGTCATAGTCATCCGTTATTTATATTGTGTGATTTTTTTTCTGGGTGAGAAGTCTTGGGTATGATTCATTCTCACTTTCAGGTGAGGAGCTATGATCGTTTCCCATACGTTGTGATTTAGTTTTTACCAAGTCGGTATGAGATTTCGGTCACTGGTACCGAGGATGATGTGTGAGTATTCCCTGAAAGATGATAGCAGTGAGAGACTGCATCCATTGAGTTATAGCTCTAAGGGATGGTTGTTATACTTATATAGTGTGTGATATATAAGTATAGATATACTTTATGTGTATAGTATATCATATATATATGAGAGGAGGGCGTTTTACTGTTCTAAAATATCAACGGTTGAAATCAAAAATTTTGAGACGATCTAAGGGTCTCTGATCGTGCCATGTCACCATTTGTGCATTGTTACATGGCAAAATTGGAGAATACCCTTAAAGCCTCAAACAAAACCCATCTTCCTCTCATTCTCTCTCCATCATTCTCTCTCTACCTTTCACACAAACCCTCCCCAAAAAACCCTACCCGCTGCCACACTTTGTCGCCGCCATACACCGCCAACACTGCCGCTTCAGGTAGATTTTCTCTCTTACTCTTTTACACACTGACCCTCTTACATACTCACACATGCACCCACACCCACACACACGCACACACTCCCCTGCCTCCGCCTCTCACATTTTTTTGTAGATCTAATACAGGTGTAATTTTTTGTGCAAATTTAATATTTTTATGGTTCGATTTTGGGTAAGGGTTTTAAGGTTTCTTTGGTTTTAAGGTTTTTTCTCTCCATCTCGCAATAGATATATGTTGGTTTTTTTGGTTTCAAATTGGGTGTTTTTGAGATTCAATCTGCCTCTCACCCTCTTACACACACGCACACACAGATTTATATTTTTTTTTTTCATATCTAATGTTTTTTTGCAGGTTTAATATTTTTTTTGCAGGTCTAAAAATAAGAACGGTGTAATTTTGTCACATTTATATTTTTTTTGCAGGTCTAATGCTTTTTTGCAGGTGTAATATTTTTTTGGAGATCTAATATTTTTGTGGTTCGATTTTGGGTAAATGCTTTAAGGTTCTTTCTCTCCATCTCATAATAGATATATGTTAATTTTTTCGGTTTCAGAGTGGGAGTTTTTGAGATTCAATCCGCCTCTCACCCTCTTATACACGCACACAAATTTATATTTATCTAATGTTTTAAGATTTTTATGGTTCGATTTTGGGCAAGTGTTTTAAGATTTCTTTAATTTAAGGTTTTTTTCTCTCCATCTCACAATAGATATATGTTGTTTTTTTCTGTTTTAAAATGAGAGTTTTTTAGATTCAATATTATGTCATTTTTTAGTTTTGGTTTAGATTAATCTTACTGTTATCATCTATAATGTGAAAATCAAATTTCATATTAGATGTTGAATCTTCTTTGTAACAACTCTTTGTTTTAAGGAGAATATAACTCTGTATACATTGGTGTATACAAATACACAATTTGGGTGTTATGGCATTATGTTATTTTTGGAAGGTATAAAACTCTTCATTTGGTTTTAATTACTATGTTATTTGTAGTATATGGATGGTATATGTCCATGGAATTTTCACATAGCACAGTTAATTTTAATGTATTATCTATTTCTATTTATTAATGTGAATGTATTATTTAGTGTTGATCAACAGTCATTTTAACTAATTTTGACTTATATATTGAAACTCATCTTAAAATATGTTGGAACTCATTGATTTTTCCATTTTACAATGTATGGGCCATTTTTTTAAAAGATTTTATGGTCATGATTTTTCCATTTTACATTGATTTTTCAATTTTTTTTAAAATGTCATGATTTGATGCTTTTATAATTCCATAGATAAAGTCGTAGTAGACTGAAAATAACATTAATGGCATGGGGTAATGGAAACTGAAAAGTGGATTTAGCTTTTGGCGTAGTACAATTCACAAGGACTCAAGGGCATTGGGTAATGGGATGATGGGACAAAAGTGAAAGAAATTTGAAAGGATAGAAAACGAACCTTTGAAAAGGAAAGTGGATCTTTGGTTTAATAAACAAAACAAAAGAATAATAAAAAAAAAATATTAAAAATGTATGTGGGAACACATTTCGGCAGAAAAAATTAAAGGCAAATAGGGAGTGGGACCTAATTAAATAAAGAAAGAATTAGTAAAACAAATTCAAACAAATGTATAAAAGACAACAAATCTTGCAAATGGGATATTAAACGGACTTTTGGATATCAACTTTTGGAGTCATTGGGCAGAGAGACAAAAAGTATTGCGTGACAAATAAAGTTCATTGAGTTGTCCAATCAAGTTTTTTACAACAAATGACAGTAGGAAGAGAAAGGAAGAGAAATTAAAAACATTCATAAATTTAGATGTGACTATTTTTCATATATGTCTTTATTTGTATTGGGTGACATTAATAAAATCAATTCTATATTAAAATGATATATTTTTATCTATACAACTATTTTATAAAAAAAATACAATAATTTTGTTTTTATTTTAGGGTCAATTATTAAATAGTCCCTACTATAAATATATATATATTTTAAAAAGGACACATATTTTTAGTTTAACCCATTTAGTCCCTCAAGCACTCAATATCCTTTAATTTTTAGAGGTCCGCGCCAGCGGCACTCCCTCTCCAAAATATGTGGCAAAGGACTTTTTGAGGCAAAATAAAAAAGTTTGGACTAAATGGGTATTAAAAAATGTCCGAGGGACTATTTGATATATGTCCCTTTATTTTAACCTTAAAAGACCACCCAACGTAAAAACAATTATAATAAAATAATTTTTACAAAACGTTTTATAAAAAAAGTTTAAAAAGGTTTAATAATTATTCAAAACATTTTATAAAAAGATACTTTATAATAAAAAAGACTTATTTATAAAAAAGTTACTTTAAAAAGAAAATGTTTTATAAAAAATCAATTTTTATAGTTATGAAAAATTGTTGTTTATAAAAAAAGTTTTATAATAATTTTTTTCTAATACTATTTTATTTAAAAAAACACAACTTTAAAAAATACATATATAAAATTGGATTATTAAATAGTTATAAAGAAACTGTATTTAGACTCAACCATAATATTTATAAAGTTATAAGGGCACTTTAGATAGTGCGTGAAAGTAACTAACGGGTTTGTAATGTTGTTGGACATTTTGAGCACTAAATACTTAAGTGACAAAAGTGAGGTTAGATTTAAAAATTAGTCACAATAAAAACAATCAAGAACATGAACTATTGAATCATTAAAAATTCTGAAGTCTACTATTTACTCAAATAAAACTTACGTGGGTCGGTAATGCATTGCTTTATGTAATTTACGTTTTGTGGTTAGTAAATTGAAATGGTGCAAATGCACTCTTTAGAACCGAATATTATATGATGATGTGTATTTGTTGCCAATAACATAATCAAAATAACGAGTGCATTTTTTTGTCATTTTAACCCCTAGCAAATTATTTGTTTGTATGAGGTTTATAACTGACTATTAGTATTGTTGTTACAGACTATTAGTTTTATTGTTGAAGTTTTTTTATTTCTTAAATAGGATGGATAGTCATATAAATAGAGGAGATTCGATTCAAATTTTTTAAATTATCGTCGTGCTTTCAAGGTAGATAATCTTATAAACAAAGGAAATTATGGTCATTTTTTTAAAAATTACAATTTCTTTTTTCGAGGAACCAAATTTTTGTTGTTTTGCAGTTATGTACTTTGAAAAATTTTGTCGTTTTACAATTACGTCCTTTGGAAAGTTTCTTCGTGCCTTCAGGCACGGGCATTCTGCTAGTATATATATATATATATATATATGGACTAAAACAAGGAAAGAAATGTTAGTAAATTTCTGGACTATCCGGGAGTATAAAATCCAGAATGAAATATATGTGATATACATATATAATATGAGAATATTATATACGAGGGTAATAACACTAAGATTTGAATAGTATAAATAACTAGCGAGAGTTATAAATCATGATGATATTAATTATAAGTGAGAGATTTAGTGCATAATCTTGGGTGAACGCTTAGAATATGATATGCGGGACATGAGATAGTGTATGGGGATTTAGAAGTTCGGTGCAGTACTGGTTAGGCTGGGTAGCTAATTAGGGTGTTTTAAAATACGTGTGTTAGGTGTGCACTATTAGATGAGGAGTGAGGGGTATCTCGTGTGAGTGAGACACCAGTTTAAATATGGAGAATAACATATTTTAAATATTAAAGTATGTTAAGCACTTGCTAAAATATTTTTTCAAAACTCGGGCTTTGACCCGTATCTATTTTCCTTTCCTCCCCTTTTGTATACTTTTTAGGTGTCCAGACACAGGGACACCTGGATGACTATTTCTTTCGAGTCAGACGTTGTTGCCGCAGCTGTGGATGTGGGCAGGATATTGTATAGTCGCTTATCTCCTTGTGATCTAGATAGGAGGTACTGAAAGTATATTCGGACATGTTTCCCAATGGATGTCATTTATTTTATTTCCAACGATTTTATTTTACGTACATTCGATATGGTTGTATAAATGTTTTTTGGTTACTTATTTATTCATTCCATTTGCTGTTTATATTCCTGTGACAAAAATACTTTAATTAACTAACATGGTTGTTACAAAATTTTATTGAGAATCAAAATAAAAAATGTCACTCATTTCAGTTCTCTAATATATGATTTTTTCTCCGTACACTCCAAGACATAGTACGTACATCTATAATAACTAGGGGTGGAACCGGTATGGGTTTACCATAACAATTTGGTACGAATAATTGGTTTTGGTTCATATTTTCTAAAACAAAAAATTGAATTTACCAAAACTAAAATTATCGTAAAAAATTTGGTTGGTTTTGGTTTTTATAAATAAAAAACCGACTTGTCGAATTTACCGTGCCAAATTTACCGTTTCGAATTTATCGAGTTTCCGTACCAAAACAACTGCATTTTACAGTACCATCTTACCAAGTCAAAAAAGTATAAATTCCAAATAAAAAATGTGTTTAATATATATATGGGTCCCTTGATATAGTTAAATACCACACAAAAAAACTCAACTCAAAAATATTTTTTTATTATTTTAAAAAAATCAGTATGTATATTTGGTATGTACTTGATCCCCTCTCTCTCTCTCTCTCTCTCTCTATCTATCTATCTATCTATCTATATCTATATATATATATATATATATATATATATCAAATTATCAAGACCCTTCATTTTGAAACCAATCTCAACCGTTCATTTCTTTTGATATAAAAGTAAAAACCCTAAGCTTCTCTTCATTTTTTTATTCTTCTATTCATCACCACACAAGACGCAAACAAAGACACACAAGGTACTATTCTCCCTCTCCGATCTTCCACTACCTAACTTCTCATCCCTCTCCGATATTCCACCACCACAGACGCACACACGCTCACAAACCACACAAGCAATAACACACGCACATAACACACAACGAGACATACTCTCCTCCCTCTCGAGGATAGGTTTTCTTAAAACTTAAATTAATTTTGATTTTTCTATGAAAATCAAATCTTTAAATTTAAAATTGATTTTAAATCAAGATCTGTCGATTTGAAACTCATATTAGATCTGTAGGTTTTCAACTTACGATATGTTGGTGATGATCTATACTACAAATTTTGTACATATATATACGATTGGTATAGATATACATGTGCAGATTTTTGACTCAGAACACTTCACGAGAAGTAGAATACATTAATTAATTTGATTTGAGTTTTTCAATAGTTCAACACAGAACAACACTAATATTTGAGTTATACCAAATTTTAATGAGTTATTACTCGGAATTAGTGGATACTCACGATACATGGATACAAGTTGTTGTTAAGTTGTATATACATATGTATGTATTTAAAAGTTCTAAGTTATATGTATATACTAGAGGATGCTCGTGCCCGAGGGCACGGTGATAAATTTGTCCCCGTGATAAAACCCACCCATAATGACTCGTCATTTTTTAGAAAAAAAATAAAAAAAAAAATATTTTTTTAAAAAAATATTTAAAAAATTTATTATTTTTTAAAATATTTTAATAAAAAAAATAATAATGTATTTATGTATGTATGCATGCATACATGAATGTGTATGCATGCAAGCATGTAACACATAAAATGACATGCATGTTTATCATGCATGTCTTATCATACATGAATTACTATTCATAACAACATTGTCCCATATTATATAGATGTATGAATTATTATTGAAATATAATTTTGTTATTTCTGGTATGAATTTGCAACATAATTACCATGTATTCCAAAAAATATCAGGAAAAAAAGTATAAAAAAACATGTAACAACCCGACCCAAATTTATGGGTTACCCATGAGTCAACCCGGTCCGAATCGGTCGTTAGGTGTGAAGAGCAATGAAACAACCTAGATAATGTTGTTAGTACAATTTTATTTTAGCTAACATTTCACTTGTTTACCATGCAATTCCAGTTTCAAAATAAACTACGTGAGGGACCCATGGGAGAACCCCAAAGTCCAAGTAAACAGAGATACTAACGTAAACAAAAATAAAATATACTTACATGTATAACACCCACAAAATACGGAACTGATCCAACCTGCCATAACAAAGTGGGGATGTGAGATTATGTCTAGTGGGATTTATACAAACAATATAGAAACGAAAGGCAGAAAGGAATACTCACATGCTACAACCACATGCATGCGAAAATATGTATATATCTACATACGTATACCTTTGAAATACACATGCCAATGCATTGGCCGTTTCATTTTCGAAGACCTTATTTGCCCAGATTAATTAACATTAATCTTATTAAAGGTTTTCTTTAACCATACTGAACATTTTCCACTTTATTCAACGCACTCGGTTCAACACTTAAAACCCTTACACTTGATTTAATTCGAACCCATTCCTTTATCAGAATTTACCCTTTTATTCATTTTCTTTTACCCCTTTCATTCCTTTATGGACATTAATAGATTTACGCATTTATTTGTCCATTTCACCATTACCGGAACATTTATTACATTCATTCAAGTTAGGTTGTATTAACACATTTTACCAAACAACCCATTTATTGATATGTTCCATATTTTCTTTATCTTTTCTCGGAATCTTCCAATACCACATACTTACACGGACTCCACACCGACGGCTATGCGCACCATATGCTCTGGCCGCTGGTTTAGGAATTTTTACCCAAGAGCTCCAGGCTTCTTGCTTTATTTCGGTGTCATCCGAGTACCTTTTAATGTGTTTCAACATTTTACAAATGTCCACATTATTTCCATTTTCCTTTTCACCCGGCCGAAGCCAAAAACCTAGGACTTTACCGCCCAATTTGTGTTACACTTGAAAATTCACCATTTTGTGTCCTTTACACTTTAACCTTGATTTATATTCCAAAAATCATATTCATTTAGGACCACTTTATGTAACACCCTTTTTAACATTTTTATTTCATAAAAATATTCCACTTTAAAATTATTATTTTACCCATTTGTTTCCAAATCACACTTTCACTCTATTTCTCAAGTGTTAATTTCACCCAAAATAGTATTAAGTTGAACACACCAACTTCTTAAGTGTTTTAACCCTTTAACACCTTTTTACACTTGGAGTAATCTTTTACTTGATTGGAAACACTTTTTACACATTTACTTCCTTTAATTTCCATAAATGCTTACAACATTAGTAAGTTACACACACTAACCATCCCATGTTTACCCATTAACACTTAATTAGTAATTTTTACTAACATTTATATTTATTTACTTCTTTATTTAACAAATACATTTATACTTGAGACTACTTTTATAAGAAAATTGTCATTTCTTTTATTTAACATGTAGTCTTTTAATTTCTTACACATTATGTATTTTAGTTCCAATTACACAAACTTTGAAGACTAAAATCTCAACTTTTATTATTTCTTGTTTAACCCAACAAAATCTTCTTTAAACTTTTTTATACATTCTATGTCAAATACTACAAGTTTATATGCATAAAAGCGGACTTTAAATTCTAAAATCCTATTAAATAGGTTAAATAAACATTTCAAGTGAAATACGATATTTTATCAATTTCTTTAAACTCGACAAATGTCCATTTTTAAAAAAATCTCCATTTTTGCAAGAAACTCAAAAATATTTCTTTCATAAATATTATAATGACTTTAACATTATTCCACATTTTTATTCCATAAAAATGTTCATTATTCCTTTTTACTAGGAATACACACAAGTAATACTTTCTTACATTTTTATTTTCATAAAAATGTCCATTATTTATTTTTGCACAAAATCTTCTTATTATTTCTTTTTACTAGAAATACACACAAATAGTATTTTCTAACATTTTTATTCCATAAAAATGTGTATTATTTCTTTTTTACCAGAAGTACACTAAAATAATATTTTCTAACATTTTTATTCCATAAAAATGTCTATTTTCAATTTTTACTAGGAAACATACTATAATGATATTTTCTAATATTTTCATTCCATAAAAATGTCTATTTTCAGATTTACTAGAAAACACACAAAAATAATACTTTCTAACATTTTTATTCCATAAAAATGTCTATTTTCAGATTTTGTAGGCCCCCAATTAAAACAAAACTTTGCTTGTGCAAAATTTACATTAGGGATGAATAAAAACCAACTTTCTCTTTTTGAAAAACTCTTTTCAATTTTCTAAAACACGCCAAGTTGTGACACAAATTAACTTAACCAAATTTTATCTTATTTAACCCTACGCATGCAACTAGTGATTAAAGAAAGAAAAGTAAGGTAAAGCAGTACTCACAATGCCGATGTACGAGGAAAACCACAATCGGTAAAAACCTCAAACGGGACAAGCTAGACAGTCACTATGAATATGGTTTTACAAAGTCAGACGGTAGTCTTACTCAACGAATTGATCCACCCACGAGATTTAACGCTCCTCTGGTCTTTTACCACTCTTCAAAGTTCCCACACAGAAACTAACCTTCTTCTACGATGGCCGTCCATAGCAGTCGCCTCCACCAATGCCTCGGTGTCCACCCATATGGCCTGTAACATCTACGATGTTGAAATCGGACTTCATCGAATCTTCACCGCAAAACTGGCAATGGATCTTCAATAGAACCTCAAACTTAGTGCATACAAGATCACAAGAACATATGATAATGAAAAGTTTGGATCTTGAAACTAAGGATGTTTTTGAGTGAAAAGCCTTAGAAAACTTTGTGCAGAAAACTCTCAGGTTCGAAACTGTTTTTCATACTGCACACCCCTTAAGAAAAGAACTGGGACACTCCTTAAATATATTTTTTAAGGCGGTGAGTCTCGTTCGAGCGAGATGCCACCTCATTCTAACGAAGGTGGTTCTCGTTCGAACGACATTGTATGTCGTTTGAACGACGCCCCAATTAGATTTTAAACTAAAACCAACTCTAAAAATTTCCTTATCTAATTGTGACAACCCGCCTACTAAAATAATAGGTGACCAGCCCAATACTCTAATAATCACAGGAATCATAGATGATCCATTCTCAGCATCACTGTCGATTAAAATAATAGTACGAGATTTCCACCAATCATTTTAGAAAACGGACTGTCAACTTTAAAATTTTGTAAATAAAAGAGAACACTTAGACAATACCATTTGCAAAAACGGTGGATATCAAGAATCAACGGATAAAGAATGACAATATAATAAATAATCACCGAATAAGCTGTCAGTGAATAGACCAATACAATAGTTACACCGAGTATTACACATTAAATATTACATCATAATGAATTAGTGCAATGCTTGGGCAACACGCCCGAGAAAATAACAGAACATAACTAGAGTACAATAGAAAGAAGCGTTTAAAACAAATATCCTACAACATCCGCAATATGCTATAGCTCCAAGCCAACCGGAATGGAAATGTAAATACGGGTGTCCTTGCGGTAGAGCAGCTGAACGGACAAAGAGTTTCATGCAAAATAAAGAAATATATATGGGTCAGGGCCCGATTTGATATGATTCCCATGTGACTAAAATGCATGGCAATTAAGTGCGTAATTCTCTCGCAATTAACAATAATATTTCTCACCTCTCAATCTAAAAGCACAACCTAGCGCAATATCAATGATGATGCTCTAGTTATCCCAAGTACTAAGGGCTAACTTCTCCCCAGCCTCAACACTATGCCCTATTCCTGCGTGGGGTGTCTCGCAAAGCGAAATCCAAACAAGGAACCCCCCCCCCCGATACACTACTACTAGGAAAGGTTGATCGTCGAGATCCATCAGACCCTCAGCACGTAATAAATATGTATATATGTATATATGCATGGGAGGTCTCATCTATAGTTACTCAAGGAGATACAAATAAATACATTCACCATCTAAAGACACAGTTCCTAATTTCTTTAGGAAATACATATATGGTAATTCATTTTATCAAATGTTTACCAATTAAATCTCATTTCAAACTTTCTTTACCAATTTTGTTTCCTTTCTTCCATCCAGGAAAAATACATATTTAAAGCAAGTTTTATTATCATAAAAATGCTTTATCCTTTTCATAAAATCCCACTTCCCCTCTTCCATCCAGGAAGTGCATTCAAAAACCATTTTTTTATCATAAAAATGCCTTTTTCAATCATACACTTCCATCTCCCTTCTTCCATCCGGGAAATATATCCGAAGCCAAACCATTTATCCCATTTCCCTTCTTCCATCAGGGAAATGTATTTAAATTCAATTCATTATCATGAATTACTTTAACATATCTAAGATCGTCCCTCCGGGTTTCCCTACTGGACGCGCCCCTAAATGTCTATCATCTTCCAGGGCCTATCAAACAAGACAACCTGGGAACCTAATGAAACGTTGGGAAGTGGCCATATGCCTGCGGGATAGTCATGACCACACCCAGAATCACCTAACCAGCGCTGAAAAATATACAATAAATGCCCATATGGCCTAAGGATATATCCACCCTGCGTTAATTAGCCAGGGGGCTTCACCGCACGCTCGCAACATCCCTTATGATAGCGATTTAGAGAGGTGTGTAATCATATATTAACATTTATGAAAAATCATTTCCATTTTGAAATCATTCACTTTTACATTCTCAAAAACCATTTGTACTTATTTATTTAGTACCAAATAGTAGAATATACAATTCTTATTCTTAGAGTCATATTTTATTAATGACCTAAGACCCGAAGTGCCATAGACTCACACTAGCCTCCAAAAGCCCAACACAAAACCATAAATCGTCACAATGAGTCTCCCTCAATAATTGACTCCCCAAAATTCTCAACATTAACATTTTATCTCCAATTTATTTTTAGGTTAACTTCCTATATGATTCGGACATTAACCTATACAAACTATCCCTCGGGGTAAGCCCAAATATCCTCATTTTATCCTACGACATCAGTCTACCCAAAACAACCCTCTAGGAACTCTCATTACTTCCCAAGGGAAGGGTCCTAAACCTCGGACCTAAAAGAAAAAGGACTACAATCAAACTAGGAAAAATCTCACAAAAATAGGGCAACCGAATAGATTCACCCTAGGGCCGAATTGATTAGCCCCTGGTTGCGAATCGATTCGCCCAAAAAGTGAATCGATTCGGTGTAAAATTGACTTTCTGCCTTAGCCGAATCGATTCGGCCTTAACCCGAATCGATTCGGTCTCCCAGACCTGTAACCTACCCCCTAACAGAATCGATTTGCCTGGGAGCTGAATCGATTCGGCCCTGCGAATTGGCCCAGTTTAAGCTACGGGTTGAAGAACCCTAATTTTTCCAAAACCCCAAATCTTTGATTTCCACAAACATCAACAACAACCAATTCTCTCAAATTACTTCTACATAATTAATAGCTAATAATTTCTCCTCAAATCAAATTAAAATAAAGATTTAAGAGTTTAATCACCAAAATCAACAAAAACCCATAAATGGTTTAAATCTCCAAAAACCTAACTATACATGCAATTAATCACATTAAATCAACATCTAGCAAGTAAGAAACTTGCCTCGAGTTTGTAGTCTCGAATTCTCTTCTGGTAGCAACGGATTTCGGCTCAAATCTCCATTTTTCTCTCTTTCTCTCCATTTCTCCCAACTCTCTCTTCTCTCTCTCTCTCTCTCTTGGCTTCTAACATAAGATAAGAAAAATAAAAGGGGTGCGAGACTTAACCGGGTCTTAAAACATAAATGCCCCTCTTTTAATCACTAATACACCATTAAAATGACTCGTATCCACATGATTGAGTCATAACCCACTAAAAGTGCCCAAAACTCAAAAATACAACGTGGCACTTATTTCGACTATCTCGACTATTCTAAAAACAATCGCACCACCTATTTTGGCCTTCGGAATAAAGTGAACTATTTTTATGTTCCAAATTCATTTTATTTCATTAATTATATTCCAATTTAAATATGAGTCATAACCGTCGTATAACATATAGCGATGCAATAAAACACAATATAATGCTATTTACCTTCTCATAATGGTAAATAGACAAAACATAGTAAATATTATCCCTTAATCTCACGGAAAATAATATTTACTCCAACATCCCCTATTTTATAAAATTATCCCATCAGGAAAAATAATATAAAGCAGTCGCTCAAATGCCCGGGTTGTTACATACTCCCCCCTTAGAAGGGAATTTTGCCCTCAAAATTCAGGCGTACAGTATAACCATGAAAGGTATACTATACTAAACTATCGTGCCATCATTCTTAGCAAACCCCTCGGTAGTGCGGCGTCCCCATTGGACTCGGACTAAGGTCATCACTATACGATCCTAGTCTACCTTCTTCATGCTCTAACATAGCACTAAATCGTTCGTCATGAACTATCGATCCTACCCTTCTACTACAGAAGGAGATAACTACACATCTCGGCACAACTCGCCTTTCATCCCGAATCACATTATACCCTTGCTAGGGAATAACCACACTAACTTATAATCGCTCACCCCTACACTACTTACTTCTATTCGCATTGGCATAGCCCTTAAAAATATGTGGCTCAATGAGCCCAATCGTTAAAGAAATATTCTCGGACCACTCCAAGTCCAAGAAATATATTGTCCGCTGGTTCCATTACAATGAACAGGAAAATTTGCTCAACCGACTACATTAGACCACACACACGGCACCATACTTATAGGAAATGATCCGAACTATTGTACGGAAATTCGATCCATAAAAGCTACTACTCCCATCCTTACTCATTCCACCACTAGTCTCTTCACACTAGTAGGTGAATTGGTCAATCACGGACATGAACGCTCTCACTATAGCGTCCCCTCGGTTAAGCTCATTCCGTTTGGCATTCCATGCCACAATTAATCTCTCTGACGGTTTTCTACTCGGCGCATCTACTACTCCCATTCACCTTTCTTAAGCAAAGAGGGAATATTCAATTGATAGTCCTTTACGAACTCCAACTCGCTGCTTGTAGAAAGACCAATTTCCTACCTAGGAAGTAGTGCCTCAGTTTCTTTAAGGTGAATACTACCGCTACGAACACTAGATCAAGCATGGTAAAATACTTCTTTCAAAATTCAAGTTTGTGAGACGCATAAACAATGGGTCCATGCTCCAGTATTGATACTTCTCGTTCTTGGCAAAGACTCGTTCGTTAAATCCACTCTCGATCACAACAACACGAGTGCAGGAGTAAAAGTCAACTCATCCTTTTAACTCCTCAAAAGATAAGTTACCGACATAACTCTCTATTTAAGAGAGGCCCCACCATCTATGGCCTAACGTTTCGAATCACTCGAAATTATGTACATCTTCGTTCTAGGGACCTAATCCCACTTAGAGTTAACCCACAAACCTATTGCGGTCAACTCCCTACCGCCTTCCTAAAAAAATGTCACATGCCCTAAGGGCATTACGTCCTAAAAATCCTAAAGTCGATCTACAGCCTAATCAAGTCGTATAAATATAATACTAATTATATCCCTAGTGTCCAAGACCTTTCCTGACTTCCGACATTAGATCGGTTTCATGCGTGGGACGTCTCACCGAGGCGAAATCCAAACAAGGAACCCTCCCATTACACTACTACCTCGCATCATCGGTCGTCGAGAAGTAACGGTCTAAGACACATGATCGGGACCGCTAAAATCCTAACTCGTAACCCTACTAATGCACTTTTACTTCTACATCTTACCATTTCAATTAACTGAGGAATTTACTTTCTATAAGATGCCACAAATGCTTTATCCCAATATACACACATACATCTTTTTAAATGGCCTTCTCATTAAGGCATAACCATAAGTCTCTCTTCGACTTTCATATCTTAGTCTTCCCCACATCGATCAGAGGAAAAACTATTACAGTGCTCATATATCGCACATCAACTTAGCCCTTAATTACTCAATCACATGATTCTTGGCTAAACCTTCCAACCCAGCATCTCAACCATAAGAAAAGGAAAAGAAAGAAAATAAAGCATCTCTCCACTTCCAACGTCGTTAAGGTTCACACGTGGAGCGTCTCGCCGAAGCAAAATTCAAACAAGGAACCCCTCTAATGCATTACTACTTAACTCTGTTGGTGGCGGAGATAAGGCATCATCACACACAAGAAAAGCAAACAAACAATCAAATAAAATAAACAAAACAAGAAATGAAACTTCTTACCTACCTTAAACCACCTCTATAAAGTCCCAACCTGTATCCAGGAGAGATATTATAGAATAACTAGTTCTTCTTTAGAACTAGAAATGGGATAGCCTAGCAATTTATTTGCTTGCTATCACACCAACCAACCTAACTATAATTCCACTCGTATTTTACATAAAATACGAGTAGCACATACCACACATATACTTAAAATATCATCACCCGCCTTATAACGAGTGAAGGAAAAATATAGAACTTACCTACCATGGAAGTCATATAGATATAGTCACTATCATAATATCGATAGCACCACAAGCTCAATGTACACACCCAAATCTAGGGTAAATACAATATTACACCATCTTATCATAAGGAAAACTCCACCCTTAACTAAGGTGGAATTCCCACCAACATTCTTGCCAATCTCTTTGGCCACCACTAATGGATCTTAGACACATTATTCTAGTCTTAACCGAACCAAACTACTTCCATCTCTAGCTACCCTCACGATTACTCGCGTAGTTCCCTTAACTTCCTCAGCAAAGGGAACGTCCTACTAGCCTCCCCCGCCTTAGTTCAATGAGTCTTCCCCGGGTGGATGTCCACCAATGGGGTCTCATGAATACTACTTCTCTAGAAGTGTTAGCAACACTTATTTGTGATCCCATTATTCCACTGAAGGGACCTCTCTACCTTGTATCAACCCACTTCGATTCAAGGTTTCCTTAACCCTGTAACTCTTTATTCACGGCCAGCCTCTGACCGAACCTAACGTGAATACTTGAGAATCTACTTTCTCATCATTCCTGATATCCCATGGAAACTTGTTGTTGAAAATGTCTAACGGCTTTCTCTATGGGCAAAACTTCCTGCTCCACCAAAATATGGTGACTACCATATCCGCCACTCCAACGTTACTCCAACGGGTGAAAGATTTTCCTCTAATCTTCTCACTTGGGCACTTCTATACCCCTCTCTAGGCCAAAACTCGTGGGCCTTATACTTCCACCGAATGAGGTTACACTTCCTCCATCCGACCGAACTTCAAAATGTGGTCCTTATCAAGGACCCCTCAACTTAAAATCAACGTAGCTTGGAACCCCAAGCTTAATACCACCCTCTACTTCTAGCGGTACAGGGGAAAACTATGCATACTGTACTTAGTAGTCGTGGCATCAATATAAGATAATGCTACAAAGGGAGCGACCTCTAAAGCGGCCCTCATCCCCGACTACTACTTACAGTTCTTAGTAATCCCGTCCCATGACGCCTCCACAACGTCCTTCCTTGACGTCCTTCCTTGACGCCCTTCCTCATACGACTCAAAAGTCTCACACGAATGCGCAAAAGATTTTTGGGGTTCTCATAACCTAACAAAAGAACGAAATCTTACAAGAGAAATCAACGATCTTAATCTTAGGCCTCTATATCAAATTAGAAGTAACGCTGAAAGCGTAATACATCTGGACAGATTCCTAAGGACTCTAGAACCTAATGCTCTGATACCATCTGTGACAACCCGCCTACTAAAATAATAGGTGTCCAGCCCAATACTCTAATAATCACAGGAATCATAGATCGTCCATTCTCAGCATCACTGTCGATTAAAATAATAGTACGAGATAACCACCAATCATTTTAGAAAACGGACTGTCAACTTTAAAATTTTGTAAATAAAAGAAAACACTTAGACAATCCCATTTGCAAAAATGGTGGATATCAAGAATCAACAGATGAAGAATGACAATATAATAAATAATCATCGAATAAGCTGTCGGTGAACAGACCAATACAATAATTACACCGAGTATTACACATTAAATATTACATCATAATGAATGAGTGCAATTCTTGGGAAACATGCCCGAATAAATAATTGGACATAACTAGAGTACAATATAAAGAAGCGTCTAAAACAAATATCCTACAGCATCCGTAATATGCTATAGCTCCAAAACAACCGGAATGGAAATGTAAATACGGGTGTCCTTGCGGTAGAGCACCTGAACGGACAAAGAGTTGCATACAAAACAAAGAAATATATACGGGTCAGGGCCCGGTTTGATATGATTCCCATGTGACTAAAATGCATGATAGTTAAGTGCGTAATTCTCTCGCAATTAACAATAATATTTCTCACCTCTCAATCTAAAAGCACAACCTAGCGCAATATCAATGATGATGTTCTAGTTAACCCAAGTACTAAGGGCTAACTTCTCCCCAGCCTCAACACTATGCCCTATTCGTGCGTGGGGTGTCTCGCAAAGCGAAATCCAAACAAGGAACCCCCCCCCCCCCCCCCGCGATACACTACTACTAGGAAAGGTTGATCGTCGAGATCCATCAGACCCTCAGCACGTAATAAATATGTATATATATATATATATATATATATATATATATGCATGGGAGGTCTCATCTACAGCTACTCAAGGAGATACAAATAAATCGATTCACCATCTAAAGACACAATTCCTAATTTCTTTAGGAAATACATAAATGGTAATTCATTTTATCAAATGTTTACCAATTAAATCTCATTTCAAACTTTCTTTACCAATTTTTTTTCCTTTCTTCCATCCAGGAAAAATACATATTTAAAGCAAGTTTTATTATCTTAAAAATGCTTTATCCTTTTCATAAAATCCCACTTTCCTTCTTCCATCTAGGAAGTGCATTCAAAAACCATTTTTATTATCATAAAAATGCCTTTTCTATCATATGCTTCCATCTCCTTTCTTCCATCCGGGAAATGTATCCGAAGCCAAACCATTTATCCCATTTCCCTTCTTCCATCCGGGAAATGTATTTAAATTCAATTCATTATCATGAATTTCTTTAACATATCTAAGACCGTCCCTCCGGGTTTCCCCACTAGACGCTCCCCTAAATGGCTACCATCTTCCAGGGCCTATCAAACAAGACAACCTGGGAACGTACTGAAATGTTGGGAAGCGGGCATATGCCTGCGGGATAGTCATGACCACACCCAGAATCACCTAACCAGCGCAGAAAAATATACAACAAATGCCCATATGGCCTAAGTATATATCCACCCTGCGTTCATTAGCCAGCGGGCTTCACCACACGCGTGCAACTTCCCTTATGATAGAGATTTAGAGAGGTGTGTAATCATAAATTAACATTTATGAAAAATCATTTCCATTTTGAAATCATTCACTTTTACATTCTCAAAAACCATTTGTACTTATTTATTTAGTACCAAATAGTAGAATATACAATTCTTATTCTTAGAGTCATATTTTATTAATGACCTAAGACCCGAAGTGCCATAGACTCACACTAGTCTCCAAAAGCCCAACTCGAAACCATAAATCGTCACAATGAGTCTCCCTCAATAATTGACTCCCCAAAATTCCCAACATTAACATTTTATCTCCAATTTATTTTTAGGTTAACTTCCTATATGATTCAGACATTAACCTATACAAACTATCCCTCGGGGTAGGCGCAAATATCCTCATTTTATCCTAGGACATTAGTCTACCCAAAATAACCCTCTAGGAACTCTCATTACTTCCCAAGGGAAGGGTCCTAAACCTCGGACCTAAAAGAAAAAGGACTACAATCAAACAAGGAAAAATCTCACAAAAACAAGGCAACCGAATCGATTCGACCCTAGGGCGAATCGATTCGCCCCTGGTTGTGAATCGATTTTCCCAAAAAGAGAATCGATTCGGTGAGTGAAACTGACTTTCTACCTTAGCTGAATCGATTCGGCCTTAACCCGAATCGATTCGGTCTCCCAGACCTGTAACCTACCCCCTAACCGAATCGATTCGCCTGGGAGCCGAATCTATTCGGCCCTGCAAATTGGCCCAGTTTGTGCAACGGGTTGAAGAACCCTAATTTTTCCAAAACCCCAAATATTTGATTTCCACCAACATCAACAACAACCAATTCTCTCAAACTACTTCTACACAATTAATAGCTAATAATTTCTCCTCAAATCAAATTAAAACGAAGATTTAAGGGTTTAATCACCAAAATCAACAAAAACCCATAAATGGTTTAAATCTCCAAAAACCTAACTATACATGCAATTAATCACATTAAATCAACATCTAGCAAGTAAGAAACTTGCCTCGGGTTTGTAGTCTCGGATTCTCTTCCGGTAGCAACGGATTCCGATTCAAATCTCCATTTTTCTCTCTTTCTCTCCATTTCTCCCAACTCTCTCTTCTCTCTCTCTCTCTCTCTCTTGGCTTCTAACATAAGATAAGAAAAATAAAAGGGGTGGGAGACTTAACTGGGTCTTAAAACATAAATGTCCCTCTTTTAATCGCTAATACACCATTAAAATGACTCGTATCCACATAATTGAGTCATAACCCACAAAAAATGCCCAAAACTCAAAAATACAACGTGGCATTTATTTCGACTATTCTAAAAACAGCCGCACTCACTACTTTGGCATTCGGAATAAAGTGAACTATTTTTATGTTCCAAATTCAGTTTATTTCATTAATTATAGTCCAATTTAAATATGAGTCATAACTGTCGCATAACATATAGCGACACAATAAAACACAATGTAATGCTATTTACCTTCACATAACGGTAAATAGACAAAACTTAGTAAATATTATCCCTTAATCTCACGGGAAATAATATTTACTCCAACATTCCCTATTTTATAAAATTAGCCCATCGGGCAAAATAATATAAAACAGTCGCTCAAAAGCCCGGGTTGTTACACTAATAAAAACGAAGTGTAAACAAATTCAAACACTTATAAACCATTTTTAAAACATTTTCTTTAAAAAATAACATCCTTATTTTAATAAAATTAAATTATGAGTTTCATTAACATTATGCATTCATACCCGGGTGATCTCAGAATGCAATTAAACTTTGAAGAAGAGAAATTCACACCAATTAAACTTCGGCATAATTAAAATCCTTGAAGCTTTGGCGTAACTTCTTCAACTAATCTTCGACACGTCATAGTCTGTGTGGGATCGAAACATTAAAAACTACATATGACTCAAACGTATTTTGTTCTGAGAATAAGTCAAAACTATACATGGACTCAATTGGAAATTTTGTCCTTACAAATCTACCCATTTGATTATTCCGGGATAAGACCAATAGTGAAATGCCTAAGCCGGGCCATCAAGCCGTATGATGCCTAAATACCATCCCATAAAATCCAAAAGTAAAAATACATCATCAGTACAGGATAAGACTTATAAACGATGGACCGAAAAGAATGAAACTTTCTCTGAATGTCTTAATGTGATGTAGACTTGAAATCTCGAATCTCTTTAAGCATACCTACACACATGAAATAAACAAATACCCAATAAAGTATGGAGGAATAAATTATATAAATCAATATGAAAAATCAAATTCAAATCATTTGTTATGTGAGAAAAACACGATATCAATATGTACAAATGTGAAAATCATATAAGTCAGTATATTAAGTCAAACATAAAAAATTCACAAAACTCCCACCACATCATAGACATCTCTCCCCCTTTTGTCTCGAATAGACAATCCGGTGAAAAGATAAACAAATCTAGCTTAAAAGATACTACTTTGATTAAATCAACCTTGAAGAATATCTAGATAAACCAGAAACAACCATCTAAATATGATCAATCAATGTCAAATCAGTAGGTAGCAAACAAATCACTCACACAAAGACTATATAAAACTATCCAAGTGTGACTAAATGACTCAATGCAGCAAAATATCAAACCAATCAAAGTACACTGCATAAACAGGCTATCCAGCGACGTCGCTTGAACGAAAAATTGTGTCGCTCGAATGAAATTGATATTGTTAGAACGACATCAACAAACTATTGCACTTTCCCCAGAATATTAAACAGTGTTGCCCAGTGAAAAAATGTCGTGAAAATTCTAATTAGAAGGGGCTCAAAACTGCAAAACAGTGTTAAAACAATAGCTAAACTAAGAAAACTCAAAACAAACAAATATGAGTAACATGCTAACATAGTATCGATGTGCTCAAACATGAACATGGAATGTATGGGCGTGAACTACAACAAATGAATTACAATTCCAACACATCGAAATGATCTAGAAGCTCTAATTGATAGCAATCAATCATCGAACTTTATCTAAGCCATATGTGACAATTAAAGTGTGAGCTTAATGAACTAAATAAACATCATGCGCACGAATCCAAAATTTTGACGATTCTACAAACAATAGCGTCATGATACGAATTTTCAACGTTAGGACTATTTGTGCAAACCCGTTAAATTTTTAATCCATCCAATCTCCCTCAAATATATATCATATCTTTATTTTAAATTAACTAAACTAATTTGGCCCATTTTTGGCATATGATTCTTTTTATTGGCTTTTGAAATTTTTTTTGGACTCTTTTAAACGGTGGCTTTCACGACGAGTCAATTTTGCACTCTCGCAGCCCTTTCCCATGAATTCTCATCATTTTTTCAATTCAATCCTCACGATAAACGGTTCGTACATGCACACCTCCTCCTTAAGTCTACTTACGCATAGATGACCAAATTAAGATAAGAACGTCTCACCAAACTCAAATAAGAGTAGTCAAACATCCATATACACTCGTGCATGTGTGCAATCATGGCATATAAACAAAGTCGAATCAAAACGCATATCAACTTCGAAACAACCCCAAAATACAATGGTTAAGATCATTCTAAGCATTAATAATTATGACCAAATGTCCTAGCCACATGGATTATGGAAGGAAGGGGGTCCAAACACACCAATATGCCACATCAAACATGTAAACTCAAGTACAAAAATCAAAAATCTTTTTGGCTTTTTCAAACATTTTTTACTCAAATAAAAGAAAAATCATTTTGTATTTTTCTCAAAAATATTTAAAACCAAAAATCTTTTTGTAAACCCGACGGGAATGGTTATCAAAATGTTGACGTCTTCTCATATTCCTAGTGGGATCTCTCACTTGAATGGTATTGGCTTTGGGAATAGGAACAACTCTCTCGTCGTAGCCTATACCAAACCTATCTCTCTTTACTTGTACGATGCCTATCATCCTATCCAATTTCTCTGACCTAAACTCCAAGTCAAACTTAACTCTAGACGAGTCTCTCAAACACTTTTCCAACTCCTTAATCCTAGACTCAAGTAGTCACCTAGACTCCTCAAACTCTAGCAAATCCTTTTCCAAAGCCTCCATCAAACCTCTAAGGGTGTCTTCTCCCTAAGATTCTTCTCCCATGACCTAAGATCCTCAATCAACGCATCATTATTTTCTATGGTACGCTCATCCAACCTAGTTTGCAATTTCGAGTTAGCCTGTTTCACCTTCACCGTCTCCTTAAACAACTCTCGAAATGCAACTTGCAACTCTCCTACGTCGATCTCCTAATCTTCAATCCCATCACCCTCACACACTCGGGAAGAACTCTCAACGTCCTTGGAAGTTTCATGCACATGATTATCCTCGGGGTAAGATATATCATCGTCATTCACACGACATGCCATAAACGCAACAAAGTTACGGTCAATGGGGGAACTTTCTCCCTCTCCCGGTTCACTGTCACTTAAGGTGGCATTATATGCTATAGGTTTCTTTCCCTCTTTCTTAAATCTAGTGGGACACTCACCAACCTTATGACCAAACCCCTCACACCCGAAACACCTATCAGACTCATCTCTCTTAACCTTATCACTCTTATACCTAGGGTGGGGTCTCCCTTGTTCTTGAATTTCTCAAGTTTTTTGGCATCTTTCAATTGTTTTTTGGCATCCTCAAAGTCGGAATCAGAATCGTCATTCGAAACTTTAGTCTCCTCCTTCTGGGCTTTCAAAGCAATGCCCTTTTCTTTCTTTGGCACTTGATTGGAGGTAAACATATCGATTTCATAGGTTTGCAATTCACCTACAATCTCTTCGAGTTTTGACGAGTTAAGCATAACAAGGGAATTCATAATAGTCACTTTTGCATCAATGCTACTCGGCAACGATCTCAAAATTTTCTTAATCACTTAGTTATCGGGAATCTTCTCACCTAGGTCAAAATTTGCATTAATAATAGTGGACAACCTAGTGTAAAACTCATCAAACGTCTCACTCTCTAACATCTTAATTGTCTCAAACTGTGTAGTGAGATTTTGCAACTTAGATGCCCTAATCGTGCTTGTGCCCTCGTGAGTGAGTGCAAGTGTATCCTAAGCTTATTTTGAGGTTTCACAAGTCATGATTCTATTATACTCTTCAGGTGTGACATGTGATGAAATAACGTGTAGACCATTAGAGTTTTATAGTGCAAGCCTATATTCATTCTCAGTCCAAGACTCAACGGGTTTCAAACAAGTGACCTCACCCTCTCGTGTGACCGATGGTGTCCAACCTTTTTAAACGCCTAACCACACACGTTCATCAATGGATTTAAACACATTTTTCATTTACATTTTCCAATAAGCATAATTAGTGCCGTAAAAATAGGAGTACGAAAACTATCATAATTTCCAAAATTCATCATTACAAGCAAAAAGGGATCAAACACAATAAAAATGTATTTCTGGATTTGATACCAATTTGTAGGCCCCCAATTAAAACAAAACATTTCTTGTGCAGAATTTACTTTAAGGATGAACAAAAACCAACTTTTTATTTTTGAAAAACTCTTTTCAATTTTCTAAATCACACCAAGTTGTGACACAAATTAACTTAACCAAAATTTATCTTGGTTAATCCAAAGGAAGAAACTAGTGATTAAAGAAAGAAAAGTGAGGTAAAGAAATACACACAACGCCGATGTACGAGAAAAACCATAATCGGGAAAACCTCGGACGGCCCAGGCCAGATAATCACTATGAATATGGTTTTACAAAATCAGACGGTAGTCTTACTCAACGATTCGATCAACCCTCGAGACTTGACGCTCATCGGGTCTTCTACCACTCTTCAAAGTTACCACGCAGAAAGTAACCTTCTTCTACGATGCTCATCCATAGTCGTCACCTCCACGAATGCCTCAATGTCCACCGATATTGCCTGTAACATCTACGACGTCGAAACCAAACTTCGCCGAATCTTCACCGCAAAATCAGCAAAGGATCTTCAATTGAACCTCAAACTTGGTGCAAGATCACAAGAACATATGATAATGAAAAGATCAGATCTTGAAACTCTAAGGAAGTTTTTTATTGAAAAGCCTTAGAAAACTTAGTGCAGAAAACTCTCTGGTTCGAAACTATTTTTCGTACAGCACACCCCTCGAGAAAAGAACTGGGACACTCCTTAAAATTATTTTTTAAGGAGGTGAGTCTCGTTCGAGCGAGATGCCAAGTCTAACTAACAACAGTGGTTCCCATTCGAACGACATCGAATGCCATTTGAACGACGCCCAGATTAGAGTTTAAACTAAAACCAACTCTAAAACTTCCTTATCTGATAAAAACTAAGTGTAAACAAACTCAAACACTTATAAACCATTTTAAAAACATTTTCTTTAAAAAAATAACATCCTTATTTTTATAAAATTAAATTCCGAGTTTCATTAACATTATGCATTCATACCTGAGTGATCTCGAAATTCAATTAAACTTTGAAGACGAGAAATTCGCACTAATTAAACTTCGGCATAATTAAAATCCTTGAAGCTTTGGCGTAACTTCTTCAACTAATCTTTGACACGTCATAGTCTGTGTGGGATCGGAACATTAAAAACTACCTATGACTCAAACGTATTTTGTTCTGAGAATAAGTCAAAACTATACATGGACTCAATTGGAAATTTTGTCCTTATAAATCACCCCCTTTGACTATTTCGGGACAAAACCAACAGTGAAATGCCTAAGCTGGGTCGTCAAGTTGTATGACGCCTAAACCCATCCCATAAAACCCAAAAGTAAAAATACATCATCAGTACAAGATAAGACTTATAAACGACGGACCGACAAGCATGAAACTGTCTCTGAATGTCTTTATGTAATGTAGACTTGAAATCTAGAATCTCTTTAAGCATGCCTACACACATTAAAAAGACAAATACCCAGTGGTGGAACAAATGATATAAATCAATATGAAAAATCAAATTCGAATCATTTGTTATGTGAGCAAAACATGATATCAATATGTGCAAATGTGAATATCATATAAATCAGGATATCAAGTCAAACATAAAAAAACTCAAAATACTCCCCCTACATCACACACATCTCTCCCCCTTTTTATCTCGAATAGACAATTCGGTGAAAAGATAAACAAATCTAGCATAAAATATACTACTTTGATTAAATCAATCTTGAAGAATGGCTAGATAAACATGAAATGTATGGGCGTGAAATACAACAAATGAATCACAATTCCAACACATTGAATCGATCAAGAAGATCTAATTGATAGCAATCAATCATCGAACTTTATCTAAGCCATATGTGACAATTAAAGTGTGAGATTAATGAACTAAACAAACATCATGCACACGAATTCGGAATTTTGATGATTCCACAAACAATAGCATCATGAGACGAATGTTCAACGTTAGGACTCTTTGTGCAAACCCGTTAAATTTTTAATCCATCCAAACTCCCTCAAATATATATCATATCTTTCTTTTGAATAAACTAAACTAATTTGGCCCATTTTTGGCATATGATTCTTTTTATTGCATTTTAATTTTTTTTCGGGCTCTTTTAAACGGTGTCTTTCACGATGAGTCAATTTTTCACTCTCGTAGTCCTTTCTCGTGAACTCTCGTCATTTTTTCAATATAATCCTCACGGTAAACGGTTATTACATGCACACCTACTCCTTAAGTCTACTTACACATAGATCACAAAATTGAGATAAGAACGTCTCACCAAACTCAAATATGCAAGAGTAGTCAAACATCCATATACACTCGTGCATATATGCAATCATGGCATATAAACAAAGTCGAATCAAAACGCATATCAACTTTGAAACAACCCCAAAATACAATGGTTAAGATCATTATAAGCATCAATAATTATGACCAAATGTCCTATCCTCATGGATAGTGGAAGGAAGGGGGTTCGAGCACACCAATATGCCACATCAAACATGTAAACTCAAAATCAAAAAACGAAAATCTTTTTGGCTTTTTCAAACATTTTTGACTGAAATAAAAGAAAATTCATTTTTTATTTTTCTCAAAAACATTTAAAACCAAAGATCTTTTTTGTAAGCATGATGGGAATGGTTACAAAAATGTCAGCCTCTTCTCACATTCCTAGTGGGCTCTCTCACACGAATGGTATTAGCTTTGGGAATAGAAACAACTCTCTCGTCGTAGGCTATACCAACCTATCTCTCTTAACTTGGACGATGCCTAACATCTTATTTAATTTCTCCGACTTAGATTCCAAGTCAAACTTAACTCTAGACGAGTCTCTCAAACTCTCTTCCAACTCCTTAATCCTAGACTCAAGTATAGGCCTAGATTCCACGGGCTCTAGAAACTCCTTTTTCAAAGCCTCCACGAACCCTCTAAGGGTGTCTCTCTCTTTCGATACATACTCTAGCTTCTCTCTAAGCTTCTTCCCCCATGCCCTAAGATCCTCAATCAACGCATCATTATTTTCTACGACACGCTCATTCAACCTAGCTTGTAATTTTGAGTTAGCCTTTTTCACCTTCACCGTCTCCTCAAACAACTCTCGAAATGCAACTTGCAACTCTCCTATATCGATCTCCTCATCTTCACTCTCATCACCCTCACACACTCGGGAAGCACTCTCAACATCCTCGGAAGTGTCATGCACATGAATATCCCGGGGGAAGATATATCGTCGTCGTTCACATGACATGCCATAAACGCAACAAAGTTACGCTCAATGGGGGAACTCTCTCCCTCTTCCAGTTCACTATCACTTAAGGTGGCGTTATATGCTATAGGTATCTTGACCTCTTTCTTAAGTTTAGTGGTACACTCAACAACCTTGTGACCAAACCCCTCACACCCGAAACACCTATCAGACTCATCTCTCTTAACCTTCTCACTCTTATCCCTAGGGGTGGGGTCTCCCTTATTCTTGAATCTCCCAAGTCTTTTGGCATCTTTCAATTTCTTTTGGAACTTAAGAAACTTCTTAAACTTCTTTTCCAACAAGACGACATACTCAAAGTCATAATCAGAATCGTCATTCAAAACTTTAGTCTCCTCCTTGTGGGCTTTCAAAGCAATGCCCTTTTGTTTCTGTGGCACTTGTTTGGAGGTAAACATATCGAGTTCATAGGTTTACAGGTCACCTACAATCTCTTCCAGTTTTGACGAGTTAAGCATAACAGTCACTTTTGCATCAAACCTACTCGGCAACGATCTCAAAATTTTCTTAATCACTCGATTATCGGGAATCTTCTCACCTAGTTTAAACGCCACATTAACAATAGTGGATAACCTAGTGTAAAATTCATCAAATGTCTCACTCTCTAACATCTTAGTCGTCTCAAATTGTGTAGTGATATTTTGCAGCTTAGATTCCCTAACCGTACGCGTGCCCTCGTGAGTGAGTGAAAATGTATCCCAAGCTTCTTTTGAGGTTTCACAAGTCATGATTCTATTATACTCTTCATGTGTGACATGTGATGAAATAACGTGTAGAACTTTAGAGTTATATAATGAAGGCATATGTTCATTCTCAGTCCAGGACTCAACGGGTTTCTAACTAGTGACATCACCCTCTCGTGTTACCAGTGGTGTCCAACCTTTTTCAACTGCTAACCACACTCGTTCATCAATGGATTTTAACGCATTTTCCAATAAGCATAATTAGTGCCCTCAAAGACAGGAGTACGAAAACTGTCATAATTTCCAAAATTCATCCTTACAAGCAAAAAGGGATCAAACACAATAAAAATGTACTTCTGGCTTTGATACCAATTTGTAGGTCTCTAATTAAAACAAAACTTTGCTTGTGTGGAATTTACATTGAGGATGAACAAAAACAAACTTTCTCTTTTTGAAAAACTCTTTTCAATTTTCTAAACTACACCAAGTTGTGACACAAATTAACTTAACCAATTTTTATCTTGTTTTACCCTAAGCATGCAACTAGTGATTAAAGCAAGAAAATTATGGTAAAGCAATAGTCACAACGCCTATGTACGAGGAAAAGCATAATCGGGAAAAACCTCAGACGGCCCAGGCCAGAAAATCACTATGAACATGGTTTTACAAAGTCAGGCGGTAGTCTTACTCAACGACTCGATCCACCCATGAGACTTGACGCTCCTCTAGTCTTCTACCACTCCTCAAAGTGCCCACGCAGAAAGTAACCTTCTTCTACGATTATCGTCCACAGCACTCGCCTCCACGAATGCCTAGGTCCACCGATATGGCCTGTAACATTTACGACGTCAAAATCGGACTCCGTCGAATCTTCACCACAAAACTAGCAATGTATCTTCAATAGAACCTCAAACTGGGTGCATACAAGATCACAAGAATGTATGATAATAAAAATCTAGGATCTTGAAACTCTAAGGATGTTTTTGAGTGAAAATCCTTAGAAAACTTTGTGCAGAAAACTATCAGGTTCGAAGCTAATTTCCGTACTACACACCCCTCGAGAAAAGGACCGGGACTCTACTTAAATATATTTTTTAAGGCGGTGAAGTGAGATGCCATGTCGTTCTAACAATATTGGTTCTTGTTTGAAAGACATCATATGTCGTTTGAACGACGCCCAGATTAGAGTTTAAACTAAAACCAACTCTAAAACGTCCTTATCTGATAAAAACGAAGTGTAAACAAATTCAAACACTTATAAACCATTTTATAAACATTTTCTTTAAAAAATAAAATCCTTATTTTTATCAAATTACTTTCCGAGTTTCATTAACATTATGCATTCATACCTGAGGGATATCGGAGTGCAATTAAACTTTGAAGACGAGAAATTCGCACCAATTAAACTTTGGCATAATTAATTTCCTTGAAACTTTGTCGCAACGTCTTGAATTAATCTTCGACACGTCATAGTCTATGTGGGATCAGAATAATAAAAACTACCTATGACTCAAACGTGTTTTGTTCCGAGAATAAGTCAAAACTATACATGGACTCAATTGGAAATTTAGTCCTTATAGATTTATTAGAAAACACGCAACGATAATATTTTCTAGCATTTTTATTCCATAAAATGTCTATTTTTAGATTTATTAGAAAACACATTATTTCTTATAATCCTACTCTTAATCACACAACAATGAAACTAAAATATTTATCCAAATCAAATCTCAAATGTAAGAAGAGTAGATTACCCAACTAAAGGCTCTCCAAAAATGGTGGTGGTGATGGTGAAGGTGGATGACTCCCCCACCTCCAAAGGTGGCCCTAAAGGGATTCACAATAGCTCCACTAAACAGTCCTCCATGGAATCTCCAAGAAAACACCATTGAAACCCTCCACAAACATCCATCAACATATTTGTGTTCTTCTTATAAAATGTCTTCGTCAATACCCATTAAACCCCCAGCAGCAACTCCCTTATTTTCTTTTTTTTGTAGCTCTACGTTTGGTGTATGTGTGTAACCTAAGGTGTGAGCATAGTCACTACAACTCACAAAGGGGGTGGAGGACGACGGTTTTAGGGAGGGGAGATTTCATGGGGCATATAGACATGGAAATGGCAGTGAGATCTCCATATCCCACGCCACTCTAATTCTCACATGAAACCAAAACTTGACCCTAATCAGAACAATCACCAGGTCTTATACCCAAAAGCCAGGCTCCAAGAGCTGGCATCGAAATAATCCCACGACTAAGCGCTTGACAGCGTTTACGACCAGGTCTGACTTGTCGAAAGGTCGTTCGAACGACCAGAGATATCGTTCGAATGACATTCTCCTCGTTCGAACGATTCCTTTCTCGTGACATTGCCCATTGTTTCTGACGACATCCAAAGTCGTCGAAACAGCCCTCCTTCTTTTCCTTTATTATTTATTTCTCCAATTATATATATATATATATATATATATATATATATATATATATATCCATTAATTCCCCTTTATTTAATTCAATTTGCAACCCACCATTTCGTTTAAATTAGAATTTGTTCCTCCTTGTCTATATCTGATTAATTTAGCAAGACGGGGTATTACAAACTTCCCTCCTTAGGGAATTTCGTCCTCGAAATTCTCGGTTCATCGCAATTTATATTCCAACTACTCATGATTAGTTTTCCATTCTAAGTATCCTCAACATCACGGTCCAAACCCAAGGATTTCACTTTAATCGATCACCATTACTAATCCGGTCATGAAAACTCTAAAGTCTTATTGTAGAATCTTAAGCATTCCTAATATGTCTACCTAAACAAAACCTCAAGATGATCGATACTCATCAAACATCACAACGACCACAATGAATTATTATTGAAATATAATTTTGTTACTTATGGTGTGAATTTGCAACATGATTACCATGTATTCAAGAAAATATCAGGAAAAAAGTATAAAAAACATGTAACGCCCCAACTCGGATATATGGCTTACTCGTGAGTCAACCCGGTCCGAATCAGACGTTTGGTGTGAAGTTTAATGAAATAACCTGGATAATGTTGCTAGTCCAGTTTTATTTTAATTAACATTTCACTTGTTTAGCATGCGATTTCAGTTTCAATATAAACTACGTGAGGGATCCATGGAAGCACCCCTGAAGTCCAAGTAAACAGAGATACTCACGTAAACATAAATAAAATATACTTACCTGTATAACGCCCTCAAAATACGAAACCGCTCCAACCTTTCGTAACAAAGTGAGGATGTAAGCTTTTTCCTAGTGGGATTTATACAAACAGAATACAAACGAACGACAGAAAGGAATACTCACACGCTACAACCACATGCATGCGAAAATATGTATATATCTACATATGTATACCTTTGAAATACACATGCCAATGCATTAACCATTTCATTTTCGAAGACCTTATTTGCCCAGATTAATTGAACTTAGTCTTATTAAAGGTATTCTTTAATCATACTTAACATTTCCCACTTTATTCAACACACCCGGTTCAACACTTGAAACCCTTACACTTTATTTAATTCGAACCCAATATTTACCGGAATTCACCCTTTTATTCATTTTCTTTTACCCCTTTCATTCCTTTATGGACATTAATAGATTTATGAATTTACTTGTTCATTTCACCTCTATCGGAACATTTATTACATTCATTCAAGTTAGGTTGTATAAACACACTTTACCACACAACCCATTTCTTTATATGTTCCATATTTCCTTTATCTTTTCTCCGAATCTTCCAATGCCGCATACTCACACGGGACCCACACCGACGGATAAGCGCACCATATGCTCTGGCCAGTGGTTTAGGGATTTTCCCCCAAGGGCTTCGGTACCTTCTTCCTTTATCCCCCAAGGGCTTTGGGTGTGGTTATGACTCACTGTTGAAGGTATGTGCCCGCTTCCCGACGTTGCATTATAGGAAGCCCAGGTTATCTTGTGTGATAGGCCCTGGAAGATGATAGCCATTTAGGGGCGCGTCCAGCGGGGAAACTCGGAAGGACGGTCTTAGAATCGTTATATATATTTGATTATAATTATTCTTAATAAAGTGGAAATGGTAAAGATGGTAAAGCATTTTGTGTGATAAACTGCTTTCAATATGTTTTGGGGAGAAAAAAAGGGAACTATAAAGTTAAATGGTATAAAACAGTATTGGTAAAGCATTTTGTGAAATAAATTGCTTTAGATATATTTCCTAAAGAGAAAAGGAACTAACCATTTAAGTTGTGAATAATTGAAATGTAATATCATTAGGTGAAAGTCGATGATTTCTCCCATGCTTATATGAACATTGAGCATTGTCATTGATATTACGCTAGGTTGTGCTTTTAGAATGAGAGGTGAGAAATTTTATTGTTAATTGTGAGAGAAAGTTTAGTTCGTGATAATGATTAGATATTCATAACTGTCATGCACTTTATTCACATGGTGATCATATCTAATCGGGCCCTGACCCATCTATATCTCTTTATTTTGCATGAATTCTTTGTTCATCCAGGTGCTCCTCCACAAGGACGCCCGTATTGACCTCTCATTTCTAGTTGTCCTAGAGATATAGCATTTTGCAGATGTTGCAGGATATTCGTTATAAATGCTTCTATCTTTTGTAATTTAGATAGGATCATTTACTCATTCGGGCGTGTTGCCCATGCTTTGTACTCATTTATTATAATGTGATAGTTAATGGTAATACTCGGTGTAACCTGCTTGTATTAGTCTATTAACCGGCAGCTTATTTGGTTATTATTTATTGCATTATTGTTATATTATTACTCGTTTATTTTTATATCCACCTTCTTTTCAAATTGGATTGTCTAAATGCTTTTCTTTTAACTTATAAAAATTAAATTTGACATCCGTTTTCTTAAATATTTGGAGGTTATCTCATATTATTATTTTCACGACAGTGATGTTAACAATGGACCATCTATGATTCCTATATTTATTGGGATATTGGGTTGGCCACCTCTTATTTTAGCAACTGGGTTGTCCCAGATGATATCAGAGCATCAGGTTCTAGTGTCCTTAGGAATCTGCGCGGACGTACAACGCTTTCAGCATTACTTTTGATTTGATATAGAGCCTTAGGATTAGGATTGTTTATTCCTCTTGTGAGATTTTGTTCTCCTGCGGTGATGTAAGAATTTAATAAATCTTTTGCGTGCTCATCCGAGAATCATAGGCTGATTGTTGAAGGGCGACCAGGGACGGCCGTTATGAGGGCACCAGGGGACGGGGCTTAGTCAGTACTGTAGTTTGTAGTCGGGGATGAGGGCCGCTTTGGAGGTCACTGCCTTCGTAGCATTTTCTTAGATTTCTACCGCGACTATTAAGTACCGCTACAAGTAGAGATAGTTTTCCAAGTACCATCACAAGTAGAGAGTGGTACTAAGCTTGTAATTTCCAGCGACGTTAATTTGAAGTTGAAAAGTCCTTGATAAGGGTCGCACGTTGTAGTTAAGTCATGCGGAGGTAGTGTAGTTTCATTTGGTGAAAATAAGACTCAGAAGCTTTAGCCTAGAGAGGGGTATAGAAATGCCCAGGTGTGAAAAATTGAGGAAAATTTTTCACCCGTTGGAATAAGGTCAAAATGGTGGGAACGTAGTCACTATAATTAGTGGAGCAGGAAGTTTTGCTCATAGAGAAACCTAGTAGATGTTTTCAATAGCAAGTTTTCTGGGATATCAGAAAGGATGAGAAGGTAGACTCTCAAATATTCACATGAGGCTCGATCAGAGGCCGACAATGAATAAAGAGTTAAAGGGTTAAGGAAACCTTGCACCGAAATAAGGTAGGTACAAGGAAGAAAGAGTCCTTCACTAGAATGATAGGCTCATGAGTAAGTGTTGCTAACACATATGGAGAAGTCACGTTCAGGAAACCCCATTGGTGGACATCCGTCCGGGGAAGACTCATTGAAATAAAAAGGGGGGAAGCCAGTAGTATATTCCCTTTTGTTGAGAAAGTTAAGGGAACTACGTGGGTAATTGTAGGGTAGAGGCTATAGATTTTGAAATGTGGAAAACCTTAACGTGGTCAGGGTGGCTAGAGATGGAGAAACGGTTATGACGTGGAATGTAGAAACCACACGTTTTGATCTTATCGATCGGAATTAAAGGGCAAGACTAGGATGCCTAGTCGGGGCATTGATGGAAGTAGTTTTGGTTCAGATAAGACTAGAATACTGTATCTGGGAACCATTGGTAGTGGCCAGGGTAAGTGGCAAGAATGTTGTCGGGAACTCCACCTCGGTTGAGGGTGGTGCAATTTGTGCGACAAGATGAAGTAGTATTTTATTAACCCTAGATTTGGGTGTGTAATTTGAGCTTTTGCAAGTATCGATGTTATTATAGAGATTGTATCTATATGATTTCCATGGTAGGGAGGTTCTATTTTTCCTTCATTCGTTATAAAGCGAGTGATGATATTTTAAAAGTATATGTAGTTTGTATTACTCGTATTGTATGTGTTATACGAGTGGAAATATTTTTGATTGATCGGAACGATAGCAAGCAAATGATTGCAAGACTATCGTATTTGTAGTTCCAGAATGGAACTAGTTGTTCTATAATATCTCACCTGGATACGAGATTGAGACTTTATAGAGATGGTTTAAGATATGCAATAATTTTTCATTCTTTTTTTATTTTATTTTGCATGTTTGATGTTGCCTTATCTCCACGACCAACAAAGTTAAGTAGTAGTGTATCGGATGGGTTCCTTGTTTGGATTTCGCTTGCGAGATGCTCCACGCATGAAGCTTAACTACGTTGGGAGTGGAGAGATATTACTTTATATTAGGATGTTGGTTTTTAGGGTTTTTAGCCGATAATCACGTGATTGATTAAGGGCTAATAAAAAGTTAATGCACGGTGCGGAAGCACTAGAAATAGTTCTCTACTCTGATAGATGTGAGTGAGACCAAGATATGGAAGTCGGATCGAGATTTATAGTTATGCCTTGATGAGAAGACCATTTAAGAAAATGTATATATATATATATATATATATATATATATATATATATATATATATATATATATATATATATATATATATATATATATAAATATACTTGGATAAAAGATTTGTAACTCTTTGCAGAAAATAGGCTCCCCGATTACTTAGATTTTAATTTCGCCGGAATGGTAGGACATAGCAGTAGAAACGTATAAGTAGGGTTACAAGTTAGAATTTTTAGCGGTCCTGATCATATGCCTTAGGTCGTTATATCTTGATGACCGACGTTGCGAGGTAGTAGTGTAACGGGAGGGTTCCTTATTTTGATTTCGCTCTGCGAGATGTCCCACGCATGAAACCGAGAGAATGTCAGAAATTGAGAAAGGCTTTGGGCACTAGGGATATGGTTAGTATCGTACTTATTCGACATGAATAGGAAACACATCTACCTTAGTATTATTAGGATGTAAGTCCCATGGGGCATGTGACGTTTTTTTAGGGAGGCTGTAGGGAGTTAACCACAAGTAGGTTGGTGGGTTAACTTTAGGAAGGATTAGGTCCCCAAAAATGAGTAGTGTGGAATCTCGAAAAATTCGGGACACTAGGCCGAAAAGAAGATGAGGCCCCTCTTAGAAAGAGCGTTACATCGGTAACCTAGCTTTCGTGGAGTGAAATGCTAAGATGATTTCTACTCCTGCCCTCGTGTCGTTAAGATCGAGAGTGGATTTCTCGGTATTAATGGACGAGTTTCTACCAGGATTGGGAAGCGTTAATACTGGAGCATGGAACCATTGTTCATGCGTCTCACAAGCTTAAACCCCTTGAGAAGTATTATCCCACGCATGATTTAAAGTTCGCAGTGGTAGTATTCGCCTTAAAGATATAGAGGCACTACCTTCGGGGCAAGAAGTTTAGTATTTTCATGAACCACTAGTTATTGTGTTGGGGCGACAGAGTTAGTGTTTGGAGTTCATAAAAGACTATCGATTAGATATTCATTATCACCAAGGGAACGCGAATAGGGTAGCGGATGCACCGAGCAGAAAACTCGTGGGGGAGACTAGCGAGGGCATGGAAAGCCGTGTAGAATGAGCTAACTAGGAGGACATTGTAGCAAGAGCATTTATATCAGTGTTGAAGTGCGAGGAAAGGGGCATTTCTGAGTTTCCTCCCTAATCCGCGACTTGTCAAATTGGTGAATGTGGATCACGAACAATCAACAGGATCGTTGTAAGCGTTATAGTACCGGTGTAGATATGGAAGGATATATCCAATGATATTCTCACCGAATTTTTGGCATCGCCATGGTCATGATCCTATTTGAGTAATTATTGATCATTTAACCAGATCTCCGCTTTTCCAGCCAATATGGGCGGACTATTTACAGAGGATTATACCAAACTAATTATGGTGGAGTTATGGAACTGTATGAGGTTCCTATCAGTATAGTGTTGGACCGAGACTAGATTTTTGTGTCAAAAAAATTGGAAATGTTTCCAGGAAGTAATGGGAACCGAATAGAAGTTGCGTACATCCCACCACCCATAAGTGGATGAATGAATAGAGAAAGTTAACCAAAGGTTGGAAGGCATACCCCGAATGTGCATGTTTTACTTAACGGAAGAATGGGGGCAGTAGCTTTTATGAATCGAATTTGCATACAATAATTCGTACCGTTTCACTATTGGTATGGCACCATAGGTGGCCTTGTGTAGCCGGCTGACTAATTCGCCTGCTCATTGGGTAGAACCAGTGGACAATAAACTCTTTGGACTTAGAATGGTCCAGGAATACTTCTTTGATGATTGAGTTCATTAGGCCACATACTTTGAAGGGTTATACCGACGCGATTAGAGGTCATGTAGTATTGGAGGTAGGGGATCAAGCTTTAGTACAGTTATCCCCGAGGAAGAGTATAACGTGATTCAGGAGGAAAGGCAACTTGTGCCGAGTTATGTAGACATTTTCTTCCATTGTTGAAAGGTAGGCTCGACAGTCCATGAGGAAGACTCGGATGTTATGTTAGATAATGAGGAGTGTAGACTAAGATCGAAAGTGGTGACCTTAGTCCAAGTCCAATGGGGACACCACAATGCCTAGAAAAATTTAAAGATAAAAGAATGATATTTTAGAGAAGTACACCCTTGATCTTGTTATATGGTACGCCTGGATTTTGAGGGAAAAATTCCCTTGTAAGGAGGGGAGTGTGTAACAACCCAGACTTTTGAGTGATTATTTTATATTAATTTTAGGATGGGATAATTATATAAAATAATGGTAGATAGAGAGAATATTATTTTAAGTGATTTGTATTTACTGAGTTTTGCATATTTACCGTTGAGAGAAGGTGAATAGCATCATGTTATGTTTTATTGCGTCGTTGTGCTTGAACTGACGGTTATGACTTATATTCAAATTTGAGCATTATTAATGAAATAAAATGACGTTGGAACATAAAATATTATACGATACTCCGGATGCCAATTTAGAGGGTGCAGTTAGTTTTGAAATAGTCGAGATAGTCAAAATAAGTGCTAAGTTGTATTTTCGAGTTTCGGGCACTTTTGACAGGTTATGACTCAATTATGTAGTTACGAGTCATTTTAATGGTGTATTAACATTCAAAGAGGGGAATTATTGTTTAGTGCTCGGTTAAGTCTCCCAATACCTTTTATTTCTCATTCTTATGTTTTAAAAGCTTAGAGAGAGAGAGAGAAGAGAGAGTTGGGAGAAATGCGAGAAAAGAGAGAGAAATTGAAGATTGGAGCTAGAAATTGTTGCTACGGGAAGAGAATCCGAGACTACAAACTTGAGGCAAGTTTCTTACTTGCTAGATTATGATTTAATGTGGATAAATTTCATTTATAGTTGTGTTTTTGGAGTTTCTGCCATTTATGGGTTTTGGGGATTTTTGGTGTTTAAACCCTTAATCTTGTAGTTTCATTTGATTTGAGTTGGGAATATTAGTAAGTATTTGTGTAGGAATGATTTGGTAGGATTATTAGTTGTTTATGTTGAAGAAAATTGGAGATTTGTGTTTTGGGGATTTTAGGGTTTATACAACCCGTAGCCATTTCTGGGCAAATCGACCATGGCGAATCGATTCGCCCCTATTGCAAATCGATTCGCTATAGTTGAAGGATACAGGTCTGGGGAGCCGAATCGATTAGGGTTAAGGCCGAATCAATTCGGGCTGAGACAGTAGGTCTCTTTCCTTAGTCAAAATGATTCGTTTTTGGGCAAAAAGAATTGTCAGTTAAGGGCATATCGATTCGGAAACCCTATTTTTGTGGGATTTTTCTAGCTTTGTTTTGAGTCCTTTTCTTTTAGGTTCAAGGCTTAGGAACCTTCTCTTGAGAAGTAATAAAGAGTATTAGAGGTTTATGTTAGGGAGACAAATATCCTAGGTTAGCATGGGGTTAATTGGGCTTATCTCAAGGGTTAGTTCATAGGGGATAATGTTTCGTTTGATACAAGAAGTTAGCCTAGAACTAACGGAAAGTAGAATGGTGATGTTGGGACTTTTGGGAGACTAGTATTGAGGGAATTTACTTTTGATGAATAATGGTATTACTTTGGACTCTTGGGGACTAGTGTAAAGATAATGGAACTTCGTCTCCTAGGTCATTAATAAAATATGACTTCGGGAATAAGAAATGCATATTCTAAAATTGGTACTTAATGGTTAAGTATAAATGGTTTTGAGAATGTAAAAAGTGAATATTTTCAAAAGGGAAAATAATTTTGTAAATGATAATTTACATATACACACCTCTCTAAATCGCTATCATAGGGGAAGTTACGCGCATGAGGTGAAGTCCCATGGCTAGTGAATGCAGGGCGAATATAGTCCTCGGCCATAGGACCGGTTATTATATTGTGTGATTATTGTTTGCAGTGGGGTAATTTCGGGTGTCGTTATGACTCACTGTCGAAGGTATAGGTCCGCTTCCCAATGTTGCGTTATAGGAACACCAGGTTGTCTTGTGTGATAGGCCCTGGAAGATGATTTCCATTTAGGGGCGCGTCCAATGGGGAAACTCAGAAGGACGGTCTTAGAATCGTTATATATATGTGACTATAATTACTCTTAATAAAGTGGAAATGGTAACGATAGTAAAGCATTTTGTGTGATAAACTGCTTTCAATATGTTTCCCAGAGACAAAAGGGAACTATAAAGTTAAATGGTATAAAACAGTATTGGTAAAGCATTTTGTGAAATAAATTGCTTTAGATATATTTCCTGAAGAGAAAAGTAACTAAGCATTTAAGTTGTGAATAACTGAAATGAAATATCATTAGGTGAAAGTCGATGATTTCTCCTATGCTTATATGAACATTGAGCATTGTCATTGATATTATGCTAGGTTGTGCTTTTAGAATGAGAGGTGAGAAATTTTATGATTAATTGTGAGAGAAAGTTTAGTTCGTGATAATGATTAGATATTCATAACTGTCATGCATTTTATTCACATGGTGATCATATCAAACCGGGCCCTGACCCGCCTATATCTCTTTATTTTGCATGAATTCTTTGTTCATCCAGGTTCTCCTCCGCAAGGAAGCCCGTATTGACCTCTCATTTCTAGTTGTCCAGGATATATAGCATTTTGCGGATGTTGGAGGGTATTCGTTATAAATGCTTCTATGTTTTGTAATTTAGATAGGATCATTTACTCATACGGGCGTGTTGCCCATGCTTTGTACTCATTTATTATAATGTGATATTTAATGGTAATACTTGGTGTAACCTGCTTGTATTAGTCTGTTAATCGATTGCTTATTCGGTTATTATTTATTGCATTATTGTTATACTATTACTCCTTGATTTTTATATCCACCTTCTTTTCAAAGTGGATTGTCTAAATGCTTTTCTTTTAACTTATAAAAATTAAATTTGACATTCGTTTTCTAAAATATTTGGTGGTTATCTCATATTATTATTTTCACGACTGTGATGCTAAGAATGGACCATCTATGATTCCTGTATTTATTGGGATATTGGACTGGCCACCTCTTATTTTAGTAAGCGAGTTGTCACAGATGGTATCAGATCATCAGGTTCTAATGTCCTTAGGAATCTACGCGGACATACTATGCTTTCATCGTTACTTTTGATTTGATATAGAGCCTTAGGATTAGGATTGTTTATTCCTCTTGTGAGATTTCGTTCTCCTGCGGTGATGTAACAATTTAATAAATCTTTTGCGCGTTCGCCCGAGATTCATAGGCTGATTATTGATGGGCGACCAGGGAAGGCCGTTATGAGGGCACCAGGAGATGGGGCTTAGTCAGGACTGTAGGTTATAGTCGGGGATGAGGGCCTCTTTGGAGGTCACTACCTTCGTAGCATTTTCTTAGATTGCTACCGCGACTATTAAGTACAGTAGAGCTAGTTTTCCAAGTACCGCTACAAGTAGAGAGTGGTACTAAGCTTGTAATTTCTTGCGACGTTAATTTGAAGTTGAAAAGTCCTTGATAATAGTTTCATTTGGTGAAAATAAGACTCAGAAACTTTGGCCTAGAGAGGGGTATAGAAATGCCCAGATGTAAAAAATTGAGGAAAATTTTTCACCCGTTGGAGTAAGGTCAAAATGGTGGGAACGTAGTCGCTATAATTAGTGGAGCAGGAAGTTTTGCTCGTAGAGAAACCTAGTAGATGTTTTCAATAGCAAGTTTTTTGGGATATCAGAAAGGATGAGAAGGTAGACTCTCAAATATTCACATGAGGCTCGATCAGAGGCCGACAATGAATAAAGAGTTAAAGGGTTAAGGAAACCTTGCACCGAAATAAGGTAGGTACAAGGAAGAAAGAGTCCTTCACTGGAATGATAGGCTCATGAGTAAGTGTTGCTAACACATATGGAGAAGTCACATTCAGGAAACCCCATTGGTGGACATCCGTCCGGGGAAGACTCATTGAAATAAGAAGGGGGGAAGCCAGTAGTATATTCCCTTTTGTTGAGAAAGTTAAGGGAACTACGTGGGTAATTGTAGGGTAGAGGCTATAGATTTTGAAATGTGGAAAACCTTAACGTGGTCAGGGTGGCTAGAGATGGAGAAACGGTTATGACGTGGAATGTAGAAACCACACGTTTTGATCTTATCGATCGGAATTAAAGGGAAAGACTAGGATGCCTAGTCGGGGCATTGATGGAAGTAGTTTTGGTTCAGATAAGACTAGAATACTGTATCTGGGAACCATTGGTAGTGGCCAGGGTAAGTGGCAAGAATGTTGTCGGGAACACCACCTCGGTTGAGGGTAGTGCAATCTGTGCGACAAGATGAAGTAGTATTTTATTAACCCTAGATTTGGGTGTGTAATTTGAGCTTTTGCAAGTATCGATGTTATTATAGAGATTGTATCTATATGATTTCCATGGTAGGGAGGTTCTATTTTTCCTTCATTCGTTATAAAGCGAGTGATGATATTTTAAAAGTATATGTAGTTTGTATTACTCGTATTGTATGTGTTATACGAGTGGAAATATTTTTGATTGATCAGAACGATAGCAAGCAAATGATTGCAAGACTATCGTATTTGTAGTTCCAGAATGGAACTAGTTGTTCTATAATATCTCACCTGGATACGAGATTGAGACTTTATAGAGATGGTTTAAGATATGCAATAATTTTTCATTCTTTTTTTTATTTTATTTTGCATGTTTGATGTTGCCTTATCTCCACGACCAACAAAGTTAAGTAGTAGTGTATCGGAGGGGTTCCTTGTTTGGATTTCGCTTGCGAGACGCTCCACGTATGAAGCTTAACGACGTTGGGAGTGGAGAGATATTACTTTATATTAGGATGTTGGTTTTTAGGGTTTTTAGCCGATAATCACGTGATTGATTAAGGGCTAATAAAAAGTTAATTTGCGGTGCGAAAGAACTACAAATAGTTCTCTACTCTGATAGATGTGAGTGAGACCAAGATAAGGAAGTCGAATCGAGATTTATAGTTATGCCTTGATGAGAAGGCCATTTAAGAAAATGTGTATATATATATATATATATATATATATATATATATATATATATATATATATATATATATATATATATACTTGGATAAAAGATTCGTAACTATTTCTAGAAAATTCGCTTCCCAATAACTTAGATTTTCATTTCGCCGAAATGGTAGGACATAGCAGTAGAAACGTATAAGTAGGGTTACGAGTTATAATTTTTAGCGGTCCCGATCATATGCCTTAGGCCGTTATATCTTGATGACCGACGATGCGAGGTAGTAGTGTAACGGGAGGGTTCCTTATTTTGATTTCTCTCTGCGAGACGTCCCACTCATGAAACCGAGCGAATGTCAGAAATTGAGAAAGGCTTTGGGCACTAGGGATATGGTTAGTATCGTACTTATTCGATGTGAATAGGAAACACATAGACCTTAGGATTATTAGGATGTAAGGCCCATGGGGAATGTGATGTTGTTTTAGGGAGGCTGTATGGAGTTAACCACGAGTAGGATGGTGGGTTAACTTCAGGAAGGATTAGGTCCCCAGAAATGAGTAGTATGGAATCTTTTAAAAATTTGGGACACTAGGCAGAAAAGAAGATGAGGCCCCTCTTAGAAAGAGCGTTACATCGGTAATCTAGCTTTTGGGGAGTGAAATGCTAAGATGACTTCTACTCCAGCACTCGCGTCGTCAAGATCGAGAGTGGATTTCTCGGTATTAATGGATGGGTTTCTACCAGGATTGGGAAGCGTTAATACTGGAGCATGGAACCATTGTTCATGCGTCTCACAAGCTTAAACCCCTTGAGAAGTATTATCCCACGCATGATTTAGAGTTCGTAGTGGTAGTATTCGCCTTAAAGATATAGAGGCACTACCTTCGAGGCAAGAAGTTTAGTATTTTCACGAACCACATGTTATTGTGTTGGAGCGACAGAGTTAGTGTTTCGAGTTCGTAAAAGACTATCGATTAGATATTCATTATCACCAAGGGAACGCGAATAGGGTAGCGGATGCACCGAGAAGAAAACTCGTGGGGGAGACTATCGAGGGCATGGAAAGCCACGTAGAACGAGCTAACTAGGGGACATTATAGCAAGAGCATTTATGTCAGTGTTGAAGTGTGAGGAAAGGGGCATTTCTGAGTTTCCTCCCCAATCCGCCACTTGTCAAATTGGTGAATTTGGATCACAAACAATCAACGGGATCATTGTAAGCGTTATAGTACCGGTGTAGATATGGAAGGATATATCCATGGATATTCTCACCGAATTACTGGCATCGCCACGATCATGATCCTATTTGAGTAATTATTGATCATTTGACCAGATCGTCGTTTTTCCAGCCAATATGGGCGGACTATTTACAGAGGAGTATGCCCAACTAATTACGGTTGAGTTATGGAACCGTATGAGGTTCCTATCAATATAGTGTTGGACTGAGACTAGATTTTCGTGTCAAAAAAAATTGGAAATGTTTTCAGGAAGTAATGGGAACCAAATAGAAGTTACGTACATCCCACCACCCGTAAGTGGATGAATGAATAGAGAGAGTTAACCAAAGGTTGGAAGGCATACCGCGAATGTGCGTGTTTAGCTTAAAGGAAGAATGGGGGCAATAGCTTTTATGAATCAAATTTGCATACAATAATTCGTACCATTTCACTATATGTATGGCACCATAGGTGGCCTTGTGTAGCCGACTGACTAATTCGCCTGCTCGTTGGGTAGAACTAGCGAACAATAAACTATTTGGACTTGGAATGGTCGAGGAATACTTCTTTGATGATTGAGGTCACTAGGCCACATACTTTGAAGGGCTATACCGACCCAATTAGAGGTCATGTAGTATTGGAGGTAGGGGATCAAGTTTTAGTGCAGAGTATAACATGATTCAGGAGGAAAGGAAACTTGTGCCGAGTTATGTAGGCATTTTATTCCATTATTGAAAGGTAGGCTCGATAGTTCATGAGGAACAACTGGATGCTATGTTAGAGCCTGAAGAGTGTAGACTAAGATCGAAAGCGGTGACCTTAGTCCAAGTCCAATGGGGACACCACAATGCCTAGAAAATTTTAAAGATAAAAGAACGATATTTTAGAGAAGTACACCGTTGATCTTATTATATGGTACGCCTGAATTTTGAGGGCAAAATTCCCTTGTAAGGGGGGGAGTGTGTAACAACCCAGACTTTTAAGTGATTATTTTATATTAAATTTCCCGATGGGATAATAATATAAAATAATGGAAGATAGAGAAAATATTATTTTAAGTGATTTAAGAAATGGTATTTACTGAGTTTTGCATATTTACCATTGAGAGAAGGTGAATAGCATCATGTTATGTTTTATTGCGTCGTTGTGCTTTAAGCGACGGTTATGAGTTATATTCAAATTTGACGATTATTAATGAAATAAAATGACGTTAGAACATAAAATATTATACGATACTCCAGATGCCAATTTAGAGGGTGCAGTTAGTTTTGAAATAGTCGAGATAGTCAAAATAAGTGCCAAGTTGTATTTTTGAGTTTCGGGCACTTTTGACAGGTTATGACTCAATTATGTAGTTACGAGTCATTTTAATGGTGTATTAACATTCAAAGAGGGGAATTATTGGTTAGTGCCCAGTTAAGTCTCCCAAGCCCTTTTATTTCTCATTCTTACATTTTAAAAGCTTAGAGAGAGAAAGAAGAGAGAGTTGGGAGAAATGGGAGAAAAGAGAGAGAAATTGAAGATTGGAGCCGGAAATCATTGCTACGGGAAGAGAATCTGAGACTACAAACTTGAGGCAAGTTTCTTACTTGCTAGATTATGATTATTGTGGATAAATTGCATTTATAGTTGTGTTTTTGGAGTTTTTGCCATTTATGGGTTTGGGGGATTTTTGGTGTTTAAACCCTTAATCTTGTAGTTTCATTTTATTTGAGTTGGGAATCTTAGTTAGTAGCTGTGTAGGAATGATTTGGTAGAATTATTAGTTGTTGATGTTGAAGATAATTGGAGATTAGGGTTTTGGGGATTTTAGGGTTTTGGGGATTTTAGGGTTTATACAACCCATAGCCATTTCTAGGCAAATCGACCAGGGCGAATCGATTCGCCCCTATTGCGAATCGATTCGCTATAGTTGAAGGATACAGGTCTGGGGAGCCGAATCGATTCGGGTTAAGGCCGAATCGATTCGGTCTGAGACAGTAGGTCTCTTTCCTTAGTCGAATCAATTCATTTTTGGGCGAATCTATTCGCAGTTAAGGGCGAATCGATTCGGCCCTAGGCGAATCGATTAGGAAACCCCGTTTTGTGGGATTTTTCTAGCTTTGTTTTGAGTCCTTTTCTTTTAGGTTCAAGGCTTAGGAACCTTCTCTTGAGAAGTAATAAAGAGTATTAGAGGTTTATGTTAGGGAGACAAATATCCTAGGTTAGCATGGGGTTAATTGGGCTTATCCCAAGGGTTAGTTCATAGGGGTTAATGTTTCGTTTGATACAGGAAGTTAGCCTAGAACTAACGAAAAGTATAATGGTAATGTTGGGACTTTTGGGAGACTAGTATTGAGGGAATTTACTTTTGATGAATAATGGTATTACTTTGGACTCTTGGAGACTAGTGTGAGGATAATGGCACTTTGGCTCCTAGGTTATTAATAAAATATGACTTCGGGAATAAGAAATGCATATTCTAAAATTGGTACTTAATGGTTAAGTATAAATGGTTTTGAGAATGTAAAAAGTGAATATTTTCAAAAGGGAAAATAATTTTGTAAATGATAATTTACATATGCACACCTCTCTAAATCACTATTATAGGGGAAGTTACGCGCATGAGGTGAAGTCCCCTGGCTAGTGAATGCAGGGCGAATATAGTCCTCGGCTATAGGACCGATTATTATATTGTGTGATTATTGTTCGCAGTGGGGTAATTCCGGGTATGGTTGTGACTCACTGTCGAAGGTATATGCCCGCTTACCGACGTTGCGTTATAGGAAGCCCAGGTTGTCTTGTGTGATAGGCCCTGGAAGATGATTTCCATTCAGGGGCGCGTCCAACGGGGAAACTCGGAAGGACGGTCTTAGAATCGTTATATATATTTGATTATAATTATTCTTAAGAAAGTGGAAATGGTAATGATGGTAAAGCATTTTGTGTGATAAACTGCTTTCAATATGTTTTCGGGAGAAAAAAGGGAACTATAAAGTTAAATGGTATAAAACAGTATTGGTAAAGCATTTTGTGAAATAAATTGCTTTAGATATATTTCCTAAAGAGAAAAGGAACTAACCATTTAAGTTGTGAATAATTGAAATGTAATATCATTAGGTGAAAGTCGATGATTTCTCCCATGCTTATATGAACATTGAGCAATGTCATTGATATTACGCTAGGTTGTGCTTTTAGAATGAGAGGTGAGAAATTTTATGATTAATTGTGAGCTAAAGTTTAGTTCGTGATAATGATTAGATATTCATAACTGTCATGCATTTTATTCACATGGTGATCATATCAAACCGGGCCCTGACCCGTCTATATCTCTTTATTTTGCATGAATTCTTTGTTCATCCAGGTGCTCCTCCGCAAGGAAGCCCGTATTGACCTCTCATTTCTAGTTGTCCAGGAGATATAGCATTTTGCGGATGTTGTAGGATATTCGTTATAAATGCTTCTATCTTTTGTAATTTAGATAGGATCATTTACTCATTCGGGCGTGTTGCCCATGCTTTGTACTCATTTATTATAATGTGATATTTAATGGTAATACTCGGTGTAACCTGCTTGTATTAGTCTGTTAACCGACAGCTTATTCGGTTATTATTTATTGCATTATTGTTATATTATTACTCGTTGATTTTTATATCCACCTTCTTTTCAAATTGGATTGTCTAAAATCTTTCTTTTAACTTATAAAAATTAAATTTGACATCCATTTTCTAAAATATTTTGTGGTTATCTCATATTATTATTTTCACGACAGTGATGCTAAGAATGGACCATCTATGATTCCTGTATTTATTGGGATATTGGGCTAGCCACCTCTTATTTTAGTAAGCGGGTTGTCACACACCCTTGGTATCACAACAAGTGACCATATCTTAGATCTCCAAAATTTTGAACTAAATATAGCATTATCATCCAAGGTTTATCAGGTCCCAATAATACTATCAAGTCACAACCTCGAGACACATGACCAATCCGTAACTATTTATACTAGATAAATAACAACATGTTAACATAAAGCAATTGAGTAACACATGCAACTAAATGCAAGAACGCGAGACAACGCGCACTTATAGATTGGGTAGAATAAAGGTGGATCCGAAGGAGAGCGCATTCACATACCGTGATGCATCAGCCGCTACAAGCCTAACCCACATCACTATTGTGCCTCTCCATCGCCAAACTCAAATCAAAACTGATCAATAACCTCCCATTTCCAGGAAAAAAGACATAAGAATTCCACAGACCTGGCGACTGCCACGCCAAAGAAATAAATATAATTTCGTCAACAAATTGAACCATACAAAGTATGAACCCACGACGTATACATAAAGACTCTAACTATTGCAGGTGCGTGTTAAGTACCATGGCCTTGCCATGCATCCTAGCTCGGCCTCTTAACCTTGACGAGTTCTCCTCAATAATCATCCATTTGTGTCCGACATACGGAATGCAAAATAAATTCCTTCGAAAGATGAAATTCTAGGCTTCCCTCCTTAGGACTATTTCTACATATCCATCACTATTACTACTATCCTAAATCCATGCGAAGTTACTTCTCTTGACACTTATCATTAGCTATCCACCTATCATAGCTAGACCTCCAAAATTTCGATACGTGGTAGCTAACCTCAACCTTCGAGATTATTATTTCATCAAGTGAAACACAACACTCGCATAACTTTAAACATTTAATTAGTGAATCATTATTACCTCCCTTAGCACCGTCTACATGATGCCAAACCATAATTATTCTAATAGCATCACTCATGCCTAATGATTTCCCTCAACAGAGTCATTACTAAGCATACACATAGCACACTTAGGTGTTATGATTAAGCTTAACACTTCCTCCCAAGTTCTAGTTTTAAAAGACATAATGAGCCTCATCATTTTCTAAGTCTCCCAGGTGCACCACTTATCATTGATCAACCTATTTTTTGAAATTATCCTCAAAGGTCATATCATGATACATATCTATAAACAAAAGACGTAGCACTAACTCCAAGTTACTGCCACAAGTCGTGATGATCTAACCATACTACAATCATCAATGGCCTACCGTCACTCATGTAAACTTTAATACAACAGTGATTCCTACTGCCTCATAGTGGAAACATTAACTTCAATTATTTCTCTAAACATCTTTCATATCTACGATAAGGAGCCAGCAGTCATACCTTGACCCATGCTAGATAACCTTGAGTTTATCACTATGAAATGTACACCATCACATAGACCTCAATGCGATAATACATCCCAAGATTTTGAAGAGAGATACTATTATCGTTGTAATGCACGGTACACAACCTCAGATTCACTAGTGCTAGGCAAAGACTACCACTCGCATCAACATCTCATCAGATAACCCTTAGTATACATCTCCAAGGAAAATTTTGTAACACCCGGTGTTTTTTAGTAATTAGAATAACTAATTAATTGAAATATTTGAGAAAAAAAATGGATTTAATTATTATTTTTAATTAAATATGTTGGTTTTTATATTCGAAATTCAGAAAGCTAGATTACAAGACAAGAGTCCTCGAAACATAAAACTCTCTAAGAGTCCCCAAAACATAAAACTCTCTAAAAATATAAACAAAATATCTGACCGTCCGATCGAGCTGAAACTTTTTAAGCTGCTTCCCCTCGTCTTCGACTAATACGCCCCCAAATTTTAGGCAATTCCAACGGTTCGATCGTTCGGAATGCTTTTTTAGTGTTTGTATCTGATTAGGACTCTAATTCTTTTTGGTATATAAACATAAAGTGACGAGTTTAGGACTTTTAAAACACATTTTAGCCTTCTCAAAAATCAGAAATATCTCATCTCCTTCATCTTCTTCAACCTTCAAACCCTAGCCCCATTTTACATAACTTTCAACTCAAGTTTTGTCGAGATTAACCAGATTTTCTCAAGACGCGTCAAGAACGAATCTTCGTCAACTTTTTTAGATGAATACACATTCAAGATCATATTTCTAAACCAAATTTTATTCAAGCATGGATACTATATTCTCTTCCTTTAGTATTATGCATTTTAAGTGTCGCCTAAACCCTTAATAATATGTTTTTCATTAAAATCAATTAGTAACTTAATTAAGGAAAGTGGACACCAAATTTTGGGACTGTTTTTATGAAAATTTTAAATATGATTTAATCTTTGAAACCCTTGGGTGCGTAGGTTAGATTTTTGGATTTTTTATGGTTTTGGGTGTAGGTTCTCATGTAGAATTTTATGGGGGTTATTTATATGTTTATTGGGGGCGCTCACACTTATAAAAGTATATGATTTATAAAAGAAAATGGTTATGTCTTATTGAAAATTATTGCATGTTAATTAATTTAACGTTATTGAATGGAATTAATGGTGTAGAAATCAACGATGGTGTTATTAATTGATTTAAATTAAATTGGGACCCTTATGATTAAATTGATATGTTGTGCATATTGAATTGTGATTTGTATAAGTCACTTTTTCCATCGCGGGGACGAGGGGATTTTGGGTAGTATGTTGCTCAATCCCATTTTAGGATGCTTACTAGGTATGGGACTAGTGGATAGGCCTTGGTTAAAATTTATACTTGCTGGGTATGGGACTAGTTAGTGTAAATTCGTGGGAATTTTATATTTCAGGGTGGGGTAGATTTTTACGTTATACGTCATTTTTTTAGCCTAGGCATGAGACTAGGACGTGTTTTATATTGGTGATTCATCATATATGTAGGAAAGGACGCATGTGTACTTGAGGGACCTTAGGTGTGGGTCTAAGGGGTATTTTGAGGATCTCACATCGATGAAAAGGATGGGGTAATTTGAAAACTATGAAATTGAGACGATGAGTATTAATGCCTAAGAAGATAATAATGAATATTTAAAATTGGTGGCTACATAATCTGTCAGGGACCGACAGTTTAAACGGATCAGTAGGTGATTTATGTCGTGTCGTGTGTAGAACCTTGTCATAGGGAGGGGTCGACAGTTTAATCAGATCAGAGACCATTGATAAGGGGAAGTATAAAACTTTGGTGGGATACCACCCGAGGCGGGAGGACCGCCATAATAAAAAAAGTGAGAAAAATGATATTTGGATTAATTTAATTAAATTAACATGCGGATTAGTTATTTAAAATCATATTTGTGTGCATTGTGAATAACAATTATTGAGGATAGTTAGTTTTGTGCTACCGCATTTAATTGTATTTCGTTTAATTAAAATACTCGATTGTGATATTTAGTGCGTATAATGCTATTATCTGGATTCACGGATCCTATTTGAGGGGAATAGTGTGTAGTCATGCTCGGGGCTCTGACCTCGTGCGTTGACTAACATTTTCATGTATTAGTGCTGGAGTAGTTGCGTAGGATTTATCGGATATCGCTTGAAGGTGCAACTGTAGTTGCTTTTATTTACAGTTTTATTTAGTTTAGATTTTCCTTTCCGTCATATTTTATTATGAGACTTCATTTGGGTTTTATTGGGTCATTCGGTTCCAAAGTTGTTTGAGGATTTTAGTAGGAGTATTTACCGTTGGTTTATTATTCAGATTTTGAATTAATTCTTATTTTTTGAAGATTGGATTATCTTGGAGTTTTAGCATGTGATGGTTTTCATATTACAATTATCCATTGGGATTGATTATTATTCATTTTGTGGATTGATTTTTATTGTCTCTTATCTGTCACATTCTGAGAATGGTATTTATTTAGTGTCTCCTGATGTAGTCTAGCGGCGGTGGTTGGCCACCCCGTTGTTTGGATTGCGCAAGGTGTTACAAATTTTCAATATGAATTCACAAGCCCATATCTGCTAATCACTAATTAGCATTTAACCACTACAACTGACTTGCCTTATTATATAAACCTCATATTACGTGTTAGCTTACCAACTTATCACAACTAAATATATATATATATATTGGTAGGATACGGGACGTCGAGAAATGCCTACGGACACCAAAGCCCATGCTTACGAACGCCACAAGGGATTCTATTTATCAACGCCAAACTAAAATCACCAACTCTACTTAACGCCACCCCGATTTTGGTAGGACACGGGGTGTTGGGTATTGCCCAAGAGGGGGGGAACCCTAATGACGCCGGAAGAGGTCCTATATTAATATATCACAACTCATTTACTTAACACTAAGTCACCAGGATTATCCCATTTCACTCCTAGGTTACCTCAATCCTCAAGATTGTCTAAACACATATCGTAGTCAAGGTACATAAATCGAGACATACTAAATTCAAGACCACAACAAGGGGACCTAATATGTTCTCACCACGGAACTAAAACTTATAAGTACATTATCCAGTCACTTAATTTCTATCAGGAAATTCACAAGGTTCCATCTAAGTCGCAACGAATACTTCACGACATTACTATTACTACTAAGGCTTCTTGGTAGGTTACAGGGCATGACGTATAACCCGTACACCCCCAGGTATACACTACCGGTGTCACAAAAGATCCTATTCATCAAATGTTGCATTACTCCTTCAATCACTACCCCGATGGTTCACCTAAGGTTTGTCGTAAATGGCCCGTAACTCTAACCACATCTCGCAAGGTACATTCATTGGCTTATAACAACTAGGGCACTCACCCACAAGGATATCATCATACTTAAGTAAGGCTGAAGGTTCTCATCCCTAAGTGTTGACCCAAACCAATTTACATTCTCACCAAATTTTCCATCAACCACAACATTACCCTAAGGATCGAATTTGCCAAATTTTCACATCGATATTGACCTCTCACATGTGTCACACCTAAGTCCACATATCATTTAAATCATTATTTCCCATTACACGGTCACGACACTATAGTAATCAACCCCTACCGTTGATTATCCACAATTTAATGACACTTTCCCAACGGGTGTCATCTCATTCTATCAATATTTCCAAAGACTTTACGTCAATAAAGGATGGATACAAACACGTCACACTACGAACTACGGTGTCTCCACTTATGGCTTACATGGACATCCGTAAATTATATATGTACTAAATCAGAAATACGGAAGTGATTTATAACAATTAACTTGATCGTATGCTACTTGGCACTAACTTACTTGTCATGCTAACCCCTTTGACCTTACCGTCGAGGACACGAACCATAATCGTCACCAAACTAGCATGACTGTCCCAAACCAACACCGACGTCGAAAGATCTAATACCGACCTCACCATGTCACACCCGAAGGGTACCTTGAACCTCGAGCTCTGATACCATTTGTAACGCCCCGATCCAGATTTATGAGTTACTCGTGAGTCAACCCGGTCCAAATCGGACGTTAGTTGTGAAGTTCAATGAAACAACATAGATAATGTTGCTAGTCCAGTTTATTTTAATTAACGTTTCACTTGTTTAGCATGCGATTTCAGTTTCAATATAAACTACGTGAGGGACCCATGGGAGCACTCCAAAGTCCACGTAAACAGAGATACTAACGTAAACATAAATAAAATATACTTACTTGTATAACATCCTCAAAATACGGAACCGCTCCAACCTGCCATAACAAAATGGGGATGTGAGCTTATGCCCAGTGGGACTTATACAAACAGTATAGAAACGAATGACGGAAATGAATACTCACACACTACAACCACATGCATGCAAAAATATGTATATATCTACATACGTATACCTTTGAAATACACAAGCCAATGCATTAACCGTTTCATTTTTTAAGACCTTATTTGCCCAGATTAATTGACCTTAATCTTGTTATAGGTTTTCTTTAATCATACTTAAAATTTCCCACTTTATTCAACACACCCGGTTCAACACTTGAAACCCTTACACTTGATTTAATTCGAACTCATTCATTTATCGAAATTTACCCTTTTATTCATTTTCTTTTACCCCTTTAATTCTTTTATGGACAGTAATATATTAATTCATTTACTTGTCCATTTCACCTCTACCGGAACATTTATTACATTCATTCAAGTTAGGTTGTATTAACACATTTTATCACATAACTCGTTTCTTGATATGTTCCATATTTCCTTTATCTTTTCTCGAAATCTTCTAATATCGCATACTTACACGGGCTCCACACCGACGGCTATGCGCACTAGATGCTCTAGCCAGTGGTTTAGGGGTTTTAACCCAAGGGCTCTAGGCCCTTTTTTCTTTATCCCGGTGTCATTCGAGTACCTTTTACTGTGTTTCAATATTTTACAAATGTCCACATTATTTCCTTTTTCCTTTTTACCGGATTGAAGCCAAAAACCTGGAACTTTACCGACCCAATTTGTGTTACACTTGAAAATTCGTCATTTTGTGTCCTTTACACTTTAACCTTGATTTTTATTCCAAAAATCATATTCATTTAGGACCACATTGTGTAACATCCTTTCCAACATTTTTATTTCATAAAAATGTTCCACTTTAAGTAAAATTATCATTTTACCCATTTATTTCCAAATCACACTTTCACTTTATTTCTCACGTGTTAATTTCACCCAAAACACTATTAAGCTATACACACCAACTTCTTTAGTGTTTTAACCCTTAACACCTTTTTACACTTGGAGTAATCTTTTACTTGATTGAAAACAATTTATGCACCTTTACTTCCTTTAATTTTCATAAGTGTTAATGTTTCACAACATTAGTAAGTTACACTCTCTAACCATCCCATGTTTACCCATTAACACTTAATTAGTACTTTTTACCAACATTCGTATTTCTTTACTTCTTTATTCAAGAAATACATTTACAGTTGAGACTATTTTTATAAAAAAATTGTCATTTCTTTAATTTAGCATGTAGTCTTTTAATTTCGTAAACATTATGTCTTTTAGTCCCAATTACACATACTTTGAAGACTAAAATCCCAACTTTTATTATTTCTTGTTTAACCCAACAAAATCTTCTTTAAACTTGTTTATACATTCTATGCCAAATACTATAAGTTTATATGCATAGAAAGCAGACTTTAAATTCTTAAATCCTATTAAATGGGTGAAACATACATTTCAAGTAAAATACGACATTTTATCAATTTCTTTAAAGTCAACAAATGGCCATTTTAAAAAAAATCTCCATTTTTGTAAGAAACTTAAAAATATTTATTTCATAAATATTTTGACGACATTAATATTATTCCACATTTTTATTCCATAAAAATGTTCATTGTTTATTTTTACTAGGAATACACACAAGTAATACATTCTTATATTTTTATTTTGCATAATTATGTCCATTGTTTATTTTTGCACAAAATACCATTTTCTCACGTTTTTATTCCATAAAAATGCTTATTGTTTCTTTTTACTATAAATACACACAAATAGTATTTTCTAATATTTTTATTCCAAAAAATGTGTATTGTTTATTTTTCACTATAAATACACCAAAATAGTATTTTCTAACATTTTTATTCCATACAAATGTCTATTTTCAATTTTTACTAGGAAACACACTACAATGATATTTTCTAACATTTTAATTCCATAAAAATGTCTATTTTCAGATTTACTAGAAAACACACAAAAATAATAAAAATGTCATTTTCAAATTTGTTAGAAAACACACAACAATAATATTTTTTAGCATTTTTATTCCATAAAAATGTCTATTTTTAGATTTATTAGAAAATACATTATTTCGCATACTCCTACTCTTAATCATGCAATAATGACACTACAATATTTATCCAAATCAAATCTCACATGTAAGAAGAGTAGATTACCCACCTAAATGGTCTCCAAAAATGGTGGTGGTGATGGTGAAGATGGGTGACTCCCCCACCTCCAAAGGTGGCCCTAATGGGAGTCACGATAACTCCACCAAACAGTCCTCCGTGGAAACTCCAAGAAAACACCATTGAAACCCTCTATAAACCTCCATCAACATATTTATCTTCCTTTTATAAAATATTTTCCTCAATACCCATTAAACCCCTAGCAACAACTCCCTTATATTTTTTTTTTGTAGTTTTACGTTAATAAAATGGTGTAAGTGGATATCCTAAGGTGTGATCATAGTCATTAAAACTCACAAAGGGGGTGGTGGACGACAGTTTTAGGGAGAGGAGCACTGTGATTTCATGGGGCATATAAACATGGAAGTGGCAGTGAGGTCTGATTCTCACACGAAACCAAAACTTGCCCCTAATCAGAACAATCATCTGGTCTTATACACAAAAGCCTGGCTCCAAGACCTGGCATCGAAATAATCCAACGACTAAGCACTTGACAGCGTTTATTGCCATGTCTGACCTGTCGGAAGATCGTTCGAACAACCGGAGACGTTGTTCGAACGATTCCTTTCTCGCGACATTGCCCATTGTTACTGACGACGTCCAAAGTCGTCGAAATAGCCCTCCTTCTTTTCCTTAATTATTTATTTATCCAAATATATATATATATATATATAATCCTCTAATTCCCCTTTATTTAATTCATTTTGTAGCCCATAATTTCCTATAAATTGCAATTTGTTCCTCCTTGTCTAAATCTTATTAATTTAGCGGAGCGGGGTATTACAAAACATAGTAGTTTGTTGTATATTGAAAGCTGAAAAAATAAAATACAATAATAAAATAATAATTTGGCCTACGTCATCTAAATTCTTAAGTCACTACTCACATGATAATGTATTAAAATGTTGATATGTTCAAGTCTACAAATGTCGTTGTTTTAAATGAGTTTAAATTTTGTACTGAAACTTGTACCAAATTTACCAGAATCATAATACCAAAACTTGTAATATATTTATCGAATCCATAAAATCGACTTTTAATTTTGGTATTTACCGGAGAAAACCCCGAAATAAAACCGCAATTACCGAAATAGAAAAAAAATTATCAAATAAACCAAAAAAACGGTCGGTTGTTTTGGTTTTTATTTTTATGTACCGGTCGATAAATTTGGGACAGACGGTTTTACCATTCGAATTATGATTTTAATATTAGTAAGGGGTCCTTATCGACCAAACCGTACTGGCTCCACCCCTAGTCTCGTGTGATGCGTGCCGGTTTAAACGAAGAAAATAAAAAATATATATGAATAAAAAATTAATTTAAAAAAATTCGACATAAATTAAAAGCAATGAAGGGAGATATTAATGAAGGGAGAGAAATGAGTGAGAGTAATAAAATTGGAGAGAGCTAAAAGTAAAGGAGGAGAAATGAGAGGTATAAATGAAAGGAGAGAAATTAATGAGAGTAATAAAAGTGGAAGCTTTAAATATTGCCATGTGGTACAATGAGAAAATCCGAAAGTACTACATTTTACTATATTATATGTATATAAAAAATTTGTGTGAATATGAATGGAGAGGAAGAGAGATAGGGAATGATGAATGGAGGGAGAAAAATGGGGTGGAAACCAATGAAGTTCAATGTAATTGAGAATATGAAGAGTGTGAGCTCATGTTTTTTTTTAAAGTAATTAAATGAGTGGCAGTAAAGATGTAATGACCCCACTTTTATATGTTCATATATAGTTTTAAATGTTGTACTATTTCATATGTTATATGAATAATGTTAATTTATTCTTTTAGTCTAATCCTCCCTTCGAAAATCATGAAATATCAAATTAGTACAAACATAAAATTTGAAAGTTTTCGATAGGAGTGTTCATATGGGAGACTAGTTTTGACCATTATAATATAACAATTGACTTGAGGTAAAACCAATAAAGTTGTATATATATAAATTAGATTTGTAACACAACAAACGGTGCGTTAAACAGAGGTCCGAACAAGAAGTTATGCCGAAATTACGATATAAGGGCAAATCTGTCCATCCTTTAAGTTGTATTTTGTCCTATTACCACACTATGTGTTATATTTTGATTGGTTGGAAGGGGAGGCTAGTTAGGCCGACTTAAACACTTTAAAATAACCCCCTTCTTCATCAAAATGGATTAAATCAAAGTTTTATAGCATATCCTAAGCTAAATGATAAGTTTTGGGGTAGAAAATGAAATTTATGAAACTTTGGGGACTTGATTTTGAAATAATAAAAGTTTTAGGGACTAAAATGAAAATATATAAAGGACCTTTTTTAAAATAAAATATTTTCAAGGACCTCTAAGAAATATTGAAAATGTATCGTGTAAAATTACTAAAACACCCTTCATGTGTAAAATGACCCTTATACCCTTACTAACTTTACACCTCGTGCTTTCTTTTGGACACCTCCACCGCACACGTGTCACCTTTATAGGAAAGGATAAAACTCATGTCAATCCTCTAGAAAAAGGCAAAACACGTGTCGCCATTTGGTAAACCAAGACTGCAAGGTTGATCCGTTGCGCGACACGTGAACGATGACTCACCAAAGTGAGAGCCCTATCACGCAGACACGTGTCAACACCTAAATAACTTTGGGAAACTATAAATATATCCCTTGGATCAGCCATGACACGAAATTATGCCAAAAGATTACAAAGAAATAGTGAGAGAAAGTGCGGGGAAAGTTTAAGAAGAAGTTTCGTCTCAAGATTAACGAGCGATCCAAGAATCTGTTTCTATAAACTTTGAACTTCTATTTTAGGTGAGTACTCTGACATTCCTTGTGTATTTTGATTATATGATATTATGCAAAGTACATATATTTTGTGAAATGATTTTATTCTCAAAATACATCTGATACCGATGATTCCGTCGTTTGTTATATGTGTATATCTCTCGATATATACATCTGATTTGAATTCTGAAATTATTGATTTGGCCAATGGAAACTCTTTTACCATGTTGGCCTTGACTACCAGGTGAAAATATTTGGGTGGTACCTTCCCAACTGGTTTATCGCTGGTGTGCCCTAAATAAGGCGTTGTTTCAGATATCATGATTTTCTGTCTGTGTTGTTATCGGGTGGAAACATTTGGTAACACTATCTGTTTATCTGGGTATTAGAGCGTACATGGCCATCAAAATAAAATTGAATAATTGACATATTGCTTAAATTGATCTGTTCTGTTCTGAACTGATTATTCTGAAAATATATACTGCCAGTTTACTTTATATATTTTACTGCAAATTCCTGTCCATATATGTATATGCCTTCTGTTGTAAATTGAATAGGTATCAATTTTCTAAAAAACCTTGGAATGTCTGGAGATTAAATCTCACTCGACTTTTAGCTGATGTTGTATAACTCACCATTTTTCAGGAAATAAGTAGGCCTAGAGGGAACGAAAAAGGATTGTGTTGAAGATTCAGCTTTTAGAGCTCTTTTGTTATTATGTTTGTTTTATCCTTTAGAGCATGTTTGGTTCTCTTGTAATAAGATTTAAATTTTGTCTTAAGTTGTAATTCATCGTTATTTGTAATGTAAATGAAGTTTCCTTTTAGAAATCTCTGATGACGTAATTCCTTTACTTTCAGTAGTGTATGATTCATAACCATGTGATTATATTTCCGTTGCACTTATTTAAGGAAACAATTTAAGTCAGAATATATGTTGCCTTGGTGGCATGTCAAGACACTCGTTCCCTACTACTAATATTGGGACGGGGTCGTCACAAAGGTGGTATCAGAGCTTAGGTTTTGAACTCGTAGACTACTGAACATAAGTTTCGAGCGTTATTGATTTTAAGTCTCCATACATAGGATATATGATTAAATATCTGACTTATGTGATAACCCTCCATATGTCTTATAGTTTACATATAATTGTTTATATATAATTGTTCTTCTAAATTTCAATATTGAGTTAGTATAATACGTCTTATGTTTGGCCATGACTGTGGAAAATGAGCAAGCCAAGATCAACTGTGAGAACAAGTGGTTCAAGTATGGAAGGACTGGAAGGTGCATATAAGGCGATTAAGAGTCTAGCAAAGATTGTGGAGCATCAAGTGAATAATGGAGCACCGAGGAATCTTGAACCAACTAGTTGTACCATTGAGCATTTCAAGAAGTTGAACCCGCCTTCTTTTAAAGGTACTCCCAACCCCACTGAAGCAGAAAGTTGGGTGATGCAAATGGAAAAGATGCTCGATGTTCTTAAGTGTACAGACGAACAAAGGGTTTCATTTACAACATTTATGTTAGAAGGTGAAGACGAACATTGGTGGATAATGACTAAGAGAATACACGAGGAGAAGAATACTTGTATAGACTGGAAGGACTTCTTGGTGATCTTTTATGAGAAATATTTCCCTGAAACGATGAAGGATGAAATGGCAGCTGAGTTCATGAGTTTAGTGCAATGGAATATGACGGTTAGTCAATACGAGGCCAAGTTTACCGAGTTATCCCGTTTTTCACCTTATGTTGTGATAACTGATGTTTTAAAAGCCAAAAAGTTTGAACGTGGGTTAAGGTTGAGTATTCGTAGTCGAATTTCCATCCTGAAGTTGACATCATATAGTGACGTCGTGGCTAGGGCTACCATAGCTGAGAGGGATGTTGATGAGTATAATAGAATAAGAGATGGTAAGAGTAAGTTTGGGGAACAAATAGGGAAGAACACAAATAATAGAAACAATTTTAGGAATACATTCAATGTTGGGGGAGCTAGGGATGATAAATGGTATAATAACAAGATATGTCAGCAGTGTGGAAAGATGCATGGAGGACGGCCTTGTTATAAGGATACGGGAGCTTATTTTAGATGTGGATAGAAGGGACATCAGATAAAATACTGTCCAACCCCAGCAAGGATTCCGATACAGCCCTTTAAGTGAAAAGAAAGACCAAGGCAGACAAGGTAGAGTTTTTGCACTTTCTGATACCCAAGCTTCTAATGCAGTAGCGTCAGGTACACTTTCTATATGTGCACAACCTTTTCAAGTTTTAATAGATCCTGGTTCTACCCATTCATTTGTTTCTGTGCGTTTTATTAATCCCCTTCCTAATAGGCCCTAACCCTTGAATCATAGCATGCACATTTCTACTCCTTCGGGTGAGTTATTAATGGGAACCTTAGTATATAAGTCTTGCCCTATAAATGTTAGTAGTCATAAACTATTTGCTGATTTGATAGTTTTAGACATAAAAGACTTTGAAGTCATTTTGGGGATGGATTGGTTAGCATCGTATCATGCTAAGGTAGATTGTTTTGAGAAGAGAGTTACTTTCCAAATTCCTAACCAACCAGAACTTAGTTTTGAAGGAACAGGCATCCTATCTCCCATTCGTATTATCTATGCAATGCAAGCTTGTAGTTTTCTTAAGAAGGGATGCCAAGGATTCCTTGTGAGTGTTAGTGAATTGCAAACAAAAGAGCCCATTTTAGAAGATATTCCTATAGCTAAACATTTTCCAAATGATTTTCCAGATGATTTACCCAGTCTTCCTCCTAGTAGAGAAATAGAGTTTACTATTGACCTTATTCCTGAAACTATACCAATCTCGAAACCACCTTATCGCATGGCACCTTTAGAACTAAGGGAATTAAAAGTTTAATTACAAGATCTGTTAGATAAGGGTTTTATTAGACCAATTATATCCCCTTGAGGTGCTCCGATGTTATTTGTTAAAATGAAGGATGGGACTATGAGGTTATGTATAGATTATCGTGAACTGAATAGGGTGACCATTAAGAATAAATACCCCTTACCCCGTATAGATGATTTGTTTGACCAACTGCAAGGTGCGCAAGTATTTTCTAAGATTGACCTTAGGTCAGGCTATCACCAATTGAAGATTAAGGAGGAGGATAATTCAAAATCAGCTTTTCGTACTAGATATGGTCACTATGAATTTCTTGTGATGCCATTTGGACTGACTAATGCACCAGCCTCTTTTATGGATATGATGAATAGGGTGTTTAGAAAGTATTTGGATCAGTGTGTGGTTGTTTTCATTGATGACATCCTTATTTATTCCAAAAGTGTTGAAGAACACGAAAAGCATTTAGAGACAGTATTATAAATCCTTAGGAAGGAGAAATTATATGCGAAATTAAAGAAGTGTGAGTTTTGGTTGCCTAGCGTCTCTTTTCTAGGACATGTCATTTCTAAGGAGGGAGTGTCGGTTGACCCTCAAAAGATCGAGGCTATACTAGGTTGGCCTAGACCAACTAATGTGACTGAGATTCGTAGTTTTCTTGGATTAGCAGGATATTATCGAAGATTTGTTGAAGGATTTTCTAGTATTGCCAAACCTCTATCTAGGTTAACCCAAAAGAAGGTGAAATATGAATGGTCTGAGGAAGTTGAGAATAGTTTTCAAGAACTTAAGAATCGATTAGTAACTGCCCCAATTTTGACTATTCCTTTCGAAACAGGGGGATTTGTGATTTCTAGTGATGCTTCTAAAAATGGTTTGGGATGTGTCCTAATGCAAAGTGGAAAAGTAGTAGCTTATGCCTCGAGACAGTTAAAAACCCATGAGCAGAATTATCCAACCCATGACCTTGAATTAGCAGCTGTAATTTTTGCTCTTAAGATTTGGAGACACTATTTGTATGGTGAGACTTGTGAGATTTATACCGATCATAAGATTTTGAAGTATATATTTACTCAGAAAGAATTGAACATGAGACAAAGGAGGTGGTTAGAATTAATGAAGGATTATGATGTAAATATTCACTATCACCCAGGGAAAGCTAATGTAGTAGCCGACGCCTTAAGTAGGAAGTCTACAACAAATTTAGCATGCCTCATTACAAATCAGGAACCTTTGTTAAGGGATTTGAGAATTATGGAAATAAATGTACATATTTATAGCAAAGGAGGAATAATTGAAAACTTACAAGTACAACCCATGTTGATGGAAAGGATCAAAATTACATAAGTAAATGACCCACAACTAAAGAAGATTAGAGAAGAAGTCATCGAGGGTAAGAGGACTGAATTTACGATAAGAGATGATATATTGAGGTTTGGAAATAGAGTGTGTGTGTTATGTAATGCCCAACTAAATAGGCAAATTTTGGAGGAAAGTCATTACTCAAGATTCACATTTCAGCCCGGATGTACAAAAATGTATAGGGATCTTCGAGAAGTATTTTGGTAGAATAACATGAAAAGGGAGATAGCAGAATTTATATCTCAGTGTTTGGTTTGTCAACAAGTAAAGGCAGAACATCAAAAACCATCAGGAATACTGCAACCCCTACCTATCCCTGAGTGGAAATGGGAACATATTACTATGGATTTTGTGACAGGTTTACCAAGGAGTTCAAATGGTAATGACTCTATTTGGGTAATTATTGATAGGTTAACTAAATCTGCTCATTTTCTTGCCATTAAGATTACCCATTCTTTAGAAAATTTAGCTAAGTTGTATGTGCGAGAAATTATTAGGCTTCATGGAATCCCAGTTTCAATTGTTTCTGATCGTGACCCTAGATTGTGTCTCGCTTTTGAAAAAGCCTACAAGCTGCCATGGGAACACAATTGAATTTCAGCACTGCTTTTCATCCTCAAACAGATGGACAATCTGAGAGAACCATTCAAACCTTAGAGGATATGATCAAGGCATGTGTACTTGATTTGAAAGGGAATTGGGATGATCATTTACCGTTAGTGGAGTTTGCATATAATAATAGTTATCAAGCAAGTATTCAAATGGCTCCGTATGAGGCACTCTATGGTAGAAGGTGTCGTTCCCCTGCATGTTGGATAGAAGTTGGAGAAAGAAAATTATTGAGACCAGAATTGATCCAGATCACAACAGAGAAAGTGAAATTGATACAAGACCGACTTCGAATCGCTCAAAGTCGTCAAAAGAGTTATGTTGACAATCACCGACGAGAGTTGGAATTCCAAAGAGGAGATTATGAGTTCTTGCGAGTATCACCAGCAAAGGGAGTAATCCGATTTGGGAAAAAAGGAAAATTGAGTCCAAGATAATAGGACCTTTTGAAATCCTTGGAAGGATAGAAGCTGTTGCGTATAGAATAGCCTTACCCCCTGAACTCTCTAGTGTGCATAATGTGTTCCACGTGTCAATGATGAATAAATACGTTCCAGATCTAACACATATCCTAAGTCACGAACCTCTTCAAGTTAGAGAAGATTTGTCATACATTGAGCATCCAGTAGAGATTTTGGACCATAAAGATCAAATATTACGAACCAAGGTAATTCCATTGGTCAAAGTGTTATGGTGTAATCATTCCATTGAATAAGCAACATGGGAGCGGGAAGATGAAATAAAGGAGAAATATCCATACTTGTTTGGGAATTAATGTAAGTCAAGTTTAGGGACCAAACTTTTTATAAGGAGGGTAGGATGTAATGACCCCACTTTTATATGTTCATATATAGTTTTAAATGTTGTATTATTTCATATGTGATATGAATAATGTTAATTTATTATTTTAGTCTAATCCTCCCTTCAGAAATCATGAAATATCAAATTAGTACAAAATAAAATTTTAAAGTTTTCGATAGGAGTGTTCATATGGGAGACTAGTTTTGACCATTATAATATAACAATTGACTTGAGTTAAAACCAATAAAGTTGTAGATATATAAATTAGATTTGTAACACAACAAACGGTGCGTTAAACAGAGGTCCGAACAAGAAGTTATGTCGAAATTACGATATAAGGGCAAATCTGTCCATCCTTTAAGTTGTATTTTGTCCTATTACCACACAATGTGTTATATTTTGATTGGTTGGAAGGGGAGGCTAGTTAGGCCGACTTAAACACTTTAAAATAACCCTATTCTTCGTCAAAATGGATTAAATCAAAGTTTTATAGCATATCCTAAGCTAAATGATAAGTTTTGGGGTAGAAAATGAAATTTATGAAACTTTGGGGACTTGATTTTGAAATAATGAAAGTTTTAGGGACTAAAATGAAAATATATAAAGGACCATTTTGTAAATAAAATATTTTCAAGGACCTCTAAGAAATATTGAAAATGTATCGTGTAAAATTACTAAAACACCCTTCATGTGTAAAATGACCCTTATACCCTTACTAACTTTACACCTCGTACTTTCCATCTCGTGCTTTCTTTTGGACACCTCCACCGCACACGTGTCACCTTTATAGGAAAGGATAAAACTCATGTCAATCCTCTAGGAAAAGGCAAAACACGTGTCGCCATTTGGTAAATCAAGACTGTAAGGCTGATCCGTTGCGCGACACGTGAACGATGACTCACCAAAGTGAAAGCCCTATCACCCAGACGCGTGTCAACACCTAAATAACTTTGGGAAACTATAAATATAGCCCTTGGATCAGCCACGACACGAAATTATACCAAAAGATTACAAAGAAATAGTGAGAGAAAGTGCGGGGAAACTTTAAGAAGAAGTTTTGTCTCAAGATTAACGAGCGATCCAAGACTCTGTTTCTATAAACTTCGAACTTCTGTTTTAGGTGAGTACTCTGACATTCCTTGTGTATTTTTATTATATGATATTATGCAAAGTACATATATTTTGTGAAATGATTTTATTCTCAAAATACATCTGATACCGATGATTCCGTCGTTTGTTATATGTGTATATCTCTCGATATATATACATCTGATTTGAATTCTGAAATTATTGATTCGGCCTATGGAAACTCTCTTACTATGTTGGCCTTGACTACCAGGTGAAAATATTTGGGTGGTACCTTCCCATCTGTTTTATCGTTGGTGTGCCCTAAATAAGGCGTTGTTTCAGATATCATGATTTTCTATCTGTGTTGTTGCCGGGTGGAAACATTTGGTAACACTATCTGTTTATCTGGGTATTAGAGCGTACATGGCCATCAAAATAAAATTGAATAATTGACATATTGCTTAAATTGTTTTATCTGTTATATTCTGAACTGATTATTCTGAAAATATATATTGCCAGTTTACTTTATATATTTTACTGCAAATTCTTTTCCATATATGTATATGCCTTCTGTTGTAAATTGAATAAGTATCAATTTTCTGAAAAACCTTGGAATGTCTGGAGATTAAATCTCACTCGGCTTTTAGCTAATGTTGTATAACTCACCATTTTTCAGGAAATAAGTAGGCCTGGAGGGAACGAAAAAGGATTGTGTTCAAGATTTAGCTTTTAGAGCTCTTTTGTTATTATGTTTTTTTTATCATTTGGAGCATGTTTGGCTCTCTTGTAATAAGATTTAAATTTTGTCTTAAGTTGTAATTCATCGTTATTTGTAATGTAAATGAAGTTTCCTTTTAGAAAGCTCTGATGACGTAATTCCTTTACTTTCAGTAGTTTATGATTCATAACCATGTGATTATATTTCCGTTGCACTTATTTAAAGAAACAATTTAAGTCAGGATATATGTTGCCTTGGTGGCATGTCAAGACACTCGTTCCCTACTACTAATATTGGGACGGGGTCGTGACAAAAGAGGTTTGGAGGATTGATGGAGGAATAGAGAAATAAGGAATCTATTGATGTTCCACATGGACACTCTTAGAAGGCAAGAAAAAAAATTGTAGTTCTCTGTTTTATAAGATTACTAGTATTCAGCCTGCGCGAAGAGAAATAAAAAATTAATTTTAAAATAAAATTCAATATAAATTAAAAGTAATGAAGAGAGATATTAATAAATGAAGAGAATTAAGTGAGAGTCATAAATTGGAGAGTGGTATATATGAATGTAGAGAAAAATAAAGGTGTAAACAAAGGGAGAGAGAGTGATACCAATAATAAAAGTGGAGGCTTCAAAAGTTAGCAGGTGGCACAATGAGTGTCTAAATTAACTCAATTTTATTATATTATATATAAATCAGGTAGTTTTGTAGGCATGTGTAATTTATGGTATGTGGGAACAATTGATAACGAAACCAGTGTATGGCTAGGGGTCAAGTGCCCCTGCTAGAAAATTTGGATTTTTTTCTTTAAGTTTTTGGTCAGTTTAAAAAAAACTTTAAGCTGAAAATGTAATGTTTGGAGTTTAGCAGGCAAAATAAAAAAAAAAAAAAGGAGGGGGGAAGGGGAACCTTTTTACATTTCAAAAATCTAAAGACAACAAAACCTACTTTCATTATTTCCCCACTTTCTCAAAACTCCCTCCCACTGCCACACCATATCCGATAAAATAAAATAAAAACTCTACTTCTCCTTCTTCTCATTGCTTTAATTGAAGACTTGAATTTTTAAGCTTAGATTAATTGGAGATCACATTTAACGAAAAAACACTCTCACTTAAAAGTAAATATTTGAACCACTTTTTTGTTTAAATAAATGTTTAATTTAATTTATTATAATGGTTTGATTTAATTTGTTTGGTACTTTTTTGTTCTTGTTTAGGATTGTTGTTGTTTATATTGATTGATGTGTTAAAATTCATTATTGACCACGTTGTTGAATTCTTCTTCTTACTTGATAGTTTGGTGAATATTGTTGGGGCAACATGCAAGACCTGAGACATTCTTCGAGAAAAGGAAGCCGAATGTGCTTTTAAGAAACTAAAATGTGGTGAATTATCAAGCGATCGAGAGTTAAATCAGGAGACTAGTATGAAGCAACCTGGTGATATGCGATGGGGATCTCACTATGGTACACTAATAAATTTGATTGTTGTGTTTGGATCCGTGATTGATGTCCTCGCAGATTTGGTGGAGGATTCTTCAAACAGAAAAGGTGAGGCATTAAATTTTAAAAAACAATGCAAACTTTTGGTTGCATCTTCACTTTGTATTTGATGAAGAATGTACTTGGATTCACTAATGATCTTTCGAAAGCAATGCAACGAAAAGTTCAAGATATTGTGAATGTTATCACTTTGGTTAGATTTTCGAAGCAACGTTTGCAAAAAATGAGAGAGTGTAGATGGGATAACCTATTGATGGAAGTTTCTTATTTTTGTACAAAACATGGTATTCCCATTCCTGACTTGGAGGATAGATATATTCTCTTAGGAATGTCGAGAAGTGTGCTATTGATAACAAATATACATCATTATCGAGTTGACATATTCTACCTTTGTGTGGATAAGCAACTTGTTGAGCTTAACAATCATTTTGATGAGGTGAATTCAAAATTGATTGTGTATGGCAGGCTTAAACCCAAGTAATTCATTCGCTTCTTTTAATATCACCAAATTGGTTCGTCTATCTGAATTCTACCATGATGATTTCACATAACAACAACGTAGTCCTTGAGAATGAACTAGATACATATAAATTTGATATGAAATCTAATGATGACTTTCTTGAGTTGGAAGAGATTGGTGATTTAGGTAAGCAAATGGTTGAGACAAGAAAACACATCGTCTATGGATTAGTTTATGTGCTTATCAAATTATCGCTAATTCTTCATGTTTCCATTGCTACAATTGAGAAGGTACTTTCAGCTATAAAAATAGTTAAATTTGAGCTCTGAAATAGGTAAGCAGATGGTACTTTCTTGAGAAGGTACTTTCTTGACTTGGAAGAGATTGGTGATTTAGATAAGCAGATGGTTGAGACAAGAAAACACATCGTCTATGGATTAGTTTATGTGTTTATCAAATTATCGCTAATTTTTCATGTTTCCATTGCTACAATTGAGAAAGTACTTTCAGCTATAAAAATAGTTAAATTTGACCTCTGAAACCGTATAGGGGATGAATGGTTAAGTGATAGTTATGTGACATACTTCGAAAATTATATCTTTGAATCCATCTCCAATTATGTAATTGTGGATCGCTTTCAGAAGATGAAGACTCGCTGAGAGATATTGTAGTATATTTTGGGTAATGAAGTTTAGTTATTCTATTTGTAACAGTCTTACAATATTTGGTTTATTAATATAGTATTTATATTATATAAAAAATATTACTAAAAAATTATTTTTAGACTTAAGTGCCCCACTCAAATCGAAATCCTAGCTCCGCCAGTGGGAACAATGCCTTAGACGATCTATAAGGCTTTGGGTAAAATGGGTTAGGACTTATATTTATCCAGCCAAATTAAAACCAAATGACCATCCAAAATAGGTGAAACCCATTTTTCAATCCAAATTTGGATCATTTTACTTTAAAAAAAAAAAGGAGAGAGAGAGAGATAGGGGGTGGGGGGAATAAAATTGTACTATGGCAGCAACTCACTTGCCTCATTGTCCTCTTTTTTTTTTATTGTACAATAAAATTGTACTCTATGATTTACGATTACTATTGATAATTCTTAAACACCCTGGGTAATTACTAGTATACAAATAATCAAATTGATATCCAAACATTTGACTACGATCAACAGTCAAAATAAAAAATTATTAATGTTTTAAATTTTAATACCTTAATTTTTAAAACAAGACTTCTTAATTTGAGATGCGGTTAAAAAGTAGTGCAGTGCGGACTTGATTTTATATGGAGAGAGTAGTTTTAAATTTTCTTTGCTTATTTTGTTCTGCCTCTTAAAAAAACTTATTTTATAACATGTAAAAAAAAATATCTAAAACTTAGATGCTCCGTTGAGGTGCCAGCATTTACAAAACCTGCAACAAATTGTCGGACGTAGATTTAGTAGATGAAATAAGATCATGACAGAGACAACTAGACCAGCAAATTCTTAACACGACACAAATATTAAGTTACTATGTTTGCGTAAACTCTTAACTGGTTCAAATTAACTAAGGGTAGGCCATGGGTGACACAAGCCCAATCCAAATCATGTCAATATATTTTCACTAGAGAGAAAATGTGTGTTTTATGCACTTGGTATCAATTGGAAAAAAACAAAGGTATGTAATATTACCCGTGGAAGAATTTTTACAAAGATTTTATGGATACTACCGCTGAACTCCCCAAAATTTATGGAGATCACAAAATTCAACAAATGTGCCTAAAAAGGAGAAAAATAAAAAAGGGATAAAAACTTGTGAGCAAAACGGTCATTACATTCTTGACACACTCCCAAAGAAACACCATGATGAGAAACACTTTCGTTCCAAATCACAATCAGTTACACAACAATGTTACTATATTCATCTTCTCTTGTGTTTGCAGATATCAAAAACTCATGTAAGAGAGAATTTGTTGGCATAACTTTCAGTCCAATGGCCACAAATTAACAAGGCCGAGGGTACAGTCAAGAAAGAACAGGGATTGATGAAGCAAGCAAGAATTATTGAATAAGATGCTATAATCCCAGCTTTTTTGAGAGCCCATCAGGCAGATTAGCTATCACAAATCCTGCAAATACCTGTAACACACCAAAGGGAAGTATAAATATGGGGCTACAAAATACAAGCTATTTTGACTTTAACCCCTATCGATTATTGCAATAGCCCCCCAAGCTCAACAAAGATCACAAAGGGTCGGAAAAGATTCTCACAAACTGTCGCTGAAACCCTGTATTGGGGAGTATTGCAAATTAATTCAAATTTGGGGGTATAACTCAAAACCGGTCATTAAAATAATTGTTAACCTCAAAATAACCCTTCATTGAAAAAAAGGATTCATTAATAAGGAATACACGATACAGAAGTACAGCAGAAATGGTGGACCATATATGACCATCAACACGTTATTTCAAGAAAAATCTTGTGTATTTGCAATGAAGTAGCACATAATAGCAATGCACCAAAGAAGGTCACGGGTAAGAGAGCGGTCTCTTATGCTTGATGAAGTCGCAAGCGTTTAGTTTCTCCAAGCCACCAACCATGCAGACTTGGACTTTTGAAGCAATACCAATTTTGTAATCATTTCGTAACGTTCAAAAAGTGGGAATGAAGGGGAATCCACCAAAATATTGAAATACATGAGAAGACCAAGGATAAATCACCCACCAATGCACTTTCATCTAAAAAAAATCACAAGATAAAGGAAACCACTTAATAAGGACACAAACTCATTAAACTACCTTCAGATTTCGTCTAAAAGACAGATTCCAATAACGACTCGAACTCATTAAACTACACTCCTTCACACCAGATCGTAGGCCCCTTCACATTTGAGCATTGGCAAAACCACCTTTCTTCGACCCTCCGACGTCAGCTCATGGAGCCACAACAAAGAAAAACCGAAACCTAGACTGTTGGTGTCGGGTCATTGGGATCATGCATGTCAAGAGGTGGAATGGCTTATGTAATCCCAAAACTATCTCCTCCTTGTTTGAGCACTATTCCATTACTACCCCTAACTTGCAAATATCACAATATCTCCCCTTGAACATTTGATCCACAGCCATGTTATGAAATTCACAACCCTAACCTCCTAGATATTTCTCTTAGTTACAAATCACCCTTAACTTCCCATAATCACCAACCACCTCCCTCAGTTTTTGACGTAAACTACACGTCAATGGCTAAAAAGAAATATCAAACCCTAATTTTAGAGAGAGAGTCAAAAGTTGTCTTATATTTCAAGAATGTCAAAAGTAAGTACAAATGAGATTATATGGGAAGTATTACTTGCTAATCAAGTAATTAGTTAAAATGACTAAAAGGACCAACTAAAAACAAATGAATGCATAATTAGTCACAAACATGCTTGGAGACTAATTAAGGAAAGAAAAGGGCTAAAAAGAACTAAAAATAGAAAATAGAAAATAAAAATGAAAATGAAAAAAAGAAAAGAAAAATAACAACGGATTCCCATCACTCTCCCCGGCTTCGAAAAGCTCGTCCTCGAGCGTAGGAGATGAACGGCCAAGAAGCAAGACAACCATCGAAGAGATCTCCACTAGAAAGAAGAGCCGTCCTCGAACACGTCCTTTGTACCGGCTTGCAATAAATCCAGGGAGTATAGGATCACCATCCAAACATGGCCGATCAACAAAATCTTGGCCCGAGATTCCCGTGATGAACCCTTTCAATGCTACGCCGCGAAAAACATCCACCAAGTGTATATATCATGTCACCAAAAATGGGTCCACATACCCACCATCAATCACATGACCCAAGACCACCACATCTTCCCCGGTAGAGACAACCATCGATCCATCCTCATCAAAATCATCATTCCCATGCTCAAAGATTGGGTAAAATCTCTCAAATCAAATATTTTCGGCTCGCGAAAGCCCGTGCGAGTCACCCAACCATCCTCGACAAAAATGTCAAAAAAATCCCCAATACATAACCCAATTCAATCGTTTTGATCTTTCTTGCAATCAACCGGCTTGGGAGGGGAGTTTTTATCCTTGATTTGACCCGATTGAGTGAATGACGGAGGAAGAATGATTGAGTGAAGCAACCAATCTTGAACAAGCCGCCGATAATCCTGAATTGAGCTTCAGGAGTTAATCGGGGATAAAACGTAACCTTTTTTTTATGTTTGGGGTTTAAAAAATGGGTGGTGGGTTTTATGGTGATGAGACAGAAGTGAGTGTCAACGTTCTTGATGAGGTCTTGAATGTTTTTTTTTCCATTCTTAATCGTCTTTCTTCAATTTTTGAATCCCCCACTATCGTTGTTGGATTTCTTTAGAGTCATCGGGAGAGTAGCGTATGATTTTGATAATCTACACACACCGATACACACTAATACCAATGTTTGGAGCGACACCCGCTCTGATAGCAATTTGACGTAAACTAAATGTCAATGGCTAAAAAGATATATTAAACCCTAATTTTAGAGAAAGAATCAAAAGTTGTCTTATATTTCAAGAATGACAAAAGTAAGTACAAATGAGATTACATAGAGTATTTATATAGGAAGGATTACTTGCTAATCAAGTTATTAGCTAAAATGACTAAGAGGACCAACTAAAAATAAATGAATGTCTAATTAGTCTCAAACATTCTTGGAGACTAATTAAGGAAAGAAAATGCCTAAAAAGAACTAAAAATAGAAAATAGAAAAATAACGACGGACCATCAGTTTTCCAAAATTCCACAGGCGCACTCTCAAGAGTATCTATGGGAAGTTGTGTAAGATATTAAACATTGGGTGAGCGCTCTTTTTTAGAGCAACAAGGCCATGGGGTAACGGGTCTGATTCATCACACATGTCTGATACAACGAATTTCGTTTAAGGATCAATAAGTGCAATGTGGAGACACTTTCTTAGAGGACCGATTATGAGGAGCTCGAGCTTTGGAATAGGTCGCAGTTGTCTGCGATTCGTGCATACATTGATGCTGCCACCAACCATTTGTCCTTCAGTCACCATTAATTGTGGCCCCATGTCTACAAGGCGCACCAAAGCGCCAATGTCTCCCTAGAGCCTATGCGCAATGAGCACGCCTGATCAAAGAGAGGCGCACATTATACAAAATACAAAATATGTAAAATTTGTATATCTATTATCTAAATTTTGAAATGTATTAGCACGAAAAATTCCCTATCCTTGCGCACTTTCATAACATAATCTTTAATAACATTCTGACATTTCTATAAAAGTGCCATTAAGAAGTCATCTAGGTCTCAAAGGACTCCATTCTAACCTCTTTTTCCCAAAAGATCTTTCTAGCCACACTCTTTATTATGTTTAATAACAAACCTAGTTTACTGAAAATATATGACAAACAAACAGTTTTTTAAAGAGAACTAAACTTCTTTGAACCAACCTATTCAAGATAATTATCCAGCTTAACTTTGATGCATTATGTTGAGGCTAAACTTATGGTTTACGTGCAACTCTCGGCATTCACTTTGTGAAGAAAAAAAAAATGAAAGGAAAATAAAAGGGATTTTGAGTGCACACATAAACATGTGTGTCCTTGTGGCTAGTAAAAATAGCAATCTAACAATGGATATATATCAAGAAGTCATCTGGTTCTCAAATAACATCATTCTAACCCCTTTTCCCTAAGGTCTTTCTAGTCCCACACACTTTATGCTTAATAATCGAGCCTAGTTTTACTAAAAATATATAACAGCCAAACGGTTTTTTAAAGAAAACTAAACTCCTTTTGACGTAAACACGACCAATGGTACCCAAAAAGAAATAGACAAAACAAACTAAACTTCAAAAGAAGAATACGTTGAATGCCTTATATCATGGGCAATAGGGTATTTATAAGGGGAATGGAAGGGTCTAGAATCATTCCTAAAATGGGAAATGGGCTTAGCCCCATGTGATGTTATAAGAGGTATCACATGTGACCTCGAAACACATCCTTACAACTTTCCTAAAATGCCCCCTTACTTAAACTTAATAACTACAACTAAAAATTGAAAATAACAAAGAGAAAAATACAATTAAGCTAAAGATGGAAATAAAAGCAAACATTTACTAAATGAATAATGTGTCCTATACTTGAATTCTATCACCCTCCCCTCTATAGAAAGTGTTCGACCTCGAACTCACAGAGGCTCTCCATCCATATCCGGATCACTTATGTGGATGATGAGTGCTTGATGCTTGGTAAGTGGTTCCCCTATTTCTTCACACTCCACAGCCTCATCGATTGCCATCAAGGCCTTCTTCTTCTTTGGACACACGTAAGCCCTATGTCCCAATTGGCCACACTCGAGACATTTGTTGATATATGTCAGCGGAGGGGGATCATTAGGCTTGGCTGGTCCCACATTGATGAGTGGGAGGGGCTATCTCTTGTTGGGAGTACTACTCCACACGTGTTGCATACTCAATAGCACATTGAAGTGTGGGGATGTCTCGAAGCCCGAGCTCATGCTTAATATGGGCTTGCAACTCGTGAATACAGTGGCCTATCTGTTGCTCATCGCTTCGAGTGCAAAAAAAGCGGAATTGCTTAGTGTAATCACGAACGGAGGAGGAGGCTTAGCGTAGGCCTTGAATGCATGCATATTGATCTCGCTCGTAAGAGGTGGGCAAGAAGGTGGTGCGAAGTGTTTGTGCATTTTGGACCACATATGGATGGCGGCTTTTCCATGGTCGACCATCTCTCAAACAACATCGTTCCACCACACCTTGGCTAGCCCTTGCAATTTGGTAGCCACTAGTTTCACACATTTGTACCCCATAATGTTCTTGTACTCGAAGACTTTCTCAATTGTATCTAGCCAATCAACAAACAAATCCGGGTCCATGTGGCCATCAAAAGTGGGAACATCAGCACGAATATCTTCATTAAGACTTTTCTCAAGGAGCCTGATTACTCGTCCCAAATGATCGGGTCCATTAGCCACTTTTCGGCCTTCAAACTCCATGTCTCCTTCATTATCATCATTCGATGACTCATCTAAGTCTCCCAACGCACAAGGCCTACTCCCTCCCAAGTGCTCTCGCATGGCTTGGCCTTTGGCCGCCTTCCTCCCAAGTGCGGGCCCTTCCGGGGGCAATAATCATTCATAAGATGGCCCTTCTCGAAGCATGCTGAGGCAATGATGTATATCAAGGGGGACAAAGGGGTTCAACTTCAGACTAGCATAACCCGTTGGTGAAGAGTCCATATGCCCATCTTCCCACTCAGGGCATTGGCGGAGAATTTATGTTCGACGCCCGTCGACATTTCCCGAATACAACTCCACCCTCTCGTCATAGGACGTACCGATAAAATCCCCAAACATGACGGGTCCGACGGGGGGAGGAGGTTTCTATATCCATTGAAACCTTCCGACCTCGGTCTCGATTCCATTTGAGTGGGTCGGAGGGGGAAAAATGTGTGGGGCACGTGTCAAATGGTAATCGGGGTAATTTGAGAGGTGGTCGGCCTTCAACGAGTACTACTTCATGCCAATGGGTGTGGGGGTGGTCCTGTGGGGTCTGCTGCTGCGGGTAGGTGTAGCGGGGTGGGGTGAAAATCATCAGTATGGACTGCTAGGGCTTTGCCGTTGTCGGTGGGGAGGACTGGGGGCTAGAATGGGCTAGTTTAGAAAGCAACAGTGGGTGGGAGAAAAAATTCTGGACAAAATCAACCACAAAACCTTGCTGTAAGGTGGAACCGGCTGGGAGGGAGGAGTGCACAACAGGGGGCGGGGTCTTGGGGTGACTGCTGGGCAACTTTGGATGCCCTCGGACCACCTAGTTGGACGTGGCTGGTCAGGGGTGTCTGGGAGTGCTACCGTTTGTTGCGGAATGTGGAGGAGTTGGGGGGGGGGGGGGTCCCATTGCCAAACTTCTTATCTCGTTCATCATACGTTTGAGAGTGTTTTAAAGAGATGAGACCCTTCTTTCCATTTCAGCTGCTTGGGGGTTCCTTTTGGGGAACATTGCAATGTGCGTACGATTTTTTTTTGTTAGGGTTCAACAACACACAACAATGGGAGGAGCAAACCTTGCTCTAATACCAATTTGACGTAAACACGGCCAAATGATACCCAAAAAGAAATAGACGAACAAACGGAAAAGAAGAATATATTGAATGCCTTACATAATGGGGAATAGGGTATTTATAGGGGGAATGGAAGGGTCTATAAACATTCCTAAAATGGGAAATGGGCCTAGGCCTATGATCTTATAAGAGGCATTACAAGTGACCTAGAAACACATCCTTACAACTTTCCTAAAATGCCCCCTTACTTAGACTTAATAACTACTATTAAAATGGAAAATAACAGAGAGAAAATACAATAAAGCTAAAGATGGAAATAAAAGCAAACATTTACTAAATGACTAATGTGTCCTATACTTGATTTCTATCACCTTTGAACCAATCTTTTCAGGACAATTATCCCTCTCTACTTTCATTCATGATGTGGAAGCTAAACTTAAGGTTTACATGCCAGTTTCCTCATTCACTTAGTGAAGAAAGAAAATAATGAAAGGAAGATAAAAGGGATTTTGAGTGCGCTAATAAACATATTTTTCTTTGTGGCTGGTAAAACTAGCATTCCAACAATGAATATATGAAGGGAAGTTGCCTCAATTATTTTATTATGTTCGTTGTATTTTGGTATCAAAGTTAGTTTCGGTATTCAAGATTAATGCAAAACACACCAAGAGAGATTGAAAGTTCACATATAATTAAAATTGCTTTTCCCTTTTAGTATAATTTAGAATTAAATTATGTGGGATAATTGTTTTAATCCAAGTCATGAAAGTTTTCCCTGGTCTCTGCTTTTTCAGTTTTACTGCCATTGAAAGTCCTAGTAAACTGGTACGAAGTTATCAATTCAACATTGAAACCTTAAATAGGAACTCGTTCTTTGTGGACCTAGTACTTCTAAACACATCACCTATATAATGACGATGCTTGAGAACTCATCTTCTTAGGTTTAGAACTTAAATCCATCATTCTGGTCTGGCATAGACTATATAATTACCTGAGCTGAACCAAGAATGTAGATTGCTGAATAGTGACGGCCGTGAATCACCATATCAGCCACCATTGCAAGTGGGATGGTCAGAGACATGCCCAAGGTGGCTATCAGTGGAGTTGTCCAAACCACACATAATGCCCTAACAAGATCAAAACAGATTAAAGTAAGATGGAAAGAACGTTTGTACACAAAATATGGGTAAATTACACTCATATCTCTTGTATGGAATAATTACAGATAACTCCCCTTAATCTTTCAAATTTTAAACCCATCTCCCCTCGTGTTTCAGATATTGAACCCCTATCCCATGTTTCAAAATTCAAGCACCCTCTACCCAGGAATAGGGTAGTGTCTCTTACAAAAACAAAGAGGGAAAACGAGTGTCATATTTTAAGCAAAAGAGTATGCGAGGAGATATCCATAATATGCTTAAACATGAGAAGAGGTCCTTTACTTTACCCATAATAATTCGATGGAAAGTAACTGCTTTCACATACCAAAAGTAGTCTGAAAGAACACTTCCAACCAATCCATTGGCAATAACAACTTCATCCATTTTAGCAGAGTGCGGAATTGTAAACTTGGGTTCGATTCCAAAGGCTGTCAATGGCCATACTGGGAGGAAAAAGAGCAAATAAAAAAATGACAATCAACAATAGCATTCACATCTTGATTACTAGTGCATCTCTAGTAATCTAAAGAAGTCAAAATACCTATTTCTTTATATTTCTATTATATCAAAGAATTCATGTAAATTTAGTCTTGAGAACTGACTTGTACAGAACCAAAACACAAAAAACAAAGTTTAAACAAGTCACCAAATGAAAATTTTCATTATCAATGAAGTGCCAAAAAACACTGCCACTAAACAAATTTGTCATATACTAGATTTACTGCTAGTATATTTTGATACGAGATGCTCCGTTTCTATACTATGGTAGCCTATGAAGCACCGACACTCTCCCGGAAGTCACGAGTCAGCTTTGACACGAGTCCGACATGCGACACGCTCCGACACGCTGGGACATGTTTGGACACGTTGCCGACACGCTGGGACACGTTGCCGACACGTTGGCTGACACGCTGGGACACGTAAAAAGGACATTTTTTTATTTTTATTTTTTTTTATGTGATTATGATTCTGCCTTATTTATGATTTTTAATGTTAAAGTGTGTTTGAATTTTGTTTCATATGGTCCATTTTCTTAATTTCATGTTAAGAATGCTCTAATAATGTATTTTATGGAAAAAAATCTGTTTTATTTCATTAATATATATATATATATATGTAAATATATATTATATATTTGAAAATATATTATATATTATACGTATCCTAGCGTGTCGTATCCTAGCTTTTGGGAAAATCACGTGTCGCGTGTCGCGTGCCGTGTCGAAACACGTATTACGTGTCGAGTCCGTGCTTCATAGATGGTAGCAAAGACTTTACCCCTGGGGTGGCAACAAGAATTCTGATACTCTAGAATTTTTAGCTGCTAGACGTTTTGTATAGGCTATCTGCTGAAACTATAACACAATGTACTCAGTTTTGGCATAAAGTTCCATCTTTCTTGTCTCTAATATAAAGTAGTAATTTAAACTCTCCATCCCAAATAAACAATCCATATTTGGAAGTCAAACTGATGTATGTGGAGTTGGGAAAATAATTGTATTTTTATTTTATTTTTAGTGCTTTATTAGTGATGGAATATCCTAGAATAAGGTGGATAGACTTAGTGATGTCATGGTTGATGCCCACTACATGTGACAGAACCATATTCTAGAAGCTTCAGTATACACTATGAATAGAGTGTTCCTCCATTTGGGAGGACACTACTACAAATTTGAGGGATATTAATATGAGGAGTTGAAAGTTATCTTTTACTATTCCTAAATGTGTGTGTAATTTCCGTTGCATTTACATCAAATTGGTATGTGAGAGTTTCTCACTTCTGTTGTGGTCAACGCAAACGTTTTAGAGCCATAGGTATGGCTCGAAGGAACAATCGTCAGACCATGCTTCCAAATGACACCCCTGCTACCCATGGTCAAGCGACATCACTGTCTTTGCCTTTTGCTTCGCGGCTTCTGCCTCCTCAGGGTCGTCCTCTTCCGACAACTCCTGTCGAGGCACAAATAGTCTCTCATGACCCCCCATCCTCATTGGAAGAACCATTCCATCACTATCTTCACCAAACCCAAAACACTCACAACAAACAACTGGATCTACAACCCAGTCGGCATTTGGCGACCTTCACCAACAATCGCCGAGTCTCCCCAGCGAACGACCAACCCTCAAACCCATCCAGCCATCATCGCAGAGACAAACCCCCGTCAAAACCCCTCACTTTAAACCCTTGCCACCCCATTTTGTTGAAACCAACCTCTATAGCCTTCGCCGCCCACTGGTAAAACTTTCCGCCATCGGTCGAACGTCGTCCGACCACTAGTGAACTTTGTTCATACTCCACAGACTTACCCATACTCGAATATAGGCAACATCACCTCCCACCAACAAATGCCGAAAAAACCTTAGAACCAACCCAAACTGACCCCAATTTGACATCCCCGACATTGTTTAATCATCGTCAACCTCCAGCGACCCTTGTCAGCGTCAATCCAGGGTGATTAAGCCTCAATCGATGGTTAGCTGCCTAGTGAAGATCCTAAGTCAAGCTGCAATGGATTGGAGGCAAAGAGTGAAGTCTTAGGACTTATTTTTGTCCCAACTCTTGAGCTCGAGTCTGTTGGGCCTCCTTTTTAACTTGGTCGGCCACAAGACCCAACCCAAGTTCACTTTTACCTCCACAACAAAAGCCATTGAGTTCCGAAAATAACATCACCAATCCCTTCAAAAATCTGCCCAAAATTACCTTTCAGCACCTGTACTTTCTGAAACTCCCGATTTAGTCTCTATATTTTCCAAATCCCCAATCCAAACCCAACTTCATTTCCCGACACCTAGTTTCCTTCCGATTTGACGTGGGACAAAGGTCATGGTATCAAGTATGGGGATGACATGGAGACTTTTACAGAATTCAAGCGGTAAGTCGTGAAGCCATCAGGCAGCTCCAAGATTGCATCGAACATTGGTATTGTGCTGACAACTCTCTATATAGGGAGATCCGGAGTTACCAATTTGGCATCATCTAGATAGGAAAGCATGAGATGTGCCCACCGCCTCTTGAGGCAATGCCGCAAGGAGCTTCTTGAAATGGAAGAAGTGTGTGAGCAGGCGAAACATTATTTTGACTACTTGTCTTCGTGTGTGAGCTTCTCCGGTGTCCGTTATTTCCGTATACGATGGTGATGGTACCTACAACCTTATCACACATTGTGATATCTTTCCCGAGGATGACGAGGGACCTTTAGAGGATGGTATAGATCTCCATTTTTACTTCGTGATTTCATTTCCACGTTTGATGAGAACATCTGGATTGGTCATACCCTGTTCTAAAATTTGGAGATATTTGAGATCAAGGACTTCTTTCCTATCTTATGGAAAAAAAGATGTGTCGGCGACTTCATCAATATTTTTTCTAAAAGATTGGTTGAACGACTCGCACGCATTTTTGCGAGGTGGAGTCATAATTTTTAACTATTTTTTCCACTTTTTGAGAACAGTAATGATTTTGCTAGGATTGATTCTTCCGGTGGCTATTCGAAAACTGAGTTTTTGCCTTGGGTTGATGAGGATGCTTTCGAGTACATCTACCCATTTCGGGATGGATTTGAGTCGCCTTTCGAGGTCGAGTTGTAGTGGCTAGCTCTGAGGATGATCATGCATGCATACTCGAACTGCATTCGACATTATTCGCCCTCCCCGAGGAATTGATATGTTGATTTTCAATGCGGCAAGCTCCCGGGCCAAGTTCATATATGTCCACTATGATTGGGATTATGGATCGCTCATTCCCGCCCTTTTGCTAGCCGATACACCATCCATTTTCAAGGACGGTTTCTCTGTCAAGTTGGGGGAGTCAAATTTGGGAGTCCACTGGTGGTTGTTTTTCTCTAATGCTACTGTCATCTTACGCTCGAAGCGAGCTTTTGCAAGTGAGGATAATTGCATATGATGGATCGGGAAAATAATTGTATTTTTATTTTATTTTAAGTTCTTATTAGTGATAATATAAATGAATATTCCTTTGGAATATTCTCGAATAGACTATATAAGCTAACTGATGTCATGGCTAGTGCCCACTACATGTGATATCACCATATACTAGAAACTTCTCCATTATTCTCTTGTACCTAGAGTGCTCCCTTATTAGGGAGGAGACTATTATATTTTAAGAGAGATGAATGTACAAGGAGTTGATAGTTATTTGCTACTATGGCTAATTGTGTGTACGTAATTTTCGTTGCGTTAACATCACAAACTAATGAAATTCGCGGAAGCATCTCAAACACACACAAGGAAAAATTTCACTCCTCAACCCTCAATGTTAATTCATTAGGTCATTATTTGTACAAGAGGAAAGAACGCATCATATTTATAGGCATTCAATATTCATCTATTCTACAAACAATTAAGCTACTAAATCAAATAACGATAATAAATAAAATTGGATTTGTTCTTGGGAAAATTCCTTGTGCCACGCGCCTTCTCTTGTACACAACATTCTCTCCGGGTTGGAAAAATTTGCCAACCAGACAAGTATTTTAAATAAATTAGCAGTTGCAATATTGGCTCATATTTTCTTCCCAATTTTTGGCACCAAAAACTAAATTTCCAACCGACATTTTAGAGATGATCGATAATTTTCAAACCCAATAAAATAAACTCCTAGGTGATAATAACTCAAGCCAAAAATTTGGTCTGAAATCCCACTAAACCACGGCCCAAATTTTCATTACATTCCGGCACACATTTCTTAAAAGTTCTTGACCCAAGAAACCTATAAAATTTGGACCAGTATCTTTTAGGTTAGTCGTGTTATCCCAATCTTCCGGCCCAAAGGGTTCTCAAAGTGTATATAGATGGTCTGGCCTGCTCGAGGTTGAGTCACTAGTGAGGGTTATGGTTGAAGCACTAAGTTTAGCTCCAAGGTAGCTTGGGATGGGCTCGATAGAAGAGAAGGGTTGGTTTGCTCGTTTTGGGATGGTGTTAGGGGGGCTGGAGCAGTGGCTATGGTGGCGGCAAATGAAGCAGATGTGTCAAGCCTTGAACGTCTAGGTCCGCTCCTTGACTAAACGGCCTTGCCAGAACTTTGGGACAATGGGCATGGCGTCAATCAATGCTCGATCTATGGAAGACATAGACATTGATGAGGACATTGAGATTCGAGAGGCGATGGGTCATTCTCGAGAGAAAAAACTCCACTTAGGTGAGCCAAATTCAAAACATTTTCCGGCAACGGATTTCCGACAATCGAAATGTTATTCCAAGTTCTAGCCATTCATATAAAACCTCACACACAACAATAGCGTCACTATGCTCTAATAGCAATTGATGTCATTCATGGAAGCATCTCAACACACACAGGGCGGGATTTCACCTCTCAACTCTCAATATTAATTCATCAAGTCATTAATTGAGTACAAGGGAAGAAAATACATCATATCTATAGAACCAAGACTACTTGGTACCAAAGAAAGAAGTCTTAATGGCTCATTTTACTAGACTACCATTCCTAAATAATAGCCCTAAGATACTCTAAAATATTCCTTAATCATTGATTTTACTAACAATTAAGCTACTAACTTTCTAAGGAAAAGTTGACTTTTAACATAATCAACGGCTAATATTAAAATTGTATGTATATCATGGAATTGGGTCCATCAATTCTCAAATGGACACTTAATTTGGGATGTCAAAAATGAAAACTAAGAACCTTAAATCGTATAGAGTAATAACTTTTTGTATTTACTAAACACTCCATCTTCCAGACTTTTTTTCACCCCCCCCCCCCCCAACCATACTTTGTGCAGGAAAGTTGACTCTTAAAACGAGGCGTCCTATAAAGTACAGTATGACTTCAATATGAGATAGATGTACTATTAATTCGAAAACAACACAAAGCTCAATCATATTTTTCCAAGTCAATAAAGGAGGATAATAAATGGAAAACTAATCCCCAAACAACCGGCATATCAGTATCATGGATTCCTAAGAAATAATCAAAGTAGATTATATAGAATACTCTCTCTTCGCTGGCAATGATTGATCCTTTTCAGTCATACTTAAAACCTTCACATGTACACATGGGACCACTGCTAAAATTGGCATTTCATAAACACTTTTCCTGAGACAATCTTCAATCCACATATGATATGAAAATCGCTCTAACAAATTAACGTGAATCATGGGTATTAACTGACTCATACTAATATACACCTGTTACTAAAGTGATTACTTCTAGGCTCTTTATTCAGAAGATAAATTTTAGCAAAATCGTTGGTCAGACAAGTTTGTTTTAACAAAGTGAGCTATAAAGCTTTAAAGATCAATATATACAATTACAAAAATAAAACTTACCAAGCCACCATAGGGCGACAAGTGTAAACAATCCAATGTATCCGAATAACTTTTGCACATCAACCCTTCCTCCTTCCTCCCCAGCAAACTTTTTGAGAAGTACTGCATCATTATTTGTAACAACTAGTTTAGTTATCATCAGTTCTCATTCAAAGTAATTACTATGATGCATTCAGTAAGGAAAAGAGAAAACCCAACCAGTAAACAACCCATAAGACACAGCTGAGAGAAGGCCAAAAAGATCTCCTACAAGAGAGCGTTTTCCATTTCTTTAAAAGAAACAAAAAGTTCAACTGTCAGTCAATGCCCTGAAACATTCAATACAAACACCAAATTGATGAAAGGAAAAAAAAACATATAGTTTAATACTCAATATGGGTAAAGTCACAAAAGTTCTTCAATAATCATTAGGCTTAACACCCGGTAATCACAGTGAATATTATCAAGAATTTTGTATCATTCATAGTGAAGTAAGTTGAAAAATCCCTTGATTATTAAACAGCAGTAGATAGATGGAGAAAAGACTTACGAAGAGTCATTTAATTGTGACTCATCAGCTGCCCATGTTTTGCCGAGAGTTGTCATGGCGACACCAGCCATGCTGACAAAGACGGCAACTACCTTTGTGATATTTAAAGAATCTTGGCCCAAAAACGCACCAATGAAAAGAGTAAAAAGCCCTGAAGTCGATGACAAGACTGTTGTACTAGCGACGCTCGTACGCGCCAGTGCAGCATTTGATAAATACTGCAATGAAACAGGAAGCGTTACATGTGTTCTAGTTAGGAACCCTCCTATATATTTTTATGTATCAATGCTATGAAAAAGAATAACATGAGGATGTGAATATCGACACTTTGTGTATTAACGAGACATATATTATGATGTTTTGAAAAGTTTGCACTTGTTAATAATTGGATGATCCCCTCCCCCCCCCCCCCCCCCCCCCCAACACACACACACACAAGCAAATTAAAGAAAGAAAGGAAAATAATAATATATAAGCGGGAAGATTGGCGCGTGAATTGAGAGATTATTGATGAATTTTATTTTTATTGTTTTGTTATGACTAGAATTATCATATATTCTAGATTATATTAGTTGTGATGTGACGCGGAAGCGTATATACAACAACTTAATAATAAGTAATACTCAAACTCTCATTCTCATTTCCGTAAAACATGTGATAATTGAATGCCTTTCCCAATAAAGGGGGTACAATATTTACACTAGAGTGTTAGCGAAATATTCCTAAAATATTCCAACAGCAATGGGATTTTACATAAGCCCTGACCTCCTTGGGGATCTTCTTCGGACTATTTATTACATATGGGCCAAAATGCCCCTACTAGTTATTACTAATTACTAAAGTATCACTAACTAATTAGGGAAACAATATTTATGGGAATATTCTCTAATTTTGCTAATAACAAGGAAATAAAATAAAATAAAAATTACAATTTAAAATGTTTGGATTTCCGGCTCGAACCCTTCCGTTCGCCATATTCTCAAACACATCAGTTAGTATAAGGACTAAGGTCACTAAGTCTATGATATCACCCATAACATCATACTAAGCTTGGCCATTAAATACAAGGTCCTACAGATATCCTTATATTTTTTCATTTTGGGATCAATCAACTAACACATGTTTGAGAGACTAAATTAAGAGTTCGAATTGAATTCTTCCTTATTGGTTGTTGTTGTAAACGACTACAGTTTCACACGAAATTGATACAGAGACAGGTTTGATGTGTTAGTCACGTGAATTTGACACGGTACGATCAGGAATCAACTTGGTATCCACATTGTTGCCCTTGTACCATCGCCTCCACGGCAACCATCCTAAATGCATACTCAACTCACCACCCTCTATCATACGCAAACTATCCGCAACCACATTACCTCTTAACCGCATACTTCTATTACCCCACCCCTCCACTATCCACGTTGTGCTCCCACCTAGCTGCAAACCATACCAACAAAGATCTGTAACACAACCTCAACGACATTTCACGGATTTTGAGTCGTTTCAATGCACAAGCTGAGTTCTTCGTCATGAGCGAGCCTCACGCCACCACACCCTCATTGCTTCCAAGCCACCATCATTGCAAAAATCCCTTATAGGAAAAACTACGCACAAATTGAGTTGTTCATCGCGAGTCAGCCTCACACCACCACCCTCATTACTTCCAAACCACCAACCACAACCATCACAAAAAAAACCTGTCGGAACACCCCACCATCGGAGATCGATGATCAAAGGGAATTGTGGAGTTCAAGTGTGAAGGATCCCTAATCGACGGTGACAATAACGTCAGAAAGACAGCACAAGGATAAGATCGGAAAGGCAATGTCAGAATGGTTAAAGCTCTATCAATTAGTTAGAAGTAGTCAATGGATTGTTGTTAGTTTCAAGTAGTTGCTACTACTTTGTTAAATGTCAAGATAATCATTTGTAGTTACTAGTTAGTTAGTCAAGTCAAAAGTCAGTCAGAATTTGTTTAGGTGGTTGATTAGTTAGTTATAATTTCTTCTATAATTGTAATGCAACTCATCCTGTAAAAAATCATCCAAGCAATATAATACAATCTCATTTCTCTCTCTATCTTTGTCGTCTACTCTTATCTCTCAATTCTAATTTCATGTGTTCTATCTCTTTAATTTGCCTCCTTTATTCTTTCTTTAATTTGCCTCCTTTATTCTTTCTTGCCCATCAACTGCTTGATAAATTGTCTGTTAGTAGACCTGGTAATTTTTTACGACTCGAACCCGACACAATTTTTGCGGGTCAGGTCGTGTCTAAACAGGTCCGGGTTGAAATCGGGTCAGACCCGTATAACCCATTTATTAAACAGGTCGTGTTTCGGGTCAACCCGCTAACCCACAATTGACCCGATTATTTTTCAGGTTCATTTCGGGGTCACATTCGGGTCAAAAACCTATTAAACCCATTTGGACACGATTAATTTTAAACCATTGATCTTTTAATAAGATAACCTAACTCATTTTAAAAAAAAAACGAAAGCTGATTCTCAAACCTATCTCTCTACTCTCTGCTTCTCAAACGAAAGTTGCGCAGGTTCAACAACACGCAGGTTCTCCCTTCTCTCTCTTCTCTTATCCACTACGCACACACGCACAACACAACACTCAACCCACGCACAGCTCCGTTCTTTTCTTTTTCTGGAACCACACGCAGGTCCGGATTTTGTTGAAATCTTCTCATATATTTTGCTGAAATATGGATGGAATTGTTGAAATCTTCTGAAATATGGATGGATTTGTTGAAATCCTCTGAGAAATCTTATGATATTGGATGGATTTGTTGAAATCCTCTGAGAAATCTTATGATGTTGGATGGATTTGTTGAAATCTTCTGATATATTTTCTCCTGGAACCTTCCAGCTCCGTTCTTACATATATTTTTTTGGTAACACTATGATATGTGGATGTGTTTTGTGGATTTGTTTTATTAAATATATTTTTTGTAACATTAAGGTCAGTATATGATATATGGAACCAAGCAAATCCGGATTATTAAATAGTTTTGTGGATGTGTTTTATTAAACAGTTTTGTGTAATTGCTATCTGTTAACCAATTTTTTTTACATTAATTTCTATTCAGTTTTCTCTTGGCTTAGTATCACTATATATTTGCTAATAAATATTAAATAATGTCTTTTTTATAGATGGAGTCGGATGGGCTAAATGTCAATTTGCTCGAAAATTCTATTGATGTTGATGTAATGATGGAGGATGATGATGACGTAGAAGTGGATCGATCAACTAAAGCCACAAGAAGGTGCAAACAAATCCACTACTAGTGCTAAGGGCCAAATCAAAGGAGGCAAACGTAAAAGGAGATGTACTCTAAAGTGTGGCCTTTTTCGAGATTCTCAGACAAAAGGGCGTAGATGGTAAAACAAGATGTAAGTGCAAGAAATGCGGGACTATCTTCATTTGTGATAGCAGGTATGGAACCGATAATTTAAAGCGTCATAAAGATAAATGTGAAATGACAAGCACCCGTGACATGGGACAATTGATTGTTCAGCAACAACTAGCGACAAATACTATGTCATTGGGTGCCCCAAAGTTTAATCCCGAAGTATTTAGGGAGATGTTGGTTGCTTCCCTCATTATGCATGATTTACCATTTTTATTTGTTGAGTACAAGGGCATAAGAGCACTCTTCTCTTATTTACGTGATGATGTACCACTCATATCTCGAAACACCGCTAAGGCGGGATGTGTTGAAAATGTACCATAGGGAGAAGGCTAGGGTTAAACAAATGCTTGATGAAGCTCCTGGAAGGGTATGTCTAACTTCAGATTTATGGTCATCAATTGTTACGGATGGGTATATGTGTTACGGCACATTTTCTTGATAAGGAGTGGGTGTTGCAAAGGAGGATTTTGATTTTTTCTTATATGGTGCCCCCACATAATGGGGTTTCTTTGTGTGATAAAATTTGCTCTTTTTTGAGGGAGTGGCGGATTGAAAAAAAATTATTTCCTGTGACCCTAGATAATGCTTCTTCAAATGATTCATTTGTTGTCATGTGCCGAACACAACTAAATGTTAGAAAGGCTCTTTTGTGTAATGGGGATTTCTTTCACATAAGATGTTGTGCACATGTGCTTAATTTGATAGTTCACGATGGCTTGTAAGAAATTGATGTGGGTGTTCAAAAGATTCGTGAAAGCATCAAATATATCAAAGGTTCACAAGTTAGGAAAGTAAGGTTCGTTCATTGTGCCAAATTGTTATCTCTAGATGTTAAGAAAGGTTTGAGACAAGATGCTCCGACAAGATGGAACTCAACTTTTTTAATGCTTGAGAGTGCTCTTTTCTACCGTGAGGTCTTTTCTCACTTGGAATTAAGTGATTCAAATTATAAGCATTGCCCTTTGGAAAGTGAGTGGGAGAAAGTTAACAAAATATGCAAGTATCCTACACAAGTATCCTACACAAAATATTCAAATTATAAAAAATGCTGCTTTTTATAATATAACTTGTGTTTTCTCAAACACGAAGTATCCTACAGCAAATTTGTACTTTCCTTTGGTGTTTATGCCGTACTTGACATTGAAAAAACAAATGGAAAGTAATGATCCATACTTGCAAAACATGGCGATTATGATGTTTTAAAAATTTGAGAAATATTAGGCTGAATTTAGCATGATTTTGGCTATAGCCGTGACACTAGATCCACGGTACAAGATTCATTTTGTTGATTTTTGTTATAAGAAAGTGTATGGGGTTGCGTCACCTCAATTTGGGGAAGTTGAAGAAAATTTGTTTGTATTATTTGGTGAATATGATGTGAAGCCTCCTTCTTGTAGTTCGGTACAAAACAGGTCCGTTGATAGTTTCAATGATGCATCCTTTAGCATGGATACAAGAGATGTACTAGAGGTAAATTTATTTCTATTAATTTGTGTTCATATAACTTGTTTTATTTATATAACTTGTACTAAAGGTAAATGTATCTAATTTTTTATTCATATAACTTGTTTAGGAGTTTGATGACATTGAAAGTGAGGAATTTAGTTCTTGTGCTCAAAAGTCACAACTAGAGCTTTATTTGGATGAACCAAGAATTGATAGGAATGTCGACTTAGATGTTTTAGCTTTTTGGAAAGCAGTATCCCCAACTTGCTTCAATGGCAAGAGATGTTTTGAGCATTCTTATATCTACAGTAGCCTCGGAATCTGCATTTAGTATGGGTGGAAGGGTCATTGATCAATATAGAAGTTCACTTAAACCCGAGGTGGCAGAAGCGTTACTTTGCACAAAAGATTGGCTCTTCGGTGCTATTGGTAATTTGTATATTTGAATTTATTTTTTATTAGTTTTATATTTCTTTATTTTGATTTCAATTTTCATTTGTGAATGCAGAATCTGCACAAGATCAACTTGGTGATCTCACGGAAAATATCTTAAACTTGGATATCAACATGGAAAATGCTCCTTCATCATTGTCAGCCCAATGCTCAACTTATTTTTCGGTTTCGGGTGTGTAATTATCATATTTTAGTGAGAAATATCGTATTATAACTACTTTAATAAAAAAAATCTGATTTAAACTACTTCAATAAAAAAAACTTATTTTACTAAACTTGAAAACAAGAGTTTTTAGAAAACCTAAGCCTAAATTGTTATATATACTAGAGTTTGGTCACATATTTGTTATATATACTAGAGTTTGGTCACATGTTGATTTAAACCTAAATTGTTATTTGAACATTGAGTGTGTAATAATTGATTTTCATGAAAAAAAAAAATCATGAACCTAAACCCGTTCACATATTTTCATGAAAAAAAAAATGATTTTTCTTTTTTAAAGTTATAGTATTTTAACATCTATTCATTCGAATCATTTCTAATGGATGCTTACTCTTTTTTTGTAGGTATATGAGTTGAAGGGATCCTTTTTGGCGTAGATTGAAGTCTTGAAGATTAAGTTCACATCTTTGTAATTTGGTTGTTTATATTTTGGATTTGGATAGTATGATGGCACTTTCAACCTTTTATGGATTCGTTTAAGTATCGTTTTGTACTTGTTTATGGATTTGATCAAAATTAGTATGTTACTTATGTTATGTTATGAACTTATGTTAAATAAATAGTTTAATGATTAATAATGTAGTACGTACGACTAAGGACCTATTTTATAAAATATTAAACATATTTTATAAATATGTTATTAATATCGTGTTAACGGGTTGAAAAATAACATGTTTATTAGTTGGATTATGCAGGTTATGTCGTGTTTTCTAGTTGAACACGACTTGTTTATTAAACGGGTTATGCGGGTCGTGTCAGGTTTTCGAGTTGAACACGACCTGTTTATTAAATGGGTTATGTGGGTCGTGTCAGGTTTTCGAGTTGAACACGACCCATTTATTAAACGGGTTATGCGGGTCGTGTCGTGTAACCCGTTTGTTAAACAGGTCGTGTTCGAGTTTTATCTTTTTACACGATTAATAAACGGGTCGTGTTCGGGTTGGGGTTTTTATCAGAATACATGTGTCTTAACACAACCCGAACCCAGCCCGCAAACACGAATTGCCAAGCCTATCTGTTAGTCTGCCTTGAGTTTCTAAGGCATGACAAACTTGTATCAGAGCATCCTTCCTGGCACCACCAGAAAACACATGATTTTATTTCTTCCATTTCTCTCATTCTTCATTATTTCATTTCATCTCTGAAATTCAAGAAATCAATCAGAAATAGTTCTCTCTAATTCATTTCTCATTTCTATTCTTCACTCTCATTTTTGTGTAATTCTTTGGTATGTTCTTGTATCTCTATTCAATTTTATCTTGTTATCTTCAAATTCTCACCAAATATCTTTAATCCTTTAGCCCATTTGCAATTATTTTCCTCTTGTATCACTTGTTATCTTTCTATCCCATCTCATCAATTCTGGCACTTAAGTCACCATAGTTGGTTATCAAACTCAACAAATGGATTCACAATATAGTTTGATCAAAGATTAGGATCTCGAGAAAAAATAGTAAAGGAATTTGAAGAGGTTATGATGGGTCAATTCATAAATGGGCTCCGTGAAGAGGTGAAATTTTTTGTTCAGTTTTGTACTCCGACAAATGTAAAGGATGCTATAAAGCTAGCTCAATTGCAAAGGGAATTTTTTGCTAAAATATCTCAGGGGTACAATATGCAAATTGCCTCAAAATTATAGTCATTTGGGAGAATTAACCGAAGTTACGATGGATCAGTTTACGAAGGGGCTAAATGAAGAGGTGAAGAAACTTGTTCAATTATGTGCTCAAAAAAAACCAAGTGATGTTGTTAAACTCACCCAATTACAAGAAGAATTTCTAGCCAAGAGATGACAAAATTATGATCTATAATTGCATTGCCCCAAAATCGTAGTTGTTTGGGAAAAGGAGACCCCAATGAATAATCACGAAGAAAATGTGTTAGATTTCAAGGAGTAACCATGGGAAATGGAAGATACAAAAATGAATTGTGTGAAAGCAAAGACAAGTGTTGTGGACGGTGTTGAATTATCACTTGAAGATGTTGAAGATGTGCAACTAAAGGTTGTCCTTCAGTTGTTTGATCAAATGCCAAAGCAAGGTGTCAACTTTCCATAAAGAATCATGGAGTGAAATTTGAAGGAACCTATCATAAGAATGGAGTTGTTTAGAAAATGATGAATGTTGGTTAAAAATTTGGGTTCTTTGAGCTCAATAATCACGAGGTTTCAAAGGTCTTAGTAAGGAATGAGCCACAATATGTAATGTGTTAAAAAATTATCAAGGTTCATTGGGGTATCGCAGCATTGGAGCGTTCTATAACAGTCCAAGAGCATCTTCTCCAAGAGTATCTTCTCAAAAAGCAAGGTTGGCCTGCAAACCCAACTATGTATAGAGATGTGCTACGGAAAAACATGGTTGCTACGTTTGATAAAATGCTTCCATGGGGCAAAAAAGTCAAATTTTTATTTTTCATATTTGATCCCGGAGGAACCAATATTTCTTGGTGCAAACCCAATCCTTGAGAACAAGGATTTTTGAAGGGGAAGAGAATAAGTTAGTTAGAAGTAGTTATAGAATTGTTGCTAGTTTCAAGTAGTTGCTACTAGTTTGTTATATGCCAAGATAATCATTTGTAGTTACTAATTAGTTAGTCAAGTCAAAAGTTAATTAGAATCTATTTAGGTGGTTGATTAGTTAGTTACGATTTTCTACTATAAATGTAATGCAACTCCTCTTGTAAAAATCATCCAAGAAATATAATACAATTTCATTTCTCTCTCTATCTCTGTCTTCTTCTCTTATCCCTCAATTCTAATCTCATATATGTTCTATCTTTTTAATCTGCCTCCTTTATTCTTTCTTGCCCACTAACTGTTTGACAGATTGTCTGTTAGTCTGCCTTAAGTTTCCAAGGCATGACAGGCAACCATGGATTGTAACCTGTGGCAGAACGTCGACAACAAGAAAAGTCGAAGTAGGGGCTGCGATGCAGAGGAGATTACAGCTAGGGCTACCTTTGAGAACCTTGGTACTGAAAGAAATGGAAGTAATGTGTTTAGATGTGGAGCCAACTCTGGACTAAGTGAAGCTACGGGTCTGTTTGTCCTTCAATCTGTTAGTAAGTATTCTAAGCAAGGACTAGGGATGTCTGGCTCAAAAGGGAATTTGGGACGTGGTGTCACTACACTTGAGGCCATCCCAAGTTACAATTGTTTGGTTTGGGGTCAAGAACAAGCCTGGACCTAACAATGACCCCAGCCCAAGTTGGACCTTTAGAAACAGCAGCATGGACTTTTGGGGGGCTGGAGCATTCTGGTCCCCATCCAAGAATTCTTACATTTCAGCATTTATACTGAAGACCACAAGTTCTGCTAATTTTCAATTGAAGCCCAAAAGAGGTGGAAATCTTGGAATTATTTATTTTGGTGACACGGGCTGGGTCTCTCCTCAAGCTAAAGGAGACGCCTCTTTTTCAAACAAGAGGAGAATGAATGTATACGCGGGAAGATTTGCACGTGGACCAGGAGAGAGAATTGATGAAGTAATTTTTATTGTTTTGTTAGTACTTGAATGATCAAAATATTCTTTGAGAATATTCAAGGTTAGGTTAGTTAAAATATGTGATGCCATGGCTTAGGTCACTAAGTCCATCACATCAACCATGTAAATATCCTTGTATCTACTCATATTGGGATCAATCAACTACCACATGTTTTAGAGAATGAATTGAGAAATTGGTTATCGTTGTTGTTGTAGTAAACGCTTATGCGTCCATGTCACATAAATTAGAATACACCTATTTGTTGATGGCGTCAATTAACCGTTTAAAATTAATTCCACCATAATTTACAGGGTTAATCAAGCCCAGGCAGTTTGCACAATGCAATGTGCAGGGCCATCAGTCAAACACATGAAATGACAAGCAATAAACACGTATGAAACAGCAAGGTCATTTTGGCTTTTCACCCTAAAAGACAAGGGCTGTCAAAGTTTTTAAAAAAAAAATTAAAAATGTTAAAGAGTTATATTGAACTTCTCACACGAAGAGACAAGGGCAGAATCGGGAAGACGCATATAATGTAACCTATTGGAAACTGAAAATGGTGCCTCGTCTTCTAAGAAACTATTACCCCTCAAATTTCCCTACAAAAATAAAATGACCACTATGCGCTCTAGAATTGAGGCATATAATATGTATATGTACGGTGCGCATAAAACTAAGTTGAAACAGTGGCACCGGCATTCCCCAGAATTATATATCAACGTACATTCGAGAGGGGAGTAGAGGAACAGTCCTGTATTTTTAAAGGTTTAAGCATTATATGAAATTTCGATTGATTTTATGCACAACACTAATGAACCTGACTTAAATAAGTAAATATTCGAAGTAGAAAATGCAACAAATTACCTCTGTAACAAACCAAATTGGGGCAATATAAAATCCGTAAGTAGCAATTTCCCTGGTCGTAACCACTTTCTCTTGTCTCAGTATGTCAGCATCATCGTTGTGTTTTGGAACTAATAGCTTTCCCTCTTCCTCAGCAGATAGATCCACTTCACTGTCTTTTCTATTCAAGGACCCTTGTGTTTCCATTTCAAAGATATTTTGACCCACAATGTATTTTAAAGGCGAAGAGGACTCGTTATTTATTGCTATATTTTTACCACTTCTAGCAGACCGTCTTTTGAGAAAATTACAAATCCAGTCTTTAATGAATGCTATTGGAAGATACACTACCATTAGAGAAGCTCCAAGATATGTCACTGCAAATGGTTGCTTATAGTTGGTATAAATATCCTGTCAAGAACACAAACAATCAATATCTGGCTGATATATAAGCCAAAATAACAAACATACAACAGTTAAATTTTGAGTTAATCAAGCCCAAAGTCGATTTGCACAATTCGCCTCATTCATCCTCTCTCAAAGGTAAACTGAGAACAATAATACAAATACAAGGGGAGGCCTAGGCCTTTATTTATAGTATAAAAATATCTATAATCTTTCCTTTAAGTGCCAAAATAATAATAATAACCCTGATACCTCCTACTTGTGAATCATATGTTCCCTTAACCCAAATCCATCGTCCACATCAAAGCAACTCACCATTGATTTTAATTTGTTTAATATGTTCTCTAGAATTGCTTATAAATTCTCAAAACATTTACACCTGAGACTGGATATATGCATTATTTTCCGCTTCAAGTATGTATGCTTCAAGTAGTATTAATTGCTACAAACAACTGCCTATGATACAGATAAGACATTACCAAGTAGTTTTCGATGATGTAATGCCTCCACCCACTGAAAATATTGATTTTCAAGTGGAATGTACATCAAAAAAGATAGGAAGAGAGCTCATTATGTGTGAACTATCAAATCTTCCTTTTGATCCTGCTTTAAGACCTCACATTTCGGATTATGATCTGAATGATCATGACAATATTAGATGAGCTTATTTGCAAATAGGTCCTTATAAACCATCTAGCGTTTGGAGACAAGGCTCGTCGTTTCAATCCAAAGTGGTTCACCCAATATGGGAGTTGGTTGGAGTTCAGTATAAAAAATGATGTTATATTTTGCTTATCGTGCTATTTATTTTGACCAGAATTCGTGGAAAGAAATAAATGTGATGTTTTTGTAAGTTGTGGATTTACAAATTGGAAAAATAGTGGAAGACTCCTAGAACATGTTGGACCCCATACTAGTTCTCATAATGTTGCTTATATGAAGAGTCAAGATTTATTTAAGCTTCATATTCTAATCGATTACATATCGAAGGAACGTCGAATTGAGTATCGTAGCCGATTAAATGCGACCATTGTTTTGCGATATGTGGACGAGAGAAGTTTTGTAATGGAAAGATTTTTAAGCATGGTACATGTTCGTGACACTATGGCAATCAATTAAAACATCACTTAATGCTTCTTTTAACAAGCATAAGTTGAGTGTGGCAAACTTGCGTGGTCAAGGTTATGATGGGGCAAGTAACATGCAAGGCAAGTATAATGGCCTAAAATCATTGATTTTGACAGCATTTTGTGTGCATTTTTTTGCACACCAGCTTCAGTTGGCACTTCTCACATTACAAAAGATCTTGACCAGATGCTGAATTCTTTTTCTTAGTTAATAGTTTGGTGAATATTGTTGGGGCATCGTGCAAGCGTCGAGACATTCTTCGAAAAAATGAAGTCGAACATGTTTTAAGCAACTAGAATATGGTGAATCATCAAACGGTCGTGGGTTAAATCAAGAGGCTGGTCTTAAGCGACCTGGCGATACACGATGGGGCTCGCACTATGGTACCCTAATAAATTTTATTATTATGTTTGGATCCATGATTGATGTCCTTGCGGATTTGGTGGATGATTCTCCGGACAGAAAAGGTGAGGAATTAAATTTAATAAAAACAATGCAAACTTTTGATTTTGTCTTCACTTTGCATTTGATGAAGAATGTACTTAGATTCACTAATGATCGTTCGAAAGCATTGCAATGAAAAGATCAAAGATATTGTGAATGTTATCACTTTCGTTAGGCTTTCGAAGCTACGTTTGCAAAAAATGAGGGTGTGGATGGGATAATCTATTGATGAAAGTTTCTTTGTTTTGTACAAAACATGGTAGCCCCATTCCTAATATGGAGGGCAACTATATTCTTTTAGGAAGATCGAAAAGAGAACCGTTGATAACAAATATGCTTCATTATCGAGTTGACATGTTCTACCTTTGTGTGGATAAGACTCTTATTGAGCTTAACAACCATTTTGATGAGGTGAATTCAGAATTGCTTATGTGTATGGCATGCTTAAACCCAAGTAATTCATTCACTTCTTTTAATATCACCAAATTGGTTCGTCGCTTTGAATTCTCTCTCGCTGAGTTCACGGAACAACAATGTATTGTCCTTCAGAATGAACTGGAAACATATGAATTTGATATGAAATTTGATGATGAGTTTCTTGAGTTGGAAAGGATTGGTGATTTGGGTAAGAAGATAATTGAGACAAGAAATCACATTGTGTATTGATTGATTTATAAGCTTATAAAGTTGTCACTAATTCTTTTTGTTTCCACTGCTACAGTTGAGAGGGCATTATTAGCTATGAAAATAGTTAAATTTGACCTCCAAAACTGCATGGGGATGAATAGTTAAGTGATAGTTGTGTGACATACATCAAAAAGGATGTCTTTGATTCCAGCTCCAATGACGCAATCGTGAATCGCTTCCAGAAGATGAAAACTCACCAGGGGATATTGTAGAATATTTTTACTCTAATATGGTGTATTTCAACACTTTCTATTGTTGTATGAAAAGATGTAAATCCTCTTTCCTTTTTGGATAATGAGGTATGCTTGCTCTATTTGTAACAATCTTCCAATATTATGTTTATTAATATTATATAAAAAAATTGTTAAATTTTTTATTTTTAGACGTAAGTGCCCCACCCAAACCAAAATCCTCACTCCGCCAATGCAAGAAAGCATAGCTTTTGAAACAATTGATACAAGCCTAGTTGAAATAATAATAATAATTATTATAAGTGTTCAAATTCAGAGCTTTTTCCCTTAATAAACCACGACTTATTTTAAATATTAAATCTTTATTATAATTCTTCCCATAATCCATCAAAAGCAAAAACAATTTATACAATATCACCAATAATTTTATCAATATTTACTAGAAGCACAAAACATATATAATTATATTATATAGTCAATATGGGTATGTGTGCGCGCGTATGAAAAAGTTAAGAAATTTTACACACAATCTCACACGCATAGTGAAATGCATGAATTTAAACAAGTTAAGAAATAAAAGAGAGTAATTCTGACCTGGGTAACTTCTGCAGAGGAAACCCAAATGATAACAACAGTAGCAATTAGGAACAAACCAGCCTTATACCTCCACCCCATCTCAGATCCCAAATTCAATAAACACCCACCAATCTAAAATTTCCAGATACACAAATAACACCTGGATCTGTGTTTTATATATTCCCTTGTCACCGACACGCAACAAAAGGCTTCCAAGGGTCTCTCAATTTATGGTTGGTCGTTGATTGGAGGTTGTTTGGTGTTCCCAGCACAGAGAGAGAAGTGTATATTACATATAAAAAGGAAAAAAAAAATACTTTGGAAAGAGAGATTTTAAGTTATTTACCACGAAAGGTCCAAAATTTAACATCCACACTATACTTCCTGTGCCCTTAAGTTACCTAATACATACATATACATAGTGGAAGCGGTACGAGTTTTTACCATATCGTACTGTTTTGGTCCGAAAAAAAATGATTTTAATTTCATATATTAAAATACCAAAAATCAGTCTTACCGAAACCAAAATTACCGTAAAAAAGTTGGTTGATTTTGGTTTTAATATTTAAAAAATCGATTTACCGAAATTACCGTACCGAATTTACTGAAACCAAAAAAAATCGTACCGAAATTACCATACCGTACCGAATTTATCGAAATTACCGTACCGTACCGCTTACACCCCTAATTTACAATGATAAAGTTTTTCCAACTTCTTGTGTGTGCTTAAAATGATTATCCCTCCGCTTTCAAGTTTTGGGTCTTTCTAAATATATGAAGGGGCCAGCTATTAGCACTTCCCGTAATCTTTTAATATTTTATATTTATTTTCAATACAAATTATACTCTTACATTTATTCTCACTCTATTTTTATTTTAAATACCAATCTTACCTTTATATTTATAAAATTAAATTTTCACTTTTTTGCCTTCAATTAAAATAAGTATAATTGAAAAATAGCTTAAAAAAATTATATTTTTAGTAAAAACATATATTTTTTATAAAAAACTATTTTTAATAAGAATCAGTTTTTTTTTTTTACTTTTCATAACTATTTTTTTTTTTAAATCAACGATCTAAAAAATTGTTATCTATTTTTTTATTGAAAACTGTTCATAAAACATAAAAAATTATTTTATATAAAATAAAAACTATTTTTTACAAAATAAACCGTTTTTTATGATTCATTTATTTATTAAGTAACATGATCACGATCCAAATAAAACGCGACGTGTCATGAAGTCCTATTTTTTTCATTTCAACTGTCACGCACCAGTTTTTACTATTTTAAAAATAATCTTATTACTATTTAGAAAAAATGGTTCACGTCAGCGGTATGTATATGTCGTCCGACCACTTACACATATCAGTGGCGTGGACCATTTTTTCTAATATATTGGTCCGCGACAACTGTATGTTTTTTAATAAAACAGCTTATATGTTTTTTTAACAAAATCAGATGGCATGTTTAAAAATAGCAGTGTCGTTTTCCTCAAAAAAACATTTCATCTGTTTTAGTTTTAAAAAAAATCAAATGGAATGTTTAACAAAGTAGTTTGACAATTTTTTCATACCATTGGCGCGGACCATTTTTTACTATTTAAAAAATAATTTTTTACAATTTAGAAAAAGTGGTCCACGCTAGCAATATGCAAGGCGGTTGAAATGTTTTTTTAACAAAAATGTTCAAATGTTTTTTTTAACAAAACAATTGAAATATTTTTAAAAGGAAAGACAGCTGAAATGTTTTTTTAATTAAAATAGACGAAATGATTTTTTGAGGAAAGCAGGATTGTTATTTTTACATATTTCATCTGATTTTATTAAATAGGACTCCATGCTACGTTGTGTTTTGTTTGGGTCGTGATCATGTTACTTAATAAATAAATGATTCATAAAAAACGATTTATTTTGTGTTTAACAGTTTTTATTTTATATAAAATAATATTTTATGTTTATATAAAGTAATTTTTTATGTTTTCATTTGCCATCTTGATATTAAAAAATATTTTTTTTATTATAATTTCACATTAATAAACCGTTTATTTGACTTCAAAAAATTGTACTACAATTAAAAAAAAAAAATTGTTTATATAAATAAAAACAAGGAAAAACTTTTTTACCACGAACACTTTGGTTCCAAATAATTGGACCATGTTCCTGTTTCGTGTTATGTGTCATGTTTCTGCTTTACGAGACAGGAACACGACCTAATTAAACATAACACAACACGAAAGACCCCCATTTTATGACCAGTTTTGCGAAAGACCCCCATTTAAAAAAAATCATTTCATCCTCAAATTATTAACAATCCAATTTTTTTATTTTTATATAATGAAACTTTTTTGATAAAGAAAAAAACAATTATAAGACTATTTTATTGAAAGCATCTTTTTATAACGGACATGCATTTTGACATATTTTACTTATTTGAATTTATAATATTCCGAGTTTTTAATGGACGTTGATTAGAAATTTTCCAATTTTTTTTTCCATTTTTTTTTATTTGGATGGAAAGTTATAACGATGTGAATGGAAAGTTAACAGAATTGGGGTGTATTGCAAATTTTTTAAAAAGTGGGGTTGTATTGCAAAATTGATCACAAAAGCGGAAGAAAAACTCAAAATAACCCATCTTAAAAATAAGGTGAATTAAACATTACATATTGTAATTTAAAATAAATAAATCATTTTTTAAGAACAAAATAAAAGTTATCTAAAAGTTTTTTTATTAAAACAATTATTTAAAAATAAAGATGAGTAGGCTTGTTTTAAGTATTTGGGAAGGCATCCATTCAAAGAGAGAGAATGGATAAATGATAAAAGATGAGGTAAGGATTTATTGGTCATTTTGAAAAATAAGGAACAAAAGTTAAAGTGCCTCCATATTTTGAGGAGCGCGAATAGCTGCTCCATGTCTGAAATCTGAATGGATTTATTATTTTTTGCTATTTAAGTAACCATCACGTAGTGTGTCTCTTTAAGTCGCATAAATAAAAGTACATATTCTTTTGTTATTATTTTGAGCGGGGCGACCATTGCTTTACACGTTTCCCACCAAAGTTGCACTTGACCAAGGTGATAAGAGGTCAGGTGGAGTGTTTATAAATAAAAAAATATTTTTTTATCAATTAATCTCGTATATTGAGTATTTTACGATCTTTTTTTGCTCCAACAAATCTCATAAAAATATTTTTTTATTTCAATAGGTCTTATTTGTAAACAAGCACTATATGTATAAATATGATCTAATGAAAAGGTTTTATTTTGCTAAAAGCCGTTAAGAAATATCTTATGTAAATAGGACTTATTTGTTAAGCTCCCATAAAAAATGCAAATTAAATATTTTTTATAAAATTTTAGCATTTGTATTTTTTTTTCAAAATTAACGTACTCTTTAATTTCGGTAACGATGATGGCAGAATTATGATATCATGTTGTCAAAGATTAACACTAACAATGTCTTTACATCTGAAATCATGTTACTGTCATTGTCAACGAAATTAGATAAGACTTTGGTCATTATCAACAAATTTACATAAAATCACTTACATTGATAAATGAGTATTATTTTACCCACTAAATTGTTTAAGGGTAGTGAAAATTCTTAAATAACTACGAAATTGAAAGTGAAATATTCTTATCAAAGGAAAGAGGACTACAGAGATATAGAGGTTTAATATAAGGCCACAAACAACAAATAAGAGCAAAACAAATTCAAAAGGAACATGAGTGACACTCGAGCTCTATTCAGCATGTAGAGGTACTGTTGAATTTGTCATACGAATAGTACGCTTCATTGCGCAATGACATGCACCTTGGGACGTCTTGGAATAACCTTTCACGTGCTTCCTCGTCATCGATGATTAACTGGTATGTTTCGTCATCCCAACTACATCCTCCAATGTTAATTGTCATGTTATACAAATTAAACCATTTTTTTAGTATGAGTCTAAGACGAATGTCGTGCTCAAGCCACCAACAAGGTGCATATTTAATACCACCATGTTTCTATCATTCCTCTCATACACAAAAGTATTATTCGAGATTTTATGATAATTAAAAGTTTGATTACCTAATCCAATTGAATGTTCTAAGACCTTGATGTTAAATAAATGTATAAATGGATCTCTCAAGCTTACGCATTTTGCTTACTTGACTTCAGCATATAAATGCACTTGTCAAAACCACCATTCAAAAATGCAATCTTGACATTAGATGAATCACGATAGACTTTAGCATATCTATCGGTGAGAAGGTTTTCGATAGTCAATCTTTTTATTTCTTAGTAAACCCTTTCATAAAAATCATCCCCTTGAAAGTTTTCATCTTCCCATATCTCTAACTTTTAACTTCTTGTAGGTCCACCGGCATCCGATGGGTTTTCTCCCATCAACAAGTCTACAAGATCCCAAATCTAATTAAAGTTTATCACTTTTAAGATTAACACGAGTGTTTGAAAGTTGAGTCCCTTTTTTAAATCAAAGAATCATCATTGAAAAATATTATTTTTCAATTAAATATGCGAGAATTAACTTTTGATTAAATCTTAATTTGGTTCATTTGATTTCCAATTAGAATTATCCTGTCGAGCATCCTAGTTCCCTTTGTAATACCCCGTAATTTTATTGATTTTATTTAATGGATAAATAAATTAAATGGGATAATTATTTAGAAATTAATTCGGATTTAAATACTAGCGAGACGTGAGTTGGTATTTGATTATGATAATAATATTGAATATTACTAGGTGAATATCGTAATATATGATTATTAAATTTATTAAAATTGTCGCGAGTCATAAATATGACAATTTGAAAATTAAGGTGGGATGCGCGTGTCAGTCGCATCAAGAATCAATTTAAATGGATTTAAAAGTGAATTAATAAAGAATGACTTTTGCGTATCTCCCCGGCAACGGCGCCATTTGATAACTAAAACTTTTCGGTATGTATTTTTTCGTCATTGCTTGAAAAGCTCCTCTAATCAAAATTCTCAAATACCTACAAAATAATATCAAACTCAAGTGTAGAGGTAAGTAAGGGTATCAATCCACATCAACGAGGTAAGCTAGAGACAAAGTCAATTGTAATTCACTTTTTTATTTTCTTTTTGGGCTTTTTACTTTTTCTATTTTTTTTAGTTTTTTCAATATTAAAACAATTTGGGTGAGGATGTGGAATAACACTAACTAAATCAAAGATCAAATGGCAAACTAAAAAGTGACTAAAATGAAAAACAAAATCTAACACTAAAATATGAGATAAATGAGGTAAATCAATGTGAGAACAATCAAGGAGTGGAATTACACCACAAATTTTAGCTATTCTAACTAATTAATTGAATTAATTGAATTCTCCCAAATTAATATCAAACTTACAAATCAACTCTCGTTGCAAATGTAATTTTAATAGTAACCTTTTAGAAAATTAAGTTTAACCCCCCACAACTCTAAAAAATAGAATACACTCCTTTTAATTAATCACCCGCTAGGATCGATCGATTAAAATTCATGTAAATCTTAGAAAATAAATTTAGAGTTGAAATTCAAGTGATAATACCCCACTTAAGAAACCCGTATCTCTAGTTCGAATCTAAAATGGGTATTATAACTTAGAATTTCGATTTTCTCTCGAAAATCATTTACCCTCTCTCGAGGCGTAAATTTAAGGGTGAGTGATCAAAATTAACATTCAAAGGGAAATTTTCAAGTAATCAAACTAATTAAACTAAAATAACATCAAATAAGGGTTTTTCCCACCTCTTGAAAGGGGATTTAGCCTAACATGGTATGAGATTTGACAAATTAATAATCAAAGGCATAAAATAAATGAGAAGAGAAGAGAACAATCAAACTCAATCTCTTGAAGTGAAATTGAACTCTTATTTCCTTGAAATCAAGCACAATCCATCCAATATGAGCATCCAACAATAATCAATTCAATATAATACTCAATTGAATTACTCACAATTTATCACTCAATAATCTCTAAAAATATATATATATTTACAAAAATAATTTCATAATTTATTTTCAAATCTAATCTATCTCTCTCGAGAATTCTCTCTATAAATTTGATCATAAAAACCTTGCTTCAAATTGAGTCTTCCATTCTTTAAATAGTAGGTATGGAGCATGGGGGTAATTTGCGTATTTGGGAGTGCACATGTGCATGGCAAATGTGTGAGGTAAGGAAGGTATATAGGTGTGGGAATTGGGTGACAAAATCTAATATGATTACGGGGTATTTTGGGTATTGGGGTAAAAAGAGGTAGTTGGGGGTAATAAGGGAAAAGAGGGTTAAGTGGGGTTTATGTCATATGTGAGGGTTAAATGACATGTGGGGATATTGGTTTATTTGTTATTTGGCTTTTGGCTTTGTAACAGGTGTGATATCGTAGCTTGAGATTAAAATGGGTCAAATGGGTTTAAGGCTTGGAAAGGGAGTTTGGGTAAAAATGGATTGGAGCTGATAAGGGTCGGCCCGATGGATGTAGCTGGTGGGGTGTTTTGGCGACGCGGTTGGGTTGAGTCGCTGGCGGAGGGTTCCGATTTTGGCAGTGGTTGGACAGCCGGGGTAGAGGGTTGGGGTGGCTCCGGGTTGTGGGTTCGGGTTGGTGATTGGCCGAATTGGAGGAGTCCGTGGGTCCAGGAGATGGCACGTCCGGTTGGTGCAGGGGAGTCGCCGACGTGATTTCCGGTGAGGGGGATGGGACGCCGGCCGGAGGTAGGTATGGGCTTGGATGTCCACCGGCGGGGGTAAGTGGAAGGGCTGGTGGTTGTGGCTGTGGCTGTGGTGATTTGGGTTCCGACGGTGATGAGATGGGGTTTGTGGCTATGGAGTTTGGAGAGAGAGAGAGTGTAGTTGGGTGAAAGGAATAAGATGGAGTGGGTTGTGTTGTGTGTAGTAAGGTGTATGGGTAATGTGTGAGGGTGAGGGTTTAATTAGGTGTAGGTGAGTTTGTATGGGATTGGTGTGTGTGTGTTTAACTTGGACACCTAAAAATAACACTAACTAATTAAAAATAAAAATAATAAAACAAAATCTAATTAACTAAAAAAATAAAAATATTAAAACTTAAGAAAATAAAATCCTAAGTTATTAAAAACTAAAATAATAAAACAAAAGAAATAAAAATTGAAAAATGTAATAAAAATTGAAAACAAAAGTCCTAAAAATATAAAATTTAATAAACTAAAAATAAACTCCTAAAAACTAATCCTAATAAAATAAGACTACACTAATAACTAATAAAAATCAAAATAAATAAAATTATAAATAAAAAATAGAAAATAAACCTAAATAAATCTAAAATAAAACCTAAAAATAAAAAGACTCTAACTAAAAATCTAAAAAAAAATAAAAAGGTACAAACTAAACACACATGGGGTGCGGGGTAGGTTTAGACTCGGGGCTAGGCTAGGGTTACGGGACAAGGTATTAGCTCCATTTTAACTGCAAATTGCCTGGAAATATAACTTTTGACACCGCAACTGAAATTAAGCCTGCACAATGAACATTTACGCGCATAAGACCCAAATTATCGAGAATTAGCAACTAAAAGTCATCTATTCGGGGTATAAAATATATACTTTTTGGTGCTTATCATGAATTATATTTTTATTCTCTGTGTAGTCATTTCGAGTGCACAGCGTGTACAGAAGGGTCGAGATAGTCAGAAAACACTAGCCGAGGGTCTGGTTTGGGTCCCGAAGCATTTTTAAACCAAACCGGCAACCCGGGAGGATATTTTAGTCATTTTAATTTTTAAGGAATTTTGACCCACGAAATTTAGGCTTTATTTGTCAGCCAATATTAGAGCCATTAGGGCCATTATCTGTAAAAATCAAGTAGTGGGCAACAGAGTAGAGAGGAGAAGTTCCAAGGAAGCTTTCAAAGCCATAACCACCACACACCACCACTATCGCCCAAATTGTAACCGGAGAGAGGAAGAGAACCAACCCTTATCGTCATAAAAGGATCAGAACATCAAATTTCCAGGCAATTAATTTGATTCATTAAGTTTAAGCGGATAATCTATCCATGATAGTTTAGTATTTGATGATATCCATGATAATATTGAAAAGTCGTGAAACTTTGGAGATGAAACCTTAAATCTAGTTAGGATTTGTATGTAGTTTGATTCTGGACGTATCCTATTAACGAAATCATAACCCATGCTTATTTAAAAAAGAATTTATAAAGAGATGTGTGATGATTCTTGAAGAAAATAGAGAAATAGGGTTTTTCATGATAATATGATGATTTGATCCAAGAAAAGTCTATTTGATGATGATTTAAGAATTCTGGAATGTTAAGATTCATGTAATTAGGTTATATAATTACCCAGTATGTTTACTTTAGGATTTAACATCTTGTAATGAGAAATTGGGACAAAACTAGGGGTAAAAACGAAGGAACCCGACACCTGTACCTGCTTGATCGATCGATCGACATTCATGGGTCTATCGATCGACATTCATAGGTCGATCGATCGATCTCCCCGGAAATGGTGAACTTTTTCCCTTTTTGGATTTAATCGATTCCGGCCATTGAAAGTTGAAAGTGGGGATTATGTGAATACATTAGGACTTTAGGGAGACCAACAGGGATGTAACTAAAGCCCGAAACATATTAGAATTGGTTTGGAACGTAGTGTTGAACTTACAAGTGTTTGATAAGTAATTTATCCATTTTAAAATACGAGAGCATGACTTAAGTTCGTATGAGAGATGAGTTAGGGTTTGAGATAGAAATATGGACTTAGGAGGACTGAATTGTCATATGGTATACGTAGGAGAATTAGTAACCTTTTTGGGATAAGTTTAAATACTCGAAACGGTACGACGTGAGATTTATTGACAAAACATATATTATATAAGTTGGAATGATAATGGCGTACGAGTATGACCGATGGTAGCTGATAATATACCATTAATAATGTAATAATTACGTAAGCTGTGTGAATGCTTAGTATATGGACTATTGTGTGTATGACATACCTACCATACTTGCTATAACAGGGGGTCGGCTTTCGAAATAGGACCATCTGATCTTTGTGTGCCTACGGGGGGATTTATATCGATACCTTAAGGACATAGGGCTATGAATGGATTATTTGTGAGTTGATAAGTCAGCTGACCATGGGAGCGTAGGTATGTGTGTGACCCATGGGTATGTGAACTATGTTCGCCGCCAATATGTGTGATTATTTTTATTGCAACGGTTCCTGAGCGATTCGAAACACGTAGTCTTTATGTACGTGATGTACCGGGATTCGATAGCAGAGTACGCGTCGCAGCTTAACCTAGGGTTCCTTATTTGTATATTTATGCTGAGAATAATATACTTGTAATTATAACGGACTCTTTGTTAAGGTGTGAATACAAATAATTGAGACATTTTAAACAGAATTAAAGATGAGTTTTTCCTGTAGTAACTGTTATAAATTAATGTGATTAATAAAAAGGTGAGTTATACGCAGGATATATTAGAACGAGATGAATAGACCCCTATATTACATTGTGAAGACAGGAAGTGGTATAGACTAGTTAGTTAACGGCATAACTAGGATGGGTTAAGGATATACGTTAGACGTGCATATTAGTTGAGGGGTGAGGAACTCATGTGAGAGCACGTAACTAACATGTATATAATATTTACTGTTTAATGTAATTAAACACTTGCTATATTTTTTAAGTGTTTTCACCTCGGGCTCGGACCCGTTTGCTTTCAAATATATTTTCTTCTAAAACCTTTTAGATGCCCAACCACAGGAACGCCAAGCTTAGGAGTTCCATTCCATTGATGTGCTGTAACTGCTGTGGAAGTTACAGGATCTTGGTATTAGACACTTCCACATTCGGCATTTGATTATATTCAGGGTCATTAATCAGCTAGGGCATGTCACCCATTTCCATTTAGAGATAGCATTCTCAGACTTTGAGTTTCATTTCAGTTTGGATTTATTTATTTATTCAGACTTCTATATTGGGTTTTATTCAGTATTTGGATTATTCAGGGGAGTGTTACTCCAGACTCATTTTATTTATTCTATTGTGATTGTGAGGTGGATGTGGTATATTTAGCTTATAATTTAATTGGTTGCATGTTAATTTAATTTAATAAAATTTGGCAACTCACTTTTTAAATATCAGGTGGCTAGTAATTGCTTAAAATGCTTTCGAGAGTGATGCTATGGACTGAACCAACTTGACATTTTGTATTAATTTAAATAAAGGAGTAGCTACCCGGTATTTAATTAGTCGGGGTGTCACACCCTTATGAAGTGAGATTTCTTGTTGGGAGATTAAATTACCTCACCCTGAATTATGTATATATTTTTCATCTTTCAATTATATTACCTGGATAGCCCAAAAAAATTGTCCAACATAATTAAATAGTTGATATCTTTTGGTCCCGTAATTAATGATAATGATTCCGTTAGAGAGGATATCATTAATTGACTTTAAGTGTATACCTTCGGTTCATTACTTAAGTTGAATTTGCTCATGTAAAATATTCACGAGGGGGAGGGGGACAAACTCACCCCTCTATAAAAATGTGAATAGTATTTTCTTCCCTGTATCTCTATATCCCTCAGGATGTGTTATGCAACCTATTCCCCTTCCTTAGACCCACATATATAAGTACTTGAAGTGGGCTTGGGTCATTTAGGCTCTCCAAAGATTTTGGGTTACTACTTGTGTAATGCATTATACTAGGAACATTATACTAGGGACCGAAGACTAATAATTAAATTGGCTTCTACAAGAAAATATGAAAATATTATATTCCAGTAATATATTTTCTTTTCCGTTTAATTGTAATTAATTCCATTGAATAATTACAATTTACATCTGTTGTCCCTAAACTATGCCCTCTAATACCCAATGGACACGTGTCATATAGATATACGTAAATACATAAGGACATAATAGGCATCGACCTATTAATAAGGCCTCGACTTTGTACCACCTTCTTGACAGATTCCCTCTTATCTACAAGTCACGTGAAAAGTGCACGTCAAGACTTCAACCAACTCCTATAAATAGAGTTTCTCACTACTTATTTGGTAAGATGAATAAAGTAGTCAAACTCTATCAAATTCTCTCCATCCTCTCTCTACACCTGAGTATCACTTCGGTAACCTGCTTCGACAAGCCCAACACAACATAGTTGCGGCCTCCTTCCAGATTACTTTGTAAGGCCTTGGCTTATGTTACACAGAAGTATGTAACTTCTATATTCTAGCCTCCTAGTCTCAATTTGTATGCCTATAAGGGCCCAATTAGGTACTTATTAAATAAATCTAATGAATACAACGCCCCAAAGTGGATTTAGGCTCATTTTATAATCGAACCACTCTAAATATTATGTTTCCATCTCTTTATCTCCTCTTTTGAACTCTTTTTATACTTTGACTGTTGAGCTTAGATGGTGTATGGGGCTTGAAGGTAATCTCTGAATTAGATAAAGCTTCCTTAATTAATAGAAGAGACCTAAGAGAAGGAAGTAGCGAGGTAAGACAAGGACCATACTCAATTTTAAGACAATCGTCAATGGTAATGGCCTCAGCGGGAGATGGAGAAGGAGAAGCCATGGGAATGGAGGCATCATGTGGTGGTAGCACTTGGTACTCACGTTTCTTCTAGGCCTTTGTACCCAGAGTCTTCTTCCTGGTACCAGAGCCATCAGCAGCAGAGGGGACTCTAGAATTTTTTCCCCTTGACGTAGCTCCCTCAGTGGGATCTACCATGATGGTGGGAAATACAGTAGTAGGAGTAATAGGAGGAGTGTGTCATTGAAACTCACGGTGTACCCTCTCCAACTCAGTTTGGTGTTTGGATCTTATTTTACCACTCATATTTGCAAACATTTATGGGGGAACAGAGGTAATAGGTTATTCACCCACAGGAACTTGAGACTTAGGTTGGGATTTAGACTTCGAAGAAGTACCACTTTTTGAGGTCTTTGCCTTCTTAGAGGTAGGTTTTAAAGTCCCCTCACCAAGTGCACCTTCTACAGGGGCAATCTGTTTAGGCATGGGAGCCTTTTTGGCCTTTGGTTTGGCAGTGGGGATCAGGGGGGAAATATGGGGGCAGCTCGCTAGGAGAATCTTTGGGTGCCACTCATAGGTAACTCAACACCCATAATGGAATTGCGTTTGAGACCCAAATCTAGGTTTGGTAAAGTGAGAACTGGGGGATAGACCGAGTGACTTAGAATAAACTCCCTTATTATGTCCAGCTGCAACGGCCAGCACTTAGTGGCAAAAAGAGAAGTCACATCGCCTTTCCTTGTGATAGTGGGTATGGTGATTCGGCTAGCAATAGTTGAATGGATGGAGGAAGCAACAACAGATGTATAAAAAGAGCAGTCCTCATAATAAGTGGCCTTACGATGGGACTCCTTAAAGACAGGACGAGGGACCACTTGATCGTAGCCAAATTGGCGAGAATAACGGTTGGGATTATAATGTTCTAAAGAATATCCCCACTCGGTGTATGAAGGTAAATAACCTGGGGTGAACAGAAGCACAACGACAAGTGAAGGATCTTAGTTGATGAGTTCCTCCGATATGGCACAAACTATTTTGGCTTCGTGAGTAAAGAAATTCCAAATGCGAAGAAAGACTTCCTCACCATAAGGCCTCATAACGAAGCAACTTGCTTTGTCAAAGGTTGGGAGGATGTCCTTGCATCTTTGCTTCTTGTGAAAATGGTATAAATGATTGGGCTTGATGGTTTTTCCCATTGGAAGATAAATTGTGTTCGCTATTATATCGGGAAAATAGTTGTAAAGAAAACCGGTCAAGATGATGGTATTAAAAAAATTGGCCAAGTTGTAGCACCCAAAGGTCCGTTCCATGTCTAAGTGGGTCTCGTACAACTAGGTATAGAGGCAACCCAAAGCCATAACTACAAGGGGAGCTTGAAATCCATGGCGAAGCGAATGGAGATGTTGATGAGATCCCGACGAGTCTAATCGTTGGGTTTTCTAGTCATAAAGAAACGAGAGAGAATGACAAGTATATAGGTTGGTAATTCTAAAGGGGTACCTTTTCATGGACCAAAACCAGAAGAACCATCATTTTTGCAAGTGAATAAGTAACTGATGAGAGGGGAGAAAGCATCTTTATTGGAAGATCCCATGCAACTTCGACATATCTGATCTAGCTTTGCCTTGGCAGCAGCCTCTTCGACATCTAAAGCCTCATCAGAGTAAATGGAGGTACATGCGGGCTCAAGCCCAAGCAACTCCCAAACATCTTCTAGGGTCACTGTAAACTCCCCCAAGCAGCCATGAAAATATGGGTTGTAACATTCTAACGGAACACAAGTACTCAGAGCGTAGCATTATGTTTGGAAAGAGTAAACTCACCAAACCACTTTGCTCGATGGAGCCAATTCTTGGTGAGGGCATCAGCATAAGTTATCTGTATGTAGGTGTTCCAGGCAGCCAAGTTGGCCACAGAACCTTCTGACCCTTCAAATTCTATCTGGGAACAAGGGAAGTCGCCACGATCAAAATGAAAATATCGAGTCCCCTCCGGGGGAAGTAACCCCAAACGACAGTATTCTCATCTTCATCACCAAGTGTCAAGGAGTCACACTTAGCGTTTAGAACGACGGTTTGGCATATAGTTGAGTAATCATCACCCTTGACAAAAATAGGAGAGAGGCGATAGAAGCGAAGTTACTCTTGGCGATCTACCATTAGGGCGGTGGCATCCAAAGCAGGGGTAGGAGTGGTGGTGATGGCAGGCGGAGTAGTGGTGGTGGGAATAACTAGTACATCTGGTGCACTGGAAGAAGACGCCATGGGAGAAGTGTAGGGTAAAAATCTTGAAGAAAGAGAGAGTGGACTGGAAATAATGGAATAATAGAGGTTGAAGACGACAAATGAAGAAAAAAATAGAAGAAAAGATCGAGCAATAATGGCGAGTAACACTTTCTCTCTCTAAAAGCTTTGTAAGTATGGAGGCAAACAAAGAGACAAAAGAGAAAAATGACTAAGTGTTGAGCATAATACGTTTAAAAATCAAGTGGACGTTTGATTTTTCCACAGAGGCACATGCCAAGCCATCAAAATGATTACAAATGGACACGTGGCAATTCGGGGCATGCTCTGATAGTTAAAAAGACAACCTCACGTCATTAATGAGGTGAAGCTTGGGAGAGAAAAGGTTGCTTTCAAGAAAAGTAATGATTTTTGGCGCCAGAATTTTTGAAATGGGTATTTAACGCCAAAACGCTCAATTAAAGAAAGACCCCATGTTGTAAGACCGAACGATGTTACAATAAGTTAAAGATGCATCGGGGAGAATTTTTTACCGCCTAAGAAATAGAGGTTGCTCGCAGCACAGTTCCAAAAGAAATGATGTCCTATCGCCATAAGTCTAAACGGATATAACTTTGAACTCAGGTACACCGAAGAAAATTTTTCTTTTTGAACAATGGGAAAATAGGGACAGACACAATGCAAACAGAATGTGGAGAATTTTATAAGTCCAAACGCTAGGAATTTTCCATTAGAGATAACAGGAAGAATTCAAGCTACTAGGGGCAGTCCTAATGAAAATGCCCACTCACTACAAGTTCACTACATGATGGAACGGAATAGCATAGATTGGGGAGAACTTAAATTGTAAACAATTAGAACGGGATATGGACATTTTCCACAGGTATTTTAGGATAATTTCAATAAGTAGTGAAGAAGACAGAACAACTGGGATATAACAAAAGAAAAAAATTACGATGTCCCCTCGCCATACGCCATGAATTTACAGAGCTTTGGTTCAAATACATCGGGGAGAATTTAACATTTTTTTAACAGAGATAACAATAGAATTTACAACGAAGACAGAGGTAGAAGAATTTTTTTGCTTGCAATAGAAGACGGTCAATCGGATTGAGAAGTTTTCATGAAGATATTTCTTGTACTCACAACAAATCTTACACGAAGGGGCAAATATATGGGGGCTTGAAGGTAATCTCTGAATTAGAGAAAGCTTCCCCAATTAATAGAAGAGACCCAAGAGAAGGGAGTAGCGAGGCAACACAGTGAAGTAGCTCAGCGATGAGGCTCAATGATGCAGCGCAGCGAGAAATCTGGTCGAGAGAGCTTTTCTTTATCTTCCTTTTCTTAGTCAAATTGTATATTCTAAACACATTGGTTATTATGCTGTAACGATTGTAATATTGAGTGTGAGGTCAAACGGTACTCGCGAGAGACCAGGCCTGGCAGGGCGTGGGAGAGCTTACATGCTCTATTGAATGATCTCGCTATGGGAACTTCAGAGGGGCGTGGTTTAGAGGATTGAGAAGTGAGGTAGTATTATGACTTATCCTGACCATCTTAGATACACCTGGTAAAACACCGAGAGATCTTTTCACCGTGGAAGCTCGTGTAGAACAACCTTGAGTTCCATCATATATTAATCTTTGAGACAAACACACCCCTACCAAATGTCACATCTACTTTAGGTGATGTCACCAGCCATCTAAACACTTTTTAATCTAAACTCGAGTAAACCACTGTGGTATTGGTATTGTCAGACAGTTGGTGAGACAACTCTCTGACGCATAATGATTAGGCAAAAGATGTAAAAAACTAGATTGCTCTAATTATTCAATCACAGATAAATAAATAAGACAAAGATTTTTAAAGTGGTTCGGCTAGGAATAAAGCCTACATCCACTGTTATGTTATTGCTGAGTGTTTGTGGAATTCTTGATTACAAGATCTCTCAAGAAAATCCGGTCCCCTTTGAATGAGGATGATACAAGGTATTTATAGCCTTGAGGCTGTACATGAAAGGTTCGATACATTAAATGACATACATATGAAAGGGTAATACATTTAATGCAGAGTGCGTGCCAAGAATATAAGCATTCAATGAATATCTGAACTGTTGATGATCTGGCAATTAATGATACGACCGAGATGCAGCTCGGACCGCCATAGCTGTTCGCTGATCAGGAGTTCCTCGGAACATTAGAGTACCTCGGTGTGTTAGAGTTCCTCGGTGTGATAGAGTTCCTCGGCGTATTCTCGTTGCTCGGAAAGAAGCATGGTTGGTCGGGAAATGATCTTCCTCGCTGCTATTGTGCCACGTAGATTGATACGCGTCTTCGTATTATTCGTCCACATCAGCATATTAATTTTGGTATCAACAGAAGCCCCCAATGTTTCATATTTCGAACTTTGAGGAGTATGGAACATTCTTTCTCGGTATATGGCAATATTAGATGTCCTTCCTGGGTTTCAGGAACATTATATTCAAATTTCCTTCTTATTTCGCAGTTTCCGCCTTTTTTATAAGCGCTTCGATCTTCGTGCAAATTTTGTCCTCTTAGCCGCCGGAAGTTTAGTAATTTCTTTTTGGTAATCATTTCTTTCGCCGCTTCCCAATGCAAAGTATTTAAACTTCTTTGGTAACCATACCGTCGTCTACGTTTTTCATTTTCTGCATTCAAGCTTTCTATTCACTTCTTCTCTTGTGCGTTCATCCTTGTTTCCGTTCGTTGTCAACACATCTCCTTTCTTTCTGTAAGATCTTCTTTCTTTCTTCTGTATCTCTTTTATTCAATATGGTTTATATTGTGGAGTCTATTGAGAAATTCCGTTCTGATTTTTCCATTCCTTCGTGGGTAACTCTAGAGGTTCTTTCTGAGCCTTTAGATTACTTTCGATTGGCTGAGGGACATTGGTTCCCCAGTCTTTTTGTTGCTGAATGCGGTTTTTCCTTTCCACCAAACCCATTATGTCTTGAGTTTTGTCAATATTTTGATCTTGTTCCTGCAAAAATAGCCCCCAATTCGTGGAGAATAATTAACGGGGTGCATAAATTAAATCTAACTCATGGGACTCGTATTGGGATCCCTGAAATTATGTTTTGTTATAAATGGGCTGTTCTAGATAATATTTATTATTTAAAAACTAGGTATTTGAATAGGGCTCTTGTAGTTAATCTCCCTGACTCAAATAGGGATTATTTTGAGCATGGGTTAGTCATAAAAAATTGGCAACATGCGCCTTTATCTGGGAATGAAGTATACAACGGTCCCAGATGCCCCCCATACGGCAATGGGATAGGTTTATTTTTCTTGTTATTTTACTTATGAAATTATGTTTTCATCATGTTTGACAAAATGTATGACTGATATCTCGACATGTATTTATTTGCAGTTGATAGCAAAAGAAAAACTCCAAAAGAATCAGAAGTGAATATTAAACATCTGAAACTTATCTGGGGTTTGCATAAGAACATTGCTGACGAGCATATTAGATCTGCTTCATATTTACTACAGTATAAGAGTTACACAACCTCTTATACTGCTCGCCCTGTTGAACCAGCTTCAACACCAGAAAGTTCATCTTCAGATTCTCATATCCCCTTATCTCAGAGAATGGGCAAGAAAAGAGCTCCTCCTGCTCTATTTGGTGAAATTTCTTCTGCTGTTGGAGCCCAGAAAGGCAAAATTGATGTCCCAGAGGGGACTAAAAAAGTAAATGCTGGTTCCTCCAAAGTTGCCGAGAAGCCCCCAGTGGCCCCGAGCAAGAAAAATGCTCTCGCTGATGTAATTACAATCTCTCCGACCAAGACTTCTTCCTTGGTTGATGCTGCTGACCCTCCTTTGAAGAGATTGAGGAAATCATCCTCAGTTAATCTTGCTGGAACTGCATCTTCTCTACCCGCTGGTGGTAGTAGTGTTTCAAACATCATTCTTTCGAGTTCTTCAATGAGCTCAGTTATACCCGAGGTTCTCTGGGTTAATGAAAAAATTCCTAGGGATACACTGACATCCCTAGCTGCTCGTCATCTTTCTTCAGTAAATTTCTCATACCTTTGGTCTTTCTTTCTTTTTTTTGAATTCTCGTATTTGTGTTGACTTTATTGTTTTTCTTATCTTTCAGCTGGTGAACTGCTTCAATACCATCGTGAAGAAAGATCAAGTTATTAAAGCTTCCAGTTCCTCGTCCGATGTTGACGATGCTTTGTTGGGTTTAACCCAATCTGTGAAGGAATCTCGCCAACAGTACATCGAGGAGAAAACTGTTTGGGAAAAAAAATTGGCTGTGGCTGAGGCCGATAAGATGAGGATGGCTGAAACCTCCAAGAATTTGGAGGAGAAAATTAAAGTTTTGGAGGTTAAACATCAGGATTCTGATGATAAGTTGAAAAAGGCAGAGGAAGAATTATCTACTCTGCGAGATATCAAAGTCAAGAAAGAGGAATTGGAGGTGAAGCTCTCCTCGGAGAAGTCGAGGAGAAAAGTTGCAATCAAGAAACATTTCAGCGTTGGTTTGGAGAAAGGATGGGAGAGAGGGATAGCTGCAATGACATCCCAGGTTCAATATGGGGAGTTGAAATACTTCCATGATGGCTGGGTAGCTGCTCTGCAAGATCTAAAGGTCCAAGACGATTCTGAGCTATTCCAACGGCATCTCCCTGGTCCTCCTCCACCAATTGTGGAAGAAGAAGAAGATGAGCCTGCCTCAGATGAGTCTTCTATGGCTATGGGCGATCAAGTTTCTGCCTCTCAACCCTCTGCCACCGAGGACGTTTCTTCCATGCCTCCTCCTCCCGAGAAGATTCCTACCGATCAAGCTGTTGTTACCACCGAGTAACCGAGCTCCTCGTCCCAGCCTCCCGAGAAAGTCTTGGGGGACAAGGAAAAGGTGTGAAGTTGTTCGGTATCATTTCTGTATTTCCTTGTAATCGAACAATGTAACTTTTTGATGATCTAATAAAATATATCTTTGCTCATCTCTGTTGTTGATAACTTGTTTTTGTTGATTGTTGTCTTTTTCTCGTCCTTAGTTTGTTGCTAGAATGGAATTGATCTCTTCACATGATACTGAGCTGATGCAGCAATGTCATCAATACTACAAGGCTGGTCATACAGACCTTAGTACATCGGAAATTGCTGATATCCTTGGTCATGGTGCTTCAGAACAGGCTATTGAGGCTTATCGATACTTGAAAGATTTACTCGACCGAGCTGTGGCCAATAATGTGGCGTATTATGACCTGATCGAGGAACTTCATGGTTCCATAGAGGATCTCCAAGGTCAGCACAATGAATCAATGGCTTTGTTACACAAAGATTATGAAAATAGATACCAATAACTTTCTTCTGAAACAGGCCATAAGAAGATCATTGCTGCATATGATATTAGGGAAAGGACCCTAAAAGGTGAAGTTGAAGCCTGCAGACAAATTGCCGAGATCCTGGAACAAGAAAATAATAATTTGCAAAAAAAATTGGCTCAATATGAATCTGCTGCTTCATCTTCTACTGCATTAATACCAGTTACTGATGAAGGCTTCTCGTTCTTAGAGGTCGAAAACGCCAAACTAAGGCAATAGCTGGAGGACTTAAGAAGATCTGCCATTTCTGGGACTGCTCGGGGACGAGGAAGAGGTTCTTGGGGGCGAGGAAGAATCCTCAGCCAAAATGTTGAAGAGGCTCGCACTCAGTCTACTCTGGAAACTCAAGCATTCCAGTTGAAAGTAAAAGACCGTGCTCTGACTGAAATGTCCAATAAAAATCTGTCTCTGGAAGATCAACTGGCATCGACGAAATCTGCCTTGCATAATAAGGATCTTTTTGCCAAAAGCCTTCATGAACAATTGGAGAGATTAACCTTCCAATTCCATAAACAGCCAAGGGAATTCTGGATGGCAGGATATAATGAAGCCCTTGTTCACCTGGATGCTCGTATTGAACATGCCAACAATGAAGGTTACAAGCAAGGATGGTTAAATGCATTGGGTGTGTTAAAGTTGGAGCAAGGGCATTTTTTATGGGACTATCATGCTCCATCATTATTAGACCTGCCTGTACCACCTTTCAAATTGGATATGGCATGGATCCCAGCTCGTTCCATTCCTCGCAGCCTAATTTCAAAATACATTGGTGATTATAGCCTTCATTCCCAAGTTGAATTATCTCGTCCTGAGCAACTCTTGGATACACCTTCTGTTATGAACGTCAGAATGCTCAGAGATGTTAATTTCATCAATTCTCCCCTTTGCCTAGAAGACCCTCCTGCCGGCGAGGAACCTGTTTCTAAAGCACAGGGCAAAAAACCAATAGAATAGTAATATCCATGTAACAATTTAGTACATTCTTGTAACTTGTAATTTATTCTAGATTAATGAAAAGATTTTCATTTTCTGTTTGCCAATTTTGTTAGTCTTGTGTTTATCAAACACCTTTATATTTGTACATATGTATCTATGTATTTAAAAGGATAGCAATATCGTGCTATTTATCAACCAACTTAAAAATTTACAAGTATCAAGGTTGATCAATAAAGTAATGAATGTAAATTGTTCAAACTGTTTCCAACCAACCAAGGTAGTTGAATAATGTTTGTCGACCAATTACAGCTGATGGGTTTTTTATCCCCGACCAGCTATACTTGGTTTAATTATAAAATTGCGTCCGACCAACTAAGATCAATAATTTGTCCTCGCCGACCAACTACAGTTATTGGGTTTTTATCCCCGACCAACTATACTTGGTGTATTTTTTGAACATTTTGTTCTTCAAAGAACTCATTGTAATAATATTACCTCCCGACCAACATAAGTTGTAATATGAGAGTATATTTTTATCTTACCAACCGTAGTTGATCATGCTGGTGTACACTTTCTGGCTCCTTAAAGCTTTTGGCTCCTTAGAGCATTTTTTGGCTCCTTAGAGCATGTCCTCCTAACCAAAGGAGGTTGGCTACTTATAGCACTTTTGCTCCGTAGAGCTGTCCTCCTAACCAAAGGAGGTTGGCTACTTATAGCACTTTTGCTCCGTAGAGCTGTCCTCCTAACCAAAGGAGGTTGGCTCCTTAGAGCACTTTTGTTGTGTAGTGTATTACACTAGTATTCCCCGAAAAACTTTCAACCAGAAAGAAAATGGCGAAACATCCTCGTTTTATTCATAATGAAAGAAATGCTTTACATTTGACATCATTGATAATACTTGCGCAGGTGTTCGGCATTCCATGCGTTCTTAAATTCCTCTCCTTCTTGAGTTGCTATTCTGTAAGTTCCTGGTCGAACAACCTCTGTAACTCGGTAAGGTCCATGCCAGTTTGCTTCCAGCTTATTCTGCTTCTGAATAACCTTCTTTAGCACATCATCCCCCTCTTTTAGATCACATTTCTTTACCCTTTTGTTGTAAAACAGAGCTGTTCGTTGTTGAAAAGCAGCATTCCTAATGGCTGCCTTTTCTCTGACTTCTTCGAGCATATCCAAATCCAGCCTTCTCATCAAATCATTGATTGGAGAATTGAAATTTAACACCCTGTGTGTTGGTAGGCCCAACTCGGCAGGTATCACAGCCTCACTTCCAAATGCTAGCATATATGGTGATTCTCCTGTTGCTGCTCGGGGAGTTGTTCGGTAAGCCCACAAAACTGACTGTAGCTCATTAATCCAATTTGCTTTAGCCTCACTTAACCTCTTCTTCAACCCATTTAGTAATGTTCTGTTCGTCACTTCAGTCTGTCCATTGCTTTGGGGATGGCCTGGTGCTGAATGAAACTTCAAGACGTTTGACTAATGACAATAGGCAGCAAATTCTTCATTATCAAATTGCGTTCCATGGTCTGTGATGAAAGCGTGGGGGAGACCATATCGACAAATGATATTCTTCCATATGAACTGATACACCTTCTCGTACGTCATATCAATTAGTGGTTCAGCTTCCACCCACTTAGTAAAATAGTCTACTGCCACGACGAGATACTTGAACCTTCCTCGGGTCGTCGGCAGTGGTCCAACCAGATCAATTCCCCACATGGCAAATGGCCAAGGTGATGTTATGGGTGTCAACAATGCCTGTGGAGTTCTTCGGATGGAGGAAAAACGTTGGCATTTGTCACACTTCTTAGCATAGGCTATACAATCAGCCCTCATCGTTGGCCAATAGTATCCCTGTGTCATTACCCTTTGCAAAAGTGTCCGACCTGCTACATGAGCTCCACAAGATCCTTCATGAATTTCTTCAATCAATTCTTTGACTTCTGATGGATGCACACATCTCTGCAAACCTGCCATAATTCCTCGTCTGTACAAAACACCATTAGTTAACACATACCGAGCAACTTTATACTTCAATTTCTTGGCAGCTAGTTTGTCCTCCGACAATTCTCCTTCTTCAATGTATGCTCTGATAGGATCCATCCAAGATGGTCCTAAATCAAGGGTAATAATCTTCACCGTCAGATCTTCTTCTATGCTCCGACTTTCTAATACTTCAATTGGTATTGTTCTTCGCAGCTCGGTGCGCGTAGCTGACGCTAATCGGGCCAATGCGTCTGCTCTAGCATTCTCCATTCTCGGTATCCTTACCAATTGAATAGCATTAAATTCTGTTAATAACTCCATCACTTTTGCATGGTACTTCACCATTAACTCTCCCTTTACTGCATATATTCCCATCATTTGATTCACAATTAATTGAGAATCACTGAAAACAATTACTTGTCGTGCCTCCATAACTTTCGCCAAATGAAAACCTGCTATCATAGCCTCATATTCAGCCTCATTATTGGAAGCTTTGAATTGGAATCTCAAGGCATACTCCATGTCAATATCGTCTGGAGAGTTTAAAACAATACCTGCTCCACAACCAGCCGTGCAAGATGATCCATCTACATATAATCTCCATGTATGTAACTCGTCTTCAAATTTCTTATCTGTTAGAGTTCCTCGGTGAAATATCATCTGTTTTCTTTCATCATCCCCGGGTATCCTTCGTTCCTCGTTGGTCATTTGTTCGCGCCCTTCTACCAACCGGAGTTGGTCGGGGTTTGAATATGATGATTTTTCTACATCCACAAGTCCTTTTACCAACCTTGGTTGGTCTGGATCTGTGTCTGTTGATCCTGTATCGTCCACAGGTAGGTCAGCAAGCACCTTTTGCTCCTCGGGGGTATCAGGGTATGTGAACTCTGCTATAAAATCTGCCACGGCTTGCCCCTTCAACGATGATCTGGGTTCATACACAATATCATATTCACCGAGCTCTATTGCCCAGTACATCAATCTTCCTGATTTTTCTGGCTTGTGAAGGGCTTGTCTTAACGGCATGTCGGTATACACAATAATGGTATGGGCCTGGAAGTATGGCCTCATTCTTCTACTTGCTTCAATTAATGCCAGTGCCAATTTTTCCAGCTTTGGGTATCTGATTTCCGCACCTCGGAAGGCCTTGCTTGTGTAATAAATTGGCTTCTGGACTCCATTCTCCAGTCTGATCAACGCTGAGCTAACTGCATTTTCTGATACTGCCAAATACAAGTACAGCTTCTCTCCAGTTATTGGCCTAGACAACAATGGTGGGGCTCCCAAATACTTCTTCAAATCTTGAAAGGCTTTCTCACATTCATCAGTCCACTCAAAACTTTTTCGCAGTGTTTTGAAGAATGGGAGGCATTTATCAGTTGCTCGGGATACAAATCTGTTGAGTGCTGCAACCCGTCCGGTAAGACTCTGCACTTCTTTCTTCGTCGTTGGAGATCGCAGCCCTAAAAGAGCCTTGATCTTTTCTGGATTTGCCTCAATACCTCGTTGGTTGACGATGTATCCGAGGAACATTCCTTCTCGTACTCCAAAGGTACACTTCGTCGGGTTAAGCTTCATCTGGTATTTATCCAGTTGATCAAAAGTTTGACTCAAGTCAACCAAATGATCTGCAGCTCTCTTGCTTTTGGTGAGCATGTCGTCGACATAGACCTCCATATTGCGGCTGATTTGTTCGGTAAAAACCTTGTTCATCAACCGCTGATATGTTGCACCTGCATTTTTTAAACCAAAAGGCATAACATTATAACAATAAGTTCCCCTTGGGGTAATAAAAGAAGTACTTTCCCTGTCTTCAGGTTTCATTTTGATCTGGTTGTAGCCAGAATAAGCATCCATGAAGCTGAGTAGCTCGTGTCCCGAGGTAGCATCCACTAGTTGATCAATTCTGGGCAATGGAAAATGATCTTTTGGACATGCCTTGTTGAGATCAGTAAAATCAACACACATTCTCCATTTGTTGTTCTTCTTCTTTACCATCACCACATTTTCCAACCAATCTGGATATTTCACATCTTCAATGAATTGGGCTTTCTGGAGTTTCTCGACCTCCTCTTGTATGGCCTGGTTCTTCTCGGGACTAAACACTCTTCTTTTTTGCTTCACAGGCTTGATCTCCTTATTCACGTTGAGCTCATGACATAAAAAGTTTGGATCTATACCTGGCATGTCTTCATGACTCCAAGCAAAAGTATTCTTCCTGTTTCTCAAGAAAGTTATCAAATCTTGTTTTATTGAAACATCCAACGACGATCCTATCTGAGTTACTCGTTCAGGATGCTCGTCGTCCAGGATAACAATTTCTGTAGATTCCACAACCTTCCCTTTTACGAGTTGAGATTCATCCCTAGGGTCAAGAGTTTTAATTTCTGTGCTCTCCTCCACTTGATAAGTAGTAGTCTTTTTCCTTGATTCTTCAAGTTCTTCTTGCTCGACAGACGAATAATAGCATTCCCGAGCTACTTTTTGATCACCTTTCATAATTCCTACTCCAAAATTCGTTGGGAATTTCAAACATTGATGTACTGTAGATGGAACTGCTTTGAACTTCTTCAATCCAACTCTTCCCATGATGATGTTGTAGGCGGACTGCACATTCTTATCCATCACAAAGAAGCGTATTCTTTCTGTTCGACAAGCAGGCCAAGTTCCAATGAGTATATCCAACTTGATCGTCCCAAGTGGAAAAACTTTCTCGCCAGCAAAACCTAGAAGGGGTCTGTGATAAGGTTCCAATTGAGATAATTTTAAATTCAAGCTATCAAAGCATGAATAGTACATGATGTCTGCCGAACTACCATTGTCTACTAACACCCTTGAAATGATCACATCCTTCATCCTCATTTTGATCACCAAAGGATCATCATGAGGGTAAAGAACACCTGCCAGGTCGTTTTTTGAAAAACCAATCACTAGCTTCTCTTTGTTTACCTTCCTCGGACGATCATCCTCGGCCAGGTTTATTCGCTGAATGTATGAACAAGCTTGAGCCTCTCCGAGGTAAGCTTTTCTTTCTGCAGTAAGGTCTCCTCCTCCTGCATCTCCTCCTGTAATAACATTACAATCAAGTGACCCAAAACGTATGGAAAATACCTCTCGTTCAGGTTTCCTTGGTTTCTTGGGAAGATCGGGGTCATCATCTGGATCCTCTTCATGGTCCCTCTTCTTTTTATCCTCTGCACGATGAGGAGATCTAGATCTCTCTCTAGTTCTATCATCATTCTTCCTTTCACCTCTGCGATCTACATACTTTGATAATTTTCCTCTTCGGATGAGTGTTTCAATCTCGTTCTGAAGGGCTATACAATTTTTGGTCATATGGCCATGATCTTTGTGAAACTCGCAATATTTGTCTTTATTCCTCAGGTAGGGATTTGTCTTCAGTTTCTCTGGCCACTTGATTTCCTCGTTATTCCTGATTTCTTCCAAAACATGATTAATACCCATTTTCAATGGAGTATAATTATCATACTTCTTTAGGACTTCCAACTTCATCCTGTTATTCTTGGAATGTTTGTCACCACCATTACCTTTCTGATCTTTCTTCTTAGAATTGTCGACCTCAACTTTAACTTCTTTATCCATATTCTTCTTCGCAGCCATAGCCTCCTCGGCATTCATGATTTTGGCCGCCTTTGCCATCAACTCCGACATATTTTTAGGTGGATCTTTGGCCAAAGTGTAGTACAGCTTGTTAGGCAGCAAACCACTCATCAGAGCAGTGATTGCTGTCTTTTCTTCATAATCTATGACTTCCAACTTCTCGTTATTGAAACGAGTTATGTAATCTCTAGTACTTTCACCTGATTTTTGTCTAACACTTAGCAAGTGTGCTACTCGCTTTACCGGCTTTGCTCCAAAACAAAAATTGCCAATAAACAATTCGGCTAACTGAACAAAAGTTGAAATCTTACCCCGAGGAAGATTATTGTACCATATCTGTGCAGATCCGGTAAGAGTTCCCGAGAATGCTCTACACCTCATCTCGTCAGGGACAGCGTAGATATCTACAGCAGCTTGGTATTGTTCTATATGAAGTACGGGATCTGTCTTTCCATCGTACTTGGGGGTCACTACGGGTGCTTTGAATTTTGACGATGTAGGGAAATCCACAATGGCTTGCACAAAAGGTGTTCCTTGAACAAAAGTTCTCTGTAAGGGGTTCCTCGCCTTAGCCATTTCTCCCAGTCTATCCTCCAACCGTTGAATGGAACCTTTCCATGCTTCATTCCCTTCCTCGGGTCGCTTAGTCCGAGCAACTGATTGCTCTGACGTAGCTTCCTGAGATTTATCTCGACGAGTAGTTGGTCGCGATTGTGCAGATCCTTCTCTCAAACCTGGTGGTGGTCGAAAACTTCTTGATGGAGCCCTAGGTGGACTCATGTTCCTCCTTGGTCCTAACCGACTGAAAGGAGACACCCTGCTTAATCTTTCCAAAGCGCTAGTTCTTTCCGGAGAAAGAGTGATACGTTGATCTGTATCCGTAGCCCGTATCGACGAAGTTCGCCCAGGTTGATAAGAAGAATCATTAGACTCTTCATTGCGATATGACCCGGTACGTCTAGATTGCGATTGCCTATGATCACTCCTTTGCACTGAATAGGTAGGTGCACTGCCTTGAAGAGTTTGAATGAGTTGCCTCATAGATTCTTGCATGGCGGTTTGTCCTTGAGCCAGATTCGTCATAATTCCTGCCAGATCTGGGGATGCAGATGGATTTGGAAGATTTCCAGTATTTCCAACATTTCGATTACTGGATTCGGGATTATCTGCCATTGATAACAAATGATTTTTGGTGAAAAACGATTGCAACAGTCGCTTCCCACAGACGGCGCCAATCTGTTGATGTAAAAAACTAGATTTCTCTAATTATTCAATCACAGATAAATAAATAAGACAAAGATTTTTAAAGTGGTTCGGCTAGGAATAAAGCCTACATCCACTGTTATGTTATTGCTGAGTGTTTGTGGAATTCTTGATTATAAGATCTCTCAAGAAAATCTGGTCCCCTTTGAATGAGGATGATACAAGGTATTTATAGCCTTGAGGCTGTACATGAAAGGTTCGATACATTAAATGACATACATATGAAAGGGTAATACATTTAATGCAGAGTGCGTGCCAAGAATATAAGCATTCAATGAATATCTGAACTGTTGATGATCTGGCAATTAATGATACGACCGAGATGCAGCTCGGACCGCCATAGCTGTTCGCTGATCAGGAGTTCCTCGGAACATTAGAGTACCTCGGTGTGATAGATTTCCTCGGTGTGATAGAGTTCCTCGACGTATTCTCGTTGCTCGGAAAGAAGCATGGTTGGTCGGGAAATGATCTTCCTCGCTGCTATTGTGCCACGTAGATTGATACGTGTCTTCGTATTATTCATCCACATCAGCATATTAATTTTGGTATCAACAGGCATGTCTTAGAATTTAATATTTATAACGTAAGACAGGCTAGCCCATTATGCATTTAATATTTATGACATAAAGTGTGATAGGGATGTCTTTCACGTGCAGGTAGATTAAGAAGTCTCGGGAAGGAGTGTGGGGCTATTTATGGGCCTTAACCACATATGAGATGAGAGAGTTCTTTCTAGAGATTCATTATTAGAGAGAGAATATATCAGAGAGGAGTTATTACAAACCAGGGAGTTTATTGACCCACCATTTTCATTTATTGTGAAGTTTTTAATAGCTAAACAGAGATCCTACAGAGGTTGTTAGTGTATTAATTGCCTGCCAGTATGTATTTAGGGTGCTTACTTCTCTCTCCCTTTGAATGAGTTTCTTTTGAGTTTTCTTAATTGGTATTTGAGTTATACACGAGAGACTTGTGAATTCAATCTAAGTGTTGATTATATACAATATTGTGTTTTCATTTATATTTATTAAAGAGTTCTTGAGTTATCGTTTATCACCATATTTATAGAGGTTACACCTCAACTGGTAAAACTATACTCCCAGGCTTCAAAGGGACTACCCTCTTACAGATGGCATGGTCTACACAAGTAGGTTTATTTTTATGCATCAACAGTTTGGCTTCATCCGTGGAAAATGATTTATTTTACCTCGCTTCTTATAATTTGGGTAAAGGGTGCCTCATCCAAACCATAAACATCCACAAATCTTCATTGTTATGGGTTAGATGTGATGTATATACCAAAAATATTCATAGAAAACCTAGTTAGGATTCACACACATTTTAGATTTGTTTGCCTAGGCCTTTTTAGAAGGGTTTTTGGGCAAACCTATATTCTCCAAGGACGTATCCTATCCAAATTGGACAGAATTGTCTAACATTCCTTGGTCTCGAAGGAATAGGGGACAAGGGATGATGATATCTTCTAATTCCTTGCATTTAAGCTAAGTTAAAATTGGATAATAAGTAGTTGCTTCTAAACTATCTTTATTTGTACATTAAGATAGATTATGCCTTAGGTTAACACTCCAAAGGCTCTTAGCCTAATGACTGGGGTGGATATCATGAATGGGCTAAATTTGGTTTACATTCTACTATTAAATCCTTTAATAACATAAGCGTATGTGGCCTTTCAGTTAGCAAGAACTAGGCGTGGTTTATTTGTCACAGGCCAAATCATCTAGTTTGGGCGTATTCAACCTTTTAAATAAAAAGTGATTTCCTCATAGACCTAAGATGACATAAAATGACTGAAACCCCTCATAACATGCTTTATGATTTTCTAGAGGAGAGTAAATCTGCTTAAGTCGAGGTCTAACGATTGATAACCAATGGTTCCATGAGTAAAACCCAAAAAGGCTTTGACCTTAAGGGTTGCTGAAATCACGTGGGATAGGTTACGATGATTTAATAAATTTTCAATTATCGAATTACTGTTCTATCCGAGGGAATGTGATATGAATAAATTCTAGATAATGGAATCACCTTATAAAGGAATCCAACCACGAGACCAATATTGTTGGCTTAAAGGCCTCGGCCTTTTGAGGGATAAGCTTCTGGTTTATGTTGTCGCTTGCTTTATATTATGGTCCTGCTTTTGCTATGACTAATGGATATCTTTTTATTTTTTGTTTGTCTAAAAAAAGAAAGAACTAATTATTTGAGAAGTGGACTATATGGAGGGAAATTCAGGAAACCAACAAACTAAGGACATACCATACCTCAGTGCATGCATCAATCATCTCTATGAGGGGCAGTCAACACTCCAGGGCTAGATCCATTAATAGTATAATGAAGGTTGAGGAAGCAAAGGAGAAATAATCAAAGGCTAAGGCATTAAAAGAAAATAAAGTAGTGGCAGAAGCAAAAAATAAAAGAAAGCATGAAAGTCGTTCAAAATGTCAGTTTGAATAATTCTCTGCAGTAAATTATGAATTGGAGATTATTTTGCTTAACATAAAGGAGAAAGAATTCCTCATGTGTACTCCTAAAATGAAGATTCCTCATGACATAATAAAAATGGAAAATTGGTGTGAGTTCCACACTGGCCATGCCCACATAACCAATAACTGCTCGACTATGAAGAATAGAGTTGAGAGGCTGATCAGACAAGGAATGCTGAAAAGGTTCATTAAGATCGCGACCTGGAATTAGGCACTGAAGGGGTTGCAGCCCAAAAGATGTTTGAAGGAGAAAATTCATCAGAATGTATTTTTGTAATTACTATAAGGCCATAGATAGGCCATTGTTGAAATTAATGAAAAGTTTAAGTGAGTCATTTTCTCCGTATTTATATTCATAAGTCTTCACTAAGTCTGCCACTAATTGGAAACACCTCGAGGCAGCTGCAATGGCTGAAACCACTAGGTCACAAAAAGGCAAGTTTATCAAGCTACTATGATCATCTAAGCCCAAGGGCCATTAAAAGGTTATGAAGGCATTTATGTGTCCCACCCAAAACCATTATGGGTTCTCCCCATTAAGGGAAACCTTTTTATAAGAGGATAACTAGAGATATAAGAGACGAATATGACTTCATCTCAAACTGAAAAACCTAAGTTATAATAAGCAGACCTTGGTCAAAAGTTCATACTTGGTACTACACGGATATCTAGAAAATAAAAACTTTATGCTAGTGGTTCTTGTCGGAGCCTCTAAGAATGCGATCACCCGATATGAGGGATTAACTATATAAAGAGACCATACTCAATGGGTTAAATAAGTGTAGGCTTAGGCATATTTTTGGATTTGGCAGGTGCGGGAACCTCAAATGTGGGTTCTTTTGAATTTTTAGTGGATGGATTAGTCTCACAATCTATGGGTAAGTTAACACAATTGTCAGTTTAGGTACCAAACCGTGGGGTGGTCTGAACTTCGGTATTCTCAAGGCAAATGGGTTGGTCACGCTCAAAATCGATGTCAATAGCCAAATCATTACCATTACATGTCGTTTGAGTAATATGTTGACTCGGGGGAAATCCATCTCTCACTCATACTCATATTGATTTAAACATTGATCAATCTGTTGAAGGGCTTGGTCAAGTTTGGTGATGAATTTTTTTCAAAAGACTATTGACAGAGGATAAAGATGGTGGTGGTGAAGTAGTGGATTGTGGCGATTGAGAGGTGTAAGGCTGAGGTGGGATCAACTCACTAATAACATTAGGAAATGAAGAATAGTCATAGGAAGCATGTGTGATGAGGTCAAGTTGTGGACATACGATAGGTGGGCCTTTGTGAGAGACAAAGTGTTGGCTCCATTGAGTGTAGTGAGGGTACACATCATGGAATGATGTACATTGTTGCCATGACATATCTTGGAAACTATGAGGATTCTCAACATAAGGTTGGGATTAGTAATGGGTGGGAGGGTGATAATGCCTCCGCGAAAAATTTGCTTGCTCACATCACTCGATATTGTGAATATCACTAGTACAAGATTGAGTGGGTTTCCAAATAGGGTCTCGTGGATAAACTTGTTCCATGGTGGAATCAGGTTGATAGTAAATGAACAACGCGCATGAGCCAAGTGATCGGCATGGAAGAAAATTATGCAAGATGAAAGTGGGGATATAATGAAGTAGTCACTTAAAGGAAGTTCTTCGGCCATTATGAGTTAGATGGTGGGAAAAAGAGAATTCTGCAAAGAATATTTTTGATTTTTTTTATTTAGACAAAAAGTGGAGAAAAATATTTTTAGGTTTTTTATTTTTTGAAAAGGAAGGAAAATATTTTTAGGTTGTATTTTTTTTTTTTGAAAAAGAAACGGTAATGAAACATACTTTTTTTCGGGGGGAGGGGGGGGGGGGGTGTTAGGTCTAGCATAAAGAATAAAAAACATTTTTGGATTTTTTTTGGGGAAGGGGTAAGGTTGGAATTTTTGAAACATTATATGGCGGAGCAAAAAACTGAGTACTAATAGATTTTAACTAGAGGCATACTAGTATGGGATGAGTCCTAACTAAAACATGACTAAATTTTTTTTATCTTCAATTAAGTGATGGGATTGTCAAATTTTAATTAGTTTGCAGGCGAGAAAAATGTGGAGTCTTATACCGCCTTCGAAAAATGTTCTCCTACTTGACTTGCTAGTTGGTGAATTTTAATTATGTGATGGCACGAGTTAACAATAAAGTGGAAATAAGTGATTGAGTAGGTGATCAAATCCCAAATCATTTCAATGAACGGGTCTAGGTATTAAATCCAACTATTCATCAAAACATTCAAATTAAGACTATGAATAAAAATAAAGTCACATAGGAGCAAATAGTTAAACAAAAAATGGACACGCTAACAGGATATGCATGAGCGATAAAGCAATGTATCTTCCATGGATTTTATGCACATCGTGTAAAGACCGAGTTGACTCGACCGAGGATAATTTTCTCCTAAACTTCGGTCATCCCCTGGAGTCCTACAAACCAAATATAGAGAGGTTTCTAGTCCACTCCAATGATGCTCTCTATTTTGTCCTGTTTCCCTTTTTATTTTTTAAAATTAATTATTTTAAATAATTGATGTCTAAATCACCACAAATAAATGTACAAGGACTCAATAGTACTAATATAAATAATCTAATGAAATGTATAAATGGGAAATGAAGTGTAGCAGTCTCCACAACGTCCTCTTCATAAGAGCCCGACAACGTCTGCATTTGATAGACAGATTTTCCTCGCTTCGTCGTTGTAGTGGGAATATTTATCTATCAATTTTTCATTTAAGTAACTACACAATACACACTTAGAATATGGGAGATGGAAATGGTTTGGGACAGGGTAATGACTAAGAATGGGTTTTATTGGTAACTCGGTGTCTCCGATCACATAAAACTATGACTTGACGCTTTTCACTACATTTTTGCCGCAATTGCCATAAAATAAGCGTATTTACACCACAATTGCTTATTGACATGTAAGATAAAAATTAAACACAAAAGGGCCAATATTAACAAGAACTAACAATTAAAATGAGTCTATTTGGGGTATAAATATAACACTTTTGGGTGCTCATCACATTGTAAGTATGTCCCAAAGAAAGAGCATCAATAAAGCTTGGCATTTGCTGCTTGGTGGAACGATGAGGACTTTCCACGAATATTGTGCACCTATTTCTTATTATCAGGTAAAAAAATTCTCTTTAACGTACTATATTATCGAATCCATCTAACTTGAGTCCCTATCGACAACCATAACTAATTTGACCGTCTTCCCCTTATTGATGTTGGGCTGATCGAGGTATTCCACTTCAATCATTTGCTTCAAATCTATTTTATAATCTATGTGAATGTGGTTAAGCCATTTGTATGGTTGTTGTTCCCTCTTGGGAAATATTATACTTGTACGTGCTTGTACTTCCCGACCAAATGTTGGGCTTTTTCAAGGTATGCATCCATGCACTAGTCCCTAGCATTGTAGTCTCTTGATATCTGATTTGATACTAGACTTGAGTCATAAAAGACGCCAAGGTGATGGGATCCAAAGAAGACTGCCTTCTTCAATCTGCTTGATCAAGGCTGCATACTCCGCTTTGTTGTTGGAGGCTTCAAATCCCAAGCATATTTCCTGCTCGAGGATAGTTTTCTCCAGGGCCATTCCCACTATCTACACTCTTTTCCCTTGGAATTTGAGTCTCTATCAACATAAAGGGTCCATTACTCCCCTTCTTTAACCAGTTGCTGTGCATTTTCATCATTTTCAGTATCAAACTGGAGCCTGGTCAATCGAGAATTCAATCATAAAGTCAGCCATTACCTTCCCTTTAACTGACGTTTTGGTATGATATTGGATGTCAAACCTTCTTAACTCCAATAACCGCTTGAACAGTCATCCAGATAGGTCACCTTATAGAGCACTAATTTCAAAGGGATGAGGTTGGGATGATAATTGTGTGAGCCTCGAAGTAATGTTTTTACTTGCGATAGGTTATCACCACTGTGTACACAAGCTTCTTTAATGGCATGTATCTATTCTCAGCATCAAACAAGGTCTTTCTTGCATAATATATGGGTGTTTGATGACCTATCTTCTCATAAACCAGAGTCGAGCTAACTTTATTGCTAAACATCGCCAAGTATAAGTATAAAGGCCCCTCTTCATTAGTAATGGTGGTCAGCTCAAGTACTTTTTCACTTATTCAAGTGCCTGGGTGCATTCATCATTCCATATTTCCTTCCTTTCTTTCCTCAGCTCCTTGAAGAAAGTTTGTCACTTCCCTGAAGACCTTAAAATGGACTTATTGGGCGAGCATACCAGTCAATTTCTGCACCTCGCGTATAGTGCTTAGAGGTTGAACCTTTCTGATTGCTTCGGTCTGATTGGGTTTTTAGTTAATCCCCCTCTGACTGACCATATATCCGATGAATTCCCCGATTGTACCCCAAAGGAGAACTTAGCTTCTTCAACCTCATTCTGTAATAGCAAAGGACTAATAGCAAAGGACTTCAAAAGTCCTCGCTAGATCTATAAGGTGATCCTCTTTTCTTCTTCTCTTCACAAGCATGTCATCTATGTACACCTCCATCATTTGACATAACTCCCCCTTAAACATCTTTGTCACAAGTCTGTGATAAATTGTCTTGGTGTTCTTTAATCTGAATAATATCACCTAGTAATAATACAGTCCTTACGTGGTGATGAAAGAAGTCTTCTCTTGATCAGGCCGAATAATGAGATCTGATGGTACCATGAGTAAACGCCATGGAAGCTCATATATTTATGGTTGGTGGTTTCATCAATCAATTAATCTTTCTTGGGAAGATAAAAACTATCCTTTGGGCACGCCTTGTTTAGGTCGGTGAAGTCTATACAAACTCTCCACTTACCATTGATCTTCTTTGAGACTACAGGGCTAGATAGACACTTGGAGAATTGAACTTCTTTAATGGACCGTGCCTTCAGAAGTTTCTCTACTTCCTCATCTACCACCCTCGCTTTTTAGGGGCAGTTCTTCATTCCTTTTGGTGTACTAGTGGATGCAATGGGTCCGCATGGAGTTTGTGCCACATAATCTTTGGATCAATCCCTAATATGTCATACAGTTTCAGGCAAAAATATCTTAATTGATTTTAAGGAAAATAATCAGTTCCTCTTTCTCCCCTCCAATAAGGGTGTTTCTGACCAAGAACTTCTTCTCAATTTCGTTGTTATCAAACATCACTTCTTGAAAAAGAGCTATGACTCGATCAACAGGGGGCACCCTAATTTCCTCAACTCCAGGTCGCCCGTGCTTTAGTTTTAACTTGATGGTACAGAGCCCTCTGCTGGATCCATAACTCTCTCTTTCTTCTCGTATTTTGATCAAATAACATCTATGAAATGTTGTCGAGCTAAGGCTTAGTTCCGCCTAATCTCCATTATCCTTTTTTTAGTGATTCACTTCAACTTTTGCTGGTAGGTGAAAGGCACTGCCCTCAGTGCATGTAGACATCCTCAACCAAGTATAGCATTATAGAGGGAGTTTATGTCTGCAATAAAGAAATCAATGAGTTTTTATATCTCTCTAACTTGAACTGGGAGAACCACCTTCCCAAAGGGTTAAGTCATCCTTACCACAAAGCCGACCAGAGGCATAATCTTTTCTTGCAAGTCTTCCAATCGCAGATTTAGTTGGTTAAACATCTTGAGGTACATCACCTTTGAGGAACTCCTTTGATCCACAAATAGCTTGTCCATATCCCAGTTAGCGACTTTGAGAGTTATGGTGGGGAGTCCTTACTCTGACCAAATCGTCATCGGTGAATACTATATGCTTGGAGTAGTCAATCTCTTCAAGTCACCGATGCTTGCCCGCGATGGGCTTGGTCTGGTCGATTTGAAATGATTCCATCACTGCTGTAAACTTTTTAATCTCCATTCTCAATGAATTCTTGTTTATTTTACTTAGATTTAAGGCACTATGAGTTACTACGAACTCATAACCCAAGTATTCGTCTAGGATGTTATCTAGCCTTTGGTCGCGTACTAGATTTGAGCGCCAATGAATTACTACGAACTCATGACCCACGTCTTTATCCAGTACGGTGTCTAGCCTCTGTTCACGTATAAGCTATGCTTATCCTTCTTTCTTATCAATGAAATTATTGAGGTGAATAACCTGGGCCAATACCTCAAGGTGAGATTTTAGGGACTTACAGTTCTCAGTCTTGTGGTCATGATCCTTATGGTATGTACACCTCAGTGTTGTGTTCTTCTCCTTTTGATCACTTATCATCTTCTCAGGGCACTTGAAACATTTTTGACTTATCAAATATCTTATAAATCGATTTATAAAAGACCGTGTTGATGGACTTAAACACCTTCTCGGGACATTTCTTCTCAGTTCCCTTCGGCTTCCCATTAAGCAACTTCCCTCTTTTATTTTGTGTCCTTTCTTTATCCCTGTTATTGGACTATTTTAGTCGATCACCATCATGGATAAACACCTACCATTATGTCCACAAACTTAGTGTACTTATCGATCCTCACCATGAGGTCATCAATCGTGATTGCCTCCCTTTTGGTGAAAGACTGATGAAGCATGGAGTTTATCGGTAGCCCAATCTTAAAGAGTCTATCGTAGCCAATGCAATGTTCCACTTCATTTTACACCACCCAGTACCTTCTCGTGTGCTCGCGGAGTGTCTCACAAGGCTTCTTCTTCATTGTGAGAAGCAATTCCATTCGCTTAGGATAGGTACTGTGTGTGATGAACCTGGCCATCAAGTCCTCGACGAGTTGCTTAAATCAAGTGATTGATCAGTGTGGTAACTTTTCAAACCACTTCTGAGAAACATCCCAAAGACTAGAGGGAAATATGTGGCATATTATGCTTCCATTATTATTCCATAACGTCATGGCCTGGCAATACTGCTTGACATGATCGGTGGGACTCGTGTTACCGTCATAAATTTTGAACCATGGAGCCTCAAATTTCTTTAGAGGTTAAAACTACTCAATAGTTCAACTGAACGGTGGCTTCATCTAGTAATTAAGGGCTCGTTTGATAATCTTTTTAGTCATTTGTAATCCTTCATGAGCAGGGTGTCTATCTACCTCTCTTCTGATCAGATCGTAATGATCCTTCTCTCCCCACCTCTCATTAGAGTGGGATCTCCACACTGGTGACCTCTTATGAGGAGAATCTTCCTTTCGTCGTCACTCCTTCAATTGCGACCTCTGCTCACCTGAGGGGGGACTAGGAGTACACAACCTGTGGGCGCGTTTGCGCTTCTCTCTTTGGGCCTCTTGTTCTAACTTCTCTAGGCATCATTGGAGAGAAACATTATATTCTTATTGGTGACTATTAGTAGCCCTTTCATCTCACCGACATTTGTCATAACTGTCAATAAGCCTTGAGATCTGATTAGATAGCTTAAGTTTATCACTCTCGATTGTCCTCTCCTCCTAAGGACGATAACATGCATCAAAAGATTGGTAATAGTCATTAATATATTATCCAATCCTCTAGGATGGAGAAGATAGTTGAATGCCCTCTTGTACACCATAAACATCATAATCGAAAGTGTGACCCTCCTGGTCTTCATGGGTATGCTGGTGATGACCCTTTCGATCATCGTAATTTTGATGATCTTGATTGAATGAGTGAAACATCTCAGAAAATTGGTTAGTGGGAAAGAACTCATATCGTTCCCATAAACGACGTCAATTGTAGGTGGTTATTTTTTATAGGTGATGGTATTTAATGTGTACAAGCCAAATAAGAATAATAATGACAATAAATAATGAGATCACACACAAAACATAAGATGTATGCGGTCAGACAACGTGCCTACGTCCACGAGGTGCTAGGATTTGTTCTTTAATTATTCAAGAACATTGGTTGGCAGAGTTATAGTACTACTCGACATTGTAATTATACATGCCCCTCTTATATGCGACGGGTTTACATTTCTAAGGTAGGTTAAAAGAGTCTTAAACCCTGTTAATAACTATCCCTAAGAGTTCATAACTATCCTATATCATAATGAGCAGTTACAAATAATAATCTTAAAGGAATTCACTCTAACATGGAGTCTTCATTAATTGTGGGTGTACGTGGCCTGAGCACACATGGACGAGAACGTTCCAGTGCAATTCTTGACCCCATAATTATATTGATGGAATGTTATGGAAGGTAGTTAGTTTACCTATGGTTAAATGATGGGATGGGATATTCACTAATTTACTTCTCTATTACCACAGCATGACTATATTACTGTTATATGTTTCCTCTTATTTGAATTACATAGAATGTTCTTGTTATGGGTCTGACCCTCTTAAATTGAAAAAAATTCAGGTGCTTGGAAATCCTATTATTTGTGTTGATATCGCAGTTTTATTCAACTTTACTCCAATATATCCAAATTCTTCTTATCAACTATGTAGGTTTTTCATGTTGCATCCTCTAAGTTTATCTTTATGTATTTCTTATGAGAGTTTACTTATGGACCCATGTGGGTGACACATTATGAGACTTATGTTTTCTTGTTGAGTAGTTATTCATTTATCCAATTGTGTCATGAATATTTTATGGTATTATCTTAGTGGTTAGTTGTAGACTTGATTATTATTTAATATTATTTTGTAAGTCATTTTCTCCTACTATTTATTTAATTTATTTTTTATGTTCCATGCTTTCAATGCTATTATTGTTAGATAGCCCTTATTGATTGCATTGGCATCATTTGGTGACTTGATGTGGTGTAAAAACCCAAATTTTATTTTTTATGAAAATAGGTTGAAAGGGATGCGATGGAGGCGCTTCGACTGAGGTTAAAATTGCAATATGTCTTGAAAGTGGGTAGGGTAGAGAAGGGGGATTTTGTTATTGTGGAGGGATGAAGTTACCATTTCTATTAAGGATCCATTTGGTAAGAAAGTGTGAATTGAGTTGGAAAGGAAAAATTTGCCAAGGTAAATTTTGTCAAAGCAATTTTTGGACTGGAAAATAAATATTTTTGAGGTTTGATTGGCTATTTTTGCATGATGGAAAATATGATAATTGTCTTCTTTTTGTGTTTGATAGACACATTTTGCCTACTGGAATACAATTATTTTTTTACTTATGTTGTTTGATAGCTAAAATTTGGGTTGGTAAATGAAAACTTTGCCATGCTATATTTGATTTATTTTGGAGTTTTTTTGCATAGTAATAATGACTGATTTTCTAGTTAATACCATTAACTATTTTATTTTACTATCACGTATATTAAAAAAATGTAGATGAAAATTCCATAATACCATTAATAACATTTTTTTATTAATAATATTTGAAGACCACTTTGAAAATAAAATGCATTCTCATCCCCCATCGTGATTCAAGACGTGGTTTGAAACATAAAAAAAATATACAAAAGTTATATAATTTTATCGTCTAGATTTCCTAGGCAACCACGGAACACAACATAAGGCATTCACATTCCCCATCAACATGTTAGGTAAATGATGTACTAAATCCATGTACGAATCGATCCCTTTGTAATCCGATAGGTCCGAATCTGATGCATACATTGGATCGTCAAGTTCAGTATTTATCAAATGTTTAGCATGCCATCGCTCTAGCCTTTTCTCCATCTATGCAATTTTGCGTTGCAATAAACGAATACATTTTTCATTATCTTTGTTTGGATCTTTGCAATATCTTATCGATTTTGACTGTGGCACGGTTAAACCATGCCACTGACAATAGTACTCCAAATAGCAACCTCTATCAAATAACATAGGCCCTTTCAAATGATCATCCCATGGAATATTTCCTTTTGTCGGCGCTAACCATTTCATTACATGATTAACATCGCCTAAATAATGGAGTGTACATATAGGGATGTTTTTAAAAACCCTTTTATCTTCAAACCAACTACCTCTATGGGGATCTTGGTAAATCCCTGGGTTAGTCAACACTTGTTCAACATTACTGTGTGTTGCCTCAACATGTTCATCACCAAATGATGTTGATGCTTGAGACTTATGCTTTGTCTTCTTGGCCTATTGCATCCTTCTTACCCCATGTTAATAGGTAATCACATCGCACTACTCTTTTAGGCGGTGACCAGTTATAATACGTAAGTTTTTGCCTGGACAGAGTTTTCCTGGAAACATGGGTTAAGAAGGGTGAATCTTCATCAGGCATGTAGGCATGGTTATGCATTATGAAGTTTATGATATGAGTAAGTATAACTAGTGTTGTGGTATATATGTTTGAAAAAATCCACTCAGTTATTGATGCTCTAATAACTAATAAAGAGATGATTTATTTATAGGGTAAAAAATGGATAAATACCCAAATGTTTAAAAATATTATCGGATAGTGCGACATCAAATAGCAATAACTTTTCTGGTTCTAAAGTAATGACTGACAAAGATAGTGTATGGTCAAATCGTATCCAATTTTCTGAGAAAAATAATCACCGGCATAGACATGCCTAAGACACTGCGTGGTTAAGATAGTGTGTTGTCAAATCCCATCACCACATATTTTGAGATATAAACGAAAATGCCATTATACATTTAATACTATAATTACCATTATGACGACATAAAAAGATGTAATGTTCTAGCCCATTAAGTTTAAATCCAAAATACGTAATGAGCTAATTAACAAAAAGGCCACCACCAACTACAAAAAGGCCACCACTTACAGAAAGGATGTTTACACAATATTAGATCCGATAGTAACTACCCGTAATTTTTATGCAAAACATTACATTAGTTATAAACTGAAGTGATCAAGGGAGATTACGGAGCTTGTTGTAAGCCCGTGTACATGAAAAGGTAAAGTTAGAGAAACCCATGAAGACTAGTCCTAGTCCATTATCGGCCTCAAACATCGACATCATACACATGATATTCTCATCATCCATATTCATACCTACTAGCCTTTCAAGAATACCTTACCAGTTCACCTGAGACTGAGAGTCCATGACAACTTGAAGCTCCATTGCGGTGGAAATTTTCTTCGACGATTCATCAATAACAATGAGTGCTTGGGCACATTCTTCTTAATGGTTTACATGATGACGACGAGACTTTATTTTGGGTTCCTGAAACCTGCGCTTTATGGTGTTACCAACTGATGTTTGGGTGTCAGTCTCTTGCCTAGACGTCGTTTGCATATCGGTCTCCTGTCCAGGCATTGTTTAAGTCTCGGTCTCCATAAAAAAAAGTGATCATTAATAAAAGACCGATAGAACAACAACCTAACTAGATGCACTACACATAGTATGTGTACCATTCATCGGTGAGAACTGATATGCGCCCGAGATAGAATTATCACCCGTAGTCGTGTCATTGCCAAAGATTATTTAGAGCTCGTCATAGTACATACATTTCTTTCCTCCCATCCTTCCAGCATCTGGTTTACCATACAATAACCATATTTTATAAGTAATTGTTTGATATACGAGAAGTAATTTTGAGGAGTAAATTTCATGGAAAAGTGTCATAATCATCGCAATGTAATCAACCCATACACTTGCATCTGTTGTTACGCCACTGCTATCTGTGTCGTAATCGAAAACATTGACCTCTAACAACTCATGAAATTTAACTATATCCTTTTTCAATGTTTTCAACCTCGATCTGACATTCTTTTCTTCCACGAGAATATGACCTCCGTCTTTAATAATATCTATTACGACTTTAATCTGGGTGGTAGTGAATCCATTGTCAACCCTCTGATGCCCCCGAGCGCCTAGGCACAAAGAGAATGGATTAGGAACCCATCTATTAACTCGCTCCATCGCAAATGGGTTTTTTTAATTTCCTTCGAGTTGATGAGATTGCACATCTACTCGCTCCACATTGGTCCTATATGGTTTTGGTGGGTGGAGCGGAGAAAAATTTCAGTTCCGCATGCCTGTTAAGCATAATAAAAATAGAATAAAAAAATTATATGGCAGGATCATGTAGCATCATAGGTAGCAACAGTTATATAGGTAGCAGCAGTTATATAGGTAGCAAAATGATATATCAGCATAACAAATGATATAGTAGCAGTAGTAGAGCAGCATACCAAATAATTAGTATAGCAATATGCAAATGGTATATAAACATACCATCTCATTAACTCAGTTCATATAGTTCAGTTCATATAGAAGTATACAAATCATTAGTGTGTAGCAGCATACAAATGTATACAAATGTGTAACAACAGTATATAAATCATTAGCTCAATTCATATAGCAATATATAAATGCGTAGTAGCAGTATACAAATATAGTACCATGTAGTTCTGTAGAAGGAGAAGTTCACTTTGATTTTATAATGGCATATTTGAAATATCCACTTACTTAAAATTATAAAACATAAAAATTATAAGCGTAGTATAAAGTTTCAGCATAAAATATCCACCTACCTAAACTCAGTCATCGTAGTATAAAGTATTAGCGTGATTCACATCATATACTTCCCACATCAAATTAGCCATTGCATTTCTTTTCTCGGTCCATGCACTCTCAGTTGTGAACGTTACATGCTCATTCATTGGTGTTTCTGGCACATTTAGGGAAGGAGGAGTAATGTCATCATCATCACTTTCCTCATCCCCCACGTATTCATCCTCAACATTAACAATCCTTAAGAAATTATGAAGGGAATAACAAGCTACAACAACCTTTACTTGAATTTCAATCGCGTGGAATGGTTGATGCCTTAGATACGCAGATATTTTTTTTGAAAACGCAACTGATCTCTCCAATACATTTTGAAGAGATGAATGCCTAAAATTAAATAACTCCTTACTATTCTCGAGCCGTTGTCCATCAATGTCCCTACGATGATAATGTGTTTTTCGATTGGGGAAAGAAAGCCAGGTACCATCGGGAAACCAACATCTGCGTGATAGTATTTACCTACGCATAATTTAAAAAAAAGGTTACTAAAACCTATTTATATATTTACTAAAAACCTCAATGAAAGTCGATCTCATGTTTCAACATACCCAATGGAACAGTCAACTTATGACCTTGATGTTGTATCGCACTTCGAAGTAAGTGACCATTATGCGTTGATCCCTCCCAACCAGCGAGGACATAGGAGAATCACATATCAAATGTATATGCGATAAAAACATTTTGAGAAATTTCCCCTTTCCTATTGCGATACCTTGCTTGGTCAGCAGTAGGAACCAAAGCAGATATGTGCGTACCATCAATTGCACCTACGACATCGTAAACCGATTGAAATGAATTTAGTAAGGTAAAAGCCATTTCTAAATAAATCAAGTTAATTAATGAAACTATCCTAACCTCAAAGTAATGATACCATGACAGGTACTTCCTGTTATCGTAAGGGGAATTTATAGGTGGCATTAGTAACGACATCATTGAACAAATCAAGACATGCTCGTAAAATTCTATGAAAGTAGTTACAAATAGTTTGACCAGATCTGAAGAAAGTCAATGACTCGAAAACATATTGCTCGTCATGTCCCTCGGTGTTAAGGAACATGGCAACGCTCCTCGACCTTAACTGATCGATTGTCACTTAGTCCATATGTGCGTAGTCTAGTGCAAAGTCTTTCAAATGTGGATATGTTCGTCCGAAGTTGTGCGTGGCATACCCGATCATTCATTTTAAATAAACGATATAATATTATTTCGCGATCAACATCCCAGTTTCCACGAGGAGCCCTAGGAAGGAGATGGTCACGACTCCTCATATATTGAAAATTGCAATTGATCGCATCACCAGGATCCAGAACAACCCTCGTTGGTGTCGCTACCACTTTGAGACAATGCTCGACATTGAGATATTAAAATCCTATATCAACCAAAATTAAATAATGCTTTATGCCCATTTTAGTTAACAACGTCTACTTTTTCACCAAAACTATATATTTGATAATAAAACATTGTAAAATCCAACATCATAGGAACATGGTCTCATCTATTCAATAATCATATGTTTCATTAAATGATCAAATATATAGAAGGAAAGTAATATACCGATTGAGAAGATTTCTGAAGAATTTATTTCAGAACAAATCTGTTATTTGCACAAGAAATTTACGAAATAATAAAAAAATAAATTATAACAAGAATAAGGAGTGCAACAGGAATAAGCATATTAACCACTACAACAAGAATAAGCATATACATAGAAAAATATATTGAACAAGACGAAAAATGAAAAAAAATGGAATCAAGTAGGTTGGATCATCCAAATAAATAGGAAAAAATGAAAATAAATGAAAAAATAGAAACAAGAACTAATCTTGAATAAATGAAAATGTATAGGGAAAAACGAACTGATCTTGGACTGATCATCCAAATATACATGGACAAACGAAAATAAATGAAGAAAAAAAGGGAATCAACTATTTTGATCCATCTGAAACATAAATGGGATAAAAAAAAGTTGAAATATATGGGTGGATCGACTAATATCGAACTGATCTTGAAGTAAAAGAAGAAAAAGTGTGAACATATGCACATACAGTCCATGAATGAAGTTATTTCTTTTATAGTCTGGTTTGTAAGAGTCCATATATAAATAAACACAGTCCAAAAATTCAAAAAAACACTCCACGACTGAAAAAATACGAGTCCATGATTGATGGATAACAATAGAACAAAAAATGGAAAAAAAATGGAAGAAGAACATACCGGACGAAGAAGAGTTGGTTTCATAGAAGAAGAAATGGGTTTTCTTTGATTTACTAATGCCTTGATTTCATAGAAGAGTTTCTTTCCCATCACTTCCGTTAACTCAACCTCGGTATAATCAATTAGATGGTTTTCAATTACCAGCCATTTATTTCTTTGGGTGCGAGGGGGGGGGGGGGGGTTAAAGAAATCGTTTCCACATATTTCAAGCAAATAAGGTCACGTGAGCTTAAAAACTGAATTCAATTCCTACCAAGATTAACCCTATCAAACGTCCCAAAAGACAAAATTGAGGTTGGAATTTGACATTTGCCAAGGCAAATACTCATCATCAAATGGACCCTAAGAGTCAATACAACAATCATTTAGACATTGAAGTTATAACAGCAAACTCGAGCCACTAGAACTTAACTTGTTTATACGGATGTCCACTGGTTCACAAAGGAAGTTAGGTTGGAATCTTCTCCTTTGGATATGGAAATTAAAGGCCTTTGTTCTAAATGGTTGATTGATTATAATGATATATTTTAAAACATTAAGAAAATTTGGCTTGGGTTCCTAGATATTTATGGCAAATTTGAGATTTTAGGGAAATGATTAATTATTGTAGGCTCATTGACTTGGGCTACGATTTTACATGGGTTGGTGGAGGAACGATTGGATAAAATATTTGCAACTAATGAATGGAGTGACGTGTTTCCAGATACATAGGTTTAATATAGTGATCAAATATTGCATGGTGATGGGCAGAGGAAGGGTGCTTTTCATCTCGAGGCATGTGTAAAAGAAATCGATTGCGAAGGCTTAATAAAAAATGCTTGGGAGAATAATTGTGCGGTAAAAACTAATGTGGAGATAGTTAAAATTTCTCGTGAAAAGATTCAAATATGGATGAAGAAAAATCATGGAAATTTGTCAAAGAGGCATGTCGGATAATCCAACAAATTTATAGGAAAGGAAGGCGGAATAAAAAGTGGAAATTGAAAACATTGAAGAGGTAGAGGAAATAAAATGGAAACAATGGATCAATTTATAGTGGTTTAAATTAAGGGACAAAAATATTGGGATCATTCATGCAAAATCTAAACAGAAGAAAATTAACAACTCCATTCATATCTTAGAAGGAGTTAATGGTATTGTCGTGAGTGATGAACACAATATGAGGCTCTGTGCATTTAACTATTTTCAAAGACTATTCACAACCAATGAACCACAATTAATAGACCAATAAATTTTACGAATGACATGTGAATTTGTATCACAAGTCATATGGTTGATTTTAAAGGAATTTAAAGTGCCGAATGCACGCCTTTTTCCAAATAGTAGCTCTTAACTAACCAGGTTCCGATGGTATGCCTGCTCCATTTTTTCACAAACACTAGCATATTATTACTTGATTCGGTGACTAGAGAAATATTGAGTTATTTAATCAGCTACAAGCATGTGAGACATTTCAATTATACATTTACAGTGCTCATCCCTAATATAAAACTAAAAAAACATGATACATTTGATATCTATTAGCCTATGCAATGTTTTTTTATAAGCTCATTTTAAAAATCTTGGCTAATAGGCTTCAACATATTTTGAATACAACTATCTCCAAAAGTCAAAGTTCTTCTATTATAGAAAATGCCATTTTGGCCTCCGAACTTAATCACACTTTCCAAAAGATGAGTTATGGGAAGAGTGGAAACTTTGCGCTTAAATTGGATATAAGTAAGCTTATGATAAGGTATATTTTTTAGAGGACATTATGTTAAAATTAGGTAATTTAATTTTGGATTTTGAAATATGAATTCTCATAAATTCGCAACCAAGAGGGAATATTATGCCAATGATAGGGTTGAGACAATGAGCTATCTCTATATATATTTCTAGCTTGTGGGGGAAGGGTTTTCCTCTCTTTTAAAAGTGGCTAAAATAAAAAATAAATCTCTAGAATGAAGGCAAGTAAAAATGGCCCAAATGTCTCTCATATGTTCTTTTCCAATGTTAACATTATGTTTGGTAAAGGCAGAGATATGGGAGACAAAGGAAATAAAAAAGAATTTTAGGGGTATGCGAAAAGGTAGCGAGGCAAAAGGTGAATTTTGAAAAATATGGTATCACTTTTGATAAAGATACTTAGAGTGATTGTTGTAAAGAAATTATGGATGAGCTAGACATTAAGGAAGATATATGTCATAGTAAATACTCCTCTCTCGTTAGTAACGGGACAATAAAAAAGGATTTTTGTGAGGGTATAAATGAGAGGGTTTGAAAGAACCTTAAGAGCTCGTTTGAGAGTTTTATAGAAAGAAGAAATGAAATGAAAGTTTTATTAGAAGAGAAAAGAAAGAAAGGAAAGTTAATAAGATTAAAGAGAAAAGAAGAGAAGAGAAATTAATATTTATTCCATTGTTTGGAATTTAGGAGAGAAGTAAAAATAACTTACTTTCTTGTTGTTTGATAGTTGATAGGAAAATATTTTTTCAAGGGGAAGAAAGTGCACTTCATTAAAAACCTTTTTTTTCACTCTATTTATTTTCGAAAGAAAGCTTTTTAGAGAAAGAAAGATAATTTTTTTAAAAAAAAATTCTTTATTTTCTCTCATTTTAAACTCTGAAACAAGAGAAAGTGTTTCCATTTTCTTCAATTTAAACTCTCAAATGAAAGAAAAAATATCATATTTTCCTTTCCTCTCTTTTCTCTTCAAAATAGAATTGGCAAACTTAATAAGGTATGGAATGAAAAGGATGTTTTTATATAAACCCATGATTCCTATATAGATCCCCCGAATAGTCGTTTCTAATTGTTAAATTATGTAAGTAGTAAAAAGACTTTATCATCCTTTTTAAAAGCCCCCAATGTTGGGATTTCCAACTGGGAGTATTGTACCTCCTCAAACTGCTATGGGCATGCTATGAATTTGTGCAGAACTCAAATAATCCACCATATAATTTCTAATTAATTGAATTAAAATACACTGAATCAATCGATCCTAGAAATTACAGTAAACAAAACTAACCAATTAAATCAAAACTGCAGTTATCAATGATAAGGAAATTTCCTCCCAATATAACACTGATAATGCACAGTAAAAGATCAAACCAAAGTCATTACATTGGGAATTCATCTTTGAAATGTTTTCTTAGAGAGAGGGAGAGAACGCTCACCACCATATCTCAATCATCCATGGTATGTAACACCATCTCTTAATCACCTAAAATGGGAATCCATAACCAAAAAAATCATAACCCAATAATTCAATTCTAAATATGCAATCCACTAGAGAGAGGAGAGAGAACAATGTTCATCGGTTCAACCTTGGTGGTCGGTGGTTGCAAATTTTTTCGTCGGAGAAGTAATGTGGAGAAACAATGGTATATGTAATCTTGATGTCTGACAGGGGAAGATAATGATTTTTGCCCATTTTAGTGAGAGGTGTTGTATGTTTTTTCAAATGTCTAATATTTGATTTTTATTCAATAACCCCATTTATTTGGGTGTGGTAAATGAATGTACGTCCATTTATGTGGTTTTAAACAAAATGGGTGATGTTAATTGAAAAGGTGGGTTTATACAAAAATATCCAAAGAAAAGATCTTGTCAAAGGGGATAAAAGAGATTTCAATAAAAGTTGTGGCCCAAGCAATACCTATTTATGCAAAGAATGAATGTATTGGCATTGGGATTGTGGTCCGTGATCATAGAGGCAAATTTTATGAGGAAATGTCAAGGAACCTAAAGTCTCCTTTCGAAGCTAAAATAGCAGAAGGCACGACTGCAGCTCAAGCGATTAAATTTGGCATTGAATATGGTTTTCCAAATGTATGTGATTATAAAAATTTATCAACAAGCTCATGGCTGAAGGTGATAGTTGTTATATTATCTCACCATGGTACCCATCAAGCAAACTGCTGGATGTCTAACCTCTCTGTTAGAATTATATTAGATAATTCTTCATTATGTGCTCCATAATTACATTAATATTAAGAGTCACTTTGGTTAATGAAAGGGTACTCCAAATACCAAGAGTCAAAAGGACTCTTAGGCATCTACCTTGATGGACGGTTGATATTAAGTGACTGTTGGAGATTCAGATCCTGTCTCTGCCTATAAACAAGTGACTGATTTCCGTCATTCAGACACTCTAGAAGGACAACATGATAAAATTATAGGAAAGGGAGAGAAATCTAAATTCTCAAGGAGTGAAAATTTTGAAATAGTGTTTTGACCATACATGGAGACTAACCAATGGAATGCATTGAAATTGGAGTATGTTCTTGCCATATAAATGATGAAGCCATGTTCCAAAATTTAACCCGATCGAACATCGTTAAGGTTGACTGCTCCATCAATCTTTCTAGTTGTGACAATAATTGTGTTCCGCATAATGATTAAATGTGATAATCATTAAGATCAAAGATCCTTTTATTAAGAACATTTGAATGTGAAAATTTAATTAAATTAAGGTTTTCTTGATTAATATTATGGTGTTATTAAGAGTGGTTTTACATGTGGTATCAAAGCTAAAGTTTAAGGTTTCATGATTTTTCCTTTATTGGTGTTTGCCTATAATACACTAAATCAATTTTTATGTGTGCCTGAGCCTATACTCACTAATCAGAATGTGAAAGGTGAAAACTTGATCAGAATTTTTAGAATCTCACTTGGTCGACTGAAAACGTCGAAATAAACAAAACTCATTATTATAATGGGCTCCACCCCAGTTCTGCGTTTTGGCGTAGTTTAGACCTTTAAAAATGCATTTTTTCCATTTTTGGTAATAATGTCAACGCTTATAACTCTCGTTTAAAATTTGATTTTACGATTCTGTAAATTGGAGAGTGATCCTGAAAAGATTATTTATGTTATTGTAGTGATAACTCAAAATTTTCCATTTTGGAAAAAATAAATTATTTTTCCATACTTTACGGTATAAATCACTACATATATTTTTTTATTAAATGGTTTTCTAATATTCATGTTATGTATTATTTGTATTGATGAAAAGGTTCAATATAAAATTTTGAAATTAGATGTATGATTATGTGTTTGACAATAACATTTCGATAAATTAGATTATTGTTCTTAAGCTATATTTGGTAGTCCGAAGGTCGTAATATAATTAATGTTTTGACACTAATATTTATATGATGTTAGATGGGGAAGACATTAAAGTGTATTAATCTATAATTATAAATATTAGATTATTATGTATGCATCTATATTTGGACCCTTGATTATACATGAAGTTTTGAGTTGATTTTACATTAATAATGTTTACGACAACATCTCATTCTAGAAAAATTATTTTTTAATTCCGTCGAATGTTTTGAGATCCTGGAGTAATTTTCTATAGTTCCACGATGCTAAATCATTTTTTTTCATTTTTGAAAAAAATTAAGTTTTCCCATATTTCATGTTTATCTAGAATTGTTATAAAACCTTGTTCTAATGATCCTATTGTAGTTGAATATTCGTGCCAAACACAGGCCAACATATTTCATATGGTAGGATATTAGACTTGTGTCTACTATAAAAATGACAATTAAGGACAACTAATTTGCTATCCTAAAAGCCCATTTGCTGTCCCCAATAGTATTTAGGACAGTCATAAGGATAGGAAGATCTCTCGTATTAGATGGGCGTCATAAAAGGCTAAAAGGACATAAATTATTGTCCTTTTTGATCTTTTAGGACATCAAAAAGCCTTCCTTTTAAATCCAAATACTATTATATATTTATACGGATAAATGTTATTATCCTTTAAAACGAAGTATTAAGGATAGAATTTGCTGTCCCAAATAAATTTAGGCACATAAAATGTGGCGCCAAATTAATATTTCAAAAGACAGTTGTAGCTGTCCTAAAAGATGAATATATATATATATATATATATATGAATTTGTATTATAGTCAGCCTAAATTCAATTTCTAATATAATGAAAGTAAATTAACAAAACAAAAACGCAGAGTCATATTATACCAAAATCTAACCTTTAAAATAATAACAAAACCAAATAGTATCTAATCGCACTTCACAAAATAAACACCACCACATGCTTTCAAATCGTCATTTCGACTTCAAAATTAGTTACATAAATACATAGTCAAGCTTGGTTATATGAAGTATCAATTGTTGCTGTTGTTGGTAGTGGTGGTAGCAGAATGCCCTCCTCTCGTAGCATATAAGCGATTTCAATCCTAACTTCTGCTAGAGTTTCTCTCTTATCCCTCGTGACTCTTTCTTGTATCTCATTTTCTAAACCTGCACGCACCATATTAATTTCTTCTTGATGACGATTCTCTCGCCTCCTCAACCTCTTCCCGATAACGAGTATCTCGCTCATTGGCCTCCTTCTCTAGTTGAGCAATCTCACTACGATAATAATGAGATGATGGGGTTGAACGCGAAGAAGTTGGTTTAATACATACTCCCATACACAATGCTCATCAATTTTCATCAGGTGCTATCACGTCCTCAAATATAGAATCCCGCACTTCAACCCTAGTTTGTTGATCCAGTGGTAGCACATCCAATTGTGTATTAATCATTTCCTACAAATTGAGAAAAAAATATATAGCACAATCAACCTCTTTTCATAATTGAAATTTGCAAACATCCACCAAAATAAAATCTGTAATGTAACTAAGTCGTTTACATTCCAATTACACACATATGTATACCTCTCTACCAGTCGCTCCATCATCCACATCGTATGTGAGATCCTTTTTCTTACGTGTCCATCTTCAAACACTCAATTTGTCGATAGGCTCCTGTTTTGACTTCATCTAATTTATATAAAAATAGAAAACGTGTCAACAAAATCCAAAAAGAACTAATATATAATCATATTATAGTAAGAAAATAAATACTAACTTGTTTCTTTATTACGTCAATTAAAGTTTTTCCATTTCTAGGGTGTGAACATAAATACGCTCGGTTAATTATATTTCTATTTGCCACTCGCTGCAAGAGAAAATAAATAATATTAATGACATTTCAAGTTACTTGTAAGTTTTTAATCATCAACATTAACATCAATAATTAAAAAAATGTAAAATCCCTTCCACCAATTCAAAACAGCCTGAACCCAAAACATCTCGAACCACACCCGAACCAAAAACAACCCCCACCCGACCCACCGATACAATATATTAATTTTTAAAAATTTTGATAGAGTTTCCTTTGTATTTACATGTAATCCAACATGTTTAATCATCAACACTAACATCAATAATAAAAAAAATATGTAAGACCCCTTCCACCAATTCAAAACAGCCCCCACCCTCCCCACGCATCCCGCCTGAACTCAAAACATCACCCACACCCCACCCTTACCCAAACTAGCCCCTACATCTCACCGAACCCAAAACAACCCCAACCCCCCACCCTTACCCAAAAAAAACCCCACCCTCCCCCCACACCCGCACCTGAACCCAAAACATCTCTGAACCACACCCGAACCAAAAATAACCCCCACCCGACCCACCGATACAATGTATTATTTTAAAAAAAAAATTGATAGACTTTCCTATATTTTTCCATGTAATCCAACCTGTTTAATCATCTACACTAACATCAATAATAAAAAAAAACATGTAAAATCCCTTCCACCAATTCAAAATAGCCCCCACCCTCCCCCACGCATTCCGTCCGAACTCAAAACATCCCCCACACCCCACCCTTACCCAAACTAGCCCCCACATCCCACCGAACCCAAAACAACCCCTACCCCCACCCAATCCCAAAACAACCCCCACCTTCCCCCACACACCCGCGCCCAAACCCAAAACATCCCCACACCCCACATCCACTATTTTTTTACATGTAACCCAAAAAGTTTCTAACCAAGAATGAAATGTGATACCTTTGATGATTCTTGACCCCAAAGTTTTACTAAGACTTTCCATTGCTTCGGGTCGACTTGAGGGGGTGTAGTTGCTAAACTCTCCGCATCCGTGTTCAATTCCGTACAGTACTTCATCTTGGTCTCGTAGTTAAAGGATCTCCATTGAATCCCAATCTTACGCAAACATCAGGTTTGGTAATTGTCCGGTGCATTTGTGTTAATCTAAGAACAATAAATGCATTAGTTAGATATAATAATGATTCTAAATAATCAATTTTACTAAAACACGATTAATTTAATATTACTTGCACTTGTTCCCAAACAAAGTTGAGTTTTCGTTGATCCATTTAGTCCAAGAAGTCCAAGTCAAAGGAAATAAATCCCCTTGGCGTGCATAATAGCCGAGTTGACTCGCCAACTTCTTCGCATATGGTCGAATTGGTTGGCAATCTTCATCCCAACCAATTATCGTTTTCTCACCATTGCCCCATTCATTCCATTGTTTGGAACTCCCTCTAACTTTCCTCTTAAGAGAGGATGTACCACCAGTATAACCTGTACGAAAGCAATGAGTTCGCATATATAAATATTTACAAAATCCTATTGTATATATCTTTCAGTCTATACCCTCATGTGAGATGAACTATGACTCATTTTTCACTGCACCGGATGGTGTACCATCGATACTAACTATTTAAACAACATTATTAACACAAGCACATAAGAAGTTGAGCAAATGAGCATATTGTGTTCAGTGCAATATTTGAACTCCTAGAGAAATAAAAATTTATATACCTGAATTTGAGATGGGGGTGATGCATGTGCCGCTCTGTTAGCAGACGATGATCTAACCATAATGAATCTGTTACAACAAAACAATATATATGATTAGTTATTATATTAATAAAATAATATGATAAAAATAAGAGAAACATATGTCATATGTCATAGTGCTTACATATATTCATGTAATTTACAATTTAGCAACCCAACCCTCATTCTTCGTCCATATCATCCTCACAATCATCACTATCAGGAATAGATGTATCAATCATGGATCCATTTATATCTTGTCTCACCCAAGACATGTTTTGATCATCTTCCAACTCTTGCATACTAAACGGCTCAAATAGATGGGCATCTAATTCTTCTACAGCGATTGAATAACTATCTCTAGGCATCATTTGAACAACTACATGCTAATGTGGTTCCAAAGTATCTTGCACGTACCACACTTGTTCTACTTCGGATGCTAAGATAAAAGGTTCATCGCTCGATCGATTATCTTTGTACAACAAGTGATTGAAATTTACTAATGTAAAGTTGGAAGAATATCAACTTCCTTTGTTCGAAATCGAAACCCTCGAATAATATAAGACTTGAAGCTCAATGCATCCTCTAGAGGACCCAATGCCAAACTCAATATTTCACTGGACAATTCGATATCTTTTGGCAATCCATCCACCTAATATTTCAATAAAAAAGAAACTACAATATGGAAATATAATTAGAATTCAAAAAATGAATAAATCTACTTACATAATCCTTAAACCATGTGTGGAAATATTCACTGTGAAGGTGTTGCACTAAATGTTGTTGTGAAATCTGAGGATATTTTTTTGTAAGTTCAGCAATGTGTTTTTTGAAAATATCATATGCATATCGAGTTAAAAAGGGCGTTCGATAATGCATTTTATATAAATAATTTCTTAAGGTAAATACAAAACTTACCCAATGAATGGTGCAACCACGTTAATGTTAGCAAGCACATACCGACGCGCTTGTATACGAGTTATTGAATCAAGCCGGAATTTTAGGCCTTTCCTCACACCACGCCCAGAGTCATTACCTCCATCATCATTATTGGAAGGTCAACTAGCCTTAATTTCCACAAAAAAATCCTCTCAAAATAAAGTCTTTTACATTATATGGATGAATAAATTCCACTCAAAAAAATTCCACTAAAAAATTCCGCTCAAAAAATGAAGGCCATTAGACGGATTAGGATCTTAGACTATCGGTGACCTGTCTAGGAATGGACACTTTGGGCGAAACTTTCTCAATCAACTTCAAACAAATTTCTAATAAATTTGATCATGAGATTTACGTAAATAGAAATTATGGTGAGCTCGCCTGTATATAAAGCTATGTCATGTGGTATCGTACAAAGATGAAATGAAGTACCAAAAAATCTTTGATGTTTGGAAATTAAACAACCTTATAGTATGGAGGATGAAGCTATCCTTAAAAAATTATGCACGATTAACATGTTTAAGAAAACCTTTTTTAGTTCTATTGGAGAAATACAACAACCAATCCCATTAATAATCCACTCGAACCTTTTTGTTAATGGTGGAAATACTCATCGTGTACATTTCACATCACTCCTCGTTTCTCGTAGTCTTAAGAATGAAAAATCACACAATTTTCACTATCACTGTTGTCGCAGCCTCTGTTCTCGTAGTGTTAAGAATAAAAAAATCCCAAAATTTTCACCGCTATTGTCATAGTCCTTTTTCTCGGTGATTCTTTCTCTCTTTTTGTAGCTGTGCTTGTAGGTATCATCATAATACTGCTTTGTCCACTAAAAAAGTTACATCAAGATTCAATGTAATAGGAATGTCTTTCAAGTTTCTTTTTCTTTTCTAATTACTTGAAACATGTGGAAACCTATTTGGAGGAGGAAGTACATGAACCTGCATTATTAGCTCCATCAGACAAGCTCGCTATTATCAGCTAATTATTTCTTATAATGACATTAAAAAATACCGGTTAAATAACTTAAAATGGAAGGTAAATTCCTTTCGTTATCACTTCGAATTTTCAATATTATCACTCTGAAAACATAAATAAACATTGTCTCACAGGACACACCACAATATCGAGTGCAAACACGGTGTTCCATCCCCTTGCTCCTGCTCCAAAATTCGTGTTATAGAAATGAAAGTCAAGCCACTATTTATGGACACATTTACCTAACAGATAATGAGATACATAACTGTAATTAACCAATTCATATACCAAATGACACATTTTCAGTCTAATTTATTGAGAGAATATTTTGAGTGAGCACTCTATTAGTCCCCACACATCCTTCATTGAATGGAAATCATGTTTGTACCTTCCTTCCATGTCACTGTAAATGGACTCTTCAACGAGATGGAGCAATATTATCCCTTGCAGATTTTAAATTGAACTTCTCTAAATAGTTGGTCGCTGCGTGATTTTGTCTCGTGTGTTTCCCTATTTACTAAATGCGTGTGGCGAATCCACCCTTCGCAATGATAGGCCGAGACCAAATTTTTTTTATTATGTATGTATAGATTGAATCTTTGTTAGTGACTCTCTTTCGACTTTAATTTAGTTATCTTGGGAATTTTATTTTAGAGTTGCATTTCCCAATCTTAATGTGTATATATATATTATCTAAATTGAGCGAAATATTTTTTTGGATTTTTTTAAAAAAAAAATTCAAAAGGAAAGAAAATATTTTTGGATTTAAGAAAATATTTTTGGATTTTTCTAAAAATGAAAGAAAGAAATTGTTTTTGGATTTTTTCGCTTTTTATAAAAATAAGGAAAGAAAAGATTTTTGGATTTTTTTTTGGAAGAATAGAGCGGGAAAAAATAGGTGGACTCTTTGAATGGACGAACTAACTAAAATCGACTATCGAAAAATGAGTTGGATACACACACAAGTTATGGAGAATTCCTAACTAGCACGTAGCCCATTTTTATCTCAAAATTTAGTGAAAGGGTAGTCAAATGTTAATTAAGTCCGCGGGCGATAAAAAATCACGGAATTATCTGAGTGACGGCCTTTGCAAAAAGAAGGAAAGAATTAAACACTTCCCTTATGAAAGACGGTCTGATCCTTTGGTGTTATTGATATGTATGCGACCCTCGTTCTCCGATCTACACGATGGTGGTCTCGGTGGTGGAAAAGGTGCACTCGTGGTGGCTCTTCCCTAGAACTTCTCTTCCTTTTCTCACCTTTTTGGTATCTCTCTGTGTCTCACTATTTCTCACAACAGATAATCAATTCTAACCCACGCAGTAGACCTTTTATTTCTCTAATTTTCGTCATTTCTTTTATTCCAAAATTACAAATTACCAAAACGCCCTTCCGAGATACCAGTTCGACCTCAAACTGCCTCGGAACCCAAACTAAACCCCTGGGTAGACTTTTTTGACTATCTCGACCCTTCCGGACACAATGGTGCGCTCGAAACGACCATTTGAGCATCTTATAAATAATTTGATTTTATTTTCATTAATTAAATCCCGACATGACTGACACGCGAGTCCCAACTTAATTTCCATAACTGTCGTATTTTTCACTCACGACAACTTTAATATTTTCATAATCATATATTACTTTACTCACTAAATAATATTCGACATAATTATCACCACTAAATACTAACTCTCATCACGCTAGTAATTATTTAATTAAATCCGAATTAATTATGAATAAATTTTCCCATTTAAGTTAATTAATCCCATAATTAAAATAAAATCTTTCAAAAATACGGGGTATTACATACTTCCCCCTAATAACGGAATTCATCCTGAAATTCGAAAAAGAATAAAAATACAGGTATACCTGGTAGGAACAACTCTGGATATTTATCTCGCATATCATCCTCGCTCTCTCAGGTAGACTCTTCGACATTATGATGTCGCCACTGTACACGTACTAACGGCACTACCTTTGACCTCAATTTTCTCTCGTTACGGTCTAGGATAGCAATTGGCACCTCCTCGTAGGAACTATTGGGTTGTAGGTCAATCTCCTCTAAAGCAATATGAGTGTGGGCCAAGTCATCCCGAAGATATCTCCTTAGTGAAGAAATACGGAACACGTCATGAATCCTATGCAAGTGCTCTAGTAACCCAAGTCTGTAAGCTACTGGCCTAATCCGCTCAATAATAGGGAATGACCCTACATACCTCGGCACCAACTTTCCTTTATTTCCAAATCACATTATGCCCTTCATAAGACATACTCGTAACAATACCTGATCCCCCACACTGAATTCTCTAAAGAATCTTTTAGCATCGGTGTAGCTCTTCTGTCTATCCCGAGCAACCCGAATACGGCTCTGAATTAATTCAATCTTAGCCAAGGTGTCTTGGATCACCTATGGCCCAAGTAACTTGTTGTCCCCTACCTCGAGCCAACACACTGGAGAATGATCAGGTCTACCATATAGCGCCTCAAATGGAGCCATGCCAATAGTAAAATAGTAGGAGTTATTATAAGCAAACTCCACCAGTGGGAGGTACTGCTCCCAACCCCGCCAAAATCAAGGATACGCATCCTCAACATATCCTCTAACATCTGATTTGTCCGCTCTGTGTGACCATCCATCTGTGGGTGATAGGTCGAACTCAATCGTAACTCCGTACCCATGGCATCCTGGAAGCTCTCCCAAAATTTAAACACAAAAATCTTGTCCCGATCGGACATAATATCAAGGGGCACCCTATGGAGTCTCACTATCTCGATAATGAAGATCTGAGCGTACTGCCACATAGTATAATCGGTTCGGACTAGAAGAAAATGAGCAACCTTGATCAACCGATCCACAATCACCCATATGGAATCATGACCCCTATGTGTTGTAGGCAGCCCTGCGATGAAATCCATGGAAATTCTCTCCGATTTCCATATAGGGATCTCTAACGGCTGTAGGAGCCCTCCCGATCTTTGATGGTCCTCTTTCACCAGCTGACAAGTGGCACATTTCAAAATAAACTCGATGATGTCCTTCTCTATTCCACTCCACCAATACTGTCGCCTCATATCCTGGTACATCTTATCCCCTTTGGGAACCGTGCGACTCTGCCATCACCGCATGTCGTAAATCCCCCCCTCTAGAACCACTAATCTGGCATTAAAGATCCCCCATATGACCTCACAGAATTATACTCTACCCCCTCGGCTAGATACTGAATAATTCGATCCTAACAGAAGGAATCTGTTGCCTGAGCCTGTATCACCCTACTAAATATCTCGGGTGTAACCGTCATCACTGACATAAATGAGCGAGCAATTGTATCCTTATGTCCCAGTTCTTTCCATTTCTCCTTCCACACCTCGGCCACCTCACCCGCTGGCCTACGGCTCAACGCGTATGCTACCACGTTAGCCTTACCCGAGTGGTACTGGATGTCGAACTGATAGTCCTTCACAAATTCAAACCACCCCCGCTGACGTATATTCAAATCCCGCTGCGTGAACAGATACTATAGTGACTTGTGATCTGTGAACAGGAGAAACCTCTCCCCCAAGAGATAATGTCTCCATATCCAAAGTGCAAACACGACTTCCACTAACTCCAAGTCGTCGGTGGGGTAACTCCTTTCGTGAGGCTTAAGCTTACAGGAAGAATAAGTTATAGCCTTATCCTTATGTTGAAGCACACCCCCAAGTCCTGGTATGGACTCATCGGTATAAACTAGGTATTCCACTCCAGGCTTGGGTAGTGCTAGGACTAGTGCTGAAGTCAGCTTGTCCTTCAGCTCATCAAAAGCCAACTGACAGGTATCATCCCAGATAAATGGCCCCCCTTTGCGAGTCAAATTTGTCAATGAACCCGCTATCTTTGAGAATCCTCGAATGAATCGCCTGTAGTATCCAGTCAGCCCCAAGAAACTACGTATCTCTGTCGATGCCGTGGGCTGTCCCCACTCCCTCACTGCTAACCTTCCCCGTATCTACGGATATCCCTTCTTCAGAAATAATGTGCCCCAAAAATTAAACCTCTCTCAGCCAAAACCCACACTTCTCATATTTTGCATACAACTCATGCTCACGTAGAGTCTGCAAAACTAGCCTCAAATGCTCGACATACTCCTCCTCAGTCCGGGAATAAATCAGGATGTCATCAATGAAGACAATGAAAAATTAATCTAAGAACTATTTGAACACCCTGTTCATCAAGTCCATAAATACGATCAGTGTGTTGGTTAGACCAAATGGCATAATCCTGAACTCATAGGATCCATATCTCGTCAAGAAGGCAGTCTTAGGCACGTCCTGCTCTCTGATACGTAACTGATGGTATACCGACCTCAATTTTATCTTCAAGAAATGGGAAGCACCCCTTAACTAGTCTAATAGGTCATCTATTCGAGGCAACGAATAATTGTTTCGTATCATGACCTTATTCAACTCTCGGTAGTCCACACACAACCATAACGACCCATCTCTCTTCTTCACGAACAGTACGGGAACACCCCAAGGCGAGGTACTCCTAAGGATTAATCCCTGACCCAACAACTTCTCGATCTGATCCCCTAACTCCTTCATCTTCACCAAAGCCATTGGTAAGGTGCACGGGCTATCACCCGAGTGCCTGGCGTGAAATCTATCACAAACTCTATCTTCCTACTGGGCGATAGCCCTGGTATGTCCTGAAATACATCAACGAACTCATGAACAACCGAAATTCAATCATGTGGTATCACCACCCCCTTAGAGGTCTCATCCTCTATATAATATAAATGGATGGACAAACCTCCCTCCCGACAATGCATCGCCATAAAAAACATCTCCTGACCCGGTACGGAGAACACAACACTACGACTATAGCAGTCAATCATTGTCCTATATATAACTAGCCATTCTATCCCAATAATAGCATCATACTCATGCATATCTAAGACAAGCATTTTGTCCGGTAAGATCAATCTCCCAATCTCTATGCCCATTCCCCGACATATAAGGAATATCAATGATCCATAGCCCAACAGTGAATCTACGGTAGTAACTGTACTCTCTGCCATGTCTAATAACCCCGTAGGGCATGCAAAACTAGTGGCAATGAAACTGTGTAAAACCTCCTTGTCAAATAATATCCCCCCCAAAGTCCCCTGAATAGAAAACATACCCTCAAATACGGGTGGAGCCTGGGAAACTGAGGCCTGGTGGATATTGTAGACATGCCCGTTGATGTAAAAAATTAGACCACTCTAATTATTCAATCACAGATAAATAAATGAGACAAATAATTTTAAAGTGGTTCAGCCTTATAAGAATGGCCTACGTCCACTGTTATGTTATTGCTGAGTGTTTTTGGGAATTCTCGATTACAAGTTCTATCAAGAAATTCCGGTCCCCTTACAATGAGGATTGTACAATGTATTTATAGCCTTGAGGCTGTAATGTGAAAGGGTAATACATTAAATGATGTACATATGAAAGGGTAATACATTTAATTCCCTTTAAGCATGTGCGTCTGAATGATAAGCATTTAATGAATCAGTCGAACTGTTGGTTATCCAGCTATTAATGCTTTGTTCAAGGTGCAGCTCAGACCGCCTGAGTTGCTCGTACCGCCTAAGCTTCTCGGTGCTCAAGAGTTCCTCGGAGAGTTCTTGTTCCTCGGAGCGTGTGAGTTCCTCGGGGAAGCAGTGTTCCTCGTTGTAGTGTGGTTCCTTGGAAATGTTTGTTGTCGTCACGTAGACTGCCACGTGTCTTCACTTTATTGGGCCATGTCAGCAGATTAAATTTGGTATCAACAGAAGGCTCCAATGTTTTATAGTTCAAAATTTGAGGAGTATGAAACATTATTTCTCGGAATATGGTAGCTTTAAATGGTCTTCCTGATTTTTAAGAGCGTTTCCCTTGTATTTATTTCTCCTTCCAAATTTGTAGAATCAGGCTTTTTGAATTTTTTTGCTCGCTTCGATTGTCGTGCCCTTTTTATCCTTTTATCCGCTGGTAGCGTAATCGTTTCTTTTTGTAATCATTACTTTTCCTTTTCCCGAGGTAGAGTATTTAAACGCTGCAGAAAATACCATCGTCTTCTACTTTTCCAAGTTTGTATTTTCGAGTTTTCCATAGTCTCTTTCTCTCCTGTGTATTCATCTTCTTCCATCGTTCGTTGTCAACAACTCCACTCTTTTTCTGTAAGATCTTCTTCTTCATTTCCTTTATTCACCATGGTTTACCCTGTTGAATCTCTTGATAATTTTTGCTCTGATTTTTCCATTCCCTCCTGGGTTGTTTTTGAAGATCTTTCTGAGCCTTCTGATTATTTTCGTTTAGCTGAGGGACATTGGTTCCCCAGCCTCTTTATTGCTGAGTGTGGATTTTCTTTACCACCCAATCCCTTGTGTCTGGAATTTTGTCAATATTTTGACGTTGATCCTGTGAGAATAGCCCCCAACACATAGAGAATAGTTAATGGGGTTTATAGGTTAAATCAAATTCATGAAACCCGCATAGGGATTCCAGAAATCATGTTTTGCTATATATGGGCTGTAGGCGATAATACTTTTTATTTAAAAACTAGAATGTTAAATAGGTCTTTAGTAGTCAATCTCCTTGATGCCAATAGGGATTATTTTGAGCATGGGGTTATCATAAAAAATTGGCAACATGCTCCTTTATCTGGAGATGAAGTTTATCAGGGTCCCAGATGCCCTCCTTATGGCAATGGGATAGGTTATTTTTATTTCATTTTATTTATTTTGAAATCATGCTTCTTTTGTGTTTGATAAAATGTGCCATTGATATTTCAATGTTTATTTATTTGCAGTTGACAGTAAAAGAAAGTGCCCAAAAGTAGCAGATGTCAATATAAGGCATTTAAAACTTATCTGGAGTCTGCATCAATCTATTGCCGACGAGCACATTAGATTAGCCTCATATCTGCTGCAGTACAAGAGCTACACAACCTCTTTTACTGCTCGTCCAGTAATAAGTTAATCAGAGCCAGTACCAGCTTCCACCAGTTCCTCGCCTGAATCTCACGTCCCTTTGAGTGAAAGGATGAAGAGAAGAAGACCTCCCATTCTCTTCGAGAAGCCTGCCTATGGTTCTGGAGAGGCAAAAAGAAGTAAAGTTGATGTCCCAGGGGAGGGGACAAAGAAGAATGATGCACCTTCCTCGGCTGCTGTTGTGAAGGTTGTCGAGAAGCCCACAGTGGCTCCGAGCAGGACTGCTACTCCTAGAGAGGTGATTGTAATATCACCGACCAAGGGTTCTTCCTTTGTTGAATCTTTTCCTGTTCCCCCGAGGAGGCTGAAGAAAAGCTCCTCGATCAATTTGGCTGACACCATCACTCAGCTACTGGAACTAGGGTTCTAACTTTTGTTCCCCCGAGCTCTGCCATGAGCTCGGTAAAGTCCTGGATCATTCCCAAGGTCTAAGGTACTGAAGAAAACCTTACTCGGGACATGGTCACTTCGTTAGCTGCTCGCCATCTTGCTTCTGTAAGTCTTCTTTCTTTGAACTTTTCATATTTCTTTTGTCATTTCTGTTTCTGACTTGCTTTCTTTTTACTTTCACAGTTGACGAGCTGCTTTAATATAATTCTGAAGAAGGTTGAAGCAATTAAAGCTTCATGCTTCTCGTCCAGTGTGGAGGGAGATCTGGAGGAAGCTATGAAGTCCAAAAATATGCCACTGATAAGGCTGTCTGGGAGAAAAAGCTTGCCTCCACCGAGCAGGAAAAAGCTCTGGTTGTTGAAGTCTCCAAGGAGTTGGAGAAGAGAATAAAGGACTTGGAGGGGAGAAATAAAGAGCTCGACGAGAAGCTAAAGAATTCTGGAGAGCTAGAGAATAAGCTCAAAATTGCTGAAGAAGAGTTGTCTCAACTTCGGGAGGTAAATCGGCAAAAGGAGGAGGCTGAGAGAAAACTGAAAGCTGCTGATGACCTGCTGTCCGAGAAGCTTTCCTCGAAAAATATGAAAAGGAAAATGGTTGTGAAGAAGTCCTTCAGTGCTGGATGGGACAAGGGGTGGAACAAGGGGTTGGCTGCCATGGTGTCGCAAGTGGACTATAGCAGCCTCAAATACTTTAGGGATGGATGGGTGGCTTCCCTTCAGGAGATGAAAGTGGATGAAAATTCTGAACTCTTTCAGCAACACATCCCTGGCCCCCCTCCAACTCCTGAAGACTTAGAAGAGGACGAAGCTGCCTTCGAAGAATCTTCTATGGTGATGGGAGATCATCCCCTAGCCATCCAGCCTGCTGCCGAGGAACTTCAGCAAATTGTTACTTCCTCCGAGCAATTACCAGTGCTCCCCGGGCAACTACCCATTTCCTTCGAGCAACCTACTTCCTCGTCCTAGCCTCCCGAGAAGGTTTTAGGAGACAAGGAAAAGGTGTAGAGTTGTTCGGGTTTATCTTTATATTTTATTTTTCTTTTATCAAATGTAACCCATAACTTGTAACTCTGAACTATGATATAATAAAACTTGGACTTTTTTACAGACTGTTGTCTATCTTTTATTCATACTCTGCTTGTACTTCTTATTGATGATTGCTCTTTCTTTCTCTGCTAGTTTATGGCCAGGATGGAATTGTTATCTGCCCATGATACAAAGCTGCTGCGACAATGCAATGAATACTTTAAGGCTAGTCACACAGACCTGAGTGCAGCACAAGTTGTCGACATCCTCGGCCAAGATGCTTCAGAACAGGCAGTTGAAGCATACCAATATCTGAAGTGTCTTCTTGATCGAGCAGTGGCCAATAATGATATGATCGAGGATCTCCAAGGCACCCTCGAAGACCTTCAGCTACAATACAAAGAATCAACTGCCTTGTTGCATGAGGGGTATGAGAATAAGTACAAGCTGATCATTGCCGACAAGGGCTACGAGAAGCTTTTTGCTGGGTATGATGTGAGGGAGAGAACCTTGAGGGGCGAGGTCGAGGAGTGCAGATAAATTGCTGAGTTGCTAGAGCAAGAGAACAACAACTTGCAAAAAGAGCTATCACAGTTGAAGTCTGCAGCCTCTTCTTCAAAAGCCTTAATCCAAGTGACCGAGGAGGGATTCTCGTTCTTAGAGGTCGAGAACGCCAACTTAAGGAACGAGTTGGAAACCTTAAAGAGAGCTGACCCCTCTACATCAACTCGTGGACGAGCAAGAGCTCCTCGGGGATGAGCAAGAGCAGCTCGGATTCCTGTCGAGGAACAGAGGACTCAGTCTGCATTAGAAAACCAGGCCTTCCAGATAATGGCGAAGAACCAGGCTTTGGCTGAAATGTCAAAGAAGATCAGGATCTTAGAAGAGCAGCTCTCTGAGCAGAAATCTATCTTGGAGAACAAAGAGCTCTTCATAAAAAATCTCCACGAGCAGCTGGACAGACTAACATATCAGTTCCACAAACAACCCAGGGAGTTCTGGATGGCTGGATACAATGAAGCGCTATACCACTTGGACGATCGTATCCAGAAAGCCAATAATGAGGGCTACAAGCAGGGCTGGTTGAATGCCCTAGGTGTGCTGCAACTCGAACAGGGTCATTACCTGTGGGAATACCATGATCCCGGGCTGCTCGACTTACCTGTGCCACCGTATAAATTGGATATGAGTTGGATCCATGCACGGGGAATTCCTCGGAGCTTGATTTCAAAGTATCTCGGTGACTACAATCTTCATTCAAAAGCTGAGATATCTCGTCCCGAGCATCTCTTAAATCGACCATCCGTGATGAATGTCAGGATGTTGAAGGATCTCAACTTTATAAATTCTCCTATGGCTTTAAATGATCCGCCTGCTGGTGAGGAACCTGTGTCAAAAGTAGAGGGGAAAAGACCAGTAGAATAGTAATTTTGATGTAGTAGTTAGTATACATTTCAATGTCAATGTAACTTTCATTTCATTATCAATGTAATTTATTTTGAATTCAATGAAAGACTTTCATTTTTATTTGCAAATCTTAATTGCTATTGTCTTGTAATTATCAAACACTTTATATTTGTGCATGCATATCTGTTAAAAAGATAACAATATTGTGTAGTTTGTCGATCAACTTACTGTCGACCAGCTTATTGTCGAGTAGTCACTTGGTAAAAATGATGTTTTGTTTCTCGACCAACTTAGCAATAATTAAAAAGTTACGAGTATAAAAATTGTTGCTCGATCACTTAATAATAAAGTTACGAGTATAAAAAATGTTTAAAATATTTTCCACCAACCAAGGTCGTTAAATTTTACTTGTCGACCAACTACAGTTAGTGGGTTTTTATCCCCGACCAGCCATAGTTAGTAGATTTTTCTCTTAAATGTTTCCGACCAACCAAGTTCGGTAAATTTTCCTCGTCGATCAACTACGGTTGCTGGGTTTTTATCCCCGACCAATCATAGTTAGTCCTTTTGAAATAATTTTACCTCCCGACCAACTCAAGTTGGCATTTTTGAGAATATATTTACTTCCTAACCAACATAAATTGGCACATGGTTTTAGGAATAATTTTTTTTTTATTTCCCGAGAAACATATAGTTTTATTTCCCTTAGGAATACAAATTTTACTTCCCGGAGGAATACAAGTAGCTTTACTTCCCGGAGGAATATAGGTAGCTTTACTTCCCGGAGGAATATTGGTAGCTTTACTTCCCGGAGGAATATAGGTAGCTTTACTTCCCGGAGGAATATTGGTAGCTTTACTTCCCGGAGGAATATTGGTAGCTTTACTTCCCGGAGGAATATTGGTAGCTTTACTTGCCGGAGGAATATAGGTAGCTTTACTTCCCGGAGGAATATTGGTAGCTTTACTTCCCGGAGGAATATTGGTTTCTTGACCAACCTTAGTTGGCATTTTCGAGAAAAAATTTGAGTAGCCTGAGCTTTGCCGAGTTTTGCCCCGAGTAGTGTGTAGCACTAGTATTCCCCGAAAAACTTTCAATAAAAAGAAAGAATTCGGCAGAATCTCTTCATTTTATTCATCACTGATAATATTTGCGCAGGTGCTCTGCATTCCAGGCATTCTTAAACTCCTCGCCTTCTAAAGTTGCTATTCGATAAGTTCCTGGTCGAACAACTTCTGTAACTCGGTATGGTCCATGCCAGTTTGCCTCCAGTTTATTGTGATTTTGAATGACTTTCTTCAACACATAATCTCCTTCTTTCAGGTCGCACTTCTTCACCCTTTTGTTGTAGAACAAAGTTGTTCGCTGCTGGTAAGCAGCATTTCTAATGGCTGCTTCTTCTCTAACTTCCTCGAGCATGTCTAAATCCAGTCTTCTCATTAAGTCGCTGATAGGGGAATTGAAATTCAGAATCCTGTATGTTGGGAGGCCCAACTCGGTAGGTATAACATCTTCACTTCCAAATGCCAGCATATATGGTGATTCTCCTGTTGCTACTCGGGGATTAGTTCGGTAAGCCCAAAGTACTGATTGTAACTCGTTAATCCAGTTTGCTTTTGTATAATCCAATCTTTTCTTCAAACCATTTAGCAGCGTTCTGTTTGTCACGTCAGTTTGTTCATTGCTTTGAGGATGGCCTGGTGCTGAGTGGACCTTCAAAATATTTGACTGATGACAATAGGTAGCGAACTCCTCGTTATAAAATTGTGTTCCATGGTCCGTGATGAAATCATGAGGAAGACCATATCGACAAATTATGTTCTTCCAAACAAATTGGTACACCTTCTCGTACGTCATATCAATGAGTGGCTCAGCTTCTACCCACTTAGTAATATAATCCACTGCGACGACGAGGTAGTTAAACCTACCTCGGGTCGTTGGCAGTGGCCCAACCAAATCAATTCCCCACATGGAAAATGGCCAAGGGGAAGTTATGGGTGTTAACAATGCTTGTGGAGTTCTTCGGATGGAGGAAAAGAACTGGCACTTGTCACACTTCTTAGCATAGGCTACACAATCAGCCCTCATTGTCGGCCAGTAGTATCCCTGCGTCATCATCCTTTGTAAGAGCGTCCGACCTGCTACATGGGCTTTACAGGACCCTTCATGGATCTCTTCAATCAATTCTTTCACCTCGGAGGGATGTACACATCTCTGCAAACCTGCCATAATTCCTCGTCTATAAAGAATACCGTTAGTTAATACATACCGAGCAGCTTTAAACTTTAATTTCTTGGCTGCGAGCTTATCATTTGGTAATTCTTCCTCTTCAATATATGCCCTGATGGTATCCATCCAAGATGGTCCTAAATCAAGGGTAATAAAGTTCATCGTCAGATCTTCATCTATACTCCGACCAACTAACACTTCAATTGGGATTGTTCGTCGTAGCTCGGTGCGAGTAGCTGATGCTAGTCGAGCTAAAGCGTCTGCTCTCGCGTTCTCCATTCTTGGTATTCTGACCAACTGAATAGCGGAAAATTCTGACACCAGCTCCTTTGACTTTACATGATATCTGATCATTAATTCTCCTCTAACTGCATATACTCCCAACATTTGATTCACAATTAATTGAGAATCACTTAAGACAATAACCTGCTGCGCCTCCATAATTTTAGCCAAATTAAGTCCTGCAATCATAGCCCCTTACTCAGCCTCATTATTGGAAGCTTTGAATTGGAAACGCAGGGCGTATTCCATGTCGACCTCGTCCGGAGTGCTCAAAACTATCCCCGCGCCACATCTTGTAGTGCAAGATGAACCATCTATATAGCCTCCATATAGGTAACTCGTTTTCAAATTTCTGATCAGTCAGAGTTCCTCGGTGAAATATTTGTTGCTTCCTTTCATCCTCCCTGGATTTTTTTTTCTCTTCGTCGATCATCTCTTCTTGCCCTTTTACCAATCGGAATTGGCCTGAGCTTGAATTTGATGATCTTATAATATCCACAAATATTTGCTGATTCCTTTCATCCTCCCCGGATATTTCTTTCTCTTCGTCGATCATCTCTTCTTGCCCTTTTACCAATCGGAATTGGTCTGAGCTCGAATTTGATGATCTTGTAACATTCACTTGCCCTTTTACTAATTGGAGTTGGTCTGAGCTTGTGTTTGTTAATCCTGTAACATCCACAGGTTGATCAACGAGTAACTTTTTCTCCTCGGGGGTATCAGGATAGGTGAACTCTGCTATAAAATCTGCTACAGCCTGCCCTTTTAGCGATGATCTGGGTTCATAAACTATATCATATTCACCGAGCTCTATTGCCCAGTACATCAATCTCCCTGATTTTTCTGGCTTATGAAGGGCTTGTCTCAATGGCATGTCAGTATATACGACTATAGTATGAGCCTGGAAGTATGGCCCCATTCTCCTACTCGCTTCAATCAACGCCAGTGCTAACTTTTCCAGCCTTGGATATCTGATCTCTGCTCCTCGGAAGGTCTTACTTGTGTAGTAAATTAGTTTTTGCACTCCATTCTCCACTCTGATCAACGCCGAGCTAACTGCATTCTCCAACACTGCAAGGTATAAATACAATTTTTCTCCCATCACCGGCCTGAACAACAGTGGAGGTACTCCCAAGTATTTCTTCAAGTCTTAAAAAGCCTTCTCACATTCATCATTCCACTCAAAAGTCTTTCTGAGTGTCTTGAAGAATAGGAGACATCTATCAGTTGCTCGTGACACAAATCTGTTGAGTGCTGCTACTCGTCCTGTGACACTCTGTACTTCCTTCTTCGTCTTTGGAGATCGCATCCCTAATAGAGCTTTGATCTTTTCAGGATTTGCTTCAATGCCTCGTTGATTGATAATGTACCCGAGGAACATGCCTTCTCGTACTCCAAATATGCACTTCGTCGGGTTCAGCTTCATTTGATATTTATCCAGTTGATCAAAAGTCTGACTTAAGTAAACTAGGTGATCGACAGCTTTCTTGCTCTTTGTCATCATGTCGTCGACATAGACTTCCATATTGCAACTGATTTGTTCAGCAAAGACCTTGTTCATCAGCCGCTGATATGTCGCACTTACATTTTTCAAACCAAAAAGCATAACATTATAATAATAAGTTCCCCTAAGGGTAATGAAAGAAGTACTCTCCCTGTCTTCAGGTTTCATTTTGATCTGATTGTAGCCAGAATAACCATCCATGAAGCTTAGCAACTCGTGTCCCGAGGTAGCATCCACCAGTTGATCAATTCGGGGCAATGGAAAGTGATCCTTTGGGCATGCTTTGTTGAGGTCGGTGAAGTCTACACACATCCTCCACTTGTTATTTTTCTTCTTTACCATCACCACATTGGCTAACCAATCTGGATATTTAACATCTTCAATGAAGCAAGCTTTCTGGAGCTTCTCGACTTCCTCCTGTATAGCTTGATTCTTCTCGGGACTGAATACTCTTCTTCTCTGCTTCACAAGCTTGATCTCCTTATTCACATTGAGCTCGTGACATAAGAAGTTTGGGTCTATCCCAGCATATCTTCATGAATCCCTGCAAAAGTTTGTCTTCTGCTTCTAAGGAAAGTTATCAGTTCCTGTTTTAATGAGGCTTCTAATGACGAACCTACTTGAGTAGTTCGCTCAGGGTGTTCATCGTCCAGAATGATGTTTTCAGTAGCTTCCATCACTTGACCCTTCACGAGTTGCGACTCATCTCGAAGATCCAATGTTTCAATTTCTGTACCTTCATCCACCTCATAGGTAGTAGTCTTTTTCCTTGATTCCTCCAGTTCTTCTTGCTCGGCGGATGAATAATAACATTCTCGAACTACTTTCTGATCACCTTTCACAACTCCTACTCCAAAATTTATTGGAAATTTTAGGCACTGATGCACTGTAGATGGTAAAGCCTCGAACTTCTTCAATCCTACTCTTCCCATGATGATATTATATGATGATTGAACATTCTTATCCATCACGAAGAAATGTATTCTTTCTGTCCGACAAGCAGGCCACGTACCAATGAATATATCCAACTTGATCGTCCCAAGTGGAAATACTTTCTCGCCAGCAAAACCGATGAGAGGTCTGTGGTAAGGCTCCAGTTGAGATAGCTTTAGACTTAAACTATCGAAGCACGAGTAGAACATGATGTCTGCTGAGCTACCATTGTCTACCAGTACTCTTGAAATCATAACCTCCTTCATCCTCATTTTGATCACCAATGGGTCATCGTGAGGATACAAAACTCCTGCGAGGTCATTCTTTGAGAAACCAATGACCAATTTCTCTTTATTTACCTTTCTCGGGCGATCCTCTTCAGTTAGATTTATTCGCTGAATGTACGAGAAAGCTTGAGCCTCACCGAGGTAAGCTTTTCTCTCTGCAGTAAGGTCTCCTCCTCCTGCATCTCCACCTGTTATAACATTACAGTCAAATGACCCAAAGCGTATTGAAAATACCTCTCATTCTGGCTGCCTTGGTCTCTTGGGAAGATCGGGGTCGTCTTCTAGATCAACTTCATGGTTTTTTTTCTTGTTATCCTCTCCTCGACGAGGAGATCTAGACCTCTCTCTTGCTCGGTCGTTGTTTTTTCTTTCGTTTCCACGATCCACATACTTTGACAGCTTTCCTCGTCGAATGAGTGTTTCAATTTCATTTTGAAGAGCTATGCAATTCTTGGTCATATGACCATGATCTTTATGGAACTCGCAATACTTCGCCTTATTCCTCTTGTCAGGGTCTACCTTCATTTTCTCTGGTCAGTTTAGTTCCTCGTTGTTCTTGATTTCTTCTAGAACATGGTTGATATCCTTCTTCAAAGGAGTATAATTATCATATTTCTTCATTACGTCCCATACTGACCTAGTTTTTGAATGTTTGTCATTACCATTATTCTTATGCTCTTTCTTCTTAGATTTATCACCTTCCACCTTGGTTTCTTTAGCATCCATATTCTTCTTCGCAGCCATAACGTCCTCGGCATTCATAATCTTGGACGCTTTTCCCATCAGGTCTGACATGGTTCTAGGTGGATCTTTGGCCAAAGTGTAGTACAACTTGTTCGGCAGTAGTCCACTCATCAAGGCAGTAATAGCTGTCTTCTCCTCATAATCAATGACTTCCAGTTTCTCGTTATTAAAACGAGTTATATAATCTCTGGTACTCTCACCAGCCTTTTGTCTAACACTTAACAAATGTGCTACTCGTTTAAATGGCTTTGCCCCAAAACAGAAATTCCCAATGAATAACTCGGCCAGTTGAAGAAAAGTTGAGATCTTACCCCGAGGAAGATTATTATACCATATTTAAGTAGATCCGGTATGCGTTCTCGAGAATGCCCTACATCTCATCTCGTCTGGAACAGCATAGATGTCGGCTGCAACTTGGTATTGTTCTATATGAAGGACATGATCAGTCTTTCCATCATACTTGGGAGTCACAATAGGTGCTTTGAACTTTGATGGTGTTGGAAAATCTACAATAGCCTGGACAAAAGGTGTTCCTCAAACAAAGGTTCATTGTAGAGGGTTCTTGGCCTTAGCCATTTCCCCTAATCTATCCTCCAGCCTCTGAATAGAGCCTTTCCATGGATCATTCCCTTCCTCGGGCCTGTTGGTTCGAGTAGCTGATCGCGTTGAAGTAGCTTCCTGAGATCTATCTTGACGAGCAGCTGGTCGCGACTGGGCAGATCCTTCCCTTAAATCTGATGGTCGTCGAAAACTCCTCGATACGACTTTAGGAGTACTTCTATTCCTTCCAAGTCCTAATCGATCAAAAGGTGATACCCTGCTTAACCTCTCTAGCGCACTAGTCCTTTCTGGAGAGAGAGTGACACGTTGTTCAGTATATGTGTCTCGCACTAACGAAGTTCATCCAGGTTGATAAGGAAAATCTTTAGATTCTTCATCGCGATATGAATTGGTACGCCTAGTACGTGAGGATGGTGCATGGGTGTTTCTTTGAATACTTCGTGGTCCTGAACGGGCTGACGCACCGCCATGGAGGGTTTGGATGAGTTGTCGCATTGCTTCTTGCATGACGGTCTGGCCCTGAGCCAAATTTGTCATTATTCCAGCCAAATCTGGAATATTTGGCGGAGCAGATGGATTTGGAGGGGCTCCAACATTTCGATTGCTGGATTTCAGATTATCAGCCATTCGTAATGGATTGTTTTTGGTGAAAAACGATATTACCAGTTGTTTCCCACAGACGGCGCCAATCTGTTGATGTAAAAAATTAGATCACTCTAATTATCCAATCATAGATAATAAATGAGACAACGAATTTTAAAGTGGTTCAGCCTTATAAGAATGGCCTACGTCCACTGTTATGTTATTGCTGAGTGTTTTTGGGAATTCTCGATTACAAGTTCTATCTAGAAATTCCGGTCCCCTTACAATGAGGATTGTACAATGTATTTATAGCCCTGAGGCTGTAATGTGAAAGGGTAATACATTAAATGATGTACATATGAAAGGGTAATACATTCAATGCCCTTTAAGCGTGTGCGTCTGAATGATAAGCATTTAATGAATCAGTCGAACTATTGGTTATCCAGCTATTAATGCTTTGTTCGAGGTGCAGCTCGGACCGCCTAAGCTTCTCGGTGCTCAAGAGTTCCTCGGAGAGTTCTTGTTCCTCGGAGCGTATGAGTTCCTTGGGGAAGCAGTGTTCCTCGTTGTAGTGTGGTTCCTCAGAAATGTTTGCTGTCGTCACGTAGACTGCCACGTGTCTTCACTTTATTGAGCCATATCAGCAGATTAAATTTGGTATCAACAATGCCCATACTATATCTGTCCCTACTGGACCGAAACTGCTGGAACGGCTGGCAAAGCTGGTATCTACGGTGGTGTTAGGAGGGCGACCGGAAATATCGATCGATGGGGCTCTTGACTAGCGCCCTGCTGCTGCTGCTGCGGGGATCTAATTCTATGAGGACAATTATGACGTTTGTGGCCAGTGTTGCCACAACTAAAGAATCTTCTTGGAAAGTGTCCTCCCCTATACCCCTGCTGCCCTCGGCCCTAATGGCCGTTACCACCCCTCCTTTGGTCCTTCTGGCCCTGTTGGCCCTGTCTAAGGCCTCGTTATCCCTGCCTGTAGTCACCTGATCTGAACCTCTTAGCGGGGTCCCCTGATGGGAACTCTACTCATCCTGTCGTTGCTGACCCTGGGCTGATTGTGCCCCACTGGCACCATTTCCTCTTGTCCTGCCCTGTTGGATGGACTCCCCCACTCATTTTCCTCCCTTCAGATGAAAGCGATGTTCCTGGCAGTGTAGTAGGAAAGCATTAAGCGCATCAGTATACGTAGCCAACGAAAGATTACCCAACAGGTGATTAATGCTAATAATAAAGCATTAAGCACATCAGTTTACATATTAGGTGACATCAACCTTTTTACATATTAGGTGGTTAATTAAACACTTGCCTTACGAAATACGGTCTGATCCTTTGGTGTTGTTGGTATGGTTGCGACCCTCGTTCTCCGATCTACACGATGGTGGTCTCGGTGGTGGAAAAGGTGCACTCATGGTGGCTCTTCCCTAGAACTTCTCTTCCTCTTCTCCCCTTTTTGGGCTCTCTCTGTGTTTCACTGTTTCTCACGGCAGATAACCTATTCTAACCCACGTAGGAGACCTTTTATTTCTCTAATTTTCGTTCTTTATTTTATTCCAAAAATATAAATTACCAAAACGCCCTCCTAGGATACCGATTCGGCCTAAAACGGTCCCGAAACCCAAACTAAACCTCTGGGTAGATTTTTTTTACTATCTCGATCCTTATGGACACAATAGCGCACTCAAAATGACCATTTGAGTGACTTATAAATAATTTTCTTTTATTTTCATTAATTAAATCCCAACATGACTGACACGAGCGTCCCAACTTAATTTCCATAACTGTCTTAGTTTTCACTCATGACAACTTTAATATTTTCATAATCATATATTACTTTACTCACTAAGTAATATTTGACATAATTCTCATTAATAAATACTAACTCTCATCACACTAGTAATTATTTAATTAAATTCGGATTAATTATAAATAAATTTGCCCATTTAAATTAATTAATCCCATAATTAAAATAAAATCTTTCAAAATTACGGGGTATCACATCCACCTTATGGGCTAACCCGCTGTTGCTCGTCTCCATGCCAATGATCCTGGACTTCCCCACCTACGAGCTCACCCCCTAGTGCACCCTTGACTGAGAATAAATCCCTAATCTAGGAACAAAGGAATGAAGCGTCTAATACAAACTGCTGCAAGCATCCACATGTGCCGCAGCTGCGGGTCTCTGGAATAGATATCAAGTCTGGCGTCCCTGTGGCTGGACACCTAAAAAGTTTTGAAAATATTTTTATAACAAGGGTTAGAACCCAAAACATTGTGAAAATATTTTTCAAAATGCATGAATGCTCTTCATATTTAGGTTAGTGTCGCACTCTCTTGAAAACATGCTCACCCCTCCACTAATGTGCACACCTATCACTTTCCTTATACCTCACCTAGTCATAATACCCCATCTAACTAGACTAACGTATCCCACTGAACTTACTAACCCTTGTAAGTTCTCGTACCGCCCATATAATACATTATTTTATTAACACCCCTCATATGTTAGTTACTTCCCGTGTAGAATTTCACATATGTTATCTTTCCATATTTTTCATTGAGTTTCACTACTTAATTGATTCCTTATATTTTCATTATCTAACATTTAAATCTTCATAATTTAGTCTCTCTACTTAATTTACTTTTTAGATGTATGCACGTCATCTAACTATCTACTATCCCACAGAAGTAGATTATTCATACGGTATATACTTCACACACAATATATACTATAAGTGTATACTTCATTATAAAGTCCTAGTATAACACATTAAAAAATCATTGGCTCGGACTGTTCCATCGACCCCAATTCATCCTATCATTTACATTGGTCCGGACAGCCATCGACCCCAACGTAAATATTTATATATATAAATATATTGGTCCGGATAGCCATCGACCCAAATTTAGTTAGTATGCTTTAGGCATTCACATCGCCGAAGTATTTGATATAGTAGGCATTCACTCCACTTACAAATTTACATTGGTCCGGATAGCCATTGACCCCAATGTAAAGGTTATAAAAATACATATATTGGTCCAGATAGCCATCGAACCCAATATAGTTAGTATACTTTCGGCATTCAGGCCACCTATGTATTACTACAAAGTACACAAATATATATATATATACTACACAATCACCGCATATATATACTTAATTCAATTCCGGCAAATTCGTGCTCAAATCCCGTAGCACCAGACTAAAATATCCCTGAGTCTATTCCACGACTCATAATTAATTAATTTCACCTTAATTAATTGAATTAAGTAGCGTCACTCAACTACGATACCCGGACATTTACTTTGGCCCGTAATTTAAATACTTATGAATCTTACCCAAAAAGTATCCATTATGCGCTACACCTTTTTTCACCCTCCAAGTCCCAATTATCTCTCCTCAAATTGCTTGGAATAAGTCCCCCTATTTATTTTTTTCTCAAATAAATAAGCTAGAAACAATTATTAAATTAATTCTTGTAACACCCTGCCTAATTAAATACCAAGTGGCCAGTCCCATACCAAATTAAAATAGAATATACAGTTGGCTCATTCTTAGCATCACTGTTGAAAACATTAACTAATCACCCAATACCCAATTAAGCTGGTGTTAAAAACTTTCCAAATTTTAATTCAACAAAATCATTTTTAGTTTATGAATAACACTACACATTTTTCTATCACAATAATAACTGAACAGATAGCTCAAAAGAATTTAAATGCAATTGGAATAAACATTCCCACATAATAATCCAATACAGTAATCCCAATAATAATAAAAGTATTAAAATGACACGAGTACAAGACTGTATGACTCAGATAGAAAATAGATAACTGAATTCCACTATACGACATGCCCTAAATAAAAGAGCACTATGAATCAAATAAAGATAGGCGTCTAAGCAATACTCCATAGCTCCATAGCTCATCATAATTCCCTAAGGTTGGCGTCCCTGCTGCTGGACACTTGATATAGAAGGTACAATAGAAAATAAAATATACAAGGAAACGGGTCAGAGCCTGATGTAAAAATGATTTTTAAAACAATAAGTATTTAACAAGTGTAATAAAGCATTTATTATGTACATGTTAGTATCCAACTCTCACTTGCTATTCTCACCTCTCATCCAGAGTGCACACTTAACGTTTCCTATTAACCTCCTAGTTAATGGTTCCTCCTCACTAATTTTCATAATATGATTCCATTCCATATCATAACCCCGTATGTCCCATACCATACGTAATATAATCATTCATATACGTTTCTCATTAACATGAATCGTTTCTCATTAATATGAATTAAGCTTTTCAAATCTATAAGAACAACTATTCATTAACTTAGTTCAATTCTCTTTCTCTATTCACCGTTATCTATAATTATCACACAGTAGATTGATTTAACCACCATGTATAATCATTTATTATATATATACACATATATAATACGGCACCCCGAGTCACAGCTGCGGGGCATGCATTACTCTGCTATCACGTCCCAATATCGCAGGTCGCCGAATAGGGGACAAAAGGTTAGGTAAGGATTCCTCGAACCACAAACATCAACACAATCATTGGAGGCGAACATAGTTCTCATACCCACGGGACACGCACATACCTACGTTCCCATAGTCAGCGGACTTATCAACTCCCCGATAAGTCTTTCATAGACCTATGTTCTCGAGCGACAAATCAAAGATCCCATGGATTCATCAGAATATGACTGCCCTCACTCGTAAACCTCCCCATCGATAGCAAGTAATCTAGGTATGTCATACACATAAATCATCAATCAATCAAGTAGGTATTATCATCTACCTATAATACAATATCAACAAGGTAATTCCATTACCCTAAGATAATTCCCATACGTAGCATTATATCTCTTAAATCCTACATATTAGAATATTATGACTTTACTTTTTTAATTTAATTATCCCTAAGCCTCATTCATTACTTAAGGTTCAAATAGGTTTTTCCTCAACTTTTTATTCAGTAAGAAATTACAAATATCCTACTGATCCATATCATCTTATCTCCCAAATTACCACGAATTAAACTCTCCCTTAATTAGGGTTAAAACGGATAGTTTCAAATCTCTTATAAACACATCCTCTATCAACTAGGATTGAATACCATCATCACATGGCTCATAGTCTATAGTGTTTCATTCTCACTATATGACTTATAAAAAAAATCAACATCCTCGCATCCTATAACATCTCTCCACTCCCGACGTCATTAAGGTTCATGCGCGGAGCGTCTCGCAAAGAGAAATCCAAATAAGGAACCCCTCCAATACACTACTACTTAACTTTGTCAATCGTAGAGGTCCGTCAACTTCAAATACGCAACCGGGATAACCGCATCCCCTCTTTCAACCAAATGTGGTCTGAACTCCCATCTCCATCCAAGAGCCATACCACTAAGCGCTTGTACTACACTTAGTCCTTGCGCAATCACTAATGAGCTTAAACTCAGTCCTTGATGCTCAAATTATAATCCTAAGGCTACTCAGGTGCTATATTAAATCTCCCCTACTGGACCTATCCTTAATTCTCATGCATACCAATTAGAATCCAACACATGAATCTAGCAACCAAAATTCTTTCAATTTAATTATCATAATTCTAATCAATTAAATTCCAATCACATTAATTCGATTCTTATCTAGGGCTTACTGAACCTTCCTAAGTCCCATTATATCCAATTAATAATCACCAAAGATTTAGAAAAGGTTTGGGATAAGAACAAGCATTAAAATAAACAACTTCACAAATTCTGGGGAGGTCGATCGATTGATCGAAGGCAGGGGGTCGATCGATTGATAGCCCAGATACCAGCCCAGTCTCTGCATTTCTTCTACTACGGGTTTTATCACTTTTAATCATTCAAACCTTCATATTAACTTTCCAAATTCCTTATAAACCTTACTACATGATATAACAACATATGTGAATGATTTCTAATGCTCTAAACATCTTATAATCATCAAGAGTATGAATTAAAAGCATATATTCATCCTATTTTTTCAGAAAATTATATACATGATATCTTCAAGAACACACCATATATTCTCAGAATTTCTTCAACAGATTTATGATTATTTCGTGGATTACTATCTACCTACAACATGAGTTTGATTCCTATAAACTTTCATTTTTCAGAAATCCATTAGCAACTCTTCTTTATTTTCCAAACATGAAAAATCTCATATTTTTATAACTATTCTAACATGGACATTATACAAACTTAGATTGTAATCATCAAATACTTGCCTCTAATGAAGATCTGATCCTTTGGAGTTGAATAACACAGGTGGTTCTCCATTTCTCCGGCCAACTTCCGGTGGTGATGGTGGTGGTGACCTTTGACCTTTGGTTCTCCTCCTTTCCAAGCAAGCTTCTCTCATCCCTAGCAACCTTTCACTCTCTCTAGGAAGATGACTTCTCAATTTTGTGTAAAAGATATGAAATAAACCTATGTACACTAATCTCCAAATACTTATAATAAGACAAAATCCAAAATCACTATTCATCCCCGTTGTAAAAATGACCAAAATCCCCTTTTGGGTTGTCTTTTCATTTCCAAATGACCCGAGACCCAAAACCAACATCCAAATAGACTTTTCTAACTATTTCAACCCTTCCGGATGCAATGACGCAGTCGAAACGACTATAAGCTTGATGTAAAAATAAGTTTCCTTTCTAATTTAATAAAGTAATCCCGACACGTCCCATACCGCGTCCGACTAAAAATTCAAATTATGAAATTAATAACTCACCGCAATATCAATAACATCACATTCATATATTACCTAAATATCTTTAAGTAATATACAGAATCATTCATTTTAATATCCACAATTCGGATAAAATCCAAATGAATTAATTTATAATAAAATCCAATCAATCCATTAATTTAAAATATAACCCATTTTTAAAAGTCATTAAAATTACGGGGTATTACAATTCTCCCAAATATAAACAAACTGGCCGAACTGTCAAAATTTTTGGGTAGTCGATCGATCGACCCCTGGCGTCGATCGATCGATCGAACATGTCCTTGTCTTCTTCGACTTCTATTTTCTCCATTAACAACTCTCCTAGGTTTTAATCCCTCAACTTTCAACCTTAGTTAATCGCCCCCATTATATTTTCTCCTCTAAAACAAGTTATAATCATCTTCTAACCAATTTAACATAATCGATTCTTAGGAAAGACATCAATTCCAAAAAACGGGTCCCTATGGTTTCATCAAATTCGTAAACCCAAAATTTATCTCACAATCCAAATTAATTCACATATACAACCGCATTTCTACTAATATTCAAATTATACAAACACTGAGAAACCCTATCACATCAATTGAACTATCAATTTACACTACATGTTTAATTCCATAAAAACCAGATTTCATACGAAAACCCACCCAATAACGGATTTGGTTTTACACATCACCATAATATGAATTAGTTATCACAAAACTACAATTACAGAAAAATAACCACTTGCCTTTTGGTTCGTAGTCTCAGATTTCCTTTGGTGTAGGGGAAATTTGATGAAGAACACACCACTTTGTTCTTGTTTGGCTTCCCAAGAGATCCCCAATTGCTCCTTCTGCCTTGCTTTCGATTTCTAGGTTTAGAGTTGTGTTAAGTACCGTTCAATACACTTACAATTAGGTTTATAAATCCTAATCCCGTTTTTAGGCTTTTGGGCGAAGCCCAAATGGCTCGAACACCCCCGTATGGGCCCGGTTATACCTAAAAATGTCCTGAGACCCGATTACTACCCCCATGTACTCCTTTTTTACTATCTTAGCCTATTCGGAGTCAACCATGCACTCAGAATTGTCACCCGAAATACTTTAGAACATCTTATAATTTTCGACCTCAAAAATGTGACACAACAATAATACGTATAATTCAATCTAAATTCGCCAAATTTAAATAATTCCTCCAATTTAAATAAGCTCTCCAAATTATAAATTTAAAATTCTCCAATTTAAATAAATATTATTTCTCCCAAAAATAATTAAATTCTCAGCCCTCAAAATTAGGGAGTGTTACATACTTCCCCCCTTGTAAAGGAATTTCGTCCTAGAAATTAAGTTAAGCCTAGTACTCCAAACCTCAACTAGCTCCCAAGTCACTTACCCTTAATATCACTATACCTATCTCTCCCACTTCGAATCGCGCATTATTTTTAAAAATCATATTAATTAACCAGGGTGTCCATACACCCTGTGCCCGTGCTCAACCTCACAAATAATACCCGTCTTCTTCCAGCTTAAAATCGTAATATAACTTCCTTCTCGCAGTCATAATCACATACATGTAAAATGACCGAGGTACCCAACCCATGTACTAATGACCAAACATTTTCCCACTTTCAACGTTGTGCTAAGTTTCATGCGTGGGACGTCTCGCAGAGCGAAATCCAAACAAGCAACCCCATGATACACTATTACCTATCATTGTTGCTCTTTAAGATCCGTTAGGCTCTCAATCCATAGCACACACCCCTAAATACTCGTCCCTTGATATAAAAGTATACACATCCACTCTTATACTACAAAGGACCACATACAATACCGCACCCTTCTTATCACTAGTTTCCTTGCGCGAATAAATCCTGAGCTATATCTCCTTGCTCGAAAATAAGCCTATTCACCCTGAATCACGTCCGTAAACATCCCTACTTATCGGGATAAAATATAACAACACGCTATATTCTTATGTGCCTATCATACTGATAACTTGACTTTTTGTATGTATTTGTCGTTGTTTAAGCCAAGTCAATCAAAACCTCAATTACCTACAAAAATTATAACAAAACTCAAGTGTAGAGGTAAGTAAAGGTATGAATCCACATCAAGGGGTTAAATTAGAGACAAACTCAATTGTAATTCAAATTTTATTTTCTTTTTGGGATTTTCGCTTTTTCTATTTTTTTTTTAAATTTTCAAATATTAAAACAATTTGGGTGAGATGAGGATTTAAACTAAACTAAACTAAACTAAATGAGAGATGATAACAACTAACTAAAAAGTTACTAAAATAAAAACAAAGTCTAACACAAAATAAGAGATAGAGTGAGGTAAATAAATGTGAGAACAATCAAGGAGTGGGACTAGACCACAAATTTTAGCTATTTTAAATAATTAATTTAATTAATTGAATTCTTCCAAATTAATATCAAAATTACAAATCAACTCTCATTGCAAATGTAATTTTAATAGCAACCTTTTAGAAAATTAAATTTAACCCCCCACAACTCTAGAAAATATATCTACACTCCTTTTAATTAATCACCCGCTAGGATCGATCGATTAAAATTTATGTAAATCTTAGAAAATAAATTTAGAGTTGAAATTCAAGGAATAATACCACACTTAAGAAACCCCTATCTCTAGTTCGAATCTAAAATGGGTATTATAACTTAGAATTTCGATTTTCTCTCGAAAATCATTTACCCTCTCTCGAGGCATAAATTTAAGGGTGAGGGATCAAAATTAATATTCAAAGGGGTATTTCAAGTAATCAAACTAATTAAATTAATATAACATCAAATAAGGGTTCACCCCATCCCTTGAAAGGGAATTTAGCCTAACATGATATTAAACATGATAATCAAATAAACTAGGTAATTAAAATAAAAGTAGAGAAGAGAACAATCAAATCAAATCTCTTTGAGTGAAATTGAACTCCAATCCTTGAATTTGCATTTTACATCCCTCCAATTTGTGTGATTAAACAAAAATTACATCAACAATTACACTCAAAAATGGATTCTCACTAATTTATTTTTCTTACTAATCTAAAAAAATTAAAATAAAATAAATTCTAACCTAAAAAAAACTAAATTAAAAAAAACGGTCTCTCTCTCTAAAATTCTCTCTATAATTTTCTACCTTAAAGCCTCTCTTCAAATTGGGTCTTCCATTCTTTAAATAGTAGGCATGGAGCATGGGGGTAATTTGGATAAATAGGATAGGGGTGTGCATGTGGTTATGGTGTAGGAGGGTGCGAGTGTGAGGTAGAGTTTAGTGTGTATGAAAGTAGGGTGTGTGTGTGTTAGTTTGTGACCCTTAAAAAAATATAGACTATCTGACTAAAAAAAACTAACAAAATTAAAAATTAAAATCTAAAAAAATAAAATTCTAATCTATAAATAAAATAAAGACTCAAATAAAAAAGAAACTAAAAAGAAATAAAAATAAAAATAAAAATCTATTAAACTAAAAACTAAAATCCTAAATAGATGTAAAATCTAATAAAACTAAAAAATAAATGAAATCCTAAAAAAATCCAATCCTAATAAAAACTAAAAACTAATAAAATCTAAATAAAATAAAATTATACTAATAAAAATAAAATAAAAAATTAGAAAATAAAACCTAGAAATTCTAAATAAATATAAAATAAACTCTAAAAATAAAAACGATTCAAATCTAAAAAAATATAAAAAAGCACAAACTAAACACACACGGGGTGCGGGGTAGGTTTAGGCTCAGTTTAGGCTCGGGTAAGGTTGCGGGGGAGGGAATTAGCTCCATTTGATTCACATTTGCCTCGAAATAATGCTTTTTGAACCCGCAAATGCAATCAACCCTGCACGATATACAATTAAGCATATAAGACCCAAATTGCCTAGAATTAGCAACTAAAATACATCTATTCGGGGTATAAAATGTACACTTTTGGGTGCTTATCACACCACCCCCAAACAGAGCGTTGCTAGTCCTCGAGAAATAAAATGGAGAGAAAGATAAAGATAAGAAACCAAAAGTGTACCATTTTCGTGGGCACTTGCGATTGTACGATGCATGTGCAACAAGCCTTTAAACCTATAGGTTTCCCTACAGGGACGAGTTGTGTCTCATGAGGATTTGCAGTGAATTTACCCAAAAATTCTTTATTTGCAAGCGGCATTCAATCTCTTATTAGACATAAAATAATCACACAATCCATCACATGAGAAATATTTTTGGAAATGCAAGCTAGAATTGAAAAAGGCGTAGCTAAGTAAATATACAAGGCACATCCTCCCTAGAACTCAACGTGTGTGGTGTGAATCAGTAAAAATGGGTTAAGAATCATAAGAGTAGTTCCTAGATTGCCTTTTCGGAATCAACGCTTCAACTTTAAATCTCACAGATATATCTCTCTCAAACAAACTCTCAAGATTAGGGTTAGTGTATCGCTCTTGTGTGTGAGGAGGTGAGCAAATATAATCAAGTTCGAACGTCTCACACACACATAAGAAAGAACGTACATTTAGAAAGAAAAGTGATCTCATGAAAGAATGCTAATCACTATAGTGAGAACGTCGAGTTATTCACCACGTTGACGATCATTTGCCCGAACACCTAGGGGAACATGGATGATAATGGGTGGGGGGGAAATGAAATGAGAAGGATATGATATGAGGTATGTATGATGGATGTTTGATTGATGATGGATGCGATAAGAGTGTTCTATACTTGAAGAACAAATGTCTTTATTTCAAAACTAACTACTAATTACAAACTCTCTTTATATTCTTTTCTCTCTTTTTTTTCTCTTTTTCTCTTTTTCACTTTTTCTCTTTTTTCTTTTTTTTCTTTTTTTTCTCTTTTTTTTAATATACTCTCAACACTGAAGACATTTTACATTTGGAAACACTTTTTTCTTTTCTTTTTTCAAAAATGGTGGGTGGAAAAATAGAGTTGATATGAAAATAGGGATGGTATATGGATGATGTGGGGAATATGTGGGAATATGGAAGAATATGCAAAGCTAATGGATGAAAGTCTAGTATTCGGGACAAATTTCAAGACACGTGTTTCTTACAACTCGAAAGAGATGTCGTTCTCAGTGATCAAGCCAAAATTGAAGATCATACAACAATTAAGTGCGGACACAAAAGAAGTTGAATCAACTTGTGACTCAAAGATTATGTAAAACACTCTGAAAGGGTGAAAGGCACAAATCTCACAAGCTAAAGTCTCTGCTGGTGATCCTTAAGGTTCTCTTGGGAATTATAGTACTCTTCAACTCTTAACCGCAGTGATGTGATAAGTGCGCAAATTTTTATTGAGTCAAGAAATTCATGGTGCAACATACCTTGTTATGTATTACATAAGCTATTTATAAAAATATAAATCCTCTAGCTTGATTCCTAGACTTAAAAAGATGGATGATAGAAAATTCAAGTCAATGAGTGAGATGAAAACAAACTGCACGTAATTTTTAAAAATCAGGTTTAAAAATAAAAAAAATCAAAAGAGGTACGATTTTGATAAAATTCCCCACCCCCAAACTAAAAGGAACATCGTCCTCGATGTTAAGTAAAATAATTTTTAAAATTGAGAGCATAAGGTAGGAAAATAGATTACCAGAATCAATCGCTAATGAAGTGGACCGATGAAGCCAAGAATAAACCTTAAGAAGTGATATGATGACAAATGGTACAAGTTTATAAACATGTAAAGCAGAGGGTGATGTGAAACACCACCTCCAAACAGGATGAGACTAGCATAAGAAACAACAGGATGCCTTTCGGTAGCGCTAAGTTTAATGTCTTCAGCCAGACCTAACCATTCTCACCATAAAAATAAGAGATATGAAAGTGCGGGGCACCAAAAAATTTGGGTGATGAGAATCACCCCCAAATAATGTTGAAGCGCCAGTCTTGTTGGATAAAGGCTAAACTGGTCAATGCACTTGTATGAAAAAGTGCATCACGCGATGCAAAGTATCGGTGGCCCATGGGTGGGTGGGTATTAGAGAAAGGGTAAGAAAGGAAAGGGTAAGGGTGAAGAGGTATCGATCTCGCGCTTTATTGAGCCTGAAGGTGAGGAAAACAAGGTCCCTATAAGAATGGTGCTCTAATTGGTGAGGAAGGTAGAATGGTGTAGAAAGTGGAATGGGGTGAGGCTCATAGAAATCACACGACTGGTATATGAATGGGCGATGATAATGGTCGCACCGTGACTCACCAAGGAGCCGTCGCGGGAAATAATCAACACCACAAGAGAGTGGAGGGCATAGGGTAACAAGCTCGGTGTCATGGTGGAGAGTAACACCACATAAACTCTCATGAATGGTGGATGGTTTCAGGTGAGGATCTAAAAATGTAGATGAAAACTTGAAATGTGTAAAATCAAGATCCAAACCAGATGGTGGGGTGGAAGGGACAATGGGTGGGGTAAAGGGTGTATCGGTGGGATAAACGGTGGAGGAAGATGATCCAACTCAAGAGTGGGAGACACACACTCATTGGAGGAGTAAAGTAATACTCACAAGGGAGTGTGGTTTCTAAAGATGGGGTGGTCAACTTATCCATAAGAGTAGCATCGGTGAATGTGGTGGGTGGGTAAGACGAGGCACCAAGATCATAGATAGAGGAATCACTAGAAATAATGGGCTTAAGATGAGACACACATAGTGGGACATCATCCGTATCCGGATAGTTAGGAACTATCATGGATTCAATCTCGAGAAACTGGTGAGCACTCGTAGCCGGAGCTAACCTAGAATGAAGTGGTTCCTCGGAAACACACGCAGTGGGCTCAATAGGTGTAGACTCGGGAATTATTTTGGATTAAGTGGGAGTGGTAAGGTGAACCATATTGATGGGTTCTTTTGTACATGGAGGGAGTAAATCAGTCTCACTAATGAAAGGTAAGTCAACACAATTGTTAACTTGAGGCCCAGACCATGGAATGGTCTCATTTTCGAGATTCTCGAGGTGGTAGGGTTCGTCACACTCAAGGTCTTTGGCACAAGTCGACGCATCATCACTCCCCGTGGGGACAACAACGAGTTGACTTAGGGTTAAGTCCGACTCTCACTCACACTTAATTTCATTTAAGTGTTGTTCAAGCCTTTGGAGGGCTTTATTTTGAATTTGAGTGGCTTGCTCTTGCTCGAGTATGAACTTTTGCAAAAGGCTTTCGAGAGTGGATGTGGATGGTGGTGGTGGTGGAGTGGCGGGTAATGGTGGTGGATGAGGTGGACACAAATCTCTACTATCATGATTGTACGGAGAATACTCAAATAAACTATGTGGAGTGGGGCCAAGTTCATCATACACGAAAGGATCGCTTTCGTGATGGACAAATGGTTGATACTCATGGGGTGCGTAGTGAGGGAACTGATCGTGAACGAGTTCACAAAGTTGCCATGATGACTGTTGGAACGTGTGAGGATCCACAACATCGGGTTGGGATTCGTATTGCATGGAAGGGTGATTAGGCCTCCACGAATAACTAGGGTACTCACACCACTCGGGATTGGGTTCATCGATATAATAGGTCGAGGTGGGTTCCTGAACAGTCTCATATGGATACACATTTTCCATGGTGGGTTCATATGGATATGAAAAGTATGGACACTCATGGGATAAGTGATCGGCAGAGGAACAATGGGTGCACGACAAGGCACGCAACACGTCTGCACTTGACACCAAGGGTGATGGAATATGAGGTGCGTGCATAGATGGGTCAAGAGTATCAACGGTACTCGTGAGAGAGGTGAAACCACTAAGTATCTCATAAAGAGACGACTCGGGATCACTCTCACACGTGTCGCGTGTCAATGGAAAATGATCTAAGGAGTCCCGTAAAGGAAGTTCTTCGGACATGTGGAGAGAAATATTTTTTTGGATTTATTTTTAAATTTTGTCAAAATGAATGAAAATATTTTTGGATTTTTCTAAAAATCAAAGAAAGAAAATGTTTTTGGCTTTTTTTGTTTTTTATAAAAATAAATAAAGAAAAGATTTTTGGATTTTTTTTGGAAGAAAAGAGCGGAAAAAAATAGGTGGACTCTTTGAATGAACGAACTAACTAAAACTGACTACCGAAAAATGAATTGGACACACACACAAGTTAATGAAAATTCCTAACTAGCACATAGCCAATTTTTATCTCAAATTTAATGAAATGGTAGTCAAATGTTAATTAAGTCCGCGGGCGATATAAAATCACGGAATTATCTCAGTGATGGCCTTTGCAAAAATATTCTCCTATTGGGATACCCAGTTGATTGATGGCTAGGGTAGCACACAATTGGTAAGCGAGTGAGTCCGGTGATGAAATCCCTTCTCGTAATTGACTGGGTGTAGGTTTTAGTAATTTAATTCATCACACCATTCGAAAATAAATGAGAGAATAAAATCACACAAGAGCATGTAATCACACATAAGAATTTACTCGCTAACAGGAGAGGCGCGAGGGTTTAAAAATGTACCTCCCACTATTTTTACACCGTGGGGTGCTGAAAAATTTGAGTCGACCGGGAGGAAATCATGCCTATCTCAGTCGGTTCCGGGATTCCTACCGAACCAAGGTAGAGAGGCTTCTAAATCCTCGACTTTGGATGCCCTCTCTCTACCTTGTCCAGTTTCCCTATCACGCCTATCATCTTTTTATTACAAATTTAAAATAAAAAATAAATGGTGTCTCTATGCACAACAATACAAACCTAGAATATAAAGTCCTAATACAAGCCTTCTAATAAAATGCAAAAATGGTACTAAAAAGAAACAAAGTATGAAAAAATAAATGAACTACAAAATTAAATCCTCTCCAAGTTCTTCACGCTCCCAAGAACGGCTAGACTCCCTCTCAGGTGACATATACACAAATATACATATATATATAGGCTAGAATCCCTCTCAGGTGACACCTAGAAGAAATCATCTACATCCTGGTACAACGAACATCAAGACTTACTATCACTATCCACTATAGTTCAAATCCATCGCTAACCAGTTCAAACTTGAAAAAATCATCTACCCTAATCCCATAATTCTTAAAAGTAGTAACCTCTCGCATAATTCCAACATCCCTTTAGTGTATCCCCCGCCCACTCTCTCTTGGTTATCACTAAAGAACCCCTCTACCCACGATAATTATATATATATAATATGGATAGTACAGGAAGCACGCCCACTAAATCCGACTTACTTGCGAACTCTAGTGAAAATAATTTTACGTTGTTACACCCCCACTGTCACCCAAAACATAATTCATGCTCATAGGATAAAAACAAAATTACCTCCATACTCTAGCTGCATTATCTGATCCTCGGGTTCCTGCTTAAAATTCTCTCATCTGAACTGACCCATAAACTGCTGTAATGGCTGTACATCCAGAACCTCGTCCTGTAGTTGCCTCCTGCCTTGCTTAGGAAAATCTCTCTTCATGTTACCCCCTTCTCCATAAACCAAACACTTTCTAAAAAATTTGTCCTGCAACTGATCCCATCCTTGCTGGCCTTGTTAGAAATCCTAGCAATCCAATCCATAGCCCCCAGACAGAACTCGCTTGGCCTAATTCCCCTGTCGTAAATCCTTCCCCTGATGTCCCACTGTCTGCTATTGGTATGCCCCACTAGCAATGCCCCCTCCTGCCTGGCCCGGCTGACTAGGTTCAACTCCCATCCTGCTCCCCTTCATGTGGAAGCGATGATCCTGATAGTGTAAGAGTGATGCATTGATGACGTATGTATAAGTTGCCAGTGCAGTATTACCAATCAAGTGTTGCTTGATCCTTCAGGATAACCCATTCACAAACTTCGCCTTCTTTCTTTCTTCATTATTCACCTCATATGGTACAAAATTTGCCAAACGAGTGAACTCTTCCTCGTACTCAACCACTGAACGATCTCCCTGAGATACTTCCCTGAATTTCCTCCTCATCTCGATCTCAACTGCTGGCAGAAATGCAGTCTTATTCTCGATGATGGCCACTGGACGAGGAGTCCTCATCGCCTCCGCTACCACGTCCTGATGAAGTCATTTTCTACAAAATTTTTATTATTAATACAAAGATGCATATGAACTTTGAATTAATGCTCAAATCCGGTAATAACAATACATACCAATACTAATATCAATTTATAGTAATTTCAATTTATACCAATACCAATACCAATTTATACCAATACCAATACCAATATCAAATTATACCAATACCAATTTATACCAATTTTAATTTATACGAATGCCTGCTTAGATTTTGATGCTTAAATTGATGAAAATTCTAATTAACATATTCAATTGGCTATTACAAGAATTAAATAATCAAGTAAAAATTAATAAAAAACATTAAATTATCGTCCGATAATAACAGAGCACTAGAACAATACAACCACTGGTCATTATAAATAATTTGAATACTTATTACAAATAAAAAAATTGTTTCGAATTTGGGTTATCATAAAATATGGATTGATATTAGGTAGGTGCAGTCAAGTCATCGACACTGCTGTTTAAATGCTTTGGCGCATGTAGGACGATTGACCACAGACCTTGGTTGATATACTCTGAGTAAAACACTTTCTTGACCTTTTGAAAAGAACAAACAAACAGCTCATCGCTCACGTGTTCGTTTCTCTTCAACTTTGACAATTCAACCATGATCAAATTGGTTCCAGGATCAACTTTATAAGATTTTTTATCCTCAACTTTTACCCAATCACAATAAAATATAACCTCTTTGAAGTTTACATAGTCCAATTCAAATATATTTCAAATTACACCATAGTAAGTCATTTCTGCTTCAACGAGGTTTTTATCTTTCGCGCTCGCTCAAAAAAAGTAAGAACCATGTATGAAATGCGTGAGTTCTATACATTTTTATTTTTCTCGTACAACCTTGCACCGAATACGTAACCTTTCAATCGATACTTTTTGCACTCTTGTTCCATGAACAAGGGTCCAGTGGCTAGATGAGAAAGCCTTGATGTCGCATCACCCGTCTTTAAGAGCTGAGAATATAGATAAATTAATTAGGTTTGCTGTAAAGCTTTCTTGTAATGTGACATTTGAGAACAGTGTATATTAAGTATAATTACCTCGTGTGACAACCACATCCTAAATTCGCTATTTGATTGTGCCATTGTTTTTCATCTTTTATTATTTTCACAAGCTTCATATTTTCTGTGTAGATCATGACGAAAGTATTACAACATTAATCATGTAAAAATTTAAATAATTTAAACTTACTTTTTCCATTCTTCGACATCTTCGCGTGTGTTAAGAAGATAATGAGCTACTTGTTCATATTGTAAACTCGTTAATTTCACTCGTTTGCTCATCACATGGCCACCCTCATCGATGAACTCATCATTGTCATCCACGCTGATCGAGTTCGGCATATATTCCCGAGTGTAGATTGATGAGTCCACGATGATGTATTCCTCTGCAATTGATCCTTTAATGTATCGTGTATTCTTGACGTAAGCTTTGAAATCTTTCATTAATCTTTCAAATGGATACATCCACCGATATCTTACTGGGTCGAAAAGAAGTGCCTCCTCACATAGGAGTACCAACAAGTGAACACTTATGTTAAAGAAATATGGGGAAAAGTACTTCTCCAAGATACAAACTGCTTCGTTCACTGCCAATTTTACGGCCATTATGTGATCTCGATTGACTACCTTCTCACATAAAAGTGAGAAGTAGATACTAATTTGCATAATATCTTTTTGCAAATTCTTGTGCTTGGAGAAACTCTGCTTAAATAATAAAGGAACTAATTGCATGATCACATGCCAATCGTGGGACTTACACTTATGTAAATCTTGGGTAGCATAATTCATAATCCTTTGCATGTTGGATGAAAAATTAGATGGAAATTTCAAATTATATATTGTGTCTAAAAGCACCTTCCTTTACTCACTCGTCAAAGTAAATGCACCAAGGGGAATTATTGTCATTCCCCTAATATCTTCTTTCAAGCATAGTTGTGGCTTAAGTTTCAACGCTTTAAGGTCTTTTCGTGCATTTTCTCCATCCTTCGAATGACTCCCCCAAGGCATGTGCCCACAATATGTTTAGCAATATTCTTTTCTGCGTGCATCACATCCAATACATGGCGCACCAGTATATTCTTCTAATAAGGCAAGTAAAATAAAATTAACCTCCTAGACCATGCCTTTCTTATCTCAGTTTCATTCCCAGTTGGGGTCTTATTATGCTTGACATTCTTAAATTTAGGATTCTTACCTAGCATATTAGGGCCACAATCAAAAGATTTACTTTCAATTTCTGAGCCTGAAAGTATTCTTGATCGTATCCTTTGTTCAACCTAGATCGGTAAAAAATTAGAACCTTTATCAAATCTAAAACTATTAGAGGGGGTAAAAACCTCATATGGCAATGGTATACATTTTTTAAGCTAGGGGGAGACGAAGAGATTCAGTCTCCTTTTGACATATAGGACACCCCAAATAACTATGTACTATACGACCAGATAATGTCCCATAAGTTGGAAAATCATGAATTTCCCACATCAACATAGCTTTCAGCATAGGCTCTTCTTTTCTAAAAGAGTCAAATGCTTGCACACCCTCTTCCCACAACTCTTTTAATTCTTCTATCAAAGGAGCCATGCAGACATCTATGTCCTCACTTGGTGCCTTTGGCCCAGGGATTAACAAAGACAACATCGAAAATTCAGGTCTCATTCACTGTGAAGGAGGGAGGTTTAATGGGCTAGGATCACTAGCCATACACTCTGATTGACGCTTAGATTTTCAAATGGATTGAAACCATCTGTTGATATTGCCAAACGAATGTTACGCTGTTCTCGAGAAAAAATAGGATACTCAAAATTCATCCTCTTCCAAACTGTCGAATCAATAAAATGACGCATGAGATTTTCTCCTGCTTCTGCCCTAGCATGCCAAGTCATTGCCTCCGCTATCCATGTACTATGAAAAACCTCTTTAATAAAGGCCCAACGAGAAAATGTTTTAACACTTTTTGAGGAACTTTTGAGTTTGCGCCTTCTTTGCTAGTAGATTGGACATATCTAGGTTCATCGCATACCGAACACCGATCGGGACTTTCATACTCCTTTTGGTATAGTTAACAGTCATACACATAAGCATGAATTGATTCATACTTCATTCCCAAACCTTTCAAACTATTTTTCATAGTAGGATAACTATTTGGAAGTGTATTCTACTTGGGTAGCAAGTCATTTACCTAATTCAAAATTCCTGTCACGCTAGTGTTAGATAAACCATATTGAGTCTTCAAATTATGCAAACCAACCATGGCATGTAAAGTTGTTTGATCTTTCTCACAACCAGAGTCTAACGGCTGGCTCACCTTAAATTTCAAACTTTGGTAGTCATCGTCAAGGTTTATCCCGATATCTTCACGAGCACTTGCACCTTGTACATCGTCAATGACCTCATTCTCTTCCACTTTATGAAATCCATACATTGCATCAACTAAATCCTCTAGCATATTATGATCTATATTGTCATCCTCCCCTTGAATATATATCCTACTTGTTAAAGCTTGTTATGAAGGTTGCTCGGGGATAAAAGGAACTTTTGATTCCTCGTGAAAAACCCATCTTCGATAACTATCTTGCATAACCTATCTTAACAAATGTAGTTCAAATGTTTTCCACTCAAACACCTTACCATTCTTACACCTAGAATACAGAAACGAAAACTCTTCATTATCATGGCATCTCTTTGCGTATTTTACAAATTTATTAGCACCTTTGCGAAACACATCCCCTAATCTATTTGTCTCACCCATCCACTCTTTGTATTTAGGATATCCCATCACAGCTAATAGAAACAATCACCTATTATGGTTAAAATAGTATAAACAAAAGTGTGAATATTTAGTTCCCATTAAACATTTACTGAATGAGTACACATAATAACTAGAAGGCTAGGTTCGATGGGTAAATTTATTCGCGCATTCAAATTCAAATTAAATTTCAATTTTAATTTGAAATTGAAATTAAAATTAAAATTAAAATTAAAATTATAATATTAATTCCTATTTCCTCCATCTCCTCTGAAGGGTGAGTGGTACTATCCCATTCAAGATCGCATATTTCTGTAATACACTGAACAACTCAGGCACATTGTTCAAATGTGAGGAAAATTCGGCAGCATATTGTGACACCCGACCAATTAAATACCTGGTAGATACTCCTTTATTTAAATTAATGCAAAATGTCAAGTTGGTTCAGTTCATAGCATCACTGTCGAAAATATTTAATTAATAACTAACCACCTAATATTTAAAATAGTGAAGTGTCAAATTTTAATGTTCAATTTACCCATCAAAAAAATAATTTAAATCATCATCTATCCATCACATGAATAATCCCATAAAGTAATCAACAAAATGATATAACAGATGTTTAGAGTAAACACTCGAGTAATAATGACAATGTAAATAAACTAGGTACAATAGTCTGAATACATAAAACCCCAAGACTGAAATAAAATGAAATTCTAAAACTGCTATCACTGAATAGAATGGGCAACTGGCCCAAAATGGAATAAATGACTCCCAAAAGAAGCAAGGATAAATGTGGAGTCGTCTAGTAACGAGATCTTGTAACTTCCACAGCAGCTACAACACGTCAATGGAATGGAACTCCTAAGCTTGGCATCCCTATGGCTGGGCATCTAAAAGGTTTTTACAAAAAGAAATAGATTTGGAAGAAAACGGGTCAGAGCTCGAGGTGAAAATATTTTAAAAGCATCAAGTGTTTAAGTTACAATATTAAACAACACATATATTAAACATGTTAGTCATGTTACCTCACTTGAGATCGTCACCCATCAACTATTGTGCACGCCTAACGCATCTTTTAAATTCCACCTAGTTATACCACTACTTGTCTAGTCAATTCTACCCCCATCCAGACGATTCTTACTATAAATGCCACCCATATTATTTAAATAAATTATATTCATAACTCACACATTCATTAATCAGATTACTTAGCTCAAGTATTAGTTAAGTTTACACCATTCTTAACTCAATTAAATCCCTTAGTTATCCGCATTTATTAAGTAACAGTGAATCAGTCTCAAGTACATATATAAGTCACTCTCATTACATATATACATATATGGCACCCCTAGGCTAAGTTGCGGTGCACGTATACTCTTCTATCGAATCCTGGTACATCATGCACATAAGGATCATGTGTTTCGAATCGCTCAGGAACCGTTTCAATACCAATCACACATAGTGGAGGCGAACATAGTTCACATACCCATGGGTCGCGCAAATACCTATGCTCCCATGGTCAGTTGACTTATCAACTCACAAATAAGTCATTCACAGTCCTATGTCCTTAAGGTACCAGTCTAAATCCCCTCGAAGGCACACAAAGATAAGCTGGTCCTTTTTCGAAAATCAACCTCCCGTGATATCAAGTATGGTAGGTATGTCATACACATAATCATCCAGATACTACGTAATCACACAACTTAGGTAATCATCATTTTAGTATAGATATATTCCAGCCCTATATCATATGTCTCATACATATAATAGTATCATCCCATTTATTTTACACAATAGGTTTAGTGAGATAATTCTTGACGTATAGTTCCGAGTACATACCCTATACCAAAAAGGTTACTAAGTCCCCCACTCGTCTCTAAGGTTATCTCAGTATTTAAAGTTTCCCCTTTTCAGTATTTACCTCAAATTATAAGTGGATCAAAGTATATTCAGATTCTCACAAATTCTAATCGTAACCCACTATGAGAATATTCGTAAGTTTACCACTTAACTTTAATTAAATCTAATAATTTTTTGGGCTTCAAATACCATCCTACCGGTCTTCCCTAAGTACCAATATATTCAATCAATCATCACTAAAGAGTTCTAAAGGTTTTAAGTTACTCAATTATTTAAAGGGAAATATTTCACTTTTTCCAGAGGGGTCGATCGAGCGAACAGTCGATCGATCTATGAAGGAGTTATTTGTCCGGAAATCCTTAAATAGTTACGAGTTCTACCATTTTACACCACCAAATCACATTACAATGTACCAAACTCCCAAATGAGTATACTAAATATGAAACCAACATTACTACGCCAGTCTTAATGTTCAAGATGCATAAAAACATCACAGAATATCAATTTCTTGGATTAAAACTCATTAATAATACTATAGCCCTAGTTTTCCATCATCTCTTAAAAAATAAATATAAACCTCAATTTAATTTCGTTATTTCCTAACTCTTAGTTTATAATTTCGTTCACTTAATAATTCCAGAAGGTCCACTACATGCAAACCTACCCAAGTTCATAATTTAGTCTCCAATTTCACATTATCACAATTATTCATAATTTGTCTTCAAATATAATTTATCATGTAGAACGTATGCCTCAAATCACTGCAAGATAAATCACTTTCCATGAATTATAGATTATGATCCTCTGAAGCATACGGTATGGTAGTGATCCTCTCTTTCCGATATATCCGGTGGTGGTGACGGTGGTGCAAAATCCTCTAAGGGTGGTTTTCTCCTTTGGGAATTTTCCTCTCTTCCTCTCTAACTGCCGTTGGTGATTTTTGGTTGTGATAACCCTAAGAGTTCTGGTGTTGGATGATATATTAAGTCTAAAATTCGTGGGTTATAATTCCTCGAAAAGTTAAAATGACTAAAATACCCTCCCAGGCTGTCGGTTAGGCTTAAAATGTCCTGGAACCCATATTGTACCCCTAGCTAGTGTTTTTTTAATAACTCGACCCTTATGGACACGTTGGCCCACTTGAAATGACCATATGGATGATGTAAAAATAATTTACTTTTAAATTAATTAAATTGGTTCCTGACACGACTCACACGCACGTCCCAACTTAATTTTCGAAATTATCGTATTTATAACTCGCGACAATATTAATAAATTCATTAATCATATATTACCATATTCACTCACTAATATTCAACATAATTATCATAATTAAATACTAAGTCTCATCTCGCTAGTATTTAAATCTGAATTAATTCTCAATTAATTATCCGATTTAATTTAATTAATCCCAATAAATAAAATCAATAAAAATACGGGGTATTACATACTCCCCCTCTAATAACAGAATTTCGTTCTGAAATTCGAAAATAAAATACACTTGGGAAGAATAACTCTGGATAACGCTCGTGCATCTCATCCTCGCTCTCCCCAATCGACTCCTCGACATTATGATGCTGTCACTGAATACGCACTAACGGTACTATCTTCGACCTCAATTTTTCTCGCTACGGTCTAGGATAGAAACCGGCCCCTCCTCATAGGAACTATCAGGCTGTAGATCAATCTCCTCTAAAGCAATATGAGTATGGGACAAATCATCTCGAAAATATCTCCTCAGTGAGGAAATATGGAACATGTCATGGATCCTATGCAAGTGTTCCGGTAACCCAAGTCTATACGCAACTGGCCCAATCCGCTCGATGATAGGGAATGGGCCCACATATCTAGGTGCCAACTTCCCCTTCTTCCTAAAATGCATATTCCCCTTCATAGGAGACCTTAGTTCCCCACATTGAACTCTCGAAAGAACCTCTTGGTATCGACATAACTCTTTTGTCAGTCCTGAGCAAGTTGAATACTGCTCCGTATCATCTCTATCCTCACCGAAGTATCATGAATCACCTCTGACCCAAGTATCTTGTTGTTCCCCACCTCTAGGAAACATGCTGGGGAATAACAAGGTCTACCGTACAACACCTCGAATGGAGCCATACCAATAGTGAACTGGTAGGAGTTATTGTAGGTAAACTCCACCAGTGGGATATATTGCTCCCAATCTCCACCAAAGTCAAGGATTCACATACGCAACATGTCCTCTAACATTTGATTCGTCCGCTCGGTCTACCCATCAGTCTATGGGCGATAGGTTGTACTCAACCGTAACTCCATTCCCATAGCTTCCTGGAAACTCTCCAAAAACCGTGACACAAATATCTTGTCCTTGTCAGACACGATATTGAGAGGCACCCCTTGGAGTCTCACTATTTTAGCTATGAAGTTCTCGGCATACTGTCCCGTAGTGTAGTCTATTTGGACTGAAATAAAGTGAGAAACCTTGGTCAACCGATCCACAATCACCCATATGGAATCGCTGCGATGTAGGAAATCCCATGATGAAGTCCATGGAAATTCTCTCCTATTTCAACATTAGAACCTCTAATGTCTATAGAAGTCCTGCCGGTCTTTAATGGTCCACCTTTATTAGCTGACAAGTGGCACATTTCGAAACGAACTCAGCAATATCCCTCTTCATCCCGCTCCACCAGTATTATCACCTCATATCTTGGTACATCTTATCCCTACCAGAATGTACCGTAAATCGTGAACCGTGCGAATCTGTCATCACCTCGTGTCCCAAGTTTTCCCCCTCAGGAAAAACTAATCTCCCATTGAAGCATAAGCCCCTGTCTGGACTAACGGTATAAGACTCAACCCCCTCTGCGAGTAAACGTACTATCTTTTCTTGACAGAACAGATCTGCTGCTTGAGCTTGTATAACTCCCGTAATGATCTGGGGCATAAATATCATCGCAGACATGAATGATCGGACCACTGCGTCTTGGTATCCCGACTCCTTCCACTTCACTTTCCACACCTGGGCCACCTCACCTACTGGCTTACGAATCAACGCGTCTGGTACCACGTTATCCTTTCCCGGGTGGTATTGGATATCGAATTAATAATCCTTCACAAACTCGAGCCACCGACGTTGACGCATATTTAGCTATTTATGTGTGAAGAGGTACTGTAGGGATTTTGGGTCTGTGAATAGGTAAAATTTCTCCCCCAGGAGATAGTGTCTCCAAATCCTAAGTGCAAATACGACTGCAGCTAACTCCAAGTCGTGGGTGGGATAATTCCTCTCGTGAGGCTTAAGCTTACAGGAAGTATAAGCTATAACCTGATTCTCCTGCTGCAGTATACCCCTAAGTCCTAGTCAATACGCATCAGTGTAGACTAGATACTCCACTCCCGGTCTGAGCAATGCTAGCACTGGTGCTGAGGTTAAATTCTCTTACAATTCGTCAAAAGCCAACTGGCACGCATCACTCTAGATAAATGGCACCCCCTTGAAACTACGTATCTCTGTCGGTGTCGTGGTTTATCCCCACTCCCTCACCGCTGATACCTTCCCCAGATCAACAGATATACCCCTATTAGAAATTATGTGCCCTAAAAACTGAACCTCCTTCAGCCAAAACTCGCACTTCCCATATTTTGCATACAACTCGTGCTGACATAGTGTCTGTAAAACTTACCTCAATTGCTCGGTATGCTCCTCCTCGGTCTGGGAGTAAACCAGAATGTCATCAATGAAGACAATGATAAACTGGTCCAGGAACTCTCTGATTAGGCATCTTCCCATTTATCCCCTTAATTTACGGGCTTTTATCACTCCGGAAAGTGTAATTCGAGTGGATTTATATCATATCATTGCTATTGACAAGTTTCTAATGATTACGTCGAGTTTCATGTATTTTCCATCTATTTCGCAGGTGTTCAGTGTTTTAATTCGAGTTCCATACCAAAAATGTTTAAAGGAATACAAGAAGGAAAGGATTCTGTAAAGGTTGCTAAGATGGAACCGAACCCAAGGGAAAGAAAAAGAACCAAACCCAAGGGAAAGAAAAAGAACTGATCCCATCCTGGGAAAGCTCCTGTAAAGCAATGTCAAGACAGAACCGAACCGAAGTGGGAAAAAAATGAACCGATCCTACACTTGGAAAACTTCCTGTGAAGAGTTAACAAGATGGAATCGAACCGAAGTAAAGGAAAAACGAATCGATCCCATGCTTGAAGAACTTTCTGTAAAGGCTGCAAAGATGGAATCGAACCGAACTCCTTAACAAGATCGGTTCTGTTCTCGTTTATTCGAACTTATCCACTTGTAAAAAATAGAATCCTGATTTCTTCAAACTCTAAAATTTCGTAGATTATAAATTGTAAACTCCTCCCAATATGGGGAGGAGGCTTATGATTCGTTAGGGAATCTTTGTAATCAGTTTTAGAGAAGAAGAACAATAAACCCTAGTTTCTTTCAGTTTGCAATTCAAGTAACACCATTCTAATTCCCATTTTAATTATTATTGTAATTACTTTTCAAATAAAAATTTCATCTTTCTTCATCCTCATTCATTAGTAAAAATGTTTTCTTTCATTCCAAACGCATTTTCTTCAAGTTTTCATATGTCAGGCTAAGTTTTCAAGGGTTGGGGTGCATGAACCCCACCCGATGTAATTCACGATAATGGAAATAGATTGGAATCGAAACATTAGATGAATTGTATCGGAAGTTCATACAATATAACTTTATTTAAGCCTTTGCTTACATACTGTGCGGGCTATGATCCCTCATATGTGTAATACTTAGGAGAGATAAAGATCGAATTTTAATTCAACCTTTGCTTACATACTGTGCGGGCTACGATCCCTCATATATGTAATACTTAGAAGCATTAAAAAGTCGGATTCACTTAAAGCTTTAATTCTGAATCTAGTATCCTATGAAGTGAATTACTAGGGTGTGGGGGATTGTAACCCGACCTATTTTTCCCCATCCATAGTGAAAGTTTTAGTCAAGTTGTTTGAAATTCTGCAGTAGAATAATTGCATTCATAATTTCATTAGTAAATCATTTTCAAAAAAATTGCATTTAGTTGTAGCTATTTCACCATTCAAAATCACCTTTTCCTTTTCTTTAGAGTCAAAGTTAGGTTTCCTTCGTCTGTCCAACGTCGTTACGACACCGTCGTCCTATTTCCTTGAGGATCGATACCTAGCTTATCGGATTATTACTTAAGTGACAGGCTTGCACTTGAGCCTAGAGAGTACGCACTTCTGAGATACATTCTTAGTCGCGTCAAGTTTTTGGCGCCGTTGCCGGGGAACATAGGTAGACTTATGATTAGATTAAGTCAATCTTAAACTTTGACCAAAAAATTACCAAAATAATCCAAAATAAAAAAAAATTAAAAATTCACAAAAATCTTCATCATCTCTCAAAAGCCTGTTCATGCAAAATTCTGAATTCACTCAAACTCCCCATAAAACTCTAATCTGCATTCATAAAAACTCGATAGTTGAGTACGACCCCAATAGCCCTAACACTCCTAACGCTCCACAATTCTGGGTTCTACCTCCCATACTGTCACACTCAATCACAAATAACACTCTGTTTCCTCTTAGGACACACTTCAGAGCACGCTTCGAGCATACCAAGTGAGGATATAGAGTCATTAAGTGAGAGAGACATGTAACAACACGGTGGTGCAGCCGTCGGTGAGGAAAAATCCCCGTACCGCCCTTTGAGAGAAATCTTATATCCCGAGCGCACCGTCACTCCGAGATGCATTTTACTCCCGTATAATGCAGGGCAATTTCTCTTTAAGAATGGAATGATCCAGATGCTTCCCCACTACCATGGAATGGAATCTGAAAATCCATATCACCACATCCGAGAATTTGAGGATGTGTGCGAGACCCTCAGCGATCAAACTTGCACACAAGATGTGATTCGCCTCAAACTCTTCCCATTCTCGCTAAAGGACAAGGTTAAGACCTGGCTATGGTCTTAACCTCTAAACTCGATCGCATCCTGGAATGAGTTGCAATCTAAATTTCTCAAGAAATTCTTTCCTACACATCGAACGAACTCCATCAAGGCTCAAATTCAAACTTTTTGACAATTAGAAAATGAGTCGTTCAATCGATGTTACGAGCATTTTAATGAGTTAATTACTTCGTTCCCCCATCATGGACTTGATAAACTGCAAATCATTTCCTTTTTCCATAATGGGTTGAATATTAATTCCAAACAACTCATTAAAACCATGTGTGATGGTCCCTTTGTCGATTTAAACGCCAACGATGCTGAGCTTCACCTGAGGTATATCGCCGAGACTACCCAAGCATGGGATACATCTGACCCTAATGCTCATAATTGAACTCGCCAAGTGACCACCACTCCATCGGTGTCTAACCTATTTTACGTAGAAAAGAATGTTCTGACGGACAGTCGACTCGATTTTCTTGAGAAAGGAATGCGAGACGTACTTGAGATGTGTGCAAGAGGACCAACTGGATCCATCCCAATTCCCATTGAGAAGGTGTATGATATTTTTTAGGCAGGATATTCAACAAAGGAATGCCCGACGATACCCGCCTACAAAGTTATGCTTCAAGAACAAGTGAGTGGTATAGGAGGATTTAAGGGTAATTTTGGTGCACCGCACGGAAATTCTTACAACCCTTCATGGAAAAACGATCATGGGTTTAGCTATGGGCAACAAAATGTTGTGATGAATCCTAATTCACATGTTGCCCCTCATTCACCATCGCACTTTCAACAAGCACCACACATTCAAGGACATGTGCAGGCACCACTACCTCCAGGGGCATATATCACTCCACCGTGGAAAAATCTCGAGGATACGATAAACTAATTTATCACTACACAAAATGCAGTCACTGCTAGACATGAGCGCATGATCAACGACATAAATGCGAATATTTCTAAGTTGCAATCATCATTGAGTATCGAAGAGAAGGGAAAGTTTCTTGCCCAGGGCCAAAGACCTACTCAAGGTCAAACTAGTGTTAGCTCCACCTTCACAGAACATCAGGAGCAATGTCAAGCTGTGACCACTCTTCGTAGTGAGATAATCGTTGATTTATCACCTTCTCCACACGATGCAACCAAAGATAAGGAGATTTCACCCAGCACGAAAGAGGCCTAATATGTCCCCTTGAAAGAGAGTGATAAACAAGACACTAGTGAGCCGAAGGTAGTAGTGAAACCAACCACCGCGGAACTATTTCCTCAAAGATTGGTTCATGCCCATAACAGGACCATAAGTGAAGAAGTGCTAGAAGTGCTTAAGAACGTAAAGCTGAACTTACCATTCCTCGATGCAATAAGGCAAATTACATCCTATGCTAAAGTCATAAAAGACTTATCGACAGTCAAAAGGAGGATGAAGGTAAAGAAGAATGTGTTTCTAGCACAAAATGTGAGTTATGTCCTTCTTAATGATCTCCCCCTAAAGATAAAGATCCTGGTGCCCCCACCATTTCCTGCATCATTGTAGAGAACAAATTCGAAAAAGCCTTACTCTATTTGGGATCAAGTGTCATCATCCTCCACTATTCAATTTATAGGAAACCTGATCTGGGTGATCTTAACCCCACAAGGATCACTCTCCAGTTAGCGGATCGAACCGTGAAGATTCCAAGGGGTGTAGTTGAGGACGTGATCGTCCAAGTGGACACTTTCTACTTCCCGATAGACTTTGTCATTTGGGACATGGATACCTCCTTCGCCTCGAAAAATCATGTTCCCATAATCCTTGGATCCCCATTCTTATCTACGGCTAATGCAGTGATCAATACTAGGAATGGGCATATGCAAATCACTTTTGGGAATATGACTTTAGAAATAAACATCTTTAACATATCCCAACAAGCAGGGGAAAAAGATGATCTTCACGCGGTGAGTTTAATTAAGGAGATTGTAGAAGAACACTTTGGGGAAAATTACTGTGGAGATGACTTAGAAGTTTGACTAGATTCTAATCATGAGAGTGAGGGCGCCAATATCGAGTTTGAGAGGGAGATAGAGGATTTGAGAAGATTACTCGATGAGAGAGCGTCGGACGAGGACGCGAGAGATGTTAATTGGGTTTCTCGATTCGAAGAGTTACCACCAAGGGAGGCACGCATGGTGCCCTCTAGCGACACATTCTCGACTCTCGAGTTAAAGAAATTACCCTCCAATGTCAAATATGCTTTCCGAGGTGAAAGTGAGACATTTCCAGTTATTGTCTCCTCTAGCTTAGATGAAGAGCAGGAGGATAAATTATTACAGATTTTGAGGAAGCACTGAGAAGCTTTTTGTTGGTGTATAGCTAATCTAAAGGGGATAAGCCCCCTAATTTTCACCCATAAGATTCATCTCTAAGAGGATGTTCATCCCTCGAGAGAAATGCAAAGATGGATGAACCCCATAATGAAAGACGTGGTGAGGACTGAAATTATAAAGCTGTTGGACGTCGGGATTATCTACTCAATCTCGGATAGCCAGTGGGTAAGACCCATTCAAGTCATTACGAAGAATTTGGGACTGACTGTGATTGAAAATGCCAAGGGAGAGCTAGTTCCCCAACGTACCACCACTAGATGGTGCGTTTGCATTGATTACCAAAAACTCAATGCGGGAACTAGAAAAGACCATTTCCCCTTACCATTTATCGATCAAATGCTCGAGAGAGTAGAAGGACACCCTTATTATTATTTCCTAGATGGTTATTCCAGATATAAACAAATTGAGGTAGATGTACTTGATCAAGAGAAAATAATATTCACTTTCCCCTTTGGAACGTTTGCCTACAAATGTATGCCATTTGGCTTGTGGAATGTACCGGTGACCTTTTAAAGGTGCATGTTGAGCTTATTCAGTGATATGGTTGAGAGAGGGCTAGAGGTGTTTATGGACGACTATAGTGTTTTTGGCACCTCCTTCGACCTATATTTAGCCAATCTTGAAAAAGTACTAGCCTGATGTGTGGAAAAGAACTTAGTGCTGAATTGGGAAAAATACCCTTTCATGGTAACCGAGGGTATAGTTCTTGGCCACATCGTGTCATCCAAGGGGATCGAAGTCGATCGAGCAAAAATAGATGTCATAACTGACCTACCCCCACCTAAATCACTAAAAGACGTGCACTCTTTCTTGGGTCATACGGGGTTTTATAGACGATTCATTAAGGACATTAGTGCCATCGCTAGACCCTTAAGCAATCTCCTCATGAAGGACACCCTAGTGGACGGAATCATGCCAAAGCGCTTTTGAAAAACTAAAAAACATGCTTGTGTCCTCTCCCATTATGCAATCCCCGGATTGGTCCTTACCATTCGAGCTTATGTGTGATGCTAGCGATTATGCGATAGGGGCTGTTTTGGGTAAAAGAAAAGATAATAAGGCTCATGTCATCTATTACGCTAGCCGAACCCTTATCGAACCACAACTCAAGTACTCCACCACGAAGAAGGAGTTTCTAGCGGTGGTATTCGCTCTCGATAAATTTCGTTCCAATCTCATCGGTTCTCCCATCACTTGTTTCACCGACCACGCGGTATTAAAATATCTACTTGCGAAGAAGGACGCAAAGCCACGCCTCATAAGGTGGATCCTACTCCTACAAGAGTTTAATCTCTCCATCAAAGACAAAAAAGGAGTAGAAAACGTCATTTTCAATCACTTATCACGACTTTCGTTCGACGTACCTAGTGATCCCACACCCATAGACGAATATGTTCTAGATGAGCAAATCTTTGCCACCTCTTCTTTGCCCTAGTTTACGGATATAGTAAACTACCATAAGATAAGAAGAGATTCATCACTTGGTCGTTCGTATTTTTCTATGATGGTCCATTGCTCTTTAAATATTGCGCCGATCAGATCATCCGACGATGTGTACCGGATGACGAAATCCCAAAAGTTATCCAATTCTGTCATTCGGAAGCATGTGGAGGCCACTTTTCCGTAAAAAAGACAGCCGCTAAAATTCTTCAATGCGATTTTTATTGGCCCACAATATTCCAGGATGTGAACAATTATTGCAAATCCTGCGATAGATGTCAAAGGATGGGAGCGATTACTCAGCGAGACATGATGCCATTAACCCCGATTCTCATCATTGAGATTTATGACTACTGGGGTATTGACTTCATGGGCCCTTTTCCCCCATCTTTTGGTTTCCTATACATCCTTGTCGCGGTAGAATACGTTTCTAAATGGGTGTAAGCTATATCTACCAAGACTAATGATAATAAAATGGTGATTAGGTTCCTACAGGAACACATACTTTCCCGCTTTGATGCTCTGAAAGCGATAATTAGTGATAATGGCACGCACTTTCTTAACAGGCTATTCGCAAAGCTCATGAGAAAGTATGGCGTCATTCACAAGGTTGGAATGACCTATCACCCATAAACGAATGGACAGGTCGAATTGGAAAATCGTGAAATCAAGCACGTACAAGAGAAGACCTACAATCCCGACCCAAATGATTGGTCCCTTCGATTGAACGATTTACTATGGGCATACCGTATACAAGAACCCACTTGGAATGTCCCCATTCCACTTTGTGTATGGAAAACTTTGTCATCTTCTCGTTGAGTTGGAGCACAAAGCGTATTGGGCCATTAAGAGATTAAATTATGATATGGACAAAGCCGGTGAAGCCCACAATCTTTAACTGAATGAGTTAGAGGAGATACACAATGATGCGTATGAGAAAGCCAAGATTTCAAAAGTCTGGATGAAACTAGCACGTGATAATATTATCCGACAAAAAGAGTTTCAACCGGGATAAAAGGTATTCCTCTATAACTCCCGACTTTATCTATTTCCGGGTAAATTATGATCCCGATGGACTGGTCCATTCGTTGTGAGAAGTCTATTCCCCCACGGAGCGATAGGGTTGGAAGATCCAAAAGGGGGGAACGGGTTAAAAGTCAATGGACAACGCCTAAAGCTATATGTTGAGGCGTGTGTAGAAGAGATCAACACCATCTGGTTGTCGAACCCCATTTACGAGGTAGAATGATCTTGAAAGAGAGGCCGTCGCACCCTCGACGTGTATGGGGTGAATTCTTGTGTATAGTAGTTGTGCTTCGGTAGATTAGATTGAGTCCGTAGGTAGGTTACGTGAGGATAGGGTTAAGATCACGCATTCCAACACGCACTTCATGAGGTCATCGAGATATCCAAGTGGGTGAATAAGTGCGAAAGTGTCCAGAAAGTCGAGGGGTTGGAATTACAGTGCAGCAGTCTAAGAAAGAGGGTTATGCTAAGATGGAACCGAATCGAATCCCCTAACCGGATCGGTTCGGTTTTGAAAAATCGTAAAATAAAAAAACCCTAGAACTGGATTGGTTCGCCCCTGAACCGGATCGGCTTGGGTTATGCGATTTTGGTTCTTCCCGAGGTGCCTATTCCTTCCCCTATCCTCTCCCTTCCCTCCATTCCTTCCCCTTTTCCCCCCAAAACATCCACTCCCCTTTCCCTAAAAAATCCCTCTACCCAACCCTTCCCAACACCTATAAACCCACCTCTCCACTACCGTTTCCCTCACACCTCCACTCTATCGTCCCTCTCTACAACCCTAGTTCTTTAATCTCCAAAATTCCCAGCTTTTCCCATGGCAAATCCTGCTCTTCCTGTAAAATATATGTCCATCGAGATTCTGCCCAATGACAATGGAGAATATCGCTCCCACATGGAGCGCGTATGGTGCGAAAGATTCTGCAGCTTCTCCCGCCAAGTGCACATTGAGCGAGTCGTAAATTGGGCCGAGCTTCCCCACTCAGTTACCACCCTTTTTAGCTTGAGGGGGTGGACGCAATACCTCCAAGAAACCCCACAATGTAGTGTGGGCGGATGAAGTCCTATCTTTCTATAGCTCTCTCGTCTGCACGGGCGAGTTTGGTTGCCAATCTTTTGTTGACGACCACCCCATCCCATTCTCCTTGGCCATCCTCGCTCGCAAACTTGTTGACAAGGGCATCCCCCATCCAGAACTCTATGACTACCCAACCAATGCCCTCACCATTACCAAACAACAATACATCGACCGACTCGCACCCAACGATATTTGGGAACGGGGTACCTTCCCCGTGGGCCGCCTAAACGATAAGGCGCGCATTACCTTACATATAGTGTGCGCCAACTTGCATCAAATCATCAACGACTTGGCGATGCACCCTCGTCAAGCGGCCCTCGTGTACCACCTTTTTGACCCAAACTTCACCCTCAATCTGGCCCGCATGCTTTACGTTGATATCCTTTACGCGACTTAGGAGCAAAAAGGTGCGTTACCCCTCCCTTATGCACGCCTCATAACCTCCCTCCTTGTCGATGCTCGGAGTGCGATGCAAAGGGATGCCATTCGAGAAGCCAGGGAGGCGGTTAATTTAGAGGCCGAGGAGGAGATCCCTGTTGAAGAGCCCGAGGTTGAGGACGTCGAGATGGGCGGGGCTGAAGAAGAAGAATACAATGACGACGATAATTAAACTTTGAGCCATAGGGTGTAGATTTTGATAGACGCCTTGCAGCAGTGGAATCCCGTTTTGACAGGTTCATCACCCAATACAACCGAGACCAAGCGGCCTATCGGAGGGATCAAGCCGCCTACCGAAGGGACACGAGCATGATTCACCAACTCCAAGCCCATTTATTCGAGTTCAACTTCGGTGGACCGCCCCCAAATTTCTTCTATGATCCCTACGATCCCAGCGCACCCGGGCCCTCAAATGCGCCTCCCCAATGAAGCCCTTGTCTGTGTTAGCTGTTTGTGTGTTGTCGTGTTTGTTTATATAGTGTTGGTTGTGTGTCCTTACCTACCCTTTGTAACACATATGTTATTTATCTATTAAAATTCTGCATTTTTGTTTCATTTGTTTGTTTTATTTTCTCGCACTTTTAATTCGCTTTGAGTTAGGTTTTAGTCCTTTTTGCTTGAGGACAACGTAAAAGTCTAAGTTTGGGGGGATCACAAGTGCGTCTTTCTAAAACTTCACAAATTTTCAAAAATACCCAGAAATTTAAAAAAAAATCACAAAATCTTGAAAATCCAAAAATATTTTTTGTTCAAAATAAATAAAAATTGGAATTCAAATTTTAAAAAAATATCATTAAAAGTAGGTTTAAAGTCTCAAATTGTAAAATTCAAAATGCACAAAGTTGAAATTGACCAAAGATGGAAATTGAGCGAACGTAGGCGACTTAACGAATAAATGTGGAGATTAATAACCCCGGTGACATTCGAGTCTTTCATTTTTATGAAATTCGTAAATCAATCCGAGTTAATTATTAACTCAAAGTTCTTTTTAGCGCCTAATAAGTCGTCGAGGATCTCAATCCTTTCACGTTGATCGGTTATCGAAAATGTGTGTGATATTGCCTTGAAAAATGTGCCAAAATAGATCTCTAAACTTAATTCATCTCGAAATGCATATGGTAACGCAATTAGTATTTTGGACAATGAAGTAGGCCCTCGTTTGTCACTCAAAAATATTGGCCAGAAAAAGTAGCGAAAAATCACCCCTTTTGTAACCCAAATTGAGCCGACTAAATTTTTCCCTTTCGTTTGACAACCCGAAAAACTCCAATTGGCCCGGAATTATGAAAAGGGATAATCCCAGAAAATAAGCCCAAAAAGTGCAGAAAAAGGGGCAAGAAAAAAAAATATCTATGCTTAACAAAAATAGCAAGAAAATAAAAGCATAAAAATAGAAAAAAAAAACTGAGCAAAAGCCCGAAAATGCACTAACGGACATCGTAAGAAAACTTTCTAATTCCAGACTTCCCGTACCGTTCTCATTTTTCCCAATACACCTTTAGCCCCCCAAAAAAGTCCTAACCGAGTTCAAAATTGCGAAATCGGTTACCGCATGGAGAGCAAAGAGCACAAAAAGATAATAAAAGAGATCAAAGATACTAATTAGAGGCAATGTTCCCGTTTTCTTATATCCGTAATCCATTGATGAGATCCGGTTACCATAAATTTCCGTCTTTCAATTTGTGTGCATGAACTTGGTTCCACTACATTTACTCTTATACATCACGCATACCGAGAGAATAGCCACGTTTCGAGTGATTCTTTTGTGAGAGAACTCCGTGAGATTTTGAAATCAAAATGAATTTTCGGATAAGTAACGTAATGGTCAATTGGTGGAAATTCGCGGTTAAATTTCCGACTTCACACACGCGCACTATGATTTGAGACTCTTGAACATGAATTGATGATGACTATTTTCTGGAAAAGTTTGAATTATACAATTTTTGCGTATTTTGAGTTTTCTTTAACTCGAATTTTATGGGTATATTCTCTACAAACCCTCACGAGACACAACTCGTCCTACTAGGGTAACCTAGGGGTTTAAAGGCTTGTTGCATATGCTAAATGCAATCACTCGCCCGTGAAAGAGGTATCCTATCCTATTTTCGAGTTAGACCATGTCTTGATTCTTTTACATTGCTCGGGACGATCAAAGTTCTAAATTAGGGGGGTTTGATTAGGCATATATTCTTCCCATTTATCCCCTTAATTTAGAGGTTTTTATCGCTCCGCAAAGTGTAATTCGAGTGGATTTATATAATATCATTACTGTTGACAAGTTTCTAATGAGTACGCCGAGTTTCGTGTATTTTCCATCTATTTCGCAGGTGTTCAGTGTTTTAATTCGAGTTCCATACCAAAAAGCTTCAAAGGAATACAAGAGGGAAAGGTTTCTGTAAAGGTTGTCAAGATGGAACTGAACCCAAGGGAAAGAAAAATAACCGAACTCAAGGGAAAGAAAAATAACCGATCCCATCCTGGGAAAGCTCCTGTAAAGAACTATCAAGACAGAACCGAATCGAAGTGGGGAAAAAACGAACCGATCCTACACCTGGAAAACTTCCTGTGAAGATTTAACAAGATGGAACCAAACCGAAGTAAAGGAAAAATGAATCGATCCCATGCTCGAAGAACTTTCTGTAAAGGTTGCAGAGATGGAACCGAACCGAACTCCTTAACAGGATCGGTTCTGTTCTTGATTACTCGAACTTATCCACTTATAATAATTAGAATCCTGCTTGCTTCAAACTCTAAAATTTCGTAGATTATAAATTATAAACTCCTCCGAACATGGGTAGGGGGTTTCTGATTCATTAGGGAAGCTTTGTAATTAGTTTTAGAGAAGAAGAACAATAAACCCTAATTGCTTTCAGTTTGCAATTCAAGTAACACCATACTAATTCATGTTTCAATTATTGTTGTAGTTACTTTTCAAATAACAATTTCATATTTGGTCATCCTCATTCATTAGTAAAAATGTTTTCTTTCATTCCAAACGCGTTTTCTTCAAGTTTTCATATGTTAGGCTAAGTTATCAAGGGTTGGGTGCATGAACCCCACCCGATGTAATTCACAATAGTGGGAATAGAGTTGTAATCAGAACATTAGATGAATTGTATCAAAAGTTCATATGATATAACTTTATTTAATCCTTTGCTTACATACTGTGCGTGCTACGATCCCTCATATATGTAATACTTAGGAGAGATAAAAATCAAATTTTAATTCAACCTTTGCTTACATACTGTGCGGGCTACGATCCCTCATATATGTTATACTTAGGAGCATTAAAAAGTCGAATTCATTTAAAGCTTTAATTATGAATCTAGTATCCTTTGAAGTGAATTATTAGGGTGTGGGAGATTGTAACCCGACCTATTTTTCCCCATTCATAGTTAAAGTTTTAGTCAAATTGTTCAAAATTCTGCAGTAGAATAATTGCATTCATAATTTCATTAGTAAATCATTTTCAAAAAAATTGCATTTAGTTGTAGCTATTTCACCATTCAAAATCACCTTTTCCTTTTCTTTAGAGTCAAAATTAGGTTTCCTTCGTCTATCCAACGTCGTTACGACACCGTCGTCCTATTTACCTGAGGATCGATACCCGACTTATCGGATTATTACTTGAGCGATAGGCTTGCACTTGAGCCTAGAGAGTACGCACTTCTGAGATATATTTTTAGTCGCGTCACTCTCTTAACACCTTATTCATCATGTCCATAGACATGGTTGGGGCGTTGGTCAGGCCAAAAGGCATAAGCCTGAACTCGTAAGAACCATATCTCGTTAAGTAGGCAGTCTTTGAGGCATCCTGCTCCCTAATACGCAACTGATGGTATCCCGATATTAAGTCAATCTTTGAGAAGAAGGCAGATCCTCTCAACTGGTCGAATATGTCATCAATTTAGAGAAATGGATACTTTTTCATATCGTGACTTTATTCAAATCCTTATAATCAACACACAACCTCAAAGATCCATCCCTCTTCTTAACAAACAGCACAGGAGCACCCCATGACGAAGTACTCCTACGGATAAACTCCTGACCCAACAGCTGCTCTTTTTGATCCCGTAGCTCCCTCATCTGCGTTGGAGCTATATGGTAAGGTGCGCGGGCTATCGACCGAGTGCCTGGCGCCAAATCTATAACACAGTTTATCTCTCTTCTAGGATGTAATCTCAGAATATCCCGAAATAAATCAGAGAAATCCCTAACAACTGGGATCGAATCAAGTGGTATCACCACCTACTTAGAGGTCTACTCCTTTATATAGTACAAGTGAGTGGACGATCCTCCCTTAGGATGAGGCATCGCCACTAAGAACATCTCCTGATTGGGTGTGGCAAAAATAATACTCCTACTAAAAAAATCAATCATGGCTCTATACGTAACCAACCAATCCATACCAATAATCGCATCGTACTCGGACATATTTAATACTAACATGTCAGCAGGTAAAGTAAATCTCCCAATCTCTACACCCACACCTCTACATATAAAGGAAATCAAAGAACCTCTACTCAACGGTGAATCTACACAAGTGACAGTGCTCTCCGCGGTATCTAATAATCCCATAGCGCGTGAAAATCTCGTGGCAATAAAATAGTGCGTGGCTCCCGTGTCAAATAAAATACGCCCTATAGTCCCCTAAATATAAAACATACCCTCAATCGCAGGTGGATCTTGCAGGACTACGACCTGCTGAAGGTTATAAACCTGACCATACTGGAGATGCCCCTTGTAAACTGGGACTGCTGGAATAGGTGGTGGTGCTGACATCTGTGGTGCTACTAGGAGGACGGTAGGAAACATCGGTCTCTAGGGCTCCTATCAAGCACACTGTTACTGCTGCTGTGGGGCCCAGCCCCTCTCAGGACACTCCTGGCTTTTATGGCCAATCTTGCCACATATGAAACATTTTCCTGTAAAGTTTCCCCCTCTCTGACCCTACTGCCCACGGCCCTGATGGCTGTTACCACCCCTACCCTGGCCATGCTAGCCCTGCTAAAACTGCTACTGGCCCTGATGGCCGTGCTGACCCTGCTGGCCATGCCTAAAACCTCCTTGGATATGTCTGAAACTTCCTAATCTAAATCTCTTAGAATCCCCCCGCTGGGAACTCTGATCACCCTGCCTGTGCTGACCCTGAGCTGACTGTGCCCCACTGGCACCATTACCTCCTGTCCTGCCTTGCTGGATAGATTCTCCTACTCGCTTACCTTATGAAAAATGAAAGCGGTGGTCCTGACAGTGAAGTAATGCTGCATTAACCACATCTCAATAGGGGTAACAAGATATTACCTAGGTGGTGCTGACGAATCCTCCACGTTAACCCATCCATGAACTTCTGGATATTCTTCTCTTCAGTAGGGATCTCATCGGGAGCTATGTTCAGAAGGTTGGTGAACTCGGCCTCATACTCTACCACTGTCCCCCCTTCCTTCTTAAGGTTCATCAATTTCGTGTCATCTCTGTCTGAACTGCTGAGGGGAAATATTTGCGATCGAATCGCACCCAAAACTACTGAATAGAAATAACATCTCTCTCCTTGGCGGTGGTAATGGACTCCCACCACTACAATGCTTCTCCTACTAGCTTAAACTTCGCCACTATCTGCCTCTGCATATCTGAACACTCATACATCCTCAAATGACTTTAGATGTCCTCCTTCTACTGGCTCGACACAACAACATTGGATCTCCCTACAAACTTCGGAGGGCGCACCTTCTGACAGGCATCACAAAAACGTTCCCAAGCAGACGAGAATGCAATGGCCTGGACCAGGGCTACTACCGACGCCTGAGGTGGTGCCTGCTGCACAACTTCTAGTCCTGCATTTTCTTCTTGTGCTACAATGGCAGCAACTTCAGTAGCATTCATCGAACCCTGAACTGGTGCAGGCTGAGGTTCGGGCTGGGCACATCTGGAAACTCGTTACACATGTTGAGGAGGTATCTAAAATGAGAGAGAAGTCTTGTAAGTCCACAGTTAATATCTCAAAATAGCTTAAGAACGTATGATACACAAACGAGTACAGTAATCCTAAAATATAGGGCTCTATATCAAAGAACGCTACGCGAAAACATAACAAGCCGTACAGATCCTAAGGACTCTAGAACTTGATGCTCTGATACCACCTGTGACACCCCGACCAATTAAATACTGGGTAGCTACTCCTTTATTTAAATTAATGCAAAATGTCAAGTTGGTTCTGTTCATAGCATCACTGTCGAAAACATTTAATTAATTACTAACCACCTAATATTTAAAATAGTGAAGTGTCAAATTTTAATGTTCAATTTTCCCATCAACAAAATAATTTAAATCATCATCCAACCATCATATGAATAATCCCATAAAGTAATCAACAAAATGAAATAACAGATGTCTGGAGTAAACAGTCCAGTAATAATGGCAATGCAAATAAACCAAGTGCAATAGTCTGAATACATAAAACCCAAGACTGAAATAAAATGAAGGTCTAAAACTTCTATCACTGAATAGAATGGACTACAAGCCCTAACTGTAATAAATGACTCCCAAAATAAGCAAGGATATATGTGGAGGCGTCTAGTAACGAGAGCATGTAACTTCCACAATAGCTACAACACGTTAATGGAATGGAACTCCTAAGCTTGGCGTCCCTGTGGTTGGGCACCTAAAAGGTTTTTACAAAAATAAATAGATTTGGAAGCAAACGGGTCAGAGCCTGAGGTAAAAATATTTTAAAAGCAGCAAGTGTTTAAGTTATAATATTAAACAACACATATATTAAACATGTTAGTCACGTGCCATCACTTGAGATCCCCACCACTCAACTATTGTGCCCACCTAATGCATCTTTTAAATTCCACCTAGTTATACCACTACCTATCTAGTTTATTATACCCCCATCCTGACGGTTCTTACTATAAATGCCACCCATATTATTTAAATAAATTATATTCATAACTCACACATTCTTTAATCAGATTACTTAGCTCAAGTATTTGTTAAGTTTATACCATTCTTAACTCAATTAAATCCCTTAGTTATCCGCATTTATTAAGTAGCAGTGAATCAGTATCAAGTACATATATAAGTCACTCTCATTACATATATACATATATGGAACCCTAGGGTAAGCTGCGGTGCATGCATATTCTGTTCTCGAACCCTGGTACATCACGTACATAAGGATCACGTGCTCCGAATCGCTCAGGAACCGTTTCAATACCAATCACACATAGTGGAGCCGAATATAGTTCACATACCCATGGGTCGTGTACATACCTACGCTCCCATGGTCAGCTGACTTATGAACTCACAAATAAGTCATTCACAGTCCTATGTCCTTAAGGTACCAGTCTAAATCCCCCCGAAGGCACACAAAGATAAGACGGTACTTTTTCGAAAATTAACCTCCCGTAATATCAAGTATGGTAGGTATGTCATACACATAATCATCCAAATACTAAGTAATCACATAACTTAGGTAATCATCATTTATTATAGATATATTCCAGCCCTATATCATGTGTCTCACACATATAATAATAACATCCCATTTATTCTACACAATAGGTTTAGTGCGATAATTGTCGACGTATAGTTCCGACTACATACCCTATCCCAAAAAGGTTACTAAGTCCCCCGCCCGTCTCTAAGGTTATATAAGTATTTAAAGTTTCCCATTTTCAGTCTTTAACTCAAATTATAAGTGGAGAAAAGTATATTCAGATTCTCAAAAATTTTAATCGTAACCCACTAGTCGAATATTCGTAAGTTTACCACTTAACTTAAATTAAATCTAATAATTTTCCGGGCTTCAAATACCATCCTACTGGTCTTCCCTAAGTACCAATATATTCAATCAATCATTACTAAAGAGTTCTAAAGGTTGTAAGTTACTCAATTATTAAAGGGAAATATTTCACTTTTTTCAGAGGGGTCAATCGATCGAAGAAATGGGTCGATCGATCGATCAAGCAGTTATTTGCCCAGAATTCCTTTAACAGTTACAATGGGTTCTACCATTTTTACACCTCCAAATCACATTACAACCTCCCCAACTCCCCAACTCCCAAATGAGTATACTAAATATGAAACCAACATTACTACATCGGTCTTAACGTTCAAGATTCATCAAAACATCACAGAATATCTATTTCTTGGTTTAAAAGCCATTAATAATACTATAACCCTAGTTTTCCATTATCTTTTAAAAAATCAATATAAACCTCAATTTAATTTCGTGATTTCCTAACTCTTAGTTTATAATTTCATTCACTTAATAATTCCAGAAGATCCACTACATGCAAACCTACCCAAGTTCATAATTTAGTCTCCAACTTCACATTATCATATTTATTCATAATTTGTCTTCAAATCTAATTTATCATGTAGAACATATGCCTTAAATTATTTCAAGATAAATCACTTGCCTTGAATTAGAGATTTTGACCCTCTGAAGCAGACGGTATGGGAGTGATCGTCTATTTTCGATCTATCCGATGGTGGTGACAGTGGTGCAAAAGCCATTAAGGGTGGTTTTCTCCTTTGTTAATTTTCCTCTCTTCCTCTCTAACACCATACGAATGATGTAAAAATAATTTACTTTTAAATTCATGAAATTGGTTCCTGACACGACTCACACGCGCGTCCCAACTTAATTTCTGAAATTGATGTATTTATAACTCGCGGTAATATTAATAAATTCATTAATCATATATTACCATATCAACTCAGTAATATTAAACATAATTATCATAATCAAATACTAACTCTCGTCTCGCTAGTATTTAAATTCGGATTAATTCCCAATTAATTATCCCATTTAATTTAATTAATCCCAATAAATAAAATAAATAAAAATACGGGGTATTACACATATCCCCATAGTTCTACAAATACATGATATAGATTCGCAAGTGTGAGTGTTATTTCAATTTATCAAGTGAAATAACACCTAACATCGCATGATCTAGTATGTACCCAAAGAACATTATGATATGACTGTAGAACTTCCCCCCAAAAGTAAAAAGTTTAAGCCATGAAGAATATTATCATACAGAAACTATGCAGTCCCAAACTGTCTAAACGGGACAATTCGAGAGATCTCATTACAGGGGTAATGACTCTCGAACGGGTCTAAGGTCTATTGAATGTGTACGCATAAGAACTAGAAGGCTAGTATCTATGAGCATATAAGTAATTTAAAATATGTTTCATTTAATTATGTCTTATCACAATTGGAGAGATTTCATTTAATTTAAAGTATGATAAAACCATATAATTGTGCATAATTTGTAATGAATTTTTTTTATAGGAAAGAATCTTACATTTATTATTGTGGATACGTGGCACAATAAGATAAGGAGACATCATATATATATATATATATATATATATATATATATATATCAGATTAGATTAGAGGTATAATATAGAAGCTCATAGTTTAGAAAAGTGTTGAATACAACTGGTATAAATATGTTATTCACATTCTTAAAGAACATTTTCAAAATAATATTTTTTTCTCTCTTGTTAGTCATATCGATTCATCTTTAATAGATAATTAAAATTCTATTGTTTTGTTAAGTTTCTTAAAACCGATATATTTAACTTCTTCTCCTGATCCTCTCATTTTTAAAACGCGTTTCTAATATGAACACTAAATGAATCTAAAATTTAATAAAAAAAAACATGCTTTTGGGTAATAAAATAGTCAATTATATATAAAAGATTTATAACATTGCATACACATCATTCTCATCACTTGATGTAAAAGTAAATTGATTTTTCTAAGACATCATTTGATCAAATTCTTAGAAAACCCCTGCCCCCACCCCTACCACACACGTGCGCGCGCACGCGTGCGCATACACACACGCACACGCACTTCCCCCCTCCCCGCTCCTCCCTCCCCCCACACACCAACACACACACCAACACGCAAGCACATACACACACTTCCACCCTCCCCCCACTGCCCCCCCAACTACCACCACCACACACATCCACCTGCACACACATACATAAAAATAAGGGTTCTACACACACATATACACACATATAATGGAAAGAGAGGGGGAGAAAAATGTACCTTAGAGAGAGAGATAGAGCAACCGAGTGAGAGAGGGAAAAAAAAGGAAGGAATGGAAATAGTGGGAAAAAAGAGGTGTAGGGTTTTTTACTGACAAAGTTGTCACGGACTTGTCAAGGTCTTTGACCGTGACAACTTTCTAAAGTTTTTATGGTCAATGACGGTGACAAGTCCATGACAAGTGTACTTGTCATGAACTTGTTACAGTCATTGACCGTGACAAACCGTTGTCACGGACTTGTCACGGTCATTGACTGTGACAAGGCTGGTCAGCTCAAAGGTGATAATTTAACCTTTTTAGTGTAGTGAACGTATGTGTTGTCAAATCAAAGCATTAATATAGCGAGTAATTTATCTCATATCTCTAACATGTTATGGTATGATTGTTTTTCTCTCAATTATTATGTTGGATTATTTTTTAGAGCCCACTATTGATGATCAATATTGTGTGGAACACTCCATATAAAGTTTGATGAAATTAAACAAGTTAAGTTTGTTTACATATTGCACACTCGGAATAACAATGATAGAGACAATATGTGTCTTTTATGGTTTGAAACGATTTTTCATCTTAGTAGAGTTTGCAAGTTAAACTTACTGTATTAGAGAAAGTATTTACTTTTGATGCAAGGATTGTTTACATAACAAACTAGAAATGGAAATAAAATTCATTCTCTTTTATTCTTGGGGAATCAAGCCATTTGTTTTTCATAAACCCTCAATTCTTTCAATTTTCTTAAAAAATATTTATCTAGACTTAATTGTGAGGGATATTTTTAAAGCATATTTTAGTCCTTCTCAAAGGTTATGGTATTCCTTTGATGTTTTGTATAAAATAAAGTTTGGATATATTTATTTTAAAGATTGTTTTAATCTCGCATCATAATTATAGTAATATAGATGAAACTCTTTAATCTTGTACTAAATTAAATTTAGACTCCTTATAATAATTTTTATGGATAAGATTTTTTGTAATATCTCTTATAAATATTGATAGTCGAGTTATGCCCTTAAGGTATTACAATATCTAACATAAGGATGACCTATGTGGACCAAGTGAGAGATTATGAGAAAATTCCCTTAAAGTGGACCTACATAGATCATATAATCGTCATTGACATGTACTTATTGCATTAAAGAAAATTGAATGTCAAAATCATTATGAATGGTGAAATTAATGGGAGTTAAAAATCATGAAATATGGTTTTAAAGGAAGGTAGGGTACTTATCCCATTACCGATAACTTTCTTCAATACTTGTTCTTTTAGTCGTTGGATTGCTTAAACAATAAAGAACAAATAAATAATCAACCACTAATTCATAGTATTGTCATTGTGAGATAAATGTAGATAAAATTGTAAAGATTAATATTAAGAAGATCATAAGTGGAGTCTACTATTCTAAATGATTATGTGGTGTATCTACATGAATATGAATTTGGCATAAGGATAAATAAATATTTGGTTTTGTTTTGACAAATCATAAGAAAGAAAATTACTGGACTACTATATCTCATTGAATTGCATTTAAGTTTAATATGAAGAGGTCATCAAGACCAAACACGATGTTAATTGTAATTAAATGAATAAAGTTAAATTGTAGTAAAATATTTTATGTATAATGAGAAAAATGTTTTAAATGAACCTTCTCACCTTTTCCAAGGACGTCGTTTTAAAGATGTAAAATTCTTATGAGATGATTATCTCATTATGGTGAGAGTTATATTTAGTGTATATGAAAACTATTATGCTTATGATATTTTACTCATGCTATGAAGAAATGATTGTATAAACTTAAATAAGTTTCCCACTTATGATATTTTTCAAAGTAATACCATTATATTGTATATTCAATTTATACAACTTATGATCAGTGGGAGTAAGTTTATATATTAAATTTATTGTAAAGTACAGAAATAAAATATTGCATGAATTTCCAATATGTAATGAATGAAGTTATGAGATACTAAAAGATTATATGACCACATTAAAGATGACTGTTCATTTTTGGATGATCAGTTATTACAACTCAGATTTACTGGTTTTATGGAAAGTATGAAGTTCACTCTTATTTACTTATGTTTATTTTTGATTAAGGACCTATATAATGAAGGAGTGCAACACAATCCATTGACTATTATGGAAATCTGAATTTGTAGCATGATTTGATGCTACAACTTATTGATTATGATGACGTAATTTAAATTTCGGAACTTGAAGTTGTTAACACTATTACCAAGTTGCAGAAATATTATGATACTGTTGTTGTAACCTTCTTTATTAAGATACATTAGGTATTATGTGAGTAACTAAACACATTGAATGTAAATACCTTTTAAATAAGAAATTCTGAAAAATTTAATCATTTTGGTAGAAAACTCAACTCAACTCAGCTCAACAAAGCCTCTTCCTAATTATTTGGGGTTGTCTACATGAATCCTATTTTTCCATTCCATTATGTCCAGTGCAATATCTTCGGTTAAACCACATGACATCATGTCCTTTTTTATAATATTCCACCAAGTCAATTTAGGCCTACCTCTACCCCTTGTGTTACCATCAATACTAACTAAATCACTCTTCCTTACAGGAGCATCCATTGGTCTACGCTTGACGTGTCCAAACCATCTAAGTCAATTTTCTCTCAATTTATCTTCTAAAGGAGCAACTTTTACCATTTCACGAATTTGTTCATTTTTAATTTTATCCTTTGGAGTTTTACCACAAATCCATCTTAGCATTCGCATATCCACCACACTCATTTTCTGCACATTTTGTTTCTTGGTTTCCCAACACTCTATTCCATATAACATGGCAGGTCTAATGGTCATCCTATAAAATTTACCTTTTAACTTCTAAAGTATACGCCTATAACATAAAATGTCGGTAGCACGTCTCCACTTAACCCAGCCTACTCTAATCCTATGAGTAACATCATCACTAATATCTCCATCTTTTTAGATAATCGATCCTAAATAACGAAAATGATCATTTTTAGTTATTTTTTGACCCTCCAATTTTACCACATCTCCATTTGTCCTCCTATTACTACTAAAATTACACTCCACATATTCTATTTTAGTTCGGCTTATTTTAAATCCTCTTGTTTCTAAAGTTTCTCTCCACAATTCCAACCTATCATTAATTCCTGTCTTAGTCCCATCCACTAACATAATATCATCTGAAAATATCATACACCATGGTACCTCATCTTGTATTTGTCCAGTCAACTCATCCATAACAAGAGCTAAGAGATAAGGACTTAATGCTGAACCTTGGTGTAGACCTATCGTAATTGAAAATTCACTACTTTCTCCGGCTAAAGTTCTTACTGTAGTCATCGCACCATCATACATATCCTTGATCATATCAATATATCTTTGAGTCACTCCTCTTTTATGTAGAACCCACCATATTATATCTCTGGGTATCCTATCACGCGCCTTTACCAAATCTATAAAAATCATATGAAGATCATTCTTTTTCTCCGTATACCTCTCCGTTAATCTCCTCAATAAATAGATTGCTTCCATTGTTGACCTCCGAGGCATAAACCCAAATTTATTCTCAGATACTGTTGTCTTTAATCTCAATTTATATTCACTCACTCTTTCCCAAAGTTTCATTGTATGACTCATTAACTTAATACCACGATAATTTGAACAACTTTGTACGTCCCCTTTATTTTTATAAATAGGTACTAAAACACTTTTTCTCCATTCATCGGACATCTTATTAGTCATTAAAATTCTATTTAAAAATTTTGTAAGCCATGATACTCCATCCTCCCCTAAGCACTTCCAAACCTCAATAGGGATACCATATGGTCCTAAAGCCTTCCCTGTTTTCATCTTTTTTAGAGAAATCCTGGCCTCTGTTGTCCTAACTCTACGGAAATATATATTTTCTCGAGTCTCCCTAAGTTCCTCTATATCTAATCTACTTCCATTATCTCCATTTAATAACCTCTCAAAGTAGTTTTTCATCCTACCATAATATCATCATCTTTGACTTGGACTCTCAAATAATCACTTTTGATACACTTAACGTTATTAAAATCTTTTGTTTTTCTATCCCTAAGTTTAGCAAGATTATAAATACTTTTTTTCCTTCTTATGTGCCTAATTTTGTATAAAGATCATCATATGCTTTTAACTTAGCATCTCTTACCACTTTCTTAACTTCCTTTTTAGCCCATTTATATTTCTCAAAATTTTCTTCATTTCTATTTGTTTGCCATGTTTTAAAGCACTCCCTTTTAATTTTTACTATATTTTGTACTTCTTCATTCCACCACCAAGTTTCTTTAGACTATGGCCCCTTGCCTTTTGATTCTCCAAGAATTTCTTTTGATATTCTCCTAATGCATGTGGACATCTTATTCCACATTATGTTAGTCTCTTCTTCAGTATTCCATGTTGCTTCATTTAATAATTTATCTTTAAATAGTTCAAATTTCTCTCCTTTTAAGTTCCACCACCTAGTTCGTGGGTTAATCTTCACTTTTTGCACTCGTGATTGATTTTTAATATTTATATCCAACACCATTATCTTATGTTGTGGGATTAAGCTCTCTCCCTGGATAAACTTACAATCTTTACAGGTTAATCGGTCTCCTTTTCTAGTAATGAAAAAATCTATTTGGCTCTTATGCGTTCCACTTTTATAAGTTATTAAGTATTCAAGCCTCTTTTCAAAATATGTATTTACTAATACAAAATTATAAGCCATCGCAAAATCTAAGATAGACTCTCCCCCTTCGTTCCTATCTCCGAAATCATATCCTTCATGCATTATCTCATATCCTACACGATCTTCTCCTACATGGCCATTAAAATCTCCCCCTATATAGATTTTCTCACCTACGGGTATTTCTTGAATTAGTTCATCCATTTGCTCCCAAAATTGTACTTTAGTGTGAAGCACTAATAATATTGATTATGTTTTCACCTAATACCAATTTTACAAGTATAAGTCAATCACCTTTCCTTATAATGGTTACGATATCGTCCTTAAAGTTATTATCTACTATTATTCCGACTTCATTATTATTTCTATGTTTTTCTATATAATAAAATTTAAATCTTGTATTTTCTATTTCTCTAGCTTTCTCACTGACCCATTTAGTTTCTTGTAAACAAGCTATGTTAACTTTTCTTCATATCATGGTATCTACCAACTCCATCCCTTTTTCTGTCATAATCCCTATGTTCCAATTCGCTAACCTAAGTCTAGTATCCTGGACTAGCTTCTTTACCCGTACACGTCCAGCTTGTTGCAGGAACTCTTGAGTATTTATCGTCGCATTCGGGCGCCGGTGCAACGCCCCTTACCTATTTTTCGAGACACCAGGTGGCAAGCGCAACGTATCGCTTAAGTGGAATGCCATAGCAATAACACGTATATTCATAGGATTTATATTCATAAGAATCTGATAAAATTTTACACTGGCTATTAGCTACCTAGCGCAACCCTCCTCCTTTATCCAGGCTTGGGACCGGCAGTGTAAAAAAAATAAAAAGTGTAGCACGACACAGGCTGAGTTTAAAAAAAGTAGGCAAAATTTTTAAAAAAACTTATTCTTTTTTAGAGACATTTAAATTTATAATTTGGAGAAATTATTTAAATGGTGGATTTATTTAAATTGACAAATTAAAATTTAAATTATACAAATTATTTTGTGTGATATTTTTGGAAGTAAAAAATTTGAGAATATTATAAAGTAATTTGGATGGCAATTTTGAGTGCACGGTTGACTCCGGATAGGTCAAAATAGTCGAAAAAGAGTACTCGGGGTTAGTAATCGAGTATAGCGGCATTTTTAGGCATAATCGGGCCCACACGGGAGTGTTTGGGCCATTTTAATTGAGCTTATTAGTCTCAAAACGGGATTAGCCCAATAAAATCCAATTAAGGGAATTGGGGGCAGCCATAACTCAACAGGAGAAAACCTAAATATGCAGAGGAAGCTTGGGAGAGAAAATTGGGCATATTTATGGAGCTAAATCAATAAGAGGAGATTAATGTATCTTCGTAAAAATCTCCGTCTACATCAAAGGATCAGACCCTATGAAATTATCCAGGCAAGAAGTTAAACTTTCTTTCATTTAATTAGCGGCATTGTGATTCATATCATGGTGGGTGTAAACCGTATTCATTTTGGGATGTGTTATTATAACAAAATTCATTTTTGGAGGGTATCACATGTTAAATTTGAGTTTTGGGGATTTAAGCGTTAAGGGTGAAATTGATGTTTAATTGATGTGAGAATAATATCATATAAGGCTAGAATACGAATTAGAATCTAAGTCCCAGTTGAAATTGTTGTTGAATTCGGATTATTAAATCGAATTGAGAATTGTTATTCAAGGGGTATTGAGAAAAAAACCAATTTATGAACCATAGAATTTTGAGCAAAATCACTGAGAATTAATATCATATATTAGTTTTTGAACATGTTTATAGATGAAATAAACATAGGAGATAAAGGAATCAAGGTCTGGATTGAAGTTGGAAAGCTTCAGAGTTTAAAAATGGTGGAAAAAGAACTCGGGGAAGATGACCGGTATGTGGTCGATCGATCGATCGACCCCTTCAGTTATTGTAAAACATAAGACTATAGATCTTTTCTTTGAGGTCGTGTGGACGCCGACCTCATATTTTTCTGATTTTTTTTGGATTTGATATGATTTTTCTACGATAGGGTGCGCGAGACCGACATCTTTAGGAAGAAATAAATTTGGGTTATTTGGAGATGTCCGTAGATGAGTGAAGGACTTTGGAAAAATATAAAGGAACATTATTTTATCCTTGTATTAGATAGGGATGAATCCGGGGTATGGATTTAGGAGTATATATAATAAACGACACTCCATAATATATGTAAAAAATATACGAACGTATTCGAATGGGAATTTTGGATGAGTTTAGCATACGGGCTGGTATCTTAAGGTGGAATTTAATTGATAGAAATTAAATGGAACCTAATGCTTAGAGTCTTGTGGTATGAGTATTAATGACTATTAAATTTAATAAGGGTGTTAAACTTATAAACCGAATTTGATGAAATGAATTCTAAAAGGTTAAAATACGGGCAAAAAAAGGGAGTTCGGGCATTTTTCTTGAGTTACCACTTGAAAAAATTAATTGAGGTGATAGTAATTAAATTAAGGGTCTGGGTTTTTACTCTGATATTTCTCAGGCTAGTGCTAAGGGAGTTAGTCACATATTATCTGGTTTAATTTATTATAGAGATTATCGAATAGTGAATTTAACGAGAGGTGTTAACCTTAATAATAGATTTTTGTGTAACAAATTATAAAAGGGTGAAGATACAGACCATATGAGGGAGTCAAAGTATTGTAGTTGGGTGACACTACTTTAATAAATTAATTAATGTGAAATTGATTACATTAATCGGTTTAATTTGATATGTAACGAATTCGGAGGATGAGCGAACCTATGACTTAGATAATAGGATATAAGTGAATTACCTACTGTAATATTTTAAACGAAAATTAGCACACTTCGAGTAGTGAGGGATACTTGAATATATGATGAGACATATAATTGAAATTAAACAATACGTAGGATCTTCGGGAGATATATATGTTATGTATGGAATATATGATATAGGTTATGTGTATACCTATAATGATTTGTATGATTTATTATGTGTATAACATACCTACCAAACTTGCTATCATGGGAGGTTAATTTTTGAAAAAGGACCATCTTATCTTTGGGTGCCTTCGGAGGGATTTAGTTTGGTACCTTAAAGACATAAGACTGTGAATGACTTATTTGTGAGTTGATAATTCAACTGACTATGGGATCGTAGGTATGTGCGTGACCCATAGGTATGTGAATTATATTCGCCTCCAATATGTGTCATTCGTATTGATACGGTTCTAGAGTGATTCGGAATCCGTAGTCCTTTATACAGTGTGTGATGTACCGGGACTTGATTGCAGAGTGTGCATGCACCGTAGGTCCTAGCCTAGGGGTGCTGTATTGTATATATATAATTAGTGAGATTAATATATATACTTGTGATTTATTCTACTACGTGTGTCTGGTAGATGATGCACCAGGACATTATAGCATAATATACTCACACCGCAACTCAGCTTAGGGGTTCAGTGTTGGTATATGTATAACAAAGTGATATATGTATACGTGTGATTTTATTCTACTGTGTGAGTTTATTAGAAGAGAAAGATAGTGAGATTAAAAATAATTATATTATGGAGAGAAATAAACATATACGAAGAAATTTATAATGGGATAAAAGACATGGAAATTTGGTAACATATTGTATGGGTAATACGGGTGGGTACAATAAGTTAGTATGTAGAAGGAGACTTGTTATGGCTAGTTAGGTGGGGTAGCTTAACTAGTAAAGGTAGAAGGCAGGCGTTAAGTGTGCACATTAGATGAGGGGTGAGCTATGTCTCAAGAGAGTGCGACACTAGATTAAATATGAAAAGTGTGTAATTATATTTAATTATTGCAATTTAACCGCTTGCTAAATATTTTAAAAATGTTTTACTTGGACTCCAACCCGTGTCAAAATATTTTCCAAAATATTTTAGGTGTCCATCCATAGGTACGCTCAGTTTTAGGTATCTACTCGGGAATGCGCAGTTGCAGATCATGTGGAAGTTGCAGGGCTTTGTTATAGACGCTTCGTTTATTTACTCATAGAGTAGGAACTTTCAGTACTCACTTGGGCATGTCGCCCTCAGATTTTGTATTTATTCTACTTATTGGACTTTGTGTATCCCTTTTATTATTTCAGTTACTGTTGTATTTTATTGTTAAACCGATAGTTGATTCGGTTATCTTAATTTATGTTATTCATATGTGTAGGATTTAGTTATTAGTTGTGTTGATGGTTTTATTATTATTTATTTTTCGCCTGTTGTTCATTAATGAAAAATAAAATTTGGCACCAGTCTAATTAAATTACTAGGTGGCTAGTAAATTTAAATTTTTTTTGATAATGATGCTAAGAATGAGCCATATCAGACCAACGTTTTATTTTGATCACGGGCTGGCCACCCGGTATTTTAGTAGGTGGGGTGTCATAGATGGTATCAGAGCATCAGGTTCTAGAGTCCTTTGGATTTGTACGACTTGTTACGTTTTAGCGTAGCGCTCTTTGATATCGAGCCTTATTATAGGATTGTTGTATTCCTTCACGCATATAACTTACGTTCTCCTGCGATTAAGCATAGCTGATGCGATTTATATATGAGTTCGATTGGGATTTATACACCGAACAACTTTTGGACGACCAACGAGGGCCGTTAGAAGAACTGCAAGAGGGGAGGCTCAGTAGAAGGCATGTAATATTCTAGAAATGGTGATCGCGATAGAATTCACCATAATTATTATTTATGATAGACGGCGTTAGGATAAACACCAGGGTGCACTAGTTTCCCTAAACACCTTCGTAGAAAGCGGTGGTGCATATTCAGACTCACCCAGTGTGTTCGGTAAAGGGGTGGAGTCAGGGGGAACTTATTTAAAGAGCCATCCGTGAGGATTCGGGAAAGAGGGGGAGTGTAACGGGTTAATGGAAAGAGACAACCCAAAGTCAATTGAGTAGGGTGGAGTGCAGTGACACCCTGTGACACCCCGACTAATTAAATACCGGGTAGCTACTCCTTTATAAAATTAATTCAAAATGCCAAGTTGGCTCAGTTAATAGCATCACTGTCGAAAACATTTTATTATTACTAACCACCTAGTATTTAAAAAGCAAGTTGCCAAATTTTAATTTAAGTCTGATTAACATGCAACAAGTGAAATGAAGAAATAAATAACACCATTCACCATACTGAAGTAAAATGAATAACCATCACAATGGAGTAAATAAAGTCTGGAGGAAAACTCCTCGCTACAATCCCATACTGAAATAAATAACTGAAACAATACATGCTAAAGTCTGAAAACTGAAATGTAAAAGATGCTCTAAATAGAAATGGGCAACATGCCCTACAACGGATAGATAGTGACTCTGGAATCCAAAAGATAGAAGCGTCTATGAGCAAATCCCTGTAGCTTCCACCACCAGCTACAGCTCGTCACCTGAATGAGTACCTATGCTTGGTGTCCTTGTGGCTGGGCACCTAAAAATGGTTTTACAAAGAAAAGATTTGAAAAGCAAACGGGTCAGAGCCCGAAATGTGGAGTTATATTTTAAAAACCTGCAAGTGCTTTAAAAACATTTAAAACATTAAATGCAAAGTACATGTTAGGACGTGCACTCACATTATATTCTCACCTCTCATCTAACTGTGCACTCCTAACGCAAGTACCCATCTATAATGATATAAACCACTAGCTAAGTGACATCATAACTAGCTAGACTGTAATAGTTCCTACCCTTATTACCCGGTTCTATTTAACATAACAACGCTCGTAATTAAATAGAGGTTTAACGTAAACTCAGTTACAAAATATGCCATTGATATAACTATCAGTTAACTCATTATATAACTCGAAACAATACCGTAATATTTTTACAACATTAACATGAGGATTCCCATTAATATAATGTATAATATTCATCTCATAAATATACAATACAAGCACCCCGCAATCTAAGCTGTAGTGCGCACATACTCTGCTATCCATCCCGGTACATCACGTACATAAGGATTACATATTCTGAATCTCTCAGGAATAGTTTACCGATAACATCATCACAAATAATGGAGGCGAACACAGTCACCATCACATGGGTCACGCACATACCTACGCTCCCATGATCAGCGGACTTATTAATATCACAATAAGTCTTTCTATGACCTATGTTCATCGAGGTAACCAATCTAAATCCGGGCAACACAAGGATAAGAAGGCCCTAAGCGAACGTAAACCTCCCGTGATAGCAAGTATGGTAGGTATGTCATACACATAAGATTTTATGCTAAGCATCCACACATCTTAGATATCTCAATATTAATAAAGTTATACTCTACGTCATTATAACATTATTCCAAATCCATATATTTCAAGTATCCCGATAATATATAATTTAAATGGTCGACACGTCTCACGTCGTAATTCCTTAAACTTAAAACCTATCTCAAATAGACTATTAAGTCTCCCATAATTCTCACATATGACATCTGTATACCTAAGGTCTTTGCTTCTGCCCCAAACCTTATTTCATCAACTTATTCAAATTTGTACTATTAACCCAAATATTATCTCACATGACAAATTTCATTTATTTAGAATAATTCCTCAAATTACATTCCAAATAAAGTCCCATCTCATAATCATGCCTACTGGTCTTGCTTAAAGTCAAGGGTATTCATAAAGTCTCTAATAATATTGTCCAAGGGTTAACACCACTAAAATTCAATTAAGGGAAAACTTCATTTATTCTGGGAAGGTCGATCGATCGACCTTGACCTTCGATCGATCGATTTGGTCGATCGATCGACTGATGAATGTCGATCGATCGATTACACAGGTATGGTTACGGACTGCTTCGATTTGCAGATTTGAAAACATCCCAAAACTTATTTTTAAAGCATGATTCTCTAATATAACGTTATAGTAATGTCATATAACCATCCTACAACATTACTAACGTCCATAAATCAATATTTCAACAACTAAAGGCTACATATGGATCAATCTTCATCAAAAACCTAATTTTCTAATTTATCTCAAGAACATTCATAAACCTCATCTTAAATCCGTTTTTGGTATCACAAAAGTCAGTAATTCTCTTAATATGATCTTCCAGTAACATTCTACATGCAACCTATATCCCAAAAATTAAACTAATAACTCCAATCTTATGGGTTTTTCATTATCTTCCAAGAACACATAATGTTTTTGAATAATCTAACATGGAAGAAGCATTCTCCGAAATTTAAATGGAATAAATCACTTGCCTTGATTGTCTCTGGATTTGGTGTTGGATTTGTAAGCTCTTTCTACAGATTTTCTGCAGAATTCCTCCTCTTTCCCTTCCTCTCTAAGCTTTCTTCTTCCAAAGGTGGCTATGGTGGCTAGGGTTTCCTTTGGGAGAGTTGGAAGACTAAATGATAACCTACGTAGCTTTCTAGGTTAATAAGGGTTGGTTATGGGCTTAGTGGGTCTTATCCACATCAGATTTAATTAACCAAATTTTCGTCACTTTTAATTCCTCAAAACATGAAATTACCAAATTACCCTTTAAGTTGCCGGTATGGCCTAAAAATACCCCGGGACCCAAACTATACCCCCGGCTAGTATTTTCTGACTATCTTGACCCTTCCGGACACGTTGGCGCACTCAAAACGACCATACGGATTATAGATTTTAAATTCACTTTTTATTATCAAAATATTATACCGTGACGCGGCGGTCCCACGCGTCTCAACAAAATTTCTAAAATGCCGTATATAAATCCCACGACAAATTTTATAATACCAAGTTCATATATAATCATATATGCACATAATCAAATACTAACTCGTATCACATTAGTATTTATAACCCGGATTAATTTCCAATTAATATACAATTTAATTAATTAATCCCAAAAATAAATATAGTCAAAAGTACGGGGTATTACATACTCCCCCCCTAATAACTGAATTTCGTCCCGAAATTCGAAACTAGAAAGTACCTGCTAAAAATAGCTCTGGATAACGTTCGCGCATCTCATCCTCGCGCTCCCATGTAGACTCCTCGACATTGTGATGCCGCCACTGAACACGCACTAACGGAACTATCTTTGACCGCAGTTTCCTCTCGCTTCGGTCCAATATAGCAATTGGCCCCTCCTCGTAGGAGCTATCCGGCTGGAGATCGATGTCTTCCACAGTAATGTGAGAATGAGCCAAATCATCTCTAAGGTATTTCCTCAGCGAGGAAATATGGAACACGTCGTGAATCCGATGCAAGTGCTCCGGTAGTCCAAGTCTATACGCAACTGGTCCGATCCGCTCAATAATAGGAAACGGCCCCACGTACCTCGGTGCCAACTTCCCCTTCTTCCCGAAACGCATAATCCCCTTCATCGGAGAAACCCTGAGCAAAACCTGGTCCCCCACTTGGAACTCCCTGAAAAACCTCTTCGCATCAGCATAACTCTTCTGCCTGTCTTGAGCTACCCGAATGCGACTCCGAATCAACTCAATCCTTGCCGAAGTATCCTGAATCACTTCCGGCCCAAGTAGTTTGTTGTCCCCCACTTCTAACCAACATGCTGGGGAACGACAAGGCCTACCGTACAATGCCTCAAACGGAGCCATGCCAATAGTAAACTGATAGGAGTTGTTGTAAGCAAACTCCACCAGTGGAAGGTACTGCTCCCATCCACCTCCGAAGTCAATAATGCACATGCGTAGCATGTCCTCCAACATCTGATTGGTGCGTTCTGTCTGCCCATCGGTCTGCGGATGATAAGCCGTACTCAACCGCAATTCCGTGCCCATTGCCTCCTGGAAACTCTCCCAAAACCGCGAAACAAATATCTTGTCTCTGTCAGACACGATATTTAAGGGTACACCGTGGAGTCTCACAATCTCTGAAATGAAGAGCTGGGCATACTGTCCCGTAGTGTAGTCAGTCCTTACGGGTAAGAAGTGAGCGACCTTGGACAACCTGTCCACAATTATCCAAACGGAGTCGTGACCCCTCTGCGACGTAGGCAACCCCGTGACAAAATCCATGGATATGCTCTCCCACATCCACACTGGAACCTCCAACGGCTGTAGCAATCCTGCTGGTCTCTGATGATCCACTTTTACAAGCTGACAAGTGGCGCATTTCGAGACAAACTCAGCGATATCTCTCTTCATACCGCTCCACCAATACTGCCGTCTCATGTCTTGGTACATTTTGTCCCCTCCGGGATGTACCGCGAACCGTGAGCCGTGCGACTCCTCCATCATATCGTGCCGCAATTCTTCCCCTTTCGGAACTACCAATCTCCCATTGAAGCGTAATCCCCCGTCTGAGCTAACGGTATAGGACTCGGCTCCCTCTGCAAGTAATCGAACTATCTGCTCCTGACAGAACGAATCGTTAGCATGTGCCCGTACTACCTTCGTGACAATCTGCGGTGTAACGGTCATCACAGACATGAAAGATCGGGCCACTGCATCCTGGTGTCCCAATTCCTTCCACTTAGCTTTACACACCTCTGCCACCTCATCTGCTGGCCTGCGGCTCAACGCGTCTGCTACCACGTTAGCCTTACCCGGGTGGTACTGGATGTCGAACTGGTAGTCTTTCACAAACTCAAGCCACCTACGCTGCCGCATGTTCAACTCATTCTGTGTGAATAGATACTGTAGTGACTTGTGATCCGTGAACAGCTGAAACTTCTCCCCCAAAAGATAGTGCCTCCAAATCCGTAAGGCAAATACCACTGCTGCCAACTCCAAATCATGCGTGGGGTAATTCTTCTCATGAGGCTTAAGCTTACGGGAAGCATAAGCTATGGCCTGTCTCTCCTGCTGCAATACACCTCCCAGTCCTTGCAAGGACGCATCGGTGTAAACCAAATACTCAACTCCCGGTCTCGGCAATGCTAACACAGGTGCTGAGGTCAATTTGTCCTTCAATTCATCGAATGCCAACTGACAGGCATCACTCCAAATGAACGGCACACCTTTACGAGTAAGATGTGTCAAAGGACCTGCTATCTCTGAGAAACCCCGAATAAACCTCCTGTAGTATCCTGCTAGACCCAAGAAACTACGAATCTCCGTTGGTGTCGTGGGCTGTCCCCACTCCCTCACCGCGGACACTTTCCCCGGATCCACAGATATTCCCTGGTCGGAAATAATGTGACCCAAGAACTGGACTTCCTTCAACCAAAACCCTCACTTCTCGTATTTTGCATACAACTCGTTCTGACGGAGTGTCTGCAAAACCTGCCTCAAATGCTCGGCGTGCTCCTCCTCTGTCTGAGAGTAAACCAGAATATCATCAATGAAGACGATGACAAACTGGTCTAGGAAATCCCTGAACACTCTGTTCATCAAGTCCATAAACACTGCTGGAGCGTTGGTCAAGCCGAAAGGCATAACCCGAAACTCGTAAGAACCATATCTCGACAAGAATGCGGTCTTCGAGACATCCTCCTCCCTGATACGCAACTGATGGTATCCCGACCTCAAGTCAATCTTCGAGAAGAAAGAAGCTCCTCTCAACTGGTCGAATCAGTCATCGATTCGAGGTAACGGATACTTATTCCGTATCGTGACCTTATTCAACTCTCGGTAGTCCACGCACAATCTCAGTGAACCATCCCTCTTCTTCACAAACAAAACTGGAGCGCCCTAAGGTGAGGTACTCCTGCGAATAAAGCCCTGTCCTAACAGCTGCTCTATCTGATCCCGTAACTCTCGCATCTCAGCTGGAGCCATATGGTACGGTGCACGTGCTATAGGTCTCGTACCCGGTAGCAAATCTATAACGAAGTCTATCTCTCGACTGGGTGGTAAGCCTGGTATCTCCTGAAACACATCCGAATACTCCCTGACAACCGGGATCGAATCTAAAGGAATAACAACCTCCCTAGAGGTATCCTCCTCTATGTAATACAGATGAGCGGTCGATCCTCCCTCTGGGCGAGGCATCTCCATTATAAACATCTCTTGCCCCGGAATGGCAAAAACAATGCTCCCGCTGAAGCAATCAATCATGGCCCTATATGCTACGAGCCAATCCATACCGATGATCACATCGTGAACATGCATGTCTAACACTAACATGTCTGCAGGTAATACCAAACCACCAATCTCTACCCCCACTCCCCGGCATATAAAGAAAATAAGTGACCCACTCCCCAATGGTGAGTCGACACACGTAACTGTGCTCTCTGCCGTAGCTAACAATCCTAAGGCTTTCGCGAAGTGTGTAGCTATAAAACAGTGTGTAGCACCCGTATCAAATAACACCCGACCCATAGCCATGGATAGGAAACGTACCCTCGATCGCGGGCGGTGCCTGTGGAACTGCAGCCTGATGAACGTTGTAGACACGTCCATACTGTAGCTGCCCCTGTTGAGCTGGGACTGCTGGAATGGGTGGCAATGCTGCCATCTGTGGCGCTGCAGGAAGAGCGGCAGGAAATATAGGTCTCTGTGGCTCCTGGCGAGCACCCTGTTGTTGCTGCTGTGGGGACCTGCCCCTTTCAGGACAATCCTGCTTCTTATGGCCAGTCTTGCCACAAGTAAAGCACTTCCCTGGGAAGTTCCCTCCCCTCTGCCCCTGCTGTCCCCGGCCCTGGTGGCCGTTACCGTTCCTCCCTTGGCCCTGCTGGCCCTGGTGAAACTGCTGCCCATTCTGTCCCTGTTGGCCCTGATGGCCGTTTGGACCCTGATGGCCCTGACGGAAACCTCCCTGTCCCTGCCTGTAGTTCCCTGACCGGAACCTCTTATTATCCCTCTGCTGGGTACCCTGCTCATTCTGTCTCTGCCCCTGACCAGATTGTGCCCCGCTGGCACCATGTCCTCCAGTCCTGCCCTGATGGCTAGACTCCCCCGACCTCTTGCCCTCGGCCATATGAAAACGGTGGTCCTGGCAGTGCAATAATGCAGCGTTAACCACATCAGAATAAGTGGCTAACGATAGGTTCCCTAGCAGATGCTGACGGATCCTCCAAGTCAACCCGTCTGTGAACTTCTCAATCTTCTTCTTCTCTGTTGGAATCTCGTCTGGAACGATATTCAACAGGTTAGTAAACTCGGCCTCATACTCGGCCACTGTCTTGCCCTCCTGTTTCAAACTCATCAGCTTCCTCCTCATCTCTGTATGAACTGCGGATGGGAAGTACTTGTGGTCGAACCGCACCCAGAACTCCTGAATCGTGAGAGTATCCCTCTCCTCCGCGGTGGTAATGGACTCCCACCACTGTAGTGCAGATCCCACTAGCTTGAAAGTAGCTAGCACCTGTTTCTGAACATCAGTGCACTCATGCATCCTCAAATGCCTCTGTATGTCCTTCCTCCACTGGCTCGAGACTACTACATCTGAGCTACCTGCAAACTCTGGCGGATGCGCTTTCTGAAAAGCGTCTCGTACATGCTCCCAAGCAGACGGGAATGCATTAATCTGTGCTGGCGCAGCAATCGGCGCCTGAGGCGGTGCCTGCTGAATCACGGCAATCGCGGCATTTACCGCTTGGGCTACTATAGCAGCAACCTCAGCGGCGTTCAACATGCCCTGAACTGGAGCGGTCTGGGGTTCGGGCATTGCATTCCTGGGAACTCGTCGTGCACGTCGTGGAGGCATCTGAAATAAGAACAAAGTTTATAAGTTCACGGTTTATAAACTTAATATAGCTGGAGAACGAAGCATACACAAAAAGAGTACAATAGTCCTAAAATATAGGGCTTTATATCAAAGAAAACGCAGCAGAAACATAATAGCCGTACAGATCCTAAAGGACACTAGAACCTGATGCTCTGATACCACCTGTGACACCCCGACTAATTAAATACCGGGTAGCTACTCCTTTATAAAATTAATTCAAAATGCCAAGTTGGCTCAGTTAATAGCATCACTGTCGAAAACATTTTATTATTACTAACCACCTAGTATTTAAAAAGCAAGTTGCCAAATTTTAATTTAAGTCTGATTAACATGCAACAAGTGAAATGAAGAAATAAATAACACCATTCACTATACTGAAGTAAAATGAATAACCATCACAATGGAGTAAATAAAGTCTGGAGGAAAACTCCTCGCTACAATCCCATACTGAAATAAATAACTGAAACAATACATGCTAAAGTCTGAAAACTGAAATGTAAAAGATGCTCTAAATAGAAATGGGCAACATGCCCTACAACGGATAGATAGTGACTCTGGAATCCAAAAGATAGAAGCGTCTATGAGCAAATCCCTGTAGCTTCCACCACCAGCTACAGCTCGTCACCTGAATGAGTACCTATGCTTGGTGTCCTTGTGGCTGGGCACCTAAAAATGGTTTTACAAAGAAAAGATTTGAAAAGCAAACGGGTCAGAGCCCGAATGTGGAGTTATATTTTAAAAACCTGCAAGTGCTTTAAAAACATTTAAAACATTAAATGCAAAGTACATGTTAGGACGTGCACTCACATTATATTCTCACCTCTCATCTAACTGTGCACTCCTAACGCAAGTACCCATCTATAATGATATAAACCACTAGCTAAGTGACATCATAACTAGCTAGACTGTAATAGTTCCTACCCTTATTACCCGGTTCTATTTAACATAACAACGCTCGTAATTAAATAGAGGTTTAACGTAAACTCAGTTACAAAATATGCCATTGATATAACTATCAGTTAACTCATTATATAACTCGAAACAATACCGTAATATTTTTACAACATTAACATGAGGATTCCCATTAATATAATGTATAATATTCATCTCATAAATATACAATACAAGCACCCCGCAATCTAAGCTGTAGTGCGCACATACTCTGCTATCCATCCTGGTACATCACGTACATAAGGATTACATATTCCGAATCTCTCAGGAATAGTTTACCGATAACATCATCACAAATAATGGAGGCGAACACAGTCACCATCACATGGGTCACGCACATACCTACGCTCCCATGATCAGCGGACTTATTAATATCACAATAAGTCTTTCTATGACCTATGTTCATCGAGGTAACCAATCTAAATCCGGGCAACACAAGGATAAGAAGGCCCTACGCGAACGTAAACCTCCCGTGATAGCAAGTATGGTAGGTATGTCATACACATAAGATTTTATGCTAAGCATCCACACATCTTAGATATCTCAATATTAATAAAGTTATACTCTACGTCATTATAACATTATTCCAAATCCATATATTTCAAGTATCCCGATAATATATAATTTAAATGGTCGACACGTCTCACGTCGTAATTCCTTAAACTTAAAACCTATCTCAAATAGACTATTAAGTCTCCCATAATTCTCACATATGACATCTGTATACCTAAGGTCTTTGCTTCTGCCCCAAACCTTATTTCATCAACTTATTCAAATTTGTACTATTAACCCAAATATTATCTCACATGACAAATTTCATTTATTTAGAATAATTCCTCAAATTACATTCCAAATAAAGTCCCATCTCATAATCATGCCTACTGGTCTTCCTTAAAGTCAAGGGTATTCATAAAGTCTCTAATAATATTGTCCAAGGGTTAACACCACTAAAATTCAATTAAGGGAAAACTTCATTTATTCTGGGAAGGTCGATCGATCGACCTTGACCTTCGATCGATCGATTTGGTCGATCGATCGACTGATGAATGTCGATCGATCGATTACACAGGTATGGTTACGGACTGCTTCGATTTGCAGATTTGAAAACATCCCAAAACTTATTTTAAAGCATGATTCTCTAATATAACGTTATAGTAATGTCATATAACCATCCTACAACATTACTAACGTCCATAAATCAATATTTCAACAACTAAAGGCTACATATGGATCAATCTTCATCAAAAACCTAATTTTCTAATTTATCTCAAGAACATTCATAAACCTCATCTTAAATCCGTTTTTGGTATCACAAAAGTCAGTAATTCTCTTAATATGATCTTCCAGTAACATTCTACATGCAACCTATATCCCAAAAATTAAACTAATAACTCCAATCTTATGGGTTTTTCATTATCTTCCAAGAACACATAAAGTTTTTGAATAATCTAACATGGAAGAAGCATTCTCCGAAATTTAAATGGAATAAATCACTTGCCTTGATTGTCTCTGGATTTGGTGTTGGATTTGTAAGCTCTTTCTGCAGATTTTCTGTAGAATTCCTCCTCTTTCCCTTCCTCTCTAAGCTTTCTTCTTCCAAAGGTGGCTATGGTGGCTAGGGTTTCCTTTGGGAGAGTTGGAAGACTAAATGATAACCTACGTAGCTTTCTAGGTTAATAAGGGTTGGTTATGGGCATAGTGGGTCTTATCCACATCAGATTTAATTAACCAAATTTTCGTCACTTTTAATTCCTCAAAACATGAAATTACCAAATTACCCTTTAAGTTGCCGGTATGGCCTAAAAATACCCCGGGACCCAAACTATAACCCCGGCTAGTGTTTTCTGACTATCTTGACCCTTCCGGACGCGTTGGCGTACTCAAAACGACCATACGGATTATAGATTTTAAATTCACTTTTTATTATCAAAATATTATACCGTGACGCGGCGGTCCCACGCGTCTCAACAAAATTTCTAAAATGCCGTATATAAATCCCACGAAAAATTTTATAATACCAAGTTCATATATAATCATATATGCACATAATCAAATACTAACTCGTATCACATTAGTATTTATAACCCGGATTAATTTTCAATTAATATACAATTTAATTAATTAATCCCAAAAATAAATATAGTCAAAAGTACGGGGTATTACAACCCAGGGTTAAATTTTAGGCACAATTTTGGCTCATAAGAGCGGCGTAGTAGTGGTGGTAGTCGTTCACCATAACCATGTAGAGATACCATGGATAACGAGGAAATTGGTGTGTGGTTTAACCCCAGATCCCCTCATCAGTTTTTTAAACAGAGGGGTAAAGGAAATTCCAGTCCTACTCCAAAAGGGTAGGATAGTGGCCGAACATGAAGGAGAGTTACTTATTTATCGAACTTCGTACCCAATGAGGTGGATACGGAGAATAAAAAAGGGTCTGTAAGTTGAAAATGGACTCGTGGTGAAATACAGAAGTGGGGATAGGGAAAATTCGGCTAGAACGATGGGTGCTATTGTAGATTCACATGTGAAACAGGTTTAGTAGAAGTATCATAAATGCAATTATAGTGTGTGGTTATTCACCGTTGAGTAGAGGGGCTCTCTTTAGATCCACCCGCAGGGGAGCGGGTGTGAACACTGAGAGGATATACATATCTAAGGCTATCTCATTTTTAGAGGTAATATTCAAGGTATGGTTCTATCCTAAGTACGGATTGTTAAGCGATGGTGAGCGGTTACAACAAGCCTATCATGTTCGCTGTTCCGGGGTAGGAAGGTCATTTTTATGATGTCTCACTTAAAAGAGGGTCAAGCTCGCGATGATAGTTTTATAAAGTAGACTTCAGAGATTACATAGGTATAGTTATATTGGATCCCTGTGCATAGGGACTTTTACTAATGTAATTCAGGGTATGCCGAGTTTATCGTTGAGTGGAGAGATTTAACTCATTGTTGTGTAGTGAGAGCATAGTATTGTGTGACGCCTTGAGAGATATGGGAATAGATGATTTGATTTATGTGGTAGAAGACAAAATTTGTGATATTATGGTTATGTGCTTGGAATGAGCGAATTTCGATGACCGGCAATGCTAGGGGATAGTGCATACGATAAAGTTCTTTTGAACTTCGTTACGGGAGGTTACACACATGGATCGTAATAAATGTTGGGAGTAGTGAGACATTATTGGATGCTAATGCATCGGTTTTAAATGTTAAATTATTAAACGAGTAGAGGAAACACTTTAAGCTGAGAGCTAATACGATATATGGCCAGTGGAGGAGCCATGTAGTGCTACGACGGATGCACTGAGAAATTTTTTTGCACCACAAGTTAATGGGTGAGGCAGGGTCGCGAAGGACTTAATTTTCAAATTGGGGTAATCGAGAATACTCGTATGACATAGCCAGATCGAGAGTACGGAGCTGAGATTGAGATAAATATATTACGTATGAGACGTTACTGATAATTATACTGAAATGTTTGGGCTATAGTGTATAGAATGGTGGGACTTTACGTTTGATGTTTCGAGATACAATTTATTTGTGCTAGTTATCACCTGAAAGAGGGTCTAGTCTACATATATTCGTGTACATATGTTATCCTGTGTTGCATATTATACTTATGAGAAAGTGTTTGTATTATTATATTTTATCCCGGTGAGTAAGGATATTTACTGATGAGATTCAGAGTGGATATGTTTAGTGATGAGCAAGGATATATAGCTTGTGATTGACTCGCGCTAAGATAATAGTGATAGTAAGGGGCACTATATTGTATGATATCTTTGGTAACATGAAAATGGTCGAGTGTCAGGAAATGGGATTGGGGGTACGTGTTATGGACTGAAGGCCAAACAGATCTCATCGATCGAAAATTCTAGGTAGTAGTGTATCGAGGGAGTTCCTTGTTTGGATTTCACTTTAGGAGACATCCCACGCATGAAACTTAGCGCAACGTTGGAAGTGGGGAGATGTTTGGTCACTAGCACATTGTTTTGGTACCTTGGTTATTATGCATTCAGTTAGTTATGACTATAAGTTGAAAATTGTATTACAATGTAAGGCTAGCTAGTGGAGCCGAGTAATCTTTGTGCAGTTTTGAATGAATATAGGGTGTATGGGCGCCCTGGACAATTAATTTAATTTTAATATAATTCACGTTTAGAAGAGGTAGGAATATGTGAAGCGATCTTAGAGACATGAGAGTAAGGATGTATTCGAGGCTTTAAGTACTAGGCTCATCTAAATTTCAAGGATGAAATTCCTTTGTAAGGGGGGAAGTATGTTACACCCTGTAAATTCGAGATCTTTGAATTTAATTAATTTTGGGAAAATTTAATCATTTTGGTAGAAATGGAACAAATTTATTCATTTTGGGAGAAATGGAACTTATTCATTTTTAGAGACATTTAAATTTATAATTTGGAGAAATTATTTAAATTAGTGGATTTATTTAAATTGACAAATTATTATTTAAATTATACAGATTATTTTTTGTGGCATTTTTGGAAGTAAAAAATTTGAGAATGTTATAAAGTAATTCGGATTGAAATTTTGAGTGCACGATTGACTCCGGATAGGTCGAAATAGTCAAAAAATAGTACCCGAGAATAGTAATCGGGGCTAGGGGCATTTTTAGGCATAATCGGGCCCATGCGAGAGTGTTTGCGCCATTTTAATTAAGTCCATTAGTCTAAAAACGGCATTAGCCCAATAAAATCCAATTAAGGGAGTTGGGGGCAGCCGTAATTCAACAGGAGAAAACCTAAATATGCAGAGGAGGCTTGGGAGAGCAAATTGGGCATATTTATGGAGCCAAATCAATAAGAGGAGATTAATGTATCTTCGTCAAAATTTCCGTCTACATCAAAGGATCAGACCCTACGAAATTATCCAGGCAAGAAGTTAAACTTTCTTTCATTTAATTTACGGCATTGTGGTTCATATCATGGTGGGTGTAAACCATATTCATTTTGGGATGAGTTATTATAGCAGAATTCGTTTATGGAGGATATCACATCACATGTTAAATCTGAGTTTTGAGGATTTAAGCATTAAGGGTAAAATTGATGTTTAATTGATGTGAGAATAATATCATATGAGGCTAGAATATGGTTTAGAATCAAAGACCTGTAGAAATTTTTGTTGAATTCGGATTATTGGATTGAATTGAGAATTGTTATTTAATGGGTACTGAGAAAATCCCAATTTATGAACCCTAGAATTTTAATGAAAATCACTAAGAATTAATGTCATATATTAGTTTTTGAACATGTTTATAGATGAAATAAATATGGGAGATAAAGCAATCAAGGTCTGGATTGAAGTTGGAAAGCTTCGGAGTTTAAAAATGGTGGAAAAAGCACTCGGGGAAGATGACTGGTATCTGATCGATTGATCGATTGACCCCTTCAGTTATTGTAACACATGATATTGTAGATCTTTTCTTCGCGGTCGCGTGGGCGCCGACCTCGTATTTTTCTCATTTTTTTGGATTTGATATGATTTTTCTACGATAGGGTGCGCGAGCCTGACATCTTTATGAAGAAATAAATTTGGGCTGTTCGGAGATGTCCGTAGATGAGTGAAGGACTTTGGAAAAATATAAAGGAACATTATTTTATCCTTGGATTAGATAGGGATGAATTCGGGGTATGGATTTAGGAGTATTTATAATGAACAACACTCGATAATATATGATATGTAAAAAATATACGAACATATTCGAATGGGAATTTTGGATGAGTTTAGCATACGGGCTGGTATCTTAAGGTGGAATTTAATTGATAGAAATTAAATCGATCCTAATACTTAGAGTCTTGTGGGATGAGTATTAAGGACTATTAAATTTAATAAGGGTGTTAAACTTATTAACCGAATTTGGTGGAATGAATTCTAAAAGGTTAAAATATGGGCCAATAAAGGGGGTCCGGGAATTTTGGTTGAGTGATACCACTTGGAAAAATTAATTGAGGTGATAGTAATTAAATTAAGGGTCGGGATTTTGACTCTGTTATTTCTCAGACTAGTGCTATGGGAGTTAGGCACACATTAGCCGGTTTAATTTATTATAGAGATATATAATAAATTATCGAATAGTGAATTTAACGAGAGGTGTTAACCTTAATAATGGATTTTTGTGTAACAAATTCTAAAAGGGTGAAGATATAGACCATATGAGTGAGTCAAAGTATTGTATTTGGGTGAAACTACTTTAATAAATTAATTAATGTGAAATTGATTAGATTAATCGGTTTAATTTGAAATGTAACGAATTCGGGGGATGAGCGAACCTATGACTTAGATCAATAGGATATGAGCGAATTACCTACTACAATATTTTAAAGGAAAATTGGCACACTTCGAGTAGTGAGGGATACTCGGGAATATACGATGAGACGTATAATTGAAATTAAATAACACGTAGGATCTTCGGGAGATATATATGTTATGTATGGAATATATGATATAGGTTGTGTGTATACTTATACTGATTTGTACGATTTATTATGTGTCTGACATACCTACCATACTTGCTATCACGGGAGGTTGATTTTTGGAAAAGGACCATCTTATCTTCGGGTGCCTTCGGGGGGATTTAGTTTGGTATCTTAAGGACATAGGACTGTGAATGGCTTATTTGTGAGTTGATAAGTCAGTTGACCATGGTAGCGTAGGTATGTGCGTGACCCATGGGTATGTGAACTATGTTCGCCTCCAATATGTGTTATTTGTATTGATACAATTCTAGAGTGATTCGGAATCCATTGTCCTTTATACAGTGCATGATGTACCGGGATTGGATAGCAGAGTATGCATGCACCGCATGTCCTAGCCTAGGTATGAGGTATTGTATATATATAATTAATGTGATAAATATATATACTTGTGATTTATTCTACTCGTGTATTTGGTAGATGATGCACCATAACATTATAGCATAATATACTCGCACCGCAACTCAGCTTAGGGGTGAAATGTTGGTATATGTATAACAAATTGATATATGTATACGTGTGATTTTATTCTACTGTGTGAGTTTAGTAGAAGAGAAAGATAGTGACATTAAAAACAACTGTATTATGGAGAGAAATAAACATATACTGAGAAATTTATAATGGGATAAAAGACATGGAAATTCGATAACATATTGTATGGATAATATAGGTGGGTACAATAAGTTAGTATGTAGATGGAGACTTGTTATGGCTAGTTAGATGGGGTAGCTTAACTAGTAAAGGTAGAAGGCAGGCGTTAAGTGTGCACATTAGATAAGGGGTGAGCTATGTCTCAAGAGAGTGCGACACTAGCTTAAATTTGAATAGTGTGCATGCATATTTAATTATTGAAATTTAACTACTTGCTAAATATTTTCAAATTGTTTTACTTGGGCTCTGACCCGTGTCAAAATCTTTTCCAAAACATTTTAGGTGTCCAGCCACAGGGATGCCCAGTTTGAGGTATCTATTCAGGAATGCAGAGTTGCAGCTCATGTGGAAGTTACAAGACTTTGTTATAGACGCTTCATTTATTTACTCCTAGTGTAGGAACTTTCAGTACTCATTTGGGCATATCTCCCTAAGATTTTATATTTAGGCTACTTATCAGACTTTGTGTATCCAGGTTATTGTTTCAGTTACATTTTGTATTTTATTGTTAAACCGATAGTTGATTCGATTATCTTAATTTATGTTATTCATCTGTGTAGGATTTAGTTATTAGTTGTGTTGATGGTTTTATTATTATTTATTTTCCACCTGTTATTAATTAATGAAAGATAAAATTTGGCACCAGTCTAATTAAATCACGAGGTGGTTAGTAACTTTAAAAAGTTTTTGACAGTGATGCTAAGAATGAGGCATATGAGACCAATGTTGTATTTTTATCACGGGCTGGCCACCCAGTATTTTAGTAGGCTGGGTGTCATAACACACACACACACACCCCCCATCCCCCCCCCCAGCCCCACAACTACACGCATACACACACACTCACACACTCATATATACATATATACACACACATACACAAAGGAGAGAGAAAGAGAGAGAGAACGGTCGCTAGAGCGAGAAAATAGAGTGAAAGAGAATGATGGAAAAAAAGAGGCGCCTAGGGTTTTAATTATAAGACTTGTCATGGGCCTGTCAAGGTCTTTGACCGTAACAACTCTTTAAAATTTTCACGGTCAGTGACAGTGACAAACCCTTGTCACGGACTTGTCACAGTCAATGACCGTGACAAGGCTAGTCATCTTAAAGGTGACAATTAGCCTTTTTGGTGTAGTGAGTGTCATGAACACCTCTCACGTGTCTAATGTAACTCTAACAAGCAGTCGCATAGTCATGGGACACTCGATTTGAGAAATGGACTCGAAATAACCGATATTTTTTTGTCGTTTAAATATGGTCACGGACTTTAACTGTGATCATGTTTTATTTTTATTTTTTTATGATATATATAGTCGCAACTCTGGTCCATAATGAAAGTGAAGCAGGTGAAAAGGTTGGTCATCTCTAACAACCATGACCGTGTTTAAATGTTTAAAGCTTGGTTTCAAATTTGGTCCATTATCACTTTTAAAGGTTTGCGCGCATCGTCACTACTTTAGTCGATAACCACACTTGAAGTTTTGTCACGACTGGTCACGACTTTAGTTCGTAACCACGTGTAATGGTTGGTCACGGATAGGTAATGGATTTGGTCCGTAACCACCTGATCACGGCCCTTGTCCGCAACCATCCACCTTATACAACCACACGCCATGGTTCGTGACCATAGCTTATGGTCAGGGATGAGGTCCCTGACCCGTGTTCCTGGTCATGCCTATTTTGGTCACGGATCGGATCCGTGACTTATGGCTCGAATCCGCGACCATCCATCTAATTTGGTGTAGTGTTTGTCATCAATTTCAAAATTTTAAATATTTATTTAGATCTCTTTATTTTTCTGAAAGACATAACATAGTTACTTTTGTATTAATTCATATGGTTCAAAAATTTCAAGAAGCTGGTTGGTTTTAAAAAAATAAGTAACCAACCTCAGAATTTTAAAAGAAGTAACCAAATTCAGAAGATTCATAGGAAAATTCATACTTACAGGTTTATTGGAATTTGATTTAGAAATTTCAATTTGACCCTCAATGGAGAAAAAATACTAGCTAAAACAAACTACTAATCGAAAAACAGAGAAACGTTTTCATAAAATGAACTCTTTATGTAAGCACTAATTAAAAGAAATTAACAATCTTAGAACCAATTTGACATGGTCCTTCAACTTGGATGTCTTTATTTTAAGATCCTTATTTCATTGACAATTTTCAACATAAAATTTATTTTTGTACAACTTGTCTGGAACTGTAACATATATTCGAAATCAAAAAGTTCATTTATTAAAAAAAATAAGAAAATATAAACAAATGTTTTGTTAAAACGAATAAACTCAAAACTAATCATATAGCTAAGAAAAAATATATCATTAACATTCTATATCAGAAATCAAACATTAACTTAAACATAATCATATATCTAATAAATACAAATTAGAATAGATAGGACAATGAAAGAGAAGAGGAAGTGCTAAAATACTGGGAAAAAAGATTAGGTTTTTTATGAGGGAGAGTAAAGGGTCTCTGTTTTAATCTAATGAAAGGACGCATGCGAATATAAATCAAATTACATAGTGTAATTATTGGGAGATTGAAGGACAAACGAGTTAATGCAGAGAAGAAGGAGATGGAAGACCGGGCATGTTACAATGGGTTGGAGCAGAGGTTAGGTGGGGGAATATATGTATTAGGGGAAGAGAAAAAAATTACATGAGTAGTAACTTGTGGAATTAATGGTTTGATTGGGTGCCACATGGCACAATAAGGCATTTTATAGTATCTATATCTAATATAACTATTAAAAAGGGTGTCTCTAAAGAGGAGATGAACATGTGAAAAATATTACTATCTATTCTATTTCTATTCTTGATGTCTACAACTTCTTTGCCTTTTATTCTACCAGCCCTTTTCTATTCCTTCCAATTTATGTGACCATTTGATGCCTTATTTCCATCTTATTCCTCTATGGTGTATACGACCTTATCTCTCCCCAATTTATTTCTTGCAAACTTTGACTGTCTCCCTTCTGGACTCTATTAATAGTTTAACTTTTTGATTCTTCATGTTTATTTTCGTTATTTACCTTATGGGTTCTTTATTCATAAAAAATGTCGCATGGGGTGAGAACCCATTACGACGGTCACCAAAATATAAATTTATGAGACGTATTTTTATTCTTATTTCTCATTATATGCTACGTTTGTTATTTGATTGTTCTCACTTATTATTTCTATTTCCTAATTATTTTAAAAGATGCATGCCCTATAAAAGGGACTTCGTGAGTGACAACGATATAGACAAAAAGAATTACCCAATAAGTCTTTGTTAACTAATAATAAGCAAAATCTATTCTTTTTGTCATGAATTTATTCATATTTTTTATTTATTATTTTCCATGATTGGCTTCAGTTTCATTATGAGTTTTTGTGAAAAATCTCATGTGAAATATTAGACTTTTATAATATTATTTGAAAGAGTTGCTAACTTCTATTACTATTTTATATTCTTTGTCCAAATAATTTTAAATGTATGTGGAATAGGCATGACATATGTTCTAAATGGTTTAGGGCTTTATAGAATGATAATTCTCACCAATATTTATATGTCCTAAATTTTTTATTTTTATAATTGTTGTCTAAATTATGAATGACACATTATTATATAATTTTTTTCTATACCTCTTTACAAGGTTAATATATATAGTTCATCAATGTTTAGTACAATTTGATATATTAACCATAATGAAACCTCTTCAAAATAATATAATCATATAACTAATTTGTAAATTTTGTCGGTATACTTATATTCCAGACAATTTAATAATTTTCTTGATTTGATATTAATTTGAATTTTGCAATCTATGTCGATTAGTGTTCCTATGTGTTTATATGTACATATAGACTTTACAAACAAAATCTATAATATGTCTGCGCATCGCGCGAGATTAATACCTAGTAATATTATAAAAGGCACTTCACCCATTTATTACTCCTAATCACCGAGCCTGTCCATGCGGCGGTAATTCGATCGAATTTTCATTCACTTCAAGACGCACTTCACATCCCCCCACATTTATAACTTTTTCGGTCATTTCATCTCCCCAAAATGAGATAATCTATGTTCCCACCTACTCGACTTCTCTCTCCCCCACTCAATCACACCCATTTCCACCGCAATTACTCCACACCACCTACCCAGGGGTGTGTTTCGGTCGGATCGGAATAGGGGTGTTCGAAAATTTTTCCAAAATTTTCAGAATTTTAAAATCCTTTCCAAAATCGGAAAAATAAATTTCGAAAAATCAATTTCTTTTCCATGTCAGCGATTTCGGAATTTTTGGATATTTTTTTATTCGAAAAAAATAGGAAAATTCGGAAATATCAGTTTTATCTTTTTCGGATAATATCGAAAATACAAAGTTATCAATTTTATCTTTTTTATTCCACTTTTTTGGGGGGTGGGGGTAGTCTTATTTCCATACAAATGTCAATTTTAATAAATATTGAGTATTGATGCTAAGATTAAAAGTTGAACCTGGTAAGACCAAGTGAGCATTGCACATTACTATGAGAAAAAATAAGCAAAGAATAACACCAATGTTAATAAGCATACAAGAAAATACTAAGTTATTTTTCCTATGATTCCATGAACATCCCAATCATAAATTACAATTATTTACAGAGTTATAGAGATATAACAAGATGCAGACAATATATGATGACTATACTGTGTTTCAATGAGAAAAGATGGATGAAATCATTGATGGCAAGTTAAGTAAATTGAAGGCTCATATATGTTTAGCAAATAGAGCTACAAAACCGTGTTTACTAGATCGTAGATGAATGAGACCATACCTGATTGAGTGAGAGGAATGAGAAATGAAAGGATTCAGGAATGAGAGCGTCATGGTCTTTCTAATTAGTTTAGAAATAAGAAAAGAAGGGGGCAAAAGAACCTTTATATAGGTAAAAATTAAGGATTGAAATTATTTTAAATGAATGGGTGTGATTGTTTTAAATAAAGGGTGAGATTATTAGGAAATGTGATGAGTAAAAATTATTAAAATGAATAAAAATATTATTATTTCGGAAAATATTTTGGATAAATCGGATCGGCGTGATATCGAAATTTTCGGAACGAAAAATCGAAAAGTCGGAAATTTATATTTGATTTCCAATTCCATTCCAATTTATATCGGAAAAGTCGAAAATCGAAAAAATTCAAATCGAAAAAATTAAAATGATGCCGAAATTGGAAAAATTCGGATCGAAAATCGAAAAATTCGAAAGTTTGAAAATAATTGACACCCCTGCCGTATCCATTTTCTTACCTATTTCCTGCGCAAATGTCTCTCCTCTATCCCATTCCTCCTTTCAAATCAAACCAATGTCTCCCCTTCTCTTTAAAACACAACCAACAACCAATAAAAACAATACCGTTATTCCTCATTGCAACTCAACCTTTTTATCACTGGGATCACTCTCTCTCTCTTTAATATATATTTATTAGTTAGTTTTACAAGCGGGTCCAACTAATAATTTCAACCTATCTATGTTCACACACTCAACACCAAATCCATCGACTTTTATCAACCTATATCTCAAGGTTTATATTGGGTTAGACTTTTCAGATGCTGGTTTACTAGCCACTTCTTCCTATTATTGGAGGTTGTGCTCTTGCCAATGTTATAGAGCATTACGGTCGGTGAGTGAAAAAATAACTTTTGTGTAGACTTTAGTTGTTATATGATGTGGATTTTAATTTTAGGTGATGTTTTCTTAAATTTTGTGGTGTGTTTAGTTTTGGTTAACTGATCTCAACCTTTCACTCCGTACCCGAGTACGATGATGAAGGTTCCCATCAAGACAGGTGGTCAATTGGTCAAGAATACGTTGGAAAATTGGACTTAAATGGGTTTAAAAAGCTGTCCAGAATTTTCTGGACAAAATTTTGAGCAACTTTGAGCTCAAATTTAGGTAGGACCCACACTACGAAAACCGTGGGACCATATACGAACGTGTTCACCTCCGCAAGGAGATTAACGTAGTATATTCATACGTCCAATTTTAATAAGTTATGAATGATAAATATGTCCCTAAAGTGACTCACAAAGCGATGAAAGTTAATGAATTGGGTGTGTTTTAACTCTTGTCCCACATTGGAAGAGTAGTAGAAATTTGATGAGTTAATAACACCCCAAGTATGAACTAAGGCTTGGATTAGCTAGATTACCTTTCCATTCTATTGAAAGGATAAATGAACCTTTAGATTTAATTCACACCGATATTTGTGATTTAAAATTTGTTCAAACTAGAGGTGGGAAAAAGTATTTTATTACTTTTATTGACGATTGCACAAAATATTGCTATGTTTATTTGTTACATAGTAAAGATGAGGCTATTAATGCATTTAAACAATATAAGAATGAAGTTGAGAATCAATTAAGCAAAACGATAAAGGCTATTAGAAGTGATAGAGGAGGTGAATATGAATATCCATTTGAGGAATTTTGTTCTGAAAATGGGATTATTCATCAAACAACCGCTCCTTATTCTCCTCAATCGAATGGTGTTGCTGAACGCAAAAACCGTACTTTGAAAGAAATGATGAACTCAATGTTATTAAGTTCAGGAGCTCCAAAAAATTTTTGTGGGGAAGCCTTACTTTCTGCTAATTACATTCTCAATAAAGTACCTCACAAAAAGACTCGCAAGACACCTTATGAATTATGGAAAGGTCGAAGACCTTCCTATAAATATTTACGAGTGTGGGGATGCTTAGCCAAAGTGATGGTTCTTAAACCTAAAAAGGTAAGAATAGGGCCAAAAACCGTGGATTGTGTATTCATCGGTTTTGCAACTAATAGCAGTGCATATCGATTTCTAGTTTGTAAATCTGACATTTCGAACATTCATGTGAATACGGTTATTGAATCGAGGGATGCTTCATTTTTTGAAAATGAATTCCCGTATAACATGACCCGAGAATTTGGTCCTTCTAAAAGGACAAATCAAGCTACTACAAGTGATACTCATCAACCTATTGAATCAATAGAGGATGAACCAAGACGTAGTAAAAGAGAAAAAACCTCGACTTCTTTCGGTCCGGATTTTCTAACATATTTGTTAGAAAATGAACCTCAATCATATAAAGAAGCTATATCCTTACCCGATGCTTCCAATTGGAAAGAAGCAATTAATAGTGAAATTGAATCCATATTACAAAATCATACATGGGAACTAGTGGATCTTCCACCAGGTTCAAAACCGTTAGGTTATAAATGGATCTTCAAAAAGAAATTGAAGGCCGATGGATCAATTGATAAATATAAAGCTAGACTTGTAGCTAAAGGCTATAGGCAAAAGGAAGGGTTGGATTACTTCGACACATATTCACCGGTAACAAGAATAACGTCCATTCGGATGTTAATAGCAATAGCTGCTATTAATGGACTTGAAATACATCAAATGGATGTAAAAACTGCATTTTTAACGGTGAACTAGACGAGGAAATTTATATGGAGCAACCTGAAGGGTTCAAAGCTCCCGGACAAGAAGGAAAAGTATGTAAGCTTGTTAAATCACTATATGGATTAAAACAAGCACCTAAAAAATGGCATGAAAAAATTGATAATGCAATGTTATTAAATGGTTTCAAAATTAATGAATGCGATAAATGTGTTTACTTTAAATACATTCAAAATGGATATGTCATTGTATGCCTCTATGTTGATGATATGCTTATCATGGGTAGTAACTTGGAAATTGTCAAAACTACAAAAAAAATGTTGAGTAGTAGATTTGACATGAAAGATTTGGGAATCGCCGATGTTATATTAGGAATTAAAATTTCTAGAACATCGAATGGACTTATATTATCTCAATCTCATTACATAGAGAAACTACTTGAAAAATTCAAGAAGTATGATATTAGTCCTACCAAGACACCTCTAGATGTAAATTTACATCTAGTAAGAAATAATGGTGAAAGCATATCTCAACTAGAATATTCTCATATTATCGGCAGTTTAATGTATATCATGAATTGTACGCGACCGGACATAGCATACTCAGTAAGTAAGCTAAGTCTATTTACGAGTAATCCAGGAAGAGATCATTGGAAAGCTATATTGAGAGTTTTGGGTTATTTAAAATATACTCAAAACTATGGACTGCACTACTCAAAATATCAAGCTGTTCTTGAAGGACATTGCGATGCAAATTGGATATCCGATACAAAAGACTCTAAGTCTACGAATGGGTATGTGTTTACCCTAGGAGGTGCAGCCGTATCTTGGAAATCCTCAAAACAAATGTGCATTGCTAGATCGACAATGGAATCTGAATTCATTGCACTAGACAAAGCTGGAGAAGAAGCTGAATGGCTTCGAAATTTCTTAGAGGATGTTCCAAATTGGTCTAAACCTGTGCCCGCAATATGTATACATTGCGATAGCCAATCAGCGATTGGAAGGGCACAAAATCACATGTATAACGGAAAGTCACGACATATTCATCGTCGACACAATACCGTTAGACAACTTCTCTCAAATGGAATTATCTCAATTGACTAGGTAAAGTCAAAAGATAATATATCGGATCCACTAACGAAAGGTTTAAACTGAGAGCAAGTTGAAAGATCATCGAGAGGAAAGCCTATAAATAAATAAGAATTAATATAGTGGCAACCCAACCTAGCTGATAGGAGATCCCAAGATCTAGGTTCAATGGGCAAACCGAACTACATTGTATTCAGTAAGCACTGGAGGATATTTAATCCTATCCATTCCAAAGATGAGACAGTGCATATCTGCCGCGAAATTAGGATAAGTTATGCTTTTAATGACATCTATATCTTAGTACGTCTAAGTGGGGTATTACAGAATACTCTTTATGGAAGTCACCTATGTGAGTAAGAAAGGGGCCACTTCTATGAGAATAACGAAAGGCATATTCTCTAAAATACTTACGGAACCAAGTGGTGTTCACGGCCAAAATGAACACAAACGTGAGAACCAACTGTGCTAAAGAATTGTTGTGTGAATACTGTTGTCTAGGTTTACAAAAACGGTTGACGGTTCAAGGACGTGAAGTCTACTGATTAACCAAGTAAATCCGATAGTATATCACTAAGGAAAGTTCAAGGCAACTAGGCTACTTCTCCCGATGCAATAAGTCTTCAGTTTTACTCAACTTGTGTCTGCATCTGCATAAGCATCTGTTTTGTTTTATTTATAGCGATATATCATTCATGTGGGGGATTGTTGGAAAATTGGAATTGAATGGGTATTATAAAGCTGTCCAGATTTTCTGGACAGATTTTTGAGCAACTTTGAGCTCAAATTTAGGTGGGACCCACACTACGAAAATCGTGGGACCATATACGAACGCGTTCACCTCCGCAGAGAGATTAACGTAGTATATTCATACGTCCAATTTTAATAAGTTATGAATGATAAATATGTCCCCAAAGTGACTCACAAAGCGATGAAAGTTAATGAATTGGGTGTGTTTTAACTCTTGTCCCACATTGGAAGAGTAGTGGAAATTTGATGAGTTAATAACACCCCAAGTATGGACTAAGGCTTGGATGCCTTGGGGTATCCCAACTCTTTGAAGGGGAGATGACCTAAGCTATGCACGGGTTGACTTTCGGTCAAAAGTCCACACGCGCGCGCGTCCTTCAGTCCGGCTCGGCTCGGCTCGGCTCGACTCGACTCGGGCTCAGGCTTATAAAATGCTTCTACATTTTTGGGCCGAATTTATTTAACTTTCTGGGCTTTAATTATTAATTTATTATGAAATTAATTAATTAATTAATAAACTGTTGACAGTTATTGCCAACAGTCAACCGTTAATTCGTTTTACTGTTTTGACAGTTATTTGCCAACCGTCACCTACTTTGCTATAAATACAGATGCCTCCCTCCATTTTTAAGAATGAAAAATTTCCCTCCTCCAGAATTGCTGTCATTTTATTCCTCTCATATCTGTTCCAGAAATTCTTTTTTCTGCATAACATATCTTGCATTGTTGTTGAGTAACAGCCACAAAATTTGAGTTCGTTGAAATTAATTATTGTTGTGCTACATAATTAATTGGAAAATCCGTTCTATCTTGGGAGACTATATTCATCAACCTCGGAGCACATTGGAGGGAATAAATTGTCTTAAGGAGACTGTTCATAACAGGGCTCGGATTTATCTTTAATTCTTTTATTATTTCTGCAAATTCAAGTAAGTGTTTCATTTCTGTAATTCTGTTTTAATTATGTAATTAATTAATAATTCATAATTCTGTACAATTGTTATTTATAAATAGTAGACATAACAGAATATACTAAGGTCAATTGTTACTCGAGAGATAACTATTATTATTTTTTGCAACAATCTTAGATTGTTATTTGGAAGTGATTGCAATGAGATTTTTTTATGTTTGATTAGATTTTAAAATAGTTTTAAATCCACTGATTGAGGAGTGAATAAGGATCATAAATAATTCTGAGTACAAGTAGTCTGGGTAATATCAAAAGTGTAATTACTTTTTTACAATGTTTTGTGAAAATTATTTTTTATAGGAAAATGACTTTCAATAACAGTGGAGAATGTCAATTAATTGATGTACTCAAAGAGACTCACTTATCAATTACTTTATTTTTAATTAAAAGCACTGTTCTAAAAAACTCGCCTAGGCTCCGCCTAGGCTTGAGGCTTGGGAGAAACCCCCCGCCTTAAGATTTTGATGCCTTATGCTTGGTAAAACCCTTAAGGCATACTTTTTCTCTAAAAACAACAATGCTTTAGTGAAACGATATCGCCTTTTAAAGATTGTTTTACAAACCGGACCATTATCTCATCCAAAATAATCAAATAGTATTTTTATTTGTAAATATTCAGACATATTTTTATGATATGTACAATTTTAGTATTTTAATAGCCTTGTTATGGTTAAAAAATATTAAAATATATTAAAAACGCTTAAACGCATTTTCACGCCTTTTTACGCCTAGGCCCGCCTAGGCTTCTAAGGATTAAGGCTTGGCCTCCACGCCTCGATCACGCCCCGCGTTTTTTAGAACCTTGATTAAAAGTGGATGCCACTTGAATAATTCTCTACCATAAAAGCCATACAATATTTATATCTCTCGATTGTTATTTCTTTAAAATATAATATCACGTTACAGTTCGTATATACAAGGCTTCTTCTCCAAAATCATCCTAGATTGATAGAGAGCTTGGCATTCACACAGCACTGTGAAAGGTCATATGAGCAAAAAAAACATATAACACTGAGTTCATTCATTTTATCATGGAGATGGATAAGTATGCCCATACATTTAGCTCATAGTGGAAGAACATCAGGTAATCATGACGTAAATATTGATGGTATTAAAACATTCAGGTAATCATTACATAAATGGAACTATACTTATAGTTATCACCATATTACAACCACCGAGTAATAATTATCGTACGATATTTTCCACCACCATTTTCTTCCATACAAGTTTTCTAATCCTCGTTGTTTATGTTAGGAAATAACAATTTGCACATTTTCTCGTAAGAAGTTGTTTATTGAGGTGATTTTTTTTAATTGTCTCATATATGCATTTATGAGTTAAACTAATATTATAATAACTTAGCCAGTGCATCGCGAAGATTTATAATTACCATCATATATAACATTACCTATTAATAAAACACTCTCTAATCGTCGAATATATAATATTAAAATTGGTGTCTCTTGATAAGAACCAAAAAGTGTACATTTTATACTCCGAATAGACGCATTTTAGTTGCTAATTCTCGACAATTTGAGTCTTATGCACGTGAATGTTCAATGTGTAGTCTTAATTGCATTTGCGGTTTTAAAAGCATTATTTCGAGGCAATTAGCAGTCAAATGGAACTAATTCCCCATTCCCGTAACCTTACCCGAGCCTAAACCTACCTCGCACCCATGTGTGCTTAGTTTGTGCCCTTTTATATTTTTTTTAGATTTTTAGTTAGAGTCGTTTTATTTTTAGGTTTTATTTTAGATTTATTTAAAAATTTTAGGTTTTATTTTCTATTTTTCTATTTTATTTTTATTAGTGTAATTTTATTTTATTTTGATTTTTATTAGTTTTTAGTTTAGTCTTACTTTATTAGAATTAGCTTTTAGGAGTTTATTTTTAGTTTATTAGATTTTATATTTTTTATGACTTTTGTTTCATTTTTTATTAGATTTTTCATTTTTTATTTCGTTGATTTTATTATTTTAGTTTTTAATAGCTTATGATTTTATTTTCTTAAGTTTTAATATTTTTAATTTTTTTTTAGTTAGTTAGTGTTATTTTTAGGTGTCCAAAATAAACACGCACACACACATAACCTATACCCCCATACACATAAACTAACACACTCACACACACTTATCTTACACCACCACACACCTCACCCACACCCAATCCTAACCCTACCCATCTTCTTCCTCCATCACCATCTACACTCTCTCTTCTCCATTAACAATACACACACCATAACCACCCAACTCACCACCACAAAGATCAAACCAACCCGAGATGCTTGTCCGCCTTACACCAGTTGCCCAAACCATCGGCGTCCCTCTCGGCGCCAGCTCCTCCGACGAAAGCCGCTGGCGACAGCCCCTGCTATCGAAACCACCACCACGAACCCGGCGCCTACCTCCATTCCAAATCTCCAACCCCCTGCAATCCCGAGAACTCCTAAATCGAGACCCATATATGTTCAACCTCCTACCCATTTCCAGTTGGCGACCACCTCCGGCGAGCCACACCTTCCAACCCGGATACCTGTTCCAAACTCGCCTAAACCCGATTCCCATTTCCAAGACCCAAAACCCATTTCATTTATAAGCCAAATCGTAACCTGCATAAACCCAAGCTAAAGAAACCAAATAAACACCACATGCTTAAAACCCATTTAAACCATTTACCCCCTTTTCCTAATATACCCCCAACTACCACACTTTAACCCAACTTCCCAAATTTTTCCACCCAAATCAGATTTTTATTCCCCTCATTCACATGACCTCACACCTCACAACACACATGCACTTGTGTGTCACCTAAAATATCCTCCTACACCATAACCACATGCACACCCTATCTTATTTACCCAATTTACCCACATGCTCCATGCGTACTATTTAAGGAAGAAGAAGACCATTTTGAAATAGGCATTATCATATATATTTTAGAGAGAGAAACACCATTTTTTAGTTTAGTTTTTTTTAGGTTAAAATTTGTTTTATTTTACTTTTTTTAAATTAGTGAGAAAAATAAATTAGCGAGACTCCATTTTTTAGGGTAATTATTGATGTAATTCTGGTTTGATCATACAAATTGGAGGGATGTAAATTACAAATTCAAGGATTGGAGTTCAATTTACTCAAAGAGATTTGGTTTGATTGTTCTCTTCTCTACTTTTATTTTAATTTCCTAGTTTATTTGATTATCATGTTTAATATCATGTTAGGCTAAATCCCCTTTCAATGGGTATGGGGAACCCTTATTTGATGTTATTTTAATTTAATTAGTTTGATTAAATGAAAATTCCCTTTGAATATTAATTTTGATCCCTCACCCTTAAATTTACGCCTCAAGAGAGGGTAAATAATTTTCGAGAGAAAATCGAAATTCTAAGTTATAATACTCATTTTAGATTCGAACTAGAGATATGGGTTTTTTAAGTATGATATTATTCCTTGAATTTCAACTCTAAAATTCATTTTCTAGATTTACATAAATTTTGATAAATCGATCCTAGCGGGTGATTAATTAAAAGGAGTGAAGATATATTTTCTAAAGTTGGGGGGGGGGGGGATTAAACTTAATTTTCTAAAAGATTACTACTAAAACTACACTTGCAATGAGAGTTGATTTGTAATTTTGGTATTAATTTGAGAAAATTCAAATAATTAAATTAATTAGTTAGAATAGCTAAAATTTGTGGTATAGTCTCATTCCTTGATTGTTCTCACATTTACTTCATCACTTATTCTCTTATTTTAGTGTTTGACTTTGTTCAATTTTTTTAGTCACTTTTTAGTTACTTGTTTAGATCTTTGATTTAGTTAGTGTTATTTCACTTCACCTCACCCAAAATTCTTTTAATATTGAAAAAGCTAAAAAAAATGCAAAAATCCCAAAAAAATAAATAAAAAGTGAATTACAATTGAGTTTGTCTCTAGCTTTACCCTTTGATGTGTATTAGCATCCTTACTTACCGCTCTACACTTGAGTTTGATATAATTTTTGTAGGTAATTGAGGTTTTGATTAGAAGACTTTCAAGCAACGACGAAATATACCGAAAAGCTCTCTATCAAATGGCCTCGTTGTCATTCTTGGGAGTGTGAAGCACTTGGAGCGGATTTCATCTTTTAGTTCATTTATTTCCTATATTTTGTTGCATTTAGTACCATTTTTTCTTTTTATTAGAAGACTTGTATTAGCAGTTAATTAATTCCCTTGTATTGCGGCGCATAGGGACACCATATTTTTCAATTTTTAAATTGTAATAATTGAAGACAAGTGTGATAGGGAAACCGAACAAGGTAGGGAGAGAGCGTCTAATGGCAAGGAAAAGAAGCCTCTCTACCTTGGGTCGGTAGGATTCCCGGGGCCAACTGAGATTAGCGTGATCTTCCCCCAGTCGACTCAATTTTTTCCGCACCCCATGGCAAAAAAACCATGGGAGGTACATTTCTAAACCCTCGCGCCTCTCCTGTTAGCGAGTCAATTATTTTGTGTGCTCTTACTTGATTTTATACTCGCATTTATTTTTGAATGGTGTGATGAATTAATTGACTAAGACCTACGCCCGGTCACTCACGAGAAGAGATTTTTTCACCCGACTCAGTCGCTTACCATTTGTGTGCTACCCAACCCATCACTAAAATTAAAATCAATCAACTAGTTAGCCCACTAGGAGAACATTTTTGCATCGGTGATCACAAAGAAAATTCCGTGAATTTTTATCGCCCGCGGACTTAATTAATATTTAACTACCCCTTTCACTAAATTTAAAGATAAAAATTGTTTATGTGCTAGTTAGGAATTCTCCTTAACTTGTGTGTGTCCAATTCCATTCAATTTCGGTAGTCAGTTTTAGTGAGTTCGTCAAATTTAGCGAGTCCATATTTTTCCCGACCTTTTCTTCCAAAAAAATCCAAAAATATTTCTTCCTTTATTTTTACAAAAATCCAAAAATATTTTCTTTCTCTCATTTTTAGAAAAATCCAAAAATATTTTCTTTCCTTTAGAAAAAATTAAAAAAAAAAAAAAATTCTCGTCATGGCCGAAGAGCGTCCCTTGTGGGACTACTTTGGTCATTTTCCATTGACACGCAACACGTCTGAGAGTGATCTCGAGCCATCTCTTTATGATATTCTCAGTGGTTTCACCTCTCTCACCAGTACCGTTGATACTCTTGACCCGTCCATGCACGTACCTCATTTTCCATCACCCTCGGTGTCATGTTTCGATGTGTCGCGTACCTTGTTGTGCACCCATTGTTCCTATGCCGATCACCTGTCCCATGAGTGTCCTTACTTATCATATCCCTACGAACCGACCATGGAGCATGTGTATCCATATGACACTGTTGCGGAACCCACCTCAGCCTACTATCCCGATGTATCTAATCCCGAGTTGTGTGACTACCCTAGTTATTCGTGGAGGCCTGATCACCCTTTCACGCAATACGAATCCTAATCCGATGTTGTGGATCCTCACACGTTCCACCAGCCATCATGGCAACCTTGTAAACCCATTCATGATCAATACCCTCACTATGCACCCCATGAGTATCAACCATTTGTCCATCACGAAAGCGATTCTTTTGTATATGATGAAGTTGGCCCCACTCCACACACTTCATTTGAGTATTCTTCGTACACTCATGATAATAGTCAGTTGTGTCCACCTCAACCATCGCCACCACCCATCAATCCACCACAATCCTCCACCTACACTCTCAAGGCACTCTTGCAACAATTTATCATCGAGCAAGAGCAAGCCACTCAAATTAAAACTCAAGCTCTCCAAAGGCTTGAACAATGCTTTAATGAATTTGAGTGTGCGAGAGAGTCGGACATTCCCATGCATCCACCCATTGTTTCACCCCGAATGTGATGATGATGTGTCCTCTTGTGACACAAATTTTGAGTGTGACCAACCCACCACCCCGAGAATCTCGAAGTTGATACCATTACATGGTCCGGGTCCCAAGTCGATAATTGTGTTGACTTATCGTTCATTCGTGAGACTGATTTGCTCCTGTTAAATCCAAAGGAACCCACATTTGAGGTTCCAATTCCCTTTCCCATAGAATCCAAAAAATTTCCCGAGTCTATGCATATTGAGCACACTGCGTGTATTCCCGAGGAACCACTTCATTCTAGGTTAGCTTCAGCTGCGACTGCTCACCATTTTCTCGAGATTGAATTCGAGTTGGTTTCTACCTCTCTGGACATGGATCTTGTTCCACCATGCTTAACTCATCTTGAGCTCATTATTTCTAGTGATTCCTCTATCTCCAATCTTGGTACCTCGTTTGAACCAACCTCCCCATTCATTGGTGATATTGTGGTGGATAAGTTGATCACTCACTCGTTTATTTCCACACTTCCTCGTGTGAGTGCTCTTGCGGATCACTCCGAGCCTCATGAGGAGTGTGTGTAACCTACTCTTGAGTTAGATAATCTTCCTCTACCGTTTATCCCACCAGATCTACCCTTTATCCCACCCAATACACCATTTATCCCACCCGACCCACCCATTATCCCATCACCTAGTTTGGATCTAGATCTTATACCATGCATGTTCCCAACCATATATTTAGATCTTAACCTGAAACCATCCTCCCCCATTCAAGATAGTATTTGTGGTGCTACTCTATACTTCCGTGACATCGAACTTGTTACCCTATGCCCTCCACTCTCTTGTGGTGTTGATTTTTCTTCGTGACAGCTCCCTGACATGTCACAGCGCGACCATTATCATCGTCCATTTATAGAACGGTCGTGTGATTTCTATGAATACCACCCCATTCCACTTTCCACACCATTTCGCCTCCCTCACCAACTTGAGCACCATTCTTATAGGGCCCTAGTTTCCCTCACCTTCCGGTTCAATAAGGCCCGAGACCGATGCCTTTTCACCCTTACCCTAATTTCCACATTCCCATGGTCCACCGATGCTTTGCATCGTGTGATTCACTTTTCCATACAGGTGCATTGACCCTTTCTAGCCTTTATCCAACAAGACTGACGCTTCAGTCTTATTTGGGGGTGATTATCATCACCCGCTTTCTCTGTCGCCTTGCACTTTCATAGACCTTATCTTTACGTGAGATCCATCAGTCTGGATGAAGACATTAAACTTAACATTACCGGGAGGCAGCCCATTGTCCTTATACTAGTCTCATCCTGTTTGGGGGTGGTGTTTCACATCACCCTATGCTTTACAATGTTTATAGACTTATACACCTTTTTGTCTTATCACTTATTCAGGTTTCATTTTGGCTTCATCTGTTCACTTCATTAGCGGTTGATTTTGGTAATCTATTTCCTACCTTATGCTCTCAATTTTAAAAATCATTTTACTTAACATCGAGGATGATGTTCCCTTTTGTTTGGGGGTGGGAAATTTTATCAAAATCGTACCTCTTTTAAAAAAATTTGATTTCAAAACCTGATTTTTAAAATTTCGTGCAGTTTCTTTTATCTCACTCATTGATGTGAATTTTCAATCATCCATCTTTTTAAGTCTAGGAATCAATCTAGAGGATTTATCTTTTTATAAATAGCTTATGTAATACATAACAAGGCATGTTGCACCATAAATTTTTGGACTCAACAAAATTTGTGCACGTATCACGTCATTACGGTTTAGAGTTGAAGAATATTACAATTCCCAAGATCACTAGTAGAGATTTTAGCTTGTGAGATTTGTACCTTTCACCCTTTCAGAGTGTTTTACGCAATCTCCGAGTCACAAGTTGATTCAACTTCATTTGGGTCTGCACTTAAATTGTTGCATGATCTCATTATCTTTCACTAAATTTTGGCTTGATCACTGAGAACGACATCACTTTCGAGTTATAAGAAACGCGTGTCTTGAAATTTGTTCTGAGCACTAGGTTTTCCCCCATATCACATTCTCATTCATTTCACCCATTACCTTACCATATTCCTATACATACCCCACCACATTCTCTATATCATCCTTAATTTTTTAGAAAATAGTGTGATTTCAAATGTAAATGTCTTCATTATTGGTTTGAAAAGAGAAAAAAGAAAAAAGAGAAAAAAACATAGAAAAATAGCAAAAATAGAAAAAATAGAAAAAAAAAAGAAAAAGAAAAAAGAAAAATCGAAAAAAAGAGCCAAAAGAAAAGAAAGAGTTTGTAGTTTATTTTGTTGTAATAAAGACATTTGTTCTTTATGTATTGAACACTCTCTCACATAGCATATCCATCACTCATCCATCACCATTCTATCCTATCCTACCTCATACCATCCTACCTCATTTCATTTCCCCCTCACCCATATACACCCATATTTTTCTCTAGGTCTTCGGGAAAATGAAAGTCATCATGGTGAATAACTCGGCGTTCTCACTATAGTGATTAGAATTCTTTCATAAGATCATTTTCTTTCTAAATGTTCGTTCTTTCTTATATGTGTGTGAGACGTTTGAACTTAATTACATTTACTCACCTCCTCACACACAAGAGCGATATACTAACCCAAATCTCGAGAGTTCATTTAAGAGAGATATATCCAGAGAGATTTTGAAGTTGAAGCATTGATTCCGAAAAGGCAATCTAGGAATTACTCTTGTGATACTCAAACCGTTTTAATTAATTCACACTACACACATTGAGTTATAGGAAGGATGTGCCTTGTGTCTTTACTTAGCTAAATATTTTTACATTCTAGCTTGTATTTCTCAAAATATTTATCTCATGATGGATTGTACGATTATTTTACGGCTAATAAGAGATGGACTTCCTTTCAATAAAGCTTTGCAAATAAGAAATTTGTGGGTATATTCCTTGCAAACCCTCACGAGACACAACTCGTCCTATAGGGAAACCTATAGGTTTAAAGGCTTGTTGCACATGCTAAGTGAAATTGCAAGTGCCTGCGAAAGTGGTACACTTTTGGTTTCTTATCTTTCTCTTTCTTTTTATCTTATTGCTTGAGGAATAGCAACGCTCTGTTTGAGGGTGGTGTGATAAGAACCCTGATAATACACAAATATTGCGTATTTCATCCATCGAACCTACGCATTTTAGCCCCCCTCGGGTGCCTTAATCTTTATATTTAAGCCCGTTAACTAGACAACCTCGGATTTATATTGTTAACATGCTATATGAGGTATAATTGGACTTTTGTAGGTATTTAGGTACTAAGTATGGAGTTCAGACGCATTCCGCTCAAATTTCGTACGCAATCGCACGTTCAAGGGCAATTTGGTCAATTCACAGTTTGGGCACCTGACCCAACATCTCACGGTTCCCGTGTCCGCAAACAGTGCCCGAATCCGATCCTTAACGAAGAAGTTACGACATTTCTAGCGGAAGGGAAAACCAAATACACCAAAACATGAGGAAATTGAAGCAACCCGAATCGATCGATCTATTGATCAAAAGGATCGATCGATCGAGCCTTTAGATATTTTCCTTTGTGCTGAGACAGTGGGCTTAGTTTTCAACCATCGATCGATCGATCAAAGGGATCGATCGATCGATCCCCTATTTCCAACTGATATTTTTCCTTTTCTTTTCTTTTTTCTTTTCTTTTCTAATTTTATTCCAACTTACTATATAACCCATTTTGTTGTATATATCACATGTATTCAGTTTTAATTAGTTTTAGGTTAGGATTTGTGGATTTTGAGAGCTCTTTCTTCTTCCTCATTTGGTTGACACCCATTTGTGTTTGTAAGTTACACTTTTCTTCACCCCACTCCATTAATATAGTTGTTCTTGTTTAAATCTTGCTTTGTAACTTAGTTTCATGCTTTGTTAAATAGTTTACTTGCTTTATTTCTTGTTTTCTCAGTTCAATTAGTTGTAATTTAGTTTAATCATGATTTACCCTTAGATAAATAGGGTCGGGATTTTGTTCCGCCATTAACGGGCCCCGAGCTCCGAAAATTAGGTTTTGTGCAGAATTGCATTTAATTTAACCCGCGCATATTAAAGTCGGATTATTACGCGTTTAACTTTCTCTGTCATGCAACGTTAGTGATTATAGCGATAATCCGAATTTAATCCGCGTGCGACCAATTTTCGATTAAATGTTTATTCACGCAACTTTGGCTTAAATTCCTTATTGCGTGAAGTTTATGATTAATTGATAATGCTCGATTAAATTTCTCTCGAGCTGGAATTCTAATTAATAGTTGAGCCGTATGGTTGGATGCTATTTCGATCCTCGCTTTTACTTTATTTAGTCTTAACTTCTCTCTTTTCTTTTATTTACTAGCACACATCACCTTTTACACTTTTATTCCTGAATTAATAAATCGACTAAAATCTATCGAACACTCCTTGTGGATTTGATATCCGACTTACCGATATACTTGTATCGTAAGTGCAGTCGTAATTTAGGCTTCTGTATAACGCGGTGAAACGAACACAACGACCGACGTGCTGACTACGTGCCGCACTTCACGCGCCTTATCAAAATGGCGTCGTTGTCGGGGATGAGTTTGTTTTAGAATTTATTGGATTTAGTATTTCTTAGTATTTTCTTTCTATTTGTATTTTTTGTCTAACATTTTTATAGGACTTCTACATTTGAGCGCCAAGAAATGCTTGAATTTCCCGCGGGTATCTACTTTGTGGATTTCGCCACTTCGAGCCATTTTTGGGGTAAGCATGTCTTATTCCAATTCTTTCGAAAATCATTGTTATAATTTTCAAAATGCTCGTAATCCTATGACTTTCGGTCAATACTTAGAATCCTAAAAATTTACAAATTCAAAAATGACTTTGGGCAAGTATAGCAAAAATCAAAACTTGGGTTATTGGAATTTTGATGATGATGATAATGACTTTGGGCCTCTACCTCCTTATAATAGGAATTTTGAAACGAATTGCAATAGATTTCAAAATTCCTATAATAATGAGTTTAAGTTTAAGTCCGATGGTAATTTTCAAAGTTCCCATTTTCAAGTATCCGCAGCTCAACCTATGACTTTTGGTGAGGGCTTGCGTATGCTTGAGAATGAGAAAATTGAAAATCGTTATTGGGAAGAAAATCATTTGTGGGAACATGAATTGGATTTATTATTTGAATCCGACGATGATTTTGCTTCCGAGACTTTTGAAGTCGAGGAATGTTTTGAACCAAATGAGGGATTTGTGCCTACTTTGGAACAAACCATTCTAGACTTTGCCCATTGCGTAATAGATATTGAAAGTGAGGATGAAAATGACCTAATATCCATTTGCAATGAAATGATTTCTTCTTTGGCCCCAAAGAAGAACATCTCATTGAAAATGATATTATTTCCTTCGAAACTCAATCTTCATGCGATGATGATTCATCTCGTGAGTTTGAATTTCTTTCCTCCCCATTTTCATTTTCTGTTATCACACCGTCATAAGTACCTGATGAATCGGTTTCAAACTTTAATGCGTTAAACCTTTTCGCCGATGAGGAATACTTGCTCGAGTCGCCTTACATGAACGCATCTTTGCCTTCATGTGCACCCCCTCCCATTCCAATTTCAAAATCCTTGGGAGGATATTATGCTTTTCTCGGTCCCCACATTTTTTTGTCACCCGTTCAATCCAAATCCCCCATCGTCCCTCCCAAACTTTTAATTGAAAATGGTTCATTTCTTCTGCCTTACACATGCCTTCCGTTGTTCAAACGGAATTCTTATTTTTCGGAAGGCATGCTTGAGAGTGAGGATATACCGTTCACATTCAAAAGTCAAATCGTTTTTGCGATGGACCCTCAGCTATTTATACTTCTAGTGTACAGTTAGTGTGAAGCCTAAATAGTAGGTTGTATATAGTTAGCTTTTTATAATTTCTTTCTTTAGTTTTTTTTTTAATTTAATCTCTTGTAATCAGTTAACTTTTTGTTATTTGTTTTTGCTATGCTCGGTACTAACTTGCTTTGTAGATTCTTTGGAGTTGTTCTTATGGGGATCGCTCCAATTTTGAGTAATATCGTTATTTCCTCTCTTTAACTTGGTTCTTAATTCACATTGAGGACAATGTCAGGTTTAAGTTAGGGGGTGTGGGATATCCTATCCATTTCTTTATTAGTCCATGCTTTTGCTCACATGTTAGTTAGTATACTTTTCTTAGAAAAATTAAAAAATTCAAAAAGATTTTCTTTTTTTTTCCTCCTTTTTTGGGAATTTTGCCTTTGTTTTTGATGATAAATTTCAATAATTGCCCGATCCAACTGACAACCTAATGATGCATGTTCTCGATTTTAGAAGTTATTACACTTTAGTCCTAATTGTTGATATTATGAATAACTTCATGAATTAAACTTTAATTCCATGAGCACATGCACCATTCTTATTCTATTGATTTGTTTTAAGATTTTTATAACTCAGTAATATTTTGTTGCATTGTATATACTTATACCGATTAAGCTTTGTACCTTTCATCATTTGTGAGTGTTATACACTATTCTTTTCTCATTGAAAACATTGAATTCGTTGGTAATCTCACTATTCTTTCATTGATCGTTCATTAATTAAGTTTATATCTTGAAATGTATTACTTGAGCATGATTTTCAAAGTATTATTTTGACTCGAGAATTGTGTAAACTTTAGAAAATGATCATAGGCCATCTTTGTTATATCCTCCATATTGACCTTGACCTCACCTTATATGTTTACCCTCGCTAACCCCTTTGAGCCTTAATATAGCCCTTCGTTTCATAACCCAAATCCCATAACCAACTCCATATTGGAGTTATAAACCATACATATTACCTTCCATACCTTTGTTTGGAATGTTATCTGGGATTGAATGATTTTGTTGTGTTGCGGTTGCATTGTAGGCATGTGAGAGTGTGAAAAGTAAAGAAAATAAAGTGTAGTGAAAAATAAAAAGAGAAAGCAAAAAGAAAAAGAAAACAAAAGAAAATATGAGAAAAAGAAGAAAGCAAAAGAAAGAGAAAGTTGTAAATGTTGCATATAGTTCAATAAGATTTGATTGCTCTCCAAATGATATATACAATGCCTTGTGTGGATTGTATTTTCCAATTTTTGAAATTGTCCACTTTTTTCCCATTATCTCGAGTTTCATCCCCAAACACCTTTAAATCCGTATATACATCTCTTTCATTTCGTACCCTATCCTAGCCTACATTATAACCCTATTAAAGTCCTATGTGATCAAGTAGATGTAATTCAAAGGTTTAAATAGTTTTGATAATACGTGAAAATGCATTTCGCCTCTTTTATATGTGTGATATCTTTCACTGAGATTACAGTTTTTATTTTCTATATAGCGTTCTTCATTTGTGACATGTGCCCGGCTTAGTTTCCCTTTACATTTACTCCTTATGCCCGCATGTCCCGTGTGTTACCTCCCTGTTTCAAGTGAATTCATTTGATTAGTGTAATGCCCGTGAGGATTGACTTATGTGCATGCCTTAACATTTAGTATCCGATTTATTTAAGTTTTTGCCAAATCATATTTTGCGTTTGCTCACTTCCTTCTCACATTTTAAAGTTTCAATTCATTGAGGTGCATTCTATAATGTTAATAACTACGGACTTTTCACGTGAATTCGTTTGCTATGCTAATAACATGTTGAAATCTTGTTCGTATTGTTGAGTTTGTCGCATGCTTGATTCGACATATTTTGAGGAACCTTTATGATGTTTGTGGGTTTCATCCCTGAAAACCCTCACGAGACGACACTCTTCCACTAGGGTAACCTAGAGATTTAACGGCTTATTGCATACGCTAAATGCAATCGAATCGCCAACGAAAGTGGCCTTATGATTTTATACCATACTTTTGTACTATCTTCTGCCTTTGGTTTGCTTATAGTTCTTGTTGCATCCTATTTCATTGCTAGGGACTAGCAATATGTAAGTTAGGGGGTGTGATAATACGCAAATATTGCGTATTTCATCCATCGAACCTACACATTTTAGCCCCCTCGGGTGCCTTAATCTCTATATTTATGCCCGTTAATCAGACAACCTCGGATTTATATTGTTAACATGCTATATGAGGTATAATTGGGTTTTTGTAGGTATTTAGGTACTAAGTATGGAGTTCGGACGCATTCCGCTCAAGTTCCGTACGCAATCGCACGTTCAAGGGCAATTCGGTCAATTCACAGTTTGGACACCTGTCCTAACATCCACACGGAAGTTGTATCCCTCCTCGCAAGCTTCGTGTGGCCATGAACGGTGCACGAATCCAATCCCTAACGAAGAAGTTACGGCGTTTCTAGCGGGAGGGAAAACCAAATACACCAAAACAGGAGGAAATAGAAGCAACCCTGCTTGATCGATCGATCGATAAAAAGGATCGATCGATCGATCGATCCTTCAGATATTTGCCTTCAAGATGAGACAGTGGGCTTAGTTTCAACCATCGATCGATCGATCAAAGAGATCGATCGATCGATCCCATGTTTCCAGCTAATATTTTGCCTTTTCTTTTCTAATTTTATTCCAACTTTCTATATAACCCATTTTGTTGTAAATATCACATATATTCAGTTTTAATTAGTTTTAGATTAGGGTTTGTGGGTTTTGAGAGCTCTTTCTTCTTCCTCATTTTGTTGACGCCCATTTGTGTTTGTAAGTTACACTTTTCTTCAGCCCACTCCATTAATATAGTTGTTTTTGTTTAATTCTTGCTTTGTAACTTAGTTTCATGCTTTGTTAATTAGTTTACTTGATTTATTTCTTGTTTTCCTAGTTCAATTAGTTGTAATTTAGTTTAATCATGATGTACCCTTATATATATAGGGTCGAGCTTTCGTTCCGCCATTAACGGGCCCCGAGCTCCGAAAATTAGGTTTTGTGCAGAATTGCGTTTAATTTAACCCGCGCGTAGTAAAGTCGGATTATTACGCGTTTAACTTTCTCTGTCATGCAACGTTAGTGTTTATAGCGATAATACGAATTTAATCCACGTGCGACCAATTTTTGATTAAATGCTTATTCACGCAACTTTGGCTTAAATTCCTTATTGCCTGAAGTTTATGATTAATTGATAATGCTCGATTAAATTTCTCTCGAGCTGGAATTCTAATTAATAGTTGTTTCGAGCCGCATGGTTGGATGCTATACCGATCCTCGCTTTTACTTTATTTAGTCTTAACTTCTCTCTTTTCTTTTATTTACTAGCATACAACACCTTTTACACTTTTATTCCTGAATTAATAAATCGATTAAAATCTGACGAATGCTCCCTGTGGATTTGATACCTGACTTACCGTTATACTTGTATCGCAAGTGCTGTCGTAATTTAGGTTTTGTATAACGTGGTGAAACGAACACAATGACCGGCGTGCTCACTACGCGCCCCACTTCACGCGCCTTATCACACCCAAAAGTGTACATTTTATACCCCGAATAGACGTATTTTAGTTGCTAATTCTCGGCAATTTGGGTCTTATGCGCGTAAATGTTCAGTGTGTAGGCTTGATTGCAGTTTCGATGTCAAAAGTATTATTTCGAGACAATTTGCAGTCAAATGGAGCTAATTCCCCAATCCCGTAACTTTACCCGAGCCTAAACCTACCCCGCACCCCATGTATGCTTAGTTTGCGCCCTTTTATATTGTTAGTTAGAGTCGTTTTATTTTTAGGTTTTATTTTAGATTTATTTAGAATTTTTAGTTTTTTTTTCTATTTTATTTTTATTAGTGTAATTTTATTTTATTTTGATTTTTATTAGTTTTTAGTTTAGTCTTATTTAATTAGGATTAGTTTTTAAGAGTTTATTTTTAGTGTATTAGATTTTATATTTTTTAGGACTTTTGTTTTATTTTTTTATTAGATTTTTCATTTTTTATTTCTTTTGTTTTTTTATTTTAGTTTTTAATAGCTTATTATTTTCTTAAGTTTTAATATTTTTAATTTTTTAATTTTTTTAGTTAGTTCGTGTTATTTTTAGGTGTCCAAATTAAACACACACACATACATACACACACACAACCTATACCCCATACACCTAAACCAACACACTCACACACACTTATCCTACACCACAGACTCATCTCACCCACACCCTTACACCATACACCTCACCCACACCCAATCCTAACCCTACACACTCTATCTCCTACGTTAACAACACACACCATAACCACCCAACTCACCACCACAAAGATCAAACCAACCCGAGACCCTTGTCCTCCTTACACCCGCTGCCCAAATCGCCGACTTCCTAATCCCCTGCCGACGCCAGCTCCTCTGATGAAAGTCGCTGGAGATAGCCCCTACTGTCGAAACCACCACCATGAACCCGTCGCACACCTCCATTCGAAATCGGCAACCCCCTGCAATCCCGAGAACTCCTAGATCGAGACCCATACCTGTTCGACCCTCCTACCCATTTCCAGTTGGCGACCACCTCCGGCCAGTCACACCCGCTAACCCGGATACCTATTCCAAACTCGCCCAAACCCGATTCCCATTTCCAAGACCCAAAACCCATTTCATTTCTAAGCCAAATCGTAACCCGCATAAACCCAAGCCAAAGAAACCAAATAAACACCACATGCTTAAAACCCATTTAAACCATTTACCCCCCTTTTCCCAATATACCCCCAACTACCACATTTTGACCTAACTTCCCAAATTGCCCCTCACCCAAATCTGATTTTTATTCCCCTCATTCACATGACCTCACAACACACATGCACTTGTGTGTGTTATAATACCTCGTATTTTTATGGCTTTTAATTATGAGGTTAAATGAATGGAATTGCTTTTAATTCTGGGATTTATTAAATTAATTTGGGACGTATGAAATTAATTTGGGATTTATTATTGGAAACTTTATTTCAAATAAATGCTAGCAAGACGAGAGTTAGTATTTGATTATTATGTTGTTGAATATTACTGAGTGAATATGGTAATATGTGATCATTGAATTTATTAAAATTGTCGAGAGTTATAAATACGATAATTTGGAAAATTAAGTTGGGACGCGCGTGTCAGTCGCGTCAGGAATGAATTCAATTAGATTAAAAAGTAAATTATATTTTCATCAACCGTATGGTCATTTTGAGTGCTCCAATGTGTCCGTAAGGGTCGAAATAGTCAGAAAACACTGGCCGGGGGCTTAGTTTGGGTCCCGGGGCATTTTTAGGCCAAACCGGCAACCCAGAAGGGTATTTTGGTGATTTTAAAAATAAAGGGATTAAAACCCACGAATTTTAGAATTAATTTAGATATTATTAAGAGGTCCACTAAGGCCATTATCAGCCAAAAGTGAGAGAGATGGCTATGGAGGTTTTTGAGAGAAGTTAGAAGAGAGGTTAAAGGAGGATCTAAACCAAACCATCTCCCCACCATCATTTTGAAAGGAATTTGTGATCGGAAAGAAGAAACAACCAACCTTGATCGTCATCAATGAATCAGAACATCACATTTAAGGCAAGTGATTTGATGTCATTAATTGCAATGAATATTTCTTCCACGTTTAGTGTAGATACTGTATTTGCCTTGAAAGTTTTGATGAAAACCAATGGGATTACTGTGAAACTTATGATTTTGGGATAGGAATTGCATGTAGAATACTTATGGACGTATACAATACACAAAACATAACTTTTGATGATATGGAAACGGATTTATAAGGAGTCTTTGTACTCAATTAAATTATGGGTTCATGTTCATAGGGTTTGGGGTAAGAATTAGGGATTTATGATTATTACATGTTGATTAGTAAGATTTGACCCCAAAAATATGTTAAGGAACGACCTAGGATGACTTAAAATAGTTTACAAACATTAAAACGTAATGTGGATGATCTTAAGATGCATTTAGAGAAGAGAAAAGTGAAGAAAAACGAGTTGGGAAATTTCTGGGCGTTTTCTGCCATCTCGTAAGAAGACCTGCCCAGGTCGTTCGAACAGCCTCATTCGAACGAGCTTCTAACGAGATGACAGTACTCCTTCTAACGAGTTGGTAGTTCGTTCGAAGCCATTTGTTTGAACGACACTCGTTCGACCTGATTTTATTTAAAACTTCCATTAGGCTTATTTAATTGAGTGTTAACCTTCCCTTGTTAACTAGTGGGTATAGTTGGGAGATTGGGGTACACTGAGGATTAAAACTTAGAATTTTGTAGTAAATCGGATGACATTTATGGATTAGGAAATAAGTGTCTAAAATTACGACGTGAGAATGGTTGACAACTTTTAATGTATATTATTCGGGGATTTGTAAACGTGTAACATTTAATGACGATATAGGAATGTAAAATATACCTCTATTGATATTATAAGATATCTAAGATGTGTGAATGCTTAGTATATGTGGTTATCTGTGTATAACATACCTACCATACTTGCTATCACGGGAGGTCGGCGTTCGATTAGGGCCATCTAATCTTTGTGTGCCTACGGAGGGATTTAGATTGGTACATCGAGGACATAGGTCAGAGAATGACTTATTGAGGAGTTAATAAGTCTACTGATCATGGGAGCGTGGGTATGTGCATGACCCATGTGATGTGAACTATGTTCGCCTCCATTATGTGTGTTTGTTACTTGTCGAAACGATTCCTGAGAGATTCGAAATATGGGATCCTTATGTACGTGATGTACCGGGATTTGATAGCAGAGTATGTGTGCACCGCAGCCTAGTCTAGGGGTGCCATTATTGTATATTATCAGATTGATATACCGAATGATTGAAATGAACTATTTATATAAGTACAAGTGTGAATTAATGTAACATCTTTGTAGAGTTAAAAATGGGAAAACTCTTAGTAATTATTATAACTAATTCTGAGTAAAAACAGTAAGACCTCCAGTTTATATTAAGATATTGGGAAATGAACTTTGAATTGTAAAGTAATGTCAGGTCATGGATTGGACTAGTTTGATAGTAGTATAACTAGAAAGGGTACGGGTACGATAGGTGTGCAAAATTAGTTGAGAGGTGAGGAACTCATGTGAGTGCACGCACTATCATATATTTTATATTCACTGTTTAATGATATTAAACACTTACTGCATTTTAAACTGTTTTCACAATCGGGCTCTGACCCGTTTGCTTGCAAATCTATTTTCTTGTAAAACCTTTTAGGTGCCCAGCCACAAGGACACCAAGCATAGAAGTTCCATTCCAGTGACGTGCTGTAGCTGCTGTGGAAGTTACAGGACCTCGATTATAGACGCCTCCACTTTCTACCTTGATTCCAGTTCAGACTTGTTTATCTATAGGGCATGTTGCCCCTTTTCTTAGAGGCAATTTACTTATGCAGTTTTATTTCAGTTTTGGATGTAACTAATTAATGATTTAGGCTTTGTATTTGGTTTATGTCAGTATTCGGATTGTTGTGAGGAGTATTCCTCCAGATTCAGTTTATTATATTATTTTATATTACGACAGTATTGTAGTTGTGGTACTAATATTTGATAATTTAATTTGGTTGTATGTTAATCTAATTCAGTTAAAATTGATAACTCACTTTTTAAATATTAGGTGGTTAGTAATTGTTAAAATATTTTTTGACAGTGATGCTATGAACTGAACAAACTTGACATTTTGTATTAAATTGAATAAAGGAGTAGCTACCCGATATTTAATTAGTCGGGGTATCACAGGTGGTATCAGAGCATCAGGTTCTAGTGTCCTTTAGGATCTGTGCGGCTTAATATGCTTCCAGCGTAACTTTCTTTGATATAGAGCCCTATGTTTAGGATTGTTGATTTCTTTAGTGAAATTTCGTTCTCCTGCTTCGATATATATGATAGTAAATCTTATTGGCAATCGGGTGTGTTTGTGCGCCAAACAATGTAGTACGTCAGGCGAAGACAGTTGGGCGAATAGCAGGAGGCAAAGATCAGTTGAGGTTATTTGATTTATTTAAAGAATGGTGACTATAGTTGAATTCACCGATATTATGGCACTGAAGTCCTGGACGGTGCAGTCGGCCAAGGCGCGACTTGTGACTTCCAGGCACAACTATAGCAGAAGATGGGGTCAAATTAGACTCACCCAATAAGGTTGGAATGGGAGAGAAAGAGTTAGGTGAAATATTGAAGAGAACTAACAGTGGAAATACTCAAAATTCGTAGATGGCGTTTGCTAGCCAAATGAATGTAATATATCCAAAGGTTTGGATATATGTCGAGGTATGGCCAATCGGGATTGAAAATTTGGGGAAATTTTTTCTTAGCTCGTAAGAGCGGAGTGTCAATGGTGAGAGGTAATCACCACACTTAGAAGTGGAATGTGACGTCAAGAGAAGGCGTACACGTATGTTTTGACCATAAGTTCCTTCATCAGATGTACAGGGAGAAAAGCGAAGGTTGTCCTGAACTCACACCAGAGGACCGAACAGAGGCCACTTTCTGAGGAGAAATTTATTATGTAGCGAACTTTACACCGGGTGAAGTAGGAGAAATGGAGAAGAGAATATTAAAGGGAGAATTTACATACAAGAAGAATTGTTAGATCTTTTGGGGAATTCTACTTCGACGGTCAATGCAGATGTTAATAATGTCGCGTAGTGTCGATTTGGAGATAAGCATTCCCTTGGGTGGGGAGATGCGAGAAACGAGGACTTTATATAAGAGTAAGATTGGAGAAAACGGTGTTGGTGAAGCACCATAACGGGGGAGACCCATCAGGAGACCCATTAAAATGACTCGAATAGCTGAATTATTACCAAGAGATGGTGATTTCAGTAAGAGATGTGGAAACTAGTAGCATGTTCCTTAGGTTCGTTAAGCTAAGGGAACAATGGAAGTAGTTAACAGAGCCGAGACTACTAACGTTCGAGAGAATGACCACCTTAACATGGTCAGTGCGACCGAAGATAAGTGGAGTATGTGTGTAGGTATTTTATGGGGAAGGAAACTTGTGCGTTATAAATGTTTCCCGATGCAAGTGTAAGGATAAAGGTATCATGCCTGGAAAGGGCAACAATTATTGAAATATTCGGTTTGGTATGGATAGGTGTGTTAAGTCCAGGAACCATTTGAACAGCCAGGATGATTGTCAGGATAGAAGTATGAGTTATATTCTCAGATGATGTTGCATGTTGTTTGTGGCATGAACGAGTTGCTACAATTGTTATTATTGTTATTTTTGCTTGAGAGTCGTGTTTAGTAAGTATCGGCAATTTTATTATTTATGTGAATATTTTCCCTGATAGTATGGGGTTACCTTTATTGTCATCCGCGGAGGATGAATGTGTATATTGATAGCGGTGTATATTTTATTGAAATTATTCATTTTAGTGTTGTTTTATACGAGTATGATATTATCCTAATTGTGGTTTTATATATAATGGTACCGACAATGTGCTGGTATTGTAAGCTTATCAGGGTTACTACCTTGGGGTAGAATGTTTCATTCTTGCGAGGCCCCATCTGTGAGAGAGCCGGACTCGTAATTGTACTTTTGTATACATGTATATATATATATATATATATATATATATATGTGTGTGTGTGTGTGTGTGTATTGTCGAGATTTCAATATTTAATCCCAGTATGCATAGGGATTTAATTAATATAATTCGTATGTAATTGGTTTACTAGTCAGCGAAAAGGTTTAGCTGGTTATCATAATTGACGCTCAGGATGTCGTAATAAGTAGAGTGGATTGTTTTATCGCCCTTTAGAGATTTGGGAGTTTATACTCATAGTTGTGTGTCTGGGGACGGGATTTTGAGAGCCCCGGTTATATTTGCATGGTGTATATGGAATGTGATTACCATCAATGTCAAGAGAAAGTGTATTTCGAAAAGAGTTCCTTGTTTAAGTGAAATTGAGGAAGGAGATGTAACTTGTTGTTAAGAGACGGGAATATAGGGGTACGTGTTATGGACTAAGGTCTTAACGGATCTCGATAACCGATAATGTTAGGTAGTATAGTATCGGGGGGGTTCCTTATTTGGATTTTTCTTTGCGAGACATCCCACGCATGAAACTTAGCGTAGGGTTGGTAGTAGGGATATGTTTGACCATTCGTCCATAAATTGGATACCTCGATAGATATGGAAGTAAGTAGTGATAACGGGAGGTTAACAAGGTAGATTACGATGTAAGGCCATTAGAGCCAGTTGTTAGTGAATTACGATGTAAGTACTGATAATTTTGGTTTTGTTACGACGGGTTGAAGGGTGCATTGAGGTTAAGGAGAATTTAGGATTTCAAATTTAGAGGTGATTGAGTACGCCCAAGTGGTATAGCCACGTTGTAAATGCAGCGGAAATAAAGAGTTAGGAATACGTATGTAGCGTATTTAATGATTAAGACCGTATGATTGGGTTATAAGGGGGTAGACGTCTTGGTCTACTAATGTAGTAATCGTCGGAAGAAGGGATATAAATGGGTAAAATATTTACTTATGGGATTAAGCATCGTAAGAGAAGGTGTTAACGAATATCATGTGTAATCATTGTAGCACGTCCGAATTTGGTGAAAAGGCAGTGGGAAAGCCATTTAATAAGGAGGTATATCTTGAGAAGGCAAATATTTAATTATTATGGACAATTTGGAGCAGAGTTCCGTCAATCGAATGTTGAGGGTGACTCAAGAGTAAATAGAATGAGGATGTAAATAAGGTATAAAGAGCCAAGATGTGTACAAAGTGGTGAAAAGTGTAGTGTCGAAACTTTTGGTGTACTCCGAGAGAAGAAGAAGATCATTAAGTATCACTTAACGGGAAGAAGTATATGTGAAAGTCGTCATTGAAAGGGGTATAGTAAGTAGTAGATCGGTTGGGGGTAAGATGATCAACCAGATAATTTTGTATCAAACCGACGAATCCAAGGATGGAAGAGTCAAGTTAGTAAATTTCCTTGAGGGGTAGCCAACTTATTGATAAGTAACGATTTCCTTCGAATATGTGGGACATGCTGTCCAAAAGGAGAGAAATTGTTATATACTTGGGTGATTTACACTATTAGATAGTGAACACGCCGGTACGTGGTTCGATGCAGTATTATTCAGAACTAAGAGGAGATCATTTAAATCCACCTTCTACGGGGGGTAGCAAGAAGTAGTGGAAATATGTTTCGTTTGGAGAAGGTTGTATCACCTATAGCCCTAGGTGTAGGCGCAAGGTGATTGACGACGGGTGGATTGTATAAAAGAAATTTTGGATTCATTGTGATCTTTTCATTTTCAAATCGGGTAAAACTAGTAAGTGTGGTACATTGTGGTAATGGGGAGAAGATATTATCTAATGGTAGAGTTGGGTGAAAACACCCGTTCTTATTTTATAGTGGACAAGGTGCTTACAATTGTTTTGTGTAACACCACCCGTCTGAAGAAGTTTTCCCTTGTGTAAAGGTCATAACGCCGGGAACAGAGATTCAAAGAATGGGCAAGAGTAGTCAGATGTGTTATTGATTTCTTCCAGGATGGGAGTTTGGTGTGTTGCTAAACGCGGGAATTAATGCGTAGTGAGGTGCGGACTCATAATTATATTAAAATAATGCGGCTAATGATGTATAGGCTATTTTTATTGAAATATTGTTTAATAAGAGCACAACGTGAGGTGCATTCATTGAAGTGTATTCTGATAAAGTATCAAGTCTATTAAACAAGCTTGTTGTGAAGTGAGGGCTTTAGTGATTGGGCGTTTCTTTATATTTTGTTTTGAATACTGGAGGATACCTAATTTTCAAAGTATGCCTTACTTTTCCAAATTTTGGGACAAAATTCTGTTATTAGGAGGGAAGTATGTAATACCCCGTATTTTTATGGCTTTTAATTATGAGGTTAAATGAATGGAATTGCTTTTAATTCTGGGATTTATTAAATTAATTTCGGACGTATGAAATTAATTTGGGATTTATTATTGGAAAATTTATTTCGGATAAATGCTAGCAAGACGAGAGTTAGTATTTGGTTATTATTATGTTGTTGAATATTACTGAGTGATTATGGTAATATGTGATCATTGAATTTATTAAAATTATCGATAGTTATAAATACGACAATTTGAGAAATTAAGTTGGGACTCGCGTGTCAGTCACTTCAGGAATGAATTCAATTAGATTAAAAAGTAAATTATATTTTCATCAACCGTATGGTTATTTTGAGTGCGCCAATGTGTCCGTAAGGATCGAAATAGTCAGAAAACACTGGCCGGGGGCTTAGTTTGGGTCCCGGGGCATTTTTAGGCCAAACCAGCAACCCAGAAGGGTATTTTGGTAATTTTAAAAATCAAGGGATCAAAACCCACGAATTTTAGAAGTAATTTAGATATTATTAAGAGGGACACTAAGGCCATTATCAGCCAAAAGACAGAGAGTGGGCTACGAAGGTTTTTGAGAGAAGTTAGAAGAGAGGTTAAAGGAGGATCTAAACCAAACCATCTCACCACCATCATTTTGAAAGGAATTTGTGACCAGAAAGAAGAAAGAACCAACCTTTATCGTCAACAACGAATTAGAACATCAGATTTAAGGTAAGTGATTTGATGTCATTAATTGCAATGAATATTTCTTCCATGTTTAGTGTAGAAACTGTATTTGCCTTGAAAGTTTTGATGAAAACCAATGGAATTATTGTGAAACTTATGATTTTGGGATAGGAATTGCATGTAGAATACTTATGGATGAATTTAATACACAAAACATAACTTTTGATGATTTGGAAACGGATTTATAAGGAGTCTTTGTAGTCAATTAAATTCTGGGTTCATGTTCATAGGGTTTGGGGCAAGAATTGGGGATTTATGATTGTTACATGTTGATTAGTAAGATTTGGCCGCAAAAATAAGTTAAGGAACGACCTAGGATGAATTAAAATAGTTTAAAAACATTAAAACATAATGTGGATGATATTAAGATGGATTTAGAGAAAAGAAAAATGAAGAAAAATGAGTTGGGAAATTTTTGGGCGTTTTCTTCCATCTCGTTAGAAGACCTGCCCAGGTCGTTCGAACGACCTCGTTCGAACGAGATTCTAATGCGATGACAGTACTCCTTCTAATGAGTTGGTAGTTCATTCGAAGCCATTTGTTTGAATGACACTCGTTCAAACGACCTCGTTCGAACGAGATTTCTAACGAGTTGACATAATGGCCTTTTTAGGCTTGATTTTATTTAGAACTTCCATTAGGCTTATTTAATTGAGTGTTAACCTTCCCTTGTTAACTAGTGGGTATAGTTGTGATATTGGGGTACATTGAGGATTAAAACTTAGAATTTTGTAGTAAACCGGATGACATTTATGGATTAGAAAATAAGTGTCTAAAATTACGACGTGAGAAAGGTTGACAACTTTTAATGTATATTATTCGGGGATTTGTAAACGTGTAACATTTAATGACGATATAGGAATGTAAAATATACCTCTATTGATATTATAAGATATCTAAGATGTGTGAATGCTTAGTATATGTGGTTATCTGTGTATAACATACCTACCATACTTGCTATCACGGGAGGTCGACGTTCGATTAGGGCCATCTAATCTTTGTGTGCCTACGGGGGGATTTAGATTGGTACGTCGAGGACATAGGTTAGAGAATGACTTATTGAGGATTTAATAAGTCTGCTGATCATAGGAGAGTAGGTATGTGCGTAACCCATGTGATGTGAACTATGTTCGCCTCCATTATGTGTGTTTGTTACTTGTCGAAATGATTTCTGAGAGATTCGGAATATGGGATCCTTATGTACGTGATGTACCGGGATTTGATAGCAAGGTATGTGTGCACCGCAGCCCAGTATAGGGGTGCCATTATTGTATATTATGATGAGCTTGATATACCGAATTATTGAAATGAACTGTTTATTTAAGTACAAGTGTGAATTAATGTAACATCTTTGTAGAGTTAAAAATGGGAAAACTCTTAGTAATTATTATAACTAATTCTGAGTAAAAATAGTAAGACCTCCAGTTTATATTAAGACATTGGGAAATGAACTTTGAATTGTAAAGTAATGTCAGGTCATGGATTGAACTAGTTTGATAGTAGTATAACTAGAACGGGTACGGGTACGATAGGTGTGCACAATTAGTTGAGAGGTGAGGAACTCATGTGAGTGCACGCACTATCATGTATTTTATATTCACTGTTTAATGATATTAAACACTTGTTGCATTTTAAACTGTTTTCACAATCGGGCTCTGACCCGTTTGCTTGTAAATCTATTTTCTTGTAAAACCTTTTAGGTGACCAGCCACAAGGACACCAAGCGTAGGATTTCCATTCCAGTGACGTGTTGTAGTTGCTATGGAAGTTACAGGACCTCGATTATAGACGCCTCCACTTTCTACCTTGATTCCAGTTCACACTTATTTATCCGTAGGGCATGTCGCCCCTTTTCTTAGAGACAATTTACTTATGCAGTTTTATTTCAGTTTTGGATGTAACTAATTAATGATTCAGGCTTTGTATTTGGTTTATGTCAGTATTCGGATTGTTGTGAGTTGTATTCCTCCAGATTCAGTTTATTATATTGTTTTATATTGCGACAGTATTGTAGTTGTGGTACTAATATTTCATAATTTAATTTGGTTGTATGTTAATCTAATCCAGTTAAAATTGACAACTCCCTTTTTTAATATTAGGTGGTTAGTAATTGTTAAAATATTTTTCGACAGTGATGCTATGAACTGAACCAACTTGACATTTTGTATTAGATTGAATAAAGGAGTAGCTACCCGGTATTTAATTATTCGGGGTGTTACATGTGTCACTTAAAATACCCTCCTACACCATAATCACATGCACACCCCTATCCTATTTACCCAATTTACCCCCATGCTCCATGCCTACTATTTAAGTAAGAAGAAGACCATTTTAAAATAGGTTTTATCATATCAATTTTAGAGAGAGACATCATTTTTTAGTTTAGTTTTTTTAGGTTAGAATTTATTTTATCTTACTTTTTTTAGATTAGTTAGAAAAATAAATTAGCGAGAATCTATTTTTGAGTGTAATTGTTGATGTAATTTTGGTTTCATCACATAAATTGGAGGGATGTAAATTGCAAATTCAAGGATTGAAGTTCAATTTCACTCAAAGATATTTGGTTTGATTGTTCTCTTCTCTACTTTTATTTTAATTACCTAATTTATTTTATTATCATGTTTAATATCGTGTTAGGCTAAATCTCCTTTCATGGGGTGAGGGGAACCCTTATTTGATGTTATTTTAATTTAATTAGTTTGATTAAATGAAAATTCTATTTGAATATTAATTTTGATCCCTCACCCTTAAATTTACGCCTCGAGAGAGGGTAAATGATTTTCGAGAGAAAATTGAAATTCTAAGTTATAATACCCATTTTAGATTCGAACTAGAGATATGGATTTCTTAAGTGTGGTGTTATTCCTTGAATTTCAACTCTAAAATTCATTTTCTAGATTTACATAAATTTTGATAAATCGATCCTAGCGGGTGATTATTTGAAAGGAGAGTAGATATATTTTCTAGAGTTGTGGAGGGTTAAACTTAATTTTTTAAAAGATTACTATTAAAATTACTCTTGCAACGAGAGTTGATTTGTACTTTTGGTATTAATTTGAAAAAATTCAAATAAATAAATTAATTAGTTAGAATAGCTAAAATTTGTGGTGTAGTCTCATTCCTTGATTTTTCTCACATTTACTTCCTTACTTATTCTCTTATTTTAATGTTAGATTTAATTCACTTTTTTTAGTCACTTTTTAGTTACTTGTTTAGACCTTTGATTTAGTTAGTGTTATTTCACTTCATCTCACCCAAAATTGTTTTAATATTGAAAATGCTAAAAAAATAGAAAAAGAAAAAATCTCAAAAAGAAAATAAAAAGTGAAATACAATTGAGTTTGTCTCTAGTTTTACCCCTTGATGTGGATTGACATCCTTACTCATCGCTCTACACTTGAGTTTGATATAATTTTTGTAGGTAATTGAGGTTTTGATTAGAGAACTTTCAAGCAACGACGAAATATACCGAAAAGTTCCTCTATCATCTTCACTTTTGAATTTTCCATGTGGCAACACAATTAATGGCACCTATTATTCACGCCGCTCTCTACCCATAGATTTCACATATTATCCACACCTCCCTATACTCGTTCAGTAATATTTCTCTTCAATAAACCTAATAGATTCACCCCTAAAATTTGCCTACCTTTGGATTTCCACCCCTTCACCTCTTTCTCTTCACCTCCATTACTCCAAACTGTTTATCATTTTCCCCAAATCGGTTGATCTTCAACTCCATTACTGCAGGCTTTTTTGTTCACTAAATGCTGTATAAATTCATTATGGCCATTTTTATTGGAGGTCACATGTCTTCCTCTTCAATTACCATATCCTCCCTGCAAAGTTTCTCCTCCTTCAAAGAAAGGTAATATTTTCTCCCCTATTATGCTTTACTCCAACTCCTGGATTTCAGTCTTTGACGACTTCTTCATTTTCATGGCCATTTATGTATTTTTTGGTGGATTTAGGTAGTACGATTGGATACATGGTTTAGTTTATGTTTTTCTTCATATTTATATTTACTTGACCCGAATGATACTTCGTTTGTTAACAAGTTTGGGTGGGTTTGAGTATTACTATTGAATACGTGGTTTATTTTATGATTCTTTTTATATTTATATTTACTTGACTTGAATGATACTTTGTTTGTTAACAATTAATTAATCGACACTTTCTTCACCTTTGTTGTCGTAATTTACATTAGACCCTTTTACCAATTGTGTGTAAAATAGGAAAATATTGACACTATTTTATATGGTTAAATATTTTTAATGTATTTAGAATTTCTTTAAAATGTAACGCGAAGTTATGCTTTTGTTAATAAGTAATTAAGTGATTATGTTTTCAATTTTATTGTAATAGTTGACAACAGATATATATGGCTATTTTCAATGAGTAATTTTTTTCCTTTTGAGGATAAAAATTGTATATTATGCAGCAAGAAAAATTGCCACTGTTTTTTATGGTATTAATTTTTAATGTATTTATATTTTCAATAATTTGAAATGCATATTTTTTCGTTCGTTAATAAGTAACTAACTGATCGTTTAGTTAATGAATATATTTTAGATTTATATTTACTAGACCCTAATGGTAATTCTTTTATTAAGAAGTAATTAATAGACACTTTCTTCACCTTTGTTGTCAGAATTTGCATCAGATTTTTTTCGTTGAGATGATAATTAAAAAAATCCTTTTAGTGAAAAAAGGAACAAAAGGACACTGCTTTATATGGTTAAATATTTTAATTGTACTTTGAATCTTTTTTATTTGAAACAAGTGTTTATGCGTTTGTTAACAATTAATTAATCGATTATGTTTACAAATTTGTTATAGTAGTCTACATCAACTATATACAGCCCTACATTGTTCAATGAGTGATTTTTTTAGGATAAAAATTGTATATTGTGCAACAGGAAAAATCGATATTGTTTTAATGGTATAATTTCTTAATGTATTTTTTTTAATTTGAAAAGCATATTTTTTCGTTCATTAACAAATGATTAATTGATCATGCTTTCAACTTTGTTGTATCACTTTACATCAGATATAGACCCACCTACTTTATTATATGAGAAATTTTTTAAAGATAAAATACATCTTACTACGTTCGTTTTATATTCTTATAGAATAACAAACTCCAGCTTGAAACAAACACGCATGCTCTCCCCGACCGTGAAGAGATGCAAAATAAGAGGTTACAAGAATACATTTGCCTCAAATTAGTGCAAATTCTATAACTTTAAGACATAACCCTGTGTCAAAAAATAATTTCCATTTCAAACATTTAATTTCTGAATGACTTGCTGAAACATTATTATTATTATTATATATCAAATCTTTAACTTCCAAAATGCATATTATTCCTCACATTCCTCTTATAAATTACATTATGGTTAGATAGTTCAATAGCTAAAAGTTTTTATACGATTTTATATATTTTACAAATTAATTATATCCATATATTGATGCACATCAATTTCCAATATCTCATACCGTTGGTATTGCTTGGTTGTTATTATAGTATAGTCTAACAAAACTAATTGCAGATGTTTCTTTCAATAAATAGTCTAGTTGTGAAATGAAATAATTAAATGACATGTTAAAATTCCTTATAGTGAATTCCATCAATAGTCACTTCTTAAATGTAGTCCAAAAAAATGGATAACATATATTTCTTCCAATAAATTGTATAAACATTGTTATACTACTGCAGATTAAGAAACTTATTCGATCACTAATGGAGTTACAAAAAGGATATTGTATCCAAGTGTTGCCTCATAAATTTTAAGTCTTAATTCAATCCCTCACATGCCTTCATTTATCTTCGCAGTATATTGATAAAAAAAATACCCTATTTATATTTCAACCACTATGTCCAGTCTTCTTGGCAACTATATCTCTCTTTTTATTTCTAGCCAAATGCAAATCTGACATTGTTGTCTCATCAATATTGACCTTCTCTTATTTCATTTACTCTACCCTTTATTTGCATAGTCATTTATTCATTATTTTACAAACAACTTACGCTTTCTTGAATAGAATATATTGTGACAAGAAATGCATATCTATCATAGCCTCAACAACTTTAAATTTAGTGGCGATTTTTCATATCTTAATAAATACTTATTTAATAATCTTTTTTGGAAATATATCAATCAATGTACCCAAAACACACTCATGGAGAGTGGAGAATATGATATGTATAGATTAAATCATGCATCCTCCTTTTTATTCCATGAGTTATTTACCTTACATTAACATTGTTGCTATGTATGCAAACATCAAACTCTTAACTGTACATAGTTTGGTATTTCTTTATGGTTTTAGCGGATATATTCTTTTGCCTACGCATCAACTCAAAAGTCCTAAACAAAACTCAATGCCGCTCATAAATTCCTCAGTCAAACCTCAGAAGGTTTCATCTCCTGCTGAATCAACACTAAAATAGAGGTAGTTACACAACTAAAACTTAAATTTTGTTTTGTGCTTCGAATATTAGATAACCTTTACATTTACCAATCTTTTACATAATTCAATATTCATTTTAATTCTTCCTATATGATACTCAACTCAACTCAACTCAACAAAGCATTTTTCTAATTATTTGGGCAGACTACATGAATCCTATTTTTTCATTCCATTCTGTCCAGTGCAATATCTTCGGTTAAACCACATGACATCATATCCTTTTTTATAATATCCCACTAAGTCAATTTATGCCTACATCTACCCCTTGTGTTACCATCAATACTAACTAAATCACTCTTCCTTACAGGAGCATCCATTGGCCTACGCTTGACGTGTCCAAACTATCTGAGTCGACTTTCTCTCAATTTATCTTCTATAGGAGCTACTTTTACTGTTTCACAAATGTGTTCATTGTTAATTTTATCCTTTCGAGTTTTATCACAAATCCATCCTAGTATTCGCATATCCGCCACACTCATTTTCTGCACATTTTGTTTCTTGGTTTCCCAATATTTTGTCCCATATAACATGGCGGGTCTAATGGTCATCCTATAGAATTTACATTTTTACTTTAAAGGGATACGCCTATCACACAAAATGTCGGTAGCACTTTTTCACTTAACCTAGCTGCTCTAATCCTATGAGTAACATCATCTCTAATATCTCCATCATTTTGGATAATCGATCCTAAATAACGAAAATGATCATTTCTAGGTATCTTTTAACCCTCCAATTTCACCACATCTCCATTTGTCCTCCTATTACTACTAAAATTGCACTCCACATATTTTGTTTTAGTTCTGCTTATTTTAAATCCTCTTGTTTCTAAAGTTTTTCTCCAAAATTCCAACCAAGCATTAATCCTCATCTTAGACTCATCCACTAAAATAATATCATCTGCAAATAGCATACACCACGGCACCTCATCTTGTATTTGTCTAGTCAACTCATCCATAACAAGAGCAAAGAGATAAAGGCTTAATGTTGAACCTTAGTGTAGACCTACCGTGATTGAAAATTCACTACTTTCTCCGGATGATGTTCTTACTGTATTCATCGCACCATCATACATATCCTTGATCACATCAATATATATGCGAGTCACTCCTCTTTTATGTAGAACCCACCATATTATATCTCTGGGTATCCGATCATACGCCTTCTCCAAATCTATAAAAATTATATAAAGATCCTTATTTTTCTCCTTATACCTATCCATTAATCTCCTCAATAAATAGATTGCTTCCATTGTTGATCTCCCAGGCATAAACCCAAATTGATTCTCAGATAATGTTTTCTTTAATATCAATCTATATTCAATCATTCTCTCCCAAAGTTTCATTGTATGACTCATTAACTTAATACCACGATAATTTGAACAACTTTGTATGTCCCCTTTATTTTCATAAATAGGTACCAAAACACCTTTTCTCCATTCATCGGGCATCCCATTAGTCATTAAAATTCTATTAAATAATTTTGTAAGCCATGATACTCGATCCTTCCCTAAGCACTTCCAAACCTCAATAGGGATACCATCTGGTCTTAAAGTCTTTCCTGTTTTCATTGTTTTTAGAGCAATCCTCACCTCTGTTGTCCTAATTTTACGGAAAAATATATTTTCTCGAGTCTCCCTAAGTTCCTCTATATATAATCTACTCCCATTATCTCCATTTAATAACCTCTCAAAGTAGTTTTTCCATCTTTCCATAATTTCATCATCTTTGACTAAGACTCTCGAATCATCACATTTGATACACTTAACATTATTAAAATCTTTTATTTTCCTCTCCCTAAGTTTAGCAAGCTTATAAATACTTTGTCCCCTTCTTGTGTACCTAATTTTTTATAAAGATCATCATACGCTTTTAACTTAGCATCTCTTACCACTTTTTTGACTTCCTTTTTAGCCCGTTTATATTTCTCAAAATTTTCTTCATTTCTATTTGTTTTCCATGTTTTAAAGCACCCCCTTTTAATTTTTACTATATTTTATACTTCTTCATTCCACCACTAAGTTTCTTTAGAGTGTGTCCCCTTACCTTTTGATTCTTCAAGAATTTCTTTTGATATTCTCCTAATGCATGTGGCCATCTTATTCCACATTATGTTAGTCTCTTCTTTCGTATTCCATGTTGCTTCATTTAATAATTTATCTTTAAATAGTTCTAATTTCTCTCCTTTTAAGTTCCACCACCTAGTTCGTGGGTTAATATTCACTTTTCGCACTCTTGATTGATTTTTAATATTTATATTCAACACCATTATTCAATGTTGTGAGGTTAAGCTCTCTCCCGGGATAACCTTACAATCTTTACACGTTAATCGATCTTCTTTTCTAGTAATAAGAAAATCTATTTATCTCTTATGCATTCCACTTTTATAAGTTATTAAGTGTTCAAGCCTCGTTTTAAAACATGTATTTACTAGTACAGAATCATAAGCCGTCGCAAAATCTAAAATAGACTCTCCTCCGTCGTTCCTATCTCCAAAACCATATCCTCCATGAACTATCTCATATCCTACGTGATCTTCTCCAACATGACCATTAAAATCTCCCCCTATATAGATTTTCTCACCTACGGGTATTTCTTGAATTAGTTCATCCATTTACTCCCAAAATTTTACTTTAGTGTGCTCATCTAATCCATCTTGAGGTGCATAAGCACTAACAATATTTATTATATTTTTGCATAATACCAATTTTACAAGTTTAAGTATATCACCTTTCCTAATAACGGTTATGATATCGTCGTTAAAGTTCTTATCTACTTACAACTCCGTTCTTATTTCTATGTTTTCCTGTATAATAAAACTTAAATCCTGTATTTTCTATTTCTCTAGCCTTCTCACCGACCCATTTAGTTTCTTGTAAACAAGTTATGTTAACTTTTCTTCTTATCATGGTATCTACAAACTCCATCCCTTTTCCTGTCATAGTCCCTATGTTCCAAGTCACTAACCTAAGTCTAGTATCCTGGACTAGCTTCTTTACCCGTACACGTCCAGCTTGTTACAGGAACCCTTGTGTATATATCGTCGCATCCGGACACTGATGCGATGCCCCTTGCCTATTTTTCGAGACACAATGTCCCTTGCCTATTTTTTAAGACACCCGGTGGCAGGCGCAACGCATTGCTTAAGGGGAATACCCTAGCATTAGCACGTATATTCATAGGGTTCATGTTCATAAGGACCTGACAAAGTTTTACGCTGGCTGACAACTACCTAACACAATCCCCCACCTTTATCTGGGCTTGGGACCGGCCATGTTAAAAAAAATAAGAAGTTGAGCGGGACACATGCGGAGTTTCTTCATATATGATGCTGCTACACAATTACGACGATATTTGTGTTCATCAACCTCATTATATATTTTTCTTCACTTCCGAATTTATTATTTCTCTTATAATCTATATAGAAACCCAAACCTAAAAAGCTCCAACAACTAAGAATCTACTGAAATTTCAAATTGCCTGTACACTTCACATTTGTGCTATACCTACAGTTATTATCGAATACCTTTGTCTGCTCACGTCAACACGAAACTAATTCACATATTGCAGGATATTCTCGCAAACTACAATATAAAATGTAGGCAATGGTCATAGATGACTGCTGGAGTGTTGTCGGGATGCGTAAAACTTTGGAGGAGCTATAAGGGATAGTTCTTTATTGCTAAAAATACAGGTAATTTTTGGTATTTCACTTCATATATACATACATAAGTTTTGTTATATGAACTTCTCAAATTCATTACTTGTGAACAATAAAGATACTGCCTTGAATTGATTTTTTCTATCACAAGACACAACTTTGATTCCATTGAACATAGGATTTGCACATATTTATGAAACATTATTTTATAACCCATTAACATTTACTTAATGCAAGTGGAGACACCATTTTTAATATTAGATATTATATTTATTCACTACAATCAAATTTTTATATATTTGTGTACCTGTTTGAATTGATTTTAAGGATTTACTACGTTGTGTATAGGGATCAATTTCGTATGACGTCACATATTGAGAACCTTTATACATATTTAAATGAAGATGTATAATATTGATTACACTATCTACGTTACAAGTATTTCTTCTCAGCAATTTCAGCAAGATATATCTTCCACCAACTTCATTTTTACACTAACACATGGAGAAAATAATATTCCAATACTTGATTTTAGTTAATGCCATTTTAATATAAAAACAAAATTATCAAGTCTCTTTCACAACAGGTGTATTTGGAGACTAATGACCCTGCCCATACTGATAAACATTTCTTCAAGCACGTTAAAACTTGGATACATCAACACCACCCGAAGGATCATCACTTTTATGATGCAAAGGGATCGGTTGGTAGCCATAATTGCGGATATGCTTTTTATAGCATAGATATTTATGCTCCATTTTCAATTTATGCTCAATACCTTTGAAACTAAAGTGAAATAATTTCGATGTACTTAGGTCTATCTAGGTTTATATTTACATCTGAATGAACACTTATGACTTCCATAAAGTTTAATTCTCACTCTAATTCGTTATAATAAATTCCTTCTCACAACCTATCGCACAAAAAACTATTATATATATATATATAATAAGTTACAAAACTTATGTATGTTATAAGCTTGGGTTATGATGTCACAAGATAAATTTTCTCTGCACTTCATATTTTATCCTTGAAAATTTGAGTTCCCCCTCTTTTCTCACACTCTAAATATTTTCCACCCCTTACTTTAATTCAAAAAGAAGGATAATTTAGCAAATAAACACCCTTCACTACAGCCAAGAAAGATAGAGGATCACGTCTTTGGTTACTACATTAGCTAAACCCCTCTCTCTCTCTCTCTCTCTCTCTACCTCACCTCCAACGATATTTAAACACTCTCGACTCTCTCTTTTGGCTTTAGATCTTCCTATGTTCGCTACAGCACTAAGGTAATACCCCTGATTACTAATTAATCTATGCTTTTTACATTATGTACATCTTCTCTCTTTCTCCGATTGAAATTTTTTGGTACTTTTGAGGTTGATTTTACGTTTTGTAAACCCTAATTTTTAGGGGGCTTTGTTTTTAAGCTTTTGGGAATCACATTTGTTTATTGATCATTTCCCATTCACGTTTTCTACTTCTTTTGCAGGCACTGTTCTAAAAAACCCGCATAGGCTTGAGGCTTGGGAGAAACGCCTCGCCTTAAGCTTTTTACGCCTTATTCTTGGTAAAACCCTTACGGACACTTTTTTTAAAAACAACAATACTTTAGTGAAACGATATCGTCTTTTTAAGAATTTTTTTACAAACCGGACCAGTATCTCATCCAAAATAATCAAATAGTATTTTAATTTGCATATAATCAAACATATTATTATGATATGTACAATTTTAGTATTTTAATAGCCTTGTTATGGTTAAAAAATATTAAACTATATTAAGAAGGCCTAAACGCCTTTTTACGCCTAAGGCCCGCCTAGGCTTCTAAGGCTTAAGGCTTGGCCTCCACGGCTCGATCACGCCATGCGTTTTTTAGAACCTTGTTTGCAGGTAATTTCACTATCGAATATAGTTTCTACTTTAGGGTTCATTGTTTGTCATTTAAGGTATTCTTTCTCCCTCACTCCTATAATATGGGGGTTATGTGCATATGTATTTTTGTTTTCTACATCTGACAAGTTTTGGGTTTGATTTTTCAGATTTATTTTCTAGATCTGACAAGTTTTTTATTACATGAGATTAGCTGAGTTTTTTAGGTATATGTGTTTATTCTTATTTTATGTTTGATGAAATTAAAATTTTAACACTAAAGACATATGTTTCTATGTAATTATTTGATGGTATGTAATTATCTTTTTAGTTTGGTAATTATTTTTTTAAAAGGAATTTAGCTTGGTAATTATTTGATGCTGATCAGAGACCAATTTACTTTCAGTCTGCTTATGCTATGTATCATTTTTTGGGAATTGCTAAATATTATTGAAAAGTGGACTCGATCAGGAAATTTAGCAAAGGTAATTGTGTTAGCGTGTAATTTTCGAGCTTGCCTATGTACATCTCTTCTTACCCCCAAACTGTGCTTCCTGCACTCATTTTACTACACAGCAGAAAAGTTTCATCAGTTGTTATAAGCAAAATATGTTACAATTTGTATTAGAATGAGCACACTAAGTTCTTATTTCATTGAAATCTTAATGTTTGCTTGAGCTCACATGGAAGGAATTCCTACACTTTCAAGATTTTAGGAACATAGTACATGTCAATTTCATATTGATCAAGATAGAGAATTTTAGATCAAATATGAAAGCAATTTGCGGTATGTTAAATAGTTTTGATACTCACTCTCTATCTAAAGTTACATATATGATTAGGTGGACTTCGGCTTTGGCTGAGGCTTATTCCTATTGTTTATATATGCCTCCTTAATATCATTTGATATTGCTACTGGAAGGAAGTGAAGATCTCTAGCTTGATTATTTTTACTCAATAATTATAGGAGTTTTCATTATGTTCACTGATGAAGAAGCCACTAGTGAGAAATATTTGGGCAACATTCAATTATTGAGGTTATATTTCAAGTGCACCAACTACTCAACCAAAATTACCATCAAGACAGACTCTCACAATTGTGACTACGTCCTCGACTCAAGCGCTACTCCAAACTTCCAACCATGGCGGTCTGCTGATGACGAAATTAAGTCTTTAGAAAATAAAGCATTGGACTTCAAAAGACAAATGGCACTAAAGCACCTCAAGTCCTTGAAATCAAGCCACAAAACTACAACTTTAGATGATATGCTTACCGCATTACAACGCTCAAAGGAAGAGAAATTTGAAGAGACGACGAATTATTTATAAAATCAACATTTCAGGCCAATCGTGTCCAAACAATCCACGAGAGACCCAAAATTTGAAGATGAGAAATCCAACTCATTTCCTCAATAACAGAAGAGCGGATGTAGCCATCAATGCTCATGAACGTTTAAACTATTGAGGTTTAATATAACAGAAGAATGTGGCTAAAGGTAACCATTTTTCCCATCTTAATTACCTCAAATTAGTTCTCAACTCCTTTTCTTTTGTACACGTGTATGTTTCAATAATAAGTATATTTTGTGAGATTTTAATTAATGAAGTTTGTTTAGAGATAATTTTTGTGAATTGTCAAAAGTATTATGTGTTGTCGGAGTTTGATGCTAATTTTTATGAAACATCCACTGAATTATTAATAATTCTTCATTTGTCAAAAGGTTTTCTTACAGTTCACAAAACTTCTTTCTTGTCTTCCCCACAAAAAACTCTTCATTAAAGTTCCAAATCTGTCAACAGGCCTTACAAGGCAAAGAATCAATTTCATATATCGCCAAGTGAGCTAGTATTTTAATTTATTTCTTGAAAATTGTTGTGTGACAATATTTTAATTTATTTCTTTTGAAATAATTATATGCAGAACAAGGATGAAAAGTATTTTAGCCACAACTATTTCATATTCTCGGTCAAGTTTCACAAGGATGCACTCATTGATTTTGCAAGGATTGTACGATTTGAAGTCAAACCTTTCAAGTGATATACACTGTATTAGTTTACACTCTGCCCCTCTAATATCCCAATTCGATATTAATATTTTCCTATTTATGGTGGGTCGAGTGTTGAACATGAATTTGAAGGCATATGGAATAAAAAGATTCGCTTAACAGCCTCTAATGCTCATGAAAAATGTGAGATTACCAGCTCTAAATCTCTTAAGGATGTTGAAGACGAAGTAGATTATCTGTACATATGATGTTGACTTTCAGGTAATGCCTCAGATAAACATGAGATTACCGATGCCGGAGTCGGAGTCAATGCTCACGACTTCCATTTTTTTCTCTTTTTTTTCTTCATCATTTTTAGTTTTAACTATGCCCGAGGTTGGATTTATCCATTTTGTTTTGGTTCCGTGGATGGAAATAATATATGGGTTTAGTCGATATGGGTATATTTGATCTTACTGATTCTTGAATTTTCCAGGTTTTGATGGTGCGGCACTAGGTTGTGGGAGGCGTAAGGTGTTTTGATAGCAGCAGGTGGAACTGAGTTGGCTATTCTCTAAATAATTTTTTTTTGTTTTTCCATTTTTTATTTGGTAATATAAAAATATTTTGTACCGTTTGTTCATATTGTGTTTATATTTGTATGAGAATAAATACAAAATTTGATGGGGTTTGGATAAAGTTTAAAGCTATGATATAATGTCCGATTTGAGAAGAAAAATAACTCTTACTTACGCGTGGCTCTAGAAAACAAACAGATTTGAGGTTTTTTTTTAATTTTTCACTTTAAAAGTTGTTGTACTATAACTTCTCATACACTCACTTTTTTAGTCCCATCTCTCTCTCTCTCTCTCTCTCTCAAGAATAACCATCTCATTGCAACTGTGGATATCTTATGGTGGTCTAATGTGGGTTTCTCACTCCAACCTCAAATCGGGTTTTCTCACATTTTGGGTTTAATTTTATGATGTTATGCGACAGACACCTTAAGACACTTACTCTTACTCTGCTTTCTTTAGGGGCATCAGGGAGCAGATGGATGCCTAGCACAATTTTTTTTTATTTTAAAGATTTTGAAATGGTTTGCACATTTTAATGTGCATATTGTTTGGTTGAGTAATTTATTAATGTGTTCATTTTTTTAATATGAAGAGAGATGGTGACTTTAAATTTTCTTTTTTTCTTTTTCCCTTTTTGTAGTATTCATGCTTTACATAATAATAAGCGACACCGGTGCTGAAGTGTTTGGAGTTGAAGGCAAACTGTTAAATTGAGGTCTTTATATTATATTAAATTTAAAAAGAAAAGAAAGGTGTTCATAACGATTTTTAAAGAAATTGTCAAAAATCAAGTCAATTCTGTAAAAAGATGTCTAAAAAACGGCGTCATAAAGATTGTCCAAATTCAGGGTTGGGGCGGTCGCCTCTTTAGCCTCCCCTAAGGGGGTTGGCCATGTTCATGAGTTCGTACTTAAATATTCATATTCTTATTTTCAATAAATGCAATGTTCCACATAATCTAATGGGTTGGTAATTTTCAACACGAGATGTTTATCAACATGTCCCACTTCGTTACTTTATAATCAATATGGGCAATTATATTATTATTATTTTTGTGGTATTTTGTATTGTCTAAATAGGGTGGATAGTCGTATAAAGAAATAAAATTTTGCTCAATTTTTATAAATAGTTTTATTATGAACGGAACTTGAGCAAAGTTTTATTATAGGCTTTAAAAAATTACCAATCACGAACAATATCATTTTTTACATTACACTTTGTTTTGTCGGGGTACTAAATTTTTTTCGTTTTATAATTACGTACTTTAGAAATTTTCACCGTTTTGCGATTATGTATTTTGAAAATTTTCGCCGAGCCTTCAGGCACATGCATACACTATATATATAGTGAGAGTCTCATGTACATATCAACGGTGCATACTAATTTTTTAAAATAGTAAAAAAAATATTTTTCAACTGATTTTTTTATATGAAGTTTAAACATTTCAATAGACCCATATAAAAAAATCAACTCAAAATAACATTTTTTGCTATTTTTAAAAATCAATCAAACTTTTGCAGCTTTTTAAAAGTTGCGAATGTTTGACCGATTTTTTTAAAATAACAAAAAAAAAAAATGTCCTGATTTTTTTTATATAGCTCACTCGAAATGTTTAAATACCACATAAAAAACTCAACACAAAATCATTTAAAAAATTGGTTCGCGCCAGCGGAGTGCAGACCAGACGTGTGTCACCTGGCGGTGAACCCAGATATGAGAGAGAGTGTGCCTATAATTTCTAGGTTCACCGCCAGGTGACACATGTTCGGTCTGCAATCTTAAAATGCTGATTGGTCCGCATAAGAGCAGTACTATATATATATATATATATATATAGTACTCATCTTGTGCGGGTAAGTCCGCATTTTAAGAATGCGGACCGGACATGTGTCACCTAACGGTACGCCTAGAAATTATCGCCAAAATTATAGTCACACTCTCTCTCTAATCTGGGTTCACCGTCAGGTGACACATGTCCGGTCCGCATTCTTAAAATGCGAACTAGTTCGCATTTTAAGAGTACGCACCGGACATGTGTCACCTAATAGTGTGTCTAGAAATTATCTCCTAAATTATAGGCACACTCTCTCTCTTTTCTGGGTTCACCGACATGTAACACATGTCCGGTCCGCACTCTTAAAATGCGGACTAGTCTGCACAACAGCAGGACAATATATATATATGAGACAATGGTGTTATGAATAGTAACTCATGCATGATAAACATGCATGTCCTTTTATGTGTTGCATGCTTGCATGCATACATATGCATGTATGCATACATACATAGATTATTATTTTTTTAATTAAAATATTTTTTTAAGAAATAATATATTTTTTAAATATTTAAAAAAAAAAAATAATTTTTTTTTTAAGTTAAAAAAAAACGGGTTTTTATGGGTTGGATTTTATCACGGGTGAAAATTTATCGTCGTGCCCTCGGGCATGGGCATCCGCTAGTATATGTATGTATATATATATATATGTATGTATGTATGACCGGACATGTGTCACCTGGTGGTGAACTCAGAAAAGAGAGAGTGTGCCTATAATTTATAGGTTCACTGCCAGATGACACATGTTCGGTCTGCAATCTTAAAATGTTGATTGGTCCGCATAAGAGCAGTACTATATATATATATATATATATATATATATATATATATATATATATATATATATATATATATATAATACCATTTTGAAAAGAAAAATTTATTAATGGTTTACCAAATTTATTTGCTCATAAAATAAGAGAAGTTCTAAGTAACACAAATGGACACATTGATTATCACAATCTTACATATGGAGACATAACAAGTACAATCCAGAAAGAGGGATTAAAAATGTGTATAGATATGAAAATAAGCAACCAGGCTAATAAAGAAAAAATAAAGGCAAAATATGAAATGGAATTTTTTTGTGAACAATATGGTTTGAACCCTGTTGCACCATCAAGAAATAAAAATTACAAGTCATACCCAAAACAATACAAGAGACATAGAAAAACTATTTCAAAAATAAAAAAATTTACAATAAAGAAAATAAGGAATTTTATAAAAAAAATATAAAAATCACAAACTAATCCACAATATAAGAAAAATGACAAAAGTAAAGTAAAATATTATAAATGTGGAAAAACAGGTCATTACAAATCGGAATGTAAAGTAAAATCCAAAATTAACCAGTTACAATTATCATCTAAGTAACATAAGAAATATACAAAATTTTTGAACTAAAATTTTTTGATTTAAAATGTCACTTTTAAATTTCGAAACACATAAAGCAATAGATAATATTTCTTTTTTAATAGTACTATAATTACTTTGCGCTTTATTCAAGACTCCGGAATATAATCGAATAATTTGTTTAGGGGAATGATTGTTAATTTTCTGTTTAAGAATACCTCCGTAGCCAATGTCAGAGGCATCGATTTCAATGATTTTGAATGAATTTGGTGTAGAAAGACCAAGACAAGGTAGGGTTTTAACATGTTTCTTGACATTTTGAACTATCGAGGTATGTTCTATAGTCCAAAGGGGAGCGTTACTTTGTAGCCGTTCAAATAATGGTTTGCATTGTTTGCGTAGATTTGGATAAAATTCAGCAATGTAGTTCAATGATCCTAGAAATCTTTGAAGTTGCATTCTCGAGGATTTCATCAGGAAATTTATCAGCAAATTGTATGGCCCTATCTATGGGACTAATTTTTCCTTAGTGAATATTATGACCTAAAAATCTAACTTTTGTTTGGAATAGATTGACTTTCGAGACTGAAACCACTAAACCATTAATTTTTATTAGTTCAAAAAATATATTTAAGTCTTTTCAATGTTCCTCAATTGTGTGAGAATGGATGAGGACATCATCAATATAGACAATCGTAAAATGGAATGAAGGGTTAAATATTTCATTCATGATATTCTGGAATTCATTAGGTGCATTTTTTAGGCCAAATGGCATGACACACCATTCATAGTGACCAAAGGGGGTTGTGAATGCTGTTTTGTATCTATCTTTTTCATGGATTTGTATTTGCCAAAATCCTCTCTTCATATCAAACTTGAAAAAAATGTTTGCTTGATTTAATCGGTTCATGAGGTCACGTTTATTTGGAATTAGATATCTTATCCATTCTAAAACTTTATTAAGTGATTTGTAATTGATGACTAGCCTGGGTGCTCCGCGTTCTAATTCGGCATTTTTTCTGACATAGAATGCAGGGCATGACCAAGGAGATTTACTTTTTCTTATAATTCCTTTTTGTAATAAACCATTAATTTCATCTTTACATAGTTACATATCTTCTTGATTCATTTGGATTGGTCTTGCTTTGGTAGGGATGAATTTTTTATTAAAATCTTTGGTGTATGGCAAAGTTACTATATGTTTCTTTTTATGTAAAAAGGCATTTGGTAGATCAAAACGGATTTTATTTGTTAGTTTTAATTTGAAATTTTCTATTTTATCTTGGAGAATCTTGTAGTAGGTTGATCTTCAATCCTTTTGTATCTTACTTCTTCATTTAAAAAATTTAATTGTCTTCTCTTGTATTGGAGACGGTTTACTGATATTGAAAAATCTTTGAGTGTTTTTAAATCTCTGACTTCTGGTTTTGAAAGAAATTCAAATTTTACTTGTTGGCCTAAGACTAGGGAGGTTATTCCAGTATCACTAGTTGTGAACGGATATAGAAGACAAAGAAAAGAGATTCCTAAGATTACCTTTTCAGTCATATTTTTTACTAAAACAAAAGGAGTTTTGTAACATACATTATTTTGACAAATATATGCTTTGGGTAGTTTGTATTTGATTTGCATTTTACGTCCATTGGCTGAGTTTAATCGTTCAGATGTTTTATGATAATACATGGTTGGAATTAATCCTGCTTGTAGACAATTTAAATCTTCGCCGGAATCAATTAATGCTATGACTTTTATCTCATATTCTTTGTTAATAATTAAAGTTACTTGTACATGCCATTTTTATAAATTAATTTGGTTTATGATATTTACTTGATGATCATCTTCTTTCGTTGTTACTATTTTACGTTCTTGTTTAGCCTCTGGTTCACTTTCTTCTGAGGAGATGACCTGTTGCTTTTGGAAAGTTTGGTTTGCGTTTAAAATAGTGATATCTTGTTTTAATTCTTTACTTTCTATTTTGATGTCTTTGATATCCTGTTTAATTATGTTGACTTCTCGTTGGAGATCTTGTAATGTAACTTCCTTGTGAGTTTTAAATCGTTTTAAAGTATTATCAAGACTTATCTTGTTTTGTGTATTTATACCACTTTCTTCTTTGGATAATAATTTTTTAAATTTTGAAAGGTATTGTGATTTTAATTCTCGATTTTCTATTTTTCCAATTAAATCAATTAGTAATTCTTCTTGTTCTTCTTGTTTAGTGGGAACATTGATAGTTTTACAGTAGTTGTCTTTGCATCCTAATTTTATATCTGGAGAACTAGAGTTTATACCTAATTCATAGTAACTTGATGATTCATAATCACTGTTTTGTTCACCTTCACTAGAAGAATTTTTTAGTTCAAAATTTTTGTATATTTCTTGTGTTACTTCAGATGATAGTTGTAACTGGTTAATTTTGGATTTTACTTTACATTCCGATTTGTAATGACCCGTTTTTCCATATTTATAACATTTTACCTTACTTTTGTCATTTTTCTTATATTGTGGATTAGTTTGTGATTTTTTATATTTTTTATAAAATTCCTTATTTTCTTTATTGTAAAATTTGTTATTTTTGAAATAGTTTTTTCTATGTCTCTTGTATTATTTTGGGTATGACTTATAATTTTTATTTCTTGATGGTGCAACAGGGTTCAAACCATATTGTTCACAAAAAATTCCCATTTCATATTTTGCCTTTAATTTTTCTTTATTAGCTTGGTGCTTATTTTCCATATCTATACACATTTTTAATCCCTCTTTCTGGATTGTACTTATTATGTCTCCATATGTAAGATTGTTACAATCAATGTGTCCATTTGTGTTACTTAGAACTTCTCTTATTTTATGAGCAAGTAAATTTGGTAAACCATTAATAAATTTTTCTTTCCAAAATGGTTCATTACTATCGTCTCTAAGCATTACTCTTGATGTGAAAACATCTTTGTACCATCTAAAATCGCTTAAAGTTGGGCATCTAAGGTTGCTTAGTTGATCATGAATTCTTGAGGTTATATTACTCGGTGTTCCTAAAAAATATTTTATTATTGTAAAAACTAGAGTATTAACTCCATCTGGAATTCTCATTCCAATATTTTCATAAAAAATTGGGAGGCCATTGGCATCTTGTTGGACGACAGATTTAATTTGTTCCTTTGATTCTTCGGTAAGATGTTTATCCCACCAAGATTTTAATGTACAGGTGAATCCTGTTGTTAAAAGCTCAACTATTTCTGTTTGGGGAATGTTTTGATTGTTTAGGTAATTGTTGGCAACCATAGATATGTGTTGCATTTTATTTAAGATTTCTTAATCAGATAATCCATCTATGTTCCATTCATAAAGTCTATCCGATGAAACCGAGAATTGATTGTGTATATTTCTTTCTTCATATTGCATATCTGGGGGTGTTGGTCTTGTATATCAATTTTTTGTTAAGGTGGTTGGAGTTACTCTGGAGTTTTTTATTCTATTTAATTCAACATTAGTAAATTATTTTTCAATAGTCTGGATATCTTCATCTGTAGTAGATTCTTGGGATGAGTCTGTTTGGTTAATATAGGTATTTTTGTTGATAGTTGTAACAGTCTTTGATGATTCTGTTTTGATATCTTTAAGCATTTTTTCTATTTTATCTAGAGTTTTCTCAGACTTTGTTTGTAAATTTATTCCTTTTCGGACCTCTGGAAGTTGAATTAAAGGCATTTCTTTTTTATATGGTAGGTTTGGTTTGTCTAACTTGTTTTCAATGGATTCTAGTTGTTTTGATTTCATCATTAGTAGAAGTGACTTTAAAGGGTGTAGCAACTACTTCTGTTCCCATGTGATTTACTAATATGGTTTTTAGTGGAGGGTGACTAGACGAGATTGTAGTTTTGTCTTATTTTGTCCATTTTACTTTTTTTAGGACATTTATTTTGTGATAATAGTTATCTAAATAGTCAAAGAACTATATGTCCGTTCTTATTTCATTCATTAAAGTTTTTCACTTTCTTATTATTTTATCCTTTTCTCTTTGGGAGTACTTTTCTCGATATGCTCGTCGTTTAGTACGGTTTTCTTTTGACTCAAAATCTTCTCCTAATTTAATCATGCCAATTTTATAGTCTTTATTGATTATTAATAATTGGTGATTTACTAAACCTGCTTCAAAATCTGTTTGAGTGGGGGAATGTTGATCTTCATCATCATTAAAATTTGAGGTCGCTGTATAACAAGGTTTACTTACTTGGGAAGTTGTATCAATTTCTTTTAACTTAAGATTACGTCTAGGTATTAGATCATCATCTTTTCTTGTTGAATAACTCGTTTGGGATTTACTACCATCTCTAGATTAACTATCATCTCTAATATGGAGATTTTTAAATCGTGGTTGATCAAAACTTATTCTAACTGATCCATCAAGGTATTCTTGGATTCGTTCAAGATTAATAGCATTGTTTTGCACTTTTCGGGGATGATTGTCATTTTTTAATAACCAATAGTTTGGTAAATTAATATCTTTCCAATTTATTGACATAGGGACTTGAATATTAGCATCATTTGTACTGCTTCGTATGAGTAGAGTTTTGTCTTTTAGACTTTTTACTAAAGCGTGGACGTTTAGATTTGTCCTTAAACATTTGTAATAAATTCTGTAAATTGAATCAAGTGGTTTACTTCCTTCTAACATTTCATATCCAAATGTTTTAATATTTAGAGTCATGGTTTTTAATATGTTAGGTCCAGTTAAACTTAATGTAAAATCAGAAAAACAATTATAATGTATTGGACCATTAAAAAGGCTTGATTCCATCATTCCTAAAATACTAGTGTTGTAATTAGTATGTATAGCATCTCTAAGACATAAGAGGATAGAGGCATTTATTCCTTTACTAGTTAATGGTTTGACTGCTACTTGTATTAATCCTATGTGTAGGAAATTGAATCCATTTTTTCTTTGTTTTGTAATAGCTTCACTAGTTAATAGTTGAATTCTACCGTGTTCTTTATTTAAAGCATAAGCATGTTCAACCGTTTTAACATTGTAATTAGTACTAAAGGATGACTTTAGGAAACTAGTTTTGTAAATTTCTTTTGTTGGGACTTTAGGAATATTGCAATCATTTAAATCTAAATTTACTTCTTCATAAACATGCTCTTCTTCATTTATTATGTCTGGGGGAAAAGCTAAAGAAGACCTAGAGCTAGAACTAGCCAAAGAATTTGATTTAAATAATCTATTCATTTTAAAGCTTTTAAAGGAACCTATTTTCTTTTTACAATTTTCATGTTTGTTTTTTCAAAATGTTTCAATACATACCCTCTCATACCTATCCGCTCAAGCCACTCTCTTTGGTCGTATTATTTGGATACCGAATTTACTGTTCAGGTGATCTAACAAGTTGGGATGATAAAACACAAAGGGTGTAAGAATCAAATCGGTCAGAACTTGGCTTTAAAGGAGAACTGGAAATATAGATCAAACACAATAATTGGGATGATCTAACAGGGTACTTGGCTCTGATACCAAAAGGGGAAGCAACGCATATAATATAAACAGAAATGAATACTGAAAACTGAAAACTGAAATTATAATAACTGAAAGTAAACTTACAAAGATTACTGATTAATACAGATGGTTGAACCGGATGAACTTGAAAGCATAATGTTTAATATAAGATAAGAATCAAAACTGAGAGAATAATAGAGAGATGGAGATAGAGAGAGAGTTTGTAGTAGTGAGATAGGAAATTGGACTCTGCCTTGAATGGATGACTGAATGCTATATTTATAGTTGAAACTCCTTTGCTTTTACTTTAGGTGAACTGCTTTAACCTTCGGGTGAACTGTTTTAACCTTGGGTAACTGACTTTAACTTCGGGTGAACTTCTTTAACCTTGGGTAAATGACTTTAACTTCGGGTGAACTGCTTTTAACTTCGAGTAAACTGCTTTAACCTTGGGTAACTGATTTTAACTTCGGGTAAACAGTTTTAACCTTGGGTAACTGATTTTAACTTTGGGTAAACTTCTAGCTGATAGACTGTAAATTCGTGCGACAGCACTCTTCATAAATAGTAACTTATCGGGGAATATTTTAATCATTCGGCACTGTTCATGAATAGTAACATGTCGAGGAATTTTTTTACTGTTCATAAATAGTAACTAATCATTAAATTTTAACCAAATATTATCCTGTAAAAATAAATTTTATTACAAACTGTAAGGGTCTTAGGCATCTTGGAATAATCAACTTGAATATGGATCTGATGTGTTAACTTGTTGACTACTTGTTGACTCGACAGAAGAGGTGGGAGAACAATAATTTTCCTCTTCGGCTTCAGCTTGAAGAATAAGTTGTTTTGCTAAATCTTTGAGCTGCTGGGACTTTTTTGAATTGGCTAATGTTGTATCCATAGAACCTTGACTAGATTTCTTAACTGCTTGGACTTCTTGGACTGGAATGACTGGTTGGCAAGGAAACTCCATTTGGATAGCATTAATAATCCTTTGTTGATTGAAAGAGTCCCACCATTTAACATAAAATTGTCGGACTATTGTTGACTGTTGTATTGCATATTGCCATTTGAATATCCATGGAACTTTGTATTTACTACATAACAAAAGTAGAACTGGGAACTAAGAATTATGTTCATTTACTTTAAAGACTGAAAAAATATTTAACTTGTTCTTGGAGGTCTGCAGGTAGGATATCTGGGATATAACTATGTTGTGTCCACCACCGGAAAAATCAAGAAGGAATTTGACTTTTAAATTTTTGATCAAAGCAAAGAAACCAAGAATGAGTGAATGACTCATTTTGGTAAAAGAGAACTTTAAACTATGCTTTAATATAATCATAATAACTAAACTGAATTTGATGACTTGGGAGGGTTTTTAGAATGGAGGGATGGGATCCCCAATCTTAAAGAAAGATTATATTATTAATGTGCAAGGAATGGTAAAGAATCATTGACGAATCGTTGCCATCGGTAATTGCTTTAATACGAATTGATTCTGAGGAATAAAGAATATCCATATAAAATTTTAAAGTCTTTGCAGGATGGTGGGGAGTGAAGTGCCAAGCGGGAGGAAAATAGTTTTTTACTAAATCAATTGGATTTTTAATATGGTTGTGATTTGGCTCAATAGAAAATAAATTTGAAAAATTTGGTTTGAGCACATAATCAGTTTTAGCAGGGTGATTATAAAATCTAGTTTTAGTAATTTGTTGAATGGGCTGTGTAGCAAATGGGTCATTGACTAGGTATTGACTAGAAGAAGGCCCAAACTCTACAGAAGTTGCAAGAGTGGAACTATAACTAAAATTTGGTCTTGGAATGTTTCCAAGGACTTGGTATCTGTTTATTACTTGGAGAGGGGATGTAATTTTAGTAGAAGGTTGGTTTGTGGGTAGAGCGAGGGCTCTAGTTGTCTTCTGGGGATTTTTCCTCGTCATTGTTATTCTGTAAAAATTCACGTGTGAGAAAATCAGGAATGGAATTCTCACTTCCTTTAATATACTCAAAATCAAAATAAAAAATGCTCAGTATAGATTGCCATCTAGCAAAAATTTGTTTAGAAGCAATATTGTGGACATCATTTTCTAAAACATATTTTGCAAAGGAGTTTCAACTATAAATAGCGCATTCAGTCATCCATTCAAGCAATATTGTGGACATCCATTCAAGGGAGAGTTTCAACTCTCTCTCTCTCTCTCTCTCTCTCTCTCTCTCTCTATATATATATATATATATATATATAGTACTAGAAATTATCGCCAAAATTATAGTCACACTCTCTCTCTTTTCTGTGTTCACTGTCAGGTGGCACATGTCCGGACCGTATTCTTAAAATGCGAACTAGTCCGCATTTTAAGAGTGCGGACCGGACATGTGTCGCCTGACGGTGAGCCTAGAAATTATAGGTACACTCTCTCTTTTTTGAGCTTACCGCCGGGTGCCACGTGTTTGGTCCGCACTCTTAAAATGCGGGCTGGTATGCACAAGAGCAGTACTGTATATATATATATAGTCCGCATTTTAAGAGTGCAGACTGAACATGTGGCACCTCGCGGTGAGCCCAAAATAGAGAGAGTGTGCCTATAATTTCTAGGCTCACCGCCTGGTGACACATGTCCGATCCGCACTCTTAAAATACGGACTGGTATGCATAAGAGCACTATTGTGTATATATATGATCGGAACTGTGTCACCTGGTGGTGACCCAGAAAAGAGAGAGAATGTGCCTATAATGTAGGCAAAAATTTCTAGGGGCACCGTTAGGTGACACATGTTCGGTCCGGATTCTTAAAATACGGACTAGTCCACACAAGAACATTATTAATATATATAGGATAAACATACACACACACACACTTTTGTACACGTTTTCCATACCCGGTGCATTAAAATGTTATACCTTGTTGTTGTGGGTCCCGCCCCTTACAGCCTCGTCTTTTTAGGCGTGTATGAAAAACGGGTATGAAAGTGTATATGCGTAGTGGTACTCATATATATATATATATATATATATATATATATATATATATATATATATATATATATATATATATCAAATAACTCAGCACATCGGGCGAGCTTAAAAATTTAGTATCAAATTATTCATAACTTGCGTAGTAGAGTTTCTCGTTAGGGGAACACCAAAGGCGTGTGGGTAACAACACTTAAAAGGAAGCAAGGTCCGAGGAAAGCAAAAGAAAAGAATATTACTTTGTTTCCAGATCAAACGCAAACACAACAAAGCATGGTTACTTGAATCTAAAGAATGAACACCCACCAGCCTTCTGAACGTCCCTTGCATTCGCATCTCAACTTCCAAATCAACATTTTGTTGCTCCCTCCCTCTCACACACACAGAGTGAAAGTGAATGCTCAACGAGATATGTTGAATAGTTCTTTCTGTTCAAGAAAATGATTAACTCAACCAGCTCATAATATAAACTTCTTAGTGTCACCAGTGTTCATCTTTGGAACTGTGGCATGTAAAACTTCCGAGTTGGTTTCGCATTTTTCGTGAAAAATATGTCGTTCTTTATTGGTCTGGCTTTCGGTATGACATTTGGTTTAGGATTGATAGTTGGTTTTGCTCGTTATGAGAAAATCAGATCGAAGCGTCGCTCTGAGTTGGTATTGAACCAATATCTTTTTATATCCAAATTGTTATTTGAAAATAAAATTTTGATCTTTTATATATATATATATATATATGTGTGTGTGTGTGTGTGTGTAAATGTTAGAAATATACTTGTTTCTCTAGTTCTTTTCTTAGTAGTTGGGCATTTATTGCTTGTTTATCTTGTATGGATAGCTATTACTCTTTTGTATTATGGATATTTGATCTCATTCACATTACGTATTATTAGGCAACAACAATTGCTGCTTTTGCGAGGATGACGGCTGATGATTTAAGAAGAATTCTCCCAGGTGATTTCTACCCTTCTTGGGTCGTCTTCTCACAGCGACAGAAGTTGAGTAACATCTCTCTCTCTCTCTCTCTCTCTCTCTCAATATATATATATATATGTTAATATATGGGCCGGGTTTTTACCCGGATCCGATATCCACCCACGATATATATGTATTATCCATTTTGTATCCGATAATTCATTATTATATTACATAAATATATTAGATAATTAAAGTCCAACTTTAGTTGGTTTAGGACTCTTATGTTTTTTTATTAGTATTGGTCTTGAGGCTAGTGGGAGCATTCGAGAAAGTGTGAGTGCACCATCACTAGATACTCAAGATTCTCAAATTCGCCGCAGTAGGCGAGGAAATATTCCACGTCGTCATTTTGGTTTGAGGATTACCTTATTTGCGGAATGTAAGCATCTGTCGAACACCGAGAAATCTGATACGCACTCTTGTTCTTCCTTCATGTACGCTTTGCAACTCGTAAATGTCTGGGTTGGCTAGAGAGTTGCCCCTTTGATCTTCACGATCACAAATCTAAGGTTCTTGGATGATGAACCGAGAGAGAGAGACCCACGAAATTTTAAAGAGAGAGAAAGTGCAGGAGGAGAGAGAAAATCAGATCAATACCAAATTGACCGTCTATTGATGCACACCCATATTTGACTCAACTAATAGATATATCTATTAGGAGAGGCAAATAAGATGTGTTCATTAATCAGAAAATTGATTGAAAAATCAATTGGAAAATATATTCAAATTTTACAACATTAGGAGATGACTGCGAGCTTTGCAAACTTTCGATTTTAATGTGTAAAAAAAGAAAATATTTTCTAATTGGATTTTAAAACAAATTTAAAAGATGTATTTTACAATATTAATGTCAATTTTTTGCACAAATTTAATGTAGTGATGGCAACCAATAACGTTATCGCCGCTATTGTGACACCCCCCCTAATTAATTACCGGGTTATCAGTCTTTAATTAATTACTTTCAGAATATCAAGTTGGTGTAACACCCCGCCCGCCCGGGGAGAGCGAACGGAGCGCTAATGCGATAAAATAAATTCAAATCCACAAGTGACAAGGTATAGAGCATCTAAATAAATCCACAATAATATAAATCCACTAATCTCAATCTCTTCAATTACAACAAATCTCTCGAATTAAAATTACAACTATCTAACTTGAATAAAAATACAAATCTCCAAAGCTCTATACATCAAAATAATACAAATCTTTCCCAAACAATCCTCGCTAAAATCAATCTCCATAGCGCCCCAAAATCCGCGCTAACCTGCCACTAACAGAAAATATGGGGAAGTACACAATACGACAGGAATTATGCTCAACAAATACGGATTAGCAATGAATAAAACGTAACAAGACGAGTACGAATATTCAAATCAAAATGCAAATCTCAAAGCATTTATCAATATAATTTATCAACAACACTTTAACCGGGTCACCAGGCTTCACCACATCCGTATATGCTTTATCAAGACATAGCCTGGGAAACAGGAATTTTGGCGGGTGCCCAACATCCGTGTCATATTAAAATCTCATGACAATGTGCTCAACAACAATATAATGATACCACATGAATCAAAATAATTTCAACAATTATTTTTCAGATTTCAATGAATTTAACAATTCAAATATGAGTTCAATTAATAAGAAATCGAAGAGAATGACACTCGCGAGATTTAAGGAGCATATTGTGTAAAACCCCATACCTCAAACCATGATGAGAAACCAATGATCACATCCTCAATATCATTACAAAAGATCTACAAAAAGCTCCTCCAAGAACCTCCAACAAAATAGCCCCAAGAACACCTCTAATCTAAGGTTGGAACTCACAAATCTCAAGGGCCAATGTGTATATAAAAAGAAGAGGAATATAAAATATATTTGCTGCCAAAATTTGTGCCAAAAGTATGTTAAAAGGGTTGCCCAAGACTTCCTTTTATAATGCAAAGAAATAGTTGGAATCCAAAAGACTCCTTTAAATAAGGCAAAGAAATGAAGAGTTGGAAGTCAAAACAACTCTTGAAGATTACTTAATGTTCGCCGACTTAGAATTCCAAGAGTTAAAAACATTTAAAAATCATTTTAAAATCCGTTTTAACTCCGATTTCGAAACCGTTTGAAATTCTCGCCTTTAAAAATAATAACCAACATATTTGAGCAATAAAAATAATTTTATCAAAAACATTATTTTTCCTCTTGATTTTGAAAATACCCCAAAAATTACACGGGTTGTTACAGTTGGTTCAGATAATGCATAACTGTCAAGAACTCAAATTTTAATTTAATAAAACTAACCACCTAGTATTTAAAAAGGGTGATGTCCAAATTTTATCTTGTCATTAACCACTACTAAAAGAATACCAACAATTACCATACATCACAGTAAAATAAATAAAGTCTGATTGAAGTAAAATAAATGGATGGAGTAAACATCTCCAAATACAATCCCATACGATAAATCCAAATAAAGAAATCAAATCTAAGAGAGAATTTAAAACGACTGAATCTCTAAAAGTAACATGAGTAAGGACAACATGTCCAACAAAATGGATAACTGAAAAAGGGAGAATAGACTGAATCGTCTACTAGCAAAAATCCTGCAGCTTCCACAACAGCTACAGCACAGCAACTGAATAGAGTCTCCGAAGGTTGGTGTCCCTGTGGCTGGGCACCTAAAATAAAGGAATAATAGAAAGATATGCAGAAAAACGGGCCAGAGCCCGGTTTGAAAACAGTTTAAAATAGCAAGTGCTTAAATTGATTCAATTAGCACAATTATTTTTTTCAAGATAACTTAGCGTATTCACTTGAGATACTCACCCCTCGATCTAGTGTGCACGTCTAACGAGCCTAACTACCTATACTAGTCATGATACCCTGACTAACTACTAAGTATATCATATGATGGTTGAAAGCCTCCTTAAATAACTCAAAATTGACGTACTTATGATTTCAATATAGATTTAGGATTACTTTAGTTTATTCTCGTATTCTTCTAAGTGCCCACCTAATAATACCATAAGTGTACATTTAGAAATAACGTCATCAACATCAATCACCAAACATGATTCCGGTATACACACATTATTCGCTTTATGTACACATATTAATTTATATAAATATAACAATATTGCACCCTTGGTTGAGAAACCCTTAGTACTATGCATACTCGACTATCTAATCCATTTGCAAAGCTCACGCATAGAGGACAACAGGCTCAATCTCTCGAGAAACAATAAAAACATAAACACATATTGGAGGCGAACATAGTTCCAAGCCGATGGGCTACGTACATACCTATGCACCCATACGATCATCATCACTTTGATTCTCACGGATAGCCCGCACCTAGGTTCCATGCTCTAGTGGTACGACTTTAAATCCCCCGTAGTCACACAAGATTCGGTCGTCCATAACGCGTTAACCTCCGTTCGATAGCTAGTAGCTAGGTATGTTATACACATAATATTAAGCAATAAGCATTCACACAACTTATATAAATTCATTGGCTTTCTCGCAGCCTAGTATTTACAGTATGAATAATATATATTCCCCTATTATGCCCCGTACTTTATTCGTATGCAATCTCTCTTGTATTTTGCGCATCTCTCTAACCCTATGAATTTCTATACCTTACGAGGGTCGACTTGTTCTCCGCTCATTAATAATTATTAAAATAAATCACTCGATGATCATACTAGTTTAACACTCATGTAAATAAGCCTACGGTAGGTTCAAAACAAAAATCGGGCTTAAAAAGGGCATTCTGGAATCTCGTTAGAAGACCCAGAAATCTCATTTGAACGAGGTTGTTCGAACGAGGGTCGTTCGAACGAAGGGATTCAGACGAACTACCAAACTCATTATAAGGGCTACTGGAATCTCGTTAGAAGTCTCATTCGAACGAGGTCGTTCGAACGACCTGGGCTGGACTTCTAACGAAATTTCCGAGGTCGCCCCGTTCATCACCAAAGTTTATTTTTCCAGATTTTATCCACTCAAATCTCGACCCAAATTCATTCCAACTCAAATACAAGGTTTCCCACTATCCTAAGTCATCTTAGAACACATAATAACATAATTTTGGGGGTCAAATCCTTCTAATCATCATGTAATTTCAATAAATCCCCAAATTTTATCACAAACCCAATTAACATGAAACTCAAATTTATTTGTCCATAAAAACTCCATTTTTAATTCATGATTAACATCTAATTCACCAAGTTTCACATTCTTAATAAGGGGAAAAGTCCTCTACATGCAAACCCCCATCAGATTCCTAATTTCCTACATAATCTCATCATAAGTAAACCCAAATTTGATATTTGTTGTTCTATAACCTCTACATATGTTAACAAGAGTAATACTTGCTAAGAGAAGAGCAAGATAATCACTTGTCTTAATACGAACTTCTGATTCGCGGGTTGAAAATGTTATAGGAACGATCCTCCTGACACGATCTATGCGTTGGTATACTTTTTGTTGTGAAAGGTTGAGTTCTTGGCTTAGGGCTCTAATGGAGCCTTCTTCTCCTTCCTTGGTTCTCTCTCTCTTTTTCTCTCTTTCTCACGTAGATCGAAACTGACAGACCACTAACTTTAAAATGCTAATTATTAACCTAATTTTCGTCCATTTAATTATCCAAAAATCCATAAGGACCAAAATACCCATACGGGGTGTCGTTTTGGGTTAAAATGTCCCGACCTCTAAATAAAGTACCCGAATAGTGTTTTTTTTACTATTTCGACCCTTCCGAACACTCTGGTGCACTCAAAATAGTTGTCCGAGTTATATACAAATAAATTATCTTTTAACGCTCCAAATATGTACAAATGACGCGACTCATGCGCGTTCCAAATATTTATAACATAACTGTCTTGTATCCCATTCCCGGCCATACTATTATTTCAGTAATTACTAACTCTAATCACGCTATTGATTATTATCATAAAATCAGACTAATTATAATTTAAATTTTCTCCTTTTAATTTAAATAAATTCCCATTTTCCATAAAAATAATTATTCGTAAAAATACGGGGTATTACATACTCCCCCCCTAATAATAGAATTTCGCCCTAAAATTCGGAAAAATATATATACCTGACAAGAATAACTCTGGATAACGTTCACGCATGTCATCTTCGCTCTCCCAAGTTGATTCTTCAGCATTATGGTGCCGCCACTGAACACATACTAGTAGTACTACTTTCGACCTCAACTTCCTCTCGCTACGGTTTAAGATAGCAATCGGCCCCTCCTCGTATGAGCTATCAGGCTGTAAGTCTATCTCCTCTAACGCAATGTGAGTATGGGCCAAATCATCCCGAAGAAATCTCCTCAGCGAAGAGATATGAAACACGTCATGGACTCTATGCAAGTGCTCCGGTAACCCAAGTCTATAAGCAACTGACTCAATCCTCTCGATAATGGGGAATTGCCCTACATACCTAGGCGCTAACTTTCCCTTCTTCCTAAAACGCATAACTCCCTTCATAGGAAACACCCGAATTAACACCTGATCCCCAATGTTGAATTTTTAAAAATAACGTTTGGCATCAGCGTAGCTCTTCTGCCGATCCTGATCAACTCGAATACGGTTTCGTATCAACTCTATCCTCGTCGAAGTATCCTGAATCACCTCTGGACCCAGTAACTTATTGTCCCTCACCTCTAGCTAACATGCTGGGGAACGACAAGGTTTGTCGTATAGGGCCTCGAATGGAGCCATATCGACAGTAAACTGGTAGGAGTTGTTATAAGCGAACTCTACCAGTGGCTCCTACCAGTGGAAGATACTACTCCCAACTCCCACCGAAGTCAATGATGCACATCCGTAATATTCCCTCCAACATCTGATTCGTTCGCTCTATCTAACCATCCGTTTGCGGGTGATAGGCTGTACTCAGCCGCAACTCCGTACCCAACGCCTCCTGAAAACTTTTCCAAAATCGAGAAATAAACATCTTATCTCTATCAGACATAATATGAAGAGGCACTCCGTGGAGTCTAACTATCTCTGCTATGAATAACTGGGCATACTGTCCCGCGGTGTAATCTGCTTTGGCTGGCAGAAAGTGGGCTACCTTGGTCAACCGATCCGTGATGAAGTCCATGGAAATGCTCTCCCATTTTCACATAGGAATCTCCAATGGCGGTAGAAATCCCGCCAGTTTCTGATGGTCCACTTTTACTAACTAACAAGTGGGATATTTCGGGATGAACTCGGCGATATCCTTCTTCATTTCGCTCCACCAATACTGCCTACGCATATCCTGGTACATCTTATCTCCACCGGGATGTACCGCAAATCGTGAACCGTGCAACTCTGTCATCACCTTGTGTCGCAAATCCTCACCCTCGAGAATAACCAATCTCCCATTGAAACGTAGACCCCCGTCTGAACCCACGGTGTAAGACTCAGCCCCCTCAGCTAGAAGCTTCACTATCTGACTTTGGTAGAACGAATCATCTGCCCGAGCCTATACTACTCCCGTAATAATCTGGGGTGTAACCGTCATTACAGATATAAACGATCGAGCCACTGCATCCTGGTTCCCTAACTCCTTCCATTTCACTTTCCACACCTCGGCCACCTCACCAACTGGTCTACGGCTCAACGCGTCTGCTACCACGTTAGCCTTCCCCGGGTGGTATTGGATATCAAATTGATAATCCTTCATGAACTCAAGCCACCGACGTTGACGCATATTTAACTCCTTCTGTGTGAAGAGGTACTGTAGTGATTTGTGGTCCGTGAATAAGCGAAATTTCTCCCCTAGGAGGTAGTGTCTCCAAATCCGAAGTGCGAACACGACTGCTGCTAACTCCAAGTCGTGGGTGGGGTAATTCCTCTCGTGAGGCTTAAGCTTACGGGAAGCATAAGATATCGCCTGATCTTCCTTCTGAAGTACACCTCTAAGTCCTAATAAGGACGCATCAGTGTAGACTAGATACTCCACTCCCGGCTTGGGTAATGCTAACACTGGTGCTGAGGTTAACTTATCTTTCAACTCATCGAAGGTTAACTGACAGGCATCGCTCCAGATAAATGACATTCCTTTGCGAGTCAAGTGCGTTAACGGACTCGCTATCTTTGAGAACCCTCGAATAAACCTCCTGTAGTATCCGGCTAAACTCAAGAAACTGCGTATCTCGGTCGGTGTCGTGTGTTGTCTCCACTCCCTCACCGCTGACACCTTCCCCGGGTCCATGGATATCCCTCTATCGGAGATGATATGCCTAAAAAATTGTACCTCCTTCAGCCAAAACCTATATTTCTCATATTTTACGTACAACTGATGCTGGTGCAGTGTCTGCAAAACTTGCCTCAAGTGCTCGATATGGTCCTCCTCGGTCTGTGAGTAAACCAGAATATCCTCTATGAATACGATGACGAACTGGTCTAGGAACTCCCTGAATACCCTGTTCATCAAGTCCATGAGGCGTTGGTTAGCCTGAAAGGCATAACCTTGAATTCATAGGAACCATATCTTTGTCAAGAAAGGAGTCTTCGACACGTCATGTTCCCTGATACATAACTGATGGTATCCCAATCTCAAATCAATCTTTGAGAAGAAAGTCGCTCCTCTTAACTGGCCGAATAAGTCATCGATTCGAGGCAACAGATATTTGTTCCGTATCGTGACTTTATTCAACTCCCGGTAATCAACATATAACCTCAATGATCCATCCCTCTTCTTAATAAACAGTACGGGAGAACCCCATGGTGAAATACTCCTAAGGGTAATCCCCTGCCCCAGCAACTGCTCTACCTTATCTTGTAACTTTAAGGGTTCATTAGGGTTAGGCGCAATCAGTCTAATAATTGTAGTCATATTAGCCTCCATGTCGCTCTGATTTATTTTCGAGGTAAGATTTTTGACAATGCTTAAGTTATCGTTTCTTTTACGGATGACAATTAGGGTACTAATCTGTGTACTAAAGGCCAAATACTCCCAGTTCCCGTCGTTTTCTAAGTTTCATGTGTGGGATGTCTCGCAAAGTGAAATCCAAACAAGGAACCCTCCCTATACACTATTATTTAACATTGTCGGTCAAGGAGATTTGGGGCCATCGGTATCTGACTTGTACCCTGTATCCTTACTTCTTGTTAAGAATTTACTTACTTATTCTCATGATACGAAAGGCTACAATCACACACTCCTCCTAATAACTTGGCATTAGACTTTTGTATGCGCTATGGGTAATCCCCATGCGCAAAAACATTTCATCAAATCTTGAATTTCTTTAATAGACATCCCCACCCACCGGGATTAGATATAATCAAGTGACGCACTTTATGAAGTCCTTATACGCTACCAAATTAAAAAATATATATATATATATAGCCCTGCCCATTCTTAAGTGACACTTAGCTCAATTTCTAATGAACATAAAATACTACTGTAATGGTCTTATCACCCAAACCGTCGTCAACTAATTCAAAAATTAGGATAATGTTGTATTCTATGCTAACGTTCCTCAGAGTATTAGCACTAAACTGTAACACATCTTAGTTATTCGAGATTTCCCTTATATCTTAAAAGACACTATAATTAATGAAGCATCGTACCTCTAAACGCAGTTGATAGTTGCGATATCAATGGCATAACCGCATAACGGGCATTATAGACACATCCATACTGTACTCCTTAATGTTGTTGTGGTGCGTGAGATGTTGGTGTAACTATCCAAGATTTCTCATGTTGGGCATTGTGTCTTAATACGTTATCTCGTTGCGGGCAGTCCCTCCACCGGTGACCCTGCTCTTCGCACTTATGACACTGACCCTGGAACCCTCTCCTGTTTATGCCTTGCTGTCCTTGTCGATTAGGACGAGGTTCCTCACCAGTCGAATATAGGCAATCCTGACGGGTATGGCCAATTTTCCCACATTTAAAACATTTCTTGGTGGTATCCCTCCCTTCCTGTCTTTGTTGGCTCTGGCAGGTTTGGTTGTTCCCGCTATTTCTATTATTCTTTCATCCCTGACGACTCTGAGGCACTTATCGCTGTTGCGGCGGTATTTTCCCTTTGTTGCTAACTTTAGCAATGTCATATTGATAAACTTCTCTCATTTTTTTGCTCCTGCAAGCTGTACACTGCTATTTTGGTACTATAATATTGTTGTAGTCACTGCTTGTGCCACGATATTCGCTATCTTTGTAATTTCCACCCTTTCTTGGTGTACCTGAGGTACTTGTTGGTCTTGTCCCGCATTTGCTCCTTCAGCAGTGTTTGTTTGTTTCTTCCTCATCAGTGACATCTGAAATTAAAATGGATTACATAAGTCCATCGACCATACACATCATTGTAGCAGAGGAACGTAAAACGTATGGAGAGTACAACAATCCTAAAATATAGGTCTCTATATCAAAGGACGCTATGCGAAAACATAATAAGCCGTACAGATCCTAAGGACACTAGAACCTGATGCTCTGATACCACCTGTGACACCCCGCCTAATTAATTACCGGGTGATCAGTCCTTAATTAATTACTTTCAGAATATCAAGTTGGTTTAGATAATGCGTCACTGTCGAGAACTCAAATTTTAATTTAATAAAACTAACCACCTAGTATTTAAAAAGGGTGATGTCCAAATTTTATCTTGTCATTAACCACTACTAAAAGAATACCAACAATTACCATACATCACAGTAAAATAAATAAAGTCTGATTGAAGTAAAATAAATGGATGGAGTAAACATCTCCAAATACAGTCCCATACGATAAATCCAAATAAAGAAATCAAATATAAGAGAGAATTTCAAACGACTGAATCTCTAAAAGTAACATGAGTAAGGACAACATGTCCAATAAAATGGATAACTGAAAAAGGGAGAATAGACTGAATCGTCTACTAGAAAAAATCCTGCAGCTTCCACAACAGCTACAGCACGACAACTGAATAGAGTCTCCTAAGGTTGGTGTCCCTGTGGCTGGGCACCTAAAATAAAGGAACAATAGAAACATATGCAGAAAAACGGGCCAGAGCTCGGTTTGAAAATAGTTTAAAATAGCAAGTGCTTACATTGATTCAATTAGCACAATTATTTTTTTCAAGTTAACTTAGCGTACTCACTTAAGATACTCACCCCTCGATCTAGTGTGCACGGCTAACGAGCCTAACTACCTATACTAGTCATGATACCCTGACTGACTACTAAGTATATCATATGATGGTTGAAAGTCTCCCTAAATAACTCAAAATCGACGTACTTATGATTTCAATATAGATTTAGGATTACTTTAGTTTATTCTCGTATTCTTCTAAGTGCCCACCTAATAATACCATAAGTGTACATTTAGAAATAACGTCATCAACATAAGTCACCAAACATGATTCCGGTATACACACATTATTCGCTTTATGAACACATATTAATTTATATAAATATATCAATATTGCACCCTTGGTTGAGAAACCCTTAGTACTATGCATACTCGGCTATCTAGTCCATTGGCAAAGCTCACGCATAAAGGACAACAAGCTCAATCTCTCGAGAATCAATAAAAACATAAACACATATTGGAGGCGAACATAGTTCCAAGCCTAATGGGCTACGTACATACTTACGCACCCATACATCCGTCATCACTATCATTCTCACGGATAGCCCGTACCTAGGTTCCATGCTCTAGTGGTACGACTTTAAATCCCCCGTAGTCACACAAGATTCGATCGACCACAACGCATTAACCTCCGTTCGATAGCTAGTAGCTAGGTATGTCATACACATAATATTAAGCAATAAGCATGCACACAACTTATATAAATTCATTAGCTTTCTCGCAGCCTAGTATTTACAGTATGAATAATATATATTCCCTATTATGCCCCGTACTTTATTCGTATGCAATCTCTCTTGTATTTTGCGCATCTCTCTAACCCTATGAATTTCTATACCTTTCGAGGGTCGACTTGTTCTCCGCTCATTAATAATTATTAAAATAAATCACTCGATGATCATACTAGTTTAACACTCATGTAAATAAGCCTACGGTAGGTTCGAAACAAAAATCGGGCTTAAAAAGGGCATTCTGGAATCTCGTTAGAAGACCCAGAAATCTCATTTGAATGAGGTTGTTCGAACGAGGGTCGTTCGAACGAAGGGATTCGGACGAACTACCAAACTCATTATAAGGGCTACTGGAATCTCGTTAGAAGTCTCATTCGAACGAGGTCGTTCGAACGACCTGGGCTGGACTTCTAACGAAATTTCCGAGGTCGCCCAGTTCATCACCAAAGTTCATTTTTCCAGATTTTCTTCACTCAAATCTCGACCTAAATTCATTCCAACCCAAATACAAGGTTTCCCACTATCCCAAGTCATCTTAGAACACATAATAACATAATTTTGGGGGCCAAATCCTTCTAATCATCATGTAATTTCAATAAATCCCCAAATTTTACCACAAACCCTATTAACATGAACCCATAATTTATTTGTCCATAAAAAACTCCATTTTTAATTCGTGATTAACATCTAATTAACCAAGTTTCACATTCCTAATAAGGGGAAAAGTCCTCTACATGCAAACCCCCATCAGATTCCTAATTTCCTACATAATCTCAATATAAGTAAACCCAAATTTGATATTAGTTGTTCTAAAGCCTCTACATATGTTAACAGGAGTAATAATTGCTAAGATAAGAGCAAGATAATCACTTGACTTAATACGAACTTCTGATTCGTGGGTAGAAAATGGTATAGGAACGATCCTCCTGACACGATCTATGCGTTGGCGTACTTTTTGTTGTGAAAGGTTGAGTTCTTGGCTTAGGGCTCTAATGGAGTCTTCTTCTCCTTCCTTGGTTCTCTCTCTCTTTTTCTCTATTTCTCACGTAGGTTGAAACTGACAGACCACTAACTTTAAAATGCTAATTATTAACCTAATTTTCGTCCATTTAATTACCCAAAAATCCCTAAAGACCAAAATACCCCTCCGGGGTGTCGTTTTGGGTTAAAATATCCCGGACTCCAAATAAAGTACTTAAATAGTGTTTTTTTTACTATTTCGACCCTTCCGAACACTCTGGCGCACTCAAAATAGTCGTCCGAGTTATATAAAAATAAATAATCTTTTAACCCTCCAAATATGACGCGACTCATGCGCGTTCCAAATATTTATAACATAACTGCCGTGTATCTCATTCCCGGCCATACTATTATTTCAATAATTACTAACTCTCATCACGCTAGTAATTATTATCATAAAATCAGATTAATTATAATTTAAATTTTCTCCCTTTAATTTAAATAAATCCCCATTTTTCATAAAAATAATTATGCGTAAAAATACGGGGTATTACAGCTATGACTAAAGAGGATAAGCTAATTGGTAGTAACTACAACATATGGCACCATAAGATCCAATATCTACTCAATCAGCATGAGTTTCTTGATTGTCTCACCACTATTATGGTTGAGCCTACTGAGGGTAGTACTGTCGCCAACGGGCGTGAGTATGAGGCTTACCAGGCTTGGGTAAATAAGGATCGTGATGCGCGCTTTACTATGCTAAGACACAAGCACGACGACCTCATCGAGCATTACGATTACTTCAAAACAGTCTAAGAAATGTGGGATCAACTTCAATTCGACTTTGGTGGTACGTCCACTACGAGACTTAGGGGTCTTGTTCTGAAGTTCGAAACTTATCGTAGGGATAATAAGCATACGATGACTGAACATCTTCGAGTGATGTCCACTACGATAAGTGAGCTTAAGGAAGCTGACCACATTCTCTCTGATGAGCAACAGGTTTAGGCTGTTATCTATTCCCTTCCTGATTCATGGGTGCACATGAAACAAATCATGACTCACAATGACAATATTAAGAATTTTTCTGACATATCTCATTATGTTGAGCTCGAGGTGGAGCGCCAAGAGGCAAACCGTGTTGCTGTCCTTATCACTCAGAGTGGCAAACGTCAGGGAAATAGTCCCAGGAAAAATGGAAATGGAAAGCAGAATAAGCAGGCTGGGGCAAATGGACCTAAAGGGAAAAGGATATCAAAGCGCCAAAGAGGCAAGCGATGTGACAAGAAAGATACTTCCAAAGTAAAGTGCTAAAACTGTGGGAATAAGGGACACTTTGCTCGTGATTGCACTGACCCAAAGAAGGCATCCTCTTCCCATTCCTCTTTATTTTCCACTCTCCATATTTGCATATTTTCTCATGTATTAGTTGCTCATTTTACTCCTATGTGGATTGTAGACAGGAGCAACAAGACATGTGACGAGGGATAAAGGAGGATTTGTAGACTATCGTTGCATTCCAGCTGGTACTCAGAGTGTCTATATGGGAAATGGTGCTCGTGAAGATGCTGAAGGAGTCGATTCGTACGAACTCCATCTTAATACTGGGATCAAGCTACTTCTTCGTGATGTGCTCTATGTGCGCCTGGAATAAAGCATAATCTACTTTCAGTTTTAGCTTTATCAGACTATGGTTTCTTTCAGTTTTAATAGTAGTGGTTTGAATATTATTTTGAATAATATTATTTGTGGTCATGGATCTTTATGGAATAATTTGTTTAAATTGGATTTATTCGATTCTGTTTCTTCTCCTTCATTATCATATATTGCAAATGTTAATGTTGATTTAGTTACTTGGCATGCTAGACTTGGGCATATAGGAAAAGATAGGATGGCCCGATTAGCTAGAGAAGGCATTTTAGGCCCACTCGCTAAGGTCGGCCTACCTATATGTGAGCCTTGTTTGGAAGGAAAATCATGTAGAAAGCCTTTTGGTAAGGCTTTAAGAGTTAATAGACCGCTAGAATTAGTACACTCAAACATATGTGGACCAATGAGTGTAAAGGCACGTTATGGCACCTCTTATTTTCTCACATTTATAGATGATTATATGCGATTTGGACATGTCTATCTGATTGCTCACTACTATGAAGCTTTGAATTGTTTCAAATGCTATGTAGCAGAGGTTAAGAATCAGTAATCAAAAAGGTTAAAAACTTTTCGTACAGATAGAGGAAGCGAATACTTATCAGATCAGTTCAAAGAAACGTGTGGAGAAAAGGGGATACGCAGACAATTAACTATTCCTCACACTCCGAAACAAAATGGTGTTGCAAAGAGAAGGAATAGAACTCTTCTAGATATGACTAGATCTATGATGGCACAATCCGACATCCTAATATCCTTCTGGGGAGATGCCCTTTTGACTGCTGCCTACATACTAAATAGAGTGCCTTCTCAGTCAGTTTCCTCCACCCATATGAACTCTGAACAAGCGAAATACCCAATTTGGATCATTTTCTTCCTTAGTATGTTCATACAACTTCCCATAAGTTCGGGAAGTTAGGACCTATAGCTCGAAAGAATATCTTTATAAGATATTCTGAGAGCTTAAAAGGCTACGTTATGTACGATGAACACCTTAATGGAGGAATGAATGAAATAGAGTCACATGATGTCGAATTCTTAGAAAAGGATTTTCCTAGCATTGGCAATGCAAAAGGGGATCTCGAACTCTAAAAGTTAGAGAAAGATGAAGACATTTTACCATCTTCAAGCGAGGCTGGGGGATTAGTTCCTCCTCTTGTAATCGTTGAAGATAGTAGTGGTCTTCAGCCTAGTGGGAGCATTCCAGAAAGTGTGAGTGCACCACTACTAGATACTCAAGATTCTCAAATTCACCGCAGTAGGTGAGGAAATATTCCACGTTATTATTTTGAGATTGAGGGGAATACTTTCATAAGCGTTGCTTTAGATGAGGAAGAGCCAGCTTCTTTTGTATAAGTTCTTTCCTCAAGTGCTAAGGATGAGTGAACGGTTGCTATATGCAAGAATAATTGAGCTCCATGGCTAAGAACAAAGTCTGGGAGTTAGTTGACCTTCCACCCGGGCGCAAGACTATTGGGAACAAGTGGGTTCTAAAAGTCAAACGTAAAGCGGATGGTTTAATTGACAAGTATAAGGCACGCCTATGGCAAAAGGCTATACCCAACGAGACGGTGTAGACTATGAAGAGACATTCTCCCCAGTTGTGAGGTTTTCCTCTACCCGCCTTATCCTTGCTATTGTCGCACAAATGAATTTAGAACTATTTCAAATGGATATTAAGACTGTATTTCTCAACGGAGAACTTGATGAAGATCGACCCATGGGTTTTATATCAAAAGGACAAGAGCGCAAAGTTTGACGCCTAAAACGTTCTATATATGGCCTCAAGCAGTCGTCAAGGAAATGTAATTTCTGATTTCATCATGCCATTACCTCTGTTGGTTTTGAGATGATTGAAGAAGATCACTGCGTATATCTTAAATGACCTAAGAAAAGTGTTCTTGTCCTTTTATTGTATGTTTATGACATCTTGTTAGCTGGGAATGACCTGGACTCCATAGTCGCCACTAAATAGCGTTTATCCTCAACTTTTGAGATGAAGAACATGGGTGAAGCAAATTATGTGTTGGGGGTTAAGATCGTGAGAGATCGATCTAAGAAGCTTCTCTGTTTGTATCAGGAGACTTACATAAAGAATATTCTGGAAAGGTTTCGCATGAATAACTTCAAAACCATTGACACTCCAATGGAGAAAGGGTGTACATTAAGCCTAGACGATTGCCCAAGAACTGATGAAGAAAAGAATCAAATGTCCAAAGTTCCATATACATCATCTATAGGGAGTATGATGTACGCTATATTGTGTACACGTCCAAACATCTACTATGTAGTTGGTATAGTTAGCCGCTATCAGAGTAACCCAGGTGTGACAACCCGCTCTCCGAAATAAAGGGTGGCCAGCCCGATACCTCAAAATAACGGAATCATGAATGGATATCATCCTCAGCATCATAAAAATAATTAGGCATATGGGCAAGCCACTCCATAAATCAGAAAGCAGGTTGTCAAAATTTTGATTTAAAGGAAAGATTTAAGAAATAAATTAAACAAACAAAATCTGACAAAAGTGGAATTTCCATAGAACACATGAATAGTTAACCAAAACAATATACAGTAAAAGAACCGAATAATCTGTCGGTCCACAGATACATCACAATGTTATATATGATACATACTACATCCATTAACAGTTACAAAATATGGGCCACTAGCCCGAATGACCCGATCATAACTAGATTCCAAAAAGAGAGAGGGCGTCTAACAACATCCTGTATTAATCTGCAAGGTCATACAGCTCGTCACAAGCATAAGAATGGAAATTCACAACGGGCGCCCCTACGGAGGAGCACCTGATCGGATATCACAATATGCACAACATAGAAAGACGAACGGGTCAGGGCTCGATTTATATATGATTCCCAGAAGAGTAACAAACATGATATATATGGACAATGAATCAATAATAATGTGAATGAAAATCTAACAACCTAAACATAAAATGTATTAATGCAATTATAAATGTTTCTAACAATTATAATTTAGGCAAGAGATTAAATAAATTCTCATTTCTTCCCATATCTTATCATTTTCCATTCCTTAACAGGAATTAATTACCATCCCATATCTTATGGCAATTTACATACCTCAAGTCCCACTTGAGTTAGAAAGGTTATATTCCTATTCATATAACGTTTCTAAGACCGCCCCTCCGAGTTTCCCCACTGGGCGCGCCCCTAAATGACTATCATCTTCCAGGGCCTATCTATACAAGACAACCTGGGCACCTAACGCACGTCGGGAAGTGGCCATATGCTTGTGAGTGAGTCATAACCACACCCGAATTTACCTCACTAGCGCAGAAAAACATACACAAAACCAGCATATGGCCGAGGACTATAGTCAGCCTGCATTCAATAGCCAGGGGACATCACCTCATGCGCGAGCTTCCCTTATGATAGCATTTAGAGAGGTGTGTTTAAGTAATTTAACAATTACCAATTTATCCCATTTTCATTATCATGAATCTCATGTATTTCATTTACTTGAAACATTTATCTTTGAATATTTCTTATTCAATTTCATCATACATTTAAGTCCCGAAGCATTGTCCAAATAGTCCCCCAAAGTCTAACAAATCCCGAGGTTTCATACACCTCAAAAAGGGTTTCTAACCTCTCCACATATGGGCTTAGAACTCTAACTTTAACTAATTTCCTAAAGTAAAGTGTTACCTAAGCATCACTTTAAATACCCCTGAATTAACCCCAAGTGTTCCCATTCAACTATAGGGTAACGACCAAACTCAACTAGAACTCTAAAATCCTAGTTTTACTTCTTACAAGAAGGATCCTAGGTCACAATCCTAGAGAAAAAGGGGTAAAATTTAAAAAAGAAAATAAAGGAAAATAGGCTTTCCGAATCGATTCGGAATAGCCGAATCGATTCGGCCAAGAAAAGTGGGTTTCTGCATAATTGTCGAATCGATTTGAGGGAGAACCGAATCGATTCGGTTCACCAGACCTGGACACTGCATCTATGCGAATCGATTCGGCCAGGAGCCGAATCGATTCGCCCCTGCGAATTTTGCCAATTTTGGCTATGGAGTCTTGGACTCCTAATCTCTTCCAAACACAACTAACCCAAACCCTTGTCATTTATAGCTACCAATTGAGTATAAATGCAGCCAATAACCGTAATTTCACCATCGATAACCATGTAAATCAAACTCCAACATTTCCAAGCCCATAAACCAATTAAAAGCCCTAGGTTTATTAAACCATGTAACCACAACTATCAATGCAACTTACTCTACTTAAATAATAAAATAGCAAGTAGAAAACTTGCCTCAAGCTTGTAAGTTCAGATTTTGGGGAGGTTGTATGCAATATCAAACACCCAAGCTTCAATCTCTCACTTTCTCCCAAGATTTCTTCTTCTCTTTCTTTTTCTAGGTTTACTAATGTAATTAGGGGAATAGTGACTTAGGTGAAGACATAAATCGTGGCTTGTGCTGAATATTCCAACTTAAGTGATTAATGTGCGGTAAAATAATACGCATCTACTCATGTAAACTACAACTAGTCAAAAGTGCCCGAAAACTAGAAATACGATATGGTACACAATTTGACTATCTCAAACCTCCCGAAACTAATGGCACCCTCTAAATTATCATTTGGAGATTTTATAATTTAGTTTAGGTTCCGGCTCCATTTTAAGCCCAATGTTATTTTAAATTCTTATGACATAATAAAACATCACATAGCAAAATTCACCTCTACATACGGTAAATATGCAACATCATAGTAGATATTAACTTATCTTTCTTAAATTAATACCTACTCCACAAATCAACATCTTTAATTAATCACTATAATAAGCAGATTAAATATAAAATAGAATCTCAAAAGCGAGGGTTGTTACATACTTCCCCCCTTATGAGAATTTTGTCCCCAAAATTCAAGCGTACCTCGTATAAAGAGATGCGGATATCTCTCTCGCATGTCCTTCTTGCACTCCCACTTAGATTCCTTAGCATTATGGTGACTCCATTGAACCCGCACCAAGGGCGAGACACGAGATCTCAATCTACGCTCCCCATGCTCTAATATTGCAACCGGTTGCTCTTCATATGAAACATCGGGTTGCAAATCAATATCCTCGAAAGGAATGTGCCCTAGCGCACCTTCACACCTCCTATACTTCTTTAGGGAGGAAACATGGAACACATCATGAATTTGTTGCAATGGTTTCGGTAAAGCTAGTTGATATGCCACGGGACCCACCTTTGAAATAACTGGAAATGGTCCAACAAAGCGCGGCGCCAGTTTCCCCTTTTTACCGAAACGCTTTATCCCTTTCATGGGCGACACTCTAACCAAAACTTGGTCCCCAACCTCCAATTCCATGTGTCGACGACCCGCATCGGCATAGCTCTTTTGACGATCTTGGGCTATCCGAATGCGATTTCGAATCAACTCAATCTTCGAGGAAGTATCTTGGATCATATCAGGCCCAAGAAATTTATTATCACCCACTTCCAACCAACAAGCGGGTGATCTACACGGCCTTCCATATAAAGCCTCGTAAGGTGCCATTCCAATTGTGAATTGTTAAAAGTTACTATAGGCAAACTCAACCAATGGGAGATATTGTTCCCAACCACCTTTGAAGTCAAGCATGCACATACGAAGCATATCCTCCAACATTTGATTTACCCTTTCAGTTTGGCCGTCTGTTTGAGGATGGTATGAAGTGCTTAACCTCAATTCGTTCCCCATCGCTTCTTGGAAACTCCTCCAAAAGTGGGAAACAAAAATTTTGTCTCTGTCGGAGACTATATTCAAAGGCACCCCATAGAGTCTCACCACCTCCTCGATGAATAGGCGAGCATATCGAGCGATGTCATAATCTGTCCGCACAGGTAGGAAGTGTGCCGACTTTGTCAATCGGCCGACAATTACCCAAATAGAATCACACCCGCTTTGTGACCTCGGCAAGACCGTGATAAAATCCATCGATATACTTTCCCATTTCCACACTGGGATTTCTAACGGTTGCAACAAACCTGTCAGCTTCTGATGATCGATCTTGACCAGTTGACAAGTAGCGCATTGGGACACAAATTTCGAAATATTCCTCTTCATACCTGACCACCAATATTGACGGAGCATATACTGATACATTTTGTCCCCACCAGGATGAACCGTAAACCTAGACCCATGAGATTCGGCCATCACTGCCCGCCTCAAATCTCCTTCCTCCGGAACGATGAGTCTTCCATGGAAGTGCAACCCACCCTCGGAACCAATCGAGTAGGACTCTGCTCCCTTAGACAGCAATCGGCGAATATGGTCTTGACACTCCTTATCCTTTCCTTGAGCTTCTACCACCCTTGCCACAATGGTAGGAGTAACAGTCATTACCGACATGAATGCTCTCACCATCGCATCCTCCTGACTGAGTTCCTTCCATTTAGCTTTCCAAACCTCATCTAATTCTCCATTAGGCTTCCTACTCAGGGCATCCGCTACCACGTTGGCCTTACCCGGATGATAATGAATATCAAATTGATAATCTTTCACGAACTCTAACCATCGGCGCTGTCTCATATTCAAGTCCTTCTGTGAAAATAAATATTGCAGCGATTTGTGGTCCGTGAAAAGACTAAACTTCTCTCCCAAGAGATAATGCCTCCATATTTTCAAGGCAAAACCAACTGCGGCTAGTTCTAGGTCATGCACCGGATAGTTTCTTTCATGGGGCTTCAACTTACGGGAAGCATAATCGATAACCCGTCTCTTTTACTGAAGTACACCTCCCAATCCTTGAAGAGATGCATCGGTGAAGACTAGATATTCCAATCCTGGTTTTGGCAAAGCAAGGACCGGAGCTGAATCCAATCTATCTTTAAGTTCCTCAAATGCAGCTTGGCAAGAATCATCCCAAATAAATCTCACCCCTTTCCGGGTCAAGTTGGTCAAAGGGCTAGCAATCTTAGAGAAACCCTTGATGAACCGACGGTAATAACCCGCCAATCCCAGAAAACTACGAACTTCGGTAGGTGTCGTGGGTTGACCCCACTCCCTCACCGCAACTACCTTGCCTGGATCCACTGACACCCCTTGGGACGTCACCACATGACCCAAAAACTGTACTTCCTGCAACCAAAAGCCACACTTCTCAAACTTGGCGTACAGTTGATGGTCCCGTAGTCTCTTTAGGACCAACCTCAAATGCATAGCATGATCAGACTCCGTTCGAGAATAGACTAAAATGTCATCGATGAACATAATGACAAATTGGTCCAGGAAATCCCGAAAGACCCTATTCATGAGATCCATAAATACAGCAGGGGCATTGGTTAGTCCAAAGGGAATAACAAAAAATTCATAGGATCAGTACCTCGTAACAAAAGCAGTCTTGGATACGTCCTCCTCTCGTATCCTCAATTGATGATACCCCGTCCTCAAATCGATCTTAGAAAAGTACATCGCTCCTCGAAGTTGATCAAACAAATCATCGATACGAGGTAAAGGGTATTTATTCCGGATGGTGACCTTATTCAATTCTCTATAGTCCACACATAACCGGAGAGAACCATCTCTTTTCTTAACAAACAACACTAGAGCACCCCATGGCGATGTGCTACGCCGTATAAATCCCTGCTCCAACAACTTTTGAATTTGATCCCTTAGCTCCCTCATTTCAATAGGATCCATTCGGTATGGATCCCTCGCAATAGGCCTCGTTCCTGGCGCTAAATCAATCACAAATTCAATCTCTCGGCTAGGAGGTAAACCTGGTATCTCTCGAAAAACATCCCCAAAGTCTTTCACAACTGGAATGGAATCCAAAAGAACGACTGCATCCCTAAAATTCTCCTCGGCAATGCAATACAAATAAGTACAAGTACTCCCCTCTAAACGAGGTAAAATTACCAGGAACATTTCTTGTCCCGGCACGGCGAAGACTATACTCTTCCCGTAGCAATTTACAATAGCATGATATTTCATCAGCCAATCCATACCCAAAATCACGTCATACCCGACCATATCCAGGACGAGTAAATCGGCCTCAAAACATAAGTTACCGAGAGAGATTTCTATATGTTTACAAACAAAGAAGATGAGTGAACTGTCACCCATAGAGGATTCCACACTAGTAAAAGTTCTTTCGGCAGATTTAATCAACTCAGTGGTCTGAGCAAAGCTCCTAGAAATAAATGAATGTGTTGCACCGGTATCAAATAAAACACGACCCAAATGTCCCTGAATAAGGAACTTACCCTCAATGGCTGGCGGTGCAGGCGGAGCTGGAGGAAGCATAGCATCCTGAATATGGTAGACCCTACCATATTGTAACTGACCCTGTTGAGGAGGAGCAACTGGGTTAGGTACCTGTGGAGGGAATTGAACGTACGGCTGCTGTGGAGCTCGAGGAAATTGTCCCCCAATCAACTGAGGACATTCCCTCTTATAGTGACCCGCTTCCCCGCATTGGAAACACCGACCTATCATATTCTCGTCATTGCGACCACGATTGTTTCTAAACTGATTTACACCCTGGCCCTGCTGGCCTCTGCCTCCCTGACCACCTCGTCCAACTTGCTGTTGTGGGGCACCCTGACCTTGTCTATTATTTTGGTTCCCCCCATTAAACCCACCAGAGCGCTGCCTCTTAGACACGTCCCCCTGTTGGGGATCTTTCTCTTTCGGTTTACTGCCCGAAGGTTGGGACGAGGGAAATACTCCTCCTCCAATCCCCCCACCTCCCGGCCTTCCACCTTGCCCCACTACGGTGGTCTTCTTACCACTTTGCAAAAAGAGTCTATGCTCTTGGCAATGTAATGGAGCTTCATTCATCACTTCCCCAAAAGTCTGTAAAGCAGGATTACCCAGCAAGTGTTGCCGGATTCTCCAGTTCAACCCTCTAAAAAACTTTGAAACTTTCTTTTCTTTGGGAGTCACGTCATTCGGTACGAAGCTTGCTAACCGGGTGAATTCCTCCTCATATTCGGCTACTGACCTCTCCCCTTGAACAAGGTCCTGCAATCTCCTTATCATCTCCCCTTGAATTGCGGGAGGAAAATATTTACGATCAAATAAAACCCAGAATTCAGAGATGGGCATTGTGTCCCTTTGTTCTGGCGTAGTCACAGACTCCCACCAGTGTAATGCGGCACCAACTAATTTAAAAGTAGCAAGGACTTGTTTCCTATCCTCACCACACTCCACCATACGTAGATGGCGTTGAATATCCTTCTTCCATTCATTCGCCTTAATAACATCCGAGCTCCCGTCGAACTCCGGGGGCTGACCCTTCAGAAAAGATTCCCTAGCTCTCTCCCACGGAGAAGGTCCAGTAGGAACTTGGGCATCTGGCACTCTTTGTTGAGCCTGTGGAGCTTGTTGGGCCACTGCTGTCATGGCCGCATTAACGGCTTGAGCCACTATATTCGCCACATCCGCGGCATTAAACATCCCTTGTGGTGGCGGAGGAGGACCAATATCCTCATCTAAGATCCTATTGCATCTCGCCGGGCGACCTCGTTTAGGTGGCATCTGAGAGAGAAAACAATAGAGTTGGAATTTCACTCAAAACAATCTATAATTGCAGAAGATCGTAAGCATAAACAACAAGTAGTCCTAACATTAGGCTCTATGTCAAAGAACGTTACGGTAGAACGTGACAAGTCCACAAGATCCAAAAGACTCTAGAACCTGAGGCTCTGATACCATCTGTGACAACCCGCTCTCCGAAATAAAGGGTGGCCAGCCCGATACCTCAACATAACGGAATCATGAATGGATATCATCCTCAGCATCATAAAAATAATTAGGTATATGGGCAAGCCACTCCATAAATCACAAAGCAGGTTGTCAAAATTTTGATTTAAAGGAAAGATTTAAGAAATAAATTAAACAACCCAAATCTGAAAAAGTGGAATTTCCATAGAACACATGAATAGTTAACCAAAACAATATACAGTAAAAGAACCGAATAACCTGTCGGTCCACAGATACATCACAATGTTATATATGATACATACTACATCCATTAACAGTTACAAAATATGGGCCACTAGCCCGAATGACCCGATCATAACTAGATTCCAAAAAGAGAGAGGGCGTCTAACAACATCCTGTATTAATCCGCAAGGTCATACAGCTCGTCATAAGCATAATAATGGAAATTCACAACGGGCGCCCTTACGGAGGAGCAATTGATCGGATATCACAATATGAACAACATAGAAAGACGAACGGGTCAGGGCCCGATTTATATATGATTCCCAGAAGAGTAAGAAACATGATAGATATGGACAATGAATCAATAATAATGTGAATGGAAATCTAACAACCTAAACATAAAATGTATTAATGCAATTATAAATGTTTCTAACAATTATAATTTAGGCAAGAGATTAAATAAATTCTCATTTCTTCCCATATCTTATCATTTTCCATTCCTTAACAGGAGTTAATTACCATCCCATATCTTATGGAAATTTACATACCTCAAGTCCCACTTGAGTTAGAAAGGTTATATTCCTATTCATATAACGTTTCTAAGACCGCCCCTCCGAGTTTCCCAACTGGGCGCACCCCTAAATGACTATCATCTTCCAGGGCCCATCTATACAAGACAACCTGGGCACCTAACGCACGTCGGGAAGTGGACATATGCTTGCGAGTGAGTCATAACCACACCCGGAATTACCTCACTAATGCAGAAAAACATACACAAAACCCGCATATGGCCGAGGACTATAGTCAGCCTGCATTCAATAGCCAAGGGACATCACCTCATGCGCGAGCTTCCCTTATGATAGCATTTAGAGAGGTGTGTCTAAGTAATTTAACAATTACCAATTTATCCCATTTTCATTATCATGAATCTCATGTATTTCATTTACTTGAAACATTTATCTTTGAATATTTATTATTCAATTTCATCATACATTTAAGTCCCGAAGCATTGTCCAAACAGTCCCCCAAAGTCTAATAAATCCCGAGGTTTCATACACCTCAAAAAGGGTTTCTAACCTCTCCACATATGGGCTTAGAACTCTAACTTTAACTAATTTCCTAAAGTAAAGTGATACCTAAGCATCACTTTAAATACCCCTGAATTAACCCCAAGTGTTCCCATTCAACTATAGGGTAACGACCAAACTCAACTAGAACTCTAAAATCCTAGTTTTACTTCTTACAAAAAGGATCCTAGGTCATAATCCTAGAGAAAAAGGGGTAAAATTTAAAAAAGAAAATAAAGGAAAATAGGCTTTCCGAATCGATTCGGACTAGCCGAATCGATTTGGGTTCTTAAAGGCGAATCGATTCAGAATAGCCGAATCGATTCGGCCAAGAAAAGTGGGTTTCTGCATAATTTCCTAATCGATTTGGGGGAGAACCTAATCGATTCGGTTCACCAGACCTAAACACTGCATCTATGCGAATCGATTCGGCCAGGAGCCGAATCGATTCGCCCCTGCGAATTTTGCCAACTTTGGCTATGGAGTCTCGGACTCCTAATCTCTTCCAAACACAACTAACCCAAACCCTTGTCATTTATAGCTACCAATTGAGTATAACTGCAGCCAATAACCATAATTTCACCATCAATAACCATGCAAATCAAACTCCAACATTTCCAAGCCCATAAACCAATTAAAAGCCCTAGGTTTCTTAAACCATGTAACCACAACTATCAATGCAACTTACTCTACTTAAATCATAAAATAGCAAGTAGAAAACTTGCCTCAAGCTTGTAAGTTCAGATTTTGGTGAGGTTGTATGCAAGATCAAACACCCAAGCTTCAATCTCTCACTTTCTCCCAAGATTGCTTCTTCTCTTTCCTTTTCTAGGTTTACTAATGTAATTAGGGGAATAGTGACTTAGGTGAAGACATAAATCGTGGCTTATGCTTAAAATTCCAACTTAAGTGATTAATGTGCGGTAAAATAATACGCATCTACTCATGTAAACTACAACCAGCCAAAAGTGCCCAAAAACTAGAAATACGATATGGTACACAATTTGACTATCTCAAACCTCTCGGAACTAATGGCACCCTCCAAATTATCATTTGGAGATTTTATAATTCAGTTTAGGTTCCGGCTCCATTTTAAGCCCAATGTTATTTTAAATTCTTAGGACATAATAAAACATCACATAGCAAAATTCACCTCTACATACGGTAAATATGCAACATCATAGTAGATATTAACTTATCTTTCTTAAATTAATACCTACTCCACAAATCAACATCTTTAATTAATCACTATAATAAGCACATAGTGCAGTAAGAAGCAAACGTGTATTGCTTTCTCCACTATGAAATCGAAATATGTAGCATGCTCGATAACGGTTCAGGAAGCTGTTTGGCTAAGGAGATTCTTGCAGAGGCTAGGCATTTCAGATTCTGCTGTAGCGGTTATGCTTGTCTATTGTGATAGCACATCAGCCCTAGCTTATGCAAAGGATCCAAAGTATCATGGGAAGTCTAAGCATATTGACATTCGTTATCATTACATTAGAGATATGATTATGCAAGGGGAGATTGTCCTGAAGCATATCTCCATAGGTTGTATGGTAGATGACCCATTAACCAAGCTCATTGCTCGAGATGTTGTCCTCTCTCAAGTTAGGAGCATGGGGCTACACAGGATTTGATATGTTTGACACCTCATTTGTTCATTGGCATTATTATTATTTATTTGATATAGTGTTCATTTATTTTATTTGTTAATTAAATGAATTGTTATCATTATGTATACATCTTATAGATATGTCACCGAGCTTGAATCGACTCTCACACACGAGTGATTCACTTTAGCTCTTTGACAGCAAGCAAGATGAGACATTTATGTCTATGACGCTTTGACAGCGACCTAAGACATTTATATCATTGGCACCTGAAAGGCGAGCAAGATATATACGATTATGCATATTATGCTACATGTCACCTTAGTTAAGTAGTAATATGAGACCTTATATATATATAGGTCGCTCATAGAGTATCTTCATAACTCTATGTAGCCCGTTTTAGCCGAATGTGAGATTTCAGGCAGACACTATGCGAGTGATTGGGCTGAAACTCAGGTTAGGCGCTAGACAACGACTAGACTCAGATTCATATGGCGTCCTTTTATTTCAAAAGTGACATACCCATTTTAAAAGGATGACGTCATATCATACATTTCATATTGTATGTGCTTTACCGACCGATAGTGGGAGCGATGAATGAATCCCTTCTTCATCGCTATGTGAGCCACATGGATAATTATAATCCTACTCTAAGCCTTTTGTTGATCTGAGACTATATCATGAAGAGAGGACTTGATGACGCTACTTTAGCGTGTTTACCCAGGACTATGGATGATACCGTCTAAGGGGCACGACTAGGAAAGCAGTTAAGTCTAATTGAATTGGCATGAGGACTTTGGGAAGACTATTTGATTATATACCATGATAATGTGACTTATAGTCCGGACGACTTTATCGTGTTTCGTACACAACTTAGTCATGAGTACATTACATATTTGGAGTATAACCCTCTTTTCTTGAGGGATTAAAAGTGCTAAATTCGGTGTAAATCGAACTGTCTAGGTATATACGAGATTCCTTCGAGTGATGCGTCTTCGTTAGTTAGATGATGACTTACTGATTACGCTCCTGGGACTGTACGTTTTTCTCGCGAGGTCGCACGTCACATTTCCTGTATGAGGAGATGAGTGATGGATGTCGTTGAAGATATGTTAGAGAAAACACTCCTTTTGTGGGCGAGTGGGAGATGTTAATATATGGGTCGGGTTTTTACCCGGATCCGATATCCGCCCATGATAAATATGAATTATCCATTTTGTATTGGATAATTCATTATTATATTAGATAAATATATTAGATAATTAGAGTCCAACTTTAGTTGGTTTAGGAATCTTATATTTTTCTAATATATATATCTGTTAGGAGAGTCAAATATGGGTGTGCATCAATAGACGACCAATTTGGTATTGATCTGATTTTTTCTCTCCTCCTGCTTCTCTCTCTTCAAAATTTCGTGGGTCTCTCTCTCTCTTGGTTCATCATCCAAGAACCTTGGATTTGCGATCGTGAAGATCAACGGGGCAACTCTCGTAGCCAACCCAGACATTCACGAGTCGCAAAAGCGTACACGGAGGAAGAACAAGAGTGCGTATCAGATTTTTCGGTATTCGACAGAGGTTTACATTCTGCAAATAAGGTAATCCTCAAACCCATATGTGCTACGTGTATATATAATGTCAAAATTTTCTTTCAATATATATACATAGTACTACTCTTCTACGGACTAGTCCGTATTTTAAGAATGCAGATCGTACATGTGTCATATGGCGGTGAGCCCAGAAAAGAGAGATAGTGTGCCTATAATTTAGCCAATAATTTTTAGGCTCACCGCCAGACAACACGTGTCTGGCGCGCACTTTTAAAATACGGACTGATCCGCACAAAAATAGATTTGTATATATATATACAAATCAATTTTTGTGCGGATCAGTCCGTATTTTAAGAGTGCGGACTGGACATGTGTCACCTGACGGCGAATTTAGAAAAAAGAGAGAGCGTGCCTATAAATTATAGGCGATAATTTTTAGGTTTATCGCGAGGTGACACATGTCCGGTTCACACTCTTAAAATGCGAACTGACTCGCACAAGAGCAGTACTGTATATATATAGTATGAGATCCCGGACTATTTTGATAAAATAGTAAAAAAAAAAAATTTGGCCTGATTTTTTATGATATTTAAATATTTCAATGGATTCATAAAAAAAATCAGCTCAAAATAAATTTTTTTATGGGTCCACTCAAATATTTAAATACCATAAAAAATCAACCAAAACTATTTTTTTAAGTATTTTAAAAAAATGGTCCGCATACTGGGTATGTATGAGATCCGCTCCATATATATATATAAATGCCGAATTTTGAGCCTCTTAGAATTAGCTCATTATGATCATTTTTTTAAAATAATAAAAAAATTATTTTGAGCTGATTTTTCTAGGGGGATGAAATGTTTAAACACCATGCAAAAAAAAGAAGAAGTTGAAAATAGTTTTTTTATGTATACTAAAGAATTTGTCTGCACCAATTGGTCCTCAAATTTGGGGCGTTAAAAGTAATCTAATTGTATATACTTAGGGTACAATCCCTGTATTTGGGGTAAAATTTTGAGGTTCAAGTATCGAATAGGTATATTTTTTAGAATTGAACATATTTGGGGTTCAGACGAGACCAAATTTTGGGATCCGTATCCCTAATCCAGGGCCCAATTTTAGGGTATAGACCCCTACCACGAGGTAAAGTTTAGGGATCTAAACCCCAAATTTGGGGAAGATTTTGGGATTGGGATAACAATGTGGTAGTTTTTGGAAATACTATTGTTTTTTTTAGTTCAGTTTAATTATGTTTCGAATTATATGTTAGTACGTTTTATATTTTAAGTTGTTTATGGGTTGAATCCAAAATAAAAATATTTCTTAGTTCATTTTTTGATTTGAAATATATGTATTTTTCTATTCTAGGGTTTGTGTGTGCGTGTGTTTGAGAGAGAGATAGAGAGCATGTGTGCACGCCCGCCCGCGCGCGCACACGCGCACACACACACACACACACACACACACACACACACACACATATATATATATATATATATATATATATATATATATATATATATATATATATATATATATATATATAGAGAGAGAGAGAGAGAGAGAGAGAGAGAGAGAGAGAGAGAGAGAGAGAGTGTTAACGCCGATGATGATGGTGGTGGGTATGATGGTGGAGATGGTGGTTGTATGTTGTTTAGGGTTCAAAATAGTTTGGAGATTTTAGAGAGAAATGGATGAAGAGAGGAAGAAGAAAGTTTAAAAATGAAAATTTTGAATTTTAAACAGGGGCTTTTGTAGAAAGGTCTAACCCAACTTAATCCAAAAGTGTGTAACAATACGACAAATTACATAATTTTATAATTAGTCCATGTACTAAAATGACAAATGTACCATTTGACAATTTGTACAAAAAAAAAAAACTCATTAAATCTTTAAAAGTTCATAACTTCAACTCTACAGATCCAAAATTTACAAAATTTATACATTTGAAATCTATTTGTTGAGATCTATCAAACAACACCGACATTCGATATTTTTTGACAAAAAAATCAAAACGGATAAATTTACTATTTCATCAAAATCTTCATTTTTTCATTCGAAAAATCTTATTTTCCAGCTCTGACACTGGTGCCACTGGCGCGAACCAGGAAAAAAACTAGATGAAGAGAGAGAAGCGAGGGAGAGAGAAACAATCTGGCGAGGATTTTGACAGTCTCCAACGAGGATTCCGACGATTGCAACAGACTGTTTAGACGAGAATTCCGGTGGGTGGGATAGGGTGAATGTGAGGTTATGTGTTTACTTTTAGAAAGACAGTGAGTTTTAAATAGGTATGAATAAGGGTATACATATTTTTTTTAACTAAAATAAATAACAATTTACCTGTTTTGTATACTCTTATCTTTAAAGGGCGCATACAAATAAATGTTATTGTATCATATTGACTATATTTATAAACATGAAGATCAGTATCCTATAAATTCAAATATAAGGTGAAACATGACTTTGGAATAAATGCTCTATTTTAAATACGTGGGTGTCTTGATAACAAATAGTGATATAATTTCTCTATGTGAGTATTATGAAATAAAATATTGAATCTAAATAGTACCCACTTGTTAAAATATCACAATATGTATGTAATTGTATCTGGAAACAGAAGGTATGTTTTGTAAAATAATCTTATATTATTTACTAAAAGTTGTCATATTTTATTTCAGATACTTAGCAAGAATTTAATGTGTTACTCAAATCTCTTGTCATTTATATGAAAACATCCCAAGTGTTAAACTCCAGATTTTATCTAGTGGTAGGGCACTAGTACTAAAGCTCCAGGTTCGACTGAGTTTGCTCCCCAGTTCGAGTCTCGGTAGCTGCAAATAATCTGGGGGCTAGCGGTTGGCTACTGATCCGCGAGTTGGGATTAGTCGAGGTGCGCGTAAGCTGACCCGGACACCTCATGGTACCTCTAAAATGGGGGAATAAACCAAAAAAAAAATGAGTTTTTTATTATTGTTGTAAAATTTTCAGATAAATAGATGTCCTTCCTTTTATCAATGTGCAATTTGTTTCCGCCCCAAACTTTTTTATTGGTGGGTAAACTATAGTTTCATTTGCTACAATCCTCATTTACTCTGTTTCACATTTCTTTTACACAGTTTAAATAAAAAAAAATAACAGTAAAAATTTTATGCTTAAAAAGAAATATAAGTACACAAATATTTTAATAAAACAAAACAAAGCCGTTAAAAACAAATTTAAACAAAACATTTAAAAAAAATAGTTTCTACATTTAAAAAGGGAAATAAGTATCAAATATTTTTTTTAAACCAAAATTGTCAGAAAAGAATTTAAATATTTTTTAAAAAGTATAATTTTATATTTAAAAAGAAAAATAAGTATAAAACAGTGTTTCTACATTTAAAAAGAGAAATAAGTATAAAAACAAGTTTTTTAAACCAAAACTGTTAAAAACAGTTTAAACAAAATAATTATAATAATAGTTTATATGTTAAAAAGGGAAATAAGTAAGGAAATAATTATTTTATAAAACAAACTGCTAAAAAATAGTTTTAAAAAAATAGAAGTATAATTTTTGTGTTTAGAAAGGGAAATAAGTATAAGAAACAATTAAAAAAAATACTGTTAAAAAAATAAGTTCGAATAGAAGAATTAAAAAAAAATAGTTTCTATGTTTAAAAAGGGAAATGATTATGAAAATATTTTTTTAAAACCAAAATCATTAAAAAAAATTCAACAAAATATTTAAAAAATTCGTTTTTAGCTTTAAAAGAGAAATAAAGTATAAAACAGTTCTTTACTAAAATAAATACCGTTAGATAAGGACTTGTACAAATCATTTTTTTAGAAATACAGTTTTTATTTTTAAAAAGAAAAATAAGAATAAAAACGGTTTTTTAAACAAAACCATTAAAAAATTGTTTTGTATAATTATTTTCACTTTATCATATAAAATAAGTTGTTCCTTTTGTTGTTGATAAGAGTAATTTTATGTTTTAACAAACAACAAGGGTCATTTAACGGTCAATAGTTGACTGGGTGAATTTCATTAAAAATGGGGGTAAAATGTGCAATATGAAAATGGCGAAATGTCAAACTATAATCTAGACAAATTATAGGGGCAAAGGCCAATTGTTCCTAATAATCGGTGTTGTACCAATTATGCATAAAACCACAATGTCAAAACATATTTGCTTTCTAGGAATTAAATATTAATTGGATTAAATCACGTTTGATATAATTCATTTTATGGATTGGATTTAAGATTGAACAGGTGAGTGGAAAAAGGGTACAATTGTTGGTTGAGGAACTTCATTTTCGTGTAATAATGTATGTTATCATTGTGAATTGCAGTTATGTTGGCTTAATCAACAACTTGACAAGATCTGGCCATATGTGAATGAAGTAAATTTCTATTTTCACCCCTCTCGTAGAAAGTTAATAATTTGGTAAAATTGACGTGGTGACATTATTTGGTAAATATTATAGGCAGCGTCGGAGCTAATAAGAAGCTCTCTGGAGCCAACTCTTGAGCAATACAGACCACTCATCGCATCTTCTCTCAAGTTTTCTAAGTTTACCCTCGGCACCGTCGCTCCTAAATTTACTGGTTAGTTCATTAGCTAATCACATATATTATAAAAATCAGTGAATTTTTATTAATTAACTTCGCAATAACAACGAAGCCTCTTAGTCCAGTGGTATAAGGCTGTCACTGGACAGTTTTGGAGGTGGATTGAGTTTGCTCCCTAGTTTGATCCCCGGCACTATCAAAATAATGTTGGGCCAGCGGAAACCACGAACTGCGAATGGGGATTAGTTGAGGTGCGCGTAAGTTGTCCGGACACCTCATGGTACGCTACCAAAAAAAAGAAACTTCACAATAACTTATTTACCATGGGATTCTATCATATAGATTACAGCTGCATTTCTATTACTATATTATAGGATGGGTATACATGGATACATGTACAGTTGTACATTACAAACCCACCCAGAATAGATAGGACTCTAATTAATAACTAGGTGTCACTTGTGTACATCGTAACAGTATCTCTATTGCAAAATATGTTCTATGCATTCACTATATTATTGGTTTTGAAGAAATTTAAGACGTTAAAATTCAAGGGCTTCATATTTTGTTTATTGAAAATTACTGCCAGTAAGGATGGTAACATGTCCGTTGCTCGATATTCTGCTTCAGCAGATGAATGTGAAACTGTGCTTTGTTTCTTGGATGTCCAAGGGACACGGGAATCCCCAATGAATGTACAATACCCTGTCAGTGATTTTGTAGTCGGACAATCTGCCCAATCCGAATGGTAATATCCCTTTGATTGCAGGTCATTATGTGTAGAAAACAATAGTTCTTGGCCAGGCGTGTGTCAGGATCACAATTAGTAGTTTACTTGGTAGATAATTAGATTTCTGGGTTAATTAGTTAGTTACAAATTGGTTATAATTCTGTTTTTAGTAGTTTGCTAGCTCAAGATTCAGTTAGAGATATTGTTAGAAATTGATGTATAAATACAGCTGGATTGTAACAGAACAAGACACTGGGAATATGAATCATAATACTTCTCCTTCTCTCTCGTTAATCTCTCTATGTTCTCTCTTATCTCCTATAGTCTCTCACTACTTCCCCCATTTCTTGTAAACTGAATTTAGGTTAGGCAAAAGCCTGACAAATGGTATTGACAAATGGTATCAGTGTATTCGATTCTGCCCCAAATTTGAAACTCAGAAAACTTCAAAACACAAATTTCTAATCTTTTTCTAGTTCTTTCTTTTCCAGCCCAAATTTCTGTTTCTCATTCTCGGTCTAATCTTCTTCTTTTTCAAATTCATTATAATTCCAATTCTTCAAACCCTTATATTTTGGTATCAAGAAGTTAACCAATTACTCCTCCTTTTATCTCTATCCCATTTCATTGTTTCTAACATCAAATTCACCACTAGGCAGAGTATCGAATTCCCCAAAAGGAGTCGAAATTACAATCAACAGATCCAAGAATTGAAAATCGGGATACAAAATTGGGTTGTATCGGAAAAATAATAGAAGAATTAGAAGGATTTATGATGGGTCAATTCATAAGTGGGCTCAACAAAGAGGTGAAAAGCTACTCTGGCAAAATTAAAGGATGCTATGAAGTTAGCCCAATTACAAGAAGAATTTCTGGCCAAAAAACCACATGGTTACAGTCAGCAATTGCCCTGCACTGAAATTGTAGTCATTTGGGAGAATAAAACTCAAGTTAAGATGGATCAATTCATGAAGAGTCTCAATGAAGATGTGAAGAAATTTGTTCAATTATGTGCTCCAAAAAAACTAAGTGATGCTGTTAAACTTGCCCAATTGCAAGAAGAATTTCTGGCCAAAAGATCACAAGGTTATGATCTACAATTGCATTGTCCCGAAATCGTAGTGATTTGGGAAAACAAGACCCCAATGAGTAATCCTGAAGAAAATATGTTAGAATTCAAGGAGGAACTATGGAAAATTAAAGATGCAACAAGGAATTTTGTGAAAGCAAAGGCAAGCGTTGTGGATAGTGTTGAGTTATCACTGGAAGGTGTAGAAGATGAGCAAGTAAAGATTGTCCAACAACTGTTTGATAAAAGGCCAGTACAATGTGTCAACTCTCCATTCAAGAATAATAATGGAGTAAAATTTGAAGGAACCTCTAATAAGAATGGAACTGTTCATAAAATGATGAATGCTGATTCAGAATTTGGGTTCTTTGAGCTCATTAATCACGAGGTTTCAAATGTCTTAGTAAAGAACGAGCCACAATATGTAATGGGTATCTCAACATTGGAGTGTTCTATAACAGCCTAAGAGTATCTTCTCCAAATGCAGTATTGGCCGCCAAACCCAGCCATGTATATAGATGTGCTTTGAAAAAACATGGCTGCAATGTTTGATGAAATGCTTCCACAAGGCAAAAAAGTCTAAATTTTTATTTTTTGGAGGAACGCATATTTTCATGTTCAAACCCCAATACTTGAGGACAAGGATTTTTTTAAGGGGAAGGGAATGTCAGGATCACAATTAGTAGTTTACTTGGTAGATAATTAGATTTCTGGGTTAATTAGTTAGTTACAAATTGGTTATATATCTGTTTTTAGTAGTTTGCTAGCTCAAGATTCAGTTAGAGATATTGTTAGAAATTGATGTATAAATACAGTTGGATTGTAACAGAACCTGGGAATATGAATCATAATACTTCTCCTTCTCTCTCGTTAATCTCTCTATGTTTTCTCTTATCTCCTCTAATCTCTCACTACTTCCCCCATTTCTTGTAAACTGAATTCAGGTTACCAATTCATCAAACAGGTAAATAGCAAGTAATTTCAAGAAACTAACAAACGAGAGAGATAAGGAGCAAAGAAAGAGAGAAGAGGGAAAGTATTAATAGAATGAGATGAGAAGAGAAATAGATTTGAGATAGGAATACTGCAGATTTCATTAATTGGATGATCCCTTATAAATGACTTGTAGTCTTATTTATATGCATACAAATGATTGACCAACTAACTCCCTAATTAGTTACTAACTAACTTCCCCAACTAACACACATGTTGCTTCCTCCTTGATCTGTTATAACAACTTCATGAACCCATTAAGTATTAGCTAAACAGACTCCCTTGGTGGTCCTGACAATGCCTTCCCCTTTAAAATCATTGTCCTCAATGATTGAACTACACATGTGACAATGCATGGAAAAATTAAACATGCCCCCAGGGTCAAACACAAAAAGGGTAAACTCCTTCGCCACTTTCTCGGTTGGATGCAGGTAGATCATGATGGATGAAATCCCTACCCAGTGCTGAACATTTCTAGTACTGACCATAATAGCATCAATAACCTTTTTATGATTGGAAAAATCTTCAAGAAGCCCATCCATGTTGAAAAAATTCTGCACTGTTAAGTATTTTACTTCGCTATGATTTTCAAATTGCTCATTACCTTCAATGACAAAACAAGATCTTCCCTTATGAGTAAAATATGGCAATGATTGCAAACTAACCCCATTAACATCCATTTCCCCCTTTTGCATATCTTCTTCACATAATGTGGCTTCACGATGGAATGCAACCCCATGAAGAACTGTCGGATTCTTAATTTTCGTATACCCTAGATTTACCTCCACTGCTTTTCTATAATTCTTTAACTTTTCTGGACCAAGATTGGCATTCTCTGTACCATAATCTTCAATTTCTTGATTATTTGTGAAGTCTAGACCCATTTCTTCCTTATTACTCATTGGGGTCTCATTTTCCCAAATAACTACCATCTCGGGACAAGGGAATTGTAGATTGTAACCCTTTGATCTCCTGAATATAAAATCTTCTTGCAATTGGGCCAATTTTATAGCATCATTTAGTTTTGTAGGAGCACAAAACTCCACAAATCTCTTCACCTTTTCATTGATCCCTTTTTTGAATTGATCCATTGTAACTTCAGTTTCATTTTCCCAAATAACTACAATTTCTGGGAAGGGCATTTGCTGATTGCAACTGTGTAATCTTTTGGCAATGAAATCTTCTTGCAATCTTGCAAGTTTTACAGCATCGCTAAGTCTTGCAGGGGCACAAAACTGAATGAATTCCTTCACCTCTTTATCGAGCTCTTTTATGAAATAGGTCATCGCAACTTTTTCAAATTCCATTATAGCTTTTCTCGTAGAGCCCATTTCTGATCAATTGTTTCCTTTCTTGCATCTTTAGATTGTAAACGTGACTGCATGTGTTGAATTTGAAATTCATTCATGGAAAGAAGAATTGAATTGCAAAATAGAAAATTGAATTTAGAGGTGTGGAGATTTTTTTTTTTTTTTTTGTGTAATTGAATTTTGAAGAATTAAAGAAACAGATATAATGAGAAAAGAATCAAAAGAATTAGAAATAGAGAGAAGAAGAAGAAGAGCAGGGAAGGAGAAGAGAAACAGAAAAGACAGAATTTCAGATGGGAACGAAGAAGAATTAGTCAAGAAGAAGAGAATTGAGAATTTGGGTGGCCAAGATTATGCTCTGATACCAATTGTCAGGCCATGGCATACATAGCTGACTTACCAATTCATCAAACAGGTAATTAGCAAGTAATTTCAAGAAACTAACAAAAGAGAGAGATAAGGAGGAAAGAAAGATAGAAGAGGGAAAACATTAATAGAATGAGATGAGAAGAGAAATAGATTTGAGATAGGAATACTGCAGATTTCATTAATTGGATGATCCCTTATAAATGACTTGTAGTCTTATTTATATGCATACAAATGATTGACCAGCTAACTAACTCCCTAATTAGTTAACTAACTCCCTAATTAGTTACTAACTAACTTCCCCAACTAACACACATGTTGCTTCCTCCTTGATCTGTTATAACAACTTCATGAACCCATTAAGTATTAGCTAAACTGACTCCCTTGGTGGTCCTGACAGCGTGCCTTTCAAATATCGCTGAACACAGGTGGCTGCATCAAGATGAGGTTTTCTTGGTTGGTGCATAAATTGTCTTAGAATATGCATTGAATAGGTAATATCAGGTCTGGTGATTGTGATGTAGATGAGTTCCTTTGCAAGAACACTAATCGCTGCCTCATCATTGCAGTTCATTCATACTTCCCCCTTTCTTCTGCTAAAAGGTCTTCCTATTTATCTTGATCCATTGCTAACTACTGAACCAACTTCCTTCATTCATGTCTGCTGAGCTACGACTTCTCTCCCTTCGCTTCCTTAGCACGAACAAAAGCAAATCAATGACCAACAAACCTTCTATAATGAGATGGGTTAGGGAGGAGATCCCTGTCATGTTGATCCTCGGGAAAATCAGATGGACGTGTTCTAAGCATACCTATGTCATCAAGGATGTCTAAAGTGTATTTTCTTTGTGAAATATAGACCCCTTTTTTCGAGCGTGCAACTTCAGTCACCAAAAAACATTTTAGATAACCATGGTCTTTGATGTGGAAACGGTCGTGAAGAAATACCTCAAGTGACTTAATTGCTATTGCAACATTTCCTGTTATGATGATCTCATCTACATAAATCAGTACAGCAGTGAGAGTTCCCACAAACTCTTGTGAACATGGAATAGTCTGCCTTCGATTGCTTGAAACCAGCATCTTTAATTGCCAAAGAAAATTTTGAGAGCCAATTACGGGAAGCTTGCTTTAGTCCATATGATGACTTGTTTAGTCGACATACTAAATTCTCGCCCTGTCGACAAACACCTGGTGGAGGCAGCATGTGTATATCCTCATCAAGATCACCATGAAGGAAGGCATTGTGGACATCTAGTTGGTGTAATGACCAACTGTGGACAGCAGCTACAGCAAAGAGACATCGAACTGTTGTAAGCTTAGCAATGGGGGCAAAAGTCTCATTATAGTTCGACCCTTAAGTTTGTGTGTAACCCTTTGCCACTAACCGTGTACCGTTCTATAGAAGCATCGGAGTGGTACTTGATCTTGTACACCCATTTGCAACCAATAGGGTTGTTCCCTTGTGGTAAGGTGGTAAGTGTCCAAGTCTGGCTTTGTTCTAGAGCTTGGATTTCAGCAATCATTCCTTGGCTTGGGCATAAGAATCTAGTTCAACTTGATTAGAGATATGGGGGAAAGTACAATGAGATGGAGATAAGCGATTATATGCAATGAAATTGAAAGGTGGATACTGACCTTTGGATGGACGTGGTGTAGAAGCAGATGATTGCGTCGGTGTAGATAGCGTAAATCTGGGAACAATGATAGTCACGAATCCAAACAGAAGGCTGTTTGGGACGGTCAGACCGTCTTTGTGCAAATGGTGTATTAGGAAGATTGGGAACAGGTGGTGGGGAAGATAGGATCACAGGAGAGTGGGGAATCGGAGCGATGGAAGGACTAGAGGGGGCTGTGGGAGCAGCTTCAATGGAGGACTGAATGTGGTTTCGATGTTGATAAACTACGGTGGGTCTGGAGGGAGAGGGAGGATTATCAGGTGGTGAGGACATAATGTTGGTGGTGTCAGAAGTGGTATCGGGTAATGGTAAAGGGAGCGCAGATTGTTCTTGGTGGAATTCTGGAGGTGGGTACGTATATGGAAAGATATGTTCATGGAAGACAACATGGCGGCTTGAGAAGAATTGTTTTTGTAGACAAATCTTACAACCTATATGTCTTTTGGCCAAAAGGATAACCGACAAATATACATTTACGAGCACGCTGGTCAAACTTATGGGGCGGATGCATGTTTGTTGCATAACCAAGGCGTCCAAAAACACATAAATGATGATAGGATAGAGTACACTGATAAAGTATTTCATATGGTGATTTCCAGATGAAATGGGTGTCGGCAAGCGATTGATGAGGTAGGTTGCAGTGAGGACGCATTCTCCCCCCAAAATGAGCAGATGGTGGGCTTGAAATATAAGAGCTCTAATTGACGACGATGCTTTTTTTCAGTGACCCCATTTTGTTGTGGTGTGGCTATACAAGAGTGTTGACAAATTACACGCATATCATTAAAGAAGCAATTGGGTTTGGACAAATGCAAAAAATGATTTTAGAAGGCCTTGTGTTTCAGATTTGGGGCGCATCAAATAAATCCATGTGCATAGTGAAAAATCATCTACTATAGTTAAAAAGTAACGTGCACCAAAATGGGAGACATTCTTATGAGGACCCCAAATATCAGAATGTATCAATTGAAAACAGTAGAAATATAACTTGAAAGGAAAAGACAATCTAGTTTGTTTTGCCAATGGAAAAAATTCACTCTTTATTTTGATGAAAGGAAATGCCTGGGATTGATTGTGCTATCCGTCAGAGAGGTGCTGATGATAGGTGACCAAGGCGTTTGTGCCATAGGTCAAGTTGGGATGAAACATTGCAAGAGATAGGTGATGGTGGAGGAGTTGGTGTTGATAATAGATAGTTAAGACCGCCATGCTGTTTACCCAATCCAATTGTCTTCTTTGTTACAAAGTCCTGCAAAAGGCAAAAAGTAGGAAAGAAGATAACACAGCCGGTGTTCTAAAAAATGGTCTGGAAGACTGAAGGTGATAAACCTTGTAGTTTTATTGAAAAACGGCTAAAAAAAAGGTGTTGGTTTTAAACGGCCATTTAATATGCTGGAAGGCCAAAAGATGTTTTTTTAAGTTGTTTTTCTTAAAAGCTGTTTTTACATTTTTACAACTGCTTTTTTAAAGCTCTTTTTTTTTAGTTTTTCTGAATTATTTTTACTTTGTATTCCCAATAATGGCATATTATTGTTGTTAATGGTTGGTTAGTAGTTTTCTTTAATGTTTGGACTTATTTTTGTTTTAATAAGACATTACTAATAGTCGAATAATAATGTTAGAGGGTATGCATATTAAAAAAAATCTAGAAGGCCACCTTCAAGCTAGAAGGCCCTTGGCCACCTGAGGACCGCCTAGCGTTTTTTAGAACATTAAATACAACAATTAAGGTATTGCGTAAGGTTGCTGACAGAAAGTAAATCAACATTGAAAGATGGCACACAAAGTACATCTTGAAGTTGTAGTTTGAGCCAATGGAGGTTATATCTGATTTCTCTCCATTAGGAAGCTTAACTGATTGTGGTTTAGGTGAAGAAAATGACTGAGCAAGGGAATTAGATGATGTAATATGATCTGTAGCATGACTATCAATAATCCAAGCATTAGGAAGGGGACAAGCAATATGAGAAGAATGACAGATAGGAGTATTAAGACCTGCAAAATTTGCTTGTGGCCGAGTCTGAGAGGCAGAGTTGTCTTTTAATAAAGACATGATCTGCTGGTACTGTTATTCTGTGAAACTTGGGACAGCAGTGTGGATGTGGTTAACTTGGGACTGTTCTTACAGGCCCTATTGTTCGTGGTTATGTGCCTGGCTTGACATTCATTTTATTTTGACGATGTCTGGGTGGAAACCCATTTAAGAAAAAAACATTTCTCAATTGTGTGATTATTCCCATCACAATGATCGCAATGTAAACATTCCTTTTTAAAACCTCGAGCTGTCCCACGAGGGTTGAAGTTTTTCTTGCTACAACTATCAGTAATCACAGGCAAAGTCTCATTTGTGGTTTTAGTAACAAGTTCTCATTATTTTTCTTCTTGAAGAACAAGAGAGTAAGTCTTTCCAATGTTAGGAAGATGATTCATAAGCAAAATTTGGCCCCGTACCAAAGTAAAGGAATCATTCAAACCGATGAGGACTTGCAATACATTTTCTATATGTTGGCGATCGTTTCGAGCTTTCATTGCACCACAAATGCATGTTGGGAGATCGTTGTAGGAGGCCAACTCGTCCCAGCATCCCTTTAACGTGGTGAAATATGCTGCTACGAACATCTGTCCTTGTGTGTGGAAGCAATGTCTCTCTGAATTTGAAAAATTCTCGGAGCGTTGCTTTGTCCCAAATTTTCTTTGAGATCGGACCAAACTTGAAGAGAAGAGATAAAGGGAATTGAGAATCAAAGATAGGTCATGTCATTACACCTTTTCCATAGAGAATATTCTATGGGATTACCGGTTTGTGATGCTTTCTTAATTGTTCCATCAACAAAACCAATTTTGTTCTTTGCACTAAGAGCTATAGACATGGCACGACTCCAAATACTGTAATTTTCTCCAACTAGTGGTTTGGAGGCCAAGGCCATACGATCTGAATGGGGGAAAATGAAGTATGATTGAAGAGCATCTAGGATGACGTGATGTGATACAATGTAAAACAAGTGTATTTTTATGGGTAATCTTGGATCCAATCCACGGATTGTGCAAATAAATCCGCTCAAAAATATTATTTAGTTAACCCACCAAAATGAGACATCCCAGGAAGTGGATGCCTACAAATACACATCCGATTTTGGTGGATTAACTTAATAATACCTTTGAGTGGACGTACTTACAAAATTTGTGGATGGGTCCATGATCACACATTTTTATTGCTATATTATAGGATGGGTATACATGGATACATGTACAGTTGGACATTACAAACAAACCCAAAACAGACAGGACTTTAGTAGCAGTAGGCACTTGAGAATTAATAAATAGGTGTCACTTGTGTATATTGTAAAAGCATCACTATTGCAAAATATATCCTTCCATGCATTCACTATATATTTGGTTTTCTTGAATGGTTTAGAAGAAATTTAAGATGGTAAAATTCAAGGGCTTCATATTTTGTTCATTGAAAATTTTACTGCCAGTAATGATGGTAAAATGTTCATCCTTTACTTTAGCTAAAATAACTACGATTAATAAGACCACACTTGGTTTGGGGTAAAACAATTATATCTATCTAGGACAGGAGTCCCTGAGATTTTTTTCTTTAGGTTGTTTTTGGGTTTCTCAGCAAATATGAATTCGGATATGATCAAGTGGTTATAAAATATTTAACAAATAACTTTGTTGGGCCGTAAATAACCCAAGAGGAGGGTGAATTGGGTTATAGTGAATTGACGTTAAACATTTTATTACCAATAGTACGTTATCATCAAAATGACGAATACGCATTTAATTAAAACCTATTGGCTTACAAACCCTAAAAATTCAATTTTGATAATAAATATTAAAATTAGGATAGAAAGAGAGCAGAGTGTAATTTTATTAATTTCCCATAAACTGGTTGATGCTCATACTTGTTGATGCTTTTCAGGAGTTTCTATTATTGATGGCGATGCTGATGGAATTACTATGGAGTTGGAGTTACAGTGGGATGGAAACCCCAGTATTATTCTTGATATTGTGACGAAATTTGGTGTGAGACTACCTATACAAGTATGTCGTATATTATTCATGGTTATGCTTAATTGTTAATGTTATAAAAATACTCTCATTTTTTCCTTTCCCTACCAATTGGTACAGGTAATTTATGCATTCACAAGTCAAGTTGCATATTTGATTATGTTAATGACTATTCATATGTACATATCTACAAAAAAAAAAGAGAAAAAGAGAGCAAAAGCTCACTTGAAAAAACATAATTAGGGACAGGAGCACACTGAGACTCATCTACAGTTATATTTACAAAACCAGAGTCCACATTTGAAAGTCAAATTTTCAAGGGAAGATGGCTTCTGACAGAATCAGTGGTTGAAGACTGTGAAATTTGGCTAATTAATAATTTTCAAGTCGACTCTTAATTTAGGACATATAAAAAGGAATGCTGATGTAAACCACACTTCAAAAGGCTCCTAAAAATATGTAACACACATCTTCAGAAAGAGAAATATTCTTTTCTATTCAAAATTCAAGTCTTCCTCAAATGAGGCTTACAAGTGGGTATAGCTTAGGCTCTAAGCTAAGGCCCTAATTACAAAAATGTCATTACCACTCCTTACCTCTAAATACTAAAATAAAAGAAAATACAATGAGATAACAAAATAAAATAAAATAACAAAAATACAATAAAAACCTAAAATAGAGACCCATTTCCATCACTCTCCCCCTCTTAGGACAACGTTCAAAAAAATTGGGGACTCGTGAGAAAATTCCAAAAATTGTGCCCAAAAAAACATTGTGGGGGCCAAAATTAATTTCTTAAAGTTGAAGAGTCTACATCCCATAAATTTTCTTCTTTTTTTTCTCTTCTTCACCCAAACCAGCCCTAGAAGCTTCATCGCGGGTCGAAAACCAACGTTTCGGAGCACCAAAATGGGTTTGGGGTGGGATTTGGCAGCCCAAACAGATTTTGGGCACAATTAGGGCATAACCCTATGTTTTTGGAGCTGTTTTTGGGACCGGGGGTGGGGCGGGAGGCTGGGGTGGGTTCCGGACTGGGGTTAGTTAGGGTTCGGGTGGGCTAGGGTTTAGGCGGGCGGCAGCAGAGGGGCTGCTGGGGTGGTCGGGTGGTGGTTTTTGGGCAGCAGGTTGACAGGGGTGGGGGTGGCTGGGATGGTCAGTGAACAAAGGGGGCTAGCCTAGGGTTGGTATTTGGGCCGGAGGGTAGGGGAGGTGTCGGGGCAAGGGGTTTTGTGGTAGGGCAGGCAGGGGATAGGCCTGGATAGGGGCAGCTGGGGTTTTGCCCTAAGGCAGTGGGGTGGGGCCTGCTTTTTGAGTGGGATGGTTGGGAAAGGGGGTTGGGGATGGGGTTTGGGTTTAGGTTTTTGGGTTTTGGAGGAGATGATTTGGATGAGGAGGTCAAACTTCTTGGTTATTTGTTAATGTTATTGCATCATCTCTTGCATCAACTCTTGAATGCCATCTCTTACCTCTTGAATCTCTTTTTGCTATTATTTTTATTTTCTTTGAGCCATTGAAAGTTGCGTACGATTTTGATAAAAATACATCCATACACCAAACACCTATGTGGAGCGACACCCCCTCTGATACCAATTTGATGTAAACCACACGTCAAAAGGCTCCTAAAAATATCTAACACACCTTTAGAGAGAAAAATACTCCTTTCTATTCAAAATTCAAGTCTCCCTCAAATGAGGCTTACAATGGGGCATTTAAAGTGGAGAAGTAGCTTAGGCTCCAAGTTAAGACTTTAATTATAAAAATGCCATTACTACTCCTTACCTCTAAATACTAAAATAAAAAAATATATAATGACATAGTAAAATAAAAGAAAATAACAAAAATACAATAAAATGCAATAAAACCCTAAAATAGGGACCCATTTCCATCAAATGCAGGAACGTTAGTTGGAGATGGAGGGATTATAATGTGCTTGAACCTTTTCATCCTCAACCAACATATTATAAATCAAATGATTTCTTCAGCTTCCAATGGCTTATTATGTACTGCATAAATAATTGAAAATCCAACCATGGACTCTGGATACATTGATTTTTTCTAAATTAAGTTTGGGAATGATTTATGAGACTACTTTGGTACTTACCTGCTCATTTGTATCCTAATATTACCTTTTTTGTGGAATTGTCAAACATCCGTCTAAGTTCAAAAGATTTTTTAACGCAAACTACACGTTAAAAGGCTACCCAATACACACTTTTAAAGAGAGAAATATTCTTTTCTATTCAAAATTCAAGTTACTTACAAATGATGACATACATGGGTATTTTTGTGTAGAGAAGGTTCTAGAGCCATTCTACAAATATCTACAAGTGGACCCACTTGCACAAATGGGTGTAACTAACTAACCAATTAGATTTGCTCCCACTTGTTAGATGCTTCTAGAATGTTCTAGAACTAACAAGTACCTATACATCACCTAAAGTACAAAATATTTAACAAGTACAAAGTAACAAAAAGTACAATAAATGCAATTGACTAATTTGCCTCATCTCATTTCCATCATTTTTTTCCTCCCATGATTTCTTTTCCCCGGTTCATCACAATAATTTTGCGCTAAAAATATTTTTTGCTCAAAAAGCCCCTTGAACTTTGTTGTTTATCGCAAAAACCATGTCAAAATATTATCAGTTTCAATAATGATTATAACTCTCAAACCTCTCCTATCCTCTCATTCACTCAATGTATATACAAACAAGAGCTGCTGATAAAAAATTAGGACAAAAGCCCCCCAAAACGGAATATATATACGAGGTGGAATAAATGGACAAAATAATTAAAAACCCTTCATTAAACCCAATTGCAATACCCATATACCATTATAATGAAGTCTCGACATACGTCTGGCTGGTTTACATGATTCTGAGCCAAATTCCACAAATCTCCACATTGGTGAAAAAAACATCGCAACCACCATTCTTCTAACCCCAACCATCAAACAACACCATCACCATAAAGCCTCCTTCACGGCCTATCCCTCCATATTAGAAAAGGCAACTATCTCCTGCAACATATGCAACATAAACCTCCAACTAACCGATCCACAAGTCAATGTAAATACATATATTGTAATAGATCAACTCTTGTTTGAAAGTTTGAAGAAACTTTGAAGTGTGTAACCAAGAGATAACTTCCCTTGGATCTTAAAAAAAAAGATTCTGAGCACGTCTGATCAAAGTCTTTCATGTCTTTACCACTAGTCATTTTCCTTGGCTAACTTGTGGATTTAGGGGTACAAGAAGAGGGACACCGTTTGCTGCTCAAACCGCAGCAGGAATGCTATTCGTACAGTAGCGGATCGAGGTATGCAACGAGCCGAAGTCATGATAAAGGTCCCTTTCTCGGAAGAGACGCAACATACCAACAGACTTTGAGTCTTTCTTCCCAAAACGGGCCACAACCTTCTCTGTGTGAGAGGCACAACCTTACCTACTTCCTCTCTCTATTAATCTCCATTAGTAAAATAATCTTGGCCTCACCTAAGTCTTTCATCTCAAACTTTTGACTTAGTTGAGCCTTCACCTTGTTAATCTCCACCATGCTCAACGAAGCAATGAGCACGCCATTAACACACTAGAGTATATAAATGAAAGTGTTGCCCTTGATCTGCCTGACATAAACACAATGATCAAAATTATTGTGTGGATTTTTGACCCAACATAAACGTGTTAAATCGCATGTACCACTGTTGAGATGATTACTTCAATCCATACAAAGACTTCCGCAATCTACATATCTTCTTTGCCAACAATTTTAAATCCCTTCGATTAAGATATATAAATCTCCTCCTCTAGAATGTCGTTTTGGCGTCGAGTTGTCCAAGTTTTAAATCAAAATGCGCAGCCATAGCCAATAGCACCCGAATGGAATCATGTTTCACCACTTGAGACAAAACTTCATTGGAATCAACACCTTCCTTTTGTACAAAACTATTGGCCATTAACCTTGCTTTATATTGAGCGTCGAATTCTGAAGCCCATCTTTCTTAGCATAAACGCACTTGCACTCAATCGACTTCTTTCCCTTAGGCAACTTTTTCCCAAATTTGGTTCTTGTGAAGAGAATCGATTTCCTCACCCATGGATATCTTCCACTCATTTCAATGAGTATCAACCATCGCCTCCCAAAATGTAGGTGAATCATCATTATAAACTAACAATGCATATGCCATATTGTCCTCAAAGCCAACTTATATGTGGCGGCCTACAAACCCTTAGTTCTCTAACCCTAGCCAATGATGGTTATTAATTTCCTTGTTGACTATGACCCTCTTTTGAAAACTCCACTTCCTTAAAACTGAAGAATGAATCACATTCACTGGTACCATTTTGTTCACATTCGCCTTAAAATTACCTTTTTCTTCTTCCTTTGACACCTTAAGATTAAATGCCTCATAAAATATCACAACTATAGTTAACCACGATTTTCTTGTGTCTTTTATCCATAACTTGTATCCTTGGTCCCATTGCTTGAACCCATGAAAATTACCTTATAGGCTCTCGGATCAATCTTACTCTTAAAAGCAAAAAAGTAAGCCAGACACCCAAATATGTGCAATATACTGTAGGTGGGATGAGATCCTGACCAGACCTCCATAAGAGTATTGTAATCAATAATGGAAGATGGCAACTAGTTGACAATGAAGCAAACATAAGACGAAACCTCCACCCAAAACCATTTTTTCCAAACCCATATTGGACAACATACACCTCACCTTGTTTCGTTCATCCTCATTTGTTGTCATTATCCGACTTAAGCAACTTGATCTTCTTGCTAATCTGATTCTCCACCATCTTCTTTCATATTAAAAACACCAGAAAAACCTCATCTTTGTGTTTTTTGGTGCAAACTCAATGCCTCCGAGAGAAGTCAACATTGAAAGATATAAATAATGTCGACCTCCCAAAAATGATGTTTTTGAAGGACCCCAAACATCCATGTGAATGTAATCAAGTATGCCTCATGTGCAATGAACTATGATACCAAATTTGACCCTCGTTTGGTTCTTAAGCACACAATTCTCACAAAATCTTAACTTGCAGCTATTTGCACCCTTAACATGCAACTATTTGCACCCTTTACCAGACCTTGCTTACTCAATATTGTCATGGTTTTCTCCCTTGCATGTCCCAAATGCATATTGCCAAATCCTCGTGAAATCTGACTTTGTCCAATCTCTCTTTTGAAATTGAAGCATGACTCGTTACCATGAAACCTCCTCTTTCTTTTGCCTCATCACTAAGGCACCCACGATAAACTTCAACATTCTTCCCTAGAGTACAATCTTGCACCGTTAGAGTCTAAAGCACACAAATAATTTTTTTTTTCAAATTTAGAACAAATATGACATTCGTGAGAGTACGACTTACTCCATCGTGCATCTTCAACTTAATCTTGTTAATACCCTTTGTTACATGATCATTAACCGTCAGGACAGTCTCTCCAACCACCTTCATGAAGGTATGGAATAAATCTCTATTTGGGCACGTGTATGAGCACCCCATGTTTAAGTTCCTCTCCCTCGATCTCATGAAGTGACCTCCAACATTCTTCTGAAGTCATCTTTTTCTGAAGTAAAAGAATTAGCAGCTTCCATCACTTTTTCTTCTCATCTCTAGCCTTTAGCTTAGGGCAATCACTTTTGAAATGCCCTTATTCTTGCACTTGTAACATTGAATATAAGCTGTTAGTCCTATACCTAGACGTAGAATTTTCTCTTTCACCTCGATTTTTCTCCTCGATCCTACCCCACACAAACAACGCCTCATATTGAGAATCACCCTTCTCATTTTTCTGCTCCCACTTCCCAACGATGCAGAAGAAACATCATCAAAGCTCACTTCATCCTTCCCATATAGAAAAGTATTGGTCAAATGCTTTTATTAGCCTGGAAGTGAGTTGAGAACTAACAACTCATTATCTTCATATTCAATATCAAAATCTAAGCCTAATAAACCGAAGAGAAGTTAATTAAACTCATCAAGATGTTTAGACATCGACATACCTTCGATCCTTCAACATAATCAAATCGAAAAAACTTCTTCTTGAGATAAAGATGACTCTATATGCTCTTTGCCATGTACCTATCGTTCAATTTCTTCTATTTCATGTCATTGATTCTTCATACATTACATAGTATACCACAGTTTGAGAGATATAACCGGTTAGTGCTACACGCTTGTAAGTCGTACTCATTATAATCATCTTCGGACATATCCGCGAATTTACTTGCAATGCTCCTCAATGACTTGTCCAAACCTTTTTGACATTGCCACATGTTTAAAATTCTAGTTTTCCCATCAAACTTTCTCTAGGTTTGAAGATAACCGCCATAAGACCAAAATCCCACTTAAATTAATTATCAAAACCACTAATGCGCTCAAAGCAAAAGCACTACAAGCCAAATCTTTGATACCAATATGTTATGTGGATACTCACTCATAAGAGTGATTCTTGCATGCCCAAGCTCCAAAGCAAGGCAATCCAAGCAATTAGAAAGAGTAAAATACAGTAAATGAGAAAGTATAGAGAAAACACAACAAAATGTACATGGTTCACCAAAATGACTACATTCACATATGACGATGGCTTCTTTGTTTGGTTGAATCAACAATTATTACAACTCTCAAGCCTCTCTTAGCCTCTCACTCTCTCAGTGTTTGTACAAACAAGAGCTGATGATAAAACTAGGTCAAAAGCCCCACAAAACATAGGTGGAACAAATGAACAAAAATCCCAAAAATAACCTTCATTAAACCCAGCTGCGAAACCCATCAGATGTCTAATGAAAGACCACTCAGACGAGATGTCTGACAGTGTCCTGAACGCTGCGCTCTGTTTCCTGAGCCGATACAATAATTTCTTATATTCAAGTGTTACATATCAAGCTGCAAGTGGAAGAATGTTCTTGATTCCAAATCCAATGTTTTTCTTGTTCGAGAGTGTCTTTGCAATGGGAATATGTATATATCTCCCTGTCCGGGATAAATAATGTCAACTGAATTATGAAACAAAGATTAAATTTCAAGTCATTTTAGGTAAACACGGATTTCACTTTATTCTATAGTTCACATTCAGCTGAAAATAGTCCATTTAATCAGGGACTATAGATTGGCATTGTGCTTACTTGTGTTCTTTGCACCACACAAAATGACATATTCAAATGATCTTGCCTTTGCATAGTCAAAGATTCATTCAATCAAATTTCGATTTTCATTACACTCAATTTCTCTTCCTTCATTTTCTGATGGATTTGTGGCTGAATGTAGAATTATCCTCTATATTATATACAAAGCCTGTTCTTTATATTCTCAATGGGGATGACTGTAAAATGTGTTTTACATGATATATAGAAATGTGTTTAGTTATTGTGGTTTTATTACTAGATATTCCATACTAATATATTAGTAATGTTTGTTTGGTCTAGGTAAAAAATATTGGATTTACTGGGGTATTCAGGATAATCTTCAAACCACTAGTTGATGAGTTTCCTTGTTTTGGAGCTGTTTGTTACTCTTTGAGAGAAAATGTGAGTCCTCACTATTTTGTTTCTCTTAATTCAATTCAATGACTTTTTTGTAATTTTTGAAGAATTGTAAAGCTTCATCCGATTGATTTTTATATGAAATTTGTCATTATGTTTCCACCCACACAGAAAGATCTTCATTTCAAGCTTAAAATTGTTGGTGGTGAGATATCAGCTATTCCAGGAATTTCTGATGCAATTGAGGTTTGTGCTTTTTTTTGTACTTTTTTTTTATTGTAATTTCTTTAACAAAAACTAACTAGATGATAGAGTTGATTGCCCTTTGTATATATGTACAGTGTGCAAATTAGTCCCTCGGATGTCACAATTTTTCTCTTAGTTAATTGTTTGTTCTCTTGCGAAATGTTTTTAATTTCCCCAGAAATATTCTTAATTTGTTCATTAATTGTGTTGCCTATACCACAACACATACATTTGTGGGTGTTCATTCTACTAGAAATAGTTAGTGCTAATCCCTTGTTGCATGTGTAAGAAAAACTCCTAAGATTCTAGCATGTTCAATAGATAACTTCATTCATCTCAGTTTCTCTTAAAAAGAGGCTCCATTTGGTTGGGAGCGAATTGATTTTTGGCTTTTATTCAAAGTTGAATTTTTTTCACTATTTTATCATAATTATAGTGTGTACACTTATTTACAATTTTTTACGATCAAAATTTTAAACTCTTAAGTTGGTGAAGATACATTTCACCCAGGTGATAAAGATTGCACTCCGAATCAAACAGGGCAAGAAGTCCTAAAACTATTGGTCACTTAAATATGACATTTCAGTAATAACATAAAAATAGATCGGCAGTGTCAACTAGAGGAAGTGGAAAACATGCAGAACTAGTGTTATTGCTTCTAAATCATTTCACTGCATTTTTTTACTACATCAAAACTAAACGATCACATTTCTATTGTTGGTACAAATTGTGTGAAATTAACTTCAAGATGTGAGAAAATCTTTCAAGGGGCATCACGGTGTCATTTTTCTTATGCTGTAATTTGACTTTATACTCTTCTCATTACAAGGGTATTAAGCTTCTCCAAAAACTTACCTTTCTTTTTCGTTTGAAAATGTTAATATCTACTTGGCGTTTTATAGATCTCGTTTTTTATAAAGCATCCGTGCTCAATTATTGCCTTCACACTGTATTAAAACTGTTGCATCAAAAGATTTTGGTTATGCAATCCACTTCTGTGTTCCTAAAGTTATTTTGGTTATTAAGGCGATATCCCATATTCAAGGTATATGAGATTTGAAATTACTATGCATTTTATTTTAATCATATTTTGATCTTCAAGTGTCATTTTCAAGCAATTCACCAAAAGATTTTAATATTACGAGGCACGCTCTATCTTGTACTGGGGTCGGATTATACATAAGTGAACAGAGAAAATCTATTGATAAGTAGCGCTATCACCTATGTGATTTTCTTAAGTGCTTTTATATCCTTTTTTCATTGCCACCAATATTGGTCGCTAGACCTTTATAACTAGATCTTTTTTGGTGAAGTGGGTGAAGAGTGAGGATAACAAATTCTGGAATACAAATCCTACAAGTGATGCATCATATTTGCGGGAGGAACAATATATATTATATAGTCGATCATCTTTTTTTACGGTTTATATATTAACACTTTGAACTATATTTAATATAGTTCTTTGGTTCATTAGACTTACTTGTTTGATGAAACTATTACTTTTCTTTTAACAGGAAACAATACGAGATGCTATTGAAGATTCTATTACGTGGCCAGTTCGTAATGTTATACCCATACTACCTGGGGATTATCGGTATGCAATTCTACGAACATCCATTTCCTCTAATGTAAATGAGTTTGTTTTTTCCTTCTTGTTTCTCATTCATTACATTCCTTTAGGGGATTTGACACTTGGTATCAGTCCCACCTCTGTTAACCTCTGTGACAAATCTGTATATATACCCTGACTATGTACATACAAGTCTTGAAAACTCAATTAGCGTTGTCATTGAAAGTGGGTAGTTGAGTGTGAGTAGGTTTGATGATGAACTTGGGTTGCTAATGAAGTGTGAGGCTTAAAACACAAGCCATTATAAAAGTAGCTGTTGTGAGTAGTATCAAATTGAGTTCCTAAAGGAGTACGGGAATATCGTGAAGGCAAGCACTCAATAGAGAGAGAGAGAGAGAGAGAGAGAGAGAGAATAAATAAATATGGATATGAGCTTCATATGCTATAATAAGTGTCGATAAATGTGGAAGAATGTTTTATGAACTCCAATGATGTGTCATATATATGTAAGTAACTGTGATATTTAGTGAATCAGGGAATTCCCCAATGTAAGTGTTTTGATGATAGTGTGATTGTTCCCAGTGATATATTTGTATTTGATGGAGCATTATACACTCCTGAATGACCCTCATTTATAAAGAGGTGATTCCCTTAGCATTGATGGCCAACTAAGTATAATTATGACCTTCGTCAGGCGCTGAAGAACAACCTACTGATGGAAATGTTGACACACAAATTAGACCTAAACTCTCATTAGAATTAAATATTTACAATGGATGGCCAATGACCTTATTTATGGTAAAATTTAACAAGGGACCTAAATTTAATAACTAACCAATAGTAGTCTTGATAACCATGGACTCTAACTTAAAGTTTAAAAGAAAGGTAATTGCCTAGAGATGACTAAGAGATAATAATAATAATAATAATGATGATGATAATAATAATAATAATAATAATAATAATAATAAAATAGATAAAAAAATATCTTCTCTCTCTCGCGCGTGTGCACGTCACCCCGGGGGACTGGTGCACGTCATTCTCCCACTCTTGAAAGGAGTTCGCCTCGAACTCAAAGTCTATGAATTACAGAGGGTCTTCATGATACATTGTGGGCTCCCCACTTGAAAGACAAGCCGACCACAAAATTTTCTAGCATATCCCACTAACGAAATGATCAGCACAAGATGTCCCAACGCCAAACCAAGGGTGAAAAAGATGAATTCCTCTTCGAAACATGCCACCAGGAATGGTTGAACATGCACACACACATCCAAGGAGGTGGCCCATACAATATCTTGCTCGGAACACACTCCATAAATGCCATCAACTAGAGATGTCAATCTACCAATGCAACACACGATTCAATCTCATCTCAAAGTAGATCCACATAAGTGGACCAAGCCACAACCGATAGGCTCTCCAGACACTTCTCCCTCTGGTAGCTCATAATTACATGGTTCATCTTTGGGTTCTTCATCATAAATAGGGAGACCATCGTAAAGTGGGGACGTGTCCAAGCAAACGGACTCATCGATTGAAGAATAACCAATATGAAAGGGCTCCATAACTTCCTCAATTATATCGATATTATTGTCATTTTCTTTTATTTTTAGTGTTTAATTAGTCTCCAAGCATGTTTGGTGCTAATGAGTCATTTTTAGTTATTAGTTGTCATTTTTTGTCTTTCTGGGTCTTAGCTTGGTTAGTAAGCTAATCTCTCTTATAAATAGGTCATTGACCCTCATTTGTAATCACAACTTGAATATTGAAAAAAGAATATAGAGACAAAAAGAAACCCTTTTTCTTAGTTTAGTTTTATTTTTTTGTTAGTGGTAGTGTTGTGTAGTGTAGTAATATGCCGCATTCTTTATTCACATCAAATTGGTATCATAGCGGGTGTCGCTTCACATTGATGTTGGTGTATCGGTGTACTTGTATCAAAATCGTACGATACTCGCAATGGCTCCCAAGAAATCAAAACAACACGAAGAGGCCAATCAAGATTTGAAGGATCAATTCGAAGAATGGGCCATGAAGCAACAAGCTGAGGTAGCGGAGTTGAGGTAGCAACTGGCCTAACTCCTCTCCGCTATCAAACCATCCACCACCGCCCTCCCTCAACCCATACTTGCTGCCATAACCCTAACTTCCCCCTCTGCATCACCCCTTACAACCCCTACGACACTACTAACACCTCTCACCCCTACACAACCCACCCTGCTGTCCCAAAACCCCACTGTGCCAGTCGCCCAGCCCCAACTCGCCGGCTGACCAAACCCTGCCAACGCCACCCCCGATCCCCGGCCTACTTCTGACTCGGGGCAAGCCCAGAGCCACTCCCGCCCACCACAACCCCTCCCTTGGTTACTCGCCCCGCCTCCGACGGTAGTCCGTACCCTCTGACCAACGGAAAGCCCCTAAACACCCTCGGCCTCACCTCAAACCTTAGCCGACCTACTCTAAACCCAAACTTTAAAAAAATTATAAGAACCATCCAAGAACCCCTCCGACCATAGCCCTAGCCCCCACCCCTATTTTTACCCTATTTTCCCCCTTCCCCCACTCATTTATGCCTAACCACAATCAAACCCAACAAAAATGGGCTTCCCCCTGCACTGATCCAATTCCCCACTCCCTATTTGATCTCAATTTCAGTCAAAATTAGTCCAAGGGCCCCTTTGTGACACAACTTACAACTTCTATGAAAAAATGCGTCCCACTTGGGACCCATTTTTCGACTATTTACCATTTTGGGTCTGGCTTTCCGGAATGTCGCTGTCTTCAGTCCGCTTGTTTCCCCATCGTACTCGCAAAGGTGCGGTTGACGGAGTTCCCGTCCGATCAGATTCAGGGGTCTACCACACCAAGTAGCAACCATGAATTTGTGGTGTCGAGAAGGCGGATATGGTCGTCAGTTTTTGGTTGCTTGGATTTCGTAGAGGGACATCGCTGGGATTTGAGTTTATTAGACCCATTATTGATGAGGTTCATACACATGGGACTAATTCCAGTTGGGATGCTCACTTTTGATTGAGTTTGATTGAGGTCTAAAGCTTTTCTTGGTTCATATCATGTGGCGTTGATGATTCATCCTCCAAGCTCGAGGAAGAGCTTTTTTGAAGACGGGGAGAATGATGTGTATGTGATATATAGTGACACGTGGCGCGTGGTTGTGCTCCCGGGAGAAGACTATCTTTTATTTTGTATTTTAGTTTAGGGTATTATTGTCATTTTTTTTTAAATTTTTAGTGTTTAATTAGTCTCCAAGTATGTTTGGGGCTAAATAGTCATTTTTAGTTATTAGTTATCATTTTTTGTCTTTTTGGGTCTTAGCTTGATTAGCAAGCTAATCTCTCTTATAAATAGGCCCTTGGCTCTCATTTGTAATCACAATTTGAATAATGAAAAAAGAATATAGAGACCCTTTTTCTTAGTTTAGTTTTATTTTTTTGTTGGTGTTGGTGTTGTATAGTGAGTAGTTGGTGTGTGGTGTAGTAATAATGCTTCCGCATTCTTGATTCACATCAAAGGTAGGTGTAATAGGATGTTAGTTGCGTATGACTAAGGACAAATGTCACGCTCTTTCGAGCACAGTGGTCCCTTGAGTAAAAGGGGGGAGTTGTCTAGGTTCTAGTGGTCTCTCTTTATCTGATACTTAATGGTTGAAGTACCCAATGTTACACTCTCCTCCAGTCCATTACTCCTAAGGATCCCAAACAGATTGCTTAGGGAAACTTCATGTTCCTCAAGCCTTGCCCAATGTTGTCAACTTCCTTGTTGCTTTCGTGATAAGTGAGAGAAATAAAAGCATTCAGACCTTGCATTCTCATGAGAATCTCGTCCCACCAATACCATGTAAACCATGGCAATGTAGAGTTAGTTCGAATGGCATCGACAATAATCTTTGAATCGCTATCTAGTCTAATATTGGAAATACCAAGAAAATCACAGAGCCTGAGACCATCCAAAAGTATGCGGTACTGGTACGTGGTATGTTGATTTACCCAGTACACGGTATGGTGGGGTTAAGCTTAGTTGGTTCATTATACATGATCTTGTAATACTAAAAGAACACCTACAAGATTTCACTAAGAATGTATGTAGTATAATCCCTATATAGCATAATATATTAATAGGATATATAAACCATTCTCATATATATTGGTTGAGAAGTAATTTTTCTTCTCACTTATACTATTATTGATATCAAAAGTTTCGTGATCACTTATAATAGCTAAAAAGATTAAATGTTAAAATTGGGACGCAACATTTGGAGATTCGGATCACGAATCCACCATGTTTGGGGTTGTCCGACCCCGGATTCCTGCACGTAGGGGGTTATAGTAATCCCGGTAACTATGGTGCTGACTATACTCAATTCAAATAAAATTAAGACCAAATACCCTTTTACTAGTTCGTGAGTGGATATTCCCCAAATTTTCTAAAATAGGTGATACTCAGAAATCTACAACAATCATTATTGTTATTGTAATCCATGCCCGATCCCAATCAATGGGTCAGTCGTATATTGACAGTCAATATTAGTCCCACTTTTGTTGACCTCTGTCACAACTTGGTATTTTCACCACAATCCTTATATGGCTTGGAGATTCAATTATCATTGTTGTTATCTTCATCCTTTTCACAACCCAATCAAATGTGGTCAGCTGTTTGAATTCCCTTTTTTACATTTGTTTTTATCTGCAAGAGAGTAGTGTAATCAGGGTTATGTTGTATGAATAATGAGGTGTAACCCGTTTAGCGGTGAAAAGACAATGTTTAATGCAGCTGTAGTAATGGAAGACAAGTTTTATATATATCACAATAATGAGCAATAAATACAAAATGTTTGGATGATAAATGTAAGGCCTTTGATGGGTATTGATTTTGAGGGAGAGAAAACAAGTACTCTAAATATAGCAAAAGCTGACAGTTAAGCACCAATGGGTGTATGGATAAGTTTTAATGCATCTCTGAGGTCGAGTAAGCTGTGAGGGACCTCAGAGATGCATTAAAGACTTATCCAGTCTACCATACCTAATATGTCAAGAGCATTAAAGCTAAGCAACCGATTAGTGTCAACTGGTACGGGGCATTAGAGCCTTTTCGGCCACCAATTCACCAACCGTTAGTTTTGAGGTATGTTATTGGTTTGACACCTTTAGGTATGATATGACATGGCTCAGATCTTTTGTGGAAGATAATATATTTTGGCGCCAAAAATCATGTGGCTAAGAATGCCTGGTGTTGAGGTTATTCGAATTGTGTTCATTCGGGTTGTCTTGATGCTTTAAATGGTGTGTTTAGAATGGTTAAGTATAATACTTTACCGATGTCTTTCTCTCTATCCTCCAAACCAATTCCCTCAAAGAATTCTTGAGTGTGCTTCTTCGATAGAGCATGTAAGCTCTCTCAGGTCCTACCAGACCTGGTCCATCATTGGTACCTAGTGATCTTACTTATATTACAGGATAAAATATAATCGTAAAAGAAAAAGACAAAATACATGCCGGATGTTCTTGCTTCTTCTGGAAGGCTTCATTTTGCTTCATTTAAGCTCCACTTTGCCTTGATCTTTCGTTAATTGTTTAATGAGGAGGTTTGTCATTAAGCCCCTCCTACACTATCGTTAGCAGTGTTTCTACTAACTAAAATTTCATATGGCCTTTTGGCCCTTTTCTTATAACCTATGAAGAATGACTACTCAATACAGGGCTACGAATTCGTATTCGATACCTATCTGATAATAATCTGCGGCCGATACACTGTAAGTGTATTGGACATGCAATTTCAAGTATCCTGATGTTCTTTTATTTTCTAAATATCCGGATACGCTCGGATACACTATCGACATGTTTGGATACTTCTTTTCCTTTTTTCGTTCACTAGTGTCCAATTGTTTTTTATTGGTACTCTAGGGTTGGGTGTTTATCGTAGTTAATACATTGTTATTTGATGATTAATGACTTTTTGTTCAGGGTTATCGTTGAACGTTGAATAAAAAATGAGTGGATGACAATTATAGTGCTGGACAATACTATTTTGGGCAAGAAACAACCCTTTCCCTCTGCATTTGCACACAGTGCTGTACTGCTGGACAATTTGGTTTTGGGAAAAAGACATGAACTTGTTTTTGTTAAAATATTTTTTAAAATTATAATATATATATAATATACATCGTATCCCAATGTATCCATATACAGATCTTTAATTAACGTAAATCATCAGCTAGTGAAATTATCACTTGGATAGGATACAGCTATCAGCACTCTAAACTTAAATTTTTGCACTCCACAAGTGTCGTGAAAACCTTAACAAGTGTCATAAAAACCATTTTTGAGTTGGGGAGTACAAAATTTGGGCAGGAATGTCCCCACCTTTTGAATAACATCAAAGTGTTTTGTGCATATTGGCTTAAAAAATGGCCATACAAGAACTACTTGGCCCACCACACCATTATATTATGGGGGTTTTGGGAAAAGGTCCTCATAGTGCTCAAAGTGTATAAAAATAGGACACTCCATATAATTTTATAAATTTAGTCCCTCTACTAAAAATACCATGAAAAATGGTAAAAAATAGTGCCGCTGGCGCGGACCAAAAAAATAAAGGTATTGTACCACAGGGACTAGATTTATAAATGCTATTGTACCACAGGGACTAGATTTATAAACTTGAAAAGCATTGTCCTAAAAATCTAAATATAGGAAGGAACATGACCTTTACCTTAATTCTCTATTATATTATAGTTGATTCTAAGAGACTTACGAGAAGAATTGTATTCTTTAGTAAGAAACATGAAGACTTAATTACAATTGCGATTCCTGAGTAGAAGAAATACATTATCTCGGGTTAGGAAATATCTTGCCAAGACACTAGGTTTAGAATTGTGTTGTATAAAAACATCATAGAAGGCCAAATAACCTTTAATATTTTCTCTATTTAGCAATGTGAGTATTTGAATCATAAGGCCTCCCTCTATTTTTTTTCTCTTTTATGGTGTGATCTTGTGTCTCTTGATACACACATGTACGTTTTTCAATTATTGTTTCTGTGACATTTTCATGTACTTAAAGATCTCATTTGTTGCATATAAAGGAAATAGATAAGTAAACATGAAATGCATAAACTCACCCAATATATTCTGACAATCCAATGCAAATAAAAAGGACATTTTAGTAAGGGTGCATTTGATTACAAAGTTGGAAAAGTAATGAGAACAATTCATTTTTATAAAAAAAATTGGAAAAGGAGTGGAAAAAGATGGTGTGTTGTTCTCTTACTTTTCCGATTTTTCATGGAATCCAATTCTTTGAGGGTGGGTAAGAAATGTTTTCCATGAAAAATAAGGAATAGATGGAGAACGTATCACAATAAAGACTATTGTTCCCATTTGTAAGAGGGTAGTGAGTTATGTGTGTGTTAATAGTACCAATGAGTTTGGGTACGTGTGTTAGTAGTAAGTTGGTAGAAGCAATACATATAGATATCGAAGTTCATGCATGCCATGCGGAAGAAACCCGAGGAGGTAGCCTCCTGTGGGGGAGTAGCTGCAGCCCCATGTGAGGGTGTATGGTTTTCTTTTATGGATACTAGAGAAAGTGAGAGTAGAATAGGATTTATATAATGAGGCCCAATATAAATGTATGACCCTAATGATGTAGAGAGAGATCAAGATGGATGAGTCCTATGATGTCTCTATGAAGGAAGTTATATATAGCCAAAAGGTCGATGTGTTCCTAACTCACGTACTAAAGGTACTGGTGACGCATCCTAAACTGAGCGGCATGCGTCCCATAATATATGATGCACTCTGTCCAAAATGAAAATAACTAGCTAGCTGGGGCGTAAATGGTACGAAGACACGCGCGGGTTAAGGGACGTGGTAAATTATTTAAGTCAAATAGGATTTCTGTACTAGGAAAGGATTTGGCAGGGTAAGCAACATTCATGGCGCTAATGCTAGCGAGCCTCTCTCATGGCCCACAGACCACAACCTCCTAGGAATGCCCCAAAGACATATGTTGACGTGGCAAGGAATGTTGAGATCCCATCCTACATCATTAAATATTTTGGGAACAAGCGCCACAAAAGTCAAAAGTGGGAATTTCCATGAAAACAATGTAAAACTAATTAAACACACCCTAAAGAGAAATTGTGGAATACATGTCTACAAAATTTTGATCATATCGCCAAGACTGGCCAATAACGTGGCATCTGACAAAAATGGACTAATGAACTGAAATTGCTTAAAGAAGATATAATACTTTTATTTGAATTAAAGCCAGTATTGGGTCTCACTATATAAATCCATAAGAGTACTCACACATGTAGATTTCTGTGTATATATATATATATATATTTGCAAGGCAAATAGCATTCATTCGTAATATTTGATTGTTTTAGTGACTTAGAGTTGAAGCCTGTTGGCACATTAGAGTTGAAGCTCATACAAGCCAAGGAGTTGACAAATAAGGACATAATCGGCAAGTCTGATCCGTATGCTGTGGTATATATTCGTCCACTCCGTGAAAAAATGAAGACCAGCAAAACGATTGTAAGACAACTTATTTTCATTATAATTATGTGTTTTCCTTTTATTAATTGGGGGAGATGAGGATCCGATCCTGAGGACCGAAAAAAATAGGATGCAGTCCAAGATGATTACAGCTTTAGGATGCAGTACTTCTTTTCCGAATGTGACTGATGTAAAAACTCGCAGAAGCATATAAAATTACAAACAAGTAAATTAGGGTCCAACCTCTCAATCCATTCTCGTCAATAATCTCTCATAATTAAAGTGATTACAAAGAAGTGACTTGGCTCTTATTTATAATTATTCTGACCTTATATCTTGATTGACAAGGAGACCTAAACCTAAAAGGAAACTAAAAAATAAAAGATAATCACCAATAATAATCTACTACTAAGTAATGAATATCCCAAAAGGAAATTCCTTATTATACTAATTATAAGATACCCAGAATAAATAACTGCAACGTAAGACAGCCATATCATGTCATATAGCTATTAAATGCAGTCTTATTACGTAATATAACTTAACTATTACAGGCAGTCATGTTAAGTTTTCTAAGCATATTTATAGCTATGAATTGAAAATGAGGGACCAGGCACTAAAGGAAAAAAAATCTTTGACCGCATCATATTTTTTTTATGCGTTCGGGTGGGTCCAGACCCTAATGTGTATTATATCTTTTTCGTCCATTGACTGAATAAGATCTGCATTATTTGTTTAGAACAACCAACTGAACCCCGTCTGGAATGAGCACTTTGAGTTCATAGTTGACGATGCATCTACTCAACACTTGACTGTTAAAATTTTTGACGATGAAGGAATTCAAGCTTCTGAGTTAATTGGGTGTGCTCAAGTGCCACTGAAGGACCTTGTACCTGGTAAGGTGAAGGATATATGGCTGAAATTGGTTAAAGATTTGCATGTGCAAAGGGATAATAAAAACATGGGTCAGGTGAGAATGCCAATTAACAATCTTCTTCCTTTTTCTATCTCTAATAAATTGCAGTGTTTATATGTTTCATGTTGACTGAAATATTTATATTGAGTAATTACATCACATAAAATTGTCTTTATGACGGAAGTAAAATTAACAAGATGGGGTAATAGAGTTTTTCCACTTTACAAAAAAGAAAGGACAAAGACTAGCAGCAGTATTTACAATGACTGCAGGCCATGTCTGGTGGGTAAAACTAGATGAATTAGTGTCATTATGAAGTGTGTGCACTTTTTACGAAGGAGAATATGAGAACAACGTATCAATCCTTGAAGAAAATGATGTTTAAAGGATACACACTCGAACTTAGTCTGTGGTTCACTACTACTGTCTTTTTTATGTTTCAAGTTTACTCTGGACCCCTTGGGGCATAAGTTACCTGACTGATTAAGATTGAAAGGGATTTTTTTACTTAGGTACCTCGATAATTGGTGTAACTAGACTTAGCGAGGAAAATATACCGAAGTGTAGAAAACAATTTAAGAGGTACCTTAGTCTAATTATTCTAATTACTTAGGTAGCCAAGTTAAAATTACCCCAATTTTGCTACATACATTTATGATCGCAGTGATATCACTACCAAATTTAATATTACATCTGTTTCGTTCTTTTATGAGCAGTGCAGTTTCTGTTGCTTAGTTCTCTGAAACTTGTGATCATTCCTGTCTTTTATATGTCTTGGATATTAGGTGCACTTGGAGCTTTTATATTGTCCTTTTGGCACAGAGAATGAGTTTACAAACCCCTTTAACCCCGACTTCAGATTGACATTATTGGAGAAGACCCTTAAATCTGGACTTGATGCAACCAAAGCTGATCTTTCAAAACCTTCACTAGAGAAGAGAAAATATCTCTCGAGAGGGGTTCTGTCTGTGACAGTAATATCTGCAGAAGACTTGCTAGCTGTAGATCTGATGGGAAAGTCTGATCCTTATATCGTACTTAAAATGAAGAAATCCGAACAGAATCAAAGAACAAGGGTAAGATTTCGACTGTCCAATTGTCATTACTCTTCATTGGCTTTTGGAACGAGTGACAAATTGTGAGGCAATTGCTTAAAGTATTCCCAGTGCAAATATGAATTGGATGTCCCATGAATATGGACAATGAAGCAAATCTAAGGGATTGTCATAAAAGTTTTACATAGATAATTAAGTTAAAAAGTAATGATTTATGCAACTATTAACTTGGATACGTGACAATATCTTTTCCTAATCATGGTTGCATTGGACAAGCAATATATTTTCACAATGTCTTCCCTTATAGTTGCATCTGCTAACTGGACAAATAATACATTGCCTAAGGGACCCTTCTCTTTCACAATGTCTTCCTTCATATTTGCCACATCATCTTCATAGTTATTATTCATGATTATTATAGTCAGTTTTTTACTCCATTGTGTATGTGTGGCCAACTCATTTTGTCCTATTAAGAAAACTTGCTTTTCAAGTAGTTTTGCTTCTCCCCTTCTGATATTAATCATATGGATTGTTGAGCTATGGCTCAAATCCTAGGTAGGATCTTCTTAGAAACATTGATCCTATCCGACTCGATTTTATATGCATGGTTGTGATGGATGTTTTTGTATGTCGTTGTTGCTTGAGACGGGAGGCCTGAAGGGTTAGGGTGAACCCCTGGGGTCCGAGAAGGAAATTTCCTACTTTATGCTTTCATTGTATCACTAAATTACCTTGAGATCCAGTCCATAGTTACCAGAAAACACTAGAACCCTAACAAGCTGTGTATTGGTATGTATGGCCGAAATATGGGTACACTTCCCTTCCAATACACTAAAATTTGTTATCCGATGCAAATTTTTCCCATTTCTTCCTCGATATTGAAAAAAATTCCAGAATGTACGATAAACTTAGGTTATGATATGCTTATTTGACATATTTACATGAATAATTCCATTATACGAAATCCCAAATGCTTGCACAATCTAAGAAAATTATACGATACTATTTATTTTTTATTTTTTAGTACAGTAGTATTGTAAGTAGCTTAACTGATTTGAAGAACATAATATAAACAATTCTACCCCCAACATTCCATATTTTACAGTGTATAGCATACTGTGTTCCCATTCCAGTTCCACAAACTGATAAGATCGACATTCTAGGTAAGATTTGTCCAGTTACATGGGGCGAGGATTTGAGAGAGAGAGAGAGAGAGAGACACTCATTTTCTTCCAAACAGTAAAAAAATTCCGCATTTTCAATTGACGTAGGTCAATATTTGGCTGAACCATGTCTATCTTGTGTCTTGTGCATGATTGTGTTTCATTTTTACCCTTTTCTTGATATCATTTGTGATTTATCTCTGGCCTGTTCCAATACGGATTCATAAATCTCTGACCAGAAGTCCCAGCACGGTGGATATCAAAGCACCTCTGGAGTTTGAGAGTTTTGTGGAATGAAAACCTTTCGGGACAGTTTAAAATGAGGAAGACTGACCCAAATTGTTTAGCTCGCCTTCTTTCTTTTAAAAATAATATAGTTCTAACATCTAGCGTGTTTAGAGTTTTCTAAAGAATGGATTAGAAAAGGGACCATACTTCCTTATTATACAAGGGTCTTGATAATGTGGGGCCTTAGGGTACTCATTAAGATCCTAAATAATCAAGGGGATAGGATCCAGACACTCATAAATGACCGTTTCCCTTCTATTATTCCGATGTTATTTGCACATGTTATTGCCAACCCATCCTAAACATTTGTTTATGTACTTCACACTAACTGGATCATGAATCTTAATGCTTCCCGCCTTATCAGGTTGCAATTAACAACTTGGAACCGATCTGGAATCAAACGTTTGACTTTGTTGTTGAGGATGCATTACATGATTTGCTAATATTGGAAGCCTTTGATCACGACACTTTTGGAAAGGTAAAATTTGACTTCTCTCTCTCTTTCTCTCGGCTAGGCATAAACTTCTGATACTTGTTCCATCAATTTCTTCTTTTTCATGTGAGCTGGCATTGAGTTAGTGATCTCAAATGAAAATTAAGATTTAATATCTTTTCCAATTTTTAGAATCCTTAATATATTAAAAATATTTCTAATCTACTTTTAAAAGTTGTATAACTATAGGTGGAATCTATTTAGGATATATTCTTGTCCGTGTGTGTGTGTGTGTGTATATATATATATATATAGTTGCCTCCTATGTTCTTCATTACCTTCAATCTCATGCATAAATCCTGTACATTGTAAGATAAAAATCTCGAGAAACTGTGTTGCACACAGAATCCAAGAAATGTGATATTAATTGTCTTATATATATATATATAGAGTCAGGCTCCTGTACATACCAAACGGTACATACCAATGTTACATACCGCTGGCGCGGACCCATTTTATAAATAATTTCGAGTTGATTTTTTTATGTGGTATTTAAACATTTCGGGGGAGCCATATAAAAAAAATCAGGACAAAAAAATATTTTTTGCTATTTTAAAAAAATCAGTCAAATGCGAAAGTTTGACCGATTTTTTTAAAATAGCAAAAACCGTTATTTTGAGTTGATTTTTTTATATGGGTCGATTGAAATGTTTAAACATCATATAAAAAAATTCAGTCGAAAAATAATTTTTTTTCTATTTTAAAAAATAGGTATGTACTGTTGGTATGTACTGTTTGGTATGCACATGAGACTCTCACTATATATATATATATAGATGCTCTTCATTACCTTCAATCTCATGCATCAATCCTGTACATTGTAAGATAAAAATCTCGAGAAACTATGTTGAACAAAGAATCCAAGAAATGATGTTAATTGTCTTGAAGCTGTCTAAATGTTCCCCATTTTTGTTAATATTGTTTAGAGCTAACTATTTAGTTATATTATGAGTTATCGTATAGTGGCTTTTCATTTTATTTCAAGCTTTCAGTTCTTAGTTTCTACAATAAATCATTATGCCAATTCAATAATGCTCTGTCTAGATCTCGGAACGCAGAGGAAAATGTGAGCAAAGCGAAAACATGTAAATGCAATAAACTGTGGCATAATTATTCCTTCATGTTTTCTTCTCTACCTTCCGGATCCAATCCTAGCATAAGAAATATGAACTTGCCTCACAACTTATCCATATATTCCGGTTGTACTAATTTCATTAAAGGGTGTCATTGAGTGACATTACAAATTTCCCTTGGGAAATCCTCCTTTTTACTCTTGTTTTGCTTTATTACCAGTATGTTTTATGCGAACAATAGTCTTAAATGCGACATGTGCTGCATCTTTTACTCATTTTCTTTAAAAAAAAATTATCACCCCAAAATAATTGGATTCGATGGAAAGCGGAAAAGTATGTTTGGGAATCCCAATTCCATAGTTGGTAATTGGAAATGGAATTGGAATATTTCAAGTTAAAAAAGTGTGAATATAAAACTTATAATATTCCAATTCTAATTCCAATTAAGAAATTATCACCAAGTCAATCATTCTACTATTTTTCCAGTTTTCAATAAAAATGAATTGTTTTCATAATTTATTTTTTCAACTTTGTAATAAAATGCACTCACCCTAAATATTACAGGACAAGATGGGAAGATGCATAATGACGTTAACTAGAGTTATTCTAGAGCGAGAATACACAGACTCATTCCCCCTAGATGGGGCCAAATCAGGAAGGCTAAACTTGTGTCTGAAGTGGACTCCCCAACCAATATTCCAAGATTGATTTTCCTTCACACAAGATTATGTGTTATGTTTACACTATGTTTGAATATTGGGAATTATAGTGGAAAACACAAAGGAAGTGAGAAAAAGATAATAGGGTGTTCTTGATTGGAATGGGTGGAAAATATTTCCAAGGAAAGAGTTTCCATGGATTAAATTTCTTACCTCCCTCCCAAACAAAATTTTTTCATGGAAATGTCCAAACTTTGCATTATCACATTGTACTTCAGGCAACCTGGAAAAATATTTTAGGAAAATTTGGAATCTTCCATATATTCCATGGAAAATATTGCTAATAAAACACCCATGTTATTTTTCCTTTCACTCGTGTTTTCCTCTATAATCTCTAAGAGACAAACAGTGTCAATTCTGTTCTCTGGGCAAGGAGGGTGAGACATTGCTACCAGTGTTCCTACATGGAAAGAAAATTGATAAAGACATAACAAATAACAAAAAGAAAGAAAAGGAAATCTCAATTCTTGTTCTCATATATATTTTTAAATTTTTTTATCCTCTGGTTGTTTAACCCTGACATCAAAAAGCATTTATATGTTGTTGTAACTATAGTATGGGATCTGGAAAATAAAATTTACATGAGATTGTTAGTTATGAGTTTCTACTAATATTTGTTTAAATTTTTATCATATTATAATGAAAATCAATCTCATTTGAGACTAAAAATAATCATCTTTGAAGTGAGGAGTCAAAATAAATACCAAAGCGTGCGAGTGTAGACAATTCATTCCAATTGAATCTATTTTTAGCCCAGTTATACTGGATTGGGTTTTAGATTTGAAAAACTGATTTAACTGGTTGTCTTAAAAATTGAGCAAAACTGAATTAATTAAATTATTTGTCCATATTTAAAGGAATATTAAGATAAACTGAAGAGTTGATTATATCAGTTTGCAATAGAATTCCCTAGGAAAGATGGAAGTTCCTCCAACCATGAAACAATACTACCAACACTGTGAGCACCAGACTTTGCCAGCAAGTGGGTTGGCTCCCCTTTCTCCTTTTTGTGTGTAAAAATGAACGAGCACGAAGAAAGTGTAAAACCATTCTTAAGAACACCATAATATTAATCAAGAAAACTTTAATTTGATTAAATCTTTACATACAAATGTTCTTAATAAAATTATATTTGATTTTCACGATTATCACATTTAATCATTATGCATAACATAAACGGTATTAAATAACTTACCTTCATAATTGTCATAACTAGAAAGATTGATAGACCAGTGAGCCTTAACGATTTCCGATCGAGCTGAATTTCAGAACATGGGTTCATCATTTATATTGCAAGAACATACTCCAATTTCAACGCATTCCAACGATTAGATCTCCATATGTATGGTCAAAACACTATTTCGAATTTTTCACTCCTTGAAAATATAGATTTCTCTTCTTTTCCTATAATTTTATTATGTTATCTTTTTAGAGTGTCAGAATGATGGAAATCAGTCACTTATATATAGGCAGTGACAAGACCTAAATCTTCAATAGTCACTTAATATGAAATGTTCATCAAGGTAGATGCCCAAGAGTCCTTTTGACTCTTGGCATTTGGAGTATCCTTTCATTAACTAAAGTGACTCTTAGTATTGATATAATTATGGAGCACATAATGGAGAATTATTTAAAATAATTCTAACAGTCTCCCACTTGATCTATAATTATTATAAAGTGCGTAATAACCTTTGAGTCATCTTTAAATGATTTTCCATAAACACCTTAATCAAACAAATCATTAATGTGAGACATGACGCTCACATACTAATTCAAGAGCATGATCGCTTCTATTTACCACAACATTAACAACTCATCTAATAAGGTCTATAAATAGGGTTATTCAATAATGGTCCAATAATGTCTTTGTAAAAGACTATTTTTGTCACATTCTTTCATGCACTTGCATGTGTACAATAACGACATAAATAAATGATTCTGAAACACTATATGATATCATATGGTAGTGTCAAAATAAGCACTAAAAAATCCATCTCATAAATATTTCATCCGCTATACTTTAAGACTCGTATCTTAAGCATGCTTCATTAATGTCTTTCATGATAACCCAATCATGTGGAATTTCCATGTTAACACTTGTACAAATGTGTCGCTTTCATGTACCACAACATTAACAACTCATCCAATAAGGTCTATAAATAGGGTTATTCAATAATGGTCCAATAATATCTTTGTAAAAGACTATTTCTGTCACATTCTTTCATTCACTTGCATGTGTACAATAACGACATAAATAAATGATTCTGAAACACTGTATGATATCATATGGTAGTGTCAAAATAAGCACTAAAAAATCCACCTCATCAAGATTTCGTATCATCTAGTATGTACCCAGAGAACATTAAGATACAACTGCATAACTTTTTCTAAAAGTAACAAGTTTAAGCCACTAAGAATATTATTATACATAAACTATGCAGTCCCAAACTGTCCAAACGAGACAATTAGAGAGATCTCATTACAGGGGTAATGACTCTCGAATGGGTCTAAGGGCTATTGAATGCGTATGTATAAGAACTTTAAGGCTAGTATCTATATACACTATAAGTAATTTAAAGTATGTTTTATTTAATTATGTCTTATCACAATTCGAGAGATTTCATTTGATTATGTAATTTAAAGTATGTTTCATTTAGCTTAAAGTACGCATAAGAACTATATAATGTTTTAGTCCACTTCATAAGGAGCAAAGGGCATGGTAACACTATGTGACTTCTCGTGAAATACGATACTACATTAAAAGCATGCTAAGTATATTAAAGGTTTAAGTTGTCACTCCTGCCCATCACTAAACTTCGTGCATGGAATGTCTAACTGAAGTGAAATCCAAACAATGACCCCCCGGTGCATGGAATACCATTAATGCAATCCAATATCAAGAAATAGTGTGATTTATATAATTGAAACCCACACACACACACGACACACACACGAACTTTAATCTCACAAAACACACACAGACACCCCACCACTGCCTCCCCTCACTCCCACACACCTACACACACACACACACACACACTGCCCCCCCCCCCCCCCCCAAAAAAAAATAAAATATATTGTTTAGATACTAAAGTCCCTCGTGATATATATATATACCTAATTGGCTTAAAGCCCTAAATAATAACACTTAATCAACATTAATAATTTCTAACCAATTTCAAACCTCAATAACAATACATAAACAATATTTATAATGTCAAATTAATTTCATTCTCTAAACAATAAGATCCACGAAACATTAACAATACCTATTAATTTCAATCCCAACTAACACCACCCACTCAACATTAACAAATAACAATACCAATCAATTGCAAGCCCTAAACTAAAAATACCCAATCAATATTTATAATGTCCAATTAATTTAAGTCATAAAATACCCAACTAACCCCCCCCCCCCCCACACCCCCCCCCCCATACGCTATAAGATAGCGATAACTATTATGCGTATGCAATATATATGGCCAAATATGCAAAAACTTTATTGTATATCAAAATAATTACTTTTTAGAGTTAAACTACATTAACACATTTATACTCATTTTATTAACATTTTCACAACACCTTTTAATGCCATTAACCCAACCTGATTAATTGAAGAAAAATGCATACCTTCTTAGAACATGATTTTTCTTTCATAAAAATTATCAAATTACCTAATTATCATTTCCACACACAGATAACCAGTGCTTTAAGATAAGTATTCATACTTCTTAACCTTATTACCCATAAAGTACACCTTTAAGAATACATTACCGTGTAAACTTGGGTTTATGCTACTTCAGGACACTTATTTACCCGTACTTTATCCTTTATTAGATACTTCAAATCAACTCTTTACATGGACTTTATTTAATTCACATTACATTCCTTTTATTGTCCATTTTAACCTTTACCAAAAATTACATCCATATCCATTTACTTTCATTTGTCATTTCTGAAATTTTAACCAATTCTAATTATTCTTCTATTACCCTAGAGTGAACCATAATCCCATCTATGTTTATGGGCCTTCGTCATCCGTCAAATATGCCGCGGCCCGTGATTTACTAGCCGGTTGATTTGTATCTTTCACCCTGAGGCTCTGGGCCCTCCTTACTTATTTTTTGATACCCCTTTGTGAAAATTCTTTCACTTTACGTTAATTATTTTTACTTGTGATTCAACCGTTGTTTTATCAAAACACACGACTAGTCACTTTATTTTACTTGCATAAATGTACCTTTATTCACTTAGTGTTACTTTGACCATTTTACGCGGCTCAAAGATCGAAACCCAAGGTATATACTGCCTTGTTATCTTTATTATACACTTTAACACGTCTTGCCTTTTAGTCCTTATCGCATAACCGAGATATATTTTCAACATCTTCATTTTTCAAAAGTCATATTCTATTTCCAAGTTTAAGGACTATTTCCATCATTTAATGTTCATTTAAAGTCTTGTATAATAAGTCCACTTAAAATTGTTTAACAACATTTTTATATATTCTTTAGAATCATATTATTTGGTCTTACGTTATCTTAAAATTATTAACACAATAAGTTCACCTGAAACGTCATCTTGATATGTTATTAGTTATCCCAAAATTACAACAAGTGACTTTTATGGTACTTTAGAACATAAAATCACAGTTTTAATGCCTTTAAACCCTTAAATATAACCCAACATTTATTAACATGAGGTAACACCAAATTTATGGAATAATATCATTTAGCGTGATTTCTTTACAAAACAACTCACTTTATATTCTAAATTTTATTTTAACTTGTAAACTCACTTAACACACATTTCTTCCATATTTTCATAGTTGAAAGCATGTATATTTGTACTCAAATATTCTCAAATAAACCCAAAACTTTTGCAATTTGATAACCCGCTATCTAACATCATAAAACAATCTTCCAAACATTTTTATTTCATAAAAATGTCCAATATATATTTTGATAATTTGACAACTTTGTAACTTCTCTTTAAACTCATTTGTAATCCATATTAACATATAAAATCATATTATATTCAAATGAATTGGTAGCATGCTTGAATCCCACGTATATATACCAATATATGTAATAATCATGCTTTAAAAACTTTAATATAATAGTAAATGTAGTAAGATAAATTCCATGCTTTAAAGAAGCTTAAATAATAGTAAAAAGGGATATCATACAAGTATAGCAGTAAGTCGAGTATCGAATCCACAGGGAGTGTTCGATAGATTGTAACGGATTTATCAATTCAGGAATAAAAGTGTAAAAAGGTGATGTGTGCTAGTACATAAAAGAAAAGAGAGAAGTTAAGTCTAAATAAAGTAAAAGCGAGGATCGTGATATCATCCAACCATACGGATCGAAAACAACTATTAATCAGAATTCCGTCTCGAGAGCAATTTAATCGAGCATTATCAATTAATCATAAACTTCACACAATAAGGAATTTAAGCCAAAGTTGCGTGAATAAACATTTAACCGAAAATTGGTCGCATTCGGATTAAATTCGGATTATCGCTATAAAAACTAACGTTGCATGACAGAGAAAGTTAAACGTGTAATAATCCAACTTTAATATGCACGGGTTCAATTAAACACAATTCTGCACAAAACCTAATTTTCGGAGCTCGGGGCCCGTTAATGGAGGAACGAAATCCCGACCCTATTTATCTAAGGGAACATAATGATTAAACTAAATTACAACTAATTAAACTAGGAAAGCAAGTAATAAAGAAAGTAAACTAATTAACAAAGCATGTAAATTACTCTACAAAGCAAGAATTAAACAAGAATAATTATATTAATGGAGATGGAAGATGAAAGTGCAAATTACACAACAAATGGGGTGTCAATCCAAGAAGAAATGAAGAAATGAGCTCTCAAACCTCCAAAACCCTAACCTAAACTAATTAGAACTGATTATATCTGATATTTACACAAAATTCCATTATATAGTAAGTTGGAATTAAAATAGAAAAGAAAAGGAAAAAGAAAAGAAAAACCAAAATATCAGATGGAAACAGGGGATCGATCGATGGTGAAAATATGAGCCCACTATCTCCCCACGATGGCCAAAAACTGAAGGATCGATCCCCTTACGACGATTTTAGCAGGTCTGCAGCATTTTCCTCCTGCTTTGGCATGTTTTTCTCCTCTGCTAAAATCGCCGTAACTTCTTCATTCTAACTCGGAATCGCGCACCGTTCACGGCCACGCGAAGCTTGAGAGGAGGGATAAAACTTTCGTGTAGATGTTGGGCCAGGTGCCCAAACTATGAATTGCCCGAATTGCCCTCACGCGTGTGATTGCGTACGAAAATTGAGCGGAATGTGTCTGAACTTCACACAGTACCTAAATACCTACGAAAGCCCAATTATACCTCATATAACATGTTAGCAATATAAACCGAGGTTTTCTGGTTAATGGGCTTAAATATATAGATTAAGGCACCCGAGGGGGCTAAAATGCGTAGGCTCGACGAATGAAATACGCAATATTTGCGTATTATCAATTACATTCTTCCGTCCTTAGGAAATTTCATCCTCAAAATTCATTATTATCTTTGACAAAAGAAATTTAATGTTCATCATCTTATAACCAAGTTCTCTCTATCGACGAATTTGGACAATTTTCTTCTTCGAGTTAGGCTTTCTATCTCGTTCTTTAAGGTTATGCAACTGTGTCCGTATTATGGCCGTGATCTTTGTGGAATTTGTAATACTTGATTTTATCTCTTTAGTTTGGTGGATATTTCAGATTTTAGGGCCACTTCAGATCCCTGCTTCCTCGACTTTCCTCCAGAATGTGATATACAACAATAGTGAGAGGTTGTATTAGTTATACCTCTTTGGTTTCTCCACCTTCTTGCCCTTCTGTTCTTTCTTCTCATAACCCTTATTGTTATCGACCTTGGGGTTGTAAGACTGTTTGGCAGCCATGGCCTCCTTGACGTTCATAATCTTTCCTTCTTTAGCCAGTAATTCGACGGTCTTTGGAGGATCTTTGGCTAAAAATAGTAAAATTTTGTGAGGAGTAAGCCACTCATTAACGCAGTAATCATCATTTATTTTTCATAATCAATGAACTACAGTTTTTCCTATTAAATCGAGTGATATACTCACGCTTGGTTTCTCCGAGTCGCTTGCAAAAACTTAGTAAATGAGCTACCTTTTCGACTGGTTTGGCTCCAAAGCAGAAGGTATTGATAAAAAAATCAGCCAACTATTGAAATCTAGAGATCTGCCCTCGCGGTAAGTTGTTGTACTAGATTTGGGTTGACCTAGTAATAGTGCTAGAGAATTCCATGAAACACATTTAATCGGGGACCGAATAGGTGTCAGCTACATCTTGACACTGTTCCACATGAAGTACAAGATTTGTTTTGCCATCATACTTTGTAAGTACTACGGGTGGATTAAACTTGGTAGGTTTAGTTTATAATTGTAAGAACGAAGGGTGACCCCTTTATAAAAATCTTATTCAAGAGATTTTTTAATTTTGCTATTTCCTCTAAACGGTCTTTCAATCATTGAATTGAGCCCTTCTAAGGATGCTCTTCATCGTCGGTCTTAATTCAGATAGTTTTAGCTGCTTGGACATGGATTTGTACTGTGCTCTCTTCCTGAGAAGTTTTCTCAGCACGTATTAATCCTCGCATGATTGTCCTTTAACTAATAGATCCTTCTCGATAATTTCTGGATCCTGCGTGCTCTCTGAGATTATTATCCCTGTAGCTCAGGACCAAGGGATTAAATGCGGATCCCTTGCTCAACCTTTCCAGCACATTCGGCCTTTCCTGAGAGAATGATCACCAATCGTAATAATCAGTGGACCTTAGGGATGAGGTAGCAACAAGATGATAAGTTAGGCCGTGAATTGATTTAGGGCATTTAGATATGCTTCTATCATGCATTCCTGTTGAGTTTACGAATTGTCTATCCCATAGGGGGCAGGAGACAATATTTCTCCTCTTGTGACGAGACCTTCCACAGGATTGGTTTGGAGCATCGAAGTGAACTATTTAAAAGTTTCTTGAATGGTCTCTTCATCTTTGGCTATGCTCATCAAAATTCCCTGGAGATCTCCTATAATGGAAGTAGAAAAGCGTATGAAGTTGTTTGCCATTTTCCAATACTCATAATCAAGTGATTAGAAAATTACTTTAAGGATTGAAGATAGGTAGGAAATAAAGACGACTTGTCAAAATTTCTACAAACGGTGCCAATCTGTTGGTGTCTAAAATTTGTATGGTTATAATTACATGTCTTACTGAATAATATCAATAATATACCATATATATATAAAATAAAAGGATATGAACTAAAGAAAGAGATGAAAGACAAATAAGGTAACAAAATATTTTAAGTGGTCCAGCCTAATGAGGTGCCTATATCCACGGGTACTAAGTCACTAGATATTAGGGTTTAGAAAAAGCTCTCAAGAAACTCTCTAGAGTTGAGTGCATGTTGTTTTTCAGTTGTTCTTTAACTTAGGGGTGTTATGGGGACCTAAATACAAATTAGGCCCAATTCAAGACCGACCGACAAAGGATGATAGCACTTGGGGCATGCCCGACCCATCTTATTAATAACAAGGATTATTTCCATCATTCATCAAATGGATAATTACAAACATGTCAACTATTACAATCAATTCACGTTGGTTAGCCAAAATCTCGAATGAGATATTCAAGGAATCACCACACGAGCTTATCTCAAGACAAAGAAATTCCTTAACTGATTCAACCACTACTGTCATACACAACTATTAATACATCCATCACCCTAGGTCTAAAAGAGATGTAATTTCAAAAACCATGAGAGAAACTAATAGAAATACAGTGACCTCTCATTGGACGTAGGCAATTTATCGAACCACGTATATTTATGTGTTGTGTGATTGGCGTATTTACATTCATTCTTTAATTTCTTTCTGGGATCTTTTAATTGTGATTATTTTGTGCTCACAGTTGGCCCCATCTGTGGGAATTAATTTTTTTCCACGAAAGTAATCTCTTCAAAGAGTAGTTATATTGTTTCACTAACCAAATAGTGCACCCCAACCTGGAGATGTGCGAGATGATTTGGCTCTACTGAGAGTGAGGTCTGATCTTTATTAAGATGGGAACCCGAGGTTTTGACCAAAACAACAACCTTCAGAGGAAAGCCTCAGGAATCCTAGATCTACCCAGATCTTACGCCTGGTCAATGCCCATGAAGTAATGTTTTAGACGCAACAGGAGGCATCTCACCTCCAAATTAAAGAGAATTATTGCCTCGAACAGTGACTAAAATAGATGGAGAGATAACTTTGATAGAATTGTAAACATTAAGTTCGAACTCCTAGCCCTCAGGCGAGCAAGGCTCACAGCCGAGGAATGAGCACCATGCGCAACCAAAAACGTTCAGGGCATTGACGTCATCAAGGAAGGCACCACAGAGAAAACGAACGCTACAAAGATGACATAAGGAGTTTGGCTCGAAGGGAAATGGACCAACACTTCACTCATCAGGGGGCATATTAATAAAAGAGATAATAAGGAAATATCTTATCACCCAGATGAAGTCTCCTTTCTCGAAAACCATCAAGGAGAAACCCCGTAGAAGTTTATAAGCCCCAGGTTCAAGGTCTATGATGGCAAGATTGATCCCATCGACCATATTAATATAGGCAGTCCATAACTTTGTGGAGTCATAACCGCGTTGATATGTCTTATTTTCCCTTCCAGTCTGGGAGATATTGCTCAAAAGTGGTTTGAGAGACTGTGTCACAGGTCCATCAAAAGATTTAAGGTGCTCGTTAAATCTTCCACTACTCGCTTTATCACCAGCAGCTCTCATCCTAATAGAATGTATTTATTGCTCATAATGAAAAAGAATCCACATGCGTCTTTGCACGAAAATGCCAAATGTTATTGGGAAGTGTTCAATGAGATAGAAAATTTCTCGAAGCAAGTTATCATAGCATCCTGCAAGATAAGTCTAACCCCATGCCAATGTTGTACCAATTCCTTACCAAGAAGGAAGCTAATACAATTAAAGATCTCATGTCACGTATTGAAAGATATGTCAAAGTGGAGGAAGTGGTCCACATCAGTCAGGCTGAGACTAGTCGTGCTAAGGCAAGTAAAGGGGGCGACAAGGAGAACAACCCAAAGAAGGGGAACAAGAAGAAGAATAGTGCTAAGAATGGGGAAAAATAGATTACTTTAAAACTTTTCAAGCATTCAACATAGTTTTTAAGGAACTAATCTACAGGATTCTGGAAAAGGTCAAAGATTAATAGTTCTATAAGTGACCAAAGAAGATGAGAGCCACAAAAAAATGGCCACAAGACTGAGAAATGTAAGGCACTCAAAGCTAATGTAAAGGATTTGTTATAGGCTTGTCTTTGAATGAATACATTGAGAAGAAGTTTGACCAAGTTGTCACTAATGGAGACCAGAAAGCAGAGAACATCCTAGATTATGAGCTGGGACACTAGTTCACAGTCATACGTGGGGAATCCGACCTCAAGACAATGTAAAGGAACACTTTTCTAATGGATCTTAAGAAGGTCACAACCGTGATGGAGGCCTTCCAGATTAGTATCTCTAAAATACAGACTAACAAGCTCCAGTGAACAAAGGACGTCGACTACAACAAGTATATCATTTTCACAGAGGAGGATTTGGTTGGGGTAAGAACCCCGCACCACGAGGCGCTGGTAATCTCCCTTAGAATCGCAAACGGGTATGTGAATAAGTTACTAGTGGACCAAGGGAGCTCTACAGAGGTGATGTACCTGGAGCTCTTCCACAAGCTCAATCAAGACGTTAGATCTTAAAGCGACGACCGTCCTTTCTGGCTGGCTTTGTGAGAAATATGACCACGCCCTTAGGAAAAGTGATCCTGCCAGTGAGGGCAGGGAATATTTCAAAACTAATAGAGTTTTTGGTGGTGGATATTAATTCGACCTACCAAGCCATTCTAGGTAGAGGGTGGCTTCATGGTATGAGAGTTGTATCTTTCACTTACTACCCAAAGCTCAGGCGTATCATAAATCATGGCATAATGGAGATCAGAGGCGATCAAACTTTTTCTCGAATATGTTACATCGTCTCCATTCAACCTAAGCATGAAAAAAGGAAAAAAAAGTTATTTCGAAGACAGTCCAATGTGGGGCTACTCCATCAACATAGCAACTACAACATTAACGACCAGGGATGAAAGAAACCAGGGTCTACCTCGTTGATAGGGTCATTGAAAACCTAGAGGAGGTTATTTTTTATGAAAGTTGGTCGGAGAGGAACTATTTTACTCGAGCAACATTGACCGACCTTGAGAGGGAGGAACTTATTACCTTCCTAAAATGAAGCTTAGACGTATTTATGTGGGAACCATATAACATGTTGAGTATTAATCCTATGGTTTCCTGCCACCATCTCCACATGGATTTGACATTCAAGTCGATCACACAAAAGTCTCGCTGAACTACGCCAGAAAAGGAAAAGGAAGTGGAAAAAGAAGTAGGGAAACTTCCGGAGACAAGGTTCATTAGATAAGTTCAAAGCCTAAAGTGGCTCTCGAAATCGGTTGTGGTCCACAAGAGGAATGAAAGCTAGAGAGTCTGCATAGACTTCATCAAACTCAACAGGGCCTGCCCCAGGGATAGTTTTCCCTACCGAAGATAGATTAGTTAGTTGATGCCATAGTAGCCCATGTTCGGATCAATTTCTAATATGCTAACGCAGGGTACCATTATATTCCTTTATTCGATTCCGACCAAGTCGAGACTTTCTTCATAACGCCATTGGGTATGTATTTGTTATAGGGTCATGCCATTTAGCCTAAGGAACATAGGAGCTATATACCATAGGCTAGTCACGAATATGTTTTAACACCATATGAGAGAGACCATAGAGGTGTATATTAACGACATGCTCGTTAAAAGAAAAAATAAGAGTGACCTTCTACAAGACCTGACCAACACTTTTAAAATCATCAGGTTCTACCAAATGAAACTCAATGCCAAAAAATGTTCATTCGAGGTCAAGTCACGAAAGATTATGGGGTACTTGGTCAACAAGAGGGGAATTGAGGAAAATTCAGATCAGATAGAGGCTATCAACAGGGTCCAGCTGCCAAAAACGCTTTGCGAGGTCCAAAATCTAACTAGGATACTCGCAACGCTCAACCACTTTATTTTAAAGTCATCTGAATACTTCTGCCCGTTCTTACATTTACTCAAGAAGGAGAAAATCCTCACCTGTAATGACGAGTGCTCCAAGTCACTCGAGGAAATCAAGTCCTACTTAAGCAAACCTTTATTACTGGCAATCCCCGATCAGGGGGATCCCCTCTACCTTTACCTTATAGTAGCAAGTCATGTAGTCAGTTTAACCTTGGTCTCTGAGAGGCAAATGAAGCAGTTCCTATTTACTATGCTAGTAAAATGCTCCTGGATACCGAGCAATGATATTTTCCTTTGGAGAAACTAGTTTACGCACTAGTGATCGCTTCACAGGAGCTGAAGCATTATTTTGAGGCCCATTCCATTACGATAATTACTTCATTTACCTTAAATTTGCCCTTTACAAAGATGACATTTCTCGACAAATGTCCAAATGGTCGTTTGAGCTTGGGAGTTTTGACATTCACTTTTAACTAAGGATAATAATCAAAGGGAAGGTTCTGGATGATTTTATTATAGAATTAATTGGAGATGGACCCACCGACTAGCAGTTGGTCAATGAACTAGAGATGCACGAACAGGCCCAAGATAAAAGTTGGACGTTGTATGTTGACGGTGCCTCTAATTTTATGGGGGAAAACATGGTAATTGTCCATGCAACTTCAGAAGACTCGATGATCGATCAAGAAAATCCAATTGGGATTTGAAGCCTCAAATAATGAGGTTGAATACGAGGAGCTTCTAGCTGGTATGCCTAAGGCCCACTTACTTGGGGCAAGATGGCTCAATGTTTATTGTGACTCCAAGCTGGTGTCGAATAAGGTTAGTGGAGATTTTACCACCAAGGATGATAGGATGGCATCTTGACTCGCATTAGTGGATATTTTAACAACGACCATGCCAATGCCTTAGTAGAATAAGATTAGCAGTGGACTCAGATGTCAGGAGAATAATTAAAGTGGAATTCGTCATCAGGCCCAGTATTGACAAAATAATGAGCACCGAGCATTTTTCTTCCATCAATAATGTTCTAAGCTGGATGGATTATATCATAGCATACTTGCAGAATGAAACACTATCGATCGATAAGAAATTGGACCACGGGTTAAAGTGAAAGGAAATCATTTCTACTTGGACCTTGGGGGCAAACTTTACAGGAGATCCTTTACATGCCCTTATCTCCAATACGTGCACCCAAAGGACGTCAAGCAAGTTCTTTATAAACTTCATGATGTAATATATGGAAGCCACACCGGAGGAAGGTACCTGGCATTTCGAGAAATCGAAGAGGGATACTAGTGGTCGTATATGTAGAAAGATGCAAGTGTTTATGTTTGGAAGTGCAAAATGTGTTTATTAACTGGCCAACGACTTGAGACCATTGACCAAACCATGACCATTTACGCAGTGGGGGTAGGACATCGTGAGGCCATTACCTACCGCACCAGGGAATTGTAAGTACTTGCTAGTTGAAACAGACTATTTCATTAAGTGGGTTGAGGCAGAACCACTGGTCAGTATTAGAGATACAAATATGATACGCTTGATTTGGAAAAATATTATAACACGCTTTGGGTTGCCAAGGGCCATCATAATGTGTAATGGCACAAAATTTGAAAGTGGTCCTTCATAAAATTTCTACGACGAGCATGAAATTAAGCACCATTTCAGTTCAACAGCGTACCCCCAAAGTAATGGTTAGGAAAAAATCTCTAATAAAATAATGCTCGATGGTCTTCAAAAGAGGTTGGAAGAGGTAAAAAGGTGCTTGGGTGGATGAGCTTCCTCATGTTCTCTGAGAATATTGTACCATGCTCTGGACACTAACTGAGGAAATGTCCTTCGCCCTTACATATGGAATGGAAGTTGTCATACCACTTGAAGTTGGCCTTTCGACCATGAGAACAAAGGTGGTCGACCAAGGACTGAATGACAATACTCTTCGCATTGAACTTGACCTGGTCGATGAACGAAGGAAGAAAGCCATGATCAAGCTAGCCTTATACTAGTAATAGTTGGCGAAGCAATATAATAAGGGGGTCAATTCGAGGAAATTCCAAGTAGGGGATTATGTCCTAAGGAAAGTTCTTGCCAGTGTCGCAAGGCCGTCGGACGACAAGACGGGGCCCAACTAGGAGGGGCCATTCAAAGTAATCAAAGATGATCTACAAGGATCCTACCACTTAGAAAAAATGGAGGGCAGAGAGATACCAAGAGCATGGAATGTGGTCAACCTCAAGAAGTTTTACTTTTTGTCTTACTTTTCAGCACTTAATTTTTGCGAATTTTCATTTCAAAGCTTATGTTTCTCGGTTTTTGTTATTTCGGTTATGAATAAAGCCATGTATTTCCTTACTTCCCTCAATCTCTTAATTATTCAGCTGATTTACATTTTTTTTAAAGCAACAAACTCATAATTGGAATTTATCTTTGAAAGTGCAAATCAGGCTTTAACTTAATTACAATAGTAATTTGGCTTATTACAATTAAAATTAAAGTCCTCAAGTCCTTATTAAAGTCAACACAAGTAACCTCGCAACTTGCCCAGGCAAGTTGAAAGCCCTACGGGGGATCCCTAGGTAGTACATCAACTTTTTTGGTCGAATAAAATCTTGATCGGGTGGATAGCCCATAGACCAAGTGCATTTTTGACATTGCCTCTTCTAAGCCTAAGGGAGTATGGCGATACGAACTAAAAGGTAAGAAAGACAAATATAACACATGCAAGGCATAATGGAATGGAAAATGCAGGAAAATTGGCATTAACTTGATTCTTCGGGAATGTCTGACTATAAAAGGTACTAATTACAAAATTACAATGGTTTAAGGTCGGCGCACTAAAAACTATTCCATCTATTTCATATGACCATCGTTAGGATTAGGATTGTATTCATCATCGCTGTCATGACCTTCTAAGTATCTCCCAAAAAACTGAATAGGAATGGCATCCAAGGGGATTCACACCTCCTCTTACCCAAAATGAGGTCGCCGGTATGTTGGACACTCAACGTGGTACATATACCATAGTTGGGAATCCTTAAGTTCTTTAACAACTTTTAGCGCGTTCATCCAGGCGTTCTTATAGTCCACTTCTGATCTTTTTATAGTCTCACATGGGCATTTAGCCATACCTCATCATAACCAGTCACCCAGGCTGCTCGAGGACCCATCGTGACAAGTACTGAATCTTCTTTACATTACTATTTAACCCCATTATTGTGGCATTGATACTTTGAACCTTTTCCTCACCTCAGACAGTTTCTTCTTCAGATCATCATTCTCTGACTAGACTAGATCACCTACCTCCCCCACATCCTTGGTTTCAGCTAGCTGGGCCGTCAAGTCATTTCTTTCTTTCTTTATGGAGGAGCCCACGTCCTCCAAGTCTTTGAGGTCATCCTTTATCTTGGTGACCAAGGTGGACTGGTCTTTGTAGGCCTTAGACCTTTTCTTTAAATCCTTGTAGGATGTCAAAAACTCTCGGTAAGCTTGCAAGTTGGCATCTTGCCCGAGCATATTGTATAATTTACTGAAAGAGGAGATTTTCTCGAGTTGATAAGTCAACTGACCATGGGAGCGTAGGTATGTGCGTGACCTATGGGTATGTGAACTATGTTCACCTCCAATATGTGTGATTTGTATTAAGACGGTTCCTTAGTGATTCAGAACGCGTGATCCTTACGTACATAATGTACTTGGATTTGATAGCAGAGTATGCGTGCACCATAACCTAGCCTAGGGGTGCCATATATGTATGTATGTACTGAGAGTGATTTATATGTACTTGTGACTGGTTCACTGTTGCTTAGTAGATGTGAATAACTAAGATATTTGAATGGGTTAAGAATGTGATAATTTAAATAACGCTTAAGATAAGTAATTTAATGAATGTGAATATGGGTTATAAATATGACTTGTTTGGGTAATATGAGTAGGCACCTTCTATAGAAAGTGAAAGCAGGAGTTAGTGCAGCCTAGTTAGTTAGTGGCATAACTAGGATGGGTTAACAATATACGTTAGGCATGCACATTAGTTAAGGGGTGAGAGACTCATGTGAGAGTACGCAACTAACATGTATATAATATTTACTGTTTAATGCAATTAAACACTTGTTGTTTTTAAATTGTTTTCACCTCGAGCTCTGACCCGTTTTCCTCTAAATCTATTTTGTTTTGTAAAAACATTTTAGGTGCCCAGCCATAGGGATGCCAAGCATAGGGGTTCCATTCTGATGACGTGTTGTAACTGCTATGGAAGCTATAGGATATCGGTATTAGACGCCTCCACATTATCCTTGGTTCCTTCAGAGTCATTCATATCAGTTAGGGCATGGTGCCCATTCTTATTTAGAGATTGTAGATACAGACTTTCATTATTTCAGATGTTGGTTTATTTATTCAAACTCTTGTATTAGGATTGTAGTTACTCTGGTATTATTATTATTATTATTATTATTATTATTATTATTATTATTATTATTATTATTATTATTATTATTATTATTATTATTATTAGTATTATTATTATTATTATTATTATTATTATTATTATTATTATTATTATTATTATTATTATTATTATTATTATTATTATTATTATTATTATTATTATTATTATTATTATTATTATTATTATTATTATTGGAGTATTTACTCCAAATTCAGTTATTTCATTACGTTGGTTATTCATATGAGATTGTGTATGCAATTGATGGTTGATGATTCAATTACTTGGTTAATTATTAATTTAATTATTAAAATTTGGCATCTTTCTATTTAAATATTAGGTGGCTAGTAATTAATCAAATATTTTCGACAGTGATGCTAAGGCTGAACCAACTTGATATTCTCTATTAATCTAATAAAGGAGTAGCTACCCGGTATTTAATTAGTCGGGGTGTCACAGGTGGTATCAGAGAATCAGGTTCTAGTGTCCTTTAGGATCTGTACGGTTTATTATGCTTCATGCGTAGCTTTATTTGATATAGAGCCCTATGTTTAGGATTGTTGATTTTTTTTGTGAGATTTCGTTCTCCTGCTATACTGTATATGATAATGAATCTTACTAGCATTCGGGTATGTTCGCGTGCCGAACCATGCAGTAAGTCAGGTGAGGGCAGTTGGTAGGACAGCAAGAGGAAAAGCTCAGTTGAGGTTATAGGGTATATTTAAGAATGATGACCGTAGTTGAGGTCACCCCTATTATTGCATGGAAAAATAGGACGGTGAAGATGACGAGGGCACGACATATGACTTCCAGGTACCGCTATAGTAGAAGGTGGGGTCAAATTAGACTCACCCAACAAGGTTGGATTGGGAGAGAGTCAGACGAAACATTGAAGATAACTAACAGTGGAATTTCTAGTAATGCGAAAATGGTGTGTGTTAGCCAACGAAGGTAAAATATCCAAACGTTTGGCCATATGTCGGAGTGTGGCTAATCGGGAGTGAAAATTTAGGGTAAAATTTTTCTTGGCTCATAAGAGCAGAGTTACAATGGTGAGAGGCAACCACCACACTTAGAAGTGGAATGTTTTGTCAAGAGAAGGTGCATAGGTATGGTTTGACCACAAGCTCCTTCATCAGATGTTCAGGATAAGATGTGAACATTGTTCTGAACTCACACAAGAGGTTCGGACAGAGGTCAACTTGTGAAAAGAAATGTAATTAATTATCGAACCTTGCACCGGATGAAGTAGGTGCAATGGGGAAGATGACATTAAAAGGGAAAATTAACTTACAAGAAGAATTGCTAGAACTTATGGGGAATTCTGCTTGGACGGTCAACGCAGATGGTAACAATGTCGCATTTTGTCAATATGGATGTTAACACTTTCTTGTGCGGGGAGCTACAAGAATCGAAGAATTTAGTCAGAGAGTAAGACTGGGTGAAATGGTATTGGTGAATCACCACAAGGGGGAGACCCATTAGGGGGCCTATTTAGATAATTCGGATAGCTAAAGTTTTACCGACCGATGGTGAATTTAGTAAGGGTTGTTGAATCAAGTACCATGTTCCTTAGGGCCATCAAATATAAGGGAACAATAGAGGTAGCCATCAGAGTTGAGACTACAAAAGTCCAAGAGAAGGACAACCCTAATAGGGTCAGTATGACCGGAGATAAGTGGATTACGTGAGAGGTATTTTGGGGAGAGTAAAACCCCATGTGATAAATTTTCTCGAAGTGAGTAAAGGGACCAGCGTATAATACCTAGCAAGGGAAATAGTTAATGTAATTTTTAGTTTGGTTCGGATAGGCGCGTTACGTCCAAGAACAATTTAAGCAGCCAGGGCGATTGGCAAGGTAAAAGCATGCGTTTTACCTTCAGGGTATGAGGCGCATTTTATGTGACATGGGCGAGTCACTACATTTTTATTATTGCAAGGTTCGCATGTGAGACGAGTTTAGTGCTTATATCGACAACGTTATTATTATGTGAATATTTTTCGGGTATAGCGTGGTTACCTTTAGTGTAACCGCGGGGGATGAATGGGTGTATCAATATTGGTATATTCCTTATTGAGATTACTCGTTTATGTGATGTGTTATACGAGTATGATATTACCCTGATTATGATTTTATAGTGATGCTTAGACCGATAATGGGTGAATGTCGCAAGTCTATCAGGGTTACTACCTTAGTGTAGGATGTTTTGTTCTGGAGAGACCTCACATGAGGGAGGGTCGGGCTCGCGTTTATATATATATATATATATTTTTTTACAAACTTTGAAAGGTTATAATGGTCTCTAGATATTCGATCGCGGTATGTGTAAGGACTTTATTGATATAATTCAGAGTGTATTGGGTTTACTATTCAACAGAATGATTTAGCTTGATATTATGTTTAACGCTCAGGACTTGGTAATAGGAAGAGCTCATTGTTATATCACCCTTTAGAGATGTGGCAGTTAATACTCATAGTTGTATGTCTGGGGATAGGATTTCAAGAGCCCCGATTATAAGTGCATGATGTTTATGGAATGTGATTGCCCCCAATGTTAAGTGACAGTGTCTTTTGGAAGATGTTCCTTTTTTAAGTGTAATTGCGGAGGGATATGTAACTTTGTATCAAGAGACAGGAATATAGGGGTACATGTTATGAATTGAGGGCCTAACGGATTTCGATGACCGACAATGCTAGGTAGTAGTGTATCGGGGGGTTCCTTGTTTGGATTTTGCTTTGCGAGACATCCTACGCATGAAACATAGCGTAAGGTTGGTAGTAGGGATATGTTTGGCCATTCATCCATTAGTTCATTACCCCGGTCATTATAGAGGTAAGTAGTTATAACTGTAAGTTGGAAATTATTTCGATATAAGGCCAGTAGAGCCAGTTGTGGGGTGAGGAAGTATTGAAAGTTTTGTGTTATTACGGACGGTTGAAGAGTGGAATGATGTTAACGAGGATTTAAAATTCTAAATTCTGGGGTGATTGAGATTGTCCAAGTGGTATAGCCACGCTGCGAATACAAGGAAAATAAATAATTAGGCGTATGTATGAGCGTGTATGATGTTTAAACCCGTTTGCACGATTTATAGGGTGTATGGACACCTTGGTTTGCCGATGTCAGATTCGTCGGAAGAAGAGACATGGAAATAGATGGGTGAAATTTATGCTTGTGGGACTAATATGACAAAATGGAAGTGGTAGAGTGGATTAAACGTCGTGAGAAGGATGACAATCTATAGATTCATGTGCAATCAGAGTAGCACGTCTGAACTTGGTTGAAAGGCAATGGGAAGCCATTTAAAAAGGGGGTATCCCTTGAGAAGACAAATATTTAACTATTATGCAAAAATTGGAGCGAAGTTCTAACCAGTAGAATATTGAGAGTGACTTGCACGTAAATAGAATGATGATGTCAATAAGGTATAAAGAGTCTATAAGTGCACATCGTGGCGAAAAGTGAACGGGTCAAAACTTTCGGTATATGCCTAGGGAAGAAGAGGATAATTAAGTACCAATTAATGGAAAGAATTATATGTAAAAGTCGGTGTTGAGCGGGGCATAGTAAGTAGTTTCCACGTGCACCACTCATAGATAAAAAACAATTGAAGTGGGATAGTCAGCCAGAAAATTTTGTATCAAGCCGACGATTCCACAAATGGAAGAGTCAAGTTGGTAAATATCTTCGATGGGTTGCCAACCTAAAGATAAGTAACAAGTCCCTTCGAACGTGTGGAACAAGATGACCCAAAGGAAAGTAATTGTTATACCTTTGGGTGATTTACACTATTAGATAGTGAACGCACCGGTAAGTGGTCCTGCCCAGTATTAATCTGAACTAGGATGAGATCCTTGAACCCCACCTCCAATATGAAATTTCAGAAAGTAGCGGGGATAACGTTTTGTTTTGAGAAGGTTGTATCACCTATAGCCCGAGGATTAGGCGCAAGGTGATTGACGAGTGGTGGAGATGTATGAAAGTAATTTTGGATTCATTGAGATCATTTCATTTTCACGACGGGTATAGCTAGTAAGTGAAGTATAATATGGTAATAGAGAGAGGATATTACCTAAGGGTAGAGTTATGTGAAAGAACCCGTACCTATTTATAGTGGACAATGTGCTTACTGAAGTTTTGTGTGAATAAACCTTACTATCCATCCTCTGGATGTTTATAGGAAAGCAAATTATCAGAGTTTTGGATCAGTAAGAAGTTAGAGTCCGATGAGTATAATGGGATAACCACAAACCGTCTTAGGTGGCCTTTTCCTTTTGTAAAAAGTTACACCGTCGGGAACAGAGATTCGAAGAACGGATAAGAGTATTCAGGTGTGCTATGGTTTCTCCCAGGATGGGAGTTTTGTGTTTAGATAAACACAGGAATTGATACGAAGGAGGTGCGACCTCCCAATAATATTGAGATAATGCGGCCAATGATGTATAGGCTATTCTTATTCGAATGTTGTTTAGTAAGAACACAAGGTGAGGTGCATTTATTGAGGTGTGACCCTATAACTGATAAAGTGTCGAGAGGATTCAACAATCTTGTTGTGAAGTGGGGGTTGTAGTGATTGAGCCTTACTTTGAATTTTGTTTTGAGTACTGGAGAATACCTAATTTTTCCAGGTATGCCTTACTTTTTCGAATTTTGGGATGAAATTTTGTTATTAGGGGGGGGGGGGGGGGGGGGGGGAGTATGTAATAGCCCATATTTTTTATGGCTTTTAATTATGAGATTAATTAAATGAAATTCCTTTTAATTATGGGACTAATTAAATTAATTTGGGATAATTAATTGGAAATTAATTCGGATTTAAATAACTAGCGATACGAGAGTTAGTATTTGATAATGATGATAATGTTGAATATTACTGAGTGATTATGGTAATATATGATTATTGAATTTATTAAAATTGTCGTGAGTTGAAAATACGACAGTTTCGATAATTAAGTTGGGACATGCGTGCTAGGACCCAATTTAATGGATTTAAAAGCAACTTTTTTATGTCATTCGTATGATCATTTTGAGTGCACCAACGTATCCGGAAGGGTCGAGATATCTATAAAACATTAGCCGGACATTTAGTTTGGGTCCCGGGGCATTTTAGGCCTAATCGGCACCCGGGAGGGTATTTTAGTCATTTTGACTTTTGGGGGAATAGATCCCCTGAATTTTAGACTGATTTATCAGCCAACACTTAGGACTCTTAGGTTTATCACAACCAAAATTCATCAATGACAGTTAGAGAGGAAGAAAGGGAAGTTCCCAAAGGAGAAACCACCATTTAGAGACTTTTGCATCACCGCCACCACAACCAGATAGATCGAAAAGAGAGAATCATTCCCATACCATCTACTTCAAAGGATCAGAATCTTTATTTCCAGGCAAGTGATTTAACTTGAAATAATTCAGTGCATATATCATCCATGTTAGGTTAGAATTGGAGAATAATCTTGAATGATGATGATTGAATCGAATTGAAGAATTAATATCGTAATCTGGGTAGGTTTAGCATGCAGTTTAACTTCAGGGATTATAGCAGCCACGAAATTATGATCCATGTATAGAGAATTATGAATTTGTAATGAATTATGTAATGTTCTTGAAGAAAATAGGAGAACTAGGGTTTTTATATGAAAATTATGTGAATTGATCCAAGAAATTGATTTCCCATTTTGATTTGATGATTCTAAAATGTTGGAAATTATGTATTTATATTGGTATGATGTTAGGAATATAGATTTGGGAGTTCGGGACATTATAGTAGAGGATTTGAGGGTTAGGTTTGATGAAACCCATAGGCAAAATTATGCAGATTCGCAATACCTGTTTGATCGATCGATCGACCCATGAATGTCGATCGATCGACCTTTTTCATTGACCGATCGACTCCTCCTGATTTTTGTAGATTATTTCCCGTTAAGGTTGGGCAAATCCCAAGCTTGTAAGAACTCTTACGGGATTTAATATAATGTTGGGGGACTTAGTTAAGGTCAGTAGGGTTGTAGTTAATGCTCGGAAGGTGTTATACATTATGGGATTGGATGGAATACTTTCGAGTGTTTACCGAGTGAGGTACGGTTAGAAGTTTCATAAAATTAGGATTTAAAGTGGACGAGTGTTAATTTATGGTTAGGACCAGTAGAAGAGGGACTTGGAATTACTGAGATAACCTTAGAGACTACTGGGAGACTTAGTAACCTTATGAGGTAGGTTTAAGTATTCAGACTTATATGACGAGAGTTGTTGCGCTAAATATATTACGTAGAATATTGGGGATGACACTATGATACGTATGAGACTTAAGATATAGGGAAGGTGTATACCTCTATTAATGTGATGATTACCTAAGTTGTGTGATTACTTAGTATTTGGATTATTGTGTGTATACATACCTACCATACTTGCTATTACGGGAGGTTGATTTTCGAAAAAGGACCATCTTATCTTTGTGTGCCTTCGGGGGGGAGGGGGGGGGGGGAGATTCAGACTGGTACCATAAGGACATAGAACTGTGAATGACTTATTTGTGAGTTAATAAGTCAACTGACCATGGGAGCATAGGTATGTGCGTGACCTATGGGCATGTGAACTATGTTCGCCTATAGTATGTGTGATTTGTATTAAGACGGTTTCTGAGTGATTCAAAATGCGTGATCCTTACGTATACGTGATGTATTTGGATTTGATATCAGAGTATGCGTGCACTGCAGCTTAGCCTAGGGGTGTCATATATGTATATATGTACTCAGAGTGATTTATATATACTTGTGACTGGTTCACTGTTACTTAGTAGATGTGAATAACTAAGATATTTGAATGGGTTAAGAATGTGAGAATTTAAATAACACTTAAGATAAGTAATTTAATGAATGTGAATATGGGTTATAAATATGACATGTTTGGGTAATATGAGTAGGCACCTTATATAGAAAGTGAAAGAAGGAGTTAGTGCAGCCTAGTTAGTTAGTGCCATAACTAGGATGGGTTAATGTTAGACGTGCACATTAGTTGAGGGGTGAGATACTCATGTGAGAGTATGCAACTAACATGTATATAATATTTATTGTTTAATGTAATTAAACACTTATTGTTTTTAAACTGTTTTTACCTCGGGCTCTGACCTGTTTTTCTCCAAATCTATTTTGTTTTGTAAAAACATTTTAAGTGCCCAGCCATAGGAACGCCAAGCATAGGGGTTCCATTCTGATGACGTGCTGTAACTGTTGTGGAAGCTACTGGATCTCGGTATTAGACGACTCCACATTTATCCTTGGTTCCTTCAGAGTAATTCATATCAGTTAGAACATGGTGCCCATTCTTATTTTAGAGATTGTAGATACAGACTTTCATTATTTCAGATGTTGGCTTATTTATTCAGACTCTTATATTGGGATTTTAGTTACTCTGGTATTATTATTATTATTGGAGTGTTTACTCCGGATTCAGTTATTTCATTACGTTGGTTATTCATATGAGATTGTGTATGCAAATGATGAATGATGATTCAATTACTTGGTTAATTGTTAATTTAATTATTAAAATTTGACATCTCTCTATTTAAATATTAGGTGGCTAGTAATTAATTAAATATTTTCGACAGTGATGTTAAAACTGAACTAATTTGATATTCTGTATTAATCTAATAAAGGAGTAGCTACTCGGTATTTAATTAGTCGGGGTTCACATGCGGGTTCGCGTTCCTGAAAGTGGTCAGCCATTCTACCGACTCGAGGGGATAATAAGCCGACCACATCAATATCGTGGGACTGACAAATGTCATATTCTCATTGGTCCACGTAATATTTTTATTTTAGGTTACAACAAGCCCTAAAACCAACATCATTGTTTATATGGGTTGATATGCTAAAAAAATATCAAAATGGTTAGAAAATGATCTACTATCAATGTAACACAAAATATGAATGAGTAACTTAAGTTTTTTTTTTTCAAGTTTGATTGTGTTTGTGTGTTGAAAGTTTTGACCAGAGAGAGAATGTGAATAGTTGGGAGACTGAGAGGGTTTTGGAAAACGATGGAGGGTCCCTTTTCTTGTGTAAAGAAACATTTTATATGGTGTGATGGTAAATAACAATTGACAACTTAATTTTTAGTGTGATATTATGGAGTAATTATTTGGGTGTCAATTGTAGCACCCCTAATTATAATGTATGTTTGATTATATAACTTTACATAAAGTGAGTTTATCACATTATAATAATAATTGAGGTACTTGAGGCTGAGTGGCGGATGTAGGCCCCACAACTTAAAAAAAAACTAAATACATATATATGCATATACAAAAATATAGGTTTAAAAAAGTAATTTTCAAACTTATTTGGGACACATGTTGAAATAAGTAAAACTTCTTATCACTTCACCTGAACCAAAAACATGCCTTCTTTCTTGAACTTTCTGTCACACAACACTTTTCCTTCCGTCTTCCCTCTTCCCTCTTCATCCTCTCTCCCCTCCTCTGCCCCACCTTCCTCTACCCCGCCCTCCTTCAAGTAGCCACCGTCGCTGAACTACCTCTCATCTACCTCCTCTATTTATGTCCGATCGTGGTACTCTCTCTCTCTCTCTTATTTAGTGTTAAATGGTTATCTTGAAATTATTTTTTTTAGTTTAGTGTTAGGTTTAAATGGTAAATGTTTTTTTTAAGGGCTCCGTTTGATTACACCCTTTTGCCTAGGCAAATGGGTTTTACCCACACTTTTGCCCACTCAGGAGATGTTTGTTAGCCATATTTTGCTGATGGCAAAAAATGCCTAAAATGGCTCACGTGACCCTTTTTTGCCCAAAAACGTGTGTATTTTTTGCTTATCTATTTGGTTTGGCAAACTTTGCCGAGAGAAAAGGGCAAAGCCTTCGACTGACGTTTGCTTGATTTGATCGCCTGTACGGTTTTGGTGAGATTTGTTTATAAATCATACATGGCTCACATTTGCTGCTTTCCTCAAACACCCGAAGAAGAAACCGAAGGAGAAATTGATTTCAGAGGTATGTGATCATCACATAATTTTTTTATATTAAATCTGTATATGAACATAAAGAAAACGATTTTTTGTTGTTATTTAGACCCATATATTGATTTGTTGCTACATATTTGTATTCTAGGGTTTGAGTTCATTGTGTTTGATTTTTTTTTTGCTGCTTACATATTGAGGGTTTGAGTTCATTAGGGTTTATTTTTTGTAGTTCATATTGTTCTTGCTAAATCTGGTTACATATTTGTATTCTAGGGTTATAATCTGGTTTTATGTTCATACTGTTCTTACTTAAATCGAGGGTTATAATCCGGTGTTTGATATCATATTTGTAATCTTGTTATGGCTTCACCTATATATGTTTTAGTAAGTTTTGATATATTTGGAGTTTGACTTTTTTTCCTAATTTATGAAATGGTAATGTGGACTAAATATATTTTATTCTACAATATTGGGTTGAAAAAGACAAAAAAATCTATGGTTCCATCGAAAGATAATTATTTATCATACAAAAAAAAAAATTCATGATTATTGGTGTAACACGCACTCGTCCCTCATTACATGAACCCTCCTATTCTCCGAGTTATTCATTTCAATCACTTTGTTCCGGTTAGTTTTTCATTGTTCTCCTTAAACCTTTTGATTTTTTGTTAACGAATTTACCTTTAGACCTATTTTAATTTTATAAATTAATATCAAAGAATGAGCTTTCAGAACCCTTATTTTGTAGGAAGAAATGGTTAAATATAATTAAAAAATTCAACGAAAACGCTTTGGTGTTGCTTGGTCGATGGTGATACGGGCGATAGTTATCTATCAACATATAAGGTCATTAATGGACATTCCTAGGGCACCTACATACAATTGGGATGAGCATCGACAAAAAGCATTGTTCCGAATGTACGGGATGAGTGATCGTTTATGCCATGATTCAATACGTATGAACATCGGTTCATTTCATAGGTTATGTGACCGCCTACGTGCATTTGGGCTAAACGATTGTCGATCAGTTACCGTTGAGGAACAGGTTGCAATTTTCTTGAATATTGTTGGTCATGATGAGCGTTGTCGAACCGAGAGTAACACTTTTTGTAGATCAAGTCATACAATTAGTTTGTACTTTCATAAAGTCTTGGTGGTCTGCCTAATGATGTACAAGGAAATTGTCGTAAATGCAACGCATGATAACTCCCCGAATGACAATCTTGGTAATAGAAGTTGGTATCATTACTTTTCGGTAAGAAAATTCAATCTCAATAGATTAACAAGTGAATAATTTTTAAAATGAATTATATGAAATAACACATGTAGTATCCCAACAGGATGCCGTAGGAGCGATAGATGGTACACACATATCTGCGAATGTTCCCCTTGTTGATCAACCTAGGTATCGTAATCGGAAACAAGTCATCTCTCAAAATGTTTTTGTAGCATGCACGTTCGACATGAAATATACATATGTGTTATCCGGATGGGAGGGGTCAACACATGATGGTCGTGTACTTAGGGCGGCCATACAACGACCGGGACATAAACTTACCATTCCAGCTGGTTTGCCGGTTGATTTCCTATATTTTTTTTATTAGACGTTTAACAAAAATCCTACGTTCGACGTATATTTGACTAAGATAAAATAATGTATTATCGTAGGAAAATATTATCTTGCGGATGCAGGATTTCCTTTGGTTCCTAGTTTTCTATCACCATTTCGCAAGACACGATACCATCGCAAAGACGTTGAGGGTCAACGTCTGGAAACTAGTAAAGAATTATTCAACTTTCGTCATTCATCTTTGCGCAATGTAGTCGAGCGCACAATCGGATTATTGAAAAAAAGATTTGCTTATCTACGCCACCAACCTTTTCATAGGATTGACACGCAAGCTAAGATTGTTTTAGCTTGTTGTGCGCTGTATAAATTTTTAAGGGATGATGATAGGGATGATATGTGCAGTGATGATAGTGATAGTGATGATGATGTGAACCCAACACCACTTAATGTACCTGATGGTAATGAGCATATTACCTTTGCCACACAGGCATGTTGGACAGACAAACGTAATGCAATGGCAACACAAATGTGGGAAGAAAGAGCAACAAGTCATAATCAACCATTTACTTTTGATGACTAAACTATTACGTTTCGCATTTAACTGTTGTAATAATTTCTTAACACTTGAATGTGAGGGTCAAATTGAGAAAATGCTTTAATATTTTTCAGATTCCATGTCTACATCAACTAATGCGAACTACGTGAATGTTAGGGTCAAATTGAGAAAATGCAAATGTGGATTTGTAGGTGACATTAGATAACCAAGTCTGATAAGAACAATAACCTCGGTAGGATCTACCATTGTTGTGCAAATTGTGGTATTTGGTTAGGTTGGGCAATGCCGTCTATGGATGATATATCGTCAGAATCTACAACAATGCCTAATGAACCAAACTCAGATAACATCAAAGGACAATGTGGTTCATCAACTTCCACAATTCCTCCAGCGATGATGGATATGCATAGCAATGTGGACTGCATAGCAATGATGGATATGCTTCGATCACTCAAACAGATGTTATATGTCATTATGCTATTATGTTTGTATGTAGTTGTCAAAACCATGTTTTAAGATGTATCAAACTGATTGTTCCCCTCATATGTGGTCTGTGATTTTGTATTCTGCTGTATCAAACTGATTTTGTATGGATGATGATTACAATCAGATTGGGTGATGATTACATAAAATTGGATGATTTTGTATGCTGCTGTTTTGTTGATGATTTTGTATGCTGCTGTTTTGTTGATGATTTTGTATGCTGTTTTGTTAATGATTTTGTATGCCTCATATCCAATATATACCACAATTTAATTTGGTATATATTTGATACCTCATGATTAAATTTGGAGGATGATTAAATAAAATTGGATCATTTTGTTTGATACCTCATATCTGAGACCTCATATCTGCTATGGTACTGAAATCATTTGATATCAGATACCTATTTGCTTTGATATCAGATACCTATCAATATCAGATAACTGAAATCATGTTCTCATATACTGAAATCATATTCTCAGATACTTAAATCATGTTCTCATATACTCATTTGATATCAGATACCTATTTTCTTTGATATCAGATACCTATCAGATACCTATCAGATACCTATTTGCTTTGATATCAGATAACTGAAATTATGTTCTCATATGCTGAAATCAGTTAATCAGTTACTCATATACTAATAACTTAAATTCAGATGCTGATGCTGAGATTTGAAATCAGTTAATCAGTTAATCAGATGCTGATGCTGAGATTTGATGCTGATTAACTGATAATTGATGCACGTTTGGTGATTAACTGATGCACGTTTGGAGATTTGATAACTGATTAACTGATAACTGATTAACTGATAACTGATGCACGTTTGGTGATTAACTGATGCTGATAACTGATGCACGTTTGGTGATAACTGATGTACGTTTGGTATTTAAATGATAACTGATGCACGTTTGGTGATTAACTGATAACTGATGCACGTTTGGAGATTTGAAGGTATCAGATACTGAGATTTGATGGTATCAGATACTGATACTCATATAATGAAATCAGTTACTCATATACCTCACATCATAACTTATGGTACTGAATTAGGTACTGAAATAGGTATGATACTGAATAGATACTGAAATAGGTATGATACTGAATAGATACTGAAATAGGTACTGAATTAGGTATGATACTGAATAGATACCTCATATCATAACTTATGGTACTGAATTATGTAATGTTTAGCTTATATTATACTAAAATTAGTGGATGCATATACATTTCAGAGATGGCCCAAAACCGAATCAATGTTCCTTATTGACCACCAAAAGCAAATGTACCAATCAATCTAGAAACCCCTGACTCACAAGTTGAAATACCTTGCAAGGCGCCACAAGTGCGTTGGACTGATAAAATGGATGGGTGCATGATGTCTGCTCTTATGGGTGAGGTACTTGCTGGAACAAAGAAATCCGATAATGGTTTCACATCTGCTCATATGAAAACCGTTATCGATGCTGTCAGGAATGACTGTCATGTCATAGTGGGAGTCCCTCACATCCGCTCACGTTTGAAGACTCTTAAAAAAGAGTATAGGGAAGTGCACGAGATATTACAAGTTAGTGGATTTGGATTTGACGCAACTACGTCATCTGTAACTGCAGATCCAAGTGTGTGGGACGATTACGTCAAGGTACGTATTAAAGTGCATATTCATGGTATACATTAAAAATAGTAATGGTGACTTTAATGTTGGCAGAACAAGCCAGATGCTGCGAAGATGAAAGGCAAGTGTTGCCTATATTATGACGAGCTTGCCACCATTTATGGCAACGACTCCGCAACGGGGTCAAACTCTCAATCAGGTGGTGATTACTTCCCATCAATGGAAGGTAAATGTGTAATGCAAGTTGTATTTATTAAAATCACGTGTAACTTCGTAAATGGAAATGACAAAAATATTTAATATTGTTCCAGGAATATCTCAACCAGAAGAAGATTTTGTTGACATAACTGAAAATGAGTTCCCGGAGAGTGAATCAAATAACACCTCACCCTAACTAAGGAAACGTAAAGGTCCCGAACAAGTACCAAGACCTGTTGCTATGCCAAGGCCAAAACGCAAACGTGGTAACGTGTTGGACGAGAGTGCCCGTGCATTGGCCATTATTGCAGAATCCTCGCGAATGATAGCAGCTGCTATGGACTCAGATGCGAAGCTGAACACCGTAGAGCATGTCAAATGGCAGGACATTCTTGATCGCCTAGAGGCAATGGAAATGACTGAAAGTGATATGTTGAGATTGCTTGGTATGTTTGAGGCGGATCAAGGACTGGCCCGGGTCTTCATGGGTATCACGAAGGAGGCATTTGCGAAGAGTTGGGCTCTGAACAAGCTATATGGGAATTAATCCCACTTTGTAGGTCTATATTTTGAATATTATTTTGTAATGGGAACAAACATTGGGCTCTTTCCCGGATCTACATATATTATACCGTGGCCAATTTTTGGGAACATATTTTGTGTTGTCGTATCTGAAACTATAATGGATCAACAATATTATAATTTTTCCTTACTTATGTGAAATTTCAAATTTTTTCCTTTCTTATGTCAAATTTCAAATTTCACATTTTGAAAATTTCAAATTTCAAATTCATATTGAAATCTGATTCTATAACACGGTTCCACAACATTAACATCGGGGCTTTTTTAAACTAATCAATTCCACATTATTTTATTAAGGGGTCAAATTACAACATATTTTGACCAAATAAATGTGCTATCATCTAAAATATATTTTGTACAAATAAATGCCACTTTTAGTACTTTATCAAGTAAAATTAAATACAATTGTGCATGAAAGTAACTATGTCCAACAAATTCTTTTGGTTCATCCACGTTCAAAGCAAGCATCCAACTTGACTCGCATCTGAAATTTCGTCGTTAATCCTGAAAATGAAAAATAAAACTTATGTAAACTATATTGATTATAAAGCAAATGTGTAAAATGGCAAGAATTTGCCAACAATATATAGGCAAAGTTTTTATTTGCCATGATAAATTTTGGCTATCAAACAACATATGTAGGCAAATAAGTGTCTTTCAGTAGACAAACTATGCCTATCAAACACAAAAAGTTGGAAAAAACAGTTTTTGCCAGCCTGCAAATATAGCCTATCAAACAGCACGAAAACTTCTTTACCTAGGCAAAATTTGCCATGCCTACCCTTTTCCCACAAGCCAACCAAACGGACCCTTAAGGTTAAATGGTTAATTTTTTTAGTGTTATTATTATTTCAAATTCTAGGATTAAATTATGAATAACTTTAGGGATATTGTAGATTTATATTTGGGGCTAAATGTTGTTTAAATTTGACATACTTAAACTGATTTTTGTTTTTAAAATAGTTAAAGAGTTGACATCTAGAGAAGTGTTTTTTAGTATTACTTGTTGCTCTCCCGCTCTATTTATGTTAGTATTGAAATTTTCATTTGTGCTTCCATTTGTTAGGCTTTAAAATCTTTAATCAATCAATATATTTTTATCTTTCCATTATATTAAATAAATATAAATAGCACTTTAATAAACATTTAAAAATAACCTCAAAATAATTTGACTCGGGTGTGCCTGCCCCCAAAAACACGAATATCACTGTTAAATTATCCCCCGCTCTTTGGAAATCCTAGCTCCCTCCCTCATAATAAGTGAAGCAACATCGTAAAAGATTTTTTTTATATATGCATATCTATATCGTTATTAGATACACCGCTCGTGTATTGTGCAGAGCTGCATACTGGTTAGTTATATATCTAATATATATTTAAGAGAGGAGGATCCTAAAGGGAGTACTCCACATGGATGTATATTTGATATTGGCATATAAGTGAACTTCTCTATAGATTCATTTGCATGCCTGGTGATCTGCAACTATTGGTGGCGTGAGGTGTAAAGAATAGGGAATCAAATTTTAGATGATGTTTGGTTTTTGTTTTAGTTTAGTTTAATACCGTAGTGTTTCTAAAAAAATATGTAGTATTTATGGTTTTTGTTTTAGTTTAGTTTTAACATTATGTATACTTATACCATTACAAATATTAATAAGGACCATTAGTTTAATAGAATAAGATATATTGTTAATGGGTGTGAGATATATAATATTTTTATGTAAATAAATAAGAGATAAGAATTTAGTAATGTTCATGAATGAAAAACTCAAATTAGTTTTTATAATGGGTTAATGTGTCAACTGGTGTAAAATTAAAAATATTTTGGTCGTAATGGATAAAATGAGCGAAATATGATGCCACACGTTGAGATAAAAAAATGTGTTTGGGGTATAATTTTCCATTCAATAGAAGTCATATCTTTGGACACAAACCGGTTAAACACTAATATAAATATGATTCGACATAACCCTTTAACATGTCCATATATACACACATTGACAATATTTCAACTATTATTATTAATACTACTACTAATAATAAAACAAATTACCAAAATAATATATATATATATATATATATATATATATATATATATGTGTGTGTGTGTGTGTGTGTGTGTGCGCGTGTGTGCGCGCGCGAGGTCCATCCCTACTTTGAGGTTTTGTTGTAGAAGTTTTAGTGAAAAACATATCAAACTATAGTGAAATTAATTTATTGACAAAACGTTATTGTTGAACAATTTAATTCGGTTATCACGCGAGTAGCCCTCTTGCGATATTTTCATAGCCACTCAATAATTTTCATATTGCACTAGAATTAAAAATGAAGTGTAAATAGTAAATAGTTGATAAGCTAATAAAATTTGAATGCGATTCTATGTTCTATATTCTAATATAGAGACGGTAATAATGAGAATGTGTGGCCTACAAGGTTTTCCATTACAAGCAGGGGCGGGTCCACCCTTGGACGAAGCGGGGCGGCCGCCCCAGTTCATTTTGTTAAAAAAAAAAAAATTTAGGACTTTTTTGGTAAAGAATTAAACATGAAGGTTTCTTGTAATTATTTTCAAAGTTCAGGGTAAACTTTGTAATAAACCAAAATGAAAAACCTAACTTAAGTTAAGTTTGGCAGCTGCTCTCTCGGAAGGAATCAAAGAAAAATGAAAACCTAAAAAAAAACGCAGCACTCTCTCTCGTCCTCCACCGCCGCTCTCCTCTCTCTCTTCTCTTCTCTCTCCACCACCACACTCCACCAGAGTCTCTCTTCTCTCGTCCTCCACCGGAGTCTCTCTTTTCTGGTCCTCCACTGTCCCTGCCTGCTACTCCACCACGAGTGCCGCCCCTGCCTGCTACGCTGCTCTCTTCCTCCACCGAAAACGGCTGCCTCCACCGCCTGCTGCTGCTCTCTCCAACCTCCAGGTATATTTCAAATAATATGAAATTAATATGTGTTTATATGTGTAAATTAATATCTGTTTATTGAAATTTATATGAAATTATTTATACTAAAATGAAATTAAATTTATTTTGTGTATATCTGTTTATATGTGTAAATTTATATAAATTTTTATGTTAATTTATATGTTGTTTATATGAAATTAAATTTATACTAAAATGAATATTATACCCAAAAAAGTAAAAACAATTCAAAAAATGCCCGAAAAAATTCGAAATAACCTCCCAAAAAATCGCCTCGGGGGCTCCCGCCCCCGAACCCCCATCAACTATCGAAACTTTCGCCCCAGTTCACACAAAATCCTGGATCCGCCAATGATTATAAGGGATGGAATGTAATTTTGACCAATGCTATGGATTGCATATTTTGCTAAAAGGATTATGTCAATTTTGTCTCATTTTTATCTTCATTTTACTCCTTTCTATTTTCTTCACGCTTTATTTTTTTATAGCACCATACTTTATTTGAGTTACTTTTCATGGTAATGCTACTCTTACCGATTCCTATCCCCTACCCCAAATCGAATGATGAGTTGGATATTTTTCACTCTTTTATCACCAAAACCAAAAAAATCATTTCATATTTTTAAGGGAATGCACATTTCTGCTAGTAAAACAATGAGCATATTAGCCATTAAAAAAGGTAAATTCCTTTTTTTAATATTAAAAATGAACACGACTCAATTAAAATAAGACCCTACATGAAAATTTATATTTATTACCTAACACAAACCCAACCCAATTAAATGCGGCAAAACACGATTTTTTTTTACCAAATACGAACATGACCTAATTAGAATTATTTTTTTTCGGTGTAAGTTGTTTTTTTGTTAAAATTATTTTTTTTAAAACTTTTTTTTGTTAAGAATTTTTTTTGCTAAAAATTATTTTTTTGGTTCAAAATCATTTGTCACTTTTACCATTAATTATATCAAACATCTCACTTTTGCCACGTGAAAAATTGATGTTATTAAACAACCCCAACCTTTTTCCATACAAATTTATCATGAAAAATTTACCATCCAAGCCATTTCCCGACTTTGCAATCAAACGAACCCTACGTTATTTATCCAAGTATGTATCAACTACATCACTTGAATAAGTGCACATAAATAAAGTCACTACAAATAAATTCTTGATAAAAATAATAATCTTAATTTAAATATTTTGTGGAGAAAATATTAATCAAATATAAATTTAATTACAATTTAACAACAAAAAAAATATGACATGACATGACACCTAATATTATTTTTTACAAACACAACACAATTAATTTGGGTCGTCTTTGCGTTAGGGATAAAAATAATTTTTGTGTCTTTGCATTATCCTTTGGCTTCGCGTTTTAAAAACTATTAAATATAATGTTAATTGAATTGTGTTAGATATATAGTTAAAGTCATTATTCGAGTGTTAATGTTAGTTCATGACCCATGATTTAATTTTTATCCAACATATATTTAAATTTGTTTTGCCACATGATAAGGCAAAGACACATTTTGTTTCCTAACGCGAAGACAAACCAAATTACACAAGACATTACATAAAATTAATTTTTTTACTAAACACGAACATAACTTTTTCCTTATGCAAAGACAACCTAAATTATACACGACGCTATATAGAATTCAGAACATTATGAAAAAAATATTTTCGGACTCGTGTCGTCGTGTACATGATTTATATATAAATTTGTTAAATTTGATATACAATTTATATACTTTGTATTTTTTATTTTTTTGTGTTGGTTAAAGGTCACCAAACATTACAATATTTATCAAACTTTGGCTCTTTTTATATATTAACATGTTATAATCATTACAAACATATCTTAAAGTAAAAATATAATTTTGTTTATAAATTTCTGTAAGGATTCAAACATTACCATATTAATTCTAGCGTGTATGGTAACATAACATAGTACTATACAAATAAATCAGGGTCTTTTGTAAAAAAAAGTATTGGACGAAAGTATCGTATACTTGCTAACGAAACAAAATACTTAATAAAAATAAAAAGTCACATACAATAGGGAGAAAATCTGACTTTAATATAAATATTAATTTAATTACATATTAGTTTAAATAAATTAGAGCATTAATTAAGAATTGATGAGTTAAAAATCATCCCACAACATAACTAATAATAGGAACTTTAGATTTTAAAAGTATGATAACAGATTAAGAGTTCGCACAACTTTAAACAAGGATGAACTGTTTAGATGGGATTCGGTATTTGGTAGGGGATATCTCTTCGGAAAGTATATCATTATTCTAGTTTTAATTATCAAATTTTTCTATTCGTGCATTGACAAGATAAAGCCTAATATATATATATATATATATACACACACCAAATCTGTCGAATTGTCACGGTCATTAACCTTGACAAGTTGAACTTGTCAAGGTCAATGACCGTGACAATTCTGGGGGTGACAGCTTTTTTTGTCACGGACTTGTCACGGTCATTGACCTTGACAAGTTCATTAGACTTGTTACGGTTAAGTCACGGTCCTTGACCTTGACAAGTTTTGTTACCGTTAAGGACCGTGACAAACCCGTGACATTTAATAAAAAATTATCACGGTCATTGACCGTAACAAGTTCGTGACAACAATCTTTTGTCACGGTCAATGACCGTGACAATTCTGGACAGAATTAGAAAAAAATCTGCTGGGCAGTATGGCTACTGCCACTGCCCAGCAGTATATTTGTACATATTATAGAAACATTGTACCTGTTCAAACATTATATATCCAAATAAAATAGAGATAGTGTAAATAAAATAGACAATATGCATCATGATATAATCCAAATATAATTCAAATGTACCAACTTAAAAATAATTCCAATGTACCAACATAAAAATAATACAATTCAATTCAAACAATGTCACTACATGTCTTGGGTAAGGTTAAATCCGAGGAGGTGAGTAGGCCATACGATATACGAATTGACACACCCGCTGATATACATCGTGTCGCATTGTTCGCGCAACCACAATGGGGAGTTCTCCTTTTCGGGTATCACATGCGTGGCGAGCACCTTGGACTCGATGTCTTAAAGTTCACGTCCATGAACTAGTCCACCCTGGACGATATTCGGGTCCCTCAACCCCCTCCCTATCCGCTGGCCATCAAATATGTCTAGTATAAACACGCTCGGCCAACCAAGTGTCGACATCGGTCGGTCGAAGGGAGCCAAATAGGAAAGTGGATCATCAAAGTCCGCACGTGTCAGCGATGAAGCAGCGAGGTCCACATCCTCGTCATCCTCCACCTCGTCCTCCCGCACCTCCTCCCCCCCACCTTCTCCTTCCCTTTCCCCTTGCGTTTTCCTCCGCCCAACGAACGCTTCATGAATGAGAACATATCTTGGACCGTCGCCTCCAAATGGGACAGCTTCGCGTCATGAGAGTCCACTGTTCAAGCCAATCCGGTGTCGCTCATCTCCAATCCGATGATCCTAGATTTGGCCACCCGCGAGCTCACCCCCTTGTCCTCACCTTGCGATCCGAGCCAAGCACTTGGCTGAGTGCGTCTGTGGACAAAGATGCCTTGTCGGCATCAGACTGCGACTCATGCACTTCCTTAAGCTTTGCCTGAAATGACAAAAAACACATGATTAGTAAAATAAGCAAATTAAAAAATTATAATGTAATTAACAAAAAGTAAACTGTCGGATTACTTACAATCGTGGCCGCGACGCTCGGGAACACCTCCTTGTCCTTCCCTTTCTTCGTCCGAAGAGTCACATAAGTATCGAGCCTATGTGGCCTACCCCCAGGGCCACTCCCTGTCCCTTGACATAAAATAAAGTAAAATTAGTATCGGCCCCGCAAATTAAAATAATGCAGAATAATATATTTCTATATTTATAAAAAAATTAAATCTTACCATCATCCTATGCTCCAACTCGGCGTAAGACGTCCTGCCGGAGTAGTGCACGTCCGTCTTTTTTGCCCGGTTTCCCTCCCCGATTGGTGAGATGCCAATTGTCGCTCCCGGATCTCATTGTCAACGAATTTCTGCCATTGTGCCAATGAGATCGGCTCCTTCGGCGGGACGGATTCACTCCTCTGGATAATGGACTCTCGTGTCTTCCCAAAGTATCGGGTCCGCATATTTTTCTTCCACGTCTTGTGTTGCTCCCTCAACTACTCCAAGACGAAATCGCGTAGCTTTGGATCCAGGCTGAATTGTTCCTGTCCAACAAATATAATGTTAGTTGAAAATAAATATAAATATAAATATAAAATGAAATTGAAATTGAAATTGAAATATTCACATGAATATAAATATAAATATAAATACATTACCTGTAGTGCCACTCAAACAGCTAACTTGAGCTCATATGGCAACTCCTTCCAACTAATGTACCCCTTGCCGATGATCATCTTTACCAGCTCGAGGGATCTCGCTAATATCCCCGACTTGTTCTCGATGGCCATCCCCAATTTGTCATATTTGGGGAGCCTAGGGGTCGAGGAGCCCTCGTCGCCTCCGCTACCACCGAGCCCAGACGACATCACCATAACAAGCATCATCATCCCCGCCTTAATACTTGAAGGAGGCATTTGCTGTAAAAAAATATTATTAGTACATATCAAAATGAATTAAAAGAAGACATGCAAATATGTACAATTACAACAAATAAAAATGAATTGTTACACTCAAACACCTCAATTTTGAATTTCAAAACAACAACATCTAGCTCATAATATGTACAATTACTAAAAATCCGAAACATCCCCACCCCCACCCCTACTGCCCACACACACGCACACTACACAAGAGTGAAAATGATAAAGTGCATGTGATACCTCGCCCTAGAAAAGAAATATTTAATAATAAATTGATAATTTTATTCAAAGGAAAATTTTTAGGAATAAATATATAAGAGAATTACGCCAAAATGGCACGAAAAGTAATTAAGAAAAAAAAAGAATCTCCACGTTGTATGGATACGTATTTAAGTCCTAATAGTCCTAGTAAGTATGTTAGTCAAGTTTGATGGAAAAATTCCAATGAATGATTGTGACACGATCATGTTTATAACGCGACTTTTGTCAGCATGTGTCGCGCAGGAGACGAACTTGCGTAATTTTTGTAGGACGTTTTACTGGGGTTAAAAATAATTTGAGCGTATTTATGGGATGGTAAGAATAGGCTTAAGAGTGCCATGGGATCAAAAGTCAAAAAATGAATAAATAAATAAAATATTATTATTTTCGTCAAAAAATAAAAGTACTTAGAAAATTCTGAAAAATTCACGATTGACTTGAAATTTAATTTTGAGCAACTTTATCTTCTTGGACATCTCCAAAAAATATCATTTAGACATATTTTAGATCTATTTTAAGTTGTGAAAATAGTAAAATATAAAATGAAATAAGAATTAATGGAGTGGTTGGTGGGTTGCATTAATGGAGTGGCTGGTGGGAGTGGTTGGTGAGTGTGGTTGGTGTCACACCATTAATCTCAACCATCCAATCCTATGTTGATCCAATGGTCATGGTGACTCCCAAACAACTATAAATAGACATTCAATTCTCTCATTGTAAACACATAAAAAACATCAAACACTAAGAAGAGTTAGAGAGTGAGCTAGAGTTGAAGTTTTAGGAGCATTTCTTGGAGCTTAAAGAAGGAGTTTCTATAGCACATATAGAGCTTTCATGGAGGATGCATTTGGTAACCCCTTGAGGCCACCTTTATGGGTGGAGGTTTCTCCTCCTACACTACCATTTTAGAGTCTTAAGAGGTGAGAAAATCCTATTTTGATTGAGGTTTAGAGTTTGATAATATTCAGAATGATATTTACATATATTAGACTTGATATATGAAGAATTTTAGCTACTTTATAAACTTTATATTGTTTAGTCATCATATCATCATTTGATGTATAGAAATGAGTTTTTAAGAAGTAATTTTGATGGGTTCAAAAGGTGGATAGATTTCAGAATATTAGCCTTGAATATTTTATGAAATAAAATGTGTTAAAATGATGTTTCAAAGGTAAATAATGTAATTTCATTTTTAGAAAAGTATTGGGCTAACATAGGCCATTTTTACGAAATAAAAATGGGACTTTCTTACCAAAATGATGAAGTAGAAGAAGAAATTGGACTTTTACTTAAATGGGTGTTTTTGAGATGCATAAACTCATAATAAAAAATATTTGGGGTTGATATGTAAATAATCAAAGTATAAAATGCTTACTTTTAAATTGATATTTAAGTGTAATTAAATAAAGTAAAGAAGTCAAATGTGTTGATAGTGACAAAATGGGTATTTAAAGTGTGTACAACTTATTTTGGAAGCATAAATGGAAATAAAGTCTTTTTATAAAATTTAGAATTTATTACTGAAATTATGTTGGAAATATCAGAAATATACTTTGAGAAGTTATAAATTGGTTTTTGGCAAAATTAGTATGTTTAAACCGATTTAAAAGTATAATATTTTTGTGAAACAAATAGTAGTGGCATTGTCGTAAATATAGTGAATAGTATGCTATCAAGAAAATATTTGGCAATTAAATGTATTAATTAAGTTTGATAAAAGAAGATTATTGATATATTTTTGCTAAGTGAAAATAATGAGTTTCACTAAAATGAAAAGTGTGAAATATTGGTAAAAATATAGTTTTTGACAAGTGTTAAGTGGTTAAAAGTGTTTGAGAATTAAGTTGGAAAGTTAGTAACTATTTTGGGAACAACACTTATTAAATGACTAAATGTGTGTTTGACAAGAAATGGGTAAATTTACGTAAAGCGGAACATTTTTATGAAATAAAAATGTCAATGAATAGTTTGGAAGAAAAAAAGAAAGAATTGATTTTCCAAGAAGAATTAATGTGAACGTAAGAAAATGTTGAACACATTGGCAAGATAATGATATTGGATGATGTCGGGAAGAAGAATTAAGTAGGGCTATGCTGTCCCTAGTGGTGAAAGACCCCAAACCAACTGCAGAATACTTGGCGCTCAGTGCTGGACGGTGAAATTCCGTTAAACCGTGGGTGTGCATGTGTTGGGGGATTTCTTAAAGATAATGCTAAGTAATGAATCGAATATTCATGAAAAAGGCATAAATGGATGGTAATGATTCAAAAATTTATTGATGCAAGAATAACGCTGGCAGATAAATTATGAGGATGAGATTGAAGAAGAAGATAAACATTCACATCAAACATATAAGAGACAAAGATTTTTAAAGTGGTTCGGCTATAAGGAAAAGCGTACGTCCACTGTTATTTTATTCCCAGGGGTTTACAATAGCATAATGTGGTAGAGAGAGAAAGGATGGGTGTGGATCTTGTGTATGGTGTCTCTCGGTTCTTGGTTTTCTTGGCTCTCTTGGATCTCTCGGATCTCTTGGATCTCTTGGATCTCTCCCTTTTTGGCTAAGGGAATACATGTATTTATAGTGATGGGAGATAAAGAGATTCATTGTATGTAGACATTTATACAGTATGTCTACATTCAACGAATCTAATTGTTGAATTGCTTGGTATGCTATGTGTTGTCATCTACAATATAAATGTACATTAAGGCTCATCAAATGCGCTGCCATCTTCATTAATGCACATTAAATGCATAGTTATCCTTTTGATCTTCCTGGTTGATATGCCGATCAACTCTCCTCGGGTGCCGACTAACACTCCTCGGGTGCCGACTAATTCTCCTCGGGTGTCGACTAACACTCCTCGGATATCGAATATTGCCACGTAGGATGACATGTGTCCTTTTCTGATTGGTCCTCGTAGATGGAGAATTTTTGCATTAACAGAAGCCCCCAATGATCCATGCTTGATGGTTTACTTAAAAGGATAGAGTATTTATTCTGCAGTGCTGCTCGGTGCTCGTGAAATTCTTGATCTACCTTCTTGATTTGTTCAACATAAAGTGCATTATCTCCTGGACGACATATGATGCAGGCTGATCGATGGTTGCTAATCTTTCTTTTGAGGAACTCCGTGTGCTATGTATCACCCCTGGGAATTTGGATGCAGCCATGCCATAGTATGCAGCTTGTAGCTTGTCATAATCTTCAAGTATGTTGATTGGTTTGCTAGCCGACCAACTGCCTCCTGTGCCGAGCAACTGAATGATAACTTTACGTGCTTGATTTTTCTGATTTATGATCCTCTGAATAATTAGTCGAGTAACATACTAGCTTTTGAACCCAACTTTTCAATCTGATTAGTACCAAGCTAGTGGTGGACTTCGAAACATTTTCATACAACTTCTTCTTCATTATTAGTCGAGACAGTAGTAGCAAAGATCTCAGTGCTGTAGATGCTGATTTTGACTTCTACCTCTGCTCGGGGACGAGCAAGAGGTTCTCGGGGATGAGCAAGAGCTGCTCGGACGGACCATCTGTGATGAACATCAGAATGCTGAAACATCTTAACTTCATACACTCTCCTTATGCTTTGGATGATCCTCCTGCTGGCGAGGAACCTGTTTTAAAAGAAGAGGGAAAGAAACCAATAGAGTAGGAATCTCAATGTAATAGTTAGTATACATTTTCATTCTCAATGTATTTTGTTTTTGATTTTAATGAAAGACTTTCATTTTTGTTCGCAATCTTAATTGCTATTGTCTTGTAAAATACTCTACATCTGTGCATATGTATAAGTTAAAAAGATAACAATATTGTGTTGTTCATCGACCAACTTAGTAATAAAAAAGTTACAAGTATTAGTAATGTTGCTCGATCACTTAATAATAAAGTAATGAGTATAAAAATGTTTAAAATTTTTCCAACCAACCAAGGTTGTTAAATTGTGCTCTTCGACCAATTATAGTTAGTGAAAGTTTATCCCCGACTAACCATACTTGGTAAATTTTTGTCTTTTTCATAAAATGTGTTCGACCAACCAAGGTCGATAAATTCTCCTCGTCGACCAACTATAGTTAGTGGGTTTTTATCCCCGACTAACCATACTTGGTTCAGTTTGGAATATTTTGTTCTTTGACGAACTTTTATATTTTCTGTAATAATCTTACCTCCAGACCAACATAAGTTGGCATTTGAGAGCATATTTTGTTTTCAAACCAACCGAGATTGGCATTTTTAAGAATGTTGTTCTTGCCCTTTTACCAACCGGAGTTGGTCATGGGTTTGAACTATCATGTCCACTAACTCTTTTACCAACCGAAGTTGATCACATTAGTGTACGCCTCCTATCCAAAGGAGTATAGTTTGTTCTCGTTATTTTACCAACCGAAGTTGATCACGCTCGAACTATCATGTCCACTAGTTATTTTATCAACCGGAGTTGATCACGCTAGTGTACGCCTCCTAACCAAAGGAGTATAGTTTGTTCTCGCTATTTTACCACCGAAGTTGATCACGCTCGAACTATCATGTCCACTAGTTATTTTATCAACCGGAGTTGATCACGCTAGTGTACGCCTCCTAACCAAAGGAGTATAGTTTGTTCTCGCTATTTTACCAACCGAAGTTGATCACGCTCGAACTATCATGTCCACTAGTTATTTTACCAACCGGAGTTGATCACGCTAGTGTACGCCTCCTAACCAAAGGAGTATAGTTTGTTCTCGCCCTTTTACCAACCGGAGTTGGTCGTGGGTTTGAACTATCGGTGTTTGCTTTTATTGCTGAGCAGCGTAGTGTTGCACACTAGTATTTCCCGAAAAACTTTCAATAAAAGAAAGAAGATGGCGAAACATCATTGTTTTATTCCAACTTACTGTGCTTCTGAATGACATTCTTTAACACGTAATCTCCTTCGTTTAAGTTGCATTTCTTCACCCTCTTGTTGTAGAACAGAGCTGTTCGTTGTTAGTAAGCAGCATTCCTAATCTTCTCTAACCTCCTCGAGCATATCCAAATCCAGTCTTCTCATTAAGTCGCTGACTGGGGAATTAAAATTCATCACTCTGTATGTTGGAAGACCCAACTCGACAGGTATTACAGCCTCACTTCCAAACGCCAGCTTATATGGTGATTCTCCAGTTGCAGCTCGGGGAGTTGTTCGGTAAGCCCACAATACTGACTGTAGCTCATTAATCCAATTAGACTTACTTAGCCTCTTCTTCAAACCATTTAGTAATGTTCTGTTCGTCACTTCAGTTTGTCCATTATTCTGAGGATGACCTGGTGCTGAATGAAGCTTCAAAATATTTGACTGATGACAATAAGCGGCAAGCTCCTCGTTATCGAATTGTGTTCCATAGTCTGTGATGATGGCAACGACGAGGTATTTGAATCTTCCTCGGGTCGTCGGCAGAGGTCCAACCAAATCAATTCCCACATGGCAAATGGACAAGGGGAAGTGATGGGTGTCAACAATGTTTGTGGAGTTCTTCGGATGGAGGAAAAGCGTTGGCACTTTTCACATTTCTTGGCATAAGCTATACAATCAGCTCTCATCGTCAGCCAGTAGTATCCCTGCGTCATCACCTTTTGCAAAAGTGTCCGACCTGCTACATGGGCTCCACAGGACCCTTCATGGATCTCTTTAATCAATTCTTTCACCTCGGAGGGATGTACACATCTTTGCAAACCTGCCATAATTCCTTGTCTATATAAAATACCATTAATTAGTACATACCGAGCAGCTTTAAACTTCCATTTCTTGGCAGCGAGCTTATCCTCCAGTAATTCTTCCTCCTCAATATATGCTCCGATGGGATCCATCCAAGATGGTCCTAAATCAAGGGTAATAATATTCATCGTCAGGTCTTCATCTATGCTCCGACTTTCTAATACTTCAATTGGTATCGTTCTTCGCAGCTCGGTACGAGTAGCTGATGCTAATCGGGCCAGTGCGTCTGCTTGTGCATTCTCCATTCTTGGTATTCTGATCAACTGAATGGCATCAAATTCTGCTAACAACTCCATTACCTTTGCATGATGCTTGACCATTATTTCTCCTTTCACTGCATATGTTCCCATCGTTTGATTCACAATTAATTGAGAATCACTAAATACCATCACTTGTTGCACCTCCATAATCTCTGCTAAATTAAGACCTGCTATCATGGCCTCATACTCAGCCTCATTATTGGAGGCTTTGAATTGGAATCGCAGAGTATATTCCATGTCAATCTCGTCTGGGGTGTTCAAAACAATCCCTACTCCACAACCTGTTGTACAAGATGACCCATCTACATACAATCTCCACGTAGGTAACTCGTCTTCAAAATTCTTATCTGACAGCGTTCCTCGATGAAATATTTGCTGTTTTGTTTCATCCTCCCCTGGTATTTTTCGTTCCTCGTCGACCATCTCTTCTCGCCCTTTTACCAACCGGAGTTGGTCTGGGTTTGAATTTGATGATCTTTCTACATCCACAAGACCTTTTACCAACTGGAGTTGGTCTGGACTTATGTCTGTTGATCCTGTAACATCCACAGGTTGGTCAGCGAGCAACTTTTATTCCTCGGGGGTATCAGGTTATGTAAACTCTGCTATAAAGTCTGCTATAGCTTGCCCTTTTAAGGATGATCTGGGTTCATACACAATATCATATTCACCGAGCTCTATTGCCCAGTACATCAGTCTCCCTGACTTTTCTGTCTTATGAAGGGCTTGTCTTAATGGCATGTCGGTATACACGATGATGGTATGGGCCTGGAAATATGGCCTCATTCTTCTACTTGCCTCAATTAATGCCAATGCCAATTTTTCTAACTTTGGGTACCTGATCTCTGCACCTCGGAAAGCCTTACTTGTGTAATAAATTGGCTTCTGGACTCCATTCTCCATTCTGATCAATGCCGAGCTGACTGCATTCTCTGATACTGCCAGGTACAAGTACAACTTTTCTCCCATTAATGGCCTGGACAACAGTGGAGGTGTTCTCAAATATTTCTTCAAGTCTTGAAAGGCTTTCTCACATTCATCATTCCACTCGAAAGTTTTTCGAAGTGTTTTGATGAATGGAAGGCATCTATCAGTTGCTCGAGATACAAATCTGTTGAGCGCGGTAACTCGTCCTGTAAGGCTTTGCACTTCTTTCTTCATCGTTGGAGATCGTAGCCCTAATAAAGCTTTGATCTTTTCAGTATTTGCTTCTATGCCTCGTTGATTGAAAATGTAATCGAGAAACATGACTTCTCGTACTCCAAGTATGCTCTTCGTCGGGCTCAGCTTCATTTGATATTTATCCAGTTGATCAAAGGTCTAGCCTAAGTCAACTAGAAGATCGGCAACTTTCTTGCTCTTTGTCAGCATATCGTCAACATAGACTTCCATATTGCAACTGATTTTCTCTGCAAAGACCTTGTTCATCAGCCGCTGATAGGTTGCTATGAAATTTTAATAGGCTGCCCGAGCACCTGTCGAGACTAGGGAAAATAATTATTATCATGAGAATAATTATTCAGCCAAACAATATGTGATGTGTATCAGCATAAAATAATAAAAATTTCAAAATATGAAATAATATTTTTGTGCCAAATGTGTGTGAGATGGACAAATTTTTATCAGATATGCATCATAAATAAGATGTAGAGTTATTTAATCTCCAACAACTAATCAGGTATAAGTTGCTGTTTGAAAATTATTTATCACTTGGTTTTAAAAATATTTTTGGGGTGATCACAAGTTAAAGAAGACTTAAGCCCCCTGCTTGTCCCCAAGCTGAACTCATGTTTAAAGAAATATCTAGGGTGTTTCGCATTTTTTAATACCCCAAGATTCTACTGCTGCCGACAAACAACATGGATGTTGCTGACCAACATTTAAGGATACCTCAAATTATAAAATATATGGTTGGATGACCAGAATATCTCGAATCTTTAGATCAAAAAATAACATTCGATGTAAAATTTAAGCCTTAAGAATGTTAATTAAATGAATAAATATATAACCCACTAGATCGTGTGATTTCGACAAAGAAACCTTGTGATGTGATGAACGAGGAGCCAACATATCAAATTTGTGCCCAGAGTCTTGATATGGTCATGATTGTTTTACTGATCCTCTTTTACAAGAGGTGAGTAATGATTTTTCAGGTGAGAGAAAATTATTTTTTATATTGATCCCTTCCTATTCCCTATTTGGAGAGATAAAAATATGCTGAATGATAGAAGTTATTACCAAATTTATATAAAAAAATCAATCAATTTGACTTTATTGACATATATGGAAGATGAACCAAATTAAGTATATAGTTCATAAAAGTGAATGCAAAGAGACTCAAACTTGAAGAGAGAGAAAATAGATCTGGGTCATGATTTCCATGAGAAAACTTTTTATTGTCTTTAACCTTTTCCCATTCTTTTATTAAAAATATGATGGGAATTTGAATAGACATCAAAGATCTTACAAAATTTATAATGAAAATTATCAATGAAAATTATCAAATCTTATCATCGTCGTATATATTGGTATATGTAATCACGTAAAATATTTATTCCATGATATAAAATTGAAACTTGAGAATCAAGCAAAAAGTTATGATTTATGAAATCCATTATTTTTCAGATTTGTAAATAAGAATTAATCTAATAGTTATGATTTAAAAATCATGATATGCAACATTTTGCAGATAAAAATTGGACAATTAATTTATGTATATAAACATAAAAATCATGATTGAATCAAAAGATATATGTATAATATATAATTGATTATACATAGAGAAAATAAAAAACTTCGCTTTTGATGGAGAACAATGCTTGTAACACGTTCCCACAGTCGGCGCCAATCTGTTGAAGACAGAAAATGGCCACTGCCATTTTAGTGGCGTCAACAGCAGATAAATGATGAGGATGAGATTGAAGATGAAGATAAACATTCACATCAAACATATAAGAGACAAAGATTTTTAAAGTGGTTCGGCTATAAGGAAAAGCCTACGTCCACTGTTATTTTATTCCCAGGGGTTTACAATAGCATAATGTGACAGAGAGAGAAAGGATGGGTGTGGATCTTGTGTATGGTGTCTCTCGGTTCTTGGTTTTCTTGGCTCTCTTGGATCTCTTGGATCTCTTAGATCTCTTGGATCTCTCCCTTTTTGGCTAAGGGAATACATGTATTTATAGTGATGGGAGATAAAGAGATTCATTGTATGTAGACATTTATACATAATGTCTACATTCAACGAATCTAATTGTTGAATTGCTTGGTATGCTATGTGTTGTCATCTACAATATAAATGTACATTAAGGCTCATTATATGCGCTGCCATCTTCATTAATGCACATTAAATGCATAGTTATCCTTTTGATCTTCCTGGTTGATATGCCGATCAACTCTCCTCGGGTGCCGACTAACACTCCTCGGGTGCCGACTAATTCTCCTCGGGTGCCGACTAACACTCCTCGGATATCGAATATTGCCACGTAGGATGACATGTGTCCTTTTCTGATTGGTCCTCGTAGATGGAGAATTTTTGCATTAACAAACGCATTAAAATATTTAATGTTCATGTGGTAACATGGGATGGTTAAATAAAGTGACTTAATGATATTAAGCTATCTAATAAGGCTTGAATCATAATAAACACAAGCATGTGTTATATGAGGCTTCAAAGGAAAAAGAGTATTTTTCTAAAACACAGTATGTGCGTGTGTTAAATGAAAGTAATGAAATATGACAATGTAACTCTAGCGTGAGTTAATAAACGTTGAATAGATGGATATTTTCAATAAAAGAAATGGTTTTCGTATAGATGATTAACCGTGTGCATTAATGGGGAAAATGTGATTTTTAAGGAAAGATTATCCAAAATGACTATTTTTGGGAAAGAAAAAGTGGATGAACTTTAATAAATAATATTTTGGAATAAAATAATTTAATACATCGGAGCATATATTTTCAAAAGTATATATGTAGATATATAAGATTCATATCGAATATTTCATATTTTCGCCCGTTATCTTTATGCATTCTAGCACTTTTACGGTCCTAAATGCCTATAATTATGCTCATTAACCATACAACCTTGGATTTGGATATATACATGCTTTGCAGGGGTTATTTGTGCTTTTGTAGGTATTGGAACACTAAAAGTGAGGTTCGGTTGCATTTCGGAGAAGTTCCATCGTCGAATGCTACTTCAAGGGCAATTTGGTCTTTTCAAACTCACTATTTTTTATGGAATGAAGTTACCAACATGTATATCATCAAATTATCTTTCCATGGCCACTGACCGTGCGTCATTCTGACTCCGTATGTGGAAGTTATGCCCATTTCCGGAAGGTTTCGGTATTTTCTTCTACTTCAAGGGCATTTTGGTAATTTTATACTGCATAATTTGGATGGTTTCAAAACAGAACCATGTAGAGAATTGAATTAGCTTCACGTCGGTTCCGACCACGTCTCATTTCGATTCCGTATGAGGGAGTTATAGTCGTTTCCGTGCAACGCGTCAAAATTGGTTCAAAGTGGAAAAGTGGGCTGTCTCCAGCCCAAGGCAAATTCCAAAAGTGCGGTCGACCGGTCCCAAAACAGAGGTCGACCGGTCCCAAAACATAGGTGGACGAAAATTGACTTATTTTGGGTTTTTTGGCTTGGTTTTGTTGGGGGTTTGTTTTGGGGTATAAATAGAATGTTGTAGGCTTTTCTTTGAAGATATATTTCATTTTAGGTTAGAAGCATTTGGGGATTTTTGTGGAGTGTTTCCCCTCTCCTCATTTTTGTTGTGTAATCCACCATTAAGGTAAGTTCCTTGCACTATTCATCTTCTTCCTCTTGTTCTTGCTTTGTGCCCTAGATTTATTTCATGCTTTATTTATTTCAAGTCTAGTTTAATTTGTGTAGTGTAATTTAATTAGTTGATTTATTTATGTTGTTTATCATGCTTAGTGGCTAATTTAGTTTAGGTTGTCTTGGATTGAACTCACCTAGGGTTGATTTGGTTGCTTTTCTTTGGTGATGGTGTTTACGAATTTATTTCGAGTGTGTTGTCCTAGTTATTATGCCTAGGAGATTTGACGGGGTATGTCATGTATGCTCCGTGCTTACGACCTTGCGTGCGTAATTTCCGGGGTATTTGTTGACGCCAAAATCTTATTAGGCTTTTATGCAAATTTAGGGGTGTGACAACTCTTGATTTACTTAACTGTCGAAACGAGACGCAACCTTAATAACTCGTCGACCCATGCAACCATTTTATACTAATTAACTCGGGTGATCGATATTCGATGCAACCTATAGTTTTTATTCTCTTTATTAATTTAGTTTAATTTTCCTCGCCTAGATTAATCTTTCCCTTTCATGCATCTTTTCTTTTAGTTTTTAATTCACCTTTTACACTTTTATTTCGAAATATTAAACCTTATAAATTCTAACAACTTGTCCCTGTGGATTCTCGATACCCGACTTACCGCTCTACTTGCCCCGCAAGTGTAGTTGTAACTTAGATTTTTGTATTGAGTTGGCGAAACAAAAACAACGACTAGCATATTTACACGCGCTACTTTTCGCACTTAATCAATATACATATTTTTATGAGCATATAATGAGTGAGTATTCTTTTCTACCGTTCGTTTCTATGTTGCATTTGTATAAATACCTCTGAGCCTTTCGCTCACTCCCTCCTCTTTGTTACGGCAGGCTGTATACGGTTCCGTACTTTGAGAGCGTTATACAGGTAATATTTACTTGCATTAACGTTAGTAGCTCTGTTTATACTTGGCCTTGGTGGCACTTCCCTTGGGTCCCCCACGTAGTTTATTTTATATTGGAATCGCATGCTAAGCAAAGCGTAATCTTATTTAATGATAAAACTGGAATAGTAACATTATTTAGGTTGTTCATTTCACCCCACACCTGACACTCGAATCGGATCAGGGTTGTTCCTATAATAACCCTTAAATCCGGTTCGGGGCGCCACAACTTGGTATCAGAGCTTTAGGTTCAATGTTTCTTTCGGGTGTGACGTGGTGATGTTGGTAGTGGATCTTTCAACGTCGATGTTGGTTTGGGCCGGTCACGCTAGTTTGGTGAAAGTTTGTATCCTCTTCAATAAAGTCAAAGAGGTTAGCATGATAAGTAAGTTGGTGCCAAGTGGCACACAATCAGGTTGATAGTTATAAATCGCTTCCGCATTCCTGATATAGATGTATTAGTAACTACGGGTGTCAGCTTAAGGTAATGTCGGCAACATCGTAGTTCCTTTGTATGAGAGATGTATTGTGTGTTAATTATAATGGTGAAAAAGAATAAGAGAAGTTAATGCATCAAATAGTGTGAGCTAAATTTTAGCTAGAAAGATTAGTTGAGTTTAACTTTGGAGATTAGGTGACTTGAGTGTATATTATAAGTGTTGACTTCGTAATGAGAGTGTATTAAATTCAAGACTCTAATTAATGTATTTGGGTATATATCTTGGGTAGTATATTTGTGAGTATTGATCTTGTGATAAGAAATTAGTAGGTCCCTTGGTTGAGGACTGGGGTTTATTATACCATGATGTATATATTTTGGTTATAATGTAAACTTAGATAATCATGATGACTTAAGGTAACCTAGGAGTTAAATAAAATTGTCCTTGTGTCACAATGATGATGATGGTATCAATTTGATTATTTTGGGAGATTATAGTAATATGGTATTGAGGAATAGGATCTCTTATGACGTTTGCGGTATGGTCTTGGATGTTTATAAGCAATGCCCATCGTCCCGTATCCTACCCTAGTCTTTAGTAAATAACAACAAATGATTTATCGTGTGGCGTGATGATAATATATTGGAGACAAGCTACATCTATGATTAAACACAAATTGAGGTTTATATGATATAACCTAATGGTTTTTACTGCGGGTTAGTAATTTGATAAGTTTGTAATTCCATGATAATTGCTCTTAGGTGTAAGTGCTAAGGTTATTTGAGAAAAGTAGTTCAAGTAATTAGAATTTTGAGGCGATACCTTTGGGGTTGTATATCATAGATAAAACTAAGGTTAATTAGTGCTCCTCGGTGATAGGCATGTTATTTACTTGCATAGAAATGACAAATTAAGGTGACACAAGAATATGTCCTGGTTGATTCCCCAGTATATGATAGGAGATAATTAGTGTGGCGTTGGAAGAATCAAATCAATGATTACCCCATAAAGATATTGAAGATCAGTGACCTTATCGAATCGCTATGATAAACAATTAGGTTGACTTGAGTAGAGTGTTTTGGGGACATTAATACGATAAGATCCTGTCGTGACAAAATAATAATTGTACTTGGTCGCATATGATGGTTTTAGAAATGGCTAAATATGATATCGTTGACTTAAAGCTTGGGAGAATTATTGCGTTGAGGATTTCATAAAATAATAATAGGTCATTAGTAACTAAATCAAGTTGATGTGAAGAAAATTCCTTAGAATTGGTGACAATAAGATGAATTAATTAGGAACACGTGTATTGATATAACTATTGGAAGAATATAAGTTAGTAATTATATATGATTGTTGTGAGAAGAACTTGGATGTGCTTAGTTAGACATTGCTTTCTAGGACATCGAGCGTGAAAAGATTTTTGTGTGACAGACAACTTTTACACTTTATTGCGTATTCACCTTTAGAGAAATTTATAAGTTTACGAAAGTTATCCATAAAGCCTTGGAGAATATGAGTATTAGGGATTGTTTAGGTGTTGATGAATCATTATTATACATGTTGACTTGTCGCTAAACCTTGGAGATTAGCACCATGAATCGTAAAACTTATCTTAATGTGACATTTGAGGGTTGTGTTGTAAACAGGATGGTGATCACTAAGTTATACACTTAGGAGAATTTTGAGCACCTAAATAATTGCACCAATGTTTTTAGGAAGCATTCTTGGAATGAGGCAATAGGCTTAATCATAACACCCTGTCGTGCTACCGATACGTTTGGAGTAACTATAGTAAACATAAATCATTATTCACCTAGAGAAATACTTAGTGATAAGACAAGGTGAGCATAGATCTTACCTATGAGATTAGAAGTGTCAACTTCGAATAAAGTGTGATATTTAGGATTGCAGAGGATGTTGCTAAGAGTTGGGAAGTTGTTGGTAAATTCAGATGTTTGAGACTGTGCATGTGTTGAACTTGAAAATTAAGGTTAGATACCACGTATTAAAATTTGGAGACCTAGGTATGATGAATCGGCTATTTATGATAAAAGACGAGAATAGCAATCTCGCATGAAACTTAGCACAATCCGTGCAAATAAAAAGGCGTAGCCAATAACAGTAGTCCTAAGGAAGGAAGCCTTGTATGTTAACTTCCCAAAAGAAATAGTTCATACATTCATGAGAATGGAATATTTGCATAGAATTAATCAATGTATTTAGCAAGACTAAGGCTTTAGCAAAGAACATCGGTTATAGACCTTAAGAGCACGTATGGGTTCGTACTTTGTGAAGAACAGTTTGTTGCCTAAATTCGATTGTTATCCTTTGGCTCGGTATTCACTTAATTCGTTGTGATTCCATATGTTTCATTTGATCCCAGTAATAGGAAGTTGTTATTCGATTGTGATCTGGGTGTGACACTACATAAGCTCAGTAGTGGCGTGGAATAGGCCGGTTGTGGCTGATGCATAACAGTAAATGAGTGCGCACTTTGTTAGAAGCACCCTAATCTTTTCATTAGTTTATGTGTGCGCAGGGTCTCGCGATTTGTTACTCGTAGTTTGCATGTGTAAATCAGTTATCTTAGGTTAACGACCCTATTAGTTGACCAATAAAACTAGTTACAGTTTGTAGTTACAGTATAGCTAGTTACTTTTTAGTCATAGGTTCAAGAATACGTTTTGGGAATTATGTGGATATCAGACTAAATGAGACCTTAAGTGTAAATTTTTTACTTCGAAGTGAGGATATAGTTACTCATATATATAATTTGGATTGTGATGTCTAGGATGCTTCAAGGTTAATATGAAGATCTCATGAGAGATTTCGATCTTTCAGGCCAATGTGATAAAGTGACTCTTTTAAAGATTGCTAATATGAATGACTAGGAAGTGTTACAGATGTATTAACATAGTCTTGACGTGATTCAAAATTTCAGAAAACATAGATTTGTAAATCCTAACTCGTGATGACGAATTGATTAATGATGACATAATGTTTGAGGAATACCGACTGTTTCAAAAAAAATTATTGGGTGAATAAGTTAGGCATGCTTGGGTATTATTAATGAAAAATCCTTACCATGATCGGGTTAACTTGATGATAATTAACGTGGATGGAATCTTTGAGTTTTAACTGTAAAGATAGGATAGTCCAGAATTAGAAATGGTTTGCTTAGATGACTGAATGATTAAGATTGATGGGTTAACAATTTCGAGGACAAAATTTCTTAAGGAGGGAAGAATGTGATACCCCACCCTAGAAAAGAAATATTGAATAATAAATTGATGATTTTATTTGAAGGAAATTTTTTAGAAATATATATATAAGAGAATTACGCAAAAATGGCACGAAAAGTAATTAAGAAAAAAGAAAGAATCTCCACGTTTTATGGTTCGTATGGATGTGTTTTTAAGTCTTAATAGTCCTAGTAAGTATGTTGGTCAAGTTTGATGCAAAAATTCCAATGAATGATTGTGACACGGTCATGTTTAATATAGCACGACTTTTGTCAGCACGTGTTGCGCAGGACGCGAACTTGCGTAATTTTTATAAGACGTTTTATTGGAGTTAAAAATAATTTGACCATATTTATGGGATGGTAAAAATAGGCTTAAGAGGGCCATGAGATCAAAAGTCAAAAAATGAATAAATAAATAAAATATTATTATTTTCGTCAAAAAATAAAAATACTCAGAAAATTCTGAAAAATTCATGATTGACTTGAAATTTAATTTTGAGAAACTTTTTCTTCTTGGACATCTCCAAAAAACGTCATTTATATATATTTTAGATCTATTTTAAGTTGTGAAAATAGTAAAATATAAAATGAAATAAGAATTAATGGAGTGGTTGGTGGGAGTGGTTGGTGGCATACCATTAATCTCAATCATCCATTCTTGTTTTGATCCAACGGTCATGGTGACTCCCAAACAACTATAAATAGACATTCAATTCTCGCACTGTAAACACACCAAAAACATCAAACACTAAGAAGAGTTAGAGAGTGAGCTAGAGTTGGAGTTTTAGGAGCATTTCTTGGAGCTTAAAGAAGGAGTTCCTAGAGCACATATAGAGCTCTCATGGAGGTTGAATTCGGTAACCTCCTGAGGCCACTTTTGAAGGTGGGGGTTGCTCCTCCTACACCACCATTTTGGAGTCTTAAGAGGTGGAAAAATTCTACTTTGATTGAGGTTTAGAGTTTGATAATTTTTAGAATGATATTTACATATATTAGACTTGATATATGCAAAATTTTAGCTACTTTACAAACTTTATATTGTTTAGTCATCATATCATCATTTGGTGTATAGAAATGAGTTTTTACGAAGTAATTTTGATGGGTTCAAAAGGTGGATAGATTTCAGAATATTAGCCTTGAATATTTTATGAAATAAAATGTGTTAAAATGATGTTTCAAAGGTAAATAATGTAATTTCATGTTTAGAAAAATATTGGGCTAACATAGGCCATTATTACGAAATAAAAATGGGACTTTCTTACCAAAATGATGAAGTAGAAGAAGAAATTGGACTTTTACTTAAATGGGTATTTTTGAGATGCATAAACTCATAATAAGAAATATTTGGGGTTGATATGTAAATAATCAAAGTATAAAATGCTTACTTTTAAATTGATACTTAAGTGTAATTAAATAAAGTAAAGAAGTCAAATGTGTTGATAGTGACCAAATGTGTATTTAAAGTATGTACAACATATTTCGGAAGCATAAATGGAAATAAAGTACTTTTATAAAATTTGGAATTTATTACTGAAATTATGTTGGAAATATCATAAATATACTTTGAGAAGTTATAAATTGGTTTTTGGCAAAATTAGTATGTTTAAATCGATTTAAAAGTATAATATTTGTGTGAAACAAATAGTAGTGGCATTGTCGTAAATACAATGAATAGTAAACTGTCAAGAAAATATTTAGCAATTAAATGTATTAATTAAGTTTGATAAAAGAAGATTAATGATATATTTTTGCTAAGTGAAAATAATGAGTTTCACTAAAATGATATGTGTGAAATATGGGTAAAAATATAGTTTTTGTCAAGTGTTAAGTGGTTAATAGTGTTTTGAGAATTAAGTTGAAAAGTTAGTAACTATTTTGGGAACAACACTTGTTAAATGACTAAATGCGTATTTGACAAGAAATGGGTAATTTGGTAAATTTACGTAAAGCTGAACATTTTTATGAAATAAAAATGTCAATGAATAGTTTGGAAGAAAAAAAGAAAGAATTGATTTTCCAAGTAAGAATTAATGTGAACATAAGAAAATGTTGAACACATTGGCAAGATAATGATATTGGATGATACCGGGAAGAAGAAACCAACTGCAGAATACTTGGCGCTCGATGCCGGACGGTGAAATTTCATGAAATTGTGGGTGTGCGTGTGTTGGCGGATTCCCTAAAGATAATGCTAAGTAATGAATCGAATATTCATGAAAAAGGCATAAATGGATGGTAATGATCCAAAGATTTATTGATGCAAGAATAACGCATTAAAATATTTAATTTTCATGTGGTAACATGGGATGGTTAAATAAAGTGACTTAATGATATTAAGCTACCTAATAAGGCTTGAATCATAATAAACACAAGCGTGTGTTACATGAGGCTTCAAAGGAAAAAGAGTTTTTCTAAAACACAGTATGTGCGTGTGTTAAATGAAAGTAATGAAATATGACAAAGTAAATCTAGCGTGAGTTAATAAACGTTGAATAGATGAATATTTTCAATAAAAGAAATGGTTTTCGTATAGATGATTAACCGTGTGCGTTAATGGGGAAATGTGAGTTTTAAGGAAAGATTATTCAAAATGGCTATTTTTGGGAAAGAAAAAGAGGATGAACGGGGATAAATAATATTTTGGAATAAAATGATTTAATACATTGGAGCATGTATTTTCAAAAGTATATATATATTTTCATGAGCATATAGTGAGTGAGTATTCTTTGCTACCGTTCGTATCTATGTTGCATTTGTATAAATCCCACCGAGCCTTTCGCTCACTCCCTCCTCTTTGTTACGGCAGGTTGTATACGGTTCTGTACTTTGAGAGAGTTATACAGGTAATATTTACTTACATTAACATTAGTAGCTCTGTTTACTTGGCATTAGGGGCACTTCCCTTGGGTCCTGCACGTAGTTTATTTTATATTGGAATCGCATGCTAAGCAAAGCGTAATCTTATTTAATAATAAAACTTGAATGGCAACATTATTTAGGTTGTTCATTGCACCCCACACCTGACACTCAAATCGGATCAGGGTCGATCCTATAATAACCCTTAAATCCGGTTCGGGGTGTCACAGTGCAAATCAATTAAAAGCATTAAAAATGGATGTTTCGGTACAAATTGGAATATTTATTTTAAGTTGAAAAATTGTTTAAAATTCAGGTTATTATAAGAATGGATTGATATTCGGTAGGAGTAGCCAAGTCATCCACACTACTATTTAGACATTTTGGCGCGTGTTGGACAATTGACCACGGCTCGTTGTTGATATACTCCGAGTAAAACACTTGGTTAACCTTTTGAAATGCACAAACAAACAGCTCAATTCTCACATGGTCGTTGCTCTTCAACTTGAACAAGTTAACCATGATGAAATTGGTGACATGATTAACTTTACAAGCATTTTTATCCTCAACTCTTACCCAGTCACAGTAAAATACAACCTCTTTGAAGCTTATATAATCCAATTCAAATATATTTCGGATTACACCATAGTAAGTCATTTTAGCTTCAACGAGGTTTTTATCATTTGCGCTCACGCGAAAGAAAGTAAGAGTCTTGTATGAAATGCCCGAGTTCTATACATTTGTACTTTCCTCGTACACTTTAGTACCAAAAATGTAACCGTTCAATCGATACTTTTTGTACTCTTGTGCCACGAACAAGGGTCCAGTGGCTAGGCGAGTAAGCCTTGATGTCGCATCACCCATCTTTAAGAGCTGAGAATATAGATAAATTAATTATATTAGTTGTAAAATTTGAGTGTAATGTAATGTTATATAACGACCATTTTCATTATAATTACCTCTTGAGTCAACCACAGCCTAGATTCGCTGTCTGATTGTACCATTGTTTTTCGTCTTAGGTTCATCGCATACCGGACAACGATTGAGATTTTCATACTCCTTTCGATATAGTATGCAGTCATACACACAAACATGAATCGATTTATACTTCATTCCCACACCTTTCAAACTATTCTTCATAACATGATAGCTATTTGGAAGTGTATTCTCCTTGGTTAATAATCCCTTCACCCATTTCAGAATTCCTGTCACGCTATTGCCAGACAAATCGTATTGCGTCTTCAAACTGTGCAAACCAACTATGGCATGTAAAGTTGTTTGATCTTTCTCACAGTCAGAGTATAACGGTTGGGTCGCCTTAAATTTTAAACTTTGGTAGTCATCGTCAAGTTTTATTGTGATATCTTCACAAGCACTTGAACATTCTACATCATCAGTAACTTCATTCTCTTCTGCTTCATAAACTCTGTACGCATCATCAACTAAATCCTTTAACATATTATGATCTACATCGATCCCTTCTACATCTATCCTACTTGTTAAAGGTTGTTGTGAAGGTTGGTCGGGGATAAAAAGAACTTTCAATTCACTGTGAAAACTCCAAAATCGATAACTATCTTGCATACCCGATCTTAACAAATATAGTTCAATTGTTATCCACTCAAATACCTTACCATTCTTACACCTAGCACATGGACATGGAAACTCTTCATCATTATGACATCTCTTTGTATATTTCACAAATTCGTTAGCACCTCTGCGAAACACATCCCCCATTCTATTTGTCTCACCCATCCACTCTTTGTATTTCGGATATCCCATCACAGCTACCACAACTAATCACCTATTAAAGGTACGAAGCATATATTCATGGATTTGTATAAACAAAACTTAGATTTATAGTATGTTTCATTTGATTATGTCTTATTTATATTCAAATTCAATTTATAGTAGAAATTTCTATTTCCTCCATCTTCTCTAAAGGGTGAGTGGTACTATCCCATTCAAGACTGCATTTTTCTGTAATATACTTAACAGCTCATGCACATTATTACGATTTGAAAAAAGTTCTGCAGCATATCTCCGTAGTTCTCCAAGTACACGACGTAGATTGGCAAGTGTGAGTGTTATTTCAATTGATCAATTGAAATAGTAGTCACACTTGTCAATCTAGTATGTACCCAGAGAACATTAAGATACGACTGCAAAACTTCCTCCAAAAGTAACAACTTTAAGCCACTAAGAATATTATACAGAAATTATGCAGTCCCAAACTGTCCAAACGGGATAATTCGAGAGATCTTATTACAGGGGTAATGACTCTCGAACGGGTCTAAGGGCTATTGAATGCGTACGCATAAGAACTAGAAGGCTAGTATCTATGTTCACCATATGTAATTTCAAGTATGTTTCATTTAATTATCATACTATATATATTGTTCGATATACAAAGTAATTTTCAAAAAAAGTTGAAAAATCCCACCCCCATATGGACAATAATCCAGTGGTCATGACACTTTTAAAACTAACCAACCTAACATCGATCCACAATAATCCAACAACAATGTCAACAACAAATGTGTATCCCGTATTCCTTCTAATTCATCTACTCAATTAATTATTTTCATCAATTAAACTAACAATTAAAGTATACAATTATTAATTTACTAATTTACAATGAGGGGCAATCCTATTTTCATAATTAATCATATATTAATTTACCAATTTACAATGAGGGGCAATCATATATTAATTTACTAAAAAAATAATGACCAATCAATTCGTTTACAAGGGACATTACGCCCAAACACGCACATACACGCACACTACACACACATGCGCACATGCACACACACACCCATGCACATTCACACACACACACACACACGCAGCCCCCATCCCTACCCCCACCTCCACCCATCCCTACCCCTCCCCCCTGCCCCACCCCCTTCCCCCTTCCCCCACCCTGCCCCACCACACACATACACACGCACACACACCACTACACATTCACGCACACACATAGAAACAACCCCCCATCCCTGCCCCCTCCTAGCCCACCCCCCACCACACACACACGCACACACACACACATGCACATATATATACACACACATATATATATATAAATGGAAGAGAGAGAGAGAGAGAAACCAACCTCAAAGTAGAGAAAGGGAGAGCAACGTAGAGAGAGAGAGAAAAAAAGGAGGGAAGAATCGACGGGGGAAAAAAGAAGGGGAAAGGGTTTTTTATTGGGACATTTGTCACGGATGTGTCACGGTCCTTGATCGTGACAATATTATAAGGATTGTCATGGTGATTGACCGTGACAAGTATAATTGTCACAGTCTTATCACAGTCAATGACCGTGACAAGGCTAGCCGCTGGAAGGGTGCCAATTTATCCATTTTGGTGTAGTGTATATATATATATATATATATATATATATATATATATATATATAACAAATCATCTCCCCAAATGTTGTAACTGCATTAAATATTAAACACTCTCTTATAATAATAAGAGAGAGTAATATTTATTACATTAGTTTTCAATCCCGCACGATGCGCAGGCGCTCTATAGGGCTTGTTGAATACTTTACATTGTTTGACTATGCAACATTCAAAATATAATAGTTCTATAGCTAATGAATCATTAATACAATACAATCCTATAAAATTCTCCACTTTTCGAATGGTCATGTAGACGTTCTGCCCCACTAAAATGATCCACATATGAACATTTTATGTAAAGAAGTGTTAGTCATTTTTTGTTAAGAATATCCCCGAGATCAAAGGTTATATTTAAATAACAATTGCAGTAATCTGGGAATTTAATTCGAATTTGTTAAAAAAATCTACCAACACACCAATTGTTTGTCATCACATCACATCACAAAGTCAATAAAGAGATTATGATGGAAATGACACACAAAGTAGTATCCATCAAAACCACCCGATAAGTTATGAATATCTAAATGTAAAATATACAATACCAGAGAATATGACCCAAATTTAAAAATAGGCACATTTAAGCTTGAAAACGTGTTGCGAGTGGGCCAAAATTACCGCTAACCCCCAAATGGTCTTGCAAGGGGCACGAACACCTCGTACGTGACTAATATAACTCGTAGCAACTGGCCACATTGTCGTGGGACTCCCGGTTTGAGAATAAGACCCGAATTTGAAAATAGGCACACTTAGGCTTGAAAACGTGTTGCAAGTGGCCGAACCCACCAACAGTCCCAAACGGCCCCGTAAGTGGTACTAACACCTCGCATGTGACCAACGTAACTCATAGCAATCGACCCATAGTTGTAGGACTCTTGGTTTTAGAATAGGACACGAATTTGAAAATAGGCACACTTAGACTTACAAATGTGTCACGGGTGGATTGAAACCATCAACAGCCTCCAAATGTCCCCATAAGTGGTACAAACACTTCGCATGTGTCCAACGTAACTCATAGCAACTGGTAGCATAGTCATGGGACTCTCGATTTGAGAATAGGCCCCGAATTTGAAAACAAACATACTTAGGCTTGAAAATGTATCGCGAGTGTGCCAAAACCACCAATAGCCCCTAAATGGCCCCTCAAGTGGCATGAAAACCTCCTACGTGTCCAACGTAACTCGTAGCAATCATTCGCGCAATCGTTAGACTTTCGATTTGAGAATATGACTCGAATTTGAAAATATGCACTCATAGGATTGAAAACGTACCGCGAGTGGGTCGAAACTAACCAACAACCCCCAAATGTCCTTGCAAGTGGCACGAACACCACACATGTGTCCAACGTAACTTGTAGCAAATTATCCTGTAGTCATGGGACTCCTGATTTGAGAATAGGACCCAAATTTGAAAATAGACACACTTTATGAGTAGGCACACTTTACGAATTTGAAAATGGCTCATCGCTCGCGTGTTCGTTGCTGTTCAACTTGGACAAGTCAACCATGATCAAATTAGTGCCAGGATAAACTTTACGAGCATTTTTATCCTTAACTCTTACCCAATTAAAGTAAAATACAACCTCTTTAAAGTTTACATAGTCCAATTCAAATATATTTCGAATTACACCATAGTAAGTCATTTCAGCTTCAACGAGGTTTATATCCTTTGCGCTCGCTCAAAAGAAAGTAAGAGCCTTATATGAAATTCCTGAGTTCTGTACATTTGTATTTTCCTCATACGCCCTTGCACCGAATACATAACCGTTCAATCGATACTTTTTGTACTGTTGTGCCATGAATAAGGTTCTAGTGGTTAGACGAGCAAACCTTGATGTCACATCACCCGTCTTTAAGAGATGAGAATATAGATAAATTAATTAGGTTAGTTGTAAAGCTTTCTTGTAATGTGACATTTAATAACAACCATTTTCATTTTAATTACCTCGTGTGACAACCACATCCTAAATTCGCTGTCTGATTGTGCCATTATTTTTCTTCTTTTATTGCTCTCACATGCTTCATATTTTTTGCATAGATCGTGACGAACGTATTACACAATTAATCATGTAAAAATTAAAATAATGTAAAAGTTAAAATAATTTAAACTTACTTTTTCCATTCTTTGACATCTTCGTGTGTGTCAAATAGATAACGAGCTACATGTTCATGTTGAAAACTCTTTAATTTCACTCGTTTGCCCTTCACATGACCACCCTCATCGACGAACTCATCACTGTCATCAACGCTGGTCGAGTCAGGCATATATTCCCGAGTGTATATTAATGACTCCACGATGATGTATTCCTCTACAACTTATCCTTCAATGTATCGTGTATTCTTAACGTAATCTTTGAAAACTTTCACCAATCTTTGAAACGGATACATACACTGATATCTAATTGGGCCATAGAGAAGTTCCTCGTCGCATAGGTGTACCAACAACTGAACACATATGTCAAAAAAAGATGGGGGAAAATACTTCTCCAAGACACAAATCACTTCGCTCACTGCCAATTAGTGGCCACTATGTGATCTCGATTGACTACCTTCTCACATAGAAGTGAGAAGCATATACTAATTTTCATAATAGCCCTCCGCAAATCCTTGTGCTTGGAGAAACAATGCTTAAACAATAGAGGAAGCAATTTTCATGATCACATGCCAATCGTGGGACTTACACTTATGTATATCATATGTCGCATAATTCATGATCCTTTGCAAGTTGGACAAAAAATTAGATGGAACCTTCAAATTAAATATTGTGTCTAAAAGAAACTTCCTTTCCGCACTCGTTAAAGTAAACGCACCAGGGGGAATTATTGTCCTTCCCCTACATCTTCGTTCAACTATAGTTGTGGCTTAAGTTTCAACACTTCAAGGTATTTTCGTGCATTTTCTCCATCCTTCGAATGACTCCCCCATAAGTCATATGCCCACAATATGTTCAACGATGTTCTTCTCTACATGCATTACATCCAGTACATGGTGCACTGGATTATTCTTTAAAAAAGGCAAGTCAATAAAATTAACCTTCTAGACCATGCCTTTTCTGTCTTAGTTTCATTCCCAGTTAGGGTCTTCTTATGCTTGATATTCTTAAATTTAGGATTTTTACCTGGCATAATAGGGCCACAATTGAAGATTTACTTTCAATTTCTGACCTTGAAAGTTTTCTCGATCATAGCCTATGTTCAACTCCACCCGGTAAAAAATTGAAACCTTTCTCAAATCTATAACTATGAGTATATATTTTTTTATCTAGCGGGGAGACTAAGAGATTTAGTCTCCTTCCACAAATAGGACACCCCAAATAAACTTGTACTACACAATCAGATAATGTCCCATAAGCTGAAAAATCATGAATTGCCTACATCAACATAACTTTCAGCATAAACTCTTCTTTTCTAAAAGAGTCAAATACTTGCACACCCTTTTTCCATAACTCATTTAATTCTTCTACTAAAGGATCCAGGTAGACATCGATGTCTTCACTCGGTGCCTTTGGCCCAGATATCAACAAATACATCATCAAAAATTTAGGTCTCATACACGGTGAAGGAGGGAGGTTGAGTGGGGCTAGGATCACTGGACATACACTCCAATTGATGGTTAGATTTCCAAATGTATTAAAATCATCTGTTAATATTGCCAAACGAAATGTTACGCTATTCTCGAGCAAAATTGGGATACTCAAAACTCATCCTCTTCTAATCTGTAGAATTAACAGGATGGGGCATGAGATTGTCCCCTGCTTCTGCCCTAGCATGCCAAGTCATTGCCTTCGCTATCCATGGTACATGAAAAAATGCTTTATTCTAGGCCCAACGAAAAAATATTTCAACACTTTTTGAGGCACTTTTGAGCTTGTGCCTTCCTTGCCAGTAGATTGGGCATATCTAGATTCACCACATACCAAACACTGATCGATATTTTCATACTCCTTTCGGTATAGTATGAAGTCATACACACAAGCATGAATTTATTTATACTCCATTTCCAAACCTTTCAAACTATTTTTCATAGTAGGATAGCTATTTGGGAGTGTATTCTGCTTAGGTAACAAGCCCTTCAACCAATTCAAAATTCTTGTCACACTATTGCCAAACAAACCATATTGGGTCTTCAAATTATGCAAACCAACCATGGCACATAAAGTTATTTGATCTTTCTCACAACCAGAGTATAACGGCTGGCTCGCCTTAAATTTTAAACTTTGGTAATCATCTTCAAGGTTTATCCCGATATCTTCATGAGCACTTGAAACTTGTTGTGACACCCCGCCCAATTAAATATAGGGTGATCAGTCCTCTACCAATTTAAAACAGGATATTCAGTTGGTTCATTCTCAGCATCACCGTTGAAAAACATTTTAACATATTAATCACCTAATATAAAATTAAGCTAGGTGTCAAAACATTTACAATTTTAATAAAACCAAGTAAATCCATTTCTTTCCATCTTAAAATATAAACCATTAACCACACATAGGAATGTAAATAAATACTGAACATGAATCAAGTACTGAAATATATAAGACTGGATAAAACCTCCCAGTTCAAAACTCCAAACCATATAATAAACTGAATACAATATCTCTGATGAAAGAACTAGAAGTGGGCGACATATGCCCTAAACAAGAAGTCTAGATAAAACTGAATGGAAAGGATAGATGTGTCTACTGTAAGGACATACATCTTCCACAACAGCTGCAGCACGTCAAGCAATCCAAATCTCAAAACCTGATACTCCTGTAGCTGAGCACCTGATATATTACATATATATAGCAAAAGAGAGAAGAGATACAAGAAACGGTTCAGATCCGGATGTGTAAAAATGATTTAGCAAGTATTTAAAACTGGTTCTTAAAACAAGTCTTATACGCATGTTAGTTATCGAACTCTAACATGAGTTTCTCACCTCTCGTCTATTGTGCACGCCTAACGTACATCTAATCTCCCCCTAGTTATACCTCCCAATCTAACTAGTTAGAAACCATACTAATACTAACTATGCTCACAAGTAGTATTCCCGTATCGCCCATACAATACGCTATTCAGATAGTTTATCTCACAGACTAAATTTCATTATTCACCGTTTGAATGGTTAAATCTTTTATTCACTAAGATCATTTTACTTCTCATTTTCATTTTATCTACTAGTCTCACAAAATAGAAAGTTACCCAAGTACACTCATACATATATATAGTCTCATCATCCCTATATATACACACTAATCCTGCACCCTTAGGTTAAGACCACTTGGTGCAATGTAATAATTATTATTATTACCAAGTCTACTAATTTCACACAATAGCAATATTCACAAGCCCATATATATATATATATATATATATATATATATATATATATATATATATATATATATATATATACTAATTCTGCACCCCTGGCTAAGACCCATTAGTGCACATATCCAGAAAATCATGCATCCCCGGGTTAGCACCCATTAATGCACCTATCAATAATAATTCAGCACCCCCGGGTAATCACCCATTAGTGCGCCTAACAATAGAATATTGCATCCCCGGGTTAGCACACATTAATGCACCTATTAATATTAATCCAGCACCCCCGGGTTATCACCCATTAGTGCGCCTAACAATAATCATCCTTGTACCCTCGGGTTATCACCCATTAGTACACTTAATAATAGAGTTTCTGCACCCCCGAGTTATCACTCATTAGTGCTCTTAACTATAATATTACATAATAGGCATACACACATCCTATTGTAATTTATAGGTATTTCTCCAACCTACATATATACTCCCCATACGTATTTAAACCTCATTACTACGTATAGTATAAATAATTAGATTACTATCTCTTTTGTAATCTCCAAGGTACATTCTCTCTATACCGAAATAATTTAAAGTATTCATTCTCACATACTTTTCTCAAAATTCTTTCTTATTTGAATTTACTATATGGTAGTTTCTCTCACTCCAATAAACCAATAAACTCCAAACTGGGCTCTAAGCAAATTCCCAGAAATTTACCCTGTGGTTTGAACTAGAATGACATGTGGCTTGAACCAGAATGACATGTCGTTCGAACCAGAATGTATGTCGTTCGAACCAGAATGAGATGTCGTTTGAACCACTTTGACATGTCGTTCAAACCAGAATGACATGTCATTTGAACCACTTCGTGCGAGATCCCCATCTCGTTTGAACCACTTCACGCGACTTCGCGCGAGATTACACTGTTTGTCTTCTTCACCAAACATCAGCGTTTTTCACCATTTTAAACCTAAAAACCTCTAAGATTTGATTTCGAACAATTCATCATCAATACCCATCAACACCTAACAGGTTATAAATCATTCCTAACCTCCTAGGATCATTAATTCGTCATAAATCATCATAAATATGTAAAATCCCCAAATTAAATCATATGAACCCTAGTTTCCAAATTTTTCAATTACAGAACCTAATCCACCCAGATTCGTTCATCAATATATAATCAAATTCCATGATTAATCCTCTACATACATGAAGGAATTCCAACCACTAATTAAACCAATCCTTAATCGTAATTTAAATCTCCAATTTTCACCAAATTAACATATAAATCATGATTAATTCCACCTATACTAACATGAGCATGATTATTGCTAAAAGAAAGCAAGTAATAAACACTTACCTCGAATATGATGGTCTGATCCGTTGGTGATGTTGGTACATACGCGTTCCTCTCTTCTCGATCTACGCGTTGGTCGTCACGATTATGCAAGGTGGTGCTAATCGAGACTTCTCTCTTGGAAATTGGTTCTCCCTCTCACCCTCCATGGCCGTTCTTAATTGTGTAACCTATTAACCCTAATGGACTTTCCTAAGCTGATATAATTACTCTTAATTTTCGTCCATTAATTTAGCCCAAAAATACAATTTACCATAATGCCCTCTCGGGGTGCCGGTTAGGCCTAAAATCGCCCCGGGACCCAAACTAAACACCCGGGTATACTATGTTGACTATCTCGATCCCCCGGACTCAATGGCGCACTCGAAATCACCATACAAGTTAATATAAATAATTTCTCTTTTTATTCCATTCAATTAGTCCCGACACGACTCACACGCGTGTCAGACTTAAATTATCAAACTGCCGTATTTCTCACTTCTGACAATTTATCAAATATCATAATTCCATATTCAATATCACATAGTAATATTTAATAGTTCATAACAATAAGTATTAACCCTTGTCACGCTAGTTAATAATTATTTTAATCCGGATTAATAACAAATTGATTTTTCACATTTTAATTTAATTAATCCAACAACAATAATTAATCGCATATTTATTCCCATAATAATGATTAATCACATAATTATTTAAATCGTAAAAAATATGGGGTGTTACATACTTCCCCCCTTACAACAGAATTTCGTCCCGAAATTCGAAAAAAGTATACCAGGTACAGACAACTCTGTAAAAATATTGCACATCGCATCCCGACGCTCACAAGTAAGCTACTTCGTACCACCCATATAGTATGCTATCGAATACCCTTAATAATGAACACTTCACATGTGTTTGCTTTAAACTCCAGGTTACCGTGTCATATAGGCTCTTTCCCAAGCCTTTCTTCTTAAGTTTCACTACTTCAACTTTATTTTAGATATTCACTATCTAGCCTTCTACTATTTGCACCTTAGTAGATTTATCCTTTTTTCATATACATACAACTTCGTCTCGTGTCGTTCATACAATTAAATTGGTTGTGCAATATATGTTTCACACACAATATCTACGATAATATCGATCCTTCTCCGATATTTGAAATCATAACTGGTCCCCCACCTTTAACTCTCAAGTAGGACAATGACAAAGTTTACTATGCCATACCTCTACTGGCACTCTGCCCGAACGTGAACTTATAGGAGTTATTTGGACACAAACTCCACTAGTGGAAAGTACAATTCTAGTCCTCCCCTAAGATCTCAGGGTCCACATATTTTTTTTCTCTCTCCCACATCCGATTAGACCGCTTGTCCTGCCCATCCCTCTGTGGGTAATAAGTCGTACTCAATCGCATCTTAGTACCTATAATCTCCCCATATCAGCTACATGAGAAGATCCTTGGGGATACTCTTCCATTCTCGAGTGGAAGAAGTCCCTACCGGTTTCGAATTGTCCGCCCTTTTTCTAACAGTTAGTTGACCCACTGCAGAGTAACTTTGAAGGTTACTCTACATTAAACCCATCACCACTGTTGTTTGAATCCTGATACATTTTATACTCTCTTGAATAATTTTCAACTTATCTTGAAACGTAAGTCTCTCACAAAACATCGTGAATAAGCTCCGGCTTACCCGACTACATGTTATCGAATTCACATGCTAATCACAATCCACTACCTGATTCAATCCCTTAGGGCGCCCATACACCCTATACCTCACGCATCATTATACAAAAGACATAAAATTTTCTTACCTCAATTCTTGCACACTCGGTATGCTGATGTGGTAGGGGTTCACTCAACCGCCTCACTAACCATAACTTAATCAATCCTTCAATGGTATCATTGCTCTATTCAGAATGATACTGAGACTAGGCGACTCTATTGGCCTTAAGTCATAAACGAATTATTAACTCTCAATTATATCCTCCTATAGGTACAATAACCAATATACAAAACTTATGTACTATCGGCCAAACTTCTCTCCAACTCCCGACGTTCACTAGTTTCACGCGTGGGATGTCTCGCAAAGCGAAATCCAAATAAGGAACCCCCCGATACACTAATATCTAACCTAACCAGTTGTCGAGGTCCGTAAAACCTTCGGTACATACTATGTACTTTCCCATAAATTGTGATATAAAATTTTACTCGTTCACTCTCATGTCCCTAACATGAAGCATGGCGCCCACACTATCCAAAGTACTTGGCGCTATAGATATATAACGAGCTATATTTCGCCGCTCGATAAGAACACAATGTATTCTAAGTCTTAACAGACAAATAAATCCCTATGCTCGGGAATCGCATATAATTAGACACTATACTCGCTAAGGTCTATAATACCATAAAAGTTTCATATATATATATACATATCTAGGCCCAACCCTATTTCAGGTGGCGCCGCACAAAACTAAGATCACTCCTCCCGGAGTATCCGACACGATAGTCATATCACTACATTTTTACTATCGTTTAACCATACGGTAATTAATCACTACACATTACCATAATAATCTCTACTAAAGCTGACTCAGAGCAGTAGTAAATTATAACAACAAGACATATTCTTAGGGCCCACCCGATTTATTCACGGGAAATCATCAAAATGCCCTGCTAACAACGAGAAATACGTTTGTCACAAGACTATTTAAAACTAATGTTCCCACTAAACTCGACCCGCACGCGAAGTTTAGGGTCTCCAATTTACATAAAAGTTGCGGCACACCCATGTCACTAGAATCTATCCTTTACTCACAAGTAAGAAGCAAAACCTCACCACTCTCTCCAAATCACAGGGTCTCAGCACGTGGTTGCCATCACGACCCATGAACATCTGCAATCACCAGACATTCTAGGATTTCATACTATAGTTGTCCCCTCTCACCATGGACAATTTATTCCATATTGTGGATTTCACACCCATTATTAAAACGTTGGCCCAAACTCTTCCGCCTCAATTATAGATTTATAAAACTCCCGTTTACATCCCGGGTCCCGTAGACTCTAACATACTGTATGATACTATTAACGAGGACTCTACTGGTCCAGCCTGAACCCATCATTCTCAGGTTGTAAATTTCCTGGGCCTAATTCTCTTGACCCCAAATTCTTTAGTTGGAAGTCTCGCTCCTCCAGTCGTTATGCTTAACTGGCACGGTTTACCATTTCTAATATCTTCGGTAGACCACATTTAGTGGGAGGATGCCATCCTTATTCAACCTCTAAATGTCCTCGTCTCTATATTGGAATAAAAAAATATCATCCGCACCTTCTAATAAGGATAGTTTGAGCCATCAAATAGGGGAGGCTGGGTAATGGAACTTCCCTCTCGGTTAAAATCCATCACTAAAACCCTAAGCACACTAAAACAAGATCAACACGGTAATTTAGTGTACTACCTTGATACCGATTTGAAAACACTAGTGCCACAGTTCTACCATATTTTAATTTTAATTTAATTAATTAAGTGAGTGAGAAATTAACCGATTTTAAACTTTTCATGGATTAACAATTATTGTGTAAACAACTAGTCCCGTTTTATCTTTCCAAAAACAAGCATCTAGGTGATATAGCAAGAATAAAAAAATCAATCACACAATACTGGAGTGTACGAAGAAAATTCACAATTAAAAAATACTCGGATAACATAGCTTACATAAGTCGACTATGATATAGTTCTCATAGAAGGACGAATTTGAATAGTCACACACTCAAGTCCTTTAAGCCTTGATGAACTCTTCGCTCCTTGAACCTTCTTCACAGTCACCCTCGCACTTTTCTCTCTCTGATATGCCCAAAGTGCACCCTTGCACTCAGAGACACTAACCTCGGCCAGTCTCACAGCCGAGTTGACAAGAAGCTTATGACAACCATCAGCAAATTTGTCACCCCTCATACACCAACCTCAGCTCTTCATCAGTCGAGGTCATCAGAGTCTCACGGTCTCAATCAACTGCTAATGTCATCATCAGCATCAGTCGATGTTACAGCTACCTCATACCTATCCTCGGCCTGCCCTCCTAGCCGAGGTCATCATGATTAGAGATAAGACAAAGAAACTACATCTAACTGCACCAACCTCGTACTCGTCCAGGCCGAGGTTATATCAGTCAAGGACCTAGGGCTGAGCATTTACAAGCACATGTAAGGTTTGGAATACGTGGACAAATCAGTTATAACCGAATCATTCCCACCACGTGAGGTAATATTGAGGTCATCATTATCTACATAAGATCAACCATGTGTCATTCTCATACTGGTTCGATCCTCATGCACATGCTCATTGCATGGTTGGGGGGGTACATTACAGCCCCCAAGCACTATATATAGAGGTCATCCTCTGCCTTGTACAAGGATCCATAAATACAACCCTAGCTAAAACTCTGTTGGTTTACATAGTGTAGAGAGAAAGCTTGAGAGATTGTATCCATGGCCATTATTGCCTTCATGTAGTGAAATTACTCACACACTCTTAGTGGATGTGGGACAGATTGGCTGAACCACTTATGTACTAGTGTTCATCCTTTTTTTCTCACCTCATTCTTTTATAGATTCACTCTTATGCTACCATTGTTATCATTAGTTTGAGCTTTTCAACACCTTACCTGGTGGTGCTATTTACAACATCATCATCTTGGCACCGTCTGTGGGAATGAGAAGATTCATCTCTTCCTTTTTTGCATTTTAACCTCAAAGGAGACTCTGGTGGTGAACCAGGCCTCATCCTTCGCGTGAAGTTGTGTCACCATTGAAAGAGGTCCTTTAAGGTATCAAGCTCTCTAATATTTTCATTGCAAGATCTCTAGTCCTATCGTATGGCACCTGAGTTACCACCACATCCTCCACCATCTGGTGTTGGAGGACCTAGTTCCAATGAGGTACCATCCCAGTCCGAGATGGTTGAGGTGGCAGCAACCTTGAAGTCCTTGGCTGCAATGCAATAAGCAATGCAGGAGCAATTTGCCCAACTAAGCCAAAATATAATAAAACCACCTGGGGTCTCACCAGAGATGATTACTCCGGCAGCTGTTCAACCACATCCTGAGGCCAGCGGACCACCCCTGGCACCACAAAAGACCAACCTACTCCTCAATAAAGGAGGGATGTTGCTAACCCTAGGCGTTTATGCTTGGTAAGTATGACGATATTGAGGCGAAGAATGCTCCAGCAGACTGTTGGGAACCATATAAGGTCTCAAACAACACTGTACGTCCTATACAGCAAAGCCGTGTCAGTGTGAAAGATGAGATGGTGATGAACAATAAAGAGGGTTAGCTTTTAATCGCTTAAGCAGAGGGTCGGCCTTTGAAAGGCTTAACCCAGTTCATGATATGAGGCAGAGGCTATCCAGGTCAAGGAGCGTAGCTGGCTCACGAAGGGGAGGTGATGAACATCAACCTCATCATGACTGACCCTTATATGGTCGAGACTGTGGCCAAGGGTAGGTCAATAACCGACGTTGTGCAGCAGTTGGGGAACCCTCAGTCCACCCCTTGGAGGTGGATGGGGACAACCTTGTCCAGGCCGACGTTGCTCAACCATGGAATGACTCCATTTAACGGCTGAAGGAGAAGATAGGTAACCTCATAAAAAGCCGAGACCCACTACAAAGGGGATTCTCAGAGGGCTCCCCATTTATGGTAAGGATTGTCAACTTTCCAACCCCTCCTAAATTTAAACCACCAATGGTGTCTCCCAAGTACGATGGAAGTACCAACCCAGTGCATCATATTGAGATGTATCATTCTGCAGCAGACATTTATTCAATCCATGGTGTGATGAGGTGACGAGCTTTCTCAAGCACTTTGATAGGGGCTGCACTTATCTGGTTCACTTCTCTCCCTAAAAATTATGTTGAGAGCTTTAAGGGTTTGGCCGAGTGGTTTATACACAACTTATGTTTTGGGGTAAAACCTCAAAAGAAGATAACCCATCTACTCTATGCAAATCAAGGCAAGAATAAAAGCCTCAGAGCTACATCGTAAGGTTCAACAAGGAAAAGTTAGAGGTTGAATATTATGAAGAGAATATAGCCATGATAACCCTCATTGGAGGACTTCAGAAGGGAAAGCTACTCTAAAAGCTTGCTGAAGATCCTTCGAAGTCTATGGCCGAGCTGTTAGCAACAGTTGGAAAGGTCATAAATGTAGAAGAATCAATGGATGCAAAGTATGATGATGAAAATGGAATTAGCAGTGGGAAATTTCAAAGGAAGACGAACGGAAAGAAGAGGGCTGTAGATGACAAGTTTGCACACTATACTCCTCTAACTGTGAGCTATGAACACATCCTCAATGAAATAAAGAATGACAGGTGTAGACACCTCACTCTGTTACCCCTAACTCTCCTTAGGTCCCTAGTACCTCCACTCACCATCGCAAACCCATGTCACGTCCCGAGTACTGACCTGGAAGCCATCGGGCACCCCCCCGGCTCAGTTTGACCCAAACGTCAAACTCCTCATCTCGACTGAGACTCAATTAATCTTTGAAGAGCACTGAATACCCTTTCTAACGGTCTACCTCATGCTCCATTCCGACTTACCATGCGAACGAACGATCCGTTTGCGTCCAAAACCTGACCTAGAGGCCATCGGGCGCCCCCGGGCTCTGTTGACCCATGTCAACCCTTCAGCTTGATCGAGGCTGAATGAATCTTCGAATAGAACTGAATACCCTTTCAAAAGGTCCATCCCGTCCGTAATTCTGACTTTCCATGCGGACGAACGATCCGTTTGACTTCGGGAAGCCACCGAGCGCTTCTCGAGCCCGGTTGACCAAAGTCAAATCTCCAAACCGGGTCAAACTCTTTGGAATGTCAAATTACATCTCCTAACCTTTCCAAAGGTATGCCTTGTGTGCGATTCGGACTTACTATGCGGACGAACGATCCGTTTGCGTCCGCACGATTCCCCGTCCAATGGACCGACAAACGATTTCGAGCCACATTTGATGCAAAGTCAACTCCCGAACTTGGGAGAGGTCCAAAGGACTTTCGAAGGTCTCTGAATTAACTTTCCAACGGTATTCCCCGTACGCGATTCTGACCAACGGTTTTCCCTCGGCGACCAATTTTCCAAAAAAGCCTGAGGCGCACTGCCAAATGGCAGGTCCCAGACCCTGCCTATCGGCACCTGCCGATAGGCAGTGGCATGGCAGGGACGATCGGCAGTCCCTTGGGCCTATAAAATGAGGCCTTGGACTTATTTTCAAGGGGAGCCCAGATCTAATAGAAATCTCTCTGAACGAATCCTAGAAACCTCTCTCGAAGGCAGCGTGATTTCAACTTCCAAATCCCTTTTTCATTTCCACTTTTCATCATCCCTTTCATCAAAATTGAGGAATTAACCACTCTCTATCATCATCCAAGCTCAAGGGCTTCTCTCTAACGTTCAAGATCAATCTCAAGGTCTTCAAGAAGGTCCAACTTTCTCAAACTCTCTCTTAAATTCTCTTGAATTCCCAATAACTTGTATTCTTACTTAGCACTTTTATAATCTCATCCCACATACCATAAATACACTTTTTATCTGGTATTATTGCACATCTCCTATTTTCATATAAATAAAAACCCCAAAAACAAGAAAAAGAGGGTTTGCTCATAAATTCCAAATAGGGATTCTCACACTTTTTCCACACTTTTCTCACAACTAAAACACTTTTTCTACACACACACACACACTTACAAACAAGAGATTTCTCCATTTTGGATTTATGGGTTAAACCCCACCCCTCACTTTACATGCGAACTACTTGGACTTTGATGCCTTTATAGGCTACGTAGGCATCTCAGGATAAAACTCGATACTCGAGTCCTTTCTCTCACTTTTTCTCTCATTTTCTATTTTCTCTAAATCCATTTTTCTTACATTATTAGTCTTAGTAACGTATTACTCCATGTGCGTTATCGTTCTCTTATAACGATCAACGTAGGGGTAGCCGCGTAAATCTTATTTTTCTAATATTACTTTTATATCTTCCTACGGATGACTCGCTTTATCTTTTCCATGATACAAGTCAAAGATTCCTACCTCCATTCTACATATATACACTTGCACACATCTCACGGGGGGAAACATAAAGGAAATAGCAAATATCCATGAGAGACCGAAAGGGCGGAATGGGTGCCCAACACCTTCCCATTTCGTAACTAAGCCTCCGAACCCTTTTCGAATCATTTTGGTTTCGCACGCACCAGTATGTCTTTGGAAGCCATCTTTCGGGGTGGATTTCTCTTTTTACTTTGTCTGTTTTGAGTAAAATAGACTGGAGACTCTGAATCTCTCTATATTTTTCACACCTCACAAAATCGACGCCGGCTGAAGCACTCTTCCGAGAGGGGATGCACGGGACCCGAAGGATCCTTCCTCCCTCCGCGACGGGGATCGGGGATGGCCAAAGTGGCGACTCTACTGGGGACTTTATTTATTTTGAAGGCTTGACTCTATTTACATGGATGCTATATTTTTCCCCCATATCTGCATGTTCCCCTTTTTCATATGTACCCCATGCTTATGCTTATGTTCACACACTTGTAGAAAATTCTCCATGTACACTTCACACCACGTGCACCTAGGATCACATGTATATCCCCATGTTGCACGCATCACCCATCCACACTTGGTGTACCTTTTGAGGTACTTGTCCTTTGTTCTCGATTTATCATAATCAAAGAAAGGCATTCTCATCATAAGATACTAATAAGAGAATCATGCATGATTCACACGACATCACCAAAGAGCATTGATATTGACCAAATTTTATCCAGTAACTGGAGGGTCACTTCGTGATGGGCGCTGGTCCGACAGGTCGCAGTTAGCCTAAGCGATATGACTCTCACCTTCCATTGGCCAAGTACCTTTGACGTATATCGAACGGTTCCCCCGCATCGTACCGCTTGACCGAAGTCATGATGGGAGGTATATCACAGGGAATTCATTCACGTACGCCGAGTATATCGAATTCTCTCTCACACGTACCATCCCCATGAGGTATATGGTGAGACAATTCACGTACACTCAGGTATATCAAATGGCTTGTCCACACGTACCGATTGCCCGCAAGAGCAAGACGTATATCTTGGAAGCCACGCCAAAGGGGGGAACCCATGCCGATTCACCCAACCAAACTGCATACCCGCATATAGGTGTCAAACCTAGGACACGCACTTTAGATTGCCGGTTTCAACTCGAAACTCTGCCGAAATTCCGAGTCGATCTTTCGCCCAATTTCTGCGCATTTTTAAAATGGGACTCTGTCCGCGAGCCTGGTTACAAGTCCAAACATAGCTTTGCATGTATTAAAACCCCACTTTTCCAGGCTCGGGTCCCATCCGACATTGCATTTAGGAGAATTAAATACAAGTGAGAACATAATAATCATAATAATCATGCTGAGTTCCGTCTCCAAAAACGTTTCTCCCTTTTTATCAAAAATCCAAAAATAATCTCTTCCCCTTTTCTCAAAAAATAAATCTCATCCTGCGCCTTCTCAGGTTGATTGCACGCCCTTGGCTTGCCTCCCTATTGGCTTAGGTCTTCAGTCAAATCACCCCAGAGTTTCATCCGTTCCTCTACCACTTATTTCGAATTCGAAATCCATCCATCTTCCATAGAGAATGCAGATCAAGCACCAGTCATACAACCGGATCTACTAACAGTCCTAGTTCAGCTCATGGCCAAGATTGACAACCTCCAAGCTGAGGTCCGAGAAATGCAACGAAACCAAGTTCCTATTCCTCAAGAACCCGAGGCCCTATTCCCTCCTGCTATGGGTCCACCCTAGCCCATTTGGGTCCTGGAAGAATATCAGCACACTCCGCGTGCCCCTCCTGCTAATGGGCCGTCTCCTGTCCAGCTTCTAATGCCAAGCATTGCCCAGCCTGTGGTCGCTGATCCAAAGGAGGAGGAGTTGAACAAAGTCAAAGAAGATCTTAAGATGCTCACCAAGAAATTCGACCAGGTCCGAATCTCTGGGAATTACATGGACTACACCCATATGTCTCCTTATCCTAAAACGAGGTTACCCGAGAAGTTTAAGATGCCAAATATTGAGAAGTTCGGGGGGAGTGGTCCCCCGATTGTTCATCTTTGCAGTTATCATCGTTCCATGACTCTACGAGGGGCTTCAGAAGAAGTGATGGCCCAATTATTTCAGCAAACTTTGAAGGATATTGCCCTCCGATGGTTTTTATCTCTTGAGGAATCCAGAATCCGTAGTTGGGAGGATGTAGCCCGAGAATTCATGTCGCAGTACAAATACAACGAAGAGCTCGAGGTCACCCATCGTGATTTAGAGCTGCTCAAACAAAACTCTGGAGAATTAGTCAGTAACTTCATAGCCCGATGGAGGGAAAAAGTAGCTACCATGACCAATCGGCCATTTGAGGAAGAACAAGTCAACATAGTAAAGAAGAATTTCTTGCCCCATGTTCGAACAACCATGGGAGGACAATACTACCCCCACTTTCGAGCTCTCAGGGAAGAAGGGGTAGAAATCGAGGAAAGTCTTGCCAAAATAGAAGTTGAACCGAAGAAGGTGTCCGGACAGTTCGTCCCCAGAAAATATGACAAGCCTGCTAATGCTACGGTCTCAACCATCAACAACATCTCTCAACCAACCACATCATGGGCACCAGAAAGACGCCCTGCCCCCGTTCGAAGGGAATACACTGAGCTTCATGCTCCACTCTCTAAAGTTTACCAAGCCCTGTTAAGCCGAAACCTTATAAAGCCCATGGATTCACGTCCATTACCCAATCCACTTCCCAGAAATTTCAAGACCAATGCTCATTGCTCCTTTCACCAAACAGCTAGCCATACCACCGACCAATGCTTCCACCTTCGAAACATAATCCAAGATCTCATTGACCAGGGTACCATCGCCCCACCAGCCAATCCTAAACCAAACACTACTCATAACCCACTCCCAAATCACACCAATTCCATCTTCTTGGAAGAAAACCCAAATTTTGATCTGTCAACCCAGATCACACCCTTATACCCTCCTAAACCCCTTCAACTTTGCCCATATTTCCTCCTACACCCTACTAGCCCCGCTGATCTGGCACTGTCACTCCTTACCAGAGCGTGCATCACTTTCCGGACCTGTTCTGAAAGTGGAAATATGGAATTACCAGATGTGTTGAACCAACTCCTAGAGTTCGGGCTGAAATTTCCCTCACAGATGATTATCGACTGCCAGAGGTTCAGTACATTATTTTTGGAAGCACGGAAATGGGCCCGAGAATCAGATAGGTGGATGGTACCAACCGACGAAGCCTGCTTAGATGATGTTGTCTGGATCATGACGAAAGCATTCAGGCAAACTAATAACATTTGCGGTATCACTGAGTTACTTGACACTTTGAAGCTGCAAGGGCACCTGGTCCCTTCACCCTTACACATACCCACAGAATGGGAAGACCTATATGAGGAGGCCGTTGAAGTCGTGGAATGCATTGACTTCACAAGGGAAAACAAAATTGTTTCCATCGAATGGGGGGAAGAATTCGAAGATTCGAGCGAAGAACAAGTTTCAGAAAGAGCTGGCCCAGTAGCTGACTTATGTGGGATGATATCATTTGAAGAACTCATCAGAGAAATAGATAAGGTGGCAGAACAACCTGAGATTGATGAGGAAACTGGATTTAAGTTTTTCCCTTCTTCAGTAAATCACATGACCAGGTCTGGGAGACATTACCAAGTTCCCAACTCACTACCAGTAAATGATAGGGGGAAGGGAGTTGAAGACCTTCCTATGCCGAAAATGACCCTCGAGGAGAGCAAGATCCTCGATCAACTGAAGAAAACTCAAGATAACATCACTCTATGGGGGCTTTTCATGTCTTCCCAGCTTCACAGAAATGCTTTAATCAAATTACTCACTGGACCTATAGTTCCTCCTTCTACCACACCAGCAGAAGCGGTGAACCTGGTCGGATCCTTGACCTCTACCCGAATGCTATCCTTTTTTGAAGAGGAAATCCCTAAAATTGGGATAAATCACAATCATGCACTCAACATCTCCGTCGAAATTATGGGGAAGGTGGTACCAATTTCTTTCATTGACAACGGATCCGCTTTGAATGTCTGCCCACTGAGAACCTTCAAATGTTTAGGTCTGAAAGAAAGTGACCTCGCTCCAACCTCCGCTGCCGTGCGCGCTTACGATAATACCCGTCATGAGGTGATGGGATCCATAAAACTTGTAATAGGGGCCGGTCCTATAAGCCCTGTCGTCGAATTCCAAGTCATCAATATCCCAGCTTGTTTTAACCTGTTGCTCGGACGACCCTAGCTCCACAGTATAAAGGGTGTCTCTTCCTCATTTCATCAGAAATTGAAGTTCTTCGCTGATGGGCGATTCATCACCATCTTGGGTGACGACGGTAATGCCGAGGGAGCAGGCACCAGCAGTCTAATTCTTGAGATACAACATGGGTCAAATGATATGCTCCTATTAGGTTTCTGAGTTAAGCCATCCCTACTCCCGGCAGGGGACGGTTTCAAAGAAAGGGTTTGTCCAGAATATGATCCTCATGGCAATTTTAATGTGATTCAGATGTTCAGAAACATTCACTTCATGCCCGGGCTGGGGCTAGGACAAAGGCAGCAGGGGATACTTGAGCCCATCGAACTGAAGAAAGCTTTCCCTCCTTGCGGCTTGGGATATCAACCATCAGAACAAGAGCTCAGAATGATCCGCCAGACTCGATCAAAGGGAGGGTTAGACTATGTTCGATCTATCTCAGGTGATTCCTTAAGTGGACGATTCATCAAAGAGGGCGAGGATTTCCCCTTTTGCGGTTTTCCAGAACCATGGTACGACCACACAGACAAGAAAATGAAGCCTGGAATGGAGATCTTTTTCCAAGATAGCTACCCATGGGCCGAAAGTTTCTAACACCCCGTACAACCGCTTATCAAAGATACTGAAGAGACTGAAGAAAGTGACTCCGAAGATTCCTTCAACCTGCAGACACTGGGGCTGGCACTCTGCAGGGTTCATTCAGGCACTACATCACTGGACCCCTCTCGTCTAATCAAAGCTGCTGATACACCTCTCCTCAACTGGCATGCTGCGCCAGTTCTATCTCTTGAAATCTCCCCCAACCCCAATGTTTACCCTATTTCTTCTATTGTTGTCCATCCTTGCTCAAATGTAATCGAGACCTCTTTTGACGAGGTTCTCAATGTTGTTTTTCCTATCAATGAAATAAACAAAGATTTTGAGTATCTTGTTGTGCCTTACATTAATTTTTTAGATTCTAATCAAGCTTTTGATGACGATGATTTTGCAAATGAACAATTCTCAACTGATCTAAATAAGGTTAATAATAAACAACATAACCGCGTTCAAGTTAATGAAGAAGAGACTGTTGTTATTAATCTCGGTTCTAGTAGCCAACTGCGTGAGATTAGGATAGGGTCCACCCTTGACGAGCATGAGCGCGCACAACTCGAAGAATTGCTAAAGGAGTTAGTGGATGTCTTCACATGGTCCTACGACGACATGCCCGGTATTGACCCCGAAATAGCTCAGCACGAGATCCCCACTCTCCCCGTTGCTAAGCCAGTTAAATAAAAATTAAGAAAACTTCGTATCGAATGGTCGCTTAAGGTCAAAGAAGAGGTGATCAAACAGTTGAACGTGGGTTTCATTCGAGTAATCGAATATCCCACGTGGCTAGCCAACATTGTACCTGTACCAAAATCAGGAGGAAAGGTTCGAATGTGTATGGATTATCGAGATTTAAACAAAGCCTCTCCGAAGGATGATTATTCGCTACCCAACATCGACATGATCGTGGACAACACAGCCAATCATGCTCTTAAGTCATTTGTCAACGTATTTTTCGGATACAACCAAATTAATATGCACCCCGACCATCACGAGAAAACCGCATTCATCACCCCATGGGGAACCTTTTGCTACACCGTTATGCCATTCGGTCTCAAGAATGCTGGGGCTACCTACCAAAGGGCTGCCACAACCATCCTGCATGATTTAATTCACAAAGAGGTCGAGGTTTACGTGGATGATATGATTATCAAGTCCAAAACTATAGAAGGTCATGTTCCCGCTCTCTGAAAGTTCTTTGAACGATTGCATCAGTATTAGATGCGACTTAATCCACAGAAGTGCGTCTTCGGCGTTATAAAGGTAAAACTCTTAGGATTCATGGTCAGTGAGAAGGGGATAGAAGCAGATCCCGCCAAGCTGAAGGCCATACTTGAGATGCACCTACCCAAACAGAGAAAGAAGTCTGAGGTTTCCTTGGGAAATTACAATATATCAGCCGGTTCATCAACCAGCTAACCTCCATCTGCGAACCAATCTTCAAGGTCCTCCAAAAGGATTCAACCAAGGTTTGGAACGAGGACTGCCAAGAAGCTTTTGATCGAATCAAACAGTACCTAACCCAACCTCCAGTTCTCATGCCACCACAGCCTGGTCTCCCTTTGCTCTTATACCTAACCATAACCGATACTGCAGCCGGGGCTTTGCTAGCCCAGTACCTTGAAGACTCCCACAAAGAAAGAGCCGTCTATTATGCCAGTCACAAATTGGACGGGTACGAGGTCAACTACACTGCTTTAGAAAAAGCATGCGTCGCGCTTGTCTGGGTCACCCAAAAGTTGCGACACTACATGCTCGCCTTCCCCATCAAACTTATATCCCGAATGGATCCCATCAAATACCTGCTCGAAAAACCCGCCTTATCTAGTCGAATGGCCCAATGGTTGATGCTCCTAATCGAGTTCGATATCGTGTACGTCACATAGAAAGCCGTTAAGGGAAGATCCATCTCTGACTACCTCGCGGATTACCCCGTAGAAGAAACAGATGTCTGGATCTCCGAATTCCCAGATGAAAATGTCCTCTGCACAGCTCAAGACTGCCTCCGATGGAAAATGTTCTTTGACGGCGCTGCCAACAAAAGGGGATATGGCATTGGGATACTTCTGATCATCCCAGATGACTCCCACACTCCTATCGCCATTAAATTAGATTTCCCTTGCACCAACAACATGACAGAATATGAGGCATGCACAGTGGGCCTCAAGGTCTCTCTCGAGAAAGGTATTCAATACCTTGATGTATATGGGGATTCTCCCCTTATCATCGGTCAAGTGCTCAAAAAGTGGAAGGTCAAGGATGAAAAGCTCCAACCCTTTCATGCCCAATTAGAAGAGTTGGCCTCCCAATTCTGAGATATCACCTTCCATTACCTACCCCGAGCAAAGAATAACCTAGACGATGCTCTCGCTACTTTGGCTTCCATGGTCGACATGCCCAAGGGAATAATAATGACCACCTTCCAGGTTTAAAATCAAGACAAACCTACCCATTGCTACCACATTGAGCTTGCCACCACAGAAGATCCTGAACTAGTCAATTACTGGTACTATGATATTTGGTGCCTCCTCCGGTACGATAGGTATCCAGAGGGTTCTAACAAGAACGACCGAGCTACCCTCCGAAGGCTGGCCGCTCAGTACATCATCTATCATAAAGCACTACTCAAGAGGAATTTCGATGGAACTCATTTGCACTGTATCACAGGGGCTGACATTGAAAAGATAATGCAAAAAATCCACAGCGGGGAATGCGGGCCCCACATGAACGGTCACATACTTGCCAAGAAGATCATCCGACAAGGCTACTACTGGACCACCATGGCCCAGGATTGCACCGCCTATGTTCGGAGATGCCCTAAATGCTAACAGTTCTCCAATCTTCAACACTTGTCTCCGCGGGAATTATACAACATGACTTCTCCCTGGTCGTTCTCCACCTGGGGTATCGACATCATAGGGAAGGTTTCACCAAAAGCGTCAAACGGGCATGAGTTTATCCTTGTTGCTATCAATTACTTCACCAAATGGGTCAAAGCTGAGTCATACGCAGTATTAAATGCCAAGAAGGTGGCCAAATTCATCAAGAAAAATATCATCTGCCGATATGGGGTCCTGCACGAGCTAGTGTCGGATAATGGTTTGCACTTCGAGGCAGAAGTCACAAAAGTTGTCAACGAATATGGAATTCAGAGTCACAAATCTTCTCCCTACCGACCTCAGACCAATGGTGCAGTTGAAGTCGCCAATAAAAACCTCAAAACCATCATCAGCAAGATGACCGAAAATTATAGGGATTGGGCCGATCGGATCCCGTACGCCCTCTGGGGCTATCGAACCTCTACTGGGGCTACCCCTTACTCCCCGGTCTATGTCATGGAAGCAGTCCTACCTGTGGAGCTGGAAATACCCTCGCTACGCGTCATGCTCGAAAGAAAGGTTAGTGAAGAAGACTGGAGCCAAGGCCGTCTTGATGAGATGACCCTCCTAGATGAACGGAGATTAAAAGATCTTTACCACATACAAGGGTATCATCGCCGAATAGCGAGATCGTTCAATAAGAAAGTCAAGGACCGCGACCCTTTCGGACACTTTGGCGCACTCGAAATGACCATACGAGTGACTTATAAATGAATTATTTTTTTATTTTATTAACTTGTGCCCCGACACGACTGACACGCGCGTCCCGACTTAATTTCCATAACTGTCGTATTATTCGCTCGCGATAATTAATTCATAATTACATTTTACTTTACTCACCTAAGTAATATTCAACATAATTCACGTCAATAAATACTAACTCTCATCCGCTAGTAAATATTTATTTAAATCCAAATTAATTGTAAATAAATTCCCCATTTAGGTTAATTAATACCACAATTAAAAATCATTCAAATGACAAAGTATTACATACTTCCCCCTAATGACAGAATTTCGTCGCGAAATTTGAAAAAAAAAATAATTGTATACCTGGCAAGAATAACTCGAGATTCTTTTCACGCATCTCGTCCTCGCGCTCCCAGGCAGACTCCTCAACATTATGATGCCACCACTAAACGCGTACCAACGACACTACTTTTGACCTCAGTTTCCTCTCGCCGCGGTCTAGGATCGCAACTGACCTTTCCTCATAGGAACTATCAGGCTATAGAACTATTTCCTCTGAAGAAATATGAGTGTGGGCCAACTCATCTGGAAGACATCTCCTCAATTAAGAAATATGGAGCACGTCATGAAACTTATGCAAGTGCTCCCGCAACCCAAGACTGTAAGCCACTGGACCAATCCGTTCAATAATAGGGAATGGCCCTACATACCTCAGTGCCAATTTCCCTTTCTTCCCAAACCTCATCACCCGCTTCATCGGAGATACTCGTAACAACACCTGATCCCCCACGTTGAACTCCCTAAAGAACCTCTTGGCATCAGCATAGCTCTTCTGTCTATCTTAAGAAACCCCAATACGTCTTCAAATAATCTCAATGTTGGACGAGGTATCCTGAATCACCTCTGGCCCAAGTAGCTTGTTGTCCCCCACCTCTAGAGAACATGCTAGAGAAGGCCTACCATATAGCGCCTCCAATGGAGCCATGGCAACAGTAAACTGGTAAACGCGACCAGTGGAAGATATGTAATACCCCGTAATTTTATGGCTTTTAATTATGATATTATTGATTTTAATTATGAGATTAAATTAAATGAAATTTCTTTTAATTGTGAGATTAATTAAATTAATTTGGGATAATTAATTTGAAATTAATTCGAATTTAAATAACTAACGAGACGAGAGTTAGTATTTAAATATGATTATAATGTTGAATATTACTGAGTGATTATGATAATATGTGATTATTGAATTTATTAAAATTATCGTGAATTGAAAATACAATAATTTCGGTAATTAAGTTGAGACACGCGTGTCAGTCGTGTCAGGATCCAATTTAATGGTTTTAAAAGTATTTTATTTTATGTCATCAGTATGATCATTTTGAGTGCACCAATATGACCGGAAGGGTCGAGATAGTCAGAAAACACTAGTCAGGGTTTAGTTTGGGTCCCGGGGCATTTTTAGGCCTAACTGACAACCCGGGAGGGTATTTTAGTCATTCCTATTTTTGGTGAATAGTGACCTATGAAAGTACGTGATATTTATCGACCAACACTTATGGTTATTAGGTCCATTCTTTGTTAAACACAAGAGAGAGAAACATGATAAGAAAGAAAGGGTTTCAGGAGAATTCCAAGGGTTTCCATGGCAAAACAACCATCAGACACCACCACCATTGCCGGATTTGTGACGAAAAAGAGAGGGAGAACCAACCAATACCGTCACCAACGGATCAGAACTTCTAATCAGAGGCAAGTGATTTATCTTGCAAAGATTCGAAGCATATATTTTACATGATAGCTTAAATTTGATGATTTATAGTAAATAAGTGAATTGATTGTGAAAATGGAGAATTAAACATTGAAAATGGGTAGGCTTCATGTAGATAAACTTCTGGGCATATACTAGTTATGAAACCATTATCCATGCGTAGGGAATTTTGAATTTATGTTGAGTTATGTGACGATCTTGAAGGAAATAGAAGAAATAGGGTTTTTATGAAAATTGGGTGTTTTGATCCAAGAAACTGATGACCCATGATGATTTAATGATTCTAATTCGTTAAAGATTATGCTAATATGTTAAGAGGATGATTAGTAAAATTTCTTGGGAGTTTGGGACATTGTAATGAAGAATTTGAGGTGTAAAAAGGAACAAACTCGTAACTGTTGAAGAGAAATCTGGGCAAATACCTGCTTGATCGATCGATCGATCCAAGAACGTCGATCGATCGATGATCGATCCTTTTCTTCGATCAATCGACCTCTCCTGATTTTTGGTAATTATTTTCCTTTAAGGTTTAATGAAAATCCCAAGGCCGATGATGATGCTTAAGGTGATTAATTTAATATTGTGGGACTTAGTTAAGGTCAGTAGGGTCTTAGTTGATGCCCAGAAAAATGGTTTATCTTATGGAATTTAATGCTATTGCTTACAAGGGTCTACTGAGTGAGGTACGGTTAGAAATCATTTGAATTGAAACTATAATGGGAATGGGTGATGATGTAAGGATAATAACAGTAACAGAGGGACTTTAAGTTACAGAGATAACATTAGAAACTAATAGGAGACGTAGTAACCTTTTGGGATAGGTTTAAGTACTCATATTGATACGACAAGAGAGTTATCAAGCTAAATATATATTATGTATGATGTTTGGGATAAAATTGCTACGTACGAGACTTACTAGATGGAATGTGTGAACACCTATATTGAAATATGATTACTTAGGTTGTGTGAATGCCTAGTGTATGGATTTATTATGTGTATGACATACCTACCATACTTGCTATCACGGGAGGTTGGTTTTCTAAAAAGGGCCATATTATCTTTGTGTGACTTCGGGGGGGATTTAGATTTGTACCTTAAGGACATAGGACTGTGAATGACTTATTTGTGAGTTGATAAGTAGCTGACCATGGGAGCGTAGGTATGTGCGTGACCCATGGGTATGTGAACTATGTTCGTGTGTGATTTGTATTGAGACGGTTCTTGAGTGATTCAGAACACCTGATCCTTATGTACGTGATGTACATGGATTTGATATCAGAGTATGCGTGCCGCAACTTAGCCTAGGGCTTCCATATATGTATGTATGTACTAAGAGTGATTTATATACGTACTTGTGTTTTGTTTAATGTTTCTTAGTAGATGACAATAACTAAGATACTTGAATGGGCTAAGAATGTGAGAATTTAATTAACACTTGAGATAAGTAATTTAATGAATGTGAATATGGTTTATGAATATGACTTGTTTGGGTGTTACGAGTAGATACCCTATGTTAGAATGCGAAAGAAGGAGTGGTATAGACTAGTTAGTTAGCAGCATAACTAGGATGGGTTAAGGGAATACGTTAGGCGTGAACATTAGTTGAGAGGTGAGAAACTCATGTGAGAGTACGCAACTAACATGTTTATAATATGTGTTGTTTAATTGTAATTTAAACACTTTCTATATTTTTAAACTATTTTCACCTCAGGCTTTGACCCGTTTTCTTCTGAATCTATTTTGTTTAGTAAAAATATTTTTAGGTGCCCAGCCACAGGGACGCCAAGCATAGGAGTTCCATTCTGATGACGTGTTGTAGCTACTGTGGAAGCTACATGATCTTGGTATTAGACGACTCCACATTTATCCTTGGTTACTTCAGGGTCATTCATATCAGTTAGGTTATGGTTCGCATTCTTATCTAGAGATTGTAGATACAGACTTTCATTGTTTCAGATGTTGGTTTATTTAGACTCTTGTATCGCGATTTTATTTACTCTGGTATCATTATCATTGGAGTATTTACTCCATACTTCGTTTATTTCATTTCGTTGGTTATTCATATGAGATTGTTTATGCGATTGATGGTTGCTGATTTAATTATTTCGTTATTATTAATTTGATTAATAAAAATTTGGCATCTCACTTTTTTAAATATTAGGTGGCTAGTAATAAATTAAATGTTTTCGACAGTGATGCTAAGACTGAACCAACTGGATATTCTGTATTAATTTCATAAAGGAGTATTTTCTTGGTATTTAATTAGTCATGGTGTCACAAGATATTGCTCCAAGCTCCTGCTAAAATCAATGATGCACATTCGCAATATATCCTCTCACATCTGATTCGTTAGCTCGGTCTGGCCATTAGTCTGTGGGTGATAGGCCAAACTTAATCCTACCTTCGTACCCGTGGCCTCCTGGAAGCTCTCCCAAATTTTGGACACAAAAATCTTGTCCTGATCAGACACAATATCAAGGGGCACCACATGGAGTCTCATTACCTCCGCAATGAAGATCTGAGTGTACTACCCCGTAGTATAATTGGTCTGAACTGGAAAAAATGAGCTACGTAGGTTAGTCGACCCATGATCACCAATATATAGTCGTGTTCCCTCTGTGATGTAGTCAACCTTGTGATAAAATTCATGTAAATTCTCTTCCATTTCCACATAGGGATCTCTAACAGCTGTAGGAGCCCTGGCGGTCTCCAGTGGTCCACTTCTACTAGCTGATAAGTGGCACATTTTGCAACAAACTCGGCGATGTCCTTTTTTATTCCACTCCACCAATACTATCACCTCACATCTTGGTACATCTTATCCCATTCGAGATGTACCATGAATCATGAACCGTGCGACTCCATCATCACTGCATGTCGTAAATCCTCCCCTTCTAGAACTACCAATCTTCCATTGAAGTGTAAGCCCCCATCTGAACTTAAAGAATACGACTCTGTCCTCTTGGCTAGAAGTTGTACAATTTGATCCTGAAAGAACGAGTCTGTTGCCTGAGTTTGTATCATCCTAGTAATGATCTTGGGTGTAACCATCATCACTGATATGACTGAGCGGGAAACCGCATCCTGATGTCCCAGCTCTTTCCATTTCTCCTTCCACACCTCGACCACCTCACTTGCTCAACTACGGCTCAACACGTCTGCTACCACATTAGCCTTCCCCTTGTGATATTGGATATCGGACTGATAGTCCTTCACAAAGCATATTAAACTCCCGCTGTGTGAACAACAACTGCAGTGACTTGTGATATGTGAATGGGCAAATATTATCCCCCCAAAGATAGTGTCTCCATATTCGAAGTGTAAAGACGACTGTCGCTAACTCCAAGTCATAGGTTGGGTAATTCCTCTCGTGAGGATTAAGCTTTTAGTAAGCATAAGATATAGACTTATCCTCCTGTTGAAGCATACCCCCAAGTCCTAGTAAGGACGCATCAGTATACACCAGGTATTCCACTCCTAGACTGGGCAGTGCTAGAATTGGTGGTCAAGTCAGCTTGTCCTTCAGCTCATTAAAAGCCAACTGAAAGGAATCATCCCAGATAAATGGAACCCCTTTGTGAGTCAAATTAGTCAACAGAACCGCTATCTTCGAAAATCCCAAAATAAATATCCTGTAGTATCTGGCTAGCCCTAAGAAACTACGTATCTCTTTCGATGTTGTGGGTTGTCCCCACCCCCTAACCGTTGATACCTTCCCCAGATCTATGGATATCTCGTTCTAAAAAATGATGTTCCCCAAAAACTGAGCCTCTCTCAGTCAGGACACACACTTCTCATATTTTGCATACAACTCATGCTCACGTAGTGTCTAAAAAACCTTCCTCAAATACCCAGCATGATCCTCCTCAGCCATTGAATAAATTAGGACATCATCTATGAAGATAATGACAAACTGATCTAAGAACTCTCTGAACACCCTATTCATCAAGTCCATAAACATAGCTAGTGCGTTGGTTAGCATAAATGGAATAACGTTGAATTCGTAGGATCCAAATCACGTCAAGAAGGCTATTTTAGACACGTTATCCTCTCTGATAAGTAACTGATGGTATCTTGACCTCAAGTCTATCTTTGAAAAGTAGGCAGGACCCCTCAACTGGTCGAATAGGTCATCAATTTGGGGCAACAAATACTTATTATGTATCGTGACCTTATTCAACTCTTGATAGTCAACACAAAATCGTAGCGACCCATCTCTCTTATTTATGAAGAGTATGGGGGGCCCCAAGGCGAGGTACTCCTACGGATGAAGCCCTATCCCAATAACTGCTCGATCTGATCACTTAACTCCCTCATCTTCGCTGGAGCAATATGGTAAGGGGCACTGGCTATCGGTCGAGTGCCTGGCGTTAAGTCTATCACAAACTCTATCTCTCTGTTTGGTGGTAGCCCTTATATGTCCTGAAATACATCAACAAACTCACGAATAACCAAAATCGAATCGAGTGGAATCACCATCTCCTCTATATAATATATATGAGTGGGAGAACCTCCCTTAGGACGAGGCATCGCCTCCAAAAATATCTGTTGACCCGGAACAACGAACACAGTACTACAACTATAGCAATCAATCATGACTGTATACGTAACTATCCAATCCATCCTAATAATAGCATCATACTCAGATATATCTAATACAAGCATATCGACAGGTAAAATAAGTCTCCAAATATCTATACCCATGCCCCGATATATAAAGAATATCAGTGACCCATAGCCTAGTAGAGAATGTACACTATTAATCGTACTATATGTCGCATCTAATAATCCCGTAGCATGTGCAAATCTAGTGGCAATGAAAGAGTGTGAAGCCCGTGTGTCAAATGATATTTGCCCTAAAGTTCCCAGAATAGAAAACATACCCTCAATTGTGGGTTGAGTAAGAGGTACTACGGCCTGGTGGACATTGTAAACACACCCGTATTGTAGGTGTCCATTCTGAACTGGAACTGCTGGAATAGATGGCAAGGCTAGAATATATGATGGTGCTGGGAGGGGGTTTGGAAGATCGATCGTTGGGGCTCTTATTGAGAACCCTGATGCAACTGCTGTGGGTCCCTACCCCTTTTAGGACAATCACGATGTCGGTGGAAATTTTTTGCACATCCAAATCATCTACCACCAAAGTTTCCTCCCTCTGATTCTGCTGTCCTCAGCCCTATTGGTCGTTAACACCTCTCCCTTGGCCCTACTGAAAACGTTGCTGGCCCGCTGACCAGACTGACCCTGATGCCCCCACCTTAATCTTCCATGTCTTTACCTGCAGTCACCTGATGTAAACCTCTTAGTAGGTTCCCCATGATGGGAACTCTGCTCATCCTGTCACTGCTGACCCTGAGCCAGTTGTGACACACTAGCCTAGCGCCATTACCTCCTGTCTGGACTCCCCCACTTTTTTGCGTCCCTTATGACGGATGCAGTGATCATGGTAGTTTAGTAGGGCAGAGTTAAGTACCTCAGTGTATGTACCCATCAAAATATTACCCAAAAGGTTCTGACGAATCCTCCAAGTCAAAGCGTCTATAAACATTTGAATTTTCTTCCCCTCAGTAGATACCTCATCCGGTACCAGATTAATCAATCTCGTAAACTTTTCCTCGTACTCCTTAATGTTCTTCCCTTCCTGGGTGAGATCCAGTAACTTTTTCCTCATCTCAGTCTGAACAATGAAAGGGAAATATTTACGATCGAACCGCACCCAGAAGTTATGAATAGTCATGCTGTCTTTCTCCTCAACAGTGGTAATAGACTCCCACCACTGTAGTACCGCTCCCACTAGCTTAAAAGTATCTAGTATTTGCGTATGAACTTTGGTGCACTCGTACATCCTAGAGTGCCTCCAAATATCTTTCTTCCATTGGCTCGTACCCACAATATCGGAACTCACTGTGAACTCCGGAGGATGTGCCTTCTGGAAGGCATTTCTGACTCGCTCCCAAGAAGAAAGGAACGCATGAGCTGGTACTGGGGTGACCGCCTGTGCCTAGAGTTGGGCCTACTGTACCACAACTAAAGTTGCAATTATCGCTTGTGCTACGATAGGGGCAACCTTCATGACATTCATCGTGCCCTCGGCCGAGGATGACTGGGGCTCGGGTTGGGCATCCCTAGGAGCTCGTTGTGTATGTTTGGGAGGCATCTGAAATGAGAGAGAAGATTCATAAGTCAACAGTAAATATCTCAAAAAATCTGAAGACATAAAATGCGCAATTATTGAATGGAACAATCCTAAATATAGGGCTCTATATCAGAGAAAGATATAGTGGAAGCATAATAAGCTACACAGATCCTAAAGACTCTAGAACCAAATGCTCTGATACTACCTGTGACACCCCGCTTAATTAAATATCGAGTGATCAGTCCTTTATTAAATTTAAATAAGAATATCTAGTTGGAATCAGTCTTAGCATCACCATGGAAAACTTTTATTTATTACTAACCACCTAGTATTTAAAATCAGATGCCAAATTTTATTGATTTTAATTTAGTAAGACATGTAAGAAATTAAAAGACTAATTAAACCTTCACCATCCAATAACAACTCATAAGAATTAAAACATCATAATGAAATAAACTGAGTCTGGAGTAAACACTCTAGTTAAAATCCCAAATACAATAATCTGAATGAACTAAATCTAACAACTGAAAAGTAAATGACTATGTGTAAACTACTATCTCTAAATAAGAACGGGAAAAATGCCCTGACTAAAATGAATGTCTCTAAATGAGTCAAGGATAAATGTGGAGGCATTTAATACCGAGGTATTGTAACTTCCATAGAATCTAAAATACGTTAACTGAATGGAACTCCTATGCTTGGCATCCCTGTGGCTGGGCACCTATAAGTTTTTTTACAAAAACAAAATAGATTTAACAAAAAATGGGCCAGAGCCTGAGTTGAAAATATTTTTAAAAAAACAAGTATTTAAATTGCATAAATACCAGATATTTTATACATGTTAGTCACGTGCTCTCACTTGAAATCTTCACCTCTTAACTATTGTGCACGTCTAACGTATACTTTTAACCCATCCTAGTTATACTGTCCCACCTAACTAGTTTGATTTAAGTCCCTCACTATGATTACTAAGTCATCGTGCCAACTCGTATTACCAGAATAATACATTATTTCATTTTAAATAAATATTAATCGATTCAAGCATTTCTTTACTCGTATAAGTTCCCATAATTCTAACATATTATACCCTTCTCATCTGCTAGGCAACAAGGTAGAATAATAACTGGTACATACATAGACATAACTATCACAATATATATATATATACACTTACAAAGCACCCCAAGACTTAGTTATGGTGACTGCATACTCTGCCATCAAGTCCCAGTATATCACATACTATATGAAGGACTATAGGTTCATAATCACTCGAGAACCATATAAAGCCCAAATCATAAATAATGGAGGTGAATCATAATTCCAAGTAAGGGAGACGCACATACCCACTAACCCCTATAACCGCCGACACTATCACTCCCAGATAGGCTGCACCAAGGTTCTGTGGTTCTAAGGTATAAGTCCATATTCCCTCGATGGGCTCATCAAAATAAGACTGTCCTGGCGCGAAAACCTTCGTGATAGCAAGTAGCGTAGTATGATGCATTATAAATAATAATCCATACTATAGGTAATCACACAACCTAAGTATATATATAATATCCATGAAGGTATACGCACGTCCCATTTGACATGTCTCATTCTTAGTCTATTTATATCTCGAATATTCTATGCAATTTTTCATTTAACGCGTTAACTTATGTCCCATAACTATAAGTACCTTATCCCGTAAGGTTATTAAGTTTCCTTCTTCTCCTTTGGTCATTTTTGTAACTAAATTGTAACCCCACTACTGGTATTAACCTTAAGTTATCGTTTATTCAATTTAAACCTAACTTTACATAATTTCTAATCATAACTCATTCGATTAACCCTCGTAATTTCCCCATTCCATCCCATGAATAAATAATATTTTTAGGGTCTTAAGTATATCCTACTGCCCTTTCCTAAGTCTCATTATGTGTAATTAATTCACACCAAAGATTTAGAAATATTGGGGTTCAATCAAATATTAAAAAGGAAACAAGGTAAATTTCCCAGGGGAGTCAATCGATCGATCCGTCGATTGATTGATCAGTTATTTGCCTAGATTTTCTTAACAGTTATGGGTTTCAAGATTTTTAACCACCAAATTCGTCTATGCACTTCTCCAAATTGATATACATGAAATCCATAGCCTATATTAACATGTATGAACAATTCTCAACGTATAAAAATCATTGAAATAACATCAACATGCATAAATTCACCCAATTTCCACCTTTAGTCTCTAGAACCTTAGTTTTGACTTCATCTTCAATTTAATGTGAAATTTCCATATTTCTTCAATCAATATGATTTTAATAATGTGTCTTTGATTCTACATGCATAAATGATCATATTTTATTAGATACTTACCCAAGAATTTTAATTTACTCTATTTAAATTCCTCCAAAACATGAGATTTTCATAAAAAGGTTATCATAATCTAACATATATCATATATCTATTTTAAATTTACACAAGATAATACTTGCCTTATGTAGCAGGCCTGGTTCATTGGTGATGAAAGGTATGGGGTAGATCCTCTCTCTCCAATCTATACGTTGACAGCTATAGTGGTGAAAATGGTGCTCCAATGGTGGTTTAAGCCTTAAAAAACCCTTCACTCTCCTGCTCCTATGGTTTCCCAAGCTTTTGTGTTTGATATCTCTAAAGAGTCTAACCCTAGCAGCTAATATAGACCTAGAAATTTCATGGGTTTAATTACCCCCAAAATAAAAATAACTAAAATACGATTTGGCATAAAAAGGCCCCAGGACCCAAACTGAACCTCCGGGTAGGCTTTTCGGATTATCTCGACCCTCCTGAACATTTTGGCTCACTCAAAATGACCATACGGGTGACTCATAAATGAATTAATTTTTATTTTATTAATTTGCATTTCGATACGACTAACACCGGCGTCCCGACTTAATTTCCATAGTTGTCGTATTATTTGCTCACGATAATTAATTCATAATTACATATTACTTTACTCACCTAATTTATATTCAACATAATTCACATCAGTTAAATACTAACTCTCATTGCGCTAGTAATTATTTAATTAAATTCGGATTAATTGTAAATAAATTCCCCATTTAGGTTAGTTAATCCCACAATTAAAAAATATTAAAATGATGGGGTATTACACTCACCATCCATCGTCTATGCCTTGGCCTCATCAGAAATATCCTTTACCCACCTCATATACTCTAGGGGAACTGATGGTGGGACCTCCACCTCACCACACCACTCTCTCTCTCAGGTAGTAGACATACCTAAACGCATGCGCTAATAACCTCCTCATCTGGGCATGGATACCCATAACCCCTAACTCTCAAAGATAAGCACAAAGAGTAGAAAGTCACCTGTTTACGCATTAGGAGTCAGTAGTCTACCAAAAAGTAAAGTTTTGAAGCCACATAAATGATGAGAAAAAAGACTATTCTGATTTCTTGTCAGTGCGTTCAGCACAACCTACACATCCTTTAAAGATAGGGATAGTTCAAACTCATGTTTGACTTCCTCCACCTATAGATCCTAGTAAAATCCCTCATCTCTCTCCCCTTTAGGGATATCAAACTGATGTTGTGCCCTATCACCTCATAAAACCAAGCCTGTAGAAGGAAATATAAAAGTCAAAAGAATTAAAGAAAAAGAAAATAAGAATATAATGAGAAACTGAATATAAAGATTACCTCAAAAAAATATGCAGGTCCCTTGAAAGTCTATTGGCAGCACCGACTGAAGGCGTACAAATAAGCATAGAGGGATGCCACATACATATGCATTTCCGAAATGGTCCTAAAAAATGGAGGAAACCATAGGTGGATGATATCTCCGCTATTCATCACCACGAATCCTCTTAACAGAAGAAAAAAATATAAGCTAGCCTCCTACCTCGCTTACTGCTCGTTGATATCATCAATTCGTATAAATAACAAAGTGTCCTTTAGCACGAAAATATGAACAGAATCCCCCAACGGAATCCTCCCTATATCACCCACAATAGCCCGCACTGCCACCTCCAAAATGCATAGGGTACGATCCAACACAATCTAGTTTCCCTCATATTCCAGCCCTATCAACTGAACATCCAAAGGAGTAATCGCCATCTTCCTGATGCCCAAATGAAACATGTGAATCGTATCCCACCACCTCTCACCTAATGCACAGAGTACTACCGTGGAATGCAGTGTCTTGTTAAAAGTCCCACCAATAAGTCAAACCCAGTAAACTTCATCATCAACCGAATAATCGCAGGAGATGGTCCCAAACGTCCTTCATTACGGTCGAGCCTCGAGTGTGAATGATCGATGAAGCTATGTCAACCTCACAAAATCCAAGAAAAACATTTCAGCATCCCAATTATAAAAAGGAAAATAAAAAAAAAATTAAAAAAAGGGCAAATGCTTGCATAGCCGTTAGAGTTCTTCACCCTCGCAGACCGGTGATGTGTTAGCCTGCTTAGTAGAACCCTTTCATCCATCATAGTCTCATAATTTCCATACACATTCTCATTTCCCAATGCCAGTGGAATAACGACGTGTCATTCCAAACCCTCCCAATCATAAGTTGCTATCCAGTTGTTATTATTATCTAATGTGCCTTCCATGAGTTCTTTTAAAGAAAATAACTAGAGAGCAAGCAAGAGATTTAATCTTATGAACCTTTAGGTCCAAAAAATTGACCTAAGTCTGTAAAAATGACTTAGACCCACTGAATCGGTCATTTCAGTCACCTAGGTCCGTTGAATCTACCTTAACTCTCTTAATTGATCATTTCAACTCTTTAGGTCCGCAGAATAGACTTTGACCCACTAAATCAGTCAATTTAACTCTTTAGGTCTGCAGAATCGACCTCGACCCATCGGTTATTTTAACTCTTTAGGTCTGCACAATTGACCTCGACCCTTAGAGTCGGTTATTTTAACTCTTTAGGTCTGCATAATAGACATTGACTCGCTGAATTGTTTAATTAAACTCTTTAGGTCCACAGAATTGACCTCGACCCTTTGAATTGATCATCTTCGCTCAATTGGTCAACAAAATCGACCTTGACCTGCTGAATTGATCATTTCAAATCCCTAGGTCTGCATAATCAATCTCGACCCCCTGAATCGGTCATCTTAACTTTCTAGGTCTGCAAAATCAATATTGACTGCTGAATTGATCATCTCTACCCCTTAGGTCTAGAGAATTGACCTCAACCCTTTAATCAACCATCTTCTAACCCCTAATAGGTTCCCCAACCCTTGAACAATGATGAGGTCTCTATCTTTCAAAAACCTCATTCTTTTCCAAGCTTTTCCCTTTGATGGGGTCTGTAGACACCCTATCCTAGTACCCCCTAAATACCTCCATAGGTCCTTAAAGCTCCCCCTCTCGTCATAAGACACTATGTCATATTCTAAACCTTGACCTGGAGACCACCGGGCACTCCTAAGCCATATTTTACGTCAATAAACTCTTTAATGTGACTGAATCCCATTAAAACCTTATAGTCCTCTGAATCCTCTTTTCGACTGTCCGTACAGTGTGCATATCAGCCTCATGGTTCACGCATATGTAACAACCCACGTAATTTTTAGGGTATTTTCAAAATAAAGAGGAAAAATAAATTTTGAGATAAAATTATTTTTATTTCTCAAATATGTTGCTTATGATTTCAGAAGAATAAAACTTCAAGCGGAATTGAAATCGGAGTTAAAACGGATTTTATATGAATTTTTTAATATTTTGCCTTATGGCATTTTTAAGGGAAACTGTCAGATTTTAGGCATGATCGATCGATTGATGATTTTCATAGATCGATCGATAGTCCCAGAAAATTTGAACAACAATTATTTTTGAGGAGTTGTGGTTTGATTCAAACTCTTATATTTTTACCTTATAAAAAGGGATCGTTGGCTATTGTTTTGGAAGAGCCTTGGGGCACAAAAATACTCAGAAAAAATATTTTTATTGTAATACCCCGTATTTTTGTGATATTTATTTATGGGATTAATTGAATTAAATGCGTATTAATTGGAAATTAATCCGGATTAAAATACTAGCGAGATGCGAGTTGGTATTTGATTATAATGTGCATATATGATTAAATATGAATATTGAATTATGAAATTTGTCGTGAGATTGAAATACGACAATTTGGGAATTTTGTTGAGACGCGTGTGACAGTCGCGTCAGGAATATTTTTATTTTAATTAAAAAGTAAATTTTATTTCTATTAACCGTATGGTCGTTTTGAGTGCGCCAACGAGTCCGGAAGGGTCGAAATAGTCAGAAAACACTAGCCGAGAGTTTAGTTTGGGTCCCGGGGCATTTTTAGGCCATACCGGCAACATATAAGGGTAGTTTGGTAATTTTGGATTTTTGGGAATTAAAACCTACGAAAATTGGGAATAAAAAAGCTGACTTGGTAATTACCCACTAAACCCACTAACCACATCTTAGGACTTAATGGGCTACGGGGGTTATTAGAAATTGTTCCAAATTCCTAAGGCAAACCCTAGCCACCTTTAGCACTTTGAAGAAGAAGGCTTGTAGAGAGAGAGATAGAAGGATTCTGCAGAGAGAGAGAGAATACTCCATCAAATAGACATCAAAAATCAGAGATTCAAATAAGGCAAGTGGTTTAATTTCAATTAATTTCAGAGAATGCTTCTTCCATGCGTAGGAATTTGTTATAATCGTATTTGTTTGGGAGTTAGATTAAAAACCCATCAAATTTGGAACTAGAATCTTGCATATTGATGAGGAATTGCATGTAAAATTGTATGTAGGCGATTATTCTGATGTTAATAATATCTTGGATGAAACAAAAACGGATTTAATTAGGCTCTTGTATGATTTATAAACTCTAGGGTTCATGTTCTTAAAATTGGGGGAAATATGAAGAGATTTGATAATTGAATGAGGTTAGAATGAATTAACCCCACAAATCATGTTAGTATATGACCTAAATATGTGTAGGGATGATTGGTGGCTTTGAACATTCGCTGGATTAATGTTTGGATGAGTTTTGAGGTGTAGAGAAATTTGAAAAACGAGTAAAGGAATTTCTGGGCTCGAATCTGGCCACTCGTTAGAAGACCTGCCCAGGTCGTTCGAACGAGCTTCGAACGAGTTGACAGTTTGACTTCTAATGAGAGGGATGTTCGTTCGATGACTTTCGTTCGAACGAGATCTCGTTAGAAGGCCCAGTTCGTTCGAACGAACTCTCGTTCGAACGAGACTTCTAACGAGCTGACAGTTTGGGCTTTTTAGCCTGTTTTGATCCCGAGTGTCCCGTAACCTTGGTTATATGTAGAGATAACACTCCCTTGTTGATTTATTGATATAGTAGGGACATTTGAGGTATAATGATGAGTAAAACCTAGAAGTGTAGTTTGAACCTAAGGGGAATTATGAATTAGGACGCGAGTGCCTATACGATGCGAGAACATTTACGGCCTAAATAATTATATTAATCGGGAACATATAAATTGTGTAGCATTATATGTCGGTACGAATGAGAAGTGTACCACCAATATACTATGGTGATTACTAAGATGTGTGCATACTTAGTATATGTATTGATTTTATGTGTATGACATACCTACCATACTTGCTATCACGGGAGGTTTACGTTCGCTTAGGGCCTTCTAATCCTTGTGTTGCCCGGATTTAGATTGGTTACCTCGATGAACATAGGTCAGAGAAGGACTTATTGGGATGTTAATAAGTCTGCTGATCGTGGGAGCGCAGGTATGTGCGTGACCCATGTGATGTGACTGTGTTCGCCTCCATTATTTGTGATGTTGTTATCTGAGAACGATTCCTGAGAGATTCGGAATGCGTGATCCTTATGTACGTGATGTACTGGGATGGATAGCAGAGTATGTGTGCACCGCAGCTTAGTCTCGGGGTGCTTATATTGTATATTTGCGACGTGAATAATATACTCTTAATTAATGGGAACTTTCATGTGTTATTGTGTGTATAAATATGGAAACGTTTTGAGAAAACCTAAAGGGATAACCTGAAATGAATTGTATTACTAATTGAGAATCTGAGTTTAAGTAAAGCCCTCTATTTAAATTGATAACGCTAGAATGTGATATGGGGATCTAGTAGTAAGGGGTAGAACTTATTACGGTTTGGTTAGATATGTATGTCTTTTAGATGGGTACGGTACGTTAGGAGTGCACATTTAGTCGAGAGGTGAGAATTTCATGCTGTTTTTAAAATGATTTCCACTTTCAGGCTCTGAACCATTTGCTTTCAAATCTATTTTTGTAAAAACCATTTTAGGTGCCCAGCCACAAGGACACCATGCTTAGGATCCTCATTCAGGTGACGAGCTGTAGCTGTTTGTGGAAGTTACAGGACTTGGCTTGTAGACGCTTCTTCTATATTGACTCTCTATTCAGCATTTATCAGTTGTAGGGCATGTCGCCCAATTCTTTAGAGACATTTCATTTATTTCAGTTATTCAGACTTCGGACATGTAATTAATTCAGAATTCAGACTTGTCATTTTACTTTCGGTTGTGGGATTGTTGTGAGGAGTTTTCCTCCGGACTTCTTATTATTATTTGTTGGTTATTTCATTACTTCGTTATGGTTAATGGATTATGTTGTTCTTCCATTATTCTTTTATTGCATGTTAATCAGACTTAACTTAAAATTTGGCAACTTACTTTTTAAATACTAGGCGGTTAGTAACTATTAAAATGTTTTTGACAGTGATGCTATTAACTGAACCAACTTGGCATTTTGTATTGATTTAATAAAGGAGTAGCTACCCGGTATTTAATTAGTCAGGGTGTCACATTTATTTCCTCTCTTTTTATACACAAACATACCCTTTAATTTATGCATTCAACCTTAGGTTTTGAGGTGTTCTTGGGGGCTGTTTTGAGGTTGTTCTTGGAGGAGTTTTTGGTGATCTTTGTGGACTGTTTTGATGTCTTAATTCGGTGACTTCTGGCAGATTTATATTGGTTCTTTTTTGTGGTTTGAGGTATGGGATTTCACACAATATGCTCCTTAATCTCACGAGTATCATTCTCGTTGTTTTCTTGTTATTATTGACTCATATTTGATTTGTTAAATTCATTGGAATTCTGAAAAAATATTTGTTGTAATCTAATATTGATTCATTGTAACACCCCGTGTTTTTATTAATTAATTGGAATATTCGAGAAAAATAAATTTTTGGAATTAATAATTTTTATTGGCTAAATACGTTGGTTATGATTTTAGAAGAATAAAACTTCAACCGTAATTGAAATCGGAGTTAAAATGGATTTTATATGAATTTTCAAATATTTGTCCCTTATATTTTTTAAGCAAAACTGTCAGTTTTTCGGGGTGATCGATCGATCGACACATGGACATCAATCGATCGATGCCTTCAGTAATCGTGCGCTGCAAGTTGTTTTCAATTAGAATTTGTGTAGGATTAGGACTCCTAATCACTATATAACCTTGTTAATCCGTAGGGGGACTTTTCATAATCACTTTTTCTTCAGTTTTTCACCAGAAAACACTTCCAAATATTTTTTCTCTCACTCATAATCATCAACCTTCTTCATAATCAAGCTTTTGTCACAAGTTTTGGGAGACTTTATTGGGGTTTAATCAAGTTTGTTCAAGAACACTCTTTAGCTAATTTTTCGCAAGGAATCCAATCGTCAACCCAAATATTTGATTCTGAAATCACAAGCATGACTACTCTATTCTTTTCCTTTGGTATTATGCGTTTTAAGTTTCGCGTAAACACTTAATTATATGTTTTCTTAAAAGGAAGTAGTGACCTAATCAGGAAAAGTGGACACTAATTATGGGGATATTTTTATTAAATCTTTTAATCTGAATAATATTCATAACCCTTGGGTATGTAGGATTGATGAGTGGATTTTGGGTTTTATTGGTGTAGGTTGCATGTCGAAAAATTCTAGTTTTAAAATAAATGATTTTTGGGTGCGTATAACTATGTAGAGATAATGAAATTGAAATTTTATTATATTAACGATGAAATAGCGGTATATTAAAGTTAAAATAATTAAATGGGATTATTTGGGTATTTTTCGTTATGATAATTAAATTGATATGTTGATTAATTAAATTGGGTATTTTGTCGTTATGATAACTAAAATATAGGCTATCTTGCGTAGTTTTATATGTTGATTAATTATTCTTGTTGGTGTGACTTATTGGTATTATTATATTGCCTTTGTGACGACGAGTTATTGGGTATTATTTCTCTCCTTATATTTTAGAATGTGTTATAGGAATGGGTCTAGTGAGGGTAAAATTATCACGGTTTTATCATGTCGAGGGTGGGCTAATTTTTATTACTTTATCGTCGTTACGCTAGTCTAGGTATGAGACGAGGTTGAGATTTATGTTAGAGAATCTTTCTATACATAGGGTTGGACGTATTGATAACTTGGGGACCCTTAGGTATGTGACTAAGAGGTATTTTGAGGATCTCACATCGATAAAAGGGTGGGGTAATTTGAAATTGTAAATTGAGAAAATTGAGAATTAATACCTAAGATAATAAGACGGGTATTAAAATATATTGGCGACATAATCAGCGAGGGACGACAGTTTAAACGGGCCAGCCGGCGTTTTATGTCGTGTCGTGTAAGGAACCTCGTCAATCAGTGAGGGCCGAGAGTTTAAACGGGCCAGCCGACGTTTTGATGAGGGGATGTGTATTTTGGTGGAGTATCACCCGAGTAGGGAGGACCGCCATAAGAAATTGAGGATACAAGAAAAGTTAGTTAATTTATTAAAATTAACTTCGTGGGGCTTGAGAATTTAAAATTATATTGGTGTGCCTTTTTAAATGGGGAATTCCTTCGGGTAGTTAGTGATTTATATTTATCGCGATTAATTATCTCGTCTAATTTAAAATACTCTATTGTGAGATTTAGTGCGTATAATACTATTGTCTGGATTCAAGGATACTATTTGAGGGGAGTAGTGTGTATTCTTGATCGAGGCTTTGTCTTTAACCCATGTGTTGATTAACATTTTTCAGGATAAGATTTGGAGAAGCTACATAGGATTATCGAAGTTATCATTTGGAGGTGCAGCTGGAGTTATTTATTTTTACGGAATAGTTTAGATAAACTTTCCTTTCCAGTCATATTTAATTATGAGACTTCATTGGAGTTTTATTGGGCCCCTCAGTTCCAAAGTTGTTTAGAGGATTTATGTTGGATTATTCAAATCTTTATTATTCAGATTTTATATAATCATTATTGAACATCAGATTTAGTTGGAGTTCTAGAATGTGATGGATCTATTATCGCGCAGTTGGTTGTTATCATTTGAGATTGATTCAATTATTTATCTTATGGACTAATTTATTTGTGTCATATATCTCATGTTAAGAATGGTATTTATTTAGTTCACGCCCAGCATAGTTCGGCGGCTGTGGCTGGCCACCCCGTCTGTCGAATTTTACGGGGTGTGACATTCATGTGGTTTTATTTGGTATTGAGCATGTTGTCATGAGATTTTAATATGACATGGAGGTTGGGAACCAGCCAATATTCCTTTTTTCGGATATGATAAAAAAAATGCATTAGCGCGGTATGGTGGTGAGGCCTAGTGACCCGGTTAATGCATTGTTGAGAAATTATATTAATATAATTGCTTATGAGATTCTCTTTTGATTTGAATATTCTTTTTCGTATTGTGACGTTTTATTCACCCCTAATATTTATTGGGCATCTTTTCTGTCGTATTGTGTACTTCCCCATTTTTTCTTTTAGTGGCAGGTTAGCATGGATTTTGGGACGCTATGGAGATTGATTTTAGCGAGGATTATTTGGGAAGATTTTTAATACAAGTTGAGAAGATTGTATTTTTTTTATGTATAGAGCATTGGAGATTTATTTTATTTTCGAGTTAGCTATTGTATGTAGTTCGAAAGACTTGGTTGTATTTGTATTTGAAGCGATTGAGATTAGTGGTTTCTCTTTTGTTGTTGTGGGAATTAGATGGTCAATACCTTGTTATATTGCGGATTTAGTTAGTTTTATCGACAGTGGTGCTCCGTTCGCTCTCCCCGGGCGGGTGGAGTGTTACAGATGGTATCAGAGCTTAGGTATACAACAACCCTCCGGTCTTGAGTTTTGGGTCTGTTGCATTTTTGTGGCGCATGTATTTGGAGATAGTCATTGTAGATGATCGTTTCGCGTTAGGCATCTAGATTAGATGTGAGGAATTTATTTTTGGAGACGGATTATTTTGGAGATTGTTGGCCTGATTTTTGAGAGTTAGGCATTCGACGAATTTCGAGGGTGAAATTCTATTGTTAGTGGGGAAGTGTAACAACCCGCGTAATTTTTGGGGCATTTTCAAAATAAAGAGGAAAAATAAATTTTGAGATAAAATTATTTTTATTTCTCAAATATGTTTCTTATGATTTTAGAAGAATAAAACTTCAAGCGAAATTGAAATCGGAGTTAAAACGGATTTTATATGAATTTTTTAATATTTTGCCTTATGCATTTTTAAGGAAAACTGTCAGATTTTAGGCATGATCGATCGATCGATGATTTTCATATATCGATCGATGGTCCCAGAAAATGTGAATAATAATTATTTTTGAGGAATTGTGGTTTGATTCAAACTCTTATATTTTTACCTTATAAAAAGGGATCGTTAGCTATTGTTTTGGAGCAGGCTTGGGGCACAAAAATACTCAGAAAATATATTTTTATTTCCTCTCTTTTTATACACAAACATGCCCTTTAATTTATGCATTCAACCTTAGGTTTTGAGATGTTCTTAGGGGTTGTTTTGAGGTTGTACTTGGAGGAGTTTTTGGTGATCTTTATGGGCTGTTTTGATGTCTTAATTCTGTGACTTCTTGCAGATTTATGTTGGTTCTTTTTTGTGGTTTGAGGTATGGGGTATACACAATATGCTCCTTAATCTCGCGAGAATCATTCTCGTTGTTTTCTTGTGATTATTGACTCATATTTGATTTGCTAAATTCATTGGAATTCTGGACAAATATTTGTTGTAATCTAATATTGATTCATGTGGTTTTATTTGGTGTTGAGCATGTTTTCATGAGATTTTAATATGACACGGAGGTTGGGAACCCGCCAATATTCCTTTTTTCGAATATGCTAAAAAAATGCATTGGCGCGGTATGGTGGTGAGGCCTGGTGACCCGGTTAATGTGTTGTTGATAAATTATATTGATATAATTGCTTATGAGATTCACTTTTGATTTGAATATTCTTATTCGTATTCTGACGTTTTATTCACCGCGAATATTTATTGAGCATCTTTTCTATCGTATTGTGTACTTCCCCATATTTTCTTTTAGTGGAAGGTTAGCGCGGATTTTGGGGCGCTATGGAGATTGATTTTAGCGAGGATTATTTGGGAAGATTTATAATACAAGTTGAGAAGATTGTATTTTTTATGTATAGAGCATTGGAGATTTATTTTATTTTCGAGTTAGCTGTTGTATGTAATTCGAGAGACTTGGTTGTATTTGTATTTGAAGAGATTGAGATTAGTGGTTTCTCTTTTGTTGGTGTGGGAATTAGATGCTTTACTCCTTGTTATATTGTGGATTTAGTTATTTTTATCGAAAGTGGCGCTCCTTTCGCTCCCCCCGAGCGGGCGGGGTGTTACAGCATACTCATCTTTTTACTCTAAGACCTGATCTATAGGCCACTGAGTGCTCCCAAGCCCCGTTTAACCATGGTCAACTCTTAAAAATATATTTAATCTCATTAATATCTCATAGGTCTCTAAATCCATTTCCAACGGTCCATATCGTGCATGAATTGGACTCACGATTTGAGTGTACTCAAATTTTTACTCCGAGCCTTGATATAGAGGTCACCAGGTGCTTTCATGCCCCATTTGACTTTGGTAAACTCTTTAAACTGAGTGATTCTTATTGAAATCTCGTATATCTCTGAATCCCCTTTCCAATGGCCCATACCATGCATAAATCTGCCTCATGGTTCGCACGTACCTGCTTTTTTTACTCTAAGAACCCTCCGTCAAAAGACCATTGGGTGCTTCCGATACCCCTTTGACTTTGGTGAAATCTCAAACCTAGGATTCACTCAATGTATACTTTAAAGATATGGATACCATTTCCAACGGTCTCGATCATGTGCCATTTGGACTTACAATTTGCATTTTATGCCCATTTTCTGAAAAAAGTCCATTTCGGACTGCCTATAGGCACCCCAGACCCCCTACCTATAGGCAAAGTGTACTTTCCTTAGCCAACAAGGTAGGAGATATATCGATAGGTAGGCCGGGGGCATGCCAATTGGCACCTCCTGAAGCCCTAATTTTTTACTATTTAAGGAGTCTATGACCTAATTCTTAGGGGTCCCTTTCTAAAGTCAGAATATCCCCCTCGAAATTAGTGTGCCAAAATTCTATTTTTGTAAACATTATCTCCATTTACTTACATCATACTACTCCATTTACACCCTAATTTCATCCTTACCTCACTACCATCCAACCATACTAAAATAAGCCTTCTACCAATGCAAAATCAGAATTAAAGTTCTCTAGAAAGTGTACCCTAATTCATTTACAACTCATTCAATTAGTAGTAGTTGTTTACTTTCCTTTCTACTTTTGATATATCTTTTATTTCATTTCTTCATATCAAAACTAATTTCACTATTTATATTTTAGTACACACAAATCTTATCTTCATGAAATAAAAAAACCAAAAAGAGTTTTTTTTTGCTATAAACCCTAAATTAGAAATTCCTTATTTTTCACATTTTCTACACTTGCGCACATTTTCTAAAAAACAAACTGAAGGAAATTCTAAATTAGGATTTATGGGTTAAATCCCACCTTTTCATGTTGTCGAACTACGTGAACTTTGATGCCCATTGGGTTGTGTAGGTGTCCTGAGCCAATCTTGGTATTCAAGTCCTATTTCTTCATTTATCCATTTTATATTTCTTTGTGTTTTTATAATGCGAGTTCTCATACTCTTATATATTCATGTTCCGCCCGATATACACATTCACTTCTTTATAGTGATTTGTGATTCCACGAAATCTCACATTATATTTTTATGTTATTTCTTTATAAACTCTTCAGAATGATTTTACTCTGTGTTTCCCAAGGCGTGACTCATATGATTTCTTTCTCTCATTATTCACACCATACACATGTACACAAGTATCATATTTTGGAGAAAATGAGAATAATATCATATCCCACGAGAGATCGATGGCGGGATGGATGCTAACACCTTCCCATTTCATAACCTAGTCCTCGAACCCTTGATTAATTTGGTTTTGTACACATTAATATACCTTTTGGCATCATTCTCTCGGAATGACTACATTTCTTTTTCCTATTTTGAGTAAAATAGGCCGACGACCCCATTTATTCGTGTTTTCCCCTTTTGACAATGAATGATTTATCTCCGAATAGCCCGCAAATATCAATGCGAGTAATGGAAAAAGGAGTCCCATATCCTTAAATCCCCTCACTCATGGGAGAAAGGTATTTTTTCGATTTTCCCTACCCTCCAATTTTGGGTCTGACCCGCGCCGAAGAAATTTGACCCAGATGTTCACAACACCATTAAAGCCTTTTTGTTACTGTCAAGGACCATGAAAAAAAAGATTTTTCACTCTCAAGGACCGTGACAAATCTGGGTATGACAAAGCCTTGTGTCACGGGTGACAAATACCCTTCATCATGACCCTTTTACATTCAGAAAATCACTAAAATGGGGGTGAGGAAGACTTTCCATTGTCGAAGACCATGAGAACATAATAATTGTTATGGTCATGTCACATTCCTTTATCATTACAAGTCTTGGTATTATCATGCTCTTGTCACGGTCCTTGAACTGACAAGTCCAAACATACTATGTTCATGACTAAATTTTTCCCTTGTGAATGATGGGGAGGCAGTGCTAAAATGTATAATGACCGCGCGCACATACTACAATTAAGGCTATGTGGACAACCATTATTTTTATCATAATATTTTTATAGCTCTTGATCGTGACAACTATGATTTGTCACGTCCCAAAACTATTGAACATGAGAAAAAAATTATTGGGCAGTAGCTACTACCCAACTATGAACCTGTTTCAAATAAGTCATGTTTTTTTTCAATCCAACATCAATGCAATCAACAATATAATACGACATCAAAATGCACAAATTCCATATGTCAAACCAAATTAATGTTTCAAGTTAATTCCTACAAATTTCAAATACAATAATTCCTACAAAAACTTAATAATACTTGAGGAGAAAAGTTTTTTAAATGACGTACGCCCCTAACATGTTGTCAATATGTTGGATACTGCTTTTTGGTCCAACCACAATACCCATCGTCTTTCCCCACCATAATCACAGTGACCCGGACCCTAGACTCATAATCTTGAAGTGGATGGTTATGCACAATGGTACCAGGTGTGATGCTTATGTCCTTCACTCCCTTGGAAATTCGTGTGCCTCAATGCGTTCCGATGATATAGACTTTCTCCCTAACTATATCAAACCAAGTTGGGATAGTTAGGTTGGGGGTAGATTAAATGTTGTACGGGGATGGAAAGTCGATCGAAGTCGGTGAGGGGATGGATTAGTGGTCCCCTCACCCACCTTTTCCTTAACCTTTCCTTTATCCTTTGACTTTGCCTTCTCTTTCCCCATATTCATGATGATGCTTTTGACCGATTTGAACATGTGGTTCATCATTTGTTGGAGAATTGTAAATTTTGAGTCCGTGTCCAATTTGTACATCTCGATCTTGGATGACAACCCACTGTTACTACGAGTCATACCCATTAGCTTCAACTTTCCTAACTGGGAGCTGACACCCTAAGTACGACCATTTCTATCTTGGCCCAACACTTGGCTCGACGCATCTATACTCAAAGATGTCTTATCAACATCACTATGGGTGTTGTCCACCGCCTTTGACCTATCTTAAAATAATATAAAAATATGTTATTAACTTTGAAAAATAATATTAATAAAAAGTTTAAAATTGACAATATAATTTCAATTACGAATTACGATGGTCTTGATGACCTTCGGATTAGAAAACTCTCCCTTCTTCATCCAAATCTGGATATAAGATTCGATCTTACATAGGTTTCTCCATAGTACACTCTTAGACAACTTCCAAATACGCCCAAATTAAAGTAAAATGTGACCAAATTAAAGTAATTTACTTACCATTAAACAAAGTATAATTTAAATCAATTTACTTACCATCTTTTGTTCCACCTTTGCATGATATGTCTACCTATAGTAGTGAACATCCACCTTCTTTAACCTAGTAATCCTCCTCGATTCACAGGAGGACAACTGTCTCTCGGATGACTCATTGTCCACAAACCTCTGCCAGTTGACCAATGTGATTGACTCCTTCTCTTGGACGGTGTCTCTACACACAAGCAAAGACTCTTGACCCGTCCCAAAATAACGAGAATGCAGGATTTTCTTCCATGTCTTCAACTGCCCGTCGACACCTACGAATACACTCTCTTGCGGTTTCGGGTGAATGTTGAATTGTTGTTGTCCAACAAACATATATTATAAGAAAGTTAGTGAATTATCATTAAAAATATAATAATAAAATCTTATATGACAGTCAAATATTTAATATACATATTTATATTTTCATACCTCTAAGGACCCCCAAATGACCATCTTCAGCTCCACAGGCACAATCCTCCGATCTTTGTACCCGTGACTAATTACTAATTTCAATAACTCTAATGCCCTCATATATAGACTAGTATTGTTTTCAACTACGCTCCCATACTCGTCAAACTTGACGGGGTTATTGTTAAAGGAACCCTCCTCACCCCCATTTTTTACTGGGCTCTGATGGCATGATGACGTCATATTTAATAAAAAATAGTCTTTAGTAGCATAATATATAATATATAACACACGGAGATACTCAAGCTCGGGATATAAAAATTTAAATAAAATGAAACTATTCCATCCACTTATTTTCATTAGTAAATCAATTGAAAATACTCAATCGGAATATAAGAATTAAATGGAAATACTCACATGACTGTTTTAATATAACAACCAGAATTAAAGTTAACGAATAATAGATTAATGTTCGAGATTATTTCAATCTAAATATTAAAAATTACAAATTAAAATCCTCAATACATTCTACTACCTAAATAACTCTAGTCATTCAAAGTATCTAGAAATTGTTTCAAGTTCGAATTGTCATCCAAAATGGATTGATATATGGTAGGGGTAGTTAGGTCATCCACACTACTCGTTAGACACTTTGGCACATGCAAGACGACTGGCCACGACTCATTGTTGATATAGTCCGAGCAAAACACTTTATTGATCTTTTCATGCGCATCAATAAACGACTCATCATTCATATGCTCCTTGCTCTTCACCTTAGATAATTCTATAATTATCAAATTGGTGTTCGAATCGACTTTATAAGAATTTATATCCTCAACTCTTAACCAATCATTGTAAAACACAACCTTTTTGAACTATATATGGTCTAATTCAAAAAAATTTGAATTACACCATATTAAGTCATTTATTGTTCAATAGGTTTTTTTTACACTCACCGTGTAATGCGTAAGAGCCTTCTATGCAATGTCGCTATTTTGTAACCATGTATTTTGCTCATACAATCGATACTTCATGTACTCATCTATCATGAAATTGGTTCTAGTGGTGAGATGAACAAGCCTTGATGTGGCATTACCCATCTTTAACAACTTAAACTATGGATTACGTAAGTTAATAAGATATGTTTTAAATCTTGCAATTATTTATCATTTAATAAGGCACGTTTGGCGTAATAATTACCTTGTTTGACACCCAAAGATTAAATTAAATGTTTGAATGTGAAAGTGTCCTTCATTTTTTTTGTTCTTGGATGCATTATATTTTCTACATTGAATGATCAAATTTTTCAAGAAGGTGATCAAGTATATGAGGTAACAACACAAATTTACTCTCTCCATTCGTCGACATTTTCATGGGTTTTAAACATATAACGAGTAACATTGTAAGCTTGTCACTTTTACTTGTTTGCCCATGAATTGACCAGCCTCATTGGTGAACTCAACTCCATCATCTATAATGTTAGGGTCGAAAATATATTCCATAGTGAACACGAATGCCGCCATAGTAATGTATTCCCCTGCGATGTACCCTTTACTATACCTCGTATTCTTAACATACTCTTTAAAAACTTTCATTAAATTTCAAACAGGTACATCCTTAGATATCTTACTATGCCACAACAAAGCTCCTCATCACATAAGAGGACTAACAAGTGAATACTTATTTTGAAGAATATCGTTGGGAAGTAATTGTCCAACACACAAATTGCTTCAACTAAAGTTGCTTTTGCAACAACAATATTCTTTCTATTGACTACTGTTGCGAAAAAAAGTGTGAAGCAAAGGAAATTTACAGAATGGCCCTAAGTAAATCCTTATGCTTAGAGAAACATTGCTTAAAATACAAAGGGACCATTTGCATAGTGACAATCCCATCACGAAACTTTCACTTTTGTAGATTATGAGTGGCATAATTCATACTCCTTTGCAAATTTGATGAAAAAATATAGGGAACTTTCAAATTATGTAGTGTGACTAAAAGAATCTTTTTTTCTTCACTCATCAAAGTATATGGCCTGGAGGATTAGATTCCCCCCGATACTATGTTCTTTTAACTATAATTATGACCTAATTTTTAACACTTTAATATCACGTCGTCCCTTTCTCCATCCTTCGAATGACTTCAACCTGGGCATGTTCTCATAATAGTTTTGATGATGTTCATCTTGGCGCACATAATAACTAATACATGGCGCATGGTGTTACCCTTCCAATATGAAAAGTCAAATAATATTGACCTTCCTAGACCACGCATTCCGTTTCTTATCTTCATTCTCAAGAGGGGTATTTCTATTTTTGACATTATTGAATCTATGATTCTTCCCGAGCACATCCGTATTTAGGAGACTTCCTTTAAATTTAGGAACCTGAAAGCTTTCTCAGAGGTAGCCTATGTTCGACCCCACCTGATAATAAAATAAATCCTTTATAAAATCTAAACCTATAATCTTGAGGCAATAATCTCCTATGGGAAAAATATATAATTTTTCCACTATACTTGAGATGTTGAGATCTAGTTTCCTCTCCATAAATGGGGCACCCAAAGTAACCGTGAACATTACAGTTTGATAAAGTCCTATAAATTAGGAAATAATTAATTGCCTAAATCAACATAGCTTTTAACGTGAATTTTTCATGTTTTCTAGAGTCAAATGATTTCACACCCACTATCCACAACTCGTTATGTTCTTCTACCAGTGGTGCCATGTAGATATTTAAAGGTCATCACTCAGTGACTTTGTCGAAGGTATTAACAAACACAACATCAAAAATGCTAGTCTCGTGCATAAAAAAGGAGGGAGATTTAAGGAAACTAAGATCATCGACCATACATTTTATTGGTGCTTAAAGTGACAAATGGATTGAACCTATATGTTGATATTGTCAAAATAATATTACACTATTTATTGGCAAAACCAAGTCATCGCCTCCGCTATCCATAATATTGTGGAAAATATCTTTAAGTTGGGACCAACGGAAAAATATTTTAATACTTTTTGAGGCACTTTTGAAAGTGCGCCTCTCTTATCATTAGAACGATGATCTAGAACATAGTTGGGTTCCCCGTATACTGGAAAATGATCAAGATTTGTGTACTCCTTTTGATATAGTATGCAATCATACTTAAAAACATGAATTGATTTATACTTCATTGCCAAACCTTTCAAATTGTTTTTCATACTTGGATAGTTATTTGGAAGTGTATTTTTTTGAGGGAGAAAACCTTTCACCCAATTAAGAATTCCAGCCATGCTATTTCTATTCAAACCAAAATAGTTCTTCAAACTATGCAAGCTAACATGGTACGCAAAGTTGTTTGATCATTGCAGTAGTTAGGGTACAACGTTTGGTTAAATTTGACTTTTAAACTTTAATAGTCATCGTCAAGGTTTATCCCAACACCGTTATGAGAAATAAAACCTCCACCATAATATAACATATCAGAATCCTCATTGTCTTCCACCACATGAACTCCGTAAGCATCATCCATTATATCATCTAACATATTATGCTCTACAAGGAATAATATTATTTTTAACCAAGAATCTCACAATCCATCACATTTTTAAATAAACCATGAATTATTATTTTTAACCAAAACTATTACATTTACAACAAATAAAGAAATATATTCAATCCCAAACATATATCAAAGTCAAATTGTTCAAACCTTTAAACCTAAGTATTGCAATAGTTTTTTTACAACAATACCAAATTATATGTGTAAAAGCAAATATTTTGTAACAAACAAACAAATATATTCAAGCCCAAACAAACATCAAAGTCAAATTGTTCAAACCTAGTTTGAACAATTTGTTTTCTAACAACATTAAAGACATAAATATAAATATAACTATTTTACAACAAATAAACACATATATCCAACAACTATACATATATATCAAAGTCAAAATGTGTAAATCATTCCTCTGGGTGAAAAAAATTATGGATTTTTTACCTAGGAGATAGAGGCGTCGAGTTGATAAGAGAGGATGGAAATCATTTGTTTTTGGGGAAAATGGTGGTTGTTAGGGGTAGAAACCCGACATTATTATCATGGTCCTTGTCACGATTAATGACAGTAACAATGGATGGTAAAAAAATGGCGACTTTTGGTTTTTGGGTGTAGTGGATAATCATGTAAAGGGCATTTGTGAATTTTCTAAATACGCAGATAGAAATCTAAATAGTGATAAGATTTCGTGTTCGTGCACCCTTTATATGAACGACAAATATAAGTTTCTGAAAGACATTGAGTTTCATTTACTGATGTGAAGAATGTCACAAGACTATAAGATATGGACATACCATGAGAAAACCAATGTACCATATAGTTCGAAAGAATTACTAGTATTTAAACACATAACGGAACCCCACCGAGTGTAAGTGGTGAATGATTCACTAGCACATACTCCTTTGATCGACCAAATTGATGATGCTAAGAATTCCACTACCATCAAAACCATCACTCTACGAATACAGATAATGTGTATCACCAAGTCAATGAACAAGTTAATTCTGAATCACCCAACGATCGGGAATACATACAGTTGAAAGGCTATGCGACTAGATCTTTGCATAAAAATTGTAGAAAAGGCCACTTGATATTGTCATTTTTTATTTTTAACCTAACATTATTACATGTTTAGTATGGGTCCTTTTATTCCATAATTTGAGCCATACTATGCTCATACTTCCACAATACCACTCATAATACTTTCCTAATAAGGTTGCATGATCCTAAATGTATTTTCTAATCCTCCCACAATGCCTACTTTAGTCTAATAATATCAAATAATCACCAATAACATCAAGATATAATTATATCTTAGTAAAGGGAATTATTAATTCATTTTCATATCAATTTTGTGTTCAATAACATTTATTAAACCCTAAACATCATCCTTATGATTCCAAATTAGATTTTCCTATTCCCAATCTTAATTTCAATTTCATCATTTTTTCAATAACATTAATAATAAGGTTCTTTTTTCACAAAAAATCCAATTTCTCGTCTTAATTCCAAGTTCATAAATTTCATTCAACTATATAAATACAAATAATTAGGTTCATCTTCCCCTACTTAGGTTTCTAATCCTTTTTAATCTCAATTCATATATAGTTTAGACAATACTTGACACATGTAGTAATTAAGGGGAAGAGTGAAACTATACTTTCCCTTTAGACATAGGATTTTAAAATTATGAAATTTTTGGTACTAGCATTCTCCATCTCTAAAATCTGACTCCGAAAAGGATACTTCTGTGTAAAATCGAGCAAGGTTCATGTTTTATGTTTTCCCAAAATCTTAAAAGATGTCTGAAACTAAGATTGAAAACACAATTTTCGTATAAGTAACTTCCCTGAACAACCCCATCAATCACCCTTCAGTCGTCGTAATGGTCCTAAGGCATCCATAGTGGTCCCCAAACCCTCACTTCTCTCTCATTTTTCATTTTCTCTTCATTTTCACTCCATTTTCCTTCTTTTCTCGTCCATTATTTTCCTTTCTTTCCCCCTTTTTGTTCTATAGCTTTTGAAAAATATATATGTTGGTGATACGATCTTACATTGTACCCTACCTTTGAGCTCAAGATAATCATAATTATCCTTTTACCCATTAGTTACACTTTAATTAATTAAATCCCTAGTTTATCATCTCAATGATAATAAAATATCTAAAAAGCATATAAATTCATATTGAGTCCTTTAGTTACAATATTAATCAACATAAATTAATTATCAATAAATTTTAACATTATTCAAATTACAAAAAGTCTTGTAATTACTTTTAATTATAAAAAATCTTTAAAATTACTTTTTATTTGGTATAAAATTCAAGAAATCCATATAAATTACAATTGCGTTGTTTATTTCAATATATTGACATAATAATTCATTATAAATGATTTCACTATTTATTTTACTCTTTTCTCGTTATAATTATACAATTTAATTATTTATTTCTTTATTAAAAATATAGGGTATCACACCTAATTAGCCCATGCCCAAGCCCACTTTCTGTATCTGTTTATATGGGCCTAAGGTAGAGTTTTAAGGTTCATGACATGTAATAAGATTTGGGGAGAGAGATAAAGAGAGAGATGCGAGAGAGAAAAATACTATTCACATTTTTGTGAAGGAGTGAGAAGAGAGAAAGTGTTTTCTCTCACAAATCATCAACGTTTCATCTTTGAGAGTAGCCACATAAAAACCTTTTTTTTTTTTTTTGGGGGGGGGGGGGGATCATACACTAGAAGGTTCAAGACATTCAGATCATTATTTCTAACTTTTAGATGAGTAAGAAATGTAGTCTCTTTATCTTCTAAAGCATATATTTATCCTCAGATCACTTACAAGATTCACAAATGTATCGTGATTTGAAGAATTAAATTTATGTTTTAAGTTTTAACCTATTTTTTTTGTCAAATTTCTTAATGTATAATTGTTCAAAGATTTTTGGTTTGCAAAGTTTTTCATAATTTCAATTCACATTACAAGAATCCAATCAAACACTCGAAATCAACATCAAAATCTAATGTACGACCCCCAATTTATCAAAAATTAAGCAGCCCCTTTTATATGCTTAAGAAATTGATAATGATTTTATCTAAAAACAATATCTTGATGATTGAATGAAGCAATGGGAAAATTGAAAATTTACATCAGTCGAAATAGTGGTGATTATATCCAAGTGAGAAATTATTTTTTCTTTACAATAATAAGGGCTAAAATCCAAAAATAACTAGCATCACTGTATAAGAGACCAAATGTTTTGATTGTGAAAAGGACCAACCCACCTCCTCTTTTTAGGCTTCAGAGCGTGCACATATCTATTCGGCACTTCATTAGCTTGCTTCCTACTCTAACCACTGAAATTTCAGTTGATAGCTTCTAATTATCTGTATAATTGTGCTTATCTACACAGGTTTTTCATAATGTTAATTCACAGTACAAAAATCCAATAAAACACTTAAAATTCACATAAAAATCTAATGTTAGGGCCCCCAATTTATCAAGATTAAGCAGTCCCTTTTATATGTCTAAGCAGTTAATAATGATTATATCAAAAAAATATCCAATTGATTTAATGTAATGGGAAATTGAAAATTTAAATCAGTTCCATTAGTGTTGATTATATCCAATTGAGGAATTATTTTTTCATTACAACAACAAGGGATAAAGTCCAAAAAAAATTGACACCGCTATATAAGAGACCAGATGTTTTGAAGGTTAAAAGGACCAATTAAACTCCCCTTTTTAGACTTCAGAGTGTGCACATATCCAATTGTCATTTCATTAGCTTGCTTCATACCCTAACCATTGAAATGTCACTTGATAACTTCAAATTATCTACAATAATAATACTATTATCTACCTAGTAGCCGAACATATTTTTGAGCAGCTATCCACCAACACCTAATTGTCACTTTTGAAAATGACTTTTCATAGAACTAATGTGATGCCCCTTTTCGGGGTTAGTTGCGAAAACCATTTTATACTTTGAATTATGTAAGAAAATCCTTCTTTTTAAGTAAAATCTTGCTTCCATATTTTTTTCGTAAATTCCATTGGTTTAATGAATGAAATGATGCCTAGCTTATGAAATTTATAGGAACACTTAAAATAAAAGAGTTTTTCTAATTTCATGGTGTGGTGACAATTAATATTCAACACAAATAAATTAGAGAAGCGCAATCACCAAGGAAAATAAAGAAGATAAAATGCTAATCACACAACACAATATGTACGTGGTTCAGCAAGAATGCCTACATCCATGGTGGTGCAGTCAGTATTATTTCTATATACTTCGGGGAACGTTTACAGAGAATACAGTGCGTGTCTTCTGCCCCAAACTTAGGGTTTATTATATATATGTCTGTCTTCGGGGAGTGGAGGTGTTGGACTCCCCCACGTTTACCATCTTCTCCTAGAACATCTCTATATGAGAACATGGGAGGAGACTAAGTCATAATTTTATTCAGTTAAGGTAAGGGGTCCGGATTTTGGGCTGTTTTTATTAGGCTACTCGTCCGGGCCCATAATGCTAAATTCGGGTACCCACAATTGCCCCTAAAGTTATTGGGCCACAAGTTGGGCTCAATAAATTTAAATGATTTTCCATAATGACACTTTTGTGAATTGTGTAACTCTTCCAAAAGTCGAGAACTGATTTAGGCGGCAGTTGCTTCGTGTCCTGTGCGCGATGATTAGGAGAATTTAAAAACTATTTGGAGCAGCGTTCCACCATTGTCGTTTCAAATTTCTTTGCGTTTATTCACCTTCTGCGAGTTTCAGTTGTTGTGTCTTCTTCTCTGGGCCTTCGTTTTCTTTGCTTTAACTCTCTCTCGTGATCTTTTCATCTTGTAAGTCCTCTTTTCTCTTTCTTTGTGCTTCTTTTGCTGAGTTTTATCTGAATTTGCTATTTTTAGGGTTTACAAATGTCGAAAATAGGTAATAGGTCATTGTCTGAGTTCAGGGAGTTCTATAATATCCCAAAATGGGTAGAGATTGAGTGCGCCTCTCTCCCTAAGAATGTTAGAGAGATAGAGGGTGCTCATTGGATTCATGCCTTGTTACTTTCTCAAGGGGGCTTACTTTTCCTCCAAATAATTTGTTTCTTCATTTCTTTGGTTATTTCAACATTGTCCCTGCATAGTGTTCGCCCAATGCATGGAAGATAATTAATAGTGTCCATAGAATAAATCAACTTTATGGCAGTAAATGAGGTCTCATCGAAGTTTGCTTTTGTTATTCCTTCTCTCGAACTAGCTCTGGTCTTCTTTACCTCAAGGCCAGGAGTCCTGACAGGGTATTGGTAGTAAATTTACCTAATTCCCACAAGGACTATTGGAAAGATGGTTTTCTTGCTAGGAATTGGCCGTTCTCCCCTCATACTGAGGGGTCGAGGTCTGATAGATTCACTGTCCCCTTTTATGGGAAAGAGTACATAGGTAGTCTTTGCTCCACCCTTCTGATTTCTTTATTAATGTATGATTTTTTGACACTTTCCTGTTTTCTTTTCAGCGAGGACAAAGAACTTGGAGCCTGCCCTTAGCGAGGTTCAAACTTCTGAGCTGATTAAAGCTTGGAATATCAGGGAATCCTTGGCTGATGGTGAACATCCTCGGTCTGCTACCTTCTTGCTTCAGTATAAAAATATTGGGTCTAGTTTTATTGCAATGCCCGTGGATAGCATTCCCGAGTTTGTACTTCTGAAAAAGCTATCGTTGATCCCATTCAGTTGGACGAGAAAGAGAGCAGTTCTGAGAGTGGTATCAGGGGAGGTGTTGAAGGTGGTCCCGGCGAGGAGAGCTCCTGTAGTGACAGTTCTTCTAGCTCAGAAGAAGTTTCTGAAGCCCAAGGACCTTCAAGTACATCCAGCAGCTCTAGTGAGGAAATGGTTCCCCCAAGGAAAAACTTGATCCGTGATGATTATAATGATGATGATGTGCTCCTTGCTCAAAGGTCGAAGAAGCATAAGTTCAGCAGTGGGGCTGTTGCTAATGGTTCTCGATCTGCTGCTCAGGAGAAGGAGAAGAAGAGAAAGGAAGAAGAGCAGGTGAGAGAAAGAGAGAGGAAGAGGGAAGAAGAGAAGAAGAAGATTGAGGAGAAGAAGAAGGTAGAGGAGAGGAGGAGGATAGAGAAGGAGAAGGAAAAGGAGGAAGAGAGGAGAAAAATAGAGGCGAGGACAAAGGCTGGGCAGGACCTAGTGCCTGTGTCTGCGTTGTCAGAGGGGGCCTCAGTTATCACTTCTCCTTAATTGGCCCCCGCGCTGCTCGAGAGAGCAGTCCTTCCTGCTGATCGCCAAAGAGCGATGGGGACTGACCAGTTAGCCCTGCAAGTGATTCAGAGGCTAGCCTTGGTAAGTCTATTTCTCTTTCCTAATTTTTGTCAAATTCGGTCTGTTTCCTTCTTCTAATATTTTCTTTTACTCGTAATTTGTGACTGATTTTGCTGTGCTCTATCGCTCTCGCGATGAGCTGATCACCAAGAATGGAGAGCTGGATAAGCATAATGCTTCATTAAAAGTGAAGAGTGCTGAGCTCGATGGTAGCTTGAAGGTTGTTGATGCTGCCCGTACGTCCTCTGACCTGGCCCTTGTCAAATCCAATCGAGAAAGGGAGGTAGTGGATAAAGAACTAAGCGAGTTGCGGTAGGCCTACGATTTGGTCTGCTCGATCAAGTTGGTGGTCATGAAGGAGAACAAGGTGTTGAATGAGAAGCTGAAGGAGAAGGAGTCCGAGGCAACCACCGTTAAGGAAGACTCTTATAACTCTGGGTGGGATGCCGCATATGAGGATGCTGAGGTTTAGATAGGCTACATCAGCCGTCTGAACTTCAAGAAAGGATGGAAAAAATCCCTCTTGGCTGCTGGGGTGGATGTTTCCTCTTATTTGTTCAATGAGCACGATCCAGGCCCAAAGCCAATTATGGATGAAGTCCCTGCCCCAGCCACCGAAGGTGTTGACCCTGCCTCACAGTTAGTTCCTACTGAGGACCTTCCTGTTCGGGAGACAGAGGTTATCCCTACTGAGGGAGGTGCTCTTACTACTGCTGATAAGGGGAAGCAACCAGCTTCTTCTGAGCAACCCGAGGTCGCCAGTTAATTTATCTCTAGGATTCCTTTTGTATTTTTGTTTGTAATGTTCCTTTCTGTTTCTTGATGTACTCTGATCCTTTTAAGTATTAATGAAATGGGAAGGTCTTTTCCTTGAGTGTACTGATTTATTCTATCCTTTACTGCCCTGTAGTTGATTGAGGTAGATGACTATATACCAACCACTTCTCAATTGGGAAGAATGCTTGGTCCTGATGTGAGTCCCGAAGTTCATCATACCTTCGTGAGAATTTACAAATCACTGCGATTGAGGAATAAGCGTTTCATAGAGCAGACTCAGCTCGTTGTTAAACTAAAAGACAGGCTCCAGAAGATGGAAGAGGTTGGAGCTTCTATTCAAGAGGAGCTGAATACTATGAGAGATAGACTCCTCGATGCTACTGAGATTAACCAGGTTGGATAAATTCTATAACAGGAAAATGAGTCTTTGAGGAGGGAGGTGTTACTCCTCAGGGAGCATGCGCCGAGCACTATGCCTCACATTTTGAGGGGTTCCTCCTCATCGCAAGCTAGCGCAAGACCAAGTGACATCCCTCCGGTGATACGAGGTTCTATCCCATCGACCGTTTTACGAGCTGGTACGAATGCAAGAAACCCAGCTAGGGAAATGGATGAGCTTCGTGAAGATGTCCGTCGAGCATACGTTATTACTGCGGGATCCAAAGGGATGTCACATGGCTGACGCATCTATTTAAGAAAGGACCACATCGAGTATGGACTGATGGTTATGACCAAGGTTGGGTGGATGCTCCGACAAGGCTGACAGAATTTGAAGAGCTCGCCTTTATTATGGGATAATTGAGTGCCCTAAGGGAGCTACAAGTGCCAAGGAACTCAATGCTCTCATATCGGCATGAGATTTCTCCTTCTACTTTAAGGCCCAACCCTTTCAGGAGGGATGATCAGTGGATCCCCATTGATGCCATCCCTTGGCAGCTATTGGAGTCAGATGCGAATGAGGTCAATGAAGAATTAGCTCCTCACCCGGATGACAGTCGAAGAGCACAAGTAGCTGATTATCTTGTTCAGAGGCCTTGACCTCATTAAGATTTTACTAGTTGTAATTCTGTACACATATGTTATGAAACAATGTAGTATCGAAGCTTTGGGCTATCTCACCGATTATACACGAATTGTACATTTCTGTTGTGAAATAATATAATATTTATGTTTTGGGCGAACTCGCCGACTAAACAAGTGTTCCATATTTTTTGCATAATTTATTCTTTGCTTAATAATCTTGGGCCTCTCTTGGCCAACTAGATTGGTAAGTTTGTATTATCGATTAAGTGTCCCTCCAGTCCAGTATGCTTATGAGATACCATTCTGCCTTACTTTACTTTTTAGATCGTGTCGTCACACTCCCTTAGTCCTAAGTGTGACAATTGATGAGGACACACCTGGTGTTGGATACTCTATCCGATCAGGGTTATGTTGACTAAACATTGTCTGGCGACCAATTTAACTTGGCCGAGTTGCCTAAGGATCTCTTGTAGGGCTTCATATATTGCCGGGGGCAATGCTAAGAGGTTGTTTGTGCTTCATAACGAAAACCTGCGGAGGGTGTTTTCCCTGCTATCGTTACTGCGTAGTGTGCCTGTCACTTGGAAAAGGGTGTGCAAGTTATAAAGTCCATATATTAATTAACTAACACCTTATAGAATGCATCTGCCAAACAACTTTCATTGATCATAAGTAAATGAGTTGCATAAACTGATAGCAAAAACCAAAGAAAAAACTAGAAATAGAATTTCTTAAGATTTGTCGCATTCCATGCTCGGGGTATCTCTCTACCCTCCAACGTTTTTAAGTGATAGGCTCCTTGCAGATCATCTCTTGTTACCTTGAATGGTCCCTCCCAGTTTGGGCCCAATTTGCCATCTGATGGTTTTACTGCGCTACCAAGGACTTTTCTTAGGACATAGTCACCAACTTGGAATACCTTGGATTGACTCTCTTGTTAAAGTGTTTTACGAGTTGTTGCTGGTAGCTCGCTAATTTCAATAATGCAAGTTCTTTACATTCGTCAGCAAGATCAAGTTCAGCGAGCAATGCTGCATCATTCTGGCCCTGATTGACGAGGGTGGATCTCACAGTTGGTAGGCTAGCTTCTAATAGGATGACCACCTCCATTCCATATGTTAGTGAAAATGGGGTTTCCCCCATTGCTCGTCGTGGGGTAGTGCAGTAAGCCCACAGAATATGTGGCAGTTCGTTTGCCCATACGCCTTTGGCTCGCTTTAATCGTTTCTTTATCCCATCTATCACTGTCTTGTTGGAAGTTTCAGCTTGACCGTTGCTCTGAGGATATGCCATCAAGATGAAATAGTGCCTGATCCCGTGCTCATTACAGAAACTCTGGAAAGATCCACTTTCGAACTGCGTTCCGTTGTTAGTAATGATGGTTCTGGGGATTCCAAAATGGGTAATTATGTTTTTCCATATGATTCTCATCATATCCGCATCTCGGATGTTAGCCAATGTCTCTGCCTCGATCCATTTGGTGAAGTAATCCGTTACGACCAACAGATACTTGCGGTTGCCGACGGTGGTAGGAAGTGGTCCTACGATGTCCATTCCCCATTAGGCAAAAGGCCAGTGGCTGGTGAGTGATTTTAGTTCGCTAGTAGGTTGGTGAACCATAGGGACGTGTAGTTGACATTTCTTGCAGTTGTGAGCGTATACTACTGAATCTTTTTGCATATATAGCCACCAGTAGCCTTTCTTCATAGCTCGAAAAGCTAGTGATCTTCCTCCTATATGGCTCCTATTGATTCCTTCATAGAGCTCGTGTAGAATACGCTCGACATTCCTCGGGTGAACACATTTCAGGTAAGGGCCATGGAACGATCTTTTATACAGCTTTCCCTCAGGAGATAAGTGAAAGTGAGCATCTTTGACTCTTATCTGATGAGCGATCTTCCTATCACTTGGAAGTGTGCCATCCTTCAAATATTCCTTTAAAGGGTCCATCCAACTGGGTGCTGATTCAATATGGAGCACAGGTTCTGCGCCTGGTAGCTCATCGCTCAGGCTGATGCTCGGGTGAGCGAAGAAGTCGATGGGGATCGTTCTTTTTAATGTGGAATTGATTGCTGAGCTCAGGGCTGCCAGGGCATCAGCATGGCTGTTCTGTCCCCTAGGAAACTACTGGACACGTACTTCCTTGAAGCTGGCCATTAGCTTTTTATCCAAGGCGAGATAGGCCTCCATTCTTTCATCTCTTGCGTTGCAGTCCCCACTTATCTGATTGGAGGCTAATTGTGAGTCGCCGAACACCTGTAACTGCTTCACTCCTAAAGTGTGTGCCTTCTGGAGGCTGGCTATCAAAGCTTCATATTCCGCTTCATTGTTGGAGGCTTCAAATCCAAGCCTGATTCCCTATTCGAGGGTTGTATCTTCTGGAGTAACAAGCACAATTCCCACTCCTGCCCCCTTTGAATTGGAGGCTCCATCAACAATTAATTTCCAAACTCCTTTCGTTGCGTGATTCCCTCCCTGGTTCATCGGTTGAAGTTGGTCTAGAGGATGATTGCCTGTGAATTTAGCTATGAAATCAGTAAGTACTTGTCCCTTGATTGCATTCCTTGGTTGAAATTGGATGTCGAATCGTCTGAGTTCGACTGACCATTTAGTCAGTTTGCCCGATAAGTCCACTTTCCTCAGGATTGCCTTAAGGGGGTGTGATGTAAGAACAATGATGGTGTGAGTTTCAAAGTAGTGCTTCAACTTCCTTGAAGCTACTATGAGTGCAAATGCGAGCTTCTATAGTGGTAGGTACCATTGCTCTGCCTCTAATAGAGTCTTGCTCGCGTAATAAACGGGGTGCTGAATTCTAGTTTTCTCGCATACCAGTACAGAACTCACAGCGTGGTTAGCGACGGTGAGGTATAAGTACAAAGAATCTCTTTCTTGGGGTATGACGAGCAGGGGTGGTGAGCTAAGGTAGTCCTTGAGCTCATTCAATGCTTGCAAGCAATCTTGATTCCATTCTACTGTCTTATTTCCCTTCAAGAGCTGGAAGAATGGTTTGCATTTCTCGAAGGACTTTGAGATGAAACGGTTTAAGGCAGCGATCATGCTGGTGAGCTTCTGTACATCTTGTATTGTGCGAGGGGGTTGTACCCTATTAATTTCGTCGATCTGGTCCGGGTTAGCCTCGATACCTCTCTTACTGACCAAGTATCCAAGAAATTTTCCAGACTGGACACCGAAAGAACACTTGCTCGTATTGAGCTTCATTCGGAATTACCAGATGATCTCAAAGGTTCTTGATAGGTCTGAGAGGTGGTCTTCTTTATTTCTTCTCTTGACGAGCATATCATCGATGTAGACCTCCATGGTGTCTCTTATTTGGTCTTTGAACATCTTGGTGACCAGCCACTGGTAGGTTGCCCCTGCGTTTTTGAGCCCGAAGGGCATGACTTTGTAACAGTATAATCCGACGCTGGTAATGAATGATGTCTTATCCTGGTCTGGTGCATACAGAGGGATCTGATGATATCCCGAATATGCATCCAGAAAACTCATTCTATCGTGAGCAGCTGTGGCGTCTACCAATTGGTTAATTTTTGGGAGGGGAAACTGTCCTTTGGGCAAGCCCTGTTTAGGTCAGTGAAGTCGATGCAGACTTTCCATTTCCCGTTATTCTTTGGAACTACTACTGGGTTGGATAACCATTTGGGGAATTGGACCTCCCGTATGGATCCTGCATCCAGTAATTTTTTAACTTCTTTTTCTACGGCTTTTGCCTTCTCGGGTGCAGTTCGTCGTGCCTTCTGGGTGATAGGTTTGAAAGTGGGGTTGACATGCAACCGATGATAAACCACACTAGGATCAATTCCAGGCAGCTCATATGGTTCCCATGCGAAGATGTCTACGTTGCCTCTCAACAAGATCGTCAATTCTTTTTTTTTCATATCTGTGAGAGAAGATCCAATAAAAAATACCCTGTCCTTTTCGCTACCACCAGCTGTAACTTCCACCAGGTTTTCCACGACCAGCTCAGAGGGGAGGAGCCTAGTCTACTCCACTCTGGGTCTTCCATACCTTAACTGCTATTTTGAAGGTATCGGACCTTCATGTTCCTCGACCTGCTCATTGGCTTCTCGGACTTCTTCTCTGGTCTAGGGGAGATGGCTGCTATGAATCACCTTCTTGCCATTGCTTGATCGCCATGGATCTCCATTACTCCTCGCTCGGTCACATATTTGAGTTTTTGATGGTAGGTCCAGGGGACTGCCTTCATCGCATGTAGCCATCCTCTGTCGAGGATGTCTTGGTATTGTGAGTCAATGTTGACTACCAGAAACTCAATCATTTTGGAGATACTTCCTGCCCTTGCCGACAACACAATCTTTCCCATGTGGGATAGTCACTTTTCCAGCGAAGCCAACTAGAGGGATAGTGGCCTCATTTAGGTCGGCGATGCTCAACTTTAATTTTCTGAACATATCAAGATAAATTACCTCTGATGAACTTCCTTGGTCGACGAGCAACTTGTTGATGTCATAGTTGTCAATCCTGAGCGTAATGATCAAGGCGTCATGGTGTGGGGTTCTTACTCCCACTAGATCTTCATTTATGAACACGATATGTTTGATATATTCGACGTCATCTACTCGCCGACGTTTTACTGATTGGGTCTTTACTGGATCGATCTGGAAAGCTTGCATCACTGCTGTAAGCTTCTTTACCTCCATCCGAGCTGAATACCCCTGAATCTTCTTCACATCATATGCCTCGTGAATTACTGCGAATTCATGGCCAGCATCGTCTTTGAGTACGTTGTCAGGTCTTACTTCTCCATTGGCAGTGACTTTTTCTGCCTTCGTCTCCACAAACTCATTCAGATGCCTAGACTGGACTAGTTCTTCGAGGTGGGACTTAAGATCTTTGCAATGCTCAGTTTTATGTCCTCCTTCTTTATGAAAAGCGCATCTCAGCACGTTGTTTCTCTTTGAGGGATCTCCTCCCATCTTTCTGGGCTACTTAATAAATGGCTCGTCTTTGATCTTCGTGAGAATCTTGTAAATTGGTTCTCTGAAGACGGTGTTGACTGCCTGAAATGATTTTGGCACATCATTCTTGCCTTTATTCTTGCCCCCATTCTTTCCTCCTTTCTTCTTATTCTCATATTTGTCATTGCCTTTGGCAGTGAGCTTAGTTCGACTGTTCTCCCCTGTGCTGAGGCGGGTCATATCCTCCACCTCGGCGTATTTCTCGATGCGAGCCATCAGGTCGTCGATGGTCTTGGCCTCTTTCTTTGTCAGGGATTGGTACAGGAGGGAAGAGCTGGGTAGCCTAATTTTGAAGGAGGCCACTGCTACCTGCTCCGAGTAGTCCTCGACCTTATTGAATAACTCCCAGTACCTCTTCGCATAGTCTCTAAGGGTCTCTTGAGGTGCCTTTTTCATTGTTAGCAAAGCATCCATCCTTTCGGGATGGGAGCTACTAGTAATAAAGCGGGCCGTGAAGAGCTAGACGAGGGATTCAAAGCTCCTGACGGACCTGTAAGGGAGCCTTTCGAACCATTTCTGTGCCACGTCATGCAGGCTCGAGGGGAAAATCCGGCACATCAGTGCATCCCGGTGGTTCCAGAGGGTCATGGCTTGCTTGTATTGCCTAACGTGATCGATGGGATCAGTTTTCCCATCATAAATCTTGAATCTTGGAATAGTGAATTTCTTGGGGGCTTCTTGTTCTTCTATTTCCCTTGAGAAAGGGTATTTCATTTGAGTTTTGAGAGATCGTCTAGCAAGCTCCTTGGTCGATCTTGCGCCGCGATGTTATAGGTGTTAGTCCATCTCCCTTCGGACTAAGTTTTGTATGTTTTCATTGCTGTGAACTGGGCTCCTATTACGATGAGCCGGTCGCTGGTTCTCGAGTGAGTCGCTGCTTGACTCATGTCTTTCACTCTTTTTGGATCCACGCCTAGGTCCCCTTCCTCGGCTGCGAGACTTGCTTGCCTGAGGGCTAGGAGTGCAGTACGGACGTCGCCTAGTGCTGCGATGGAGCTCTCTCTACATCCTTTCTAATTTACTTTTGAGACGAGCATTCTCAGCCTCTTGCTTGTGATAGGACTCCCTTTGCTCTTGGATCCTTGCCTCATAGGCATCGATCAACCTGGAGATTTGGGTGGACCTCGCTGGTCCTTGGCTTTCCTCCGAGGTTGGCCTCTCTGGGCAATCCCTCTGATCTGAGGGCCGAACTTGAGATATAATCCTACAAGGAGCAGGTTGTTCTTGGATATCTCCTGCTTGAGGAGCATTACTACTGTGACCAGACATTTCGAACTCCTTTGTTGGTGTGGGCTTTCTCAGGGAAAACAAGAGTTCCCACAGCCGACGCCAATTATGGTGACAATTATTATTCAACACAAATAAATGAGAGAAGCGCAATCACCAAGGAAAATAAATAAGATAAAATGCCAATCACACAACACAATATGTACGTGGTTTAGAAAGAATGCCTACGTCCACGGTGGTGCAGTCAGTATTATTTCTATATACTCCGGGGAGCGTTTACAGAGAATACAGTGCGTGTATACATGTCTATCTTCGGGGAGTGGGGGTGTTGGACTCCCCCACATTTACCATCTTCTCCTGGAACATATCTATATGAGAACACGGGAGGAGACTAAGTCGTAATTCTATTCAGTTAAGGTAAGGGGTCCAGATTTTGGGCTGTTTTTATTTGGCTACTCGTCCAGGCACATAATGCTAAATTCGGGTACCCACACATGGTAAAAACAACCATTTTATAAAGTCCACCTCATCATGTCTTATTATAAACCAAATTTAAATCACTTCAAATAGTTCTGGCTAAAAAAAAGGTCAGTTATATACTTAAAGTAAATAGTAAATTGAACTCTACTGGCATGTAAATCCTCCATTTCCTCTCATGGTTACCTTGCTTTTATCTTTTCCTACAGTACTTTCGTGGGGGGTGGGGTGGAAAATGGTGGGGTATGAGCAGGTGACCAGTAAGAAAAATACTAGCGGAGTAATATGTATAAAGAATATTTATACATATAAAGTATACCTTAGCAATCATGAAACCATCCATCAGTTGATAAATGTTCTCATGCAAAATGCTAACGTGCAGTTGACGTTTTGACCATGTAACCTGAGTGATAATCCCACCCACACTTAAGTCTTTCTTTTAACAATACCCATATCATGCTAATTTAACCAATTACATATTTTCGCATTTTTTCAAATTGTTTCATAAACCTTTATTTTACATTAATGAGCATCGTGCTCAAATCATCTTTTCACTTGATTAAATGGGGTACCAATCCATGAGTTTTATATGGCCTTTCACCGACTCCTCCACACCGGGATATGTCACTAATCAGTTTTTTAGGGTCTAAGTATTAAACCTCACCCTAGGGTTCCATGAACTTCTTAAATTTTTAATTACCTCCAAGCGCTTTTTTACTTGTTACATCTTTGTAACCATTTTCCCTTTCTTTCTTTCTTTTTTAATTACTTTTAAACCTTTTCACTTTATTTCCTTTTTCACCGACCGATGAAGTTAAATATCTGGGATAAAATAATTCTCGACACACTTTAAGAATTTATTTCCACTTTATCTTAGACTCAGTGGTTCTTCTTTTGAAAAAAACTCTAATTATTGTTTCTTGTGAAGCTTAACATTTGAGTATAAAATTACCCATTTACATACTTTATTACACTTTTCATTATTTATGCACACTTGTAAACTTGCTTATTATACATTTTACCAATAATGCTTCCTTTAACTTTTATTTTACATAATATGGATTTTCACCACAAAGATCCAATTATTTAAACTAGAGTACTTTATTTTTGAAAGTTTACTCATTAGTCCAACTATTTTATAAAAATGAATTTTTTGCACTAAAACATCCCTTTTGTCATTTCAAGTCATATATTTCCAACCTATTGACTTTGCACCTTTTATATTATTTCTTATCATTTTATGTGTTCATATTACTTTATTTAATACTTACTTTTCAAATAAAAACTTATGTTTGTCAATATTATTACTAAATCTACACTTTACATAAAATGGTACTTTTGTTCTAAAAGCTACACTTTGACATTTCAAGACTTATTCTTAGATATTGATAACTTCTAATTTTAGACTTTATATCCTTGTCATTTTATGTGTAAATATTATAATATTTCTTATTTTAACCTCAACACTTTACAATTTTTACTTTTAGTCCCTCAAACTATAAGCTTCTTAAACTTTTTGTGCATAAGTAGCATCATATTGTGTGACTAAAATATTGATTTTTCCAACATTATTCTTTTATATTCCAAGACTTTTTAAAATATATTTTCAACTTATCATACCCAATTCCTATAACTACATATGATTTTATTCTTGAATGAAAGGATCTATATAAAAAAAAACCCATATATGCATCCTACATTTCATCACAATATCTAACTTAATATTTGACATGAAATAAGTATTTTAAACATGATTTTCATAAGCTTATAAATTCCTTAAATATTGTGAATTTTCAACTTAATTCCATCATCCTCACCAATTTTATCACACTTTTCTTAACATGCATCCATATATAGTGATTATAAGCATAATATTCACGTAAATCATATATAAGTATACATATAACTAGCATGCTTGATTTCAAAATTGAAAATAGTGTAGAACCCCTACCTCTTGAAGATATAAATCCTTTGAAGAAGAATAAGAAGTATAAATAAATCCCAAATAGCCTTCCTAATCCCAAGCTCTTTTGCAAGCTTTTTCCTCTAAAAAAACTCCTTCAAAACCTGCCTTAATCCTTCATAATTGAAGGTTGGGATGGTTGTCTTACATGATTGATATGGAGATAATATAGGGGATTAGGCTACTACTTTTGATCAAGGATAGAAGGGATAAAACTATGTCCAGGGTCTGCCCAAACTTAACAGATTTGAGGAGTGAAGTGTGAAGGAAAAATTCTTCACACCTTCCTTTTATAGTTCCCCAGAGGCAATCTAAAGGTTCCCCTGCCCTTAATGATAAAAAAACCCATACTAGGTGGAGTAGGAAATTTGAGAACATGGGTAAAATTCGTGGGGGTAAGTCCCTAAAAACCCAAACCCTTGACCATATTGACAAGAAAAAAGGGGAATTGAAATAGCAGGTACATAATCGATTCGGTTCCCAGGCCAAATCGATTCTCCCTAACAGGTACAATTTTTTTAAAGTATTGGTTCATACCATGAGTTTTGAGTTTTATTTTATCCTATATTTACAACCATAAAAATTTCACGTCACATAAATTTTTATTGGAGTTTCGACTCTTTATTCTATTACAAAATTCGGTTTAAAATGTGCAACTTAATTAACATGCATACGTGGTACGCAACATTTTGGGTTTCTCTTCTTAATTTTACTTATGAGATTATTTTAATTAAAGTAATTTCATAATTTCTCATAGCATTATTTTTATTAATTTACAAAAATTCAGGCGTTAAGACCTTCCCACCTTGGTAATTTTCATCCCCGAAATCAAAATATTAGACATTTCTGAGTAAACAATTCAGGATGTCATATTCTCATCGTCGATTCTAATTACCAAATTTCTCCATCAATGCCATTGTTATCCCAAACAACCTTGATAAGGGGGATCATCTTTTTGTGAAGCATCTTCTACTTATGGTCCACTATTGCCATTGTCCTGGTTTAGTATGAAAATTCTTTTGGAGATTTAACTGACTCCAATTAATAACGTGTGATGAATTTGGAATATACTTTCTTAATGTCGATACATGAAAAATATTATGCACTATAGATAACTGTGGTGGTAATGCTAAACAATAAGACACTGGAACAATACTCTCCAACATCACAAACAGTGCTTTGTACCTTGGTGCTAGCGTACTCTTTATTCCAGATTATGAAACTTCCAGTTAAACTTTGATATTTATGAACACATGATCACCCACGTTAAACTCTAAGTCGATACAATGAGTATCAGCATAGTTCTTCTGATAACTCTGAGTAGTCTTAAGCTTAGATCATGGGAATTGAACTTTCTCAGTCGTTTTCTCTATCATTTTAGACCATGAGATGTGGTTCTCATCGACTTCTTCCCAACAACATGGTGAATGACAAGGTCTTTCATACAAGGTTTCAAAGGTTTCCATTTTAATGCTCGCTTGGTAACTGTTATTGTAGTCAACCCTACTAATGGTAGTTTATCTACCTAACTACCCTAGAGGTCTATAATGCAAGCCTGCAACATATATTTGAGTATATGAATAGTCCTCTCAAATTTTCCATCCTTTTGTGGATGATAGGTTGTGCTGAGGTTTAAATTCATTCCCGAATACCGTTGTAGTTTATTCCAACCTTATGATTTCTTGGATGTAGAGTCTCATGAGTTTAGCTACATTATCCGTGACTTAGTAGGAAGGAAACATCATGACTTGGTGATTTAATCAACCACGACCTACACTACATCAGGCCCTACCTGAATCCTAGGCAAAGTGGTGATAAAATCCATCATTATGTGCTCCCACTTCCACTGTGCTACTGGTGGTGGTTACAATAATCCCATTGGCTTCTGGTGATCAGACTTTACTTGATAACATTTGAGACACCTTTTAGAAAAAGAGAGACATCCCGTTTCATTCCTAACCACCAGTGGTTTCTGCATAAATCCTCGTACATCTTTGTAATGCCAGGGTGAATGCAAAAACAAGACTGATGTGCTTTTGCCATAAATTATTCCCTCAGAACCTCAATACTTGGAACCACTAACCTTCCTAGAAACCTAATGTCATTATCCTTATTGAGAGATAAATCCTCTATTGGTTCCCTTACCAAAATTTGATTGCGAAATTCCACCAAATTATCATCACAAGTTTGTGCATAAAGCATATTTTATTGTATGACATGTCTTGCTAACAAACAGTAGATGTAGGTATGGTGATTTTTTTCACTTAACCCTCACTTCATAGCTCTAAAGGTCTTACATCATCTTATGACGTTGTCATTTCATTATTGTCAAAGATACTCCTAGTTTCCTACTCTATGTGTTGTCAACAATATAAACCTTACCTGGGTGGTAATGGAGATCGAAGTCGTAATCATCCATGATCTTTATCCATCGTCTCTACTTCCGATTCAGATCTTTTTGAGTGAAAATATGTTGCAGGGTTTTGTGATATGATTACACATCCAAATGTTCCCCATATAAGTAATATATTCAAATCTTAAGAGCAAAGACAACTTCTCCAAGTTCAAGGTCCTGAGTTGGATAGTTCTTTTCATGAACCTTTAACTGCGTTGACGCATAAGCCACTGCGTTCTTCTTTTTCATTAATACTTATCTTAAACATTCCCCCTGATGTATAACAATATACAAAGTATCCCTTTCCTTGATCTAGGAGGATAACCCCAAATGTTGTAGACAATCGTACTTTTAACTCATGAAATGATGACTCGAACACATTTGTCCACTAAACGCAAACCTCCTTTTTTGTCAGCCTAGTGAGATGTGAATCAATTTGAGAGAAAGATGGATTAAATGTTTGTAATATCCAACGTGTCCCAAGAAATTTCTTATCTCAGTGACCATCTCCGGTTGCTCCCAATTTATCACTGATTCAACTTTAGTTACATCCACTGAAATTCCCTATCCTGAAATAGCATGGTTAAGAAATTTGACCTCACCCATCCGAAAATCACATAAATTGAACTTTACATATAACTGATTCTCCTGAAGTACTTGCAAAGTCATGCGTAGATGGTTCTTGTGCTCCACTTCTGGTGAGGATTAAATTAAGATGTCATTAACATACACCATAACAAACCAATTGATCTACGGGTGATAAATCCAATTCATCAGGTCCATAAACACTGCAGGTGCATTCATTAACTTGAACGGAATAACGAAAAACTTAAGGCCTATATCTTATCTGAAATATTGTCTGATAAATGTCCTCAGTTTTGACCTTCAATTAATGGTAACGAGATCGAAGGTTTATCTTAGAATATATACTAGTGCCTCGTAACTAATCGAATATATCGTCAATTTCGGGCATAGAATATTTGGTCTTTATTAATACTCTCTTCAATTTCACGTGGTCAATGCAGAGTCTGAGTGAATTGTCTTTCTTCTTAGAAAAAAAAATGGTGTAACCCATGGTGACCCTCTTGGTATAGTGAAGCCCTTTGACAATAAATCCTCTAGATGGATCTTCAGCTCATTTAGTTCAGCTGAAGACAAATAATGTGGAGGAATAGAAAAGGGCAAGACACCTGAATGTGTCTTTATCGCAAAGTCGATCTGACGTTTCAAAATTCCATCACAATTGGATAGTCCATAATTAAACAGTCAGTCTTATTCCACAAGACTTGAAAGCCACCCGATGTAATTTCATTATTCCTTGGTGTTAATGTATTTACAATAATGGTCGGTTAATTATTCACTATTGAACTTGTTATGGACCTATCCGGCAATAACATAGAAACACTATGCCGATGACATTCTATCATGCAATTAAAACAAGATAGCCAATCCATCCCTAGGATCACCTCAAAACTTTCCATGTCCATGAAATCAAGTTATACTCAAGAACATAGTCTCCTGCAAAGATAACAAAATTTTAGCAAACACAGTTTAGAGGATTACATTCGCTAATAAGAAGTCCCACGAAAATCGGTGATAAAAATAATTAATCTTAAGACCCAAACTATAAGATAAAGAATTGGATATGAATGAATGTGATGCACAGAGTCAAAAAATGCTCGAACCCACGTATGGTAAATTAAAATCATACCTTATATAACCATAGCATTCGATGGAGTTATATATTGAGTGAGGTCATAATTACACCTTGGTTAAACTTTTTATTCTAACTGCCATTTTGATTTGACTACCCCTGTCCACTATACCCCTGGTTAGGACGTGAAAGATTATTGTTGTACCTACCCTAATGGAATCAACTAGAATATTGTGGATGTTGGGTGGGTGTAATAAAACTTGAGTTCCTCACTGGCTAGAAATTGTAACCCTGATTTCTAGGTTAAGGGTTGTTGTGTTTCTAAGGGCATTCTCTCTTCTAGTGGTTAGGTTCCCCAAATATGAAACACAAGCTGTTTAGCTTTACTGACCCTGCATCCTGACTCTGGGAGGAATCATTGCCAATTTTATCCATTAGCATTGCAAATAATCTTCTTAGTCCATTATCTCTAGGTTTTTTTCCAATGCTTCTTTGTCCACCTTCAGACCCTCTTATATTCTCTTTGATTAGTTTAGCATCCTCAAACTATATCTCTATCCTGATTACTTTGCTAACTTTATCTCTGAACCCATAAACATCCTATTAGACTATAAGCCTTGGGGTTGACGAATTAACACCCTTTTTGAACAATCGAGTTTTTTTCTTTCTCATCTCACTTTACATTCTTGTCATAATCTGACAAATCTTCAAACTTCACTACATATCCATAGATGGGAATCTTCCCTTGGAACAAGTTATGGAACTCTTCCCTCTTTTCATCACGATAGGCTTTTGGTAAGTATCAGTCCAGAAATGCAACCTTGAAATCTTCTTAAAGGACTGATCCATTCGAGATGGTCTGATAGGATGTCCACCATTTCAAGGTTTGGTCCATGAATTGAAATGTACACACATGGACCCCGTAAGTAGGTAAAACATCAAGAACTTTATGCCTCTTCATGCCTTATAGTACTACTAAATGTAGAGGGTGTTGTACAACCATTTCCATGGTGTCGTTGAGAGAGAGAATCAACAAGCTGCTTGAGTCATTTGTCTTAACTCATTAGTGTTTTCATCCATATGTCTTCCACCTCTACATGTAGTCATTTTAAAGAGGGGATGATAGTTTAGAATATGATATAATACAGAAAACTATAAAGAAATGAAACATAAGTACTCTTAGACACACACATAACCTATGCTCTGATATCAAGTTGTGATGCCCCGTTTCTGGGGATTAGTGGTGGAAAACCTTTTATACCTTTTATTTTAAAGTAAAATCTTGCATCTACATATTTTCATAAAAACCATTGGTTTTAATTAATAAAATGATTTCCAACTTATGAAAGTTATAAGAACACTTGAAATAAAAGAGTTTTGACAACTTCATAGAATAAATAACCATTTTAAAAAGTCCACATCATCCTATCTTATTACAAATCAAATTTAACGTACTTCAAATAGTTCCAACTCCCATTTAAGTTATATACTTAAATAAAATAGTAAACAAAGCTCTATAAGCACTTAAATCCTTCATTGCCTTTCACGGTTTCCTTGCTTTTATCTTTTCCTGAATTCCCATGGTGAGGGGGTGGGGGGAGGGTGGGGTATGAGCATGCGCATATTAGGAGAAATACTAGAAGAGTCATACGTACAAAGAATATTTATACGTATAAAGTATACTTAAGTAATCATGAAATCATATATAATTTGATTAAGTGTTCTCATGCAAAATTTAACGTGACATGCGATTGACGTTTTGACCATGTAACCCGGGCGATAAACCCACTCCAACTTAATCATTCTTTTCATAATGCCCATATGCCATTAATTTAACCACGAATGCATTTAACATTTTTTTCAAGTTGTTTTATAAACTTGCATTTATATTAATGAGCATCGTGCTCAAATAATCTTTTCACTTGATTAATCAGCGTACCAATCCATGAGTGTTATATGGCCTTTCACCGACTCCGACCAAGACGAGATGTGTTACTAATTAGTTGTTTGGGGTCTAATCATTAAGTTACACCATAGGGATCCAGTTCTTTCTTAAATTAATAGATTACCTCCGAGTACATTTTACTTGTTACATCTTTGTAACCCTTTTCCCTTTATTTCTTTCTTATTTACTTTTAAACCTTTTTTCTATTCTTTCTTTTTTTACTGATAGAAGATGCCAAATACCCGGGATGTGACAATTCCTATCAGACTTTATTATAAATTTCACACATTATATAAGTTTATTTTCACTTTGCCTTAGATCCGGTACTTCTTCTTTTGAGAACAACTCAATTTATTCTCAACATTTTAGTTTAACTATCCATTTACAAACTTTATTACACTTTTCTCTCTAAGCACACTTGTAAATTTTCGTATTATATATTTTACCAAAAATACGTTTTTAACCTTTATTTTGCAAAATATGAATTTTCACCACAAAATCAAATTCTTTTGACAAGAGTACTTTAGTTTCGAAAGTTTACTCATAAGTCCCATTTTATAAAAAATGACATTTTTGCACTCAAACATCACTTTTATCATTTCAAGACCTATATTTCCAATTTATTGACTTTGCACGTTTTATATTATTTCTTATCATTTATCTCTTCATATTATTTTATTTGAGACTAACTTTTTACAATAATAATTATGTTTGCCAATATTACAATTAATTCCACACTCTACATAAAATGACATTTTTATCCTAAAAACTAGACTTTTGACATTTAAAGACTTATTCTTACAAGTTGACAACTTCTCATTTTAGACTTTGTAAATATTACCATATTTTTTATGTAAACTTCAATACTTCACAATTTTCACTTTTGATGTTATTTGCTGGGAATTCTCTACAATTTTTAAGCTAAAAGGCTCCATCCCTACACCATTTTTCTCTGGAACATTCTAGAGTTATCTAGTATTATCTAGTATTTTATATAGTAGTGTAGGATTTTCTACAATTATCTAGAGCATACTTGTATTTCATGGTATATTCTAGAATAATAAGGAAGAGTGCAACCTTCAGGAATGTTCACTTAAGGAAGTGGGAACATTCTGGACAATTAATCTAGACTCTTGATGTATTTTAATCTCCACTGTCCATTCCGGAGGTGGTATGCCTATAAATATGTGGGAATGCCATTTGGCCAAAGCATCCAAGCCAAGCATTGTAATTTATTATAAAGTAATACAAACACTTTCCTTTATGTCCTACTTGTTCTATTCTTCCCCCTTCGCTAGCACTTGTGTAATAACTTTGCTAGATTGCTAGGCTGACTTAGTTAACTCATCGGTCATTGGAGTACTAAATGCCGCATGGAGGAGTAGATAAAGTTTAACCCCGTGACAGCTAGTCACTCAAACTTTAAATTTCTTATACTTTCTTCGCATAAGTAGCGTCATCTTATGTGACTAATATGCTGATTTTTTCAACATTACTACTTCATATTTTAAGACTTGCTTATATGTATTTTTCAACATATCATACCCATTTTCCATACCTACATATGATTTTATTCATGAATGAAAGTATTCATGAAAGTATTTATTCCAAATAAACCCATATATGCATCCCACATTTCTTCACAAAATCCTACTTATCATTTGACTAATTTCATTAAATATGTTATCTGCTCATGTTATCCATTTATGACTCCCATAAAATTTCCTATCACAGTTATACAATCTCTCCTTCAAAAAATAGTAGATCCATAACATCCTCCACATCGTATAACCGTCATTCTGTGCACTAAAAGGTTGTCGCCATTTGACTTCACAGGGCACTCCACATTTTGAGTTGATAGCGATCCGTTTATGTAAGAAAGCAGGTCCTAGTATGCTAGAAATCCCACAACCACAACCTCACTTAACTGTAAGAAAGCAGGTCCTAGTATGCTAGAAATCCCACAACCACAACCTCACTTAACGCTTCTAAATTATCTGTCCTCCCAAACTTTAAGCAGGGGTGGTTATTCTGTCCACATGGATCTGGGAGCATGATAACCAAGTCCGAATCTTCATATTTTATAATATGGGGTGAATAGAATGGTCTGATTATCATCACCCTTTCACTAATCGGTTTATGGGAAGACACACGACCTTTTTCCTCTTAGTGTAATCTGCATATGTATATATATACCAAAATCATTGGAGATGATAAATTTTTAAAACTCATGTGGAGCAAACCAAAAGCAGTTTAGAGAATATTAAATTTTTTTGACCAAATAGTTAGTCTTTGATTGGCCAATAATCCCGAGGCATGGAAAAATTTGGAATCCCACTTGAAGTTAAAAATTCATATGTGAGTTCATAAGAACATGCAATCTTAATGTTGAACAAATAAAATTTGTCTATTGTATAGGTTCAAGAGTAAATGCACCAATTTCACAAAATAAAGTAAATGCAGTGGTTACCGAAAGGAGATTTTGAGAAAAGGTGTAAAGAGAAAAAATTGATAAACAAAACTACAAATTGAAACCACTATATGACAAACCAAGAATTAAAACTGAACTGATAGATAATTTAAATCAACTAAAGAAATGAAAAAGGTAAACAATCGATATAAAAATAATGCGTAGAAACTTATTTAATTGTTACAAATATTTCCAAACTAGCTCTCGGATTTTAAACTACAAACTTCAATGAATGGAATCAAACTCATATGCACTTTTATAATGTGAAAGAGAATTGTGTAAAAGAAGTAATTTTTATTTTCATATTTATTTTCCTGTGTTTCATAAAGCTACTTTAAAAGTAATCGTTGCTTGTACAATATTTTTTTTGGCAGCTATGAACAATAAATATAGACTTTTATTACCTGCCTATATTATGTATAATGGCTAATGCCACTATTGTAGACATATCTAATTATTTAGTATGTCATATTACCTCATGATTATATAGTTTATGGTCATAATATTTTAATTTCAATTCCACTTTGGAACTTTTCGCGTAATAATTTAAGATGTTCATGCAAAATTGAATATTAGTCTTTTAGTATATTCTACGATGTGGATGAAATTTTTAGTTTTATTAGGGTTTATATGAGTTCTTAGGAGTTTTAAATAGTTTTTAAGACCGTGAAAGAGTTATATGACTAGTTTTTCCTATATAAATATTTGTATTGAAGAAGTGATATGAAAATTTGGCCTATAATGATCATTTTAGGTGAACCCCTACCCATGTTGTGAAAGGACTCTAAAGGTATGTTTGCGAGTTCTATTTTGAAGAGAAAATAATATAAAGGAAGGGAAAATGTTTCATTCCCTTCATTTGAGAGTTTAAATAGGAGATAAAATAATACTTTCTCACATTTGGAAGTTTAAAAGGAGTGAAATGAAATGAATGTTTTAAAAAAACTCTCTTTCTTTCTCTCTGCAAAAGTTTCTTTCCAAATCGGAAAGAAATGGAGGAAAGGAAAGATTTTTAAATAATTTCACCTTCTTACTCTGAAAAAAATATTTTCCTCCTAGCTCGAAAACAAAAGACATAAAGTTATTTTCTTCTTTCCTACACTACCAAACAAAGGAAGGAATATTAGTTTCTCTTCTTTCCTTTTCCCTTTTTTTTGTTAATTTTTTCTTCTTTTCTTTTCTCTCTTAATAAAATTTTATTTTGTTTTCCTTTCACTTGCTAAACTCACAAACATAGAAAAATTATATTTCCATCTTGAAATCCTATAAGGGCATGTTATTAACCCTACTCATTGTATAATTGAATGAGAAATATGAAATTTTAATGCTAAGGCTTAAGGTTAATTTGAATTATAGACGAACTGTATTACTTATTGCAACGTTAGTCTTCATTTCGAAATCTTGTGGAATGCGATTTTTTGTGCCATCCTACATGGTAAAATTTCTTAGATTGTCCAATAATAGAATTCCACTTATATAATTATATGCATGTAAAATTTAATTTGTTTACTCCCTTGTCATCGTGATCTTCATTCACTAGCCGCACATGTAACTTCTTTCTCTCCCATAGAAACCTAGCCCCAAATCTTTAGCCATTGTCTCTATCAACAACGTTTATCCCTTTTCCACCTTGTGGCTTTTACCTCCACCGTCTTCTCATATTTTGCCTCCAGTGTAATATTTTTCAATTCGTTACGATGATTAAGATCCAAACTCATTATATTCACTTTGCATGAATCTTGTCGGTGGTCGATTTTAATTGAATGGGATCAATTTGATTCAACTGTAAATACTTTTGGATCAAAGGGAGTATTTATCATTGATTACATTGAACATGGTATTTATAACAATAAGTTTTATGTCACTATTGGTGATTTCATTAAATGCTTGCATCCAATCAACAAATTTATTTGGTTGGTTCACTTATAAGATTAATGGATACGTAAATTTATATGTATAAACACATATTACTTCCATTTTAATTTACAATTTGTAATTATATTTGGCTATTGATTTCTCATTCCCGACTAGATTTAAATTTTACATTTATTCATCAATCAATTTCAAATAAGTTATTTAATTTGTACACTAAAGCCAAGGATTTAGACCATGATTATTAGTTTTGTCTTCCCATGTTTTATTTTATTATCATTAGTGGAATGAGAATGATGGGTTGCTAAGGTTTAGTTGGTGTTTTAGCCATAGTGATGAAAGGTGGTGGGATCTATTATTGTTGCTGTTGGGTTTGATGGTTGATAACACCTAAACATAAATATAATTGTGGTGATTAGAATTTAATCTAACAACTCATTTGAGATCACTTCAATTTTGAGTATATGGCGAAATCTAAAGGATGAACATTGGAAAACGTTTATAGATGATTACAGGATAGAGTTTTGATGGTGAATCTACCTTTTATTAGTAAGTTTGATTTCTAATGTTTGTGAAAGTATGATAATACTAAAACTTATTGATTGATAATAATTGACGCGACTTAGTATAATTCGAGGAATGGTAGTTGATTTTACTCCATATCTTCAAATTTTGAAATTTTAGATTTGATAGTATGAAAGTAGAATTTGAGATTTTATTATAGAACTTTCTTTGGCCGTATATGAGCCTCATGGTATGTGTCACAATGAGACCGGTGCAATGGTCGCCCCAATTGTGACATACAATGTCATTATATGAGTTGTATATATAATATAATGACGTTGGACATCTATAAGCCCTATGTTTGCATGTGATATATGTGTGCAAAGTTGGAATGGGTGTATGGGCATCCCAAACGTGCGTGACACACGTGATATGAGTTATATGTATATCATGATGATGTTGGGTGTGAGTGAGACATTTACCAGATATATGCGCACAATGGAAATGGGTATATGGATACCCTAGACATGACTTATGTTGATGCTAGGTGTATATGAGCCTTGTGTATATGTTTTTATGGTTGAGGTAATGTGTTCCCTAATTAGGTGCTAGAATGAATGGAGTTTATGTGAATTCATGAGCTATTATACATATTTTTCTCTCGTTTGTGAGGTTATCTTATATGACATGTGGCGATTAGTCACATGTGAGCCTAGGTGTTAGGTGCTAACACACGAGATGATAGAAGGTATACGCTGGTATAGACTATAGTCATAAGTAGAAGGCATGGGTAATATCATGTTAGTATTAGTGATATGGGTTGGGATGAGACAACCCTTAACCCAAATGGTTGTAACGTATGTTTCCAGTCAGATGGGTGCTAGCATAAAGATGACCGAGGGTGATTTAACTTGATGTTTGAAGTTGGACGTATATGCAGCTGCGACGTGAGATGTGTAGTGATTAATTATCTTTTAGATATGGGTAGTTGCAGGTTAATTGTAGTTTATTAAACAATTATGATAACTACTTTCATTACATCGTTGTCTGTGATTCTTTGTCTCTATTTGCGATCATGTAAAATTCTCTGCTAACAGTTTCAAGTCGATTGATTTTAGTAGCAACGTTGCAGCATGAATCCACTCAGGAGTTTTTTGTTGGAGGAGTACTAATGTAGGTGTTTTACATGGAATCAATTATTTTTTCTAAATTTCATATTTTTTTGGGTCCTTCTTTTGGTAATCCTTATTACTTGTCATAATCTATTTTAGTTTACTCAAAGATTTATGGATATCCAGATTTTATATATTAACATCTCGAGTGATTTTTGGGTTAGGGGAGGATATGGTTGTATTATGTTAATTTGGTAACTTTTTTACACATGTTAAAATATGATTTTATTATCGAAAGGAAAATTCACGTAATCAATGTCACCTTTTTCATTAACATTTGAATATTGAAATATTTGATCTGAATTTAAAATTGACTCTAAACGTTAAGGTTAGTTTCGAATTATTTAGTTTATCATATACTTCTTTATGAGTTTTGTTAATTGTATGTTGAATACTTTTATTAGTGCCTTAAGGTGAAAATTGAAGAGTAATTATTAGTCATTAAAGGTGTTGTGTGGGATCACACTTTTCAACTATAACTTTAGTGAGCAACAAATAATCACACAAATATAGCAAACCAAATAAAATAAATAGAGAATAAGAAAATAGCAATGACAATCTATATCCCTAAATGATAAAAAGATCACAAAAGATCTCTTTTCTCGCACACAAAATAATCTATTTTCTCTCACACAAAATAACCCTCACACAATAAAGACTAACAAAATTAATCTCACCATAAAATGCTCCTAAATTCTATCCAAATCCTCCATAAAAATACCCAAATTGGTTCCCAATAATAATCAATTTTACCAAAATAGTGATCCCTTAAATTTTTCACTCACAACGAAATATTCTACATTGTTAGGTTCCCTTTCTCGACTATAGAAAGCCTTATTAAATAAGAAGAAAAATAAAATAATATCCTAATTGGAGTAAAACTTCTTCTCACGTGGGTAACAAATAAAGGCTTAGAGTCTAAGACTCCAAAGTTTATCAAAAGCCAAAACCCACATAAGTTGTTGCCACCTTGAGTTTGATATAATATCAAACTCTTCCACCCTCACAAGAATCCCCATTCAAGGAGAGAGATATCGAATATCATAAATATACATCTTAGTAAGATAAGTTCAATACCAAAGCTGATTTTTGTAGAAAACCTATTATTGAACCCGTTCCCTAAAGAAAAATGACCTTCGCAGGTCGCGAGACCTGCCTGAAGTGAAGGACCATCCTCCCTGGTCACACACTTTCCTAGAGAATGTCTACACATAATCTTTGTTGATGTGAAGAGTCCTCGCTGTAGTGAAGCCCATCTTCACTGAGGTGACACCAAGTTCGTTGGTCACGAACTCTAATAAAAATCATCTTTCAAAAGTTTCTTCCAGCAAACTTCCAAATGAACAATCTAGAAAAATTACATAACGTGAGAGATACCATAAAATACACAATTGCTATTGCGTACAAAATAACACACTATTGAAGATTTTTGGCCAAGTTTAAGTTGACCTCAAACCTATCCCTCAGCTCACACTTCAACCAATACACATATTATGCTGCCACAAGAATGCCCCCACCATATTTGTCAAACCCATAATCCTCGGTTCGATATCACACCTAGCATCCTCCACCAATCTCCCTTAACCATCGGTTGGTAACTAAAAGTCTTCTTCCCCCACCGTTGGAGAATAGGAAATCCACGAATTTCTCTTGTATCTCTAACACAACCTAATTATTACCTCCCACACATGCACTTGAATGGGATCTCTCATTACCGCTAAGATTACCGCAAGCCAAAGCTTTGATTGTCCTAATAGGCCTGCCTCCTTTAAGGACTCCTTCAATTTTGGTTGACATCTCAAAGAAAATTTCACTATTCCAAAATGTTGTGTAGCCCCCTCACAACCCGTTTGAGAGTAAAGATTTCTAATCTTCCCATAATACAAACTCCGCTCCTATTCCTTCATTACCAAGCTTCAAATGGAAATTTTCACTTACCACACTAGAAGATCCCACACTGTCTCCACCTGTTACTATATTCCCTTAGAGAACATACAAATTCTTCACCTTGGTTCCCATATACACTCTAAAAGAACCTTCCATGACCCTCACAACTCCACCCAATGTTACAACCTTATAATGCATAAAGTACAGAACACCAATCGATATAATGTTCACCTAAAGAGCCAGAACATGCCATACCCCAAAAAAAATTCTCACCAACACATCTTATGTCTTGATTTTGATTTAGCCCATTCCCAAAATTTTAAAGGCTCTCATATCGGCCATCAAAATAGCACCAAATTTCACCTCTTTATAGGAGGAGAAAGATTCCTGATTGGGACGTAATGAGAATTAAGAATCCAAACATCATCAAATGACTCACCAATTTGGGTTTTTATGAGAGAAAAATCATAGACACCAAGCGAACCACTTGTATCTGCCACTACTACAGTTACATCTTGAAACTTATCATTTGCTTCCACATTCTTCTCTTTAAGTTTGGGACAAGAAAAAATGATGTGCCTAACATCGTGATAGTACTAATTACAATCCCAGTACTAATTACATCGTGATAGTACTAACCTCGGTTCTCCGATCTTCCATGAATGACTAGGCTTGCAGCATCACCATCACCCTCAACCACTTTCCTCCTATTTTTACTGGAGAGAAGTGTTGATGTTACCTCATCCAAAATAACAATTTTCTTTACGTACATCGCCGTAGTCATTAAATGGTTTTACACCTCAGAAAGGGACGACAATAAAACTGCAACCTTATCTTCTTCATCCATGTTTACCTCTATGTTTAATAGTTACAAGAGAATCCTATTAAATTCATTGAGGCAGTCTTGTAACAAAATACTCTGACGCATATTAAGTCGATATAACTCATTTTTAAGATAAATTTGATTTGTCAAAGACTTCTCTAAATAAAGCTTCTCTAACTTTTCCCAAATCACCATAGTGGAAGTCTCTTTCATAACGCCGTGTTTAATATTTTTAGATAAACACAATCGAATCGTCGAACAAGATTCCTTATCAATCATTTTTCACTCCCCATCCTTTATTGCATTGGCTTTTCCTTCTAAGCTCATATCAAGCCCTCGTTGGAAAGGATGTCCATCATCTTTACTTGCCAGAGGCCAAATTTATTCTTAGCATCAAACATCACAACATCGTACTTTATTTCGGAAGCCATAATAAAAATAACCCCAGTTTTCAACCTAGGCTCTGATACCAATTTGTTGTGCGAGAGCGCATATTTTCATCTAGGGCTCCGATGACCAAAAGTATTCTCGCAAATATGGCAAACTAAATAATATAAAATATAAATTGAGAAGAAGAAATAACACAAATATAATAACAATGGCTATCCGTGTCACTAAATGAGACAAATATTATAAATTTGTAAAACCTTTTTGTTTTCACCCTACACAAAAAAAATCTCTTTTCTCACACATAAAATAACCTTCACATGATAATGAAGACTCCCACAAAATTAATCTCACCACATAGGCTCCTAAATTCTACCCAAATCCTCCACAGAGAATATCCAAAAGAAAATTATTTAAGAATAATCAATTTCACCAAAAGAGTAAACCCTTAAATTTTCACTCAAAAAATATTTCATACTATTGGGTTCCCTCTCACGGCTGTAGCAAGTCCCATTCAATAAGGGGAAAAATTGAAAATATTTTAAATACAGTAAAAATCCTTCTCACGTGGGTAACAAACAAAGACTTGGAGTCTAAGATTCCAAAGTCTATCAATAAAACAAAGCCCTCGTAAGTTGTTGCCAACTTGAGATTGAGAAAATATCAAAATCTTACACCTCCATAAGCATACCCATGAGAGGAAAGATAAATCGTGCCAATATCATAAAAGGCACATCAATTATCTCTATTTTCTAGATTCATGTATTGTCTTAATACGCAATTCTTCAACTTTTTTGTTCACGACGTAAGTGTTTGAATTGGTACATGTACAAGGCATGAGACAAAATCCAAACACATATACAACTAAAACAAAATTTATAATGTGTAACCCTATTTTGGTTTATCTAATAACTCTTTATGAGTTTTGTTAATTATATTTCAAATATTGTTATTAATGCGTTTAAATTGTTGGTTGAGATTCAATCCCCTTTATTTCAAAATATGGTTTCATTATTTATATGTTTATATAACATTTATATTTAATCTCCAAAAAATTGTATCCTTTGCAAACTCATGACACCTATGAGGGGTAGCACTAGCATGATATCCGGGTAATACGTAAGCATCAAATTAATAGTAAACATGTAACAATAGGTCAATTAATTTTTAAATAATTAATAAGATATGGGATAAAAATCTTTTCATATTTTTTAATGAAAACGCTTTAAGTCTCCTAAAAATTACAAAATGAAGGCAATAAAAATGTGGCACTTGTTAACATAATTTGTAATACATGGGACAATAATCCTTTAATATTATTTATAGAACTCTTAGTCTCCTAAAATTTATTTAATGAAGGAATTAAATATAAACACTGGTCATACTCTTCTTAGAAGTGAATTTTTTATAGTTGTACTAATTTTTCAACCGCATGATGCGTGGGCAAGTCTTGTTTCCTTAAAACAATAGAATAGAAACAAATTTAGAACCAATTTAATTAATTTTAAATGAATATAAATAATTTTTGTTGCAGTAAAGTTATTTCCCTTATTATTTACAATATAATTTCAGCACTTGGATTCAAGAGATAATTCATTACAATTAGAATTAAGTTCTATACTTTGTCATAAGAAATAAAGCTCGAATTCAGTTATATGTCAAATTAACACACAATCATGGGTAGCGAGATGTAGGTTAATTGAAATCTATGTTAGCATATATATGGGTTTGGAGGCTAAAAAATTAATGAACCTGGGGTGTATGTTACTTATCCCAAAATAAATTATATACTAACCTTAGCCACCATACTAAGGACGATGGAAAAATGATGAACATTCCTTATAATTACCTCTGATGTGAGAATAAAAAAATCGGTTTTTGTCACAAGTCTACCGAAAGAATAGACCATTATTTTATATTTTAGGTCTCTTATAGATGTCTCGGTAGATGTAATTTCGAAAGAACAGTTTACTGTTCAACAGCATGGACCTTCTATGCAGACTTTTTACGATTGCCTTTTTATATCGAGCCGAAGTTTTATTTGACGTCGATCAGAGAAAAATTTCGTCTATATTTTAGTTTTCTTCGAGAGTACCTTATGTGTGCATGGCACAAATATCTTTAGCACTCTCACACGGTTGCTTACTTTTTCGATAATTTTTATTATTTTTTTGTCTTTTTCCTTTTATTCTTTTTGATTTTTTGAATGAATGTGCTACTGAAAAATAACACAAAACAAGTATACCAAATTGAAAGTGCGACTTAAAAAAATGTAAATAACAAGATATATGCACTAACGGTGTAGTTTAACATGGCAAAAAATAAATAATAAAACAAAAAGCACAGTATAATATATATATATATATATATATATATATATATATATATAGGCAGAGGTTCAAAAGTGAACCAAAATAATGAACTTTTTAATGAACCTCAACACAAAAAACATAACAACTCATTAATTTTAATTCCTATGTTGTAATTGGGTCGCGCCAGCGACAACATAGACTAATGTTTTTTTAATATACCCCCCACCCCCACCCCCAAATATTCGATCGACATGCGTCTCCGTTTCCGCGGACTAATTACAATATATGAATTAAAATTAGTGGGTTGTTATATGTCTTTTACCAAGGTTCATTAAAAAGTTCATTCTTTTGGTTCACTTTTGAACTTCTCCTTATATATATATATATATATATATATATATATATGCTATTGATTTTTTAAAAACAAAAATGGATTTCAATTTTTTTGGGACTAACTACTGAAAAAATGAAATCTAAAAATTTTAAGAAAACAATTATGAATTTGTAAATTTTATATTTTTTTATTACAAAACAAGTGACAAAACTTCTACTTGCTAAGAACAAGCTTAAATGTTTTTTTAGTTTGCTATTGATAAATAACTCAAAAATAATTTCACTGCATATAAAGTGTGACAAAGAAAAAAATAAAGAAAAATAAAATGACTCAAGGCACTAATAGTGAAATTGACACAAATTAAAGAATAAAGCAAAAATACAAACAAACACACTTATGAAACAATTTTTTATATCCTGAAGAAAAAATGCTACTTGGGGAAAAAATAAAAAAAAAATAATTTTCATTTTTTTTACTAGGAAAAAATTACAAAAATATTAGCTATTAAAAAAATAATCTTCCTTTTTATAGTTTTTTATTTTTTTTAAACTACTCCAAAAGTCAAAACTTTAATTTGACACAAATCCCCGACAACAAGTTTGGAGGCTAAAAAATTAGCAAACATGTCCTGTATGTCAATTATTCCAAAGTAAGTTATATACTAACCTTATTCACCTGACTAAGGTTGGCGGGAGAAAGATGAGCATTCAATAAACTGAACCCTGATATGATAATAAGAAAATTGGTTCTCGTCATAAGTCTCCCCAAAGAAGATACATGATTTTGTATTTAGGTCGCTTACAACCGTCTCAGTAGATGCCATTTCAAAAGAACAATTCACTGCAAGATTTATACACATACAATTCGTTAGGTTATATATATATATACACATTACTGCTCTTGTACAGACTGTACCGCATATTAACAATGCAGACTGGACATGTGTCACCTAGCGGTGAGCCCAAAAAAGAGAGGAAGAGTGCCGATAATTTAGTCAATAATTTGTGGGCTTATAACATGTTCTTTTGCTTATTTTATGGAAAATAGGTTGGCGAATCCATCTCTTTATATCACCCCACATCGACGATGATTGGAGCATTCCTAGAAAGGGGCATGAGACCTTCTCTCCCTCTCCAACTACACGCATGAGCGTCGACCCCGAGATGGATGAAAATCGAAGGGATGACCACAGTGGCAACTATGCTGGGGATTTTGTGTTAAAAGGGATAAACTCTGTTTGCATGGGTGCTATCATTTTCTATTTGTGTGAGTATGCACCTATATTTATGTTCCCTTTTTATCCTCTATTATTTCTTGCATATATCTACCTCATGCTTATATCACTCCTCACTCACACACTTATGGATACTCTCCATGTACACTTCACACTACTTAAACGTAGGATAACTTATATCCACATGTTGCACACACCATTTAGAATATCAATGTTTAGGTGCCATTAACACACACCTCCACTTGTCAAACTTATCCATGCTCACATATCGCATGCCACTTATAGTTGATCCATGCTTAGGTTGACTACCACGCACTCACTCATAAATCTTCAAACATCGCTCACTCTCACATTAACATGCTTAACATCTCGTTCGAACAATATTTTCGTTCGAACGAAATCTCATTCGAACGAGACTTCAAACGAAGTTCTAGAGTGAACTCGTTAGAAATCTCGTTGGATATCTCGTTCGAACATAAGGTTCGTTCGAATGACATATCGAACGACATTTCATATGCCTATTCTGGGAACTCGTTGGCAAACTCGTTCGAACGACATCTGGTTCGAATGAAAAACTCGTTCGAACGACATATCGAACGAACTTCTAGAAAGTTCATAAATTTTGATTTTAGCTCAGAAATTTTATATACTTTATTTTAAAGTTCGATAAAATCTTTTTGAAAATAAAACAATAGTTTTAAATAGACCTAACACCGTAATAAACATGTTTCAAGCTCCTATATATGTATACTAGCGGATACACGTGCCTTAAGGCACGGTAAAAAATTTCAATGTACGTAATCGCGCAACGACAAAAATTTCGAAAGTACGTAATCGCAAAATGGCAAAAATGGTAAAGTAATTATTAACAGAGCAAAATTGAGAAAATAATTAGATGTCAAACTTTTACTACATTGATAAATCAAATGTCGAACAAAATTAGTATAAACTGAGTTTGGAAAACATCTTTGGCATGTGGTGCTTTTAATATTCGGATGTCAAACTTTTACTACATTGACAAATCACCCCTTTTGGTTATAGAAAGTCATTTGCATTGTAATAAAAACTATTCAAGTTTAATTAAAAGGGGGCAATAGAAAGAAAATGGAATAATAAAACACCCTAAAAAACCTCTTTGTACAACACGACACGACTCGACACAAAATCTTATTTACCAATTACGAACACAACATGATATTGTTTACCAAATAAGTACACGATCTCACTAAATCCAACACAACATGATATTTTTATTTTTTTTGCTTTACACCAACATATTCCATAAATAAAATGACACAGAACGACATGAAACGATAAAAATATTTTTTTATTACCAAATACGAACATGACTAACTTAAAATGCAACACAACTCAGGTAAAAGTGACACAATACAATATTATTTTATTCTTTTTTTCATCTAAGTATTTATTTAATAAAAATAAAATATTTTTTTTCTTTTTTTCGTCCCAATTTTTTTAATTAAAAATAACGTTTTTTATGTAACATTTTGGGAAAAGAGAACTATTGGGTGTATTTTCATATGGGTGGAATATTAAATTTGGGGTGTTAATCATAACCATTGATTTCATGGGCGGAAGATGTAGCAAAATCATGAAATTTATTGTAATATTATATTTTTTGGGATTCAAAAAATATGCTATCTTATAATATCAATATTCAGTTATTTCAAATAAAGTAAACGAATGAAATAATAGGTCCAAGCAATCTTATCGTCAACACTGGGAGTGAGAAATAGTCTTGCTTCAACCTACAGGCAATGATAGGTCTGGCTCATGTAGCATAACCATTATGCTAAGTTTGGGCCCCACCCATTACTATAACACGGGCCAGCCTCAAACACCAAAAACAAAATCTTTATAATTTATACACAAAAGGAAGAAGATTCATTTATACAATTCTCAATTCTATATAGCTAGAAGTTCAAGCACCAAATATAGATAAAATTGCAAACACACTAATAAGAACAAAAATTTTATGTTTCTTTCAAAAACAACGTTTACAAATTAGGAACAAAATATAATGAACCTGGGAGAATCAAGTTCTTAATATTTTGAGTTAAATGAAGGTAGATTGAACAGATACACACGTGAATATAAAAAAAAAGTTCACCAAATTGCATATAAAAGAAAAAACACGTATATTAGTTTAGTGGCCGAGGAAGAATATTTTTTTGGGTGGGACACTCAAAAGAATTTACGGGTACATGATGTGACCCGGTAGGCAATTTTTTTAAAATGATTGAAAGAACATAAGATCATTCTAAAATTTTTGAATTTAAAAAAGAACGTTTAAAACTTCATAAAACATATCACGTTCATTATAAAAAATCTTAGCTCAAAAAAGAAATATCAAAATCTTCTGTACCGATTTTATGGGAAGATAACCCCATACACTTGGGTTCCGTCGGTTAAATGCAAATGAGATATGAAACTTCGGTAAAAAAATTGATAGGTATAACATTTTTCTATATTTTTTTCCAAGGTTGGTAACTTTATAAATGATATGAAATTAACACGATATGTCGTGTTCGTGTCGGGTTTTGTTAACAGGAAGTCATGTCATGTTGTATTCGTGTTAAAATTATGAATCGTGTTAGTCGTGTTATCATATCTTATCGTGTTTTTATTCAGGTTATCATATCTATTTATGTTTAATTTAGCGTGAAATTTTAGAAAATCGTGTTATGTCGTTTTTATTTGGGTAACGTTCGTGTCAACTAAAAAAAATATGAATTCGTGTCGTGTCATGTCCGAAAAATTCTTGTCGTGTCGTGTCGTGTCATATCGTGTCGGGCCGAAACACGACCCAAATGCATAAATTGTCATTCCTAATTTTTTACCCCAACAACATGAGAAAGAAAAATAGTTATTTACACACTAAGAATATAATGAAAACACACACAAAAAAAATAGATACATTCTCGAGAGGAACAATTTGATGGTAGGTTAAAAAAAAACAATTCCAGAATAGTTGGGTTTCTCTACAGCCCAACAAATAATTGTGAACGAAATCCAAATTTATTTGAAAAATATAATGCAATAAATTATTAACACTATACCGTACGAACTTTATTCAAAAATTTAATAAAATCCACATTTTGAACCCCATTTTGAAACACAAAAACACGGGTTCAACCATTCAGCACAAAAATCCCAATAACTAAAATATAAAAAATCCATTCTGAAACCCTAAACTCAAAACTAAATGATCTTAAAAAAACATGTCGGGGTGAAGAGAGAGATGTAGAGAAAGGAAAATGAGAGAAGAAGAGACAATGAGAGAAAGAGAAACAGTTATGTTTCCCCCCATTTTTCATTTCCTCCTCAACAATTGTCTATTTCTTTAACCTTTATAACTACTTACAGTACAAAAAAAACTCTAAATCCAACAAATAGAGGAGAACAAAAACGATATGTATAAATCCAACTAAAATGAGATATTTTAGATCGAAAAACTTGCTTCCCCAAAAGTAGTGATATTCGCGAGTATATTGGCAAACGTATTTGTTATTGGCACCAAGAATTTGAGACCCCAACTCTTGTGGATCGAGGGTCGTGTTGTGCTTCCTCAACTCCGTTCAATTTCCTAGAATACATGAAACAAAAGTTATGTCTCTGTTTTGGTATTGAGACCTTAAAATACCATCGAAGTGGGACCTGATTCAACAACCAAAACATAAAATACCTATGAAATGTAATGCCTTAATTACTAATACAACATCGTGATATTACCCGCTGTGAGGAATACGCAGATGGCGATTAGGAGATGAAGGCAGGCACATAAACTTCCATCTCTTTTTCAGTCGACATGGACTCAACAGCCAAAGTAACACAGAAGATGGGTTTGGTAGGCGACACGTATGAGGACGGTTTGGTTGGCGAGAGTTACAAAGAAGTTCTAGGGCGGGTGGATTTGATTTGAGGGGATGGCCGATCTCAACCATTAAATTTAGTGCAGTTCTCAGTCCTTATATTTTTTAGAAAGATGGAGGGCATACCTGAAAATTAAACCCGAGTATAGGGTTCAATCTTTAGAGAGAGTGTGCTCTGCAAAAAAAGGAGAGAAGGAAATGTTGTTTAAGAGAGAGATAATGGAGAGAGGATGGAGAATTTACCGAGGCTTTTTGGGTGGGATAATAGAAGCTGGGCGGGATAGTGAAACGTTTAGGCGGGCAAAATATTTTTGGAGTGAATCAGAACCGTTGGTTTGAAAAGGGAAAGATGTGGCAAAATCTGAAACGTTATTGTGCTTTTACATTTTTGTCAATTCAAAAATCATTCCATCTTATTATATGGATATATAAATGCATTCATACCTTGGGAGCATGAAACTACTGTTGATGACGTACAAACGAGGCACATAAACCATGGTTTTTGATGAAGCTTTATACTTTTTGTCGCTACGTCTTCAACTAAACACATCACAGACTTGAGTAGGTACACTTGAACACTATCCTATGACATAAATGATTTTGTCCGGAATTGAGCCAAAACTACAAAGGACTCAATTGAAAATTTGTGTCCTTACAACCTAAATATCTTTAAGTAATATATAGAATCATTCATTTTAATATCCATAATTCGGATTAAACCCAAATGAATTAATTTATAAAAATATTCCAAATTAATCCATTAATTTAAAATATAACACATTTTAAAAGTCATTAAAATTATGGGGTATTACAAAAACGGGATCGAATTTTGTAAAAGTTCATAATCAAATTCAAAGTAATCAGCAGAAGAACGTAAGTGCGCATACGTAGGGGAAAACAAAAATCCTATAATATGGCTCTATATCAAATAACGCTACGCTAAAACCGTAGTAAGTCATATAAATCCTAAGGACACTAGAACCTAATGCTCTGATACTACCTGTGACACCCCTCCTATTTTAATCACGAGTGATCAATCCTCTAGCAAAATAACCAGGAATCTCATTTGGTTCATTCTTAGTACCACTGTCAAGAACTTTTTAAATTACTAACCACCTATGTTAAATTAAGTGGGTTTTAAAATTTAATCTTTCATTAATCATATAACAACAAGCGAAATAAAATAATCTAAACCATCCACAAAAAAATAGAGTAAAAAACATCACATGATAAATAATTGAATAAAATAATACCGAATAAACCACCGGTTCTAAATAAAATCCAGCTACAAATCTAAAGCAAATAAAACCAAGTCTGAGAAATACTGAAATGAAATATCGAATTGTCTGAAAGGGCAACATACCCAAATGAAATACTGAAATTAAATCCTATCTAAGAACAAATAACTGAAGTGTCTATATCAAATTCGGTAAGCCTCCACAAGTGCTGAAGCTACGCATCCCTGGAATGAGTCATCAAGATTGGTGTCCCTGTGTCTCGACACCTAAAAGGTTTTGGAAAATATATTTGACACGGGTCATAGCTCAAGAAAACCGTTTGAAAATATTTTTAGCAAGTGTTTGATTCACAATTTAAATAAGTTATTAGATACACATGTTAGTTCAACGTACACTCCCTTAAGTTCCTCACCTCATAACTAATGTGCACACCTAATGTCTCCTATATAGCTATGCTACCCATACTAACTAGACATCCATATCTATCTAACCACATAAGGTCCATTTCCCTCATACTGCCCATACAATACGCTGCCACTAATTCCAATAACTAATATCACCCGCATATTATTATTGAATCATTTACATTAAGTTCTCCACACTTAAGTCACTTTTAGATATGCACTATCTATCTTCCTACAGTCACACAAGCAAAATAATCACACATCATTATAACACCATTAATTAAGTTTCATCACACTTAAGTTGATTTTAGATATACACTAACTATCTTTTCTACTATCACACATAAGTATAATAATCACACTTATATATATATATATATATATATATATATATATATATATATATATATATATATATATATATCACATTATTATATATATAACTATAGCATCCTCCGGAATGACCACCGCAATGAATGCATACTCTGTTATCAACTCCATATACCTCTCACACAAATCAAGGACTATTGATTTGGCATGTCTCCTCGAACCCAAAATCAATCAACACAATGGAGGCGAACATGGTTCTAAGGATTTGGGGTACGCACATACTTAACGTACTCAAATGATACGCCAGTCCCACTAATACACTACACATAATGAGCCACCCTAAGTTCCATATTCTAGGGATTGGAATCATCAAGGTGGGATCACCCTCTGTGCGGGTACCTCCTGATAGGAGGCAGCGTAAGTATATTCACACACATAACAAAGCACATCATAGGTATTCTCACAACCTATATATATATTCACAGTATATGTACACACACAACCTAAAAATATGTCCCATACGTAGTATTTGTATCTCTTGAATACTCAACGTACTATTAATTTACAATTATAACCTCTTATTATATATTCTCGAATATCGCTCACTACTTGAAGGGTCCTAGTTACCCTTTAATTAATATCAGTAGTTAATACACTCGTACACTACTGGTCGGAATCTTAGGTTCACTCATCTCTCTGTGATCCGTTCTAAGTCTCGTGAATTCATTGAACATAAAATCATTCTTGATAATTCCTAGCCTTATTTATTCTCATTTGAGTAACCCTTAACCCTACCATAGGCCCACTGGAATTTACTATATCCTTCACTATAGTTTAAAAATATCCCAAAAGTCTCCCCTTAAGTTATTTATGAAAATAGAGCATAAACTAAAAAAATGGTGAAATATGGAAAATCTGAATCGATTCATCCTTGGTTCGAATCGATTCTCCATCTGAATCGATTCCGCTAAGGAGCCGAATCGATTCGCTCGTAGAATGTCTTCATCTCCATTTATTGTTATGAGTTTTCTACGTATACAAATCCTCAAACCTCAATACAAAAACCCCAAACTCCTAACCAACATAACTAAACATAAAATATGTGTGTAGGGATGATTTCCAGCGTAAATCATGCATTAAATCCATACGAATTCTATCCAAGAACAAATTAAAACTCCATTATTCTCAAAACTATAATATGGTATTCTTCATGTATAATCAACAAGATACCTAGATTTATATTATGTTATTCATCACAAATGATCTGATTTTATACTCTATTCATAAAGGAATCTATTTACATGCATCCTTTATCAAATCATGGATTACACCCATTAAATCCCCAAGAATCCATCAATTATCATCAAATTGAAAATCCTACTACACATGGGTATTATAACTCATTAAAAATATGCAAGATAAACACTTGCCTTATCAATTGAAGGTCCGATTTTGTGTTATGAGTGATGAGTATGCCTTCTTTTCCTCCCGATTGCACTCTGGTGGTAAAGATGATGCAAGAAAGGTGTTGGATCTTCCAAGAAATCTCCCTTCTTCCTCTCTAGTGGCCTTTCATCTCCCCCTCTTTTGATTTCTTGGGTTAAAAAGTGTTTTGCTGCTGCCACAACTAGTTTGCTTAGGTTTAAAATCTCAATTAATGAAATCAGGCTAACGTCTCAAGCCTAAATGACCCAAACATGCTCGTGTAAGTTCAATTATGACTAAAAAGGTTCCGGGACCCAATTACTACCTTCGGGTACACTATTTTGACTATTTTGACACTTTCGGAATCAACCGTGACCTCGAAATCATTATCCGAGTAAATATATAATAGTTTTCTATCTCGACCTCATATAATCTAAACTCGACTCCCGGTTGAGGTATAACACTGTCACGTCACTATTACTCACTATAACGCAAAATACTAAATCAATATTCACTCAGTAATTTATTTCAAAAACATTAATCATCATCTCTCTCGATTAATATTTTAATCCACCCAATCATTAATTAAACTAAATTACGGCACACGTGAAATTCTAAAAATCACGGAATTAATCAAAGTTTTATATACTCAGAAATACGAGGTGTTGCAATAGCTTTTTATTAACAACTTTTTCCATTGAAAGGTCAGCGCGAGTGTCCCTCTATTAACTATTATGGACTTGAGTGCTTCTCCTCCTACTGGAGTTCAGGTACTCAAATTTGTGCGCTTTCATACTTGCTCTCAGAGTTTACATTTTGTTTTACATGTTTAAGTGATTATTCAATCTTTTTACTTTCATTTTAGGCTAGTGTTGCTAATGCTCCCTTGTCTTATACGTCTCCAGTAAGTGCTTCTACAAGCACTTCATCGCCTATGCCTCCTTAGGTATTAACTTAACATTAATTGATTTCTTACTTGCAAATTGCTTTTTATGTGAAAGCACTCAAAAGGTTGCTTCCTCCTTTATATATTTTTTTCAGGCTGGTATTACGAGCGTTCCCCAAATTGAAGAACCTCATGTGAGCATAGTTGTGAGTGCTCCAGAGGTATTATTTTTTCATACATGTCCCTTTTATAACTTGCTTTGACTGTATAAGTGATCAAATAACACCTTCATTTCTCTTTGTTTTCAGGTTAGCGCTACGATCGTTCCTTTGACTGTGGAACCTCACATGAGCATAGATTTAAGCTCTCCTCATGTATTATTTTATTATAGGTTCTTTTTAACTTTCTTTTACTGTGCAAGTGATCAATTAATACCTTCCTATCTCTTTGTTTTTAGGCTAGTGCTATGAGTGCTCCTATAATCGAGGAGCCTGAAGAATTTTATATGTCATACCTTAGTTTTATCCTTTCACTTGCTGCTATTGTGCAAGTGTTCGAATGAACATTTCCAGTTCCTTTTTTTTTCAGGTTAATGTCACGCGTGCTCCTGTGACTGTGGAGCCTGTGGCTGGATGAAGGGGCATCGCAGGCTTTCTAGTAGCATATTGACTCCTATTGGCATGCGAGTAAGTCTCTTTTCTTATTTTATTTGTATTACTCTTTACATTTCTCTGATTTTTTTACTTAGCTCATTCCTTTCCTCTTTCTTTTTTTACATGAGGAAATGAATGAGGCAAAGGAGGTTGTTGATGAGAAAGAGCATGGCTCTAAGGCCACTCATTCTGATAGAGTTGAGAGTGAGCAATCCAACGAGGAGCCTTCTTCCCACTCCGAGGCTAGCTCCATGGACACTCTCTTTGATGCCATACAGATTGATATACCACCTAACAAGTTTTGACTAACAAATTGTACTTTTCTTGATTTAATCTTTGAGCATTGCCTTGAGACTATGACAAAAGGATGTCATCATGATCAAGGACCGTGACAGAGAGTGAAGTCATGCCCAGACTTGTCACCGTTCTTGACTGTGGCAAATCCCTTTTATTATGATCCTTGACAATCCCTCTCAAATGGTGTAGTGGTAATCCACCAATTTTGGGCCGAACCACGTAAATTCCTTATCTAATATTTCTTACTCTTTTTACTTCATTTCATATTCATTTCAAATTAATTGATTTTTTATTAGATAATTAGTATATTATAACTACAATTAATCTAATAATAGTTTACAGCATCAACATATACCTCATATCGTGAACACTTCCACATAGAGCTCAATTGGATATGCATCAATGTTAATTATATCATCTGCAACATGCGGTTGGTCATTATACAACTACCAATGATTCAAATAAATAAGTGTTCTAGTTGGCGCAACATTTGAGTTGTTATTAGGCTTTGGTTCTTTTGTACCAAATTTTCTCTTAATTTGTAGCATTACTTTGTAAATCAAACTATAATTGCAATTGTGTTTATTTTGGCTAAATATATAGGTGAAGATGGAGTAGAACAAATATGAGGAAGAAGTTGATCAATGCGGTATGGTATGAATTCTTGGATGTAACTAAGGTTAAATAAGATGGTGTATTTATTTTGTGATAAACGATAAAATTAACGATCCAATTAGACTTAACGGTCACAATATTGCCTACCACGCTAAAAAGATTAGCATGTAAATTAGGTCAACATCCAATTTGTGGACGCACTTCACTACAATCGTGAAGACACGCGTGAAGGATTGAACGTGAGGAGAGGGCTAAACAAAGAAGGGCTAAACAATTTCTAACTTCGCTCGCCCCACTCTGAATGACCCAAGAAGTCACAAAATTGGAAAATTGTGAAAATGGCAACCACATAATTTTTTTAAGAAAAAAGTAAGAAAAATCAAAGTGGAATATTTTTTGGAGAAAAATATTTCTATCAAACTTTAAAAAAATAATGAGGCCACACTCGATCGATAATGTCGTGGCAGATAGTGCCACCTGGACTAGAGTCGGTCACACTGGATCCGTAATGTTGCGGCAGATAGATTCCACCTGGACTAGAGTCCGCGTATAATCAAATACCTTCCTTTGGAAACAGATGGTGGTGAACTAGATTCGACTTATTTTCCATTTCAGAATATAATAAATAAATAAAAAGGATTTAACATATTATCTCAGTAGTCGAGTCAACGTCTACTACTGCGGCTCATGATTATCTCGGCATCATCTCTCTAAAATAAACCCTAGAAATCTGGAGATCCTAAACTGAAGATTTTTTTTTTTTGGCAGCCATGGCCAGCGTTAGTTGCACCACCCCATCCCCATGGCTACTCTACCCATCTCTCTTTCTCATTCTCTTCTTGTCTTGTCTTAATACCCAGTTTCACTTCTTCTCTTACTCTCCCTCTTCTATCATCACCATCCATAATCAAACCCTTGAAGGAAAAAAAGATCATCTCTTTATCTCATTGGAGCCAAAAGATTTACGTAATATCACCACTAATATTACTGTAAGCAATTTCTTCATACATGTTTCATTTATCTATTGTTATATTATAAATAATAACGAGTGTATATATATATATTCATTTATTTTTTTGTTTTGTTTTAAAGGTGCAAAAGAAAAGCGATGATGTTTTGAGAATAAATAAAGGGTTGGCAAATAGTAATACAGCGGTAAGGAAATCTAATTAATACATTTTTATATATTTGAGAAAAACGTGGCTTACGTTTGAGATATGCTCTATCAATGTATATTAACATAGGGTAGTTAAAAAGAAGCTATTTTGAATTGTGCGTGTTTTTTTTTTCCCGGAAAAAAAGAGCAAATGACTTCTTATATAAACGTATAGTTCTAACAGATTTTGGGTGAGAAAAATTGTTTATGATTTATAAGTTTTTTTTTTTTTTGTTTAGTTTCTCCTATGGAATAAGTCTTTCAATAATCCTATCCCAAGAGTCATTTCGTGTTAATGTGGTCGGGTTTGATTTGAATGAATTCAATGCTCTTTGGGGGAATACCATGGTTAGGAGTTTATTGGTGTGTGTATATATTGACAAACTCATTTATTATACTTATATTTTTTTGAAGGAGCAGAAGAATAGCCATATTTTAAGAGTGGAAGAAGGTTTGGCAAGAGCTCGAGCAGCTATACGAGAAGCAGCTCGAACACGGAGATATATTTCATACAAAAATGGGAGTTTTATTCCTAAGGGGTCCATCTACAGAAACCCTTACGCCTTTCATCAGTTAAGATCTCTTATTTTTCTCTTTAATTTCAATTCTTGCTAAGGAAGGAGCTAGGATTTCTCCAGAGTAGGATAAATTGATCGTGATTTTTGAGCGTTCAGGGCTAGATTCAATTTTTTAAAGATTATTTTTTAATATTTATCAACGAATTACTTAAATATTTATTTCTTTTGATAAAAGATAAACAAATATTAATTACTTAAAGATTTTAAATCTCAAAAAGAAAGCACAAATAAAAAATTCAATTTGTAATTTAAATTTACAATTTCTAAAATTAATTCTAAATTCAACTTCAAATTTAGCATCAATATAAAATTAGAGGGAGAGAACAAAACATATATTTTTTAAAATACGTCTCTATAATTTAAGTGTTTCAACAACAAAAATAATTTCATCAATCCCAAATTTAAACTAACATTTCAACCCCAAATTTAAATCACCAATATTTTTAAATTTAATCAAATTTAACCATACAATTATCCCTAGAATTTAAACGAACATGAAAACTAAACTAAAAGAATACATTAACCATTTACCCTCAAACTAAAAAAAACATTAACATGTTAACCCTAACCTTAAAAAAAAAGATATATAAACTTTTATACAAAAAACGATATATTAGTCAACAATAATCCTAAACTAAAAATAAAGATACATAACCATTAAAGTTTTAACAATAAACTAAAAATATATATAACCATTTAACAATAAACTAAAAACGGTAATAAAAGTAGCGAGAGTAAGAGAGAACTTTAAGTTATATCACCAAATGCCCCAAATAACTTTAAAATTATTTTTTCACTTATAATGTTGTAAATGCATATATATATATATATATATATATATATATATATATATATATATATATATATATAGAGAGAGAGAGAGAGAGAGAGAGAGAGAGAGAGAGAGAGAGAGAGAGAGGTTCATGATGACTTGACTTTTGTGTGGATGTCGTTGTTGAAGCCAAGTTAATCAAAACCTCAATTACCTACAAAAATTAAACAATAGTAGAGTGTGGCGGTAAGTAAGGATATCAATTCAAAACTAGGGAGTGAAGCGAGAGGAAAACAATTGTAATTCACTTTTATTTTTTTTTTGTTTTTTCTATTTTTTTTTAGATTTTTTAATATTAAAACAATTTTTAGGAGTGATTGGTGAAATAACACTAAATTAAAATCAAAGATCAAATGACAAACTAAAAAGTAATAATGAAATGAAATGAAATCTAACTAAATGAACATGTAAAATATGAGATGAGTGAGAAAATCAAAGTGAGAGCTAATAAGAGATGGGATTACACCATAAATTTTAGTTAATTTAATTAATTAGTTCATTTAAATTAAATATCCCAAGCTAGTATCAAAATTACAAATCAACTCTCGTTGCAAATGTAATTTTAACAATAATATTTTAAAAAATTAAATTTACACTCCTACAACTCTTGAAAATATAGATCCAAACATCATCTAACAAATCACCCGCTAGGATTGATTTGCTAATTTAGTTTAAATCATAAAAATAAGCTAGAGTTGAATTTCAAAGAAATAATTTCGCATTTTAGAAAAACCTATCTCTAGTTCGATTATAAAATGAAAATTAAGACTAGAAATTCGATTTTCTCTCAAAAATTATTTACCATCTCTCGAGGCGTAAATCAAAAGTAAGAATGCAAAGTTAATTATCAAAGGAAAATTTAGTTTAATTAAACTAACTAAATTTAATTAACATCAAATTAATAGATAATCCCACCCCTTGAAAGGAGTTTTCTAGCCTAACATAATATAAAGCATGATAATCAAATTAACAAGGCAATGAAACAAAAGTAGAGAAAAGAACAATCAAACCAATTTTCTTTGAGAATAATTGAACTCCAATCTTTCGATTTGAAGCATACACCACTCTAATTGAGCATCCAATTAATTTGCAATAAAATACTCACTCACTTAAATCTGTCACAAAAATTATCCACAAATCTCTAACAAGAATAAAAATAATAAAATAAAACTATTTACAAAATGTTGTTTATCCTAATTTATTTTCTACTCTAACCTATCTCTCTAACTCTCTCTAGAATTCTCTCTTTATATTTTCGATGGGTCTTCAAATGGCCTTGAGTCTTCTTTTATAGTGAGGCATATGGAGCTAGGGACAAATTGGGTATGGATTGAAGTGTTCATGGAAATGGTGATAGGGGCATGGGGTGTGAGTGTGTCAAGGGCATGTGGGTTAAATGGGGTGACAAAATCTGATTAAGGAAATGAGGGGTAAGGTGGGTAATTTAGGTGGGGAATAAAGGAAAGGAGTGTGTGTGAGTATTTTTGGAAATGGGTAATAAAAGGTATTATTAAACATGTGCACAAGTGGGGACTTTGGCTTTGGTTTGTTTTGTGTTTGGTTATTTGGCAGGTAAGAAATCGGATAAGGTGGGAGCTATGGTAGAAATGCGTCTCAAGGCAAGAGGTATGGGGTTGGATAAACGGTGGAGATGTTGGTTCAAACTCGGGTTGTTGGGATAGGAGCAGGGTCACGGGTTCCAGCAGGTAGGTCTCGGTTTTTGGGTTTCGGGGTACAAGTTTGGAATGCGGGCTCGGGTCGGATGAGATATGGGTCGGCGGTTCCGGCGTGTTGGATGGGTTTCAGGTTAGTCTTGGACGAGGACAGGGTCGGGGTACAAATCGGGTTTGACGGTGAGTTAGTTGGCAAATTTTCGGCCGATCTGAATCGCCGGCAGTTTTGGGTACGGGTATGGGGCGTTCGGGTTTACGGTACCGGTTTGGTCGTGACAGGCAGAAGTGGGTTTTGTTGTTAGTTGATATGGGTGTTGGTGCTGAATGGAGGGGTGAGTTTATGAGTGGATTTTGAGCTTTGTTGAGGAGAGGGAGGGTGTGTGGGTTGGATGTTGAAGATGGGTTTTCGTGGGATTGTGTGTGTGAGGGTATATGGATTACAAGATGAGGGTGAACGAGGTGTTTGGTGTGTGTTAGGTGTAGGGGGTATTGTGAGGGTGAGTGTGTATGTTAGGTGTGTGAAATTGGGTGTGAGTGTATTTAATTTGCACCTTAAAAATAAATAACATTAAAAAAATTAAAACTGATAAAACTGAAAATCTAAAAATAAAATCCTACGCTAAAAATAAAATAAAGACTCAAATAAAAAATGAAACTAAAAAGAAATGAAAATAAAAATAAAAATAAAAATCTAGTAAAACTAAAACTAAAATCCTAAAAAGAAAATGTAAAATCTAATAAAACTAAAAATAAATAAATTCCTAAAAAAACTAATCCGAATAGAATAAGACTAAACTAAAAACCAATCAAAATCAAAATAAAATCACACTAATTAAAAAGAAATAGAAAACTAGAAAAATAAAATCTAGAAAATTCTAAATAAATCCTAAAAATAAAACGACTCAAACTAAAAATCTAAGAAAAAATTAAAAAGGACAAACTAAACACACAGGCTTCGGGGTAGGTTTAGGGACATGTTTATGTTCGGCTAAGGTACGAAAATGGGGATTTCACTCCATTTATGCGCAATTGCCTTAATATAAGTGCTTGAACTCCGCAATGCACAATTGACCTACAAAATAAACATTAACGCACATAAGACCCAAATTGTCGAGAATTAGCAACTAAAATACGTCTATTCGTGGTATAAAATGTATACTTTTTGGTGCTTATCAGTTCATCTACATCATGATGTACATCGCACCATACATCACACCTAGTTCTAGACCCTAAGAAACTTTTTCTCCAATTTTTTTATTTTCCTCTTGAAGTTAACCTTCTAATCAACCCATATTCAAAAAATTAGGCCAAAATACTTTTTGTAGCTATTTTTAAAAAATTCACAAAAAACCGTCGGCGCAGACCCTTAAAAATAGGTATTTTGAGCAGCTTTTTTGTGAATTTTTTAAAAATAGTTACAAAACGTATTTTGACCTAATTTTTTGAACATGAGTTTATTGGAAGGTTCATTTCAAAAATAAAAAATAAAAAATTTGAGAAAAAAAGTTTTTTAGCGCCTACAACTAGGCGTGATATACGGATGATGTATAGAGCATATATATATATATATATATATATATATATATACAGTCCTGCTCTTGTGCGGACTAGTCCGCATTTTAAGAATGCGGGTCGGACATGTGTCACCTGGCGGTGAGCCCAGAAAGAGAGAGAGCGTGCCTATAATTTAGGCGATAATTTCTAAGCGCACCGTTAGGTGACACATGTCCGGTCCGCATTCTTAAAATGCGGACTAGTCCGCACAGGAGCATTATATATATATATATATATATATATATATATATATATATATATATATATATATATATATATATTTGTTTTTAAAGTTGTGTGGCTACAACCCCACATGACTCCGTCCCTCCTTGCTACTCAATTTTAGTGTTTTTCTTTTTCTTTCAAGTAATTAGACAAACTTTGATTAGTTGTGCATTGTTTCTAAGGAATATTCAAATAAAAGTATTTTGTTATCATAGTTAGTTGTATGGTGACACTCACCTTAAATATTATATGTTGGACTGCACATTTTCAATGTGTAACAATTGTTTGATACACAAGATGTTTCACATTGTGCCTTGGATCAAATTCGATTGTTTTCAACCATCCAACATCATCACATAATCATAATCATTTAATTTTGAGCTCCACCATGGTGCTTCGCGACTCTATCTTGAGTCTACTAGTCACCAATTGTATGCTTCATCTTGAATCGACTACTTAACACGTTCGAATTAGAAATTTTGTGAAACCCATGAACATCCCAATCAGACCATCAACTGTAACACTATTGTTAGGTCTCAGACCCCCAATATTATCTCCAACTTAATAACTTAGGACTAGTCAAATGTGGGGTTTTATCCCAAAATATCCCCATCTCTATGTTGGAATGATTTAAGATAATTATTTGATACACATGATGTTTAATAATATGCATTACACACGTATCACATCTATTTATAGTTCTTTTAAAGAATCTCAACTAGTGGCGGAGTTAAGAATTTAATTTGGGTGGAGCACAAATCATTGACGGGGGTTCGGGAGCGATAGCCTCCAAAATATTTTTTAGGGTTATTTTTAAGTTTTACAAATATTTAATTGATAATTTATAATATTAGACAATCATAGCCCAAATAAAATATCTTCTCTCTGAGTGGAAAAATAATTTGCTCTTTGATCGATACATCATGAGTTTCGTCAATTAATATTGCAAATGGTTCTCCCTCTCACTAAACATTAATTCATAAAAAAATATATAAATTGCAGGTTTAAATAAAATGCAAGAGTTAATAAAAATACCTCAATAGATTCAATCCTATCAAAGAAAAAATGTCCAAAGTAGAAATCCTCCACCACAAGTGGTGTCTTTAGACCCTACAGTCAACACATATGAGAATAAACTATGAGGTGGCCATAAAATGATTTGCACTCATGACCTCTAGGTTTTGAGGTAAGTGCATACTTATATTAATAAGTATTTAAAAACTATATATCTATAGTTATTTCTTCAATATTAATATTTAACGTGTCACCCATAAATTATTTCTTAAATGTATATTGAGTGTGACTAATAAATTCTTCACGAAAATATATAAGAACTTTAGTCGATTATTGAAAATTTATGTGGGCACTCTATCTAGTTTTCAAACTATTTAGGGGTAAAAATTTTATTTTCAAAATTTGGGGTGGGCGCCCAGCCTAGCCTCTATATAGCTCCGCCCCTGATCTCAATCTCAATAAAAATATATTTTAAATAATATTTCAAGTGGTGAAAGAAAAGACCCCCAATAAAAACTTTTAGCTTTGTTTTGCTAATTCTTCGTTCAACTAATGTTTTGAGAAATACGTATTGAATTATTTCTTAAATGATTTCTTAAATGATTATTTCTTAAATGATTATTTCGTTCAATAAAAATTATTTCTTAAATGATTTGAGAAATACGTATTGAATTAGTTTTTATGCATCAAATAATATTATAAATAGTTTTTTATGCACAAATGTTTTGTAAGTGTCATATTGTTATACATTCCTTATTTTTGTATATTTTACTTCCATATGACGGTTTTTTTGTATGACTTAATATGTATATGAAGGACTTAATGAATCGCAATGTTATCAAAAGTGTTTATGTGACAATAACAACTTCTCATATATGAGATCAGGAGCGTAACTGAGATGGAAAAGAGGTTAAAAGTATGGATATACGAGGAAGGAGAGCCACCAATATTTCACATTGGACCCATGAAAGACATATACTCCATTGAAGGTCAGTTCATTGATGAACTAGAAGGGAGTGGAAGGAGCCCCTTTCGAGCTCGCCACCCCGACGAGGCCGTCCTCTTCTTCATCCCAATCAGCTTAACAAAAATCCTTAAATACCTCTATAGACCCCACTTGGACTACCATCGGGGCACCCTCCAAACCATTTTTATGGATTATGTTGGTGTCATATCAAATAAGTATCCATATTGGAACAGGAGCAGTGGAGCTGACCATTTCTTCGTTGCATGCCATGATTGGGTAAGTAAGACACACTTCTCTCTTCTAACATGTTCTTGTTTTATCTGCCGGCAATGTTTGGTCTTGATATTTTCCTATTTGCTTATCATATGAGTTCCAAAATGTAGTTCGGGTGTTTACAAGGAGTATCATGGTACAACAAGTAATGCTTATTCAAGAAATCTTAAGGAAGAGAAAAAGTATTATACTAAAGAACAGAAAATGTATTCTACTAGGAGAGCATCACGTGTCATGTTCAACACTAATAAGCATGTGACATGTGCAACACGGATGCGATAAGAGTCTCAAAATAATATTTTTACATGTATAAGCATATCGTGTCTCTATTAATATTAGTATGAACAAGTGGTACCTTCCACACATGAAGCGTCGGTACTGAAATTTAGAAGACCTTTTACAAAATGTAGACAAGGCCCTTTCTAATTTACTCACTTAAAACTATTATCTGAATCATTTTCATACATTACAAAAAATATATATTTCAAGCAGGCATATTATGGGAACTTAAAATAATACGGAAATAAAACTAATAGAATTCTCCTTTTAAAGTTTCAAAACATTGAGGAAAAATATAAACTAACATCTTTCAAATCATCAGCAACCTCAAATTCATTACATAGTTTTTTTATTTTTATTTTTATTTATTTTTATGAAAATGACTATTTTTTATCCCTTAGAAGTATGACCATGAATATTTTGGGCTCATTATTAATAAATTAACAACTTTTTAGGGGCCTAATTAGTTGTATATATAGCATATGAGGAAGTGGACCGTGTGCACATGTCCACCTGTCACATGCCATGGCTGCCCCAACATCCATGATATTATTTTTCTATTTTATTTTTTGATAACTAAGCAAAGTTTATTAAATGTCACCTAAGGGGCCGAAACTCCCTTTAGAATTTTTTTAAATAAGCTACCATTTTATTGACCTTAGCTTCATACTTACCCACTATCAGTTTAACTCCCGATCGAGATTCACTGAAGAAATGGTCTTTCTCGACCTTCATTGATATTGACAACGAATATTATTTCTAATCCCTACAGAGAGGGCTAGTTAAATATGATAGCCAAAACCTGAAAAGTAGTTCGGCAAAGATAATGAAAGAGAACTTGTTTGTTATTTTTTGTGATAATTTTTTCAGCATTTAACATGTGTATGTTATATTCTAATTTTCAAGAAACTCACCTCGCCTAATGGGTGAGTTTTATGCATTTGATTAAAAACATCTATGATGTGTTTGATAAAAAAGTTGGAAAAGGTTGTAAGCTAAAATTTTCTATTTTATGTGTTTTATTGTAGTTGTGCAAAAAAAGAAGAAAAATAACGAGTTTATTAGGGTTTACAGAATGGAGATTTCCCCTGTAAAATTTTATTTGGGAGAGGTGGTAAGAAAATAAAGGTGTTTGAGTAGCAATACTTGTCATGTAAAATGTGAAAGGTTTCATATTTCCCAACATTTGAGGTGTTAAATTGCACAAATCCACCAAATGTACAACTATTAAAAGCATGAAATTTTTTCTTTTTTTCTTTTTATTTTCTTACCTCCCACACAGAGAAAAATTTGCAAAACAAAGTTCAATTTTTTTGGTCTAAATAAACTTATTATTTTCCATCTCTATAACCAACTACAATGAAACACATAAAGTAGCAAGTTTTAACTTAACAAATGCTCCCTCTGAAAAATTTGTCTTTGCCATCTTTTCTATCGAACCCGCTATAAAAGTTAATAATTTGTGAATTTCATGCCTTAACAACTAGTACATTTTTATGTTTGGAATTTTTTTGTCAAGGAGGATGTTTAAAATGGATCTCATGTCAATCTCATTCATTAACCAATGTATGTCCTTTTTGTATATCTTTGAATCGCAAAATATTTCATACCAACCACATTAATTGGTTTAAAGTAATTAATACTTCATGAAGAGCTTACTTTTAACTCAATTTACCGCGTTGTTGTTAAAACTTGCAGGGTCCAGATATAACAGCAGCAAACCCCAAACTATACAAACACCTAATCAGAGTCTTGTGCAACGCCAACACATCCGAAGGTTTTGAACCTACAAGAGACGCCACTTTACCGGAGATCAAAATCCCCAGCGACGCCCTAGGCCCTCCTCTTCTAGGCCACCCCCCCGCCAACCGCTCCATCCTTGCCTTCTTCGCCGGCGGCGACCATGGCCACGTCAGAAAACTCCTTTTCCACCATTGGAAACACAAAGACCACGAAATTTTAGTCCACGAGTACCTCCCCAAAGACGTTAACTACTTCGAATTAATGGGCCGGACTAAATTTTGCCTGTGCCCGAGCGGATGGGAAGTGGCCAGCCCAAGATTAATAGAGTCAATATCGGTCGGTTGTGTACCGGTGATTGTTTCGGATTATTATGCGTTGCCATTTAGTGATGTTCTTAATTGGAGTGAGTTTTCGATTCATATTTCGGTGTCCAACATACCCCAAATTAAGACCATTTTGAAAGGGGTTTCGATGGACGAGTATTTGAAGAAGCAGAGGATGGTTATGAAGGTTCAGAGGCATTTTTTGCTTCATCGGCCCGCTAAGAGGTTTGATTTGTTGCATATGGTGTTTCATTCTATTTGGCTTAGACGGCTTAATGTCAGGTTATCTTAAAACATACTTTTGTACAGGAGAATCTATTCTTTTACAACAATGTTTGTGTTAATATTTGCTCCTGAATTGTTCATAAATGGATGCTCAGATTTATTATGGATATATATCACTTGTGACTCGTATATAAACATGGTAGTATTTTTAATAATATGTTGAACTAAAATTTATATATATATATATATATTGATAATCTTGAACCTTCACATGAACGAACCTTTTCGACTCCCCCATGCAAGCTAAACAAGGGGGATGTTGTGTCAGAGCCACCCTAACACACGAACCGCTTAAATTCTGTCTGGCATTCGCTGGGGGCTTTTGAACTCGTGACCTATGACCATTTCGATTCGTTCCTTACCACTGGACCAAACCAAGGTGGATTAACTAAAATTTATATAATAAATATAAAACGGATTATTCGTTAAATTACTCTTTATAGGGTCCATTTGGTTTGGGTTCTGAAACATAAAATGGTAAAATGTTTTTTCACATTTCTAAAATTAAATATTTGTTGGTTTGAAATTATGCATACGTGCACAATTTATAATTATGTAACTTTAAACAAAATGGTGGACAAAATTTGACTCTAAATAAGTGAAAATGCATTTTATCATTTTACTTTTCGCTATGGTAAAATATATTTTATCTCAAACAAAATATACCCTTAAACTTACTTTGGGTGTTACTTTCCATATATTTATTTTTGTGTGTTTTAACTGTTTACAAGTTTTCTTGTGACCGCAACCCAAGTTAGAGTTTGAAAAAACAAAAGCTCTAAATAAAGATTGAGCTTTTACTGGTTAATAGGGGGTGGGTGGGGTTTCCAATGGTTTCCAATGATGTTATGACTCATTTCTTGGAATGTGCGGGGGTTGAATGATCTCGATAAAAGAGGAGTGGTTAGTGGAGCCCTGTCTCGGTGGAGGCCACATATTGTCTTCTTTCAAGAGACAAAGCTGGGCTCTATGGATTGGGAGTTAGCACGGTCTATTTGGGGTAGTCGTAATATAGAGTGGTGTTGTCTGGATTCGGAAGGGGCGTCAGGAGGAATTATCATAATGTGGGATAATAGAGTGGTGGATAAAATTGATGTGTTAGTAGGGTGTTGGTCTCTGTCGTGCTTATTCAGGAATGTAGTGAATGGGTTCACTTGGAGCTTCTAGGGGTTTATAGGTTAGTGGATGAATCTGCTCAGTGAGAGTTGTGGGAGGAATTGGCAGGGGCCAGGAGTTATCTGGGGCGTGCCGTGGTGCACTGGGGGAGACTACAACATCGTTCGGTTTCCTTCGGAGAGGAGCAATGGGGGAGGATAAATTCTTTTATGCGGGATTTCTCTGACTTTATCGATGAGTTAGAACTAATTCACCTCCCTTTGGTGGGAGGGGTATTCACCTAGTCCAGTCATAGGGACGAGCCCTCACTTTCTCGGCTAGATCGATATTTAATCTCTAATGACTGGGATGATCATTTTTCGGGGGCAACCCAATCTTGCATACCTCGAGTGACTTCTGATCATTCACATATTTTACTGGAGTGTGGAAGGGGGGTAGGGGGAGGACCCTGTTTAGATTTGAGAATATGTGGTTAAAGGAGGAGAAATTTATTGAGAGGGTTCAGGACGGGTGGCAGGGGTATGAGGTGGTGGGGAATGTGAGCTTTCGACTGGTGGCTAAATTATTTCGTCTTAAGGGGGATATCATTCGGTGGAATAGAGATGTGTTTGGCAATGTTAGGGGTTTGATCGAGGAGATTATGAAGGACATTCGGGTTCTCGATGAGAAAGAAGGGTTGTGCAGTCTGTCGGGGGCGGAGAGGGTGGAGAGGGTAGAGAAAAAAAGGGAGGTGGGGAAGAGATTGATTCAGGAGGAGGTCAGTTGGAGGCTAAAGTCTAGGGATCTTTGGCTTAGGGAAGGGGACAACAATACTAATTTTTTTTCATAAAGCAGCAAGCTCCCATTGCCTCTTTAAGCATATCGAGAAGGTGGTAGTAGGGGAGGTGGAGTTCACTGAGGAGAGTGAGGTTTGTAGGGAGATCTGTCAGTTCTACGAGAGATTGTATAAGGAGGAGGAGCCCTATAGACCCAGGATGGATGGAATCCCAGTGGCGAAAATTTCGGGAGAAGAGGTGGTTCAGTTGGAAAGGGTGCTCACTAAGGATGAGGTTGTCCAAGTTTTGAGGTCGATGTGCAGTGATAAGGCACCGGGTCCGGACGGGTTCACTATGGATTTTTAACACCACTATTAGTCGGTTCTCAGGATGGATATGATAGTTGTTTTCACCGAGTTTTATGATAGGGGGTACTTTCTGAGGAGTTTGAATGCCATATTCATTACTTTGGTTCCCAAGAAAGGGGGTGCGATAGATGTACGCGACTCCAGGCCTATTAGCTTGGTCGGCAATGTATATAAGCTCATTTCTAAGGTATTTTCGGTTAGATTTAGAAAACTGATTGATCCTCTTATTTTGGATGCTCAGAGTGTGTTTGTGGGTGGTCGTCAGATCCTTGATGCAACATTGGTGGCGAATCAGTGTATTGAATCAAGGTTAAGAGGTGGGGATCCTTGTATTATATGCAACCTTGACATTGAGAAGGCATACGATTATGAGAGCTGGGATTTTCTGTTATATTTGCTAAGGAGGATGGGATTTAGGGAGCGGGGGTGTAGATAGATAAATATGTGTATTTCTTCTGTCAGTTTCTCTGTCCTTGTTAATGGGGTTCCATAAGGTTTCTTCTCTAGTTCACGTGGTCTTCGGTAGGGTAACTCGTTGTCCCCTTTACTTTTTATTTTGGTTATGGAGGCGTTCTCTCGGCTGATGAGCCGGATGGTGGAGGGTGGGTTGGACTCGGGTTTTTTGATCGGGAGATCTGTTCCCCATCCCGTGGTGATCTCTCATCTTTTGTTTGCGGATGATACTATTATTTTCTGTGGGACGTCTGTCGATGAGGTGAGGATGGTGCGGTTGCTTTTGGTTTATTTTGAGGCTGTGTTGGGTCTTCGTATCAATGTCGGGAAGAGTGAGATGACTGCCGTTAGTGAGGTGGGTAACGTGGGATATTTGGCTCGTGTTCTTGGATATCAGATTGGCTTTCTTCCTTCTACTTATATTCTACTCCCTTTAGGGGCTAAGTTTATGTCTTCTTCGATGTGGGGGTCCAAAGGAGGTTAGCTGGTTGGAAGCATGGTTTCCTTTACAAAGGGGGTTGGTTGATGTTGATCAAAAGAGTTTTATCCCTTTACCTAGTTTTGTTGGCAAGAGGCTCGATATTTTATGTTTGTTCCCTTGCATCATATTTTATGTCTGTTCTCCCTTTACCTAGTTTTGTTGACAAGAGGCTCGATAAGCTGATGAGGGATTTTCTGTGGAGAGGGCATGATGATTAGTTTAAATACTGTTTGGTGAGTTGGGGTGAGGTGTGCATGCCGCTGCAAGAGGGTGGTGCTGGGGTGAGGAGTTTAACCCATTTTAATAAAGCGTTACTAGGCAAGTGGTTGTGGCGTTTCAATAGGGAAGGCGACAGATTGTGGATGAAAGTGGTAGTAGCTAGGAATGGGGTTGGTTCGTATGGGTGGGGCTATATGCTCATGGGATGGGGTGGTGGAGGTATATTATGATTGGATGGGGGAATTTCTCTAGGCACACTTTCTACCGACTCGGGAATGGGAGTTGTATCAGGTTTTGGACGGATAGTTGGGGTGAGAGGGGTCCTTGGAGGATCTTTTCTAGGGGATTTTTCAGATTGGGGGAGATAGAGAGGTGTCTGTTGAGGATCACAGACGTACGATTAGGGATCGCTCGGTGTGGGACCCAAAGTTTAGGAGGGAACTCTGGGATTGGGAGCTAGAGGAAGCAGAGGAGTTCTTTGAGTGGTTACATTTGTCTCCTGCTCCGTCCTTTATGGAAGATGGGTTGAGGTGGTCGATCTCTCAGGATGGCCTGTTTTTAGTGAAGAATTACTATTATGTGTTGAGGGTACGTAGGGGTGTTTCTTTTCCTTGGAATCCCATCTATCATGATAGCATCAGGTTTACTTCTTTGTGTGGACTGATGCCAGACAAGCCATCTTGACTATGGAGGGGCTTCAGAGAAGAGGGAGGAGGTTGGATAGCAGATGTTGGTTATGTAAGAAGGAGGAGGAGATGTCCAATCACCTCCTTCTACACTATCAGGTGACTCGGGGTCTTTGGGATCTGATCTTCTCGTTATGCCAGATCTGTTGGGTTATTCCCAATACGGTGTATGAGTTGAGGGCGGCTTGGAGGAGACCTAGGGGATGGAATGGCCCGTGGGTGGTCTAAAGGATGGTCCCTCATTGTATTCTTTAGACCTTTTGGCAGGAGATGAATAGGATATGCTTTGACGGGATCGAACTTGACCCCTCTTGCATTCGGTACAATTTTCCGGGCATTCTTCTTAATTGGTATAAGAAAAGGCATGATTCTTCACTATTTTTCTATTTTGAGTTCTTGGAGGAGTTCCAGGTGCTAGGTTAGTCGATTTTTAGGCTTCGCCCCTTGCTTGTTTATTTGTATACTCTCTATATACGGGATTCCGCCCCCTTAGGTGTGTTTGTTCTTTTGAATCATTTACTTATAAAAAAAGTATTTACTTTTTTTTTTGTGAAATGTAAGTTAATATTAATTGTAAGAAAAAAAATACTACAAAAGAAACCAAATTGGATTTAAATAATAGCTAAACATACGACCTATACAACCCAAACAAACAACCTAAAACGATTAGTCCCAACAAATGTAGCTTAAAGTGCAACTAACCGACCTAGCATCAGGCGTTACTGCCCACCACACATCAACCAATAATGAAGACCAATAACCAAATTATTCTTATACATATTGAGAAGAGGTTGGAATATCAACTATCTCTTCAAACACATAGTCAGATAAGTGATGCAAAGGATCACATAACACCAACTCTGTAGATTTGGTAGAAACTAACTCATTATTATGGAGGATTTGGAGAACAAGACATCAAATGGAGCTAAACGCCCATGAGGAAGAAACTATGATCTTGGTATCTCATTTATTTTCCTGTTTTTACTTTATTAAATGAATATTTGTAATTAATTTCCTCAACCTATTTATTTGCTCAAATAAAAAAGTTCTCGGTTTGCATGTTGTAGATTTAGGCTGGTTACTGAGATCCCCCACCCATGTGCTTGAATATTTGCATGAGGTAGATTTAGTATGATCTGAAATCCCCATTCTCATGCTTATAGATTTGTATGCTATGCTTTTAGAATGTTTTATGATGTCCCTAACCCCTCGCATGTTCCCAATTTTCAAAGTTCATGCTTATCTGCTTCCACTTGCATGTAATCTCTAAAACGCGTCTTTCAATCTTCTTAAAAACTTCATTTGAATTTATCTGTAACGTTTTGAAAATACGAGTATTTCTTTCTTTCTCGATATAGTATATTGTCACTAATAATAGTATTTTCATAATTTCTGTTGTGAAGTTACCTATAGTGTTTAGAAGATAAATAATTTCCTTTTAATGGTGTAGACTCTTTGAATATACAACTATTACTTGAAGCTCTTCCCCAGTATATTTCAGATAAGTAACAATTAAAAAGAGATGATTATTAGTTTCTGTAGAGTTATCACACAAAACACAATTACCATTCTCAATTCTCCCCATTAAGTAAAGCTTATCCCTTTTCCAAAGTTTGTCAAGACAAACCATCCATATAATGAAGGAAAATATGGGAATATTATTCTTAAACCACACCACTTTATATCAATCCACTCTAGGTTTGTGTTTCCTTATTTTGTTATAAGTATCCTTACAATTATACTTCCCGTCTCTAGAAATTTCCCTACTAATACACCATTTATTATTAATGCGAGGTTGGTCTATATTCTCATTTATTTATTTAAGAGCTCTAGAGTTCTCGATAGGAAGATTCCAATTGTCATTAATTATAAATTCTTCAGCTTTGGAGTGGATCTTACTAATAGGATCGCAAACTACTCTAAGTCCGAACTTATTAATGAAAGACCTAATGTGATGCCCATTATCCACCAATAAGAAAGTATTCTTGCCATTTCCCACTTGATATTTGATAAGTTTTTAAGCTATATCTCTCAGTTTACATAATTTAGTTGAGCTCTGAGAACTATCTGGCTCGACTTTGACCATCCATATGTTTTTTTATTACATATGTATCTATCCATTTAACCTATAAAGAGTCTTTTTTCCTTGCAAGGTCTTAAAGGTGCCTAAGCATACAAAGTTTATTCCAGTTAACTAGGTTTTTAATACCCAAACCCCCTTCCTCTTTAGGGAGACAAGTATTTTCTCAGTCTACTTTAGCACCAGTTTTCTTCAGAGAATTTAGTCAATTTAATCACTTTCTTTGAAAGAATAAACAAACTTATCTAATATGTTTGAACACTTTTGAGAACTGATATACCAATTGGACACTTCCTATATAGGATAGCCATCCATCTGTCCAATTCTTAACTTTCTTCAAAATCTTTTCCATTGGGCTTTTACAATCATTTCTTTTTTGTCTAGTTGAGATAAGTGGAACACCCAATTTTGTAACCAGTATATTTCCTTTCTTTATACCTATTACATCATATAAAATCTTTTTATCTTCCTCTTTAACTCCTGTAAAGTAGATTTCATATTATTTTTACTAGGGAACAACCCAGACTTCTCACAAAAATCCCTTAGAGCTTTGTTTACAACTTGGAAAGATTCCCCATCATCTTTAGCGACAGTAAAAAGATCATCTGCAAACATAACATGGGATAACTTTAACTAGTCACATTTAGGATGGTACTTAAAAAAAATTGTTCCACACCTTTGTCCATAATCCAAGAAAGTGATTCCATAACGAATAAAAATAGGTTTAAATAAAGGGAATCCTCTTGCCTCAACCCTCTAGCACATTTAAAATGACCCGTGAGTCCACCATTCACATTAATAGTATAATGTTTAGTTTTCACACATTCCATAATCCAACTGATCATGTTGGAAGGAGAACTGTAACACCCAGTTTTGTAAAATAATAAAGAGACGAAATTTTTGAAAATTCGCATTATGTAAAGTTTTTATAGTTGTAAACTTGGGCTAAAATAAATTCAAAACTAAAATAATTGTTGAGTGTGGATTCAACACATAAAAAATTTGGAATTTTGGATCGATTCGAAATGATTCCGGATCGATCCGGACGACCTGTCAGCAACATATTGTTTATTTGTAGGTTGTCCAGTGTTCTAGTTTATGGGGTATTTTTGGACGGTTCTCCTTGGGTGTTGACCAATTTATAGCTATCTTGGACCCTTTAGACAGTGAGACAGGGGCCATGAAAGGTGAGTATGGGTCATATAGGGCAGCTTGTAAGGAACTACCTACCCCATTTCTTTCCTTTTATGCTGAGTGAAATTTAACATTTAGTACAATCTTAAAATATACATTCTCTCCACCATTTTAACTGAGCAAGAGTTTACTTATTCTCTTAATACTTCTCTCATACTATCCTTCCATAATCAAGGGTTTCCAAGTGTTGTAGATATATTATTTTGGGTGTGAAAGAGGATTGCTAGAAAAATTAAAATCCAGAAGGTTTGAAGCTTGTTGGGTTTTCTTTTCAACTATTCTTCAGTGTTATTATCTTCAAGAAGTAGGGATCCTACACTATTTCCAAGATTTTCAAGATTGAAATCAAAGTATGCTAGATATATGTACATATGTATGATTTAATGAGTACTTATGCTTATTATCACTATATATATATATATATATATATATATATATATATATATATTAACGAGTATGTGATAAAAATGGATGAAAATTAAAGTTTGAAAGAAGGATAAATTTCAAAATGTTGGAGTTAAATATTTTTTCCATAAGTCATGTTAAACTTGTTGTCAAATATTTTATTGAACTTATGAAGAAATAGTAGGACGCATTTATTAGATTTTATTTGCATAAAATCTTACATTTATTAACGTGAACTCGTGTAGATGGGATAAATGGATTATGTATGTTGAAAATATGCAAACATGAGTTTTTATAATGAAATGACAAAATTGAAAATTTCATAATACTAATCATATAAAACAATATAATTCATGTGAACAAAGTTTGAGAAACTTGAATAAACTAAAGTAAATGGGTGCTAAGTGTAAAAGTAGTAAAAATATGGGTATTCAAATATGAAATATTGAAAAGTTAAGGCCCAAGATGAAATAAAGAAAAAGGGTAACAATGAAAAGTTATTAAATTATAAAACAAGACTTGTAATGTCAAAAGTATAGACTTTACGCCCAAAAGTATGATTCTATGAAAAGTTTGGACTAAGCAGTAACTTTTGCAAACACGAGTATTGTTTTAAAAAGTTAATTTTAAATGGAATAATATGAACACATAAAATGATAAGAGTTAACAAGTTAGAAATATAAGTCGTAAAATGACAAAAGAAATGTTTTAGTACAAAAGTGTCATTTTATGTAAAAGTTAGAATTATGAGTAAACTTTCAAAACTAAAGGACTTTAGTTAAAAGGGTTGGATTTTATCTAATGAAAACTCATATTTAGTAAAGTAAAGATGAAAAAAGCATTTTTAATAAAGTATATAAAATGCAAGTTTATAAATGTGCGTGAATAGTGAAAAATGCATTAAAGTGTATAAATGGGTATTTTGAACTCAAAGGTTATGTTTCACATGAAATGAAAAGTAAGGTTTTTTTCAAACATGAAATACCGAGTTAAATGTAAGATGAAAACAAACTTTTGATAAAATGTGAAATTTGAAAAATTATGGGATGGGACTGGTCCCGGGTATTTGGCCTCATCGGTCGATAAAAATGAAATAAATGAAAAAAACTTTAATGCGGACAAGAAAAAAAGAAAGGGAAAAGGGTTTGTGACACCCCGCCTAATTAAATACTGGGTGATCGGTCCTTTATTTAATTAACTCAAAGTGTCCGTTTGGTTCATTCTTAGCATCACTGTCGAAAAAAAAAATTCTTTATTAATCACCTAATAAATAATTAAGCTAAGTGTCAAAACATTTAATTTTATAAATTAAGTCCGATTGTTATTATTAACTATGAAACCATTTTCACGAATACAAATGATAGTACTAAAAGCTAACCTTCTAAATGAAAGAACGTGTTAGATAAATCAATCCAAATAAAATATCCCAAATCGCAGGACAAAGTAATAATCACAAGTAATCCCAACTAAAACAGAATACTGAAATAAATCAAGAGTAAAAATCTCGCTGAACTAGATAAAACTGGAAATGGGCGACACATGACCTATCTAATGATGAAAAAATAGAAGACTGAGAAGACAAGGATGAAGTCGTCTACTGCAAGGACCTTCAACTCCCACGCTAGCTACAGCACGCCAATAGTCCAAAGATCTAAGCCTGATGCCCCTGTAATATATATATATATATACAAGAGAAGGAAGAGATAACAAGAAACGGGTCAGAGCCCGAGTGTAAAACAACTTTAAAAATAGTTTAGAAAGTATTCAAAATGCTTACCGGTTGATATTACATATATATTAGTACCACGACACTCACTTGGAAATTATCACCCCTCGACTAGTGTGCACGCCTAACGCACTAACGAGCTAATCTGGATAAAGCTAACCCAATTCACTAATCTAATTCAATTTCCCCTCACCAAATTTTGTTTCAAATAATCGCATGATTATAGTTATCTCAGCTAACCTTTTCTTATGAATATATTAGGCCAGTTATATTCGTCTCAATATAGACTTAAGTTCACAACCACTAATTTCATTTACTATGAATTATTCAATACGTATCTACTTATAAGCACAATAGATTAATCACATTTATATATATTAATCACTCATAATATATATACTAATAAAACACCCCACATAAATCTATGGTGTTGGCATACTCTGCTATCAAGTCCCCGTATCTCTCGTACAAAGGGAAATACTAGTTCATAATCACTCTCGAACTGTATTAACACAAAACACACATATTGGAGGCAAAGCATAGTTCCGAGTCACTAAGAGGTCATCTCATACCCTCACGTCTCTTAGAACCATATGACTATCATTTTTAGTTAGCCTGTACCAAGGATCCTATGTTCTAGGGTACAAGTCAATATCCCCCAGAAAGGTCCCATCGAGATAAGACTGTCCCGGCGCAAAAACCTCCATGATAGCAAGTAGCACGAGTATGATTACACACATACATTCACATACTATATATATATACATGTACTCGTATATATTCACATTATTTAGCTAAGTATGCCCACGACCCATAATATTTTAACCACACGTGGCACATAATGCCCGAATCCTACGTATAATTATATCATTCTTAGATTTTCTCAATTACCGCCAGTTCTTAAGTACTTCTCGTCTCTCGAAGTGTTTCATAATGATAAGCGTAAGATCAGTAGGTGTACACTCTATGCCCTACTGTTCTAAGTCCTTCTTAATTCTCACAAGGTCTAATTTAACATACGCACGATTTCCTACTCCATTCATATCCCCGGAATGCTACGGTTAAATCTCAAGATAAGTCGTCTTACCCTGACCCTATTTATACCCTACCGGTCCTTCTCAAGTTCCATTATGATATTTAAATTAAGTACAAGGGTCCTTACACATTGGGATTGAATTAACATTAAAAGGAGAAAAAAAATCAGTTTCCAGGAGGGGTCGATCGATCGATAACAGGAAGTCGATCGATCGACATTCTTGAGACGATCGATCGATCAAGCAGGTGTTGGGCCAGTTTTCTGCAATTTTAACCTACGAGTTTCCTTAACATAAATCCTCAAAACCTCCATTAATTTGTCCCAAACTCCCAAATAATTAATCCAACTGTTGTATCATACTACATACATGATTTCTAATGTAAAACATATTGAATTCATCAAAGGCCATAAATTAAAGGGTTAATTCAAATAAATACATCAAGAACCCTATTTGTATCCTCATGATAAATATCTTCCTAATTCTTCCATATTTTAACCTCTACTGGACATAAATTTCGTGGTTTATCATCTGCATGTAACAATAGGGTTGTCCTAACATGATTTCTATTCAGAATTTCAATATAAATCTCCCAAATCTCATTTATCTTTCATGAAAACATAATTTATTATCTCCTACACTAGCGTGGATGTGTTATCAACTAAAGATTATCAAGTTATATACTTGCCTTAGATATGAAGGTTTGATTCCCAGGTGTTGACGGGTATGATTGCGTCCCTCGTTTCCCGATCTACGCGTTGGTGGTGAAAGATGGCAATGGTGGTGTAAGTAGGGTAGTTCTCGCCTTTGGAGTCTTCTATTTTCTCCCTTCCTTAGCCTCTCTGCAACTCTACCAATTCTAATCCTCGAAGACTCTAACTCCCATCAGATATACCCCTTTAATTTTCGTCCATAATTAAGCCCTAAAATGGAAAATTACCAAAATGCCCTCCTGGGTTACCGGTTAGACCTAAAAACGCCTCAAGACCCAAATTAAACCCCCAGGTACACTTTTCTGACTATCTCGATCCTTATGGACACATTGGCGCACTCGAAATGACCATACATGTGACTTATAATTAATTCATTTTTATTCCATTAATTTAGTCCCGATACGACACGTGCGCGTCCCTACTTAATTTCTATAATTATCATATTATTCGCTCGCGAAAATTTCTCATATATTACTTTAGTCATCTGGTAACATTAAACATTATTCTTACCAATAATTACTAACTCTCGTCACGCTAGTAAATATTTATTTTAAAAATCCGAATTAATATTAAATTAATTTATCCCAATTAAATTTAATTAATCCCATAATTAAAGGCCATAAAAATACGGGGTATTACAGGGTTACAAAGATGTAACAAGCAAAAGACACTCGGAGGTAAACGGGAAATTTAAAAAGGGCCCGGAGCCCTAAAGTGTGGTTTAATACTTAGACCACATACCACTGATCAGGAGCATATTGCGGCATTATGGATGTCAGTGATAGGGCGTAAACATAAATGGAGTTGTTACCCATTAATCAAATGAAAAGATGATTTTGAGCACGATGCTCATTAATGTAAAGGCAAGTTTATGAAACAACTTGAAAGATGTGAAATTACGTTACTGATTCAATTAACGGGATACGACTAGTATTAAAATAAAGTCTAAGTGTGAGTGGGATACCCGGGTTGCATGGTTATAACAAATATTGCATAATTACGATACATTTTTCATGAGAACACTTAATAAAATTAAGAATGATTTCATAATCGCTAAAATGCAGATTTTATATATAAATACTCCTTGCACGTATTACTCTAACAGTATTTCTCCTATTGGATGCATGTTCATACACCACCATTTGCTAAACCCTTCTAGGTGCTTCAGAGTATGAGAAAGGTAAGGAAATTATGAGAGGCAAGGAAGGATTTACGTGCCAGTAGGGCTCTATTTACTCTTTACTTTAAATGTGCAATTTAAATGGAACTTTTGACTACGTTATTTGGAACTATTTGCAAGTACTTTAAACTTATTTTGTAATAAGACAGGAGGACGTGGACTTTCTTAATTGTTATTTACTCTATGAAATTGACAAAACTCTTTTATTTCAAGTGTTCTTATTAACTTCATAAACTGGACATCATTTCATTAGTTAAATTAAATCAATTTTATGACACAAATGAAGAAAGAAAATGTTTATTTTAAAAGAGTTTTTTCTTAAATGAATCAAAGTATAAAAGGTTTTTCACAATTGACACCCTGAATTGGGGCATCAAAAAAATTCACAAGTTCAAGCACATCTTCTAAGTAATTAAAATTGATGGAATCATAAGATTTCATTATATCAATTTTAATGGTACATCCAGGCTCACCCACATTCTTATGAGAATCACTCATTATTTCTTGCATTAGGAACACATTGTCAGCGACATTCCTGCCACAAATAAAAGAAGATTGCCTATTGTTGACCAGATATAGGATTAACTACTTCAACCTTATCATAATTACTTTAGAAACTACACTATACCATATTATGCAAATGGTCACGACCAAAGTCCTAGACCAGGACTGTGGGTCACAATAAAGGGTCATGACCATTTCGGGCATGACCATTTTTGTGGGTCATGGCCCAAATCCCTGACCAAACGAAGGGTCACGAACCTAGGGTGTCATTACAAATGGTCGCGGACTATAAACGTGACCTACTATTAGTGCTGGTCATGGATAAAGGATGTGACCCATCCTTTGGAATATGATATTGGCCACGGATCAAAGCCATGACCAATTTTTTAGAATTTTATATTGGTCACGGCTCTCGTCACGGCTCAAGGTCACGACCCATTCTTCAAATAGTTAATTTGGTCACGTCTCTAGTCACGACCAAGGCCGTGAACCATACTTTGACCTGACCAAAATAGTCACGACTTTAGGTCGTGACCCTTTTTATGCATGAGAAAAATAGAGATGGTGATGGACTTCGTCATGACCATTTTTAATTATAATTAAAAAAAAATCGACAGAATTTCCTCTGTTTACATGACATTCTAAAACGTACGTAATGTAAACCCCGCACCGTCGTGCTCTCAAATTGGGGCTTCCGTGACTACGCGGTTAGTTCCTACGAGCTGCATTAGTCTTGTGTGAGATGTTCGAGTCTTTCACGGGGCCATTTGGGGTGGGGGGGGGGGGGGTTGTTTCAGGGTTTCATCCTCTAACGACATGTTTTTAAGCCTAAGTATAGATATTCTCAAATTATCATCGTGTTCTCAAATCGGGGGTCTCGTAATCGTGTAGTTAATTCCCACGAGCTGCATTTGTACCGTGCGAGGTGTTGGTGCCTCTCACAAGGCCGTCTTGGGGGGGGGGGGGGAGGGTTCGGTGTTTCGCCCTCTAATAGTATGTTTTTAAGCCGAAGTCTAGATATTTTCAAATTATTATCAGGGTCTCAAACTGGGGGTCCAGTGACCATGTGGTAAGTTCCTACAAGCTGCATTGAGCCCGTGTAAGGTATTGGTGCCTCCCACGGAGCCGTTTTTAGGGTTTCTCCCTCTAACGGCATGTTTATAATTCTAGATATTTTCAAATTATCATTGTGTTCTCAAACCGGGGATCCCGTGACTACTCGGTCAGGTCCTAGAGTTGCATTGGTCCCGTGCGAGGTATTGGTGCCTCTCATGGGGACATTTAGGGGGTGTTTAGGGGTTCCGTACTATAACGGCATGTTTATGTTTTTAAGACTAAGTCTAGATATTCTATAATTATCGTTGTCTTCTCAAATAGGGGGTCTCGTGACCACACGGTCAGTTCTTACGAGCTGCATTGGTCCCGTACGAAGTGTTGGTTCCTCTCAGGGGCCGTTTAGGGGGTGTCTCGGGGTTTTCCCTCTAACGAAATGTTTTTAATCATAGGTCTAGATATTTACAAATTATCATCAAGTTTTTAAATTAGGGGTGCCGTAATCGTGCAATCAATTCCTACGAGCTGCATTGGTCCCGTGCGAGGTGTTGGTGCCTCTCACGGGGATGTTTATGGGGTGTTTTGGGTTTCCGTCCTCTAACGGAATGTTTTTATTTTTAAGCCTAATTTTAGATATTCTTAAATTATCATCGTGTTCTCAAACCAGGGGTCCAGTGACCACTTGGTCAGTTTCTACGAGCTGCATTGACTTCGTGCGAAGTGTTGGTGCCTCTCATGAGGCCGTTTGGGGGCGTGTTTCGAGATTTTTCCCTATAACGACATGGTTTTAAGACTAAGTCTAGATATTATTAGATTATCATTGTGTTCTCAAACCGGGGGTCTATTAACCACCCGATCAGTTCCTACGAGTTGCATTGGTCCCATGTGAGTTCCTCATATGGGTCCGTTTCAGGGCGATTCGGGGTTTCACCCCGTAAAATCTTATTTTTAAGATTATGTCTAGATTTTCTCAAATTATATTTGTGTTATCAAACTGGTGGTCCCGTGACCATGTGGTTAGTTCCTACGAACTGCATTGGTACCGTGCGAGGCGTTGAAGCCTCTCACGGGTCATTTAGGAGGTGTTTCAGGGCTTCATCCTCTAATGCCATGCTTGTATTTCTAATTCCAAGTCTAGATATTCTTCAATTATCATCGTGTTCTCAAACCGAGGGTTCCATGACCACAATATCAGTTCCTACGAGTTGCATTGATCCCGTGCGAGGTGTTGGTGCCTTTCATGGGGCAGTTTCGGGGTTTCTCCCTCTAATGACATATTTTTAAGATCAAGTCTAGATATTCTCAAATTATCATCATATTCTCAAACCAGGAGTCCCGTGACCACGCGATCAAATCCTACGACCTGCATTGGTCCCGTGCGAGGTCTTAGTGCCTATCACATGTCCATTTGGGGGGTCTTTCGCTTTTTTACTCTCTAACGTCATGTTTTTAAACTTAAGTCTAGATATTCTTAAATTATCATTGTGTTCTCAAATCGAGATTCCCATGAGCACGCAGTCAGTTCCTGCTGCATTGGTCCCGTATGAGGTGTTGGTGCCTCTCACGAGGACATTTAGGGGGTGTTTTGGGGTTCTATCCTCTAACGACATGTTTATGTTTTTAAGCCTAAGTTTAGATATTCTCAAATTATCATCGTGTCCTAAAATCGTGGGTCCTATGACCAGGAGGTTAGTTCCTACGAGATGCATTGATCTCATGCGAGGTGTTAATGCCTCAGACGAGGCCGTTTAGGGGGGTGTTCCAGGGTTTCGCCCTCTAATGGTATGCTTTTAAGCCTAAGTCTAGATATTCTCAAATTATCATCGTGTTCTCAAATTGGGGGTTCCGTGACCACACGATCAGTTCCTAAGAGCTGCATTGGTCCCATGCGAGGTGTTGGTGCTTCTCACGGGGCTGTTTGGGGGTGTTTCAAGGTTTTGCCCTATAACAACATGTTTTTAAGCCTAAGTCTAGATATTCTCAAATTGTCATTGTGTTCTCAATTCGGAGGTCCCGTGACCAAGAGATCAGTTCCTACGAGCTACATTGATCCCCTGCGAGGTGTTGGTGCCTCTCACGGGTCGTTCGGGGGGTGTTTCGAGGTCTATCGCTCTAACGGCATGTTTTTAAGCCTAAGTTAAAATGTTCTCAAATTATCACTGTGTTATCAAACGGGGGTCCCATGATGATGTGGTCAATTCCTACGAGTTGTATTGGTCCCGAGCGAGGTGTTGGTGCCTTTTACAGGGCCGTTTGGGGGGTGTTTCGGATTTTCACCCTCTAACGGCATATTTTTAAGTCTAAGTCTAGATATTATCAAATTATCATCGTGTTCTTAAATTAAGGGTCCCGTGACCATGCGGTCAGTTCCTACGAGTTTCATTGGTCTCGTGCGAGGTGTTGGTTCCCCTCACGGGGCCATTTGGGGGAATTTCACGATTTTGCCATCTAATGAAATATTTTTAAGTCTAAGTCTATATTTTCTCAAATTATCCTCGTGTTCTCAAACTGGTGGTACTATGACTATGCGGTTAGTTCCTATGAGCTGCATTGGTTCGATGCGAGGTGTTGGTGCCTCTCACAAGGCTGTTTGAGTGGTATTTTGGGGTTTCTCCCTCTAATAGCATGTTTGTAAACCTAAGTTTAGATATATTAAAATTATCACTGTGTTCTCAGACTAGGGGTCCCATGACCATGCGATCAGTTCCTACAAGGTGCGTTAGTCCCACGCGAGTTCCTCTCACGGGGTCGTTTGAGGGTGATTTAGGATTTCACCCTCTAATGGCATGTTTTTAAGACTAAATCTAGATATTCTCAAATTATCACTCTGTACTCACACCAAGGGGTCCCGTGACCTTTCGGTCAGTTTCTACGGGCTGCATTGGTCCCGTGCGAGGTGTTGGTGCCTCTTACGGGGCCATTTGGGGGTGTTTCGAGATTTCTCCCTCTAATGACATATTTTTGTTTTTAGGAATAAGTCTTGATATTCTCAAGTTATCATCGTACTCTCAAACCAGGGGTCCCCTGACCAAGCAATCTGTTCCTATGAGATGCATTGGTCCCATGCGATGTGTTAGTGCCTCTCACGAGGTCGTTTGGGGGGTGTTTCGGGATTTCGCCCTCTAAGGGTGTGTTTTTAAGCCTAACTCTTGATATTCTCAAATTATCACCGTGTTCTGAAATCGGAAGTCCCGTGATCACACGATCAAATCCCATGAGCTTCATTAGTCCCGTGCACGATGTTGGTACCTCTCAGGGGGCGTTTGGGGGTTGTTTAGGGGTTTCACTCTCTAACGGCATATTTTTAAGCCTAAGTCTAAATATTCTCAAATTATCACCGTGTTATCAAATTGGGGGTCCCGTGACCACGCGGTCAGTTTCTATGAGCTGCATTGGTCTCGTGCGAGGTGTTGGTGCCTCTCACTGTACCATTTAGGGGTATGCTTCGAGGTTTCACCCTCTAACAGCATGTTTATGTTTTTAAGCTTAAGTCTAGATATAATTAAATTATCTTGGTATTCTCAAATCGGCGATTAGTTCTTATGAGCTGCATTGATCCCGTGCAAGGTGTTGGTGCCTCTCACGGGGCTGTTTGGGGGTTGTTTCGCCCTCTAACGATATGTTTTTAAGCCTATTTCTAGATATTCTCAAACTATCATCGTGTTCTCAAATGAGGGGTCCCGTGACCTTGCGGTCAGTCCCTAATAGTTGTATTGATCCCGTGCGAGGTGTTAGCTCCTTTCACAGTGTTGCTTGGGGGTGTTTCTGGGTTTTTCCCTCTAATGACATGTTTTTATGCCTAAGTTTATATATTCTCAAATTGTCATCGTGTTCCCAAACCGAGGGTCCTGTGACCACGTGGTTAGTTCCTGTGAGTTACATTGATCTCTTGCGAGGTGTTGGTGCCTCTCATGAGGCCGTTTAGAGAGTGTTTCGGGGTTTCTCCCTCTAGCGATATGTTTTTAAGACTAAGTCTAAATATTCTCAAAAATCGTCATGTTATCAAATCGTGGGTCCTGTGACCACGGGGCCAGTTCTTAAAAGTTGCATCGGTCCCATACTAGGTGTTGTCGCTTCTCACGGGGCCATTCGGGGGGGGGGGGGGGGTGTTTTAAGGCTTCTCCCCCTAACGACATGTTTATGTTTGTAAGTCGTAGTCTATATATTCTCAAATTATCATCGTGTTCTCAAATCGGGGGTCCCGTTACTGCGCGATCAATTCCTAAGAGCTGCATTGTTCCCGTGCGAGGTTTTGGTGCCTCTCATGGGGCCGTTTGGTGGGTGCCTCTCACGGGTGTTAAACAATAATTATCTAGTACTCATTCTGGCAACAACAAGCCAACAACCAATAATTATCCAATAGTCAAGCAAAAAAAACCCAATAATTATCCCGTAATAGAGTCTTCTGAATGCACATCAATTATATAACTACTTCAATTAAAGTAAAGAGTACCAGGTCCTTGTGATATAAGAAGGACATTAAATAGAGTCTTCTGAATGTGTGATTAAGCCAAATTGATCCTAGATCCCCCAGGGTACTCTTTTACGTATACATTTGTTGATTAGCTTCTTTAATAAAATATTCATAAAATGAAGCTAATTTAACTTCATTTTATGAAAACTGCATCAATGAAACTGATCAAAAAATGTATATGTACATGAACATGTGGAAATTAAACTGGGTCAATTTGATCTAATCACAAACATGACTTTATTCTCAAGCCGAGCGTCTTGTGAAAGTAACTAAACATTAGACTGAAAAGAACATATTATCGAAAATTAACTTACATATATGATATTAAACATTCATAAAAATAACTAAACATTCATACATCAAATTAAAGCACTAATACAATGTCAATATCATAATAGGATACAAATAAGATTGATGAGGATAAAATAATATTTTGTAACTCAATTATCCTCCAAATCAACTAAAAGATCCGCTAAATTAGGATTGTCATTAAGAGTTGACTGAAACTCTTTTGAAGCTTTTTTTTGCATCTCCTTGAGTAGTCATACCCTTTGTTGCATGCACAATAATAGATCGATTGCCATCGTTTATGCACTTCAAGGAGAATACCTTCTTTATGTTCTGAAAGGCACAAACAAAAGGCTCGTCGACTATGCGATCTTTACTCTTTAGTTTTGTTAAATCTACCATAATAAGTTTGAAGTCAGGATTAACTTTGCAAGCATTCGTTGTATCCTCTACCTTTACCCAATCACAATAGAATACAGTTTATGTGAAATTTGAGTAATCAAGTTCTAGGATTTGTTGGATTATCCCATAATAGGTTAGCACTATATTCTTTGGAATTTTATCTTTTTTGCTAGCGATACTGGTGGTCAAAGATGAAATTGATATTCCACTGTTTTGCGTCAAAATATTTTCCTCATATGGATATAAAATGAAATCAAAACCGTTATTGCGAAATTTCTTAAACTATTTTACACGAAAACTAGGACCTTTTGCTAGGCATGCAAGTCTGAAAGAGACATGGCCTCTTTTTAGAAGATGCATTTATCAATGAATTTTTATTATGGCATGTTTTTACCACACATGAATAAATAACCGCACACATAAGATGTGAAAATTACCTCTTTTGACACCCATGCCTTAAAACCAGTTGTCGTGCAGTTTCTCCTTTGATTTTGGGTAATTTCATTGTCGTACTTCCTACCGATAAATTGTAGAGTTTAGATCATAAAACATAAAAACATATAATCAAAGAAGAATAATTCAGTAATACTCACTCTCTCGAGTCTTGGACTTCATCTTGCGATTCGAAGACATAACGAGTTGCCTGCTCGTATTGTAAATTTGTGAGTTTCACCTCTTTAGGGTTTCCAAATAGCAATTTATCCTCAAACTCGTCAGGTTCCTCGATCACTCGTTCTCCACAAGGATTGAACCTTCTCACCTCTTGTTCTGGCATATGCTCCCTAGTGTATAGCGATGATTCCATCGTTACGTATTCTTTAGCAATTGACTCTCCAATATACCATGTATTCTTCACGTATTCTTTAAAGGTTTTCATCAAGTGCTCAAAAGTATACATCCAATGATATGTAACGGTATCACATAATAAATATTCATTGCATAAATGCACAAGTAGGTGGATGCTGATATCAAAGAACGACAGAAGAAAATATTTCTTTAATACACAAATCGCTGCGACAAATTTTTTTCTGCCTTCTCCGATAATGTAACCAAGGTCAGGGCAACGTCATGATTATGTGAGTGAAATATATTTTGTATAACGCCATCCCAATTTTTTGGTAGGGAAAATAGAATACGATGGAATAAGTAATCTTGCTAGAGATTAACTCCACGATTTACAAGGTAGTTAAATTATTCGATCATTTTATTTCCATACTTATAAATAGGAGTACCCTTTATATGGCGTTCACTAATAAAAGAGTTATGTGTGCAGTCCAATTGTAACCTTTCCCACTCTTATTGTTGATGATTATCACCGTGCCTCATTTTTCCTAAGAAAAATATACGAGGGCGTGAATATCAATCCTACAATTGAGGGCTCTAATTAATTAATAATTATTAATTCACACATATGTGGTATAAGGTTATATTAGTTTGATTAAGTATTTAAGGATTTTGAGTCGGTGGGAGCGAAACCAAGAATACTCAATTAATTTCAAATTCTAAATAAATTTTAAGCCCTAAATGGCAATACCCTCAAATAATGCCATTTATTTTAATCCCTATGTAACCACATTCAGTCAATACTAATAATACATAATTAATTTCAAACTCTAAATAAATTTCAAGCCCTAAATGATAATACTCTTAAATAATGCAATTTATTTTAATCCCTAAGTAACCACATTCAATCAATACCAATAATACTCGATTAATTTCAAACTTTATATATATTTCAAGCCCTAAATGATATATAATACCCTTAAATAATGAAATTTATTTTGATCCCTAAGTAACCACATTCAGTCAATACTAATAATACTCAATTAATTTCAATCACTAAATAAATTTCAAGCCCTAAATGACAATACCCTTAAATAATGCAATTTATTTTAATTCCTAAGTAACCATATTCAGTCAATACCAATAATATTCAATTAATTTCAAACTCTAAATAACAATTCCGAATCAATGTTAACAATACCCAATAAATTTCAATCCATAAATATAACATACTTAATAAAATATGAAATTAGAAAACATTACCTTTTCATGAAAAATAAAGTATACACACATATACACACACATATACACACATACACAAAAATACACACATATACATGCACTTATACACATGTACACACACATATACATACATACACATAAATACACACACATACACACACACATATACACACATATGCATTAAGTTCAACACATAAATACAAAAATTAGGATTTACCTTTGATATTGAGAGAGAGATTAGGGATCGAAATTAGGGTTTAACGGTGGGAATGCAATCGCTGAAATGCAAGACAGAGATAGATTGACGCGGAAGAAATGAAATGGAGGCAGTTGATTTTAGTATAAGGAATATGGTCATGACCTAGAGCCATGACCAAATACCATGATCCTTAATTTTTTTCCACATTAGTGTGTAGGCAACCATGTGTTCACGACCCTAATCCATGACCCACGCACATGAGAAATTTGAGATGGTCATGACCCAAAGCCGTGAACCAATGGGTGTGCATTTTGGCCTTAGTCACGACCCTTGTCCGTGACCCTATCATGACCAAACTTGGAGAGAACTTTGGTGCAAATTTGGCTCCAAATTTGTCACGACCTAGTCAAGGACAAAGTCCATGACCCATACTGGTTAGGTATTTGGTCCATGACCACTTCCAAGAGCATATATGGCCATACTGGGTGATGGATATGGTCACGCTAAATTTGATGGGGTCACGACTTTGGGTCTTGACCAGCTAGGGGTGACCATTAGCTGGATTTGGTGTAATGCTATTTTATTGATAGTTTTACAGTAGGAAATAGGTCCAAATTCTTTCATCGTTCTTTGATTGGCGACTTTAGGGATTAAAATGGTGACTGTTTTATTCCACTCTTTTAACAATCTCCCAATTCTGAAGGAAAAGCCAACTGCTTTCACAATATCCTTCTCAACTATATTCCAGTTGTTTATAAAAAATCTAGCATTGCAACTATGGAGTCTATTTTTTTTAGGTTTTATATTAAATAAAGAGTCTTTAATTTCCTCATGTGTGTAACTTAACTTGTCTTTGGGGAATGTTCTTCTAATATTCTGTAACCATCTTTATTTTACATTATACAACTCTTCTTTCACATTCTTAGGGTAATATGTTATTGATCTAAAAAGACCTTTAAAAAATCATTGTCTTCTTTTTGCATTGTTTATTGCCTCAAAAAAGTATTTCCATTCTTATCCTTGATTGAAAGGATTTTATTTCGACTAGTATGACCCTCAACTTTCTTATTTAAAAAGGCAGAATTCTTATCACTTTGGTCCAACCCAAGGTCATTGATTTATATCTACTAAAGTCTTACTATATATCTTTTAGGACGAGATATTCCTGTTGGCAAACTTTATTGGATATAATAAAATCCCCATAGCATCCATTATCAATTAGTCTTGTTATAACATTATACAACTTCTAGTTTGGATATTAGAATATAATTTATTGTTAAGATTCCTTAATTCCTTTTTGAGAAGCTTTAAACGCTCAGATATATTGAATAATGAACTCCCATCAATATGAGTTTCCTATCTTTTTTGTAAAATAATGTTTGAAGTCTTCGTTCTTCATAGAGAAATCAAAGAATTTTAATATCCTATTGACGTTTTCACTTCTATATTTATTGAAACTACTATAGGGGAAAGATCGCACACACCTCACTTTCCATGAACTTATGTAACCATTTATCGTGATATAGAGCTCTGTCAATTCTACTATGAATATTAGCTTTTCCTGCTCTCCCATTATCCCAAGTATTTCAGCATCCTTCAATAGAAAATTCTTTTACCATAATATTTATGATACATTCATTGAATTCATTAGCCTCATCCGAATCCACTCCTATTACTCTCTCATTATTCGAATGAATAATATTAAAGCCACAAATAAGAAACCAAGCTTCATTTTCCAAATGACTTGTTGATCTTTCTAAGTATCTCCAAAACTCCTTTCTACTTTCCTCATTATAAGAGCGAAATCTATAATTGCTCATTTTATTTTTATTTGGTTTATCTTGTTACACCCCATTGCACCTTCATGATCGTTCTTAAGTCTTCGAAGAGAAGAATATTTTGTGATATCTGGAAGATTGAAGATTGTTTATCGCAACTTTACTCGATAAGAGTAATGAAGTGGTTTAGTAAAGCTTAAAATGTTCAGGGGTCAGTTTTAAATATAGTTTGTTTTATAAAATATTTTTAAAATGATATTTAAAGTTTTTTTTTGCAAAACTTGTTAACTCAGTATATCAAAATGACATGTCATTCGAACGAGTTATAAAGGGTCGTTAGAACGAGTTTCCCACATTCAAACGAGATCTGAGGCGTCACATTTTTTATCAGGTCTGGAATGTCATTCAAAGTATTATTGGAAGTCGTTCGAACGAGATCAGGTACATCGTTCAAAAGAGGTGGTAGTTCGTTCGGACGAGTATGTGTGTTTTCATTTTTTAAAACAAATCTGATGGAATTTTTATCCCTATCTCCTTTTAATAACTTTTCCTATAAAAAGAGATGCGGGGATAAATTAATTTTCAAACCTTTTTACAGTTCATTTTATGATCAAACTCTATAATTTTTTCATCCAAACCCCTTGGATCTTTTAGGATCACCTTTTCAATTCAATAAGAACATAATCCAAACTTCCAAACACTTGTAGAGAAATTCTTTACTGCTAATTTGTGGAGTCGAGGATCTATAACTGAAGAAGAAGGGAATTTCATAATACAAAGGCTGATCAGTGGATACCGAGGCAAGATTTGCTTCTTGTGGCCGGTACTGGACTGTATCATTTTTTGTTAAAGATTCGAAGCCTCTTGTGTATTATACTTAGTGGATCTCTAAGTAGTTTGTAATTCATTACTTTTTTGTCTATTTTTGAGAATGTTGAATTAAAGGTTTTGCCTTAAAGGTATTTTTTCTCTATTTCTTCTTCTTCCTATTTGGTTTGGAGATTTAGTTTGAATTTAGATTTACCAATCTTTCATGTTCACTTTAAATTAAATCAAGGTAAAATTTTATAAAAAGTGAATCTTTGTGTGAGTAACCTAAGATAATAGTAAATCTATACAACCCTAGCTTTCTCACCTATCATTTGCACCATATATTCTAGTAAAAATGAAATTGTTATCAACACCTTGGGAATTTTCTTTAGCTAATGGATCTTGATCCATGCTACTAATTTCCTAGACTTAAAAAAATATTAGGATTTCAGCTAATCCAGATTCTCTCTGGACCATAAATTGGAGTGTTGTGTAGCAAATGCCAACCATGGACTCAATTATCTTTCACACTTTCTATATGCCCCCTTCTAATTTTCACCTCTACCAGACAAATTAAATAAATATTATTATCTTCGATAAACTTCCTAACTTTTCGTTACTTGTGAGGGGCATTACATCCCCTATTGTTCCACATGGCTATTTTGATAATTATGTATTACTTCCTTTATTCTTGGTTCCTCTTCCTTTTAACTTCCCGGTTGATGGAGATTGTCCCTTGATACTTTAAAACTATTAGGATTTAAGACAATCCAGATTCTCCCTATACTATTAATTGGAGTGTTGTGTAGCAAATGGCAACCATATAATAAATCATCTTTCACACTTTTTATATGTCCCATTATAATTTTCACCTTTGCTAGACAAATTAAATCAATATTATTGTCTTCAATAAACTTTCTAACTTCTCGCTACTTGTGAGGGGAATTACATACCCTATTATTCCACATGGCTAGTCTGATAATTATTTATTCCTTCCTTTATTATTGCTTCCTCCCCCTTTCAACTTCGTGGTTGAATTGTGTCCTTTATTCTTATGACTAAGGCTTGATTTACCCCTTTCTTTACTTTTATCTTTTGTTCTCTCCAAATATGTATGCATCAGTTGTTCAATGCTCTCTTTTTCTGACTTTTATTTCTCTTGTAAAACTTTATTATTATTCTCAATAATGTTATTCTGAATCTTTCTCACTAGTGTCATTATGGTAGGTATTAATGGTTTCAATAATTTTTTCATGCTCTATCACTTCTCTTTTGTTTGTATTATCTTCCTAGTTTGCAGTCACTTCCTTATCCTTGTGTATTAACCTACTTTGATCTATTTACTCTTCATTGTTTGGGATTACCTCACTTGGGCCAACATCTTCTCTGTCTTTCCATCCACTACTTTAGTTCTCACCTAGATTTGGTTATATTTATTCAATATCATGCAATTCCCTTCTCTGTGTCCCAAGATTTTACATGTTTTGAATTTATATAAAACCCACTAGTATTCCTTTGTTTCCTTGTTACTTTTTCATCTAGATTATAAATGCACTACACCAAAAATGACGTTTAGTAATGGTATTTTATCGTTATAAAAATAATTAGTAATGGTAATTTTCCATTATAAAAAAGGCGCGAGGAACAAAACTAGTAACATATATTTACCATTACTAATACGGGATTTAACAATGATATTTTACCGTTACTATTTACCAATGGTATTTTACTGGTAGTAATTCTGATTTAGTAACAGACTTTTATGTCACTATTTTTACCTCATTACACAAGTTTTGTAACACTTTTGTCTGATTTTATAACGATAAAGGTCAGTTAGTAATATTGATGCATATTTAAAAATATATATGTTGACGCCACACAATATATCTTTTTCAAGATCCGATATCCTGTCATGAATTTAAACAAATTCAATTATTCTTACTAGACTATTCAAATCTAAAGAACATATATACAAATAGTCCACATAAACAAGGAAACTATATTCAACATTTACATTTTATATAGGCCCCCACTCTTTATTTACAAAAGAAACTTGAATACACAGAGCGATACAAATAGTAATACATTGGAACAAAATCTCAATCACTTATAAAAACAAAGTACAAAAATCCATATTAAAGTCCCTCTGGCCAGTTTGTAAGAAGCATCATAATGAAACAAAAGAGAAACCTTTAATTTGACGTTTTATATGACCAAGTGTTACAAGGGTCGTTAGCACCCATGATCGAAACCTCAAAGGACCTCACGTAGGTCATCTCCAAGAATAGTCCATGTTAAGGTCGGCCTTGTCGTCCACAACCTTGTCCATTCAATAAGATGAGACCTTAGGGAGCGTCTCACCAGTAAGGAGATATCTCGTCCTCTACTCCATCCAACACCAGGGAATGATTTGTATAGTCTGCATCAACCTGATGTCTTCGGTCGAGGCCACACTTGTCACTTGTCAGCATAAAGTTTTTCTCTACACCTTTAAACTCGTACTCGACCAAGCCGAGATATCTACAGACGACACTTACAGTACAAGTAACATAAATTTCCAAGATAGAATGTCCCACATGGACAAGTCTGTTACAACCAGATTATCCCCTCACGTGAGGGAATATTGCGTCATAATTAGTTACATGTATCAACTAGCTATTGGGAGCTTCTTCATACACATGCTGATTACATGCTTGGGGGTACATTACACCCCTAAGACACTATAAACACACTTAATATTCTACATTGCAAAGGATCGCATATTAGAAACCCTACTAAAACTCTGTCAAACTGACTATAGGAGAGAGAAAGCTTGAGTGCATGTATCTTTAGGCCATTAAAGCCTAAATTAGTGGATTTCACACACTTGCATAGTGGACGTAGGCCTTCAATAGGATGAACCACTTAATTCAGGTGTTTTTCCTCTTTGCCTCATCTCTTCTTCCTGCTATATTACTTATTTTTTCCCATTTATGTATATGTGAGAGCACATTACACTTTGACTCGATGGTACCAATTCTGGTATCATAAGTCTGGCGCCATCTGTGGGAACAAGGATTATTATCTCTTCCCTTCTCATGCTTATATTCACTGGAGTCTTTAGTGGTGAACAAGTACTCCCCCCTTTATGGAGTTGTTTCACCATTGAAAGAGATTTAGTTGATCCTTTAAGCTTCTACTCTTCAGTTTACAACTCATCCATCAGATTTGAATCATGGAATTAGAATTTCCACCTCCAGCTGGTGGACCTAGATCTAGTCACGCCCCCTAAATCAGAAATAGAAGAGATGGAGGTGGCATTGAAATCATTAGTGGCTAGCGGGAAGGCAATGCAAGAGCAACTAGTCGACTTTAACGAGAATGTATTGGTGAGACCTACGGGGATAATGTCGAAGATGATTACTTCGACAACCATGGAGTATCATCCAGATGCAAGGGCCACCCCATGCGTCGCACAAGGATTTGCCACCTCATTCACGGTGGAGAAATGTTACTGATCCTAGGCGTCAACGCCAGGGGAGGCAAGGTCAACACTGCCCAGAGGATCGGTATGATGACTATGAGGCTAAAGATGCTTAGGCTGAATGCTAGGAGCCATGTACACCCCATTTAAATTAGTTGAGAACATAATAGGAGGCCTTTTTAGGACGATCAACCAAGGTGCTCAGCCTTCGATCAGCTAAGCAGAGGGTCGACCATTGAAAGGCTCGTCCCAATGGGTGATCTCAGAGATCGGTTGTCCAGGTAAAGGAGTATTGTTGTTTCCAGAAGAGAAGGAGTAGGGTATCGACCCTATGCGACCGAGACGAGGGGTTGGGAGAAGTGAACAATCGACAGAGGTTTGTGGAAAGGGAACCTTTTGTTCGGTTCATCTAGGTGGCAAGAGATAACATTGTCCAGGATGATGTTATAGCAACAGCCAAGAGACACTGGAACGACTCGATCCAGAGGTTAGAAGACAAGATTGGAGAAATTCTCGAAAGTCGAGATCCCTTACAAAGGGTCTATTCAGAAGGTTCTCCTTTCATGGAAAGGATCATCAATTTTCCAACCCCGACCAAGTTCAAATTGCTAATGGTTACTCCCAAGTATGACGGGAGCACTAATCCAGTTCACCACTAGATATATGTACCAATCAGATGCAAACATTTATTTAGTCTGAGATGAGATGAGATGTCGTGCCTTTTCAATCCCTTTGATCGGAGCAACCCATGTGTGGTTGACCTCAATCCCAAAGAGTTCAATTGAGAATTTCAAGCTGCTCGCAGAGAGATTCATACAAAACTTATGCTTTGGGGTGAGACCTCAAAAGAAGATAACTCACTTGCTGTACGTTAAGCAGGGGAATAATTATAGCCTCGAGGAGTATATTGCGAGGTTCAACAAGGAAAATATAGAGGTTGAAGATTATAAGGAAAGCATTGCAATGACAACTTTGATAGGAGGTCTACAGAAGGGAAAGCTACTCTGGAAGCTTGCTGAAGACCCACCGAAGTCCATAGCCGAGCTATTGGCGATGGTCGAAAAGGTCATGAATGCCGAAGAAGCTATAACATCAAAGAATGAGGATGGTAAGGGTACTAGAAGTGGGGGCAAGTTCCAGAAGAAGAACAAAGATGGAAAGAAGATATCAGTGGAAGACAAGTTCGCTCACTACACTCCCCTCACAGTGAGTTATGAACACATTTTAAACCATATCAAGAATAATCGGTCCCTAAGGTGGGCCGAAAGATTGAAAGCTCCTCCTCACAAGAGGAATAAAAACCTATGATGTGAATTTCACCAAGACTATGGGCACCTAGATGACAAATGTTTTGCTCTGAAGGATAAAATAGAGAAGATGTTGAAGGCCGAAAAGCTGAGAAAGTATGTAGACAATCGTAATTCAAAGGGTGGCTGAGACGACACTTAGAAGAAGAAGAAAAATGACAAGTGTAAACTAGATGCTCAAGCCTACCGAGATGATGATGAGTCAGATGATTGTGATGAGGATGACCCTGATATGCCTCCTAAGTTTGCTGATCCAAAGGGTCGACTCCATATGATCTTGCGTGAGGTTAAGATGATTTGCGAGGGGCTTGCGGGAGGGGGAAAGGAAGTCCCTGATAGAAAAGCACATGTAAAATAGGAAAAAACTATCCCACCAAATCCTAAGGCTGTTAAGTCAACTGCAATTCAACCTATCAAAGGTAAGAGAGCCAAGGTTGATATAGATACTTTGGTAGTTATCTTTTCAAGGTTAGATTTTAAGGTAATTTTAGCTCCATATGATGACCCTTTGGTCATTACTGCTCTGGTGCATGGTTATGAGGTTCAAAGAATTCTGGTAGATAGAGGCAGCTCCACCGACATTATGTTTTGGGTTTGTTACAAAGGTTTAGATCTGAGCAAGAAGAGGTTGATTCCATATCACCAACCACTCATCAACTTTTATGGTGAGAAAGTACAACCCTGGGCATATATGAAATGGAAGTAAGAATGGGAAACATCTGGTCGAAATGTCTTACAAGAAAGATCAACTTCTTAATCATGGATGAAAACGTCTACTCAGCCTACAATATAATTTTCTGAAAGGTAGCCCTCAAGGAATTTGAGGCCGTGCCCTCAACATTCCACCAGATGACTAAACTCCTGACCCCATATGGGGTAGGGAAAGTTTAGGGAGACTAAGTTGAGTCACGTGAATGCTAATTCAACCCAGTCGAGGAGAGATAAGCATACAAAAGGGAAACTACGACCTACAATATTGATACTTTGCACCCTAAAGATGAAAAGAAACTGAAGAAGGGTGAGGTCGATGAGGAGGTAGAATACATCGTCCTCAATGAGGACGAGCCAAAAAAACCCATCCAAATTGCCAAAGCCCTATGGAAGGAGATCAAAGAGGATATGGCAAAACTATTAAGGAATATGTCAAACATCTTTGCTTGGAACCATGAAGACATGCTCGGAATTGATCCAAAATTTCTCTGCCATAATCTTTATGTGGACGAGGATGAAAGGCTAATAAGATAGAGGAGAAGAGTCTATTCACAAAAAAAGTATGATGTTATCCAGGAAGAGGTGAAAAATCTACAAAAAGAAGACTTCATCAGCGAGGTCATTTACCTGAAGTGGCTAGCCAATGCTATCATCGTACCCAAAACCAATGGCAAATAGAGGATGTGTGTTGATTTTATATATCTTAATAAAGCTTTCCCTAAAGATAGCTTCCCATTGTTGTTTATCAATCAGATGGTAGGCGCTACCATTGGCCATGAGTTAATGAGCTTTATGGATGCCTACTCAGGCTATAACCAAATATTCATGGATCCGACTGATGCAGAGAAGATAATCTTTATAAACAACAAAGGAACCTATCACTATAAGATCATGCCCTTTGGATTGAAGAATTATGGGAACACATACCAAATGATGGCTAATAAAATATTTGAGGACCATATTGGGAAGATAATGGAAGTGTATGTCGATGACATGTTTATGAAGAGACTCAAGACTGACACTCACGTGGATGACCTTGAACATACCTTTGACACGATGGATGAGTATAAGATGAATATCAACCCCACCAAGTGTGTCTTTGACATCGGAGCAGACAAGTTCTTAGGCCTCATTGTGAATCAAAGGGGGATCGAGGCCAATCCTTAAAAGATCAAAGCTTTGCTGGAGATAAAGACTCCCACAATAATAAAAGATGTGCAGAGACTAACTGGAGGAGTGGCTGCATTATATAGATTTGTGTCCAGAGATACTAATAAATGCCTCCCTTTATTTAAAGTGTTGAGAAAAGCTTTGAATGGAACGATAAGTGTGATAAGGCCTTCTAAGATTTGAATTCCTATCTCGGCTCCCCATTCTTATTATCTAGACTTATCCAAGGAGAGAAGTTGTATCTTTATCTGTCTGTTTTGGAGTCAGCCATTAGTGCCATTATTATCAGGGAAGAGGATGGAATTCATAAACCAGTGTACTTTAAAAGCAAAGCCCTCTAAGGTGCCAAGCGAAGATACCCCAAAATGGAGAAGTTGGCCTATGCTTTGATTTATGCCTCAAAGAAGATGAAGCTCTATTTCCAAGCACATACAATAGTGGTCCTCTCAGACTCTCCTCTTAGATAGGTCATTCATAAGCCTGAGAAATTCGAAAGGCTGATGTCTAAGGAAATTGAGTTGGGGAAATTCGACATCATCTACCAGCTAAGAATGACCATTAAGGGGCAGGCACTGGCAGACCTTATAAATGAGTTCACATGGGATGAGGAAGACACAAAAGAGATTGAAGATACAACTTGTAAGCTAAATAGCAGGGTGTGTCCTCCTCGATAGAGGCCGAGATGGGTTCAGCAAGAAATAAGATGTCTGAGAATGAGTAGGAGTGATATCTTTTCAAGAATAGAAACCTGAAAGAAGGTATTTTTTTCAAAATGGAACTGTGTGGAACCTCTTCGTATATGGATCTTCTTGAGAAAATGGAAGTGGGGTAGGATTAATAGTATCGGCATCAGACGAGACCGATATTGAGTATGTATTGAGGTTCAACTTCAAAGCCTCCAATAATGAATCAGAGTGTGAGTCCCTCCTAGCAGGCCTCTCCCTTGCCCGGGCACTAAATATTAGCCAACCCCTTGTCCATAGTGATTCCAGGTTAGTTCTCAACCAAATTTTGGATCTATATGAGGTTAAGGACGATAGAATGGACAAGTACCTAGTAAGAGTAAAGACATCATTGAAGCATTTTGGCGAAGTGAAGCTGAAGGGAATACCCCGACTAGATAATAGCCAAGCCGACGCTCTGGTAAGGTTAGCCTCAACCACTAAAACTGAAATTAGAAGAACGGTTCTAGTAAAGATTCTCCATTGGCCAATGATTGAAGGAGAAGAAACTATCGTGGAATTTTTCTTCAACTTGAGTATGGGAGATTCCTGGATGAATCCTATCATCTGATGTACTAGAAAGGGGGAATTTTCGAAGTCCAGAGACGAAAGAAAGAAGTTGAGGTATAAATCTTCGAAGTTCTCCCTCATAGGATACATCTTATATAAAAAAGGGTTCATGCTTCCTCTACTCAGATGTGTCCATCCATCTGAGGTAGAGTATATTTTAAAGGACATGCATCAAGGATCTTGCTCCACCCATATTGGAGTAAGGTCATTAGCTAAGAGGATCATCACTCAGGGTTACTGGTGGTCGACGTTGGCCAAAGATGTAGTTGCATATGTTAAGAAGTATGATAACTGCCAGAGATTTCCCACCATCCCCCATCAGCCTCATCAACCTCTTACCTCCATTATTTTTCCTTAGCCATTTGCGGTCTAGGGGATTGATTTGGTTGGGCCATTGCCCAAAGCTGTGAATAATTATCATTATTTGATTGTGGCAATTGACTATTTTTCAAAGTGGGTAGAGGTCTAGGCGATGATTACAATCACATAGAAGAAAGCGTTATAGTTTATTTGGAAAAATATAATCTATAGATACGACCTACCTAATACCCTGATTTTTGATAATGAAATGCATTTTAAGAACTTCTCCTTGGAGAAATATTATGAATGAGTCGACATTAAGAAGTTCTTCTCCACTCCCGACCGACCCCAGGCCAATGGACAGACATAAGTGATAAATAAAATGATTATTGATGGATTCAAGAAGAGACTGGAGGATGCCAAAGGAAGATGGATTGAAGAGGTGTATGATGTCCTATGACCTTACAGGATGACAGAGATGACTCCAACAAGGGAAACTCCATTTATGTTGGCTTATGTCTCAGAGGCAGTGGTGGCGACAGAGGTAGGTCTCCCAACCCACAGAGTTCAGACGTATGACCTAGAGCAGAATATGAAAGAGAGGAGACTAGACTTGGATCTTATCGAGGAATGAAGAGAAGATGTTGAGGTTAGACAAGCAGCCTATCAGTAAAGGACAACGAAGTTCTAAAATAAAAGGGTAAAAGCCCGACCACTGGTAGTAGGAGAGCTGGTGATGAAGAAGACATGGCAGAAGCCCAACATGCTTCATCCAAACTGGCACGGTCCGTATAAATATGTTGAGGAGGTAGTTTCAGGGGCGTATCGATTGGAAAATCTGGAAGGGGAGCTGTTCTCCAACCCATGGTCGACCACCTCAAAAAATATTACAAGTAAGATTCTAGTTTTTATTGTCTCCTTTTAATTATGATATAATACATGTATATGGGAGGCAAATGATGAATAAAAAATTAATGAAGTTCAATAAAAAATTCCAAGTGTTCCTTCATATGTTGTCTATTTGTTTGAATATTTATTACTTGTATTTGTTAACTTATCTTAAGATATTAATCATCATTCGTGGTGAAGTAGCCTTAAGTTTCTCTCGGTGACATGATAGTCCAGACATAATTAACCTCGTCCATGGACTGTCAATAACATTGAGAGGGGTTTATTTATTAAACGTCATTAACTTAATGGAAATTCTTTATCGGTCGAGATGACATTGCATGGACGAGACGACACTCATCCATACACTCTCAAAAGGACGAGAGAGGACTTACGACACAACACAATAATTTGGTGGATTTAAATTCAAAATCACTTAGTTGTGGTTCATTTATTAAACATCATTAACTTGGTGGAAATTCTCTCTCGGTCGAGATAACAGTGCATGGATGAGACGACATTCATCCATACACTCTCAAAACGATGAGAGGGGACTTATGATACAACACTATAATTTGTTCGATTCAAATTCAAAATCACTTAGTTGTGGTTCATTTATTAAACACAATTAACTTGTTGGAAATTCTCTCTCGACCAAGACAACAATGGATGGATGAGAGAGGACTTATGATTTTTGGTTAATGAAAAATTAGAGCAAACATATATGCATATAAGAAGAAGAAGACGAGAACAAAGAGCTTCATTAATAACAAAAAGTTATACCAAGACAAAATACAAGGCCACGAAGGGCCTTCTCCACAAAAAAAATAACAAGGGCTTAAATATCCGCATTTGGCTAAGTCGTCCCTTCATTAGGAGTAACCTCGGCCTCAATATTGGGAGTCTCAGCACCATCGTCATTTAAGACAGTCTCAACACGCACGTCATTGTTCTCTATGACCTCAATGGGGTTGGTATCCATAGTCGGATGAATTTTTAACGTCGGACAGAGTAGTATCGAGATGAGGATCGCTGAATTTAAGGCCTAAGAAGTCATCAGGGGATAGGTCTCCAACCTCAACATGTTTGAGGGTAGTCCATCGGCCAAAAGTCTTGATGCCCCTCTCAAGATATTCGAAGTCATAGCCTCTGAATTTTTTAGATTCTTTGAACTCGGTAATAGCCTAGGATTTAGCCTCATCCAGAGCATCCTTAATCACAGCATCAATCTCGACCCGTTTATTATCGGCCATTTTCTTCAAGGCATTGGCATGCTCAATCTTCAGAGTGGTATTCTCCTACTTTGACTTCTTTAGGGCCGACTTTGATTTTGAAAGATCATCCCTGAGCTCCTTCTCGGTGCTCTCTACATATCTGCCCTTCTAAATAAAGGTCAACCTCTTGTTCATACAATCTCCATATAATAGAGGGAAAATGCACTATGCAAAATTATATGGTGATAAGTCAGTATGAGACGTAATTAATGAATAGGCCACATGTGACACCCAGACTAATTAAATACCGGCTAGCTACTCCTTTATTAAATTAATTCAAAATGCCAAGTTGGCTCAGCTAATAGCATCACTGTCGAAAACATTTTATTATTACTAACCACCTAGTATTTAAAAAGATAGTTGCCAAATTTTAATTAAAGTCTGATTAACATGCGGTAAAAGATTTAAAGCAAGAATAATATCACCATTCACTATAACGAAAACAATAGAATAACCATCACACGATATAAATAAATCCGGAGGAAAAACTCCTCACAACAAACTCCACATCCGAAATGAAATAACTAAATACTGAATACTAAATCAATACATGCCAAGTCTGAAAACTGAAATAGAAAAGTCTCTAATGGAACTGGGCAACATGCCCTAAAACTGAGGAATACTGAACATGGAATCCAAATGATAGAAGCGTCTAAAAGAAAATCCCTGTAACTTCCACAAACAGCTACAGCTCGTCATCTGAATGAGTATCCTATGCATGGTGTCCTTGTGGCTGGGCACCTAAAATGGTTTTACAAGAAAAAAATAGATTTGAAAGCAAACGGGTCAGAGCCCGAATGTGGAGATATTTTAAAAACCTGCAAGTGCTTTAAAAACATTTAAAACATTAAATGCAAAGTACATGTTAGGACGTGCACTCACATGAAATTCTCACCTCTCGTCTAACTGTGCACTCCTAACGTAAGTACCCATCTAAAATGACCCAAACCACTAGCTAAGTGACATCATATCTAGCTAGACTGTCATAGGTTCTACCCTTATTACTCAGTTCCCATTAACATTATAACGCTCGCAATTAAATAGGGGCTTAACGTAAATTCAGGTTCTCACATAAATGTAATACAACTCATTATAGATCATCCCTTTTGTTATTCCATAGTTATACACACAATACCATATGAAAGTTCCCAGTTATTAAGTGTATATTTCCCACAACATAAATATACAATATAAGCACCCCGAGACTAAGCTGCGGTGCACACATACTCTGCTATCCATCCCGGTAGATCACGTACATAAGGAATCACGTATTCCGAATCTCTCAGGAATAGTTCAGATAACACAAATCACAAATAGTGGAGGCGAACACAGTCACATCACATGGGTCACGCACAGACCTGCGCTCCCACGATCAGCAGACTTATTAACATCCCAATAAGTCCTTCTCTGACCTATGTTCATCGAGGTAACCAGTCTAAATCCGGGAAACACAAGGATTAGAGGGCCCTAAGCGAACGCAAACCTCCCGTGATAGCAAGTATGGTAGGTATGTCATACATACAAATCATATACCAATACTAAGTAAGCACACATCTTAGTAATCACCGTAGTTTAATTGTAGTACTTATCGCATTCTCGTACCAAATTAATATATATACAACTTATATAATCCCGATCCATATTTATACGCGCCATAATTTATTCTCACGTCGTAGTAGGCACTCACGTCTCGACTCAAATGTCTATTTGATTCGATTCACACTTATATAATTTACTCCTCATTATATCCCAAATGTCCCAAGTATACTAATACACCATCAAAGGAATGTTATCTCTATCCTCGAACAAGTTTACGGTACTCCAAAAATCAAAACAGGCCAAAAAGGCCTAAACTGCCAGCTCGTTAGAAGTCTCGTTCGAACGAGGCTGTTCGAACGAGAGTTCGTTCGAACGAACTGGGCTATCTAACGAGATCTCATTCGAACGAGATTATCGAACGAACATCCCTCTCGTTAGAACCCCAAACTATCAACTCGTTAGAAGCTCGTTCGAACGAGCTCGTTCGAACGACCTGGATAGGTCTTCTAACGAGTGACCAGATTCAAGCCCATAAATTCCTATCTCATTTTTCACCAATTTCTACACCTCAAATCTCAACCTAAATTCGTCCAATCAATGTTTTAAGGTCTCCAATCATCCTAAAACATACTAAGGTCATATACTAACATCTTTTAAGGAATTAACACATCCTAAACATCATTAATTCATCAAATCTCTACCCTTTCCCCCAAATTTTCAAGAACATAAACCCTAGAATTTTAAATCCTCAATAAGTCCATTCTAGATCCGTTTTTTGTTACATCCAACATATATTAACATCAGAATAATCATTTCCATACTATTCTACATGCAATTTGTCCTCAAAATTCAAGTCCTAAGTCCAATGAAAATGGGTTTTTATTTAACTTCCAAGAACAATGTAAATCTTTCAATTTATCTAACATGGGAGAAACATTCTCTGAATTAAATAGAATTAAATCACTTGCCTCTAGTGTCTCTGAATTTGGTGTTGGTTTGATGAAGCTTTTTCTGCAGAATTCCTTCTCTCTCTCTCTCTCTACAAGCCTTCTTCTCCAAAGGTGGCTAGGGTTTTCTTTGGGAAAGTTTTGGAAACCTAATCTGATAACCCCCGTAGCTTATTGGGTCATTAAGGGTTGGTTAGTGGGTTTAGTGGTTAGTTACCCAAATCAGATTATAAATCCTAATTTTCGTCATTATTAAATCCCAAAAATACAATATTACCAAACTGCCCTTATAAGATGCCGGTATGGCCTAAAAATACCCCGAGACCCAAACTAAACCCCCGACTAGTGTTTTCTGACTATTTCGACCCTTCCGAACGCGTTGGCGCACTCAAAACGATCATACAGTTAATAGAATTTAAATTCACTTTTATAAATAAAATAATTATATCCTGACGCGACTGTCACACGCGTCCCAATAAAATGACCAAATTGCCGTATATCAATCTCACGACAAGTTTCATAATTCAATATTCATATAACATCATATATACTCAATATAGTCAAATACCAACTCACATCTCGCTAGTATTTTATCCGGATTAATTCCCAATTAATTCTCATTTAATTAATTAATCCCAAAAATAAATATCGCCAAAAATACAGGGTATTACATACTTCCCCCCTAATAACAGAATTTCGTCCCGAAATTCGGAACTAGAAAGTACCTGATAAAAACAACTGTGGATAACGTTCTTGCATCTCATCCTCGCGTTCCCATGTGGACTCCTCGACTTTGTGATGTCGCCACTGAACACGCACTAACGGAACTATCTTTGACCGCAGCTTCCTCTCACTTCGGTCCAAAATAGCAATCGGCCCCTCCTCGTAGGAGCTATCCGGCTGGAGATCGATGTCCTCCACAGCAATGTGAGAATGAGCCAAATTATCTCTAAGGTATTTCCTTAGCGAGGAAATATGAAACACATCGTGAATCCGATGCAAATGCTCCGGTAACCCAAGTCTATACGCAACCGGTCCGATTCGCTCAATAATAGGAAACGGCCCCACATACCTCGGTGCCAATTTCCCCTTCTTCCCGAAATGCATAATCCCCTTCATAGGAGATACTCTGAGCAAAACCTGGTCCCCCACTTGGAACTCCTTAAAAAATCTCTTCGCATCAGCATAACTCTTCTGCCGGTCTTGAGCTACTCGAATGCGACTCCAAATCAACTCAATCCTTGCCGAAGTATCCTGAATCACTTTCGGCCCAAGTAGTTTGTTGTCCTCCACCTCTAACCAACATGCTGGGGAACGACAAGGCCTACCGTACAACGCCTCAAACGGAGCCATGCCAATAGTGAACTGATAGGAGTTGTTGTAAGCAAACTCCACCAGTGGAAGGTACTGCTCCCATCCATGCCCAAAGTCAATAATGCACATGCGTAGCATGTCCTCTAACATCTGATTTGTGCGCTCTGTCTGCCCATCGGTCTGCGGATGATAAGCCGTACTCAACCGTAATTCCGTGCCCATGGCCTCCTGGAAACTCTCCCAAAACTGTGAAACAAATATCTTGTCTCTGTCAGACACGATATTTAGGGGCACACCGTGAAGTCTCACAACCTCTGAAATGAAGAGCTGGGCATACTGTCCCGTAGTGTAGTCAGTCCTTACGGGTAAAAAGTGAGCGACTTTGGACAACCTGTCCACAATTACCCAAACGGAGTCATAACCCCTCTGCGACGTAGGAAACCCCGTGATAAAATCCATGGATATGCTCTCCCACATCCACACCGGGACCTCCAATGGCTGTAGAAGTCCTGTCGGTCTCTGATGATCCACTTTTACTAGCTGGCAAGTGGCGCATCTCGAAACAAACTCAGCAATATCTCTCTTCATACCTCTCCACCAATACTGCCGTCTCATGTCTTGGTACATTTTGTCCCCTCCGGGATGTACCGCGAACCGTGAGCCGTGCGACTCTGCCATCACCTCGTGTCGTAATTTCTTCCCTTCAGGAACCACCAATCTCCCATTGAAGCGTAATCCCCCATCTGAGCTGACGGTATAGGACTCGGCTCCCTCTGCTAGTAATCGAACTATCTGCTCCTGACAGAACGAGTCATTAGCCTGTGCCCGTACTACCTTCGTGACAATCTGCGGTGTAACGGTCATCACAGACATGAAAGATCGGGCCACTGCATCCTGGTGTCCCAACTCCTTCCACTTTGCCTTCAAAACCCCTGCCACCTCATCTGCTGGCCTACGGCTCAACGCATCTGCTACCACGTTAGCCTTACCCGGGTGATACTGGATATTGAACTGGTAGTCCTTCAAAAACTCAAGCCACCTCCTTTGCCGCATGTTCAACTCCTTCTGCGTAAACAGGTACTGTAGGGACTTGTGGTCCGTGAACAATTGGAACTTCTCCCCCAAAAGATAGTGCCTCCAAATCCGTAGGGCAAATACCACTGCCGCCAACTCCAAATCATGCGTGGGGTAATTCTTCTCATGAGGCTTAAGCTTACGGGAAGCATAAGCTATGGCCTGTCTCTCCTGCTGTAATACACCTCCAAGTCCTTGCAAAGACGCATCGGTGTAAACCAAATACTCAACTCCCGGTCTCGACAATGCTAACACAGGTGCTGAGGTCAATTTTTCCTTCAATTCATCGAATGCCAATTGACAGGCATCACTCCAGATGAATGGCACACCCTTACGAGTCAGATGTGTCAAAGGACCTGCTATCTTCGAGAAACCCCGCATAAACCTCCCGTAGTATCTTTCTAGACCCAAGATACTACGAATCTCTGTTGGTGTCGTGGGCTGTCCCCACTCCCTCACCGCAGATACCTTCCCCGGATCAACAGATATTCCCCGGTCGGAAATAATATGTCCCAAAAACTGGACCTCCTTCAACCAAAACCCGCACTTCTCATATTTTTCATACAACTCGTTCTGACGGAGTGTCTGCAAAACTTGCCTCAAATGCTCGGCGTGCTCCTCCTCTGTCTGGGAGTAAACCAGAATATCATCGATGAAGACAATGACAAACTGATCTAGGAAATCCCTGAACACTCTATTCATCAAGTCCATAAACACTGCTGGAGCGTTGGTCAAACCAAAAGGCATAACTCGAAACTCGTAAGAACCATATCTCGACAAGAACGCAGTCTTCGAGACATCCTCCTCCCTGATACGCAACTGATGGTATCCCGATCTCAAATCAATCTTCGAGAAGAAGGAAGCTCCTCTCAACTGGTCGAATAAGTCATCGATTCGAGGCAACGGATACTTATTCCGTATCGTGACCTTATTCAATTATCGGTAGTCCACACACAATCTCAGTGAACCATCCCTCTTCTTCACAAACAAAACTGGAGCGCCCCAAGGTGAGGTACTCCTGCGAATAAAGCCCTGACCTAACAGCTGCTCTATCTGATCTCGTAGCTCTCGCATCTCTGCCGGAGCCATACGGTACGGTGCGCGTGCTATAGGCCTCGTATCAGGCAATAGGTCTATAACAAAGTCTATCTCTCGACTGGGGGGTAGGCCTGGTATCTCCTGAAACACATTCGAATACTCCCTCACGACTGGAATCGAATCTAAAGGAATCACAACCTCCTTAGAGGTATCATCCTCTAGGTAATACAAATGAGCGGTCGAGCCTCCCTCTGGGCGAGGCATCGCCACTACAAACATCTCTTGCCCCGGAATGGCAAAAACAATGCTCCCACCGAAGCAATCAATCATGGCTCTATAATCAGCGAGCCAATCCATACCGATAATCACATCGTGAACATGCATATCTAATACCAACATATCTGCAGGTAATACCAGACTACCAATCTCTACCACCACTTCCCGGCATATAAAGAAAATAAGTGACCCACTCCCCAATGGTGAGTCGACACACGTCACTGTGCTCTCTGTCGTAGCTAACAATCCTAAGGATTTTGCGAAATGTGTAGCTATAAAACAATGTGTAGCCCCCGTATCAAACAATACCCGACCCATAGTGCCATGGATAGGAAACGTACCCTCAATCGCGGGCGGTGCCTGCGAAACTGCTGCCTGGTGGACGTTGTAGACACATCCATACTGTAGCTGCCCCTGCTGAACTAGGACTGCTGGAATGGGTGGCAATGATGCCATCTGTGGTGGTGCAGGGAGAACGGCGGGAAACATAGGCCTCTGCGGCTCCTGGAGAGCGCCCTGCTGCTGCTGCTGTGGGGCCCTGCCCCTATCAGGACAATCCTGTCGTTTATGGCCAGTCTTGCCACAAACAAAACACTTCCCTGGGAAGTTCCCTCCTCTCTGCCCCTGTGGTCCCCGGCCCTGGTGGCCGTTACCGTTCCTCCCTTGGCCCTGCTGGCCCTGCTGAAACTGCTGCCCATTCTGCCCCTGTTGGCCCTGATGGCCGTTTGGACCCTGATGGCCCTGACGGAAACCTCCCTGTCCGTGCCTGTAATTCCCTGATCTAAACCTCTTCTGATCCCCCTGCTGGGAACCCTGCTCACCTTGTCTCTGCCCCTGAACAGATTGTGCCCCACCGGCACCATGTCCTCCAGTCCTGCCCTGATGGCTAGACTCTCCCGATCTCTTTCCCTCAGTCATATGAAAGCGGTGATCCTGGAAGTGTAACAAAGCAGCGTTAACCACATCAGAATACGTGGCCAACGAAAGGTTCCCTAACAGATGCTGATGGATCCTCCATGTCAACCCGTCGGTGAATTTCTCAATCTTCTTCTTTTCTGTTGGTATCTCATCCGGAACGATATTCAACAGATTCGTGAACTCGGTCTCATACTCGGCCACGGTCTTACCCTCTTGCTTCAGATTCATCAGTTTCCTCCTCATTTCCGTGTGAACAGCTGACAGAAAGTACTTGCGGTCGAACTGCACCCAAAATTCCTGAATAGTGAGAGTATCCCTCTCCTCCACGGTGGTAATAGACTCCCACCACTGCAGTGCAGATCCAACTAGCTTGAAAGTAGCTAGCACCTGCTTCTGAACGTCCGTTCACTCATACATCCTCAAGTGCCTCTGCATATCCTTCCTCCACTGGCTCGAGACTACCACATCTGAGCTACCTGCAAACTCTGGAGGATGCACTTTCTGAAAAGCGTCACGTACACATTCCCAAGAAGATGGGAATACATTTGCCTGTACTGGCGCGGCAACCGGCGCCTGAGGTGGTGCCTGCTGAACTACGGCAATTGCCACATTTACCGCTTGGGCTACAATGGCTGCAACCTCAGCGGCGTTCATCATGCCCTGAACTGGAGCGGGCTGGGGTTCGGGCGTTGCATCCCTGGGAACTCGTCGTGCGCGTCGTGGAGGCATCTGAAATAAAAATGAAGTTTATAAGTTCACTGTTTATAAACTTAAAATAGCTGAAGAACGAAGCATACACAAAAAGAGTACAACAGTCCTAATATATAGGGCTCTATATCAAAAAAAACTTAGCGGAAACATAATAGCCGTACAGATCCTAAAGGACACTAGAACCTGATGCTCTGATACCACCTGTGACACCCCGACTAATTAAATACCGGGTAGCTACTCCTTTATTAAATTAATTCAAAATGCCAAGTTGGCTCAGCTAATAGCATCATTGTCGAAAACATTTTATTATTACTAACCACCTAGTATTTAAAAAGTTAGTTGCTAAATTTTAATTAAAGTCTGATTAACATGCAGTAAAAGATTTAAAGCAAGAATAATATCACCATTCACTATAACGAAAACAATAGAATAACCATCACACGATATAAATAAATCCGGAGGAAAAACTCCTCACAAAAAACTCCACATTTGAAATGAAATAACTAAATACTGAATACTAAATCAATACATGCCAAGTCTGAAAACTGAAATAGAAAAGTCTCTAATGGAACTGGGCAACATGCCCTAAAACTAAGGAATACTGAACATGGAATCCAAATGATAGAAGCGTCTAAAAGAAAATCCCTGTAACTTCCACAAACAGTTACAGCTCGTCATCTGAATGAGTATCCTATGCATGGTGTCCTTGTGGCTGGGCACCTAAAATGGTTTTACAAGAAAAAAATAGATTTGAAAGCAAACGGGTCAGAGCCCGAATGTGGAGATATTTTAAAAACCTACAAGTGCTTTAAAAACATTTAAAACATTAAATGCAAAGTACATGTTAGGACGTGCACTCACATGAAATTCTCACCTCTCGTCTAACTGTGCACTCCTAACGTAAGTACCCATCTAAAATGACCCAAACCACTAGCTAAGTGACATCATATCTAGCTAGACTGTCATAGGTTCTACCCTTATTACTCGGTTCCCATTAACATTATAACGCTCGCAATTAAATAGGGGCTTAACGTAAATTCAGGTTCTCACATAAAAGTAATACAACTCATTATAGATCATCCCTTTTGTTATTCCATAGTTATACACACAATACCATATGAAAGTTCCCATTTATTAAGTGTATATTTCCCACAACATAAATATACAATATAAGCACCCCGAGACTAAGCTGCGGTTCACACATACTCTGCTATCCATCCCGGTACATCACGTACATAAGGAATCACGTATTCCGAATCTCTCAGGAATAGTTCAGATAACACAAATCACAAATAGTGGAGGCGAACACAGTCACATCACATGGGTCACGCACATACCTGTGCTCCCACGATCAGCAGACTTATTAACATCCCAATAAGTCCTTCTCTGACCTATGTTCATCGAGGTAACCAGTCTAAATCTGGGCAACACAAGGATTAGAGGGCCCTAAACGAACGCAAACCTCCCGTGATAGCAAGTATGGTAGGTATGTCATACATACAAATCATATACCAATACTAAGTAAGCACACATCTTAGTAATCACCGTAGTTTAATTGTAGTACTTATCGCATTCTCGTACCAACTTCATATATATACAACTTATATAATCCCAGTCCATATTTAAACGCGCCATAATTTATTCTCACGTCATAGTAGGCACTCACGTCTCGACTCAAATGTCTATTTGATTCGATTCACACTTATATAATTTACTCCTCATTATATCCCAAATGTCCCAAGTATACTAATACACCATCAAAGGAATGTTATCTCTATCCTCGAACAAGTTTACGGGACTCCAAAAATCAAAACAGGCCAAAAAGGCCTAAACTGCCATCTCATTAGAAGTCTCGTTCGAACGAGGCTGTTCGAACGAGAGTTCGTTCGAACGAACTGGGCTATCTAATGAGATCTCGTTCGAACGAGATTATCGAACGAACATCCCTCTCGTTAGAACACCAAACTGTCAACTCGTTAGAAGCTCGTTCGAACGAGCTCGTTCGAACGACCTGGGTAGGTCTTCTAACGAGTGACCAGATTCAAGCCCAGAAATTCCTATCTCGTTTTTCACCAATTTCTACACCTCAAATCTCAACCTAAATTCATCCAATCAATGTTTTAAGGTCTCCAATCATCCTAAAACATACTAAGGTCATATACTAACATCTTTTAAGGAATTAACACATCCTAAACATCATTAATTCATCAAATCTCTACCCTTTCCCCCAAATTTTCAAGAACATAAACCCTAGAATTTTAAATCCTCAATAAGTCCATTCTAGATCCGTTTTTTGTTACATCTAACATATATTAACATCAGAATAATCATTTCCATACTATTCTACATGCAATTTATCCTCAAAATTCAAGTCGTAAGTCCAATGAAAATGGGTTTTTATTTAACTTCCAAGAACAATGTAAATCTTTCAATTTATCTAACATGGGAGAAACATTCTCTGAATTAAATAGAATTAAATCACTTGCCTCTAGTGTCTCTGAATTTGGTGTTGGTTTGATGAAGCTTTTTCTGCAGAATTCCTTCTCTCTCTCTCTCTCTCTCTATAAGCCTTCTTCTCCAAAGGTGGCTAGGGTTTTCTTTGGAAAAGTTTTGGAAACCTAATCTGATAACCCCCGTAGCTTATTGGGTCATTAAGGGTTGGTTAGTGGGTTTAGTGGTTAGTTACCCAAATCAGATTATAAATCCTAATTTTCGTCATTATTAAATCCTAAAAATACAATATTACCAAACTACCCTTATAAGATGCCGGTATGGCCTAAAAATACCCCGGGACCCAAACTAAACCCCCGGCTAGTGTTTTCTGACTATTTCGATCCTTCCGAACGCATTGGCGCACTCAAAATGACCATACGGTTAATAGAATTTAAATTCACTTTTATAAATAAAATAATTATATCCTGACGCGACTGTCACACGCGTCCCAATAAAATGACCAAATTGCCGTATATCAATCTCACGACAAATTTCATAATTCAATATTCATATAACATCATATATACTCAATATAGTCAAATACCAACTCACATCTCGCTAGTATTTTATCCGGATTAATTCCCAATTAATTCTCATTTAATTAATTAATCCCAAAAATAAATATCGCCAAAAATACGGGGTATTACACTACACTTAGTGAGTTTTGAAAATATTTGAACGAACTTATGGATGGAAAATTCAGTCAGCAGGGAAATGTACAGAGATTAGATAAAACGTCTATCGACCTCAGAGACGAGAGAACCGACACCATCTATAGCTTTCTTGGCATGATCGAGAATGCTCTCGTCATTAAGTTTTAGTTGGGAAAGACAAGCTACCAAAGTCTCATTTGTGGAGATTAGAATGGCCTGATCAGAACGACTATGCTTTGAAGGACGGTTAGTAGTAGTATCCTCGGCTCGACCTTTTCATTTGTTTCAAGCAACATCGACTTTGCTGGGGCCGTCCACAGTTGATTTTTTGCTTTGAGATGTAGGGGGATCAACATTTTTTCCATGTTTGCTGATAAGTTTGCTTAAGTTAGGGCCCACTATATTCCAAAGGTCGTCAAGTATGGCTTCTGGATGTTCTGCAAGAGATAAACAAAGTCAGTTATGAGTAACTATAAGATACGAGACAAAAGTTAGTGAGAATAATTACTTAGGTATCTCGGCTAAGGGGTCAACCCCAAGACTTATCTGAGCCAAATAATAAGGGGTCATTAAATTCTCAAACTTAATGGGACGACCTTTGTCACCTTGATCATGACGTTTGTTAACCTTTTCAAAGGCCTCAGGGTTCAATCCAGGGTTAAGTTTGGCTGATGTAGAGGCTTTAGCCCATCTCAGAGGAGTCCTAGGCTCAGAGGTTCCACCAGATTGGTTTGGACCAAATTCCAAGCCCCCAAAATGAAAAGTATCGGGGCTTCTAGTTGTGATTTGAGGTCTGAGTGACCAACAATACCTTCTTCTCAAACTTCCTAGATACGAGATGATAGTAGTCAGGCTGAGTCTTGGAAGACGAGGGAGTATAACAAGTTAGGAAAATGTTAACTAGAAGGTTGGATTGGTAGAAAATCTTCCAGAGGGAAACAAAGTCGAGAATAACCCTCCAGGCATTCGGAGAAAACTGAGAGGGGGCAAGTCCTAAACTAGTTAAGATGGCATGGATAGTTGAGTTAATGGGTAATCGGTAGCCGACCTTGAACATATTCTCATAAAAACACATACCTCACCCTATCGACCATGGAAAGCTTTTTCATCCTTAGTGGGTTTTCTCATAGAAATGGAGGGAGCAATTCCATAGATGTGTTTTCAAACTAAAAGGTCATCGTCAGAGACAGTGCTCTCATATTCCTCATTAATAGACGTATCAAGCTCACTCTCCTCCTCACTATCTTTTGGTGCCTCAGCCTGAGGATTATTTGGGTCACCACTACGTAATCTCTAGACAAACTCAACCCCAATTGCATTCGAGAGAGGAATTGCGTCTATAGGAGGAGGAATTACTGCATTAGGATCAAGTATTTAGACAGAGTCAGATTGATTTGATGTCTCGGCCCTGTGAGAGTACAAGACACGATAATAAGCCTCGTACACCTCTGACACTTCAACTTGGGATGAAGAATAGTCCATGGCTTCCTCAAATGAATCCACATTATCGGCTAACTGAGAGGTAGACATAGGGTCGTCTGACGCAGACGATGACTCAGACATTGGATCAGTGGGTTCAGCAACTTGGGAGTATATGACATCTAGTGGAGGTGGATAAATGGGACGATTTGGGAAGGACTCGGCTTCCTCAGCCTCTACCCTCCTAATCTGATCAAAACACTTCTCTTTAAGACTATGAAACTCCTTGTCTAGCTTATATAAGCGTTGTAACATTGAAGGATGAGACTCAACTGGGAAAATAAACTGAAACTTTGACTCCATTTGACTCAAGATCAAACTCAAGAAGTTGAAAAGATTTCACCAAGAACACCATGTAGAGGACTTACGGGAGAAGATGATCGAAGACATCCTGAAAATGACAACAATGATTGGTTAGCTCCCAAAGCTCTCAAACCTAACCTCTACCACCACTCACAACCTAAAAAAACTCACACAGGTGGAAGATTTAAACCCTAAACCACCTAATACCCTCGTTGGAAAATGACAAACTCACCGAAAAAATCGAAAATAAGAAATACTGCAAACTAAAGGCAGTATGATATTAAGAATCGGTAAAGGAGAGTACCTGGACAAGAAGAAACCTCATAAGCAAGGATATTGATTAGGAAATCCTTTGGACAGAGAAATCTTAAGAAATTTTGGAACAGGCTCTAATGGCGTGTGCAACAGGTTAAAGCGAGATTTTTTAGGTAAAGAGGAAAGAGAAAATGTTTTGAGTTTAAATATTATGAAGTGGATGCGCACATTTCCCCAGGACACATCATCATTTGAGGCACGAAATCCAAAGCACTCAGCCATTGAATCAACCTTGGGGAAGATGCTATCTAATTAGAACTGAGACACATGTCACTCAACATCTCATCAGAAGACTGGATTGACTATCCCCCAGCCACCTCTTCACATAAATGGCTGAGGGCTAGGGGTAATTGATATGACCATATGTGACCTCATCCTAGGATAAGGATCATTAACACCCACGCCCGAGCCCACAAAGGACCTAACCTAGGTCGTCTCCAAGAATCATCCATGTTAAGGTCGACCTTGTCTTCCATAACCTCGGCCATTTAGTAAGCTGAGACCTCATGGAGTGCCTCACCAGCAAGGACATCTCTCATCCTCTACTCCAGCCGACACTGGGGAATGATCTGTATAGTCAACCTCGGCCTGATGTCTTCGACCGAGAACACACTTGTCACTTGTGAACATACAGTTATACTATACACCAACAACTTCGTACTCGACCAAGCCGAGACCTCTACAGACAACACTTACAGTACGAGCAAAATAAAGATCCAAGATAGCATGTCCAATGTGGACGAGTCTGATATAACTAGATTATCCCCTCATATGAGGGAATATTACATCATAATTAGTTACATGTGTGAAGAACAAGTGTCAACTAGCTATTGGGATCCTCTTTATACATATGTTGATTACATGTTTAGGGGTACATTACACCCATAAGGCACTATAAATACACTTCATCTTCTACATTGTAAGGGATCACATATTAGAAAACCTGCTAAAACTCTATCAAACTGACCGTAGGAGAGAGAAACCTTGAGTGCATGTATCTTTAGGCCATTAGAGCTTGCATTAGTGGATTCCACAAACTTGCACAGTGGACGCAGGCCTTTAATAGGCTGAACCACTTAATTCTAGTGTTTTTTTCTTTGCCTCATCTCTTCTTACTGTTATATTTCTTATTTTCTGCCATTGTTGTATCTGTGAGAGCTCATTACCACTTTGAGCTGGTGGTACCAATTCAGGTATCATCAAGGTTCAGTATGTATTATAAATAACAACATTAACTCATGACTGGTTAAATGCACCTAAGTTTTCGACATGCATCCATTATAGTTTTAAGCACATGAAGTTTGAGATAAACTCTAACCTTATCTTCGGCACACTGATAGAAGTGTCTCAGAAGTATATTTTTTTCTTCTGGAGATATCAATGTCAAATAAGTTTTAACAAAGGCCAATTACCCATAAGGAAATAACTTTTAGTGATAAAACAAACATAACTTTCAATAATTTAGTATTTTTACAATTGAAACCAAAATAATACACACGATTGAGGTAAATGAACTTTAAGCCCAAGTTTTAATCCTTGCAAAAAAGAAAAAAAAACCAACATTATAAATATATCCCAAACATAAAACCTGTTAGTATTTCCATGAAATTGAGGTATACGGTTAATATTTTAATATGGAATTCAAATGAATATGATATAATTTTATTTTTATTGAGGGTATAAATGAGTAAAGAAATGCTAAAGTGTGACAAAGAGGAAGAAAACTTCCCTATCATTTCTTAAAAGCACCCACGCTTTCATGGAAAAAGTACTCCTTCCTAAGAATATACAATAGTGTCTCATACCTGCATAAATTGAACTGACCTAATCATCTTTTAAAGACAAACTTTTAATGTTTTACTAGTTTTTCAGGAAAACATAATGAGCATAAGATTTTTATCAAAATTCTCATAAGTCTTGGGTAGTAGTGGTAATGTAATTACAGTCCCTTTCAGAATCTGAAGCACTTAGAAAAGCCTAGTCATTTTTTATATAATCTTTTGATGCAACTTATATTTTTCTAGGGGGCAAATTCAAGATTTTGACACCTTCCAATTTTTACACATTCCAACTTATACATATGGTAGAACAGAAATATGTCTCCAGAAATTGTAGGGCACATGTTAATTCTTTTGAGCAAGGGAAGCTGTCACTTCTGACTGGATACATCCATTAAGAGTTCATATAAATATAAACCAATCATTTGTTTTAATATTCACTTTTTCACTTCATACTTTCATATCAGATTCAGACAAACAAACAAACTCACTTTAAATTTGATGTATGATAGGAATTGTGCGAACAAAAACAATTCAAGATAAAAAATGAAACATAACAAATTGTCATAAATAACTATGGGAATGACTACTACGGTCATTAAGAGTAGTTTCACCAACTAAATGATTCTTATGTCCTAGGTTTATTAGTTCCATAATATAAGGTAGTGATGCCACGCAGACGAGGCATGCATATGGTACATTCAGTCCCGTTTGAGCATTGCTGCGAATTTTTAATTTGTTAATAGGTTAAGTATTCCTTTGAGACATTAAAAAATTATAGAAACTCATTTTATATGAATCAAACATATTGAAAAATATCATTTCTCACATCCTTTTATAAAAAAATAATATATTTGAATACCAAATTGAATTATATTCCTCACATAATCATGTGGGGCAAAAAGAAAAAAAATATAGGAAGGATATCAATGGAGCTAGTGCTTATTTAGTGATTTCTTTATATATGAATTATTAACTGTGATGATTTATTAATTTTACAACTTTAATGATGAGAATGAGGGCTCATTTTTGGCTAACGCATAAGAGGTTTACACTAATATTAAAGCTTTAAAATTTCATTCTGCAAATAAATGACAACAACCACGGCCTAATAGAGTATAGTCTCGGGGCATTACAATTAATATCAGAGCATTCAACCTTTGAGACTTTAGGAGTAATATAAATTTTTTCATCTAGGTAGATTTATTTAAAGGGCTGAACTTATACATGTTTGATTCTTGCCAAAGAGCTATGGAAAGACATAATAGTAGAAGAGCTATAAGAGCCGCAGACAATTATGATGCCTTAGATACTACTGTCCTCAAAATTAGGCTTGAGGTGGTAGTTAGGTTTACAAAAGACATAACTCGAGCAATAAATACAAGGAAGTAAGAGGAGAGTCTTGTAGGCTATACTGTTGGGCATTTTAAGAAATTAGGACCTGAGCCTTTTAAAGGAGATCCCAATCCATTGAAGGTCGATGCCAGGATATGAAAGATAAAGAAGATTTTTGAGGTTTATATTATATCGAGGAGAAAAAGGTGTCATTTACCTCCTTTATGTTTGAGGCTAAGTCTTATAACTAGTTATCGATGGTTAAGAGGACCTAAATGGGAGGAGAGGCCGCGGACATGCGTTGAACCAGATTTAAGGAACTATTTCTGGAGACATATTTCCCGACCAGGACCAAGGAGAATCTAGAGGTAGAATTTGTGGAGTTAACTCAAGAAAATATGTTCGTGGATGATTATAAAGCCATGTTGACAAAGCTTCTCACTTTGACCTTATACTGTTAATACTGAGGAGAAGAAAGCAAAGAAGTTTGAAAGGATATTGAAGCGTGGACTCCGCAATAGGGTTGTGGACTTATACGAAATTAGTTGAGGTAGTTTAGATCTTGGAAAAAGACTTTGAAGATCGGTTAAAAGCTAAAGGAGAAAAAAAGGACAAAGAAGAGGAAACAAAGAAAGAAAATAATCATGGGCTATAGAAGGAAAACAACATAAGAGGATCGACACAGCGGGAGTTACCTATTTGAATTCCAAAATGAAGGGTCACTTTGCCATAATTTTCCCTTTAGGAATGAGCTACTACAACTGTGTCAAGACAGGCCACAAAGTCAAGGACTATAGATTACCAAAGAAGGACGTGGAGGAGGCATAGGCCACAGATAGTGTAGAGGCCACTGAGGTGATCTCGAGATCGAGGAAGGATTTTGGCATTATAGAGTTTTGAGAAAATACCATTTAAGTCTTATAATCATTTTAGATTTCACTCTTCGTCTGCATCATTATTAGAGTATGTAAGTAGTGTATTTAATGATTTTCCCATATGGTGTATTAATTAATTATGATGATGAATTAATCCACACTCTAATTTTTAAATTGAGATCTCTTGAAGGACCATAACGTAGTAAGATTTTTCATAAAACATTGAAGTTTAAATATATTGCGAGAACAAGTGAAATAATGTCCATGGCCTAATAGGGAAAGGCAGCAGGGTACTAAAACTAGTAAAGAAACCTTGTTGATATTAGCCTTGAGATCTAAGATGTTAAGGATATGTGCCGTGGATATCAAACCTATGTGACGGACTTAAATTTAGAGGATGTAATTTACTAAGTTGGGGAGATTGTAACGACCCCAAACACTATATAAGGCCACGATCGTATAAGGACCCATAGCCATAAGTAAAGTTATATTATTAAGGTCATAGCCTAGGATGAAAGCCACAAGAAGTAAGGAAGATCACAATTCGAGACTTTAAGCCACAACCATAAATAATGTTCTGACACTAAATCCACAGCCTTCGGCTTGAAAGTCGCAGAATGTTAAGGAAGGACACAACCTAAAGTGAAAGGCCATGGATTATGATTATGTGGACTTTCGAAGACTCGACACGTGAGGTTATGACGTGGACTAATTTGGTCATAACTTGAGATTCAAGTCTATAAGGTTCTAGAAGCCTTTTTAGGAGGGGTATCTGTGGAAGAGAGTGTACAAAGGAGGAAACCTTATGGTTTCTTTTAAAACCTATAAATACCAACCCTTGGCACACTTCCCAATTTTGATATAACCCATATTTCCCACTTTAGAGAGAGAAATGAGTATTTAAGAGAAAAGGAGGTAATGTGTGTTTTTAGGTCGTGGACATCTACTATTCATCGAAAGGGAAGTTACGGTGGAGGTTATTAATCATTATAGAAACATTTAGAGGCGACAAAGGGTTACTGTTAATTAGATCAAAATCCATTAAGGTAAGGGATTTATCCTCAACCTCTTCTTCCTTTTTAAAATCATAGTTTCCATGCATCTATTGATTAAGATGAGTCAGTGCTTGTATTCTGAATTTAGGCCACGGAGTTTTATAATTAAAAGTTTTTCTAGAATTTGAGGCCATACTTGTTAATTATTCTTAATGATTTCTAGGATTCTAAGTCGTGGATAGTTACTATCCATTGACTTTTAATAAACAAGTAGTTTTACTATCCATTAGGGATTTGGAGACCTGGAATGTTACTTTTTATCTTAATTTATTGATTTAGTAGTTTTCTCTTAGGTTTGTTGTGTAGAGACTTTAAGTCTGAGGGTAAGGATTCTTTATGATGTTCTTACTGATCTTATGAGGTTTTATTTTGAGTTTTACCTTTGATCTTTGAGGATTTTAGTTATGAGATAATTAGGGTTTAAAACCATTTCTTTACTAAAATGCCCTTTTTGTTTATTGATTAGGAGTTTTAACTCCTTTTTTTAGACCGAAAAGTTATGGGTCAGTATTATATTATTCCTGGGTAAGATTAGATGGGATTCGATACTAAGATCGCGACACTATTTAACCAAAACTATGTATCTATTGAGGGCCTCTTACTTAGTTCTAGAGGGAAAAATGATTAGTCCTAGGGAGAATGAGCCTAGAACTAACTATAGGTCTTGCACCTTAGAGGATCTCGGTTAAGGTTATCGAGTTAGTATTAGTCCATGAATCTTCCATCCTGTTATTAGTAAGGAGGGAAAGACCTGATTGGTGTCATGATTAGATCAAAGATACCTTGAATAAGGTCACAAAGAATGAGATGTTTAAGGTCATAAAATAAAGGATGCAGACTATTAGGGTAAACATATGAGATTTATCAATGATGGAAGTTGTGGGTGAACAACGAGACATTGAGTCATGGTGGAAGTCGAGGTTAACTAAGGGATATTAAGACTTGGGAGAAGCCTTGGAGTGGTGTATCAAAGGACTTTGAGCCTTAGGTCATCGGAGTAATATGAGGGGATTGAAAACTTACATTATTTTCCTTTATATTTGATTATATTGCACCATCTTGATTATTTGCACTATTATTTTCCATTGCCTTGTTAGTATATCTTTTATTTTCTAGTATTATCTTTGACAGGTAGGATAAGGACTTTGATTTACACATTGGTGAGCTATTTGAGCTCATCCCTTTCATATTCCTTGTTTCTGAAGGATTATGATCCATGGAGAGTTTAGAGTTCGCGAATGTTATTAGTAGATGAGTAGAGTTGCAGAGGTAGCAAAGTATTAGTATGCCGCGTAATTAGTTAGTAAGCCCTAAAATATTTATAGTAGGTCGCAACGGGTTATAACCTTAGAGATTAAGAAGAATATTTTTTTTAGATTTTACTCTTAAGTCATATCAAATCATATTTTAATTTTTGTTTTAAAGACTCATAAAAGGATATAGGCTATATATGTTATGAGGCTTGTATTAGAAACTTTTATTATTAATATCATTGGAGTTAGTGTTTATTTAGTGATTTCTTCATATATGCATTACTAACTGTGATGATTTATTAATCTTCCAACTCTAATGGCGAGGTTTAGGGATTATTTTTGTCTTACGCATAGGATTTTTACACTAATATTAAATTTTTAAAATTTAGTTCTAAGGATAAGTGACAAAGACCACAACCTAATAAGGTAAGGCCGAGGAGCATTCCAATTGGTATTAGAGCATTCAACCTTGTAGACTTTAGGAATGTTAGAATTTTTTTCGACTAGGTAGATTTATTTAGAGACCTAGTAATATGATGCTATACTTATACGTGTGTGATTCTTTCCAGAAATCTATGGCAAGACGTAATAGTAGAAGAGCTGCAAGAGCCGCGAATAATTATGAGGCCCTAGATATCATCATCCCCAACACTGGGCGTGAGTTGGTAGTTGGATTTATGAAAGACATAGCTCGGGCAATGGTTGCAAGGAAGTAAGAGGAGAGGAATGTACGCTTTACGGTTGAGCATTTTAAGAAATTAAGACCTGAGACTTTTAAAGAATATATGAATCCATTGAAGGTCGATGCCAGGATACGAAAGATATAGAAGATTTTCAGGTTTTAAATTATACTGAGGAGGAAAAGGTGTCCTTTGACTCCTTTATGTTTGAGGCCAAGACTGATCACTGGTTGTCTATGGTTAAGAGGATGCAATTCGGAGTGGAAGTTGTGGATATGCATTGGACCAGATTCAAGGAACTATTTCTAGAGATGTATTTCCCGATCGAGGCCATGGAGAATCTAGAGGTAGAATTTTTGGAGTTAAGTCAAGGAAATATGTATGTGGTTGATTATATATCCATGTTCACAGATCTATCTCACTTTTCCCCTATACTATTTATGCTGAGGAGAAGAAAGACAAGCAGTTTGAAAGGGGCTTGAATCGTGGACTTCACAATAGGGTTGTGGGGTTGAGGTTGCGGACGTATACAAAATTGGTTGATGTAGTTTAGATCTTAGAAAAAGACTTTGAAGATGTTTTAAAAGATAAGGGAGAAAAGATAAAGGACAAATAACAGGAAACAAATAAAGAAGATAGTCATAGGCCATAGAAAGCAAACAACATAAGAGGACTCACACTGCGGTAGTTACCTATTTTAACTGCAAAATGTAGGGGCACTTGCTAGAGTTTGCCCTTTAGGAATGAGCTAGCACAAATGTATTAAGCCAGGACATAAAGTCAAGGATGGTAGATTTCCAAAGAAGGACGCGTATGAGTCATAGGCCACAGATAGTGTAGAGGCCACTAAGCTGATCTAGAGAATGAGGAAGGATTTTGGCATTATAGAGTTTTGAGAAAATGCCATTTAATTATTTTAATCATTTTAGATTTCACTCTTGGTTGTTTACTCTTTGTATGTATTGTTATTAGAGTATGTAAGTAGTGTATTTAGTGATTTTTCCATATGGTGTATTAATTAATTACGATGATGAATAAATTTACTCTCTGATTTTTAGGTCGAGATCTCTTGAAGGGTCGCGACGTAGTAAGATTTTACATAAAACATTGAAGTTAAGTGAAACAATGGTCGTGGCCTAATAGGGTAAGGGAAAGGGGTACTAAACCTTGTAAAGAACCCTTGTTGATATCAGCCTTGAGAGACAAGATGTTAAGGATGTGTGTCATTGATATCTAACTTGTATGAAGGACTTAAATTTCAAGGATGTAATTTACTAAGTTGGGGTGATTGTAACGACCCTAAAAACTATATAAGGTCACGACCATAAAGGGACCCACAACACATAAGTAAAGTTATGCTATTTAGGTCACAGCCTATGACAAAAGCCATGGGCCGTAAGGACAATCACAATTAGAGAGTTTAGACCACAACCATAAATGGTTCTTTGACAGTAAATACACGACCTTCGACTTGAAGGCCACAACCTAAAGTGAGAGTCCATGGAGTATGGTGATGTGGAATTTCTACGACTCAACACGTGAGGTAATGACGTGGCCTAATTTTGTTATAATTTGAAAAGCAAGTTTATAGGGATCTAGAAACCTTTTCAGGAGGAGTAATTATGGAAGAGAGTGTACAAAAGAGGAAAGCCTAGGATCCTTTTTAAAACCTATAAATACCAACCCTTGACACACTACCCAATTTTAATATAACCCAAATTTCCCACTTTAGAGAGATAAGGGGAGACTTTCAGAGAAAATGAGGTATTGTGGGTTTTGACTTGAGGACATTTATTATTCACCGAAAGGGAAGATGCGATGGAGGTTACTATTCATCATAAAAGAATTTAAAGACGAGAAAGGGTTACTGTTCACCAGACCAAAATCCATTAAGGTAAGGGATTTGTCCTCTACCTATTCTTCCTTATTAAAACCCTAGTTTCCATGTATCAATTGATTAAGATGAGTTGTTTCTCGTATACTGAGCTTAGTCCATTGAGTTTTACTATTCAAAGTTTTTCTAGAATTTAACGCCATACTCATTTACTGTTCTTATTCTTAGTGATTTTTAGGTTTCTAAGTTATGGATAGTTACTATCCATTAAGGTTTTATAGTCTAAGGAGTTTTACTATTCATTAGGGATTTAGAGAGCTGGAATGTTTCTCTTTCTCTTAATTTATTGATTTAGTAGTTTTCTCTTAGGTTTGTTATTTGGAGACTTTGAATTTGAGGTAAAGATTCTCGAGAATGTTCTTACTGATCTTATGAGGTTTTATTTAGGGTTTTCTAATGATCTTTAAGGATTTAGGTTATGAGATACTTAGGTTTTAAAACCATTACTTTGATAAAATGCTCTTTTTTGTTGATTAGGAGTTTTAACACTTTCTTTAAGGATGAGGACTTTTATGGTAGTATTATATTATGCATGGGTGAGTTTAAATGGGATTCAATACTGAGACCGCGACACTATTTAGCCAGCTGAGGTGTTTATTGAGGGCCTCTTTCTTAGTGCTTTAGGGAAAATTTATTAGTCCTAGTGAGAATGAGCCTAGAACTAACTATAGGGCTTGAACCTTAGAGGATCTCAACTAAGGTTATGCAGTTAGTAGAAGTCTGTCAATCTTGCATCCTGGAATTGGGAATGAGGGGAACACCTGATCCGTGGCAGGAGTTGGTTAAGGATACCTAGAGTGATGTCGTAGAAAATGAGATGTCTAAGATCATAAAATAGAGTCCGAGGACTTTAGGATAAACCATGTGATATTTATCCATGGTGGAAGTTGAGGGTGAATAATGAGAGATTGAGTAATGATGGAAGTTGAGGTTAGCTAAGGTATATTGAGGCTTGAGCGAAGGCTTGGAGTGGTTTACTAAGGGACTTTGAGCCTTAGGTCATTGGGGGCAATATGAGGTGTTCAGAAACTTACATTATTTTCCCTCCTATTTGATTGTATTGCACCGTCTTGATTATTTGCACTGTTATTTTCCATTACCTTATTAAATTATCTTTCATTTGCAAGTATTTCCATTTACACGTAGGATGAGGACTTTGATTTAAACACTGATGAATTATTTGAGGTCATTCTTTTCATATTTCTTGTTTCCTTAGGATTAAGTCCCACAAAAAGTTTAGAGTTCGTGAATATTATTAGTGGATGAGTAGAGTTCCAGTAGAGGAGTATTAATAGGTCGTGGAGATAGTTAGTAAGCCATAAAATATTTCTAGTAGGTCACGATGAGTTATAACCTTATAGATTAAGAATACAATTTTTTTATATTTCACACTTAAGTCTTATAAAATATTATTTTAAGTTTTGTTTTAAAGACTCATAAGAGTAGAAAGGTTAAATATGTTATGAGTCTTGTATTAGAAACTTTTATTATTAATATCAATGGAGCTAGGTCTTATTTAGTGATTTCTTTTTATATGCATTATTAACTATGGTGATTTATTAATCTTCTAACTTTAATGATGAGGTTGAGGGCTCATTTTTGGACGAGACATAGGAGGTTTACACTAACATTAAAATTTTAAAATTTAGTTTCCAAGATAAGTGACAACTACAGTAGCATAATAGGGTAAGGTTATGGGGCGTTACAATTGCTATCAGGTCATTCTTCCTTGGAGACTTTAAGAGTGTTAGAAAATTTTTCGGCTAGGTAGATTTATTTAGAGAACAAGTAATAGGGTTATAAACTTATACATATGTGATTCTTACTAGAGAGCTATGCAAGACGTAATAGTAGAAGAGTTGCAAGAGTTGCGGGCAATAATGAGTCCTAGATAATGCCGTCCCCAACATTGGGTGTGAGGTGGTAATTGGTTTTACAGAAGACATAGTTCGGGAAATGGATGCAAGGAAGGATGATTAAGGCTTATATGATATATTATTGAGTATTTTAATAAATTAAGACCTGATCCCTTTAAAGTGGATCCCAATTCATTGAAGGCCGATGCCATCATATGAAAGATATAGAAGATTTTTGAGGTTTCAAATTATACCGAGGAGAAAAATGTGTCATTTGCATCCTTTATATTTTAGATCAAAGTTGATTACTGGTTGTCGATGGTAAAGAGGACCCAGTTGGGAGATGAGGCCATAAACATGCGTTGGTCCAGATTTAAGGAACTATTTCTGGAGATGTATTTCCTGATAGGGGCCAAGGGGAATCTAGAGGTAGAATTTTTGGAGTTAACTCAGGAAAATATGTCCGTTTTCTTATAATGTTATGTTCACGAAGCTATCTCACTTTGCCCCTCTACCATTGATACTGAGGAGAAGAAAGCTAAGAAGCTTAAAAGGGGCTTGAAGCATGGAATCCGCAATAGGGTAGTGGGGTTGAGGCTGCAAACTTATATGAAATTGGTTGAGGTAGTTTTGATCATGGAAAAAAACTTTGAAGATAGGATAAAGGCTAAGGGAGAAAAGAGAAAGGAACAAGAAGAGGAAGCAAAGAAAGAAGATAATGATAGGCTATAAAAAAGGAAACAACATAAGAGGATCGATACCGCCGTAGTTACCTATTTTAACTACAAAATGAAGGGGAACTTTGCCAGAATTTTCCCATTAGGAATGAGCTACTACAATTATGGAAAAACATGCCACAAAGTTAAGGACTGTAGATTTCCAAAGAAGGATGTGGAAGAGGCATAAGCCACGGATAGTATAAAGGTCACTGAGGTGATCTAGAGATTGAGGAAGGATTTTAAAATTACAGAGTTTTGAGAAAATACCATTTATGTCTTCTAATCGTTTTAGATTTCACTCTTAGTTGTTTACTCTTTTTCTGTATTGTTAATAGGGTATGTAAGTAGTGTATTTAGTGATTTTTACATATGGTGTATTAATTAATTATGATGACGATTTAATCCACACTCTAATTTATAGACTGAGATCTCTTTAAGGGCCACGATGTAGTAATATTTTCCTTAAAACATTGAAGTTTAAATATATTATGATAACAAGTGAAACAATGGTCGTGGCTTAACTGGGCAATGCCGCGGGGTACTAAACCTAGTAAAGAAACCTTTTTGATATAATCCTTGAGAGCCAAGACTTTAAGGATGTGTGTCGTGGAGATCTAACCTATGTGAAGGACTTAAATTTTGAGGATGTAATTTTCTAAGATGGGGTGATTCTGATGACCCTAAAAACTATATAAGGCCTTGTCCATATAGGGAACCGCAACCATAAGTAAAGTTACGTTATTAAGGTCACATCCTAGGATAGAAGACACGGACCTTAATGAAGATCTCAATTGGGGACTTTAGGCCATGACCATAAATGATGTTCTGATAGTAAGTCCACGGCCTTAGACTTGAAGGTCGCAAAACATTAAGGAAGGCGACAACCTAAAGTGAAAGGCTATGGAGTATGGTGATGTGGACCTTTGATGGGTCAACACGTGAGGTGATCATGTGGCCTAGTTTTTTCATAACTTGAAAAGAAATTTAATATGGTTCTATAAGCCTTTTCAGGAGAGTGTACAAAATAGGAAACCTTAAGATCCCTTGTAGAACCTATAATTACCTACCCTTGGCACACTTCCCAATTTTGATATAACCAAAATTTCCCACTTTAGAGAAAGAAAGTGAGACTTTGATAGAAAAGAAGGTATTATGTGTTTTGAGTTCGTGGACATCTACTATTCACCGAAAGGGAAGATGTGGTGGAGGTCACTATTCAATAGAGAAGCATTTAGAGGCGACAAAGGATTACTATTCATCGGACCAAAATCGATTAAGGAACATGATTTGTCTTCAACCTCTTTTTCCTTGTTAAAACTCTAGTTTCCATGTTTTTTATTGATTAAGATGAGTTGTTTCTTGTACTTCGAGTTTAGGCCATGGATTTTTACTATTCAAAGTTTTTCTATGATTAGAGGCCATAGTCGTTTACTATTCTTAGTCATTTCTAGGTTTCTAAGCCGTGGATAGTTACTATCCATCGAGATTTTATAGGCCAAGGAGATTTACTGTTTCTTAGGGATTTCAAGACTCGAAATGCTAATCTTTATCTTAATTTATTGATTTAGTAGTTTTCTCTTAGGTTGGTTGTTTGGAGAGTTTGAGTTTGAGGGTAGGGATTCTTGAGAATGTTCTTACTAATCTTATGAGGTTTTATTTATGGTTTTACCTGTGATCTTTGAGGATTTTAGTTATGAGATAATTAGGGTTTAAAACCATTATTTTACTAAAATGCCCTTTTTATTTGATGATTAGGAGTTTTATCTCCTTCTTTGAGGTCGTAGACCTTTGGGATAGTATGATATTATTTCTGGGTGAGTTGAGATGGGATTCGATGCTGACACTATTTGGCTTGGTTGAGTTTCATTATCTATTGAGTACCTCATTCTTAGTGCTTGAGGTCAAAACAGCTAGACCCAGGGAGATTGAGCCTAGAACTATTTATGGGTATTGTAACTTGGTAGATCTTGACTATAGTTGTGGAGTCAATAAGAGCCCGCAGATCTGCCACCCTATAATTAAAGGGGAGCGGAGGTCGTGGTTTGTGTCATAACTAGGTCAAAGATACATAGAGTAAGGTCACGAACAATGTGATGTCCACGGTCCTAAACTGGAGGTCGCGGACTATTAAGGCGAGCCATAGGAAATTGAGCCATTTTGAAAGACGGGGCGAACCATAAAATATTAAGTCTTGGGGGAAGTCGAGGTGAACCAAGGGAGATTGAGACTTGGGAGTAGTCATGGAGTGGTGAACTAAGGGAGATTAGCCTTAGGTCATCAGAATAATCTGAAGGGATGGAAAAATTATGTTTTTTTCCTTTCTATTTGCTTATATCGCAGTACCTTGCTTATTTTCACTCTTATTTTCCATGGCCTTGTTAGTATATCATTTATTTTTTAGCACTAATATTGACAGGTGGACTGAGGACTCTGATTTAAACCATGTTGAGCATCTTGAGTCCATCCCTTTCATATTCTTTGTTTCCTCGAGATGTGGAGACACGGGATTTTAAAAGCTGCGGATGTTATTAGTGGCTGAGTTAAGTTTTAAAGATCGCGGTGTATTAGTAGGCCATGGAGATAATAGTAAGACACAAAATATTTCCATTAGGTCACAAAGGGTTATAGCCTTGGTGATTAAGAAGAATATTCGTTCAGATTTTGCTGTTAATTCATATTAAATCATCTTTTAAGTTTTTTTAAAGACTCGTAAGAGGAGAAAGGATAAATAGGTTATGAGGCTTGTATTAGAAACTTTGATTAATTATATCAATAGAGTTAATGTTTACTTAGTGATTTTTTTATATAAGCATTATTAATTGTGATGATTTATTAACCTGCCAACTCTGATGATGAGGCTAAGGCCTCATTTTGGGTCATGGTGTAGGAGGTTTTCCTTAATATTATAGTTTAACAATTTTGTGTCAAGGATAAGTGACTTAACGATCTGTTCTTAATTGAGCAAGTCCGTGGGGCATTACATCTTGTCAATAAACAGAGGTGTTGGGTTAAAAATCAAACTTTAAAATATAAACATTTTAAAGTTCATACCCGATCCCTAATTAGCGTTCATGCTAAATGAAATAAACATATATGGATATTTATATCACATTATATATATGGGGCGTTAACCTAAATTCTACAGAGTTTCTTTACCCTTGTAGTGTGAGCCAAATTTTTCTCGGGGGAATGTCCCCTATGAGGTGGCATCATTTAGTCGGGCAAAGCTTTGGTTAAAAGGCTAACTTTCACGGTATGCATGTAGACATTTTCCCATATTTCTCAGAGGAAGAGACTTTTCAAAAGTACGAATTTCACTAGGGGAAGCGATTTTTTGAAAGTATGAACTTCTCTGGGTGGTGGTGGTATTTTTCTTAAGTACGAGATTATTTTGAGAGGAAATGACTCTTCTGATGTAAGAACTTCACTTGGGACTTTTAAGATAGAGCTTGAGTATCTCAGGTTCTTGGAATTAAAGAAAGTTTTAAAAATGAATCAATGTTAGGTTGGTGGGGTACTCCTTTTATAGGGGGAGATTGTCCACATTTGACCTTTCATTGACAGGCATCCTTTAACCATTGGGTCAAACATTTTTCCACGTGTATGGTGGATAGGAGTGGGGTAGTATAATACCCCGCACTTTCTGTACATTATTTAATTGTGAAAATTCATTATTTGTGCTTGCTGTGACATGTGATATCACCATTTACGTTTTTATGCGTTATTTGATTACTATTTGAAATCGAACGTATTACATGGAAATTTATTAATTAAATATTTAAAAGTGACTTATTATTACATGTGACTATGGAATGGTCAGGAATTTGGTATCGAGGATTTCCTTATTTAAATTATCCCCTAGGTGTTGGGTTCCAATGACCGTGAAGTTGTTTCTTATAATATCGGATCGCGCTAAATTAATAAATCATTATATTTGGGCTCGTACTAGTTAATTTAATAAAATTATTACATACATTACTTAATTGGTTTTGGCCTATTTTGGGTTGACTATTTGGAAGGTGTGGAATGTCTAAATTTGACTTTAAATAGTGAGTTTTCGGCCTATTTGGTTTGTATATGGCTTGGGTAATGTTTTGGGCCATTTGCAAGTGTTTTTTGGCCTATTTATTTTAGGCCCATATATGGCCCAAGCCTAATTTAGGTATTAAGAGGCTTAGAGGGTCATTAGGATTTTCATTATTCACACTTTACAATTTTAAGAGGCATCCGAAGGCTAGAGAGAGGAGACACCAATATGAATAGAGAAATTAAGGAATTTGGGGATAGATTTCTCAATCAATCCATGAGGAAGGTTTGTTTAGAGTTTGATTATAGTTGCTTTTATGTTAGAATATTTCTATTCATTAATATCTAAACCTGATCTAATTTTAATATGGAGTAGACGTTTAATTAGTTAAATTTGTAATTAACTTAATTAAGATAATAATGATATTAATTACATAATCTAGAATTGGGTGATTTCTTCATGAATTTGAGTTGGAATAGTTATAAAATGGTGAAGAATTGATTGTCAACTATTGATCCATCAAAAGAACCATTTTAAATTAATATTCCATGTAAATCTGAATCTAATTAAAGAGACTTTATAAACTATTTCTTGACTTTAAATTTATAATTCCCTTTACAAGTCTTGATAAAAATTATATAAAGAGGTTAGACTTTAGGTAGGATCATATATCAGAAGTGGATTTGATGTTTGGTGGTGGTTGGTTGTTGTATGGAAGCTTTGGGGTTCATCCATGAAGTTTTGGAGAGACAATGGGGGTTTGTAGGGGTAAAAAATCATAGGTAGAAGAAGGGAAACCAAACAAGTACCCTCAATTGATCGTACATGAGGTGATCAATGAAACCCCTAGAATTTTAGTAATTAATTTACAAACTTGTGGATGTTGGTTTCATATTATTTTTTTATTGAATTTCTTATGAATATTTTACCAATGGTGCGCAAGGATAAAATTAAGAATTGGTGATTTTGGTTTTGAGCTTTGTGTTGGGTTCATTTGGTTAGCGTTTTGATTGGGGACTTTTTTTAGGGTTACAATTTGAGATATTAGGGTAATAATCTGGGAATGTGATGAATTGTTATATATACGTTTATAGACTTATAGAATTGAATGAAAGGGTCGAGTTTGATAGGATTATTGTGAGATATTAGCAGGGCATTTATGTAACACCTCGTACTTTTGAGCATTTTTAAATTACACGCGTGGACATAATTTAATTACATTGAGAGAGTAAATTAAATAAATATTCATTATCGAATAAAAGGATTAATATTTATGTGTGAATTACATTTACTTGGGTGATAAGTAAATTAAAACATGTTAAATTTTATTACGTCGTAAATGAGAAAAATCGACGGAATTAACGGTATCTCATTCAGGATGCGTGGATAGGGTTGTGTTGGAAATGAGAGTAAAAGTTAATGTTACATAACTTAGATGGTGATTTCAAGTGCGCCAATGATCCAGAATAGGTTGAGATCGTCTGAAATAAGTACTCGGGGGTTGTATTTGGGTATCAGGGGCTTTTTAGGCTAAACGGGACTCATAAAAGGGTATTCATGTCATTTTACATATAGGGGCTGACTTAATTTAGGTATTAGAAGTCCTTAGGGTTATAATTAGGGAATGTGGATAGGGTGGGCATCCATCCAACCATTTAAGGGACCAAACCTTTGAGACAAGAGAGAAGAAAGGAGGAGAAATCGAAGAAAATTGAAGATAAGTGATCTGGGAGGGAGATTGAATCATTTTGGGCACAAGAACACTACAAAAAGAAGAACTCAAAGGGAAGAACTTAGAATATCTTCAATCATGAGGAAAGTATTTAACTTACTATAACCAGAGTGTATTTTTCAATCATGCATGTAGAAATTTAGTGTAGGAAGACACAAGTTTTGGGTGGGAGAAATATGTAAAAATATGATTTTTACTAATGAAATTATTGAAGAGAACTTTTATTTTGATTATATGATAGATATTATGTCAATAGAAGGTTTAGGATGAATTATTTTAAAGATCTAAACCATAAAAGACGATATCTTGAATTAGGGTTGGAAACTATGCACAATTCTTGACATAGATTGATAATCCCATGTAATAGATGTTGTTGGGATGAATTATATATATAATTCTGCAAATTTATATTTAGGATTGGTTTATAATCCATATTAGGGGTTTGGATGAAGATTGGAACACCTATATTTGATGGTAAAGAGGAGAAACCCGTCAAAATTTTTCTAAGGAAGCTCAGCAAAAGAAAACTGGTTCGCTGGGGGAGGGAATCGGTATGCTCACCAAACTGATTCAGAACAGCCAGTGAACTAATTCAGTTTACTGTGCTGGCCTCCCTTGCCTTGTGTGGTTTTTCGTGCATTTTTTAGGACTCAATTTTTTTTAGGGGTTTCGAATTATGGAATTGAACTTCTGGAAATCATAAGGGATAGTTAGAAAGTACCTTAGGTTATACATATATAAGTTTCAGATGTGAAATTATAGGTACACTAGGGTTAAAAGTAATCGAACATCGATTGCGCAACCGGATTAGGATTTCGGTAGGTATTAGGTTAGGTTCTAGGGCATAATAGCACGGTGGCCAGAAACTTGAAATTAAAGAATTTATAATAAGTAAGTGAATACTTGATAAATTAGGAGTCGGGGTAGACTCGGGATTTATGGGATAGTACTATGAGTGATATATGCATAATCAGTTAAATATAAGTGTGCATGTGTGTGTGTGTGTGTTGTGTGAACATGCCTACTCTAGGGATGCTATCGTTGTAGGTTGCACATAGTGGGCGGTCCACTCTAGCGTGACCAATTGGTGTTGGGTCATTTTTCCATGTCATAGGACTGTTGCATGATCACTCTATGTGAGTTTAGAGTCTGGTGGAGTAATGTGATATGGTTATGACCCACGGATGTGTGTTTGTGACCACCTATAGTTTTTGTCTTTAAAATTTGGGATCAATGGGGATTTTTCGACCCGATGGCCAAAGAGTGGTACGTGATGTACATGGAGCCTGATGGCATACTAAGGAATGCATCTGGGAAGATAGCTAGAGGATGTAATCTATATACGTATAAAAGAGTGTTATATGTATATGTGTACTAAATGAATGTGTGAACATTAAATTAAATAAATCGAGGAGGACAAATCGGGGATACTAGGTGTATACAAATAAATGAGTGTTATATGTATATGTGAACTTAATGAATGTGTAAACGTTATATAATAACTAGTGTACAATTATGTTGACTATATAACGGTGCGAGTCAAATTGAGGATTACTGTGACATAGCTCACGTGGTAGCTAAGTAACAAACAAAGTAAAATGCAATGCTTTTAGTGCAAATGGGGCTAGTGATAGAAGATTGGACTATGTGAAGATTAGCCAGACTACTTAGGTGGGGTACCATAACTAGGAAGTTGAAATATATAAGTTAAGTGCGCACTATAGATATGGGGCAATAATAATATCATGTGAATACGACACCTGATGAACACAAATAATTATGCTGCATATTCATTATTGCATTTTAAATACTTGCAACTATTTTCAAAATGTTTTGGGCACTGGCCCGTATGAAAAATATTTTAGGTGTTCAGCCATATGGACGCCATGTTTAGCATGTTGTTCCATTCAGACGATGTTGTAGCAGTTGTGGGTGCCTGCAGGCTTTGCGTATATGCTCCTCTCATTTCTATCTAGCTAAGATATGACTTTAGCATTTCATTTTGGGCATATTTCCCACAGTGAGACAGTTACATACTAGACTTTGTTATTTTATTTCATTTATCATTTGGATGATTGTATGTGGATTTTATCGAGAGTTATTCGATTACGTTATTTACTTATGCCACCATCACTCATTATTATGTTATTGTGGTGAGTGTTTATATTGAGATTGAATGTTTAATTAAGAAGGATAATAAGTTTTAAAAATTAACACCGGGCTTAATAGTTTTTTAGTAATTAATTTGGTTTTTTATAGTGATGCTAAGAATGAATCAAATTGAGATACATGTTTTATTTTAGTAGAGGATTGGCCACTTGTTAGTAGAATAAGTGGGGTGTCACTGATGTATCAGAGCACCAGGTTTTAGTGTACTTAGGATCTGTACGGACTTTCTATATTTTTAGCATTGCGTTTATTTGCTGTAGAGCTATATGCTTAGGACTGTTGATTCATATTGTTCTTTTAAGTTCTTCTGTTATACCATATAGTTGAAGTGCTTCGCATACGAATTTAGTTTGGCTCAGATGCCAAACAATAGGAGAGGAAAACCAGCTCGGTCCATAAGGAGGTCTACAGGAGGATAGGCTCAGTCGGGGCCACAGACCACTCAGGGGATGGTGATCGCAGCAAAGGTTACCGCCATTGTTGCACAGGCGGTTGGTGTTGTAATGACTACCATGGCACAGTGATTTCCACAGGCACAACCATAACAGCCAGTTCAGTCTCAACTAGTCGCATCAGTTTGGGAGCGAGTTAGAGAGGCCTTTCAGAAGGGACATCCACCGGAGTTTCAAGAAAATGTAGATGTTGTAGTCGCTAGCCAAAGGAAGAAGGACATCAGAGGCATTTATGTATGGTTGAGTGCAGTGACACTCAAAAGTAGGTACTATCTACGTTCAATTTAGTTAGGGAAGCTTTGCAGTCGTGGGAATCGATTACCACAACTTAAGAGAGGGATTCAATGACTATCCAGTAGTTTTGGGTGCGGTTCGACTAAAAGTTATTTTCGTCGACACTTCAGACGGAGACGAAAAGGAGATTCCAATTTTTTTCACAAGAGGGATGGATTGTGTCCGAATTTGAGGAGGAGTTCACAAGCCTGGTGAACATTGTGCCAGACGATGCGAACACTGAGGATAAGAGGGTCCTTAAGTTTATTAATGGTCTCACTTGGGAGGATTTTCCAACATTTATTGGGAAGCCCGACATTGAAGAACTCTGTTAATGTTGTCAATGTCACACTTTTACACTATCAGGATCATTGCTTCCATCAAAAGGGAGAAAAAAGACTGCAGAGTCTAGTCAATAGGGCAAGATTTAGGGCAATGGTACTAGTGGAGCACCACACTAGTAGGGTAGGAAACATAAGCGAGATTATCAATAGGGGGACTCAACTAAGAGATTTAAGTCGGGTAATTATAGCTATAGGCAGGGCCATCAAGGCCAGGGGAACCAGACTAGAGGCCAGTAGGATCGCGAATATCAGGGCCAAAGGCAGGCATATTTCTAAGGGACATATTTTGTATGTGGGGAGCAAGGCCACATCTGGGTTACATGTCCGAGTAGGGATAGGGGTCCAGAGCGGGGTTCCCAGTATGCGCAACAGTTGTGAGAACATTTGGGGCAGTTTAGGCATGAGTATCCCGTTCATTGATAAGTTGAACAGCCGAAGTTGTTAGCGATTGAGGGTATGTTATCTTATCTATGGGCATATGTGGCGAGTATTATGTGACACTAGAGAGTCACATTCTTTTGTTAGCACTGTATTCACCCATGAGATGGGTTTAGTGTATGTAGCTCCAATTATCATTATGAGTGTACATTTACCGTTGGATAGGGGGTTTTCTTTTGTTCCATCCATGGGAGAGCGGATGTGGACATTGGGGGGATATGTTTTAGTGGATCTAATGATTTTATAGAGGTATGATTATGACATTATCCTATGTACGGACTGGTTTGTGATGGATAAAGCAATAGTTGACTGTTACACTAAGGCTATCGTGCGTTATTCTAGGGCAGGATGTATTGCTTTTGTGATGTCTCGTCCATAGTAAGGATCGAGCCCGTGTTTAAATTATATTAGAGATGAGACTTATGTGGGTATGTTTGTCTCATTATATTCGATCCCTGTGCGTAATGACTTTACCGATGTGATTCAGGGGACACCGGGGTTACCATCAATCTGGGTGATTATTTTTGTTATCAACTTAGTAATGGGGACATAGTGATAGTGTGTGGGAGTTGAGGATTAGACTTATTAATTTTAGGGGTGGGATTTTTTCATATCCCAATTACGTATCTCGGACCTACGGATCTCGATGATCGACAATGCTGAATAGAAGTGTATCGAGGCTGATGATGCGAGAAATTGGACATAAACCCTTCTCATCCATCATATCAAGTATAAAGTAGAAATAAAGTAAGCAAAAGGAGATAAACACAATGTATAGATTGCTTCGACTGTAAAATGATCCTACGTCCACTTTGTTTCCCTACTCTCATTATATACATTTTATAGTATGAGATTGTAATACCATTAGAGGTGTACAAGAGAGAGAAGAGAGTAAAATACATGAATACAACTAAGTTGGGAAGCCTAGAACACGTCTATAGAGGTTGATCTTGTGCGACTGCGACAGGGGGTGAGACCCCAAGTGAGGTGGTTTCTAGAGGGAAAGAGATAGTTGAAACTTTGGCAAGGCTTTGCCTAGTCATTTGTCCCCTAAATAGTAATGTGAGCACTTTTATAAATAGAATTCATAAAGGTGTTTTCACATGCGTGGAGCATGTGACATGTGGATAAGTGGTGTGTAAGGAATCATTTTATAAGTAAGATAAATGTCGAGTGACTAGTGGGAGAGTAGGTTCCGCGACCTGTTTGAACCCAGGTAGCAGCTGATGTTCAGATGACTGTCGTAACTTATTTGACCCCAGGAAATGAATGACGCCGATAACTTACCATGACCTGTTTGACCCAGACGAGGGTCTCTTATGGCTTGTCTATTCCCAGGAAGTGACCAATATTGGGCATATCAATATGCCTATAAGTCGTAGTGCCAAGAGGTGGTGAGTTGGTTTTGTGGTTGTGTTATATGCCCTTATTGTGGCGTCATTATTCATGACTTGTAAGTTACCTGATAGGGATGCGACCAGTTTATGTGGCCATGTAATGCGACGCTTCATAATCTAGCACTCTCTTATATAAATGGGATTGGGCCTTGGCCTTTATTAACTTAGCCAAATATTTGAGAGCAAATCAAGAGCAAACATTTGTCCTCTTTACCTTTGAATTTTTCAGAAAATTTTAGGTGGCGGTTTCAAGGAAGTTTGTGGTGGTCCAATGCTTAGCAACAGGTTGATCTTCCATATTTTTCATCATTTTCCAGGTAAACATCTTTTTATTTTTTCTATTCATATTTCCATTTCGATTTCTATTTGCATTTCACGCCTTTTCAAATCTATGCTCTGTAAATCCTTGATCCATGTTATTTTCTCCTAACACTTTGTGAATCTATTTATGCTTTTGATTTCTGGAATATTATATAAATTAGGGTTTTTTTGGTTGTTAAATTTCTGGGCAATTAGGATTTTTAAGATTTGGGATTATTGAATGGATTTTCATTGTTTGGACTGAATTTGTGATTTTTGAATGGGTTTGGGTACTTTCTGGATCAGGATTTGGTATTTATGGGATTAATCAAAACCCAGACCCCATTTTAGATTATGTTTTTGGCCAAGAACACGAAGAACGTGTTCTTAGCCAAAACTCTTGTGTTTTGATTATTAAATCTTTGAAGGTTGGTCATTCAAACTGTTTACCTTTTTTTTCACATGGCTACAACTTGGTAGTATAATGATGTTATCTTGCTGCAACCTTCCTTCTGTCCTTGTAAACCCAAGATTTTCCCGAGATGCAATCCTTAGTTCTGGGATTGATTGGTTGCAGCCTTTATTTTTCCTTGCGTCTTTTTATTATATTATTTGTATCTGCCGCGACCTCTACCAAACCTAGGATCATAGTGGCTATGACACCTAACTACAGAGTCCTTGTGCTTTTTAGATATTTCTATGGCTTTATGCACTGGACTTCTTGGGAGTACTTGGAGGATTTCTGGAAGAGACACTTCGTTGAGATACTTTATAAAAGGCCTTTGAAGGCTAGTGGGCCGTGCCATCTTAAGGAATACATTAATTGTGTCACAATAGATTCTGACTCAGTAAAATCTTTTAATTATAGGGATCTCAGGGAGTGTGGACATAATGGAGGAATATACTTACTCCAGCAATATTTAAGTGACTATTGTGAAAGTGACTAGGACTTTGGTTGTCCCAACAGAGATTAAGAATACTTTTGTTGGATCTTCTAGCCAATCCACCAAGAGAGCTCCTACGGCACTGAACCACTAGTGCATTATGATAGAAGAATGGATTGCGAATGTGGACGAAGCCTTAGAGTTCATAGAAGGGACCATTTGTACTCTTCCTACCGCGGAAAAAAGGTCATGTTTCGTGGTCCCTACTGAGGGAGTTTGTTTTCCTCTTCATGCCTCTATCTTAGGGTTGCGGCTTCCTGTTCCCATTCCAGTGAGGAGGATTCTAAGTGCCATGAACCTGGTCCCAGCTTAATTGGACCCCAATGGTTGGAGGGTAATCATTGCTATTTTAGTACTTTACCAGAAGCACTTCAATAAAGACATAACTCTTACGGAGTTCTTCTAATTTTATAGACCAAATGAGAACTCCAAAGACTTTCCTTATTACAATTACTTCACGCTGTGGAGTGGTGATAGATATCTGTATACCAACATGCCTTCCAATGTTAAAAACTGGAGGGGAAAATACTTCTTTGTGCTCGGGGACAGCTGGGAGATCTTCCTTGAGGAGAGTGAGAGGGAAAAATCCTTTAAGATGTCGCGTGTATGGGGACGTCCCTCCAAATTAGGTAGTCACTTACCATAATTTGTATTCTCGCTTTATCTTTTTATTCTTTTATTTTATTCTCCATGGCACATACTAACACTTTTGTACAACTCTTTACAACCCGAGGCTCAACAACAGGTAGTTAAATATAGCTGAGGCTACGACCAAATTAAGTAATAAACAGTAAACAATTCCTATGCTTTTCACCCCCATGTCCATCTTAGAACAAGGATATTTTCCATCTAAGCACCAACTAAACAAATGGTTGCGGAAGGTAACTCCAATACTTGCGTCTAATATACTTGATGCAACTTTTATTCTTGACTTGTTTTTAAATTATTTTCTTTCACTTCAGAGGGTACTGAGGAGATTGACCGCGAACTTCTTGCGGCACAACTTAATGAAATGGATGAGGCCACTTTTGGCCTCAACCAGGATTCCTAAAAAAAGGAAAAAAGAGGAAGAGAGCTTCCAAGGTGGGGATCCTAGCTGCAAGTGGGTCCACGACCGATGAAACTGAGGTTGCTGACCCAATTGTTGAAAAAGATGCAGCTCCTTCTCAAGATGGTGCGGTAGTGGCTCAATAAAATGTAGCCCCATTGGATGATGACATTGGGGAGTAGCTTGTCGTGACAGGTCTGATGTCAACTGGCGCATATTTTGATGGGGGTCCATCCCAATCACGTATCGACCACTCCATAGATCAAGGCTATGGAGGGTCGTTCGTGGCCTCAATTGAGGCAACCTAACCCCAAATCACCTTGGTATATGATGGACACAATCGTCTTAAGGACGAAGAGGACCGAATAGGATCCTGATGTTACCCGCCTTACTGAAGAGGATGCGGAGGATCTAGAGTAATACACCCTTAATAGTTTATTGAGGGTAATAATTCAATCATTTTTGGCCTTTTACGTACTTTATTTTCATAGTTTTGACTTGGAACTTCACTTTTCAGGCTGTGGAGTCTACGTTAGCCTTGAGAGACAAATATAAGAAGATGTATATCCAGCACTAAGTTGTGGAGACAAGCCAGAAAGTTGAGCTTGAAAGTACTAGGACTGAATCCTTTGCAGCCGGTAAGAGTTCCTCCGCCACAACCCTTGTAGCATATAAAATTTATGCGAACTTAAGGTTTGAAGATGCTAACAAGGAAAAGAATGAAGTTGAGTAGAATTTTGTTAAGGCCATGGAATCCATCATAATTTTTTAAATATGGAAGTTGCTAGGCCAGCTACATCATTTGAACAAAACTTTAACCTGGTATAAAGAAGCATGATGAACTAGTTCAAAGTCACTCTATAAACTTCCAGAAGCTCAATGGTGACTACTGATGATATGCAAATATTGTGTATTTTATCCTCCGAACCTACACATTTTAGGCCTCTCGAGTATCTTATTCCCTATATTTATGCTCGTTAACCAGAAAACCTTTTATTTCTATGTTAACATGTTTTGCAGGGGTTAATTGAGCTTTTATAGGTATTTAAATACTAAGTGTGAAGTTCGGACTCATTTCGCTTAATTTACGTACGCGATCGCACATTTACGGTAATTTTAGTCTTTTCACAGCTTGGGCACCTGGCCCGATATTTCATAGAAGTTGCATCCCTCCTCTCTAGCTTTGTGTGGATTTAAACGGTGCACGATTCCGAGTCCGTATGAAGAAGTTACGGTGATTTCAGCGAAAGGAAAAACAATGAAACCAAAAGAGGAGGAGAAGAGGAAGAAAAGGAATGCAGTATGCTGCTTGGTGTTGCCATGATTGATCAATCGATCGATCAAAAGGGTCGCTCGACCAATCCTTATCGACAGTGGATATTTTGTTCATGATCGATCGATTGATCCCCTATTTTCCAAGAGATATTTTGCCTTTTCTTTTCTTTTCTTTTCTTTTCTTTACTTATTCCAACTTACTATAAATAGACTTTTTTGATGTAATATCAGATATAAATGATTTAGGTAGGATAGGTTAGGGTTTTGGAGGTTTGAGAGCTCTTTTCTTCTTTTCTTCTTGGATTGACACCAATTTGGGCTTGTAAGATTGTGCTACCATCTTCCATCTCCATTAATATAGTTGTATTTCATTATTTCTTGCTTTGTAGTGTAATTTCCATGCTTTCCTAATTAGTTTACATGCTTTGATTTAAGTGCTTTCTAGGTAGATTTATCGCATTTCTTTATCGCTTTATTTACTGTGTTTTTAACATGTTTTCTAGGTAATTTAAACTAGGTTGTGTTTGAATGCAACTCACTGGGGTTGACGCGTTGCTTTGCTTTGGTGATGGTGTTTACGGGTTTATTTCAGGTGCGTTGTCCTAGTTATTATGCCTAGGAGATTTGACGGGGCATATCATGTATGTCCCGTGCTTACGACCTTTCGCGCGTAATTTTCGAGATATTTATTGACGCCAAAATCTTACTATGCTTTTATGAGGATTTAGGGGCGTGACAACCCTTGATTTAATTAACTGTCGAAACGAGACGCATTTGTAATAACTCATCGACCCATGTAACCATTTTATACAAATTAACCCGAGTGAGGGAAATTCGACGCAACCTATAGTGTTACCGCTTTCTTAATCTAGTTTATTTTCCCTTGCCAAGATTAACATTTCCCTTTTATGCATCTTTTCCTTTTAAGTTTGTAATCATCTTTTACACTTTTATTTCAGAATATTAAATCAATTGAATTTTAGCATCTCGTCTCTGTGGATTTTTGATACCCGACTTACCGCTATACTTGCCTCGCAAGTGTAGTCATAATTTAGGTTTGTTTTTATAGTCACGGCGAGATAGAAAACAACGACTGTGCACTTACACGCGCACACTTCTCGCACGCTATCAAAAAAGTGTCGTTGCGGGGGATGAATTTATTTTAGACTTTATTTGATTTAGTATTTCATAGTATTTTCTTTCTATTTGTATTATTTTCTAATCTTTTTGCAGCACTTCCACATTTGAGCACTTAGAAACGCTCGAATTTCTCGCGTGCACCTACTTTGTGGAATTCTCCACTTGAGCCATTTTTGGGGTAAGCATGTCTTATTCTAATTCCTTCAGTAATCATTGTTATAATTCTCTAAATGCTCGTAATCCTATGACTTTTGATGAATACTTAGAATCCCAAAGTATAACAAATTCAAATATGACTTTGGGCGAGTATAACGAAAGTCAAAATCTAGGTTATTGGAATTTTGATGATGATGACAATGATTTTGGGCCTTTACCTCCTTATAATAGGATTTTTGAAACGAATTGCAATAATTTTCAAAATTCCTATAATAATGAGTTTTTGTTTAAGTCCGATGGTAATTTTCAAAGTTCCCATTTTCATGCATCCGCACCTCGACCTATGACATTCGGTGAGGGCTTGCGTATGTATGAAAATGAGAAAATTAAAAATCGTTATCGGGAAGAAAATCGTTCGTGGGAACACGACTTGGATTTATTATTTGAGTCCGACGACGATTTTGCTTTTGAGACTTTCGAAGTCGTGGAATGTTTTGAACCAAATGAGGTACTTTTACCTACTTTGGAACAAACCATTCTAGACTTTGCCCATTGCATAATAGATATTGAAAGTGAGGATGAAAATGACGTAATATCTATTTGTAATGAAATGATTTCTTCATTGGCCCCCAAAGAAGAACATTTCATTGAAAATGATATTATTTCCTTCGAAACTCAATCTTCATGTGTTGATGATTCATCTCATGATATTGAATTTCTTTCATCCCCATTTTCATTCTCTATTATCACACCATCACAAGTACCCGATGATTCAGTTTCAAACTTTAATGTTTTAAACTTTTTGTACGATCAGGAGTACTTTCTCGAGTTGCCTTCAATGATCGCATCCATGCCCTCGTGTGCACCGCCTCCCATTCTAATTTCAAAATCCTTGGGAGGATATTCGGCTTTTCTCAGTCCCCACATGTTTTGTCACCCGTTCAATCCAAACCCCCCATTGTCCCGCCAAATATTTTAATTGGTGATGGTTCATTTCTTCCGCCTTACACATGCCTTCCGTTGTTAAAACATAATTCATATTTTTCGAAAGGCATGCTAATATGTGAGGGTACACCGGTTATCCTCCAAACTCAAATCGTTTTTATGGTGGACCCTCAGCTATTTAGACTTCTAGTGTATAGTTAGTGTGAAGACTAAATAGTAGGTTGTATAAAGTTAGCTTTCTTTCTTTTTTATTTTTTCTTTCTTTTTAATTTAGTCTAGTGTAATTAGTTAACTTTTTGTTATTTGTTTTCACTATACTTGGCAGTAACTTATTTTGTAGATTCTTTGGACTTCTTCTTATGGAGATCACTCCATTTTTGGATATCGTTCTTTTCCTCTCTTAACTTGGTTCTTAATTCACATTGAGGACAATGTCAAGTTTTAAGTTAGGGGGTATGGGATATTATATCCATTTCTTTATTTAGTTCATGTTTTTTCTCACATGTTAGTTACTTATTATGCTTTTCTTAGAAAAATTCAAAATTTTCAAAAAGATTTTGTTTCTTTTTTCTCCTTTTTAGGCGTTTTGCCTTCGTTTCTGATGATAAATTTCAATAATTGCCCGATCCAATAGACAACCCAATGATGCATGTTCTCGATTTTAGAAGTTATTAGACTTTAGTCTCAATTATTGATATTATGAATAACTTCATGAATTAAACTTTATTTCCATGAGCACATGCAATTTTCTTGCTTTATTGATTTGGTTTAATATTTTTATAACTCGGTAATCTTTTGTTGCATTGTATATACTTACACCGAGTAAGCTTTGTACCTTTGTCGTTTGTGAGTGTTATACACTATTCTTTTCTCTTTGAAAATGTTGAATTCGTTGGTAATCTCTCTATTCTTGCATTTGAACGTTCATTAATTGAGTTCATACTTGAAATGTGTTACTTGATCATGATTTTCATATATTGTTTTGATTCGAGAATTGCGTAAACTTTTTGAAATGATCATAGGCCATCTTTGTTATATCACCCATATTAGCCTTGACCTCACCCTTATATGTTTACCCTCGTTAACCCCCTTCAGCCTAAATATAGCCTTTTGTTTCATAACCCCAATCCCATAACCAACTCTAAATTGGAGTTTTATACCACACATACACTTTCCATACCTTTGTTTGGATTGTTACTTGGGATTGAATGTTGTTGTTGTGATGTCGGTTGCAATTTAGGCATGTGAGAGTGAGAAAAGTAAAGAAAAAGTGAAAAAAGTGATGAAAAAGAGAAAGCAAAAAGCAAAAGAAAAATGAGAAAAATAAGATAAGAAAATAAAGAGAAAGGTGTAAATATTGTAAATATTGTGTATATAGTTTCCATTTACATTTACTCCTTATGCCAGCATGTTCTGTGTGTTACCTCCCTGTTTTGAGTGAATTCACTTGATGAGCATAGTGCCCGTGAGGATTGAATATATGTGTGCTTTAATGTTTATCCGGATTATATAAGTTTTTTTCCAAATCACACTTTGCATGTGCTCGCTCCCCCTCCCACATTTTAAGGTTTTAATTCTATGAGGTGCATTCTATAATGTTAATGATTTGGACTTTTGTTTGAATTCATTCACTTTGCTAATAATGCGTATGAAATCCTTTTCTCCATTGTTGGGCTTGTCGCATGTTGGGTTGGGCATATTTTGAGGAAACCATGTGATGTTTGTGGGTATCGTCCCTGAAAACCCTCACGAGATGACACTCGTCCACTAGGGTGACCTAGGGGTTTAATGGCTTATTACATATGCTAAATGCAATCGAATCACTCACGAAAGTGGATTTTTTCTTTTATACCATACTTTTGTACTATATCCTGTTTTGGTTTGCATGTAGTTCTTGTTGCATCCTATTTCATTGCTAGGGACTAGCAATGTGTAAGTTAGGGTGTGTGATGATACGCAAATATTACGTATTTCATCCTCTGAACCTACGCATTTTAGCCCCCTCGGGTATCTTATTCCCTATATTTATGCTCGTTAACTAGACAACCTATGATTTCTACGTTAACATGTTTTGCAGGGGTTAATTAAGCTTTTATAGGTATTTGGATGCTAAGTGTGAAGTTCGGACGCATTCCACTCAATTTTCGTACGCGATCTCACGTTCAAGGGCATTTTAGTCTTTTCACAGCTTGGACACCTAGCCCGAAATTTCATGGAAGTTGTATCCCTCCTCGCTAGCATCGTGTGGCCACGGACGGTGCGCAATTCCTAGTTCATATGAAGAAGTTACGGTGATTCCAGCAGAGGGAAACATAATGAAACCAAAATAGGAGGAGAAGAGGAAGAAAAGGAATGCAATAGGCTACTTGGTTCTTCCCTGCTTGATCAATCGATCTATTAAAAGGGTCGATCGATCAATCCTTATCAACAGTGGATATTTTGTTCATGATCGATCGATCGACCAAAGGGGTCGATCGATCGATCCCCTGTTTTCAAGAGATATTTTTCCTTTTCTTTTCTTTACTTATTCCAACTTACTATAAATAGACATTTTTGATGTAATATAAGATATAAATGATTTTTGATAGGATAGGTTAGGGTTTTGGAGGTTTGAGAGCTCTTTTCTTCTTGGATTGACACCCATTTGGGCTTGTAAGATTGTGCTACCATCTTCCATCTCCATTAATATAGTTGTATTTCATTATTTCTTGCATTGTAGTGTAATTTCCATGCTTTCCTAATTAGTTTACATTCTTTGATTTAATGCTTTCTAGGTAGATTTATCGCGTTTCTTTACTGCTTTATTTCTCGCGTTTTTAACATGCTTTCTAGGTAATTTAAATTAGGTTGTGTTTGAATGGAACTCACTCGGGTTAACGCGTTGCTTTGCTTTGGTGATGGTGTTTACGGGTTTATTTCGGGTGCGTTGTCCTAGTTATTATGCCTAAGATATTTGATGGGGCATATCATGTATGTCCCGTGCTTAAGACCTTTCGCGCATAATTTTCGGGATATTTGTTGACGCCAAAATCTTACAAGGCTTTTTTGAGGATTTAGGGGCGTGACAACCCTTGATTTAATTAACTGTCGAAACGAGATGCATTTTTAATAACTCGTCGACCCATGTAACCATTTTATACAAATTAACCCAGGTGAGGGATATTCGACGCAACCTATAGTTTTAACGCTTTCTTAATCTAGTTTATTTCCCCTTGCCTAGATTAACATTTCCTTTTTATGCATCTTTTTCTTTTTAGTTTGTAATCATCTTTTACACTTTTATTTCGGAATATTAAATCAATTGAATTCTAGCATCTTGTCTCTGTGGATTTTTGATACCCGACTTACCGCTATACTTTCCTCACAAGTTTAGTCGTAATTTAGGTTTGTTTGTATAGTCTCGGCGAGACAGAAAATAACGACTGTGTACTTACACACGCACACTTCTCGCGCGCTATCAACTACGTTGTAGCTCTAAAATAGAAGGATAATGATCATGCTCCAACCTTAAAGAAGGTTGCTGAAGATGTTGTGTCTATTTACAAGACTTCAAAGAACTTTTTCCTGACTAATAACAAGTCCTACCACTGCGGCTTCTATAAGCTTAGGCTCAAGGTGGTTAAAAACGTCCCTGAATCAAAGGATAAGATCCTTCTCTAGAATCTCAATGGTGTTGATCATATGGAGTGTATATAAGAGCTAAAGATTATTGTGGAGGCCAGATCCAAGAAGCAGATGGAGGATGCCACCACAACTGATGATGAGACTGAGGACGTGGCAGATGATGGAGAGTATGAGAATGAAGATGAGGATTCGACATCATACTTGACTTCTAATCTACTTTACTTTTTTCTAATCTTTTTTGGGTTGCGACCACATTCCATTTGAAATTACACAGGTCCGATACCACATTGAACATCTTGTAATTTGCACAGTAAACATTAGACATCTGTTATTTCTAAATAAAAAAGGTTACGACCACATTTTGTTGAGTACACTACTTTCTATACGCTGAATGTTATTGTCTTGAACAAGCTATGACCGTATATTATTTTAATCTTGAATTCTTGCATAATTGCTTTAGATAAGTAATCTTCTCATAGAAATTCCAACTTTAGGAATAGGCTGCAGCTATGTGGATTTTGTTGAAAGATTAGCTATGGACCAAGAGGCTACGGCCTTAGGCATCATATGATTCTTCAATCTTTTATGTATTCCTATTCCATTAAGAAGATAGGTGGGTAAAAATTTCACTTTTGAGGCCTTATGAACTAGGATTAGAAACGTTGTTGTAGCAATGTTGGATTAGAGACCTATGGGGAATAATTCCCTTTACCGTAGACAATAATGTCCTTGGCCTACTTTTCTTTAGTTCACTGCAACTCTTTTTTCTTGCTTCGTTTTGGGGCATTTTCAAGCCTCCTCGGGATGGGATGTCAATAAGCCACCCTCTGTCGGATGGGTGTTTTCAGGCCTCCCTAGGCTAGCTATTATCAAGCCTCACGAATCTAGGTATTTTCAAGCCTCCATAGTCTGGGATGTCAATAAGCCACCCATGGCTAATAATGAGCATTAGGATACCTCAAGGCTGATCGACGCATCTCGAAAGGAGAAAGGGGGTATCTTTAGTCCCTAAGGCTAATAGAAGAATCCTGATAGATGATCAACATTATAAACATAATCATCCTATACTTTCGTATGTATGTACATCGTGAGGAGTGTTATAAGCAATTATGGCCATTACCCCTTATACTACATAGACTCCTCCTCCCGAAATAAATAATCTCCCTAGATAATTTGTCATTTTTCCCTTAAAATATGTTTAAGACGAAGGTCTTCAGGAGATTTTAGATGACGAGAACATGAATTAAAATATGACTAAATCTTCCATTCATGTACTCATATATTTATTTTTGACTTTGTTAGTAAAATACAGAGCCTATTATTAATAACTACAAAGAGTTTCACAAAAATGGAAATAGAAATGCTTTGAAGATAAAACTCGGTATGCGCTTTCAGTTATAGGTTGCAGCCTTTATGAATTGTTGGAGTATCCCCTCCTGACAAGCCTCTCAATTTAACCTTTTACGATGAAGCAACTACTGGTGCTGTGGCCATGGTCTTGATGAAATTTACACCATTTTTCCCTGTCCCTCTTGTGGGGCGGGGATTTCATCTTCTCAGGCCACCTCAGCAATTGTCCTCCTTGAAGCTTTCAAGGATGTCCTCAATACTAGAAATCATTGCAATCTAACTCCTACCTTCAAACCCAGTGGCCCACTTGCGGGTAGAAACCAATCACCGGTACAAAAATCTAAAGCTTCTACAAATATTCAAAGAAATCTAAATATTTTTTGGTACAAAGTAGAATAATGAAACTACTTAAAATAAAATTTCTAATCTGATTTTCTTCTTTTTCAATGAGACTTCAATAAATGATGTTGGTGTAGGCACAAGTCTTCTTCTTTAATAATGTTGGTGTAGGCACAAGTCTTCTTCTTCAATGTTTGAACATATTCAAAATTAACTGCTCTCTTTGAGTGTAGCTGAGTAGAGAAATAAATGCTCTCAATAAATTTTCAAGTCTTGCTCATGTTCATTATTGTTGGTCTCTTGAATGGAGCTCTTAAATACTTAAATATGTCTTCAAAAAATAGTTTTTAGATACAACTATTGTGAGCATTAAATGCTCTGATTGTTTTGAGATGATGTAGCTTCAAAATGATCTCTGATTATCCATTTGGCTTCTCAATAAAAATGTGGCCGTTAAGACCTCATAATAGCATCCTTAAAATATGGGTGAAAAGGAACTGTTGTAGTTATCTCAAAGTATCTCCTGCACAATGTTAGTTCAAGAGAGATAGAGATATAGAAGTAAACCATTTTATTGTGTAAATAATAGAGTTTTCTGCACACAAAAATCTCTTTCCAACATCTTATATATCATCATTAACAAGTATGCCAAGCCACTATCATTTATTGTATTAACAGACTGATAATATGACAAAGCTGTAAAGGTTAAAATATTACGAGGCCAAGGTGATAAATTAAGAGAATTCTAAATTTATAGAAAAATATTTCTAATAGTTAACGTAAGGATATAGAGTTTAAAGAGTGTGATTATACTAACTGTCCAAGGACAGTTTATGCGCGACTCAAGCCAAAAAAGAACAATGGACCAACTTTTATGAATTTTTCATCTTTGATACTGTTTGGTCATATATATATATATATATATATATATATAAATCTCACAACATATACATGTACGAATAGATTTGCATGTGACTAGTAAACTTGCAAGAGTCGGTATTGAAGCACCATATACTATTGACTTACTTAAGTCTATATTATATAAGTGCTCATCTAGTTTGGAAATTATGACAAAATTTGTGTCCTATCCCCTAGATACCAAAGAACCTCAGATTCTTCACATGATGCCTCAATTGATTCCTCTTGGTGTTATTTAAAGGTAAATTCTTAACCATCACACACACTAGGATTGCATACATTTTATATATTGCATCATTTGCTTATGTGTGAGTTAATTCCCCTTTAAATAAGTGTTTACTAATTGTTGGGATTTTTCGAAATGATTTTTAAGAAATTAAAAGTTGGGTTTTAAAACATTTGGGGTCATTATGCTATTTATAATTTTATCATTTCTTACCTGAATGTTTGGTTGGGTAGAATCCGAAAGCGCTTGATACTTCAAGCTGTGTTTGTAATTAAGTTTGCATACGCATTTTTGGCGTCATCTGAGCCTTACACCTGTTATGGTCACAATGGCCAGATTTGTGTTTGTTGATAGACTCAGAACCTGTTCGCAATCTCAGCCCTTGGATCTAGTTAATCGACGTTCTGCATGCATTTTTTCCCATCCCTCTGAAACCCCTATAGACCAATCAGAGGACATTTGATCCAGTGCTTATGTTAAATCGTTGGATGGAAGTCAAATGGCCAAGACCAAATCTTAACCATTGATTTGATCTGATTCTCTCAATAAAATGGTATTGTTGGGCGAAAGAATCGTACCCTTCAAGAGATGGCTCGTGTTATGATTCATGCCAAGTGTTTGCCTAAAATTTTTTGGGTAGAATCAATTCGTACTGCTTGTCACATTATTAATAGGGTCTATCTTAGGAAGAATTCTAAACAAACTCCTTACAAACTATGGTATGGGAAGAAGACCAATCTTAAATAACTTAGAACTTTTGGTAGTACATGTTATTTTTGTAAAAACACAGAACATTTATCCAAATTTGAGACTCGTGAAGATAAAGCCATCTTCCTAGGATATTCTCCTAATAGTAGAGCATATCGTGTCTATAGTCTTCGGACAAAGACTTTAATGGAATCCCTAAACGTTATTGTAAGTGACACTACTGTTGAGAGTAAGACTGGAGAACCAACTATTGTTAAAGAGTCTGAAAACATTTTCAAAAATGACTCTCAAGAAATAGATGATTCTTTACCAATTGAAAAACTTGAAGTACCTAACTGGGTTTCCAAAGATCATCCCATAGATAATGTTGTTGGTAACCATTGTGAACTTGTACATACACGATTTCAATTAAGAAACTATGCTCATTATGCATGTTTTGTTTCCCTTGTGGAACCAAAGAATGTAAATGAAGCATTGAATGACCCTCAATTGATTTTTTCCATACAGGAAGAACTTCTTCAATTTGTCATTCATGATGTTTGGTATCTTGTACATAGGCCTGATAAAGAAAAGGTCATTAGCACACGTTGGCTATTTAAAAATAAAAGTGATGAAAGTGGGATAATCATTAGAAACAAAGCCAGATTAGTGGCCCAAGGATATTCTCAAATTTAAGGAATAGATTTTAACGAGACGTTTGCTCCTGTTACTCACTTAGAATATGCTCGTCTTCTCTTTGACAGAGCCTGTTACTTGGACTTTACTCTTTTTCAAATGGATGTAAAATCAGCCTTTCTTAATGGAATCTTGACTGAAGAGACCTATGTTGAACAACCTAAAGGGTTTATTAACCCTCAGTATCCAAATCATGTTTATCGTCTTAAAAAGGCATTGTATGGTCTGAAACAAGTGCCAAGAGATTGGTATGAGCGTCTTTCCAACTTTCTCTTAGAAAAAGGTTTTAAGAGTGGCAGAAATGATCAAACTCTATTTGTCAAACATTTTGACAAAGATATTATTATAGCTCAAGTATATGTCGACGATATCATATTTGGATCAACTTCCCCTTCAGAAGTTAAATCATTTTCTGAAATTATGCATAAAGAATTTCAAATGTCTCTTATGGGGGATTTGTGATTTTTCTTGGTTTTTCAAGTCAAACAAAATTCAGAAGGTTTATTTATTTCGTAATCGAAATATGCTCTAGAGATTGTTAAAAAATTCGGTCTTGAAAGTGCCAAAGAAGCTAAAACTCCCATGAGTACTTTAGTAAAATTATCTAAAGATAAGAGTGGAAAATCCATAGATCCTACTCTATATTGTAGTATGATAGGAAGCTTACTATACCTTACTTCCTCGCGCCCTGATATTATGTACGCTATTTGCGTGTGTGCCCATTATCAAAATAATCCTAAAGAGAGCCACTTAGTATGTGTAAAAATAATCATTAAATACACAAAAGGCACTCTAAATTTAGGACTCTGTTACACCAATGATACTCCTAGTACTATAATAGGATACACTGATGCCGAAGAGGCAAAGTGTACTAATGATAGTAAGAGAACATCTGGAGCATGTTACTATATCGGTAATAATTTGGTAGGTTGGAATAGTAAGAAACAAAACTGCACTTCATTATCTTCAGCTAAATCTGAATACATAGCTGCTGGTAGCTCCTGTGCCCAATTACTTTGGTTGGAGAAAATGCTAAATGATTATGGCATTTAAGAAAACCAACTGCATCTCTATTGTGATAATCAAAGTGCGATCAATATTTCTAAAATCCTATTCAACACTCGTGAACAAAACATATAAAAATTAGACATCATTTCAAACGGGAATTAGTTGAGACTAAGGAATTAGAAATTAATTATCTTCCTACTGATTTGCAACTCGCTGATATGTTTACTAAGCCTTTGGATTACAATAGATTTCATTCTTTGCGAAAATCGATAGGAATGGTTTGTGCTAAATAAACTTGTGTGACTTAAGTATTTTTTTCCCCTTGTCCATTTGAGACAATATGGGGGAGAAACTTGAGTCTTATAAGTTCATTTTTTCTTGTACATATGATTAAATAGCTTGATCTTAGTCTTATTTTCAGGAATCTTTACTGTTATTTACAGGAATCTTTACTGTTGTCTACAATAGATGTTATTAGGGTATTGGTTTGTAATTAGTTGAGTTACGTAATTTCCTTTTTCTACGATATGGGTAGATAGAATTTTGTATAAGAATAGGTTTTTCTTATTTTTTTCGTATCCCTAAGAGTCCTAGTTGACTCAAAGGAGATTTTGTCTCATATTTCCAAAGGGGGAGATTGAAGCACCTTATACTCTTGACTTACTTGAGTCTACATTGTATAAGTGCTCATCTAGTTTGGAAATTGTGACAAAATTTGTGTCATATCCCCTAGATACCAACGAACCTCAGATTCTTCACATGATGCCTTAATTGATTCCTCTTGGTGTTATTTAAAGGTAAATTCTCAACCATCACACACACTAGGATTGCATACATATTATATACTGCATCGTTTTCTTGCGTGTGAGTTAACTCCTCTTTAAATAAGTGTTTACTAATTGGTGGGATTTTTTATAATAATTTTTAAATGATTTTTAAGAAATTAAAAGTTGGTTTTTAAAACATTTGGGGTCATTATGCTATTTCTAATTTTATCATTTCTTACCTGAATGTTTGGATGGGTAGAATTCGAAAGCGCTTGAGACTTCAGGGTGTGTTTGTAATTAAGTTTCCATACGCGTTTTTGGCATCATCTGAGCCTTACACCTATCATCGTCACAATAGCCTGATTTGTGTTTGTTGATAGACTCATAACCTGTTTGCAATCTCAGCCCTTGGGTCTAGTTAATCGACATTCTGCATGCGTTTTATCCCAATTCCTGTGAAACCCTTGTAGACCAATCAGAGGACGTTTGATCCACTGCTTATGTTAAAATGTTGGATGGAAGTCAAATGGCTAAGACCAAATCTCAACCATTGATTTGATGTGATTCTCTCAAACCTTCCTTACTTAGTATAAAAGGAGGTTGAGCCTCTGCGTTTTGAAAACCTTGGCTAGTTTGTCCAACTGAGAGAGAGAGAGAGAGAAGAGAGAGGAAAGAGAGAGAATAGAGAGAGAAAAACGAGAGAGCGAAAATAAACAATAATTTCATTTCAAACCCTAAACTCAGTTTACATCCAAAACCAAACCTGAGTGTTTGAGAGTTATTTTGGAGATGGTTTGAACCCTGTTCGTGGGTTGAATCCTTTGAGTTTGAGATCTTGTAACCAACTTAGATGTTTCAATTTTATATCTTTTTCTTTTTCATAGAAATAGAAGATCTTGCTATTTTATGTCATATTACACTTAGATCGACATTATTTAGTTTCTCATCTTGAGAAATCGTATTTGTTGATTATCTTTCCTATAAATGTTTTTCACAACTCAAGAACTAACAAATTCTTTTATGTTTCTAGTTCTTATGAAACAAGACTTCTGATCTAGTTGGATTCCCAATCGGTGGGTTACAATTTCAAAAATATTTTCAAAAGCCTCTGAAATTGTTTAAGACATTGGCAGTCTTCCGAGCAAGGTAACCTTGGATTTTGGGTTAATTTGAAAGATCAAGAAAGTCCGTGGTTTCTAAAGAAGAGAGAAACTAAAATCCTTATCATTTAGATCTGTTCTGTAATTTGATAGGACTTGTTTGTATAAGGAAGTGTGCGTATGTACATGCATGTGTTAGAACACTGTCATAAACACTGGTCACACTACAACACAAGAAGTGTTGGCTATAAGATCTTGAAACGTTAAGAGTCGACGTAAAGTTCGAACAAAGTGTGGAAAAGTTAGCAAGTTGAGAAAGCCACATCAACATCAGAACTGCAGAGAAGTTAGAATCAAACTAGTGGCTACATATTCTAAACTTGTATAGCTCTGTTTTATTTGCATGTGTGTTAAATAGTTTGTAACTTGTATATTTTGTTTTAGTGGATGTTTGGTTTGTGACTTAGAAGTCACCGTGGATGTTTCCTCGGTTGGGTGAGGTTTTACCACGTTAAAATTCGTGTGTACTTAATCTCTCTACATCTCCTCATCTCATTCTTTTTGGTGTGCTGATTTAACTTGATTTAAACTATTTTAGTTTTGTTTTTCAAAACTAGTTACATAATCTTGAACATATCTCGTACATATTTTTATTAAACACATCTTGTGATTAATCTGTTTGATTTAGAGAAAAAAGTTTCCCCAAAAAACAGTTCAGAGTTACTTAGATAGTTTAATTTTTAATTAAATGACTTAAGTGATAGATTGTTTTTCAAGAGGTTGGGGGTTCAAGTCTCACCCCCTCTCTCTCCCTCTCCCCAAGTCTTAAACCTAAAGAAAAAAAAGAAAGAAAAAGTAAACATAAATTTTATATAGTTACTATGACATATATAAAAAACATAATTAAAAACAGTTAAAGGATTACCAAAACCACATGAGTATATATATAAATAAAATATATAAAAATATTTATAATATATAAAATAACAGTAATAGTTAAAAAAATAATATGTATGTATATACACGAATACAATATATGTATTATAAAAAGAAATATTAGAAACAAAATATGTAAATGATTGGAATCATCAAAATCAATATATTATATTAAACTAAAATGTACATTAATTTTAATTAAACTAATTTAAATATTAATTAGGGATAAATAACATTTTCGTTTAATAGTCTTCATATGCCTTCTCTAGCTTCTTCTCTTCCTTCTTCCTCTTCTGAGGGACTTTGGCTACGGCCTTATCCTCTGCGACCTTTGGTACTATGACCTTTTACATAGAGGTGAAGGCTACGGTCTCCAGCATCAAAACCCTCTATGCTAGGATATTGACCTGGCCATGAAGAGAGGCATGTCTGTTATACTGGTGAAGACTATGACCTTAATTTTGTTGTGAAATTGTCCCAGAGATTCCTTCCATGGCTTCTACTATGTCAATCTATAGAAATATATACTCTGAGATGAACTAAATAGTGGTGAGGAAACCAAGTAATGTCGAGAAAAAAACAAGTATAGTAACAGGGATACAGTCCTTGGTAATCTACAAAATTACAGTGTTGTGGTTGCGGCTTGTTATACACTACAAGTTAGTGTCGTGGATTTACCGAATGAAAATTCACCATAGTTGACTCTGAGGACAATTTATCATAAGCCCTTTTTTCCAGGTGGTGAACTGAAGAAGTGAAAATATACACCCACTACAACAGAGGGGGCTGCAGCCTACAGGCAGTTAATTTGCCAGGCCGCATCAAGCCTAAGGCAGTGGAGGGTGTAATCTTAACTTGGGCCCATAACCCGAGTTTTGCCCATAGAAAATGTCCAAAATAGGCATACTAGGAGTCTACTAAGGACAAAACGGTCCTTAAGTGCAAAAATAGCATGAATATAGTAGCAAACCCTAGATCATGGGTTTATAAAGAAGAAATGAGTAAATAGAATTCATCCCTAGTTACCCACGGCTAAAGCATTTTTGTTCTTTTCAGCACTATCTAGGTAGGGCAACATCACCGGGGTATAGAAAATAGATCAGAGGTCATAAAAAAGAGGAGCAATAAACAGATCTAAAAATTAACAAACCTCTCACTGGGGGTTCTATGTAAAAGTATGAGTCCCACAACCCAGATCTCACCTATGGGATAGTGTCCCTCGGGCCCCCATGGATGAAATAAGGTGTAAGGAACCCTAAAATATAAATAAAAATAGATTTAATGCCTCGTTTCCCATAAATGATGCCAGAATGATGATGTGAGAAATTGGACATAAACCCTTCTCAACCATCATATCAAGTATAGAGTAGAAATAAAGCAAGAAAACGGAAGTAAACACAAGAAATAGAGTGGTTTGTCTATAAAAATGATCCTACGTCCACTTTATTGCCCTACTCTCATTATATATATTGTATAGTACAAGATTGTGATGCCATTAGAGTAGTAAAGATAGAGAACATAGGACAATACATGAATACAGCTAAGCCGGGAAGCCTAAAATGCGTCTTGTAGAGGGTGATGTTACACGGATGTGGCAAGGGGTGAGCCCCCAAGTGAGGTGGCCTCTAGAGAGAGAGAGAGTTGAGACTTTGGCAGGGCATTTCCCAATCATTCGTCCCCTAAATAGTGAGGTGAACACTTCTATTTAAAGAATTCATAGAAGGTGGTGTTACGTGCACAGAGCACGTGACATGTGGATAAGTGAGGTGTGTAAATAATCCTTCTAGAATCAAGACAACTATCAAGTGACTAGTCGGCAAGTCTGTGTCGCGTCTTGTTTGAACCTAGGCATCAGTTGATTCTAAAATGACTGTCGCAGCCTATTTTACCCCAGGTAGCGGATGATGCTGATAACTGACCATGACCTGTTTGACTTAGGCGATGCTCTCTTATGAGGTAAAAAGGGATAGGGTCGCGGCCTGTATATTCCTAGGCAGTGGAAAATATTAGGCATATTAGAGGGGTTCCTTGTATGGATTTTACTTGCGAGACATCCCACGCATGAATTGTTTTAAGCGTCAAAAGCTGGTAGACATTTAAGATCTAGAGAATTGGTTTAGTACATTAGTCATTACACGTGTATGGATAACACTTTGAGGAGTGAGCTATTATATGGTTTCAAACCAGCAAAGCCCAGGGGTGCTACGTAGAGAGTACTGGGGTTGTTTGCACCACTAGTTGATAAGTGGGTAAATCTTAAGAATTAGGTCACGATTAGTAAGGTAATTGAGCTTACTTTTACTGAATAGTCATGCAGAGAATCATGGGTCGATTTTGATAAATTTAGGTTCAATCTATGATATTTGTGCATATAAGCACGGGGTATAGGGTGTATGGGTGCCCTGGTCAGTTCGATATTTAGTGTCGTCCGAGATAAGGTAATGTGGAGATATATATGATTTGAGACATATGATTATAGGGCACTTAAAATTATAATTAGAATAATGAGGTAAACTAAACTTAGTTAGAGAAAAAAAGATAGTCCGAACATTTATAATAGGGAGAACTATCATAGTCGAGATGGGTTAAGGGACTGTGAAGATATAGAAGAAGTATCTTTCTTGCCAAGGGAGGGTCCAACATTTTTAGAAAGTAGAGAAGAGTCTTACCCAGTTAGTTTTAAGGGTGGTTTGCGCATCAATAGGGGGTTGATTATCCAAAACAAGGAGAACCTAAAAAGCACCCGTTTAGGAATCAGACTCATGGGTTATGATTTTTGTTTTACTCTGGAAAGGGGATAATATGCATCGCATAATGTTAGATATAGTACGTGTGAGTCGGTGTGGATTAAGACATAATGGATTTGTCTCCAAGTGCGCCACTCGTTAGATAGAGAAGGTGATCCTAGGAGATCAACTAGAGTTTTGAAATAATTTTTCAGTGAGGGAATGGGAGGGTATATTTATGGACTTTATTTTGGATTACCAACGTAAAGATACCCTTTAGGTTATTGGGATTGGTTGATCGAGGTGGAGAAGTTCTTACTCATTCGGGTGAATTACACGATCAGGCAGTGTGCCCAATATTTCATTGTGAAAAGGAGAATGAGCCAGCACGAGGTGTTTCACAACATCATTTTGGATCATGATAAGATTTTTATGTCCTACCTCTGGTGGAGTCATGAGGGAGCCATGGGGATGGAGTTATGTTTGAGAAAGGCGTATCACCGTCGCCCGATGGGCCAATGGGATGGGTGAGAAATATGTTAAAGGATAACCTAGGGATGTATATTCTGGATTTTCAGGGTAGTTGGGTGCGGTATGTACCGTTATTCGAGTTGCGTGTAATAACTCGTACCAGTTTAATTGGTGTGACGCCTTTCGAGGATTTATACAGGAGACCTTTTCATCCTCCCTTTGGTTACTTAGAGGTGGGGAGAAATAATCTTCTCGGGTAGGACGTGATTCACGATATGTCAGTAAGGATTGAGTTAATCAATAGTTAGTTTTGGGTAGATCAGGATCATCGAAAGAGTTATGTCATTACAAATTGAAGATTTTTGAAGCTTGACGTAAGTATTCAGGTATTACCATGGGTATCTCCCATGAAGTGAGCTATGTGGTTTGGAAGAAGGGGAAGTTAGCTGTGAGATATGTGGAGACTTTTCCTATTATCTAGAGAGTAGGACTGGTTGTATATAAGCTCGACTTACTGGAACATTTGCAGTGGGCTCACGATGTGTTTCGTGTGTTGTCATCAATGAGGTATGTGAGGGATGATGTGGTATATCGACATATAGTGTTAGAGGAGAATTACTTACAAGGGGTTGTTTTTACAAAAAGAGACTTGATGCTATTTTGGGCAGTAGTGAATAGGACTTCGGTTAAGATGGTACCATTAGTGCGTGCACAGTGGGGACACCACAATGTTGTCGTGAGTCAAATTTGGGAGCGTGAGGATGCTATGCAGGAAAATTATTCAAAGCTCTTAGTGCCAGATATATCTGAATTTAGGGGACAAAATTTCGTTGTTAAGGGGGAAGTATGTAATACTCCGTATTTTTAAGCATTTTTAAATTACACGTGTGCAAGTAATTTAATTAAATTAAGAAAGTGAATTAAATAAATATTAATTAGAGAATAAAAGGATTAATATTTATGCGTGAATTACATTTACTTGGGTGATAAGTAAACTAAAACATGTTAAATTGTATTATGCTGTGAGTGAGAAAAATTGACGAGTTCAATGATATCTCATTCAAGGAGTGCAGATAGGGTCGTATTGGGAATGAGATGGAAAGTTATTGGTAGATAACATAGATGGTGATTTTAAGTGCGCCAAAGAGCATAAATGGGTGGAAATAGTAAGAAATATGTACCCGAGGGTTGTATTTGGGTATCAGTGGGCTTTTTGGGCTGAACGTGACTCGTAAAAGGGTATTCGGGTCATTTTACACATAGGGATTGACTTAATTTCGAGACTAGGATCCCCAGGGTTATAATTAGGGAATGTATATGGAGAGGGAAGCCATCCAACCATAAAAAAGATCAAATCTTTGAGGGAGGAGAGAAAAGAGAAGGAGAAATTGAAGAAAATTGAAGAGAAGTGATCCAGGAGGGAGATTAAATCATTTAGAGCACAAGAACATTACAAAAAGAAGAACTCAAAAGGAAGAACTCATAATATCTTCAATCATAAGTCAAGTATTTAACTTGTTATAACTGTAATGTAGTTTTCAATCATTCATGTAGAAATTTGGTGAAGGAAGACATAATTTTTGGTGGGAGAAACATGTAAAAATGGAATTTTTCTAATGAAATTATTAAAGAGAAATTTTATTTTGATTATATGTTAGATATGATGTGAATAGAAGGTCTAAGGAACATTCTTGAATGATCTAAACCATAAAAGATGAGATCTTCAATTAGGGTTGTAAACTACACACAATTCTTGATGTAGATTGATAATCTCATGAAATATATGCTATTGGGATGAATTATATGTAGAATTATGCAAATTTATTGTAAGAACATATTTTACATAGTCCTTTTTGCATTAGTCTATGTTGTATACCGCTACAACCGTCGAAGAAAACTTCAAGTTCAATCGTGCATCAAGACAAATCCAAATATCAACATTCTTCAATAAAAAAGCCTATGCGAGATGAATTTTGGTAAGGTTGTGCTTAAGTCCCTTAACAGTTAATTTAAAGCGTTGGGATATTTTACAAAACTATTTTAAACACTCGAGGAGTTATTTTTCCTAAAAGGACTTTTTTCTAAGTGTTGAGGTTGAGGTAATTCGAGCGACAAGCCAATATCATTCAATCGATAATGCCATGTCGCGCAAAGTCGTTCAAGTGACATATATTCTCGTTCGAGCGATATCCAAATCTCATTTGAGAGAAGTCATCAACTCAAGTTTTTTTTATAAATAGCGTGTTAAATGAGTCCTTTTTGGTTAAGAAGACCTGAGTTTTTCCAGTCTATGAAAACTTCAAATTGCAGAAACAATTTTGTCATCTTCATTTAGGGTTTAAACTTTGTTTTTCAATTCACAAAAATACCAATAGTTTAGTGAATTGTTTTGGAACCCAAGATACGATCTTGTTGAAGTTTCTCTAGTAGAGAGGGTAAATCTACGGCTGATGATTGCGTGTCATTTGGGAGTACTCGTGGGTGTTCCTGGTTGAATTGGAGTTGCGTGTTGTTGTGGATTTTTTGAAGTTGATCTATTGCTGACTCTCGGCTGCATGTCTATGTGAGTATCTGTGTGGTATTCATTGCAGATTTTATTGTGTATGTAAGTTGCGATTTACTCTTGCATAGTGAAATAAAAAAGTTTTCCCTTTTGGGGTTTTTCCTGAAATCTGTGTATCAGCAATTTGTTTATGATGCTTTGATTTTATCCATGTAGTTTCTTGTGTTAGGGTCAAATTTAATTTATTTTAAAAATTGACAAGTGGTTAAATTAGTATTTAATTGGAATTTGTGAATTACCATAAATTGATATCACACCGTAAGTAGAGTCATTCTCAAATTGGTATCAAAGCTTATTTAAGTAATATATTTTTTACATTTATATTTGGGAAATGTTTAGAATCCATATTAGGGGTTTGGGTGAAGATTTGATTTCCTAGGGTTGATCGGAAAGAGGAGAAACCCGTCAAAAGTTTTCCAAGGCAACCCAGCAGAACCGAATCGATTATTTTGGGGAGGGAACCGGATCACTCGGCAAACTGGTTTAAACTAACTAGCGAACTAGTTCGGTCTTCTGTGTTGGCCTCCCTTCCCTTGTGTGTTTTTTCTTGCATCGTTTGGGACTCAATTTGGTTTAGGGGGTTCTGATCATGAAATTTAACTTCTAGAAATTGTAAAGGATAATTAGAAAGTACTTTAGGTTATACAGGAGTAAGTTTCGGGTGTGAAATTACGAGTACACTAGGGTGAACTAAATTGGAATTACGGTAGGTATTATGTTAAGTGCTAGGGAAGAATAGCATGGTGGCTGAAAATGGGAAATTAATGAATTTGTAATAAGTAAGTGAATACTTGATAAGTCGGGAGTCGGGGTAGACTCAGGATTTATGGGCTAGTGCTACGAGGGATATATGAGCAATTAGTCAGTTATATATATATATATATATATATATATATATATATATATATATGTTTGTATGTATGTATGAATGAATATAAATATATGTGTTTGATATATATGTGAACATACCTATTTTAGGGATGCCCAACAGATGTTGGGTCGTTTCCCTAGATCATAGGACTATTTCATGATCACTCTATGTTAGTTTAGAGTTCGGTGAGGTAATGTGGTTTAGTTATGACACACGGATGTATGTCTATCACCGCCTTTAGTTTATGTATTTACGATTTGGGATCGATGGTGAGATTTCGACCCGATAGCCCAGGAATGGTACGTGATGTACATGGGGCCTGATAGAAAACCATGGAATGCATCTGGGTGGCTTGGGGATGTTATTTATATACGTATAAAAGAGTGTTATATGTATATGTATAATAAATGAATGTGTGAAGATTAAATTAAATGCATCCAGGAGGACAACTCGGGGATGCTAGGTATATAGATATAAATGAGTGTTATATCCATATGTGAACTTAATTAATGTGTGAACGTTAAATAATAATTAGCGTACAATTATGTTGACTATATAATGGTGTGAGTCGAATTGAGGATTACTATGACATAGCTCACGTGGTAGCTAAGTAACAAACAAAGTAAAATGAAATGTGTGTAGTGCAAATGGGGCTAGTGATAGAGGAGTGGACTATGTGAAGATTAGTTAGGTTGGTTACCATAACTAGGAAGTTAAAATATATGTGTTAGGTGCGCACTATAGATGAGGGGAGGAGATATTCTCATGTGAGTGTGACACTAGATGAACATCAATAATTTTTCTGCATATTCATTATTGTATTTTAAATACTTGCTACTGTTTTCAAAATGTTATGGGCGTTGATCCGTACCAAAAATATTTTTTAAAATGTTTTAGGTGCTTAGCGACATGGACTCCAGGATTAGTGTGTTTTTCTGGTCTGCCCATGCTGCAACAGCTGTGGGTGCCTACAGGCTTCGCGTAGACGCTCCTACCATTTTTATCTAGCTAGGATATGGCTTTACCATTTTATTATGGGCATGTTTCCCACGGTCAAACAGTTACATTTTAGACTTTGGTTTTTTCTTTCATTTGTCTTTTGGATGATTGTACGTGAATCTTAACGAGAGTTATTCAGTTACTTTATCTATTTATGATACTAGCACTAATTAATATGTTATTGTGGTGAATGTTTATATTGAGATTGAATGGTTAATTAAGCTGGATAATTAGTTTAAAAATTGACACCAGGCTTAATAGGTTTTTAGTAATTAGTCTGGTTTTTTACGGTGATGCTAAAAATGAATTAGGGTGAGATTCTTGATTTATTTTAACAGAGGATTGGCCACCCGTAAGTAGATTAAGCGAGGTGTCATAGTTTATAATATGTGGAGTATAGGATTAAGTCATAAACCCTAAAGTGGGGAAGTTAGTATATATTTGGTATTTCTTATCTAAGTTAGGTGTGTGATAATACCCAGATAGAGGATACTTAGAAGATTGGGGTAGTGTTATAGGAGATTGGCAAAAGTTATTATTTGTGTTTCTAGTGAAGTTTAGATCTAGGACTATACCTAGATTGGGAGAGCCTTGGATTTAGGGCTAAGGTTATATAAGATTTGTTATGATTAGCATTGTGTATTATCTTATATAACAGTGATATTATTTGCGACCCAGTAGCATAGGTCGGTTTATTTTATTTTTTTTGCTTTAACCCATTAGTGAAGGGTTATATTTTCTTGCATATCTTATGTCCAATATATACCGTGACTGAATCCTTATGGTATTATGTACTAGTGGCAATATCCTTATTGGTCACATACTACATCAATCACATTAGTACCTCGGTGATAGAGGAGGGCTTTACCTTGGTCATTTTACCCCAAACACTATGTGCTAATGTACTTGTGTTATCTCATGGTGATAAAACGGTGGGATCATTTCATATAGCTTGGTTATGGGGCCATATGATGAATGTGAAGGCATAGTGATTATCTCTTGTTGATTTATTTAGGTTATAGGTGTAGGACAACCTATAACTCTACCTAGTACAACACGAAAGATACTCGAAGGCATTAGAGTACGGTCTTCGTTATGTGCAGGCTTGAGTGTATCCAATTTATTTATCTACATGGATGGATCCTTACATTTTTAATAGTAAACTTTTTGATTGTTTTACTTATATGTATATACACTTAAAAATTTAGTGTAATGCTATTATAAATCCATTAGTTATATTCAATCGAGATGAATAATACTTAATTATGGGTATATTTGGGCATGGGTTGAGATGAATGTTAGGATTATTTGGGTTGGGATAAACTTTCAAAAAACTAAAATGTGAGAGGAAGATATGTATTTATATTGTAGACCAAATTTAGTTATTATCTTGTTCTACGTAAACTTGTTGTTAACATTGTTTTTATATCTATTTTCACATGTCTTTGGCCCTTGTGTTGCCAGATACTTGAATTTAACGTTGGATGAGCATCTCTAGTGAAGTTGTATTCATCATTACTAGGATGTAGGAGTCGTCCACTCCATATATTTATTTAGATTTAGTAGATCATTGTATTTTTATTATTTATTTTGAGCTATCTTTTGTACATATGGTACTTGTATTCCAAGTTGGATTTTCCCTTGAGATGCATTTTATATGCTAGAATTTGTTTTATTTTGTACATGCAATTATATGGTATCATAGTTGGTTTTATTTAATTCAGTATTTTATTACCCCTTTATTTTACTTGTTCAGTTTTGGTTGTTTCGTTTATGTTGAGAATGTTACCAAATGTTTTTTATTCTCGTGATTTTCGTATTAGACATGATCAATCTACTTAAAAAATTTACTAGGTATCACAGGTAAACACGTGTATGGTTAAGGGAAAGTTTGCAGAGATTTTGCAATCATTACCTGGGGAGATAACCATTTTTATTAACACCCTTTAACCGTTCTATTAAAAAAAAAACATGTGAAGGTTTTTTCCCCCGTTGGCAGGTTCTTGGTATTTGTGCTTTGGCCCTCAAATTTTTGTTCTTATGGGTTTTCCCCCTCTCTATTTTCTTTGGGGTGGTTTCTTACTTTTACCATAAGGATTTTAGTGGGATTTGGTTGAGGGTTTTCTAGTGAATAGGATAAATGACCCACACCTCGATTGTAGATCAGTATGTCCATAGAAGCGATTAACTAAGAGGGTGCACATGTGAACACTCTTTGTCAAAACAAGAAAGGATAAACTAGGGTTGCCTATTTTTAGGATGGGTGTGTACGTGGATGTAAGAGATTGAAAACTTGGGGGAGGTCTAATTTAACCATTTAACCGTAGTATCACATTAAGGAAATAGTTACCCGCTCACTTATCAGATTGGAAACATATAAAGGAAGTTTTCCTTGGTAGTTTCCTCACTATTCCAACTATATTCTGTAATACCCCGTATTTTTATAGCTTTTAAAATTATGGGATTGATTAAATTTAATTGAGATAAATTAATTTAATTTTAATCCGGAATGTTACTTTGAATATTTACTAGCGTGACGAGAGTTAGTAATTATTGGAAATTTGTTATTTGTTTCATATTACTGGATGAGTATAGTAATATATGAGATTTATTTTTATAATGTTGTCAAGAGTGAATTAAATGACTATTTCGGAAATTTAAGTCGGGATGTGCCCGTGTCACGTCAGGATTAATTTTGTTAAATAAAAAGTAAATATTTTATAAGTTGTTCGTATGGTCGTTTTGAGTGCGCCAACGGGTCCGGAAGGGTCGAGATAGTTAGAAAAGTATACCCGGGGGTTGAGTTTGGGTCTCGGGGCGTTTTTAGGCCTAATTGGTGCCCCGGGAGGGCATTTTAGTCATTTTACATAAGTGGGTAATTAAACCCACGAATTTCAGCCAACCTATATCAGCCATTAGGTCAGCCTCTTAGGGTTAGAACATTCACAAATCAAGTGACGGCCATTGGAGAAGAGAGGAGAGAGCTCCAAGGCAATCCAAGGCCAAAAAGCCACCGGTTTGCACCGCCACCACCACCACCGCGTAGATCACGAGTCGAGGAACGCAGCCATACCAAAATCAGTCGTGAATTTGCATACCAAAATCCCAGGCAAGTGTTTAAACTTGCTATTTTCATTGATGCAATCTTCATGTTAGCTTAGGAATGAATTGTGATAAAAACTATGGAAGAAAACCCCATTTTTATAGGAGAACCCATGTAGTATTGATGTATATGTTGATTCTGGAAACCCTTGCCATGTAGAGGTAATAATCCACGAAATTTGGTGATCATAATAAAGAAATATTGGAGAAAGATTCATTAGAAATCTGTTTAAGAAAATTCTAGGGTTCTTAATAATTGGACATGATTTTAGGTTGAAAATCCATGTTTAATGATAGTTATACACATGCTTTACGTTATAAACACCTGGTATAATGTTATGATGATGATAGTAGGATTTCGGGACGATTATAATGGAAAAACATAGTTTTGGATGAAGAAGTTTGATGAATCCCGTAACTGCATTCTGCAGAATTTTGCCCAGACCTGCTTGATCGATCGATCGAGCCTAGAGCATCGATCGATCGAAGGTTCGATCGATCGAGCCCCAAGCTTCGATCGATCGACCCCTCCTGGCAGACTCCTATTTCCCTTGTTTAATTAGTTAAATTAAGTTTATCGTGAAATAATTTTTGGGCATTCTAAATAAAATGATTTGGGAGATATTGAGGACCAGTAGGGTATATGTAATAATGTTGGAACCTTTAATATTCAACGAGAATGATATTTATGGGATATTTACCTTAGGTTGTTAGGTTTATGAATTTAAAGGGTGAGGTGCGTAAGAGAGTTACGTTGGAATCTAATAAAGTCACTTGCTGAATTTCAGATTTGTGGGGATATAATCCACGAGTGTTAGGTAATAAGTGAGAAAACCCTTCGAGTTAAGGTTAGGAATGAAACCTTATACGTAATTCTATAAATGTGAAATTAAGGATAATTGGTATAATTATGGGTGATGAGAAGAACCTATTTCAATATGATAAAGGGGTATATTTATATGATTGTGTGTACATATATTATATGCATGTGAAAAACATACCGCGCTACTTGCTATCCTTGAGGTTACCGCGCTGGGGCAGTCTTATCTCGATGGGACCTTTATGGGGGATATTGACTTGTACCCTAGAAGATAGATATCCTTGGTACAGGCTATCGAATCGATAGTTCAGACGGTCCTAAGAGACGCGAGTATGTGCCATCCTCTTAGAGACTTGGAATCTACGCTTCGCCTCGATATTGTTTGTGTATGTGTTAATATAATTCGAGAGTGATTCCGAATTTGTATTCCCCTTGATTTGAGTGGTATGGGGTTTGGATAGTGGAAGTATGCACGCACCATAGTTTTATTCGGGGTGCTGTTATATATATATATATTATACGAGTAGTTGATATATATATATGAGATTATGATATTTGAAACTGCCTACTAAGATTTGATAAGTAGGACATGGTTGTTGGCTCATATTATAAATACTTGTTTTGAGAAAGCATAATATGTCACAGGAAACTTTATTGTTTTTATAAAGTTAAAAATAGAGAACTTTGGTTACAAATTGGAACATCTTTCTAAAGTGGAATTTGTAAATTGTAAATCTTACGAGTAATCTAAGATAGGTTAAATCTTTTAGAAAGACTAGTGCGATAATTGATAAAACAAACCGTTGGGAAGATTAGTGCGATAGGTGTGCACATTAGAAGAGAGGTGAGTATTTCTCAAGAGAGTGACGCACTAATATGTTGTTGCATTGGCCTGTATCAATTTAAATACTTGCTAAATGTATTTTAAATCAAACACACTTTCGGGCTCTGACCCGTTTCTTTTTCTCTCTCTCTCTTGTATATATATGTATATTTTCAGGTGCCCAGCCACAGGGGTGTCTTGCTTAGGATCCCTTGAGAAGAACCAGCTGCAGCTTAGGTGGGAGTTGCAGGTCACCTGAGTAGATGGCTTCCGTTATTGACTCCACTCCTAGTACTCTCATTTATTGGGCACATGTCGCCCCTTTTCATCATTTCATTTGTTGTTGGGACATTTATATTTAAGTTATTTCCGGTATTGTTCTATCGGATTTATTCAGGATGGATTTGTGATTTTAGTTTCATATGTTGATATTCGATTGACGAATGTATTATGTTATTTGGCTTTTTGTGGTGTGATTCTGAATTGTAGAAATGTTGTTTTAAATAAATAAATCTTTTTCTTTAATTAAAATTTGGAAAGTTTGTATGAAAAATGTTTTTGACAATTAGATTAATTATTTAGGGTGTTAAATTGGAAAATTAATTTTATCGACAGTGATGCTGAGAATGAACCAATTGTTAACCTTGATTTAATTTAATAAAGGAGTGATCGCCCGGTATTTAATTAGGCGGGGTGTCACAAGTGGTATCAGAGCATCAGGTTCTAGTGTCCTTAGGATCTGTACGGGTTATTATGCTTTCAGTGTTGCTTTGTTTGTTATAGATCCCTATGTTTATGATTGTCGATTCCTTGATGAGATTTCGTTCTCCTGCTATAATGTGTATACATTAGTGTATTCTAATTTCGTTCGGATGTGTGCGTATACCGAGCGATGATGGATGTCAGAAGAGGACCGTTAAGCGTACATCAAGAAGCAGGGCTCAGTTAAGATAATGAAATATATCCGAGGATGATTACCGTAGTCGAGGTCACCCCCATTATGGCACGAGAAGCCAAAACTTGAAAGGCGACTAAGGTGCAGCAATGATTTTCAAATGCTGTTATAGTCAAATGAGGTACGGGGGTAAACTTACCCAACGTTTTACAAAAACGTTTAAAGACAATCAACGGGAAATTTTAGAAACGCGAAAATTGTATGTGTCTTTACCAAAGGCGGTAAAGTATCCAAAGGCTTAAATGTAGAACTGAGTGTGGCAAACCGAAAGTGAAAATTTAGAGAAAAAATTTCTTGGCTTTCGGGATGAAATTATAATGGTTGGAGACAACCACCAATTTTAGAAGTGGAATGCTATGCCTATAGGAGAACCTGAGGTATAGTGTTGACCGTATGTTCCTTCCTTAACTGTTCAGGATGAGAAGCAAATGTGGTTCTGAACTCTTCGAGGGAGGGCGTATCAGGGGTCCATTCGTGAATTTGAATCTTAACCGTTAGCCAATTTTGTGTTAGAAGATGTAGATACAAGTGGGGGAAACGACTCCAAGTGGAAGACCAACTTGTAATAATAGTTGATAAAACTCGAGGAGGAAATTCTGATGGACGAACAATCCAGAGGTTGACATTGTCATATTGTGTCAGAATAGATGATAACGCTTCTTTGTGGAGGAAGTTAATGGAATCGAAAAATTTAGTCGAGAATGAGACTGAATGCAACGGTGGTGGTATAGCACCACAGAAGGATGTGGATACACATCAGGAAAACCATTTAAATTCTTCAGACAGTTAAATTCTTACCAAGTGATGGTAAATTCAGTAAGTACTAGTATAGATAGTAACATGATCTTTATGGACTAAGAAGGCTATGGAACAACCGGGATGGTTAACAGAAATCGAGTCTACTAATGTCCGAGGAAAGAACAATCCTAACCTGGTTAGTAGGACAGGTGATAGGTGAATTATTTGTTGAGGTATTTTATGCGGAGTGAGATCGCTCACGATAATATGTTCCAAAGTAAGTATAAGGGCAAGAATACGGTGCCTAGTAAAAGGCAACGAGTAAAGTAATATTGTTTGGTTTGTGTAGACGTGTTACGTCCGGAAACCATTTGCACAGTCAAGACGATTGTCAAGGTAGAAGTGTATGGTGTATCCTTAGAGGATGAGGCGTGTTTATGTGACACGAGCGAGTCACCATATTTTGATCATTTCTAGATTAGCATGTGAGACGAGTTTAATGCATATAATTAGAAATGTTACCATTGTGTGAATATTTTTCCTTAGTGTAGCGGGATTTTTCTTTAGAGCTATCCGCGGAGGATGGGTGAGTATATTAACAGTGTTTTATACTTTATGGAGATTGCTTGTTGTAGTGATGCGATACACGAGTATGATTTTATCTTTGTTAAAATGTTATAAAAATGGGTAGTATGATAGTGGGCATTTATTGAGAGGCTATTGGAGTAGTTGCATTGGTGCAACATGTTTCATGTTTGCTTTGGCGAGGCTTACCTGTAAGGAAGTTGGACTCGCACTTATATTATCTATCCTAGAGACTTCGGAGGAGATAGTGGGCTCGAGATATTCGATGCCAATGTATGTATAGACTTTGTTAGTATAATTCCGTATGTATCGGGATTTACCGTTGAGCGAAAAGATTTGACTCAGTATTATATTTAGCAATCCGGACTTAGTGATAGGAAGAGTGCATTGTTATATTTAACCTTTAGAGATGTGGGAGTTAATCTTTATACCCCTATTATTAGGGAAAGGAATTTTGAGAATTCCGATTGTATGTATTCGAGGTTTATGGAATGCTATTACCATCAACCAACACGGTAGTGAAATTGGTGAAACGTTATTTATTAAGAATAATTATGGGAGAATTGTAACTTTTCTGTCAAGAGATGGAATCAAGGGGTACATACCACGGACGGAGGACCTAACGGATTTCGATGACCGAAAAAGCTAGGTAGTAGTGTATCGGGGGGGTTCCTTGTTTGGATTTCGCTTTGCGAGAAATCCCACGCTTGAAACTTAGCGTAAGGTTGGAAATAGGGAGACGTTTGGTCACTATTCTATGAGTTTGGTACCCTGGTTAAAATGGGATCAAGGAATTATGTATGTAAGATGGAAGTTGAATTTGTCTTAAAGCCACTGGAGCCGAATTGTGTGGTATGAAATAATTGAAAGTTACCCCACGAGTTAAGGGGTGGAACGCTAATAAAGAGAATTTAAGAATTTTGTTTCTAGGGTGATTGAGAGTACCCAAATGTCATAACCGCGTATAGAACACAAGGGGAATAAAGAGTTGGAATGATTTTTAGCATGGACCATCTGGAAAGAACTTTATATCATACAAAAGAGAGGACTTGTAATTATTTTGATGAATAGAGCGTTAGTGATTTATTTTGGTTGTTGTACTTATTTGAGAAAATTGTTGTACTTATCTGAGAAAGGTTGAGGATTATTATTCCCCTTTTATTGTCATGGAATGTGAATGCCCTATTCCTTCCATTCCGTTGAATTTAGTTGGTCCTATAGATGAGTAGCACGCCGTTAGCTCTCCCAGGGCGGTTGGAGTGTTGCAAAAATGTGGGCATCTTGGTTAACTACAGTTAAAATAGTCTGAGTCGAAGGGACGTGGTAATAGACGTGTGAAATATATGTTTGTGGGACTAGTATAACAAAGTGGAAGTGATAGAGTGGATTAAACGTCACATGAGGGGAGATAATCCATACATAAGTGTGCAATTAGAATAGCACGCCCTAACTTGATTGGAAAACTGTGGGAAGCCATTCAAGAATTGGTATTCCTTGAATATAGTAGAATTTAATTGTTATGAAGCACACCCGGAGCGGAGTTGTTATTAGTCAAGTGTGAGAGCGACTCACACATATAAAGAGTAATGATGTTAGTATAGTATAAGAGATCCAGAAGTGCGCTTCATGGAGAGAAGAGCACGGGTGGAACTTTCGGCATACTACAAGGAAGGAAGGAAGGGGAGTATTACGTGTCACTTAATGTGAGACATTTCAAGGAAGAATCGATGTTTAGCGAGACATAGTGAGTAGTCTCTACATGCACTGACCATAGGTAAGGTTTGGTTGAAAGAGGAGAATCAACCAAATAATTTTGTGTTTATCAAAAATTCCTGAAATTGGAAGAGGTTGGTAAAGTCGGTAAAGTTCTTGGATGGGTTACCGTCCTCAAAACAAGATCAAGGGTTTATCCCGAACATGTGAATTAAGTCGCCAAGAAGGAAGTGATTGATATTCCTTTGGGCTGGCTTACAATATTAACTAGTATGCCCCAGACTTCCTTTGAAAGGAAGGATCGCGCCAGTGCATGGTCTGGCGCAGTATACATTTCTGAATCAGGGTGAGATTGGTGAATCCCACCTTTGATATGGGATTTCAGGAACCAGTGGAGATAAGATTTCGTTTCAAGTAGGATGTATCACCCTTAGCCAGGGAATAAGCGCATGGTTATTAAAGATTAGTGGAGCCACATGAAGGAGATTTTGGAATCTTGGTATGATGATTTCAAGAATGCTCTGTAGAAGCACTCGTACCTGTTTGTCACGTATGAGGTACTTATTAAGGTTTTGTTATGGAAGAACCTCGACTATTCTCCTTCCGTATGTTTAGAGGAGAGTAGATAATCAAAATTTTTGGATCGGTCGAGAAAATATCCGATAACTATGGTAAAATTCCACGACTGTTTTAGACGAGCAAGAGTGATCAAATGTTCATAATATTTTCTCAGAATGGGAGTTTTGTATATGAATAAATCCGAGTATTTGTCATGTAGTGAGGTGCGGCCTCCTAATGTTAGTGAGATAATGAAATGCATAACGTATAAGCATGACTTATGCGAATGTTGTCGGTTGGGAGCACAAGGTGAAGTATCTCTAATGAGAATGTAAAACAATGTTGCTGTGAAGAAAGGGCTATAGTAATTGAACGCCGTAATGTGTAGTTAGTTTGTGTACGGAAAAGGATCTCCAGAATTGTTCTATCGGATAGGCCTTATTTTCCGAATTTCGGGACGAAATTCAGTTATTAGGGGGGAAGTATGTAATACCCCGTATTTTTATAGCTTTTAAAATTATGGGATTGATTAAATTTAATTGAGATAAATTAATTTAATTTTAATCCGGAATGTTAGTTTGAATATTTACTAGCGTGACGAGAGTTAGTAATTATTGGAAATTTGTTATTTGTTGCATATTACTGGATGAGTATAGTAATATATGAGATTTATTTTTATAATGTTGTCAAAAGTGAATTAAATGACTATTTCGGAAATTTAAGTCGGGATGTGCCCGTGTCACGTCAGGATTAATTTTGTTAAATAAAAAGTAAATATTTTATAAGTTGTTCGTATGGTCGTTTTGAGTGCGCCAACGGGTCCGGAAGGGTCGAGATAGTCAGAAAAGTATACCCGGGGGTTGAGTTTGGGTCTCGGGGCGTTTTTAGGCCTAATTAGTGTCCCGAGAGGGCATTTTAGTCATTTTACATAAGTGGGTAATTAAACCCACGAATTTCAGCCAACCTATATCAGCCATTAGGTGAGCCTCTTAGGGTTAGAACATTCACAAATCAAGTGACGGCCATTGGAGAAGAGAGGAGAGAGCTCCAAGGCAATCCAAGGCCAAAAAGCCACCGGTTTGCACCGCCACCACCACCACCGCGTAGATCACGAGTCGAGGAACGCAGCCATACCAAAATCAGCCTTGAATCTGCATACCAAAATCCCAGGCAAGTGATTAAACTTGCTATTTTCGTTGATGCAATCTTCATGTTAGCTTAGGAATGAATTGTGATAAAAACTATGGAAGAAAACCCCATTTTTATAGGAGAACCCATGTAGTATTGATGTATATGTTGATTCTGGAAACCCTTGCCATGTAGAGGTAATAATCCACGAAATTTGGTGATCATAATAAAGAAATATTGGAGAAAGATTCATTAGAAATCTGTTTAAGAAAATTCTAGGGTTCTTAATAATTGGACATGATTTTAGGTTGAAAATCCATGTTTAATGATAGTTATACACATGCTTTACGTTATAAACACCTGGTATAATGTTATGATTATGATAGTAGGATTTTGGGACGATTAGAATGGAAAAACATAGTTTTGGATGAAGAAGTTTGATGAATCCCGTAACTGCATTCTGCAGAATTTTGCCCAGACCTGCTTGATCGATCGATCGAGCCTAGAGCATCGATCGATCGAAGGTTCGATCGATCGAGCCCCAAGCTTCGATCGATCGACCCCTCCTGGCAGACTCCTATTTCCCTTATTTAATTAGTTAAATTAAGTTTATCGTGAAATAATTTTTGGGCATTCTAAATAAAATGATTTGGGAGACATTGAGGACCAGTAGGGTATATGTAATAATGTTGGAACCTTTAATATTCAACGAGAATGATATTTATGGGATATTTACCTTAGGTTGTTAGGTTTATGAATTTAAAGGGTGAGGTGCGTAAGAGAGTTACGTTGGAATCTAATAAAGTCACTTGCTGAATTTCAGATTTGTGGGGATATAATCCACGAGTGTTAGGTAATAAGTGAGAAAACCCTTCGAGTTAAGGTTAGGAATGAAACCTTATACGTAATTCTATAAATGTGGAATTAAGGATAATTGGTATAATTATGGGTGATGAGAAGAACCTATTTCAATATGATAAAGGGGTATATTTATATGATTGTGTGTACATATATTATATGCATGTGAAAAACATACCGCGCTACTTGCTATCCTTGAGGTTACCGCGCTGGGGCAGTCTTATCTCGATGGGACCTTTATGGGGGATATTGACTTGTACCCTAGAAGATAGATATCCTTGGTACAGGCTATCGAATCGATAGTTCAGACGGTCCTAAGAGACGCGAGTATGTGCCATCCTCTTAGAGACTTGGAATCTATGCTTCGCCTCGATATTGTTTGTGTATGTGTTAATACAATTCGAGAGTGATTCCGAATTTGTATTCCCCTTGATTTGAGTGGTATGGGGTTTGGATAGTGGAAGTATGCACGCACCATAGTTTTATTCGGGGTGCTGTTATATATATATATTATACGAGTAGTTGATATATATATGAGATTATGATATTTGAAACTGCCTACTAAGATTTGATAAGTAGGACATGGTTGTTGGCTCATATTATAAATACTTGTTTTGAGAAAGCATAATATGTCACAGGAAACTTTATTGTTTTTATAAAGTTAAAAATAGAGAACTTTGGTTACAAATTGGAACATCTTTCTAAAGTGGAATTTGTAAATTGTAAATCTTACGAGTAATCTAAGATAGGTTAAATCTTTTAGAAAGACTAGTGCGATAATTGATAAAAAAAAAAGTTTGGAAGATTAGTGCGATAGGTGTGCACATTAGAAGAGAGGTGAGTATTTCTCAAGAGAGTGACGCACTAATATGTTGTTGCATTGGCCTGTATCAATTTAAATACTTGCTAAACGTATTTTAAATTAAACACACTTTCGGGCTCTGACCCGTTTCTTTTTCTCTCTCTCTTGTATATATATGTATATTTTCAGGTGCCCAGCCACAGGGGCGTCTTGCTTAGGATCCCTTGAGAAGAACGAGTTGTAGCTTAGGTGGGAGTTGCAGGTCACTTGAGTAGACGGCTTCCGTTATTGACTCCACTCCTAGTACTCTCATTTATTGGGCACGTGTCGCCCCTTTTCATCATTTCATTTGTTGTTGGGACATTTATATTTCAGTTATTTCCGGTATTGTTCTATGGGATTTATTCAGGATGGATTTGTGATTTTAGTTTCATATGTTGATATTCGATTGACGAATGTATTATGTTATTTGGCTTTTTGTGGTGTGATTCTGAATTGTAGAAATGTTGTTTTAAATAAATAAATCTTTTTCTTTAATTAAAATTTGGAAAGTTTGTATGAAAAATGTTTTTGACACTTAGATTAATTATTTAGGGTGTTAAATTGGAAAATTATTTTTATCGACAGTGATGCTGAGAATGAACCAACTGTTATCCTTGATTTAATTTAATAAAGGAGTGATCGCCCGGTATTTAGTTAGGCGGGGTGTCACATATTCTTCCTTTATTTGCCTTGGGGGTTGACCCACTATGTGTAAATGGCAGGTGTTGCAGCATGGATTTTGTCTGGATGTAGGTTAATCCTAGAGTATCCCTATAGATCCCTTTTTTATCTGGGGGAGAGGGTGCCTCGTTAGCATACGTGGGACGTCCCTATTCGAGTAATGTTTACTCCCCTAATAGCACAAGTCACACTGAGGTATTGGTTATAATGGACTGACATACGTTATTGGAAGGAGTACCTATTACTTATTTACCCGGGGACGACCTCAATTACAAGGGTTTTCTACGTAGGAGGGTGATGACGATGCCTGTCCCTGTGCTTAGGGAGGTTTTGTTGGCACGTGATGGGATAGTTCCAGTGGAGGAGGGGCTTGAGTCCAGGGTCAAAGAGTAAATGGATCTGGAAGGTGATCCAAGGGCCACAGATTAATATAGGGTGGATCCTGAGGGGGAGCAGGAGGTGGAAGTTTTACTTGGGGGGATGTCAGGACTCAAGGTTGGTTCTCGAGGTTCATCCATGGGAGGTGATTATGTGCCTATAGGGGACATAACGGGGGGTAATACGGATAGGAGGGACCCTAGGGGTTTAATAATATATTTCCTAGATGTGAAGATTGATTTAATTTGATCATCATGGGCAATGGGGTGGGTTTGAGGTTAGGCTCTCAGGTGAAGGGCCCATCTAGGCATGTTCCTGGGAGTTTTGAGACCCCTTATTTCCTACAATTTTTAGATTTTGAGGTGATAAGTCTAGCATCAGGCTCTAGGATTAGTAATTATTCTCACCCACATTCCCAGCACGAGAATGGATGACCTAGAGGTATAGCATATGTAGATGGATGCTGAGGATAGGGTGGTGAGGGCGGGGGAGGAGGGCCATGCCTAGGCGGAGGAGGATGTCGCAACTCATACTTTTACCCTAGAGGATAGATTGAGGGTGGAGGCTGAGGCTATGAGGAGGGGCTAGGAGGAAGGTGCGACCTAGGGGGTGTGATAGCTAGGAGGGTAACTTCCCATTTTACCGGATGGCATGGAGTCTTTTGAGCATGACATACCAGTTATGTTTCCTTACCCTTCGTCTACTATGGCCTCGAATCGCTTTGCTCCTAGATTTCGGGTGACTTTAGAAATGGAATGAATACTCCTTACTTTCTATGATTATTTTCCTTTTTTGCATTTTATTTCTTCTATGTCCTTTTTTATGCTGACTATTTCCTTAATTTGGTGTGTTTTTGGAGATGACAGTCTCAGAGTCCATCCCACAGAGAGTGATGACCCGTTGGTCCATGATATCCAAGGAGATAGTCGATTCAATACATGTCAATGCTTGTGGTTTAAAATATAAGTGTTATAAAGTGCATACCCGATCACCTAAATAGGGGTCCGGCTAAATGAGGTAAACATATATGGACAGTTTATATCACAGTGTATACATGGAGTCTTGACCCAAATTTTGTAGAGTTTCTTTACTTTTTTAGCGTGATCCAAATTTTTCTCAGGGGAGTGTCCCCTATGATATGGCGCCATTCAGTCGGGTAGAGCTTCATTTAGAAGTTTTGACTTTTTCAAGGCGCGTGCAGGGGATTGCCTCCGTTTCTCGGAGGAAGTAAATTTTTAAAAGTAAGAATTTCACTCCAAGGAAGAGACTTTTCGAAAATACAAACATCTCTCGGGGGAAAGGACTTTTTTAAGTATGAGCTTCTCTCAGGAGGAAGTGACTTTTTTAACATGGACCAACTGCAAGTGGTGTGTGATATGTGTAGGTGAGCATGCAGATATATACAAGTGTGAGAAGTATGGGTGTGTGCTAGTAAAGTCTAAGCATGAATAATCTAAGTGGTGTGTGGAGCATGTGAGTAAAAGTGAAGCTAAGTGTAAGTGTGTGAAATGAATAGGGAGAGTATATAAAAGTGTGTGAAGTGTAAAAGTGAGTGAAAAGTGATATATACATGAGGTAGATATATACAAAAAGTATATAGAAAAGAAAAGGGAACGTATAGGTAGGTTCATACGTACACATACAGAAAAGAATAACACCCATTAAGAAATATAGTCTAGTCCTCTTAAAAGTCTTCCCCCGCGGAGTCACCACTATAGCCATCCTTGGGGCTTGTCCATTTTTATCTTTCGGGGATCTCTTTAGTGCGTGAGGGATTGTGCCCTTTCTCGGGGTGATCGGTCGTCATCAATGTGCAATAATGTGTAGAGATAGAGTCGCCAACCTATTTTGGACAAAACAGGCAAAATAAATTCCGACGTCTTGAGCGAACGACATCAAGGACAATATTGATGCTTGCAAAACCAAGTTATTCTAAGGTTTGAGGACTAAGTTACGAGATGGGAAGGTGTTACACACCCACCCCTCCCTTTTGATCTCTAATGGGAAAATGTTAATCTTTTCCTTTTACACTTTGTGATGTGTGTTTGCATGTGTATAATATAGGTGGAGAATGGAATCGTTCAATTCATGCCATGTAAAAGGACAAAGTGAATTCATCCTTTGGAATGTTCCCAGAAATAATAATTCAAAATATAATGAACGTTTGTCGAATTATAAGTCACTATAGAATTGTGTATCAGACGAAACACAAGCATGTCAGAATATGAGATTCATAAAGGATACATACGTACGTACACACACACACACACACACACACACACATATATATATATATATACACACACACACAAACTAGGGTATGCCCGTGCCTTAAGGCACAATGATATTTGGGAAAGCTAACAAAATCACAACAAAATAACGGTCGACTCGACTTAATTTCAATACGAATAAGTCCAATTTTTAAAAAAATTAGACAAAGTTACCTTTATTTATAGGACTATGCACCTGATTAAGGTATAAAAAATACTTCAACAACCAAATAAATAATCACTCATGAACCTTGTTTAAACTATGTCACCTATTCAACAATATTCCATATCCATAAAATGCAAAACCTAACAATTTACATAAAAGTTCACCCGATATAAGCAGGAAATTAATATTGGCATATAACGTTCGGTTCAAAAGTGTACATTTGCACCATTTCAATTTACTAACAAAACGAACTTACATAAAGCAATGCATTAACTTCTACTCAGTTATGAAGATGGTAAAAAGAATCTTGTTTCACAATCGTCTAACAAACACCATAACTTTTTACAATCAAGCACATCCCACCTTTTATATGATCGAAAAGCAAAAAAAAAATGTTTTAGTACAATACATCAATGAAGATTATAAAGTTTAAAGTATGCAACATAATGTTAGGTACAAAATTTAAAGCATCTTAAAAATGGGTATTTATCGACATAAGATGCAAGTTGAGTTAGAATAACAAAACCACGGCATCTCGTGTAATTGGAATGATGATATAACCCTTTGGTGTGTCATTCCGTACTTACTAAAATTCTGCTCATCTTCCCTTTTCACCTTAAAGAGGTTGAAACTTGTATTCTTCCCATAAAACCTTTCAAGTAAGAAAAAATAATCATTTTTAACCGAAGAATATTAAAAGGTGCAAAATAATTGATGAAATTTACACCAATAGATATATTGAGTTCGCCTAATATCCAAGGATTATCTTAATAAATCAATCCAAAAATCATAATTTACCCCAAGTGTACCTATCCATACAGCACGCCCCAAGCAACAAAGCAACACTATCTTGGCCCAACCAAAAGCACAAACATAAACACTCATAAAATACTGAAATCACAACCCAACACCACACAAAAAGCCCAAAATAAACACTAATTATGTGCCCAGTTAAACCTATCTCTACGAAAATATAACAGAGTCTCAAGTCTTATATACATTTAAAAAAATAAAGAAATAAAATTAAACTTGATTGAAGTATAACAACATTTACTTTTTAAAGTAAAATCATCCAAATAAAATTAGAACTCAATTATAAATTCTACAAAATAGAACATGTGATCGCCTTGGGAAAAACCCAATGCATAACCTTCCTCTTGAAAATTTTATCCATGTACTTTAATCATTAAAGGACAATACAATATATTTTTCATTATATCATTGTCGAATAAATATCAGTGTTGTAAGAAAAGGCTTAACAAAATACTGTTGTTCACATTACCCATGCATAAATCAACTGTTAAGTCCTCAACTGGAAGAGTTAAAAAGGTGAGAATAAGTGGTTATATAACATAAAAATTATTTCCTATTATTTGTTTCTTTCTTTTAAGTGATTATCTGAATATAAACCCATATAAGCTAAACATGGTAATCTAACAAAATTTTAATATTTATTTTCAATAAACAAAATTGAATAAATCTATCTCGTAATGAATATTATATCTCTGTGTGTATCAAACCTTGGATTATAAATTTAATAATGTTAAATCACAATAATGCTAAATCTACCAAAAGAACGCACATAAAGTTAACATAGAGGAGTCATTTATAACTACTCAACATATAGGATACACCTAAAGGCAATACATCAACTTGTATCATATTCCATTTGAGGCTTGCCTCATGTGTGATTTTTAAGTTCTGTAACAAAGCATATGAGTTGCAAGAAATTACCATCACACATCAGAAATTATTTTGTCCCAATACTGTAAATGATGTCCAAATTAGACTTTCAGCAACCTGCCCACATAAAGCTAATATAAATGACCAACGTTCTAAATTCATCCCCAATAAAACATATACAGTTCCACCAAGAATCATATTGTGGAGCATTTTAAACCTCTCTACTCTCAGTATCATACTTAACTGAACAATGGGTTGATTGAGTCCATCAAACCCACTTTAGTCGATATTGATAAAAAAAAACATGTTCACTACCAGTCCCCATGATACTGAAATTGAAAAGGCCATTTTTGCTTTGAGCCCCCACTATGCTCCTGGTCCTGATAATTTTCCAGGCCTATTTTATCATAAATGTTGGAATATCATTAAGTGTGATGGATCGTTGATTATGTTTTGGGAAGGTGTGTCCGATTTATCTCTTCTTCTTCTTAATCTTCAAGATTCCCTTAAATTTTATGTTGTTGGATATGTTCTGCATATTTTGATGATTGTATATGATCAAATTTTCCTTTTTATTGAATGTGATGGTTAAATATAAGTGTATGTGCATCTATGGGACCGTAGAGATAATGGATGTACCTACACATGATACACATGACCAAGAATTTTCTCTGAAGTATGATATTCCAATGCGTCAAGCCTGCCCAACTTCTGCAGTAATCGTGACAGTGCAATTTCAAACCTAATGAGGCAACTCTTAAATGACAGTAGACATTTTGTGATGTCCGAGCAAGTGAGGAGATCGAGCATTGTCTACATGATGGTTCAATGCCGGAGCTTTAAAGTGATATTTCTACATAGGCCCTCCAATAAATATATTGCATACTGTTGTGATTGCATACCGCTTCATCCCAGTAGTAGAGAAAATTTGAAAGAGATGTAGTTCCTGTATAAGATAGTACAAATTACATACCGATTACCTCGCGTGGATGGAGCAGAGCTGAGAGAAGGTGAGAAGAAACATTAAATTGCCTAATGAGCAACAAAAAATAGAGTAGTTCAAATATTCCAAGACACTTCAAAAAAATGTGCTACTACCTTTGTTTCATAATGAGCAACAAAAATAGAGTTGTTGGGCATTAATCCTGGAAGACTAAGCCTTATATCCAGGATAGGACCCGAACCCATATCAAGTTTACATAACCCTATCATTCCTAAAGTTGGTTCGATCGGCCGACTTCAAATAACTATTAAGGTTCAACCAATCAACTGCAAAAACCTATCAAAATCACCTTCAACTTAACATCTTCCATGTATATGCCTACAAATTTCTCAACTTCTTGTTGTGTAATTAAAGAGACACCGTGAAAGTAAAGTTAGAGGAACTAATTAATAAGCATGAAAGTATTTAATGAACATGAAAATATTTAATGAATATTATAGAATCCAAAAGAAAATTACCCGTGGTATGTAGCAGCGTGGGAGGCAGTAGGAAGGGAGGCAGCTGTGTGGGAGAGTTTGTGAGGGGGAAATTTTGGACTCAAGGGCATCCGTAACATGGAAGAGTTGATGCAGAGTAATATTATAGGCAAACAGGATGACAAAAAGTTCAAGATCCGATTTCAAAACACGACATTGAGTCAAAATAGGATGCAACATATCAAGGTTCGTCTTAGATTTCTCAATCCCCTGAACATATGCAACACACATTATAAATTCTTAACACTTGAATAATAACTTCAAAATACTTGCATCGTGAGCAGTCCTATAGAAAAAGTAGAAAGCAATGCTCGTAATGTTAGAAAAATTATAAATCAATAAACTATATACAACATATAACATAAACTCCACCAATTGAATCCCGCAAAGCAAAAGAAAGAAAAAACAATCTGATTAATAGAGGGTTTTAGTATTATAGTCTAATAGAGGGTTTCAGCTGATTAAAAACATCAAATTCTTCACTGGATTGATCCTTGTAGGTAATAGATTTTTGGTCCTAAATAGTCTGATCAGTTTTGGAATTTATGTTTTATGCAATCAGACCTCTTTCCAAACCTTTTTTTTTATTCAAATGGGAAGGATACATGTTTGGACCGCACCTTAGAATATGTATTAAGCCTGATAAACCCACTCATAAAAAATTACCTACCATCTATAAATAGTAGTGTGACTGGTTATAAAGAGAACTTTATTTCCAAACTTCTACAGAACTTTTTAAGATTGAAAACCTCTCCGTCAAAACTTAAATGTCAGCCTCTTATATGGTTTGATTAAATCCAACTTTGAGATATATTCAAGCAATTGAATAATGCTAAATAACAAGAATAATGCTGAACAAAATTAATTTCAAGACGTGATGACTTCATAATTTCACCATTTCTGCATCCTTATGTTTTTGTTATGGTTTGCATTTCTTAAAAAATCATTTACTCACTCAATTTTCCATTTCTTATTCTTAAATCAGGACAATAGAAATTGGATCTGACAGATTCAAGATTCTTGATGTTCTGTTCAATCCATCTTTGGTTCAGGTCAGCGGCTCTTATAATCTGGATTGCTTGTGTTCTATGTTGAGTATGTACTGATATCCATTGATTCTGTTGACTTGAGACTTTAATTTAATGATATGAATGAGGTTTATGCCAATCATTACAGTATGCAGTTATTTATATTTTAAATTTTTGTTTATCCTTCAATTATATATATATATATATATATATATGTACACACCTTTTGGAGTCGTATCACAAATCTTCCCACCTGAGCTTTTGTCTCATAACTTTCTTCCTGTTAGCTTGCTTCTTTGATCTGTGGCTGACTTTGAGATATTGATAATGTTGAAAATGGTATGATAGATAACTCATTTGCATCCGTAGCAGAAGCTGATGCAACAGAAATCCATTTTAGATGTTAACTCTGCAGATGTAGACCCATAAGAAAAATTAAAGAAGCAGTAAAATGAAAGGACAATATAACTCATTAGAATAATCAAAGAACAATATAATTAATTAACCTATAATTTGTCAAGAGTGAAAACCACAACCACGCAAGGTAGAACCCATGGGGCGATGCTCTCACCCAAAATGACAGTAACTCCTAGTAGTATATTGGTGATAGCCTTCAGTGAGGAGTCATGTGGCTCTCCATTTTTAGGTTGAAATGAAATGGACACGCCCCGACCCGATTAGGACTTTGAGTTGGTCTTGCAATTTGAGTTGGTCTTGGACTTTGAGTTGGTCTTTGACCCAACCTCCTAGTAGTATCGAGAATGTCTTGGGACTTTGAGTTTATCTTGGACCCAACCTCCTCCACTCGATTTGAAGATGTCGATGGGGCTTTCGCTTGGAAGAAATAGATGGATTTCTGGCTCGGGGACCTTGGTTTGAACCGATCAAACCTTGTGTTTGGGTGAGGACTCGGCATTAGTGGTGGTTGATGTTTCTTCGATCTCTTCTTCTATTGGCCGCTTATTCTCTTTATCCATTTTACTATGACTTTATTACTTTTTATTGAACCAGGTTGATTTTCCCATTCATACTTCGGATTTAAGAAGCCTAATTATCCCATTCATACTTCATACGTCACACATGTACGACCATAAGTTCAGGTTGCATCCTGTTAGATAAAAATACATAATTTATGTCCTCTCGAGATAACGCCTAATAACACCTAACAACATTTCTGCTAGCATTTCTATATTTAACCTGCACAACAACATTCTTAGGTACACACGCCACTACTCGTGGGTTCTCTCTCACACACACTGCTACACATGACCTGCACAACAACATTTTTCTCTTATAATGGATGATAAAACAAATCGAAAAAACACATATAACACGCTATGAATTGAATATTGAATTTTAAATGAGCATGAATAAACATAATAGTAAATAAAAAGAGGATATATAATGTCAAAATCAAATATAAATAATTGAGTAGGTTTACCTGAAATAGAGATAAAGAGGTTTGAAGGAGGGTACCTGTAGCACAAAAAATACACTAAACTTTTACCCTGAGAGTGTGTTAGGGAAATGAAGCACTTAAGAAATTTAACCAACCATGGATAGTTTATATATCATAGAACATACAAACATACAAACATACAAACATAGAAACATACAAACTAAACAACCAAAAATTGAACTCAATCATATAGAAACATGAACTAAGCAAATGGTTGTTTAAGGAATCATACAAAGGAAATTATTAACATTTTTTAGTCTTTAATGACCTTAATTCGACATATCACGCAGACGACGTGATTTTTCAATCATCATTCATAGAAATAAATATAAACAAAATTTAACTCACTTTGACATTTTGTCAAACACTCGAAGTGAAAAAGATCAAAGATCATCAAATTCATTTCACATAACAGAACATTGAATTCTAAGTATATACAAAGATCGTGAGTCTTTAGTACTAATTTTGCACCAACTCTTCCCAACAAAAAGTAATGAAAAGGGAAAGAAATACTTATATTGAAATAAAATTAATAATAAAAACTTTTGCACCCACTCTTCCAACTTTTCAATCATGGACTTTCAGTGTATCTATTAAGAATAAATTTTAGCTATGTGTTCATTTTCAATCATGAACTTTCGGTGTATCTATCAAGAATAAATTTTGGTGTATCCATTATTTTCCCATTTTGTAGCAGATAGCTACAAAATGAATGGATGTCCACGAATGGATAGATACACTAAAGAGCACATTTCGTAAAAGAACAAATGTGCTCGTATAAAATCAGAGGACTCATTCTCCTAAAAGAACAAATGTGCTCGTATAAAATAAAAACTTGAAACTTACAGTTCTTGTTTACCGCGATGTCAATAACTTAAAACTTGAAATCAAATGTTCACTTGTTTACCTATAATCAAGAATCAAGTAGAAAATCAATTAAAATCGCGTTTCAATAAAAAAAATATGAAAACCCAATTTGAAACCCCAATCGTCATCATCCACCACCACCGCAATCCATTCTTTTACGTAACTAAAAAAATAAGGATCGGTGAAACCCAAAGGAATGAACCCCAAAACAAACTGTGAAACCAAAATGAAACAAAAATTTACCGATGAGAGATGGGTGATGGCATTCGGTAGGTATGAGCGGGAGGGCTGTAACCGTGAGGGTGAGGAGGGTTGTTGTGACCTAATGTAGAGGGAGAGAGGGAGAGAGATAGAGATAGAGATAGAGAGAGAGAGAGAGAGAGAGAGAGAGAGAGAGAGAGAGAGAGAGAGAGAGAGAGAGAGAGAAGCGTGTATTGTAGAAGTGGGGGAAATGAGAAAGATGAGAGAGATTTTGGAGATGGCTACCAATTTACTCTTTTATCCTTGTTTTTGAATTTGAAAGAAAAGGGGCAACATATTAGAGTGTGTCAAAAGGGGGTAATCCAAAATTTTCAAGGGCAAAATAGGTAGTCCAGGAACTACTTCATCCTATGACATCATAGTTGTATATTATGACATACATAATTTTTTTACTTTATATATATATATATATATATATATATATATATATATATATATATATATAATATTCAAGAAACATATAAACGCGCATAAAAGAGGACTTGAATCTCGAGATTGGACCAAAAAGACTACGTAGCCCAAGGGGCATCAAATTCTACGTAGTTCTAAGGTAACATAGGGTCGGGTTTAACCCATAAATCCAAACGGGGTGTTTCTCTTATGTATGTGTATAGAGAGAAAATGAATTTTTTTAGAGTGAGAGTGTGAAATGTAAATCCCACTTTTGGTAAACCCTTTGTTTCTTCTTTTTTGGTATGTGCAAATCCTATTAATAAAGTTTTTAGATTAATGTATGTCATGTAGTGAAATAAAATGCTAAAGTAGAAATAAAGAAACTATTACTAAAATTAGAGAAAATGATGGAGAATTGGACCTCCTTATAAATGCTTGAGGTTGATCATGAGTGTAGATATAATTACCTTTCATTGGGATGAAAGTGGTATGAAGAAATGGGGGAATTTACTAGAGAAAATAAGAAAGTGGTGGAATGGAATGTGGGAAATGGGCTTTTTAGGAACGGAACAACTCTGAATCCGAGAGAATGTTCCCTGAATTGATAAGAGGGATGTTTAGGGTTGCTTTTCAAATTGAGGTCATGGCCTCTATAAATAAGGATAAGGAGGGTGATGATCAGCATGGTCCCAGACTGGCCTACCAGCATATCACCTCAGGCACACTGCCGATAGGCAGGGTCCTGAGGGTTCCATTCTGTTGGGATAGGTTTTTCAAAAAATTGATCATAAAATGCAATCTGTAATTCAATTTTTCTGCTTGGGCCGGGCCATTTTAAAGGGTATTGAGAGCCCTTCAAGAATCCATTGAGACATTCCCGAGTTCAAGAGTTGATCGAGGTCAAACGAGACCCGAAAGCGCCCGTTGGTCAATGGACAAGATGTTTTAAGAGAAAAATGGATCGTCCATCCGTACCATGCTTGGGTATGTGATCGAGCGGAGAGGAAAAATGATTCGAATGTATTTTTGAAGGAAAGAGGGTGAATGTTTTTGGTATTTTGGAAGGATGAGACAAAATGTTTTTGGCATTTTGGGTTTTAAAAAGAGAGGGAAAAAGGAGAAGAATGTCAACATATTTATTATTATTAGTATTATTAGGTTTTCAATTGTATTAGGTTTTGCCTAAATGTAGAAAAAATGCCGAACAGGAACCGAGCCTAGAAAAATAAGGCTTGAAAATATATAATACATAGTTTGACTTGTTTTTAGGCTCACGGACGTGGTTCCATTTTGAAAGAAGGAAAAATAGCACGAAAATTCGGGCCATTCGGAATTTTGACAGAGTTTCATATGATAATCGGCAAACTAAATATAAGTTCCCTAAGTTTGATTCCAACACGAGGTTTATGCCATTGTTAGGTTTCTGGAAGGGTTCCCCTATTTGGCATGACTTCCACGGTATACCTCTTGCTTATAAGGACAAGCATCCATCACTACGTGTGGACAATCCATTTGATATACCTTAGTGTACGTGAATTTCTTCACTATATACCTCATGTGATAGTGCATGTAAGAGTGAATTCGATATACTCGACGTACGTGAACGACTTCCCTACCATCGTGAGTTCGGTCAAGCTGTATGATGCGAGGGGAACCATTCGATATATGTTGAAGGTACGAGACCAATAGAATGTGAGAGTTATATCACTTAGGCTAACTGTGCCCCATAGGACCAGCACCCATCATAAAGTGACCCCCTAGTATGGGACAAAATTTTGGTTAATATTGTCATGCTCTTGGTGATGTAGTTTGAAATAATGCACGAGTTTTAATTAGTATATTATGGAAAGAGAGTATATTTTTTATTTGCATGACGAGTAAATGGAGTACTACACTAATGGGGGAGCATATATCATGAAAAGTAAATCTTGCATGAAGCATTGAGACTATACTACACATGGTGATGGGGACATATACATGTGGGTGAGTGACTACGCACGGTGATGGGGACATATACATGTGGGTGAGTGACATGTGAATATTTACAAGTGAGTATGTGTGGTAGTGAGTGATACATCACGAATATTGCATATTTGTGCCCTTTTATCTTTATGCATTCTAGAACTTTTATGTTCTTAATGCCTATATTTATGCTCGTTGACCAGACAACCTCGGATTTGGACATATATATGTTTTTCAAGGGTTAATTGTGCTTTTGTAGGTATTGGAATGCTAAAACTGAGGTTCGATTGCATTCCGGAGAAGTTCTATCATTCAATGCTACTTCAAGAGAAATTTGGTCTTTTAAACACACTATTTTTTATGGAATGAAGTTACGAACATGTAGATCATCAAATTATCTTTCTGTGGCCACTGACCGTGCGTCATTCTGACTCCATATGTGGAAGTTATGCCCATTTCCGTAAGGTTTCGGTATTTTCTTCGACTTCAAGGGCATTTTGGTAATTATGTACTGCATAATTTAGAGGGTTTCAAAATAGAATCATGTATATAATTGAATTAGCTTCGCGTTGGTTCTGACCACGACTCATTTTTATTCCGTATGAGGAAGTGATAGCCGTTTCCGTGCAACACATCAAAATTGGTTCAAAGAGGAAAAATGGGTTGTCTCCAGCCTAAGGCAAATCTCAAAACCGCGGTTGACCGGTCCCAAACATGAGGTCGACCGGGACCATCAAATATGGACAAAAATTTCCTTATTTTGAGTTTTTTGGCTTGGTTTTGTTGGGGGATTATTTTGGGGCATTGATAGAATGTTATAGGCTTTTATTAGGGAGATATTTTTCATTTTAGAGAGTTTAGATTAGGTTTTTGAGAGCTTCTCTCTCCTAGATTTTCCTTCCTATTTTGGGTTTGTAAGTTTACTATTCATTCTTCTTCTTCTTCTTCATTAATGTAAGTTCCATTATTGTTCTTAAGCTTTGCAACCTAGATTTCCATACCTTCCATTTATTTATTGCTTAGATAAATTATAGTGTAATTTAATCAGGTGCTTTAATTATTGTTGTTTATCATGCTTAGTGGCTAATTTAGTTTAGGTTGTCTCGGATTGAACTCACCTCGAGTTGATTTGGTTTCTTTGCTTTGGTGATGGTGTTTACGGGTCTATTTTGGGTGCATTGTCCTAGTTATTGTGCCTAGGAGATTTTACGGGGCATATCATGTATGCTCCGTGCTTACGACATTACGTGCGTAATTTTTGTGGTATTTGTTGACGCCGAAATCTTATAGACTTTTATGCAAATTTAGGGGTGTGACAACTCTTGATTTAATTAACTGTCGAAATGAGACGCATTCATAATAACTCGTCAACCCATGTAACCATTTTATACTAATTAACTCGGGTGAGGGATATTCGACGAAACCTATAGTTTTTACTCGCTTTCTTAATCAAGCTTTATTTTCCCTCGCCTAGATTAATATTTCCATTTTATGCATCTTTTCCCTTTTTGTGTATAATTATCCTTTACACTTTTATTTAGGAATATTAAACCTTATAAATTCGAGCAACTCATCTCTGTGGATTTTCGATACCCGACTTACCGCTATACTCACTTGTTGAGTGTAGTCATAATTTAGGTTTTTGTATAGTTCAGGTGAGCTGAATTCAAAACGACCGGCGCATAGGTGACTCTCGCATCGCGGCAAGACCCAGCCTATCAAAATGGTGCCGTTGTCGGGGACTAGTTTGTTTTAGACTTTATTTGATTTAGTATTTCATAGTATTTTCTTTCTATTAGTATTGTTTGCTAATATTTTGCAGGACTTCCACATTTGAGCACTTAGAAATGCTCGAATTTTTCTCGCGTGCACTTACTTTGTGGAATCCGCCACTTCGAGCCATTTTTGGGGTAAGCATGTCTTATTCCAATTCTTTCGGTAATCCTTGTTATAATTCTCAAAATTCTCGCAAACCTATGACTTTTGGTGAATACTTAGAATGCCAAAGTATAACAAAATCAAATATGACTTTGGGCGAGTATAACTAAAGTCAAAATCTAGGTTATTGGAATTTTGATGATGATGATAATGATTTTGGGCCTTTACCTCCTTATATTAGGAATTTTGAAACGAATTCGAATAGTTTTCAAAATTCCTATAATAATGAGTTTTCATTTAAGTCCGATGGTAATTTTCAAAGTTCCCATTTTCATGCATCCGGACTCGACCTATGACATTTCGGTGAGGGTTTGCGTATGTATGAAAATGAGAAAATTGAAAATCGTTATCGGGAAGAAAATCGTTTATGGGAACATGAATTGGATTTATTATTTGAGTCCGATGACGATTTTGCTTCCGAGACTTTTGAAGTCGTGGAATGTTTTGAACCAAACGAGGTACTTGTGCCTACTTTGGAACAAACCATTATTGACTTTGCCCATTTCATAATAGATATTGAACACGAGGATGAAAATGACGTAATATCTATTTTCAATGAAATGATTTCTTCTTTGGCCCCCAAAGAAGAACATTTCATTGAAAATGATATTATTTCATTAGAAACTCAATCTTCATGCAATGCTGATTCATATCATGAGTTTGAATTTCTTTCATCCACATTTTCATTTTCTATTATCACACCGTCAGAAGTACCCGATGATTCGGATTCAAACTTTAATGTTTTAAACCTTTTTGCCGATCAGGAGTACTTTCTCGAGTCGCCTTCCACGATCGCATTTGTGCCTTCGTGTGCTCCGCCTCCCATTCCAATTTCAAAATCATTGGGAGGATATTCGGCTTTTCTCGGTCCCCACATGTTTTTGTCACCCGTTCAATCCAAACCCCCCATCGTCCCTCTAAAACTTTTAATTGGCGATGGTTCCTTTCTTCCCCCTTACACATGCCTTCCGTTGTTAAAACGGAATTCATATTTTTCGAAAGGCATGCTTGTATGTGAGGATACACCGGTTATCCTCCAAAGTCAAATCGTTCTTATGGTGGACCCTTAGCTATTTATACTTCTAGTGTATAGTTAGTGTGAGGCCTAAATAGTTGGTTGTATATAGTTAGCTTTTTATTCTTTCTTTCTTTATTTTTTCTTTCCTTTTTAATTTAGTCTAGTGTAATTAGTTAACTTTTTGTTATTTGTTTTTGCTATTCTCGGTACTAACTTGTTTTGTAGATTCTTTGGACCTGTTCTTATAGGGATCGTTCCACTTTTGGGTAATATCGCTATTTTCCTCTCTTTGACCTGGTTCTTAATGTACATTGAGGACAATATCAGGTTTTAAGTTAGAGGGTGTGGGATATTCTATCCATTTCATTATTTAGTCCATGTTTTTACTCACATGTTAGTTACTTAGTATGCTTTTCTTAGAAAAATTCAAAAATTTCAAAAAGATTTTCTTTCTTTTTCCTCCTATATTGGGCATTTTGCCCGTGTTTTCGATGATAAATTTCAATAATTGCCCGATCCAATAGACTGCCCATTGATGCATGTTCTCGATTTTAGAAGTTATTAGACTTTAGTCTCACTTATTGATATTATGAATAACTTCATGAATTAAACTTTAATCCCATGAGCACATGCACTTTTATCGTTCGATTGATTTGGTTTAAGATTTTTATAACTCGGTAATCTTTTGTTGCATTGTATATACTTACACCGAGCAAGCTTTGTACCTTTCATTGTCTGTGAGTGTATATACTATTCTTTTCTCATTGAAAATATTGAATTCATCGGTAATCTCTCTATTCTTTCATTTGATCGTCCATTAATTGAGTTCATACTTTAAATGTGTTACTTGATCATGATTTTCATATATTGTTTTGATTCGAGAATTGCGTAAACTTTGTGAAATGATCATAGGCCCTCTTTATTATATCACCCATATTAGCCTTGACCTCACCCTTATATGTTTACCCTCGTTAACCCCTTTCAGCCTAAATATAGCCTTTCGTTTTATAACCCAAATTTCTATAACCAACTCCGCATTGGAGTTATAAGCCCATACATACACTTTCCATACCTTTGTTTGTAATGTTACTTGGGATTGAATGATGTTGTTGTGATGTCGGTTGCAATTTAGGCATATGAGAGTTTGATAAGTAAAGAAAAGAAAGATGTGAAAAAGTGAAGAAAAAAAGAAAGCAAAAAGTAAAACAAAACAAAAGAAAAAAGTGAGAAAAAGAATAAAAGAAAAGAAAGAGAAAGTTATAAATGTTGTATATAGTTCAATAAGCTTTGATTACTCTACCCGATGATATATCTAATGCCGTTTCGGAACTTATTTTCCAATTTTGATATTGCACGCATTTTCTCGAGTTTTCATCCCGAACACTTTGAATCCTTACATGCATTCCTTTCATTTCATACCCTAGCCATACCTGCATTATAACCCTATTAAAATCCTATGTGATCTTAAGTAGATGTAATTCAAAGGTTTAAATAGTTTTGATAATCTGTGAAAATACATTTCACCCCCTTTAATGAGCGGTATCCTTTCATTGAGATTACATTTTTCATTTTATATATAGTGTTCTTCACCTGTGATATGTGTGCGGCCTAGTTTCCATTTACATATACTCCTTATGCCCGCGTGTCCCATGTGTTAGCTTCCTGTTTCGAGTGAATTCACTTTATGAGTGTAATGCTCGTGAGGATTGAATATATGCTTGCTTTAATGTTTATCCGGTTTATATAAGTTTTTGCCAAATCACTTTTTGCATGTGCTCGTTCCCCTCCCACATTTTAAGGTTTCAATTCTATGAGGTTCATTCTATAATGTTAATGATTCTGACTTTTGTGTGAATTCATTCACTTTGCTAATAATGCATATGAAATATTTTCCGCTTTTGTTGGGCTTGTCGCATGTTGGTTTGGGCATATTTTGAGGAAACCATATGATGTTTGTGGGTATCATCCCTGAAAACCCTCACGAGATGACACTCGTCCACTAGGGTAACCTAGGGGTTTAATGGCTTATTGCATATGCTAAATGCAATCGTGTTCCCTACGAAAGTGGCAATTATATTTCGATGCAAATATACGTTTTTTATTTCCTATTGTGGACTAGTTTTGTTTGTTTCATCACTAGGGTCTAGTAATATCTAAGTTAGGGGGTGTGATACATCACGAATATTGCATATTTGCGCCCTTTATCTTTATGCATTCTAGCAGTTTTACGTTCTTAATGCCTATATTTATGCTCGTTAACCAGACAACCTCAGATTTGGACATATATATTTTGCAGGGGTTAATTGTGCTTTTGTAGGTATTGGAACGCTAAAAGTGAGGTTCGGTTGCATTCCGGAGAAGTTTCATCATCGAATGCTACTTCAAGGGCAATTTGGTCTTTTCAAACTCACTATTTTTTAGGGAATGAAGTTACCAACATGTAGATCATCAACTTATCTTTCCGTGGCCACTGACCGTGCGTCATTCTGACTCCGTATATGGAAGTTATGCCCATTTTCGTAAGGTTTCGGTATTTTCTTCTACTTCAAGGAAATTTTGGTAATTCCATACTTCATAATTTGGAGGGTTTCAAAACATAATCATGTAGATAATTGAATTATCTTCGCGTCAGTTCCTACCATGCCTCATTTTGATTCCGTATGAGGGAGTTATAGTCGTTTCCGTGCAATGCGTCAAAATTGGTTCAAAGAGGAAAAGTGGGCTGTCTCCAGCCCCAGGCAAATCTCAAAACCGCGGTCGACCAGTCCCAGACATGAGGTCGATCGGGCCCATCAAATATGGACAGAAATTGACTTATTTTGGGTTTTTTGGCTAGTTTTTGTTGGGTGTTTATTTTGGGGTATTAATAGAATGTTGTAGGCTTTTATTTGGGAGATATTTTTCATTTTAGAAAGTTTAGATTAGGTTTTTGAGAGCTTCCCTCTCCTAGATTTTCCTTCCAATTTTGGGTTTGTAAGTTTACTATTCCTTCTTCTTCTTCTTCTTCTTCTTCTTCTTCTTCTTCTTCTTCTTCTTCTTCTTCTTTAATGTAAGTTCCATTATTGTTCTTAAGCTTTGTAACCTATATTTCCATGATTTCCATTTATTTCTTGCTTAGATAAATTGTAGTATAATTTAATTAGGTGCTTTAATTGTTTTTGTTTATCATGTTTAGTGGCTAATTTAGTTTAGGTCGTCTTAGATTGAACTCACCCAGGGTTGATTTGGTTTCTTTGATTTGGTGATGGTGTTTACAGGTCTATTTTGGGTGTGTTGTCCTAGTTATTACGCCTAGGAGATTTGACGAGGCATATCATGTATGCTCCGTGCTTACGAACTTGCGTGCGTAATTTCTGGGCTATTTGTTGACGCCAAAATCTTATTAGACTTTTATGTAAATTTAAGGGTGTGACAACTTTTGATTTAATTAACTGTCGAAACGAGACGCATTCGTAATAACTCGTCAACCCATGTAACCATTTTATACTAATTAACCCGGGTGAGAGATATTCGACGCAACCTATAGTTTTTACTCACTTTCTTAATCTAGCTTTATTTTCCCTCGCCTAGATTAATATTTCCATTTTATGCATCTTTTCCCTTTTTGTGTATAATCATCTTTTACACTTTTATTTAGGAATATTAAACCTTATAAATTCTAAAAACTCGTCTCTGTGGATTTTCAATACCCGAATTACCGCTATACTCACTCGTTGAGTGTAGTCGTAATTTAGTTTTTTGTATAGTTCAGATGAGCCGAATTCAAAACGGTCGGTGCGTAGGTGACTCTCGCGTCGCGACAAGACCCAGTCTATCAGTGAGCCTATACAAGGATCAACTACAAGTGGTGTGTGGTATATGTAAGTGAGTATAGAGATATGTACAAGAGTGTGAAGTGTGGATGTGTGTTAGTGAAGCCTAGGCATGGATATTCCAAGTGGTGTGTGGAACATCTGAGTATAAGGGAAGCTAAGTGCAAGTGCGTGAAGTGAACAGGGAGAGAATATACAAGTGTGTGAAAAGTGATACATACATGAGAGGGGAGCATGATAGATATGAGGTAGATATACGCAAAAAAGTAAATAGAGGAGCAAAGGAAACATACAGGTAGGGCATGTGCACACATGTAGAAAAGAATAACACCCATGTAGAAATAGACTCTAGTTCTCTTAAAATACTTCCCCATTAGAGTCTTTGTCGTGGCCATCCTGGGGCCTCCCTTTCTGGATTCCCTCGGATGCACGCGTCGAGTTTGTTCCCTTTTTCGGGGCACTCGATCGTCGTCAATGTGGAGGATAATGTGTAGATAGAGTCACCAGCCTATTTTTCACAAAATAGGCCAAATACATGTTGTATTATTATATATGTGTTACTTACTATGTATATAAGTATATATATAGTTTGTAGATAGAGTCGCCAGCCTTTTATATGCTCATATGTATATAGTTTGTTTTTACACTCATGTGTTACTTACTATCTTATAAATGTTGTATTATTAGATATGTTGTATTATTAGATATGTGGTATTATTGGCTATCAATATAACAAACCCCATTTTTAAATATGAAGAATCAACTGTAAATTGGATCAAATCGAAGTCTTATGACATATCTTGAGGTATATAATAAGTTTTGGGGTAGAAAATATAATTTTATGAAACTTTAGGGACTAAGATAAAAATATAAAAAAGGGTCATTTTGTAAATAAAATATTTTTAAGGACCTCTAAAAATATTAAAAATATATAGTGTGAAATTACCAAAATACCCTTCATGTGTGAAATAACCCTTATACCCTTATCACCTTTCTACCACGTGCTGGTCACCTCCACCTTAGACATGTCGTCTTCAGAGAGAAAGTTAAAACACGTGTCATCATTTGGTGATATTAACACTGCAAGACCACTTCGAAATGAGGCACCTCGGCGTTAAATCACCATTGCAAAAAGGGTAGTCATTAGACACGTGTCAACACCGTAATACTTTTGGAATCCTATAAATAGGGCCTTAGGTTTCATTTGAAACTCACACCAATTCCTTGAGATTTTTAGTAAGAAAGAGTGATAGAAAGCTTGGGAAATATCTTAAGAAGGAGTTCTATAATTTCGAAGAAAGAATTCATTTAGTAGGTATGATTTTATTTAAATGTTATAATGCATTTTTGTAGTTTTAATTTCATATTTTATAGCTTTACTCAGTAGTTATGCTGGTAAACTACACTAAAGACTTCACTAATCAAAACTTAAAATTTGGAAACAATCTAAATTGATTTTATTTTCAAAATATGTCAATTTGTTTGAAAAATATATATACGCTTTTTAAAATGATTTTTGTAAGCAATTGCTCATTATTATGTAATCTCATTTAAGTAAATCCAAAGTGAGTCCCGGTGAAATTCTGTCTAGTTGAGATTGTATTTAAGTGATGCCTGTGTGACCCTCCATCTCTACTGGGAATAAATTCAGAAATGTTCTGTATAGATAAGATGGTATTTAAGTGGTGCCCCTGTGACCCTCCATCTCTACTGGGAACCGACTAATTAGGAAGAACTATGAATTGAATTCTTTAAATACGATTAATGAATATTAAAAATTGAGAAAATGGTTTAATAACCTTTTTCAGCAAGATATTTTAGGATTAAAACACAATATTTATAATTGGGCTTTATTTAGAATACGTAATTAAACATTTATTGTATTTATTAGATTAACGTGTGATCCAAGACTCAATATCTATATTTTCGAGCCTCTATTTTAGGTGAGTACTCTATGTCAGTCTTGCTCATTTCAGTTATATGATATTATGCAAACTATGTATTTTGTAAACTGCTTTATTTCTCAAAATGCATCTGATACCGATGATTGATTCATTGTGATATGTTTATATTTGTCCATATAGACATACCGATTGAAATGAGTACTGAAAATGAGATTGAATATTGTAAATGAGATTCGGTCTAAGGGACCTCTTTACTGACTGACCTTCCCAGCTGGGTTATCACTGGAGTGCTATAAATAAGGCATTGTGATGAACTAGTTCGATTGACCCTCAACTACCGAGGTATAATACGGTAAAAGAACACGGTATTATAGTGTACTTGGGCATTAAAATTATATGATTGAAAGAAAAAGATATCACATTTGATTTGTTGCATTCTTCTTATTCTGAGCTATCCAATTGTGATATATATTCTATCATTTCAAAATATATATCTATTTACTGCAAGTTCCTATCCATATATGTATATGCCTTCTCTTTTGACTTGAATAGGTATCTATTTTCTATAAACCTTGGAATATCGGGAGATTAAATCTTATTCAGCTTTTAGCTAACGTTGTATAAATAACGATTTTTCGGGAAATAATTAGACTGGAGGATGGATTGTAGAAGGACTATGTTGAAGATCTCGATTAAGAATCTCTTTTGTTGTACTTTTAATTATAACGTTTTTTTTAGGAGATAGAGCATGCTTGGCTCTTTAGTAATAAGTTTTTAATTTTGGCATAAGTTGTAATCCGTTCATACTTTAATATATATACAAAGTTCCCTTCTAGAAAGCTCTGATGACGTAATTCCATTTTTTTCAATAGTTTACGATTCATGACCATGTGAATGTATTTCCGTTGCATTTATTTTAAGAAATATTTTAAGTCCATAACATTGAATGCTTTGGTGGCATATCAAGACACTCATTCCCCACTACTATTGGGTTAGGGTCGTGACAGAGGTGGTATTAGAGCATAGGTTATGAACCTGTACACTATTGAACATAGGTTTCGAACAATATATATTTCATGTTTCCATACTTAGGAGATAGTATTAAATATCTGAATTATGTGATTACCCTCCCTATGTGTTATATTATTTATAATTGGACATTTATTTTTTAATCTTGATATAGTATAGTAGATCTTACGTTTTACCATGACTGTATAAAATGATCAAGGGAAGATCATCTATGGGAACTAGTGTTTTGAGTATTGAAGGACTGGAAGCTACATATAAGGCGATCGAAAGTCTAGCAAAGATGGTGGAGCATCAGGTAAATAATGGAGTACCAAGGAATACTAAACTAAGTAAATGTACTATTAAATAGTTCAAGAAGTTTATTCCTCCATCTTTTAAAGGTACTCCTAACCCCATTGAAGAAAAAAGTTGGGTGATACAAATAGAAAAGATACTCGATGTTCTTAAGTGTACTGATGAACAAAGAGTATCATTTGGAACGTTTATGTTAGAAGGTGAAGCCAAACATTGGTGGAGAATGAATAAGAGAATATACGAGGAAAGGAATAATCCCATAAGTTGGAATGATTTCCTAGTGATATTCTATGAGAAATACTTTCCTGAAACGGTACAAGACCAAAAAGCAGCCGACTTTATGCGCTTAGTTCAAGGAAATATGACAGTTAGTCAATGCGAGGAGAAATTTGCCGATTTATCCCGTTTTGCACATCATGTTGTGATAACTGGTGTTTTAAAGGTCAAGAAGTTTGAATGTGGTTTAAGGTTGAATATTCATAGTCGAATTTCCATTCTGAAGTTGACATCATTTACTAACGTGGTGACTAGAGCAACGATAGCTGAGAAGGACACTGAAGAATATAATCACATTAGAGAAGGTAAGAGGAAGTTTGGGGAACAAATAAGAAGGAACCCCGATAATAAACCCTTTAGGACTATACCCAATACAAGGCAACCTTTTGTGAACAAACCCTTTATGTTGATAGATTCCAATGATGTGGTAATATTCATAGAGGGCAACCATGTTATCTGGAAACAGCAAATTGCTTTGGGTGTGGCCAAAAGGGACATAAAATGAGAGATTTCCCTAACAAATGGAAGGCTCCAATAAAGACTTTTAATGACAATAAGTATCATTGTAGACAAGGTAGAATTTTTAATATTTCTGATGCAAAGGCTTCTAATGCAGTAGTGTTAGGTATACTTTCTATATGTGCACAACCTTTTCAAGTTTTAATAGATCCCGATTCTACCCATTCATTTGTGTCTTTATGATTTGTTGATCTCTTTCCTAATATTCCTGAACCCTTGAATCATAACATACACGTTTCTACTCCTTCTAGTGATTTATTGACGGGTACATTAGTATATAAATTTTGCCCTATAGATGTTAGTAGTCATAAACTATTTGTCGATTTGATAGTTTTAGACATAAGAGATTTTGAAGTCATTTTAGGGATGTATTGGTTAGCATCATATGATGCTAATGTAAATTGTTTTGAGAAGATAGTTACTTTCCAAATTCCTAACCAACCAAAATTCAGTTTTGAAGGAACTAACATCCTATCTCCCATGTGTATTATCTCTGTAATGCAAGCCTATAATATTTTTAAGAAAGGATGTCAAGCATTTCTTGCAAGTATTATTGATTTGCAAATGAAAGAGCCTAGTTTAGAAGAGATCCCTATAGCTAAATATTTTCCAGATTTTTTTTCGGATGATTTATCCAATCTACCTCCTAGTAGAGAATGGAGTTTACGATTAACCTTATTCCTGGAGTTATACCAACCTCAAAATCACCTTATCCCATGTCACCTTTAGAATTAAGGGAATTAAAAGTTAAATTACAAGATTTGTTAGACAAGGGTTTTATTAGACCAAGTATATCCCCTTGGGATGCTCCAGCGTTATTTGTTAAAAAGAAGGATGGGACGATGAGGTTATGTGTAAATTATCATGAACTAAACAAGGTAACCATTAAGAATAAATACCCTTACCTCGTATAGATGATTTTTTTTATCAACTACAAGGTGCTCAAGTATTTTCTAAGATTGACCTTAGGTCAGGCTATCACCAACTGAAAATTAAGGAAGATGATATTTCAAAATCAGATTTCCATACTAGATATGGTCACTATGAATTTCTTACGATGCCATTTGGACTTACTAATGCACCAGCTATTTTTATGGATATGAACAGAGTATTTAGGAAATATTTGGATCAATGTGTGGTTTTTTTCATTGATGACATCCTTATTTATTCCAAGAGTATTGAAGAACACGAGAAGCATTTAGAGATAGTATTACAAATCCTTAGGAAGGAGAAATTATATGTCAAATTAAAGAAGTGTGATTTTTGGTTGCCTAGTATTTCTTTTCTAGGACATGTCATTTCTAAGGAGGGATTGTCAGTTGACCCTTAAAATATCGAGGCTATACTAGATTGGCGTAGACCAACTAATGTAATAGAGATTCGTAGTTTCCTTGAATTAGCAGGTTATTATCGGAGATTTGTTGAAGAATTTTCTAGCATTGCCAAACCTCTATCCAGGTTAACACAAAAGAAGGTAAAGTATGAATGGTCTGAGGAAGTTGAGAATAGTTTTTAAGAACTTAAGAATCGATTAGTAACTGCCCCAATTTTGACTATTCCTTCAGGGACAGGAGGATTGGTGATTTATAGTGGTGCTTCAAAAAATGGTTTGGGATGTGTGCTAATGCAAAATGGAAAAGTAGTAGCTTATGCCTCGAGACAATTAAAACCACGTGAATAGAATTATCCAACCCATGACTTAGAATTAGCTGTTGTATTTTTTGCTCTTAAGATTTGGAGACACTATTTATATGGTGAGACTTGTGAAATTTATACCGATCATAAGAGTTTTAAATATATATTTACTCAGAAAGAATTGAACATGAGACAAAGGAGGTGGTTAGAATTGATGAAGGATTATGATTGAAATATTCATTATCACCCAGGGAAAGAAAATGTAGTAGCTGATGCTTTAAGTAGGAAGTCTACAACAAATTTAGCATGTCTCATTACAAATTAGGAACCTTTGTTAAGGGATTTGAGAAGTATGGAAATAGATGTACATATTTATAGCAAAGGAGCAATAATCACAACCTTACAAGTACAACCCACGTTGATGGAAAGGATCAAAATTACACAAGTAAATGACCCACAACTGAAGAAGATCAGAGAAGAGGTTATTGAAGGGAAGAGAATTGAATTTGTGATACGGGATGATATATTAAAGTTCGGAAATAGAGTGTGTGCTCCACGTGATGCCCAACTAAAGAGGCAAATTTTAGAGGGAACTCATTGCTCGAGATTTACGTTTTATCCTAAAAATACCAAGATGTATAGAGATCTTCGAGAAGTGTTTTGGTGGAACAATATAAAAAGGGCAATAGAAAAATTTGTATCTCACTGTTTGGTTTGTCAACAAGTAAAAGCTGAACATCAGAAACCATCAGGATTATTACAACCTCTACCTATCCCTGAATGGAAATGGGAGCATATTACCATGGATTTTGTGACAGGTATACCAAGGAGTTCAAATGGTAATGATTCTGTTTGGGTAATTATTGATAGGTTAACTAAATTTTCTCATTTTCTTGTCATTAAGATTACCCATTCATTAGAAAAGTTAGCCAAGTTGTATGTGCGGGAAATTATTAGGCTTCATGGGACCCCAATTTCAATTGTTTCTGATTGTGACCCTAGATTCATTTCTCACTTTTGGAAAAGCCTACAAGCATCCATGTGAATAAAATTGTATTTCATCACCTCTTTTCATCCTCAAATAGATAGACCATCTGACATAACCATTTAAACATTAGAGGATATGCTTAGGGCCTGTGTACTTGATTTGAAGGGGAATTGGGATGATCATTTACCATTAGTGGATTTTGCCTATAATAATAGTCATCAAGAAAGTATTCAAATGGCTCCATATGAAGCACTATATGGTAGAAGGTGTCATTCTCCCGCATGTTGGGTAGAATTTGGAGAAAGAAAATTGTTGGGACCAGAATTGGTTCAGATCACAACAGAGAAAGTAAAATTGATACAAGACCGACTTCGAATCGCTCAAAACCATCAAAAGAGTTATTTTGACAATCGACACCGACAGTTAGAATTCCAAAAATAAGATTATGTGTTCTCGCAAGTATCGCCTTCAAAGGGAGTAATACAATTCGGGAAGAAAGGGAAGTTGAGCCCAAGATACATAGTCCCTTTTGAAATCCTTGAAAAGATAGAAGCTATTGTGTATAGAATAGCCTTACCACCCGAACTCTCTAGTGTACATAATGTGTTTCACATATAAATGATAAAGAAATATGTCCCAGATCCAACACATATCTTAAGTCACGAACCTATTCAAGTTAGAGAAGATTTGTTATACATTGAGCATCCGGTAGAAATTTTGGACCATAAAGATCAAATAATACAGACCAAGATAATTCCACTGGTAAAAGTATTATGGAAAAATCATTCAGTTGAAGAAGCAACGAGGGAGCGGGAAGATGAAATAGAGGAGAGATATCCATACTTGTTTGTAAATTAATATGAGTCAAGTTAGGGGACCAAACTTTTTATATGGAGGGTAGGATGTAATGACCCCACTTTTATATGCTCATATGTATATAGTTTGTTTTTACACTCATGTGTTACTTACTATCTTATAAATGGTGTATTATTGGATATGTGGTATTATTGGCTATCAATATAACAAACCCCATTTTTAAATATGAATAATCAACTGTAAATTGGATCAAATCGAAGTCTTATGACATATCTTGGGGTATATAATAAGTTTTGGGGTAGAAAATATAATTTTATGAAACTTTACGGACTAAAATAAAAATATAAAAGGGCCATTTTGTAAATAAAATGTTTTCAAGGACCTCTAAAAAAATTGAAAATATATAGTGTGAAATTATCAAAATACCCTTCATGTGTGAAATGACCCTTATACCCTTATCACATTTCCACCACGTGCTGGTCACCTCCACCTTACAAATGTCGTCTTCAGAGAGAAATTTAAAACACATGTCATCATTTGATGAAATTAACACTGCAAGTCCACTCCGAAACGTGACACCTCGGCGTTGAATCATCATTGCAAAAAGGCTAGTCATTAGACACGTGTTAACACCGTAATACTTTTGGAAACCTATAAATAGCGCCTTAGGGTTCATTTGAAACTCACACCAATTCCTTGAGAATTATAGTAAGAAAGAGTGATAGAAAGATTGGGAAACATCTTAAGAAGGAGTTCTATAATTTCGAAGAAGGAATTCATTTCGTAGGTATGATTTTATTTAAATGTTATAATGCATTTTTGTAGTTTGGATTTCGTATTTTATAGCTTTACTTAGTAGTTATGCTGGTAAAATACACTAAAGAATTCACTAATTAAAACTTAAAATTTGGAAACAATCTAAATTGATTTTATTTTTAAAATATGTCAACTTGTTGAAAAATATATATACGGTTTTTAAAATGATTTTTGTAAGCAATTGCTTGTTATTATGGAATCTCATTTAAGTAAATTCAAAGTCAGTCCTAGTGAAATTCTCTCTAGTTGAGATGGTATTTAAGCGGTGCCCCTGGGACCCTCCATCTCAACTGGGAATAAATCCGAAAATGTTATGTCCAGATGAGATGGTATTTAATTTGTTCCCCTGTGGCCCTCCATCTCTACTGGTAACCGACTGATTAGGAAAAACTATGAATTGAATTCTTTAAATTCGATGAATGAATATTAAAAATTGAGAAAATGGTTTTAGTAACCTTTTTTAGCAAGATATTTTAGGATTAAAACACAATATTTAGAATTGGGCTTTATTTAGAATACGTAATTAAACCTTTATCGTATATATTAGATTAACGTGTGATCCAAGACTCAATATCTATATTTTCGAGCCACTATTTTAGGTGAGTACTCTATGTCATTTCTTGCACATTTCAATTATATGATATTATGCAAACTATGTATTTTGTGAACTGATTTTATTCTCAAAATGCATCTGATACCGATGATTGATTCATTGTGATATATGTTTATATTTGCCATATTGACATACCGATTGAAATGAGTATTGAAAATGAGATTGAATATTGTAAATGAGATTCGGCCTAAGGGACCTCTTTACTGACTGACCTTCCCAGCTAGGTTATCACTGGAGTGCTATAAATAAGGCATTGTGATGAACTAGTTCGATTGACCCTCAAATACCGAGGTATGATACGGTAAAAGAACACGGTATTATAGTGTACTTGGGCATTAAAATGATATGATTGAAAGAAAAAGATATCATATTTGATTTGTTGCATTCTTCTTATTCTGAGCTATCCAATTGTGATATATATACTATCATTTCAAAATATATATCTATTTACTGCAAGTTCCTATCCATGTATGTATATGCGTTCTCTTTTGACTTGAATAGGTATTTATTTTCTGTAAACCTTGGAATGTGGGGAGATTAAATCTTATTTAGCTTTTAGCTGACGTTGTATAAATAACGATTTTTCAGGAAATAATTAGACGGGATGATGGAGTGTAGAAGGACTATGCTGAAGATCTAGTTTAAGGATCTCTTTTGTTATAATTTTAAATATAACGTTTATTTTTAGGAGATAGAGTCTTTAGTAACAAGTTTTTAATTTTTGCATAAGTTGTAATCCGTTCATACTTTAATATATGTGAAGTTCCCTTTTAGAAATCTCTGATGACGTAATTCCATTTTTTTCAATAGTTTACGATTCATGCCCATGTGAATTTATTTCCGTTGCATTTATTTTAAGAAATATTTTAAAGCCATAACATTGAATGCCTTGGTGTCATGTCTAGACGCTCATTCCCCACTACTATTGGGTTGGGGTCGTGACAACTGATGCTTGAGAAACTCGAGATAATGACATCAAGGATAGTACTGATGCTTGAAAAACCAATTAGTTCAAAGATTCGGGGACTAAGTTACGGAATGGGAAGGTGTTAGGAACCCATCCCACAATTTTTGTCACTTATGGGCATGTGTTAATCTGCTCTTGTTAGACTCCGTGAAATGTGTGGTCGTGTGCATAATATTAGTTAAGAATGGAATTATTCAACACGCGTCATGGAAAAGGAAACAGTGAATTCATCCTTAGGAGTGTTCCCAAAGATAATAATTTAAAATATAATATGGGTGCTTGCCGAATTGCATGTCGCTATGGAAGATAGAATCAGACGAAACACAGACATGTAAGAATATGAACTCATAAAGAATATATATGAGGGAAATATTATAAACATGCATAAAGGAGGCCTCAAAACTCAAGATTAACCCAAGATGACTACGTAGACCATGGGGCATCAAAGTCCACGTTGTTCGAAGATATCATAGGGTGGGGTTCAATCCATAAATCCAAATGATGGATTTCTCTTGTGTGCATGTGTAGAGAGAAATGTGCTTTAAGAGTGAAAATTTGAGGTGAAGATATTTCTTTTGGAATTTATATATAAACCCACTTTTTTTTGTTTTTTTTTATGAAATTAGAGTATGTGCAAATACTACTAATAAAGTTTTGGGATTAATGTATGCGATGTAATGAAATAAAATGTTAAAGTAAAAGTAAAGAGAATAATACTAAAATCAGATAATTAAAGAAAATGATGGAGAATTGGACCTCTTTATGAACGCTTAATTTTGATCTTGGATATAGATATTCTGATCTTGTAGTAGTATGAATGTAGTATGGAGAGGTTGGGGGAATTTACCAAGTGAGGTAGTAAAATGATGGAAGGGAATTGTGGGAAACTGGGTTTTTTAAGAAAGGTAATAACATTGAATACGAGAGAATGTTCAGTGATATTTTTCAAAATGCCGTCATGGCCTCTATTTATAGGGCCATGGGGACTTTCAATTAGCAGGGGTCTAGTCCTTCCTACGAATATAGTACCTCAGGAACACTGTTGATATACAGGGTCCCTGCGGTGCCATTTGGCAGTCCGTAATAGGTTTTTTGAAAAAATGGTCATAAAACAAAAATCCTAAGTAGAAATCATGCACGGGGTGGACCATTACAAAGGTTATTCAGAACCCTTCAAGAATCCATTGAGCCACTCCCAGGTACACTAGTTGACCAATGTTAAACGGGGCTCGAAAGAGCTCATTAGTCACTAGACATGAAGTTTTCGAAGGAATGTCAATCATTCATCCGGACCGTAAGGAAAATTGGTGCATAGGATGAACCATTGGAAAGGGTATTCAAAGACTTTCGAGATTTCATTCAATTTAATTTGGTTTGGAGAGTTGACCGAGCTCAAACGGGTGCTGAAAGCACCCAATGAGCCTTCAGCGTAAAATGGGTTGCTCATTCATATCGTAAGGTCAATTTGCACACGAGGAAGATCGTTGGAAATGGGATTCAAGTACCTTTTAAGGTTCATTAAGCTTCACTCAATATGGAGAGTTGACTAGAGTCAAAAGGGCTTAAGATCTCCCGGTGGCCTTTAGATCATTTTTCGAAGTAAAATAGATCGTTCATCCGAATCGTAAGGCCAATTCGCACATAGGGCAGACCTTTAAAAACAGGATTCAAAGAACTTCAAAGATTCATTGATCTTTTAGTTAAGCTGGAGAGTTGATCGGAGTCAAATGGGGTTCGAGAGCACCCATTAGCCTCTAGATCAGTTTTCAGAGTAAAACAAGTCATTCGTCTGAACTGTAAGGCCGATTCGTTCATGGGGTGAACCGTTGGAAAGAGAATTTAGAGATCTTTGAAGATTAATTGATCTTTTTCTTACGTGAGTAATTTGAACGAGAAAATTGGGGTCGAGAGTTCCTGATGGTTTCTAGATCGGTACTCAGAGTATAACCTAAGGTTTACGGTGAACGAGTGAGTGTTAAGGACCTAAGAAGGTTCTTAGGGGGGTCTTAGGATGAGGCGTCTACACACTCATCTTGGAATCTGAGGGATTTGAGCAATCCTTTTGCAAGTATCTTTTCTTTTCTGCAATAGATGCGTACCTACAGTTTTTTACATATGAAAAAGGTGATGCCACTCTGTTATGGGTGGATCAATTTTCATTACCACAGATCATAATATACCCGAATGCTTTGAGTGAGCAATCTTTCAAGATCATGTGAAAAAACTTTACTCTTGTACTGAATAACTATGAAAGACTATTCGATATACCCTGGTAATAAATGAACTCCAAATGTCCTTGACACCAAGATCTTGGGATTCAAAGGGGCCTCCCGATATATCTGACTGGTGGACGAAAAGAGTGAGAATGTTCATTGTTGGCCTGCCTTTTAGCTGAAATATTTTGGACTCGTGGTTTTAGGGTTCAAATAATATGAAAACTAATACTATTTAGTGTATGATAGAAATGGATAATCTAGTTTTTACATACTTTGATATTTATTTTATCACATGGTCCCTCAGGGGAACCTATGTGTTTAGATGAATGTACAGTGTTATATATGGGAACATAATCATGTGTTTATATTTTATGGGATTTTTAAACTATGACCACTAAGAAGTACTAAAATGTGTGAAAATTATTCATATAGGAATACGATATTAAGTACATAGAAAAGAAGTGCAAGGATAGTTCAGTTCTCTTGATTTATCCCCATCGGAATCCCCACTGTGGTGTTGCAGCCCTTGGGATTTGGGGTGTGCGTTCATTCTCGTTTCCCAGTGGTTAAGCCCTTAAAAGTTGTTAAACACCATGTACAGTTTGTGTATGCGCCCCTTTTGTCCTAATCCTTCTTCATAGTAGGGTTTTTTCTGTTTGTTCAGAGTCTTTAATTTATTTCATATAAAAAACAATATGGGTCGGGTTAGCCCTTTTAGGCTTACCTTAATGCCTGTTGAGGCCTATGAATGTTCTTTTGATTCATGGTGTGAGTTCGTGAACCTGGTTATGAATGAAGAAGGCATTAGGGACCACTTTTATTCTTTTATGCTTCCTTATATATGCATTTATTATCTTATTTTACTTTGTAATTGATTTTTGTTTTATTTTTTAGCACGGAATATGACCTTAGTTTATAAGAATACCTTAAATGTAGACAAGTACTTAGGCATATAAAATTATATTAGTTAAAGGTGTAGTAACGTCAATAATGGGTATATAGGTACGCAAGCGTGTGTGTGTGTACAAATATGTAAATGTGTGATGGGAGTCTATTAATCTGCGTAGGTTTGTCAAATGGGAGGTCGGTAGTGTACCCATATATTCAATGTATGAAAATATGTAGCGGGAGGCCGCTAGTATATATGGGTGTATAATGGGAGACCGTGAAAGTATGGGGGTGTAAAGTCTGGTGCTCACAACTTGTGGTTGCATTTACGTTGGATCCTTTGACATTGGAACATTTTCTAAAAAAAGTGGCGAGGATTATTATGACTTTCGGCTTTTGCCTTCACGAAGAGTTCGGAGTAAACCTATTCACTGGTGCTTTGATAAAAATGAATTGAAATGTAGGAAAAAGAGAGTTTTCATGCACAACTTACTTTCACAATTTTTTATTAGTCCTTTTTAGGGGAGGAACATAATGATTAGCTCAATGATGAGAAATGTTGCATGAGGACCAGGCCTTAAAATATAAACACATCAACATTCATCATTTATACCCTGGTGGGGATCGGGTAATGGAATTATACCATTATCGGTGTTTTGCGTATGTAGGTTTAAAATTTTCTCTAAGTGTTTACCCTTGGAGCATGATTCGATATTTTGGTGGCGGAATAACCTCAGTGAAGTGGTACCGTTGAACATGGTTTTGACTTACAAAGCTATACTTTATGGATTTTTACAGAGGTTTGATACCTTTTTAGTTGGTAGAATTCACTTTGTAGAATTGTCAGAACTTCATTCGGTATGTTCAGGATAAGTCTCGAGAAATTAAGATTTTAGAAAATAACCTTTTCCTAATGGGACGAGTTCAATTTTATAGGGTCGTATTTGGGTCATTTAATCGCGCGGCTGATTATGACATTAACTACATGGTTAAATTATTAACCACTCAAGAAATATTTTTTGGATTTGGTTCCAGGTGGAATTCGATATTTAACCATGTGGTTGATTGGTTAGACATGCAGTCAATTTAATGGGGATTCTATTGCAAGTGGTAGATATTCAATGCTTGCAGGAATATCAGATAACCGCATTGTTAACTGATTAATCATGTGGTTAGTTTCCTAGAACATACCTTGTTTTAAGGGCTCAACCTTGATTTATAAGTTTTTCTTGATTTTAGTCTCTTTGGGACTTTTAATGATATTGCTCCACTTATTTTAAGGAGTTTCCATGGCATTTATAAAAATGGTGGTTCGCATATGGTTGGAGCGAGGATTTTTGGGAGCTCATTTTGAGGTGTTTTGGGAGGTCGACGGATTATGCGGGTTTATCGTGTTAACTAAAAAATGAGGCATAATAGAAACTTCAAGGTGTTTACATGTTCATATAAGAAGGTATATTTTTTCGTTTGCATTACTATAGGAAATTTTTTGTGACCCTATCTCGAATAACATATTAATAATCAAGAATGTAAATTCCCTGAGGTGGAATCTTCGGGATGATTTTGTTGCGACCTTGATGGTTTTTGTCAAGCCCCACACCAGTATGAAGATAAATTCTTGGATATTGATAAAATCATTAATAATATTCGTAGTGTAAGATATATGTATAAGCACATGTCCAACGTCACTTAGGTTGTCTTATTCTACTTTTTCAAAACATACTTTGAGTCTTTTCCAAGAGGTATCTAAAAAGCTTCATCAAACTCATATTGGATCATTTGCATCGTTTTTTGAGTTAACTACTTAGGATAAAGGTGTATGGACTAGAGGAAGTAGATTCACATCATTGGTTTATTTTTTTTTTAAATTTGAAAATATTTTATATTTAACTTTGTGGTTTTTTAGGTTGCCATATACATGATGGAATATATTCTACATGTATAAAAAATTATGTTTGAAAATGAATCTTTTGTATTTAGAATTTTCTTGCTAATAGGTTGTGTAGGTGGTAAAATGATATTATTCAAGATTCAATACACACTAATTAGCCAAATAACGAAAGTAAATATCATGCGAATGCACAAAAATATGATGTACGTGGTTCAACAATATGCCTATGTCGAAGGATGTTTTTTTTTCTTATTGATTTCAATCTATTTTGACAGAGTCTCGATATTCTTGATTACATCTCCTCTTTCTCCCTGCGGTCAAGGTTTATATTTATACGGACTATCAGTAGAGTCTTTAGTTCTTCAATCACTATCGCAATTATCTTTTTATTAATCGACTTTATCTCCTCCCTGATTTTCGCATGTTAGTTTTATTTAGTGATCTTTATAAATGTGATAAGGATAAATGACCGGGCTAGAGCTCCACGTGATATTTGTCCGCATGTGGTTGATTATTTCCCCTCATAATTTTTGCCAAATCTCTACTACTTTTTGAGATTGCGAAGGTTTGCTATGATCCTAATACAGTTCATGTAGTGGTCATGTCTAATCTTGGTCTCTTGATTATACATTAACTGTTTGAGGGTTATGTTAGTCATTTGTCTAACTGAGGTTAAGGGACGTTCGCTCCTTAAGCGATCATCTTAGGAAATGTGTGTCTAATGATGGGGTTTGAATAAGGACTCGATCCAAGACAATAAACCTTTCCCCTTTCAATTGTACTTCATTTTTTAGAAAACAAAGTGAGCTTTCAAGATTACAACCATACGTGTGCTTCCTTATTCCCTATAAGTTATTTTCTCACTCATGCTCTTTATTTTCTGTCATTTTTTTTCCTTTGCATATAGTCTCTATAAATCATATTTTATGCCATAAATGATAACACAATTAAGGCCTTCAAATGAAATTATATTCCTAATTAGGTAATAGTTAAAATTGAGTCTGGACCCATGGACAACTATATTGTTTATAAAAAACATTGGATCTTTTCTCAATTCGTAGCAGTGGCTGGGATCACTTTCCCCTAAACTAGACAATTTCTAGAGTTTTGTGAGTATTTAGAATGGTTCCTTCCCAGTGTTCTCTTAACACACGAGGTATTGTTAATGGCGTCATTGCTTGGATGAGAATTATAGGACCCGTTTCGAAATTCTATAGAACCACTATTGCTATATGTGGGTCTTGACCTTTGATAAGGTTTATTACTTGAAGTCTTAGAGAGATGAGAGGGACCGTGTTGTTAATTTTCCTAATTCCAACAAGGAATATTGGTCCCATGGATTTAGGGTGAAAAACTAGGAGAATTTTCCCATTACTGAGGGTGATGGACCCTATAATGGACTTATATGCCCAACTATGGGGTTTTCAATAGGTTATTTTCAGTCCTTGGAACCCATATTACCTTACTCTAAAGTGATTTTTAATTTAACTTATATTTTTTCTACTTGGTCATTGTTGTAATGTTTTTACCTTATTAATTATGTAGTTTCTCAAAAAAAAAAGAGCCCAAGATGGATGATGTGAAATTTACCTCCCTCAAGAAAATTCATATGATCAAATAAAGATTAAAGGACTTTGATCATTCCAGATCGACAACTTTCATTCTCTAATACACCTCCTCAATCACGTTATTTGATTCACGACCAATTGAAAGGGAACCTAAGATCCCAAAGGGGTACACCGACCATATCCCTTTGTGTAGTAGTGTTTCTCGAGAATTAATTTTTTATCCTCTAAATCTTTCTTTTATTCCTATTATGTATCCAACATCCTCAAAAGACAACATGTCTTTAAGTAATAAGATCACTGGCTTTATGGGTGATGCCATTTTCCCCACTTTTCCCACTACTTTCTAGGTGAAAAGGAAAGAGGTCAGGGGAGCCTTTGATCCTGTTCTTAGGAGAAAATTACAGATAAAGCATAGTCCCAAGCTGCAAAGAAGAATAAGCTGACCAGCATCATTGACATCCATCCCCCGTTCTCTCGGTCGAAGGAACTCATTATCGAAAAGGGGAAGACCCCTATCTATGGATCTATTTCCAAGCAACCAGAGTTAGCTCTTGGGATCCTTAGGGGAACTTGTCTCCTCAGTGACCAAAGTATGGTCGTTGTATTGACCTCAGAGAGGTTGGACATGCACGGCTCCCAGGAACTCTCCCCTGTAAGTTATAAACTCTTCTTTTACCTTATTATGAGTTTAGTCGGCTGATTCATGTCGGTCTCAGCATTTCTTATGTTCTATAGTTCATTATGGACTTTATCAAACTACTTGATCAAAGTGTCAATAAAAAAGGAGTTTTGCATCCTGGGGAAACTCAAGATGGCACCCAAATTTCCCCTAAGTTGGACAGGGGCAAAGCGAATGAGGGGGAGGCCAAATAAAAGGCCCATGTTGATGAGATCTTCAACTAAAGGCTAAGGTGGAGACCTTGGAGAAGGACAACCAAGCATTTTCCCAATAATTAGAGGTAACTTTGTAGGCAAACAATGTCGCTAGTGATAAAGGCTAGGAAAAGACATTTGAGAATGCTCAAATGCAGATGAAATTTACTTAGGAGGACTTTTTCAAGAAGTTTTGGAATGGATCTCCGGTAAAGGTCTACATCTTTAAAATTTCTAAGATATTCGTTGATCATGACCCTAAAACTCCTACTAACCTGATGGAGGGAGAGTAGGAGAAACAAGAAGCAGCTACCGAGTAATCCAAGCTCAAGAAGGATCTTCAAAGTAAGACTACTATATTTTAGTGTCTTCTTAGGAAGTCTTTGCATTTTTCTCTTCCTTTTCATGTAAGGGTCTTGCCCCCAATATATAAACATATTTGGAACGAAATAAAGTTTTTTTCCTTTTGTTCTTTATATGGATTGGCTATTTTGTGCATTGATTTTATTGAATTGCATCTTGTTGTTCAATTAAATAATGAGTTTACTTTATCCATAACTATAGTGTGATGATTTCTTGGATCTTGTGTCAGTGGTCGAAGTTGAGGATGACTTGGAATTTGTACTTGGGATAGATGCATTTGATCAGGATAGGATGGCATTCTCAGTTATTTATTAAGTGCAACGTAGAATAATGTCAATATATGAGAAATGAATAATAATGGTTGTAAGTCTTCAGACCGAGATTGAAGAAATAAGCATAATCTCCACCTTATTAAAAAAAACATTAACCTAAGGAAGGATCTTGATAAGGCTAACCATGCTTTTTGTGAGAATAAGGTAATTAAAAGAGGCTTTAGCGAAAGAATCATGAGGTTGAGATACCAATTTTGAAAACAACCCGACCAAGTTTGTATGGAAGGCTATGACAAGGTTCACTTGAATGCCCCATTCCATTTAAACAAGGCTAAGAGTGTAGCCTATAAGCATGGATGGTTGAATGTCTTGGTTGTTCTTAGGTTTCCCTACTAGGAACCATGGTATTGGTATGTTGTGGACTCCTATAATTTCAAGATTCCACATTTTGATAATGAGGACTCAAGGGTAATGTTAGTGTGATACCTTTACATTTGATTGAAGATTACCTAGACGACCATGACAATGATTATGAGGATTATCATCGTAAACCACAAACCGCCCATATGATGTTAGGGGCAAGCCCATCAGGCCATTCGTATTGATGATGTAAAATTTACATCTATAATGTAAACAGTGAATATCTAAATAAGATGAAAGATATCTTTCTTTTTATATATTTTCATTTAACTTTTTCCATTGCTTTGCGTGGGTCCATGGTATTACCCTTTAAAAGTTGTCATCACACTCATCCTTAGGCCAAGCTGTAGTTTGTGATGAGAATTCACTTGTTCAAGGGGAGGTTCAATAAGGATTTTATTCGACCAATGTGGATGGATTTATAAGTTCCTATGAATTCCCCATAGGTTTTTTGTTTTCATGGGCAGTGTCTTTAGGTTTTATGTTGTATTGATAAAATATGTATCACTAGGGTGGCGACCAAAGGCATAAATAGTTCCAAGAAGGCATTATTTAAAATAAATGAACAATCAAAGTATGTGCACATGTATATATAAGCATAACATGGTTTATTAATTACCTCTCAATTGGAACAATCAAAACTAATTGAATTTAAAAGCATGCAAAATCTAACATAAAACGAAAATAATTGACAATTAAAATCAAAAATATTTTTTTTTAGGTTGGTTGCATTCTAGGCCAAGGGTATTTTTAATACCTCCATTGTTTCTAGGTGATAGTCCCTATAGAAGCTATCAATGGTAACTCTAAATGGATCCTCCCAATTTGGCCCTAACTCTCTATCTTATGGTTTTCTTTCACCATCGATGATCTTCCTTACGTAATATCCAATTGAAATTTCCTTGGATGTACGCCCTCAGTGTACTTCCTTATTAACTATTGTTGGTAGGCCGCCGGGCTTATTAATTCTTGTTCCCTTTTTCATCTTTGAAGTTGAGCTCAACACCAATTATCTCATTGTTCAAATGTTAGTCATATATAGCCATTTTCATAGTCAGTCATCCTAACTCTATCGGTATAATGGCTTCCATCCTATACGCTAAGTCGAAGGGTGTTTCTCCGATCGACCTTCTGGTAGTTGTTCGGCAGTCCCAGAGGATGTGATGGATCTCCTCCACCCATGCGCCGTTTGGATTTTCCAACCTTTTTTACCCTCCATCGAGGACCATATTGCTAGAGGCTTATGCTTGTCCATTTATATAAGGATAGGATACTGAACTATTATAATGAGGCTATGGAATCTTGGAAGGGTTTACTTTCAAATTGGCCCCCCTTATCAGTGATTAGAGTTCTTGTCACACTAAAATGGGTTATTATGTTTCTCTAAATAAACCAGATCATATCAGCATCTCTAATGTTCCCTAGTGGCTCTGTATCTATCAACTTAATAAAGTAATTGGTGCCGACTATAAGGTAATTTCTATTTCCATGTGTAGTAGGCAAGGGTCTGACAATATTTAGTTTCCATTAAGAAAAAAATCATGGGCTTATCAAGGACTCAAGGATGCTCTTCGCTGATGGAGCAATGGTGATAACAATTGTAACTTCTTGCACTTTTTCACATAGGACACGACATATTTTTTCATGTAAGGCCACTAATACACTTCCTTAATCACTCAAAATTCCAAAGATCTTCCACCTACATGACTTTCGAATATTCCTTCATGCAGCTTTTACAAGCCTAATCAACGCATTGCAAGTATGGTCTAGTGAATGACCTCCTGTAAAGATTTTTTTATGGGATTAATAGAAGAGATATTCTTTTACCATAATTATGTGCCTCCCTTTTATCGAGGAGCAAAATATCTTCTTTGATGTGCCTTACTATGAGATCCAACTAACTGGGATATTTTTCTATGACCAATACTTCCTTGGAGTCTTACTTTTTTTTGGATGCTTGGTAGTTCTAAGTATTACACCTTAATGTTTATTTTAAGATCAGAGGTTGAAGCCAAGGTAACCAAGGCATCCGCATGGCAGTTGTTTCCCTTAGGAATTATTGTACTTGGATATATTATAATCGACTGACCAACTCATGGGCCTTATTAATGTAGGCCTTGCGTTCATCTTTGGAATTGATAGTTGATTAGATACTAATCTTGAGTAGCTAAATATATTAAGATGACTTGTGCCCAGGGATAAGGCCTTCTTCACTCCCCTAATGAGAGCGTCATATTTTGCTTCATTATTTTATGCTTCAAATCCAAATCGTAAACCTTGCTCGGGGATGGTTTGATCAGAGGTAACTAAAATTATTCCTACTTAGGCTCATTTTGTGTTAAAGGATCCTTCCACATAAAGAGTCCATTTTTTATCATGATTGGAACCCACTTCAATTACTTGATCTTCATACTTGGATTTTTTCTCAGGTTGTTATTTTTCGATAAATTATGTGACAAAGTCTGCCAATAATTCTCCTCAACAACATTCCAGTAACCATTTAGGCATTCATCTAAAGAGGACTACCTATAGGGAAAAAAGGCTATGACTATGATCGAATGCAGTTCGAAGTAGTGTTTTAACTTGCGAGAAGCTATTAACAATGAGTAAGCAAAATTTTCCAACGGGAGATATCACAATTAGACATCTAATAAATTTTACTAACGTAGTAAATTAGGGATTGGAATCTTTACTTCTCATAGACTAAAACCAAGATAACTTCATGATCGAATAGTAATATGTATAAGTAAGGCGAGTCACCGGGATCAGGAACCATGAGCAGATCAGGTCGACTCATGTAATTCTTAATTTCTTCCACTGTTATTAAGCATTTAATAACAATAACCCATTTTTATCCCTTGTCAGTAATTTAAAGAAAGTTCGTCATTTCTCAGAAGACTTTGAAATGGAAAATGATCATACTAATTAGCCTTTGAACCCCTTTACAATTTTATGGGTTGAATTGTCTTTATTGATCGATTTGATAGGGATTATCTTTGATTCATCTTTTGTTGACCAAAATGACGAGGAATTTATCAGATTGTACTCTAAAGGATCACTTCTCAACATGGAGCCTTGTTTTATAGTATCAAAGGACTTGGAATGATTTTGCGAGGTTTGAGAGGCGATCATCCTTTTGCTTTCTTTTTAAAACCATGTCGTCAATGTATACCTCGTGTTGTTTCCTAACTGTTCCTTAAACATTTTATTAACCAATCGTTGGTAGGTAGCCCATACAAATTTAATCCTAAAAGGCAAGACTCTATAGTAGTAAGGGTCGAGCATAGTGATGAAGGAAGTTTTTCCTAGTTTGGTTTCAACGAGGGGATTTAATGGTAGCTAGATTAAGTGTCTGAAAACTCATTCTCTCATGGACAGTTGTGGCATCGACGAATTAATCAATCTTTGGCAGGGGAAGCTATCTTTGGGACATGCCTTGTTTAGGTTGATGAAGTCGATGCAAACCCTCCATTTTCCATTAATCTTTTTTACCACAACTAGATTTGAAATCCATTCAAGGAATTTAACTTCTTTTATTGACCTTTCCACCAGAAGGTTTTTGACCTCTTCTTCCACTACCTTTGCCTTTTTAGGAGTTATTTGACAGGCATTCTAGGTCACCGACAAGAATATAGGGTTAACGTGAATCTTGTTACACTTGACTTCTAGATTTATACTGGGCATATTATATGACGTCTTGCCAAATACATCCTAATTTTATTTGAGTAAGTTGACCAATTTGTATTTTTCCTCCTTGGTGAGGGAGATGTCGATGAGAATTTTATAATATGGATGAGCATAATCGAACGGAATATCTTGGAGTAGTTCCATGACCCTGTCGATGGGGCCACCATTTCATCCTCTACCCTCGACCTCTCATGCTTTATTTTCAATTTATTAAGGTGATAGACAAGGTTTTTTCGCGGCGCGAGAGTCACCTGAACGTCGGCCATTTTGAATTAGCGGCTAGTCCGGGTATCGAAAGAACTACACTCTTTTAAGAGAGTATAGCGGTCAGTTCGGGTATCGAAAATCCACAAAGATGAGTTTTTAGAATTTAATTAGTTTAATACTTCTACAATAAAAGTGTAAAAGATATTTTTCTAACCAAAAAGAAAGAAAAAATAAACTAGGCATGAGTGTATTGAAACTAAATTAACAAAGAGAATAAAAACTGCGGGTTGCGTTGAATATCCCTCACCTAGAGTTAATTAGTATAAAATGGTTACATGGGTTCACGAGTTATTAAGATTGAATATCGTTTCGTCAATTAATTAAATCGAGAGTTGTCACTCCCCTAAATTCGCATAAAAGCCTAAAAAGATTTTGGCATCAACAAATACCCCGAAAATTATGCATGCAAGGTCGTAAATACGGAGCATATGTGATATACCCCATTAAATCTCCTAGGTGTAATAACTAGGACAACCCAATATAAATAAACTCATGAAGTACCATCACCAAAGCAAAGCAACCATTCAACCCTAGGTGAGTTCAATCCAACACAACCAAATTTAACTTAGTCACTAAATATAATGAACTACAAAAATTAAATGCAAGAAAGTAAACATAAATTAGAAAGCAATAAATGAAAGCATGTAAATATACACTACAAAGCAAGTAGGAAAGCATGTAAATAAAGAAATGGAAGCTTGGATAAATGGAGAAGACAATGTATAGTGTTCTTAGACAACCGCGACAGGCCAACCCATAATATGAATAAACCCTAGGAGGGAGAAAATGCCACACCCAAAGAAATATCCAAACCCTAGCTCCCAAAGAGAAAATAAGGTAAAAACTACTAAAACTAATTATTTGGTTTAGTACAACAAAAATCTCTGATGTAGTAAGTTGGGAAAAAAATAGAAAAGAAAAGGAAAAAGGAAATGCAAAACAAAAGTCGGCCAAAACTGAAGGGTTCATCGATCGACCCAAATCGTCGATCGATCGATCGATCAGGTCTGAGCCCACTGTCTTTGTTTAAAGGAAAAATATAAAGGGTTGACTGATCGACCCTTATAGTCGATCGATCAACTAAACAGGTATGAGCCCCCTATTTCTCCCCTATTTTGGTTGGTTTGTAACTCTCTTCCGTGAAAAATCTCGTAACTTCTTCGTTAGGGATCAGATTTGCACACCGTTTGGGGCCATGTGAAGCTTGATCAGAGGGATTCAAATTTCTTGAAGATTTTGGGCCAGATGCCCAAATTATAAATGCCTAAATTGCCCTTGCGGGTGCGGATTTGTATGAAACTTGTTCGAAATGTGTCCGAACTTCATACTAAGCACAAAAATACCTCAAAAGCTCAATTAACCCCTAAAAAGCATGTATATATAGAAATTCGATATTTTCTGTTCAACGATCATAAATATAGGGATTAAGATACCCCAGGGGGCTAATAAAGCATAGGTTAACGGGTAAAATATGCAATATTTTCATCGTATCACACCCCCTAACTTACACATTGCTAGTCCCTAGCAATGAAATAGGAAAGAACAAGAATTACAATTAAACCAAAGACAAGAGATAGTACAAAATGGGATAAATAGATAAAGGCCACTTTCGCGGGCAAATAATTGCATTTAGCGTATGCAATAAGCCGTTAAACCTCTAGGTTATCCCAGTGGATGAGTGTCGTCTCCTGAGGGTTTTCAACAATGAAACCCAGAAACATCATATAGTTTCCTCAAAACATGCCCAATCAACATGCGACAAACTCAATAATACGAAAAATATTTCAAATGTGTTATTATCATATATAACGAATTCAAGTTAAACTTTGTTGTTATTAACATTATAGAATGAACTTCATAGAATTTAAACCTTAAAAGTGGGAGGGGAGAGAGCACATGAATGATATGATTTGACAAAAACTTATATAAATCTTATAAACATAAAATTATGCATATATCAATCCTCACTAGGTATTACACTCAACAAATGAAATCACTCTGGATGGGGAGGTAACACACAAGACATGCGAGCATAAAGAGTAAATGTAAATGGAAACTAGGTCGTGCACATGTCACAATGAAGAATGCAATATAGGAAATAAAAATATATAATCTCAATGAAAGATACCACTCATTAAAGGAGGCAAAATGTATTTTCACAGATTATCAAAACTATTATGACTTTTAAATTAAATTCACCCTAAGATCACATATGACTTTATAGGGTTGTAATGTAGGTTTGGGGTTAAGGCATGAAATGAAAGGTATATGTATGGATTCAAAGTGTTCGGATATGAAAACTCGTGATAATGGAAAATACGGGCAATTTAAAAAATTAGAAAATAACTTCTATAGAAGGCATTGAATATAACAATAGGGAGAGTAAACAAAGCTTATTGAACACTATACACAACATATACACATTTTCTCTTTCTTTTCGTTTCTTTTCTTTTGTTTTCTTTCTTTCTCTTTTTCTTCTATTTTTCACTTCTTTCTTTTCTTTACTCACTCTTACACGCCTAAATTACAACCACAAGACAATAACATCATTCAATCCCAAGTAACATTCCAAACAAAGGTACGAAATGTGATATATATGACTTATAAATCTAATGTGGAGTTAGTTTTGGGATTTGGGGTAATGAAACGAAAAGCTAATATTTAGGCTCAAAGGGGTTTACGAGGGAAAACATATAAGGTGAGGTCAAGGTCAATATGAGTGATATAACAAAGATGGCCTATGATCATTTTCTAAAGTTTACGCAATTATCGAATGAAAATAACTTTGCAAATCATGCTCAAGTAATACATTTCAAGATATAAACTCAATTAATGTACGATCAATGAAAGAATAATGAGATTACCAATGACTGTAACGTTTTCAAAGAGGAAAGAGAAGTGTCTAACACTCACAAATGAAGAAAATCCCAAAGATCACTCGATGTAAGTATATACAATGCAACAAAATATTACCGAGTTATAAAAATCGTAAAGCAAATCAATTAAGCAAGAAAAGTTCATGTGCTCATGGAATTAAAGTTTAATTCATGAAGTTATTCACAATATAAACGATTTGAGGACTAAAGTATAATAACTTTTAAAATCGAGAACATGCATCATTGAGTTTTGATATGACAAAATATAACCTCGTCTATGGGCGAGACCGCATCGCTCCAAATAGCCGAGCTTGTGAACTTGCTCATGGGTCATCTCCAAGACTCATCCAAGACAAGGTCAGCCTCATATATGAAACCTCGGTCATTCAATAGGCTGAGACACCAAGAAGGATCTAGAGCAATTAAGGTTATCTATCATCCTATCTCTCAACCGACATTAGGGGTTGGCCAGCTTAGACAACCTCGGCCTGAGCTCCTCAGGTCGAGACCTCACTTGTTAGTTCCACGAGTAAGGTTAGCCTCTCCGCCAACAGCCTCATATTCGGATGTGGCCGAGACATCTGGAGATGAGACTATGAGTGGACGAGCAATAGAACATGCCCAGATGACGTGTTCCACATGAGAAATTTAGTTATAACCAAAATTATTCTCCTCACGTGAGGGGGGATTTCATCATCATCACATACTTGTGCATGGATAGTTGTCGCTACCTGGGTGGATGCCCTCACCTGTGCACACCTTCAACATGTATGGGGGGTGAGTATTACACCCCCTATGCATTATATAAACCCATTATCTCCTTCATTGTAAGGGATGAATGAATTCAAACCCTAGAAAAAACTTTGCTCATTTGTATACATAAGAGAGAGAGAGAGAGAGAGGGAGAGAGAGAGAGAGAAAGCTTGTGTTGTAACCAGGCCATTAGAGCCATATTTACTAGTGGATTTCACTCACACACACAGTGGATGTAGTCTCTGGCCGAACCACTTATATGCAAGTCTTCATCCTCTTTACCTCATCTCTTTCTTTGATAACTTGTTGTGTGATTGTTGCCATTGTTCTTTACCTGTTTGAGCTTTATATATCTATGATCTGGTGATATCATTTCTGGTATCATCAGTTTGGCGTCGTCTGTGGGAATGAGTAGTATCATTTATTCCCTCCTTTAGCTTATCCTCACCAGAGTTTCAGTTGGTGAACCAGTCATCCCCTCATGTGGAGCTATTTCACCATTAAAAAAGCGCATGTTGATCTATAAATCTTTTACTCTTCAACTACAGCTCATCTACAATGTTTTACAAATGGCATCAGAATTCCCACCACCACCAACTGGTGGTCCTAGTTCCAGCAATGCACCATCTCAGTCAGAAATGGGTGAAGTAGCAGCGGCATTGAAGTCCTTGGCCACTAGCCAAAACGCAACACAAAAGCAATTGGTTGCTTTCAGCCAGAATGTGATAGTTAGGCCAGTTGCGGTACAACCGGAGATGATTACTTTGACAGTCATGGAGCACCATCAGGATGCTAGGGACCATCCCAGACACCGCGCAAAGACCTGCCACCTCTTCAGTGGCGAAGGGACATTGCTGACCCTGGGCGTTTACATTTGGGGAGGTAAGGACAACCCTGCCTGGAGGACCACTATGATGATTATGAGGCTGAATATGCTCAGGGAGATTGTTAGGAGCCATACGAAGTATTCAGGAATGCAGTGCACCCCATTCAAGGGAGTCAGGTAGGAGGCCGAGTCGTAATGCACAACCAAGGGGCTCTAGCTTTGATTAATTGAGTAGAGGGTTGGCCTTCGAGAGGCTCGACCCCGTGGGTGATTTGAGAGAGAGACTGTCTAGGTCATGGAGCAATGTTGTCTTAAGAAGAGAGGGGCCAAATGGCCGACCCATATGTTGAAAAACTATTACTAAAGCCGTTTAGTACAAGATTAAACTATTTAAGTAACTCCGAACTATTTTTTTAGGAAAATCTTTTCTTTAAATCAAATCAGATTAATCACAAGATGTGTTTTGAAAAATGCACAAGATTAGTTCAAGATTTGTTAACAAGTTTTAAAAAACAAAACTGAGACAGTTTAACTCAACAAACTATTAAGAATGAAATCAGGAGATGTAGAAAGATAAATGACAAGAGATTTTTAACGTGGTAAAACCTCACCCAACTGAGGAAACATCCATGGTGACTTCTAAGTCACAAACCAAAAATCTACTAAAACAAAATATATCAGTTACAAACTATATAACACATGTGCACACAAATCAGTCTAATACAAGTTTAGGAATGTACCCATTGGTTTCCTTCTAACTTCTTTGGAGTTCTGGTTGTTGATGTGGCTCTCTCAGTTTACTCACTTCCACTTTGTTCTAGTCTTTACGTCGACTCTTATTTCAAGATCTTATTACCAACACTTTCAGTGTTGTAGTGTGTAAGTGTTTGTGATGGTGCTCTAACACATGCATGCACACATTCACGCTTATTTATACAAACAGTCCTATCAAATTGTAAATTAGATCTATATTCTGTGATTTTTAATTTCTCTCTTCTTAGAAAACAAAAACCTTATTTAACCTTTAAAATGATCCCAGAATCCACGGCTATCTTGCTTTGAAGACGATTCAAGATCTTAATCAATTTCAGGGTTTTGAATATATTTTTGAAATTAAAAACCGTCGAGTGTGATTCCAACTAGGTCAAAGGTCTTGTTTCCAAAGAACTAGAAACATAAAATGATTTTGTTGATTTTGAAGATGAAAACATTTACAGAAAATAATTAACAAAAGATTTCTCAAGACGAGAAACTAAGAATGCAGATCTAAGTGTAATACAACATAAAATGACCAAATCTATGATTTTTATGAAACAGAAATATAGATCTAACCTAATGTGTAAGTTGGACACAAGATCTTAAAACCAAGATGTTAAACCACGAAACAGCTTTCAAACCAACACAAGAATAACTCTCAAACACTCAGGGTTGGTGTTTGGTGCAAAAGGTTTTAGAAAAATAGATTAGGGTTTGAAACTGGGTATGGATAAATTAGGGTTTCTAACTCTCTCTCTCTTCACTCCCTTATCTCTCTTCGATCTCTTCTCTCTTATCACTTGAATTAAACGAAGTGGCAAAAGTCTCTCAAAGGCTGAGGGTAAGGCTCCTTATATAGGGGGTTGAGAAGGATCGAGAAGATATTTCAAAATCAAGGGCTGGGATTTGGTCTTCCCATATTGACTTTGATCCAACGGTGAGATAAAAGCGGGTGGTTAAAATGCTTCTGATTGGATGATAAGGGTTTCGCAGGGATTGAAATTGGACGCATGCAGAACGTCGATAAAATCAATCCAAGGGCTGAGACTGAGAAATGATTTTGTGTATTAAAAGAAACATAAAATGAACCGATATCAGCATGACAGGTGTAAGGCAGCAATTGGCTTTCACACGCGCTTCTAAAATTAATTACACAGCTTCCCTTATAGTCTCAAGCTCTTTCAAATCCTACCCATCTCAACTTTCAGGCATAAAACTATTAAAATAGAAATTACAGAATGACCCCAAAAGTTTTTTAATCCAATTTTAATTATGAAAAAATCCTTTTAAAAATCATTAAAAATTCCCAAAAAATTAATAGAAAATGTTTTAAGGGAAATTAACACACATACAGGCAAATTAATGCAATATATGACCAAAGTATACAATCCTAATGTGTGTGAGTGTTTGTGAATAGACCTTCAACTAATTTTAAACAAGAAGAATGAAGAGTAGAGTCTGAGGCTTTTTGGAGTCTAGGGAATGGACTCAATTTTGTCACTATGTCCAAACTAGATGAGCACTTATAAAATGTAGACTCAAGTGAGTCAAGAGTATAAGGTGCCTTTGGAAATATGAGACAAAATCTCCTTTGAGTCATCTTGGACTCGTAGGGCAACAAAGAAATAAGGAAAAAACCTATTCCTATATAAAAATTCTATCTACCCATTTCCTAGAAAAGAAAATTACATAACTCAACTAATTACAAATCAATACACTATTACATATGTTGAGAATAATTGTACAGAATCCTGCAAATAATCACTAAGATCAAGTTTTTAGAATATGTACAGAAAAACAAACTCATAAGACTCAAATTTCTCCCCCGTTTTGTCTCAAATAGACAAAAGGAAAAACTATGCAAGACAAAGAGTTTATTCAGCACAAACCATACCTATCGATTTACGCAAAGTAATAAATATATTTTAATCCAAAGGTTTGGTAAACATATCAGCGAGTTGCAAATCAGTAGGAAGATAATTGATTTCTAATTCCTTAGTCTCAACTAATTCACGTATAAAGTGATGTCTAATTTTTATGTGTTTTGTTCGCGAGTGTTGAATAGGATTTTTAGAGATACTGATCATGCTTTGATTATCACAATAGAGATGTAGTTGTTCCTCTTTAATACCATAATCACTTAGCATTTTCTTAAGCCAAAGTAATTGAGCACAATAACTTCCAGCGGCTATGTATTCAGATTCAACTGTTGATAAATAAGTGCAGTTTTGTTTCTTACTACTCCAACCTACCAAATTATTACCAATATAGTAACATGCACCTGATGTGCTCTTACTATCGTCAGTACACCCTTCCCAATCGGCATCAGTATATCTTATTATAGTGGTAGGAGTATCATTGGTGTACCAAAGTCCTAAATTTAGAGTGCCTTTTATGTATTTAATGATTCTTTTAACAGAAACTCTATGGATCTATTTAGGATTATTTTGATAACGGGCACACACGCAAACAGCATACATAATATCAGGACATGAGGCAGTAAGGTATAGCAAGGTTCCTATCATACTACGATATAGAGTAGGATCTACGGATTTACCACTCTCATCCTTAGATAGTTTGACCCTAGTACTCATGGGAGTTTTAGCATCTTTTGCACTCTCAAGTCTGAATTTTTTAACAATCTCTAAAGAATATTTAGATTGCAACACAAATAATCCTTCTGAATTCTGTTTGACTTGAAGACCCAAGAAAAATTGTAACTCTCCCATAAGAGACATTTGAAATTCTTTATGCAAAATTTCAGAGAAATATTTAACCTCTGAGGGGGAAGTTGATCCAAAAATGATATCGTCAACATAAACTTGAGCTATAATAATATGTTTGTCAAAATGTTTGACAAAAAGGGTTTGATCATTTCCACCTCTCTTGAAACCTTTGTCTAAGATAAAATTGGAAAGGAGCTCATACCGGGTCAATGGACCCTTTTGGTTGTTCTACATAGGTCTCCTCAGTCAATATTCCATTAAGGAAGGCAGATTTTACATCCATTTGGTAAAGCATAAAATGTAAGTAGCAAGCTATGGCAAAGAGAAGACGAACAAATTCTAAGCGAGTAACAGGAGAAAAGGTCTTGTTAAAATCTATTCCTTCAATTTGAGAGTATCCATGAGCAACTAATATGGCTTTGTTTCTAATGATTATACCACTTTCATCAGATTTATTTTTTAATATCCAACGTGTGCCAATAACCTTTTTGTGATTAGATCTAGGTACAAGATACCAAACATCATGAATGACAAATTGAAGAAGTTCTTCATGCATTGCAGAAATCCAATGATAATCATTCAATGTATCATTTACATTATTTGGTTCCACAAGGGAAACAAAAAATGCATAAGGAGCATAGTTTCTTAAGTGATATCTTGTACATACAAGTTCACTAGGATTACCAAAAACGTTATTTATGGGATGGTCTTTAAAAACCCAGTTAGGTACTTCATATGTCTCAATTTGTAAAGAATCATCTATTTCTAAAGAGTCATTTCTAAAACATTTTCAGACTCTTCCACAATAGTTGGTTCTCCATTCTTACTCTCTATAGTAATGTCATTTACAATAATGTTTATGGATTCCATTAAGGTCTTAGTGCGAAGGTTATAGACACGGTATGCTCTACTATTAGGAGAATATCCTAAAAAAATAGCTTTATCTCCACGAGTCTTAAATTTTGATAACTGTTCTCTGTCTTTGCAGACATAACACGTACTACCAAATGTTCTAAGGTACTTAAGATTGGGATTCTTCCCATACCATAGTTCGTAAGGAGTTTGTTTGTAATTATTTCTAAGATAGACCCTATTGATAATGTGACATGCAGTTCGGATAGATTCTACCCAAAAATATTTAGGTAAACACTTGGCATGAATCATAACACGTGCCATCTCTTGAAGGGTACGATTATTTCTCTCAACAATACCATTTTGTTGAGGAGTTTTAGGAGCACTAAATTCTTGTTTGTAACCATTATAATCACAATACTCTATAACATCAGTGCCTATGAATTCTCCACCTCTATCACTACGAATTCTATTTACTTGAGTGTCTTTCTCATTTTCAATTCGAAGTAAAATTTTCAAAAAGGTTTGGAAAGTGTCAAACTTTTGTTTTAAGAAAGCTACCCAAGTAAATCTGGTGAAGTTATCAACCATAATAAGAATGTAACTGTGTCCACAGAGACTAACAGTTCGAGAAGTACCCATTAGGTACATATGAATGAGCTCCAAGGGTTTAGAGGTAAGGATATTTCTAACTTTTTTATGTGATGCCTTAACAATTTTTCCTTCCTGACAAGATCCATAGACAATATTATAAATAGGTTTGATCATAGGAATGCCTCTAACTATTTCTTGTGAAGAGAATCTACTAAGATTTTCATAATTTATGTGACCCATTAAATTATGCCATATCTCATTGTCATTCATTCTAGAAATGTTACAGACCTCAGTATTGTTGTGGATAGTATAACAATTGTCACGAGTCTTGAGCCCTGTAATTATGCACTCATCTTTTTCATTTAAAAATTTTCAATTATTCTTTGAAAAGGTGACAATATGATTTGAGTCACAAAATTGCGAGATACTAAGTAGATTAACCTTAGGACCTTTTACTAGAAGAACATTTTTAAGTAAAGGAAATCCTTCTTCTTGGAGTGTTCCTTTACCAATGATTTGAGATGATACACAATCACCAAAAATAACTTTTTCTCCAGCAAAGCTTATCTTGTTTAAAAGTTTGGTATCATCCCCAGTCATGTGCTTTGAACATGCAGAGTCTAAATACCAACCAGAGGGAGTGTGTTTAGATTTTAAAGCAGTAATCACAATGTTACACTTCATCTGGGGTAATATCTCATCTTTTCTAACCCAAACAGCTCTTGCTTTCATTTTGCGATTATTTTCTCTCATTTGATAAAATTTGCGAGCATTAGATTTTTGTTGAAAAATGTTTTGCGCATGAGGTTGAATTTTATGAAAAGTATGAGCATTTGGTTTAGAAAATTGTCTAGGAATCCTTCTTGGGAATAATTTTTTAGGTTTGGTCTCTCTCTTTCTATAGTTAGAGTTTTTATCTGGTTGTCTAGGGAGAACATAATTGTTACGACTTCTCCTAGAATAATTAAAGTTTTGGTACACAGGAGTATTATAGACAGGGTTGACTAAATGTCTGGAGTAGCAACCTTCAAAGGAATGACCATATAAGTCACAGTAAGATCAATATAAATTTCTCGAGGTTAGTATCTCCTTGAGAAAGTCTCTAAACATAGGCTTCATGGAATTTTGGGGTTGAACCTTATTCCTAGGAAGTACAGTTTGAAAGGCAAAATCACTCTTCCTAATCGGGGGGTAGACATACTTAGCCTTAGGTGGACTTTCAAACTTAGATAAACTTGATTCCCCAATATCAAACTTTGATTGTTTTTCATCAAACTCATTTTTTAGAGAATGAAAATCTAGAAAAGTTTCTATAGGTCTTTTGCCTCCTGACACAAAATTAATTGGTTCAAAGTTTTTAGTTTGTGTCTTCAAATTAGGGAAAAACCCAATTCCAGTTTGATCATCAGAATTGATTTTTGAATCAACAACAAAACCATCAAAATAGTTTGAATTATTTTTAAATTTTGCAAATTTTTTGAAAATTGTTACTGTCTTCTCTTTGGATTGTTCCAATTCTAATAATGTCCCTTTATATTTTTTCTCCAGAGTTTTATTTTCTTCAATTTTGGATAAAAAAATTTGACTTCATTTTCATGAGTTAGACATTGTTTAGTATACTCTTCAGCGTTAAGTTTAACCATCAGACTTAAGTCATCTAGTTTCTTAGTGAGATCTTTCACTATCTTCTCTAGTCTAGTACTTTTCTTGAGAGTTTTCACATAAAGAGTGTGATTGTCAGGGAGGTCTTCAGTTTTTGAATCACTAATTTTAGTGTGTGAAGTGACCCCTAAGGATTCAATTTTTAAACTCACGCACCCATTGACATCGTCATTATCGCTTTTCCTTTTACTCACAAGCCCCACAGTAGAACTAGCAATATTCTCAGAAATTAAAGCATCTAAACTAGTAGCAGCATGATTCATAAAAATAGGATTAGAGCTATTATCATCATTCTCATACATAGGCATATCATCATTGTATATTATCTTAGCAAAGAAAGACATGCAAGGATAAAAAACATCAGATGATTCAGGTTCCTCATTTTCAGATGTTGGCCCTAGTATGTTTATTGGTAGTGTTCAGTTTCACTCTATATTCTTGTGCTATGTGTCCTAGATTTCCACATCTAAAATATTCAATGTTCTTGAAGTCTTTGTTGGGTCTCATGTCATTGTGATGTTTGTCTTGACCTTTCTCATGAGTTTTATAGTTAGACTGGGTTGGATAATTTGGCTTGCCTTATCAGTTTGCCAATTTATTTTTAAATTTGATAAGTTTCTTAAACTGTTTTAACATCATGGCAATTCGATTATCAAAACTTTCTATATCACATTCCTCATCAGAATCATCAGTAGGAATAGTAAGCTCAGGTTTCATCAGCTTAGAAGAAAAACTCAAGTTGTAACTATTCTGTTTCCTGTGGGACTGGGTCATTTGTTTCTTAAATTCTAATTCCATTTCCACAGTTCTTAATTTACTATTGAGTAACTCAGGAGTGAGATTTTGGTCACACGTTTTCTCAATATCATATCTTTTGTTGTCAAATTTTTGTGGTAATGATCTAAGAATTTTAGATACAATTTCATGTCTATCATATGTTATCCCATTAGCATGAAATTTGGTCACAATGTCAGTCAGATTCATGTAAAAGTCATAAGCATTTGAGTTTTCGTAGACTTAACTATAGTGTCACCTTCATGTGCAGTAATGAATGTATCCCAAGCTTCTTTAGAAGTGGCACAAGATGAGATAATTTTGAACTCATGTTCATTTATGGGCATAAAGATGGCATTATTTCCTTTGTTATTGTTTCGAGAAGTTTGATTCTCTGCTTGCGTGAATTCACTTAATGCTTTCTTAATCCTATCATTACTTTCTTCAGTGGCTGGTTTTGTACTATAAGTATATCCAATTTCAACAATATCCCAGACATTATCTCCATCAAAGAGTGGGGCTCTAGTCAAGTGGAAAAATCTTTCATTTTTCTCGTCCATTGTTTTGAATTCAAGAAAACAATTTTAGAAACACAATATCTTTTTTTTAGAAATATTTCCAAAGCTCTGACACCAATTGAAAAACTGTTACAAAAACCGTTTAATACAAGATTAAACTATTTAAGTAACTCCAAACTATTTTTTAGGACACCCTTTTCTTTAAATCAAATCAGGTTAATCACAAGATGTGTTTTAAAAAATGCACGAAATCAGTTCAAGATTTGTTAACAAGTTTTGAAAAACAAAACTCACACAGTTTAAATCCGCACACTATTAAAAATGAGATGAGGAGATGTAGAAAGATTAATGACAAGAGATTTTTAACGTGGTAAAATCTGACCCAACTGAGGAAACATCCACGGTGACTTCTAAGTCACAAACCAAAAAATCCACTAAACAAAATATACAAACTATATAACACACATGCACACAAATCAGCCCTTTACAAGTTTAGGAATGTACCCACTGGCTTCCTTCTAACTTCTCTATAGTTCTTATTGTTGATGTGGCTCTCCCAGTTTGGTAACTTCCACTTTGTTTTAGTTTTTACGTCGACTCTTATTTCAAGATCTTATTACCAACACTTTCAGTGTTATAGTGTGTAAGTGTTTGTGATGGTGCTCTAACACATACATGCACACACTCACGCTTATTTATACAAACATTCCTATCAAATTGTAAATTAGATCTATATTCTGTGATTTTTAATTTCTCTATTCTTAGAAAACAAAAACCTTATTTGACCTTTAAAATGATCCCAGAATCCATTACTATCTTGCTTTGAAGACGATTCAAGATCTTAATCAATTTCAGGGTTTTGAAAATATTTTTGAAATTGAAAACCGCCAAGTGTGATTCCAACTAGGTCAAAGGTCTTGTTTCCAAAGAACTAGAAATAGAAAATGATTTTGTTGATTTTGAAGATGAAAACATTTACAAAAAATAATCAACAAAACATTTCTCAAGACGAGAAACTAAGAATGCAGATCTAAGTGTAATATAACATAAAATGACCAGATCTATGATTTCTATGAAACATAAACATAGATCTAACATAATGTTTAAGTTGAACACAAGATCTTAAAACCAACAGGTTAAACCATGAAACAGCTTTCAAACTAACATAAGAATAACTCTCAAACACTCAGGGTTGGTGTTTGGTGTAAAATGTTTTAGAAAAATGGATTAGGGTTTGAAACTGGGTATGGACAAATTAGGGTTTCTAACTCTCTGTCTCTGGTTTTTCTCTCTTCTCTCTCTTCTCTCTTCTCACTCGAATTAAATGAAGTGGCAAAAGTCTCTCAAAGGCTGAGGGTAAGGCTCCTTATATAGGGGGCTAAGAGGGATCGAGAAGATAGTTCAAAATCAAGGACTAGGATTTGGTCTTCCTATATTGACTTTGATCCAACGGTGCGATAAAAGAGGTTGGTTAAAATGCTTCTGATTGGATGATAAGGGTTTCACAGGGATTGGAATTGGACGCATGCAGAACGTCGATAAAATCAATCCAAGGGCTGAGATTGAGCAACATTTTTGTGTCTTAAAAGAAACACAAAATGAACCAATATCAGCATGACAGGTGTAAGGCAGCAATTGGCTTTCACACGCGCATCTAAAATTAATTACACAACTTCCCTTATAGTGTCAAGCGCTTTTGGATCCTACCCATCTCAACTTTCAGGCATAAAACCATTAAACTAAAAATTACAGAATGACCCCAAAAGTTTTTTAATCAAATTTTAATTATGAAAAAATCCTTTTAAAAATCATTATAAATTCCCAAAAATTAATAGAAAAAGTTTTAAGGGAAATTAACACACTCAACACACATACAAACAAATTAATGTAATATATGACCAAAGTATGCAAACCTAATGTGTGTGAGTGTTTGTGAATATACCTTCAAGCAATTTTAAACAAGAAGAATGAAGAGTAGAGTCTGAGGCTTTTTGGACTCTAGGGAATGGACTCAATTTTGTCACTATTTCCAAACTAGATGAGCACTTATAAAATGTAGACTCAAGTGAGTCAAGAGTATAAGGTGCTTCACGTGTGGCTGAAACGGTGGACAACGATAAGTAAATAGCTGATGGAGGATAGCGGTAGGGGAACCCTCAGTTCAGTTGGATGAGGTAGCAGGGGATAAGATTGGTCAGACCGACATTATTGAGGTGACCGAGAATCCTTGGAATGACTCAATTTAAAGGCTAAAAAATAAGATTGGAGATAACCTTAAGAGTCATGACCCCTTGCAGAGAGGATACTCATAAGGGTATCCTTTTGTAGCTAACATAGTCAACATTCCAACCCCTGCCAAGTTCAAGCCACCAGTGGTTACTCCAAAGTATAATGGGAGTACTAACCTTGTACATAATGTGGAGATGTACCAATAGACTATAGACATCTACTCCATCTTTGATAAGATGAAATGTCATGCATTCTCAATCACTTTGATTGGGGTTGCCCATATATGGTTCACTTCGCTTTGAAAGAACTCCATTGAAAATTTCAAGCAACTCATAGAATAATTCATCCACAACTTCTTCTTCCGGGTAAGACCCCAGAAGAAGACTACTCACCTGTTATACGTTAAGCAGGGGAAGAACAAGAGTCTTAGGGAGTATATTGTGAGGTTCAATAAGGAGAGGTTGTTAGTGGAGGATTATGAGAAAAGTATTACGATGATAGCATGAATAAGAGGTATGTTGAAAGGGAAATTACTTTGGAAGCTTGTTGAAGACACGCCAAAGTCTATGTCCAAGCTATTAGCGATGACTGGGAAGGTGATGAATGCCGAGGAAGCTGTGGAAGTTAAGTATGAGGATGAGAAAGGTACTAGCAGCGGGAGCAAGTTTCAAAAAAAGAAAAAAGATGGAAAGAAGAGATCGGTTGATGATAAGTTTTTCGAGTATACTCCTCTCACTGTCAGCTGTGAGCACATTCTGAATAAGATCAAGAATGATTGGTCCCTAAGATGGCCCGAAAAGCTGAAAGCTCCCCCTCACAAAAGGAATGAGAGCTTATGGTGTGAATTTCACCAAGATCACAAGCACTTAACAGAAAAATGTTTTGCTCTGAAAGATGAGATTGAGAAGATGCTTAAGGCTAGGATGCTAAGAAATTATATGAGCAGTGATAGCCCAAAAAGAGGAAGAGAAGACCATAGAAAATAGAGGGCTCATAGGTGCAAAGAAGAGGCCCCTAGGAAAAAAGATGATGCCTCAGACGATAAAGATGAGGACGACTCGGATCTTCCACCAAAGGAAGACGGTCCTAAAGGTCGCATCCACATGATTTCATTTGATGTGAATATTATTTATGGAGGCCTAGCAGGAGGCGGTTCAGAGGTGGCTGATAGAAAGTCACATGTTACAGAAGTCAAAGCTCGTCATAAGATTGAGATAGTTAACTAGGCTTAAATAGACATTAAGTTCAAGAAAAGGAAGAAGGTAGACATGAACACTTTGGTTGTGGGTTTTTCAAGACTCGACTTCAAAGGTATCTTATCCCCTAAAGATGACCCCCTGACGATTACGACCAGGGTCCATGGGTATGACGTACTGAGAATACTAGTTGATGGTGGAAGTTTGGTCGACGTTATGTTTTGACCATGCTTCAAAGGCCTAGGATTCAACAAGGAGAAGCTCATGACTTATCATAACCCTCTAACAGGGTTCAGCGACGAGAAGGTGAATCCATTGGGAATGTATGAAATGGACGTCAAAATGGGAGATGTTTGGCCTAGGAGGATGACAAAGAAGGTCAATTTCTTTATAATGGATGAAAGTGTGTACTCGGCTTATAACATCATCATGGTAAGGGTGGCCCTCAAAGAATTTGAGGCTGTACCCTCCACTGTACACCAAATAGTGAAATTCTCGACTCCTTATGGGGTAGGGGAAGTCCAAGGTGATCAAGTGTTATCACGAGAGTGTTACTTCAACTCGGCTAAAGAGAGGGAAGCTCATAAAAAAGTGACTACGGCCTACAACATCGATACCCTGGACCCAAGAGACGAAAAGAAACTCAAGAAGGGAGAAGCCATTGAGGAGGTAGAATCCATTGTCCTCAATCAGGATGAGCCAAAAAAACCCATCTAAATTCGGCAAAACCCTAAAAAAGGAGGTTAAGGAAGAACTAGTGAAGTTGATGAAAAATAGGCAAAGCATCTTCGTATGGAGGAACGAAGACATGCCAGGTATTGACCCAGAAGTTATGCGCCATAAGCTCAACATAGCTGATGACGCTAAGTCAATACGACAGAAAAGATGAGTATACTAAAGGGAGAAGTATCATATTATCAGAGAGGAGGTTAAGAAGTTAGAGAAGGAAAACTTCATCCGGGAAGTCATCTATCCCAACTAGTTAGCAAATGCAGTCATCGTCCTAAATGCCAATGGAAAGTGGAGGATGTGTGTCAAGTTCACAAATTTGAACAAAGCGTGCCCAAAAGATAGCTTCCCTTTTCCCAAGATTGATCAAATGGTAGACGCAACATCCAATCATGAATTAATGAGATTCATGGATGCCTACTCACGCTACAACTAGATATTCATGGACCCGGTCGATGAAGAAAAGACTGCCTTTATCACTGACAAAGGGGACTATTATTATAAGGCCATGCCCTTTGGGTTGAAGAATGTCGGGGAAACATATGAGAGGATGGTGAACAAAATATTTGAAGACTAGATTGGAACGACGATGGAAGTATACATTGATGATATGCTGACTAAGACCCTCAAGGCCGACACACATGTGGTCGACCTTGAGCGCACCTTTGACATAATGGACAAGTACCAGATGAAGCCCAACCCAAACAAGTGTGTCTCCAGCATGGGAGCAAGCAAGTTTTTGGGGTTTATTGTGAATCGAAGAGTAATCGAAGCCAACCCTGAGAAGATCAAGGCATTGTTGGAGATGAAGACTCCTACAATAATAAAAGATGTGCAGAGACTTACCGAAAGAGTGGAATCCCTAAATAGGTTTGTCTCTAGAGCCACCGATATATGTCTTACTTTTTTCATAATATTGAGAAAATATTTTGAGTGGAATGAAGAGTGTGATAGAGCCTTTAGAGATTTAAAATACTACCTCGCCTCCCCACTCTTACTATCAAGACCAGTTCAAGGGGAGAGACTGTATCTTTATTTAGTGGTATCTAAGTCGGCCATTAGTACCGTAATTATAAGAGAAGAGGATGAAATTCAAAAACCAGTGTATTTTAATAGTAAGACACTTTAAGGGGCTGAGCAGAGGTACCCGAGATGGAGAACTTAGCCTACGCACTGATCCATGCCATGAGGAAGATGAAGCCTTACTTTAGGCATATACCATGGTGGTCCTCACACACTCACCCCTCAAACAGGTGATTCACAAGCTTGAGAAGTCAGAAAGATTGATTTCTTGGGCAATCAAATTAGGCGAGTTTGACATCATCTATCAGCCAAGAATGACCATCAAGGGGAAAGCCCTGATAGACTTTGTTGTTGAATTCACCTAGGACGAGGCCGACAATAAATAATTGAGGCTACTTGTGAGAAAGAAAGCAGTGCACGTCCTCCCCCGGGCCAGGCTGAGACCAGTTCAGCAAGAATAAAAGTATATGAGAATGATGAGAAAAAATATATTTTTAATAATGGAACTCTAAAAGAGGGTAGTTTTTCACCAAATGGTAATGTGTGGAGCCTCTTTATTGATGGGTCTTCATGTGAAAGTGGAAGTAGTACAGGATTGATAGTGTCGGCCCCAGATGGAACTGATATTCAGTAAGCATTGAGGTTTAGCTTAAAAGCTTCAAATAATGAATCTGAGTATGAGGCTGTCCTAGCATGCCTCTCCCTTTCTCGGGCACTGAATGTTGGCCAACTCCTTATACATAGTGATTTCAGGTTGGTCGTCAACCAAATTTTGGGTTGTATGAGGCCAAAGATGGCAGAATGGCAAGGTACATGGGAAAGGTTAAGGCAAAATTGGAGCAGTTTTTTGAAGTAAATCTAAAAAGGATACCCTAGTTAGACAATGGTCGGGTTGATGCCCTTGCAAGACTAGCCTCAACTACAATAATAGAGATAAAAAGGACGGTCTCGGTGGAAATATTACACCGGACGACCATTGAAGAGGAGGGCAGTGCTCTAGAGTTTTGTTTAAATTTGAACATGGGAACCTCTTGAATGGATCCACTCATTATGTACATAAAGGATGGGGAGTTGCTAGAATCCAAGATCGAAAAACGGAAGTTAAGATATAAAGCTGCCAAGTTCTCCATCATAGGAGACATTTTATATAAGAAAGGGTTTATGGTTCCTCTGCTCAAATGTGTCCATCCATTTGTGGTAGCGTATATCCTGAAGGACGTGCATGAAGGCTCCTGCTCAAGTTACGTTGGGGGAAGATCTCTGACTAAGAGGATTATTTCCCAGGGGTATTGGTGGCCGACCTTAGCCAAGGATGATGCAGCATATGTCAAGAAGTGCGATAAGTGCCAGAGGTATGCTACCATTACTCACCAGCCTCATCAACCTATGGCCTTCATTAACTCTCCTTGGCCATTTGAGGAGTGGGGAATTGATTTGGTATGACCTTTTCCCAGAGTTGTAAACAATTATCATTATCTGATCGTGGAGATAGATTACTTTTTAAAGTGGGTGGAGGCCGAGTCGATGATTATAATTACGGAATAGAAGACCTTCTAGTTCATCTGGAAAAATATCATCTGCAGATACGACCTACCCAACAGCCTAATTTTTGATAATGGAACACAATTTAAGAATGTATCCCTAGAAAAATACTGCGAAAGGGTCGGCATCAAGCAATTCTTCTCCTTTCCTGGCCGACCGCAAGCTAATGGGCAAACGAAAGTACCAAATAGAATGACTCTTGATGAAATCAAGAAGAAGTTAGAGGATGCAAAGGGAAGATGGATAGAAGAAGTGTATGTTGTCCTATGGGCATAAAGGACAACATAGAGGACTCCTACCAGCAAAATCCCGTTTATGCTTGTTACGGCTCAGAGGCAGTTGTGCCGACATAGTTAGGTCTGCCTACTCATAGGGTTCAGACCTACGATCCTGGAAAGAACACTGAGGAGTGGAGGCTTGATTTGGATATTATAGAATAAATAAGAGAAGACGATAAGGTTAGGAAAGCTTCCTACCAGCAATGAATAACGAGGTTCTACAACAAAAGAGTTAAGAGTCGACCACTGAAAGTAGGAGATCTAGTGTTGAAAAAGACTTGGCAGAAGCCTAATAAGCTCCATCGAAATGGTCATAGCCCGTATAAAGTGATTTAAGAAGTGGTACCAGGGACATATTGGTTGGAGAATCTAAAAGGAGAACCCTTCTCTAACCCATGGAACGCCGACCACCTCAAAAAGTATTACCTGTTAGATTTCAATTATGTTCGTTTTCTTCATTTTCATTGTACTACACATGTATGGAACCCAGATGAATAAAATGCAATGAAAATACAAGTCCTTTATTTGAATGATTGATTGTATGTGTTAACTTGCCTTAAGCCACAAAGCATTATTCATGGTAAAGTCGGCTTAAGTAGCTTTCAGTGATACGATGACCGAAATGGGATCAACCTCGTCCATAGGTTATTAATAACATCGAAAGACATTATTAAACATCATTAATTTGGTGGATTAACTCTCTTAGCTGTAGACGATAGTGCATGGATAAGATGACACTCATCTATACACTCTCAAAAATGATGAGAGATGACTTATGATATAACACCATGATTTGGTGAATGCAAATTTAAAATCACTTAATTGTGGTTCATTTTTTAAACATCATTAGTTCAGTGGATTAAACCTCTCGACTGAAGACGATAGTGCATGGACGATATGATATTCATCCATACACTCTAAAAACGAAAGAGGATTTATGCTATAACCCCATGATTTGGTGAATGCAAAATTAAAATCACTTAATTGTGGTTCATTTTTTAAACATCATTAGTTTGGTTGATTAAACCTCTCGGTCGAAGATGATAGTGCATGGAAGAGATGATACTCATTTATACACTCCAAAAACGACAAGATATGACTTATGCTATAACACCATGATTTGGGGAATGCAAATTTAAAATCACTTAATTGTGGTTTATTTTTTAAACATCATTAGTTTGGTGGATTAAACCTCTCAGTCGAAGACGATAGTGTATGGACGAGACGATACTCATCTATACACTCCAAAAATGATGAGGGTGGACTTATGCTATAACACCATGATTTGGTGAATGAAAATTAAAAATCACTTAATTGTGGTTCACTTTTAAAAACATTATCATTAGTTTGTTGAATTACATGTTATGGTTCATAAATCCATCGTCCATAGACGATAAAATTATAAATTGTGGTTCACACCAAGCAAACATCAATGAAGTCGACGAAAGCAGAGACAAGACTTGAAAACATTAAGAAAGAAGCACAGTATAGGTGAAGGTTCAAAATTTCATTAGCATTATAGCATTAACACTATTACAATATAACAATACATTAAAAAAGGAAGATACATCAAAAAACAAGATATAATGGTCTATATAGAGTCTTCACAAAGTTAGAGATGCAGAACGCCGCCACCACCGATTGGGACCGATTCGTCACCAGCTGCTTGAGTCTCCCCCTTCATCCCAAGGTTGGTTATCTCAGCACCATCGTCACCAAGACCGAGGTCGATCGTGTTTTCATTTGCCTTTGTGTCCTCAGGGATCTTAGTCTTTGTGACAGCATTAGGATCCTCAACCTCGGCCAAGTCCATCTGCAGACACTCATCACTGAAGTTAAGATATAAGAAGTCATCAAGGGAAAGATCCCTAGTCTCAGTGTGCTTGAGGACAACCCATCGTTCGGCAGTTTTGATACCCCTCTCAAGATACTCAAAGCCAAAATCGAAAAACTCTTCGGACTCCTTGAAATCAGCTACAGCTTGCTCGCTAGCATCCTTAACAACAGCTTCAATATCATATTTCCTTTTCTCGGCCAGGGTCTTCAAGGTGTTGGCATGGCTTGTAATCATATTTTTAATTTTGGTGTTAGCCTCTTGTAAAACTGAGTTAGCAGTCTGTAGGTCATCTCGATGATCACTCTCCATTGTGGTAGCATCTCTTCCCTTTTGAATTAAGGTCATTCTATTTCCGATCCAGTATCCCATACTATGTAAGGAGGCTATACCTTGCAAAGTAAGAAAAGACAAGTCAGTAAGAGATTCCATCAAAGATGAGACACCACTTTGAAAATTCCTAAAAAGATACCTGGACAGCTTTATGGATAGAAAACTCGGTTAGTAACACAATATCCATCTACTGCATAAAGCACTTATTAGCATGAGAAGTAATATAGTCGATGGTATCAGTGGCTTGTAGGTTATGGCCAATGATGTTATCATCGTCTATCTTTATCTACGATAGCCTGGAAATAAGCACATCCTTAGACGAGATGAGAATGTCTTGGTCCTGATGACCATGCTTTGAAGGACAAGTTGGTGTGATATCATCAACTCGGGTCCTCTTCTTCCCATCTTCATCAGATCGGCTAGGGCTGCCTGCGAATGACTTTTTAGTTACTAGAGGATCACGGGGCTCACTCCTCTGACCACGCTTGCCTACAAAACTTGTTTAAACTTGGAGCCACCATTGCCCAAAGTGTGTCAGAAATTCCTTCCGGATGACCTGCAAATGATAAACTTGGAAAGTTAGTCACAAGTATCTGAAAAATACGAGCTACACTTAGCAAAGTTTACAACTTACACAACTCCTCCAAGGGTCCAATATATAGACCTGCCTGAGCTAGGTATTATGGAGTTATCAGATGCTCAAACTTGGCCAGACGGCCTTTATCACCCTGTTCTCGAATCTTATTGACCTTCTCATAAGCCTCAGGGTTCAAACCTGGGCTTAAGTTGGCTGACGTTGGGACTGTGCCCCACCTTAGAGGGGTCCTAGGTTCAGAGGTCCCACAAGCTTGGGTGGGTCCAAACTCCCATGCCCCAGAAATAAAAAAAAGTAGCGAGGTTTCCAGTTGTCGTTGGAGGTTTAGGTAACTATCAGAAGTTTCTTCTTGGATTTCCTGGCTACGAGGTGGTAATAGTCAAGTTAGGTCTTTGGTTGAGTATAATAGGAAAGGAAAAGGTTTAGTGGACTGTTAATATGATGAAATTTCCTCCAAACTATGATAGAGATAAGGATGACCCTCAAGGAATTCGAACAAAGCTGAGAGGGTGCAAGCCTGAGATGGGCCAAAGTGGCACGAATTGTAGGATGGATGGTAAGCCGAAAGTCGAGCTTAAACATTTGCTCGTAAACACAATTTTTTCCTTCTCAACCGTGAAATGCTCTATCACCCTTATCAAGTTTCCTCATGGAAATAGAGGAATCTCTCCCATATAAATGCCTCTAGACCAAGAGGTCAGCCTCAGAAACTGTGCTCTCATACTACTCAGCCACTGATGTATCGACCTCACTCTCCTCACCACTACTTTCTTAAGACTCAGCTTGAGGATCATTCTGAGTCTGTGGATTACCTGGGGAACCATTGGGGAACCTTTCTACAAACTCAGTCCCAGTTGTAGCTATTATGGGGATGGCATCCAGAGGGGGTGGAATTGCCACATTGGGCTCAAGAATCTGAACAGAGACAACTTGATTCGAAGCCTCAGCTCTCTGAGATGAGAAGACACGAGAAGTGGCCTCGTCTATATCAGACCCCTCGTTACGGTATGCAGAGTAATCCATGGCCTCCTCAAATGAATCCACATTCAGATTTGCCTCTGACGTTGACATAGGGTCGCCTGGGGATGAGGATGACATAGACATGGGATCACTTGGTTTCAAAGCTGGGGGATTGTATGGCTCAGAGACTTGAGGGTATACGACACCCAAATGGGAGGATAAATAGGGTGAAGGGGGAACACTTTGGACATACTCCTCTCCGCCTCTTCATATTTTATCCTCTTAATAAGTTCAAAACACTTATCTCTGACACTAGTAAACTCCTCGGCTAAATTGTAAAGATGTCTTAACATCAAAGGCCACGGTTTGACTTAAGTAAAAAATGAGGAAAAAGAGACAAATAGTTTACAATATTGACTAAGGTTGACTAAAGATCTAATAGGAAGTTGAAAGGTTTTTAGGCAAGAACTCCAAGAACAACGGCCTTGAAGCTGGCCAACAACAACGGCCTTGAAGCTAGTCAACAACCTATACCAACCACCTAGAGGTAGCCTAGGGAAAGCCCAAGTGGGTTCGAATATACCTTAACCCTCACTAGAAATACCCTCAAGCTCGCCGAAAAATGTAAATTTCACTAAATATAAAAAAGGAAGTAAGATGGAACCAGATTTAAATGAAAGAGAATTATTCAAATGAGAAAGAAAGGAAGGATAGCTGGAAGAGTGGAATGTTGTAAAGAAGAAAATGAAGGAGCGACTTACAGGAAGTGCAAAAGTTATAGAGAGAGAGAACAGGAGGGAAATCTTATAGAAGATAAGGAGGAAAGAGAAAATTATGGGGTTTAAATATTAGGGCAATGATTAGGCATAATTCCCAAAATGAGTCATCATTTGAAGGCACAAAGCCTAATGCGTTTAGCCGTCACACCAGACTTGGGCAAAACGCTACTAAACCAGAACTATGACATATGTCACCCTCTTACATATCAATATCTATCCAGCTGATGCATTAGAAGACACCTCATCAAGGGACCATGCAGATTCATATCCCCCAATCACTTCTTCACATGGGTAACTGAGGGCTGGGGGTGATTGATATGCCCAAATATAACCTCATCTCTGGACGAGACCTCATCGCTCCAAACATCCGAGCTTGTGAACTGGCTCATGGGTCACCTCCAAGACTCATCCAAGACAAGGCCGACCTTGTATATGCAACCTCGATCGTTCAATAGGCCGAGACCCCAAAAAGGAACTAGAGCAACAAAGGAAATCTCTCATATTATTTCCCAATCGACACCAGGGGTCAGCTAGCTTAGATAACCTCGGCTTGAGCTCCTCACATTGAGACCTCACTTACTAGTTCCATGAGTAAGGTCAACCACTCCATCAACAACCTCATACTCGGTTGTGACTGAGACATCTAGAGACAATACCGTGAGTGGAAGAGCAATAGAACATTCCCAGGTGACGTGTTCCACGTGAGAAATTCAGTTATAACCAAAATTATACTCCTTACGTGAGGGGAGATTTCATCATCAGTACATACTCGTGCATGGACAGCTGTCGCTACCTGTGCATACCTTCAGCATGCATGGAGGGTGAGTATTACACCCACACCCTGGCATTAAATAAACCCATCATCTCGTTCATTATAAGGGATGAATGAATTCAAACCCTAGCAAAAACTCTGTTCATTTGTATACGAAGGAGAGAGAGAGAGAGTGTGTGTGTGTGTGAGATAGAAATCTTGTGCTGTAACCAGACCATTAGAGCTATATTTACTAGTGGATTTCACTCACACACACACACAGTGGACAAAGGCTCTGGTTGAACCACTAATATCCAGGTGTTCATCTTCTTCACCTCGTATCTTTCTTTGATAACTTGTTGTGTGATTATTTTCATTGTTGTATACCTGTTTGAGCTTTATTTATCTAGGATCTAGTGACACCATTTCTAGTATCATCAAGTTGTCTACTGGATCGATCAATTATTGAAATTTATCATCGAAAACAAAGGCAAAAAGCCCAACAAAGGAGAAAAAAAAAAGAAAATATTTTTGAAATTTTGAATTTTTTAGAAGAAAAGCATGCTTGGAAAGAACATATAATCAAATCAAAGAAACTACCAATGAATGGATAGAATATCCCATACCCCCTAACTTAAAACCTGACATTGTCCTCGATGTTATTGGAGAACCAAGTTAAAGAGAGGAAAAGAGCAATATTATCCACAATGGAGCGATCTTTGGAAAGTACGAGTCCAAAGATTCTATAAAAACATGTTAATACCAAGTAAAGAAAAAACAAATAAAAAAAAACTGAACTAACTACACTAGACAAAAGTAAAAAAAAAAACAATAAGAAAAATAAAACCAACTATTTACAACCTACAATTTTAACTTCTAACTAACTGTACACTAGAAGTTGAAATTTTTTAGGGTCCAACCCAACACGATTTGGCTTTGGAGGATAACCAGTGCACCATCACTTGAAAGCATGCCTCCCAAAAAATAGGAATTCCATTCGAACAACGGAAGGCATGTGTAAGGTAGAAGAAATTAGCCATCCCCAATTAAAAATTTTGGAGGGAGGATGGAGCATTTGGATAAAACGGGTGACAAATACACAAGGGGGCAAAAAAAACTAAAATTTTCACCAAAAATTTTGCAATTGGAATGAGAGATGGTGCACATGGAGGCAAAGATGCATTTATAGAAAGTGACTCGAGTGAGTACTCCTCGTCAGTGAAAAGGATTGGAACTATAATGTTTTGAACAGATTCATCGAGTACTAGCATCGGTGTGACAGTATAGAATAAAGATGGGGAGGAACAAAATTCAATCTCAAGAAATGAGTTGTCATTACATAAAGATTGAATTTCGCGAAAGAAAGGATCATTGTCAATGAATCTTTCTTCTTTGGGGGCCAAAGAAGAAATCATTTCATTGCAAATGGATACTATATCCATTTCACCCTCACTTTCATTCTCTACTATACTATGGGCCAAGTTAAGAATGGTTTGTTCCAAAATGGGCATGAAGTCCTCATTTGGTTCAAAACATTCCTCGACTTCAAAGGTGTCGAAAGAAAAATCGTCGTCAAATTCAAATAATAAATCCAACTCATGCTCCCAACAACGATTTTCTTCCCGATAATGATTTTCATGTTTTCATTTTCAAGCATGCGCAAGCCCTCGTCGAAAGTCATAGGCCGAGGTGCAGATTCTAGATAATGAAAAGTTTGGAAATTATCGTCGGAACAACTATCAAAATCATTATTATAAGAATTTTAAAAGCTATTGCAATTTGTTTCAACATTCTTATAATGAGGATTTTGAGGCCCAACATCGGAATAATTATTCCCAAAATGTCCATAATCCATAATTTGACTTTCGTAATACTCACCCAAAGTCATTTTAGAATTTGCAATATTTTGGGCATCTAATTATTGACCAAAATCCATAGGGGTATGAGAATTTTGAGAATTATCATTACGATTACCAGAAAATTGGAATAAGACATGCTTACTCCAACTAAGGCTCGAGATGGAAAATTCCACAAAGTGATGTGCGGACGAAAAATTCAAGCGTTTCTTGGCACTCAAAAGTAAAACAACTGCAAAAATTGTAAATAAAAAATATAAATAGAAAGAAAAATAGTAGGAAACATATTAAGTCAATAAAATTCTAGAAAAACTAGTCCCCGGCAACGGCGCCATTTGATAGACAGGGTTTTTCCGCAGCGCGAGAGTCACCTGCGCGCGGGATGTTTTGAATTCGTCTCACCAACTCTATGCAAAAACTTAAACTATGACTACACTCTTTCAAGGGAGTATAGCGACCAGTCCGGGTATCGAAAATCCATAAAGACGAGTTACTAGAATTTAATCGTTTTAATACTTCTACAATAAAAGTGTAAAAGATATTTTTCTAACAAAAAATAAAGAAAAGATAAACTAGGCATGAGTGTATTTAAACTAAATTAACAAAGAGAATAAAAACTATAGGTTGTGTCGAATATACCTCACCTATAGTTAATTATTATAAAATGGTTACTTGGGTTCACGAGTTATTAAGATTGAATCTCGTTTTGTCAATAAATTAAATCGAGAGTTGTCACACACCCCTAAATTTGCATAAAAGCCTACTAAGATTTTGGCGTCAACAAATACCTCGAAAATTACGCACGTAAGGTCGTAAATACGGAGCATACATGATATACCCCATTAAATTTCCTAGGCGTAATAACTAGGGCAACCCAATCGAAATAAACCCATGAAATACCATCACCAAAGCAAAGCAACCATTCAAACCATGGGTGAGTTCAATCCAACACAGCCTAATTTAACTTAGCCACTAAACATGATGACCTACACAAATTAAATGTAAGAAAGTAAATGTAAATGTAAATTAGAAAGAAATAATTGAAAGCATGTAAATATGCACTACAAAGCAAGTAGGAAAGCATGTAAATAAAGAAATGGAAGCTTGGATAAATGGACAAGGCAATGGATAGTGTTCTTAGACAATCGCGATGGGAAAACCCACTATACGAATAAACCATAGGAGGGAGAAAATGCCACACCCAAAGAAATCTCGAAACCCTATCTCCCAAAGAGAAAACAAGATTAAAATCGACTAAAACTAATTATTCGGTTTATTACAATAAAAATCTCTTAAGTAGTAAGTTGGGAAAATAAATGAATATGCAAGGCATAGGTTAACGGGTTTTTGTAACTAGAAAATTGCCCTGAAAATCATGTATATATAGAAATCCGAGGTTTTCTAGTTAACGAGCATAAATAATGGGATTAAGATACCCCATGAGGCTGATAAGGCATAGGTTAATGGGTGAAATATGTAATATTTTTATCGTATCATAAGGACTACCCAGAAGAGGCACATGGGTTAAGATGATCATAATCATAAGGGCCATCAAGTCCAAGCGCAACACTCCTACTAGGGTAGCAGCAGTAGTATAAGATGTTTCCCGAAACTTATTTTGCATGTAAACATAATACAAAGAGATTCCCTAAGAACAATTAGGGAACCTAAATGCAAAGAGGTCAGGAAAGGTACCATGCACCACAAGGCCAACAACCATAATTATCACCCCCACCAGTTGTTGTGGTGCTAACATTACCAGCTTCACTATTCACTTAGTCATAAGGGTAGCCGTAGTTTCATTACTAGCATATTTATCACGTCGCACCTAGAGATGCTCAAGAACCAGTTCAGGTAGCAGATGGTAAATTTTCTATCTATGGTTATATTGGATGTGTTTTTTTTTACATTGGTGTTCACTTATTAGCAGAGCCTTCGGTCATTCTTTTAGGATGTTAGATTTAACATTGGAAACATTATTGTATATAGATTCATTATTGGGTCTTGGTACGCCTAGTCGTTTCGTGTGTTGAGGTATAGGTGTGGATATTAGGACGCTCAGTTTTGTAGCTAATTTGTTGATTTTGGACATGTATAGGTATAACATTATCTTGAATATTTGCAGGTTGTCTTATAGAAACTGTGAGACAACTAACTCTATGCTAAGTTACAAAAGTAAGGATTTTGGTTGTGATAGGTGCATTTTATGGGTCACATTGTAATGGAGAAGGTGATCTGAGTGGACCCGAGTAAGATGTAGATAGTTTTAGAGTGGGGATGATGCTCGACACCTATGGAGGTGCACAGTTTTATGGTTTTGGCAGGGTACTATCATTGGTTTATCCAGGGCTTCTCAAAGATAACTAAGACTCTGACAAACCTGATGAAGAAAGTAGTACCATTTGTTTGGTATGAGTTTTTCCAGCAAGCTTTTGATAAGTTGAAGATTAAGTTAACTTTATCTCCGGTGCTTACTTTACCTCATAATGGGGTAGACTATATGTTGTCACTGACACCTAACTATAGGGACTTCAAGGTGTTTTGATGTAAGATGAGAGAAATATAGATTATGCTTCTTGAAAGCTTAATCCTCATGAGGGGAATTACACCACCCCTGACTTGGAGTTAGGAGCAGTGGTTTTTGTGCTCCAAGTATGGAGACATTATTTGTTATGAGAGAGGTTTCATATTTTCACGAACCATAAGAGATTGTAGTATATTTTCCTGTATAAGGATTTAAACATGAGACAACATCATTGTTTAGAATTCATGAGGGATTATCGTTTCAATATTCAGTATCCCTAGGACATGGCAAACATAGTGTAAGACACCTTGATCCCTAGTCCAACAGTTATATTAACAGCTATTTGTCCTTTTTGTACAACCAATAAGTTTGTGCATGCCTTAATGGAAGTTCTTACCATCACACTTGAGATCATTATTCGGGTTTTATAGGCTCAAGTAGGGGGCCCTTCTTATCAATGTAAGGGAGTTTTTGATAAAGGGGGAATTATCTTATTCTATTGGATCATATGGAGGTTTACGATTCCACGATAGATTAATAGTACCTAGGGAAGAGGAAATACTGTGATTAGTGTTAACCGAGGAATATGGGCCATGCTTTGTAGTACATATAATAGAGTATAAAATCTACTAGAATACGAGGTGCAAATATTAGTGGTCAAGAATAAAGAAGGACACTATATTGTTTGTATCTAAGTGTATGGATTTCCATATAGTGAATGTATATCACTAAGACTAAAGAGAGCATTTCCATGAATTACATTACTGGGTTGCCTACATCACAATGGATATATAATTCTATCTGGGTGATCATGGACTGTTTGATTAAGATAGCTAACTTTCTTCTAGTTCAAACAAAATTCACTTCAGAGCAGTACAACATAATTTTCATATTTGATATAATGAGATTGCATGGTATGCCACTTAACATTGTGTCCGATAGGGACAAGACATTTGTGTCCCATTTTTGAAAAAGTTTAGAGAAAATGATAGGGGATGATTAATGATTGAGTACCTCATATCACCCACATACTAATAGACATTTAAAATGGGTTAATAAGTGTTGGAAGATATGCTACGGGCTTATATTCTAGACTTTAAGGCTAATTGGGATACATACTTACCATTTGTGGAGTTTCCTTACAACTACTGATAAGCACCCAAAACTCTACATTTTGTACCCCGAATAGACGTACTTTTGTTGCTCATTCTCGACAATATGGGTCTTACGTGCTTAAATGTTTATCTTATAGGTCAAATGTCCGTTTGCGGTATCAAAAGCTATATATCAAGGAAAATGCTTGTTGAATGGAGCTAATTCTCTCCCCCGTAACCTTACTCGAGACTAAACCTACCCCAAACCCTGTGTGTGTTTTGTTTGTCTCCTTTTAATATTTTTTAGATTTTTAGTTTGAGTCATTTTACTTTTAGTATTTATTTTTTATTTTATTTTATTTTGATTTTTATAAGTTTTTAGTTTTATTAGGATTAGGTTTTAGGAGTTTATTTTTAGTTTATTAGATTTTGTATTTTTTAGGACTTTAGTTTTCATTTAGATTTTAAGTTTTTATTTCTTTTGTTTTATTTTAGTTTTTATATAAGCTTAGGATTTTATTTTTTTTTAGTTTTAATATTTTTATTTTTATTGTTTTTAGTTTGTTTTATTTTCAGTTAGATTTTATTTTTATTTTTATTAATTTTAGTTGAGCCTTTATTATTTTAGGGTCACAAATTAAACACACACATACTTATCCTAAACTCACTTACACCCAGCTACCATACACTCACCTACACCTAACATTTCACTCACCCTCATCCACATTCTCATACACCCACACACACACAATCCAACCAACCCATCATCTTTCCCATTTCTCTCTCCTCTCTACAAACTCCATTAACAAACTATACCCCCAACCAGCTTCGATCCTAACCTCAAACCTGTAACCACGAAGCAACCCATCTCATCCCTTAACCCGGAGCCTTAGACCCAAACCCACAAACCCGAGACCTTCCTGGCCACCAACTCCAAAACGTCGGCGACCTCTGACCCGTCGGACCACAATCGGTGGCGACCCACCTCGCAACCCCCTGACGATGCTGCCTCGAAGCCTCCAACCTTCTTAACGTGATCACAACCCACAACCAACATCAATCTTCCCCCTAAAACCCATTTATGACCCACCCTAGCCATCCCTCTCCCTCCGGTCGATAACTCGCCGGAACTCAAGCCTTTAAAACCCGTGTCCCTCACCAGCGACCTACCGATCTCCACCAAGCTCTGGCGACCCGATTTTCTTACCTCCGGCAAACCCATATCACCCATTACACATTTCCAAAAGCCACCTACGATTTGTGATCTGCCAAATTCAAAGACCAAGTCAAAAAAATGCCCACATGCTTAGTATTCCCCATTTAACCCACTTATACCCATTTTACCCCCAAATAACTATTTTAACCCAACTTTCCATTATACCCACTAAACCAAATCAGATTTTGTCACCCCATTTAACCCACATGCCCTCAACACACTCACACTCCATGCTCCTCTCACCATTTACATGCACACTCAAGCCCATTCCCAAAAATACCTCTAGCTCCGTGCCTATTATAAAAAGAAGATGAAGACCCCATAGAAAGGAGTTTTTAGAGGAGGGATTAGTGGAGAGAATTATAGAGAGAGAAAATACCATTTTAGTGTAGGTTTTAGATTAGAATTTTTATTTTCTTCTTTTTAAATAGTGAGGGAAAATAAATTGTTGTGATAATTAATTTGAGTGAAGTTTGTGATGTAATTTTGTTTGGATCATTCAAATTAAGGAATGTTGATTTCAACTCATGGATTGAACTTCAATTATGCATCAAGAGGTTGGGTTTGATTGTTCTTGTCTCTTCTAATTTATTTTATGCCTTTGATTATTAATTTGTCAAATTTCATACCATGTTAGGCTAAATCCCCTTTCAAGGGGTGGGGGGAAACCCTTATTTGATGTTATTTTAGTTTAATTAAGTTGATTACTTGAAAATTCCATTTGAATATTAATTTTGATCCCTCACCCTTAAATTTACGCCTCGAGAGAGGGTAAATGATTTTTCGAGAGAAAATCGAAATTCTAGTTATAATACCCATTTTAGATTCGAACTAGAGATAGGGGTTTCTTAAGTGGGGTATTATTATTACTTGAATTTCAACTTTATTTTTATTTTCTAATATTTACATAAATTTTAATCGATCAATCCTAGCGGGTGATTAATTAAAAGGACTGTAGATCTATTTTTCTAGAGTTGTGGGGTGTTAAACTTAATTTTGTAAAAGGTTACTATCAAAATTACATTTGCAACGAGACTTGATTTGTAATTTTGATATTAATTTGAGAGAATTCAATTAATTAAATTAATTAGTTAGAATGGCTAAAATTTGTGGAGTAATCCCACTCCTTGATTATTCTCACAATTATTTACCTCATTCATCTCTTATTTTAGTGTTAGACTTTATTTTCCATTTTAGTCACTTTCTAGTTAGTTGTTTTCATCTCACATTTTAGTTTAGTGTTATTTCACCTCACCTCACAAAATTGTTTTAATATTCAAAAATCTAAAAAAAATAGAAACGAAAAAATTCCAAAAAGAAAATAAAAAGTGAATTACAATTGTTTTCCCCTTGCTTTACCCCCTTGATGTGGATTGATACCCTTACGTACCTCTACACTTTAGATTGTTATTAATTTGTAGGTATTTTAAGGTTTTGATTAACTTGGCTTCAAACAACGACACACAAAAAACATAGTTATCAACTACAGTCATCAGTAAACGATTGGTATGGCACTATTCGAGGAATTGTATGGGAGGCCTTTCCATTCTCCCGTTTGTTGGATGAAGGTGGGAGAAAATAATATTTTTTGATCCGAGTTCATTCAGGACAACTTAGAGAACATGGATCTCATTAGGGATAGGATGAGGACTACCCAGAGTAAGCAAAAGAGCCATGCAGATTTAGGAAGGAGGCACCTACAGTTTGAAGTTGCGGATTAGTTGTTACTTAAGGTGTCTCGCACGAAGGGATTAATGCAGTTTGGGAAGAAAGAGGGAGTTTTCTCCACGATATGTGGGTCCATTCACTATTATTGATTGTATTGTTCAATTTTCATATCGTTTAGCCTTGCCATATCATCTCTAATAGGCGCACAATGTTTCTATATATCTATGTTATGGAGATTACTTAGGGATGAATTCACATAATATCACATTGGTCTTAGTGAGATAGAACTTCAGTTGAAATTAGTTATGAGAATAAGTCGGTTGCTATCTTGGATCATAGGGAGCAAATTCTTCACTCCAACGTTATTCCTTTAGTGCATGTCTAGTGGTGAACCAAAATAAGGCAGAGTCTATGTGGGAGAGGGAAGATGATATGCGTAAGAAGTATACAAAACTGTAATACCCCATAGTTTAAGTGATTTAAATTAATTAAATAAATTATACATTATTATATTTTTGCCTTGCTTTTAATGACATGTGACGTCGCTATTTAAATACATTATCTTTGTTACATGTTTTAGTGTTATTAGAAATTTAAATTGAATATAAAATATGGTAAGTCACTAATTAAATATCTATAACTAATTATGTAAGTTTGGAAATCCAAATATTCTTGATAGGGTTCTAATATATGGCAAATGGGGTAAATACCAACAAATCGCCATTTATAAAAATTTCTTAATTTTAAATACAATTAACCCAAATTAAACTTAGAAACAATTAAATAATTATTGTCTAAAAATAGATTAACCAATTTTATCTTATCCTAAAGCATGCATCTAGGTAATAGCAGGTAAAATAAGATCAATCACACAAGACGCTGATGTACAAGAAAAACCCACTAGGGAAAAACCTCGGACGACCCAACAATTAAAATTCACCATGTATGGAATTACAAAGGATATGAAAATAGATGTACAACACAGAGTCAATGCCCTTCAACCTCTACACAGCGACATGCAAGAGTCCACCTGTTGAACTACCACAGCGTGTGAGTCGACGCACATCTTAGTATCCACTGACAAGGATCAACAACCATCTTCGAATTGGAACACAGTATCCACCGCTTCTTCATCGCAATACCAAAACACGGAGTACTTCGTGCATAAATTACAAATATGGAGTTTACCATACGAACGATTCTGAAAAGGATGAAGAAAATAAATCTTAGTGCCCCAATACTAGATCTCAAATAATATATATGATGAAACACTTGGATCTTTAAACAATTGGGTGTAAAATGGGATTTTGGTTGGAAAAACATGATCGTGGAAGATCAAAAACTCTGAAGAGCTTTTTTTAAGAGCTTGAGAACTCAAAAGTAATGAAAAATTCTCTAATGAAAACGCTGTTCCGCACTCTAATTTATATGAGGTTTTGAAAAATGAGATAAGTCCAAAAAATGAATTTTGTATTGAAAAACATGTCAACTTATTCGAATGAAACTCCTGATCTCGTTTGAACCATCTTTTAACAAAACTTCCTACGAGAAATCGGAACGGGCTAAGACAATCTCGTTGGAACCCGTTCTAACGAGATGCAAAGTCTCGTTCGAACAAATTTTAAAAAATTTCTAATAAAAATTTTGAAATTAGTTCAGAAAATATTTTATAAAATAAACACCCAAAGAAAATATCAAAAAATTAAAATATAAATACATTCATACTTAAGAGATCCTTGGAATATGAACATGAATATAAGGCACGAAACTCAACATGATGATGAACATGATATATTAGCCTCTATGACTTTAATAAAACACTTCATAGGCTTGAAAGGTCAACACATTTGTTCTACATTATGACTCAAAGGTTTTGTCCAAACACGGAATAAGACAAAACACGTACAAATTGACTCTTTCAGAAATTTGTCTTTACAATGTTCGTGAATAATTTAATTATGGAATTGAGATATTATATAATTATAAGTTAGTATAGTATATTAAGGACTCTTGGGTCATGTAGAATGTCCAAATAGGACTTAAAATAATGGGTGTTAAACATTATGGGTTGGTATTGTAATTAGGTTAGGTTTTGGGTTGTTTAGAGAGGTAGTTGGGCTCATTTAGTTTAAGTTTAGAATAGGTTTAAGACTAATTTTTAAATTTACATGGTAAAAACATCATTTGGCTAACCCTAATTCATTCCAAACCTTTTGGAGAGAAACCCAAAAACGAGAGAGAGAGAGGGCTATTGAAAAAAAGGATAATTGGGGCACTTGGTCTTGGAATTCATCCCCTTCAATCAAGGAAAGTTTACTTATTATACAATTGTAATTGTTTTTGAGTTATAATGTAATTGCTCATTATAATTAAAATATAATTTGATTAAAATTTGAATTGGAGATTGATTAATTATTTTAGAAATTAAATTAATATTATAACCTAGATCACTACTCATGGGGGGAGATTTGTAAGGACATAATTTTATAAATATTCGGGGTAGAATCTACGAATTTTCTATTTATCCTAGATCACAGTATGTATGTCTGATACCGCTACATTCGGCACGTCAACGCGATCATCCATGATGGCCTTGATCTGAATTCATGCATCCACCATCTTCACACGTGCATCATGCTACATGCGACGTGCTGCTTAACCATTCCCACTACTCCACTTCGCCATATTGGTAAAAAAATATTATTGGAGTTGTTTATATTTGCATAAATATTTGGTAATTTTTTAGAAAATATTTTTTGAAGTCTGAATTGTTTTTAACAAAAAGCAAAAAAAATTCTAAGTGTAGAAGCGGATTATCCTCGTTCTACGAGCTCGTTCAAACTACATCACATTTTCATTCGAGCGACATAAGCATGTCACGCGATCTTGTTCGAGCGACGTTGCCTCCTCGATTTTCGTATAAATATCTGGGTTCATTTTCCACGTTTTTCCAAGTCTTTTTCGCACAAGTTTCTGCATTTCACAGCCCACAAAATAGACTTCATGTTTTAAGGTATTATACCTTCTTTATTCACATAACCACTCCCATATATGTATGTGAATCTTTAAACCTTCAAGGGGATCGTTTTTACCCATCTAGAGTAACTTGTGGAGAAACCGTCTATTTTCCATTGCTGCCCATCTGGAGGTCTTGCGGGAGATTCCAGCCGACGACATCGGAACCGACACCTGAGGGTGTTTTGTATGTCACTCTAGTTTTCATTATAATCCGTGTAAACCGTTCTTGACAAATTATAGTGAAAATAAAAGGTTTTGCCCATTCGGGAATTTTTCCGGAAATTATTTGTTTTATCCTGCATGCTTTATTTTATTTGATAAAACATGGGAATAATTAAAATTGGATTTTATTTGAGAAGTCGCAATAATTCCGTTGTAGCGATTCTACATTAACATAGATTAAAATTAATTGAATTCTTTTTGAATTAGATATAAAATTTATATGAAATGGTTAGAAGAAGATTTGGTATTGTTATATAATTGAAAGTACCTTGATAAAATCACTAATTGATGCAAAATTTGATTCAAATTTATCTAAGTTGACTGCTTGGATGAAATTGAAATTTATACTATTAAATGTTATTGGAAACATGTAAAAACCTTAGTCATAGGTTAGAATATGTTTGTAGACTTATATATGATAGCATTTGGTTATTGTAATGAGTTAAGATCTTAGGAGTTCATCCATGGAGGATTTTTAGGTTTACTCCCATAATGGAGAATATGATATGATTTACGGGATGGTCGATCGATCAACCATGGTCGTCAATCGATCGATCCCTCTATTATAGGCCAAGACTTGGTTAGGATTTATTTGTTTGGGTTCAATAGTTGGCATAAATTTAGATATTTTGTTTCTTAGTTCTAAGAAGATAATTAAGTTAATGAAACTGAATTTAAGAGTAAAAAGTTTTATGTGGTAAAAATAACTTATCTTGGGTATTATGTGCACATAGTGAGTGTGAGTACACGTGATATATGTACTAGAGGGAATATCCTGATGGGGAGCAAGCGACAGTGACATGCGGGTAACCTAATATGAGAAACGTGTTTTACCTTTGTCGTTTTACCCCAGACACTATGTGCTAAAATTTTTGGTGTATCTTGTGGAGATGTAAAAGGGTTGATCCTTTCATATAGCTTTGGGTATGGGGATATATGATTGGTGTGAATGTGTAACGATGGTCCAGAGAAAATTCTTTTACGATTATAGGTGTGGTATAACCTATAACAATCCCTAGTATGCTTGAGCGATCCCTAAGGGGGTTAGGAATGTTCCTTCATTATGTGAGGGCTAACGAGTAGCCCGTTTATAATATACGTGCTGTGGACCGTACTTATATGGATGTAGATTTAGAGATTGTCTATTTTCCCTTGATATATCCATATAATTGAGATGTATAGTATCTATAGTAATGGAAAATTTACCTATATCTAGTTGAGATGAATAATACGTAATGGGTTTAGGAGTAAACACAAGATATATTTAGGATTGTTCGGTTGGAATACCTTAAAAGTAACTAAAATATGTGAGGAAGATGTGTGGTTATATTATATCCCAAACTTAGTTATAATCTTACTATACGTAAACTTGATATTAAGGTTGTTGTTGAATTATCTTTTCATCACATAAGTCACCGATGATGCCTTACCCCTGACCCGGTCTTATCTCCCTTTCAGTTTGCTACTTAGATAGGATGCAGGTGTCGAGCCTGCATGCTCGTTATTTTATTTCTTTATGTTTATCTATTATGTTGGATTTACATTTAGTAGCATTAGGTCGGTATTATTATTACTTTTATTATGGGATTTCATTATGAGACATTATGAGATAGTTGTAATATGCGATGATATCTTTATTGTTTGATGATTTGGTATGAGAGTTATTATAGTTCACGATTATTAGATTCGGTTGTATTTAGTTTTATTTCCAATCCTACTTAGAATCATGCCCAAATTTTTATTCTCATATTTTATTTATTTTATAGTTTATCAATCAATATTATATTTATGGGGTGTCATAAGAACTCTTATAGTCAAGTATGTATAAAATTATGAGGTCGTAATTCGTTTATTAGGGGCAGACTCCAATACATTGTATTTTGTGTCATTTATTAATTATTAATTATTGGAATAGATTAATAAATATGAATAATTATTACTTATGTGAAATGGTAACAATAAATGCATTATTTATGTGATAGTTAAATTTTCATGTTTTATGATATTAGAACCGCATAATATAAATTAATTAATCGGCGGTATTAATAATATGATAATTAATTATGTGTGCTTACTCATAAAATAATTAACTTGTGTATTTTATTTTATGTTGTTAGGTATTATCATTTGGACCGGATTCTAGGGTCATATGGAGGCCCGGAGATGTATTTTTAGTGCTTTAGATTAGGCCCCATGGGTAGGTATACCTTTGGGCTATGTTTGAGATTAGTCTGGGTAACTGTTTGGGCCTATACGGGGGTCCAAAATTCGTCCTTGTATATACCTACGAGATTAAGAGTGTTTAAGTAAAATTAACATTCTTTAGTTATCCACTTTTACCTTAATACACAAACCCTAGAAGTAGAGAAGCTTTCGAAGAGTTAGGGAAGACTTTCGGGGAGGAACTTAAAGATTTAAAGAGGAGGAATAAGGCTAGAACCTTCAACCACCATTGTTAAGAAGAAATATCTTGCTTTATCACGGTTTAATATGTAACTTTTTTAAGATTTAATTTTCGTATTGAATCTATTTGTGTTTTGACACATTTTAGGTTTGAATCCAATACATTGAGAAGTTGTATTGGTTATTATGAGGATTTTATGTTAAAATATGAAACATGATGCATTAAATGGTTATACCTTATATCTATATTAAATTTAATTGAATTGATTAATCAATTTTTTAAAATAGACTTTAATGATTTAAAAGAACATTTATTGATCAAAACCTGATATTATATGAACCTTAATTATCTTCATGTAAAAAATAATGATTTAAACCATATTTTGATACTTTAACCTAAATAATGATAATGAATGTTAGAATCATGTTGAGAATCAACTAGAGATGATTTTTAAGGAGTTTGAGGAATGTTTTAGCATTTGGATATTATTTGAAGTCAATCTGGGGTGAAAAATATCGAGTTGGATTGGTTTTGGGTGAATTTTGGGATTTCAGCCTTGACATTTTCAGCTTGGATTGAGAATAAGGGGAATGCGCACGACTTTAAAAAATCCCCATGCGTACGGATATGGGAAGAGATTTAGGGATGCTAAATCATTTGCACGGCTTATTATTAGCCTTGCGCGCATGGATCTCGATAGAAAGTTAAGGTTTTGTTATTTTCTTAGGACCAAGGTTATTCCGTTGGGGTTCCATTGAGGTTTCTGATTAGGACCCTTGGGGATATAATCTTTCCGAGTTATCATGAGGATCTAAGTTAAGAGATATAAAATTTATCGAGATGATGCAAAAATTTGTTAGGTATATTAGGGAAGGGGTAACATACGAGTTTCATGCGGTTAGGATGAAAATTTTATCTTATTATATATGTATGGATGATGTATATGTATTCTTTATGTGATATTTATTAACATACTATTTTTTCTCGTGGGTAATCTATCAGTTGGGGTTGTGGATTTAATTAGATTTGGGACCAGTTACTATGTGGAGGTCGATGTATTTGATCACGTATTTAATTATTCATCGTCTCAAAATGTAGAGATGTTGATGACTTGATTTATTAAATGGTTTGGTATGTGACTAGACAATGGTGTGACTATGTGGTGTCACATGAACAATGAAGTGTGTGATTTTGAAATTCTTAAAATTTTCAAGATCAAATATAAATTGAGGAGAGCTCCTACAATTAAAGAGGTCAAATGGTATCCTCCTCTTACTGGATGGACTAAACTAAACACTGATGGCTTGCCTTTGGGTGTGAATACAGTTATTATTGGTTTCTTTAGAAACTGCAGAGGGTTTGTTCGTGGATCTTTATGCAAAAATATTGGCGAACACAATGCTTTTTATGCTAAAATGCTTGTTGTCATTAGTGATATTAAAATTGCTTAGAAATTCAAATGGTGCAACCTTTGGTTAGAAGTTGATAATCAGTTCTTCATTGCATAAATGATGATTCATATAATCCTCATTGGTCATTGAAAGTCAAGTCGTCCAATTATAAAAAAATAATCTATCAAATGAAATTTATGGCCTCACATATATAGGTAGGGTAACAAAGTTGTTGATAACTTATTGAAGATGAGGGTAAATAACTAGCAGTTGAGGTGGTGGTGGTGGTTATATCCTAATGATCTCCATTCTTTGGTGGTTAGATATATTTCTTATGTCCCAACCTATAGATTCATCTAGTTCTTTCTTCCATTGTTTCAAGTGAATTTGATCACTGGTTTAAGTGTATTTTTATGTTTGATGATTTTTTTATGTTTTTAGGTGGGTTTGGGTAGTATGTGCCACAACCCTAGATTGTGATCCCCTTGTGTTTTCGTATAAAGATCTTATGGGACAGTTTTTCATTTTTTTCAGAAGGATAGTTTTTAATGTCCCCTTCTATAAATCTGAATCCACGTGGAAGCTATTTTTCACATTTTCTCTGATTTAGAAAAACTAGTTGGGGTTTTGTCCCTATTCCCAAAAATAAATTTGTTAGGCAAGGGGCTCTTAAGGGTCTTACTAATAAAGGCATGGTAAGGTACCCAAAGGTTGATGCATTCATTTGTTCTTATGAGTTATATGATTATATTATATATTCCAGTGGTGGACGTAGTATTTCAAGACACTGTGTCACATTATTGTGTTATTATGAGATCGTGTGCATCTTATTATTCGAGTGCCATGAGTGGGTACCATAGTGGTTGTATGTATTTAGTTGCATCCCGATGTAGTTTTATGTGGATGTTATAGTTTAACTGTTATTCTAGTAGTTAAGACTTGATAGTTTAGTTATTCCTTGAGATGGGACACTCGTATAGATCATTTCAATTAGGATGAGTAGTGAGTGATATTTTACATGTGTGACTCTTCTTACCTTTCACAGTGGTGATAGACTCCCACCACTGTAATGACTTACCACCATCATAAAGTTGATAAGAATCTACAGTTGTACGTTTGTGCACTCAATCATCCTTAAGTACCTCTAGATACCCTTCCTCCACTGATGTGCCATCCGAATATTAGTGATACCTTCAAAATCGGTGGGTTCCCTTTAGCAAAGGCCTCATGTTACCTTTACCAAGTGGAAACATGGGACTCAACTGACACTATTGCCTAATACTATGGCTATGGGGGTTACTCGAGGTTCTATAATGTGGCAGCCACTCCAGTTGTGATTGATAAAGCAATAATGCCATCCATATCATTTGTGGGTGCTGCTTACGGTACCTGCGGCTATGATTGTTGCTCCGACTGAGCATCCAAATTAGTAACCCTGTTGGCAACCGACTGTCATCTCCTTCCTCATGTGTTTTCCATCTGGAAGAAAACCAAGAATTTGCATTAGCTAATGATTCAAAGATAAGAATACAGTGAATCCTATATATATATATATATATATATATATATATATTAAATAAGTCAAATAATGCAACTCATAATGTAACGTAAACCTCACGGATGCTAAGACACTAGAACTTGAGACGCTCTGATACAAACTCTAACACCCCCTATTTTTCATGTATCGAGTTGCCAAGACTTAAAATCGAAGATAGGGTGTGTTAAAATAATTTATATCAATCTAAACATCAAGACAATAATAATAAAAGACTATAAATGAATTTAAATGATCCATAACATGCAACGAAATAAAATAATAAATACGAAATAAATCGCTTGCCTATAGATGTATAATAAATAAATAACATCATCTCAATCTCATAAATAAATCTCAACTGATGTAAATAAGATGGCACGAACATGGTTCATAAAATAGTTGAATCATAAGAGTTTAAAACTGAAATGGTTTAACGAAATAACAAGCTAATCTAGGAAATGGAATTGACAGGAAATGTGGAAGTGATAAGTTTGACTCCTCAGCCCTTCTTCTCCTACCTCTGGACACATGGAAAGGATTTTGTAATATTTTAGGTTAGAGTCCAGAAATTTTTAAGAAACACTTACTATATTAATATAATAATAATCGTGCGAATCATTTACGTAATCATGTCACATTGTGGACATGAGATAATACTTGAGTCTGACACAGAGCAGCCGCACTGTTATGGAGTATGATCGAGAGTTCAACATCATGATATCAAACTATGTCAATACTAATGGACTTAACTCATGGAAGATTTTGACTACACCCTTTAGTATGACCCAAGAAAGGGAAAGATTGTGGCCAACATGCTCAGTAGGAAATCAGAACTCTCACTAGAAGATAAAAAGTGACACAATCATAAAATGTTCAAGGAGGTTCAAAGTTATGAGTTCAAAGTAAAGAGGGGCAGATAACATGCCTATATTTACCAAATGGTAGCAAGGAAAATCCTACATCATAAGGTTTTAGATTCACAAGTGTCTAATAATGAACTCATGCCCTTTCGGGGACTACTTCAATCTGGGAAAATGGTCGATCATTCATTGGATAAAGATAATGGAGTACCATTTAAGGTAATATTGATAACTCCTTCTATCAAATCTCTCTGGGAGGAGATTATGTAAGAAGCACACAAATTAAGGTTCAGTCTCCACCCAAGAGACAAGGATGTATCGGGATTTATTCCGCGAATATTGGTTGTCGAGAATGAAGAGATATATCGTCAAATGCCTCACCTTTCAACAATTCAAGGCAGAGCATCAGCAACCATTCAAATTTCTTCATCCACTACATGTTGTAGAATGGAAATGGGAGAACATCACTATGGACTTTATCATGTCTTTACCTTGTTTGTAAGTGGGACATGATGTAGTTTGGGTTATTATGGATCATTTCATAAAGTCTACAAACTTCTTACATATAAAGTTTGTATAAAACATAACTTGACTAACAATATTGTATATTAGAGAGATAGTTAAATGGTACACCGATATTAGTGATTTCCAGGTTTGTGTCAATGTTTTGGAATAGGTTATAGCAGGAACCCTAACCGACCTTAATCTCAGTACCGCTTACCATCCCCAGACAAATGAACACTCAGAACAAACCATTATAATCCTTGAGGATATGTTGCGAACACACATTATACTTTCAGGTAGAGCTGGCAATTTTTGACCCAATAATCTGTTTATGGTAATAACCCGAAATGACCCAAACTTGACACGATTAGCTTGTACAGATTTAAAAGTACCAAAAATTTATACTCAAATAAAAATCAACGTGACCCGAAAATGACACGACTAACCCGAATTGCCACCCCTACTTTCAAGGAAATTTGGTTGAACATCTACCATTAGTAGATTTCTCCAACAACAATAGTTACAAGGCTACCATTATCATGGATCCTATTGAGGCATTGCATAGAATACGATATCATTCACCAATATGTTGTGCAGAAGTTGGGGGAAACATATCACATGGTCGTAACTCATTCAGGAGTCTAGATTATTCATCAACGACCCCGGACAACTCAAAGTCGATAAATATCTAGGCGAACATAGGTAAGATAACCATATTTTGACGAGGGGGTCAAGTTTTCCTTAAGTTTAAGCCTATACCGGGAATTAGTCACTTTGGTAATAATGGAAAGTTGGAATCACAATACACTATAACCTTTTACATCCTAAATAGATTTCGTTATGTGTCATATTGTCTAGTGGTATCACCCCATTTATCTCATGTTCATAATGTGTTTCGTGTTTTGATGCTATGGAAGTACATCCTAGACACTTCTCACATCATCCGTTGGGACGTATAAGACTAAACTAGTCTTAATAATTAACTTTAAACAATAAGTCTTTCGTACACAAACCATCCCTCTTGTCGAGGTAGTTTGGGACAACCACGGGGTAATGGGGAGACTTGGGAACTTGAATCGAATAAGAATGATAAATACCTAGAATTGTTTTCTTAAGCATCCCAATAGTTAGTTCAAATTTCGAGGATAAAACTCTCTAAGGAGGGAAGAATGTAATGACCCTGATTTTTTTATTAATTTTATGAATATTAAATTTTATTAATCCCCATAATTTTTTGGATTTGTTATATGAAGTGGTGACATCTATTATAATTCACTGACCATTAGTAGATTAAATCATTTAATGGGTCTTAACTTAAATTAATTAATTCAATTCGAGTTAATTTGGCATGCTAGATTAATTATTAAAAAGAAATTTTAAATCTTAATATTGTTTGTTTAATTTGTAACATTAAACTAGTTTTATATTGGGCAATCATAACCTATATATCCACCTACATTAACTACATCAACCTAAATTGGTTTAGTTGTTATCTTCAAATGGATTGTTTGGAAGATGTGAGATTTTTTATTAGTTTATTTGTCTGATTCTTTTACATGGGTGTGCATGCACGATCACTACATTTTAGGTTCTCCAAGAGATCATTTGTAAATAATGAGATAAGCCTTGATTCTTCACCATTAATACATGGAATCCACAACATCTATCCTAGTACACCACAAGACCGTGTAGCCATTTATATATCTAAGGAGAAGATTTTTTAAATTCTTTTAAATTCATTATGTGTGTAAGGCATCAATTTTCATGTAGGTTATATGGTCCAAACGTAACATATCATATAATAATTTTGCATTTACATAATAAACCATGTGATCCCATAGACAAAAATGCACAATCATGGATTTAATCCTATTATGCGATCTAAAAATTCTACAACCTATAACATACATTTGAAACTCTGCATGAGACTAAAGCTATCACATAGCCTTAATCTCCATATTTGGTCATGAAATGCTTTAGGATATGGACTGACATTTAACGTCTAATATTAGCTAAGGAACTATATGTACTACCCATCAGTGAATCCATACTCTTGATGGAAATCCTTATTGTTGTATTAAAACATCCTTTACACATGACACCAATGTACCATGTTAGTTCCAAAACTATTACGATCATTTGTTTTAAACCATTAAGTAAAATAAAATGTGTACTTGCTTTAATAATTTGATTTCTATTCTTGGAGAGCACCTGTGATACCCCGTAAAATATATAAATATATTGATCAGGTTTAGTACAAAAATCATGGAAATAAAAAACTTTTGGCAACATTATTAGCATAACGAAACTAAATAAAAGAACTAAGTAAACATAATGTGACGTGATAAACTACTGAAATTAATACATCATCTCTGATATCAACCACTTCCATGTGAAATAAATCCAATTATAGAATAAAATATCAGCAATAAAATATCCATCACTGAAATACAAGTATCACAAGTACATTATCTGACTCGGGATAAACTAAATTAAATATAATTGCCTACTGAAATATAAATAAATATAAGAAGTAGATGAGCTACATTGCTCGACTTCTACATCATAGGAATAATGAATAGAATGTCACTAGAGTTACTCCTCCAACAATCAACCCCAGCTAATGGAATCATAATGACATAAGACTTGTATATTTATTCCAAAAACGAATGTCACAACAAGTCTACAAGGAGTAAGAATTTAACTAAAGTTGAGCCACAATAATAATAATAATGCATCTTCTTCCCATAACATTCAAGCATGAAAGACGGATCTGAATATCAAGATCTTCAACATTCAAGCCTCCACGAGGTTAAGTTTGGTAAGGTTGTGTTTTAATTCCTTAGCATTTCACTTAAAGTGTTGGGATATTTTTATCAAATATTTTTCTAAAGATTTTGTTCTCGGGCACCTTTCCGTAGAAAAATCATATCAATTCAAAGAAAAATAAGGAAAATACGAAACTGGCGTCCACACGTTCGTATCGAAATTATCTACAATCATGGCATGCGATCTCGTTTAATGGGTCGTTCTAACGACCTTCCTATGTCGTTCAAACGGCATAGCTATCTCGCGAGAAGTTGTCGCGCGATGTCGTTTAAATGAAAATTCCTTTTCGTTCGAGCGACACGCCGCCTTAAGGTTTTTATAAATAGGAGTCTCCAACTTCATTTTTCATAAGAAGACCTGCATATTTTTAATAGACGAAACTGCTACTGCAGAAACGATTTTTGTCTTATTCTCTTAGGTTTTAAACCTTTTATTTTCAATTCTAAAAATATCCCAATATTTTAGTGAATTGTTTTGGAACCCTAGATTAAAGTTTGTTGAAACTTTACCTTTGTGGGGAGAACGTGACACCCCGCCTAATTACCCCCGGGTGATCATTCGTAAATTAAATTAGAACAGGTTTCTCAGTTGGTTCATTATTAGCATCACTGTCGCCTTTTTAATTACTAACCACCTAAGTGAGAAAATTAGACTGGTGCCAAGTTTTTTCTTTCATTAAGATAAATGAAATACTCATGCGGATACAAATTAATATAAACAATCACAATTAACTGAAACCAACCATTCACAATTAATTAACTGACCAAATAAACCATCGGTTCAAAATCCAATAAAAGTAAAGACAGTAATAAAACTCCACAGGTCTGACATAAGTACTGAATAAAACTGTGAGCAACATGCTCGAGTAGGAGATATGAAAACTATATACTAGAATTGAAAAGAACGAGGCACCTAACAAAATCCCGTAACATTCACATATGCTGCAGCAACGGATCCCTAGAATGAGTTAAGCCTGGCGTCCCTGTGGCTGGATACCTAAAAGGTTTTTAATTTTTTTTATAGCAAGGGTTAGTACCCAAAACATTTGGAAAACATTTAGCAAATGATTAACTTGCAGTAATAAATATATATGCATGCTCTTCATATTTTAGTTAGTGCTGCACTCCCTTGAGAATATCCTCACCCTTTCTCTAATGTACACTACTAACGCCTTAATTAATTTACCTAGTTATTTATTCCACGACTAGATAACTAACATCCCCCGTGTAACTACTATGCTCTAACCGAGTATGCCGAAATTATGATTTGTAAGTTATTATTAACATCAACTTAATTAATCATTTCCCTTTTTAAATTCATATAACTTCCACACCTGTTATACATATAATACAATTCACGATTTGTATTAATTAGCCCGTATATATTTATTTACCTAATTATATACTTATAGTCATATCACAATATGCACAATTATGCTGATACAATAATTAATAAAGAGCATCCTCCCGAGTAATAACTCACTGGATGTATATTCTCTAAAGTGCTATCCCACTAGGTATATTCACATAACCTATTTACCCCAAGTCAGAATTGCTCACTAACTTGGTCAATACATAGAAATTGGAGCCGGTCATATTCCTTCCTTGAAAGTGAAATGCCCCTCACCCATAAATGGACACTATGACCTGGAAATATACTCACCCTACCCCTCAAGCTAGGTGATTCATCCACTGTGCACAACCTCCCCCTATAGCACTAGAGTATATAATAATAGTATCTAACCACTGATATTAATTCACACACCATATATATATATATATATATATATATATATATATATATATATATATATATATATATATATATATATATATATATATATATATACAAACTATCCCGGCTATACCAAGTACTAAGTCCGTAACACAAGCCTATTCAAATTATTAAGAGTTTATGGCCCAACTCTAATTATTAATTAATTCGCACATCAATCAATTAAATTACTTTTTGGTGTCACCCCAACCAATATATTCGGACTTACTCTCGTGGATCGAAATAAAACAATACTCGAGTCTAAATTCCCGACTCCAAATTATTTAGCTTTCACTCAAAATAAATTTAACGCCTTGGTATCACTCAACCCATATGCCCGGACTCGCCCACTCAATTCGTATTTAATTATTTCGAAACATTCTTTCCAAAATTTAACCGTAGTGTGTCACACATAAATTTCCTCCAAATCCCAATTAATTTTCCTTCACAATTAATTAGATTGTATCCTTATGTTTATCTCTAATTACCTAAGGTATAGAAAAAGAATTTAAATTAAATTCCCCTTATATATATAAACTGGCCGAACTGCCAGAATTTTCTGACCATCGATCGATCGATCCCCAACCCTCGATTGATCGATCGTACAGGTCATCGCCTTCTTCCCCCTTCTGTTTCAACCATGGATGAAAAGCTCCAAACCCTAACTCCTTCTACTGTTAAACCCAAGTCTTACCATCAACAATATATACCAAAAACCTCATAAGGGATCCCCATAAATTCCACAAACACCACTTAATTTATGTTCTCTACTATTTTTCATAAATTGGGGAAAATCCATTTTTATTTGTTGACCCATTTCAACATCAAATCTGTATCTAAATTTCATTTCTAATTTTTCTGGGTTTACACATCTCACCAAATATATATACAAATCTCAGATTATACATCAATTGCTACACAATTTAGGATTTCATAATCTTGGTTTAAAAAAAATCCTTGTTTATACCCTTTACATCCCAAAATAAATTTTGATTTCTCACATCACATAAATATAAATCGAAAAGAAAATTAAATGCTACAGCAAGCTAACCACTTACCTTATGATTTCATTGGGTCTGAATCGAAGTTGTGAATTCCAAGCTTGACGATGAAATCCCCTCTTTTGGCTCTTTCCTTTGTCCCCCAAATTTCCTTTAACTGTCTCTTAGATTTTCCTCTCCCACTAAGTGTTTCCTAATTTTACATCAGTCGTTACCCTTTTTCTCTTAATTAGGTAATTAGGCTAAATCCCGTTTTTGGCCTAATGGACCAAACCCATGTGACCCAAATACCCCCGTGTGGGCCCGACTATGCCTAAAAATGTCCCGTAACCCGTTTACTACTCCCGGGTACACTTTTCTGACTATCTCAACCCATTCGAACTCAACCATATATTCATAATTGGCATTCGAATTAATTTATAAAAATCCGTATCTCGCACCCAAATTAGTCTATACCGATTCCCGGCTGAGATGAGTACATACCCCGTCACCAATACCCGAAATAATGTAATTAAATTATTATTATTATTCACTTAGTAATTAATTTTCCCTAAATATTAACCATTCACTCCCCGATTAATATTTAAATAAATATTACCACAATTAATTCAATTAAAATCATGACACACAAGTAATTTTAAATTCCCGAATTAATTAATTATTACATGCACAAAAATGTGGGGTGTTACATACTCCCCCCTTACAAAGAAATTTTGTCCCCAAAATTAGGTCGTACCTGTGGTGAATAGCTCTGGATATTGTTCCCGCATATCCTCATCCCACTCCCAGGTAGACTCGTCAACGTTGTGATGACCCCACTATACTCTAACTAGTGGAACAACCTTGGATCGTAACTTTCGCTCACTACGGTCCATAATAGCCACCGGTCTCTCCTCATATGAGATGTCTGCTTGTAAATCAATTTCCTCGAGTGGAATGTGCCAGAAGGCCCTCTCGCTCCTTCGATATTTCTTCAGTGATGCCACATGAAACACGTCGTGTATCCACTGAAGATGCTCTGGCAATCCCAGTATATACGCTACCGGCCCCACCCTCTTAATAATAGGGAAGGGTACCACATATCTCGGTGCTAACTTACCCTTCTTGCCGAACCCCATCACCCCTTTCATAGGGGACAATCGGACTAATACCTGGTCCCCAACATCTAACTCCACATGTCTCCGTGAAGCATCAGCATAACTCTTCTGCCTATCCTGAGCTATTCGAATCCTCCCTCGGATCAACTCTATCTTGGCAGACGTCTCCTAGATAATCTCTGGCCCCAATAGCTTGTTATCCCCCACCTCTAACCAAAAAGTGGGTGAACGACAAGGTCTCCCATATAGTGCCTCGAACGGTGCCATGCCAATCATGAATTGGTAAGAGTTGTTATACACGAACTCTACCAAAGGAAGATATTTCTCCCAACCTCCCCCAAAGTCTAAAATGCACATTCTGAGCATGTCTTCCAGCATCTGGTTGACTCTCTCAGTCTGCCCGTCAGTCTGTGGGTGATAGGCTGTACTCAAGCATAACTTCGTGCCCATGGCCTCCTAAAAGCTCTTCCAAAAGTGGGGCACAAAAGTTTTGTCTCTGTCGGACAAAATATTTATCGGCACCCCGTGCAGCTTAAGAATCTCTGCTATAAATAGATGTGCATAACGCATCGTCTCAAAGTCCGTGCGGACCGACAGGAAGTGGGCCACCTTGGTCAACCGATCCACAATGACCCATATGGAATCGTGACCCTTCTGTGATGCAGGTAACCCTATAATGAAGTCCATGTAGATGATCTCCCACTTCCACACAGGAGTTTCTAACGCCTGTAGAATCCCTGATGGTCTCTGTTGGTCAACTTTCAAAAGCTGACACGTGGCTCATTTCGAGACAAATTATGCTATTTCCCATTTCATTCCTGTCCACCAATACTGCCTCCTCATATCCTGGTACATTTTATCCCTGCTGGGATGTACCGCAAATCTCGAACCATGGGACTCTATAATAACAGCTTGCCTCAACTCCTCATCATATGGCACAATTAACCTCCCATTAAGGTGTATGCCTCCTTTCGAGCTGATCGAGTAATCCTTTGCTCCTTCAGCTAACAATTGGCTCACCCTATCCCGACAGATCTGATAGATAATGCTGACATGAACGCCCAGGCTACATCATCCTCATATCGAAGCTCTCTCCACTTCTCTTCTCAAACTTATGATATTTCCCCAGTCGATCTCCGGCTCAAGGCGTCTGCTACCATATTAGCCTTACCAGGATGATACTGAATATCAAACGGGTAGTCTTTCATGAATTCTAGCCACCGCCTCTGCCTCATATTCAGATCCTTCTGTGTGAAGAGATACTGAAGTGACTTGTGATCCGTAAATAAGGTGAATTATTCCCTCGGTAGATAGTGACTCCATATTCGCAAGGCAAAAAAAACTGTTGCTAGCTCTAGGTCGTGAGTGCGGTAATTCCTCTCATGGGGTTTTAGATTTCTGGACGCATAATCTATAGCCCTTTCCTCCTGCTGAAGCACACCCCCAAATCCCTATAGGGATGCGTCAGTGTAAACTCGATACTCTAGTCCTCCCTTCGGCGAAGAAAGTATAGTTTCAAATGTCAACTTATCCTTTAGCTCGTCGAAAGCTAATTGACAATGATCACTCCAAGTGAAAGGCACACTTTCCCGAGTCAAATTTGTCAAAGGGCCCGCAATATTTGAGAATCGTTTAATGAACCGCGTGTAATAACCAGCCAATCCCATAAAACTACGTACCTCGATCGGTGTCATGGGTTGTCCCCACTCCCTCACCGTCGATACCTTACTCCGATCGATCGCAATACCCTGATTTGACACCAAGTGACCAAGAAACTGCACCTCCCGCAGCCAAAATCCACACTTCCCAAATTTGGCATAGAGCTGGTGATCCCATAGTGTCTGTAGAACTATACGCAGATGCTCTACGTGCTCCTCCTAGGTACGCGAGTAAATAAGGATGTCATCAATGAACACGATGAAAAACTAATTGAGATACTCCCTAAAAACACTGTTCATGAGGTCCATGAACATTGCTGGTGCATTAGTGAGCCCGAATGGCATCACTCTGAACTCGTAAGACCCATATCGTGACAGGAAAGCGGTCTTAGGAACATCCTCCTCTCGGGATACGCAGTTGATGATACCCTGACCTCAAGTCGACCTTGGAGAAGTAAGACTCCCTTCTCAGTTGATCAAATAAATCATCAATCCTAGGTAACGGATACTTATTACGTATCGTAACCTTGATCAGCTCCCTATAGTCCATGCATAATCGAAATGAACCATCCCGCTTCTTCACAAACAACACCGGCACACCTTACGGAGATGTAATCCGCTGAATGAAACCCTGACCCAGGATCTGCTGAATCTGCTCTCTCAACTCACTCATCTCTGAAGGGGCCATACAGTAAGGTGTTCGAGCAATCGGCCTCATCCCTGGTGCTAAATTGATTACAAACTCGATTTCTCTATTGGGTGGAAACCCTGGTATTTCCTGGAATACATCCTCAAAGTCCCTCACTACCGGGATTGAATCCAATGGGACTACCACCTCCTGTGAGGTTTCCTCCTCGATATAGTATAAGTGTGTGTGAGACCCTCCCTCAAGTAGCGGCATCGCTATTAGGAACATCTCCTGTCCCAGAATGGAGAACACGATTGTCCTCTCGTATCAATCCACAGTCACTCGATAACCTGCCAACCAATCCATACCCAAGATGACATCGTACCCCTCCATATCTAACACTAAGAGGTATGTTGCAAAACTAAGCCTCCCATCGAAATGTCTACTCCCCGACAAATTGAGTGAATCAAAGCCCCGCTGCCTACTGGCAACTCTACACATATACGAAGACTACCCACGGTCTCTAGTAGCCCGGCTCGTTTAGCAAAATTATATTTAATGAATGAATGTGATGCTCCCGTGTCAAAAAGTACACTACCCTCATGACCATAAATGAGAAACATATCCTCAACTGCTGGCGACGCCTATTGTGCTAGAGGATTGGGAACATCCCGAACGTTATACACACTCCCGTAGTGCATTTGCCCCTACTGTTGTGGGGCGGGTGGGGCTGGTACTGCTGGCGGCATTTGTCCCTATTGCCCCTATTGGGCACCCTACTGATGACCTCTGCCCCTCTGCGGGCACTCCTTCTTGAAGTGTCCTGGCTGGCCACAGACAAAATAGCGTTTCTGGTCGTCCCCTATCATTGGACCTAATGTGGCTGGCCCTGCTGGCCTCCCCATTATTCCCTTGGCCCTGACGGACCTGAGGAACCTACTACTACTGATTTGGGCTCGAATGCTCCTGCTTAAACCCTTGTACTCCCAATCGGAACCCACTAGGCCTAAATTTCTTAGCCTGACTCCCTTGCTGACTTTTACTCTACTGCTGAGTACCACTCGTATCACCGCTAGTAACTACCTTGCCCTACTAGCTCGGCTCCCCTACTCTCTTGCTCCCCTTCGTATGGAAGCGATGATCCTGGCAATGTACAAGGGCGGCATTAACGACATCGGTATAAGTCAATAACGCCGGATTCCCAATCAAATTCTACCTGATCCTCCAGGCTAAACCATCCATGAACCTCGACTTCTTCTTCTCCTCATCGCTCACCTCATTTGGCACAAAATTCACTAGGAGTGAACTCTTCCTCATAGTCTTCCACTGACCGGTCACCCTGTACTAAGTCACTGAACTTCTTCCTCATCTCAGCCTCTACCGCTGGTGGGAAGTATTTACGGTCGAACCGCACCCAGAATTTGGATATCGTCATCAAATCTTGCTCCTCAACAGTAGTAACTGACTCCTACCATTGTAAGGCTGCCCCCGATAGAAGAAAGGTAGCGAGTATATGTTTCTGATCACCGGTACACTCTAGCATGCGCAGATGTTGCTGAATATTCTTCTTCCAGTCATAAGCCTCTGCTACATCGGTGCTACCCTGAAACTCGGGTGGGTGACCCTTTTGAAAGGTCTCCCTAACTCGCTACCAAGACGGTGGCCCCACTGGAGCCTGAACTACTGGTTCCACTGGAGGTGGTGCCTGGGGCTGTGGAAAATGAGTTTCCATAGCTCGCATCGCTATCTCGACTGCCTGTGCCACTATCACTGCCACCTGAGTAGTGGAGATCAACTTGGGTGGGGGTGGTGATGGCGGTACCTGTGGCTCCTGATGAGCCTCCCTGAGCTCATGCCTAGCCTCAACCCTCTCCGCTCTCTGCCTCTTCGGTGGCATCTGAATATAGATCGAATTGTATAAGTACACAATTTATACAAAACTAATAGCAGAAATATGATATCTCAAAAGAGGAAAATAAATCAACAGTCCTAATAATAGGGCTCTATATCAACTGAACACTACGCTGAAATGTAGTAAGCAGCACAGATCCTAAGGACACTAGAATATGATGCTCTGATACCATCTGTGACACCCCGCCTAATTAAGCCCGGATAATCAGTCCTAAATTAAATTAGAACAGGTTTCTCAGTTGGTTCATTCTTAGCATCACTGTCGCCTTTTTAATTACTAACCACCTAAGTGAGAAAATTAGACCGGTGCCAACTTTTATCTTTCATTAACTTAAATGAAATACTCATGCGGAAACAAATCAATATAAACCTTCACAATTAACTAAAACCAACCATTTATAATTAATTAACTTACCGAATAAACCATCGGTTCAAAATCCAACAAAAGTAAAGACAGTAATAAAACTCCACAGGTCTGACATAAGTACTGAATAAAACTGTGAGCGACATGCTCGAGTAGCTGATATGAAAACTCTATACTAGAATTGAAAAGAACGAGGTGCCTAACAAACTCCCACAACATCCACATATGCTGCAACAACAGATCCCTAGAATGAGTCAAGCCTAGCGTCCCTGTGGTTGGACACCTAAAAGGTTTTTAAAAAATTTTATAGCAAGGGTTAGTACCCAAAACATTTGGAAAATATTTAACAAATGATTAACTTGCAGTAATAAATATATATGCATGTTCTTCATATTTTAGTTAGTGTCGTACTCCCTTGAGAACATCCTCACCCCTTCTCTAATGTACACTAGTAACGCCTTAATTAATTTAACTAGTTATTTATCCCATGACTAGATAACTAACATACCCCTTACAACTACCCTGCGCTAACCGAGTATGCCAAAATTATGATTTCTAAGTTATTATCAACATCAACTTAATTGATCATTTCCCTTTTTAAATTCATATAACTTCCACACCTGTTATACATACAATACAATTCACGATCTGGATTAATTAGCCCGTATATAATTATTTACCTAATTATATACTTATAGTCATATCACAATATGCACAATTATGCTAAAATAATAATTAATAAAGAACATCCTCCCGAGTAATAACTCACTGGATGTATATTCTCTAAAGTGCTATCCCACTAGGTATATTCACATAACCTAGTTACCCCAAGTCATAATCGCTCACTAACTTGGTCAATATATAAAAATTGGAGGCGGTCATATTCCTTCCCTGAAAGTGAGATACCCCTCACCCATATAATGGACGTTATGACCTGGGAATATACTCACCCTACTCCTAATGATAGGGGATTCATCCACTATGCTCAAGCTCCCCCTATAGCACTAGATTATATAATGATAGTATCTAACCACTGATATTAATGCACACACCATATATATATATATATACTATCGCACGCCGTATATATATATATATATATATATAAATTATCTATCCCGGCTATATCGTGTACTAAGTCCGTAACACAAGCCTATTCAAATTATTAAGAGTTTATGGCCCAACTCTTATTATTAATTAATTTGCACATTAATTAATTAAATTACTTTTTGGTGTCACCCAAACCAATATATTCGGACTTACTCTCGTGGCCCGAAATAAAACAATATTCGAGTCTAAATTCCCGACTCCAAATTATTTAGCTTTCATTCTAAATAAATTTAACGCCTTGGTATCACTAAACCCATATGCCCAGACTCGCCCACTCAATCCATATTTAATTATTTCCAAACATTCTTTCCAAAATTTAACCGTAGTGTGTCACACATAAATTTCCTCCAAATCCCAATTAATTTTCCTTCACAATTAATTAGATTCTATCCTTACGTTTATCTCTCATTACCTAAGGTATAGAAAAAGAATTTAAATTAAATTCCCCTCATATATATAAACTGGTTGAACTGCCATAATTTTTTGACCATCGATCAATCGATCCCCAACCCTCAATCGATCAATCGTACAGGTCATCGTCTTCTTCCCCTTTATGTTTTAGCCATGGACGAAAAGATCCAAACCCTAACTCCTTCTACAGTAAAACCCAAGTCTTCTCATCAATAATATATACCAAAAACCTCATAAGTGACCCCCATAAAGTCCACACACACCATTTAATTTACGTCCTCTACTCTTTTTCATAAATGGGGGAAAATCCATTTTTATTCGTTAACCCATTTCAACATCAAATCCGTATCTAAATTTCGTTTCTAATTTATTTGGATTTACACATCTTACTAGATATATATACAAATCTCATATTATACATCAATTGTTACACAATTTTGGATTATTGGTTTACAAAAAAAAAACATGTTTATACCCTTTACATCTGAAAATGAATTTTGATTTCTCAGATCACATAAATATGAATCGAAAAGAAAATTAAATTCTATAGCAAGTTAACCACTTGCCTTATGATTTCGTAGGATCTGAATCGAAGTTGTGAATTCCAAGCTTGATGATGAAATCCCCTCTTGTCCCCCAAATTGCCTTTAACTGTCTCTTAGGTTTTCCCCTCCCACTAAGTCTTTTCTAATTTCACATTAGTCATTACCCTTTTTCTCTTAATTAAGTAATTAGGCTAAATCCCCTTTTTGGCCTAATGGGCCAAGTCTAAGGGACCCAAATACCCCCGTGTGGGCCCGACGATGCCTAAAAACGTCCCGTGACTCGTTTACTACCCCCGGGTATACTTTTTCGACTATATCGGCCCATCCGGACTCAACCGTATACTCAAAATTGGCATTCGAATTAATTTATAAAAATCCTTATCTCACGCCCAAATTAGTCTATACCGACTCCCGGCTGAGATAAGTATATACCCCGTCACTAATACCCGAAATGACGTAATTAAATTATTACTATTCACTTAGTAATTAATTTTCCCTAAATATTAACCATTCACTCTCCGATTAATATTTAAATAAATATTACCATAATTAATTCAATTAAAATCACGACACACAAGTAATTTTGAATTCTCGAATTAATTAAATATTAAATACACAAAAATACGGGGTGTTACAGAGAACTCTACAAAAGGAGAGTTGCGTGCTATTGTGGAGGGAGTCTCTATGAAGTTACTCTTGTGGGGAGGATAACCTACACCGTGAAGACTGTGTGTCCTTGTGGTATAACTGCATGTGAACCACTGCTGATTTCTAGCCGTTACTTTGAACGTTTGACGAAGGCACCGTGCGTTACTCTTGTAGGAGATCAAGTTGTATGTAAGTCAATGATCTTGTAAACTTTTCAAAGTTCTAGACATAAAACGTTTTGCCCTTCGGGGATTTTTCTAGAATTTGGTGTTCCTAATATTTGATCTTGTGATTGTTTGATTTTCATATTTAATTCAATCACTTAGATGCATGTTTTAGGGTTTATAACTAAATTTGGATTTTTTTTAGAATTCTCATTATTCCGCTGTAGCGATTCTACATGCTCTAATACCAAACATGATACTCTGTAAAATCCATAAATAGATTCATTGGGTCTAATATGTAACACCCCGTATTTTTATTTATTATTTAATTAATTAATTGGAATTTTTGAGAAAAAAAAAATTTGAATTTTAAAATTTTTATTGGCTAAATATGTTGGTTATGATTTTAGAAGAATAAAACTTCAAGTGGAATTAAAATCGGAGTTAAAACGGATTTTATATTGATTTTATAATATTTTGCCTTATAGGCATTTTTTGGGCAAACTGTCAGTTTTTCGGGGTGATTGATCGATCGACCCCTGGGGGTAGATCGATCGACCCTCCCAGAAAACGTGCATTGTAAGCTGTTTTTAGAATTTGTGTAGGATTAGGAGTCCTAATCACTATATAACCTTGTTAATCTGTAAGGGGGCCTCTCATAATCACTTTTTCTCCAGTTTTTCACAAGAGAACACTTCCAAATATTTTTCCTCTCACTCATAATCATCAACCTTCAACAAAATCAAGTTTTTACCACAAGTTTTGGCACAAGTTTTTGAAGGCTTAATTGGGGTTTAATCAAGATCGTTCAAGAATATTCTTTTGCTAATTTTTCGAGAGGAATCCAGATTTCTAATCAGATTTTCAACACGATCTTTACAGGCATGAATACTCTATTCTTTTCCTTTAGTATTATGCATTTTAAGGGTCGCCTAAACACTTAATTACATGTTTTCTTAAAAATAATTAGTAACTTAATTAGAAAAAGTGGATACTAATTATGGGGCTGTTTTTATAAAATCTTTTAATCTGAATAATATTCATAACCCTTTGGGTACGTAGGATTCATGAGTGATTTTGGGTTTTATTGGTGTAGGTTGCATGTAGAAAAATCCTAGTTTTAAAATAAATAATTTTTGGGTGCGTGTAACTCATGTAATACATGTAGAGATAATAAAATTTGGTTTTGATGAATATATGATGAAAACTTGGTATATTTAATTTAAAAGAATTAAATGAGTTTAATTGGGTATTGTTGACGAGGTGATAATTAAATTAAAGAATTAATTGAATTGGAATATCATGTGTAGTTTTATATATTGATTAATTATTGCTTGTTTGTGTGAATTGTTGGTATTATGATGTTGCCTTTGTGACGACGGGTTGTTGGGTATTATTTCTCTCCCTATATTTTAGATTGCCTCTAGGTATGGGACTAGTGGGTATGCCTTTTGATGATTTACGCCTTCTAGGTATGGGACTAGTGAGGGTAGATTATCGTATTTTTATCATCTTGAGGGTGGGCTGATTTTTTTATTACTTTATCGTCTTTACGGTAGTCTAAGTACGAGTTTAAGTTAAGATTTATGTTAGAAAATCCTCCTATACATATGATAGGACGTATTGATAACTTGGGGACCCTTAGTTATGGGACTAAGGGGTATTTTTGAGGATCTCACATCGATTAAAAGGGTGGGGTGATTATAAATTGAGAACTTGAGAATTAATGCCTAAGATAAAAACGGGTATTAAAATTTGTGGCGACATAATGTGTCGGGGCGGACAGTTTAAACGGGTCAGAGGACGATTTATGTCGTGTCGTGTGTGGAACCTTGTCATGTGTCGGGGCCGACAGTAAACGGGTCAGAGGACAATTGATAAGGGGGAACCTTGTCATGTGTCGGGGCCGACAGTAAACGGGTCAGAGGACGATTGACAAGGGGAAGTGTGACACTATAATAAAAAGTGAGAACGATAATAAAAGTTGGTTAATTTAATTAAATTAACATCGTGGGACTTGGGAATTTAAAATCATATTGGTGTGCCTTTATAAATGGGGATTTTTGCGGGTAGTTAGTAGATTATAATTATCGCGTTTAATTATCCCGTTTAATTTGAAATATTCTATTGTGATATTTATTGCGTATAATGCTACTGTCTGGATTCAAGGATCCTATTTGAGGAGAGTAGTGTGTATTCTTGCTTGGGACTTTGGCTCTGACCCATGCGTTGACTAATCTTTTTCAGGATTTAATTTGGAGAAGCTGCATAAGTTTATCGGAGTTATCATTGGAGGTGCAGCTGGAGTTATTTACTTTATGGCATAGTTTAGTTAGACTTTCTTTTTCAGTCGTATTATGAGACTTCATTGGAGTTTTATTGGGCCATTTGGTTCCAAAGTTGTTTAGAGGATTTCTGTTGGGATTATTCAGATTTTATTTAATCATTATTGGAGTATGGATTTCTTTTGGAGTTAGCATGTGATGGATCTTTTATCGCTTAGTTGTTTATGATCATTTGAGATTAATTCAATTATGTATCTTATGGACTGGTTTATTTATGTCTCATATCTGTCTCATGCTAAGAATGGTATTTTATTTAGTTCACGCCCGTCTTAGTTTTGGTGGCGGCCGACGCCAAAATTAGGCGGGGTGTGACATAATACTAAAATCACGGGAATTTTATTTTTTGGTAACATTCATAGCATTAGGGATGTCAATTTTCTCCGAAATTTTGGGTCCCCGCGGTTACCCAAAAAAATCCCCAAAAATTCGGGGATCGGATCGGGTTCGGGGAGTAAAAAAAATCCCCAAAATTTTTTGGGTCGATTTGGGGTATACCCTCACGTCTCCACGTTGCTACCCGAATTATTAATATATAATAATATATAATAATATATAATAATATATATATATATATATATATATATATATATATATATATATATATATATATATATATATTTATATTATAATAAATATATAAGTATATTGTATATAAACATCTAAAAGAAAAAACCCTAACCTAATTAAGTTCACGCCCCTCTCTTCTTTCTCAAAGCACGTCACTCATCCCCTCTAGGGCTGTAAATGGATATTCAAAAATCCGCATCCGTCCGATATCCGAATCCAAATTTGCGGATATTTATTCGAAAATATGGAAACGGATACGAATACGGATACTCTATAAAAATATCCGAGAAAACGGATACGGATAGTACTAGTATCCGACATGGATAATCCGTATCCAATGCGGAGTATCCATTTTATCGGATATCCGTTTTACCGGATATCCGTATCCGTCAAACATATGCTTAAAATATTACTAATAATATTAGTATTAGTATTAGTATTACTAGTAAATAAATATTAAAGAAAACCTTAATTGTTTATTCACCAAAACAAAAATAAACATATACTCCACTCCAAATAAAAACACCCTAAAGTTATTATTTTATTGGGTATATTATAAAATGTCATGTATTATTATTTTATTGGGTATATTATCATAGAGTTATACTAAAGTTATAATACACCCTATCACACACAACATACACCTACTAAGAACATATACTCCACTAAAAAAAAAACTAACTTCATTTCATTTCTCTTTCGTACAAAACAAGAGAAACGAAACTCTCATGTGGTTGTTCGTTAGTTTTCTTAATTATAAATAAATGTAAGAGAGAAACAGAAAAGAATATAAGAGAGAAACATAATAGAATGTAAGAGAGAAATAGAAAAGTAAAGAGATGATTTTGATTGTGATGAGAACTGAAGTTAGAAACATGTATATTATATACAAAATAAAAATGTATACTTATTAAAATAAAAATATCAGTATGTTTTGAAAACAAAAGGTCCATGAGGTTATCATTCTCAATAAATTTGATTAATCTAAAAGGTGCATATTTATTTCTACTGTCATGGAATGCGACTGTTATTTTTTTTTTTGCTGGCTTTAAACTTATATGGTTGTAAACTATGGATGACTTTAAGCCATATTATCATTATGAAATGATATTATTATTATGGAATCCATATTGTTGATATTAGGAGGCAGTAATTTTGTTGTATATTTATTTGGATTGGATTAGATTTCATTGGATTGGATATTTTAATTGTTATTTTTTGCGATGGCTAAATAATGTAAACGGATACGGATATTATCCGAATCCGAGGTATCCGAGCGGATACGGATATGGATAGTTGTATTAACTATCCGGGCGGATACGGATACGGATAGTACATTCAAATAGCAGATTCAGATATGGAAAACATGGTATCCGATCCGTATCCGTCCGTTTACCACCCCTAATCCCCTCCCTCCTCCCTCCTCACTCCTCACTCTTTCTCACGAACGCCGCTCATCCTCTCCTCACGGCGCTGCCTCGTATAGACAGTCTTATTTTAAGGTAAACAACGAAGTTTTTCTAGTGGATAAAAGGCAAAGGAGGTCCTCCTCATGTGGAAATTTCCCAGTGCCATTGTCACCACCATTGCCATTAATATCCAAGGAGATGGAGCTTAGCAGAGTTATGTTGGCTTCTTCTAATTCAATTCTTTTCTCTCTCTCCACGGCCGATGTGCTCTTCTAAGACGAGTGGTTGTTGGTTGTCAATAAGCCTCAAGGAATTTACTGTGACACCGTCATGGCCCCGACTCTCAGTCAGCTTTCTGCTACTCCAATATGCTACAAGTTTTTGTTATGCTCAACTTTACTCCCCGGGCCCCAACCCCGACCCCACTACTACTTTATTTTTATTTTTTACCAAATTACACCTACTGCTTCACCTTTCCACGAAAATATATCATAATCTCCATTTTAACCACCTTTTTGGAAAGTGAATTTTATATATGGATTTCTGAATCCTTTTGTAACAAACTTAAATGGTAATCACAATTTTCCAACGCACATTAAATTTGATTATTCAAATCAGAATTTGGACCTAGTTCAATCACAAAATTATGACATATAAGAATTCATGGTTTATGGGTTATGCCGGATTGTAACATTTTTTTTGTCTCTAATTTTTTGGGGGGTTTTCTAGTAGTGAGAGTAAAAGGATGGGTATATATTCAACACTTTATACCTGTAAATTGGTCTTTGAGATTGAAAAATCTACAGAAAATCCCTTACTATTTTTTTTTTATAATATTCATCAATACTTAGGTGCTTAAAGAGGAAACACAAAAAAAAAAATCAAAACGGGTTCCCCGCGGGGACCCGATACCCGTTTCAAATGGAGACGGGGATCCCCGAAACCGTTATAACGGGGAATGGGGCTGGGACGGGGAATGGTTTTTCTAACGGGGATGGGGATGGGGACTTAAAATATGCCTCCAAACCGACCCGTTGCCATCCCTACATAGAATAAAGAAATTGAATAAAATAATGAAGTAAACATAACGTGATATAATAAAATGCTATAATAAACACATCATCTCTTATACCAATCTCTTCCATGAGAAATAAATCCAACTGGTATCATCTAAAATTGGTTTTAAGGTTTTGTCTTAGCTAATTAAGACCCAAGATGTGATAAAAACCAAATAAACAACAAAACGTACTTGTATGAAGACAGAGGTGAGAATGAGAGTAATTACACATGGAGTTATGTGGTTCACCCCTCAAGAACGAGCCAATGTCCACATATTATCTTTTAGCACTAGTATCAAATTAGTAAAATTGTCTCGTCTCTCAGTCTAGACAAATGAGAATGTTAAAATATCTCACTTTTTATCAATAGGATGGTCGATTTCTTGCCATGATCCCAATGGGGGATGCTGCCTTTTATCATGAATGAATGTGAGGGAATGTCTATTAGATCCGTATCAGCTAAGTTGGAGCATCTTGTGAATGGAACACCCATAAGACATATAATAGTTTAATGTTTTACTCATTAGGTAAAGTTCTGCACGTGCTGGTTATCTATGATGCCATGCACCTGTTGTTGGACAACCTTTAACAGTGTTACTAGCGTTACAGTCTGTCAATTAGCCTTGTTCGCATCCACCTAATTCGCTTTGGGTGGAAAAGAGGTTGACCTCTTCATTGAGCCAATGTCATTCCTCTATATCCCTAATCAGCTAATGCCAAGGTCTTTCACATGCTATTAAATGGTTTTATACATTTCTCTTTGGGTATGAGATGCCTTATAAATATGGTACAACACCAACTCTCTAATAAAAATCTAAATGATACAAAATCCACTGAAATACAAGTACTATAAGTACAATCTTTTACTCGGGATAAACTAAATTAAATATAACTTCCTACTGAAATATAAATAATAACAAGAAGTATATGAGATACATTACTCGTCTTCTACATCCTTGGAATGATAAATATAATATCAGTAGAGATACTCCTCCAATGATCAACCCATCTATGACAGCACAACGACCTAAGACTGGTAAAAATGATCAACTAACGAATGTTATAACAACTCTACAAGGAGTAAGAATTTAATTAAAGTTGGGCCACAATAATAATAATGCATCTTCTTCCTGTGTTAAGTAGATTTTAAGTTATAAAAGTTACCCGACCTAAACAATTTAAAATGAATATATGCGATTTTACTCCCAAACCCCATGAGTCCCATATGATACATGTATACATCTTAATCAATTATTCTTCATTTCACGTTCTTAAGTTCATCTCTTGATTCAATAATCATTTATTTTACTAAATTATCTTATATTAAAAGCAACTCACTTATTAATAGTAGAATCAATAACTGTCTCTAGTTATGATTCCAAAAGAATATCTAAAGTCTAACATTCTCAATTAGTCACAGACCACTGATTTAGGATATATGTCTCTCGTATAACCTATACATTATTCTTGAGTTATAAGTTATTAGTTATACATATCTAGTAGAAATCATAAACCGACACAACCATCTCAAGTACCTCAAAATATAATCACATAATCTATAATATTTATGGGTGAACGTAACCCATATCAAATCTCATGTACTATGCTCGCACCCGAAAATAAGGAAAGAAAATATCAAATTCCAATATCCACATAAGTATGGTCCCTCACACATACAAGAAAATAGGATACGCTCGAGTCCGCAAATAGAAGTACGAAGGCATATCCATATTGTCTTTGGGGATTACTCGTGTGTACTAGGTATAATTATAGGTTGTCCCGAATCTATAACTTCAAATTCTTAGCAAGGGATAATTACTACACATTCTCTTCACAACACATGACCTAAATACCAAGGTTATACGCTAGAACTCCCCCGTATTGTCCTCACTCACAAACACGGGTACATCAACTATAAAATAGGGGTAATAAGACCAAGGTAAATCCTATATCATCACCAGGGTACCAGCGTGGTCAACATCATACACGCCCCATCAAAATCCCTTCTAGAACGTCCCCCACGAGAACACATACCACTCTGATATGATTGCATATAAAACAAGTAAGCAAGTACTAGCCTATACAACCAGGCCAAATAAATAATTTCAAATCGTACTCAACTAGGTTACATATAAATATCTTATAAATATTAGTTAATACGCATGTTAACTATAGTTAGTATATAGAACTTAGCTCGAGCTCCCAAGGTTCTCCAAATATAGGCATCATATCACACCTAGGTTGTATCAGATTTATCTTAATATAATCACAACCCTACTCAATGGGTCGAATAAACATTCTAAACTAATGTGTGTTTGACATAATCATTATGTGTTCCTTATTCTCATAAGGTATCCTTATACTCGGTCATATACTCATTGTCCTCAACACACTTGAATCCAATTTACTCACGAATTACTAAATAGCAATCATATTCTCACATTAAATAACTCTATTTAATTTGGAATCCAATATACATACCAATATGGTTTTTTATTCCTACAATATTGTCCCAGAAAATACAATTTTCATATCACAAACCTTCCCCAAGGTTAACTAAACAATCTCAAAATATGCCTTGATCCGTGCGCACAGTGCAAAACCCTACCATGCACACGGCTCGAAAAATCCTAAATCCCATAAGCGCATATTTCTTCAATCTTACGTCCCCTATAATGAGTCCAGGCCCCAAAACTATCATTAACGGCTTGGACCAAGGTTTGACAACCTAAAATACATCCAAATATAGCCTATGAACACTAATATATCAATCTCAAAGCTATCTCTAAAGTCCGAGATGATTTAACAAAGATTTAAGTATCAATTTTAGGTTTTAAGATTAAGAACTCTAACTTCATATTTCTAATAATTAAATCTCAAATTTGATTCAATGTTTAAATTAAATAAGGGATTTTACATGATTCATTAACATGATTCAAAATAGAGCAATTTCATTCAAATTTCAAGGTTTAAATCATAGGTGATATCAAACTATCCTAATGCAGTATCATAATATTAAGGTTTAATTTATCAATTAAATAATTATGAAAATGGATTTTTATAAGATTCAGATCATAATATCAACATATTTGTTCAAAATCCAATAAAATACTACTACCATAACACAATACCAATTAGATTCTTAAACTATGCAAACTTGCCTTAGGCCACATGTTTAAATTCAAGCCTTAATTCTCCCAAATTCCTCTTCCCCTTGAGTGCATCTTCCATCCTTATCCTTCGAGAGTTTCTCTAATTCTTCAAATGTGTTTTAGGTATTACTAACTAACCTAAAAACTAAGCTTTTCACGAAATTAAGCTTAAGCCTCACTTAAACACCAACCTAATGAACACAAATAATATTCTAGGTGGTCCATCATTCTTCCCAAGTTATGTACCAATCCAATGGAATTAAACCTATTTTTTTTTTAAATAAAAACACACATTCCGAATGTTCTAAAGGTCAGCACAAAATATACCAAATTATATTAAATTAATTTTCTCATTAATTTAAGTTATAAGCTAGTACAAGTCACATTAATTAAAGCGATTTGTAGTTCTTTTTATACAACGCACTACAGATAAAAATACAAAGCTACATAACAATGACATACAAATCTTTATCAAAAATATATTAAAGGAATATATATTACTTATTGATCATAAAATGTAGTGCATACAGAACATCTTTAATATTTGTAATAAAATAGTTGCATGAGTAGAGACAAAAATTGAAATACTTTGGGAAGCTTGTAGTGGATGGAATAGAAATTAGGCACAAATGAAAAAATGTTTACATATGAGGTCACTCAATTTATTTATTGTTAGAAGCATGTAATAAAACTTGATCATAGATATATATGGTTGAAAATAGAAATACCTAAATTTCTTACACAAATCATTCCCTTGATAGTATAAATATCACAACCCATAAATTATATAGAAAAAAATTGGTATATGTTTTAAATAAAGGTGAACGGTACCCTGAGGCTCCTATCAATGTAGAGAACATTATACTGGTGTTATTAAAAGATAATTAACATCTTTGCAAGAAGAGTATTTCAATGTCTCTCATTATCATTTGTTTCATCCCTGCGTACAGTTGAAATAACATATTAATTAGATTTTGTATGAGTTATATATGTAAGTTATACAATGGTAGTATTTTGATTTTAAATATACTTACTCTTGTTTGCTTATCCTCTCTTGAAATTATCTGGTGTAATTGATATGATAATTGATGATACGAGAAATCGTCCACTTGTCGCGCTCGTATCAGCAAATCATGAGTAAAGTGTGTAATAAGTAAATAAAGCGAGTAAATAGAGAGAAGACAAGGTATAGAGTGGTTCAGCCTCTAAAATAGGCCTACATCCACCGTGTTGCTCCGTTCTCATTATATTCATTGTATTGTATAGTATAATCATGCCTAAAGAGGCGTACAAGTATGAGAATAGAGGAGAGTACATGATGATTGATGATTTCGGTGTCCTGAAGAGGTGGCTTCGATGTGGATGAACAACCCCAAGTTGTATGATGAGGCTGTGTAGAGAGAATAGGTGTTGTAGAACCTGCCCCGAATGTGTATGGAATCGATCTCTCCCAGTTTTCGAGGTATGGTCCTCTATTTATAGGAGATACGCCCACGTGAAATGAGCACATGACGTTTATAAAGTCAGGAGTTGTAAAGGAGAGGGATGCGACCTGTAAGGCAAACAACGTGAGTGTCGCATCCTGCAAGACTGGAGACAAAGGTTTCGCACCCTGTACTGGGCAATTCCACGGCATGTTGATGAGGGTCGCGCCCTGTGATGAGGAGGGTCGCACACTGAATTCGATAGGGTCGCACACCGAGTTCAGTAGGGGCCGCGCCCTATATTGATAGGGGTCGCGGCATATAAGCATATGCAGTGCAGTATACCTTCCGCAATAGGGTGTTATATTTGTACTATAAATAAGCCCCCAAGTCGTAGTGCCAAGAGAATTCGATTGGGGCTGCGACTTAATTCAGTTTTCTTAGGTGTTTCCATACTTCCAAGGCGACGATTCATCTTCCGCGCTCTCTTATATAAATTATTTATGGCCGTGGACTTCATTACGTTTCCAAAACTTTGAGAGTAAATCGAGAGCGAATTTTATTCTTCCTTTCTCTTGCATTTTCCGTCACCCTTACAAGGCTGTGCGTGGTGGTGTAAGGCGGTTTGGAGCTGAGCATTACAAGTTTCTTGATTTTCGAGATAATTTTTCAACCAATTATCTTTTTAAATAGCTTTCGAAGCTCGTAATTCTTCTTTAAGTACATGAACACATGAATTCTGCCCTTGTGATCTTCAACACTTGTATTTTTCTGGATTGCTTGATAGGAATCTAGGGTTTTGTTTAAAAAATTTTCTAATTTCCAAGAATCGAACATGTATCCGTGATAAGTAATTGTAATTGTTGCTAGAACTCTTTGAAACGACTGAGCTTGTATAAAATAAATGTTCTTTGATGTTCTTGATGTTCCTGATGTTCTTTAAGCACACACTTTACATTCTAGGCTTTCGATCTTTAAATGAATATACATTAGGTACAAAATTATTTGTGTGAGTAGCCACGGCGTGGTATAATACGCCTGTAGTAATTTTAGATACGGCTGTGGACTGTAGGCTATAATCACTCATTTTAGTAAGATGTCGTGGCACTATAAGCTCCCTTGCTGATATAGGAGATGGTTGTGCCCAGTAGGGTCAGGGTAATCCCTTAGGTTCAATGAATAGGGTCAGTAGCGTTTTAGCCCATTATAGCAACTCCAGTAGGGAAATAACCACCACTTAACATTTGGCATGTCTTGACGATCACTTCTATTCACTATTTGTATAACTAATCTTGTCACGAATTCTTAAAGTCTTTTTCGAACCATACTGGTTGTGGCGCCTAACTGCGGACTCTTCTTTTCAGGTATTGTTGTAGCCATATGAGCTTTGACCCAGATGAATTTCTGAGAGGCTTTTGGGCGAAGCATTTTGGAACCTCTCCTCCTGAACTCTCTTCCGTGCCCCCTCTGAGATCAATAGGGCCTTATCAACTGAGGGATTGCCCCAACTGCTTGATACTAGACTCAGAATCCATGAATTCTACTTCTAGGAAGGATTTTAAGTCCCCATAAATGGAAGAGGAAGCTAATTAAAGTAATCACACATTGGGTGTAGGAGATGATGTCGCGAAAGTTAGGGATAACCCAGCTGGTCCATATGGTAGGGCTGAGAGACCCTTAGCTGCGCTTGACATCCGCAACATCATGACCCAAGACTGGGTTGACCAAGTAGCTGAGGTCTTTGAATTTCCAAAAAATTTGATGTTCTCAACACCTGCCGCGAACTAAAGACCCTGCACAACTCTCGCTGATGATGGAGTTTGCTTCCCACTTCATGCATTTATTTACGGGCTACGGCTGCCTGTTCATATTCCCATCCGACGTATTTTTCAAATAATTAAACTAGCCCCAGCCTAGTTAGATCACAGTGGTTGGAGAGCCATTCTTGTCGCGATCGTTCTTTGCGAGAATCGATTCAAAAAAGACATTACTCCCGCAGAGTTTTTTCATTTCTACCATTCAAAAGAAAACTCCATGAAGTTCGCTGGGTACTACTACTTCTCCGTCCACAATAGGGATGAGACCCTTTACTCTGGGAGGCTGACCAGTGCAAAGAACTGGAAGGATAAGTATATCTACATCTCCGGAGAAGGCTAGGAGATTCATCTCGAGGAGAATGAGAGGGAGAAATCGTATAGACTGTCGCCGTAATGGGGGTCTCCCTCTAAGCTAGGTATTCAAATTATAGTCGTGTTCTTCCTTCATAGTTTCTTGTTAATCTCTACAAACCATGGAATTGTTTTTCTGCAGTTCTTGACAACTTGCACTTGAGCAAGCGGCAGGAGAAGAAGGTTGCTGAGGCCGCGGCAATTCCTGTCAAGTATAAGAGGTTCAGTAAACTTGTTTCATCTGCAACTGTGTTTGAAGTAGGGTTCTTTCCCAATAAATCCATACCAAAAGATATGGTTGCAAGAGGTAATAATCTAATCGTCACTATCCTTCCGCGGTAGTTTTTGTTGACTTCGAATATTTACTGTTGCTATTCCCTTTTCAGGTGAGGAGGTTGATAGAGAACTGTTGGCCGCGTAGTTAGCAGAAATGGATGAGGATGCCACCATTCTCAATAATACTGCATGGAGCAGAAAGAGGAAGAGGACCAAGACAAAATCTCCAGTCGCGGTCCCTTTCGGCGACCAAAATCCACCTGCCTCGACTCCAACTCAGGTCGGGGAGACAACAAAAAATGTCACAAACCAATCGCAAGCTGAGTTCGATGATGACATTGGAGCCAACCTGGCCATGGCGAGATTAATGTCCACTTCTGATGCTCCACTTCATTCATCCTCTCCTCCGCCGCCACCTGTAGTTGCTGTGAATACAAACCTAGAACCTCCCCAGTGTCGTGGCAAATCTGGCCCTAACGGTCGACCGCGGCCATAATTAAGATAGCTTGACCCTGAGTCCTCGTGGGGCACTACCACGAAGGCTTCACGAAGGATGAAGAAGGCCATTAATGCCTCAGACCTTGATAGGTTGGTGGGGGAAGACCATGACGATCTGGAGGACTGCGGCCTCCATAGCTTCTGAGGGTAAGTTCTAGTGATTCTTCATTTTTCTTTTACATCTCATATATTGCTACTAACTTTTTAATTTCAGGCCTCGGACGTCATGGTAGCCCAAAAAAGGAAGTACGAGGCCCTGTACAAACTGAAAGAGGTTGAGATGAGGGTACATACTGCAGATCTGGAGGTTGCACGGACTACGTCTTTTGAGGTTGGGTAGCAGTCTACTGTCGCGGCTCTTCAGGAGACCCAAATGGACTTAGCCTCTGCAAATAATGCAAGGGAAGAGGCTGTAATACCCCGTATTTTCATGGCTTTTAAATTTAGGGATTTAGTAAATTTAATAGAGATAAATTAATTTAATTTTAATCCGAAATGATGTTTTAAATATTTACTAGCGTGACGAGAGTTAGTAATTATTGGAAATTTGTTATTTGTTAAATGTTACTGGATGAGCATAGTAATATATGAGTTTTATTTTATAATATTGTCACGTGTGAATAAAATGACAATTTTGGAAATTTGAGTCGGGACGCGCCCATGTCGCGTCAGGACTAAATATTGATAAATAAAAATGAATATTTTATAAGTGATTCGTATGGTCGTTTTAAGTGAGTCAACGCGTCCGGAAGGGTCGAGATAGTCAAAAAAGTGTACCCAGGAATTTAGTTTGGGTCTCGGGGCATTTTTAGGCCTAATTAGTACCCCGGGAGGGCATTTTGGACATTTCACATTTTTGGGTAATTAAACCCACGAAATTTTAAGGGTTAGATCAGATGTCTAAGGTTGCCTTCTAGGGTTATAACAACCAAAGACAAGTGACGGCCATCGGAGAGGAAAGGAGAGAGCTCCCAAGGCAATACAAGGCTCAAAATCCATACGTTTGCACCGCCACAACCACCAACGCGTAGATCGCGTGACGGGGAACGCAACCACACCAAAATCATCCGCAAACCAGAACGTCAAAAATCCCAGGTAAGTGTTTATCTTGCTTATTTCATTGATGCATCACTCATGTTAGTCTAGGAATGATTAGGGTGAGTTTTATGGAAGAAAATCTAAAATTTGAGATAGGAAATCGCATGTAGTGATGAATTTATTGTTGTTCTGGGAACCCCTTAACATGTAGAGGATTAAACCATGAATTTTGATGTTTTAGAAGAAGAAAATTCTGGAAAAGATTGATTAGAACCATGTTAAAGAGATTTCTAGGGTTCTTGAGATTTACATGATTTTTGGCCTGTTAATCCATGTTTAGTGACGGAAATTTACATGCTTTATGTAGGAAATACATGATATGCTGATATAATGTTAGTAGTACAAATTCTTGGACGATTGGGAATGAAAAATATGGAATTGATTGAGATTAGAGGATGAAACCCGTAACTACAAAACTGCAGAAATCGCACACCTGCTTGATCGATCGATCGAGCCCAGAGCTTCGATCGATCGAGCCCCAGACCTCGATCGATCGACCTCTCCTGGCAGACTCATATTTTCCTTTTTTTTTAAATTAGTTGAAATCACTTTAATGAGAAATAATTCTTGGACACCCTTATAAATATGTTTTGGGAGATAAAGAAGACCAGTAGGGTATATGAAAATTTTGGGATCTTAAATGTAAGACGAGAGTTGTATTTTTGCGATATTACATATAAGAAATGGTGAAACTATGTATTAAAGTGAGACATTACATAAGATGGTTACTACGGAAAATAGATGAATACCTACTGAATCTTTATACTGGGGAGGATAGAGTCCATGAGAGCTACGTAGTAAGTTGGATTAATTGCCTCGAATTAAAGTTAAAGAAGAACTGTTATACGTGATAACTAATGATGAAATATGAGAATAAATGTCATAACTATGGGACTTGAGATGTGCCTAAAATTGATATGGTAATATTAGTATAGTTATATGATTGTGTATGCATATAATAGCTATATGTGAAAATCATGCCCATGCTACTTGTTATCCCTGAGGTTATCGCGCTGGGACAGTCTTATCTCGATGTGCCTTTATGGGGGATATTGACTCGTACCCTAGAAGATAGATATCCTTGGTACAGGCTATCAAATTGATAGTTCAGACGGTCCGAAGAGACGCGGGCATATGCCATCCTCTTAGAGTCTTGGAATCTATGCTTGGCCTCAATATTGTTTGTGTATGTGTTAATACAGTTCGAGAGTGATTACAAACTTGTATTTCCCTTAGTACGAGTGATACGGGGATTGGATAGTAGAGTATGCCCGCACCATAGTTTTTATATGGGGTGCTGTTACAATATATATATTATACGAGTATTTAATATATATATGAAATTCTAAAATTTGGAACTGCCTACTGTGATATGGTAAGTAGGATAAGTTTGATGATTCAAAATGGAAATACTTGTTGTCAGAAAGTATAATTTGACACTGGGAAACTTTATTAATAAATAAGGAAAGTGAAAGCTTTGTTACTATATGAAATCTTCCTTTTAAACGACCATATTATTCGGATTTAAATCTTACGAGTAACCTAAGATAAGTTAAATCATTGGGAAGTTTAGTGCGGTATAAGATAGATAATCCGTTGGGAAGGTTAGTACGATAGGAGTGCACATTAGAAGAGATGTGAGAATTTCTCAAGAGAGTGCCGCACTAATATGTTGTTGCATTGGCCTGTAAACAATTTAAATACTTGCTAAACGAATTTTAAACCATATACACTATCGGGCTCTGACCCATTTCTATTTCTCTTTCTCTCTTGTGTATATATATATATATATATATATATATATATATATATATATATATATATATATATATATATATATATATATATATTAAAGGTGCCCAGCCACAGGGGCGTCTTGCATAGGATCCTTTGGAAGGAATGTGCTGCAGCTTAGGTGGGAGTTGCAGGCCACTTGCTTAGACGACTTCATTTACTTGATTCCTCTCCTAGTATCTTCATTTAGTGGGGCATGTGTCGCCCTTTCCATTATTTAGTTGTTTTATTTGGACATTATGATTCAGTTATTGTAGTATTGATACTTTGGGATTTTTTATTGTCTGGATGTTTCACTTTAAATTTTAATGTTGGGATTCAATTGTCGAATGTTTAAATTATTTGGATTATATGATCATGGATTATTGTGGTGTGATTCGTTATATATTAAATTATTGTAAATAATTAAATCTTTGTTTTCAAAAATAAAATTTGGAAAGTAATGTTTAAAAATGGTTTTGACACTTAGCTTAATTAATTAGGGTGTTAAATTGGAAAAGTATTTTTACAACAGTGATGCTAAGAATGAACCAACTGTTCACCTTGATTTTAATTTAATAAAGGAGTGATCGCCCGGTATTTAATTAGGCGTGGTGTCACAGGTGGTATCAGAGCATCAGGTTCTAGTGTCCTTTAGGATTTGTGCGGATTATCATGCTTTCAGCGTTGCTTTGTTTGATATAGAGCCCTATGTTTAGGATTGTCGATTTCTTTGACGAGATTTCGTTCTCCTGCTATAATGTGTATACATTAGTAAATTCTAATTTCGTTCGGATATGTGCGTGTGCCGAGCGATGACGGATGTCAGAAGAGGACCGTTAAGCCTACATCAGGAGGCAGGGCTCAGATGAGATTATAAAATATATTTGAGGATGATGACCGTAGTCGAGGTCACCTCCATTATGGCACGAGAAGCTAAGACTAGAAAGGCGACTAAAGCGTAGAAATGATTTCCAAGTGCTGCTATGATCGAATGAGGTGCGAGAGTAAACTCAACCAACGTGTTACAAAAAAAAACGTGTAGAGAACTGTCAGTGTGAATTCTAGAAACGCGGAAATTTCGTGTGTTTACCAAAGGAGGTAAAGTATCCAAAGGTTTAGATATGGGACGGAACGTGGCTCACTGAAAGTGAAAATTTATAGAAAATTTTATTGGCTTTCGGGACGAAGTTATAATGGTGAGAGTCAATCACCAATTTTAAAAGTGGAATGCTATGCCTATAGGAGAATCTTAGGTACAGTGTTGACCGTATGTTCCTTCCTCAACTGTTCAGGATTAGAAGTGAACGTGGTTTTGAACTCATCGCGGGAGAGCATGACAGGGGTCCATTTGTGAATATGAATCTTAACCGTTAGCGAATTTTGTACCGAAAGATGTAGATACAAGTGGAGGAAATGACTCCAAGTGGGAGATCGACTCGTAATAATAGTTGATAACACTCAAAGAGGAAATGCTGATGGACGGCCAGTTTAGAGGTTGACAATGTCGTATTTTATCAATATAAATGATAACGCTTATTTGTGGGGGAAGCTAAAAGAATCAAAGAATTTAGTCGAGAATAAGACTGAATACAACGGTGGTGGTGTAGCACCACAAAAGGGTGTGGATACACATCAAGGGACCCATTTAAATGCTTCAGATAGTTAAATTCTTACCAGGAGATGGTAAATCCAGTAAGGACTAATATAGTCAGTGACATGTTCTTTAGGGCCAAGAAGACTAAGGGTATAATCGGGGTAGCTAACAGAAAATCGAGTCTACTAAAGTCCGAGAGAAGGACAATCTTAACCTGGTTAGTAGGACAGGTAGTAAGTGGATTATATGTTGAGGTATTTTGTGCGGATAAAATCGCTCGCGATAATATGTTCCAAAGTGAGTAAAAGGACAAGAATACGGTGCCTAGTAAAAGACAACGATTAAAGTAATTTTGTTTGGTTTGAGTAGATGTGTTATGTTCGGAAACCATTTGCGCAGTCAAGACGATTGACAAGGTGGAAGTATAAGTTGTATCCTCAGAGGATGCGGCGTGTTTATGTGACACGAGCGAGTCACCATATTTTGTTCATTGCTAGATTAGCATGTGAGACGAGTTTAATGCATATAATTATAAATGCTAACATTATGTGAATATTTTTCCCTAGCATAGCGGGATTTTTTTTCTTTGGTGCTATCCACGGAGGATGAATGTATATATTAACAGTGTTATGTATTTTATTGAGGTTACTCGTCGTAGTGATGCGATATACAAGTATGTTATTATCTTTGATAAAATGTTATAGAAATGGTTAGTACGATAATGAGCATTTATTGCAAGGCTATCGGAGTAGTTGCATTAGTGCAACATGTTTTGTTTTAGCGAGGCTTTACCTGTAAGAAGGTTGGACTTGCACTCATATTATCTATCCTAGAGACTTCGGAGGAGATAGTGGGCTCGAGATATTCGATGCCAATGTATGTATAGAGTTTGCCAATATGATTCAGTATGTATCGAGATTTACCGTTGGGCGAAAAGATTTGACTCAGTATTATGTTTAGCACTCCGGACTTAGTGATAGGAAGAGTGCATTGTTATATTCATCCTTTACATATGTGGAAGTTAAGAGTTATACCCCTATTATTAGGGAAGTGAATTTTGAGAATTCCGATCGTATGTATCCGAGGTTTATAGAATGTAATGACCATCAACCAATATGGGACGATAGTGAAATTGGTGAAATGTTATTTGTAAAGCATAATTACGGGAGAAATTGTAAATTTTCTGTCAAGAGACGGAATAAAGGGGTACATGCCACGGACGGAGGACCTAACGGATTTCGATAACCGACAATGCTAGGTAGTAGTGTATCGGGGGGGTTCCTTGTTTGGATTTCGCTTTTCGAGACATCCCATGCATGAAACTTAGCGTAAGGTTGGAAATAGGGAGACGTTTGGTCACTATTCCATGAGTTCGGTACCCTAGTCAAAATGGGATCAAGTAATTATGTATGTAAGTTAGAAATTGAATTTTGTTTTTAAGCCACTAGAGCCGGACTGTGTGGTAAGAAAGCATTGAAGTTATCCCCACGAGTTGAGGGGTGGAACGATGATAAGGAGGATTTAAAAATTTTGATTTCAAGGGTAATTAAGAGTACCCAAATGTCGTAACCACGTTCAGAACACAAGGTGAACAAAGAGTTGGAATGATTTTAACATGGATTATCTGGAAAGAACTTTATTATACAAAAGAGATGACCTGTAATTATTTTGATGAATAGATAGTTAGTGATTTATTTTGGTTGTTGTACCTATCTGGGAAAATTATTGAACTTATCTGAAGAAGGTTGAGGTTTGTTATTCCTCTTTTATTGTCATGGAATTTGAATACCCTATTCCTTCTATTTCATTGAATTTAGTTAGTTCTACAGATGAGTAGCACGCCGTTCGCTCTCCTAGGGCGATCGGGGTGTTGTAAAATGTGGGCATCTTGGATAACTGCAGTTAAGATCATCCGAGTCGAAGGGATGTAGTTATAGATGTGTGAAATATATGTTTGTGGGACTAGTATAACGAAGTGGAAGTGATAGAGTGGATTAAATGTCACATGAGGGGCGATAATCCATACATAAGTGTGCAATTAAAATAATTTGATTGGAAGGCTAAGGGAAGCCATTTAAGAAGGGGTATTCCTTAAATGGAGCAGAATTTAATTATTATAAAGAACACTCGGAGCGGAGTTGTTAGTAGTCAAATGTGAGAGCGACTCGCACATACAAAGGGTGATGATGTCAGTATGGTATAAGAGATCCAGAAGTGCGCTTCGTGGAGAGAAGAGCACGGGTGGAAATTTCGGCATACACCAAGGAAGGAAGGGGAGTATTACATGTCACTTAATGTGAGATATTTCGAGGGAAAATCGATGTTTAGCGGGATGTAGTGATAGTCTTTACATGAACCACCCATAGGTAAGGTTTGGTTGAAAGAGGAGAATCAACCAAAGAATTTTGTGTTTATCGACAATTCCTGAAATTAGAAGAGGTCGATAAAGTCGGTACAGTCCTTGGATGAGTTGCCATCCTCAAAACAAGATCAAGGGTTCATCCCGAACATGTGAATTAAGTCGCCAAGAAGGAAGTGATTGATATTCTTTTGGGATGGCTTACAATATTAACTAGTATGCCCCAGACTTCCTTTGAAAGTAAGGATCGCGCCAGTGCATAATCCGGCGCAGTATAAATTTCTGAATCAGGATGAGATTGGTGAATCCCACCTTTGATATGGGATTTCAGGAACCAGCAAAGATAAGGTTTCATTTCGAGTAGGATATATCACCCTTAGCCAAGGAATAGGCGCACGGTGATTAAAGATTAATGGAGCCACGTGAAGGAGATTTTGGAATCTTTGTACGATGATTTCAGGAATGCTCTGTAAAAGCTCTCGTACCTGTTTGTCGCGTACAAGGTGCTTATTAAGGTTTTGTTATGGAAGAACCTCGATTATTCTCCTTCTGTATGTTTAGAGGAGAGTAGATAATCAGAATTTTTGGATCGGTCGAGAAAACATCCGATAACTATGGTGGAATTCCACAACTGTTTTAGGCAAGCAAGAGTGGTCAAATGTTCGTATGATTTTCCCTGAATAGGAGTTTTGTATATGAATAAATCTGAATAGTTGTCATGTAGTAAGGTGCGGCCTCCTAATGATAGTGAGATAATGGAAATTTTTATAACGTATAGGTGTGACTTATGCGAATGTTGTCGGTTGGGACCACCATGTGAAGTGTTTCCAATGAGAATGTTAAACAAACTTGTTGTGAGGAAGGGGCTATAGTGATTGAGCGCCATACTATGTAGATAGTTTGCGTACGAAAATTATACCCAGAATTGTACTACCTGGTAAGCCTTATTTTCCGAATTTCGGGACAAAATTCCGTTATTAGGGGGGAAGTATGTAATACCCCGTATTTTCATGGCTTTTAAATTTAGGGATTTATTAAATTTAATAGAGATAAATTAATTTAATTTTAATCCGGAATGTTGTTTTAAATATTTACTAGCGTGACGAGAGTTAGTAATTATTGGAAATTTGTTATTTGTTAAATGTTACTGGATGAGCATAGTAATATATGAGTTTTATTTTATAATATTGTCACGTGTGAATAAAATGACAATTTTGGAAATTTGAGTCGGGACGCACCCGTGTCACGTCAGGACTAAATATTGATAAATAAAAGTGAATATTTTATAAGTTGTTATTATGATCGTTTTGAGTGTGCCAACGCGTCCGGAAGGGTAGAGATAGTCAAAAAAGTGTACCCGGGGGTTTAGTTTGGGTATCGGGGCGTTTTTAGGCCTAATTAGTACCCCGGGAGGGCATTTTGGACATTTCACATTTTTGGGTAATTAAACCCACGAAATTTTAAGGGTTATATCAGATGTCTAAGGTTGCCTTATAGGGTTAGAATAACCAAAGACAAGTGACGGCCATAGGAGAGGAAAGGAGAGAGCTCCCAAGGCAATACAAGGCTCAAAATCCATACGTTTGCACCGCCACCACCACCAACGCATAGATCGCGCGACGGGAAACGCAACCACACCAAAATCATCCGCAAACCAGAACGTCAAAAATCTCAGGCAAGTGTTTATCTTTCTTATTTCGTTGATGCATCACTCATGTTAGTCTTGGAATGATTAGGGTGAGTTTTATGGAAGAAAATCTAAAATTTGAGATAGGAAATCGCGTGTAGTGATGAATTTATTGTTGTTCTGGAAACCCCTTAACATGTAGAGGATTAAACCACGAAATTTTGATGTTTTAGAAGAAGAAAATTCTGGAAAAGATTGATTAGAACCATGTTAAAGAGATTTCTAGGGTTCTTGAGATTTACATGATTTTTGGCATGTTAATCCATGTTTAGTGACGGAAATTTACATGCTTTATGTAGGAAATACATGATATGCTGATATAATGTTAGTAGTACAAATTATTGGACGAATGGGAATGAAAAATATGGAATTAATTGAGATTAGAGGATGAAACTCGTAACTGCAAAACTGCAGAAATCGCACACCTGCTTGATCGATCGATCGAGCCCCAGACCTCGATCGATCGACCTCTCCTGGCAGACTCATATTTTCCTTTTTTTTTAAATTAGTTGAAATCACTTTAATGAGAAATAATTCTTGGACACCCTTATAAATATGTTTTGGGAGATAAAGAAGACCAGTAGGGTATATGAAAAATTTTGGGATCTTAAATGTAAGACGAGAGTTGTATTTTTGCGATATTACATATAAGAAACGGTGAAACTACGTATTAAAGTGAGACATTACGTAAAATGGTTACTACGAAAAATAGATGAATACCTACTGAATCTTTATACTGGGGAGGATAGAGTCCATGAGAGCTACTTAGTAAGTTGGATTAATTGCCTCGAATTAAAGTTAAAGAAGAATCGTTATACGTGATAACTAATGATGAAATATGAGGATAAATGTCATAACTATGGGACTTGAGATGTGCCTAAAATTGATATGGTAATATTAGTATAGTTATATGATTGTGTATGCATATAATAGCTATGTGTGAAAATCATGCCCATGCTACTTGCTATCCCTGAGGTTATCGCGCTGGGACAGTCTTATCTCGATGTGCCTTTATCGGGGATATTGACTCGTACCCTAGAAGATAGATATCCTTGGTACAGGCTATCAAATTGATAGTTCAGACGGTCCGAAGAGACGCGGTCATGTGCCATCCTCTTAGAGACTTGGAATCTATGCTTGGCCTCAATATTGTTTGTGTATGTGTTAATACAGTTCGAGAGTGATTCCGAACTTGTATTTCCCTTAGTACGAGTGATACGGGGATTGGATAGTAGAGTATGCCCGCACCATAGTTTTTATATGGGGTGCTGTTACAATATATATATTATACGAGTATTTAATATATATATGAAATTCTAAAATTTGGAACTGCCTACTGTGATATGGTAAGTAGGATAAGTTTGATGATTCAAAATGGAAATACTTGTTGTCAGAAAGTATAATTTGACACTGGGAAACTTTATTAATAAATAAGGAAAGTGAAAGCTTTGTTACTATATGAAATCTTCCTTTTAAACGACCATATTATTCGGATTTAAATCTTACGAGTAACCTAAGATAAGTTAAATCATTGGGAAGTTTAGTGCGGTATAAGATAGATAATCCGTTGGGAAGGTTAGTATGATAGGAGTGCACATTAGAAGAGAGGTGAGAATTTCTCAAGAGAGTGCCACACTAATATGTTGTTGCATTGGCCTGTAAACAATTTAAATACTTGCTAAACGAATTTTAAATCATATACACTATCGGGCTCTGACCCATTTCTATTTCTCTTTCTCTCTTGTATATATATATATATATATATATATATATATATATATATATATATATATATTAAAGGTGCCCAGCCACAGGGGCGTCTTGCATAGGATCCTTTGGAAGGAACGTGCTGAAGCTTAGGTGGGAGTTACCGGACACTTGCTTAGACGACTTCATTTACTTGATTCCTCTCCTAGTATCTTCATTTAGTGGGGCATGTGTCGCCCTTTCCATTATTTAGTTGTTTTATTTGGACATTATGATAGTTATTGTAGTATTGACACTTTGGGATTTATTATTGTCTGGATGTTTCACTTTAAATTTTAATGTTGGGATTCAATTGTCGAATGTTTAAATTATTTTGATTATATGATCATGGATTATTGTGGTGTGATTCGTTATATATTAAATTGTTGTAAATAATTAAATCTTTGTTTTCAAAAATAAAATTTGGAAAGTAATGTTTAAAAATGGTTTTGACACTTAGCTTAATTAATTAGGGTGTTAAATTGGAAAAGTATTTTTACGACAGTGATGCTAAGAATGAACCAACTGTTCACCTTGATTTTAATTTAATAAAGGAGTGATCGCCCGGTATTTAATTAGGCGGGGTGTCACAGAGGCTAAGGAGAACCTTAAAAAGGCTGCGGAAACCCTAAAGGCCTCTCAGGCTCAGACTGCGGAAGATCCACAGAATGAGAAGATTTTTAATAATAATCTTGTACTTCTTCAAAAGAAGTACGAAGAGTTGGAGGCCAAGTCTGCCCATGATGCCCTAGACCATGCCGCAACAATAAAGAGAATGGAGGCAGATCATGGCAACGCACTTCAGTTGGCCATTGACCATACCATGGAATCATTCAAGGGATCCAGGGACTTCTTCCTAATTAATAATAAGGCCTACCTCCGCATCTACCAAGAGTTGAGGCAGAGGATAATAAAGACCTTCCCCGAGACTAAGGAGAAGGTTCTCGCCTGGAGACTCAGTGATGCCGATCATCAAGAATGCATTACTAAGCTCAAGGCCGCGGAGGAGGAGAAAGCCAAATTGAAGGCTGGGGCTGAGGCAGCTGCCACGAATGAAGAGACAATGACAACCGCGGAGGGGGAAGAAGGGGATGAAGCCGAATCCTAGGGCTGCGTCCCTCTATAAAAAAAATTGAACTCTTTATGGTGGCTACGTCCCCTCTTTGTTATTTTGCCTATTGTTGTGGCTGCGGCCTCCTTGCTTATAACCTTAACTAATAATATCAAGGTTATGGCCACCTTTTCTACATTAATTATTTTGGTCTCATTTTCTTGTAGCTTTTGCATCTTTTTCTGTATTTGCTTCAATGCTTTTAATGAATGCTTTTTGTACGTCTTGGATGGCTTGAATGCAACTGCCTTCATACTTGGAAATGCTTTCTTGATTGAATGAACTAATAGATTACGTCCGCGACACCATAGCATGGTTTTTACATATCTTCTTCATCTTCCTCGTCCATATTAATAGTGCTACGGCACCTTAAGATGTACAGGTCACAGGCTGCAGCTATAATTCATAGGGCCCCTCGAACAAGTCCGCGATATCTTGATCAGGGCTGCAGACAAATTATGAGTCATTTTTGGGTACTTTAATTGGATCTAAATACAAGTCATTAATGCATCAACTGTTAGTCGCTTTAACGGTTGCAATGAATTGTGGATTACATAGGCGGTGACACCTTCAACTGAATCAAAAGTTCTTCTTCATCATGGCCGCAACAGATTAACATTTACTGCTTGCCTTTGGTATCCCTTTGTGATTACAGTAAAATAACAATTGCCTTTTATGGATTTCTCTTATTTAGCATCGTGAATGGGATGCTATCAAGCCTACCCAAGATGGTTTATGTTATTAAACCACCCACAGTTAACATATAGGATACTTTGAAGCCTCCACATGTTGGGTTATGTTATTAAGACACCCACAGCTAACATATATGATACTTTCAAGTCTCCACAGTTTGGGTTATCTTATTAAGCCACCCACAGTTAACATATAGGATTCTTTCCAGCCTCCACAGGTTGGGTTATGTTATTGAGCCACCCACAGCTAACATATAGGATACTTTCAAGCCGCCACAGGATGGGTTATGTTATTAAGCCACCCACAACTAATATATAGGATATTTTCAAGCCTCCACGGGCTGGGTTATGTTATTGAGCCACCCACAGCTAACATATAGGATACTTTCAAGCCTCCACAGGCTGGATTATGTTATTAAGCTACCCACAGCTAATATACAGTATATTTTCAAGCCTCCACAGGATGGGTTATGTTATTAAGCCACCCACAGCTATGGATATATATAAAGCCATCCCTGGCTAGATATTATAACTCTCTCGACTTAATGACGTATCCCGAAAGCCACGAATGGGCATTATAGGCCCTTGCAGCTGATGACGCATCACAGAAGCTAAGAATGGGCATTGGAAGCCCTTGTGAGTGATGTTGCGGTCCAATTTGTATAATAGCTTCCAATATTTGCTTTTGCCACTTTTAATTATCATCAACTCTCGGACAATCAGGCATCTTGTCGGGCATGGTGGCCCATTTAGATATTATCATTACTGATATAACATGTTGTCTCGGATTGGGATTGTTCACATATATATATGACTTTGTAAGGATAATACAAAGTTTAGTTTAAAACAGCATAAGATGAGTTGTCACTGTAAAGTAGAGACAAATGGAATATAAGAGATAAGCATGAAAAAATGGGCATGTAGTATGTGAGATAAGGCTTCATCCCCTAAATATCTTTGAGGAACCTCCGCAACATCCCTTGCCCAATCAGCCATTCAATTTCATCCTTCAGAGCATAGCATTGCTCAGTATCATGGCCATGGTCCTGATGGAATCTGCACCAAGTAGCTTTGTTCCTCTTGTGGGGTGGAGTTCTCAGCTTTTCTAGCCACCTCAACAGCTTGTCTTCTTTGATGAACTCAAAGATCTCTTCAAACGAGAAGGTCAACGGAGTGTAGGCCTCCGATTTCTTCTCTGCCTTCTCCATTCTCCTTTTCTGGCACCTGTTGACTACTTCTGCGGTCGAATTCTCTTAAACTGCCGCGACAGCAAAGGTTGTTGTAGCTATGATCTTGGGTACCTCACCCACATTGGGGGAGGCCGCGACCTCTAGCATTAGCACCCTCTGAGTCAAATAGTTGACCCGGGTCTGGAGTGAGGCATGACTGTCGTAGAGGTGGTTGAGGTGATTGTACAACTACCCAATCTCATCCTTGATTTATGTGCTCTGGCTGGATTCTCCTTCCATTTTCTGCTTTCGTTAGTCATTACAAAGATATATAATCTGAGATAAAACTAGAAGAAGTGAGTAATCACAGAAACATTGGAGTGACCAAGTAGGAAATGGGGATGCAACGTTTGTGCTGCTACACCATATTGTTGTTGAGGCCGCGGCCAATATGGCACACAGGTGCACTGTCGTGGCCTTTGAATGGTATTCACTAAGGTTGTACTGGAGACCACCTGAGTTCGTTCCTTGATGTTCTGAACCTTCTATAACACCTACCCCAGTAGAGGTCGCGACATGAAGGTATTTAAACTACCTGCCGCACCACTGCTAAGAAGGGGGGAGAAATCCGAAAATCGAAACCCAGAAATTGAGTTCATCTCCCAAAACACAGGGAGAGCAAGCCTACTACGGTCTATCCATGAGAGAATAACCTCTCGGTGCGTACAATGGCACAATTCTAACAGCAAAAAGGGAGTAAATATAATTCTTCCCTAATCATTCACCTTCTTGGGGCTTAAAGCCCATCATGCCTTTCAGCACTATCTAGATGGGATGATATCATAGGGGTATGTAGAATAGATCTGAGGTCATAAAATGGAGACCCGAGAATAGGTCTGAGTATGTGAAATACCCATTTAAGGGTGTAAATAAAAATAGAGTTCAATAACCAGCATCTACCCATGAGATGACGATCCATAGGATCCTCAAGGATCGAATAAGATGTTTAAGAACTCAAATATATAGATAATCAAGATTGAAATATCTCGTTCCCACACACGGCGCCAGATTGATGATACGAGAAATCATCCACTTGTCGCGCTCGTATCAGCAAATCATGAGTAAAGTGTGTAATAAGTAAATAAAGCTAGTAAATAGAGAGAAGACAAGGTTAGAATGGTTCAGCTTATAAAATAGGCCTACATCCACTGTGTTGCTCCGTTCTCATTATATTCATTGTATTGTACAGTATAATCATGCCTAAAGAGGCGTACAAGTATGAGAATAAAGGAGAGTACATGATGATTGATGATTCCGGTGTGCCGTAAAGGTGACTTCGATGTGGATGAACAACCCCCAAGTTGTATTCTGAGACTATGTAGAGAGAATAGGTGTTGTAGAACCTACCCCGGATGTGTATGGAATCGATCTCTCCCAGTTTTTGAGGTGTGGTCCTTTATTTATAGGAGATATTCCCACGTGCAATGAGCACGTGATGTTCATAAAGTCAGGAGTTGTAATGGAGAGGGATGCGGCCTGTAAGGTGAACAATGTGAGTGTCGCATCCTGTAAGACTAGAGACAAAGGTGTCGCACCCTGTACTGGGCAATTCTGCAGCATGTTGATGATGGTCGCGCCCTGTGATGAGAAGGGTCGCACACTGTATTCGGTAGGGCCGCACACCGAGTTCAGTTGGGGCCGCGCCCTATGTTGATAGGGACCGTGGCATGTAAGCATATGCAGTGCAGTATACCTTCCGTGATAGGGTGCTATATTTATACTATCAATAATAGCCAATTCTTAATGTACGAAGGCATTCTCGTACCATAACCTTTACACATATTAAAAATTTTGTTGTCATAACTCCATGTTAAACATGACGCAACAAATTAAATATAAATTACACCTAATAAAAGAAAAAACATAAGAGTATTAGTCATATGCCAGAAATTATTTCTACTACAGAGCGCATACAAAATAATATAATAAGAATTGAATCACTCGATTTGCTTTAATTAAAATAGTATATAAAATGAACGACAAGTGAATTGATATTCACATTAAAACTCACATTGCCTAAATTTAAATTAAGGTAATAAAAATGAAGCCTTGCTCCATATAGTTCAAGAGAGAACAAAATTCTTCAAGAAATATGTCTATCTAAGTTATAATAAAAATAAAAAGATTCTAAATTAAATTACTAAAAATTTCATTGTCATAACTCCATGTTAAACTCAACACAACAAATGAAATAAAAATTACACCTAGCAAAAGGAAAAACATAAGAGTATTAGTGACATGCCAAAAATTATTTCAGCTGCAGAGTGCATATAAAATAATATAATAAGAATGAAAGAGTTTTCACAAAATCCACTTGTCTGATATTTTCGTGAGGAACATAAAGTTCAATAATTGGTTTCAAAATATTAGACAAATTAGAAAATACTATGTTTTAATAAAAGGGGTTAAATTTTGAGCTTATCATTATTTCAAGCATTTTCATAAATTTATTGTGCTTCAATTGCATTTTGAAAATATTTTGAAAAATGTCTTAATTCTACACACTACTGAAACATTACCTTTGAAAATGAAATACCACCAACCATGACAAAGGCGTATGAGTTCATATTGTTGTCTAATTTGCTATAAAAAAAGCTATAAAAAAGTGAAATTAAAAACCTTCATTTAGATTTCACATATACCTATTTTGGGTTCTTTTGGTTTGTAGAATAATTGGATATATAGAGAGTGGAGAATGGGGAGAGGTTTGTACAAAATATTTTGATCTAGCAGAATAGGAACAATTGGATAACATGATAACTTTAAATTCGGTGATTTTGGATTTACAGCAAATGCATTTGAAAATATAAGAATGTGAAGAGACAAAGAGAAAAAGGCTAGATTCTTAATTACACTATCATGGTCATCCACGTGGCAGAGATTCTAATAGAGACGCCATTTTTATATTTAGATATTATATTTTCTGAAATTAAAAATATGAAATGTTAGGTTGTTATTTATATATGTGTATACTGTAAGCTCACATGCTACCTATATGAATATTATTGTTATTATGTGAAAAAAATATTATCCATGTTAGTGTTTTATTAACATGTTAAAGCATGTGTTAGTTGATTTTAAACAAATTTATATGCCCATAAAAATGCTCATTTTGACAACAAATATTTATTATCATGCTCTCAAGTTGTGTCACATTTTTAAAGACTTGTTAAGTTCATTAATGGTATGCTTAAGGAAATGTATCTCTTCCGTAGGCGGGATTTGGTGAAAATATGTAAATATTAAGACTCGTGGTTATAATAAGTTAAAAATGTAAATACTTAATTTCATAAGAACGGGTATTTTTATATGGATTGAAAAGATGATCTTGAAAAGGAATAACATAATCTTTATTAAGAAACGGATATTGGTGTTATTTATAAAAATTGTTGGGTAAAAGTATGTAAAATATGAAAGATATGTAATGTTTATGATTGTTGATAAACATATACTAGGTAAAACTTGAAACTTTTGAATTTACCTCTATGATTTTTAGAAATTTCAAAATAGCCCTCGAATATGGAGATATGGAAAAATAACCCCGGGACATGAAAAATATTATAAAAAGCCCCTAAACTTATAAATATGATAAAATAGCCCTTGAACTTCAAAATGTTGCAAAACAACCCCTTTGAGAAACGACCTATAATTATTTGTGTTATGTATATTGAACACGAAAAATTCTTAGAACTTAACTAGTGCGTTTTTATATAAATAAAGGCATGTGAAATTTATGGGGCCTTTTACGTGTATTTGGCCTCGTCGGCTGGGTGTGACTTATTAAATAATAAAAAGAAAAAATGAAAATTGTAAGATTTTAAGTTATTAGGAAATTTAAGGAGGTCTCGAATCCTTAGGATGTGACAGACATGCTTAGACCCAAAACCACTTCACATGGGATCAACGGTCTTGACATTTATCACGAATGGTGTGAGCCCATGAAAATGAATGGGATTGGTAAACTTTGAAACAAGACTTAAAAATTAGGAGATTGGTGCTCGTAAATGGCAAAGAATTAAATAAGATAATTTATTGGGACCTTAAGTAGCAGTCAAGTTTATAAGAAATAGAGTGTGTTCGACAAATAGCCGGTGGTGGATTACCATATATCATAATTGCATTTGAAAGACTTAATCAAATTAAATATTTTAATAACTAAAATGCATGGTATATGTATATATCTTTCTTTTATTATGACAGCATGCTAGTATTCCCCTTACTGAGAATTGCACATTTTCTTTATTAGATAACATCCATTTAGGTACTTTTTTTGGGTAAGGACGCTGAGAAAGGAAAGAGATGAGGAATTGATTGTAGATCCATACAACAATAATGGTCACCCAAGTTGTATTTTTATTTCATGTAAAAGATGGAAATTTAATTTTAGGTGCCCAAGTTTGTAATAATTTGGATTTAATTGACATTTTAATTTTATATAGTCACACTCTTTCTCAATCTTTTCTTAAAAAAAGTAATTGAACTACTAAAGTTGCATGCAAGTGGTCATGATTTTCACAAGTAATAATTGAATGAATTGTTAGTTGCAACATGATATTTGAGAAAGAGTGCTCAGTATGACTCTTATCCACTCTCAAAGGACACATTTACTCTAACATCTCGATGTTGGTGCGGGCCAATCCAATAAGGTGACCCAACACCCGTGTCGGGGCGTTATACGTACACTGTTATTAATATTTGTGTTGTTAACTCATAGCATTAACGGAGTGTGTTAGTTATCTCGTTAGTTTGTTCTATTTTTGTGTACCATATTGTATCTCAAAAATTTCATGTTTTAATTCTCTCGAGACAAACTTCTTAAAATGAAATGAAGAAGTTGCTCTTCATTTAAATGTGCTAAATCTTTATATGAAACTTTTATTTGATGAACCCACTATCAATGATGAAAGTAGTGTGTGACACTCCTTATGAAATTTGGACAAATAAAATAGATTAAGCATTAAGTTGATGCATATATTTATGGTAAACAATGTAAACTCGCTTGATCACATAATATTGAAGATTAAATATAAATATGAATTATCGTTTTCAGATAAGTACCCGTCATATCACATATATGTTTTAAAGCTATATTGTGTGAATTATAATGCATCATTTAAAAAGAATGACAATTATCTGATTTTTCAAAATAAAGATGCTATGAATAATGGATTTAATATGATACAAGAATTCCTTATAAACCAAAACAATAATTTCACAAAAGTATTCATTTTCTTATGTCTTTGGGAATCAATTCATTTTTTAGATCTTTAAAACCGTCAACGTCCTTTAAACTTTTTTTTTATCCAAAATTGATAACGAAGGATTTATTTTGAGATTACCAAAAGATTTTTAAGTTTATTATGAAAATTTAAAACATGATTTCCTCCATAAATTCTCCAATCGAAATGGTGGAGAATTTTTAATATTTATACATTTTCTTATTAGAGGGGAGACCGTAGATTCTAATGGACTGGTTTGTTTTGGAACTCACTAATGAATCGTGATTGCCAACTTTGAGCTCTTAATAATTTACAATGTCTAGTTTTATGATGATCTATGTGGCCTAATTAGGACATTGTAAGAAATTTAAATTTCATTGGATAATGGAATTACATAAATCATAAAGTTATACAATAGAAAACAAGCCAAACACATGGAAGATGGCACACTTGAAATAAAAAGCTTTTAAATTGTTCGCAAAAATATTTACGAAAATATTTATGTTTCAACTTTTGTTGAAGAAATTATTTGAGTGTTATGGTTAAAAGCGTGTTATATAATTATACTTTACTCATTTTGATTTACTTACATGCTATGGTATTTCTAAAAGTTGTAAGGATTTATCATCCAATAAAAGAAATTGGATTTTAGAATTATATCTCTATACTGTCAAGAGTGTACACTCTTTACCATTGAAACAAAAAATGTCGAATTCTTTAAAGAATGGTGAAATTCGCAGGAGTTCCAAATAACAAAATGTGGTTATAAAGGAAGTTAAGGTACTTATACCATTCTCAATAATTTCGTTTAATTACTAGATTATTTAACGACAAAGAACACTTAAAAGATCAACCACTATATAATGGGATTACCACTATGAAATAAATTTAAATAAAATTACAAGGAATAATAATATTATTATGAAACTCTTAAAATAGTTTACTATCCTAAATGCTTATGTGTTTCATTTACAATAATGTGGATTTGATATTGAAGTAAGAAAATATTCGATTTGGTTTTCACAAGTTATTAAAAATTATAATGCCATTACTATATCAAGATGAAGTTTAGGATCTCACTGAATTGCCTTATTGACACACTAGAGTCGAGTATTAATGGATTATCAAGACCAAATGTGACCTTACTGGTAATCCAACGATATAAAGCTAGACTTATGGTCGAAGCTTTCATTATGAATGGAGAAAAGGTTATAGATAAACTTTCTCACTTTTATCAAAGAATGTTAAGTTCTTAGGGCATTAGTGAATCATTTTTGTTGAGATTTTCATTTTGTGTGAAAACTTATTTTCTAATTGGAGTTTAAGAAAAATATGTGCGCGATTATGGAAAATCATTATATAGAGTTAAGTAGGTATCTCGACAATGGATTTATGTTTAACTTTTCTATTATAGTATATATACCATAAGGTCAACTAGAATAAGTTTATATTTTATATTTCTCTATACAAGTAATGACTTTGAATGTAGAGAAATTAAATATTCTACATGTTTCAATAATATGAAGTAATGAGATACCTAAAAGATTATATGCTCATACTTATGATAAATGTGCATTGAAATATGATAAAAAAATATTACGACTTAGATTTTCCGAGATATATGGATGTATGAACCCCTTTCTTGATTAACTATGTTTATTTGAACTTAATATCCAATATTATGAAAGAGTGCACAACAATTCATCGTTGTATTATCTATTATCTATTATAAAAACTAATGTCGTAGCATGCTGTGAGGATGCAATTTATGAATAATTCTATTGAGACCCTCTAATTGTACCCAAAAATCAGACCCGGTGAGTTGTCACACAATCACATGGGTCTGATTTTTGGTACAATTTTAAGGGTCTTTAGAGAAGTACTCTACAATTTATAGATTGTGGAGTTGTGAACACTATTACCAACTTTTAAAATATTATGATAATGACGTTGCAATCTTCTTTATGAAGAAATAATAGGTATTTAAAGAAGGTAGTTATATAAGGATATATTACCTATCCGCCAACGATAAAATTTAAAAACAACAAGAGTTAATTCAACGAATTAGTACAAGTATTAACTGAAACTATCCAATGATAAATCTTTAAGTATGTATATAAAGTTATATCTTAAACACCCGCTAATCACAAGTGTATGTAATAATTATCCCTCTCTCCTCCCATTACATCTATATCTATTGTTTATGTATAAAATTCACTCCTTTCACCTGGTTCCTCCACTTGTCCTGTAATAACTACCTCTTCCGATTAATTAATACGACCCACTTTTCCAATTCTACTTCTTCGATGAATTCATACAACTTTTCACATACACCTTTTCAATAATTTTTTCTTCCAACTTTGCATATACATCTTTTCAATACTGTTGTAGCAGTAGCAACTAATTAAATGCATAATTAAAAAATTAGGAACAAAATTACCCAATTAGGAGCTGATAAACCGAGACAGAAATAATCTGAGAAATTCAGAATTGGACAGTCTAAATCGATGGCTGAGTCGCGGACAATGTCGCTCTCTTTAAGGTGTTTCGCGGCTCTGCCCAAAGTGTCCTGATAGTCTCGAAGCCCCACCACCCCAGGATAAAACAGCCTCCAAAATTAGAAAATACGGATCGATAAAGCACAAAAAACAACCCGGTCTGTGTACACCCATTCTTTATAATTGCTCGATTATAACAATATAATTAATCTGTAAAACGAGATTAATTATTCTGGGAGAAAAAAAAATTCGGAACTGTATGGAAGATGAACTGTATGGAATTTTTCTTTTATTGGAACTGTATTGAAAACGGAGGTCTCAACCTCCTTTTATGCAAAAAAAAAATTACTGTTAGTGGGCAAAAATGTGGAGAGAAAACTGGAAACGTTGGTGGAAAAATTCAATGTAAAAAGGCCCACGTTTTTTTTCTGGAATTAATTACCGTTAAAAAATAATTTTTCAAGCCCAAAACTGTTAATTTATTTGTCCAAAAAATTATTTCTTAATGAGCCCAAGCCCAAGACCCGGACCCGGACCCAAACACGGGCACGGACCGGGTCGGATGGACAGCGACGGCGGCGCGCGCGCGTGTGTGTGACTTGGCCCAATAAGTCCCCCACCCATACACACAAAACATCTAATGCCCAAAGCGCTTGCCCATTTGGTCCAAATAAATTGTAAATACACCCAACGCATTTTATTGGGACTACCGATGTGGGACAAACCAAGTTTTAAGTCTTTACCATTTTTTAAGGTTTTGCAAATCTGACAGCTTTGAAAGCTGTTCCAAAATCCCCCACTTGCAAAATTTGAAAATATTTTTATCGAGCAATAATTCATAGAATTGTGCATAAGGAAAGGTGTCTTTCGACTTGAACCTTTACGTAGTAAAGATGATTCAGAATATACTAGAGTAATCGTAGTTTTGAATTCTATCTCTAACAACATCCCACACACAACCCTACTTGGGTGTAGTTCTAATAGCTAGCACGTTACGACCATGTACTTCTATCCCAGTATAGTGAACGCTTTAGGAATTTGCCCAAACTATCCATAGGTAGTGGCCACACTTCCACATTCACATAGGTAAGTCAATCAATAGTACTCCTGTAGCTAGGTACCCCACTCAAAATAGATCTATATAATTTATTAAGTGTTTTCAACTCATCCTTAACTCGCTTCAGGATATCATGCTCCCTAGGGATGGACTAGGAGTAAAACCCCGTTCTATATTAGTTAATTATAACATGATTCAACCCATATCACTTGTGATTTTTAATTACCCTTTGAACATATTTCTTGGGATCTCCAGTTTATATGTTGGGTTAGCATCACAAATGACTCATTTATCCAAGGGCTTTAGTCCCATCCCTTTCGAGGTGTTCCACACCTTCTCCCTAGCTAGTCCTTTCGTCAAAGGATCGGTTAAGTTTTGTTCAGACCGTATATGATCCACCCTCACAGCACCCGTAGAGATAAATTCTCTAACAGTACTATGTTTACGACGTATTTGTCGTTTCTTACCGTTATAATAACGGTTCTCAACTTTTGCAATAGCCGCGGTACTATCATAATGAATAAAAACGGCTGGAATCGGTCTTTCCCATAATGGGATATCTAACAGGAGGTTTCTTAACCAACCTGCCTCTTCACTAGCAGTAGCTAGCGCTATCATTTCAGACTCCATAGCGTATTGAGCCAAAATAGTTTGTTTCTTAGATTTCCAAGAAACTGCACCACCAGCGATACTAAATATATATCCACTAATAGCTTTAGAATCATCAGATAGGGTGTTCCAATCTGCATCACTAAATCCTTCAAGGACAGCGGTATGCTTATTATAGTGTAATCCTAGGTTCATCGTCCTTTTAAGGTACCGCATGACCCTCTCAATGTCATGCCAATGCTCCATACTAGGTCTACTAGTAAATCTACATAGTACTCCCACAGCATAAGCTATGTCAGGTCTAGTGTAATCTGTAGCATAACATAAGCTACCTATAATGCTTGCATAAGCATTTTGATTTACATTGTTGCCAGTGTTCTTAAATAACTTTACACTAGGGTCAAATGGAGTACTAGAAGGTTTACAGTCAAAGTAATTGTATTTCTTTAGAACTTTATCAATGTAATGAGATTGATCTAAAGAAAGTCCCTTTTCTGACCTAGTAATATTAATTCCTAATATTACACTAGCTTCACCCAAATCCTTCATATCAAAATTGGCACATAATAATGATTTAACATTTTCTACGACATGAATATTGGAACCAAATATAAGCAAGTCATCAACATAAAGACATATGATAGAGAAAATGTTCTCCAAATATTTATAATAAATGTATTTGTCACTTTTATTAATTTTAAACCCATTAGAGATGACTAAGCTATCAAATTTATCATGCCGCTGTTTAGGTGCCTGTTTGAGTCCATAAAGAGATTTATCTAGTTTACATACTTTATTTTCTTGACCGTGTACAACAAACCCTTCAGGTTGATCCATATAAATCTCTTCTTCTAATTCTCCATTTAAAAAGGCAGTTTTAACATCCATTTGGTGTACAATTAAATCATTTAAGGCAGCTATCGCAAATAGTACACGTATAGACGTTATTCTAGTCACGAGTGAAAATGTATCAAAAAGTCTACATTTTCTCTTTGTCTAAAACCTTTGGCAACAAGACGTGCCTTATATTTTTCAATAGTGCCATCAGGTTTTAATTTCTTTTTAAGAATCCATTTACACCCAATTGTTTTACATCCAGGAGGAAAGTCCACTAAATACCAAGTTTTATTTGTTTCCAAAGAATCCATTTCATCATTAATAGCCTCTTGCCATAAATCGGCATCTAAAGAAGATAAAGCTTCTTGAATAGTGTTAGGATCCTCCTCTAAAGTGTAAGCATAAAAGTCGGGACCAAAATCTTTTTCTACACGAGCCCTTTTACTTTTTCGAATTTCTAAAATGGATTCATTATTTTTTTATTTTTTTTTTAAAAATATTAGTGGATGACTCGCCCCCACTATTCTCAATTTAAAAGGAAATTTATCTTCATAAAAATCGGCATCATTTGATTCAATAATTACTTGATTTTTCAAGTCATAAAATCGGTATGCTTTGCTATTAATAGCATAGCCTATAAAAATGCACTCATATGCTCTACTTGCCAATTTAGACCTTTTAGGTTCAGGTGTACATAGGCTAAGCACCCCCACGTTCTAAAGTATGTCACGTTGGGCTTAATATTTTTCCAAATTTCATAAGGAGATATTTTCATTTTAGTCTTAGGAATTCTATTAAGCACGTGACACACAGTTAAAATAATTTCACCCCACCAATGTGAGGCAGCCCCTGAATTTAATAAAATAGCAATAACTAATTCAGTTAATGTCCTATTTTTTCTTTCGGCTTTACCGTTCATTTCGGGCGAATAAGGGGCAGTTTTTTCGTGAATAATACCGTGGGTTTTATAAAATTCAATAAATAGTCCAGAATCATATTCGGTGCCTCTATCACTACGTAACCTTTTTATTTTCCGATTAAATTGATTTTCAATTTCATTTAGGAAAATTTTAAACATGTCAAATGCTTCACTTTTATTTTTCATTAAATACACAAATGAATAATCAAAACAGTCATCAATAAAAGTTATAAAATAACGTTTGCCATTTCTAGTTATGACACCATCTAATTTACAAATATCCGAATGAATTAAATCAAGTGGTTCAGATTCTCTAAAAATAGATTTATGTGGTGTCTTAGTGATTTTTGCTTGACTACACCATTCACATTTTTCAAAATCATTTAATGATAATTCTGGAGTTAATCCTAAAGTGCTCATATTTTTAACAAGTCGTTTATTAACATGACAAAGTCCAGCATGCCAAATATTAAATGAACAAGTAACATAAGCAGAAGGAGAAATTTTATTCATTGCATTAACATTCAATTTAAACATCCCATCAGTGGCATAATCCTTGCCTACAAAAATTCTATTTTTGGTCAAAATAAATAAATCAGCACCAATAGTTTGAGTAAAGCCAGATTTGTTGAGAAGATAGCCCGAAACCAAATTTTTCCTTATCTCGGGAGTGTGAAGAACATCTTTGAGGATAACAGTCTTTCCCGAAGTGAACTTTAATTCCACATTTCGAGTAGCAGCAACCTCAGTGGAGTGAGAATCACCCAACAACACCTTCTTATCTGCAGTCTCAGAATAAGTCTTCAACAGAGTACGGTCATAACAGATATGGCGGGAAGCGGTAGTATCCAACCACCACCCTTCGGCACCGCTAACCATGTTGATTTCTGAAATCATAGCACATAGGTCCTCTTCGGTCAAATTCGCTTGTGCGTTTGACACATTGCGACATTTGCGAACCATATGGCCAAGCTTGCCACACTTGAAACAGAGAAACTGTCCCGAGTTGCTAGACTGTCCATTTCCAGGGTTCTCATACTTATTCTGAGTCTTGAGTCTGAATTTTAAAATTCTGGTTGTGGCTCTTTTTCTGATTTTTCATATTTTTTCCGTTTGCCTTTAAAACAACTGGAGTGTGGTTCTTTTTGTGATTTTTGTTGTTAGACACAACAAGAATTTCATCTTTATAGTCCTGTTTTCGGGATTCCTCCTCAATTCTCAATTTAGTAATAAGTGACTCTAGCGAAAATTATTTAGACTTATGCCTCAAAATATTTTTAAACTCTTTGAACAGTGGAGGCAATTTATCAATAATTACAGCCACCTGAAATTGCTCATCTAAAGCCATGCCCTCGGAAATAATTTCATGGACAATCATTTGCAAATCATGGGTTTGAGCAACAACAGATTTGTCATCCGTTATTTGAAATTTCGAATAACGGCTGACACATATTTTTTGGCACCCGCCTCCTCCGTGTCATATTTTTTAAAAAGTGCTTCCCAAACATCTTTCGTAGTTTTATAATTGGCATAATAGTCATAAAGTTCGCCATTTAGAGCATTCAGAATATAGTTCTTGCACAGAAAATCATTTTTCTCCCAAGTTCTAATTGTTTTTCTTTCCTCAACAGTAGGTGTATTATTTACTACGGGTTTGTCAAATTGAACACACGATTAGACTTTTTTCGTAGTTAAATAAAATAGCAATTTTTTGCTCCAACGTTTAAAAAGGGTGCCTTAATATTTGAAAGGCTTATTAAGGTTGCTTGAGTTAATTTTGTCCATGGAAGAATTTCAGAACACCTTAAAATTATTGTAGCAGCAGCAACTAATTAAATGAAGAATTAAGAAATTAGGAACGAAATTACCCAATTAGGAGCTGATAAATCGAGACAGAAATAATCTGAGAAATTCAGAACTGGACAGTCTAAAATGATGGCTGAGTCGCGGACGATGTCGCTCTCTTTAAGGTGTTTCGCGGCTCTTCCCAAAGTGTGCTGACAGTCTCGAAGCCCGGCCACCCGCAGGATAAAACAGCCTCCAAAATCAGAAAATACGGATTGATAAAGCACAAAAATTAACCCGATCTGTGTACACTCATTCTTTATAATTGCTCGATTCTAACAATATAATTAATCTGTAAAACGAGATTAATTATTCTGGGAGAAAAAAAATTCGAAACTGTATGGAATTTTTCTTTTGTTGGAACTGTATTGAAAACGGAGGTCTCAACCTCCTTTTATGCAAAAAATAAATTACCGTTAGTGGGCAAAAACGTGGAGAGAAAATTGGAAACGTGGGTGAAAAAATTCAACAGTAAAAAGGCCCACGTTTTTTTTTCGGAATTAATTACAGTTAAAAATTAATTTTTAAATCCCAAAACTGTTAATTTATTTGTCCAAAAAATTATTTCTTAATGAGCCCACGCCCACGCCCCGGACCCGGGCACGGGCCGCGCCGGACGGAAGAAGGCGGCGGGGCGCGTGTGTGAATTCGCCCAATAAGTCCCCCATCCATACACACAAAACATCTAATGCCCAAAGAACTTACCTATTTGATCCAAATAAATTGTAAATATATCCAACACATTTTATTAAAAATACCGATGTGGGACAAACCAAGTTTTAAATCTTTACCATTTTTCAAGATTTTGCAAATCTCATAGCTTTGAAAGCTGTTCCAACATATACTTTTTCTTCCATTAATTATTACAACAGTCTCTTCCAATTCCACCTCTTCCCATTCTTAAATTTCTTGCACTCCTCAAATATTTTGACTCTTTACCTTTCCAAAACATATACATCACTATATGTGTGTGTATGTGAAAAGGCCTAATCGCTCAGTACCACTGAATTTTAGCGGGAACTCCCATTACTATTTTTATTATGGGGTACTCATAGAGTAGGGATACATGAAGTTTGTTAACCATAGATTTTATATAGAGACATTATGAAAATTATTGGACAAATACAATTTTGTTCTCTTATGATTTTAATGTTTTTATTATTTTGAGGATGAAAGTATGGCCATTTGAGTTTCCATTACATATTAAGATAGCGTAAGATAGAATTATAACTTTCGTCTCGTGGATGTATTGCTTTGAGCTAGGCCATATTTTGTCTTCCCATGTTCTTTTTATCTTTTTTTTTTCTTATGTTTTTATCTCAAGAAGAATTAAACACAGTCTATAGCTTCAATTTCCACCAAATATCCATGAAGGCAAGTTTTCACTCTCTGGGTAAGTCATCTGTTTTTCATTTGTATATGTTATTATATATTTCAGTAGATGGATGGATTTAGTTTGTTATTATAATATGTTTTATCCATGTGCAATGTATATATTTATAGAACCTTTTAATAGTAAAAATTTTATAATCTAATTGAGTAATAAAAAGGTTCTATAATTGCAATGTTGGGACTAGTGTACCTAAACAGTAATGTTCATCAAGTGCAAAGCTGAAAAAAACTTCCAACTCTCTTCTCTGTATGACACGCTGAAGTCACAAATTTTAACTCATCTGTTTATCTCTCCTAATATTTCAAATAGGTTTTACGGTCTAGTCCTTGGACTAACAATTTTAGACAAAAAAACTGGTGAACTAAATTTTAAACGATTAGGTCCAATATATAAATACCCCCAATTTAAAAAAATCATAAACCTAATCGGCTATTGGAGTTTTCTCTGCAACTAACGACTATTCTCCGAAATCGAAAATAACATCAATCTTATGCTTTGATCGTCTGTCCTATAATCGATTACAATGTTCTTATTCGATTCTACCTGTATCACTTGGCTCTATCATTTGTAAGTTTATCTTTATCAGCAGTTGATTTTTCTATTTTCGATCGATTACAATAAGTATATGTCATTTGTTTTAATTCAAGAGACTCATTGTAATATTCATTCATGTGATTGAATAGCTTTTTATACGTTATATATGTATATGTTTTTAATTTGTGTTTTTTATGCATTTATGTTTGGATTCTTCATAAATAAGTTATATTTATCAATATTTGTAATTCTTAGTTGAATGTGCTGAATGAATATTAATTGATGTTTCATTCTAATTTTAAGAGTCCTTGATTTTCATTTGGTATTGAATCACTTATTGATATAGGTCCGCGCCAGCAGAAACAACCAGTTCGATATCAGTTTTCTCAAAGTACACGCAATGTTTATAAAGTACACGTGATTGATATTTGATAATATGTTTTGTTTTATTGCTTCCTGTATAGGTTTTTAAAAAGTGCCTGTAAGTTTATATTAATTATAAATAAATATTTTTATATTTCATGCATTAAATTATTGCACACATTTTTAGAATTGTTGACCTTGAAGTAAATGTTTTTCTTCTCTGTTTTACTGCAGGACATTATGGTAAGTAGTGTAATAGCAAGGTGTTGTTATTTGGATAATATGGCTTGTATTGAAATATTTGAAGATAGCTCATTAGATTTCATATGCAATGAGTTGTGTATTAGGTTTACTAATTTGAGAAGTGGGATTTTTCATTGAGGTATTCATTTGGTGATGAATGTCGGTTCATGTTGGTTTGTGACAACGATGTTTGTTGTATGTTGCGGTCCCAATTGATCGTGAAAGCTAATTTCATTTGGATATATGTCATTGATTCATTACCATTTCCATGTAATACAAGAGATGAACGAGTTGACTGCTCTAATCGAATTTTTGAAGGGGTTGACTGCAGTAATACAAGGTCTGAGAGGGTTGACAATGGTGATACAAATACACAGAGGTTAGAGTCTTTATCATCAGGCACTAAAAATGATTTTAATAGTTGCATTGAAAATGACTTTTATCTTGGAGGTGTGGAGTCAAGTAAGTCGAAAGTCTATCTTTCGAATGATTGGAAGACTTATATAAGTCATGAGCAGCAGTGTTTTGAAGGAGGTGTAGTGGAATTTCGGGATAAATTACGAAAGTATGCCGTTGAGGTTGGGTTCAAGTATGTGTATTTGAAGAATGATAAAACTCGAGTGACGGCTGAATGCTCTAAAAAGACTACTGAGAATTGCATATGGAGAATTCATGCTTCATTATCTACAATAAATGGATACTTTTACATACGTTCAATGAATAATGAGCATACATATAGAGGTGTCTTTCGTAGTCCATCAGCCAAAATGATAGCCTCCAAGTTGGTTTCAACATTGGTAGCTGATGATCTTAGAGATAACCCGCTATTGAGACCAATTGATGTAGTTAGAGATATGAAGAAGAATTATGGTCTTGATATAGCTTATCAACATGCATGGCGTGCGAAAGAGATGGCTGCTGTTGATATACATGGTGATGAAAAGGTTTCTTATGCATTAATGAATAATTATCGTGACCTTCTATTGCAGTATAATCCTGGGTCGCATTGCATCCTTGACGTGGAACATGAGAGTAAAAAATTCAAGAGAATATTTGTAATGTTTAGAGGAAGTATTTATGGATTTCAATACTGCAGACCTGTTTTATTTCTTGATGGTGCCTTTTTGAAGAGCCGTTACCGTGGAACAATACTATCAGCTACTGTAAGGAATGGGAAAAATGGTAAATGAATTTTAAATATTTTATTTTGTGTATTGCATTGAAATTTTGTTTGTTCCATTCCATAACATCAAAATACAAGCATAAAAATATAAAATACCTTTGAAGGTCTTTGTTGTAGTTCATGTGTACTTTTCATTTTTCTACGTGTATTGTCATGATATGTCTTATTTTGTGTAATACTAAGTAAAGTACACTCATAGTGCATGTAAAGTACACGTGAATGTTTTTGTTAATGTCACGTGTACTTTTCATTTTTATGCGTGTACTTTGATAATGATGACTTTATGTGTAGTAATAAGTAAAGTACACGCATTTTACATGTCAACTACACGTGAATGTTTTTCTTAATTTCACGTGTACTTTTCATTTTTATGCGTGTACTTTGATGATGATGTTATGTTGAATACAAACTAAAGTACACGCATTTTACATGTCAAGTACACGTGGATGTTTTTCTTTATTTCACGTGTACTTTTCATTTTTATGCGTGTACTTTGATGATAGGTGTTGTTATTTAGAAATAATAAAGTAAAGTAAATGTTAAAAATGTAAAGTACCTTTGAATGTTTTTTTTTAGTTCACCTGTACTTTACATTTTTATGCGTGTATGTTGATGTTAGTCTTGTTAATAATAAAGCCAAGCAAAAGATTGATGAGTAAACGTGCATTTTATCATGTGTACGGTACATTTTTATGCTTTGTCTTGTTATTTACAAACAATTTAGATTAAACACAATATATTTCCCATGTGTTTTAGGGTCTGCGCCAGCAGCATCAATATACAAAGTATTGTACATGGATATGTTATTTATTTTAATTTTAATATATTTTTTAAATTTCAGGACTTTTTCCTGTTGCATATGTTGTTGTTGATTCCGAAACCGAAGATAACTGGATGTGGTTTCTAGTCAATTTGCATAGTGCAGTAGTTGAGCAATATCGAAACATAACATTTATATCAGATCGAAACAATGGATTACTTGAAGCTGTTTCGAGGGCCTTCCCGTTGTCTGCACATTCCTATTGTATACATCATTTACAAGGGAATATAAAAAAGAAAATTCGTGGGAATTGTGCTGGATTTCGAAAGAAAATTGTTAAAGATTTTTTGTCTTGTGCATATGTTGTCTCAGTTGATGTATTTCACAAGAATATTGAAGCATTGAAGAAGGAAGGAGGAGCTGCTATTGCCGATTTCATTGATAGTTTGCCTCCTGAGAATTGGTCCTGTGCATATTTCCCTGGTAAACGGTATGGTGACATGGCATCTAGTGTTGCGGAGTCATTCAATTCATGGATATTGGAGGAAAGGCATTTACCAGTAATGAATATGCTTGATAAATTGAGAGTGAAGATTATGAATTTCAATGCAAACAAACTTGTTGAGTCTGACACTTGGGCAAATGAGCTATGTCCTTTTTTTCAAAAGTTACTGAATGAAAATTGGAATAAAAGCCGACATTGGACTATTAGTCGCTCAAGTCAAAATGTATTTGAAGTTCATTCAGAAGTGCGAGCAACAGTTGACTTAGGAGAAAGGACTTGTTCTTGTAAGAGTTGGCAGATTAGATGTTTTCCATGTTCTCATGCTGTTTGTGTTGTGCGGAGGAAAGGGACCAGTATTTATGATTATATTGAGGAGTACTATAAGGTATCTTTCTACAGAAAATCATACTCGATACCTATAGTTCCTCTTCCTGATTTGATTTCCTTAAATATTCCTATTCCTGAAAATCCATCTATCCTTCCACCAATGACTAAGAGACCGATAGGCAGGCCAAGAAATAAGAGAATAAAGTCTTCTGGTGAGATCACAGTAAGGGAAGTTACTTGCTCGAGGTGTAGTAAAACGGGTCATTACAGGTCTACTTGTAAGGAACCCATTTGACTATTTTTAAAATTGTTGAATTCATTCATTTTAACCATTTGATTGAATAAATTAATTAATAAACCATCTGTTTCACATAAATGAATGTAATTTATTTTTAAGTCTCATATATCAGTTTTTTTTGTGTGTTGTTGTACTCAATTTTTCATAAAACATACATGATCATTATTCCTTGTGTTCATGTGTACTTTGCCTTTGTATACGCATGTTATGTAAAGTACACGCGCATTTTGATGTCCAAAGAAATTATAGGTATTTTAGCAATAGTCCCATTTGTGAATGTTTTGTTTGTCCTAATCCCATTTGACTTTTTTATTCATAATTGGTCCCATTTAGCAGTTGTGGATGGTCAGTTCAATATGCGTGTACTTTATAAAAGCATGCGTGTACTTTACTTATTGTACATGCATGAGATACACGCATAATATAAATATAATGTGCGTGTACTTGATGAAATGTGCGTGTACTTTATGAAGTACACGCATTGATAATTAAAGTACACGCATTTAAATATAATTGTACATGCATATTGATATGACAAAAATCTAATTCAATATACGTGTATTTTATGTATTCTGCATGTAATTTTATCAAGTATTCGTATATAAATGCATGTACTATTTCGAAAATGGTTTTTGACATTACAATCTGCTTGTACTTTATAAAAGATATTTGGGTCACTCATATTCTTAAACTCCTATGGGTATTATGGTCCGCGTCAGCGTCATTATTATACAAGTACTAGTTGTAAGCCCGCGCGATGCGGGAGAGAGGCGCAATGTACGAAACATAAGAAAAAATATATCTAAAAAATTTGTAACAAAAATATCCTTCTTATTTACATTTGCATTGAAGAGCGAGGTTTTAATTAAAAATACAACTTGTAGTTATTTAATCATCGAGCATTAGAAACATATGTACTACATAGTGCATTATATTGTTGTAATGGTTTTTCGAAATGATATTTTTTTAAATATCAATGTTAAAAACCATATTATTTTTCATGTTAATTGTATTGTTGTAAATTGGACCAACATCAATGTTAATTGTAATAAAATTCTTCTTAATGTTTATTGTGATTATATCAATGGCCATAGGGTAGTGAGACGTGGAACCATTCCACCTTATTTTTCATTACAAAGAGGGATGAAAAGAGGGAGAGAGAAGTACGTTGGAAATGAAGAGTTGTCACTTTTGAGAAAGTCAAATACTTGAAAATCGTAACTGAGTTCGTTAGAAATCAAAGAGACAGATTCACAAATAGAGACACCTTTAAGATAGTTGAGTAATAATTACCCAATAAATGATGTGCCACGTGGATAGGCTAATTGCAAAGCATAATAAATGCTCTGTTTTGCATTTTAGAGTATATAGAGATTTCAATCTGCTTGTACTTTATAGACTATGCATGTACTTTATAAAGTACACGTGTAATATATAGAGTACACGCATTTATATTTATTTCAATAGGCGTGTACTTTATATATTACACGTGTACTTTGTATTGTACACGTGTAATATATAGAGTACACGCATTTATATAATTTTTTTTGATGAAATGTTATAAATGTTAAAATTTTTAACAAAACACGTGATCATGTTTATAAGGGTTCACGTGTACTTTACTATATTGGATTATGAAATAACTCAGAACACATTCATGAAAGAAATAAATATTTTATTAAAAACAAAAAAATAAAGTACAATTTTTGAAATAAAGAAAACTGAAAAAACTAAACAGGGCTTCTAAAAGGGATGTTTGTCAAAGGCATCCAGGGTGTCAGGGAGAGAGTCAATGAAATTCGACCAGTGTCGAATTTCTTCTTCTATGACAGCTACAAGGCCTTCATGGAGAGCCTTTTTCTCCTTCAGCTTTTCGATTTTCAGGGGAACTTCCTTTGTATAGAAATAAATGAGTTCTTCATGTGTTTGAGGAGGGTCCTCATCCACATCAAATAAATCTATGGGATTGGGTGGAAGTCCAGAATAGCCTTCCCTCACATATGTTTGAAACTGCTCAAAGGCAGTTTCATATGAGGAAATATTTTCCTCAATTTGCCTTATTTTTTTTTTGTTTCTTTCATCTCTCTCAAGAGTTTCTCGCAAGTTTTCTGCTGGAATAGCCATTATGTAATCTTTACCCTAGCTGTAATGGTTAAGAAAGGAACAAATATTACTCTTTTATAGGAAAAAGTGAAAGTTATTTATTTCTTGACCAGAAGTAGTTGGGAAGTGAGTAGTTGAGCTTAATAAATTGATTTTGGTTATTGTGTCCTTGATGAATTCTTCAAAGTAGTTTTCAATTAATATAATAAATAATCATTATATTAACCACTGCGTGTACTTTCGTGAAAATGCGTGTACTTTGGATAATTAATTGTACTTAGTAATTATGACTTGTTTTTTTCGTGAAAACTAATTTTACATTGTTTCATAACAATTAGATGCATTGTTTGTCTAAACCTTACGTGGATTGTGGTCCGCGCCAGCGGGAAAAAACCATTTTGGTATGTAAATACACATGTATTTACATACCAAAATATCACATGTATTTTGAAAATACACGTAATATTTTCAAAGTACAGGTAAGTATTGGTAGGTAAATTTTGAAATATCAGGAATATCAAGTGTACTTTCAAAATACACGTGTATTTTGAAAATACACGTTAAAATAAACGTGTACTTTCAAAATACACGTGATATTTTTCACGTGTATTTTTATAATACACGTTTATTTTAAAGTGTATTTTGAAAATACACGTTTATTTTCACGTGTATTTTCAAAATACACGTGAAAATAAACGTGTATTTTGAAAGTACACGTGAGTATTGCTATGTAAATTTTGAAATATCAAAATGACACATCCAGTAACTGTGCTAGGTTTTGAAGTTGCTGATTTGTCAAGTGAATGTATCAGAAACTCATGCACAGCAGATGCCCAATCATATTTATTCATTTCCTCAATATTTTCAATGTATTTCAACCAAAATTCTCCAAGGGTGAAGTTTGAGTTGGAAAAAACCATTTTGGTGTAATAAATATTGTAAACAATAACCAATATAACACAAAACAAAATTACAAATATATGTTTTGAATTTAAATCACAATTTATAGATGTTTTTTCCCATTTCGGGGGAAGAAATATTTTGACAGAAGAATTTCCCTGAGTACATATGCTCTTTGTTTAAGCATGTCAGGGTCTTGAAAGAATTTTTGCATTTCTTTGTTTCTGCTTATTTGCTCAATATAGTACATGCAGAACACCCCACAGTCAACCCTGAAATTACAATAAGACAAATATAAAAATTAGAATGATGTGATGAAATTTTTTGAAAGGATACAAATTAGTAATTTTTAGAAATGAAGTTTTTCTTACCCATTAAATTGTTTAGGGCATTCGTGATCTCTTATTAGTTCAAATTTGAGATCACTTTGCAACAAGAAATCTACAGTCCTTCTTTCTTGCTCTGTCAATGGATCATCATCCATTGTAAACTCATTTGGGGTGCCTTCCTCAAATTTCCTCTGAATTTTGTAACCATTGTTTTTCATTGTTTCTGCTTCAGTCTTCAATTCGGACAGTGATTTTTGGAAGACAGAAAACTGTTAAGAAGACAAATATTTAGTGTATACAAATAAAAGAGTATATGAAGATGAAAGAGTGAAAAGTACACCCATAATATAAAAGTACACGCATATTTTATTTTTTCATATCACGTGTATTTTAAAATATGATGGGTGTACTTTGCCTAATGTGTTAAAAGTACACGCATATTTTATTTTAAAATATCACGTGTATTTTATTATATATGATGCGTGTACTTTGCCTAATGAGTTAAAAGTACACGCATAATATTAAAGCACACGTAACTTGTTTTGGTTCATTACACGTGTATTTTAAATTATGATGCGTGTACTTTGATAATCTATTTAATTATGTACAACTAATACAAAGTACACGCATTATATAATGCACGTGTACAAGTGTATAATATAAGCACGAGCAACATTACTAATTAAGTTTAGGCACTAACCAATTTTTTTGCATCATCAAAGAATGTTGCGTTCTTTTCCATGTCATTCGGTCGGAGGGGATCCATGTGGACCACTTTATTTTCTTTAGTGTATATCACAAATAATGTGAAATGTCCTATACTATGTCTAAGTACAATGAACAAATTATTACAACTGCCTAAGTATTCAAATAAATCCTTGTATAATTCCCCCTTCTTATTGACTCCGTTTGTTTTACAAGCTTCTATCTGAATAAAAATTATAGACAAGTGTTAATAAGAAAAACTAAAATATTGTTTATCAAAACTTTCATTTTATTTGTACTTACCCAACAATAATCAGAAAAAGTGTGTGAGTAGGAGAGCCCTTCCTCTGACAATTTTAATCTCAATACTTCGCAAAAGGCAAGTATTATCTGTTTCACACAATATAAAATGGTGAGGAAATAATAATGTTGAAATTTAATGGATGTCTAATATTTGGACAACATACTTGGCTTGAAATTTCTTGATTTTTGAGGACTTCAAGTAAATCTTCCCATGGGACATACGAAACCATCCCTTTGAAAATAAACTCCCTGCATTTTATATAATCAATAAAACAATAGTATAATAATATTAACCTTATTCTTTTGCACCAAAAAAAATATAAATTAGCGAAGTGATAAATCATAAAACAATAAACTTTACCCTGGCTCAGCAAATTTAATAAACTCTTCAATCTTTTTCTTCGAAGCTTCATCGAGATATTTATATGCTTCGATTGCTTCAAGCTTGACGCGAGTTTCCTTCATTTTTTCAGCTATTGTTGTAGGGCCTTTTCTAAGCTTTGACTCTTTTAGTTTCTTCATTGATAGCTTTTCTCTTTCGTCGTCAGCTTTTCTTTTCATCTGACCTCTAGTAAGAGGTCCTTTGCTTTTGGATATTTTGGGGCTGCCCTCAACTTTCTTTGAGGCTAATTCAATCTTTAAACTCGAAATTTCGTCAAGGAGTTGTTTATTAATGTTTTCCTGATATATTTAACAAGGAATGTTGGATTGTTAGCATTTTTTGAAAAAATGATTGATTTTCACTTACGTGTATTTTATATAATACACGCGTGTATTATATAAAAGTGCGTGTATTTTATAAAGTACACGCGTGTATTATAAAATACGTGTACTTTATAAAATTTATAATATAGCTAAAATTGATAATAAAATTAAGAAAGTGTAGCGTGTAATAAATATCTATTGTATTTTATAGATACATGGTCAGCTTTTTTCAATTCTGATTCTTCAAGCATTTTCTTCAACTCCGAAATTTCGTCATTATTGTTTTCCTGTAATACAAAAAAATGTTACATTTTAAACAATGCATTATTTTTAATAAGTTAATGCATGTAGTCTTCATTATATCTAATATCAAATAAAACTTCATTAAAATATTATGAAATAAAACTGCGTGTACTTTGAGAAAACTGCGTGTACTTTGAGAATACTGCGTGTACTTTGAGAAACCTGCGTGTACTTTGAACGTGTACTTTAGGAAAACTGCGTGTACTCTGCATTCAAAAGTACCTGTTGAGTTATTTTCAACTCTGACTCCTCAAGATTCTGCCTCAAAGTCATCTTTTCTAAGTCAGCATCTTTCCAGTGTTGCAATGTATCATCATACTTTCTTTTTAGATCTTCATTAGTCAGAGACAGATATCCATTCTTTTGTTCCAAAATTCATGTTGATTCATCCAATTATTTAATTCTATCTGAGTCACTCAAAGTGACTTGATCAAGCTTTTCTTTTAAAGAATTGTTTAACTCAACTAGTTGGTCATTTTCTACCTCCAACTTATTTAATAACTCTTTTTCCTTCAAAAGGTTGGAATTCTCCACCTTTAAGTTCTTCACTTCCTCATGGGCTTCAATAAGTGAATCATGATCTACCTGCAACTGTACATTCAAAATGGTACTCTCCACCTCCAAAGAGGTCACCTTATCAAGTGCAACATTAATGTCTACAGCTGCTTTAGATAGTTGGTTATTTTTTTCCAATAACTCCCTTTTCAAAACAACAATTTGTTCCTCCAAATTAACCTTTGGTTGATCTTTTCCCTTCTTTTTCTTTGGACTCACAATGTTTTTAAGGGGAATATTCCAACCATGTGAAAACTCATTGTCATCAATATCTTCAGCAACATTGTTTGATGATGAAGCAACATATATAGGACTTTCTGTAGATATGTTCAAAGAGTAACTTGGCCCTTCAAACTGAGATTCCTTTTGTACAGGACAGTCCTTAGAAGCTGGTTTACTTGTAGCCTGCTTCAAAGTTGCTGTTGCGATGTCATTCTTCACAAACCATTGTTTCAAAGACGACAACTTCCACTTCAGGAATTTTGGAGTACTTTCTTTATATTCTTCAACAGGAGAAATGATTTCAAATTTCTCACATGCCCAATACTGAGATCATACAGAAAAAAAATGAATTTAATACGTGTACTTGACAGAAGATATAACAAGAGTATTTTGAGAGTACACTGGTTATATTTACAAAACATAGTACACGTGTACTTTGTAAAATACAAGTGTCCTTTCACATGATATAAGCCGTGTATTTTCAAAATACAATTGATATTTAGCGTGTATTTTCGAAATAAACGTGATATAAGACGTGTATTTTCAAAATACACATTAAATATCAATTGTATTTTGAAAGAACAAGAGAAAATATCACATGTATTTTGAAAATACACGTAATATTTTCAAAGTACAGGTAAGTATTGGTATGTAAATTTTGAAATATCAGGAATATCAAGTGTACTTTCAAAATACATGTGAAAATAAACGTGTATTATCAAAATAAACGTGAAAAATTCACGTGTATTTTGAAAATACACGTTAAAATAAACGTGTACTTTCAAAATACACGTGAATTTTTCACGTGTATTTATAATACACGTTTATTTTCACGTGTATTTTGAAAATACACGTTTATTTTCACGTGTATTTTCAAAATACACGTGAAAAATTCACGTGTATTTTGAAACTACAAGTGAGTATTGCTGTGTAAATTTTGAAATATCAAAATGTTTTTTTGCTCACCAGTAAGAAAATGACACATCCAGTAACTGTGCTAGGTTTTGAACTTGCTGATTTGTCAAGTGAATGTATCAGAAACTCATGCACAGCAGATGCCCAATCATATTTATTCATTTCCTCAATATTTTCAATGTATTTCAACCAAAATTCTCCTAGGGTGAAGTTTGAGTTGGAGAAAAATAACGTGTTCAAGAAGTGGAGACACACAATTTTAACAAAATCAGCAATTCCTTCATCTGTCTCCAATTCAACTGATTTCTTCAAACCATTCAAAATTTCTGACTTTCCTATTCTTTTTAAGAAGTATCGTGCTTGTAATCCAGATTTTTTAGCAGCATTCGGGTCCTTTTTCAGTTCTATTGATTTTAAACCCTCCACCAGGGGTATGCCAAATATTTCACTTATATCTATTGGCATTATTCGAATACTGCTCTTCATACGGAAACTTTTGGTTTCCGTATTGTACAGCTCGATAATTGATAAATATTTTTATCTGTCTTCTTGTGGTCCACTTCTACTACTTTCTCACTGTAGTAGGCATTGAAAAGCTCCCAAAATGGAGTCTTCTTAAGAAGTTCAATATGGCTATTGTTTATTTTATCTTTAATCTGATGCAAATCATGGAGAAAGCTAACAATATTTGACCGATATTGGTCATTCTTCTTTGGAGGACGTTTAGCTTTCAATGGCACCCTAGAACTGGAACTGGAACTGGATGAAGAACTATCATCAGAACTGCTCTTTTTTTGTTTCTTTCCTCTTCTTGCCTTCATCTTCATCCCCATTATATTGATCTATAAACAAAATTTAAATTACTAACCTATAATTATATGTACAAAAAATAAAATACATGCGAATTAGAATAAAAAATAGACTAAAACAATAAAATACAAGCGTATTTAACAAAAGTACATGCAATATTCTCACAAACAATTTATACAAGTCTCATCAAAATACATGCTAAAGGCGATAATATATATCGTCAGTTTCATGGTAATACCTAACAGAGGTTGTTCGACAAGCGAAAAACCAAGATTCTCTACTCCTAACATATTCAGTAAAGAAGTGATACAATAGTTGAATGCTAAAAGCTCCAACATTATCAAAACCCCTTAAGCAATACTGGTCAATTCGTTTAGCTAAATCCTTCGCTTTCGATTCAGTTACTTGAAGCTGTTCCACATCAAAAGTGCAGTAAATGTCTTCATAGTAGTAGTAGAAACCAAGTAACCTTTTAGCTCTATCGTTAATGCGAAGAAGAAAACGAATTTCGTCCTCATTAGTACTATTCACTGTCAATGTGAAAGGTTTTGTATTGTTAAGATCTTCGAACGTGCAAGAAGCAGTTTTGTAGTTGAACATGCTTGATCGTACGATTCCTAAACAATAACACAACAATACAAAATAGTACACTCATAATTAACATTAGTACATGGACACTGGATTGAACAAATTGAATTTCAATGTTCGTGTACATGGACATTGGATTCAAATGCAGCTGGCTATTGTACAAAAAACACTCTTAACTAATAACAAAATAATAATACTTCTTAAAAACACATTGAAAATAAATCAAATGCCGCTGGCACGGACCAAAATAACATAGGATTGATGAAATATGGATTTGAAATTAATATTCTATAGAGTACACGTATAAAACATAAAAGTACACGCATAATGAATTGAGAAATACAATTTCAATGTGCGTGTACTATGTGTATTTTGCGTGTACTTTATAAAAGTACACGCAAAATACACATATTACACGCAACACAGGGCTTGTACATGTAGATATTCTATAGAGTACACGTATAAAACATAAAAGTACACGCATAATGAATTGAGAAATACAATTTCAATGTGCGTGTACTTTCTGTATTTTGCGTGTAGTTTATAAAAGTACACGCAAAATACACATAGTACACGCAACACAGGGCTTGTACATGTAGATATTCTATAGAGTACACGTATAAAACATAAAAGTACACGCATAATGAATTGAGAAATTCATTTTCAATGTGCGTGTACTCTGTTAATTTTGCTTGTACTTTTAAAAAGTACACGCAACACATGGCTTGTACATGTACATATTCCAATCCATATGATGAATACAATGTTTGATTTCATCAGTCCATATGATGAATACATTCTAAATATATGATGAATAATACGCATGAATAAGAAGAATGTGATTTCATCAGTCCATATGTCTACAAATTTATACATATGAGAACACAAAATACACAAGGACAAAAAGGTGATAAGAGAATGTATACATACTTGTTAGTGTTGTTTGGAAGAATTTGATTTAGAATGTTTGAAAGAAGAGAGCTAGGGTTTTGATTGAAGAGAGTTAGGGTTTTGATTGAAGAGAGTTAGGGTTTTGATCGAACAGAGTTTCTAGAGCTTCGATCAGGAGTATTTATATGTTGTTGTTGACCAAAATTTGATTGAGAAATAGAATCGTCTTGGGGTTTTGATCGAAGAGACGGTACGATTGATACAAGAGAGAATACAATGTTTTTGGCACTTCGTTTTCTGAATAGTGCGTGTTTGTTCTACAATGTTTCTGGCGCTTCATTTTCTGAATAGTGCGTGTTTGTTTTAATTTCGGGGTATTTATATGTTGGACCTAATCGTTTAAAATTTGTTGGGCCTGGTTTTTTTGTCCAAAGTTGCTAGTCCAAGGACTAGACCGTTAAAGCCCCTATTTCAAAAGAGTCATGACTCTTCTTCTTAAGTGTCTCTTTAATCAAATTAACACTACACTATAATATAAAACCTTCTCCTTCTGAATCACGTTAGTCTTTCTTATTACCTTTTATTTGTGTTAACAAAACGCAGATATTTTTTATCCTTTGTAACAGTTTTAATATAATTATAAAAATTATGATATTAATCCAATCACGAGATTTCTTTCATGTTAATATGAACATCAATGATAGTTCTTAGTTACATATAAGTATCGAAGAATCAAGCATCTTGGCCTAGTGGTATAAAATTGTCACTAGAACATTCTTGAGGGTGGATTGAGTTTGGTCCCTAGTTCGATTCTCGACACTGTCAAAATAATGCTTGGCCAGCAGAAGCCACGAATCGTGAATGGGGATTAGTTGAGGTGCCCGCAAGCTGGTCCGAACACCTCATGGTATGCTACAAAAAAATAAGACAATTTGCAATTAGGTTCATTGGCAACAAGTTTTAAACATTTAAGGACAATTTACTATTAGGGTGTGTTTGGTAAATAAGAATGAAAATAATCGCGAAGAGCCAATTTCCATGGAATTGAAAACTTAAAATTATTTTCCATGGAAAAAATTTGTTGGTGTTGTTTGATTACAATTATTTTTCAGGGGGAAAATGTTATATTTTCCATCTTTTATGTGTTTGATTTTCAATATTTTTCATAGAAAAAAAAGTAGAAAATATATATAAAAAATAGAAAAATATTTAAAATATTAATAAATTAATAAAAATAACCAAAAAATTTAAAAAAAACAAAAAATGAAGAAAAATACAAAAAATAATAAAAAATCAGAAATGAATATTAACCCCAGAATGAATTTAAAAAAACAAATATTAAAAAAAAACAGAAAAATGTATTAAGATTATTAAGAAAAAATAAAAAATGAATAAAAACCAAATCCACCACGCCTCCCTCCCCTACCCCAACCCCCAACTGTTCCGTCCCCCTTGTCGCCAGGCAGTGGCGGACCCAGGAATTTATCGCGATGTGGGCGAAACACATATGAAACAAAACGCGACGTATAATCAAAATTAACATATATAGATAGTCAAATTGTCTTGCACAATTGCATACTAATTATTGCACATTACAAATATAAAGATAGTCAAATTATTTCAAATTATATTTTTAGTTACTAATTAAAATTAATGTTTAATAGTTTCACCAAAAAATTCAGCAACAATAACAATCAGCATACTAATTTCAGCATACTAGTTTCAGCAATAATAAAAAAAACTAAAAAATTCAGCAACAATAACAAAAACTAAAAAAATTCAGCAACAATAACAAAAACTAAAAAAATTCAGCAACTAATTTCAGCAATAATAACAATCAGCATATCAATTTCTTTAAAGAAATAACTAATTCCAACAACAACAACAACCAATTTCAACAAAATAACAACCAAAAACTATTAAACTTTAAAATTAACAACTAGTTTATTTTTAGATTAGATTTATTGAAAAAAAAAACATACTCAATTTGAGTCAAAAGGAAGACAGCTCCTAGCGCCTGCTCTGCTACTGCTTCTTTCGCAGCAACATTTGGAACTCGCGGAGACGACGGGAGGAGAGGAGACAGGGGAGGACAGGGGCGGTCCGGACGGGAGAGGAGCGGAGGGGTGTGAGTGAGGGACAACAGTGAGGGAGAGAGAAATAAGGGCGGTGGCAGACGGAGAGCGAAAATGACGAGAGAGAAAGCGGTGAAAACATAAATAAGGAACGAATGAGTTACGATCTCCGCGCTTTGTTTTTTAGGTTTTAAAACTATAGCTTAATTAAATAACTGCCCCCTATATTCTTAAAACCTTATAAATAGGTCTAAATTTTTTTTTTTTTTACAAATACTCACCGAAAATTTTCGAAAAACTCGTGGGTGCGGCCTCCCCCATTCGGGATGGGGTAGGTCCGCCCCTGTCGCCAGGTCTGTTTTTTTTAATTCACTTGTTTTTTTTGTTTTTTTTCAAATATATGCATTTTTATTAGTTTTCTAGGGTATTTATTCATTTTCATTTTTTTAATTTTTTTAGGGCTTTGATAAATTCTTTTATTTTTTTCCTAATTAATGAATTTCTATCTTTAAAAAAAAATTGTTTTTTTTAAATTAATTCAGTGATTAATATTTATTTTCTATTTTTTAATCATTTTCTCTATTTTTTGATTGATTTTTTCTGACCTTTTTTTTATTTTCTACTTTTTTTAAATTAATTATCGTATAAATATTTATTTTATGTATTTCTTTTCATTTTCTATATTTTTTAAATTTTCTGAGCCTTTTTTGTAATTTTCTGTTATTTGTTTTCTTAATTATTAAGTTTTTGACTTTTCAATAAATTTTTGGGTGTTTTTTAAATTAATTCTGGGGTTATAATTTTTTTTATCCACTTTCTGTAGTTTTTTCATTAGTTTTGTGTTTTTCTTCAATTCAGGATTTTTTCCATCATTTTTGGGATTTTATTCACTTTTTGTATTTTTTCATTATTTTTAGGTTTTTATTCACTTTCTGGATTTTTTCATTATTTTTGGGTTTTATTCATTTTTTGTATTTTTTCCTATTTTTTTTTGGGTGGGGGGGGGGGGGGGGGGGGGGGGGTATTCACTTTCTAGATATTTTTCATTATTTTGGGGTTTTTATTCATTTTCTGGATTTGTTTCATTTTGGGTGGGCTTATTCACTTTCTGGATTTTTTTCATTAGTTTTGGGTTTTTATTCACTTTCGGGATTTTTTTGCATTTTTTTGGGATTTTAATCATTTTTTTGAATTTTTAGGGGTTTTATTCACTTTTTGTATCTTTTTCATTATTTTTGGGTTTTTATTCACTTTCTGGATTCTTTTCCCATTATTTTTGGGGTTTTATTCATTTTATGGATTTTTTTCATTTTTGGGGGGTTTTGTTCACGTTCTATATTTTTTCATTATTTTTGGATTTTTATTCACTTTTTGGATTTTTTTCATTATTTTTCGGTTTCATGCACTTTCTAATTTTTTTTTAATATTTTTGGGTTTTTATTAATTTTTTAGATTTTTCCATTATTTTGGGGGTTTTATTCACTCTATAAATTTTTTTTCATTATTTTTGGGATTTTATTCCCTTCTTGTATTTTTTTCATTATTTTTGGGTTTTCATTCATTTTCTGGATTTTTTTCATTTTTTTTGGTTAAGTATTTTTTTATTGTTTTTGGGTTTTCATTCGCTTTCTAGAATTTTTGTCATTATTTTTTAGTTTTTATTCATTTTCTGGATTTTTTCATTATTTTGGAGGTTTTATTCACTTTTTGTATTTTTTTTCATTTTTTTTTTGTTTTTATTCACTTTCTGCATTTTTTTCATTATTTTTGGATTTTTATTTATTTTCTGAATTTTTTATCAATTTTTTTGGTGTGATAATTCTTTTCCCTAGAAAATGAATAACAAGGTGGGAGGAGGTTTTTTAATTCCACCTTTTTGTGAAAAAAGTGGTTACGTGACTTGTTTTAAGGAAATCAATTCCATGGATTTTTTTTTCAAACATCCGAAAGATAGAAAATGATTCCATATATTGTATTTTCCATGAAAAATTAGTGTTATCAAACACACCCTTAGATTCATTTTTTAAGCCACTAGCATGAACTTCTATAAGTAGAAAATTGGTGGATCTAAATATTTAAAATTTGTCAAAATTCTTTTAGGGTGTGTTTGATAAATAAGATGGAAAATAATCGCTAAGGATCCGTTTGATAGCTAACAAATTCCATGGCAAAATCAGCAAAGTTGGAAAATTTTGGACTTTTTCAGCTTTTAGGTTGTTTGATACTCTTAATTTGCCTTGAAATTTGTTGTCTATGTACAACACCCCTTAAGTACAATTTGTCATCCTAGGGTGAAATTCAATTCTTTAGGGGGGTAGGTTCTTGTTTACCACCTTTGGGTGGCAAATCACTCAAAACCATTTTTTTTTTGTAAACTCTATATATTTCATAAATATATAAATATATATATTGTTAATAAATATGTAAATATTCATATATTTCGTATATTTTAATATACATATATTTTGTATATTTGAATTAATTAATATATATATATATATATATATATATATATATATATATATATATATATATATATATATATTCATATATTTTAGCACATATATGTATATTGCGTATATTTCGTATATTTTTATATATATTTCGTACATTTATATAATTTATATAATTCAAATATTTTAATATATATTAATATTTCGTATATATATATATATATATTATATATATATTGAATATATATATTCATATATTCCATAAATAATATATTATGTTTTCATATAGATTTTGTTCATTTAATAATATATATTTAGTATATATACTAAATATATATTATTATATTATATTATTTACAGAATATATATATATATATATATATATATATATATATATATATATATATATATATATATATATATATATATATAATTTCACATTTATATCTATTTTTCAACTTATGCGTTTGATAGAAAATGTGAAAAATTGATGATTTTTCAACTTGTATCAAACAGTCACAAGTTGAAAAATATTCATTTACCTTGGAATTGTTCGCCCTTTAATCAAATGTCCTGGAATCATTTGTATTTTTCCAATTTTCTATCAAACGCACCCTAAGAGTCAATTTCCATGGAATTGAAAACTTGAAAATATTTTCCATGGAAAAAATTTGTTGGTGTTGTTTGATTCCAATTATTTTCCAGGTGGAAATTTTTTTATTTTTCCTCTTTTATGTGTTTGGTTTTCAATATTTTCCATGCAAAAAAAAAAGTAGAATATATATATATAAAATAGAAAAATAATAACAATTCCAGAAAATTAATAAAAATAACCAGTGTAGAAGGGTGTTTCAAGCTTCACCATTATATTTGTGAATGAGGATCCCTCAAAGACCCCCCCTTCAGCTTATAGAAAATATAAGGTTGAGGGAACCTCAGGGTCCTCCACCGCAGAAGTGCCATATTGGAGAAGGAACCCCCAGGGTCCCTCCACTGCAGAAGCTCAAGTTGAGAGGGGCCACATTAAGGGTCCCTGCAGTAACTCGAGTTAAGAAGGGACCCGCAAGGGCCACCGCAAGGGTCACTGCAGAAATCCAAGTTGAGAACGCCGCCGCAAGGGTCACTGCAGAAATGACATTCGAGAAGTGCCCGTAAGGGCCACTGCAGAAGTCCAAGTTGAGAAGGGCCACCGCAAGGGCCACTGCAGAAATGACACCTGAGAAGTACCTCGCAAGGGCCACTGTAGAAGTCCAAGTTGAGAAGGGCCGCCGCAAGGGTCACTGTAGAAATGACATCTGAGAAGTGCCCCCCAAGGGCCACTGTAGAAATGACATTTGAGAAGTCCCCCGCAAGGGCCACTGCAGAAGTCCAAGTTGAGAAGGGCCGCCACAAGGGTCATTGCAGAAATGACATTTGAGAAGTGTCCCGCAAGGGCCACTGCAGAAGTCCAAGTTGAGAAGGGCCACCACAAGGGTCAATGCAGAAATGACATCTGAGAAGTGTTCCGCAAGGGCCACTGTAGAAGTCCAAGTTGAGAAGGGACACCGCAAGGGTCACTGCAGAAATGACATCTGAGAAGTGTCCCGCAAGGGCAACTGCAGAAGTCCAAGTTGAGAAGGGACACCGCAAGGGTCATTGCAGAAATGACATCGGAGAAGTGCCCCGCAAGGGCCATTGCAAAAGTCCAAGCTCAGAAGGGCCACTGCAGAAGTCTAAGTTTGGGAAGAGCCACTGTAGAAATGATATTTGAGAAGGGCCACCGCAAGAGTCACTGCAGACACTCAAGTCGAGAAGGTCCACTACAAGGGTCCCTTAAGAAGTCCAAGTTGAGAAGGGCCACCGCAGAAACTCAAGTTGAAATGGGGGGCCATTGCAAGGGTCACTGCAGAAGTCCAAATTTTAAAGGACCACCGCAAGGGTCCCTGCAGAAACTCAAATTGAGAAGAGTAACCGAAAGGGTCCCTATAGAATCCTAAGTTGAGAGGGACTCTGCAAGGGTCCCCGCAGAAATGACATTTGAGAAGGAACCCCCCAAGGCTTCCTCAACAGCAAAAATGATGTTTGAGAAGGAACTTCCCTACTAGGGTTCCTTAATAGCAGAAACTTACTTGGGAGGAGGGACCTGCAAGGTCCTCCCTCCTCAGCTCCCAGAAAACTAAGTTAGGATGATGAGGTATCTACCATAAGCAACCCCTCATCATGAAAAAAGAACAGAAGTACTAACACTTATTTTCTTGTACAGGTTGTCTAGTTGAGTAAGCAGGGCTCAAGTACGCCAGTTGGGATCTCTTGGGAGTTTTGGCTTGGCGGCTGAGGGACAATGTATGTTGAGTAATCTCAACCACTTAGCACTATAGGATTGAGAGAATACTAGCAGGAGACCCTAGGGTCGCCCAGTCCTCACACACCTCACACTTAGTCACAAGTGAAGTGAGCAACCAAAGGGTTGGCTGCTCACAAGAAAAGAACTGTTTATAAAATGATTTTAAAGGAGAGTGTCCTCTAGACATCAAGAAAAATGATTTTAGAAGGGGGCCCTCAAGATCCCCCTCAAGATTACAAAGATTTTAGAGGAGGTGGTCCTCGAGACCCCCCTCAAGTTTACAAAGTTTGTACCAAAAGTTACCATTTCAAAAGATATTTAGCAAATCATATTTTTTGTCTCCATTAGAAGACATATTTGCTTTTTGATTTTTGTTGGCACCAAGTGGCACCTGCCAAAGGGGACATGCAGAGCTGCCTGCAGGTAGGGATAAATAATACACTGCAGACTTTGTCCCTCACCAACCCTCAAAGTTTTGGCTTCAAAAGTGTCAACCCAGCCCTAGTGCCCAAGTATAAATAGGACCCCTGGGTAAGGTCATGAAAGATGAAAAAACTCAATAGCAAAGTCACTCTATCAAAATCACACCAGAACCTCTCTAGTATTCTCTCTCTGCTCTCTCTAAATGCTAAGTGCCTTGTTCTTTCAGTCCCCACTGACAACCATCACTCTCAGGAGATCCTCTTGAGCAAATTACTATTATTATTGTGGATGCTCATCTTCTTGCAGGAAGGGAGTTCCAGTTTGAGCTCCATTTTTACCAAAAAAATAAGGTCTCATCAGAAGTTGCTCCAGAAGTTCTTGAGAACCTTGCAGACAGCGTCCATTGGAGTGAGTTATGCCTCACCCTTTTCCATTTATTCATAGACCCCAGTCTCACTACCCTCCTACATTTAGCCCCTCTGCTGGGGAGGTATCCTCACTTTCATGGACAAGGAAGGTTCTAATATTTCTATGCAGCTAGTCTTTGAAGACACTCCAACTAGAAATGGAGTTCAGAGTGGATAGACCACCCAAGAGGAGGTGGTAAGTGATAGACAGGGTTTTTTCGCGGCGCGAGAGTCATCTACGTGCCGGTCATTTTGAATTCGGCTCACCTGAACTATAAAAAAACCTAAACTACGACTACACTCAACGGGTGAGTATAGCAGTAAGTCGGGTATCGAAAATCCACAGAGACGAGTTGCTAGAATTCAAGTGATTTAATACTCCGAAATAAAAGTGTAAAAGATGATTACAAACTAAAAGGAAAAATATGCATAATGTGAAATATTAATCTAGGCAAGGTATTGAAACTAGATTAACAAAGCGAGTAGAACTATAGGTTGCGTCGAATATCCCTCACCCAAGTTAATTAGTATAAAATGGTTACATGGGTCGACCAGTTATTACAAGTCCGTCTCGTTTCGACAGTTAATTAAATCAAGGGTTGTTACTCCATAAATCAACATAAAAGCCTAATAAGATTTTGGCGTCAACAAATATCCCGGAAATTACGCGCGAAAGGTCGTAAGCACGGGACATACATGATATGCCCCGTCAAATCCCCTAGGCGTAATAACTAGGACAACACACCCGAAATAGACCCGTAAACTCCATCACCAAAGCAAAGCAACGCGTCAACTCGAGTGAGTTCCATTCAAACACAACCTAATTTACATTACCTAGAAAGCATGTTAAAAACACGGTAAATGGAAAGCATAAAATAAACGCGATAAAACTGTACTAGAAAGCACGAGATCAAAGAATGTAACTAAAGCATGTAAACCTAAATTAGAAAGCTTGTAAATGAACTAGAAAGCAAGAAATGAGGAAATACAACTATATTAATTGGTAGCGGAGATGAATAGTCAACTTACACAACAAATGGGGTGTCAAACCAAGTATAAATGAAGAAGAAACATCCAAAAACCCAAACCCTAACCTATTCAATCTTCTAAAACTATCTAAAAATGTCCTCCTCTGTTTATTACATCAACATTGGCTTATATACGAAGTGGGAATTAAATTAGAAAATAAAAGAGAAAAGAAATGCAAAATATCTGCTGAAAAACACGGGGTCGGTCGATCTACCATTTGGTCGATCGATTGATCATATAAGACGGGGAAAAAATGGGAAGGGTCGATCGATCGACAATTTGGTCAATCGATCTATCAAGCAGGGGCAGACTGCATTTTTCCCTGTTTTGGCTTGCATTTCTTCTCCGCTAAAATCGCCGTAACTTCTTCGTTCTGAATCGGAATCGCGCATCGTTTGCGGCCAAGCGAAGCTTGCGAGGAGGGCTACAACTTCCATGAAGATGTTGGGCCATGTGCCCAATCTGTAAAATGACTAAAATGTCCTTGAACGTGCGATTGCATATGGAACTTCATCGAAATGCGTTCGAACTCCATACTTAGTATCTAAATACCTACAAAAGCCCAAGTATACCTCATATAGCATGTTAACAATTTAAACAGAGGTTGTCTAGTTAGCGGACTTAAATATAGAGATTAAGGCACCCGAGGGGGTTAAAATGCGTAGGTTCGAGAGATGAACTACGCAATATTTGCGTATTATCACACCCCCTAACTTACACATTGCTAGTCCCTAGAAATGAAATAGGATGCAATAAGAACTACAAGCAAACCCAAAGCAGGAAATAGTACAAAAGTATGGTATAAAAAGCAATAAAAGATAAGGCCACTTTCGCGGGCGATTCAATTGCATTTAGTATATGCAATAAATCGTTAAACCCCTAGGTCACCCTAGTGGACGAGTGTCATCTCGTGAGGGTTTTCAGTGATGGTACCCACAAACATCACATGGTTTCCTCAAAATATGCCCAACCCAACATGCGACAAGCCCAACAATGGCGAAAAGGATTTCATACACATTATTAGCACATTGAACGGATTCAAACAAAAGTACAAATCATTAACATTATAGAATGCACCTCATAGAATTGAAACCTTAAAATGTGGGAGGGGGAGAGCACATGCAAAGTGTGATTTGGAAAAAAAATTAAATAAACCGGATACTAAAAGTTAATGCAAGCATATATTCAATCCTCACGGGCATTACACTCATCAAGCGAATTCACTCGAAACAGGGAGGTAACACACGAAGCATGCGGGCTAAAGAGTAAATGTAAAGGGAAACTAGGCCGCGCACATGTCACAAAAGATGAACGCTATATATAAACTGAAAAATGTAATCTTAATGAAAGGATACCACACACTAAAAGAGGTGAAATGCATTTTCACAGATTATCACAACTATTTAAACTTTTAAATTACATTAACCTAAGATCACATAGGACTTGAATAGGGTTATATTGTAGGCATGGCTAAGGTGCGAAACGAAGGAATGTATGTACGGATTCAAAGTGTTCGGAATGAAAACTCAGGATAATGGGAAGATGCGGGCAATATCAAAATTGGAAAACAAGTTCCAAAAAGGCATTGAATATATCATCGGGGAGAGTAATCAAAGATTATTCGAACTATATACAACATTTACAACTTTCTTTTTCTTTTTCTTTTTTTCTTTTTCACGTTTTCTTTTGTTTTCTTTTGCTTTTTGCTTTCTCTTTTTCTTCACTTTTTCACTACTTTCTTTTCTTTACTTTTCAAACTCTCATATGCCTAAATTGCAACCGACTTCAAAACAACATCATTCAATCCCAAGCAACATTCCAAACAAAGGTATGGAAAGTGTATATATGGACTAAAACTCCAATTTACAGTTGGTTATGGGAATGGTGTTATGAAATGAAAGCCTATATTTAGGCTCAAAGGGGTTAATGAGGGTAAACATATAAGGGTGAGGTCAAGGCTAATATGGGTGATATAACAAAGAATGCCTATGATCATTTCACAAAGTGTACTCAATTCTCGAATCAAAACAATATATGAAAATCATGATCAAGTAACACATTTCAAGTATGAACTCAATTAATGAACGATCAAGTGAAAGAATAGTGAGATTACCAACGAATTCAACGTTTTCAATGAGAAAAGAATAGTGTACAACACTCACAAACGACGAAAGGTGCAAAGCTTACTCGGTGTAACTATATACAATGCAACAAAACATTACCGAGTTATAAAAATATTAAACCAAATCAATAGAACCATAAAAGTGCATGTGCTCATGGGATTAAAGTTTAATTCATGAAGTTATTCATAATATCAATAAGTGAGACTAAAGTCTAATAACTTCTAAAATCGAGAACATGCATCATTGGGTTGTCTATTGGATCGAGCAATTATTGAAATTTATCATCGGAAACAAGGGCAAAATGCCCAATAAAGGAGAAAAAAGAAAGAAAATATTTTTGAAATTTTTAATTTGTCTAAGAAAAGCATACTAAGTAACTAACATGTGAGCAAAAACATGGACTAAATACAGAAATGGATAGAATATCCCACACTCCCTAACTTAAAACCTGACATTGTCCTCAATGTGAATTAAGAACCAAGTTAAAGGGAGGAAAAGAGCAATATTACCCAAAATTGGAGCGATCCCCATAAGAACAAGTCCAAAGAATCTACAAAACAAGTTAGTACCGAGCATAGCAAAAACAAATAATAAAAAGTTAACTAATTACAGTAAACTAAAATAAAAAGAAAGAAAGAATAAAAAGCTAACTATATACAACCTACTATTTAGGCTTCACACTAATTGTACACTAGAAGTCTAAATAATTGAGGGTCCACCGCAAAAACAATTTGACTTTCGAAATTAACCAGTGTACCCTCACATACAAGCATGCCCTCCGAAAAATATGCATTCCGCTTGAACAACGGAAGGCATGTGTAAGGCGTAAGAAAGGAACCATCGCCAATTAAAAGTTTTGGTTGGACGATGGGGGGTTTGGATTGCACGGGTGACAAAAACATGTGGGGATTGAGAAAAGCCGAATATCCTCCCAATGATTTGAAGTTGGAACGGGAGGCGACGCACACAAAGGAAAATATGCGATCGTGGAGGGCGACTCGAGCAAGTACTCCTCATCGATGATAGGATTTAAAACATTAAATTTTGAAACTGAATCATCGAGTACTTGTTCCGGTGGGATAATAGAGAATGAAAATGTGGCTGAAAGAAATTCAAACTCATGAGATGAATCATCATCGCATGAATTTGGAATTTCAAAGGAAATAATATCATTTTCAATGAAATGTTCTTCTTTGGGTGCCAAAGAAGAAATCATTTCATTGCAAATAGATATTACGTCATTATCATCCTCACTTTCAATATCTATTACGCAATGGGCAAAGTCTAGAATGGCTTGTTCCAAAGTAGGCACAAGTACCTCATTTGGTTCAAAACATTCGTCGACCTCAAAAGTCTCGGAAGCAAAATCGTCGTCGGACTCAAATAATAAATCCAACTCATGTTCCCACGAACGATTTTCTTCCCGATTGTTGATGTAAAAAATTAGATCATATCTAATTATTCAATCACAAATAAATAAATGAGACAAAGAATTTTTAAGTGTTTCAGCCTTATAAGAATGGCCTACGTCCACTGTTATGTTATTGCTGAATGTTTGGGAATTCTCGATTACAAGTTATATCAAGAAATTTCGGTCCCTCTACAATGAGGATTGTACAATGTATTTATAGCCCTGGGGCTGTAATGTGAAAGGGTAATACATTACATGATGTACATATGAAAGGGTAATACATTCAATGCCCCTTAATCGTATGCGTCTGAATGATAAGCATTTAATGAACAGTCAAACTGTTGGTTATCCTGCTATTAATGCTTTGTTCGAGGTGCAGCTCGGACCGTCTGAGTTGCTCGGACCACCTAAGCTTCTCGGTACTCAAGAGTTCCTCGGAGAGTTCTTGTTCCTCGGAGCGTATGAGTTCCTCAGGAATCAGTGTTCCTCGTTGTAGTATGGTTCCTCGGAGCATGTGAGTTCCTCGGAAGTGTTTGTTGTTGCTACGTAGATTGCCACGTGTCTTCACTTTATTGAGCAATGTTAGCAGACTAAATTTGGTATCAACAGAAGCCCCCAATGTTTCATAGTTCGAACTTTGAGGAGTGTGGAACATTTTTTCTCGGAATATAGCTTTTTTAAATGGTCATCCTGAAATTTGGGAGTCTTTTGTATTTATTTCTCCTTCCAAATTCGTAGAATCAGGCTTTTTTTTTAATATTTATAACCGCCTCGATCTCCGCGTACTTTTTGTCCTTCTAGCCACCGATAGCGTAATCGTTTCTTTTTATAATCATTACTTTACCGTTTCCCAAGGCATAGTATTTAAGCGTCACAGACAATCCCATCGTCTTCTACTTTTTCAAATTTGCAGCTTCGAATTTTCCATTGTCTTACTCTCTTGTGCGTTCATCCTTTTCATCGTTCGTTGTCAACATATCCACTCTTTTTCTGTAAGATCTTCTTCCTTCCTCTTCATTTCCTTTATTCATCATGGTTTACCCTGTTGAATCTCTTGATAAATTTTGCTCTGATTTTTCTATTCCCTCCTGGGTTGTTCTGGAAGAGCTTTCTGAGCCTTCTGACTATTTTCGTTTGGCTGAGGGACAATGGTTCCCCAGTCTCTTTGTTGCTGAGTGCAGATTTTCTTTTTCGTCCAATTCTCTATGTCTGGAATTTTGTCAATATTTTGACATTGTTCCTGCAAGAATAGCCCCCAATACATGGAGGATAGTTAATGGGGTTCATAGGTTAAATCAAATTCATGGAACTCGCATAGGAATTCCAGAAATCATGTTTTGTTATAGATGGGCAGTGGGTGATAACACTTTTTATTTAAAAACTAGATTTTTAAATAGGGATTTAGTGGTCAATCTCCCGGATGCCAATAGGGACTATTTTGAGCACGGAGTTGTTATAAAAAATTGGCAACATGCTCCTTTATCTGGGGATGAAGTGTATCAGGGTCCCAGATGCCCTCCCTATGGCAATGGGATAGGTTATTTTTATTTCATTTTATTTATTTTGAAATTATGCTTCTTCTATGTTTGATAAAATGTGCCACTGATATTTTAATGTTTATTTATTTGTAGTTGATAGCAAAAGAAAGTGTCCAAAATAAGCAGACGTGAATATAAGGCACTTAAAACTTATCTGGAGTTTGCATCAGAGTGTTGCTGACGAGCACATTAGGTCAACCTCGTATCTGCTGCAGTACAAGAGCTACACCACTTCTTTCACTGCTCGTCCGGTGATAAGTGAAGTAGAACCATTACCAGCTTCTACCAGTTCCTCGCCCGAGTCACACATTCCTTTAAGTGAAAGGATGAAGAAGAGAAGACCTCCCACCCTTTTTGAGAAACCTGCCTCTGTTGCTGGAGAGGCAAAAAGAAGTAAGATTGACGTCCCAGGGGAGGGGACAAAGAAAACTGATGCACCTTCCTCGGTTGCCCCTGTTGTGAAGGTTGTCGAGATGCCCCAAGTGGCTCCGAGCAAGTCTGCTACTCCAGGAGAAGTGATTATAATATCACCGACCAAGAGTTCCTCCTTCGTTGAATCTATTCCTGCTCCCTCGAGGAAGCTGAAGAAGAGCTCCTCGGTCAATTTGGCTGACACCATCTCTCAGCCCCCGACTAGTGGAGTTCCCACTTTCGTTCCCCTGAGCTCTGCCATGAGCTCGGTGAAGAATTGGATCATTCTCAAGATCCAAGGTATCTAAGAAAACCTTTCTCGGGATATGGTTACCTCTTTAGCAGCTCGCCACATTGCTTCTGTAAGTCCTTTTACTTAGAACTTTTCATCTTTCCTTTGTTAAATTTGTCTCTAACTTGCTTTCATTTTCTTCTCACAGTTGGTGAGCTGCTTCAATACAATTTTGAAGAAGGATGAAGCTATTAAGTCTTCAAGCTCCTCGTCTGGTGTAGAGGAAGCTTTGATGGGCTTGGGGCAGTCTCTGAAAGAGTCTCGCCAAAAATATACTGATCATAAGGCAACTTGGGAGAAGAAGATTGCCTCCACCGAGTAGGAGAAGGCTCGAGTTGTTGAAGTCTCCAAGGGGTTAGAGAAGAAAAATAAAGAGCTTGAAGGTAAGCTCAAGAATGCTGAGGAGTTTGAAGATAAACTCAAGGTTGCTGAGGAAGAATTAATCCAACTTCGAGAAGTAAGTCGGCAGAAGGAGGAGGTTGAGAATAAATTGAACACTGCTGAAACCCTTCTATCCGAGAAGCTTTCCTCGGAGAAGTTAAAGAGAAAACTGACTGTGAAGAAGTCTTTCAGCGCTGGCTGGGACAAGGGGTAGAACAAGGGCTTGGCTGCCATGATGTCACAAGTAGAATATGGCAGCCTCAAGTATTTTAGGGATGGATGGGTCACTCCTCTACAGGAGATGAAAGTGGATGAAAATTCCGAACTCTTTCAGCGACACATCCCTGGTACCCCTCCAACTCCTGAAGACGAAGAAGAGGACGAAGCTGCCTCCAAAGAGTCTTCCATGGTGATGGGAGATCAGGTTTCTCTTCCCCCGACTATCCAGCCCGCTGACGAGGAACTTCAACTAGCTGCAACTTCCTCCGAGCAACTTCCAGCACTTCCCCAATCACTATCTGCTCCATCCGAGCAACGTACCTCCTCGTCCAATCCTCCCGAGAAAGTTTTGGGAGACAAGGAAAAGGTGTAGAGTTGTTCGGATTTCTCTATTTTATTTTTCTTTAACAAATGTAATCTTGAATATGTAATTCTGAACCTTGTACTTATGACCTTTATGATATAATAAAACTTGAACTTGTGTTTATTCATACTGTTGTCTCTTCTTCATGCTCTGTTTTGATTATTAATTACTATTTTTTCTTCCTCTACTAGTTTTTGGCCAGGATAGAATTACTGTCTGCTCATGATACAAGGCTGTTGAGGCAATGCAATGATTATTTTAAGGCTGGTCACACGGATCTGAGTGCAGCGCAAATCGTCGACATCCTCGGCCAAGATACTTCAGAACAGGAAATTGAGGCCTACCAATACTTGAAATGTCTGCTTGATCGTGCAGTGGCCAATAATGTGGCTTATTATGATATGATCGAGGATCTCCAAGGCACTCTTGAAGACTTTCAACAGCAATACAAAGAATCCACTGCTCTTTTGCATGAGGGGTATGAGAAGAAGTATCAGCAACTCAATGCTGACAAGGGATACGATAAGCGTTTTGCTGGCTATGATGTGAGGGAGAGAACTCTGAGGGCTGAAGTCGAGGAGTGCAGACAAATAGCTGAATTATTAGAGCAAGAGAATAACAACCTGCAAAGAGAGTTGTCGCAGTTGAAGTCTGCAGCTTCCTCTTCAAAATCCTTGATCTCAGTGACTGATGAGGGATTCTCGTTCTTGGAGGTCGAGAACGCCAACTTGAGGGACGAATTGGAGACCTTGAAAAGAGCTGGCCCCTCTACATCTTCTCATGGACGAGCAAGAGCAGCTTGAATTCCTGTCGAGGAACAGAGGACTCAATCCGCTTTGGAGAACCAAGCTTTCCAATTAATGGAAAAGAAACAGGCGTTGGCTGAAATGTCAAAGAAGATCAGGGACCTGGAAGAGCAGCTTTCAGCGCAGAAATCAGTCTTGGAGAATAAGGAACTCTTCATCAAAAATATCCACGAGCAGCTGGAAAGACTGACATATCAATTCCACAAACAACCCAGGGAATTCTGGATGGCTGGGTACAACGAGGCTCTCTACCACTTGGACGATCGTATCCAGAATGCCAATAATGAGGGCTACAAGCAAGGCTGGTTGAATGCCTTAGGTGTGCTGCAACTCGAACAGGGTCATTACCTGTGGGACTACCATGATCCTGGGCTGCTCGACCTACCCGTGCCACCATTCAAACTTGATATGAGTTGGATCCCTTCTCGGGCCATTCCTCAATGCTTAATTTCTAAGTATCTCGGCGATTACAATCTCCATTCAAGTGTTGAGATATCTCGTCTCGAGCACCTTCTAGATCGACCATCCATGATGAATATCAGGATGTTAAAAGATTTGAACTTCATAAACTCTCCTCTTGCTTTAAATGATTCGCCTGCTGGCGAGGAACCTGTTTCAAAAGCAGAGGGGAAGAAACCAATAGAGTAGGAATTTTGATGTAATAGTTAGTATACATTTCATTCTCAATGTAATTTGTTTTTTATTTAATGAAAGACTTTTATTTTTGTTCGTAATCTTAATTGCTATTGTCTTGTAAAATACTTTACATTTGTGCATGTATGTCTATTAAAAAGATAACAATATTATGCTGTTTGTCGATCGACTTAATGTCGACTAGCTTGAATTTGTGGTAGTCATTAAAAAATTACTAAGTTATTCCTCGACCAAATTACTAAGTTGTTTCTCGACCAACTCACTAATAATTTTAAAAAATCACGAGTATCAATAATTTTGCTTGATCATTTTCTCGTATTCATAAAATATTTCTGACCAACCAAGGTCGGTAAATTTCCTTCTCGACCAACTACAGTTAGTGGGTTTTTATCCTCGACCAGCCATAGTTAGTGGATTTTTCCTCTACAAGGAGCTTTTAGTTGGCGTTTTCAAGAATATATTTACTTCCTAACCAGCATAAGTTGGCATTTTTAGGAATATTTTTATTTCCCGAGAAACACATAGTTTTACTTCCCGGAGGAATACAAGTAGCTTTACTTCCCGGAGGAATACAGGTAGCTTTACTTCCCGGAGGAATAAAAGTAGCTTTACTTTCTGGAGGAATACAGGTAGCTTTACTTCCCGGAGGAATACAGGTAGCTTTACTTTCCGGAGGAATACATGTAGCTTTACTTCTCGGAGGAATACAAGTAGCTTTACTTCCCGGAGGAATATAGGTAGCTTTACTTCCCGGAGGAATACAGGTAGATTTACTTCCCGGAGGAATATAGGTAGCTTTACTTCCCGGAGGAATACAAGTTTTACTTCCCGAAGGAATACATTTGTTTCTTGACCAACCTTATCTGGCGTTTTCGAGAAAAAAATTTAGTAGCCCGAGTTTTGCCGAGTTTCGCCGAGTAGTGTGTAGCACTAGTATTCCCCGAAAAACTTTCAATAAAGGGAGAAAATACACATCACTGATAATACTTGCGCAGGTGCTCTGCGTTCCATGCATTCTTAAACTCCTCCCCTTCTAAAGTTGCTATTCGGTAAGTTCCTGGTCGAACAACTTCTGTAACTCGGTATGGTCCATGCCAGTTTGCCTCCAGTTTGTTGTGCTTCTAAACTACTTTCTTCAGCACATAGTCTCCTTCTTTCAGGTCTCACTTCTTCACCCTCTTATTATAGAATAGAGCTGTTCGTTGTTGGTATGCAACATTTCTGATGGCTGCTTCTTCTCTAACTTCCTCGAGCATGTCTAAATCCAACCTTATCATTAGGTCGCTGACAGGGGAATTGAAATTCAGTACCCTGTGTGTCGGGAGGCCCAACTCGACAGGTATAACAGTTTCACTTCCAAACGCTAGCATATATGGAGATTCTCCAGTTGCTACTCGGGGAGTAGTTCGGTAAGCCCACAGTACTGACTGTAACTCGTTGATCCAATTTGCTTTCGCATCGTCCAGTCTTTTCTTCAAACCATTCAGCAGTGTTCTGTTTGTCACTTCAGTTTGTCCATTGCTTTGAGGATGGCCTGGTGCTGAGTGGATCTTCAACACATTTGATTGATGACAATAGGCAGCGAAATCCTCGTTATCAAATTGTGTTCCATGGTCTGTGATGAAAGCATGAGGAAGACCATATCGACAAATGATGTTCTTCCAAATAAATTGGTACACCTTCTCGTATTTCATATCAATGAGAGGCTCAGCTTCCACCCACTTAGTAAAATAATCCACTGCGACGACGAGGTATTTGAACCTTCCTCTAGTCGTTGGCAGTGGTCCGACCAAATTTATTCCCCACATGGCAAATGGCTAAGGGGAAGTAATGAGTGTCAACAATGCTTATGGAGTTCTTCGAATGGAGGAAAAGCGCTGGCACTTGTCACATTTCTTGGCATAGGCTATATAATCAGCCCTCATCGTTGGCCAGTAATATCCCTGCATCATCATCCTTTGCAAAAGCGTCCGACCTGCTACATGGGCTCCACAGTACCCTTCATGGATCTCTTCAATCAATTCTTTCACCTCGGAGGGATGTACACATCTTTGCAAACCTGCCATAATTCCTCGTCTATATAAAATACCGTTAGTTAATACATACCGAACAGCTTTAAACTTCAATTTCTTGGCTGCGAGCTTGTCAATTGGTAATTCTCCCTCCTCAATATATGCCCTGATGGGATCCATCCAAGATGGTCCTAAATCAAGGGTGATAAAGTTCATCGCCAAATCTTCATCTATACTCCGACCAGCTAAAACTTCAATTGGGATTGTTCTTCGTAGCTCGGTACGAGTAGCTGATGCTAATCGAGCTAGGGCATCTACTCTTGCATTCTCCATTCTTGGTATTTTGACCAGCTGAATAGCAGCAAATTCTGATACCAACTCCATCACCTTTGCACGGTACCTGATCATTAATTCTCCTTTGGCTGCATATATTCCCAACATTTGATTTACAATTAATTGAGAATCACTGAAGACAATAATTTGCTGTGCCTCCATAATTTTTGCCAAATTAAGACCTGCAATCATGGCCTCATACTCATCCTCATTATTGTAATCTTTGAATTGGAAACGTAGGGCGTATTCCATGTCGACCTCGTCCGGAGTGCTCAAAAGTATCCCTGCCCCACTGCCTGTCGTGCAAGATGAGCCATCTACATATAGCCTCCATATAGGTAACTCGTCTTCAAACTTATGATCTGACAGAGTTCCTCGGTGAAATATTTTTTGCTTCCTTTCATCCTCCCCTGATATTTCTTGCTCTTCGTCGATCATCTTTTCTTGCCCTTTGACCAACCGAAGTTGGTATGAGCTCGAATTTGATGATCCTGTAACATCCACAGGTTGATCAGCAAGCAGCTTTTGCTCCTCGGGGGTATCAGGATAGGTGAACTCTGCTAAATCCGCTACAGCTTGCCCTTTAAGCGATGATCTGGGTTCATAGACTATATCGTATTCTCCGAGCTCTATTACCCAGTACATCAATCTCCCTGATTTTTTTGGTTTATGAAGGGCTTGCCTCAACGGCATATCAGTATATACGACTATAGTATGAGCCTGGAAGTATGGCCTCATTCTCCTACTCGCCTTAATCAGCACTAGTGCTAACTTTTCCAGCCTTGGATATCTGATCTCTGCTCCTCGAAAGGCCTTACTTGTGTAATAGATTGGTTTTTGTACTCCATTCTCCACTCTTATCAATGCCGAGCTAACTGCATTCTCCGATACTGCTAGATACAAGTACAAATTTTCTCCCATCACCGGCCTGGACAACAGTGTAGGTGCTCCCAAATATTTCTTCAAGTCTTGGAAAGCCTTCTCACATTCATCATTCCACTCAAAAGTCTTTCGGAGTGTCTTGAAGAATGGGAGACATCGATCAGTTGCTCCCGATACAAATCTGTTGAGTGCTGCTACTCGTCCTGTAAGACTTTGCACCTCTTTCTTCGTCGTTGGAGATCGCAGCCCTAATAGAGCTTTGATCTTTTCAGGATTTTCCTCAATGCCTCATTGGTTGACAATGTATCCGAGAAACATGCCTTCTCGTACTCCAAATATGCACTTCGTCGAGTTCAGCTTCATTTCATATTTATCTAGTTGATCAAAAGTCTGACTTAAGTCAACTAGATGATCGACAGCTTTCTTGCTCTTTGTCAGCATATCGTCAAAATAGACTTCCATATTGCAACTGATTTGTTCAGCAAAGACTTTGTTCATCAGCCTCTGATATGTCGCACCTGTATTTTTCAAACCAAAAGGCATAACATTATAACAATAAGTTCCCCCAGGGGTAATGAAAGAAGTAATCTCCCTGTCTTTAGGTTTCATTTTAATCTGATTATAGCCAAAATAAGCATCTATGAAGCTCAGCAGCTCGTGTCCCGAGGTAGCATCGACTAGTTGATCAATTCGGGGCAGTGGAAAGTGATCTTTTGGGCACGCTTTGTTGAGGTCGGTGAAGTATACACACATCCTCCACTTGTTGTTCTTCTTTTTCACCATCACCACATTTGCTAACCAGTCTGGATATTTAACATCTTCAATGAAGCAAGCTTTCTGGAGTTTCTCGACTTCCTCCTGTATAGCTTGATTCTTTTCGGGGCTGAACACTCTTCTTCTCTGCTTCACTGGCTTGATCTCCTTATTCACATTGAGTTCGTGACATAAGAAATTTGGATCTATTCCGGGCATATCCTCATGACTCCACGCAAGAGTTTGATTTCTACTTCTAAGGAAAGTTATCAATTCCTGTTTTAGTGAGGCTTCCAACGACGAACCTACTTCAGTAGTTCATTCAGGGTGTTCATCGTCCAGGATGATATTTTCAGTAGCTTCCACCACTTGACCCTTCACGAGTTGAGACTCATCTCTAGGATCCAATGTTTCAATTTCTACCCCTTCATCCACTTGATAGGTAGTAGTCTTTTTCCTTGATTCCTCCAGTTCCTCTTGCTCGGCGGATGAATAATAGCATTCCCGAGCAACTTCCTGGTCACCTTTCACAACTCCTACTCCAAAATTTGTTGGAAACTTTAGGCATTGATGCACTGTAGATGGTACAACCTCAAATTTCTTCAATCCTACTCTTCCCACGATGATATTGTATGATGATTGAACATTCTTATCCGTCACAAAGAAGCGTATTCTTTCTGTTCGACAAGCAGGCCACGTACCAATGAATATATTCAACTTGATCGTCCCAAGTGGAAATACTTTCTCGCCAGCAAAGCCGAGGAAGGGTCTATGATAAGGCTCCAGTTGAGATAGTTTTAGATTTAAGCTATCGAAGCACGAGTAGAACATGATGTTTGCCGAGCTACCATTGTTGACCAATACTCTTGAAATTATTACCTCCTTCATTCTCATCTTGATCACCAATGGGTCATCATGAGGATACTGAACACCTACAAGGTCATTCTTTGAGAACCCAATGACTAACTTCTCTTTGTTCACCTTTCTCGGGTGATCCTCCTCAGCTATATTTATTTGTTGAATGTACGAGCAAGCTTGAGCCGCACAGAGGTAAGCTTTTCTCTCGGCAGTAAGGTCTCTTCCTCCTGCATCTCCACATGTTATAACATTACAGTCAAATGACCCAAAGCATATTGAAAATACCTCTCGTTCTGGATGCCTTGGTCTCTTGGGAAGATCGGGGTCATCTTCGGGATCAACTTCATGGTTTCTTTTCTTGTTCTCCTCTGCTCGACGAGGAGATCTAGACCTTTCTCTAGTTCGTTCATTGTTTCTTCTTTTGCTTCCATGATCAACGTACTTTTCCAGCTTTCCTCGTTTGATGAGTGTTTCAATCTCATTCTGAAGAGCTATGCAATTTTTGGTCATATGGCCATGATCTTTATGAAACTCTCAATACTTTGACTTATTCCTTTTGTCAGGGTCTGCCTTTATTTTCTCTGGCCAGTTTAATTCCTCGTTGCTCTTGATTTCTTCTAGAACATGGTTGATATATTTTTTCAAATGAGTATAATTATCGAATTTCTTCATTGCATCCCATACCGACCTTGTTCTTGAATGTTTGTCATTACCATTGTTCTTATGCTCTTTCTTCTTAGCTTTATCACCTTCCACCTTGGTTTCTTTGGCATCCATGTTTTTCTTCGCAGCCATAACTTCCTCGGCATTCATAATCTTGGACGTTTTTCCCATCAGATCCGACATGGTTCTAGGTGGATCTTTGGCCAAAGTATAGTACAACTTGTTAGGCAGTAGTCCACTCATCAAGGCGGTAATTGCTGTCTTCTCCTCGTAATCAATGACTTCAAGTTTCTCGTTATTAAAACGAGTTATATAATCTCTGGTGCTCTCACCAGCCTTTTGTCTAACACTTAACAAATGCACTACTCGTTTAACTGGCTTTGCCCCAAAATAGAAATTCCTAATGAATAACTCGACCAGTTAAAGAAAAGTTAAGATCTTATCCCGAGGAAGATTATTATACCATATTTGAGTAGATCCGGTAAGAGTTCCCGAGAATGCCCTACATCTCATCTCATCTGGAACAGCATAGATGTCGGCTGCAGCTTGGTATTGTTCTATATGAAGGACGGGGTCAGTCTTTCCATCATATTTGGGGGTCACAACAGGTGCTTTGAATTTTGATGGTGTTGGAAAATCTACAATGGCCTGGACAAAAGGTGTGCCTCGAACAAAAGTTCATTGTAGAGGGTTCTTGGCTTTAACCATTTCCCCCAATCTATCCTCCAGCCTTTGAATAGAGCCTTTCCATGCATCATTTCCTTCCTCGGGCCTGTTGGTTCGAGCAGCTGATCGCGTTGAGGTGGCTTCCTGGGATCTATCTTGACGAGCAGCTGGTCGCGACTGGGCAGATCCTTCCCTTAAATCTGATGGTCGTCGAAAACTCCTCGATGGGGCTCTAGGAGGACTTTTGCTCCTCCTAGGACCTAATCAATCTAAAGGAGATACTATGCTTAATCTTTCTAGCGCACTGGTCCTTTCTGGGGAGAGAGTGATACGTTGTTCAGTATCTGTGGCTCGCACTGACGAAGTTCGTCCAGGTTGATAAGAAAAATCTTCAAACTCCTCATTGCGATATGAATTGGTACGCCTAGTACGCGAAGAAGATGCACGGGTATTTCTTTGAATACTTCGTGGTCTTGAATGGGTTAGTGCTCCGCCATGGAGGGTTTGTATGAGTTGGCGCATAGTTTTTTGCATGAAGGTCTGGCCCTGGGCCAGATTTGTCATTATTCCAGCCAGATCTGGAATATTTGGCAGAGCAGATGGATTTGGAGGGCTTCCAGCATTTGGATTGCTAGATTCTATAATAGCAACCATTTGTAACAGATTGTTTTTGGTGAAAAACGAGACGGCGCCAATCTGTTGATGTAAAAAATTAGATCATATCTAATTATTCAATTACAGATAAATAAATGAGAAAGAATTTTTAAAGTGGTCCAGCCTTATAAGAATGGCCTACGTCCACTGTTATGGTATTGCTGATTGTATGGGAATTCTCGATTACAAGTTATCTCAAGAAATTCCCGTCCCTTTACAATGAGGATTGTACAATGTATTTATAGCCCTGGGGCTGTAATGTGAAAGGGTAATACATTAAATGATGTACATATGAAAGGGTAATACATTCAATGCCCCTTAAGCGTATGCGTCTGAATGATAAGCATTTAATGAACAGTCAAACTGTTGCTTATCCTGCTATTAATGCTTTATTCGAGGTGCAGCTCGGACCGCCTGAGTTGCTCGGACCACCTAAGCTTTTCGGTACTCAAGAGTTCCTCGGAGCATATGAGTTCCTCGGGGAATCAGTGTTCCTCGTTGTAGTATGGTTCCTCGGAGCATGTGAGTTCCTCGGGGAATCAGTGTTCCTCGTTGTAGTATGGTTCCTCGGAGCATGTGAGTTCCTCGGAAGTGTTTGTTGTTGCTACGTAGATTGCCACGTGTCTTCACTTTATTGAGCCATGTCAGCAGATTAAATTTGGTATCAACATCGATAATGAGTTTCAATTTTCTCATTTTCATACATACGCAAACCCTCCCCGAATGTCATGGGTCGAGGTGCGGATGCATGAAAATGGGAACTTTGAAAATTACCATCGGACTTAAGCAAAAACTCATTATTATAGGAATTTTGAAAACTATTCGAATTCGCTTCAAAAAGCCTATTATAAGGAGGTAAAGGCCCAAAATCATTGTCATCATCATCAAAATTCCAATAACCTAAGTTTTAACTTTCGTTATACTCGCCCAAAGTCATATTTGAATTTGTTTTATTTTGGGATGCTAAGTATTCACCGAAAGTCATAGGCCTAGAATTTTGAGAATTATAACAAGGATTACCGAAACAATTGGAATAAGACATGCTTACCCCAAAAATGGCTCGATTGGAGGATTCCACAAAGTAAGTGCGCGCGAAAAGAATTCGAGCGTTTCTACGTGCTCAAATGTGGAAGTCCTGCAAAATATTAGCAAATAATACAAATAGAAAGAAAATACTATGAAATACTAAATCAAATAAAGTCTAAAACAAACTAGACCCCGACAACGACGCCATTTGATAGACAGGGTTTTGTCGCGGCGCGAGAGTCACCTACGCGCCGGTCGTTTTGAATTCGGCTCACCTAAACTATACAAAAACCTAAACTACGACTACACTCAACGGGTGAGTATAGCAGTAAGTCGGGCATCGAAAATCCACAGAGACGAGTTGCTAGAATTCAAGGGATTTAATACTCCGAAATAAAAGTGTAAAAGATGATTACAAACTAAAAGGAAAAATATGCATAATGGGAAATATTAATCTAGGTAAGGTATTGAAACTAGATTAACAAGGCGAGTAGAACTATAGGTTGCGTCGAATATCCCTCACCCAAGTTAATTAGTATAAAATGGTTACATGGGTCGACCGGTTATTACAAGTGCGTCTCGTTTCGACAGTTAATTAAATCAAGGGTTGTTACGCCCTAAATCATCATAAAAACCTAATAAGATTTTGGCGTCAACAAATATCCCGAAAATTAAGCGCGAAAGGTCGTAAGCACGGGACATACACGATATGCCCCGTCAAATCCCCTAGGCATAATAACTAGGACAACTCACCCGAAATAGACCCGTAAACTCCATCACCAAAGCAAAGCAACGCGTCAACTCGAGTGAGTTCCATTCAAACACAGCCTAATATAAATTACCTAGAAAGCATGTTAAAAATGCGGTAAATGGAAAGCGTAAAATAAACGCGATACAACTATACTAGAAAGCACAAGATCAAAGCATGTAACTAAAGAATGTGAACCTAAATTAGAAAGCTTGTAAATGAACTAGAAAGCAAGAAATGAGGAAATACAACTATATTAATAGGTAGGGGAGATGAATAGTCAACTTACACAACAAATGGGGTGTCAAACCAAGTATAAATGAAGAAAAAACATCCAAAAACACAAACCCTAACCTATTAAATCTTCTAAAACTATCTAAAAACGTTCTCCTATGTTTATTACATCAACATTGGCTTATATACCAAGTGGGAATTAAATTAGAAAAGAAAAGAGAAAAGAAATGCAAAATATCTGCTGAAAAACAGGGGGTCGATCGATCAACCATTTGGTCGATCGATCGATCATATAAGACGGGGAAAAATTGGGAAGGGTCGATCGATCTACCATTTGGTCGATCGATCTATCAAGCAGGGGCACACTGCATTTTTTCCTGTTTTGGCTTGCATTTCTTCTCCACTAAAATCGCCTTAACTTCTTCGTTCTGAATCGGAATCACGCACCGTTTGTGGCCACGCGAAGCTTGCGAGGAGGGATACAACTTCCATGAGGATGTTGGGCCAGGTGACCAATCTATAAAATGACTAAAAAGCCCTTGAACGTGTGATTGCATACGAAACTTCACCGGAATGCGTTCGAACTCCATACTTAGGACGTAAATACCTACAAAAGCCCAATTATACCTCATATATCATGTTAACAATATAAACATAGGTTATCTGGTTAATGGGCTTAAATATAGAGATTAAGGCACCCGAGGGGGCTAAAATGCGTAGGTTCGAGAGATGAAATACGCAATATTTGCGTATTATCAGTAAGGACCGGAGATAGAGTACCTATGCCTCAATGAGGTCCAACTAATGGAGAACCATTAACCCCTCTAAACGGGTAGCCAATGCAGCTCCAGCAATAGCAGAAGTGTCTCCGCCGCGGAAGACGACACCGGAGAAAATAGTTGCATCAGTGATGACTCTCGCGACATAGAGCAGTGACGCCAGAGGTAGCGCCGATAGAAAAATAATGGTGACCGAGTAACCCTCCAACAAAGAAAGGGACTGCGGAGGATTCACCCTCAAGAACACCTTAGAGGAGACTCTACCCACTTGTAGGACATATCTTATTCTCGATCAGCTAAGTAAACTTGCCTGGCTTTATAATTTTTCAAATACGTTCATTTCACAAGTATTGATTTGTGTTTTATGATAATTTCATATATATGCTAGTTGATTTACATCATAAAAAAAAGATCACACGTGCTATAATTTTTTAGATGCCAAGTGAGAAAATGTAAAAACATGCATAATAGTTTTTTTTTCTTTTATTGGTGTAGTTTACGAAAAACAAAGTATTATCCATAATTAATTTTATGGATTTTATCCACATAAATATTTGCAGTTTTTAAAGTCACATGTCCTCTTGTTAAATACTGTGAATCTTAAAAGAGACATCCAGAGCATGTTGTTTATTATTTTATTTATATTATAATGAATAAAATAAAATAATATAAAATAAAAAGGCAAAGACCGATCAGTTGATTACGACAAGCAATGGTGTAATCACATTTATTATACCCATCTATTGAGTACCATTTATTGGGACACGTCTAAAATGTATATTAAAAATAAATGTTAGCATCAACTATATAGTTATCCTCTGGAAAGATGCTTTACCACAAAAGGTTGGATTGCTCGACAATTAGATAAGAGGCAAAATTAGCTAAAGCCTGGATGTGGTTCCTCGACAAGACTTACTAGGATAAAATTTCTCAAAATATAGAACCAGCTTTGTCGGGTCACTCGACAATCAAATAAGAGACCCACTAGTCAAATTCAGACAAAAAATAATCTCGACTGTTGAACCAACTTGGGTACAAGTTTTCCCAGGTTTACAAATGAGAACAAAGTAAAGAGAAAAAAAAAAAGAAAATAACCCACCTCATATGTACAAACAATCAAGACTGCTCGCCCCAACCGTAAGATTTGGAAGACCTCCTCATCCAAATAAAACAAAGCCAAAAGTATTCGTACTCCTTTCTTATAACAGTTAAGTCTGTTCGAGTGGGTCAAAACGAGATGAGAAATTCACTAGAATAAAATAAAAATATACACTACTAGTAGACTAGTAGTCGCTCGACCAAATCTCTCTCTAAAAAAAAGAGATAAAATACATTAAAAACTTTAGACTTCCTCGACATCTACCTGTGTCTCTAGTGGCATACAAACATTCACATCACGAGGAACCCCTCACAGTTCAAATCACGAGGAACCCCTCAATTGGTTGGCAATAGAAATCTAGTTCCTAAACGACTGCTACTCAAAATCAGAAATGCCGCCTCCGAACTGGTTGATCCAAATCACGCAACAAGTTCTGACTTGATTTCACACACAAAAAGCTAAAGTATTCACAGAAATTTCGCTTGATCATTCGTCAACAACCAAAATATGACATGTCGTTCCTTGTTCCTTAACAATAACTGAAAAGAAAAAGAGATTCAAAAAAAAGTTTCAAAGTGGCTTGATTGCCTTCTCGTGACTTCATTTCTCAGAAATGGAGCTAATAGCTTTCAATCAACAATCCAAACCGAATGGTTTTCTCAAATCATAAAATTAAAATCCCTTTAGCTATCGTTGCTTGTATGTACCTATGAACCCATTTGAAACAATAAAGTCTTCGACAAAACCTTATGGAAGAAAGAACACAAAGCTTGAAAGAAAGAAAAACGGAGCAAAAGAAGTAAAAAAATTGCCAAGTAACCTAACTATTAGGCGAGTAACCCCACTTAGAAATTAAAATTAGGTAACCTAGACACATATATATTCAATTTTAGACTTGCAAGGTAGCTAGGCGGGTTTAGCCCCCAGCTCGAACAAAAATGTCTCGTCTCTCACAACCTGCTCGAACCAAATTTGTTTGCTCAAATCAAAGCAGTTGGCAAATTATAACCCATGACATTTTTGTCGACCATCTAAGGTGAGATACATGAATTTCCAGATCAAGGTTAAAATAAATTCAGCAACCACTGTGAATGAAAAAATGTCAAGCCCTAAAGTTTTAACCCCCGCCTCCTCGAAACTTCATCGGAGGGTTTTGGTTTGAGGTGACCAGAATGGACGGCCATAGCGCCAGTAGATGTCTGCCATAATGTTGAGCGAGCTAGATCATTCAGTTCCCATATCCATCTCTCCGGCAAGCACGAAATTGAAATTAATTCCGTCTAAATTAACTCTGTACTATAGATCTCGTTGGCTAAAGATGAGATGAGAAGATCATACGTTTGATGATAAACCAAAGCCAAAGATTAACCTAGTGACGCCAATTTTGATCACCAAAGAGGGAGACGAGTATACCTCCCTCTCTCGTGTCTCAGACTTACTTCTGTTTAACTTTAAAAAAAATGCTCAACAGAATAGAGTGAGAGGGTTCTCAGCTAATGAAAAAAAAAAGATGCTGTGTCCCAAAGAAATAGAAATATGGGTCCTCTCCTGTTTCGAAGAAAAGATAGGCATTTCCGAAGTTTTTTTTAAGGACCCCTCGTCTCATAAATTTTGTATTTTAACGAGGGACACATGATAAGATAAGTATTTTGGCAACTTCCCGCCTTCCTCGAAAGTAAGATCATATTGGTATGTTTCTTATGCATTTCTCAAAATACAAGTGAGACACCCATACAATATGAAGCACCTTGTGCCCCGCAAAATAATTTATATAATAATAAAATTATTATTATTATTCAATAATTGAGATACTTTGGAATTTCTCAAGTTGTATCCTTGAAATAGTGTATGTGAGTAATTTCACATAATATTATCATTTGATTTAAAATGCAGGCTAAAATGGAAAGAAGCCCAAGTACATATACTCGTGATTTTCTCGGTATAAACTTTCTAGAAAAATATAAGTGTTCATTTATAAGAAAGTATCACAAATAAGGATTGCTCGAATTTACCATCCATATGTTTATGCTTTTAAGTTCACATAAAAAAATAGAGGTTGCTTGAATTTATGACCCGAGCATTTATGTGGCCAAGGGTTGCTCGAATTTACAAACCAAGTTTGTACACTTAAGTGCACAAGAATAGTGTTGCCCAAACTCATAGCTCCCAAATTTGCATGTTTTAACAAAGTTTGTTTTAGGAATATTCAAGTTTCGATCGATAATCCTAAAAGCCTAAGATTTATTTATTCAGAATAGTTCATGTGAGTAATTTCACATTTCATTAATTTTAAATAGTTTGAATAAGAGTAATTCATTATGTGAAGAAAGATAAGACCTCCTAATCCTTCACTCGAACACGCTTTCCCCATTTGTTCAAAGTATAAATGACTTTGAAAGTATTTATTACTATACCATGGGCATCATTATTTTAGTCATATTAATTGTTTGAAGATGTTCACTATTGATATACAGTTCGAAAAGTTATGTTGTGCAGCTAAAAGATCATAGTTGCTTTAGTGGACATTTTATTCTCTCACATGTTTGGATTCAAGCAGTGGGGCTAGCAAGCAGATGTATGAAGCCTTGATAAAAGGTTCAAGTCTCAAATTGACTTTATGGAAGTATACTTGACTCCAACATGCTTCATGAGAATTCTCACTTAATGTGGAAGGCAAGATCTAGTAACAAAAAGTATGAGGTATCAATTATACCTTCTTAGAAAAGTTTCATGCTTACGAAATGACAAGTTATTCTATATGGGTCAAGGTGCCTCCCTATGAATTTTTTACTCGATAGTATATCTCCACCTAATAAAATAAGGCAATAGGTGTGAGAACACAAAAAATATTTATAAAAGTATAAATATAAGGTGCGCCAGATGAGCACCTGAGGCTCCAAGGGCACCAGAGCGCTCACAATCTTGAGCAAGTGCCGAATATAAATATAAATATAAGGTACGACAGTTTAGTACCTAAGTCTCCAAGGGCACCGAAGCTCTCACAATATTGAGAAATTGCCAAGTATAAGTATATGTGCGACATTTTAGCACCTAAATCTCCAAGGGCGTCGGAGCGCTCACAGCCTTGAGCAAAGGCCAAGTATAAACATAAGGAATAATAGTTTAGTATCTAAGGCTCCAAGGGAAACAGAGCGCTCACAGTATAGAGAAAGTGTCAAGTATAAATATAAGGTATAAATGTTTAGTACCTAAGGCCCCAAGGGCACCGGAGCGCTCACAGTCTTGAGCAAGTGCCAAGTATAAACATAAGGTGCTCCAGATGAGCACCTAAGGCTCCAAGGGCACCGGAGCACTCACACTCTTGAGCAAGTGCCAATTATAAATATAAGGTACGCTAGTTGAGCACCTAAGGATCCAAGGGCATCGGAGCGCTCACAGTCTTGAGCAAGTGCCAAGTATAACTGTAAGGTGCTCCAGATGAGCACCTAAGGCTCCAAGGGCACCAGAGCGCTCACAATCTTGAGCAAGTGCCAAGTATAAATGTAAGGTGCGACAGTTTAACACCTAAGGCTCCAAGGGCACTGGAGCGCTCGCAGTCTTGCTCAAGTGTCAAGTATAAATATAAGGTGCGACAGTTTAACACCTAAGGATCCAAGGGCACCGGAGCACTCAGAGTCTTGAGCAACTATTAAGTATAAATAAAAGGTACGATAGTTTCGTGCACAAGTCTCTCGACATTACAAGACACTTATGCATGAGGGGGCTAATATTAAGAAGTCCGTAACCAAGTGAACAAATAATAAAATAGCTTGGAGTGTGGAGATCCACTTAGAGTGGCTCCACCTTCCCAAGATTACAAGTTTTGACAGAAAATAGCCTAGGGCGAGGGGATCCACCCTTAGTGACCCCTCTTCCCAAACTTGATGCCACAGAAGAAGGCCAAGGGCGAGGGGCTCACCGCGAGTAACCCCTACTCCCAAGATGAAAGGCCACAGAAGAAGGCTAAGGGCGAGGGGCCCATCGCGAGTAACCCCTACGCCCAAGGTGAAAGGCCACAGAAGAATGCCAAGGGCGAGGGCTCACCGCGAGTAACCCCTCCGCCCAAGATAGAAGGCCACAGAAGAAGACCAGGGGCGAGGGACCCACCGCGAGTAACCCCTATACTCAAGATAGAAGTCCACAAAACAAGGCCAAGGGCGAGGGGCCCACCTCGAGTAAACCCTCCACCCAAGGTGAAAGGCCACTGAAGAAAGCCAAGGGGCTCACCGCGAGTAACCCCTCCGCCCAAGGTGAAATGCCATAGAAGAAGGCCAAGGGCGAGGGGCTCACCGCGAGTAACCCCTTCTCCCAAGGTGAAAGGCCACAGAAGAAGGCCAAGGGCGAGGGCTCACCACGAGTAACCCCTCAGACTAAGATAAAAGGCCAAGGGCGAGGGTCCCACCGTGAGTAACCCCTCTGCCCAAGATAGAAGGCCACGGTAGAAGGTCAAGGGCGAGGGCCTCACCGCGAGTAACCCCTACGCCTAAGGTGAAAGGCCACAGAAGAAGGCCAAGAGCGAGGGGCTCATGGCGAGTAACCCCTCCGTCCAAGATAGAAGGCCACAGAAGAATGCCAAAGGCGAGGGGCCCACTGAGAGTAACACCCCTCTGTCCTAGATAGAAGGCCATAGAAGAAGGCAAAGGGCGAGGGGCCCTCTATGAGTAATCCCTCCGCCCAAGATAGAAGGCCACAGAAGAAGGCCAAGGGCGAGGGGCTCACCGCGAGTAACCCCTCCGCCCAAGATGAAAGGCCACAGAAGAAGGCCAAGGGTGAGGGGCTCACCGCGAGTAACCCCTCCGCCCAAGATGAAAGGCCACAGAATAAGGCCAAGGGCGAGTAACTCATCGCGAATAACCCCTCTGCCCAAGATAGAAGGCTACAGAAGAAGGCCAAGGGAGAGGGGCCCACCGCGAGTAAACCCTCCGCCCAAGATGAAAGTCCACAGAAGAAGGCCACACTACACCAAAATGGACAAATTGGCACCCTTTATCCGCTTAGCCTTGTCACGGTCATTGATCATGATAACAAACACGCATTTTGTGTCACGGTCATTGACCGTGAAAAGACCGTGATAAAGCCTTGTCACGATCTTTGACTGTGACAAGTCCGTGACAAATTTACGTGTCACGGACTTGTCACGGTCAAAGACCATGACAATATTTTTAGTATTATCACGATCAATGATCGTGACACGTCCATGACAAATTGTTAATTCAAAAAACCCTACGCTTTCTTTTTTCCCACCGTTTTTTTGTTTTCCCTCTCTTCCTCTCTCTAAGCGATTTCCATCTCTCTCTCTCTCTCTCTCTCTCTCTCTCTCTCTCTCTCTCTCTCTCTAAGGTATGTTTTTTTCCTCTCTTTCTCTTTCATTTCTATACGTGTGTATATATATGTATGTGGTGGTGTGTGGTGGGGGGGGAGGGGGCAGGGGGTGGTGGGGGTGGGGTGTGTGTGTGTAGTGGGGTGGGGGTGGTGGGGTGTGTGTGTGTGCAGGTGTGTGCCTGTGTGTGGGTGTGAGGGGGGCAGGGGGTGGGGTGGTGGGGGTGGTGTGGGGGTGGTGTGGTGTGTGTGTGTGTGCGCAGATGTGTGCGTGTGTGTGTGGCGGGGGGAGGGCTGAGTGGTGGTGGGGTGGTGGTGGGGGTGGGTGTGGGTGTGGTGGGGAAATCTTAACAATTGTATAGATTTAATTAATAAATTGTATAGCTTTAATTGTAACTTTAATTGTATAGTTTTAAATGAAAGTAAATTAATAATTAGTGCCCATTTGATATGAAAGTAGGATTGCCCCTCATTGTAAATTAGTAAATTAATAATTGTATACTTTAATTGTTAGTTTAATTGATGAAATGATTTAATTGAGTAGATGAATTAGAAGGAGTACGGAATACACATTTGTTGTTGACATTGTTGTTGGATTATTTTGTTTAGTAAATGTTGGGTTGGTTAGTTTTAAAAGTGGAATGACCACTGGATTATTGTCCATATGGGGGTGGGATTTTTTAACTTTTGTTGAAAATTACTTTGTATATCGAACAATATACATATCGAATGATAATTAAATGAAACATACTTGAAATTAAATATAGTGCACATAGATATTAGCCTTCTAGTTCTTATGCGTACACATTCAATAGCCCTTAGACCCATTTGAGAGTCATTACCCCTGTAATGAGATCTCTCGAATTGTCTCGTTTGGACAGTTTGAGACTGTATAATTTCTGTATAATATTCTTAGTGGCTTAAAGTTGTTACTTTTGGAGGAAGTTCTGTAGTCGTATCTTAATGTTCTATGGGTACATACTAGATTGACAAGTGTGACTGTTATTTCAATTGATCAATTGAAATAACACTCACACTTGCCAATCTACGTCGTGTACTTGGAGAACTATGGGGATATGCTGTCGAATTTTTTTCAAATCGTAACAATGTGCATGAGCTATTAAGTATATTACAGAAAAATGCGGTCTTGAATGGGATAGGACCACTCACCCTTTAGAGGAGATGGAGGAAATTGAAATTTCTATTATAAATTGAATTTGAATATAAATAAGACATAATTAAATGAAACATACTATAAATCTAAGTTTTGTTTACCTTTAATAGGTGATTAGTTATGGTAGCTGTGATGGGATGTTCGAAATACAAAGAGTGGATGGGTGAGACAAAAAAGAATAGGGGATGTGTTTCGTAGAGGTGCTAATGAATTTGTGAAATATGCAAAGAGATGTCATAATGATGAAGAGTTTTCGTGTCCGTGTGCTAGGTGTAAGAATGGTAAGGTGTTTGAGTGGAAAATAGTTGAACTACATTTGTTAAGATCGGGTATGCAAGATAGTTATCGATTTTGGAGTTTTCACGGTGAATTGAAAGTTCATTTTGTCCCCAACCAACCTTCACAACAACCTTCAACAAGTAGAATAGATGTAGAAGGGGACGACGTAGATCATAATATGTTAGAGGATTTAGTTGATGATGCGTACGGAGTTTATGAAGCAGAGGAGAATGAGGTTACTGATGATGTAGAAGATTCAATTGCTCGTGAAGATATCACGATAAAACTTGACAATGACTACCAAAGTTTAAAATGTAAGGCGACCCAACCGTTATACTCTGGCTGTGAGAAAGATCAAATAACTTTACATTCCATGGATGGTTTGCACAGTTTAAAGATGTAGTACGGTTTGTCTGGCAATAGCATGATAGGAATTCTGAAATGGGTGAAGGGCTTATTACCCAAGAAGAATACACTTATAGCTATCATGTTATGAAGAACAGTCTGAAAGGTTTGGGAATGAAATATAAATCAATTCATGCTTGTGTGTATGACTGCATACTATACCGAATGGAGTATGAAAATCTCGATCGTTGTCCGGTATGCGATGAACCTAGATATGTCCAATCTACTAGTAAGGAAGGCACAAGCTCAAAAGTGCCTCAAAAAGTATTAAAATATTTTACCATTGGGCCTAGATTAAAGCGATTTTTCAAAGTACCATGGATAACAGAGGCAATGACTTGTCATGCTAGGGCAGAATTATGGAGTAATATGATGCGTCATCCTATTGATTATACTGCCAGGAGGAGGATGAATTTTGAGTATCCCAATTTTTCTCGAGAACAACGCAACATTCGTTTGGCTATATCAACAGATGGTTTCAATCCATTTGGAAATCTAAGCACCAATCAGAGTGTATGGCCAGTGATCCTAGCCCCACTCAGCCTCCCTCCTTCACAGTGTATGAGACCTGAATTTTCGATGATGGCTTTGTTGATACCTGGGCCAAAGGCACCAAGTGATGACATCGACGTCAACCTGTCTCCTTTGGTATGGGAAGAGGGTGTGCAATCATTTGACTCTTTTAGAAAAGAAGAGTTTACGTTGAAAGATATGTTGATGTGGGCAATTCATGATTTTCCAGCTTATGGGATATTATCGGGTTGTATAGGACATGGTTATTTAGGGTGTCCCATTTATGGAGAGGAGACTGAATCTCTTCGTCTATCCTTTAGCTCAAAAAATGTATACCATTGCCACAAGAGGTTTTTACCCCTGGCTCATAGTTTCAGATCTGAGAAAGGTTCTAATTTTTTATTGGGCGGGGTTGAACATAGGCTACCGTCGAGATAACTTTCGGGTTCAAAAATTGAAAGTAAATCTTCTGAATGTGGTCCTAATATGCTAAGTAAGAATCCCAAATTTAAGAACGTCAAGCATAAGAAGACCCCAACTGGAAATGAAATTGAGACAAGAAAGGCATGGTCTCAGAGGTTAATTTTATTTGACTTGCCTTATTGGAAGAATAACCCGGTGCGCCATGTATTGGATGTGATGCATGCAGAGAAGAACTTCGTTGAACATATTGTGGGCACTTGACTTGGGGGGAGTCATTCGAAGGATGGAGAAAATGCACGAAAAGACCTTAAATCATTGAAACTTAAGCCACAACTATGGTTGAAAGAAGATAGTAGGGGAAGGACAATAATTCCCCCTGGTGCATTTACTTTGACGAGTGGGGAAATAAAGGTACTTTTAGACACAATATATAATTTGAAGGGCCCATCTACTTTTTCGTTCAACTTGCAAAGGATTGTGAATTATGGTACTCGTGATTTAAATAAGTGTAAGTCCCACGATTGGCATGTGATCATGCAATTGGTTCCTCTATTGTTTAAGCACCGTTTCTACAAGCACAAGGATTTACGAAGGGCTATTATGCAAATTAGTATTACCTTCTCCCTCTTGTGTGATAAGGTAGTCAATCGAGAACAAATAGTGGCCGCAAAATTGGCGATGACCGAAGCGATTTGTGTATTGGAGAAGTACTTTCCCCCAGCATTCTTTGACATAAGTGTTCATCTGTTGGTACACCTATACGATGAGGCACTTCTTTGTGGTCCGGTTAGATATTGATGGATGTATTCTTTTGAAAGATTGGTGAAAGTTTTTAAAGATTACGTCAAGAATACGCGATACATTGCAGGATCAATTGCAGAGGAATAAATCATCGTGGAGTCATCAATATATACTCGGGAATATATGCTTGACTTGACTAATGTTGATGACACTGATGAGTTCGTCGGTGATGGTGATCATGTGATGGGAAAACTAGTGAAATTAACGAGTTTGCAATATGAACAAGTAGCTCGTTATCTATTTGACACACATGAAGATGTCGAAGCATGAAAAAAGTAAGTTTCGATTATTATAATGTTTAACATTATTTTAGATTACTTTATACATGATTAATTTTATAATATGCAGAAAATATGAAGCCTGTGAGAACAATAAAAGACAAAAAAAAATGGTACAATCAGACAGCGAATTTAGGATGTGGTTGACACAAGAGGTAATTATAATGAAAATAGTTGTTATATAACGTTACATTACGCTCAAATTTTACCACTAATATAATTAATTTATCTATATTCTCAGCTCTTAAAGACGGGTGATGCGACATTAAGGCTTGCTCGTCTAGCCACTGGACCATTGTTCGTGGCACAAGAATATAAAAAGTATCGATTGAATGGTTACATTTTCAGTGCTAAAGTGTACGAGGAAAGTATAAATGTACAGAACTCGGGCATTTCATACAAGGCTCATATTTCTTTCGAGCGAGCGCAAAAGATAAAAATCTCATTGAAGCTGAAATGGCTTACTATGGTGTAATCCAAAACATATTTGAATTGGATTATATAAGCTTCAAAGAGGTTGTATTTTACTGTGACTGGGTAAGAGTTGAGGATAAAAATGCTTGTAAAGTTGATCTTGTCATCAATTTGATCATGGTTGACTTGTCCAAGTTGAAGAGCCACGACCACTTGAGCGATGAGCCGTTTGTTTGTGCATTTCAAAAGGTTAACCAAGTGTTTTACTCAGAGTATATCAACAACGAGACGTGGTCAATTGTCCAACACGTGCCAAAACGTTTAAATAGTAGTGTGGATGATTTGGCTGCTCCTACCGAATATCAATCCATTTCTTATGATAACTCGATTTTTAAACAATTTTTCAATTTGTAATAAATATTCCAATTTGTACCGAAATATTCCAATGCGTTTGGACAGTTTTGGACTGCATAATTTATGTATAATATTCTTAGTGGCTTAAAGTTGTTACTTTTGGAGGAACTTTTTATTATAAATTGAATTTGAATTTGAAATTTAAGTTTTGTTTATACTAATCCATGAATATGCGCTTCTTACCTTTAATAGGTGATTAGTACATAGTTATTTGGGGTGTCCTATTTGTGGAGAGGAGACTGAATCTCTTCGTCTATCCTTTAGCTTAAAAAATGAAGCAAGAATTCCCTTAATATCCGAACACTAAGAAATGCCATAATCCTATGGAGTGATGCTCTGCAAATTCCTTCCAACCGTTGTGTAGCCAAACATCACCAGTTGAAGTTGTCAATTCCACTTTCCATACCCCACCACTTGGAATCTCTAGAAAAACATGGGAAAATATGGAAAGTGGAATTGACAACTTCAACTGATGATGTTTGGCTACACAACGGTTGGAAGGAATTTGTAGAGCATAACTCCATAGGATTATGTCATTTCTTAGTGTTCAGATTTGAAGGGAATTATATTTGACACGATTGCCCGGGGTACATTAACTGTTTGGGTGGCACTACAGGTAATGTATTTATATTTATATGAATATTTAAATTTCAATTTCGCTTTCGATTTCGATTTTTATGAATATTTGCTTGTTGGGTGGCCCTACACTCTTGTGCAGTATCTTGTAGTGGCTGATTCTTATAGTGGAACTAGAACTGGAAATTGGTGTTGGATTTTCTCAAAAGTTGTCCTCTTCTAGAGGTTCTTATCTTTGAGGTACGTCAAGGATTCATAACATCACGTCCAGCTAAATAGTTTGTAGATTTGAGATAATTGATGGTGATGTTGTTTCTTCTTATATTAGGGTTTTTCATTTTGTTGTGAACAAATCGGGACATCGTGGTTAGAATGGTATGTACCTGATTGTTTGAGATCACACCTAAAGACAAACAAAATTACGGGATTGGGGTCGAACAATGGAGTTAAACAATTGAGGTACTTTGTGGAGAATCCCAAAGTTTCGAACATGTATGGGATTGTTTCTATTTTGAATGTATATTTGCACTATATCTATTTTATCTGGATATATAATGTTTCAACAAGTACAACGTTGCTATAACAGGTACATATATACTACTGGGCAGTGGCAGTGGTCATACTACCCAACAGATTTTTTTTAATTATGCCCAGAATTATCACAGTCATTGACCGTGACAAGACCTTCATAAAGAAAGTTATCACGGACTTATCACGGTCATTGATCGTAATAATTTTTTTAACATTGTCACGGGTTTGTCACGGTCCTAAACCATGAGAAAACTTGTCAAGGTCAAGGACCGTGACATGACCGTGACAAGTCTAACGAACTTGTCACGATCAATAACTGTGATAAGACCGTGACAAAAAAAGTTGTCTCGCCCAGAATTGTCACGACCATTGACCTTGACAAGTCCAACTTGTCAAGGTCAATGACCGTGAAAATTCGACAGATTTGGTGTAATGCCAATAGTGAGGAACTCACCGTGAGCAATCCCTCTGCCCAAGAAACAAGGCCACAGAAGAAGGCCAATAGCGAGGGGCTCACCGCGAGTAATCCCTTTGCCCAAAGAAGAAGGCCATAGAAGAAGGCCAAGTGTGAGGGGCTCACCATGAGCAAACCCTATACCCAAGAAAGAAAGCCATAGAATAAGGCCAAGATTGAGGGTCTCACCACGAGCAATCCTTATACCTAAGATGAAAGGCCACAGAAGAAGGCCAAGGGTGAGGGGCTCATCGTGAGTAACCCCTCCGCCTAAGATAGAAGGCCACAGAAGAAGGCCAAGGCGAGGGGGTCACCGCGAGCAACCCCTTCACCTAAGATAGAAGGCCACAAAAGAAGGCTAGGGGAGAGGGGCTCACCGCGAGCAACCCCTCCGCCCAAGATAGAAGGCCACAAAAGAAGGTCAAGGGTGAGGGGCTAACTTTGAGCAACCCCTCTACCCAAGATAGAAGGCCATAGAAAAAAGGTCAAGGACGAGGGGCTCACCATCAACAACCCCTCTAAACAAATTAGAAGGCCATAAAAGAAGGCCAAGAACGAGGGGCTCACCATGAGTAACCCCTCCGCCCAAGTTGATACCCAGATAAAGAGGTCTATTATAAGTGGCCTCATCTACAAAATTTGGGATAAAGTGACAGAACATTTAATGACCCTAAGGGTGATGATGAAGGAACCCAAGGGTCCCTCAAAATAAAAAACCGAATTTATGGCGTACAAAGCCTTTTGGTCTACCCAACACAAAAGACTTTGCACAAGGGGCTAATGTTGAAGGGTGTTTCAAGCTTCACCATTATATTTATGAGTGAGGGTCCCTCAAAGACCCCCTCTTTCAGCTTATAGAAAATATGAGGTTGAGGGAACCCTAGGGTCCCTCCATCGCAGAAGTGCCATATTGGAAAAGGAACACCCAGGGTCCCTCCACCGCAGAAGTGCCATATTGGATAAGGAACACCCAGGGTCCCTCCACCGCAGAAGTGCCATATTGGAGAAGGAACCCCCAGGGTCCCAACACTATAGAAGCCCAAGTTGAGAGGGCCACCGCAAGGGTCCCTGCAGAAACTCGAGTTAAGAAGGGCCCCCACAAGGGTCACTGCAGAAATGACATTTAAGAAGTGCCCTGTAGGGGTCACTTCAAAAATGACATTTGAGAAGTGCCCCGCAAGGGCCACTGCATAAGTGCAAGTTTAAAATGCCTCCGCAAAGGTCACTGCAGAAATGACATTCGAGAAGTGCCCCACAAGGGCCACTGCAGAAGTCCAAGTTGAGAAGGGTCACTGCAGAAATGACATCTGAGAAGTAACTCGCAAGGGCCACTACAGAAGTCCAAGTTGAGAAGGGCCACTGCAGAAGTCCAAGTTGAGAAGGGCCACCGCAAGGTTCACTATAGAAATGACATCTGAGAAGTGCCCCATAAGGGCCACTACAGAAATGACATTTGAGAAATGCCCCGTAAGGACCACTGCAGAAGTTCAAGTTGAGAACGACCACCACAAGGGTCACTGTAGAAATGACATCTGAGAAGTGCCCCGCAAGGGCCATTGCAGAAGTCCAAGTTGAGAAGGGCCACCGCAAGGGTCACTGCAAAAATGACATCTGAGAAGTGCCCCGTAAGGGCCAGTACAGAAGTCCAACTTGAGAAGGGCCACCGCAAGAGTCACTACAGAAACTCAAGCTCAAAAGGGCCACTGCAAGGGTCATTGCAGAAGTCTAAGTCTGAGAAGAGCCACCACAAGGGTCACCGCAGAAATGATATTTGAGAAGGGCCACCGCAAGAGTCACTGCAGAAACTCAAGTCGATAAGGGCCACTACAACCCTTGAGAAGTCCAAGTTGAGAAGGGCCACCGCAAGGGTCACTGTAGAAACTTAAGTTCAAATGAGCCACAACAAGGGTCACCGCAGAAGTCCAAATTTTAAAGGACCGCCGCAAGGGTCCCTATAGAAACTCAAATTGAGAAGAGTCACTGCAAGGGTCCTTGCAGAAGCCCAAGTTAAGAGGGACTCTGCAAGGGTCCCCACAGATATGACATTTGAGAAGGAACCCCCCAAGGCTTCCTCAACAGCAAAAATGATGTTTGAGAAGGAACCTCCCTACTAGGGTTCCTCAATAGCATAAACTTACTTGGGAGGAGGGACCCGCAAGGTCCTCCCCCCTCATCTCCAAGAAAACTAAGTTAGGATGATGGGGTATCTACCATAAGCAATCCCTCATCATGAAAAAAGAACAGAAGTACTAACACTTATTTTCTTGTACAGGTTGTTTAGTTGAGCAAGCAGGGCTCAAGTAGGCCATTTGGGATCTCTTGAGAGTTTTGGCTTGGCGACTGAGGGACAATGTATGTTGAGAAAGCTCAACCACTTAGCACTATAGGATTGAGAGAATACTAGTAGGAGACCCTACGTCGCCCAGTCCTCACACACCTCACACTTAGTCACAAGTGAAGTGAGCAACCAAAGGGCAGGCTGCTCACAAGAAAAGAACTGTTTATAAAATGATTTTAAAGGAGAGGGTCCTCTAGACCCCTATCAAGAAAAATGATTTTAGAAGGTGGTCCTCAAGATCCCCCTCAAGCTTACAAAATTTTTAGAGGAGGTGGTCCTCGAGACCCCCCTCAAGTTTACAAAGTTTATACCAAAAGTTATCGTTTCAAAAGATATTTAGCAAATCATATTTTTTGTCTCCATTAGAAGACATATTTTCTTTTTGATTTTTGTTGGCACCTGCCAAAGAGGATATGCAGAGCTGCCGACAGGTAGGGATAAATAGTACACTGCAGACTTTGTCCCTCACCAACCCTCTAAGTTTTTGCACCAAAAGTGCCAACCCAGCTCTAGTGCCCAAGTATAAATAGGACCCCTGGGCAAGGTCATGAAAGATATAAAAACTCAATAGCAAAGTCACTCTGTCAAAATCACACCAGAACCTCTCTAGTATTCTCTCCCTGCTCTCTCTAAATGCTAAGTGCGTTGTTCTTTCACTCCCCACTGACAGCCATCATTCTCAGGAGCTCCTCTTGAGAAAATTACTATCAGTGTTGTGGAAGTTCATCTTTTTGTAGGGAGAGAGTTCCAGCTTGAGCTTCATTTTTATCAAAAGGAGAAGGTCTCATCAAAAGCTACTCCAGAAGTTCTTGAGAACTTTGCAGGCAGCGTCCATTGGAGTGAGTCACGCCTCACCCTTTTCTAGTTATTCATAGACCCCAGTCTCACTATCCTCTTACAACCAATGTTTTTTAAAAAAAACACAAAAAATGAATAAAAAAATACAAAAAATAAAAAAAACAGAAAATAAATATTAACCCCATAATGAATTTTTAAAAAACAAATAGAAAAAAAAGAAAAAATGTATTAAGATTATTAAGAAAAATAAAAAAATGAATAAAAACCAAATCCACCCCCCACACCCCAACCCCCAACTGTTTTGTCTCCCCTTGTCACCAAGCTCGTTTTTTTAATTCTCTTATTTTTTTAATTTATTCAAATATTTGCATATTTATTAGTTTTCTAGCGTATTTATTCATTTCCATTTGTTTAATTTTTTGAGCGCTTCCATATATTCTTTTATTTTTTCTTAATTAATGAACTTCTGACTTTTAAATGAAATTTTGGGCTTTTTTAAAATTAATTCAGGGGTTAATATTTATTTTCTATTTTTTACTCATTTTCTATATCTTTTTCGTTATGTTTTTTTTTTACCTTTTTTTTTATTTTCTGTTGTTTTTTAAAATTAATTCGGGGGCAAATATTTATTTTATGCATTTCTTTTCATTTTCTGTATTTTTAAAATTTTCTGCGTGTTTTTTTAATTTTGTGTTATTTGTTTTCTTAATTATTAAGTTTATGACTTTTTAATAAATTTTTGGGTGTCTTGTAAATTAATTCCAGGGTTAATATTTTTTTCAATATTTTTGGATTTTTATTAATTTTCTAGATTTTTTCATTATTTTTTGGAATTTATTCACTTTCTGTATTTTTTCATTATTTTGGGTTTTGATTCATTTTCTGAATTTTTTTCATTATTTTTTAGTTTGATTCCCTTTATGTATTTTTTTCATTATTTTTGGATTTTTATTCACTTTCTAGATTTTTTTTTATTATTTTTATTCATTTTCTGAATTTTTTTCATTATGTGGGGGTTTTATTCACTTTTTGTATTTTCGGAAGAATATCAGCACGCTCCACATGCCCCTCCTGCTAATGGGCCGTTGCATGCTCAGCTTCCAATGCCAAACATTGCCCAGCCTATGGCTAACCTGCCTGTGGTCGCTGATCCAAAAGAGGAGGAGTTCAATAAAGTCAAAGAGGATATCAAGATGCTCACCAAGAAGTTTGACTAAGTCAGGATCTCTCGAAATTACATGGACTACACCCACATGTCTCCTTATCATAAAGCAAGGTTACCCGAGAAGTTCAAGATGCAAAATATCGAGAAGTTCGGAGGGAGTGGACCCCCAATTGTTCATCTTCGCAGTTATCATCGTTCCATGACTCTACTAGGGGCTTCTGAGGAGGTGATGGCCCAATTATTTTAGCAAACTTTGAAGGATAGTGCCCTCCGATGGTTCTTATCTCTTGAGGAATCCAAAATTCGTAGCTGGGAGGATGTAGCCCGAGAATTCATGTCACAATACAAATACAACGAAGAGCTTGAGGTCACCCGTCGTGATTTAGAGCTGCTCAAACCGAATCCTAGAGAATCAGTCAGTAACTTCATAACTCGGTGGAGGGAACAGGCAGCTACCATGACCAATTGTCCATCCGAGGAGGAGTAGGTCAACATAGTGAAGAAGAACTTCTTGCCCCATGTCCGAGCGATGATGGGAGGACAATACTATCCCCACTTTCGAGCTCTCAGAGAGGCTGGAGTGGAAATCGAGGAAAGTCTCATTAAAACAGAGGTTGAACTGAAGAAGGTGTCCGGACAGTTCACCCTTAGAAAGTATGACAAGCCTGCCAGTGCTACAGTCTCAACCATCAATAACATCACCCAACCAACCACATCATGGGCACCAAAAAGACGCCCTGCCCCCATCCGAAGGGAATACACTGAGCTCCATGCTCCCATCTCCAAAGTTTATCAAGCCCTGTTAATCCGACACCTCATTAAACCCTTGGATCCATGACCATTGCCAAATTCACTCCCAAGAAACTTCAAGACTGATGCTCATTGTGCTTTTTACCAAACTGTCGGCCACACCACCGACCAATGCTTTCACCTTCAAAACATAACCCAAGATCTCATGGACCGGGGTACTATCACCCTACCAGCCAATCCTAAGACAAATACTACTCACAACCCACTTCCAAATCACACCAATGCCATCTTCTTAGAAGAAAACCCAAATTTCGATCCCTCAACTCAAATCACTCCCATATACTCTCCTAAACCTCTTCAAATTTGCCCATATTTCCTCCTACACCCTACTAGCCTCACTGATCAGGCACTATCACTCCTTACCAGAGCATGCATCACTGTCCGTACCTTTTCTGAAAATGGAAGTATGGAATTGCCAGAGGTGTTAAACTAACTCCTAGAGTTCGGGCTGAAATTTCCCTCACAGAAGGTCACCGATTGCCAGAGATTCAGTACACTATTTTTGGAAGCACGAAAATGGGCTCGAGATTCAGACAAGTGGGTGGTACCAACCAACGAAGTCAGCCTAGATGATGTTGTCCAGACTATGGCAGAATTATTCGGTCAAACCAATAGCATTTGCAGTATCACCGGGTCACTTGACACTTTGAAACTACAAGAGCGCTTGGTCCCTTCAATCACACATATCCCCGCAGAATGGGAGAACTTGTATGAAGAAGCCGTTGAAGTTATGGAGTGCATCGACCTTATAGGGAAAGACAAAATTGTTACCAACAGATGGGGGAAAGAATTCGAAGATTCGAGTGAAGAACAAGCTTCAGGAAGAGTTGGCCCAGTAGCCGACATATGTGGGATGACATCATTTAAATAACTCCTCGAAGAAATAAATAGGGTGGCAGCACAACCTGATATTGATGAGGAAACAGGATTCATGTTCTTTTCCTCTTCACTAAATCATATGACCAGATCAGGGAGACATTACCAGGTTCTAAGCTCACTACCAACAAATGAAAAAGGGAAGGGCGTTGAAAACCTTACTATGCCAGAGATGACCATTCAGGAGAGCAAGATCCTTGATCAACAGAAGAAAACTCAAGCTAACATCACTCTATGGGGACTTTTCACATTTTCCCAACTACACAGAAATGCTTTAATCAAGCTGCTCACTGGACCCATAGTTCCTCCATCTACCACACCAGAAGAAGCTAAAATTTTGGTTGGATCAGTTAAATCCAGATGGTTCTATAAATAAATTTAAGGCAAGACTAGTTGCTAAAGGCTATAAGAAAAAACATGGAATTGATTACTTTGATACATATGCTCTTGTTGCTCGAATCACTTCCATTAGGATATTGATATCTCTTGCTTCCATTCACAATTTAGTTATTTATCAAATGGATGTTAAAACTGCATTTTTAAATGGTGATTTGGAAGAAGAGATTTACATGGAACAACCCGAAGGGTTTGTTTTGCCTGTCCAAGAAAAGAAAGTGTGTAAATTGGTCAAATCTCTTTATGGCCTTAAACAAGCTCCTATGCAATGGCATGAGAAGTTTAATAATATTGTTATATCCCATGGATATAAAGTTAATGATGCCGAAAAATGTATATATAGTAAATTTGAAAATGGTGTTGGTGTTATTATTTTCTTATATGTGGATGACATGTTAATATTTGGGTCTAATCTCAAATATGTTGAAGAAACCAAAAGGTTTTTTTCATCAAAATTTGATATGAAAGATCTTAGAGAAGCTGATGTGATTTTAGGAATCAAAATTGTCAGAAAGGATAATTCTTTAGCGTTATCTCAATCTCATTACATAGAAAAAGTTCTTAAAAGATATAATCATTTTGAACTTAAGCCGGCTGCTACACCAGTGGATTCTAGCATCAAATTAATGAAAAATACTGGGCGTGCTATGGACCAACTTAAATATGCTAGTATTATTGGGAGTCTAATGTATGCCATGCATTGTACTAGACGAGACATTGCTTATGCAGTGAGTGTATTATGTAGATTTACAAGTAATCTAGGGCAAGATCACTGGAATGCAATTTCTAGGGTGCTTAGATACCTGAAGAGGACTTTGGATTATGGCTTACATTATGTAGGATATCCATCTGTTTTAGAAGGATATAGTGACTCAAGTTGGAATAATCTTGAATCAAAATCCAAGTCAACTGTTGGTTGGATTTTTAGGCTAGGAGGAGCAGCAATCTCTTGGGGATCCAAGAAACAAACATGTGTATCAGATTCAACAATGCAATCTAAATTTATAGCCCTAGCAGATGCATCTAAAGAAGATGAATGGCTTAGAAATGTGTTGTATGATATTCCTTTATGGAAAAATCCATCACCTTCTATTATGATAGTTGTGATAACCAAGCCACAATTTATAAAGTTTTGAACAAAACTTACAACGAAAAATCTAGACACATTAGTCTAAGGCATCAAATTATAAGAAAATTACTCAAAGAAGGAGTAATTACAGTCGACTATGTTAAAACGAACAAGAATTTAGTAGATCCTCTGACTAAAGGTCTTGTTAGGGAGATGATATATATCACCTCAAAAGGAATGGGACTAAGGTCTATTAAATAACACAACTATATTTAACGGGAACCCAACTCATATCTTGAAAATATAGATAGAGTTCAAGGTGGTACAAACAAGTTAAATTATAGTTATGGAAGACTAGGAATTTTATACAAAAAAAAAAGTTCCATTCCTATGTGCCTAGTGTTGGTTTTCTGCATGTTAGAGGATGAAGATTACTTCTTAATAAATCATATAAGTGTGACTCGCAGAATCACTAAAGTTGATTTACCTATACGAGTGTCGAAAGTGTGGCCGTTTTCTATGGAATTAAGACCGATCCTAAAGCGCTCGTGAAATCAGGATTAGCACAAGGCCATAAAAGTGCATGCTAGAAGAACACTTACAAACTCAAAAATCGGTATATGTGATAGTTCCGGCTAGTCTCAAAATGTCCTTGGTTCAAGATACGTTCACCAGAGCACCTTGATGAAGATTTGAATTATTTTCACTATATGGAAGTTCAAGTCCGAAAGACACTTCTCATTTATGTACTTGATTTTAGCGATAATGTCAAAATTCATTTATTGTCTTTTTGCTTTGCTCTCTTGTGTATATTGAAATTGGTGGGGGAATGTTGGATAAATTCCAATATGTATTGATGTTTTATTTTTTAGTTGTTAATATTTTATTATATTATTGGTGTTTTATTTTATACATAGTTTGGGTTTTATTTTAGAAGGTAGAAACATGAGCAAATGGGTGTGAAAGATATGGGAGTGCTCAAAATCTCATATGGTCCCACATTGGAAGAATACTACAAAAAGTAGTGGTATATCAACTAAAGGACAACTAAGATTCTTAGTTGACAAGTCAAATAAGAGGCTATGATCTTACACATCGCGGTGGTGTTTAAGCACCACCAATAACGACACGCGTAAGCACGTAAGCATGACACGCGGCGCACGAAAGGGCGATTGGCCGACTTAGGGCGCATTGCGCGCTTTGACGCGCACTTGGCACTTCGCATCGTCGCTGGGAGCGTGGGAGCCTAAAGTTTTGACGAGGTAAAACATATCAACGGTTGTGATTAAATGATCCGATCAAAGGGTTTAAAATCCGAAACGACTTGATCTAAACCGTTAGATAAACTCGTAGCATTTTGTGTCGGGGATGTCCATTCGCTTACGATGGGATGCCTAATCTGAACCGTTAGATCACAGCTGTTTCAAACAGGCACGATCCAACGGTTGCTGAGTCACTACATGAAGAGCTGTGACTGTTGAAGAACAGTCAAAGAAATGGCTATAAAAAGAGTTCCAGGACTCTGTTTTGGACACCAAAAATTGCTAGTTTCTCCTCTCTTCGTCCTCTATATTTTGGCATTATCAAGTTACAAATTCAGAGTGTTCTCGGTTTGATCAAACAGTACATAGTTTGAATCAAATAACTTTTCATACACTGGATTGTATCCTGAAGGAAGATTCTATTAAACCCATCGTGTACTCGCAGTTCTGTCTCGACCGGATTTGGAGAAATTTTGCCTAAAAGAAAGCGTTCCAAGAACGTGCCTTACAGAAATTAATTAATATATTTCATTCTTTCCATAACATAACTCCAACAGTTTTTAGGCAAAATCATTTATTCTTATTACTCCACTTAAATGGAAGAAACTGTGGCACAATCTATCCAAGTCATGACTCAAGACTTAATCTGACTCGAACATTTTGATGGCAGAAATTTCACCCGTTGGCAAGAGAAAGTTATGTTCTTCCTCACATCACTAAAACTTGCATACATTCTAGATGATAACCTTGAACCAATTCCCGACCCCACACCCCAAGACACCAAAGAAATAAAGCAAAAATGTGTGAAGAGGAATGAAGACGAATTTATGTGTCGAGGACATATTCACAATGCTTTGTCTCAAACTGTTTATAGTACTCATCGAATGATTCCGATGGCAAATGAATTATGGAAGGCTTTGGAGATAAAGTATCAAAACGAGGAAGCGAGCAACCGTAAGTTTCTAATTTCAAACTATATGAATTTTAGAATGAGTAATGATAAATGTATCGTTGCACAAGCACATGAACTCCAACAAATTATTGGTGACCTTAAAGCCACTGGAATTAATCTTCAAGATGAATTTCAAGTAGGGATGATTGTTTTAAAACTTCCATCCTCTTGGAATGGCTTTAAAAAGAAAATTAATCATGATGAAAATACTTATACTATGGAATCCTTTCTTCGTCATCTTCGTATAGAAGATGATACTCGTATTCGAGAAAAGAAGGATGAACAAGGTGAGGGTCATATAAAAATCCACGATTACCAAAGACTCAAAATTTAAAGCAAATAATGATTTAAAATTCAAGAACCAAGGTACAAATAAGAAAAAGAAGGGAAAATGTTTCTTTTCTGACAAACAAGGCCATTATTCTCGAGAATGTCGTCTTAAAAAGAAGGCATTTAAGGAAAAACAAGGGTCGAAGGAAACCAACAATGTTGAAGATCTTATTCCTACTGTATGCGAAGCAAATTCAATTGATAATGATAGTGGATGGTGGCTGGTGGCTGGTGGCTGGATACCTGCACAATGGTCCACATATGCAAAGACCGCTCTTCATTCAAAACATATCAAGAAATTGATAGAAAAGAAGTGAAGATGGCAAATAATCTTCGCACCAATGTAGTTGGAAAAAGCACAGTGGAATTGAAGCTGACTTTTGGAAAGACACTTACTCTAATTGATGTACTTCATGTACCTGATATGTGTAAAAATCTTGTGTCTGGGGACCTTCTCAATAAGAGAGGTTTCAAACTAGTGTATGAGTCTGATAAATTTGTCTTGTCTAATAATGGCCAATTTATTGGCAAAGGGTACTCTTGTAACGGCATGATCAAAATTAATGTAATCAATTATATTAGTTCTGCTTATATGGTTGAGTCTATTTCTTTATGGCATAGTAGATTAGGTCATATAAATTATAAAAGTATAAAAAATATGACTAATCTCGGCTTAATCTCGGATTATAAATTTGATAACCATTCTAAATGTGAAATTTGTGCTCAATCGAAGATAACTAGAAAGTCGTTCAAATCTGTTGAGAGGACATCCGAAATGCTTGATCTTATTCATAGTGATGTATGTGATATGAAGAGTAATATGACTCGTGGTGAAAATAAATATTTCTTAACTTTCATGGATGATTACTCTAAGTATGCATATACATATTTACTTAAAAGTAAAGATGAAGTTTTCGAGAAATTTCCAATTTTTAAAGATGAAGTTGAAACTTAACAAAATATGAAAATTAAAGTCCTAAGATCCGATAGGGGTGGTGAATATTACCCGAGTGAGTTTATATAATTTTGTAATACTCATGGGATAATCCATCAAGTTACGGCGCCATATACGCCACAACAAAATGGAACGGCGGACAGAAAAAATTGAACTTTAGTTGAAATGATAAATTCAATGTTAATAAGTTTCGGTTTACCTTTGTCGATGTGTGGAGAAGCGGTTTTATCCACATGTTATATTTTAAATAGAGTTCCATTGAAAAAAAAGGATATTACACCATATGAATTATGGTTTAATCGTAAGCCTAATCTTAGACGTCTTAAAGTTTGGGGATGTCTTGCTTATGTAAGAAAACCCGAACCTAAAAGACCTAAACTAGGAAATAGGACTTACAAATGTGTTTTTATTGGATACTCTAGTAACAGTAAGACTTATAGATTTTTAAACCTTGAAACTCAAGAAATCATTGAGTTGGTAGATGTGAAATTCTTTGAACATCTAAAAAAGTTTAGTACTTTGAATCAAGGTTTAGAAAATAATAATCCGATTGTTGACTCCTCAACTTTAGAAGAAAAATCGCAACGTGTATCTTCTTCGGAAACAACGAATGATGTTTAACCACGAAGGAGTAAAAGACAAAGAACTGAGAAAATATTTGGGCCTGACTTTGTTATTTATTTAGTTGAAGGGGATTTAAATGAGATTAATAACAAAACTAATTTTTTTCTTAATGTAGAAGATGAGCCGACAACATTTCATGAAACGGTAACATCTAGGGATGCTATTTTTGGAAAGAAGCAATAAATGATGAAATGAACTCAATTTTGTCAAATCAAGCTTGGGTTATTTCTGATCTTCCCCCCGGGGCTAAACCTGTTGGGTGCAAATGGATATTTAAAAGAAAATTAAATCTGGATGGTTCTATAAATAAATTTAAGGCAAGACTAGTTGCTAAAGGCTATAAGGAAAAACATGGAATTGATTACTTTGATACATATGCTCCTGTTGCTCGAATCACTTCCATTAGGATATTGATATCTCTTGCTTCTATTCACAATTTAGTTATTCATCAAATGGATGTTAAAACTGCATTTTTAAATGGTGATTTGGAAGAAGAGATTTACATGGAACAACCCGAAGGGTTTATTTTGCCTGGCCAAGAAAAGAAAGTGTGTAAATTGGTTAAATCTCTTTATGGCCTTAAACAAGCTCAATGGCATGAGAAGTTTAATAATATTGTTATATCCCAAGGATATAAAGTTAATGATGCCGACAAATGTATATATAGTAAATTTGAAAATGGTGTTGGTGTTATTATTTGCTTATATGTGGATGACATGTTAATATTTGGGTCTAATCTCAAATATGTTGAAGAAACCAAAAGGTTTTTTTCATCAAAATTTGATATGAAAGATCTTGGAGAAGCTGATGTGATTTTAGGAATCAAAATTGTGAGAAAGGAAAATTCTTTAGAGTTATCTCAATCTCATTATATAGAAAAAGTTCTTAAAAGATATAATCATTTTGAACTTAAGTCGGTTGCTACACTAGTGGATCCTAGCATCAAATTAATGAAAATTACTGGGCGTGCTATGGACCAACTTAAATATGCTAGTATTATTGGGAGTCTAATGTATGCCATGCATTGCACTAGACCATACATTTCTTATGAACTGAGTGTATTGTGTAGACTTACTAGTAATCTAGGACAAGAGCACTGGAATGCAATTTCTAGGGTCCTTAGATACCTGAAGAGGACTTTAGATTATGGATTACATTATGTAGGATATCCATCTGTTTTAGAAGGATATAGTTATTCAAGTTGGAATAATCTTGAATCAAAATCCAAGTCAACTACTGGATGGATTTTTAGGCTAGGAGGAGCAGCTATCTCTTATTGATCCAAGAAACAAACATGTGTATCATATTCAACAATGCAATCTGAATTTATAGCCCTAGCAGATGCATGTAAAGAAGCACAATGGCTTAGAAATGTTTTGTATGATATTCCTTTATGGAAAAAGCCATCACCTTCTATTATGGTAAGTTGTGATAACCAAGCCATAATGTATAAAGTTTCGAACAAACCTTACAACGAAAAATCTAGACACATTAGTCTAAGGCATCAAGTTATAAGAAAATTACTCAAAGAAGGAGTAATTACAATCGACTATGTTAAAAAGAACAAGAATTTAGCAGATCCTCTGACTAAAGGTCTTGTTAGGGAGATGATATATATCACCTCAAAAGGAATGGGACTAAGGTCTATTAAATAACACAACTATATTTAATGGGAACCCAACTCATATCTTGAAAATATAGATAGAGTTCAATGTGGTACAAACAAGTTAAATTATAGTTATGGAACACTAGGAATTTTATAAAAAAAAGTCCCATTCTTATGTGCCTAGTGTTGGTTTTATGCATGTTAGAGGATGAAGATTACTTCTTAATAAATCATATTAGTGTGACTCACAGAATCACTAAAGTTTATTTACCTATACGAGTGTCGAAAGTGTGACCGCTTTCTATGGAATTAAGATCGATCCTAAAGCGCTCGTGAAATCAGGATTAGCACAAGGCCATAAAATTGCATGCTAGAAGAACACTTATAAACTCAGAAATCGGTATGTGTGATAGTTCAGGCTAGTCTCAAAAGATCCTTGGTTCAAGATACGTTCACCAGAGCACCTTGATGAAGCTTTGAATTATTTTCACTATATGGAAGTTCAAGTCCGAAAGACACTTCTCATTTATGTACTAGATTTTAGCGATAATGCCAAAATTTATTTATTGTCTTTTTGCTTTGCTCTCTCGTGTATATTGAAATTGGTGGGGGAATGTTGGATAAAATCCAATATTTATTGAAGTTTTATTTTTTAGTTGTTAATATTTTATTATATTATTGGTGTTTTATTTTATACAAAGTTTGGGTTTTATTTTAGAAGGTAGAAACATGAGTAAATGGGTGTGAAAGATATGGGAGTGCTCAAAATCCCATATTGTCCCACATTGGAAGAATACTATAAAAAGTAGTGGTATATCAACTAAAGGACAACTAAGATTCTTATTTGACAAGTCAAATAAGAGGATATGATCCTACGCGTCGCGGTGGTGCTTAAGCACCACCAATCACGACACGCGTACGCGCAACACGTGGCGCGCGAAAGGGCGATTGGGCGACTTAGGGCGCATTGCGCGCTTTGACGCGCACTTGACACTTCGCACGTGCGCATTGTCGCTTGGAGCGTGGGATCCTAAAGTTTTGACGAGGTTAAACAGATCAATGGTTGTGATTAAACGATTCGATCAAAGGGTTTAAAATCCGAAACGACTTGATCTAAACCGTTAGATGAACTCATATCATTTCGTGTAGGGGATGTCCATTCTCTTACGATGGGACGCCTAATCTGAATCGTTAGATCACAACTGTTCCAAATAGGCACGATCCAACGGTTGCTGAGTCACTACATGAAGAGTTGTGACTGTTGAAGAACAGTCACAGAAATGGCTATAAAAAGAGTTTCAGGCCTCTGTTTTGGACACCAAAAATTGCTAGTTTCTCCTCTCTCTGTCCTCTATATTTTGGCATTATCAAGTTACAAATTCAGAGTGTTATCAATTTGATCAAACAGTACATAGTTTGAATCAAATAACTATTCATACACTACATTGTATCCTGAAGGCAGATTCTATAAAACCCATAGTGTACTCGCAGTTCTGTCTCAACCGGATTGGGAGAAATTTTGCCTAAAAGAAAGCGTTCCAAGAATGTGCCTTGCAAAAATTAATTAATATATTTCGTTCTTTCCATAACAAAACTCCAACAGTTTGATTAAATAATGTATTAGGAATCCTTGGAAGGGAATAAGTCAAATAGACATCTGGTGACGAATTAGTATGTTTTGACAACATAATTTGGATTATGTGTTTCAATTTGGTCATGGAGTTCACTGTTATCATTGATGATATCCTATTGTGTTTGCAAATTAAAATCAAGTCGACATTTATTTTGTATATGCATGGAACAAGAAAAGTTACATCATGTTATTTGATAAAAGTTGCAACATGTTATTTGACAAAAGTGTCAATAATCAAAACAGTCACGAATACAGGAAATAATTATTGAAAAATTAATAGTTACATATTTCTAAATCTAATAGTAACCCTCTTATCTTGTACCTTATAATATCATATTTAATATGTTATTCCCATAGGGTATAACTATTGTAATTTAAAAGTGTATTAATGTTTTGGTTTATAAATAGATGCAGTTACAATACGAACAAAAAGTTATATCTACTACATACATATGTTATAAAAGAATTACATACAAATAAACAATCACATATAAAGTTCCGTCAAATAGTAACACTAAAAACAAACAAATATGAATACAACAAAGAGTTAAAAATTATAAATGAATATTATATTTCAAAATTATCTTCATTTTCCAAAATTAATTTGTGGCGAATTTGATGCATTTCAGAATGAAGTTGCAGTAGTTAGAAATGTAGTTACAGTAATTAGAAATGTAGTTACAATAGCTATAGTTTGTAGTGTTTCAAACATGGTTACACTTTTTGTAGTTACTATAGTTACAAATGTAGTTACACTTATTTTACATTTTCTACATCCAAGTATATATGAGTGATGTGCTTGTTTAATAGAAACTAATTCGTTGATTAATTGAATACAAATTTTAGAGAATATAAATACATTCTTGAAATATGGGAAGTTTCCAAATATTTGGATTTGATAAAATATGAACAAGTTTGTTCATATAAATTGTGTAATTTTTGAGTGTGTGAGCCAAAAGCAATGTTAGATTATCTATCAATTAACAAATAAATTATCGAGAGAAAAATTTAGAATAAATCATCAAGCAAGTAACTAATGAAAATGTAAATACTATTTTAAAACTGTGTTATATTACAAGAAAAAAATTTTGACCAATGAGGCCAAATTCACACGCTTTATACTTTAAAAAATACAAAAAACTCGAACCACTAAGAAAAATAAGAACGGGTAGAATAAAACTAATCAAATCCACAAAGGAAACCGATTGCCAATATATTCTTTAAATATATATTCGACACTCCCAACAATCCAGAGGAAGTTAAAGTATTCTTCAATCTTTCCGCTATCTTTGTCTACACAAACAAAAACTGCATATTCCTTGTAGCTTTAACTTCTATATTGAGAGTGCGCTTTTTGTTCAATTGAAGAAATTAATTTAATTAATTCCAATTTTCAATTACCCAGATTAAAGTACCCACGTAGGTCATGCATCTAATAGTGATTGAATAACAATAAACATAGCAAATGAGGAAAAATCCCCCAAAGGGGCAAAACCAATTTATTTTTATATGATCGATAACAACTTACATACATAAAGAAATACAGTTTGACAAATGAAGACCCTCAGGCACCAGTTCGTTGTCGTCAGCAAGAGCTTCCCACAAGACACTCCAAGTTCAGCAGTGTAGAGAACCTTCTTCTCAACACAAAATACTCCACGAATGGGTATGGCTAGATTTAGTATGATCCACACATGTAATTCTGAGTGTTTGTGAATCTCAAAGTGTTTGGGATTGAAAAATTATGAAGACTTGATGTATTAGGTGTAATAAATGTTCCCTCCAAAGTTTTAAACGAAAACATCCCCGGAGATTGATTTTATAGGGACTGTGGAGAAATAGATGCGTTGGATTTTTATGAGCCCACCGGACTGGTTCGGACAGGATTCGGATCGGTTCACGAATCGGATCGGTTGGTTTTTTCATCTAGCCAGATCGGTTCGATCTTCAATTTTATGCAGGTTTCATCAAGTCATCGGACCGGTGTGGCATCCCATCTAATTAAATACCGCATAGGTACTCCTTTATTAAATTAATATAGAATATCACGTTGGTTCAGTCTTAGCATCACTGTCGAAAAATATTTAATTAATTACTAGCCACCTAATATTTAAAAATAGAGATGTCAAATTTTATTAATTAAGTTAACAAATAACCAAGAATTTAATCATTAACCATCAATCGCATGAAAATATTATAAGAATAACCAACGAAATGAAATCAACTGAGTCTGGAGTAAACACTCCAATAATAATAATGCTAGAGTAAATAAAGTCTCAATACAAGAGTCTGAATAAATAAACCAATAACTGAAATAGTGAAAGTCTATAACTACAATCTCTAAATAAGAATGGGCGACATGCCCTAACTAATACAAATGACTCTGAAGGAATCAAGGAGGAATATGAAGGCGTCTAATACCAAAATCCTGTAGCTTCCACAACAGTTATAACACGTCATCAAAATGAAACTCCTATGCTTGGCATCCCTGTGGTTGGACACTTAAAATGTTTTTACAAAATAAAAATAGATTTGGAGGAAAACGGGTCAGAGCTCGAGGTGAAAACAGTTTAAAAGTTTAACAAGTGTTTAAATTAAAATTAAATAACACATATTATATGCACGTTATTTGCGTACTCTCACATGAGTTTCTCACCTCTCAACTAATGTGCACGCCTAACGTATTCCCTTAACCCATCCTAGTTATGCCACTGTCTAACTAGTTTGTACTACTCCTGCTTTCGCATTCTAACATAGGGTATCTACTCATAACACCCAAATAAGTCATATTCATAATGTCATATTCACATTCATTAAATTACTTACCTCAAGTATTAATTAAATTCATAATTTTTAGCCCATTCAAGTATCTTAGTTTTCACATCTACTAAGAAACACAACAGAACTATCCCAAGTATATATATATACACCCGCATAATATCTCATATACAAATCAGGAACCCCACAAGGATAGAACATACGATGCCCTCATACTCTGCTATCAAATCCCGGCATATCACATACGTAAGGATCACAAGTTCCGAATCACTCAGGAACCGTTTAAATAAAAATCACACATAGTGGAGGCGGGCATAGTTCACATACCCATAGGTCACGCAAATACCTACGCTCCCATGGTGAGCTGACTTATCAACTCACAAATAATTCATTCACAGTCCTATGTCCTTAAGGTACCAATCTAAATCCCCCCGAAGGCATACAAAGATAAGTTGGCCCTTTTCAGAAAACTAACCTCCCGTGATAGCAAGTATGGTAGGTATGTCATACACATAATAAATCCATACACTAGGCATTCACACAACCAGTATATGTATAGAATTTCAATAGGTATACTCCTCCCCTATATATTAAGTCTCACCCACAATATTTACGTTCTGAATATTCTACATAATATTTATTTAACGCGACAAGTCTCGTCATACGGATTCGGTACCTATACCTATACCAAGTGAATACTAGGAATCCCATTTGTTCCTACGGTTATCTCAGCAAATATATATATAATCCCTTAAATTATCTTTCATTCCACTTTCAGTCCCCAAAATCGAAAGATCTCACCTTGTCCTCACTCGGTAACCGTTTGTAATTATAACGCTTGATCCCATAAGTTATAACATTTTCTGACAATAACTAAGACCCTACTGACCTTATCTAAGTCCCACAATATCATATTAATCACCCTAAGAATCAACATCGGCTTTGGGATTTCCATTTACCCTCAAAGGAAAAAAATTGCCAAAAATCAAAAGGGGTCGATCGATCGAATAAAGAGGGTCAATCGATTGATCGTCGATCGATCGATCAAGTAGGTATCAGGCCAGATTTCTTAAACAGTTACGGGTTTCATCCTTTTTACACCTCTAATTCTTCCTTAAAACGTCCCAAACTCCCAAGAAAGTTCACTAATCATCCTATTAACATAACAACATCATCTCTAAAGTATTAGAATCATTAAACCCTTATGGATTATGAGTTCCTTGGATTAAAACACCCAATTTTCATATAAAAACCCTCGTTCTTCTATTTCTTCAAGAACAGTTTAAAATTCAATAAAATTTCATAATTCTCTACCCATAAATCATAATTTCGTGGCTGCTATTAACTCCAATATTAAACTACATGCAAGACCTACCCAGATTATGATTTAAATTCTTCAAATCCATTCAGTTTTCATTATTTAAGGTTATTTTTCAATTCTAACCTAACATGAATGATATATACGCTAAATTATTGCAAGTTGAATCACTTGCCTGTCATGGAGATTCCGATCCGATGAAATAGATGGTATGGGGATGATCCTTGCTTTTTGATCTATCCGGTGGTTGTGACGGTGGTGCCAAAAGTCCAAAGATGGTGGTTCTCCTTTGGTAACTTCCTCTACTTCATCTCTAATGGTCGTCTGTGAAACTTGGTGATGGAAACCCTAAGACTCTAACATAATGACTGACAATAACTATCTAAAATTCGTGGGTCACTATTCACCCAAAAATAAGAATGACTAAAATACCCTCTCGGGTTGCCGGTTATGCCTAAAAATGCCCCGGGACCCAAACTAACCCTAACACTACTTAAACCTAATATCCACATTTAGGTTGCATGAAAATTTCATCAGTTCAAGAAAGTTCCCTCTATTTTTGGACTCTTCCGATTCGTCACTACCACGAAATGCAAGTCTTTGGCGTAAAAGAAATCGAATAGAATTGATTGAAACACATAGACGTGTTCGGTAATCACTTTTAGTTTTTTGTGATTGCTTGAAGAAAATTGTCTCAATGTGTTGATTTTGGTCCATTAAATATTGACATGCTCTCAAAGCTTGATTATGAGTACTACTGGGACCTCCAACGTGAACATTAAATCTTTTTTTTTCAAATTTGAAAACCCTTCACCCACAAAGGCGTATTCTTTATCACTCGTATTTGGCTTGAAAAGATAGCCACATAGATAATATGCGACATTAGTAGTAACACTATCTTCTAGCTAAGGAGAGAATTCATTGAACCAAGCGGGGTTGAAACGCCTCAATTGTTTCCCCATAGTTTTATATGGAAAGTTATGACTACGAGGCTGACAAGGACCTTTCTGTAAATAGGCTCTACGAATTTTGTCCTCCAATTTAGGATTTCCACGAGAAATTGGAGTTCGTAATGCCGTATCAGCCTGGATATCCTCCAACATAAATTCATCTTCCACGTTGCTCTCAAACTCAGTAGGTGACGTGGATGTGGAGACAAATTTTCTTTTAAAATAATTCTCCATGAATTAACTGTTAAAACACAAAATTCAACCATAAAAATTTCATCCCCAAAATTCAACTACCATAATTCAACCATAAAATTTATCCCTAAAATTCAACAATAAAATTTCAACCCTAAAATTCAACCTCAAAATTTCAGCAATTAATATGCCATTAATACACCAATTAATAAGTAATAAATTTCAGCAATTAATACACGAATTAATAAGCAATAAATTTCAGCAATCAATAAATTAAATAATTAAGTTAAACTCTTACTTACCTACCAAAAATAAGAAATGATGTTGTTGAAAGAAGAAATTTTGCCCCTTCTACAAATGATGATGGTTGCTACTGCTTCTTAGTTCTTACAAATGTTGCCCCTTCTAGTGCTACTGCTTCTTAGTTCTTACAAATGAAAATGATGATGCTTAAGAAGTTACAAATGTTGAGAGAAGAAAACAGTGTTGAGAGAAGAAGAGAAACGGCGTGGGAATAAAAAGAAATGAAAGAAGGGGAAGGCTCAGATAGGGTTTTAAGTTAAGGATATTTACATTTTTTACCCTACTTTTTTTTTTATAAAAAATCAGTTTTTACCTACAAATTTTTTTTTAAAAAAAAAACGTGGGGGCTCAAGCCCCCACATGCCCCCACCTGCCTCCGCCCCTGACTGTAATAGAAACTCTCATTGAAAAATGCATCTCTCCATAGTCGGAGCCAAGACATAGCTACATGTTTCCAAGTAGCAGTATCGGCTTATGACTTGGCCGCCTATTTTTCATCACAGTATCTGTTTTAGGCGATGAGCAACGATATGCTATAGAAATATCAAATTTTAAAAAATAGATCATACTATGGTCAGCTAAAATATTTCATAATATTTGGACAATGGGTAATTTATACAATCTTTTTACACCCAAAATTCATAAATAGTTAACCAATAATTTTTTGCGTTACTTTAATCTATAATGAATGATAAATTTAAATAATTATAATAATGATTTATAAACGTGGTATAAATTAATGTTTTTTACAAATAATATAATAATTTAATAAAATAAATACATCTGACTAATTAATATATCATATTTTGTAAATATTATAACATTGTAAATTAGGGGTAGCCATAAATCAATGTTATGAATACAACAATAATTTTAGAAATAACTCATATGAAATATAACTAAACATACTTACAAATCATAACATTATTTACAAATTATGATATATAAATTACAATTAAATATTTGTAACGATAAACTTATTGGAATTAACTTGAGTAGATACGTAAACCTTTTCCTTTTCCTTACATTAACCTACCGAATTGGAACAAAGGAAATAGACGAGCAACGAAGAGTCATTACTCGTGAGAGGGATAGAAGTGGAACGAAAGATTATTGTACAGATCCAGATTGAGATAGATATGAAGCCTCGTTGGATCGCTTCAGATCTCGTTGATATATGTGAGATTGAGCTTAAGATGGATTTGAGCTATAGTTTCCAGATCTGTGATCTTGATCCACCATCATCATCCAAGTGCAAGGGCCTCTCTCCAACATTCAAGATCTAGCTCAAGATCTTCAAGAAGGTCCAACTTTCTGAACTCTCTCATTAAATTCTCCTAAATTCACCATAACTTGTTTTATTACATAACAGTTTTTCTCCCCATCTCAGATATCGTAATATACCTTTTTTATTTTAGTATTATTGTACATCTCTTATTTTTCGTATAAAAAACCCCCAAAAATAAGAAAAAGAGGGTTTGCTGATAAATTCCAAACGGGAATTCTCACACTTTTCTCATACTTTTCTCACACTAAAGCACCTTTTCACACACACACATACACACACATAAGAGAAGTCCCCGATTGGATTTATGGGATAAACCCCACCCCTGGTTTTTCATATGAACTACGTGGACTTTGATGCCTCTAAAGGTTACGTAAGCTACTCGGGGTAAAACACAAGACTCAAGACTCGAGTCCTATTTTTTTAATTTTCTGTTTTATATTTTTCACATTCTTTAAATTAATTCTCTTAGATTTTACATATTTACATATACATATATTTGTTCTTAGTAGCGTATTATTCCATACGCGTTATCATTCCATTATAACGATCAACGCAAAGATAATCGCGTAAATCCTATTTTCTAATATTACTTTTGGGAACATTCCTACGGATGACTCGCTCTATCTCTTCCATGATACAAGTCGATGATACCTATCTCCATTACATATACAGATGCACATATATCACGGATAAATTCCAGGATGAGAACTCTTCTAGTCGCTCTGATATATAAATGCTAAGATGACATGGTTTGTTTAGTTAGTAGTGACATCCTAGACTATCCAATGACTCCGACCTTTAAACTATCAAGAATGAATGACTTTGACTAAACCTTTAACCCTCGTGTCTATACATATTACTATAATATGAATTATATGGGAATGTGAGATCAAATCAGGTGCAGATAATTCTCCCCCCACACTTAATGGTTTAACTTTGCCTACAGAGAAACATATTGGACTTCATGAGAAAGGTTGATACATTTTCACAGTAAAAAGACATGATCATAAGTAGTTCTATGCAACACAGAAACTGAAATAGAGGGATAGAAGCCACAATGGCTCAAAGAGAATTGACTAGAGTTTATATCTATTTTCTTTGGCCCCTGTAACAGTTCCTACGTTAGCTAAAATGGAGTTAAAATATATGAAGACAAAACTAGTAAATCGGCATACTAAATTATAAACTCAGCATAGTTAAGATTTCCAATACAAACTAATTTTTGAGTACTGTTATAAGATCTCGACATTAAGACATACGAGACCAAACTAGAACATCCTTAATATAGTGATACATAGTGAAGTAGTATTCCACTTAAATTTATATTGAACTGAAGCAGAAACCCAATATTATTAAATAAAAATATGCAACGATCAAATGATAGTGGTGACTAGTTTTGGATATAATACCCATTACTATCAATACAAAACCAAACTACAAATGCTTCAAATTCAAAAATAAAAATAACTAGTTTAGGACTATATCTCCCTCAAGCATTGTCCCTCTAAATTTCATCTATATCTTCATCTGTATTTTCATCTTCATGATCATTATCTTTAACTACACTAGTGTCAACTATTAAACCATCTCCATCCCTCGCCCATCGTAATTTTTGATTTTCATTCAAATATTTCATGACAAACAGCTCATCTACATTAAGCAATAACTCTTCTTCATCTTCTTGAACTGTCGTGTACCTATCAAATTGGTCTCTTGGTATCATGGGAACAACAACATGCCAATCTATATCGATAGGGACCTGCACATAAAATACATATTCTACTTGGGATGCTAGTATGAAAGGTTCGTAAGACTCTCGATCATCCTTATATTTCAAATGCTTGAAATTCACGAGAGTAAAGTTAAACTCATCAACTTTTGTAGCCATACGATTTTTAACCCAATCACACTTGAACAATACAAACTTCATGCCATTAAGATACTGAACTTCAATAATGTATGTTAGTTCCCCATAATATGTAATATCACCCATAATGGGGGTTTTATCCTTCTGGCTAGAATAACTCATTTGTTCATCTTTTATAACAACTCCTCTATTTTGAGTTTTCTTTCCCCTATCATATTTCTTTGTTCGAAATCTAAAACCTCTAATAATATAAGTGTTGAATCTGACGACATCCTTAAGAGGACCTAAAGAAAGCATTTGATTTTTTCGGATACTTGCATACTGTCACGTGCCAATTTATTAACCTATAGGATAGTAATAAAGTAAATGTCAATATAAAAGTATAGTAGTTATTCATAATTCAACTATTAGTTATGATATTTTTGCTTACATAATCCTTAAACCATTTGTGGAACTCATCGTTGTGAAGAAGATTAACACGATTCTTTTGTGAATCTTGAGATACTTTGATGAAAGTTCTTCGAGATTCTTTCTACAAGTAAACAAATATCCATATGTCAATTCCACAAAAAATATAAAAATGTCTTTCAAAAACACAAAATACTTAGAATAAAACTTACTCAATAAATGGCATCACTGCCTCGGTGTTGGTAAGAACATGCCGATGAGCTTGCATATACATTACAAAATAAAGGACAAATTAAACTTTTTTCCTAATTGCACGACCATTTATATGCCCCCAATCATCATTTCTAGCCAGCCCGTTAGCCTTAGTTTCCACATACACATACTGGGAACAAAAAGTCATGCATTCCTGAGGAATAACAGAGCTGGCAATCGAGGCCTCAAGATGAGCTCGATTACCAACATACCGTTTTAAAATGTGGAGGTACCTCTCAATACTATACATCCAATGGTAAAGTACACAACCAGTAATTGAGATTTCGTCCGAAAAATGTATAGGCAAGTGTTCCATCACATAAAAGAAACTCAGAAGGAATATCTTCTCAAGGCTATAAAGTGTAAGGGCCATCTGATCTTCAAGCTTTTCCAAATCAGCTACGGTAACTGCTTTTGAGCACAATATCACAAAGAAATTGCTTAATTCAATCAAGACTTTCACAATATGATTGGGTAATACCCTTCGCACTGCTATTGGAAGTAATTGTTGCAATAAAATATGATTATCATGGCTCTTTAATCCCAATATATTTCTTTCTTGCATGTTCATGCACCGTGAAATGTTCAAAGAGTAGCCATCATGAGTTTTAACATTCTGCAATACTTTTACAAAACCTCATTCTCTTTGTTACTCATCGTGTACTCTATAAGGGAAAGGTACTGTAGATTTAACCCTTGTGGTTGAGGATGTAACTCTGATCTAATACCCAAATTTTTTAGAACTTTTCGAGCCTGTAAATTGTCTTTTGTCTTCACTTTAGTTCCAACAATGTAAACAGGACATTATCACAGACATTTTTCTCAATATGCATGACATCAAGATTATGACGAATAAGATTATCCTTCCATTATGGCAATTAGAAAAATATGCTATTCTTTTTCCAACCAAATCTACATTTTGGAACTGCCTATTTATTTTTTCTAACGCCTCTCTTTCCCTCCTTCTAAAGACATCTTCCATCTTATATTCACATTCAATGTCAAGATCATGCAAATGTTGCAATACTTGCAAGACTTAAAGTTTAAGTGGGGTTGGACGTAATTCTACCCTCCTATTAAATGGTGCCTTCTGCCTACGAAACCTATGGCGCGAGTTTAAGAATCGTCGATGACCCCAATAACATAACTTCTTACCATTATCTAATCATATTGACTAGTGGTATTTGTTACATCAAGGACAAGCAAATGTACCTTTTGTGCTCCATAGTGATAATGTGGCATAAGTGGGGAAATCATTAATGGTTCACAACAACGATGCATGCAACTGAAAGAACTCCTTACTTGACGTATCGTATATGTGTACACCATCAACTCATAGATCAATTAACTTATTAATCAATGGTTGTAGAAATACATATATCTTATCTTCGGGTCCTTTTGGTCCATCTATAAGAATAGAAAAAATTAAGTTAGGTTGCTTCATGAACAATCACGGAGGTAAGTTGTAAATACTAAGGATAACTGGCCATGTACTGTGCTTAATGCTCATGTTACCAAACAGATTAAATCCATCAGCAGGTAACCTAAGTCTAATAGTGTGAATCTCCCTCGTAAAAGAAGGTTTTTTCTCATTAAAAGTTTTCCAAGCAGGAGAGTCAGCGGGATGTCTCATTACACCATCGTCGATCCTTTCCTCAGCATTCCATTTCATTAGAGGAGCTGAATAGTATGACCAAAATAATTTTTGAAATCTCGGTTTCAAAGGGAAGTATCTAATTTTCTTTATGGCTAGTCAATACTTGAGTCCTCATATTTATATCGAGAAAATTTGCATACGCCACACTTTTCAAGATCCTTGGTTTCATTACGAAATCGGATATAGTTATTTGCGCATGCATCCCATGTCTCGTACTTGAATCCCAAGTCTTTTTTAGCTTGTTGCCTTGGTAGTAAGACTTGGGAATTCTAACATGCGAAAACATCCTACCCAAAAATTTCAATAAATCCATGAGAGAACAATTTGTCCAACCATGAAGTTGCTTCATTTGCAAGAGTTCAACAACAAATGACAATTAGGTAACCCCAGGCGGATAATTTTCGTAGAAGTCGCATGAGCCTTTTTCATAAGTTTATAGTACTCTAGAATATATTTGTCAAATTCAAAGACATCTTCGGTGTTACATTCCTCCCCACACATATTGTCATACGTGTGGGGAATACCCGTTCCCTCTTGAACCATTGTAACCATGTTATCTCGAGCACTCAGTTCACCACGTATAGGTATATCATCAACTAACATATCATCCCAGGTAATATTTCTATCGTTTCTTACACCAACAAAAGTTTCTTCGTGAAAAATCCAAACCTTATAAGTCATGTCAAAACCATGCATCTCAAGGTGATCTCTCACAGTTTGTTCCGCGTGGTACACTCAATTTGTGCATCTCTTATTGGGGCAATAGATTTTTGTTGTCTCAATGTTTTTATTTGCATATGCATAGTTAAGAAACTCGTCAATCCCATTGATGTACTCTTTTGAACACCGGTTGCGTAAATCAATCCAACTCTTATCCTTGGTCCCATCTATGAATCTAAAAAAAATGTCTGTAAATTTAGATTTGATAATATGAAGATAAAAAGATTAATAATATCTTCACAAGATGATGAAAAGATAAAAAGATTAATAAGGGCAAACATATTCCTAAAGAGATTAACACATAAAGGGTGAACAAGCTATAAAAATAAGAATTTAATTCATCACATCAATTTAAGTATTATTATGGCTAACTAAATCAAACAATTCAAATTGAAAATATTGAAGTACTAATGCACACATGATAATGGAAAGTATCAAATAAGAATTCACACAATCAACTAATTAACATCTACATCACTAAGCATTCACACATTAAAAAACTCACAAGGCACATAGCCATTTTCATCCTTGTTTGAATCCGTATGCTCATTTTCTTCTTCACGTGGAATAAACTCGTCATCATCACGAATGATTTTTTTTACTCTTTCAACCACTTTTATTTTTATTTTTATCTTTGTTTTGAATTGCTGAATACAATTCATGAATTCCTAATTCCTTCAATTTTGCTCTATTCTCTTCTACTCTCTCCCTCTTTTGTTTCTTGTACTCCTTCATTATCACAAACTTTTTCCGAGAAAAGATATGTAATTAAAGAAGGAATCAGACTCATACTACTTTTTTAACATGTTAATTTCATTTCTATAATTGTTGTCAAAGTAGTTGTAGAACTTTAAAGCATTTTTATCCTCGCATTTAGATTTGTAGTAATAAGACCCAATATCATTTGACTTCATTCTTATAAATACATAAAAAAAAGATCTACCAATCAAAACCTTACATTAAAAACCTAATCAATCCTTCTACAAATCTCAAATACATAAAAAAAATATTAATGGTTGGGGAGAAGAATAATTTTAGGATCTTTGAATAATTCGTTCATGCATTTAAGAATTTCTTTAAAAATTAAATGTTTTTTCGGTTTTAGTCCAATTTTTTAAGTTTTGTTAGTCTCTCGTCCCATGTGTTTTTTAAGTTGGTGTAAGTCCCATAACCGTCCAAAACTTTCCTCAACTTTCATGTAACCTCTCCTAACCGCCAATGTCTCTTTTGGTAGAGAATGACAAGTGTAAAAATATAAGACCAACAAAAATAATAATGACATGGGATTAAACACACATATTCAAAAAAGCAGGATTAAAAACTTATAATCCCAAAATTAAATAAAAGCCTATTATATAATCATTGAGCCAACATGAACCATAATGCAATATAACATCAAACACAATAAATAGCCTATTATAGATCTTCTTATTAGGTCACATTGAAAGCTAAAAAAAAATCAACAAATAAGGATCCACACTTTAGTTACATTTTATATAAATATTATGCATATGGTTATTTATTTACAGTTTATGTATATGGCATCAATAATTATGTCTAAAGAATAATTTTTGATCACTCGTTGTCACCATTGCCCAACTGACTATTTACAGTAGCATATTTAGAATATAGAAAATAAATAAATAACAATAATTTCTAGGTTGTTTTCCTTAACAAAAAAGCAACGATTAAACGTTGCCATGAGACGAAAAATGGCCACAGAGAAAACAGAGGAGAATGGTGGAGGATAAGAATAACTGGAGAATGCTAGAGGATAAGAAAGCTGGGAGGGATGGTGGAGGAGAAGAACGGCGGGGGGGGGGGGGGGGGGAGGAGAAAAGACGGGGGGAGGGAGGGGGGTTGAATGGTGGTTTGGGGATTTGGTGTGACACCGTGCTTAAATAATAACGAGTGGCCATCCTTATACTAAAATAAATCAGGAATCTCAAGTGGATCATTCTCAGTATCTACTGTCGATACTAAAATAAACAGAGCTAACTAACCAATACTACAATAAGCGGATGCCAAAAAAATTTAAAACATACAATGAATCAACATACCAACAATATAACATCTACTGAATCTAATAATATACACACATACCACTATAAAAGTAAGTACTCAAATTAAAACCTAGTAAGTACACAAAAGGAAATATACCCGAATATGTTGTCGGGTCACAGACAATACAACATCCTGATGAGAGAAATATAAAATTGCTACATAAAACCCTTGGGTATAAACCCAATATACAAAATGAATCCTTAACTAGATTTACAAAAGATAGGAAGAGGCTATAACAAAAATCCCACAGCAGTCCGCATTTGCTACAACTCCGAGGACACTGGATTGAAAAGCATCAATGGCGTCCTTGCGGTGGGACACCTATAATACATTTCAATAAATGTATAACAAGAGAGAAATATAAACGGGTCAGAGCCTAAGGATTGAAAACATTTTTTTAGCAAGTGCATTAAAATGCATAATAACTATAAATGCACAATTTCATAATTAAAGAGGAGTCGCACTCTCGTGGAACTCAAACTCACCCCTCGACTAAAGCGCGCACCTAAACATATGCACATGAACCTCAATTTGAGCTACCAGACACATTCTAGGGACAATTCAATCTTAATCTACGCATAATTTACACCCGTGTGACCCACTATCGAAGATATAACCATTATCTTCTTATCCTATCATATCCTAAGTTTATGCCTGAACTTATATATATATATATATATATATATATATATATATATAATACATCAAATTCGCATTTACTAACTTAAAGAAGTTATTAGCATCAGAATAGTCACACATCATCTTTATAATCTTATAAAGCATTCTTTCACAATTCAATATAAACCCGAGTAGTAACGGCTAAACTTCTCCCCACTCCTAACATTGCATTGCGTTTCGTGCGAGGGACGTCTCTTAAAGAGAAATCCAAACAAGGAACCCCGCCCAATACACTACTAGTTGACCATTTTGATCGTCGAGATCCATTAGGCCCACAATACACAACACATATAACATCAGCTACTTATTATGAGGAACTATCTCTAAGTACATAAATAAGATATCGCACAGTACCTTTAGGGTCTATATAACATTATACTAGTTATAAACACGATCATTCAACCCTAACAAACACATACAGATAACACACATAACGTGCATTTAAAATACCTATAACACATTCACTTATAGGATCTAAATATATATACTCCACAATGTTATCATCTTCCAGGAATTTCTCAATTTATCCTGAGTTACCAGCTACCGGATTATTATCACACTGCCCTGGTAAACAATCAAATCACAACGTACGGGAAGCGGTCATAGTTTCTCACCGAAAAATAAGACGAATCATACCAAGGACGTCTTACCCCTGATATAATGCCACATAATGCAAATAATGGACGCCTATGACCTGGGGACTATACGCACCTTGCTCCTCAAGCCAGAGGCCTCACCCACATCGCGTAACTTCCCATGATAGAATGTGCTAGGTATGTCTACCTAAATTATCATATACACAAGATATATATACAATCATCATACACAACATTTATATCCATAGGCACATAGATATACAATAGTCATCCCGGCTATAAGTACAAACACAAACCATTCTAGTCGGTGATAAATTAAATCCTTCTAAATTCAGGTTATGTTTCAGTTGCTCATATGAACCTTTATAATTATAGCGTTTATGATTAAATCCTTAAGATTAACCTCACTAAGGTACATGACCTCTCTCTGGCTAACCCATAATTATCTCCAAGTAGGAATCCTGTCGCTAATATTATTCCCCACTAAGTCGATACAATAACTCCAATTTATACCTTCCCAAATAACTTAATGCGTCCCCAATATCACATCATATAAGAAACTTCCAATAAATATCCAAAACGTGGTTCTTGCATCATATAAGAATGTTCCTAATATATAAACCTGATCGGAACAGAGTAAAACTCACTCTAGAAAAACTTCGCAAAATAGCCCAATTTCCGAATCGATTGCCCTATCCGAATCGATTTGGTCCTAAAAGTGAATCGATTCTCCAGTATGCGTATCGATTCGGTCCAAAGGACCTCTAAGTATGTCTTAGGACGAATTGATTCATTTTGGATCCGAATTGATTCGGTCACACAGACCTGACACTTTTACCTTAAGCCGAATCGATTCGCTTAGGGGAGAATCGATTCGGATTTGCAGAACTCCAAAAATCCCATCTTCTGTATAAAACCCACAAAATATATACCCAAAAATCATCAACTCTAACCATCAATCCCTCATTAAATCATGATTCTAACCTCATAAATTAACCCAAGTATGATCTTAACCATCAATACACCATCAAACCCATATATAAACATCAAATGCAAGATTTAATCCACAAAATCTAGGTTTTAACATATTAACCCAAAATCCATATTTTTATCCACATATCATGAAATAAATTACACACATAGATTATTTAGCAAGTTTAATCACTTGCCTAAAAGTTGTAGAGGTTGAATCTTCCACGAAATCACGGATTGGCCGAAATCTCCAAGCTTTTCACCTATTTTTCTTATTCCTTTCCTCTTCTCTCTCTCTCTCTCTAGGGCTTTCTGAATCTCACAAATGAGATTGTTATCTCACGTAGGATTTATAAGCCTTATCTCCAAACTACCCAACTTTAAATGATAATACACACTTTAAATGATTCGTTTGCTCCAATTCGAGTCAAACTACCTTAAAATATTCCAGAACCTAAAGATAATCCAAGGACAGTCATTTTGACTATCTTGACCCATCCCGGATCAACCGTGCACTCAGAATAGTCATCCGTAATACATTATAACATCCTCTAATTTTGACCTCATTTTCCAAATTTAAAATTCTCCAATTTAAATAAATTTTATTTCTCCCAAAAATAATTAAATTCTTAGTCCTCAAAATTATGGGGTGTTGCATAGTCCCCTCTTACAAGAAATTTTGTCCTCAAAATTAAGTGAAACCTAGTACTCGAAACCTTAACTAGCTCTAAAGTCACCTACGCTTAGGATCACTACATCTATCTCTCCCACTTCTAACGGAGAAATATTTTATTTTAAAATCAAATTAGTTAACCAGGGCACCCATACACCCTGTACCCGAGCTCAACTGTAAAACATTACCCGGCTCCACTACCCTCAAATTTTAATATAATTCTCAACAAATTAATCCATTATAACATACAAATTAATCCATTATAACAAATTTTGAAATGTTTGAAGATTTAACTCTTCTCAATTCCTTACATTCGCTACTTTCATATGGGGGAGGTATCGCAAGCGAAATCCAAACAAGGAACCCTCCCAATACACTACTATATAGCTCTGTCGAGTATTGAGATCAGTTAAACCAGGCCTAAAGTTTGAAAATATTTTTGAATCATTTTGATATTTACTGAAGGCCTATAAAACAATGTAATATAAAAAGAGTTTTATATCTTTCTACATAAAAATCAAATACCTTATGTCCAAGACACAAGGGGTCAACAAATACAATACTCTTACCAAAACTTAGTTCTCCACCCGCACACAACCATGATCTAAAATTCCTTGCTCAATAATGAACCCGCTAAACCATGAATCTCCTCAGTAATAAAAATCCTTTACATCACATAAAAACATCACCATAAGATAGGCCCTTCTACAACCGGAACATTACAAACACATGAATCTAGCCTAACTATAAAACGAGAGACTTACCGTTACTACTCAACAAACTTTAGAAGTTCCTATTTCTGAAACAAAATTGTAACTCTCTACTAGCACATCGCAAAACAATATATTCTCTCGAAAGATATCATCCAAGTGCCACACTTTCTCACTCATCCCTTCAAGGTAATTATATATACAATATGGTTATAGTGGCTAACCAATCACTAAAATCATACATGTGACGCTCCCACTACCGCTTAAGGCATGAACTAAGCACAAAGGAAAATAATTTACATATTACCTCCATACTCCAACTGCCTCACTTGATCAATGGGTCCATATTCGAAGTTCTCTTGCCGAAACTGGCCTATGAACTGTGATAGGGGTTGCACATCCAAAACCTCCTCAAAAAGTTTCCCTCTACCTCTTTCAGGACAATCCCTCTTCCTATGCCCTATTTCTCCACAAAAGAAAGATCTCCAAGAAAATCCTTCATGTCCATCATGAGGGATAAAATGCTGTTGCGAACCTTGATAATTTTGCCTATGCCCTATTGCGGTGATGATTTTGCTCCAATGGGATCATCTCCTCCATCCATTCTTGATGAACCCGTGTCCCGAAATTCCTTACTCCCTTTTAAATTAAGACGATAATCCTGACAATGTAATGATGTCGTATTCATCACATCGATAAAAGTCAGTAATGTCTGGTTCCCTAACAACTGCTATCGAATTTTCCAATATAAATCTCCCAAGAGCTTCACTATTCGCTTCTCCTCTGTATTTACCTCGTCGGGCATAAAATTCACTAATCGAGTAAATTCTTCTTCGTACTCAACCATCGTTCGATCACCTTGAGTTACATCCAGTAATCTCCTCCTCATCTCTGTCTGAATCGCGAAAGGAAAATACTTTCAGTCAAAGCATACATAAAAATCTGCTATGGGCATTGCATCTCGGTGCTCCGATGTGGCGACTGATTCCCACCATTTGAGAGTTGCACCCGCTAGTTTAAATGTGGCGAGTATTTGTTTCTGTACCTCATTTCATTCAACCATCTGAAGGTGCCTTTGTATATCCTTCTTCCACTGACTTGCAATAATCACATTAGCTCCCCCCCCCCAAAAAAAAAAAAATTCGAAGGATTTCCTTTCCCAAAGGCTTCTCGTACTATTTCCCATTCAGATGGCCATGGGTGGGCTTAAGCTATCGGAGCTGCAGGTTGATGTGCCATCGCAACAATGGCAACATTTATCGATTATGCCACAATATTGGCAAATTCGGCTGCAGTCACAGTCCCTTGATGCATGTGGGGTTTTATGTTCTCAGCCCTTCTGTTTGCCCTGCCTAGACGACCTCTTCTCGGAGGCATCTGAAACAAGAGAAACTATATCATAACGTCGTTCAAGTGATTACACATCGCAGAAGAAAATATAAGCGTAATGAACGAAACAGTCCTAATAATAGTGCTCTACATCAAGAATGTTTACGAAAGAATGCAGAAAATCCGCACAGATCCTAAGACACTAGAACCTGATGCTCTAATACCACCTGTGATACCCCGCTTAAAATAATAACGGGTGGCCATACCTATGCTTAAATAAATAAGGAATCTCAAGTGGATCATTCTCAGCATGTACTGCCGATACTAAAAAAATAGAGATAACTACCCAATACTACAATAAGAGGATGCCAAAAAAATTTAAAGCATACAATGAATCAACATACCAATAATATAGCAGCTACTGAATATAATAATATACACACGTACCACTATAAAAATAAGTACTCAAATTAAAACCTAATAAGTACACAAAAGGAAATATACCCGAATATGCTGTCGGGTCACAGAAAATTCAACATCCTGATGAGAGAAATATAAAAGTGCTATATATAACCCTTGGGTTTAAACCCGATATAAAAAATGAATCCTTAACTAGATTTACAAAAGATAGGAAGCGACTATAACAAAAATCCTGCAACAGTCCGCATTTGCTACAACTTCGAGGACATTGGATAGAAAAGAATCACTGGCGTCTGTAACAACCCGCCTAATGGGATACCGGGCGATCACTCCTATATCAAATTATAACAAGAGTTACATATGGATCATTCTTAGCATCACTGTCGAAAATCCATTTAATTACTAATATCCTATTAGGCGAGCGTTAAAAACTTTTAACTTAACTACTCTTTTAATCAATTATAGTAAGACATCCACAATTTAATGCGTAAATGAAATTAAAAGGAAAAATGAAATGAACTAAAATAACCGAACACTCAGTTCAAATTATACAACCATATCGAATAACGTGTGAAGAATAAATAAAAACAGTTGGACCATTGGCCCGAATGTTTGTACAATACCTCCTATCTAGAGTACAAGAAAAGAAGCGTCTACCGAGAACCCGCAAGCATCCACAGCTGCTGCAGCAGACGTCTGACTCGAAAGAAATGCCATCCAGGCGTCCCTGTGTCTGGACACCTATATATATATATATAATATATATCAAGGAAGGAAAGTAGATAAACGGGTCAGAGCCCGAATTTTGAAAATATTTTGCAAGTGCATAAATGCTTTATTTTTAGAAAAATAGTTTTATCTCATATTTAAATTGGTATCGCACTCCCATGAGATACCCCTCACCTCTCCTCTAGTAGTGCACACCTAACGCATCCTAACAACACTTCCTAGTTAAGCTACCCCGCCTAACTAGTCTAATAACCTATCCACTATCTACCCTAGATAGTCCAAGTGCTAAGGGCTAAACTTCCCTCCATTCTCAACACTGCACCAAGTTCGTGCGTGGGGTGTCTCGCAAAGCGAAATCCAAACAAGGAACCCCCCCTATACACTACTACTTGGCAGGGTTAATGGTAGAGATCCATTAGGCCCGTAGCACACACAAATGTATAAATATATATATGTGTACATTTACAATATACGTCCGGATAATATCTCCCGGACTGAGGTTTACCAATTTAATTATATCTTTATAATACACATCCGGATCTACCTCCCGGACTGAGGTGTATTCGATACACAAAGTATTTATCATTTTTATTTCAAAACTTTCCATTTCCCTTCTCATATCCAGGAAATGTATTTAAAAGCCAATTCATTAGCATGAATTGCTATACCAACACATATATCTTTTTAAAAGCCAATTTTATTAACATAAAAATGCTTTTCCTTTTTCAATTATCCCATTTCTCTTTTTATACTCAGGAAATGTAATTAAAAGCCATTTTTATTATCATAAAAATACTTTTACCATATCATATGCTTCCACATCCCTTCTTCCATCCGGGAGTGTTACCGAAGCTAAACATATAACCCATTTCCCTTCCTATATCCAGGAAATGTAATTAAAGCCAATCCATTATCATGAATTGCTTTAATATAACGCGTTCTAAGACTGCCCGTCCGGGTTTCCCCACTGTGCGCGCCCCTAAATGGCTATCATCTTTCAGGGCCTATCATCAAGACAACCTGGGATCCTACATCGCAAGATGTCGGGAAGCGGCCATGTGCCTGCGGGATAGTCAAGACCACACCCGGAATCTCCTAACCAGTGCAGAAAAATATATATCAACAAACGCTCACATGGCCTATAGGACTATATCCACCCTGCATTCATTATCCAGGGGGCTTCACCATACATACGCAACTTCCCTTATGATAGCGATTTAGAGAGGTGTGTAATCCATATTTTATCAATTATGAAAATCATTTATATTTCCATTTTGAAAATATTCATTTTTCTATTTTCAAAATCATTTTCATCATAACATATATATATACCTAAATCACACAGTATATACATCTCCTATATATTCTTCCTAGAATATATATAAACGACCATAGTGGCCTATAGCATCTAGCGATGACCAATAATCCCAAAGATTCCCTCCAGAAATCATAATCATGCATTCATATTAGCATGATTCTAAATCCAAAGTATTTCCTTACTTCGACAAATAATAATTACCTTAATCAACTCTTAAAGATTTATTGGATATCTCCAAATTTATTCTAATCCACTCATAGGATTCACTCAACCAGGATCAATATGATTATGTTATCTCTTTAGATCATAATCCTCTTTAATACTCAATTTTTTTTTTAGAAAGCCCGCTTTAAACTCAAAGAAGAGAAGTAATAACAATCTCCAAAATCTTGGGCTGAAAATAGAGTACCGGTCGACCTGTACTGGACCCCCGGTCGACCGCGGGTTGCAATTAAGCCTTCGAAACAAAGTAGTAGGCCTTATTTCCTTGACGCGGTCGACCGGCCATAGGGGCGCGGTCGACCGGTCACACCAGGTCCTCAAAACTAAATCCTCCAAATCTTCCATCCAACAACCCAATTTCATTATCGGGGTTTCTAAACTACCCCAAAAATTATCCAAAACATCTACACGACTAATCCTAGCTTGTATTTTTCCAATTCCCGATTTGATTTCCGAGTTGATGATCTCAACCCGGAGCTGCCATCTTGTAAAAATCATATCAAATCGTAGAAAAATCAGAAAAATACGCAGTCAGCTCCTACGCGACCGTATAAAAAAGATCTACAACTTTCGTGTTTTGACCGAAAGCTAAATCAATTCTTTTCCTAGTCAAAATAACCCCACAAGCTTACGGGTTACTATTCATTGTCTCTCCAAAATCCCAAACTCCATTTTTCTCCATTTTTGTTGTTTCTAACCTCACCCAACAACTCAATAAACATCTAATCTATGTTTTACAACTAACACATTAATTATTTTGGGGTATTGAATCATTTCTCTTAGTTTTAAACCCTAAAACCATAAAAATCTCAACTTAACATTTAAACCCATTGTTATACTCCATTAACGTGGTTTTAACACTAAAAATCATTAAGAGTTTACACTACATCAATATGTAAACTCATAATCAACTTTTATCCCATTTTATTTTAAGGATTCTAACCCCAAAATCATATTTTTACCAACTATGATATGAGATTAATGCACAAAAGTAAATAAAGCAAGTAAACACTTGCCTGGAGGATGAAATCCGACGACCACGAGTCGAATCCCGCGGAGTTTGGCGGGAGTTTCCATTTCTCCTCCTCTTTCTTCTTCCTCTCTCTCTTCTCCCTCTTTCTTTCCTTCTCTTATCTTTTCTTTCCCTTTCTCTCTCTTTATAAAGAAAGAAAAAGGGTTTAAACCCTTAAAACCCAAAAAAGACTCGTTTACCCAATTACGAGTTACTTTTACCTCTAAAATTACCTGAAACTTAATTTCGACAATCGGACACTCTTTTTCGACTATCTCGGACATTCCGAGACTCATGGCGCAGTCGAAATTTTCATCCGAGGTACTTGACCGCAAATCACTATTCCAACCCATAAAAGTAATTGCGGGTTTTCCAATTTAAAATCTGACCTTTTCGTCAATTTTATCCACGACGACATATAATTAAATTATAGCGGCCTATATATTCCCAAAAGTAATTACAATACCCATCGAAAATCATTCAATCCTCAAAAATCCCAAAATCACTATTTCGAGAAATTCTCCAAATTCCAAATTATACTTAATTATGGAATTTAATCCTCTCCAAAAGGGCAGGTTGTTATAGCGTCCTTGCGGTGCGACACCTATAATATAATACAATATATGTACAGAAAGAGAGAAATATAAACAGGTCATAGCCCGAGGTTTGAAAATATTTTTTTTAGTATGTGCATTAAAATGCATAATAATTATAAATGCACAATTTCATAATTAAAGAGGAGTCACACTCCCGTGGAACTCAAACTCACCCCTCGACTAAAGCGTGCACCTAAACGTATGAACATGTACCTCAATTTGAGCTACCCGACACATTCTAGGGATAATTCAATCTTAATCTACGCATAATTTACACCCGCGTGACCCACTATCTAAGATATAGCCATTATCTTCTTATCCTATCATATCCTAAGTTTACGCCTGAACTTATATATATACATATATATATATATATATATATACACACACAGAGTGAGAGAGGGGGAGAGAGAGAGAGAGAGAGTTAGGCTCTCCAACATATCTCATTAAACATACCTATGAACATACATATTTTTTAAAATAGTAAAAAAATAATTTTGAGTTAATATTTTTTTATATGAGTTCATTATATTTCAATGTGCCCCTGTAAAAATATTCAGATCAAAATAATGTGTTTTGATATTTTTAAAAAATAGGTAAAAAATTTAAAGGGTAAAAATTGACAGTTTTTTGACCTATTTTTTTAAAATAACAAAACCATTATTTTCAATTGATTTTTTTATAGGGGCATATTTAAATATCTTGAACCCATATAAAAAATATCATCTTAAAATTATTTTTTTACTATTTTAAAAATAAAGGGTATGTTGTTAGGAGGTATGTGGGAGATCCTGACTCTCTCTCTCTCTCTCTCTCTCATATATATATATATATATATATATATATATATATATAATTCATCAGATTCACATTTATTAACTTAAACAAGTTATTAACATCAGAATAGTCACACATCATCTTTATATTCTTATAAATCATTCTTTGACCATTCAACATAAGCCCGAGTACTAAGGGCTACACTTCTCCCCACTCCCAACATTGCGCTACGTTTCATGCGTGGGACGTCTCGTAAAGTGAAATCCAAACAACGAACACCCCCGATACACTACTACTTGACAATGTTGATCGTCGAGATCCAATAGGCCCTCAGTACACAACACATATAACATCAGCCACTTATTATGAACAACTATCTCTAAGTACATAAATAAGATATCGCAAAGTACCTTTAGGGTCTATATAACATTATACTAGTTATAAACACGATCATTCAACCCTAACAAACACGTACACGTAAGACACATAACGCGCATTTAAAACACCTATAACACATTCAATTATAGGATCTAAATGTATATACTCCACAATGCTATCATCTTCCAAGAATTACTCACTTTATCCCGTGTTACCATCTACCGGATCATTATCACACCGCCCTGGTAAATAATCAAATCACAATGTTTGGGAAGCGGTCAGAGTTCCTCATCGAAAAATAAGACGAATCATACCCAAGACGTCTTACCCCTGATGCAATGCCACATAATGCAAATAATGGATGCCTATGACCTGGGGACTATACGCACCCTGCTCCTCAAGCCAGAGGCCTCACCCACATCCTGCAACTTCCCATGATTGCATGTGCTAAGTATGTCTACCTAAATTATCATATACACAATATATATATACAATCATCATACACACCATCTATATCCATAGGCACATAGATATACAATAGTCATCCTGGCTATAAGTACAAACACAAACCATTTTGGTTGGTGATACATTAAATCCTTCCGAATTCAGGTTACGGTTCAACCGCTCATATAAACTTTTAACACTATAGTGTTTATGAGTAAATACTTAAGATTAACGTCACTAAGGGTACATAACCTCTCTCTCGCTCACCCATAATTATCTCGAAGTAGCATTCCCATCGCTAATATGACTCCCCACTAAGTCGATAAATAACTCCAATTTATACCTTCCCAAATAACTCAATGTGTCCCCAATATCACATCATATAAGAAACTCCCAATAAATCTCCAAAACGTGGTTCTCGTATCATATAAGAATGTTCCTAATCGATAAACCTAATCGAAACGGAGCAAAACTCACTCTAGAAAAACTTCGCAAAATACCCCTATTTTCGAATCGATTGCCCTGTCCGCATCAATTCGGTCCTAAAAGCGAATCAATTCACCCGTATGTGAATCGATTCGATCCAAAGGACCTATAAGTCTATCTTAGGCTGAATCGATTCGTTTTGGATCCGAATCGATTCGGTCACACAGACCTGACACTTTTACCTTAAGCCGAATCGATTTTCTTAGGGGGGGAATCGATTCGGGTTTGCAGAACTCTAAAAATCCCATCTTCTGTATAAAACCCACGAAATATATACCCAAAAATCATCAACTCTATCCATCAAACCCTCATTAAATCATGATTCGAACCTCATAAATCAACCTAACTATGATCCCAACCATCACTACACCATCAAACCCATATATAAACATCAAATGCAAGATTTAATCTACAAAATCTAGGTTTTAACATATTAACCCAAAATCCATATTTTTATCCACAAATCATGAAATAAATTACACACATAGATTATTTAGCAAGTTTAATCACTTGCCTCAAAGTTGTAGAGGTTGAATCTTCCACGAAATCACGGATTGGCCGGAATCTTTAACTTTTCTCCTCTTTCTCTTCTTTCTTTCATGTTCTCTCTCTCTCTCTAGGTTTTTCTAAATCTCACAAATGAGATTGTTATCTCACGTAGGCTTTACAAGACTTATCTCCAAAATACCCAACTTTAAAGGATAATACACACTTTAAATGACTCGTTAACTCCAATTCGAGTCAAACTAACTTAAAATATTCCGGGACCTAAATAAAACCCCAAGGAAAGTCATTTTGACTATCTCAACCCATCCTGGATCAACCTTGCACTCAGAGTAATCAATCGAAATACTTATAACATCCTTTAATTTTGACCTCATTTGCCAAATTTAAAATTCTCCAATTTAAATAAATTTTATTTCTCCCAAAAATAATTAAATTCTTAGTCCTCAAAATTACGGGGTGTTACATTTGGCGTTGGGGTAAATTAGTGGGGATTTTGTTTTTTTAGCTGGGAGGTTAGGTTAAAGTGTCGAGAACCGGAGATGAAAGGAATTAGTGGTGGGAACCAATTATTTTTTAGCCGTCTTATTTGACATATCTTTTTATACTCTAAGTATTTACCGTCTCATTTGGTTTACTTTATAATATAGATATAATTAATCGTATCAAAAAGTGACCTTTTTTAGACGAATATAACTAACAGTCTCAAAAAATAATAGTTTTTGAGACGGCTAATTATATCCGTATAAAAAAGTATGTTTAAAAGACTATATTTTGTTTGTCTAAAAAAATAGGGTCTTAAATGAAACTTTTTTTGTAGTGTTATATCCTAAGTCCTAATCTAAAAAACAAAATAAATTGTTATACACGGCGACTAAATATTTACATAGGAAAAAGTCACTAAATATTAAGTGTAAACAAAGAGGAATCTCAATAGAACATCAACATAAAAAGGAAATTGTACATAATTCACTATAGGATACGCAAAACATTGACAAATTCAATAAACTATGCGTGTAAAAGAAAGCAAATGGTGTTAAATTTGAAAACTGAGTTTATATAAAAAACTCAGTTTATATAAAAAAAATCACATGCGCGTGTTTATATAGTAAATCAATTTTCGTCTCATAAATACAACTTATAAAAGAATTTATTCATCTTCCTTTAATTGATACTTAATGAGAAGAATAAACATGAACATGATGATGAAAAGAATAGACACATGAGAGGCCAAATTCACCGACAGGAAGATGCTTGAACCTTTCTCAATTAATATCTAAATATTAACAACACATGAAGTTATACTTATCATGTCAGTAATAGTCAAAGGATATAGCATCCTTTAATTTTAGGTTGGTTATAACAACCTATTTGCAATATAAAAATTATAGTTTGTTTTGAGTTTTCACCCCCTAACGCACACTTTTAACCCTAAAATGAGCCTATACTAGTTAATTTCTTTAATCAGGAGCCCGATGAGAATGCGGTCACTTCCCACCGATAACTTTTGTGCCCCATGGGGTGTTCGTGCCTCTCTCTGGACCAATCAATCATTTTTTTGACCTTTTGCCTCTTAACGCTCACTTTTAACCCCAAAACGATCCAATGTCGACAACCGAGAGCCCAGAGAGGATGAGATCACTTGCCATGAGTTACTTTTACACCCCATGGGGGTGTTTGTGCCTCTCCTTGAGTCACTTGGAAGTTGTTTTGAATCCCCCCCGACACTTACTTTTAACCCCAAAATGAGCCTATAGTAGTAAATTTTGGCAACCGGGAGCTTGGTAAGGATGAGATCACTTCCCACGGGTTACTTTTAAACCCAATGGTCTATATGTACCACTTAATGCCAATTTTAATTACGAAACAAGCCTATACTAGTTAATTTCGAAAATCAAGAGCCCATTGAGGAAATGATCACTTCCCACGAGTAACTTTTGTTCCCCATGGGGTACCTGTGCCACTCCCCGACCACGCGATCATTGTTTTTTAGTTTTCGCCCCTTAATGCCCACTTTTAACCAAAAAATGAGCCTATACTAGTAAATTTCAGCAATCGGGACCCAGATAGGACACACTCACTTCCCACATGTTATTTTTATGCCCTATGGGGTGTCTGTGTCACTCCATGGGCCACTTGGTCATTCTTTTGAATTCCTCCGCCCCTTAACGCTCACTTTGAACCCCAAAACGAGCCTATACTAGTTAATTTTTTAAATCAGGAGCCTCATGAGAATGTGGTCACCTCCCGCTAGTTACTTTTTAGCCCCATGGTGCATTCGTTCCTCTCTCCGTGCCACTCGGTCGCTGGAGTTAAGATTTAGAGTGTATTCCTATAGTTAAGAAATTTATTAGTTACATTAAAATGCAAAATAAAACTAGGAAAATAAAATTATTACTTCCAAGTACTATTAACAATACATAAATCTTCTAAGCAACTACTCCTAAAAATTGATTACAACAATATATGTTTGAGGGGAGGAGGGAATGAGTTAATGACAAAAAAAAAAGTGAGAGGGTGAGTTAGGTCATCTAATAAATTACTTACATGTAGACCAAATGATAACTCTCATGTTTAACCATAAAAACTCTATTTTTCAGTAGCATAACCCCAACACCGATGAATAATTCATATTAAGACTAAAACAACAACTTGACACTATAAGAAAATGAATAATATAACATTGAGAACATAAATTCTCTATATACCACCTCCCATTTAGCATATAGCGGTTCTCACAAACCCAAAACATCTTCAGTATGCCAAAGTAAGTAGTTGTACTACAAAACAAACCAATTTGTACTAAATTATCATCCCACGACCATAAGTTGTAACACCCCATGTTTTTATTAATTAATTAATTGGAATATTCGCGAAAAATAAATTTTTGGATTTAATTATTTTTGTTAGTAAAATATGTTGGTTTTGATTTTAGAAGAATAAAACTTCAAGCGGAATTTAAATCGGATTTAAAATGGATTTTTAATTGAGTTTTAATTATTTTTGCCTTATAGGCATTTTGTGGGGGAACTGTCACCAGACCTGTAGGGTCGATTGATCGACCCTGGGAGTCGATTGATCAACTATGCCCAGATTTTGAGTCGATGAGTTATATTTTAGAGTCTGAGTTGGGTTACGATTCCTAATTGGTATTTAACTATTCTAATTCATGGGGGGATTTCTCATAATCACTTTTTCCCAAGTTTTTCACTAGAGGGCTCTTCCAAAAGTTTTTCCTCTCCACCATATTCATCAACCTCCAACATAATCAAGTTTTTTGTCATAATTTTTCGAAGACTTAATTAGCGTTTAATCAAGTTTGTTCAACTTTGTTAATTTTTCTAGAGGAATCCAACCGTGCTACTAGTTTTTCTTCAACTTAATCTCAAGCATGAATAATATATTCCTTTCCTTTGGTATTATGCGTTTTAAGTATTACCCACACCTTTAATCTTGTTTTTATTAAAAGAAAGTAGTGACTTAATTAGGAAAAGTGAACACTAATTATAGGACTATTTTTATTAAATCTTTTAATCTGAATAATATTCATAACCCTTGGGTACGTAGGATTGAGGAGTGGATTTTTGGTTTTATTGGTGTAGGTTGCACGTAGAATAACCTTGGTTTTGAATTAAATGAATTTGGCGACGTATAACTCATGTAAATTGTGTAGAGATAATGAAATTGAAAATATGATGTATTAATGATGAAATCTCGGTGTATTTAATTTCAAATAATTAAATGGGATTAATTGGGTGTTTATGATAACGTGATAATGAAATTAAGATTTAATTGAATTTCACTATTATGCGTATTTTTATACGTTGATTAATTATGCTTGTTTGTGTGACTTGTTGATATTATTGAATTTCCATTGTGACGACATGTTGTTAGCTATTTTTTCTCTCCCAATATTTTAGGATGCCCTCTAGGTATGGGACTAGTGGGTAGGCCTTTCGATGATTTACACCTTCTAGGTATGGGACTAGTGAGGATAGATTACTATGACTTTATTATGTTGGGGTGGGATGATTTTTGATATTTTATCATCGTTATGTTAGCCTAGCCATGAGACTAAGTCCATATTTATGTTAGAAAATCATCCTATGCATAGGGTAGGATGTATTGGTGACTTGGGGACCCTTAGTTATGGGACTAAGGGATATTTTGAGGATCTCCCATCGATTAAAAGGGTGGGGTAAATTGTTAATTGTGAAATTGAGAATTAATGCCTAAGATAAAAACGGGTAGTATTGGTGACTTGGTTTTGTGTAGAAATTGTAATGTGACAATTAGGGAAATAATCCAGGGGAAATTAAGGTTGAAGTTGAGTGAATTGAAAACCTTAGATTAATAAGTGTCACTACAAGAAAAACACCTTTTCATGACGCTCGAAAAAATAATTTAAAGACATTATTACAAAAATATCATTTAAAGGTTAATGCTATTATTAATGTGACGTTTCTTATATAAAATGTCATTTTATACAGATTAGTATTATTTTTTATGACATTTTAAAAATAAAAATCATATTTAGTTATAGATATTGTGACCTTTTTAAGAGTTTTTAATCTTAATATACATATTATGACCCTTTTTTTCCTCCAAAATTTAGAAGCGGACTCCCCCCCCCCCATCTTTTTGTCTTTTAGCCGCTCCCTCCAACCTTTCCATTTTACTCGCTCACGTCTCTGCTCTCCATATTCTCCTCACGGATCTCCTCTTCGTTCTATCACAAGATGATCTCCCTCTCCCTATGCTCTCCTCTTCATTCTGGTATGTTTTCTCGTCTCCATTCTTTGGTACGTTTTCTCCCTCCAAACCCTTGTTCCTGTGACATTCGTAATTGCAAACTTAATTATCTTTTACTTTCTTAATTGGTTTCACCTATCACTTTAGAAATTGTTACCCGAAGCATTAGAATATATATTTGCAAATTTCGTTTTGCATTCCAATTCAAGGCCTCTTTATGATTCTATCTATGCTTCGTCTCAGCAAGCCCCATCGCAAAAAGCTCATCTGTCATCGATCGTCTCTAATGTCGGTATCTTCTCTGTCTCTCATACACTACACATGAATTTGAACCATAATTTTGAGTTGTTTGTTTCTACAATCTAAGAATGCCATAACTCTCACAAAACACACACATACAAAACTTATCCAGCTCTCTCTCGCTCATAGTTAGGGTTTCAGTCTATAAAGTTCGGTTTTATGTGAGATTTAGGGTTTCTAATGCAAAATTTAATTTGACCACTTTTACACTACCATGATATATTATACTTGGTCTCATAAGATAATAATTGGGAAACCAACCTTGATGATGCATTGAAGAGCACAACATGTGGTGATTTCTCAGAAAAACAATCGTATAAGTTGTTTATTATATATTTCATGTTGTTTTGTTTCTCCAATTCAGTTGAAATTATTTTTTTCTTTTGATTACTATTTATTGATGCAATATATAGATAAATTTTTATGTTTATAGAGTAATTACTGTTACGTATATGTATCATTCTGTTGTACTATTTTTTTTTTTAATTTATTATAATACCTACTAGATATGGATTTGAATCTTCTAGTGTTTTCGTATTGCAAATATTTTTTTTATAAAATAAACGAATTATGCAAATATTTTTGTATTGCAAACATTTTGTTTCTTTTGTATACAATTTGGTGTATGCTTAGACTAAATACCTAATAAGAAATTGAAACTACTTGCAATTTATTTATGTCGATTGATCATTATTTGAACTTAGTAATATGTGTAGTACTTACTCTTACTTGTTCATCACATAAATTACAGCCAGTGGAAGTTAATTTTAAAGTAAACTAGTGGTCGGATCCTCACTCTGAATTGTTCTCCTTATTGGTTGTTGACCGTTTTATAATGCCCACTTACAAATTTAAATAATGACCAGTGCCTACTTTTATGTTGCCTCTTTGAGGAATATTTGTTTGCTATATATATATTTTGTTGAGTTTGTTGTCTAGAGGTTCGATGCTTGGTTGGTTATTATGTGTCAGGGACCGACAGTTTAAACAAGTCAATGGACAATTTATGTCGTGTTGTGTGTGGAACCTGTTCATGGGGCGGGGTCGACCGTTTAAACTGATCTAAGGCCATTTTACAAGGGGAAGTGTGACACTTTGGGGGATTACCACCTAGGGAGGGAGGACCGCCATAATAAAAAGAGAGAATAATGATTAATTGGGTTAATTTACTTAAATTAAAATCGTGGGACTTGGGAATTTAAAATAATATTGGTGTAATTTTTGAAATGAAAATTTATAAGGGTAGTTAGTGATTTATATTTATCGCGTTTAATTATTTAATTTAATTAATGTACTCTATTGTGATATTTATTGCATAGAATGCTACTGTCTGGATTCAATGATCTTATATGAGGGGAGTAGTGTGTATTCATGCTCAAGGAACTAACCTCGTGCTTTGACTAACTTTTTCAGGTATTAGTGCTAGAGTAGCTGCATAGGATTTATTGGATATCGTTTCAACGTGGAACTGATGTTTATTCTTTTATCACTTTATTTTGTTAGACTTTCTTTTCAGTCGTATTAACTCAAAATTGTTCATTCTCCATATATTTATTTATTTATACATTAATATATAATACATATATAATAAATAATTATGTGTATAATTATATTAAATAAAAATTATATATGTAGATGTACACAAAATTGTGTATATATTACAATAAGATCTACATGTTTTATAATATTATCAATACATACATGATACTTATTTATTATTTTATACATGCATGTAATTATATTAAATATACATATAATACATATGTATTCAATATTATTATAAATCCATGCACGTATATCGTTTTACCGTGTATTATACTGGCAATGTTATTATACATATGTACATATGTATGCATATATATTATATGTCTTTATGTGTTACGTATTTTGTATGTATGTACATTTACGTATATCATACGTATGCATGTATTATAATATATGTATGTGTGTCTATATATATCAAGGTTCTAAAAAATGCGGGGCGTGATCGAGGCGTGGAGGTCAAGCCTTAAGCCTTAGAAGCTTAGGCGGGCCTTAGGCGTAAAAAAGCATGAAAAGGCGTTTAGGCCTTCTTAATATATTTTAATATTTTTTAACCATAACAAGGCTATTAAAATACTAAAATTGTACATAACATAAAAATATGTCTGAATATTTGCAAATTAAAATACTATTTGATTATTTTGGATGAGATAATGGTCCGATTTGTAAAAAAAATTCTTTAAAAGGCCATGTCGTTTCACTAAAGCATTGTTATTTGTAGAAAAAATTGGGCTTTAAGGGTTTTACTAAGAATAAGGCGTAAAAAGCTAGGCAGGGCATTTCTCTCAAGCCTCAAACCTAGGCGTATATAGGCGAGTTTTTTAGAACAATATATATATATATATATATATATATATATATATATATATATATATATATATATATATATATATATATATATATATATATATATATATTTATTTATTTATTTATTTATTTATTTATTTATGCACATGTTTACCTTTCGTATGTTTTAGTTTTCTACTCTTGTAAAAAACAAGTTTACAAAAGCTAAACAATGTTTTAAAACACAAAAAACTAAATTTAAATTATGCATTTTGAAAACAATTTTCTAACTGCATAACGAGATGGAACTTTAGAGTTTGGACACTATTAATTATTTCATTTCATATTTAATTCCCAACATTCTTACTTTTGGGGATTTCATTCCCAACATGACTTTTAATTAGCGATGTTAATGGGCATATCATTTCGAAATTGTGTTGTGCTCAAGACATATATGAATGAGTCATGTATTATCACTGAATGGGTGAATCTAAATATGTTTCTCTAAGTTATTGTCTTTAGAAAGTCTACCCGATATGCACCTAAATTTTTTAACCAATACATAAAAACTAAAATCATGTCAGTCATGGGACATTTTGTTACCTTTACAGTTAGCGTAGAAAAAATAACTTATGTGATGTGTATTCCCCTATTCTCCCAATGCAACCCGGTAGGGGCATAACATTTAATCCTATATCAATATATGCTCCTCTAAGGTCTCATCCAACATTGTTTTGGATGATGAGGATAATATAAAACATTTTAGAATTGCTTATCTTTGACGTTGAGGCTTAGTCACTCGATTCGTCTGAAAATAGGGGGTATCCCATGAGTTCAATAATTAGGATTTAAATAGGAGTATGCCGACCACTAGATATTAAGATTAGATACAACAGAGTGTCAATATGGTGCGATAATGAGTAGATTAGTTATACGTGAGAAAACCAAATCTACTCAACTTAGACTTTGGGGTTAAGAATGCTTCTTATAAAACTTGATGGTGGTTGATGTATCCACATTTATGATATTAATGGATTTTTGTTACCAATGTTATGATTTATTTATACATCTAAATAACACAACAAATATTTGATATATTTTCTCATTAAGGATGTAACAACCCTCGCTTTTAGGAGGCTAATTTTATATTAATTTACCGCATAAGGTAATTATATAAAATGTTGGAACTGGAATAAATATTAATTTAATGAGTTAGAAGTTAATATTTACTAGATTGATGCATATTTACTATATGTGAAAGTAAATATCATCAGGTTGCACGTTTTATAGTGTCATGTATTTTAAATGACATTATGGTTAAAATGAAATTAGAACTCAAAATAATTTATAAAATTTTTGGATGCCAGTTTAGAGGGTGTAGTTAGTCCCGGAATGTCCGAGACAGTCAAAATAAGTGCCATACTGTATTTTTGGGTTTCAGGCACTTTTACCTGGTTTTAACTTAAATGCGTATTTGGGAGTCATTTTAATGTGGTATTAACCAGTTAAGTTGGAGACTTTAGACTTAAGCCACGATTTTAAGTCTTGCCTCTTATTTCATTTCCCTATTATATGTCTTACACTTAGAGAGAAAAGTAGAGAAAGAGAGAGGAAGAGAAAAATGGAGAAATGAGAGAGAATTGGAGATTGAAGATTGGAGATTGGAGATTGCTCCTACCTCAAAGAAATCTGAGATATCAACCCTAAGGAAAGTTTTCTACTTGCTAATATGTGATTTAATATGTATAAATTGTGTGATAGTTGTGTATTTACATTTATGGTTTAAATGTGGAATTTATGGGATTTAAGCCCTAATCTTAGTTTTGATGATAAAACTTTGGGTTGTAGTTGTTATTAATCATGTAAGATGAGTTTGGGTGGATAAATATTGTTGGTTGTGTGTAAAATGGAAGAGATTTTGGGTTTGGAGAAATTAAGGTTCATAACCCTTCGTAGCCATTCTTGGCAAAATCGCAGGATCGGATCAATTCGGCCCTTGGGGTGAATCGATTCGTTAAGAGTCAATTTCCCAGGTCTAGGTACCCAAATTGATTTGGGTTAAGGCCGAATCGATTTGGCAGTTGCAAAATCCCAGGTCTTGATGTCCGAACCGATTCACTGTTTGGGCGAATCGATTCGGCCCGAGGGCGAATCGATTCGGAATCAGGCTGTTTTTGAGTTTATTTTTCTAACTCAATTTTTATGCTTTTCTTTAGGCTTAGGTTCTAGTAACCTTCTTGTATGAAGTAAACTTAGAGTCCTAGAGTTCTAAATGAGTTAGGGAAACTACCCTAGAATAAAAGTGCGTATATGGGGTTTTTCCGGGGATATGCCAATTGATGTTAGGGCGTTATTTCTTCTAGTTGATTATTATTAAACTAGGAGATGTAAAGTTATGCTTGGGAGACTTTAGAAGCTCAATTGAGCTATGTTAATCTTGATGGTTCATAATAACACCGTAAACGAATGTTGGAAGAATAAATTAAAACATTCCTTTGAGGTATGATAGTATTGGGGTTTTAAAGTAATACCCAAAATGTTTGGAGATAATTAAGAGTTTATTTACTCCTTTGAGGTTGTAGTAACGATATAATTTATCGTATGGCTCCAGATAATCAGGTAAATTATTTACAATAATGTAAATTAGTATGGTTTCAAATAAAATGAAACATACATATATAAATGGAAATGGAAATGATGATGGTAAATGATAATTTAATTAATCATGAAAATGGTAAATAAAATGGTTTAAACACACCTCTCTAAATGACATCATAAGGGAAGTTCGCGCATGAGGTGAAGCCCCCTGACTAATGAATGCAGGGTGGATATAGTCCTAAGCCATGTGAGCGTTTGTTGTTATATATTTTTCTTCGATGTGTAGGAGATTCTGGGTGTGGTCTTGACTATCCCGCAGGCACATGGTTGCTTCCCGAAATCTTGCGTTATAGGTGCCCAGGTTGTCTTAATGGTAGGCCCTGGAAGATGATGGTCATTAGGGGCGCGCACAGTGGGAAAACTCGGACGGGCGGTCTTAGAATCGTTATGTGTATATAAATATAACTATTCATAATGAAGTGGGACTTGATGGATTATAAAATGCCATAAAGAGCATAAGATTGTAATTATATATATGTTTCCTATTAAGGAAAAGATGTATGAAATAATTGGTGCACATGATGAAGTTTTAGATTAATGTTATTCATTGTATTTTCCTGCTTAGCTTATGTTTTAAATTGTGTAGGTAGATTCTTATTTCTCTTTCATTATGATCTATCATTCATAACTGTCATACTTTTTATTCATCTTGTAATCATATAGAATCGGGACCTGAACCGTTCATATTTCTTGTTGTGGTTGCATCTTGTATCCACTCAGGTACTCTGCTATAAGGATGCCTGATTTGAATTCCTATCCCGGTGTCTTTGGTGAGCCATGATGCTTTGCGGGTATTATGGGGCATTTGGCAATAGACGTTGTCATCCTTACACTCTAGTCAGGATCAGGTCTTTTTACTCGGGCGAGAGGCCCAAGCTTTTGTAATTGATTAATGTAATGTATTATGTAATTAATGAATTTGTTTAATTTTATTGTATGAGTCTGTGGCCGACAGCATATTCGGTCCCTTATTGTACATTTATGCGTATGTAATATAATTTCATCTGGATTTCCACTTTCGCTTATTGGGTTGTTAAGTTGTTTTCTTTTATTAACTTTAAAAATCAAAATTTTTGGCAACCCGTTTTTTTTTAAATAAGGAATGGTTATCCCGTATACTTCTTCTTTTGTTGTGATGCTGAAAATGATTTCATCCATGATTCCGTTATTTCGGAGTATCGGGCTGGCCACCCCTTATTTCGGATGGCGGGTTGTCAAAAAGAATAGGAAAAGTTAGTCTTTCATACCAAGCGCTGAATCTTACTTCGAATCGTGTAAGGCTTTCAAAGTTGTTTGAAGGTTATTGTTTTATGTAGAAATTACTCTCCTATGTGGACCAATGAAAAGTGGACACCTATACTCCTATATGTCCACTAAACTATCGTGGTCGGATTCAGAGACACCTGGTCGACTGGTATGCCAACCAACTCCAAGAACGTGAATCATCAAGAATAGCAAAGGATACTCAGACAGAATAATGACTAACACTGAATATCAGGAGTCTCATTCATTATATACAGATATAACTACCTGGATATACAAAGGCATTCCATCACTTGGGTTCCTAACTAGTATAAATTCATATTCTCCCTTAGCTCAGGGGGACAGTTCAATCAAGCACTAGTACACTCAATACTGAGCTAATGTAATCTTCAATAAATAATACCAATAATGGACGTAGGCTTTTAAATAAGTGAACCACTTTAAAACCATGTTGTTGTGTGTGTTCGTCTGGCTTGATTATCTTTATTTACCTGTGATTATAAGTTTGAACTTAACCTATTTTTAGACATCAATAGATTGGCTCCCTCTATGAGAACGAATGCTTGTCATCGTTCTCTACCTCTTTTATTCCTTTTGTTCATTATGGAATTTCGCTAAAAACGACCACTGCTCCTGAGAGCATCCTTGCGGCTGCAGGTGATGATCCAGATCCATCTGTTCCCCCTAGTGTGACAGATCTTCAAGAAATTTTGCTCAACTTGGCTAAGGGAAAGGAAGCCATGCAGGAGTCAGTTAGGCAACTGGCTTGTACGTTACAAGACAAATCCACTAATGAACCTTCTAGGAGGAATATGCCACCTCCGCCAGCGAGGAATCAGAGAAGTAATTGCTTCAGGTTTTCTCATGACAAATCATACCGTCCTGAACCAACATCATCATTATGATCAACAGATTATTACGATGGTCAATCTTACTCCACCAAGCGACTGAGTGTGTTAGAGCGACTGAGTAGAGAATCTGTCTTCGATCATTTGAGGCAGTGAGAAACTAGAGGCTATCACAGGGAGAAAGTCACGAGCACAATGTCACATTCCGATTTTGCCGAGGGTAAGGGTTAACCTGATAATTACTAAATCATCAATAAATCTGATTACTAAATAACTGAGGTACTTATTAATTCTCAAATATGTTACAACTGAAATTTAAGGGAAATACAAAAGTATTTTTCTTTCTAATTAGGCTCCTTTTCTTCTAATATGACCTTTCTTTGTCTCTATGCATCAGCTAATCTCTAAACTATTCATCATAGCCGATTGGTACCTATGTAAAATAACTGGAAAAGAAGTAATAAGTAAAACTTTGCCCAGTAGATAATTCTAGTTCTGTAACAATGTAAATATGGATATCTGTTTAAATAGCATATATGGGTTTGAAATGCTCGAAATATAAAACAGTGTGTGGCAATTCGTAGCAACATGAAATATCAACAAGACTAAATAGGGGTATACTGAAGTTTTTGATATATGAAAGAAATTTATGGTGATTATAACCGGATATGGTGTTTATCGAGTTATAAATAAGGTTCAGACTATAATATGATAACCCATAAATTATCGTCTATAGGGGCTGTAAATGCGTACACATACCATCATAATATCGCTCAAGGCATAAAATATACTTAAACAGGCAATCCCAAATAATTGGGGAATAACCAATAGCTTGCCACATTTACCTAAAATGACACTCATACGTAGAGCAAATATAACAACAAGGAACTCAACATCTGAGTCCTTCAGGCCAATTAGATTTACCGAGAGTTTACCGAGTCTAATCCCTGGATTATAAGGTATGCTATTGAAGGTTTCATTGATAATAATTATAAAATGGCAGGCTATGCTACAAATCAGATAATTAAAACCGAATTTTAGTAACATGCAGGGTATACCGTAATAAGGTAACAAGAGTTTAAATAATTATTCCACAGGATACAAGGGTGTACTGCAATATAGATAATTTACTAAAATCATATAGGTTGTCAAGGCAGTTGAACTATAAAAAAGTTCATAAACGAGAATACGAGTTCAAGGCTATCACATAATGATATAACAAGCAGTAAGGTATGTAGTGAAATAGAATCACCTACCAGTGTTTACAAGATTTTCACTATTATTCATGGGTCTTTCATTGTTGTGTTTCAGTTCTCGTTATTATTTGGATCGAGGGTTTAAATGAGAGTGAGTATATCGATGTTTGGGGAGGATGGTTTGGATTTAGGATATCGTACATCGTACGGATAATACGAATAAAACTTATTTATTAAATGGAATTAAGGGATTCAATTTGTCTAAATAAATTGAATAAATAACAATTTAATATTTTATTATAATGCTAATTAGGTCAAATATTTGGTTTAATTTGTATGAACGTAAAGACATGTTTCTGGGTATTGTTTCGATATATGATATTAAAAAAATATTAATTTCCAAAGTTGATTCGAGATTAATTGTTTAATTAAATAAATTAAAATATTAGTTATAATTCGATATCGTGTTGGTGTTTACTATTCTTCATCTGCCATATTAATATTATTCGAGTGTCAATATCGATACGATGAGTATAAAATTAATGTTCGTGATAAAATAAAATTAAACTAAGGTTGAAAATTCCCTTCCTTATTTGGACAATAAACTAGTGGTCATGTAACTTCCAATGTTAGTCAACACAACACAACAAAATGTCCAACACCTGCATAAACATGTTTTTAATAAAAATGGCTTGTAATAGCGTCTCAGATTACGAAGACATAATTTTGAGTCATTTGGTGTTGTAACTCATTTTAAACGTACTTTTAAAAGAAAAGTTACAATTTTATTAGAAAAATGACAATAGGTCCAATTATATTCAGAAAAATGTATGATTACTCGTATGCATCAATATTTTGTATTTACGACCATTTTTATACGTAGTCGAGTATAAATAATAAATAGGTATAGTAAAGATAAAAATTACAGTAGCTAATACCAAATTGAGATTACAGTACCCAAACATCCAAACTGAAACGGGATGGAATTCAAACAAAGAATAACAATATACCAATAGTCTCAGATGGAGAAATCCATATATGTATGTATATATAGTTATATGCGTTTATATATATAAAAAAAAAGAACAAAAATAATAAAAAACCCCAATTGAGTTTTAGTTGTCGGACACCACCATGGAAATGGGGGGGGGGTCGGAGCATCTCTAAATTGGGTATACACCATTATATATGGACATTCAGTTATATATGAAATTCAACAGAAAAAATCCAACAATCCAATCCCAAAATGGTTTCCATGGCTGCCACCCATTACCATGTAAATGGGTAGTGGTCGGAGCTCAGAATCGCGCACACACATGAACGATTATACATATAGATCCATACATACATCTATACATACATGGAAACAAAGAGAAAAAAACTAAAAGAAAAACAGGTCGATACATATATACATACATGGCAACAAAGAGAAAAAAAATTAGAAGAAAAATAGGTCGATAGTGGAACAGGGGTTTGGGGAAGAGGGAGATCGACAAGGAAAAGGTTTTGTAGGGAGAGAGAGAGAGAGAAATCGTGTGCTTTAAAAATCAAAGGGGTTGTGTAAGGACATATTTTATAAGTCATGTTTTACATTAGTGTATGTCATATACCACTACAAACCGTCGAAGAAAAAGTTCAAGTTTGAAGATACATGAAGGCGGATCCATATATCAAAGTTCTTCAATCCTCTGTGAGATTAATTTTGGTAAGGTTGTGTTTTGGTTACTTTACGGTTCATTTAAAAGTGTTGGTATATTTTTCTAAAATATTTTCTAAGTGTTGAGGCATTGTTTTTCATCAAAATATTTTTCTAAGTGTTGAGGCGGATTTTTGAAATAAAAAATAAAAAAATATTTTTTTCCCTCCGTCGTTCGAGCGGCATATGCCTGTCGTTCAAACGACATTGGCATCTCACGCGATGTGTTCAAACGACATATGTCCTCATTCAAGCGATAATGGGACTTCGTTTGAACGATCTGCCGACTCAAGTTTTTTATATAAAAGCGTGTTCAACGAGTCCTTTTTCATTAAGAAGACCAGTGATTTTCATTCAGCACAAACTGCAAAATAGCATAACACTTTGTCTTTTTCAATTTAGGGTTCGATCCTTTTGTTTTTCAATTCCCAAAAATCTCAAATGGTTTAGTGAATTATTTTGGAACCTAATATACATCTTTACTGGAGTTTCTCTTGTAGGGAGGATAACCTGCAGCAAATCTAGGTGCCACTTGATGGAGGTACTGGGCTAACGTTGATTGCATGTCATAGGGAGTACTTGTGGATGTTCCTGGATGATTGGACTGCGTGTCCTTGTGGATCTTCTGATGTTGATTCATTGCTGATTCAGAACTGCATGTTTTATGGGTGTCTGTGGACATTCATTACAGATTTCGCTTGTAATAATTGTAAGTAGTATTAAGTGAAGTGAAAGGTTTTTCCTTTGTTTTTTTTTCTGAAATCTGTGAGTCGGAAATTCATATTTATTTGTGTTGGCATGATCCACTGCACCTTGATGTTTGTTTGGGATTAATTAAAATTAGGTTGAATTAATTTGGTTTAAAATTGACAAATGATTAAACAAGGGTTTAATTGAAATTTGTGAATTTATTCGAATCGATATCATGCCGCTTTCACAAATTGGTATCAGAGGGGGTTTCTCTAATTTACCGAGTGATCCTGTTTTTCATAAAATTTAGTAGTATTGATTTTTTTTAAATCTGATTTTGAAAAATTTCTATGTTTTCGAATGAAAACTTATATAATCGATTGCAAATTTTTGACAGGTCTAATTATTCTTACTAGAAAACCGATATGAAATCTCATTTAAAAGAAATCGATAAGAGTGTTTGGGTTATTTGTGAAAGAGTATGGACTCCTCCCACTGTCACCGCAAATAATGTTACTAATTTAAAACCCGTGATAGACTGGATTAAGGATGAGTTTAGGTGGAGCACTTTTAATTCACGTCGACAGAAAGAAATTTTGGGTGCCCAAAATGGGAAAGACCTTTTCAAATTTACTATGCATTCAAAGGTATATCATGCCATTTGAGAGATATAAATAGTCATATATAAATGAGGAAAACAAATTCCAGTTCTTAAAGGCATATTATCCAACCTTCTGGGAAGCAAGGCAATGAAAACATAAACATCAAAATGATATATATTTGAAATTATGTGTTGACAAAATGTCTAAATAAAAATAACCTAAAACTAGTCCACAAATTTTGATACACAACCCTCATGCTTTGAATTTGAACCAACCTCTCTTCAAATAATGTTGCATTGTTAGTAAATACATGCATGCCTTTTACCAACTAGTTTATCGTTAAATAAAAATCATCATCCTCGATGGCAGTCATTTTCAGCTCAATATTGACTTGATCTAATCTCTTCTCTAATTTTATTTTTTGATAAAAAGAACAACCATTTTTGCTGGAAAAACTTTCAATTCATATAGTTTTTTATCCTCCTCGTCCTTTTAGTGAGAAACATTGGGAAGGGTTTGAAGATAAATCACCTTCTTTTGCATCCCCTTGTTCCTTAATTTAAAATAAGAATAGGAGAGCTAAGATGCTAGTTGTTAACTCTTGTAGAACTTTTTCCCCAGATCATCAAGCTGGGAGATGCAAGATTAGGTTGTCTTCAACCCACTACAAAAAGTGAAGTCAGTTAAAGCCTCAAATGTCACTCTAGTAAATCTTTGAAGCAATTAAAATTTTTATGACTAAATTAAAATTAAGCTACATGACTGATTCGTATCAAATATTGCATATTTACGCCCTATATCTTTATGCATTCCTGCACTTTTACGGTCCTAAATGCCTATGTTTAAGATCATTAACCAGAAAACCTTGTATTTGGATATATACATGCTTTACAAGGGTTAATTGTGATTTTGTAGGTATTGGAACACTAAAAGTGAGGATCCATTGCATTTCGGAGAAGTTTCGTCATCAGATTCTACTTCAAGAGAATTTTAGTCAATTCAAATTTCTTCTCCAACTCATGGAAATTATACAGATGCCTAGTTTGTTGAGTTAGCATCGTGTGGCCGCAAACAGTGCGTCGTTTGGAGTTCAGATGAAGAAGATATGGTCGTTTCTGTTTACAGCCATTTGCCCTCTCTTCATGTACCAAAAGTTGCCAAAAACAGAGTGCCGGTCGACTGGCCTTGGGATCCCGGTCGACTGCATTTTGAGAATTTTCTTCGGATCAAAGAAAGAAGTTTTAGACCTGGTCGATTGATCGATCCTCGATCGATCGATTGATGGCCTTGGACGATCGATCGATCCTCCCAGATATTTGCCTCTTCGATTCCTTTTCTTTTCCCTTTTTAATTCCACTTACTATATAGACCAATTTTTTGTAATAATCAGATAGTTCGATATATTATATTTTAGATAGTTTTAGGTTAGGGTTTGAGGGCTTTGAGAGCTGTTTCTTCTTCCTCATTTGGTTGACACCCATTTGGGTTTATAAGTTACACTTTTCTTTACCATCTCCATCAATATAGTTTGTATTTCCTTAATTTCTTTCTTTCTAATTTAGTTTACATGCTTTCATTTAGTTTCTTTGTAGTGTAGATTTATCGCATTTATTTACCGCTTTCCTTTACCGCATTTTTAATATGCTTTCTAGCTAGATTAGTCTAGGTTGTGTCGGATTGAACTCATTTCGGGTTGACATGTTGCTTTTCTTTAGTGATCAAGTTTACGAGTCTATTTCGGATGCGTTGTCCTAGTTATTATGCCTAGGGGATTTGACGGGGCATATCATGTATGTTACGTGCTTACGACCTTGCGTGCGTAATTTTTGGGGCATTTGTTGACGCCAAAATCGTATTAGGATTTTATGCGAATTTAGGGGTGTGACAACTCTTGATTTAAATAACTGTCAAAACGATACGCATTCGTAATAACTCGTCGACCCATGTAACCATTTTATACTAATTAACTTGGGTGAGAGATATTCGACGCAACCTATAGTTTTTACCGCTTTGTTAATCTAGTTTCAATACACTCGCCTAGATTAATCCTTTCCTATTCTATATCTTTTTCTTTTTGTTGTAATTTATCTTTTGTGCTTTTATTTAGGAGTACAAAACCATATAAATTCTAGCAACTCGTCTTTGTGGATTTTTTATACTCGGACTTGGCCGCTATACTCACCCATTGAGTGTAGTCATAAGTTTAGGTTTTTGTATAGAGCCGGTGATCCGAATATAACACGACGGATGCGTAGGTGACCCTCGCGCCTAGCAAAACCCAGGCTATCAAATGGCGCGATTGTCGGGGATGAGTTTGAGCACCCAGAAACGCTTGAATTCATCGCGCGTACATCTACTTTATGGAATTCGCCATTTCGAACCATTTGGGGGTGGGGGTGGGTAAGCATGTCTTATTCCAATTCTTTCGATAATTATTATTATAATTCTCAAAATGCCCGTAATCCTATGACTTTCGGTCAATACTTAGAGTCCCAAAAAATTACAAATTCAAAAACGACTTTGGGCGAGTATAACGAAAGTCAAAATTTAGGTTATTGGAATTTTGAGGAGGAGGATAACGATTTCGGGCCTCTACCTCCTTATAATTGGGATTTTGAAAAGAATTGCAATAGTTTTCAAAATTCTTATAATAATGAGTTTAAGTTTAAGTCCGATGATAATTTTCAAAGTTCCCATTTTCAAGAATCCGCGCCTCGGCCTATGACTTTTGGCGAGGGCATGCGTATGCTTGAGAATGAGAAAATTGAAAATCGATTTCGGGAAGAAAATCGTTGTCGGCAGCATTTATTATTTGAATCCGACGACGATTTTTCTTTTGAGACTTTTGAAGTCGAAGTATGTTTTGAACCAAATGAGGTATTTGTGCCTAGTTTGGAACAAATCATTGTCGACTCTGCCCATTGTGTAATAGATATTGAAAGTGAGGATGAAAATGACGTAATATCTATTTGCAATGAAATGATTTCTTCCTTGGCCCCCAAAGAAGAACATTTCGTTGAAAATGATCTTTTTTTCTTTCAAAACTCAATCTTCGAGCGATCATGACGCATCTCATAAGTTTGAATTTCTTTCCTCCCTATTTTCATTTTCTGTTATCACACAGTTACAAGTACCCGATGATTCGGTTTCAAACTTTAATGTTTTAAACCTTTTCACCAATGAGGAGTACTTGCTCGAGTCGCCTTCCACGATCGCATCTTTGACTTTGTGTGCACCACCTCCCATTCCAATTTCAAAATCCTTGGGAAGATATTCTGCTTTTCTCGGCCCCACATGTTTTTGTCACCCGTTCAATCCAAATCCCCCATCATCCCTCCAAAACTTTTAATTGACGATGGTTCCTTTATTATGCCTTACACATGCCTTCCGTTGTTTGAACGTAATTAATATTTTTCAGAAGGTATGCTTGTATGTGAGGGTACACCGGTTATCCTTCAAAGTCAAATAGTTTTTATGGTGGACCCTCAACTATTTAGACTTCTAGTGTACCGTTAGTGTGAAGCCTAAATAGTAGGTTGTATATAGTTAGCTTTTTATTCTTCCTTTCTTTTTATCTTTATTTTTTTATTTTAGTCTATTGTAATTAGTTAACTTTTTGGTTATTCTTTTTTCTGTGATTGTTACTAACTTGTTTTGTAGAATCATCGGACTCGCACTTTTCGGAGATCGCTCCATTTTGGGTAATATCTCTCTTTTCCTTCTTTAACTTGGTTCTTAATTCACATTGAGGACAATGTCAGGTTTTAAGTTAAGGGGTGTGGGATATTCTATCCATTCATTGGTAGTGTCCATGTTTTTGCTCACATGTTAGTTATTTAGTATGCTTTTCTTAGGAAAATTAAAAAATTCAAAAATATTTTCTTTCTTTTTTCTCCTTTATTGGGCATTTTGCCTTTGTTTTCGATGATAAATTTCAATAATTTCCCGATCCATTTGACAACCCAATGATGCATGTTCTCGATTTTAGAAGTTATTAGACTTTAGTTCTCGAATCATTGATTGTATGAATAACTTCATGAATTAAACTTTAATCCCGTGAGCACATGCGCTTTTCTTGTTATATTGATTTGGTTTAAGATTTTTATAACTCCGTAATCTTTTGTTGAATTGTATATACTTACACCGAGTAAGTTTTGTACCTTTCGTCATTTGTGAGTGTATACACTATTCTTTTCTCTTTGAAAACGTTACAGTCGTTGGTAATCTCTCTATTCTTTCATTTCATTATTCATTAATTAAGTTCATATATGAAATGTGTTACTTGAGCATGATTTTCAAAGTTTGTTTTGACTCGATAATTGCATAAACTTTATTAAATTATCATAGGAAATCTTTGTTATATCACCCATATTAGCCTTGATCTCACCTTATATGTTTCCCCTCCTCAACCCCTTTGAGCCTAAATATAGCCTTTCGTTCCATACCCCAAAATTCCATAACCAACTCTACATTACAGTTTTAGCCCATACATATTACCTTCCCTACTTTTTTTTGGAATGTTACTTGGGATTGAATGTTGTTGTCATGTTGCGGTTGCAATTTAGGCATGTGATAGTGTGAAAAGTAAAGCAAAAAGCAAAAGAAAACAAAAGAGAAAAATGAGAAAAAGAAGAAAAGAAAAGAAAAGAAAGAGAAAGTTGTAAATGTTGTATATAGTTCAATAAGCTTTGATCGCTCTCCAATTCATATATTTAATGCTTGGAACTTGTTTTCTAATTTTTAATTTTGCCCACATTTTCCATTATTTCGAGTTTTCATCCCCGAACACTTTGAATTCGCATATACATATCCTTCGTTTTGTACCCTTAACCTCAAACCTACATTACAACCCTATACAAGTCCTATGTCATCTTAAGTAGATGTAATTCAAAGGTTTAAATAGTTTTGATAATCTGTGAAAATGCATTTTACCTCTTTAATGAGCGGTATCTTTCATTGAGATTACAAGTTTTTATTTCCTATATAGCGTTCTTCATTTGTGACATGTGTGCGACCTAGTTTCCCTTTATATTTACTCTTTATGCCCGCATGTTCCGTGTGTTACCTCCCCATTTCAAGTGGATTCATTTGATGAGTGTAATACCCGTGAGGATTGAATATATTCTTGCTTTAACGTTTATCCGATTTATTTAAGTTTTTGCTAAATCACACTTTGCATGTGTTCTCTCCCCTCCCATATTTTAAGGTTTCAATTCTATGAGGTGCATTCTATAATGTCAATGATTCTGACTTTCGTTTGAATTCGTTATGTCTGCTAATAATGCATATAAAATCTTTTTCTCTTTTTTTGCGCTTGTCGCATGTTGGTTTGGGCATATTTTGAGGAAACCATATGATGTTTGTGGGTTTCATCCCTGAAAACCCTCATGAGACAACACTCGTCCACTAGGGTAACCTAGGGGTTTAACGGCTTATTGCATATGTTAAATGCAATCGTACTCCCTATAAAAGTGGAATTTATATTTCAATGCATATATACGTCTTGTATTGCCTTCTGTGGACTGGTTTTATTTGTTTCATTACTAGGGACGAGCAATGTCTATGTTAAGGGGTGTGATTCGTATCGAATATTGCATATTCCAGCCTTATATCTTTATGAATTCTAGCACTTTTATGGTCCTAAATTCCTATATTTATGCTCAGTAACCAGACAACCTTGGATTTGAATATATACATGCTTTGTAGGGAATATTTGTGCTTTTGTAGGTATTGGAACGCTAAAAGTGAGGATCCATTGCATTTTGGAGAAGTTCTATCATCGGATGCTACTTCAAGGACATTTTAGTCATTTCACATTTCTTCTCTAGCTCATGGAAATTTCACGGATGCATAGTTCGTTGAGTTAGTATCGTGTGGCCATAAACGGTGTGTCGTTTGGAGTTCGGATGAAGAAGATACGGTCGTTTTCGTTTGCAACCATTTCCCCCTCTTCATGGACCAAAAGCTGCCAAAAATAGAGTGTCGGTCGACCGGCCTTGGGACCCCGGTCGACCATGGTTTGATAATTTGCTTTGGATCAAAGACAGAAGGTTTGGACCTGCTCGATCGATCGATCGATCCTCCCAGATATTTGCCTCTTCGGTTCCTTTTCTTTTCTTTTCCCCTTTCTTTTCTATTTTTAATTCCACTTACTATATAAACCAATTTTGTTGTAATAATCAGATAGTTATATATTAGATTTTAGATAGTTTTAGGTTAGGGTTTGAGGGTTTTGAGAGATCTTTTTTCTTCCTCATGTGATTGACAACCATTTGGGTTTGTAAGTTACACTTTTCTTTACCCTCTCCATCAATATAGTTTGTATTTACTTAATTTCTTGCTTTCTAATTTAGTTTACATGCTTTATTTACATGCTTTCATTTAGTTGCTTTGTAGTGTAGATTTATTGCGTTTATTTACCGCTTTCCTTTACCTCGTTTTTAATATGCTTTCTAGCTAAATTAGTCTAGGTTGTGTCAGATTGAACTCATTTCGGGTTGACATGTTGCTTTTCTTTGGTAATGGAGTTTACGAGTCTATTTCGGGTGTGTTGTCCAAGTTATTATGCCTAGGGGATTTTACGGGGCATATCATGTATGTTCCATGCTTACGACCTTGCGTGCGTAATTTCCAGGGTATTTATTGACGCTAAATCGTATTAGCTTTTATGCGAATTTAGGGGTGTCATAACTCTTGATTTAAATAACTGTCAAAACGAGACACATTCATAATAACTCGTCGACCCATGTAACCATTTTATACTAATAACTCGGGTGAGAGATATTCGACGCAACCTATAGTTTTACAGCTTTGTTAATCCAGTTTCAATACACTCGCCTAGATTAATCCTTTCCCTTTCTTCATATTTTCCTTTTTGTTGTAATTTATCTTTTACGCTTTTATTTAGGAGTTCTAAACCATATAAATTCTATCAACTCATCTCTGTGGATTTTTGATACCCGGGTTTGGCCGCTATACTCACCCGTTGAGTGTAGTCATAAGTTTAGGTTTTTGTATAGAGCTGGTGAGCCGAATATAACACGACCGACGCATAGGTGACTCTCGCGCCGCGGCAAAACCCAGGCTATCATATGAGATCCTTATAAGTCCTAACAATATACCTTATTTATCTAATATAATGTGTCTTAACGGATCTTATTCGTTATTAATGGGTGAAGGGTAAAAAATAACTCGACCCATTAATTATTGTGTCTTATCGAATTAATACTGATATTATCCAAAATTATTAAAGGTCCACCTATTAACTTATAACTTCATGTCGGGTCGGGTCGTCTTATTGTACCGTGTCTCATTTTAATATCTCTATAACTATGTATAAATGACGATGAGGACTAACAAAATAATGCAAGCATATCAAATAATCGAGAGACAGTACCATATGCGGAGGTACCATGGGTCCACAATCAACACTAATTAGGATACGACAGGATTGCGATGTGTCCCACATATTTTACACTATACAAAAAATAATTTTTTATATGAAAATGTGTTGTGTCTTTATTGATGTTGAGCACAGACACGTAGTGTCATCCTCCAATGGTACTATATCTCTAAATGGCCATTTAGATAAGTGTAAGCAGATATTAGTAGGCACATTTGTTTTGAATGTTTAATTTGAATTAAGGGTATTATTAAAAACTGGATTAAAAAGATTATGTAATAAAGTAAACTAAAAAAAATAGGTGGCGGTAGTGTAGGAAATAATCACTCTTGCTTGAAAATTGATCTGCTGCATAGATTGTTTTCAATTTTTAGTTCATTGTTCATAGTTCCAAAAAATATCTTTGACACCTAACTACATTGTTTTTCGCAAAAACACCATAAAATCTTTAAAAGTATCTAACTTCAAATATACTAGTCCAAAATTTATGAAATTTATGTATTTGGAATCTACTCGTTAACAATACAAATATTTGATATTCTTTTACGAAAAAATTAAAATCGATAAATTTTCTGTTTTTGTAAAACCTTCATTTTTTTCGACGAAAACACCATTTTTTTCGGGGAAAAACCTTATTTTTCATCCCCAGTGTAAGGACGTATTTTATAAGTCCTGATTATATTAGAGTATGTAGTATACAGTTACAACCGTCGAAGAATTATTCAAGATCATTCAAGCATTAAGACGGATCTGAATATCAAAGTTCTTCATCAAAGAAGTCTCCGTGAGATTAATTTTAGTAAGGTTGTGTTTAAGTACCTTAGCATTTCACTTAGAGTATTGGGATTATTTTTCATAAAATCTTTTCTTAGTGTTGCAGCGGAGTTTTTAATGTTTTTTGTCAAAAATATAATTTTTAAAGTTTTTGAGGCGGTGCATCTATTGAGAAAAAGAAAAAGAAAAATATTTAATATTATTGTTGTTCAAATGAAAGCCTATGTAGTTCTAGACATGGCTTGTCGCGCGAAGTATCAAATGACATTGGATTTCGTTCAAACGCCATCTAATCTCGCTTGAACGAGTCATTGCCTTAAGTCTTTTATAAATAGGACTCTTTAACTCCTTTTTTCATAAGAAACACATTACAAAAACTATCTACATTTTCTGCAAACAACAGTATGAATTTGTCTTCTCACTTTAGAGGTTTAATCCTTTGTTTTTACAATTCACAAAACATCCCAGTCCTTTAGTGAATTGTTTTAGAACCCAAAATACGATCTAGATGGCATGGCTCTTGTATAGAGGGTAAATCAACATCATATGACTGTGTGTCATTAAGGATTTTATTGCGTGAAGATTCTTTGCTGATTTGGACTGAGCTTCATAGGGAGTGTTACAGTGTTCCTGGGCTGAGGATAGGACTGCGGTTCTTGTGGATTACTGTGCGTAATTCATTTATAATGACACCGATCGACGCCTGCCCGTATTTGTGTATCAAAATCTATTTCATTATAATACGTGTAAGTTACTTACAAATTATAGTAAAATAAAAGGTTTTTGCCCTTCGGGGATTTTTCCTAAAATTGGTTTCCTTTGCATGTTTATTGATTTATGATTTTAAATCACCTTGATGCATGTGTTAGGGTTCATCTAAAATTTGGGTTTAATTAAGACTGGTTGGTTTGTCACATAGTGAAAATTGGATTTATTTGAGAAGTCGCATTATTCCTCTATAGAACTCTCTCAAATTGGTATGAGAACGGGTTATGCTAATTTATTGTGTGATCCAGATTTTTCACGTATTTTTCCTGATACAATTTGAGTTTTTTACGCATCCAAGTGAGTGCTTCCCACCCGTGTGACTAGTGATGAGAGTGAGGGTGAAAAGAGCGAGGAGGAAGAGGAATAATTGAGTGAGTTGCAAGTTGCCTACAATAATTTGTATGTGGAATCTTTAAAGATAAAGAAGTCAAACATGAAATCAGAAGCTCAGTTGAAAGAACATGTCTCAGATAAGAACAACACCGATGCATTAATTGAGGATTTTAAGACACGCGAGAAAATACTTAGAGAGAAGCTAGAATATGTTGAGGGTGAGAGAGATAGTCTAAGATGGTTGATGGAGACTATGAAAAAGGAGATTTTAGAGTTTGAGGATCCTAGACAATTTCTTGAGTCTAGGATAGGTGAGCTTCAGAAGAACTTAACTGAATCAAGTAAGGTGAAATTTGATTTGGAGTCTAGGTCTGAAAATCTAGATAAAATTGTAGGCATTCTCCAAATTAAGGAGGATAGGGGTGGTATAGGCTTCGATGATAGTGGTGCATCCATTCCTAAAGTCAACCCCACACGTGTGAGAGACCCTCCTAGGATTGTGAAGAGATAAGCACCTAGAGTTGTTAAGAGGGAGCCACCAAGTAACATCGTCAGAAAGGCAGCTAGGAATTTTAGGAGAGAACCACCTAGAAGCTTTAGGAGACGACCCCATTTAGGTAACACTCATCGCCCGATTTTCACTTGCACACATTGCGGTAGGCAATGTAATCTTAGGCGTTTCTGTTACAAACTTTTAAATGGACCTAGGAAGTTTAATAGAAAAGTAAATTCGATTCATCAAACCCCCACTTTATTGTAGTTTACATTGTTTTATTAAGTATACTGTTATTTTAGCACTATTTTTCTTCTGTTAGCACCCTCCAGCTATTTTTTTCTGATAAAATTTTCACTGGGTAACACAGTTTAATGTTTTGGGCAGAGTGTGAAAGTTTGGTTTCCCCGTTCGAGTGATATCGCATGTCGCGCGAAGCTGTTGTTCTTACCACAAGCATTTTCGTTCGAGCGACATTGAGTTTCGTTTGAACGACCTGGTTAGTTTTCAGCATTTATCTGTTTCAGTACCCTGGGTTCATATGCTTATATTTTTAGTAATATTGTGTTGCCTCTGTCAGTTTATATGCAGTTACTTTTGGTATTTATGCTTAATTGCTAATACTGCATTGCTTGTTTAATCACACATGCTTGGATTGATTATTCTTCGTGTGATCTATTGTTTGCTAGCATAGGATGAAGCTCATGCTGATATTATGCCTATTGCTGGTTGTACTACATTTGTGATATATTTTTCGAAAAAACAAAAAGATTTTCATTTTTGAAAAATACAAAAATATTTTCTTTTTTTTTTGAAAAATTAAAAAAGACAAAAAAAAATTCATATTATGTTTATACCCTATATGAATGCACATTTAGGATGATCAAGTCACAACTTCATTCCATATCCATGTGACTGTTTGATAGTGTTTTGATATGCGTCATCATCTCATTTTATGCTTTAGAATGTGGGGAGTCATTAAGATGTAATTTGTGATTACTACCTACATGTTTGACTCATATTTACCTTTAATGCACACTTACACAAATTTGTTTGACTATCATACTTGTTAATCACATATTCGCCGGAGTGTTGTCATCTCAATCGTGTCTTTAAAACGAACTAAATGCGATAAAACTTGACAATGGAAGTAGTGCATATAATAACCGTTTACCGTGAGGATTTAAATGCAATAAAATATGATGAGTGATTTACGGAAAGGGCTGCGAGAGTGTAAAATTAACTCGTCATGAAAGCCATTGTTTGAAAAGAGCCTAAAAAATTTAAAGGAAATAAAAAGATAAATATGCCAAAAAGGGGGACACCTCAAAAGAAATTATAATAATTATAATTTTTATGAGGGAGTTTGGATGGAAAGAAATGAAAAATGAGTTTGCATGTCGTGACAGCGTCTTGAAAAAGCATTCATAGTTTTAGTCATTATTGGTGTGGTAAAACTACAAGAATTTGCACCATTAGCAACAATATTTAGCAACATAAGCTATTTTTGTTGCCAAAGATACCCTTTTGGCAACAAAATCTTATTTATGTTGCCAAAAGATCATTTTACATTGTACTTTTCGCAACATAAAATAAAACTTGTTGCCAAAATTTTAAACGGGATACTATTGAAGTGTAGGAGGGAAATTATTTGAAGCTTTAGCAACATTGTGCGATGTTGCCAAAAGTTGTAAAACTTTCTACAACATAACCCTATGTTGCGAAAAGAGAGTCACTTTCGGCAACAAGAATTATTTGATGCCAAAAGAATTTTTTATATACTTTATATATTTAAAATACATTAAAATATAAATAAGAAAAACCCTAAAATAAGAACCCCCCCTGTTTTCCCTCTCTTTCCCTCACTCTCTCTCTCGTTCTCGATGAATCTCTTCTCCACCACCGCCAGATGAATCTTGCTGCACCGCCGGATGAAACTCTGCTCCACCGATCACCATAGCATTTTCCTCTACCTACCTCTCTCACACGCACACACGCAGAACAGAACACACGCATACCCACTTAAATTTTTGTATGCTCGGTTCACAACAAATCCCACGCTCCACCTACTGTTTAATTTCCTTCCTCATGTTACATCGGTTTTTTGGATATCGTATGTAATTGGGTTTAAAATCCCTATGTAGACACCCCATTTTTTTACCCCTAACTCTCATTAGGTCCTTAGTACCACCCTTCATCACTACAAACCCAGGTCATACCCCAAGTACTGACCTAGAAGCCATCGGGCACTCCCAGGCTCCGTTTGACCTAAAAGTCAAACTCTTCAGCTTGACCAAGGCTAAATGAATCTTCAAAGGGCACTGAAATCCCTTTCCAACGGTCCATCCTGTGCGCGATTTTGACTTACCATGCGGACGAACGATCCGATTGCTTACGAAACTTGATCTAGAGGCCACCGGGCGCTCCCGGGCACTTTTTGACCTAAGTCAACTCTTCAGCTCAATCGAGACTGAATGAATCTTCGAAGGGCAATGAAACCCTTTTCCAATGGTCCGCTCCGTACGCGATTTTGACTTACCATGCGGACGGACAATCCGTTTGACTCCAAGAGGTCACCAAATGTTTTCAGGGCCCGATTGACCAAAGTCAACTCCCCAAACCGGGTCAAACTCTTTGAAATGTCAAAGTACATCTCCTAACCTTTCCAACGTTCCACCCCATTCGTAATTCAGACTTACCATGCGGACGAATGATCCGTTTACGTCCGAACGATTCCCCGTCTAATGGACCGACAAACACTTCTAAGCCATATTTGACCCAAAGTCAACTCCCGAACCCGAGAGAGGTCTAAAGGACATTCAAATGTCTCTGAATTATCTTTCTAACGATCCTCCCTGTGCACGATTCTGACCAATGGTTTGCCCTCGACACCCAATTTTACTAAAAGGCCTGAAACACACTGCCAAATGGCAGGTTCCAAACCCTGCCTATCGGCAGGAGCCGATAAGAAGGACCAAGTCTATGTCGATCGGTAGTAACCTGGGCCTATAAAAGGAGGAATTAACCTCATTTTCAAAGGGATCCCAGATCTAATAAAAATCGCTCTCAGCGAATCCCAAAAACCTCTCTCGAAGACACCGCGATTTCAACATCCAAATCCCTTTCTAACTTCCACTTTTCATCATCCTTTTCATCAAACTTGGTGAATTATCCACTCTCCATCATCATCCAAGTGCAAGGGATGCTCTCCAACATTCAAGATCAAGCCCAAGATCTTCAAGAATGTCCAACTTTCTCAAACTTTCTCTTCAAATTCTCTTAAATTCGCAATAACTTGTTTTATTATTTAGCACTTTTATTATCTCATCTCACACATCCTAATATACTTTTTATTTAGTATTATTGCACATCTCTTTTTTTCATATAAATAAAACCCAAAAAACAAGAAAAAGAGGGTTTGCTCATAAATTCCAAATAGGGATACTCGTACTTTTCTCACAACTAAAACACTTTTTCTTTACACACTCACAAATAAGAAATCCCCCATTTGGATTTATGGGATAAACCCTGTAGAGGGGGGCTTGAAGGTAATCCTGAGATTAGGGATAATTCCCTAATTAGAAATAGTGTTTGAGGATTAATGCAATAGAGGCAGCTTAGCGTGGCAACTTAGTGTGGCAGTTTAGCGTGGCAACTCATACTTCAGCTTGTTGTGTTAGTCATATTGTATCTTTGGTTACATTTACTGTTAGCTATAACGGTTGTAATGATGTAACGAGAATAATAAAGAGTTTTAGTGTGAAGTCAAACGATACTTGCGAGAGACCAGGCTTGGCAGGGCCTGGGAGAGCTGTCATGCTCTATCGAATGACCTCACCGTGGGAACTTTAGAGGGACTTGGTTTGGAGGATTGAGAAGTAAGGCACCGTTGGGGCTTGTCCTGACCATCTTAGATACACCTGGTAAAACACCGAAGGACCCTGACCGTGGAACCTCAAGCGGAGCAGCTTAGAGTTTCATCGGGCATTGAGTTATGGACCAAACAACCCTCTACTTAATGTCACATCTACTGTGGGTGATGTCACTAGCCATCTAAACAATGCCAGACATGCACTTGAGTAAACCACCGTGGTATTTGGGGCTGTCAGGCAGTTGGTAAGCCACCTCTGCGACAACAGTCCCCTGATACACGGTGGTTAGGCAAAAGACATGTCTTGGCATTTAATTTTTATGACGTGGAGACAGCTAGTGCATCAGGTATTTAGTGTTGTGACATAAAGTATGAGGGATGTCTTTCATAGTCTTTAATGACTGAGTTGCCTCGGGGGTGGTGTGGGGGGCTATTTAAGGACCCCAACCACCTCTGAGCAGAGGATGATCCTTTTGAGAGTTGAAAAGAGTTATTAAAAAACCAGAGAAGTCTTACTCACCCACCATTGTCATTTATTATAAAGCTTTCAATATTCGACAGAGATTCTTGAGGGTATCTGGTGTGGTTTTACCTGCCTACCAAGGTGTATCTAGGGTGCTTACTTCTCTCTCCCTCCAGCTAGGTTACTTCTAAAGTTCATTACTATTTCCTGAGTTAGACACGAGAGCTTTGTGAGTTTAAGCTGAGTCTATCTTCATTGGGTTCATGTTTATGTGTTCCATCATTAATCCAAAGCTTTGGCCAATTAACTTGTCATTACCATACTCAATAGGGGTTACGCCTCCATATATAATCTAAAGTACCCTCCTACATTTGGCAACTCTTCTAGGGAGGCATTCTTCTAGATAAGGAGTATGGCGCAAGATAATGCTACTCGAAGACTCAATTTCGATGACATTCAGCATAATGAAGAACATGTTGCGCGAGGGCAAGAGGCCCTAAGAGATGGGGCTCCTCGAGTAGAGGTACCTCTGGCGCCAGCAACGTTAGGCATCCCAGGGACGTCCCAACCTCCCGCGATCACGGGGTTGGGACCCGCTCAGATTGCCCTCCTCATGAGCAAGTTTCACCAGTTCTTGCAAACTCCGGTGGCTTCAACTATGTTGGGAGGGTTAGAGGCTAACGCTTTCGTAACACCAGGAGTAGCCCCAACGGTCCCACTAGGGGCAGGAATTGCAGGAATGATCCCAGTGGGTGTATCTTCTGGAGTGAACCCGGCAGTGGGCACCTCAGGAGTCTCAACGGCACCACCCGTAACGTTCATTTCGATTGCAACGAGCGCTCGGCCCTTGGCCCCATTGCTGGCGGCCCTAATAGCCTCGCCGATAGAAGAGATGAGAAAAGAGATGCAGAAAGAAATGCTGAAGTTCATGCAGGCTTCCTCGCAGGCTGTGGGCGAGGTGGCGTCGGTCTACGATGACTTCTGAACACCTTACCCCCAGGAATACAACGATGAGCCCTACCCGAAGGACTATATTCCCCCTACCTTTGAAAAATACTCAGTGAAGGGTGGGAACCCGAAGGAACACATTAAGCATTCATTGAACATTTAGGAGCGCACTGCAATGACAAAAAGCTTAGATTGAGGGAGTTCTCCAAATTCCTGACTGATAAAGCATACACTTGGTACTCTCATCTGCCTCCCAATAGTGTTCCCACGTGGGAGGAGATGCATGTTTTGTTTGTACGGAAGTTCTTCCTGGCAGAAGATGATTTCACTCTGACCCAACTTGGCAGGGAGAAGCAGAGACCAGGAGAAGAGGTAGTGGCCTATATTCGAAGGTTTAAGGAAAGGTCCCTCGATGTAAGGGAAGAAACCAAGGAGGCCAGGTTACTGCAGATTTGTGTTGAGGGACTACTTCCTGAGTATATTTGCCACCTAATCAATGAGACACGCGAGGGAACCTTTTCAGCATTCTTAAAATCCGCAAGAAACATCCCTTTAGTGGTACGACCTATCTCAGGGGTGGCCCCCATGATGTTCAGGCAGCCGATACAACCCATGGGAGGAAGGTCTCAGGCCCCACGGGTGCGATATATCGAGAGTGAAGATGGGGGCAAGGCGCCAAGGAAGGACAACAAAAGAAAGTTCGGAAGAGATAGAGAAGACCCACCACCGTTACCTTGTATGGTGGAGGAGGCTGTGAGTTGCTATAACGCAATGGTCCAAGGCAGAACGGTTTACGAACCAAAGGGTGTTCCAGCGGAAGAGCCCGACGCGGCAACTAGGGCTGATCCCAAATATTGTCAGGTTCATCGAAAGGTCCAGCATCCAACAAAAATCTGCTTCACACTGCGAAGGATCATCGACAAGTACATGAAGGCGGAGACATTGAAAATCCCCCCACAGAACATTAACAATAACCCACTCCCAGCACATGGGGCCAATCTGGTGACAGCCTATGACAAGGAGGCAGAAAGGGAGAGGGGAAGGTCAACAATGAAGAAGTTTGATGAGGCACTAGAGCATTTCACCAGGGGAATGGCTAACGTAGTTTTAGCCTATGATGATGCAAGTGCTAAGGACGTAGAAGACGCATACAGCGTTGAGGTTGAGGAAACGAACCCAGTCGTAGAATATAGCGCAGTTTCAAAATCTCCAAAGTTCACTTGGTTCTTCGACCAAGTGGGAATCCCAAAAGAAAGCAGAATAGAGATAACTCATGCGATCTTAGACATTGCAAGAAGAAACGCAGTCCCCTCGTTGAGATGGAGGGGACCCATGGCTAGGCTGGTAAAGAAGTTCCTATCAGAGGTAACTTTCAGCGATGCGGATAGAGCTGTAAGGTTCCCCCATAATAGGCCCCTGTATGTAACCGCTAGTGTTAACGGGGTTAGCTTTGCAAGAACTCTTATGGATGGGGGTGATTCCATTAATATTATGCCAATCAACTCCTTCCACGCGGCTAATATTCCGGAAGAAAGGTTGGTCCCCATGCCCTTGGTAATCTCGGGCTACGATAATCAATCTTCCAAATCCATCGGGTATGTGAACGTGGGGATAGTGATGGGAAATCTGAGTTCCCATATCAAGTTCCATGTAATCGAAAGTGCAACTTCCTATCATTTGTTAATAGGGAGAGTATGGATGCACAACCAAGGGTTAGTTCCCTCAACTTACCATCAATGTGCTAAGGCAAATATCAAGGACACATAAGTGACTATTAGGGCAACTAAGAGGCCTTTCTCTATCGAAGAAGCACACTTGGTGGATACAACCTTTTATACAGAGCTCGAAGAGGACGTGCGAGTTCTAACAAGGAGAACGGAGGGAGCATGGGTCCCATAGATTAGAGAAAGAATGGGACCTTTAAATGAGGATGGCGAAGGGGAGAGGATCGAGGAAACATATAGGGCGACCCTTCGACCCCAAAACATCTCGCCCCAGCTCAAAGACAAGATGAGGCCTAGAACAGACCCAGTGGAGCATGAGGTCCAACGACAAAGCCTGTTGAGTCGTTTTCAGGGGAAATAATCGCTGAGGCTTCCAGAGAAAGGAAGAGAAAGACCGTGGCAACAGCTACCAGCAGGCAATGTAAGAAAATTGTCACTGAAGAGGGAAAAGTGGTGTACCGCTTATAATGGTGTGAGCGGGCGACCGAAAAGACTAACAATGAGGTTGACCCGATATATCAGTGTTTTTTAGTAGATCAACAGGGGAAGTGTATGGTGATAGACAACTCCAACATATAAGAGTTCGTAGAAGATGTCGCCGAAGAACCAGACTACATGGCAGACCAACCAAGGCCCCAGGCACAAGAGTTGGAGCAGCTAAACCTGGCAAGAGAAGGGGAAGATCCAAGGCCTATATTTATCTCGAAAGATCTTGGTAAGGAGAAACGAGAAGCCTTGGTTGACCTAATTCGGGAATTCATAGGTGTCTTCGCATGGAAGTACACTGAAATGGAAGGGATGGATGAGGAAGTGAGCTGCCACAAGCTGAACGTGATGCCTTCAGCTATTCCGGTGAAGCAGGCAATAAGAACTTACAAGCCTGAACTATATTTAAAGATTAAAGAAGAGGTCCAACGCTTACTGATAGCAGGATTTATCAAGCCAATACAACATCCCCTTTGGCTATCCAGCATTATGCCAGTATGGAAGAAAGACAAAAACCAAATAAGGATCTGCGTGGACTTCAGAGACTTGAATAGGGCTTGCCCCAAGGATGAGTTTACCCTACCCTCCATCGACAGTTTGATAGATGCCACGGCTGTTCATGAGATGTATAGCTTCATGGATGGATATGTGGGATACAACCAGATAAAGATGGACCCCTCTGATGCAGAGAAAACAACATTCAAAACTCCATTGGGCAACTTCATGTACAAAGTAATGCCGTTTGGACTCAAGAACGCCGGAGCTATGTACCAAAGAACAATGATGGCCATTTTTCATGACTTCTTCCACAAATTTGTGGAATTCTACGTAGACGACTTGGTCATCAAATCAAAGAAGGAGGAGTCCCATCTGAACGATTTAAGGAAGGTGTTTGCTCGGTGCAGGAGGTACAAGTTAAGGATGAATCCGTTAAAGTGTGTCTTCGGAGTAACAAGTGGTAAGTTTTTAGGCTTCGTGGTTAATCGACAAGGGGTACAGATGGGCCAGGATAAACAGCGGGCAATCTTAGAGATGCCATGTCCAAGAACGGCGAAGGAGCTAAAAAGTTTTCTCGGTAAAGTCTCCTACCTTAGGAGATTTGTGCCTGGATTGGCCGAAATAACACACCCACTGATGCAGCTGCTATGAAGGAACACAAAATTTAGATGGGAAGAGGTTCACCAGAAGTCCCTTGTTGGGTTGAAGAAGCTGCTCGTATCACCACAAATTATGGTTCCTCCCCAGGCAGGAGCTCCGTTGCAGCTATACCTTACATCCACCACGAGGTCCGTTGGAGCTCTATTAGCACAAGAAGTAGACAGGCAAGAATGATCGGTTTACTACCTCAGTAGAATTTTACATGGGCCAGAAATTAGATATAGTAGCTTAGAAAGGCATTGTTTAGCTCTGGTCTTTGTAGCACAAAAACTTAGGCATTATATGCTGTCTTTCACCACTCATATTGTAACTAGATGCGACCCAATTAGGTATTTGCTCGCAAAGACCATATTGATTGGCAGGGCAGCTAGATGGTTCCTGATTCTCTCTGAATATGACTTAAAATGTATGGTCCCTCGCACAATCAAAAGCCAGGCGCATGCTGACCTATTGGCCATCTTCCCTTCAGGAACCTTCGAGCCGCCTAGGGAAGACATTCCAGGAGATAATTTGCATGCCAATTACTTGGATGCAACTGAGGAGGAATGGACGATGCAGTTCGATGGATCTTCGGCAGAAAAAAAGGGAGGAGCAGGGGTTGTTTTTTCAAAAGGGATGGAAGAGATTTGCCTTTCCTACAAACTAGATTTCCCTTGCTCTAATAACGAGGCAGAATACGAGGCGTTGGTACTAGGGATTCTAGAGGCTCTTTGGAGAGGAATTCGTTCACTCTGCATTAAGGGTGACTCGAACTTAGTAATTCAGCAGGTAAACGGAGAATATGCGTTGAAACATATGAGCCTGGCGCCCTATAGAACAATCATTCAAAGGCTCCTCAACCAGTTCCATCGAACCAAAATCAAAAGACATCCCAGAACGATGAACCGCCATCCAGACTATTGCCCAGAAGATGATAATGAAAACCAATGTGACTACAGTTATGATCCAACGAAGAACAGCTCCTTCGGTAGTACAGTCAATACTATCGATGGAGGAAGAGGCGGGCTGGAGAAGAGATATTAGGAAGCAGCTGGGGTCTGGTGAGGGGGCAATGGGGCTAAGAGAGTTGTCCCAATATTTTACAAGCCAGGGAAATTTCTATTTTAGAAATACATGAGGATGATTGTCAAGATGCGTCAGCCCAGAGGTAGCCGAGCAAATATTGAGGAAAATGCATAAGGAGCACTGCGAAATGACTGAGATACCTTTATATAGGAGAATTCAAAGGGAGGGGTATTTCTGGCCTAGGATGAAGCAAGATGCAGCAGAGCTACAACGGAAGTGCAATAAGTGTCAGCTATTCTTCGAGGCAGCTGAGTGCCATTTCATTGAAGCTCAAACGGACTGGAGGCAGCCCTACATCGACTTCATTCAGGAGGGGGTTGTCCCAACGGAGAAAATGGATGCAATAGGTCTGAGGCAAATGGCTCCAAGGTTCTACGTCCAGGGGGGGCAGCTCTATCGAAAGGGGTACTTTAACAGGCCCTTGCGATGTGTAACGATGGAAGAAGCAGTGGAGGTCCTCAAACAAGCGCACGATCCAGCACATATAGGAGGAGCCAAGTTGTATGATCAGTTAATGACATTGGGGTATTTTTGGCCAACGATGGAGAAAGACTCTGCGGAGTTCATTCGAAAATGCAAAGCTTGCCAACTTCATGGGAACATGATCCATGCCCCATCGGTAGACTTACACTCTCTATCAACACCCTATCCATTTCATACTTTGGCGTTCGACCTAGTGGGGGCAATACACCCCTCTTCGAGGGGCAACATATGGATACTAGTAGTAACAGAATGTTTCACAAAATGGGCCGAGGCGATACCACTCAGACGAGCAACGGCTGGGGTGGTGAGCAACTTCATCAGAGAATACATCATTTGCCATTTTGGGATCCCAAAAGTTATTCTCTCAGATAACGGGACCCCCTTCATCAACTCCGAAGTAACAATGCTCACGGACAAGTACTCCATTGTTCATCACACTTCAACGGTGGCATACCCAAAGGGAAATGGTCAGGCCGAAGAAACTAACAAAACCTTGGTTAACATTTTGGCCAAAATGATGGAAGACTTTCTAGGGGCGTGGGATGACAAGATACCAGCTGTCTTGTGGGCCTATCGAACGACCAAGCGAAAACCCACGGGATACACGCCGTTCTCTCTTGTTTATGGGGCCGAAGCAATCCTCCCAGTAGAATTGGAAGTTCCATCTACTCGTTATGCTTTGCGAAGTAGCATACTTTCTCAAAGTAGACATGTACAGTTGGAAGCGTTGGATGAACACAGAGATAATTTGATGCAGAACTTCCAAATATATACGAAGCAACTTTCAAGGGCGTACGATAACTTGGTGAGACCAAGGAAATTCGTGAAGGGAGACCTCGTATTGAAAGCGGCAGTGAAACACATCAGGGGGCTTCATCTACCAAAGTTTGCAGCTAATTGGGAGGGACCTTTCGTTGTGAAAGAAGTCCATGACTCAGGTTATTGTTTAATTTCGAAGTTAGAGGAAGACAAGCCATTTAAGATTAACAATAAGTGGCTGAAGGTTTATCATGTGTAAACAACCAAGTTTGAACTGATGTTATGACTATCTATTGTTATAAATATACAAGTTTTGGGTGACATTTTTGAGCATAATGGAGGAATTGCATAAATACAAAACTCTATAGCATACAACAACAATCACAACACACGAAGGGATTGAAAAGTATATATTCTTCATTCATAAACAATAGAGCATTACAAAAAAAAAAAAATTGGGAGCTATCGCCCAAGAATTACATAGATGGAGGATCTATACACAAGAGGCAACTAGTCTAAAAGAAACGATAAATCTGAGGAAGAGAAAAAATCTCCAGGAAGGCCCGAAGAAGCTGCTGTGAAAGACCGTTGGGCGTTAATAGAAACCTCCAGCCTCGTTTGCACTTGTGTACGTTCGATCAGGAGTCTCTCGCTCTTCAGTTTGACCACGCACAAAGCTTCTTTGGCATCCTTTACCTCTTGATCCACTACTTCCAAAAGGGGTGCCAATATGACCAACCTAGCTTCCTCAGCTTGCTGGTCCTCCTGGTGATTTCGTAACACTTCCCTCTGGCCGATCAGTTGCTGGTTCTTCAAAGTCTTCAGATACATTATAAGCCAGTCAAAATGGAAACCATCACGCCCCAACTCCCTCAGAAAATCCAGATATTGGTTAAGAAGGGATCTGGTAACACTTGCAGTAGGGGTACTGGCAATTTCAGCAACAACGATCGCCATGCCTTAAAGTCTGTGACTCATCACGTGAATATTGGAGCGCATGCAATATGGTGTGAAGGTCTCAGGGTGGCGATTCACCAGTTATTCGATCACCAAGCGGTGGTTGACAGGCATTTGAGGAGACTGCCGAAGAACCATTAGGCAGAACGCGTGAGGAGCCAGGTCAGAAAGAGGCAGTTCGCACCCAGACTCGCTCTCAGCTGTAGCACCAGTCGTGGAACCTTGATCATCATGACCAGAATTTTCCGAAACATCAGGTTCTCGGAAGGGTGAGCCTACAGGCGAAAGAACTGGGGGAGAATTTTCCCGAGCAACCTGAAAAGAGATAGCGCACATGATGAACTTATGAAAAAATCTTAACAAGCATTTTCGTTGTTAAGTCACCGTTATAAGGTGGAGTTTATGAAAAATCTTAACAAGCGTTTTCGTTGTTAAGTCACCGTTATAAGGTGGAGTTTATGGAATATCTTAGCAAGCGTTTTCGTTGTTAAGTCACCGTTATAATGTGGAGTTTATGAACAAAAAAAAAACTTAAAAAGTGTTTTCGTTGTTAAGCCACCGTTATAAGGTGGAGTTTATGGAAAATCTTAACAAGCGTTTTCGTTGTTAAGTCACCGTTATAAGGTGGAGTTTATGAAAAATCTTAACAAGCGTTTTCGTTGTTAAGTCACCGTTATAAGGTGGAGTTTATGAAAAAAAAACTTAACAAGTGTTTTCGTTGTTAAGTCACCGTTATAAGGTGGAGTTTATGGAAAATCTTAACAAGCGTTTTCGTTGTTAAGTCACCGTTATAAGGTGGAGTTTATGAAAAAAAAACTTAACAAGTGTTTTCGTTGTTAAGCCACCGCTATAAGGTGGAGTTTATGGAAAATCTTAACAAGCGTTTTCGTTGTTAAGTCACCGTTATAAGGTGGAGTTCATGAAAAATCTTAACAAGCTTTTTTGTTGTTAAGTCACCGTTATAAGGTGGAGTTTATGGAAAATCTTAACAAGCGTTTTCGTTGTTAAGTCACCGTTATAAGGTGGAGTTTATGGAAAATCTTAACAAGCGTTTTCGTTGTTAAGTCACCATTATAAGGTGGACTTTATGAAAAAAAACTTAACAAGTGTTTTCGTTGTTAAGTCACCGTTATAAGGTGGAGTTTATGGAAAATCATTGTTAAGTCACCGTTATAAGGTGGAGTTTATGCAAAATCGTTGTTAAGTCACCGTTATAAGGTGGAGTTTATGGAAAATCGTTGTTAAGTCATCGTTATAAGGTGAAGTTTAAGAAAAAATTTATGAAAAATCATAAGATGGAGATTATGGAAAATCTTAACAAAAGTTAACAAAAAAAATATCGCAGTCACAATGGGAGCATATGGGGCAGCCGCAGGGACAGGAACCGTTGGGGGCGAGATTATTACCCCAGAAGCCATAACGGGGTCCCTGGACGCAGAAGCCTCCACGCTTCGAAAACTCTATCACCTGTATAGGGCACCAGGGCCAGCATACTGGGTTCATCGGACGAAGACACTGGGCTCCCAAACAAAGGCCCAACACGATGGGGTGTAAACACACCACTATGTTGGGTACAAGCACCAACCTGGGCCTTGACTGCATGAGTTGGTGCAAGATCAGGAGAGAACTGTGGTACAAAGGCAAGTGTTAGAAAAGAAGAATGGCCACAGAAAATATGAAGAAATATCTCTACGTGTTACTTACCTTAGTTATGGTGCCAAAGAGAGGAATGGCAGTCAGGGGCCTCATCAGCGTCGTTGGAGGAAGAATGCTTGCCAACAACGAGGATATTTCAACCTGGGGTACCCAAAACATCTCAGAATTCAGCAAGACAAATAAGAAAAGAGTGGGACCAAAAAGACTACAACAAATAAATTATAGAGGAAATCATACCTCGGGCCCACTCTCCTCAACAAGAACAATGGGCAAAGGAACCTCAGGTGAGGCCTGTAAATCAGAAGGGACCGAGGGTGTTATCTCGGATTGTGTCACTTCGGGTTGTGTTACCACTTCAGGCGAGGAATCACTTGCAGGATCAGCGGCTTCACCTCCCACAATGATTTCCCTTGCACGTTGACTGCCTGCACGGCGAGAATACGTAAGCCCCGTCATGGGGGAACGGGGAGGAGTCACATCGGTACGAGATGCACCAAAGCGTCCCCCCACAAAGGGACTCACGGGAGGACTGGAGGGGGTTGGTTCTTCTTCTTTAATCCCCTGCATCACAGTTGTCAATAGTATGTAAGCGAATGTAGCCTGCCCAAAGAAAACAGATAGGAGGAAATTGAATAAGATCAAGCATACATACCTCGGATGCAGAAGGAGATATGACAATGGGAGAGGGGGCAGGAGTGAGATGCACCTCAGGAGTCTGCTTCCTCTGAGGCTTGGTACCCAAGGTCTTCCTCCTTGACCCCGTTGCACCGGTACTGACCCCTTGAGGAACCCTGGAGATCTTTCTCCTCCTAGCTGTTGGCTCTGCAGGATCAACCACCACCGTGGGGAAAGCAACGAAAGAAGGAACAACGAATGCATGCCATTGATACTCGGCATTTATTCGGTATATTTCTGCTTGGGCCTCCTTCCTTACACGCTCAGCCATCTCAGCAGGCATGGGAGGTGGAATGGAGGTTATGGGAAGAGCTGCCACGGGAGTTTGGGGCTTCTGGGACTTCGATTTCGATTTTGATGTCCCACTCTTGGCCGTTTTTGCCTTCTTGACAGGTGGTTGAGAAGCCCCCTTGTTGGTAGTAGCTGCAGTAGAGGGGGCAACCTTCTTTGGAGTAGTAAGAGTCCTGGGTTTTGGCGTTGCAACTGGGACCATGGGACAAAATGGGAGAAAATCGGTAGGAGGTGCTTTGGGGGTTGAACTCAGAGGGAATTCTATCCCAAGTACAGAGTTGCCTTTTAGCCCCAACTCCAGGGCAGAAAATGAAGAAACGGGAGGATACACCGGATCTCCCTCAACGAACTCAGCAATTTCAACTAGTTATTTCGGCCAGTACTTGGTGGCAAACAAAGGGGTCACATCCCCATGCCTAGTAATACTGGGAATGGTGACACGCCCAGCCATTGTTGAACATATTCCCCACGCAGCGGTCGAATAAAACAGGGAACATGCCTCGCCAAAGGAGACCTTGGGGTTTGACGATTGAAACACTGGACGTGGCGCCCCCTGGTCAAACCCAAACTGGCGGCTACATCGTTTGGGATTATAATGCTCACTCGTATATCCCCACTCGGTGTAGGAGGGCAGATATCCTGGAGAAAACAGAAGGACTACGGCAAGCAAGGGATCCTCAATATCGGGAGAAGGGTCTTGTATCACTCTGGCTTCATGATGAAAAAAATCACAAGTGTGAAAGAAGACCTCCTCCTGATAAGGCCTCATGACGAAGTTCTCGAAACGGTCAATCACAGAAATCAACTCCTTTTGGCTTTGTCTCTTGTGATAAATGAAAGACCGTGGAGGCAGAATTGTTTCCCCCGAAGGAGGACTGTTGGTCTTGGCCGCTATGGCAGGAAAGCGAAAGTAGAGGAAGCTGGTCAGAAGAACACTGTTGGCAAAATTGGCCAAGTTATAACGGCCAAGAGAGCGTTCCATGTCAAACAAAGTCCTATCCAGCCAGGTGTAGAGGGATCCCAAGGCAATTGCAGCCAGTGGGAGTTTTATGCCTCGAGCCAAGCGAAGGGACAGGTTGATAAGGTCGCTTCGGGGCTGGTCGTTGGGTTTGCCCGTCAAAAGGAAACAGGAAAGAATCATAAGAATGTAGGCGGGAAGTTCCAATGGTGTACCTTGACCAGGAGCATCTGCTGAAGAACTGCCTTCACCAGAACCCTTGAAGAAATAACTAATCAAGGGAGAAAAAGTAGCTTTGTTGGATGAGCCAATGCAGCTTTGGCATATACGATCCAACTCCAAACGATCGGCAGTCTCTTGGGCATCAAGAGCCTCATCGGTGTAGGGCTCATGACCTGTTGCATCGAGGCCCAAAATCTCGCACACGTCCTCCAGAGTGATGGTGAACTCACCCCACGCAGCGATGAACGTATGAGGAGCCACGTTCCATCGAGAGACCAAGACAGGAAGGGCATCATTGTTCTTTGAGAGAGTGAACTCACCAAATCATTTATCCCGTTGCAGCCCAATCTTGGTGAGGATATCAGCATAGGAAATCTGCATGCGTGAGTTCCAGGCAGCAAAGTGGGCGGGGGATCCCCCGGGTGCTTCGAAATCAATGTGGGACCATGGAAAGTCCCCTCGCCCCAAGCGAAATCTGAGAGTTCCTTCTGGGGGCAGAAAGCCCCACTTAGACAATTCTTCGTCCTCATCACCCAACAGTAGGGCGTCAAACTTAGAAGAAAAACAGACAATCTTACAGGCAACAGCAAAGTCATCACCCTCCCCAAAAATGGGAGAGCAACGATAAAACCTCAGATGTTCCTGGCGGGCAGCACCCAGGGCGGAGGCAGCAGTGGTGGTGGAAGATGGAACACTGGTGGCAGACACGGTGGGGTTGCTTAAAGACGCCATGGAAAATAATGACACCGTAACAGAGAAAGCTTCAAGAAAAAAGGGATTGAGAGCGAGAATGGAGAAACAGGATCACAAGTGGTGGTATAGAAGGTGAAGAATGAAGCTCTCTCTCTCTAAAAAAGAAACTCCAGTCTGAAGAAGATAGTAACAGAGTAAGAAAAAACAAAGGAGAAGGTTCAAAGTGTTTTGAATATGGCTGTTTGAAAATTTCAGGGTTGTCATTTCAGTCTCCCACCATCACACGTGTAAGGCCGCCTACAATCATTTCCAATAAACACGTGGCCCCTTGGGAAGTGCTTTGACAGTTGAGAGGACTGCGCCACATCATTAATGAAGTGACGTCTGAGAACACTAATCGTTGCCTTCCTATACAAGCTTGAGTTTTGGCGCCAACAAAATTTCTTGTCAGACTTATCTAATAAAGCCCCAACGAAGAAGATGTCCCAACGGTTCTGCATAAAGGAAAAAGGCCTGAATCTTTTCACAAGAAATAAAGGTCCATCGGTTTGAGAAGTTTTCGTGCAGGCATTTCTTGTCCCCACAACCAATCCCTACACGAGGGGGCAAATGTAGAGGGGGATTGAAGGTAATCCTGAGATTAGGTATAATTCCCTAATTAGCAACAGTGTTTGAGGATTAACGCAATAGAGGCAGCTTAGCGTGGCAACTTAGCCTGGCATCTTAGCGTGGTAACTCATACTTCAGCTTGTTGTGTTAGTCATATTGTATCTTTGGTTACATTTACTGTAAGCTATAACGGTTGTAATGATGTAATGAGAATAATAAAGAGTTTTAGTGTGAAGTCAAACAGTACTTGCGAGAGACCAGGCTTGGCAGGGCCTGGGAGAGCTGTCATGCTCTATCGAATGACCTCACCGTGGGAACTTTAGAGGGACTTGATTTGGAGGATTGAGAAGTAAGGCACTGTTGGGGCTTGTCCTGACCATCTTAGATACATTAGGTAAAACACCGAAGGACCTTGACTGTGGAACCTCAAGCGGAGCAGTTTGGAGTTCCATCGAGCATTGAGTTATGGCCCAAACAGCCCTCTACTTAATGTCACATCTACTGTGGGTGATGTCACTAGCCATCTAAACAATGCCAGACATGCACTTGAGTAAACCACCGTGGTATTTGGGGCTGTCAGGAAGTTGGTAAGCCACCTCTGCGACAACAGTCCCCTGACACACGGTGGTTAGGCAAAAGGCATGTCTTGGCATTTAATGTTTATGACGTGGAGATAGCTAGTGCATCAGGTATTTCGTGTTGTGACATAAAGTATAAGGGATGTCTTTCATAGTCTTTAATGACTGAGTTGCCTCGGGGGTGGTGTGGGGGGCTATTTAAGGACCCCAACCACCTCTGAGGAGGGGATGATCCTTTTGAGAGTTGAAAAGAGTTATTAAAAAATGAGAGAAGTCTTACTCACCCACCATTGTCATTTATTATAAAGCTTTCAATATTCGACAGAGATTCCTGAGCGTATCCGGTGTGGTTTTACCTGCCTACCAAGGTGTATCTAGGGTGCTTACTTCTCTCTCCCTCTAGCTAGGTTACTTCTAAAGTTCATTACTATTTCCTGAGTTAGACACGAGAGCTTTGTGAGTTTAAGCTGAGTCTATCTTCATTGGGTTCATGTTTATGTGTTCCATTATTAATCCAAAGCTTTGGCCAATTAACTTGTCATTACCATACTCAATAGGGGTTACGCCTCCATATATAATCTAAAGTACCGTCCTACAAACCCCAACCCTCATTTTGTATGCAAACTACGTGGACTTTGATGCCTTTATAGGCTATGTAGGTATCTCGGGGTAAAACCCGAGACTCGAGTCCTATTCTCACTTTCTCTCACATTTTCTATCTTCTCTAAATCCATTTTTTCTTACATTCTATATACATGTTCTTAGTGACGTATCACTCCATATGCGTTATCGTTCCATTATAATGATCAACGTAAGAGTAATAGCGTAAATCTTAATTTCTAATATTATTCTTATACCTTCCTACGAATGACTCTCTTTATCTCTTCCATGATACAAGTTGAGGATTCCTATCTCCACTATATATATGCACGTGCACACATATCATGGGGAAAATAAAAAGGGAAAATAACAAACATCCATGAGAGACCGAAAGGGCGGAATGGGTTCCTAACAGCTTACCATTTCGTAACTTAGCCTCTGAACGCTTCTCGAATCATTTTGGTTTCGTATGCACCAGTATGTCTTTGGATGCCATCCTTCGGGACGGCTTCCCCTTTTTCTTTTGTCTGTTTTGAGTAAAATAGACTAGCGACTCTAAATCTTTTTACATTTTATCCTCCTTCACGCGCCCGCCCGCAGCGAGGATCGGGGATGGCCACATTGGCAACTCTGCTGGGGATATGTATGTTTTGAGGGCTTGACTCTATTTACATGGATGTTATATTTGTTTATATTTCCCCTATATCTGCATATTCCCCTTTTCCATGTGTATCCCATGCTTATGCTTCTGTTCACACACTTGTAGAAAATTCTCCATGTACACTTCACACCACATGCACCTAGGATCACATATATCCACATGTTGCACGCATCACCCATCCATACTTGGTGTACCTTTGGTACTTGTACTATTCTCCCTGTTTGGCATTATTAAGAAAATCATTCTTATCATAAGATACTAATAAGAGAATCATGCATGATTCACACGACATCACCAAAGAGCATTGTTATTTACCAAAATTTACCCATTAATTGGAGGGTCACTTTGCAATGGGCGCTGGTCTGGCAGGGAGCAGTTAGCCTAAGCAATATGACTCTCACATTCCATTGCCCAAGTACCTTCAACGTATATCGAACGGTTCCCCCACATCATACCGCTTGACTGAAGTCATGACATGAGGTATATCATAGGGAATTCATTCACGTACGCCGAGTATATCGAATTCGCTCACACACGTACCGTCCCCACGAGGTATATAGTGAGGCAATTCACGTACACTCAGGTATATCAATTGGTTTGTTCACATGTACTGATTTCTTGCAAGAGAAAGACGTATATTATGGAAGTCACGCTAAAGGGGGGAACCCATTCTGATTCATCCAACCAACTGCATACCCGCATATAGGTGTCAAACCTAGGACACGCATTTTAGATTGCCGGTTTCAACCCGAAACTCTGCCAAAATTCTGGGTCGGCCTGCCGCCTAAATTTTCGTGCATTTTTAAAATGGGACCCTGTGCATGAGCCTTGTTACAAGTCCATCCATAGCTTTGCATATATTAAAAACCCCATGTTTCCAGGCTCGGGTTCCGTTCGACATTGCATTTAGGAGAATTAAATACAAGTGAGAACATAATAATCGTAATAATCATGTTGAGTTCCGTCTCCAAAAATATTTCTCCCTTCTTTATCAAAAATCCAAAAATAGTTACTTCTCTTTTTCTCAAAAATAAATCCCATTCTATGCCTTCTCAGGTCAATCGCAAGCCCTTGGCCTGGCTCCCTATTGGCTTCGATCTTCAATCAAATCACCCCCGAGTTTCGTTCGTTCCTCTACTACTTCTTTTGAGTTCAGAATCCATCCACTTTCCATGGAGAATATAGATCAAGTACCTGTCATACAGTCAGATCTGACGGCAATCCTAGCTCAGTTTGTGTCCAAGATTGACAACCTCAAACTGAGGTCCGAGAGATGCAACGAAACTAGGTTCCTATTCCTCAAGAGCCTAAGGCCCTATTCCCTGGTGTTATGGGTCTTCCTGAGCCTATCTGGGTTCTTGAAGAATATCGGCACGCTCCACGTGCCCCTCCTATCAATGGGCCGCCTCCTTCCCAGCTTCCGATGCCAAACATTGCCCAGCCTGTGGCTAACCTGCCTATGGTCGTTGATCTAAAAGAGGAGGAGTTGAATAAAGTCAAAGAGGATCTCAATATGCTCACCAAGAAGTTCGACCAAGTCAGAATCTCTGTAAATTACATAGACTACACCCACATGTCTCCTTATCCTAAAGCGAGGTTACCCGAGAAGTTCAAGATGCCAAATATCGAGAAGTTCAAAGGGAGTGGACCCCCGATTGTTCATCTTCGCAGTTATCATCATTCCATGACTCTACTAGGGGATTCTGAAGAAGTGATGGACCAATTGTTTCATCAAACTTCAAAGGATAGTGCCCTCCGATGGTTTTTATCTCTCAAGGAATCCAGAATCCGTAGCTGGGAGGATGTAGCCCGAGAATTCATGTCTCAGTACAAATACAACGAAGATCTTAAGGTCACCCTCTGTGATTTAGAGCTGCTCAAATGGAACCCTGGGGAATCAGTCAGTAACTTCATAACCTGGTGTAGGGAGCAAGCAGCTACCATGACCAATCGACCATCTCAGGAAGAACAAGCCAACATAGTGAAGAAGAACTTCTTGCCGCATGTTCGAGCGACGATGGGAGGATAATACTCTCCCCACATTCGAGCTCTCAGAGAAGCATGAGTAGAAATTGAGGAAAGTCTTGTTAAAACAGAGGTTGAACCGAAGAAGGTGTCCGGACAGTTCACCCCTAGAAAGTGTGACAAGCCTTCCAGTGCTACAGTCTCAACCATCAACAATATCTCTCAACCAACCACATAATGGGCACCAAAAAGCCTCCCTGCCCCCATTCGAAGGGAATACACTGAGCTCCATGCTCCCCTCTCTAAATTTTACCAAGCCCTGTTAAGCCAAAACCTCATCGAACCCTTGTATCACCGTCCATTGCCAAATCCACTCCCAAGAAACTTCAAGGCCGATGCTCATTGCGCCTTTCACCAAACTACTGGCCATACCATCGACCAATGATTTCACCTCCGAAACATAATCCAAGATCTCATTGACCGGGGTACCATCACCCCACCAGCCAATCCTAAGCCAAACACTACTCACAATCCACTCCCAAATCATACCAATGCCATCTTCTTACAAGAAGGCCCAGATTTCGATCCCTCAACTCAAATCACACCCATATACTCTCCTAAACCTCTTCAAATTTTCCCATATTTCCTCCTACACCCTACTAGCCTCGTTGATCAAGCACTGCCACTCCTTACGAAAGCATGCATCACTGTCTGTACCCGTTTTGAAAATGGAAATATGGAATTATGAGAGGTGTTAAACCAACTCCTAGAGTTCGGGCTGAAATTGCCCTAACAGATGGTCATCGATTGCCAAAGGTTCAGTACACTGTTCTTGGAAGTACGAAAATGGGCCTAAGATTCAAACAAGTTGGTGGTACCAACTGATGAAGTCAGTCTAGATGATGCTGTCTAGATTATGGCAGAATTATTCGGGTAAACCAATAGCATTTGTAGTATCACCGGGTTACTTGATACTTTGAAGCTACAAGGGCACTTGGTCCCTTCAAGCATACATATCCCCACAGAATGGGAAGACCTGTATGAAGAAGCCATTGACGTTGTGGAATGCATTGACTTTACATGGAAAGAAAAAATTGTTGCCACCGGATGGGGGGAAGAATTTGAAGATTCGAGTGAAGAATAAGCTTCAGGAAGAACTGACCCAGTAGCCGACATATGTGGGATGATATCATTTGAAAAACTCCTCGGAAAAATAAACAGGGTGATAGAACAACCCGAGATCGATGAGGAAATGGGATTTATTTTCTTACATTCTTAAATAAATCACATGACTAGATCAGGGAGACATTGCTAGGTTCCAAGCTTACTACCAGCAAATGACAAAGGGAAGGGCGTTGGAAACCTTCCTATTCCAGAGATGACCATCGAGGAAAGCAATATCCTCGATCAACTGAAGAAAACTCAAGCTAAAATCTCTCTATGGGGGCTTTTCATGTCTTTCCAGCTGCACAGAAATGCTTTAATCAAGCTGCTCATGTAATACCCCGTATTTTTATGCTATATTAATTTGGGGATTTATTAAATTTAATGTGAGTTAATTATTTAATAAAAATCCGGAAATTAATTATGTTATAATTATTAACGTGACGAGAATTAGTAATTATGGAAAATTTGTTGAATATTACTAATGAGCAAAGTAATATGTAATATTGGTAATATTGAATGTCACGAGTGAATAAAATGACAATTTTGGAATTTGAGTCGGGACGCGCCCGTGTCGCGTCGGGACTAAATATTGATAAATAAAAGTGAATATTTTATAAGTTGTTCGTATGATCTTTTTGAGTGCGCAAACGCATCCGGAAGGGTCGAGATAGTCAGAAAAGTGTACCCGGGGGTTTAGTTTGGGTCTCGGGGCGTTTTTAGGCCTAATTAGTACCCCGGGAGGGCATTTTGGATATTTCGCAATTATGGGTAATTAAACCCACGAAATTTTAAGGGTTATATCAGATGTCTAAGGTTGCCTTCTAGGGTTAGAACAACCAAAGACAAGTGACGGCCATAGGAGAGGAAAAGAGAGAGCTCTCAAGGCAATCCAAGGCCCAAAATCCATCCGTTTGCATCGCCATCACCACCAACGGGTAGATCGCGCGACGGGGAACGCAACCACACCAAAATCATCTGCAAATCAGAACACCAAAAATCCTAGGCAAGTGTTTATCTTGATTATTTCGTTGGTGCGTCTTTCATATTAGTTTAGGAGTAATTAAAATGAGTTTTTATGGAAGAAAACCAAAGATTTGAGATAGGAATCGCATGTAGTTATGGTTTAAATGATAATCCTGGAAACCCTTGCCATGTAGAGGAATTACCCACGAAATTATGATGTTTATAAGAAGAAATTTCTGGAAATACTTGTTAGAACCATGTTTAAGAGAATTCTAGGGTTCTTGATAATTATATAAATTTTTGGGCTATTAATCCATGTTTAATGATAGAAATCCACATGATTTATGTTGGAAATACCTAGTATGATGATATAATGTTCGTGGTATGAATCTTTGGACGTTTGGGAATGCAAAACTTGAATTTGGATGAAGATAGGTGTTAGAACCCGTAACAGCAAAACTGTAGAAATCGAAATACCTGTTTGATTGATCGATCGAGCCCCAGACCTCGATCGATCGACCCCTCCTAGCAGACTCCTATTTCCCTTTTTAAATTATCCTGTGTTGCCTTATGGGGGATATTGATTCGTACCCTAGCAGATAGATATCCTTGGTACAGGCTATCGGAATGATGGTTCAGACGGTCCTAAGAGACTCGGGTATGTGCCATCCTCTTAGAGACTTGGAATCTATGCTTCGCCTCAATATTGTTGTGTATGTGTTAATACAATTCGAGAGTGAGTCTGAATTTGTATTCCCCTTAATATGAGTGATATGGTGTTGGATAGTAGAGTATGCCCGCACCATAGTTTTTTGTGGGGTGCTGTTATGATATATATATTATACGAGTAGTTAATATATATATATGAAATTCTGAAATCTGGAACTGCCTACTGTGATTTGATATATAGGACACGGTTGATGACTCAAAAAAAAAATTTAAATACTTGTTGTGAGAAGGTATATTATGACACTGGAAAACTTTATTGATAAAGTTAAAATGAGAACTTTGGTTACAAATTGAAATCTTATGTTTTAAATAATTGTGTTGTTCAATTTTAAATCTTACGAATAACCTAAGATAAGATGAATCATCGGGGAAGATTAGTGTGGTATATGATAAATAATCCATTGGGAAGGTTAGTACGATAGGCGTGCACATTAGAAGAGAGGTGAGAATTTCTCAAGAGAGTGTCGTACTAATATGTTGTTGCATTGGCCTGTATTAATTTAAATACTTGCTAAACGAATTTTAAATCAAACATACTATCGGGCTCTGACCCGTTTTTATTTCTCTTTCTCTCTTGTGTATATATGTATATATTACAGGTGCCCAGCCACAGGGGCATCTTGCTTAGGATCCCTTGGGAGGAACGTGCTGCGGCTTAGGTGGGAGTTGCAGGCCACTTGCTTAGACGATTTCATTTACTTTATTCCTCTTCTATCATTCTCAGTTATTGGGCATGTGTCGCCTTTCCACTATTTATCTGTTTTATTGGGACATTTGTATTTCAGTTATTTCTAGTACTGTTACTTTGGGAGTTATTCAGCATGAATGTTTTACTTTAAGTTTTAGATGTTGGAATTTTGAATGTTTAAATTAATTGGATTATGTTCCAGGATAATTGTGGTATGATTCTTACTTATTGATAATGTTGTTAATAAATAAAAAAATGATGTTGTTTAAAAATAAGATTTGGAAAGAAATGTTAAAAATGGGTTTGACACTTAGCTTAATTAATTAGGGTGTTAATTTGGAAAATTTATTTTTACGACAGTGTTGCTAAGAATGAACCAACTGTTCACCTTGATTTTAATTTAATAAAGGAGTGATCGCCCGGTATTTAATTAGGCGGGGTGTCACAGCTCACTGGACCCACATTTCCTCCTTCTACCACACCAGAAGAACTGGTAAATCTGGTCGGATCCTTGACCTCTACCCGAATGCTATCATATTTTGAAGAAGAAATCCCTAGAATTGGTCCAAATCACAATCATGCACTTAACATCTCCATCGAAGTTATGGGGAAGGTTGTGCCACTCACTCTTGTCGATAACAGATCCGCCTTGAATGTCTGTCCACTGAGAACCTTCAAGCATTTAGGCCTAAAAGAAAGTGACCTCGCTCTAACCTCCGCCGTTGTATGTGCCTACGATAATAATCATCGGGTGGTGATGGGATCCATAAAACTTGTAATAGGGGCTGGCCCTATAAACCCTGTCATTGAATTCCAAGTCATAGACATCCTAGCTTGTTTCAACCTATTTCTCGGACGACCCTCGCTCCACAATATCAAGGGTGTGTCTTCCTCACTCTGTCAAAAATTGAAGTTCTTCGCCGATGGGCAAGTCATCACCATTTTGGGTGAAGACAAAAATGTTGAGGGAGCAAGCACCAACAGTCCAATCCTTGAGATACAACACTGGTCAAATGATATGATCCTATCAGGATTCTGAGTTGAGCCACTCCTACTCTTGGCAGGGGACGGTTTCAAAGAAGGGGTTTGTCCAGAATATGACCCTCATGGCAATGTCATTGTGATTCAGATGTTTATAAAAATGCACTTTATGCCCGGACTGGGGCTAGGGAAAAGGAAGCAAGGGATACTTGAGCCCATCGAACTGAAGAAATCTTTCCCTCCTTGTGGCTTGGGGTATCAACCATCAGAACAAGAACTCAGAATGATCCACCAGTCCCGACCAAAGAGAAGATTAGACTGCATCCAAACTATCCCAGGAGACTCCTTGAATGGACGATTCATCAAAGAAGGTGAAGACTTCCCTTTTTACGGAACCATGATATGACCACACAGACAAGAAGATGAAGCTTGGAATGGAGATCTTTTTCCAAGATAGCTACCCATGGGTCAAAAGTTTCCAACATCGAGTACAACCGCTCATCAAAGATATCGAAGAGACTGAGGAAAGTGATTCTGAAGATTACTTCAACTTACAAACACTGGGACTGTCACTCTGCATGGTTCATTCAGGCACTACATCAATGGATCCATCCCATCTGATTAAAACTGCTAATACACCCCTCCTCAACTAGCATACTGCGCCAGCTCTACCTCTTGAAGTCTCCCCTAACCCAAATGTTTACCCTATTTGTTCTTCTGTTGTCTATCCTTGTTCAAATGTAATCGAGACCTTTTTTGATAAGGTTCTCAATGTTATTTTTCCTATCAATGAAATAAATGAAGATTTTGAGTATCTTGTTGTGCCTTACATTAATTGTTTAGATTCTAATCAAACTTGTGATGATGATGATTTTGCAAATGAACAATTCTTAACTGATCTAAATAACGTTAATAATAAACAAGATAATTGCGTTTAAGTTAATAAAGAAGAGACTGTTGTTATTAATCTTGGTTCTAGTAGCCAACTGCGCGAGATTAGGATAGGGGCCACCCTTGATGAGCGTGAGCGCGTACAACTTGAAGAATTGCTAAAGGAATTCGTGGATGTCTTCGCATGGTCCTATGATGATATGCCCGATATTGATCCTGAAATAGCTCAGCATGAGATCCCCACTCTCCCATATTACAAGCCGGTTAAACAAAAATTGAGAAAGCTCCGCACCGAATGGTCGCTCAAGGTCAAAGAAGAGGTGGTCAAACAGTTGAACGTGGGCTTCATTCGTGTGATCGAATATCCCACATGGCTAGTCAATATAGTACATGTGCCAAAATCAGGAGGGAAGGTTCGAATGTGTGTGGACTACCGAGATTTAAACAAAGATTCTCTAAAGGATGATTATCCGCTACCCAATATCGACATGATCGTGGACAACACAGCCAGTCATGCTCTCAATTCATTCGTCGACGGGTTTTCCGGATACAACCAAATCAAGATGTACCCAGACCACCAAGGAAAAACCCCAAGGGGAACTTTTTGCTACACCATCATGCCATTTGGTCTTAAGAATGCTAGGGCTACCTACCAAAGATCTGCCAGAACCATCCTGCATGATCTGATTTACAAAGAAGTCGAGGTTTATGTGGATGATATGATTATCAAGTCCAAAACTAGAGAAGGTCATGTTCCTGCTCTCCGAAAGTTCTTCGAATGACTATGGCGGTATCAGATGAGACTCAATCCACAAAAATGTGTCTTCGGTGTTACAAAGGGAAAACTCTTGGGATTCATGGTCAGTGAAAAGGGGATAGAATCAGATCTTGCAAAGCTGAAGGCTATACTGGAGATGACATCGCCCCGAACAGAGAAATAAGTCAGAGGTTTTCTTGGGAAATTACAATATATCAATTAGTTCATCATCCAACTAACCTCCATCTGTGAACCGATATTCAAGCTCCTCTAAAAGGATTCAACCAAGGTTTGGAATGAGGCTTGTGAAGAATCTTTTGACCGAATCAAATAATATCTGTCCCAACCTCCAGTGCTCATGCCACCACAGCCTGGTCCCCCTTTGCTCCTATACCTAACCATAACCGACACTGCAGTTAGGGCTTTGCTATCTCAATACCTTGAAGACTCCCGCAAAGAAATAGCCATCTATTACGCCAGTCTCAAATTGGTCGGGTATGAGGTCAACTACACTGCTTTGGAAAAGTCGTGTGTCACACTTATTCGGGTCACCCAAAAGTTGCGACACTACATGCTCGCCTTCTCCATCAAACTTGTATCCCAAATGGATCCCATCAAATACCTGCGTGAGAAACTCGCCTTATCCAGTTGAATGGCCCGATGGTTGATGCTCCTAACCGAGTTTGATATCGTGTACATCACGTAGAAATCAATTCAAGGAAGAGCCATCTCTGACTACCTCACTGATTACCCCGTAGAAGAAGCAGATGTCTGGATCTCCGAATTCACAGATGAAAATATCCTCTGCACCGCTCAAGACCACCTTCGATGGAAAATGTTCTTTGATGGCGCTACCAATAAAAAGGGATATGGCGTTGGGATACTTCTGATCGCCCATGATGACTCCCACACTCCCATCTCCATCAAATTGGATTTCCTTTGCACCAACAACATGACGGAATATGAGGCATGTACAGTAGGCCTCAAAGTTTCTCTCAAGAAAGGTATTCAATACCTTGATGTCTACGGGCATTATTCCCTCATCATCGGTCAAGTGCTCAAAAAGTGGAAAGTCAAGGACGAAAAGCTCCAAACCTTCCATGCCCACTTAGAAGAGTTAGCCTCCCGATTCCAAGATATCACCTTCCATTACCCACCTCGAGCAAATAATAACCTAGCTGATACTCTCCCTACCTTGGCCTCTATGGTCGACATGCCCGAAGGAATAACAATGACCCCCTTCTTAGTTTAAAAGCAAGACAAACCAACCCACTGCTACCATATTGAGCTTGTCTCCACCGAAGATCCCGAACTAGCCGATTGCTAGTACTATGATATCTGGTGCCTCCTCAAACATGGTAGGTATCTCGAGGGTTCCAACAAGAAAGACCGAATAACCCTTCGAAGACTGGTGCCAAAGCCGTCTGGACAAGATGACCCTCCTAGATGAAAGGAGATTGAAAGCTCTTTACCACATACAAGGGTACCATCGCCAAATAGCGTGATCATTCAGTAAGAGAGTCAAATATCGCGATGTCCGGGAAGGGGATTTATCCCTCAAGGAAATAATATAACCCATCTGGGATCCCGGAGGGAAATTCAAGCCCAATTGGAGAGGCCCCTACATTGTGAAGAAAATCTTGTCTGGCGGTGCCGTCATGCTCACTGACCTAGATGGAGAAGAGATGGCTGGTCCAGTCAACCTGGACCATCTCAAGAAATTCTACCCCTAGTCCGGAATCTCAGTACGCTATGATTCTCATCTCCCTTCTATTCTTAAAATAAAAAAGAAAAAAGAAAAAAAAAAAAAAAAAACTCTCTTCATTTCCCTCTACCCAGAACTATGTGGGCCTGATCCTCTACAAAAAAACCATTTTTCAAGAAAAATAAAGAATTTTCAAAATCCCCAGAGGTACGTAGGCCGCTCATACATCTTATAGGAGCACAACCCTTTCTTTTTCATGAAATACTATTCTTTTCTTATCTCCGAGTACGGCAATTCATTCTAACAAATACTTGAACAAAAGGATTATGTATGCCTTAGCAATCTGTATAGATAATTCAAAATTACAAAATTCATCGAAAGGCACAGCTGGATGATCGGAAACTTGCTTATTTCATTAATAAGAAATTACAGCACAGATTACATAAGAAAAGGAACGGATAACTCCCCTCCCCCTACTGCTATAAAAAGGCAAATAAAATCCCCACATTTATTCCCTATTACACAAATAAACTCTCCAAGAGTCCTACCCTCAGCTACCAGAGGATCCTGCACCCCTCATCATCTTCATCCTGGGGTCCCCAAATTTCCCCTGCTTGAATAGAGTGTCATAAACACTCCATGGACTGATAAGCCTGAACCAGCTTCGAAAAAACCACAACACCCCCTTCCATAGTGTTAAATAAAATAAACCACCTTTGTCCAATCTCCACTGCCAACATCTTGCTGACTACTCTCCTCCACAACCACTTCATATAATCCCCAGGACATGCCAAACTCTCCCAACAGTCTGAGAGGGACGGGTCGACGAATGTTGATTTTCCCACAAGGAGCCAAGCTTCATGCGCAGACGCTCAGTCAAATCTTCCACCGAAAAGAAATTTTTGGTCCAAGGTGGCACGACCTATGCCCAGCCAAATTGGCGCAGAAGATGCCAAGGGAAATAAAAAGAGGTCTGTCTGAGACCAACCAGCCGCACATATGAGTACTCTCCTAGCAAACTCAATGCTACCAGGGAGAGCCATCTTGCAAGGCTAAGAGATAGTGGGCAAGTAAGTAAGAATGAGAAGGTGTGATGAAAGCACTCCACCCTTAACCATTTTTATACTTGAGAACCCTCACAAGAGACATAATCCCTGCAAAAATCGAAGGGAATCCTACCCCACAAAATACAAAAGGCTGAAGAGGGTACTAATCAAAGCTTTGAATTGATGGGACTGGACTGAACTGCCGATAGGCAGGACAGGGTGCTTGTCGATGGGCAACCCCCCATTTTTAGAAAATCCCCTTTTTTTCCTCTTTTGTCAAATCAGAAAACTCAATAAAAATAAATTGATATTCTCAATAGAATTTCAAAGTCCCTTTTCCTCCTTATATAATTTCCCCTTTTAATTAAAAACTTTCCTTCAAAAATTCCAAAAATACTCCTTTTTACGGTCTCAGCAGCAAAGTAAAAAGCGCATGTGCATGCATTCATTCATCATTAATAAAAGATAATAAAAAACTCCATTGCATTGCATCTATTTGTTTTTTTTGTTACATCAATTTTGCAGGAAATAAAAAGAAAAGGCAAAAAATAACGGGACTCAGCCCGAACCCACATTCTTTCTCTCTCTCTCACCTACCTTTCTCTCTAAGAGCTTCCACCCTTACGACGATCTCTCTTTACCCTATGGCGAGATGATGCACCACCACTACCCCAGCAAGAGTCCTCTCTGAACGAAGCAGATGGCACCAAGCAAGAAGGAACAGGAACTGCATCCCGAATATGGGCAGTCGCCGAAGATATCCAGTCTCTGATGTCTCTTAGCCAAGTGTTCGACACTCGTACTTGCTGCAAGAAAAAGGCAAAATCAGTATCAAAGAAGAGATGACCAAAACAGAAAAGAAAGAAAGAGAAGAGCAGAAAGGTATACCGCAGGTCGGAGGACCTCCTCTGTCAAACCCAACTCCTTCGGATCCATCGCATGAGGATGATGCAGCATAGTCACTATCACTCCATTAGCCCGCTGGATGTTGTATGAAGGAGTGTGCAATCACACGAAAGGAACCTCTAAAGTCACCCCCGCAGATACCGTCGGACCGCCGCCACTGTGGGAAGATCCCACCGCCCGACTCGAACTCGCAAGAGGGAAAGGCAGGGCATCATATATGCTGGGCGCCATCAACCAGCTCGTCACAAAGTCCATATAGTCATACGGTACACCCGTATCAGTGTACAATAAGTAAGACTCATCGATCATCATCGCGATCCTTGCATCCTCCGACAGTCATCTCTCCCGCCTCATAGACATAGGAGGCTGCACAGGTGGCACCACCACCTCCTCCTCAGCAATCTGGCGAACCACCCTCTCCTCGAGATACTAAGAATGGTCGAACTCATATGCCAGCAAATGCCTCATCTGCGCGTTCACCCCGGTCATCCCTGCATCCTGAATGGCTGTCCCCCAGGGATAAAAGGTCACCTGAAAATCTCCAAGCAGGCATAAATCAATACAAGATCAGAAGGCACAAAAACCAAGACTAAAAATGGAAAGAGTCTTACCCTACCACTGGTTAGGTCATTCAAGACCTGACGCACCGCCTCTAGAGAGAGATCCCTTCGACTGTTGATTGCCCTTACGCCATCGATACAATCTACAGGAGTCCCCAACAGTGTTATCCTTCAGAGCGATCAAAGGGTTATTGCACCCAATCACCTCATAAAACCACGTCTGTGAAAAGATAAGAATTCACAAATAAAAAGAGATGCATAAGGAAAATGCGAATGCATGAAAGGAAAATGCGAATGCATGAAAAGAAATGCGCAAACTAAAGAATACCTCAAGAAGGTACGTGGCTCCAGTAAAGGTCTGCAGGTAGCACCGACTGAATGCATCCAGAGAAGAGTAAAGGGTCGCCAAAGTCATACTCCCCCAATCATAGAAAGGGATGTTCGAAAACATCCTCAGGTACGGAAAGAACCACAAATGGACGACGTCGCCACTCGACGCCACCATGAAACCTCCCAACACCAGCAAAATAAATAACCGGGCCATCTGCCTCACTTAAAGCTCGTCCTCCAAATCAATCACCCTGCCCAATAGAACATCCTTTACCAGGGACAGTCGGATAGAATCCCCAGAAACTATCCTCCCTACATCACCAAGTGTTGCACGTACTGCCTCTGGTCTCACCCACAAAGAGCGATCCACCTCTATCTTCTCTCCATCACAATCCAGCCCCAACAGCTGTTGCACATCTATGGGAGTCACAATCATCTCCCCGAAGCCGAAATGAAAGGTGTGAGTAGTATCCCACTACCTCTCCCCCAAAGCGCACAGGACCGCTGTCGAACAAGGCGTCTTATCCACCACAGATGCCAACCTCCCAAAACCCGCTAATGATATCACCCAACGCACCACAGGTGGGAGATGCTCCCAGACATCCCTAAACCCTGTCATTGCGCGGGCGCGCATGTTCTTAAAAGAAATATCAGACTGGTAAAAAGGAAAAAATCTCATCAAAAGTAAAAAAAAATGAAAAATCACCAAAAAGAAAGGAGTGCAAAAGGTCCGGTTACTTACATAACCACCAGGATTTACTCTCTAAGAGTGATGACGTGACTGCTCCCGCAGCAAAGTTCATTGATCCACAACAGGCTCAAACGCATCAAAGGAGTTCTCACTCCCCAAAGAAAGAGGGGCCTGGCCCTCCACTCCACATTCACCGAGTCATCAACGGCCAACCACTCCCTGTGGACCGCAGTGATCACAAAAGTGGCCATTTCTTGAAGATCAGATTGCTAGAACGATTTACAAGAAATCGCAGAAAGAGAGAAAGCAAAGAAGCTGTGAAAAAATGAAGGGATTCACCCCCTTTATATAGGATACCAAATGCCATGCCGATCGGCACTGACCCTAACCATACCGATCGGCACTGACTCCTTACCTTCCCGGGGCAGTCCAAAAGTTTGTGCCACTGCCGAATGGCACCCCTCATACCATGCCGACCGGAACCCCTCTTAAATTTCGTACAGAAATTCCCAGAAAATACCAAAAAGCCCTAAAAAAATCCTCGAAAAATTACTAAAAATCCCAGGAAGGATTTTAAACATTTTCACCAGGAAAATTTCGCATTCCCTCAAGAGGAACCCCTCTTTCCTAGCGGAATCCTCAAAACCAAATGAATATCCTCCCAATAAAGCCTCAGAGGATCTCTAAGGATCGCCTGGTCACTTCCCCGGCGGAGTTTTTGCAGCACCAAACTTGGTTGTTCCCCCTGCGAGGCCTCCTAAAGAAATAAAATCTTCCCCAGCTCAGATCAAAATCACAAGGCACTTTCTCCAGTAGAATCAAAATCCAATCTTTATCCACTCTTAGGTCAGAATTGACCTTGGTCTTGGATCGTCACCTGAGTTAGGTTAGAATTGACCTCGGTCCTCGGTCGTCACCACTCTTAGATTAGAATTAACCTCGGTCTTGGATCGTCACTTGAGTTAGGTCAGAAATGGCCTCGGTCCTCGGTCGTCACCACTCTTAGGTCAGAATTGACCTCGGTCTTAGATCGTCACCTATGTTAGGTCAGAAATGGCCTCGATCCTTGGTCGTCACCACTCTTAGGTCAGAATTGACCTCGATCTTGGATCGTCACCTGAGTTAGGTCACAAATGGCCTCGATCCTCGGTCGTCACCACTCTTAGGTTAGAATTGACATCGGTCTTGGATCATCACCAGAGTTAGGTTAGAATTGATATCGGTCCTCGGTCGTCACCACTTTTAGGTCATAATTGACCTCGGTCTTGGATCATCACCTGAGTTAGGTCAGAAATGACCTCGATCCTCGATCGTCACCACTCTTAGGTCAGAATTGATCTCGATCTTAGATCGTCACCTGAGTTAGGTCAAAATTGACCTCGGTCCTCGATCGTCACCACTCTTAGGTCAAAATTGACCTCGGTCTTGGATTGTCACTTGAGTTAGGTTATAAATGGCCTCGGTCCTCGGTTGTCACCACTTTTAGTTCATAATTGACCTTGGTCCTCGGTCGTCACCACTCTTAGGTTAGAATTGACATCGGTCCTCGGTCGTCGCCACTCTTAGGGAAGAATTAACCTTGGTCTTGGATCGTCACCTGAGCTAGGTCAGAATTGACCTCGTTCCTTGATTGTCACCACTTTTAGGTCAGAATTGACCTCAATTATTAGATTTTCACCCTAAGCCCGCGGAATTGGCTTTAACCCGCAGAACCGGTCACCCTCATCACTTAAGCCCGCAGATTTGGCTTTGACCCACAAAATTGGTCATCCTCCAGCATCACTTTAGGTCCTCAAAATAGATCTAAACCTTTTATCATCATTTAAACCATCTCCAGCACACCCCTAAGGTCCTCAGAATCGGCCTCAACCCTCTGAATCGGTCATGCTCCCTCAAAAGCATCATGTGGTGTCTATTCGACAATTATCATTTGCTCCCAACTCACCCGTCGAGGGGCTCTATAGACACCCCATTCTATTACCCCCTAACACTCCTTAGGTCCCTAGTACCTCCCTTCATCACTACAAACCCAGGTCATACCCCGCGTACTGACCTAGAAGCCATCGGGCACTCCCAAGCTCTGTTTGACCAAAAAGTCAAACTCTTCATCTCGACCCAGGTTGAATGAATCTTCGAAAGGCACCGCAATACCTTTCCAACGGTCCGTCCCGTGTGCGATTCTGACTTACCATGTGAACGAACGATCCGTTTGCATCCGAAACATGATCTAGAGGTCACCGGGCACTCTCGGGCTCTGTTTGACCTAAGTCAACTCTTCAGCTCCACCGAGACTGAATGAATCTTTGAAGGGAACTGAAACCCCTTTCTAATGGTCCACTCTGTGCTCGATTCTGACTTACCATGCAGATGAACGATCCGTTTGACTCCAAGAGGTCACCAAATGCTTCCAAGGCCCTGATAAGCACCAAAAACTGTATATTTTAAACCCCGAATAGATGTATTTTAGTTGCTAATTCTCGACATTATGGGTCTTATGTGCTCAATTGTTCAATATGCAAACTTAATTGCAAATGCGGTGTCAAAAGTTATATTTTAAGACAATTTGCAACAATATGGAGCTAATTACCAAATTCTCTGAGCCTAAGTCTAGCCTAAACATACCTTAAACCGTGTGTGTGTTGAGTTTGCGCCCTTTTATTAATTTTTAGATTTTTAGTTTGTGTCATTTTAATTTTAGGTTTATTTTAGAATTTTTAGATTTTATTTTCTATTTTATTTTTATTAGTATAATTTTATTTTATTTTGATTTTTATTAGTTTTTAGTTTTAGTTTTATTTTATTTTATTTTATTGTATTAGGATTAGAATTTTTAGGACTTCATGTATTTTTAGTTTTATTAGATTTTGCATTTTCTTTTTAGGATTTTTATTAGATTTTATTTTTTATTTTATTTCTTTTTATTTAGTCTTTATTTTATTTTTAGAATAAAAATTTAATTTTTAGATTTTTAGTTTTTATAGTTTTATGTTATTAGTTAGTTTTAGTGTTATTTTTAGGGGTTCAAATAAAACACACACACAAAGACACACCTTATCCTACACCCTAAACTAATACTACACCCTCATCCCCACCATACACCATACACACTCACACACCCTAACACCCTCACCCTCATCTTCCCCAACAACACACTTATTCTCTCTCCTCACACCCACCTCCATAAAAAAAAAACCCACCTCTTTCCACCATGGCAACATCAACCCGGTTTTTACTCAACCCGAACCCAATCAACCTTATACCCGGAAAACCACCAATTTCGATGAGCAGCAGCCCCCAAAAATCGAACCTACAAACCCACTTCCGGAGCTTCCCCTTACCCGCGCAGGACCTCCATCCACAACCCTTCGCCGGCGACCCAAACGCCCAATCCGACGCACTCTCCTCTCTCTCCCTCCGACGACCATCCCGGCGGCCTGGCCTGCCCCAATCCGCCCTCTCTCTCTCCTCGATCCACCCTCTATCCGACTCGCGCCAGCCCGACCTCTCTCCCTCATCCGACGCCGACCAGAACAAATCGCGACGGAGTCCCCTTCGGCTGCTGCTGCTCCGACCCACGGTCGCACAACCTCCAATGTCGGCGATCTGCCCCAGCGACCCATACCACCTGCTATAACCCCCTCTTCAACCCGACGACACCATAACCCGTGTCTAACCACCAGCCAACCCGGATTCAAACCCATTTCCCTTTATCCTCATTTTTAACCCAAAGCCAAATGCCACGACTTATCTCCTGCAACTCCAATACCAAGCATGTTAATCAAATCCAAAACCAAATTAATTCCCCCATGCGCCAATTTATACCCCTTTCCCAATATACCCTTAAATACTCTCAACTATCAAACTTTAAGTCATTTCCAAAAATACCCATAAATTATATTAGATTTTTATTCCCCAATTTCCTCACCCATTTATCCTCACACCTCACCATTCCCATAACACACCCAAACCACATGCACACTTATACCAATTACCGTATATACCCCTAGCTCTATGCCTTGTATAAAAAGAAGATGAAGACCCCAATCAAAATGAAGAAAGAGTTTTTAGATAGGAAAATTCTAGAGAGAGAATTGTAGAGAAAAATACCATTTGTAAATAGTTTTGTTTTATTTTTTTAGATATTTGTGAGGTTAAATATTGATTGAGATTTAATTGAGTGTTCATTTATTTTCAAATTAATTGGATTCTCAATTGGAGGATTGTATGCTTCTCATTCAAGGATTGGAGTTTATTGAATTCAAGAGATTGGTTTGATTATTCTTCTCTCTACTCTTTTATATTAAATGCCTATTGAGTATTTGTTTATTTTGTTAAATACCATGTTAGGCTAAAACCCCTTTCAAGGGGTGGGGTAAAACCCTTATTTGAAGTTATTTTATTTTAATTAGTTTAATTACTTGAAAAGTCCCTTTGAATGTTAATTTTGATCCCTCACCCTTAGATTTACGCCTCGAGAGAGGGTAAATGATTTTCAAGAGAAAATCAAAATTCTAGTTATAATACCCATTTTAGATTCGAACTAGAGATAGGGGTTTCTTAGGTGGGGTATTATAGCTTGAATTTCAACTCTAAATTTATTTTCTAAGATTGATATAAATTTTAATTGATCGATCCTAGCAGGTGATTAATTAAAAGGAGTGTGGATCTATTTTTCTAGAGTTGTGGGGGTGTTAAACTTAACTTTATAAAAGATTACTATTATAATTACACTTGCAACGAGAGTTGGTTTGTAATTTTGATATTAATTTGGGAGAATTCAAATAATTAAATTAATTAATTAGAATAACTAAAATTTGTAGTGTAATCCGACTCCTTGATTGTTCTCACAATTATTTACCTCACTTATCTCTTATTTTTAGTTTAGACTTTAATTTTCATTTTAGTAAATTTCTAGTTAGTTGTTTTCATGTCACACTTTAATTTAGTTTAGTTTAAATCATCACCTCACCGTATTGTTTTAATATTGAAAAAGCTAAAAAAATTAGAAAAGTGAAAAAGCACAAAAAGAAAATAAAAAGTGAATTACAATTTGAATTTGTCTCTAGCTTACTCACTAGGAAGTGGATTGATACCCTTACTTACCTCTACACTTGAGTTTGTTATATTTTGTAGGTATTTGAGAATTTTGACTAACTTGGCTTTCAACAACGATACACGCAAAAGTTTTTTCTATCAAATGGCGCCGTTCTCATTCTTGGGAGCGTGAAGCACTCGGAGCGGATTAAATTTTGTGATTCACTTGTATTGCATTTTTTTTACATTTTAGTGCCATTTTTGCCTTTTATTAGAAGGATTGTATTAGGATTTTATTATCTGGCTTGTATTGCGGTGCTTAGAGACACCATTTATTTTCCATTTAAATTTGTAATAATTGAACACAAGCGTGATAGGGAAACCGGACAAGGTAGGGAGATGACGTCCAAAGGCGAGAATTTGGAAGCCTCTCTACCTTGGGTCGGTCGAACTCCCGGGGACGACTGAGATTGGCGTATTCTCCCCCCGGTCGACTCAAATTTTTCGGCACCCCACGTGATGATGCCGGAATCAGCACCACCAGATATGGTGTGTCCAAGCTCAATATAAGAATAACAATGGCAGCACAGTTATATAGAGAGATAAGAGAATGAGGCAAGGAGAAGAGGAGAATACACCGGTATATAAGTGGTTCAGCCAATCTGGCCTACGTCCACTGTGAGTGTGTGAGTGATATCATTGAATGAAGGCACTAATGGCCATGGATACAATCTCTCAAGCTTTCTCTCTCTACTGTATATTTAGACAGAGTTTTTGCTAGGGTTGAATAATTGGGATCCTTTTGCAAGGTAGGGGTGACCCCTATATATATAGTACCAAAGGGGGTGTAATGTACCCCCCATGCATGTAATGAGCATGTGTGTGGTAGCCTCACCAATGTGGGAGTGCCATCTGTCACTGTCACCTGTAAGGAATGATGATGAAATATTCTCCCCATGTGTGGAGAATAATCTTGTTACAACTGATTTGCGCCCATGTGTCCTTATCCAAATGTCAACAGATGCTCGGCCGCCATATTAGTGGATGACCTCGGCCTGGGAGAGGCCGAGCTGTAAAGGCTTGATGTCCGTTCAATCCGAGATGTGTCATAGGGAGTCTCAGCCTGATCTCAGCCGAGACATTATGCTGGGGTCGGCCCCAGCCGAGGTTGGACATATAGCATGCTGACGATTACTAAGGCTTCTTGTCACCTCGGCCCAAGCCGAGGTTGGACTGGTTCCATGTTGAAGGTTACCAAGGCTCCTTGTCACCTCGGCCTACTCTCGGCCGAGGTTGCCATACCCAGGTATATGAGGATGTTGTTGATGCCTGCGATGCGCGTAGTGTCCATTGAAAATGTAGGTGATAGTGTCGACCTGGGCCGAGGTTGGTCTGGCTGAGGGATGATATCGTGGGCCCGTGGCTTTTCTAGGGTCAATCAATATCTCGGCCATCACCTCAGCCGAGGTTTGTGTCTCAAGGCCGAGGTTACACTTGGGGCATATCAATCACCCCCCCAGCCCTTAGTCATATGCGAGAGCAAGTGGCTAGGGGATTACTACACCTCCGAGGCCTGTCCGTCCCAAGCTAATACCTGCATGACACCTGTCCATGCTAGAACGTACTTACTTGGCTGGCGTGTGCTGTCAGCCATCGTTTGGGGTTCCCAAGGCAATGATGGGCCTTGGGAAGCGTGCCCATGTATTTAAGGGTTTGAACCCTTCTTTTTCTCTTTCTCCTCCATTTCATTCCTGCGCACAAACTGTTCTTGCGATTTCTCTCTCTCCAAAGCTTCTCTACTCAACGCTCTTCTGACGAAGCCTTTGTCGATTTTCGAGCGACTTTTCTTCACTTTCCCTCATCGTTCCATTTCCAGGTATTTCTTCCTTTCCATTTCCTTTGTTTCTGGTATTTTGTTTGCATTTTCCGGCGAGATTTTAAGTTTTCCGGCGAGCACCATTGTCTCAGGCGAACTGGGTTTGCTTTAAACTTCCAAGTTTGATCTTTAAACTCCTTTATTTTACAAGTCAATCGTGTTTGTAGTTTTTTAGGAGTTTTTCCCAAGTTTAGGGTCGTCCTCTGATGCTCAGACCTTTATACCAGCTTCTTGAGGATTTCCCCTCTCTCAGAGAGAAGACCCTAGAAAAGATTAGGCAAATAGAGAGAGCTCAAGAGGAAGCTCATAGGTCACAAGAGTTTCCCATTAGACCCTTGTTTCCACCACCTCTGAGGGTTATATATCCTGCATGACACCTGTCCATGCTAGAACGTACTTACTTGGCTGGCGTGTGCTGTCAACCATCATTTGGGGTTCCCAAGGCAATGATGGGCCTTGGGAAGCGTGCCCATGTATTTAAGGGTTTGAACCCTTCTTTTTCTCTTTCTCCTCCATTTCATTCCTGCGCACAAACTGTTCTTGCGATTTCTCTCTCTCCAAAGCTTCTCTACTTAACGCTCTTCTGCCGAAGCCTTTGTCGATTTTCGAGCGACTTTTCTTCACTTTCCCTTATCGTTCCATTTCCAGGTATTTCTTCCTTTCCATTTCCTTTGTTTCTGGTATTTTGTTTGCATTTTCCGGCGAGATTTTAAGTTTTTCGGCGAGCACCATTGTCTCAGGCGAACTGGGTTTGCTTTAAACTTCCAAGTTTGATCTTTAAACTCCTTTATTTTACAAGTCAATCGTGTTTGTAGTTTTTTAGGAGTTTTCCCAAGTTTAGGGTCGTCCTCTGATGCTCAGACCTTTATACCAGCTTCTTGAGGATTTCCCCTCTCTCAGAGAGAAGACCCTAGAAAAGATTAGGCAAATAGAGAGAGCTCAAGAGGAAGCTCGTAGGTCACAAGAGTTTCCCATTAGACCCTTGTTTCCACCACCTCTGAGGGTTATATATCCTGACCCCCCGGAGAACTTCTATCATACAGGGGTGTCTGCTGATCCAACACCTATGTCTAAGTCTGAAGCTTCTACCTCAGACCCCATGTCAGTGGACTCTTTCCAGGAAGCTATGGATTTTTCACCTCGGCCTGGTCAGGCCCCTGATCAGGCCGAGGTATCCAGCCGAGCTTCATCCCATAATGGCTCCAGCACCTCAGCCTCTTCTTCAGAGGTTGAAGTGCTTGAGCCGAGTGTGGCTGTGCCACCCATTCTTGATGCCATCCCCCTGTCGGCCGTCACAGGGGCAGAATTCGCTCAGAGATTCCCTTGTAACCCATCTACATCTGCTCCGGCCGACGTTGAGCTTGATGATGATGAAGATGCTGAAAACGATGTTGACATCTCTGAGGCGGACGAGTTCGAGAGCACAGTCACTGAGGTGGATCTTCTGTGCTTCAGATATTTATACTCCATTAGTCCCTCCATCAAATTAAGGAGACCTCTGAGGGAGGAGAGGGCCTATCACGGTCGAGATGGAGAAATCTGCCTGTACGAGCAGATGTTTAAGTTAGGGTTTCGCCTACCCATCCATCCCATCATTAGATCCATTTTCTCTTACATCAACTTGGCTCCCTCACAGCTATCTCCCAATGCCTGGAGAGTTATCATAGGGGCCATTATCTTATGGAGGGCAGTCCACCACTCTGACCTCCCAGTTCAGGTCTTTACTGGTTGCTATGTCCCAACCTCAGCCAAAAACAATCCGAGCTACTATCATTTTGTGGCTCGGAGGCCTGAGAAGAAAATGCTCCAGGTGACTCAGACCTCAAATCATAACTGGAAGCCCTGCTATTCTTTTGCCTCAGGGCCATGGGAATTTGGCCCATGCGTCCCCTCTTCCACACTTGAGCCGAGGATACCCCTCAAATGGGGCAAGGTCTCCATGTTTGCCAGGGCCGATCCTGGTCTAAGTCTTCAGAATATGTAGAAGGTGAAGGCCCTGCAAGCCCAAGGGGCACATGGTCTGTTTGTTAAGTTCGAACATTTGCTGACCCCCCAGTATCTCTCGGGGACGAGCCTGGGTGGAAGTCCCCTTGTTGACTTTGGTAAGAATTTTTTATTTCAAGTCTAACCTCTGAAGCCATTCATATCTGATCTCTAACACATCTTTTAATTTTTTGCAGAGCGACCACCAGGCATTACAGACGAACTGTGGGAGATGGCTGCTCCAAGATTGGCGAGGCTTGCCAAAAAGGCTGGTCTGAACACTCCTCCCCCAGCTCCCTCAACATCCAAATCTCAGGCCTCAAAGAAGAGGACCCCAGAGGCCCATGCCTCTGAGGATCAGAGGCCGACCTTGAGGCAAAAGAAGGCCTCAGATGTTACACTTCCCATCTCTTCGGCCGACATCCTGACGGCTCGTCTGGATCAGCTGAAGTTAACTGATAGTGTGGTCGGCAACAGCAGGTAGGCCATGGATGCACTCACCTCTGTAATGATCGAGGCCGACAAGCGCTTCTGCAGAGCTATGGACACCTCCCTGCTGGTTGAGTTCGGCCTTCACAGAGCCGTCCAGGTATGATTTGTTCCTTTGTCAAAATTTTATAAGTGCAACATCTGAATTTTCTACCGCTTAACCTCTTCATTAAATGTGCAGGGAGTGACTGCCATGTATTAACTATCGAACTAGGCTATGAGGAAATTTCCCCTTATCCAGAAGGGGCAAGAGGCCGAGAAGGTTGAGAGTGCCCTGAATGCCGAGGTCGATCGTCTGAAGTCAAAGCTGCAGAACTCTGAAAATAAGGTCAAGGGGTTGGAAAAAGACATCTCTCTGCTCGTCAAAGATCACGCTAAAGCCCTGAAGGCCAAAGATGACGTGCTGCAGCAGAAGGTCAGCTCGGTTGTGAAGGCTGCCCTTGAAGATGCCTCGGCCAAAATAATTTCTGACTACAAAGGCTCAGACGAGTTCATGGGTTTTGGCTTTGAATATCTTGAAAGAGGTATCAAGGCCACTACCAAATGGGCTGAAGTCATAGAGAAGGAGGTTGGCACTCTAAAGGCCTCTGACTTTGTGGGTCTCGGCTTTGCTGACCCTCAATTTGCTCAGGCGCTTCAAGAGGTGGAGGACGAGGCTGCTGCTCCAGCCGAGACTGCAACTCTAGGAGGGACCGAGCTCGGAGGGACAGACCGTGCTGATGACGTGGCCGAGGTTACTAATGCTGATCAAGCCAACCCAGCCGAGACTGTTGATGTCCCCCCCCCCAAACCTTTAGTCTTTTTAGCTTGTAACTCGTAGCTTGTAGCTTGTAACTTGTAAATTTGTATTCAAGGAAAATTTTGTTACTTCTTGGTATTTCAACCTCTGAATGCTATATGATCTCCTCGCTTTACTGAATGTCAATCTCTTCTATTATTTTGTTGTAGTGTTCTTGTTTGTACTTAGCCAATAATTCTGACCTCAGGTCTCTTCACCACTGAATTGTTATTAGGCTCTGAGATCATTACCTAAGATGTTACTCTCGTAATCAACTTCACCAAATTAATGATGTTAAGGGTCTGAGCTCATCTGTTAAGGTGTCTGAGCTCAGACCTCGTCACCACCGAGTGATGTTATGAGGGTCTGAGGTCATCACCTAAGAGGTTATCCCCATAATAAACTTCACCAAATTAATGATGTTAAGGGTCTGAGGTCATCTTCTAAGGTGTCTGAACTCAGACCTCATCACCACCGAGTGATGTTATGAGGGTCTGAGGTCATCACCTAAGAGGTTATCCCCATAATAAACTTCACCAAATTAATGATGTTAAGGGTCTGAGGTCATCTGCTAAGGTGTCTGAGCTCAGACCTCATCACCACCGAGTGATGTTATGAGGGTCTGAGGTCATCACCTAAGAGGCTATCCCCATAATAAACTTCACCAAATTAATGATATTAAGGGTCTGAGGTCATCTGCTAAGGTGTCTGAGCTCAGACCTCGTCACCACCGAGTGATGTTATGAGGGTCTGAGGTCATCACCTAAGAGGTTATCCCCATAATAAACTTCACCAAATTAATGATGTTAAGGGTCTGAGGTCATCTGCTAAGGTGTCTGAGCTCAGACCTCATCACCACCGAGTGATGTTATAAGGGTCTGAGGTCATCACCTAAGAGGTTATCCCCATAATAAACTTCACCAAATTAATGATGTTAAGGGTTTGAGGTCATCTGCTAAGGTGTTTGAGCTCAGGCCTCGTCACCACCGAGTGATGTTATGAGGGTCTGAGGTCATCACCTAAGAGGTTATCCCCATAATAAACTTCACTGAATTAATGATGTTAAGGGTCTGAGGTCATCTGTTAAGGTGTCTGAGCTCAGACCTCGTCACCACCGAGTGATCTTATGAGGATCTGAGGTCATCACCTAAGAGGTTATCCCCATAATAAACTTCACTAAATTAATGATGTTAAGGGTCTGAGGTCATCTGCTAAGGTGTCTGAGCTCAGACCTCGTCACCATCGAGTGATGTTATGAGGGTCTGAGGTCATCACCTAAGATGTTATCCCCATAATAAACTTCACCAAATTAATGATATTAAGGGTCTGAGGTCATCTGCTAAGATGTCTGAGCTCAGACCTCGTCACCACCGAGTGATGTTATGAGGGTCTGAGGTCACCACCTAAGAGGTTATCCCCATAATAAACTTCACCAAATTAATGATGTTAAGGGTCTGAGCTCATCTGCTAAGGTGTCTGAGCTCAGACCTCGTCACCACCGAGTGATGTTATGAGGGTATGAGGTCATCACCTAAGAGGTTATACCCATAATAAACTTCACCAAATTAATGATGTTAAGGGTCTGAGGTCATCTGCTAAGGTGTCTGACCTCAGACCTCGTCACCACCGAGTGATGTTATGAGGGTCTGAGGTCATCACCTAAGAGGTTATCCCCATAATAAATTTCACCAAATTAATGATGTTAAGGGTCTGAGGTCATCTGCTAAGGTGTTTGAGCTCAGACCTCATCACCACCGAGTGATGTTATGATGGTCTGACATCATCACCTAAGATGTTATCCCCATAATAAATTTCTGATCTAAGAATGAAGAAAGAACTGTCATGGAAACTGATCTTTATTAATAACCTCTTCTCAATAAGATGGTACATTTACATAAAATTCTAGGCAACATCATATGTAATATTTCTTGAGATGGTCAGCATTACATGGGTTAGTGAAAGGTTCTCCTTCTAGGTTTTCTAGCCTATAAGTGCCAGGCACAACCTCTTCCGTTACTTTGTAGGGGTCATGCCAGTTTAGGTATAGCTTGTTTGCCTTCTGTAGGGTCTTCTTTAGCACTAGGTCTCCCACTGCAATGGGTCTTGACTTCACCCTTTGGTTGTAGAATTTCACTGCCCTCTGCTGGTAGGCTGATTTTCTGACCTCTGCATCTTCCCTTCTTTCTTCGATAAGATCCAGGTCTAGCCTCCTCTTCTCCCCATTACTGTCAGGGTCGTAGGTCTGAATCCGATGAGTTGGTAGTCCTACTTCCGTTGGTATGACGGCTTTTGAGCCATGTGCCAGCGTGAATGGGGTTTCTCCTGTTGGTGTTCTTACCGTGGTTCTGTAGGCCCATAACACTGTGTAGACCTCTTATGTCCATCTCCCCTTCGCATCTTCTAACCTCTTCTTGATTCCGTCCAAGATTGTTCTGTTTGTGACCTCGGTCTGGCCGTTTGCCTGAGGTCGACCAGGAGACGAGAATAATTGCTTAATCCCCACTCTTAGACAATACCTTTCTAAGGAGGAGTTCTTAAACTGGGTCCCATTATCTGAGATGAGAGTGTTTGGGAGGCCATATCTGCATATGATGTTCTTCTAAATGAACTGGAAGGTCTTCTGCTCTGTGATTGTTATCATCGGTTCTGCCTCCAGCCACTTTGAAAAGTAGTCAATGGCAACTATCAAGAATCTATAGTTGTTGATAGCTCTTGGCAAAGGTCCTACCAAGTCAATTCCCCATACCGCAAATGGCCATGGAGAAGAGATTGACGTCATAGGCTGATGGGGTTGATGAGGGATAGTGGCGAACCTTTGACATTTGTCGCACCTCTTCACATAGTCTGCAGCGTCCTTAGACAAGGTAGGCCACCAGTATCCCTGAGTGATGATCCTCTTGGCTAAGGGCCTTCCCCCTATGTGGCTAGAGCAGGAACCCTCATGAACCTCCTGTAAGACCTGGGGTACTTCCATGGGATGCACCCATCTGAGGAGAGGCAATAGAAACCCCTTTTGGTACAAGACGTCTCCTACTATTGAGAACTTGGCAGCCCTGTATCTCAACTTTCTCCTTTCCATCTTGGACTCAGGTAGCTCTCCGTCTCTTAGGTATCTGACGAGCGGGTCGATCCATGAGTCTCCCACGTTCACATTGTGACAAGGGCTACATACCTCGTCCTCCTCGATGCTTGCTTTTCCTAAGACCTCAATTGGAATGGTCCTTCCCAAATATGTCTTCATTGCCGAGGCCAGCCTTGCCAATGCATCGGCGTGATTGTTACTCAGTCGAGGCACTCTCTTCAGCTTTGCTTCTTCAAAATACTCTAACAACCTTCTTACCTTCTTTAAGTACTTGGCCATCCTTTCGTCTTTGGCCTCGTATTCCCCCAACACTTGATTGACAACCAACCTTGAGTTGCTATGGAGTAGGAGTCGCTTTACTCGAAGAGTTGTTGCCAATAAGAGACCTGCTATCATGGCCTCATACTCGGACTCGTTGTTTGAGGCCTGGAAGTTGAATCTCAAGGCGTACTCAATGTTGGCGCCATCTAGAGCCGAGAGTATTAGCCCCGCCTCGCTTCCACTGTCACAGGAAGAGCCATCAACGAAGAGGCTCCATACGTCTGCATCTGATGAGAAGACCCCTTCTCTCATAACCCCCTTCTTGAAGAGGTATTGATCCTCTTCGTTCTCTTCTACTCTGCTCCGGGTCTTGCCTGGGATGACCTCTTCTCGGCCTCGGAAGACGTTTGGTTCAGTCTCTTCCGAATCTCGGAAGACACTACGGTTCGTCTCTTCGTCATCATCTAAGCCTTTCTCTGTCTCGGCCTTTTCCAAACTTCTCTCACCCTCTTCCCAGGTGAACTCTGCGATAAAGTCTGCGAGGGACTATCCCTTGATGGCTGTCCTAGGCTGGTAGGTAAGATCATATTCTCTTAGTTCGATGGCCTAAGTCATCAATCTTCCGGACTTCTCAGGCTTGTGCAGAACCTGACTTAGTGGGGAGTCAGTGAGGACTACCATGGAGTGAGCTTGGAAGTAAGGCTTCATTTTCCTTAAGGCGTGTATTAGTGCATAAGCCAACTTCTCCATTCGGGGATAATTCTATTCAGACCCTTGAAGAGCCATACTGTTGAAGTACATAAGCCTCTAGACTCCATCCTCTTCCCGTATGATGGCCGCACTGATGGATGATTCAGAGACTGCCAGATACACATACAACTTTTCCCCCGTGATGGGCCGAGACAGCAACAAGGGAGATCCCAAGTCGGACTTGAGTTGGTTGAAGCCTTTTTCACACTCTTCGTCCCATTGGAAGTCCTTTCTTAGAACTTTAAAGAATGGAAGACACTTGTCTGTCTCCCTAGAAACAAACCTGTTAAGGGCGACCACTCTTCCCGTGAGTCTCTGGACATCCTTGATACTCCTAGGAGTCTTCATGTCGAGTAAGACCTTGATTTTCTCAGGGTTTGCTTCAATCCCCCTCTGATTAACGATGAGCCCCACGAACTTCCCGGCTCCTACTCCGAAGACACACTTTGCTGGGTTGAGCTTCATTCTGTACGAGTCCATGACATCGAAGGTCTTCTCAAGGTCCGCTATGTGAGTGCAGGCTTTCAAGCTCTTCGTTAGCATATCATCCACATACACCTCCATGGTCTTACCTATTTGCTCCTCGAACATCTTATTTACAAGACGTTGATACGTTGCCCCCGCATTTTTCAGACCGAAGGTCATCACCTTGTAGCAGTACGTCCCTTTGTCAGTAATGAAGGCTGTCTTCTCAGAGTCTTCAGCATCCATGAAGATTTGGTTGCAGCCTGAATAAGCGTCCATGAAGCTCATGAGCTCGTGCCCTGCCGTTGCGTCCACCATCTGGTCTATCCTAGGTTAGGGATAGCTGTCTTTCGGGCAAGACCTGTTCAGGTCAGTGAAATCTACACACATTCGCCACTTCCCATTGGTCTTAGGCACGATGACTGCATTAGAGAGCCACTCCGGGTAGGTAACCTCTCTTATGAACTCGGCCTCTTCCAACTTTTTTACCTCTTTCCGGATGACGTCATACTTATCCCTGGAGTACACTCTTCGTCTCTGATTGATCGGCCTGGCATCTCTGTCTACATTGAGCTTGTGGCTCATGACCTCAGGGTCGATACCAGGCATGTCTGCGTGACTCCATACGAAGACACTCTGCCTCCTTCTGAGGAAGTTTACCAGCTCTTCCTTGATCCCTGGCTCTAGGGCCTTACCGACCTGGACGGTTTTTTCCGGCTCGTCCTCATTGAGGACGATGGATTCTACCTCTTCCGCGGCCTCACCCTTCTTCAATTTTGTTTTGTCTCTTGGGTCAAGAGTGTCAATGCTGTAAGTGGTGGTTGCTCTCTTATGGGCCTCTCTCTCTTCGGCCGAGCTGAAGTAACACTCCCGCGCCGTGGTCTGGTCCCCTTGCACTTCCCCTACTCCATAAGGAGTCGGGAATTTTAGCATCTGATGGACCGTCGACGGCACGGCTTCAAACTCTTTGAGGGCCACCCTTCCTACGATGAGGTTGTAGGCCGAGAAAACGTTTTCGTCCATGACGAAAAAGTTTATCTTCTTCGTCAGCCTCTTAGGCCACTCATTCCCCATCCGTACATCCATTTCATTCATGCCCAAGGGGTGCACCTTTTCACCACTGAAGCCTATCAATGGGTGATGGTAGGGCACCAGCCTTGCCCTGCTAAGACCCAGGCTCTTGAAACAAGGCCAGAACATCACGTCTGCTGAGCTTCCCCCGTCTATGAGGATCCTTCCTACCTCGTACCCATGCACCCTTGTTGTTATGACCAAAGGGTCATCATGGGGGGCTAAGATACCCTTGAAGTTGAGTCTGGAGAACCCCACTACGAGGGTGTCCATGTCTACCTTCTTCCTCTTCTGCACGGCATCGGAAGACGTTAGATGCACAACCTCAGGCTTGGCCACTGACATGGCCTCTGCTACATGAGCCTTCCTATCGGCTACCTCAGAGCCACCTCCTGCAAATCCCCCACATATGGTGCTAACACCAAAGGAGATCATACCGACCCTCTTCACCGGGGTGTTGTCATCCTTTGGCGGAAGATCCGGGTCATCTTCGTCATCTCCCTCTGAATCATCGTCCCTTTTGGCCGGGACATCGCCACAGCATCTGTCATTCCTTCTCTTCTTAGGGTCTCCTCTTCCACCCTTCGGAGCCTTGCCATCCACATACTTCCTCAGCTTTCCTGATTTCAGCATCTTCTCAATCTCATCCTTTAAAGTGAAGCATCTGTCTGTGATATGGCCGTGATCCTGATGGAACTCACACCATAGGTTTTTGTTCCTCTTATGTAACGGGGCCTTCAGTTTCTCCGGCCACCTCAGAGTTCGATCAGTTTAATCTCATTAAGGATGTGTTCACAGCTCACAGTCAGGGGAGTGTAATGAGCAAACTTGTCATCACCTGACCTCTTCTTCCCCTCTTTATTGCTTTGGGACCTCCCATTGCCACCGCGGTTCTCCTCCTCATATTTGGCTATCATTGCCTCTTCCGCATTCATCACCTTCCCTGCGGTTGCCAGCAGCTCCGCCATAGACCTGGGGGGTCTTACGCCAATTTCCACAATAGCTTCCCCTTCTGGAGGCCTCCTATAAGGGCGGTCATGGTTATGATCTCTTCATAATCTTCCACCTCTAACTTCTCTTTGTTGAATCTTGCTATGTAGTCTCTTAGGCTTTCACCCTTGGCCTGTTTGACATACAGCAGGTGGGTAGTCTTCTTTTGAGGTCTTACCCCAAAGCAGAAGTTGTGGATGAACTGCTCAGCCAAACCTTTGAAGTTCTCGATCGAGTTCTTCGGAAGAGAGGTGAACCAGCTGTGTGCTGCCCCTGTCAAGGTCCCCGAGAAGGCCCTACACTTCATCTCATCGGGTATCGAGTAAATATCTGTCGCCGACTGGTACATCTCGATATGGTGCACAGGGTTAGTGCTGCCATCATACTTAGGAGTCACTGTAGGAGGCTTGAACTTGGCTGGCGTTGGGAACCCCACTATCCTAGCCACAAATGGGGAGCCCTCTGAGTAACCCCTTTGTAATGGGTCTCTGCTTTTAATGAGGTCTCCTATCTTCTCCTCAAGGCGTTGGATAGAATCATTCCAGGGTGTTCTGTTATCAACTTGGCCGAGGTTATCCCCTGCCACCTCCCTGCGATGGACAGAGGGTTCCCCAGCCACAACACGTTGACTGTTGACCTCTTCCTGTTCCCTGGCTCTTCCTACACAGGGTCGGCCTTGGTCTGGCCGACCTTGCCTACCCCCTCTCTGAGAGCCTGCTGCGCTCCTCGACTTTGATAGCCTGTGTCTTAGGTCATTCACTGGGCCCAGCCTCTCGAAGGCCGACCCTCTGCTCAACCTGTCAAAGGCCGACCCTCTTTGTTGGGCCTCTTCTCTTCTTCGGCCGACACATCCTTGACTCTGCCTAAGAGGTCGTATAGTGTCATTTGATACCACATACGGCTCCCAACAGTCTTCTGGGGCTTCTTCAGCTTCTAGGTCATCATACCTATCCTCTGGGCAAGGGTTTCCCTGCCTCCCCAGGCGCAAGCACCTAGGGTCAGCAACGTCCCTTCTTCGCTGGGGTGCAGGCTGGTCCTTCATCGGCACCTGGGGTGGTCCCCTGGCGTCAGGATGGGGCTAAACTTCCGCCGGAGTGATCATGTCCGGTGAGACTCCAGGTGGCCTCATCATCATGGTTTGACTGAGCTGGGAAAATTTCTCCTTCATGGCTTGTTGTGTTGCAGCTAAAGATTTCAAGGCTGCTGCTACCTCCGCCATTTCGGACTGAGGAGGAGCCTGACTGGAACTAGCCCCTCCACCCCCGGGCGGCGAAAGAGGTGGTGGTAAGTCTGGTGCCATATGTTAACACTGTAGAGCTTGAGTAGCAAGTGAGCTTAATACCTTAAAGGACCTCTTTCAATGGTGAAACAGCTCCACGCAAGGGGTGGTTCCTAGTTCACCACCAGAGTCCTTGATGAGGTTAAGCAGAAAAAGAGAAAGAGACAGCTTCTCGCTTACCACAGACGGCGCCAAAATGATGATGCCGGAATCAGCACCACCAGATAAGGTGTGTCCAAGCTCAATATAAGAATAACAATGGCAGCACAATTATATAGACAGATAAGAGAATGAGGTAAGGAGAAGAGGAGAATACACCGGTATATAAGTGGTTCAGCCAATCTGGCCTATGTCCACTGTGAGTGTGTGAGTGATATCTTTGAATGAAGGCACTAATGGCCATGGATACAATCTCTCAAGCTTTCTCTCCCTACTATATATTTAGACAGAGTTTTTGCTAGGGTTGAATAATTGGGATCCTTTTGCAAGGTAGGGGGTGACCCCTATATATATAGTACCAAAGGGGGTGTAATGTACCCCCCATGCATGTAATGAGCATGTGTGTGGTAGCCTCACCAATGTGGGAGTGCCATCTGTCACTGTCACCTGTAAGGAATGATGATGAAATATTCTCCCCATGTGTGGAGAATAATCTTGTTACAACTGATTTGCGCCCATGTGTCCTTATCCAAATGTCAACAGATGCCCGGTCGCCATATTGGTGGATGACCTCGGCCTGGGAGAGGTCGAGCAGTAAAGGCTTGATGTCCGTTCAATCCGAGATGTGTCATAGGGAGTCTCGGCCTGATCTCAGCAGAGACATTATGCTGGGGTCGGCCCCAGCCGAGGTTGGACATATAGCATGCTGACGATTACTAAGGCTTCTTGTCACCTCGGCCCAAGCCGAGGTTGGACTGGTTCCATGTTGAAGGTTACCAAGGCTCCTTGTCACCTCGGCCTACTCTCGGCCGAGGTTGCCATACCCAGGTATATGAGGATGCTGTTGATGCCTGCGATTCGCGTAGTGTCCATTGAAAATGTAGGTGATAGTGTCGGCCTGGGCCGAGGTTGGTCTGGCCGAGGGATTATATCGTGGGCCCATGGCTTTTCTAGGGTCGATCAATATCTCGGCCATCACCTCGGCCGAGGTTGGTGTCTCAAGGCCGAGGTTACACTTGGGGTATATCACCACGACCTAAAAACCTTGGGAGGTACATTTTCTAAACCCTCGCGCCTCTCCTGTTAGCGAGTCCATTATTGTGTGTACTTGTGTGATTTTATTCTCGCATTTATTTTTTGAATGGTGTGATGAATTAAATTACTAAGACCTACACCTGGTCACTCACGAGAAGGGATTTCATCACCCGACTCACTCGCTTATCATTGTGTGCTACCCTAGCCATCACTAAATTTAAAATCAATCAACTAGGTAGCCCAATAGGAGAATATTTTGCAAAGGCGATCACTCATATTTCCGTGATTTTTATCGCCTGCGGACTTAATTAAAATTTGACTACCCCTTTCACTAAATTTAAAGATAAAAATTGGCTATGTGCTAGTTAGGAAATTTTCTTGACTTGTGTGTGTGTCCGATTCATTTTTTGGTAGTCGGTTTTAGTTAGTCCGTCCAAATCAAAGAGTCCATATTTTTCCCCACCCTTTCCTTCCCAAAAAAAAATCCAAAAGTATTTATTTCTATTATTTTTTGCAAAAAAAATCCAAAAATATTTTCTTTCTTTATTTATTTTTAAGAAAAATCGAAAAATATTTTCTTTCCTTTTGAAAAAATTTAAAACACCAAAATAAATATTTCTCTCCTCATGGCCGAAGAACGTCCTTTACGGGACTACTTTGGTCATTTTTCATTGTCACGGGACACGTTTGAGAGTAATCCTGAACCGTCTCTTTATGAGATACTTAGTGGTTTCACTTCTCTCACGAGTACCGTTGGTACTCTTGACCCATCCATGCTTGCACCTCCTATTCCATCACCCTCGGTGTCAAGTGTCACCGTGCCTCAACCTTTGTTGTGCACCCACTGTTATTATGCCGATCACATGTCCCATGAGTGTCCATACTTGTCATATCCATCTAAACCCACCACGTACCATGTGTATCCATATGACACTGTCCCGGAACCCACCTCGGCTCATTATCCCGCTATACCTAATCCCGAGTTGTGTGAGTACCCGAGTTATTCATGGAGGCCTGATCACCCTTCCATGCAATACAAATCCCAACCCGATGTTGTGGATCCTCACACGTTCCAACAGTCATCATGGAAACCTTGTGCACCCATTCACGGTCAGTCCCCTCACTACGCACCCCATGAGTATCAACCATTCGTCCATCACGAAAGTGATCCTTTCGTGTATGATGAACTTGGCCCCACCCCACACACTTCATATGAGTATTCTCTATATAGTCCCGATTATAACGTGTTGTGTCCACCTCAACCTCAACCACCACCACCACCCATCATTCCACCAACACTATCATCTACCTCCACTCTCGAAACCCTCTTGAAAAAGTTCATACTTGAGCAAGAGCAAGAGCAAGCAATTCAAACTCAAGCTCTCCAAAGGTTTGAACAAAGGTTAAATGAATTGGAGTGTGAGCGAGAGTCGGATATTCCCATGGCCCCACCCATCATTTCAACCGAGTGTGATGATGATGTTTCCTCTTGTGACACGAAATTTGAGTGTGACCAACCCTACCACCTCGAGAATCTCGATGTTGAGACCATTCCATAGTCGGGGTTCCAAGTCGACAATTGTGTTGACTTACCTTTTGATAGTGAGCCTGATCAAATCCCACCATGTCCATATGAACCCCACCTTGCGGTTCCCATTCAACTTCCCACTCCCGTAATATCCAAAACAATGCCCGAGACTATACCCATTGAGCACACTGTGTGTGTTCCCGAGGAACCACTTCATCAAGGTTAGCTCCAGCTACGAGTATTAACCATTTTCCCGAGATAGAATCCGTGATAGTTCCTACCTATCCAGATATGGATGATATCCCACCATGCATGGCTCCCCTTGAGCCTAATATTTCTAGAGATTCCTATGTCTTAGATCTTGGTGCCTCGTCTTACCCACCCACCCCATTTATCGATGCTACTCTTATGGAGAAGTTGACAACTCCATCTTTAGAAACCACACTCCCTTATGAGTATTCATTTACTCCTCCCAATGAGTGTGTGTCTCCCATGCTTGAGTTGGATCATCTTCCTCCACCAGTTATCCCACCCGACCCACCTAATATCCCTTCCACCCTACCACCTGGTTTGGATCTTGATTTTACGCATTTCAAGTTTCATCAACATTTTTAGATCCTAACCTGAAACCACCCTCCATCCACGAGAGTTATGGTGATACTCTCTACTTCCGTGACATCGAGCTTGTTCCTCCATGCACACCACTTCCTTGCGGTGTTGATTTCTCTTCTCAACGGCTCCCTGGCGTGTCACGGCGCGACCATTACCATCGCCCATTCATAGAATGGTCTTGTGATTTTTATGAGGCCCAAGACATTCCACTTTCTACACCATTTCGCCTCCCTCACCAACTTGAGCACCATGCTTATAGGTCCCTAGTTGACCTCACCTTTAAGCTCAACAAGGCCCGTGGCCGATACCTCTTCATCACCCATGCCTTTATCACTTGTACCCTAATTACCACCCACCCATGGTCCACCGATGCTTTGCATCACGTGATGCATTTTGCTATACAAGTGCATTGACCCTTTTATCCTCTATCCAACAAGACTGACGCTTCAGTCATGTTTGGGGGTGATTCTCATCACCCATTCTTCTGTCGCCCTGAGCTTTCATAGTTCTTATCTTTACGGTGAGATTTCATCGGTTTGGCTGAAGACATTAAACTTAGCGCTACTGAGAGGCAGCCCACATTTCTTGTACTAGTCTCATCCTGTTTGGGGGTGGTGTTTCACATCACCCAATGCTTTACCATGTTATAGACTTGTACACATTTTTTTTCTCGTATCACTTATTCAGGTTTATTCTTGGCGATATCTGTCCACTTTATTAGCGGTTCATTCTGGTAATCTCTTTCCTACCTTATGCTCTCAATTTTAAAAATCATTTTACCTAACATCGAGGACGATGTTCCTTTTTGTTTGGGGGTGGGGAATTTTATCAAAATTGTACCTCTTTTGAAATTTTTTGATTTTTGAACTTGATTTTTAAAATTTTGTGCCGTTTCTTTCATCTCAATGATTGATGTGAATTTTCAATCATCCATCTTTCTAAGTCTAGGAATCAAGCTAGAGAATATTTTTTCTAAATAGCTTATGTAATACATAACAAGGCATTTTGCACTATGAATTTCTAGACTCAATAAAATTTGTGTACTTATCACGTCACTACGATTTAGAGTTGAGGAGTACTACAATTCTAAACAGAACCTTAAAGATCACTAGTAGAGACTTTAGCTCGTGAGATTTGTGCCTTTCACCCTTTTTGAGTGTTTTACGCAATCTCCGAGTCACAAGTTGATTCAACTTCATTTGGGTCCGCATTAAATTGTTGCATGATCTCATTATCTTTCATAAAATTTTATCTTGATCATTGAGAACGACATCACTTTCGAGCTGTAAGAAACACGTGTCTTGAAATTTGTCCCGATCACTAGGTTTTCATCCATACACCTACCACTTTTTTATATCACATTTCCATTTACTCACCCATTACATTTCCATATATTTCCAACAACATCACCTATCACCTCCATTTATATCATCCATCATCATTTTTCAAATAAAAGAGTGTTGTTCAAAATGTAAATGTCTTCATTATTTGTTTAAAAAGTGAGAGAAAAAGAAAAGAAAAATTGAAAAAAAAGAGAAAAAAGAAAAGAAAAGAAAGAATGAGTTTGTAGTTGGTTTTGAAATAAATACATTTGTGCCTAAAATGTTTACACTCTTCTTTCTCATCCATCACACATCCATCATATATCCATTATTTCACACATCAATCCCATTCTACATCACTATCCTAACTAACTCATCCCATCCATCCTACCTATCATATCCTTCTCATCCCATTTCATTTCCCCCTTGCCCATAATCATCCATATATTCCCCTAGGTGTTCGGGAAAATAAAAGTCGACGTGGTGAATAACTCGACGTTCTCACTATAGTGATTAGCATTCTTTCATGAGATCATTTTCTTTCAAATTGTTCGTTCTTTCTTATGTGTGTGTGAGACGTTTGAACTTGATTACATTTACTCACCTCCTCACACACAAGAGCGATACACTGACCCTAATCTCAAAGAGTTCGTTTGAGAGAGATATATCCAGTGAGATTTGAAGTTGAAACGTTGATTCCGAAAAGGCAATCTATGAATTACTCTTGTGATACTCGATCCATTTTGACTGATTCACACTACACACGTTGAGTTCTAGGAAGGATGTGCCTTGTGTATTTACTTTGCTAAAACTTTTAAATCCAGCTTGTATTTTCAAAAATATTTTTCTTGTGATGGATTGTGCGATTATTCTACGTCTAATAAGAGATTGACTGCGTTTTACAAATAAGAATTTTGTCAGTATATTCCCTGCAAATCCTCACGAGACACAACTCGTCCTGTAGGGCAACCTATAGGTTTAAAGGCTTGTTGCACATGCTAAGTGCAATCGCAAGTGCCCGCGAAAGTGGAACACTTTTGGTTACTTATCTGTCTCTTTCTCTCTATCTTATTTCTCGAGGACTAGCAACGCTCTGTTTGGGGTGGGGTGATAAGCACCCAAAACTGTATATTTTAAACCCCGAATAAATGTATTTTAGTTGCTAATTCTTGACATTATGGGTCTTATGTGCTCAATTGTTCAATATGCAGGCTTAATTACAAATGCAGTGTCAAAAGTTATATTTTAAGGCAATTTGCAACAAAATGGAGCTAATTACCAAATTCCCCGAGCCTAAGCCTAGCCTAACCATACCTTAAACAGTGTATGTGTTGAGTTTGTGCCCTTTTATTAATTTTTTGATTTTTAGTTTGTGTCATTTTAATTTTAGGTTTATTTTAGAATTTTTAGATTTTATTTTCTATTTTATTTTTATTAGTATAATTTTATTTTATTTTGATTTTTATTAGTTTTTAGTTTTAGTTTTATTTTATTGTATTAGGATTAGAATTTTTAGGATTTCATGTATTTTTAGTTTTAGTAGATTTTGCATTTTCTTTTTAGGATTTTTTATTAAATTTTATTTTTATTTTTATTTTTTATTTTATTTCTTTTTACTTTTATTTTTATTTAGTCTTTATTTTATTTTTAGAATAGAAATTTATTTTTTGATTTTTAGTTTTTATAGTTTTATTTTATTAGTTAGTTTTAGTGTTATTTTTAGGGGTTCAAATTAAACACACACACAAAGACACCTTATCCTACACCCTAAACTAATACTACACCCTCATCCCCACCATAAACCATACACACTCACACACCCTAACACCCTCACCCTCATCTTCCCCAACAACACACTTATTCTCTTTCCTCACACCCACCTCCATAACAAAACAAAAACCACCTCTTTCCACCATGGCAACCTCAGCCCGGTTTTTACTCAACCCGAACCCAATCAACCTTATACCCGAAAACCACCAATTCCGATGAGCAACAACCCCCAAAAATCGAACCTACAAACCAACTTTCGGAGCTTCCCCTTACCCGCGCAGGACCTCCATCCACAACCCTGTTATGTCTACTATTTATAAAAAACAATTGTACAAAATTAATAATTATAATATAATTCGGAATTAAAACAGAATTACAGAAATGAAACACTTACTTGAATTTGCAGAAACAATAATAAAATTAGAAATATAATCCGAGCCCTGTGAATCTCACAGTGTCCTTAAGACAAATTATTCCCTCCAATGTGCTTCGAGGTTGATGAATATTGTCTCCCAAGATAGAACGGATTTTCTAATTAATTATGTAGCACGACAATAATTAATTACAACGAACTCAAATCTGTGGCTTTTACTCAACTCAATAACAAACAGTATAGATATGTTATGCAGGAGAAGGACAGAAATTTTCTGGGACAAAATTGACAGCAATTCTGGAAGGAGGGAAATTTTTCAGTAGTTAATTCTGTAGGGGGAATGTTTAATTTATAGCTTTTGTGTTGACTGTTGGAACAGTCAACCGAAATTAACTGTCAAAACAGTTAATCAGTTAAACGAAATTAACTGTTGACTGTTGGCAATAACTGCCAACTAATTAATTAATTTCGTAATTAATTAATAATTAAAGCCCAGAAAGTTAAATAAATTCGGCCAAAAAATGTAGGAGATTTTTATAAGCCCAAGCCGAGCCGAGCCGACCGGACGGACGGACGCGCGCGCGCGCGCGTGTGGACTTTTGACCGAAAGTCAACCCGTGCATAGCTTATGTCATCTCCCCTTCAAAGAGTTGGGATACCCCCAAGGCATCCAAGCCTTAGTCCATACTTGGGGTGTTATTAACTCATCAAAATTCCACTACTCTTCCAATGTGGGACAAGAGTTAAAACACACCCAATTCATTAACTTTCATTGCTTTGTGAGTCACTTTGGGGACATAATTATCATTCATAACTTATTGAAATTGGACATATGAATATACTACGTTAATCTCCTTGCGGAGATGAACGTGTTCGTATATGGTTCCACAATTTTCGTAGTGTGGGTCCCACCTAAATTTGAGTTCAAAGTTGCTCAAAATTCTGTCCAGAAAAATTTGGACAGCTTTATAATACCCATTTAAGTTCCAATTTTCCAACAATCCCCCACATGAATGATATATCGCTATAAATAAAACAAAACAGATGCTTATACAGATGCAGACACAAGTTGAGTAAAACTGAAGACTTATTGCATCGGGAGAAGTAGCCTAGTGGCCTTGAACTTTCCTTAGTGATATACTATCGGATTTACTTGGTTAATCAGTAGACTTCACGTCCTTGAACTGTCAACCGTTTTTGTAAACCTAGACAACAGTATTCACACAACAATTCTTCAACACAGTTGGTTCTCACGTTTGTGTTCATTTTGGCCGTGAACACCACTTGGTTCCGCAAGTATTTTTAGAGAATATGCCTTCATTATTCTCATAGAAGTGGCCCCCTTCTTACTCACGTAGGTGACTTCCATAAAGAGTATTCTGCAATACCCCACTTAGACGTACTAAGATATAGATGTCATTAAAAGCATAACTTATCCTAATTTCGCGGAAGATATGCACTGTCTCATCTTTGGAATGGATAGGATTAAATATCCTCCAGTGCTTATTGAATACAATGTAGTTCGGTTTGCCCATTGAACCTAGATCTTGGGATCTCCAGTCAGCTAGGTTGGGTTGCCACTATATTGATTCTTATTTATTTATAGGCTTTAGACCCATTCCTCTCGATGATCTTTCAACTTGCTCTCGGTTTAAACCTTTCGTTAGTGGATCCGATATATTATCTTTTGACTTTACATAGTCAATTGTGATAATTCCGTTTGAGAGAAGTTGTCTAACGGTATTGTGTCTACGACGAATATGTCGTGACTTTCCATTATACATGTGATTTTGTGCCCTTCCAATCGCTGATTGGCTATCGCAATGTATACATATTGCGGGCACAGGTTTAGACCAATTTGGAACATCCTCTAAAAAATTTCGAAGCCATTCAGCTTCTTCTCCAGCTTTGTCTAGTGCAATGAATTCAGATTCCATTGTCGATCTAGCAATGCACGTTTGTTTTGAGGATTTCCAAGATACGGTTGCACCTCCGAGGGTAAACACATACCCACTTGTAGACTTAGAGTCTTTTGTATCAGATATCCAATTTGCATCGCAATGTCCTTCAAGAACAACTGGATATTTTGAGTATTGCAATCCATAGTTTTGAGTATATTTTAAATAACCCAAAACTCTCAATATTGCTTTCCAGTGATATCTTCCTGGATTACTCGTAAATCGACTTAGCTTACTTATTGAGTATGCTATGTCCGGTCGCATACAGTTCATGACATACATTAAACTGCCGATAATACGAGAATATTCTAGTTGAGATATGCTTTCACCATTATTTCTTGCTAGATGTAAATTTACATCTACAGGTGTCTTGGTAGGACTAATATCATACTTCTTGAATTTTTCAAGAACTTTCTCAATGTAATGAGATTGAGATAATATAAGTCCATCCGATGTTCTAGAAATTTTAATTCCTAATATAACATCGGCGATTCCCATATCTTTCATGTCAAATCTACTACTCAACATTTGTTTTGTAGTTTTGACAATTTCCAAGTTACTACCCATGATAAGCATATCATCAACATAGAGGCATACAATGACATATCCATTATGAATGTATTTAAAGTAAACACATTTATCGCATTCATTAATTTTGAAACCATTTGATAACATTGCATTATCAAATTTTTCATGCCATTGTTTAGGTGCTTGTTTTGATCCATATAGTGATTTAACAAGCTTACATACTTTTCCTTCTTGTCCGGGAGCTTTGAACCCTTCTGGTTGCTCCATATAAATTTCCTCGTCTAGTTCACCGTTTAAGAATGCAGTTTTTACATCCATTTGATGTATTTCAAGTCCATTAATAGCAGCTATTGCTATTAACATCCGAATGGACGTTATTCTTGTTACCGGTGAATATGTGTCGAAGTAATCCAACCCTTCCTTTTGCCTATAGCCTTTAGCTACAAGTCTAGCTTTATATTTGTCAATTGATCCATCGGCCTTCAATTTCTTTTTGAAGATCCATTTATAACCTAACGGTTTTGAACCTGGTGGAAGATCCACTAGTTCCCATGTATGATTTTGTAATATGGATTCAATTTCACTATTAATTGCTTCTTTCCAATTGGAAGCATCGGATAAGGATATAGCTTCTTTATACGATTGAGGTTCATTTTCTAACAAATATGTTAGAAAATCCGGACTGAAAGAAGTCGAGGTTTTTGCTCTTTTACTACGTCTTGGTTCATCCTCTATTGATTCAATAGGTTGATGAGTACCACTTGTAGTAGCTTGATTTATCCTTTTAGAAGGACCAGATTCTCGGGTCATGTTATACGGGAATTCATTTTCAAAAAATGAAGCATCCCTCGATTCAATAACCGTATTTACATGAATGTCCGAAATCTCAGATTTACAAACTAGAAATCGATATGCACTGCTATTAGTAGCATAACCGATGAATACACAATCCACGATTTTTGGCCCTATTCTTACCTTTTTAGGTTTAGGAACCATCACTTTGGCTAAGCACCCCCACACTCGTAAATATTTATAGGAAGGTTTTCGACCTTTCCATAATTCATAAGGTGTCTTGTGAGTCTTTTTGTGAGGTACTTTATTGAGAATGTAATTAGCAGAAAGTAAGGCTTCCCCCCACAAATTTTGTGGAGCTCCTGAACTTAATAACATTGAGTTCATCATTTCTTTCAAAGTACGGTTTTTGCGTTCAGCAACACCATTCGATTGAGGAGAATAAGGAGCGGTTGTTTGATGAATAATCCCATTTTCAGAACAAAATTCCTCAAATGGATATTCATATTCACCTCCTCTATCACTTCTAATAGCCTTTATCGTTTTGCTTAATTGATTCTCAACTTCATTTTTATATTGTTTAAATGCATTAATAGCCTCATCTTTACTATGTAACAAATATACATAGCAATATTTTGTGCAATCGTCAATAAAAGTAATAAAATACTTTTTCCCACCTCTAGTTTGAACAAATTTTAAATCACAAATATCGGTGTGAATTAAATCTAAAGGTTAAGTTATCCTTTCAATAGAATGGAAAGGTAATCTAGCTAATTTAGATTCCACACAAATTTCACATTTATAATTTTTATCAATATTGAATTTTGGCAAAAATTCCAAGTTAATTAATCTACGCAATGTATCAAAATTAACATGTCCCAATCTAGCATGCCAAATATTAGATGACTCAATCAAATAAGAAGAACTAGCAACTGCATTTATTGAAACAGATGTTTTAGGGGTTACAGTAAGAACATTCAGTTTAAAGAGCCCCTCATTTAGGTAGCCCTTTCCTACATACATGTCATTTTTAGACAACACAAAGCGATCCGACACAAACGCAAGCTTGAAACCATTCTTAGTAAGGAGAGATCCCGAAATCAGATTCTTTCGGATATCAGGCACGTGAAGAACATTGTTGAGAGTAAGTTCCTTTCCAGAAGTCATTTTCAAAGCAATCTTTCCTTGTCCCACCACCTTAGAAGTGGAAGAATTTCCCATAAAAAGGTTCTCCTCATTTTCCAAAGGCTTATAGGTGGAGAACATCCATTTGTTTGCACAAATGTGTCGTGTGGCTCCAGTGTCCACCCACCATTCCTTGGTATTTCCAACCAAGTTACATTCAGAGACAACGGCAGAAAGATTCATATCCGCCAAATCATTGGTGATATGCTCACCCTCAGTCACATTTGCTTGAGAGTTATTTTTATTTTGCTTCTTAGGCTTACGACACTCACTTGAGTGGTGTCCCGGTTTACCACAATTGTAGCATTTGCCTTTGAACTTTTTCTTGTTATGTTTGGAAGTGCCTTTCCCATCATATTTTCGTTTGTTCTTTTTAGGACTTTCAACGACATGGACCTTTGTTTCCATAGGATTCTTCCCACTTTTCTTTTGAGACTCACGGCTGTCTTCTTCGATTCTTAGCCGGACCACCAACTCCTCCACGTTCATCTCCTTACGCTTGTGCTTGAGATAGTTTTTGAACAAAGTCCAAGAAGGTAGCAACTTTTCAACAATTGCAGCAACTTGGAAAGTTTCACTAATTGACATTCCTTCAGCATGAATGTCGTGGAGGATCACTTGGAATTCTTGCACTTGCGAGATTACAGATTTAGAATCAACCATTTTGAAGTCCAGAAAACGCCCAATGATAAATTTCTTCATCCCAGCATCTTCAGTTTTATACTTCTTTTCCAAAGAATTTCATAATTCCTTGGAAGTTTTGATAGTGCAATAGACATGGTACAAAGTCTTGTCCAAGTAGGCCAAAATATAATTTCGGTATAGGTAGTCCGAATGCTTCCAAGCATCGACAGCAGCAACCTTTTCAGCATCATCTCCCTCTTGAATAGAGGGACAATCTTCATATACAAACCTGCCTAGTTGGCAGATAGTGAGATAGAAGTACATTTGTCCTTGCCAACGTTTGAAGTCAGCCCCAATGAACTTTTCAGGTTTCTCTCCGTGTGGCATAGATACGGGTGCAGTCACACTTGTGTTGGTGACAATCAGTTTCGTAGGAGTAGTGTTCGTACTTTGCGATTCCATTTCTGTTACAAAAACAGAATTTTTATCAATGATAAAATTCATATATAATGAATTAATCAAAACAGAATACAAAATTCTGTGCACCAATTTCCTCCAAATATAATTCACAATAAATGAATTCCAAAAGAATTCAAATAATAATTCAGAATTAAAGTATAATATAAACAGAATTCCGTACAAAACAGAATTAAATATAAAATATGTGTCACACTAAATTTTAATAATAAAAGGAATTCTGTACAAAACAGAATTATAATTTAAGATTAAAAAAAAATTAGATAAACAGATTTTAACAAGAATACACAAATAAAATTTTATTTTCTAAAACAGAATATAAAAACAGTATAGAAATTAATTTCTATATCAAAACTGTTTTACTAATTTCTACAATAAAGCAGTAAATTAATCCATTTTATTCTGTCAAAACAGATTTATTTTTAACAAAAAAAAATTCTGTAATAAACAAAAATTCTGTACACTAAAACAGTAGAACTTTAATAATTTGTCTTAAGATTGTTATGTCTACTATTTATAAAAAACAATTGTACAGAATTAATAATTATAATATAATTCGGAATTAAAACAGAATTACAGAAATGAAACACTTACTTGAATTTGCAGAAACAATAATAAAATTAGAAATATAATCCGAGCCCTGTGAATCTCAAAGTGTCCTTAAGACAAATTATTCCCTCCAATGTGCTTCGAGGTTGATGAATATTGTCTCCCAAGATAGAACAGATTTTCTAATTAATTATGTAGCACGACAATAATTAATTACAACGAACTCAAATCTGTGGCTTTTACTCAACTCAATAACAAACAGTATAGATATGTTATGCAGGAGAAGGACATAAATTTTCTGGGACAAAATTGACAGCAATTCTGGAAGGAGGGAAATTTTTCAGTAGTTAATTCTGTAGGGGGAATGTTTAATTTATAGCTTTTGTGTTGACTGTTGGAACAGTCAACCGAAATTAACTGTCAAAACAGTTAATCAGTTAAACGAAATTAACTGTTGACTGTTGGCAATAACTGCCAACTAATTAATTAATTTCGTAATTAATTAATAATTAAAGCCCAGAAAGTTAAATAAATTCGGCCAAAAAATGTAGGAGATTTTTATAAGCCCAAGCCCAAGCCCAAACCGAGCCGAGCCGGCCGGATGGACGGACGCGCGCGCGCGCGCGTGGACTTTTGACCGAAAGTCAACCCGTGCATAGCTTAGGTCATCTCCCCTTCAAAGAGTTGGGATACCCCCAAGGCATCCAAGCCTTAGTCCATACTTGGGGTGTTATTAACTCATCAAAATTCCACTACTCTTCCAATGTGGGACAAGAGTTAAAACACACCCAATTCATTAACTTTCATTGCTTTGTGAGTCACTTTGGGGACATAATTATCATTCATAACTTATTGAAATTGGACATATGAATATACTACGTTAATCTCCTTGCGGAGATGAACGCGTTCGTATATGGTCCCACAATTTTCGTAGTGTGGGTCCCACCTAAATTTGAGTTCAAAGTTGCTCAAAATTCTGTCCAGAAAAATCTGGACAGCTTTATAATACCCATTTAAGTTCCAATTTTCCAACAAGCCCTTCGTCGGCGACCCAAACGCCCAATCCGGTGCACTCTCCTCTCTCTCCCTCCGGCTACCAGCCCCGCGGCCTGGCCTACTCCAATCCGCCCTCTCTCTCCCCTCGATCCACCCTCCATCCGACTCGTGCTAGCCCGACCTCTCTCCCTCGTTCGGCGTCGACCACAACAAACCGCGACGGAGTCCCCTCCGGCCGCTGCTGCTCCGACCAACGGTCGCACAACCTCCAACGTCGACGATCTGCCCCGGCGACCCATACCACCTGCTATAACCCCCTCTTCAACTCGACGACACCATAACCCGTGTCCAACCACCAGCCAACCCGGATTCAAACCCATTTCCCTTTTATCCTCATTTTTAACCCAAAGCCAAATGCCACGACTTATCTCCTGCAACTCCAAGACCAATCATGTTAATCAAAGCGAAAACCAAATTAATTCCCCCATGTGCCATTTTAAACCCCCATTCCCAATATACCCTTAAATACCCCCAACTACCTAACTTTAAGTCATTTCCAAAAATACCCATAAATCATATTAGATTATTATTTTCCAATTCCCTCACCCATTTATCCTCACACCTCACCATTCCCATAACACACTCAAACCACATGCACACTTATACAAATTACCCTATATACCCCTAGCTCCATGCCTTGTATAAAAAGAAGATGAAGACCCCAATCAAAAGAAAGAAAGAGTTTTTAGATAGGAAAATTCTAGAGAGAGAATTGTAGAGAAAAATACCATTTGTAAATAGTTTTGTTTTATTTTTTTAGATATTTGTGAGGTTAAATATTGATTGAGATTTAATTGAGTGTTCATTTATTTTCAAATTAATTGGATTCTCAATTGGAGGGTTGTATGCTTCTCATTCAAGGATTGAAGTTTATTGAATTCAAGAGATTGGTTTGATTATTCTTCTCTCTACTCTTTTATATTAAATGCATATTGAATATTTGTTTATTATGGTTGATACCATGTTAGGCTAAAACCACTTTCAAGGGGTGGGGTAAAACCCTTATTTGATGTTATTTTATTTTAATTAGTTTAATTACTTGAAAAGTCCCTTTGAATGTTAATTTTGATCCCTCACCCTTAGATTTACGCCTCGAGAGAGGGTAATTGACTTTCGAGAGAAAATCGAAATTCTAGTTATAATACCCATTTTAGATTCGAACTTGAGATAGTGGTTTCTTAAGTGGGGTATTATAGCTTGAATTTCAACTCTAAATTTATTTTCTAAGATTGATATAAATTTTAATTGATCGATCCTAGCGGGTGATTAATTAAAAGGAGTGTGGATCTATTTTCTAGAGTTGTGGGGTGTTAAACTTAACTTTCTAAAAGATTACTATTATAATTACACTTGCAACGAGATTTGGTTTGGAATTTTGATATTAATTTGAGAGAATTCAAATAATTAAATTAATTAATTAGAATAACTAAAATTTGTAGTGTAATCCCACTCCTTGATTGTTCTCACAATTATTTACCTCACTTATCTCTTATTTTTAGTTTAGACTTTAATTTTCATTTTAGTAAATTTCTGGTTAGTTGTTTTCATCTCACACTTTAATTTAGTTTAGTTTAAATCATCACCTCACCGTATTGTTTTAATATTGAAAAAGCTAAAAAAATTAGAAAAGTGAAAAAGCACAAAAAGAAAATAAAAAGTGAATTACAATTTGAATTTATCTCTATCTTAGTCCCTAGGAAGTGGATTGATACCCTTACTTACCTCTACACTTGAGTTTGTTATATTTTGTAGGTATTTGAGGATTTTGACTAACTTGGCTTTCAATAACGATACACGCAAAAGCTTAGTTATCAGGCCCGATTGACCAAAGTCAACTCCCCAAACCGGGTCAAAGTCTTTGGAATGTCGAAGGACATATCCTAACCTTTCCAACGGTCTGTCCCGTGCACGATTTGGACTTACCATGCGGACGAACGATCCATTTGCGTTCGAACTATTCCCCGTCCAATGAACCGACAAATGCTTCTGAGCCATATTTGACCCAAAGTAAACTCTCGAACCCGGGAGTGGTCTAAAGTAATTTCAAAGTCTCGGAATTACCTTTCCAATGGTCCGCCCCATACGCTATTCTGAGCAACGGTTTGCCCTCGGCAGCCAATTTTTCGAAATGGCCTGAAACACACTGCCAAATGTCAGTTCCAGACCCTGCCTATCGGCAGGTGTCGATAGGTAGGACCATGTCTATGCCAATTGGCAGTGACCTGGGCCTATAAAAGGAAGCCTTCGCCTCATTTGCAAAGGGAGCCCAGATCTGATAAAAATCGCTCTCAGTGAATCCCAAAAACCTCTCTCGAAGACAACGCGATTTCAACATCAAAATCCCTTTCTAACTTCCACTTTTCATCAAACTTGGTGAATTAGCCACTCTCCATCATCATCCAAGTGCAAGGGCTTCTCTCCAACATTCAATATCAAGATCAATATCTTCAATAAGGTCAAACTTTCTCAAATTTTCTCTTCAAATTCTCTTAAATTCACAATAATTTATTTTATTATTTCGCACTTTTATTATCTTATCTCACACATCCTAATATACTTTTTATTTAGTATTATTTCACATCTCTTATTTTCATATAAATAAAACCCAAAAAAAGAAAAAGTGGGTTTGCTCATAAATTCCAAATAGGGATTCTCATACTTTTCTCCAACTAAAACACTTTTTCTACACACACTCATAAATAAGGGATCCCCCATTTGGATTTATGGGATAAACCCCACCCCTCGTTTTGTATGCGAATTACGTGGACTTTGATGCCTTTATAGGCTACGTAGGCTTCTCGGGGTAAAACTCGAGACTCGAGTCCTGTTCTCACTTTCTCTCTCATTTTCTATCTTCTCTAAATCCAATTTTCTTATATTCTATATACTTGTTCTTAGTGACGTATCACTCTATATGCGTTATCGTTCCATTATAATGATCAACGTAAGAGTAATCGTGTAAATCTTAATTTCTAATATTATTTTATACCTTCCTACGGATGACTCGCTTTATCTCTTCCATGATACAAGTTGAGGATTCCTATCTCCAATATATATATACACATGAACACATATCACGGGAAAAATAAAAAGGGAAAATTACAAACATCCATGAGAGATCGAAAGGGCGGAATGGGTGCCTAACACCTTCCCATTTAGTAACTTAGCCTCAGAACCCTTCTCGAATCATTTTGGTTTCGTATGCCCCAGTATGTCTTTGGATGTCGTCCTTCGGGACGACTTCCCCTTTTTCTTTTGTCTATTTTGAGTAAAATAGACTGGCGACTCTAAATGTCTCTACTTTTTTACACGTCATCTCAAACGACACCGACCAAAGCGCTCCCGAGAGGGACACGCGGGACCCAAGGATCCTCCTTCACACGCCCGCTCGCGGCGAGGATCGGAGATGGCCACACTCTATTTATGCCATTATCTATGTTTTGATTGATTTTTTGTAAATATATGTTCAATGTTCCTAAAAAATTGTATCAATATTGTATACGTTTAATAGGATGGGCTCTGGAAATATTGGAGGATGAGCTGGAGCTTATAATTTGTCAGGGCTAATAGGTCATATCTATGGACTATTTTCAATTACAATCTAAAGATAGAGAATTATGTAGCCTCAATGTCATAAAAATATAGGAGAATAATAGTGGATGAAGCAATATTTTAATTTTCTTCTGCATCAATTCTGAATTTCTATGTTAATAAATATATTATATTATTGTAATTTCATATTGACATTAACTATACAATTATCTTCCATTGACTTTCAGTACATCCTGTCATTGTTGAACTATTGTTACATGTTTTCTCTTGGGATATAACATTGGGGGAACACTGCAATCACATGCCAAAGCCTTTATACATTTCCAGCATGAATCTCCAATTAATTTTTGTCCTTGCTAAGTTACATTAGTTTTTAGTTTTCTTTTGATATACGACTGACCTTTCATTATTTTTTTAGACAGCAAAAATAAAGGTAGTTCTTGACTAAGAAACCTGGGTTGAAGTAAATGTTCCTGATAAATTTCAGGGCATCGTGACATCACTATTTTTTTCGGATCCTTTAGTTACTGGTGACTCTGATGTCTTGGTAGTATTGCAATAGACAAATATAATCCTTCACTCCCGAGTGGCACTTTTAGAGGCATTTTACATCAAACTCACACAACACTATAAAAACATGATTTTTCAATAGTTCAATGGGGTAAAGTTGATTTCCCACTATGTCCTGCTTATAAATTCTTTTCCTTTTACTATGTTAGGAAATATGTTAATATTGAGTCGTTCAATGACTTTCACTCAAATTTTGTCTCTAAAAGGTTTGAAAGTTTGGAATTGTTTTAAACAACTTACTAACCCTCGAAACCCCTCTCTTTTCATGACATTATCACCATTTAAGTTCTTGGTGCTAAAATTAGGTATCAAATTCCTGAAGAAACCTTTATAATCATTTACATTCAAATAGTTACGTACTGATTCATTTGCCTAATATGTGGACTATGTAATGAAGAAAATATCTCCATATTTGATCCTCCCAGATGTTGGTAACACTGTCGTGATAGAAGTTCTCAACCTATGTTAATAGGTGTTTTTAATACTAGTTGGTGGACTTATAACTCCTAAGGTTTTTATAACTTATAAGTTGTTTTATGCGCTTGTAAGATTTTGACATCTGAATGTGCAACATTTACGAGTTCAAGTTATTTAGAAATGTTTCTCCTCTTATTATTAATCATGAAATTGATTACTTACGATAAGTTATAAAGGTTGTCTCCTAAGTAACACAAGTTCAATTGTTTGATAAAAATATGAAATGATAATGCTTTTAAGAAACATTCACAGCACTACAATGTTATGTTTAACGTGTAGCTGATGAGAGAAAATAATTATTATTTCAGGTACAAGCTTTCTTCTTTGCTTCCTGAAACTTCTCGAAAAAATGTCATGGTTAATGTGTGAGGCGCACTGTTAACTCAATTCTTTTTGTGGATGCTCAAAGGTTTGATTTATTGTCTTAATTCTTCTATTATACATTATATATATAGTTACTCTCTTTGTCTTTCAACAGTTCGCTGGTTTATTATTTTATTTTCAAAAAGTTAGACTTAGGCATAAAAACATGCCGTTAAGGGCGAAAATATAAAACATCCACAAAATGGTTCCGTAAGAGGCATGAACACCTCGCACGGGACCAATGTAACTCGTAGGAATCGACCCCATAGTCACGGCACACCCGGTTTGATTACACGACGTAAATTGGTCAAAACTTAAACTTAGGCATAAAATCATGTCGTTAAATGGTGAAAACATAAGACAGCCACAAAACGGTCCCGTAAGAGGCACGAACACCTCTTACGGAACCAATGTAACTTGTAGGAACTGATCGCCTAGTCATGAGGCTCCCGATTTGATTATATAACATAAATTTACAAAAAGTTCGACGTAAGCTTAAAAATACACCGTTAGAGGATGAAAACGTAAAATAACCATAAACCGATCTCGTAAGATGCAAGAACACCTCGTACGACACCAATGTAACTCGTAGGAACTGCATGCGTAGTCACGGGACTCCCGGTTTGAGTGTAAAATGTAAATTTGCCAAAAGTTAGATTTAGGCATAAAAACATGACATCAAAGGGTGAAAATATAAAACAACGACAAGACGGTCCCATAAGAGGCACGAACACATCGCAGGGGACCAATGTAACTTGTAGGAACCGACTGCGTAGTCACGGGGCTCCGGTTTGAGTGTACGATGTAAATTTGTAAAATATTGGGACTTAGGAATAAAAATAAGTTGCTAAAGGGTGAAAAAGTAAAACAACCAAAAAATGGTCCTGTAAGAGGCACGAACACCTCTTACATGACCAATTTAACTCATAAGAAATCGACCGCGTAGTCACCGGACTCCTGGTTTGAGAATACAATATAAATTTGCGAAACATTAGACTTGGAAGGGTGAAAACATAAAACAACTACAATACGGTCACGTCAGAGGTACGAACACCTAGCACGAGACCAATATAACTCGTAGGAACCTACCGCGTAGTCACGTGACTCCCGATTTGAGTCTATGATGTAAATTTACAAAAAGTTAGACTTAATGAAAAAATGCCGAAAGTGGGTGAAAACGTAAAACAACCACAAAACGGTCTCGTAAGCGGCATAAACAACTCGCAAAGGACCGATGTAACTCATAGGAATTGATCGCGTAGTCACGGGGCTCCCGATTTGAGTGTACGACATAAATTTACAAAAAAGTTTGGGGATAAAAATATATTGCCAAAGGATGAAAACGTAAAACCGCCACCAAACGGTCCCGTCAGAGGCACTAACACCTCGTACATGATCAATTTAACTCTTAGGAACCGACCGCGTAGTCACGGGACTCCTGGTTTGAGAATACAATGTAAATTTACAAAATGTTAGACTTCTAAGGGTTAAAACATAAAACAAACACAAAACGGTCCCGTAAGAGTCACGAACACCTCGCACGAGACCAATGTGACTCGTAGGAACCGACCGCGTAGTCACGGGGCTTTCGGTTTGAGTGTACGATGTAAATTTGCAAAAAATTAGACTTAAGCATAAAAATATGCCATTGCAGGGTGAAAACGTAAAACAACCACAAAACAGTCCGGTAAGAGTCACGAACACCTCACACAGGACCAATGTGACTCGTAGGAATTGAACACGTACTCACGGGGCTACCAGTTTGACTCTACGATGTAAATTAGCAAAAAATTAAAAAATTAAACTTAAGCATAAAAACATGCCATCAAAGGGTGAAAACATAAAACAGCCACCAAACAATCCTGTAAGAGTCACGAACACCTCGCACGGGACCAATGTGACTCGTAGGAATCGATCGCATATTCACGGGGCTCCCGATTTTAGTGTAGGACGTAAATTTGCAAAAAAGTTGGACTTAAGCATAAAAACATGCCATCGAAGGGTGAAAACATAAAATAGCAAAAAACAGTCCCGTAAGAGAAATGGATGCCTCGCACGGGACCAATGTGACCCGTAGGAATCGATCGCATTGTCACGGGGCTCCCGATTTGAGTGTACAACGTAAATTTGCAAAAAAATAGACTTAATCATAAAAATATGCCATCGAATGGTGAAAACGTAAAACGTAAAATAAACACAAAACGGTCAGTCAAGAGTCACGAACACCTCACACAGGACCAATGTAACTTGTAGGTACTGACCGCGTAGTCACGGGGATCCCGGTTTGAGTGTACGACGTAAATTTTCACAAAATTAGACTGAAGCATAAAAACATGCCATCGAAGGGCGAAAACCTAAAACTACCACACATCGGTCCGATAAAAGTCACGAACACCTCGCACGGGACAAATATGACTTGTAGGTATTGACCGGGTAGTCACCGGGCTCCCGGTTTGAGTGTATGACGTAACTTAGCACAAAATTAGACTTAAGCATAAAAACAAGCCATCAAAGGGTGAAAACATAAAATAGCCACAGATCGGTACGATAAGAGTCATGAACACCTCGTACGGGACAAATGTGACCCGTAAGAACCGCCCACGTAGTCACGGGGCTCCCGGTTCAAGTGTACGACGTAAATTTGCACAAAATTAGACTTAAGCATAAAAACATGCCATCAAAGGGCGAAAACATAAAACAACCACAAAACGGTCCGGTAAGAGTCACAAACACCTTACACGGGACTAATGTGACTCGTAGGATTCGACTGCATACTCACGAGGTTACCGGTTTGAGTCCACGATGTAAATTTGCAAAAAATTAAACTTAAGCATAAAAACATGCCATCGAAGGGTGAAAATATAAAATAACCACCAAACGGTCCGGTAAGAGTCACGAACACCTCACACGGGACTAATGTGACTCGTAGGAACTGACCGCGTACTCACGTGGCTACCGGTTTGAGTCTACGACATAAATTTGTAAAAAATTAAACTTAAGCATAAAAACATGCCATCGAAGGGTGAAAACATAAAATAGCCACCAAAGGTCCCTTAAAAGTCACGAACACCTCGCACGGGAGCAATGTGACCCATAAGAACCGACCGCGTTGTCACGAGGCTCCCGGTTTGAGCATACGACGTAAATTTGCAAAAAATTAGACTTAAGCATAAAAATATGCCATCGAAGGGTGAAAACATAAAGCAGCCACAGAATGGTCCCGTAAGAGTCACAAACGCCTCACACGGGACCAATGTGACCCATAGGAACCTACCGCGTTGTCAGAGGGCTCCCAGTTTGAGAGTACGACATAAATTTGTAAAAAATTAGACTTAAGCATAAAAATATGCCATCGAAGGGGGAAAACGTAAAACAAACAAAAAACGGTCCGGTAAGAGTCACGAACACCTTACACGGGACCAATGTGACTCATAGGAACCGACCACGTAGTCACAGGGTTCCCGGTTTGAGTGTACGATGTAAATTTGAGTAAAATTTGACTTAAGTAAAAAAATATGCCATCGAAGGGTGAAAACGTAAAACAAACACAAAACGGTCTGGTAAGTGTCACGAACACCTTGAACGGGACCAATATGACTCATAGGAATTGACACAACCACAAATCGATCAAGTAAGAGTGACAAACACCACGCATGGGACTAATGTGACTCATAGGAACCGACCGCGTAGTCACAGGGCTCCCGGTTTGAGTGTACGACGTAAATTTGCAAAAAATTAGACTTAAGCATAAAAATAAGACATCGAAGGATGAAAATGTTCAACAACCACAAAATAGTCCAGTAAGAGTCACGAATACCTCGTACGGGACCAATGTGACCCGTAGGAGACGACCGTGTAGTCACGGGGCTCCCGGTTTTAGTGTATGATGTAAATTTGCACAAAACTAGACTTAAGCATAAAAACATGCCATTGAAGGGTAAAAGCATAAAATAGCCACAAATCGGTCCAGTAAAAGTCACAAACACCTTGCACGGGACCAATGTACTCGTAGGGATCGACCACGTAGTCACGGGGATCCCGGTTTGAGTGTACAACGTAAATTTGCAGAAAATTAGACTTAAGCCTAAAAACAAGCCATCGTAGGGTGAAAACGTAAAACAATAACAAATTGGTCCACTAAGAGTCACGAACATCTCATACGGGACCAATGTGACCCGTAAGAACCGACCGCGTAGTCACGGGGCTCCCGATTCAAGTGTACGACGTAAATTTGTACAAAATTAGACTTAAGCATAAAAATATGCCATCGAAGTGTGAAAATGTAAAACAACCACAAAAAGGTTCGGTAAGAGTAACGAACACCTAACATGGGACTAATGTGACTCATAGGAACCGACCACGTTCTCACGGGGCTATCGATTTGAGTCAACGAAGTAAATTTACAAAAAAAAGAAAAAAACTATGCATAAAAACATGTCATCGAAGGGTGAAAACATAAAACATCCATCAAACGGTCCCGTAAAAGTCACGAACACCTCGCACGGGACTAATGTGACTCGTAGGAACCGATCGCATAGTCACGGGGCTCCCGGTTTTAGTGTGTGATGTAAATTTGCAAAAAGTTGGACTGAAGCATAAAAACGTGCCATCGAAGGTGAAAACATAAAACATCCATAAAACGGTCCCATAAGAGTAACGAGCGCCTTGCACGGGATGAATGTGACCCATAGGAATCGATCGCATTGTCACGGGGCTCCCGGTTTGAGTGTGCGACCTAAATTTGCAAAAAATTAGACATATGCATAAAAATATGACATCGAAGGGTGAAAACGTAAAACAAACACAAAACGGTCCAGTAAGAGTCACGAACACCTCACATGGGACCAATGGGACTCGTAGGAACCGATCGCATAGTCACGGGGCTCCCGGTTTGAGTGTACGATGTAAATTTGCACAAAATTAGATTTAAGCCTAAAAACATGCCATCGAAGGGCGAAAACGTAAAGCAAACACAAAACGGCCCGGTAAGAGTCACGAACACCTCGTACAAGAACAATATGACTCATAGGAATTGAAAGAGCCACAAATCAATCAGGTAAGAGTCACGAACACCTCGTACGGGACCCATGTGACTCGTAAGAACCGACCGCGTAGTCACGGGGCCCCCGGTTTGAGTGTACGATGTAAATTTTCACAAAATTAGACTCAAGCATAGAAATAAGCCATCGAAGGGTGAGAATGTAAAACAACCACAAAATGCTCCGGTAAGAGTCACAAACACATCACACGGGATCAATGTGGCACGCAAGAAGTGATCGCATAATCATGGGGCTCCCGATTTGAGCGTACGACATAAATTTGCATAAAATTAGACTTAAGCATACAAACATGTCATCGAAGGGTGAAAATGTAAAACAACAGCAAAATGATGCCGTAAGAGTAACAAACACCTTGCACGGGACCAACGTGACTCGTAGAAACCGACCGCGTAGTCACGGGGCTCTCGGTTGGAGTGTACGACATAAATTTGCAAAAAGTTGGACTTAAGTATAAAAACATGCCATCGAAGGGTGAAAATGTAACACAACCATAAAACGGTCCCGTAAGAGTCACAAACGCCTCACACGTGACCAATGTGACTCGTAGGAACTAATCACGTTGTCACGGGGCACCCGATTTGAGTGTAAGACATAAGTTATCAAAAAATTAGACTTAAGCATAAAAATATGCCATCAAAGGGTGAAAATGTAAAACAATGACAAAACGGTCCCGTAAGAGTCACGAACGCCTCGCATGGGACCAATGTGACACGTAGGAACCGACCACGTAGTCATGGGGCTACCGATTTGAGTGTACGACGTAAATTTGCAAAAAATTAGACTTAAGCATGAAAATATGCCATCGAAGGGTGAAACCGTAAAACAGCCACAAAACGGTCCCGTAAGAGTCACGAACGCCTCGTGCGGGACCAATGTGACCCATAGGAACCTATCGCGTTGTCACAGGGCTCCCAGTTTGAGAGTACGATGTAAATTTATAAAAAATTAAACTTAAGCATAAAAATATGCCATCGAAGGGGGAAAACTTAAAGCAAAAAAAAACGGTCCGGTAAGAGTCACGAACACCTCACACGGGACCAATGTGACTCATAGGAATCGGTCGCGTAGTCACGAGGCTCCCGGTTTGAGTGTACGATGTAAATTTGAGTAAAATTTGACTTAAGCATAAAAACATGCCATCGAAGGGTGAAAACGTAAAACAAACACAAAACGATCCGGTAAGAGTCACGAACACCTCGTACGGGACCAATTTGACTTATAGGAATTGACACAGCCACAGATCGATCAAGTAAGAGTGATAAACACCTCGCATGGGACTAATGTGGCTCGTAGGAACCGGTCGCGTAGTCACGGGGCTCCCGATTTGAGTGTACGACGTAAATTTGCACAAAATTAGACTTATGCCTAAAAACAATCCATCGAAGAGTGAAAACGTAAGACAACCACAAATTGGTCCAGTAAGAGTCATGAACACCTCATACGGGACCAATGTGACCCGTAGGAACCGACAGCATAGTCACGGGGCTCCCAGTTCAAGTGTACGACGTAAATTAGTACAAAATTAGACTTAAGCATAAAAACATGCCATCGAAGGGTGAAAATGTAAAACAACCACAAAATAGTCCGGTAAGAGTCACGAACGCCTAATACGGGACTAATGTGACTCGTAGGAACCGACCACGTTGTCACGGGGCTATCAGTTTGAGGCAACGAGGTAAATTTGCAAAACAAAAAACCTTAGCATAAAAACATGCCATCGAAGGGTGAAAACATAAAATAGCCACCAAACGGTCCCGTAAAAGTTATGAACACCTTGCACGGGACCAATGTGACTCATAGGAACCGATCGCATAGTCATGGGGCACCCGATTTAGTGTATGACGTAAATTTGAAAAAAGTTGGACTTAAGCATAAAAACATGCCATCGAAGGTGAAAACATAAAATATCCATAAAACGGTCCCGTAAGAGTCATGAACGCCTCGCACATGACCAATGTGACTCATAGGAACCGATCGCGTTGTCACGGGGCTCCCGATTTGAGTGTGCGACTTAAATTTGTAAAAAATTATACTTATGCATAAAAATATGCCATCGAAGGGTGAAAACGTAAAACAAACACAAAATGGTCCGGTAAGAGTCATGAACACCTCACACAGGACCAATGTGACTCATAGGAACCGACCACGTAGTCATGGGGCTCCCGGTATGAGTGTACGACGTAAATTTGCACAAAAATAGATTTAAGCCTAAAAACATGCCATCGAAGGGTGAAAACGTAAAACAAACACAAAACGGTCTGGTAAGAGTCACAAACACCTCGCACAAGACCAATATGACTCGTAAAAATTGACAGAGCCATAAATCAATTATGTAAGAGTCACGAACACCTCGCACGGGACCCATGTGACTCGTAGGAACCGACCGCATAGTCACGGGGATCCCGATTTTAGTGTACGATGTAAATTTGCACAAAATTAGACTTAAGCATAGAAATAAGCCATCGAAGGGTCAAAATGTAAAACAACCACAAAATGGTCCGGTAAGAGTCATGAACACATCACACGGGACTAATGTGGCACATAGGAAGCGATCGCATAATCACTGGGCTCCCGATTTGAGCATACGATATAAATTTGCACAAAATTAGACCAAAGCATAAAAACATGTCATCGAAGGGTGAAAATGTAAAACAACAGCAAAACGGTGCCGTAAGAGTCACAAACACTCCGCACTGGAATAATGTGACTCGTAGGAACTGACCGCGTAGTCACGGGGCTCCCGATTGGAGTGTATGACGTAAATTTGCAAAAAGTTGGACTTAAGCATAGAAACATGCCATCGAAGGGTGAAAACATAAAACAGCCATAAAACGGTCCCGTAAGAGTCCAAACGCCTCGCACGGGACCAATGTGACTCGTAGGAACTCATCGCGTTGTCACGGGGCTCCTGGTTTGAGTTTAAGACATAAATTTTCAAAAAATTAGACTTAAGCATAAAAATATGCCATCGAAGGGTGAAAATGTAAAACAGCGACAAAACGGTCCCATAAGAGTCACGAATGCCTCGCACGGGACCAATGTGACCCGTAGGAACTGACCGCGTAGTCACGGGGCTCCCAGTTTTAGTGTACGACGTAAATTTGCAAAAAAATAGACTTAAGCATAAAAATATGCCATCGAAGGGAGAAAACGTAAAACAGCCACAAAACGGTCCCCTAAGAGTCACGAACGCCTCGCGCAGGACCAATGTGACCCATAGGAACCTATCGCGTTGTCACAGGGCTCCCATTTTTGAGAGTACGACGTAAATTTGTAAAAAAAATAGACTTAAGCATAAAAATATGCCATCAAAGGGGAAAAACATAAAAGAAACAAAAAACGGTCCAGTAAGAGTCACAAACACCTCACACGGGACCAATGTGACTCATCGAAACCGTCCCCGTAGTCACGGGGCTCCCGGTTTGAGTGTACGATGTAAATTTGAGTAAAATTTGACTTAAGCATAAAAATATGCCATCGAAGGGTGAAAACGTAAAACAAACACAAAACGGTCTGATAAGAGTCACGAACACCTCGCACGGGACCAATATGACTCGTAGGAATTGATAGAGCCATAAATCAATCATGTAATAGTCACGAACACCTCGCACGAGACCCATCTGACTAATAGGAACCGACCGCGTAGTCACGGGCTCCCGATTTGAGTGTACGATGTAAATTTTCACAAAATTAGACTTAAGAATAAAAATAAGCCATCGAAGGGTGGAAATGTAAAACAACCACAAAATGGTTCGGTAAAAGTCATGAACACCTCACATGGGACCAATGTGGCACGTAGGAACCGATCGCATAATCTCGGGGCTCCCGGTTTGGGCGTACGACATAAATTTGCACAAAATTAGACTTAAGCGTAAAAATATAAAATCGAAGGGTGAAAATGTAAAACAGCGACAAAACGGTCCCATAGGAGTCACGAACTCCTCGCACGGGACCAATATGACTCTTAGGAATTGACACATCCACAAATTGACCAAGTAAGAGTCACAAACACCTCGTATGGGACTAATGTGACTCGTAGGAACCGACCGCGTAGTCATGGAGCTCTCGGTTTGAGTGTACGATGTAAATTTGCACAAAATTAGACTTAAGCATAAAATAAGCCATGGAAGGTTAAAAATGTTCAACAACTACAAATTGATCCAGTAAGAGTCACGAACACCTCGTACGGGACCAATGTGACCCGTAGGAACCAACCGCGTAGTCACGGGGCTCCCGGTTTTAGTGTACGATGTAAATTTGCACAAAATTAGACTTAAGCATAAAAACATGCCATCGAAGGGTGAAAACATAAAACAACCACAAAACGGTCCGGTAAGAGTCACGAACACCTTACACGGGACTAATGTGACTCGTAGGAACCGACTGTGTACTCACGGGGCTAGTGGTTTGAGTGTACAACGTAAATTTGCACAAAATTAGACTTAAGCCTAAAATTAAGCCATCGAAGGGTGAAAACATAAAACAACCACAAATGGGTCTAGTAAGAGTCACGAACACCTCATATGGGACCAATGTGACCCGTAGAAACCGATCGCGTAGTCACGGGGCTCTCGGTTCAAGTGTACGACGTAAATTTGTACAAAATTACACTTAAGCATAAAAATATGCCATCGAAGGGGGAAAACTTAAAACAATAAAAAAACTGTCCGGTAAGAGTCATGAAAATCTCACACGGGACCAATGTGACTCATAGGAACCGGTCGCTTAGTCACGGGGCTCCCGATTTGAGTGAACGATGTAAATTTGAGTAAAATTTGACTTAAGCATAAAAACATGCCATCGAAGGGTGAAAACGTAAAACAAACACAAAACGGTCCGGTAAGAGTCACAAAAACCTCGCACGGGACCAATTTGACTCGAAGGAATTGACACAGCCACAAATCGATCAAGTAAGAGTGATAAACACCTCGCATGGGACTAATGTGACTCGTAGGAACCGATCGTGTAGTCACGGGGCTCCCGGTTTGAGTGTACGACGTAAATTTGCACAAAATTAGACTTATGCCTAAAAACAATCCATCGTAGAGTGAAAACGTAAAACAACCACAAATTGGTCCAGTAAGAGTCATGAACACCTCATACGGGACCAATGTGACCCATAGGAATTTACAGCATAGTAACGGGGCTCCCAGTTCAAGTGTACGACGTAAATTTGTACAAAATTAGACTTAAGCATAAAAACATGCCATCGAAGGGTGAAAACGTAAAACAACCACAAAATTGTCAGGTAAGAGTCACGAACGCCTAACACGGGACTAATGTGACTCGTAGGAACCGACCACGTTGTCACGGGGCTATCGGTTTGAGGCAACGAGGTAAATTTGCAAAAAACAAACTAAGCATAAAAACATGCCATCGAAGGGTGAAAACATAAAACAGCCACCAAACGGTCCCGTAAAAGTCAAGAACACCTTGCATGGGACCAATGTGACTCGTAGGAACAGATCTCATAGTCATGGGGAACCCGATTTTAGTGTATGATGTAAATTTGCAAAAAGTTGGACTTAAGCATAAAACATGCCATCGAAGGTGAAAACATAAAACATCCATAAAACGGTCCCGTAAGAGTCACGAACGCCTCGTACGGGACCAATGTGACCCATAGGAACCATCGAGTTGTCACGGGGCTCCCGATTTGAGTTTGCGACCTAAATTTGCAAAAAAATTAGACTTATCCATAAAAATATGTCATCGAAGGGTGAAAACGTAAAACAAACACAAAACGGTCTGGTAAGAGTCACGAACACCTCACACGGGACCAATGTGACTCATAGGAACCGACCACATAGTCACGGGGCTCCCGGTATGAGTGTACGACGTGAATTTGTACAAAAATATATTTAAGCCTAAAAACATGCCGTCGAAGGGTGAAAACATAAAACAAACACAAAACGGTCGGTAAGAGTCACGAACACCTCGCACAAGATCAATATGACTCGTAGGAATTGACTGAGCCACAAATCAATCTGGTAACTGTCACGAACACCTCGCACGGGACCCATGTGACTCGTAGGAATCGACCGCGTAGTCACGGGGCTCTCGGTTTGAGTGTACGATGTAAATTTTCACAAAATTAGACTTAAGCATAGAAATAAGCCATCGAAGGGTCAAAATGTAAAACAACCACAAAATGGTCCGATAAGAGACACGAACACATCACACGGGACTAATGTGGCACGTAGGAACCGATCGCATAATCACGGGGCTCCCGGTTTGAGCGTACGACATAAATTTAGAAAAATTAGACTAAAGCATAAAACATGTCATCGAAGGGTGAAAATGTAAAACAGCAGCAAAACGGTGCCTTAAGAGTCACAAACACCTCGCACTGGAATAATGTGACTCGTAGGAACTGACCTCATAGTCACGGGGCAAAAAGTTGGACTTAGGCATAGAAACATGCCATCGAAGAGTGAAAATGTGAAACAGCCATAAAACGGTCCCGTAAGAGTCACAAACGCCTCGCACGGGACCAATGTGACTCGTAGGAACTCATCGCGTTGTCACGGGACTCCTTGTTTGAGTTTAAGACATGAATTTTCAAAAAATTAGATTTAAGCATAAAAATATGCCATCGAAGGGTGAAAATGTAAAACAGCGAAAAAACGGTCCCATAAGAGTCACGAATGCCTCACACGGGACCAATGTGACCCGTAGGAACCGACCGCGTAGTAACGGGGCTCCCGGTTTGAGTGTACGACGTAAATTTGTAAAAAAATAGACTTAAGCATAAAAATATGCCATCGAAGGGCAAAAACGTAAAACAACCACAAAACGGTCCCCTAACAGTCACGAACGCCTCGCGCGGGACCAATGTGACCCATAGGTACCTATCGCGTTGTCACAGGGCTCCTAGTTTGAGAGTACGACGTAAATTTGTAAAAAATTAGACTTAAGCATAAAAATATGCCATCAAAGGGGGAAAACTTAAAATAAACAAAAAACGGTCCAGTAAGAGTCACGAACACCTCACACGGGACCAATGTGACTCATCGGAACCGACCGCGTAGTCACGGGACTCCCGGTTTGAGTGTACGATGTAAATTTGAGTAAAATTTGACTTAAGTATAAAAACATGCCATCGAAGGGTGAAAACGTAAAACAAACACAAAATGATCCAGTAAGAGTCATGAACACCTCGCACGGGACCAATATGACTCGTAGGAATTGACAGATCCACAAATCGATCAAGTAAGAGTCACAAACACCTCGCATGGGACTAATGTGACTCGTAGAAACCGACCGCGTAGTCACGGGGCTCCCGGTTTGAGTGTACGATGTAAATTTCCACAAAAATTAGACTTAAGCATAAAAATAATCCATCGAAGGGTGAAAATGTTCAACAACCACAAATTGGTCCAGTAAGAGTCACGAACACCTCGTACGGGACCAATGTGGCCCATAGGAACCGACCGCGTAGTCACGGGGCTTCCGGTTTTAGTGTACGATGTAAATTTGCACAAAATTAGAATTAAGCATTAAAATATGTCATCGAAGGGTGAAAAAATAAACGACCACAAAACGGTCCGGTAAGAGTCACGAACACCTTACATGGGACTAATGTTACTCGTAGGAACCGACTGCGTACTGACGGGGCTAACGGTTTGAGTGTACAACGTAAATTTGCACAAAATTAGACTTAAGCCTAAAAATAAGCCATCGAAGGGTGAAAACATAAAACAGCCAAAAATTGGTCTTGTAAGATTCACGAGCACCTCATACGGGACCAATGTGACCCGTAGGAACCAATCGCGTAGTCACGCGGCTCCCGATTCAAGTGTACGACATAAATTTGTACAAAATTAGACTTAAGCATAAAAACATGCCATCCACAAAATTAGACTTAAGCATAAAAACATGCAATAGAAGGGTGAAAATGTAAAAAGCCACAAATTGGTCTTGTAAGAGTCACGAACACCTCGCACGGGACGAGTGTGAATCGTAGGAACTGACCGCGTAGTCACGGGGCTCGCGGTTTGAGTGTACGATGTATGTGTACTAAATTAGACTTAAGCATAAAAATAAGCCATCGAAGGGTGAAAATGGAAAACATCTACAAATTGGTCCGGTAAGAGTCACGAACACCTCGTACGGGAGCAATGTGATCGGTAGGAACCGACCGCGTAGTCACGGGGCTCCCGATTTGAGTGTACGACGTAAATTTGCACAAAATTAGACTTAAGCATAAAAACATGCCATCGAAGGGTGAAAACGTAAAGCAACCACAAATCGGTTTGCTAAAAGTCACGAACAACTAGCACGGGACCAATGTGACTCATAGGAACCGATCGCTTAGTCATGGGGCACCCGATTTTAGTGTATGACGTAAATTTGCAAAAAGTTGGACTTAAGCATAAAACATGCCATCGAAGGTGAAAACATAAAACATCCATAAAACGGTCCCGTAAGAGTCACGAACGCCTCACACGGGACCAATGTGACCCATAGGAACCGATCGCGTTGTCACGGGGCTCCCGATTTGAGTTTGCGACCTAAATTTGCAAAAAATTAGACTTATGCATAAAAATATGCCATCGAAGGGTGAAAACTTAAAAATAACACAAAACGGTCCGGTAAGAGTCACGAACACCTCACACGGGACCAATGTGACTCATAGGAATCGATCGCGTAGTCACGGGGCTCCCGATTTGAGTGTACGACGTAAATTTGCACAAAATTAGATTTAAGCCTAAAAACATGCCATCGAAGGGTGAAAACGTAAAACAAACACAAAACGGTCTGGTAAGAGTCACAAACACCTCGCACGAGACCAATATGACTCGTAGGAATTGATAGAGCAATAAATCAATCATGTAACAGTCACGAACACCTCGCACGAGACCCATCTGACTAATAGGAACCGACCGCGTAGTCACGGGCTCCCGATTTGAGTGTACGATGTAAATTTTCACAAAATTAGACTTAAGAATAAAAATAAGCCATCGAAGGGTGGAAGTGTAAAACAACCACAAAATGGTTCGGTAAAAGTCATGAACACCTCACATGGGACCAATGTGGCACGTAGGAACCGATCGCATAATCTCGGGGCTCCCGGTTTGGGCGTACGACATAAATTTGCACAAAATTAGACTTAAGCGTAAAAATATAAAATCGAAGGGTGAAAATGTAAAACAGCGACAAAACGGTCCCATAGGAGTCACGAACTCCTCGCACGGGACCAATGTGATCCGTAGGAACCGACCGCGTAGTCACGGGGCTCCCAGTTGGAGTGTACGACGTAAATTTGCAAAAAGTTGGACTTAAGTATAAAAACATGCCAACAAAGGGTGAAAATGTAAAACAACCATAAAACGGTCCCGTAAGAGTCACAAACGCCTCGCATGGGACCAATATGACTCGTAGGAACTAATCGCGTTGTCACGGGACTCCCGGTTTGAATGTAAGACATAAATTTTCAAAAAATTAGACTTAAGCATAAAAATATGCCATCGAAGGGTGAAAATGTAAAACTGCAACAAAATGGTCCCGTAAGAGTCACGAACGCCTCGTACGGGACCAATGTGACCCGTTGGAGCCGATCGCGTTGTCACGGGGCTCCCGATTTGAGTGTAAGACGTAAATTTTCAAAAAATTAGACTTGAGCTTAAAAATATGCCATCGAAGGGTGAAAACGTAAAACTAACACAAAACGGTCTTGTAAGAGTCATGAACACCTCACACGGGACCAATGTGTCCCGTAGCAACCGATCGTGTAGTCATGGGGATCCCGATTTGTGTGTACGACGTAAATTTGTGAAAAGTTAGACTTAAGCGTAAAAACATACCATCGAAGGGTGAAAACGTAAAACACACACAAAATGGTCCTGTAAAAGTCACGAACACCTCACACGGGACAAATGTGACCCGTACGAACCAACCACGTAGTCATGGGGCTCCCGGTTTGAGTGTATGACGTAAATTTGCACAAAGTTAAACTTAAGCATAAAAACATGCCATCCACAAAATTAGACTTAAGCATAAAAACATGCAATAGAAGGGTGAAAGCGTAAAAGCCATAAATCGGTCTGGTAAGAGTCACGAACACCTCGCACGGGATGAATGTGAATCGTAGGAACTGACCGCGTAGTCACGGGGCTCCCAGTTTGAGTGTACCATGTATATGTGTACAAAATTAGACTTAAGCATAAAAATAAGCCATCGAAGGGTGAAAATGTAAAACATCTACAAATTGGTCCGGTAAGAGTCACGAACACCTCGTACGGGAGCAATGTGACCGATAGGAACCGACCGCGTAGTCACGAGGCTCCCGATTTGAGTGTACGATGTAAATTTGCACAAAATTAGACTTAAGCATAAAAACATGCCATCGAAGGGTGAAAACGTAAAGCAACCACAAATTGGTTCGCTAAAAGTCACGAACAACTAGCACGAGACCAATGTGACTCGTAGGAACCGACCGCTTAGTCACAGAGCACCCGATTTGAGTGTACAATGTAAATTTGCACAAAATTAGACTTAAGCATAAAAATAAGCCATCGAAGGGTGAAAATGTTAAACAACCACAAAATGGTCCGATAAGAGTCATGAACACGTCACATGGGACCATTGTGACACGTAGGAATCGTTCGCATAATCACGAGGCTCCCGGTTTGAGCGTACGACAAAAATATGCACAAAATTAGAATTAAGCATTAAAACATGTCATCGAAGGGTGAAAATGTAAAAAAACCACAAAACAGTCCCGTAAGAGTCAAAAACACCTCGCACGGGACTAATGTGACTCGTAGGAACCGAGCACGTAGTCACGAGGCTCCCGGTTGGAGTGTACGACGTAAATTTGCAAAAAGTTGGACTTAAGCATAAAAACAAGCCATCGAAGGGTGAAAACGTAAAACATCCATAAAATGGTCCCATAAGTGTCACAAACGCCTTGCACGGGACCAATGTGACCCGTAGGAACTGACCGTGTTGTCACAAGGCTCCCGATTTGAGTGTAAGACATAAATTTTCAAAAAATTAGACTTAAGAATAAAAATATTCCATCGAAGGGTGAAAATGTAAAACAACAATAAAACGGTCCCGTAAGAGTCATGAACGTCTCCCACGGGACCAATGTGACCCGTAGGAACCGACCGCGTTGTCACGGGGCTCCCGATTTGAGTGTAAGACGTAAATTTTCAAAAACATAGACTTAAGCATAAAAATATGCCATCAAAGGTTGAAAATGTAAAACTAACACAAAATGGTCCAGTAAAAGTCATGAACACCTCGTACGGGACCAATGTGACCCGTAGCAACTGACCGCATAGTCATGGGGATCCCGGTTTGTGTGTACGATGTAAATTTGTCAAAAGTTAGACTTAAGAGTAAAAACATGCCATCGAAGGGTGAAAACGTAAAACAAACACAAAATAGTCCCGTAAAAGTCACGCACACCTCACACGAGACCAATGTCACCCGTAAGAACCGACTGCGTAGTCACGGGGCTCCCGGTTTGAGTGTACGACGTAAATTTGCACAAAATTAGACTTAAGCATAAAAACATGCCATCTACAAAATTGGACTTAAGCATAAAAACATGCCATTGAAGGGTGAAAATGTAAAACAGCCACAAATCGGTCCTGTAAGAGTCACGAACACCTCGCACGGAACCAATGTCACTCGTAGGAACTGACCGCATAGTCACGGGGCTCCCGGTTTGAGTGTACAACGTAAATTTGTACAAAATTAGACTTAAGCATAAAAATAAGCCATCGAAGGGTGAAAATATAAAACTGCCACAAATTGGTCCGGAAAAACTCATGAACACCTCATATGGGACCAAAGTGACCCGTAGGAACCGACCGCGTAGTCACGGGGTTCTCGGTTTGAGTGTACGGCGTAAATTTTCACAAAATTAGACTTAAGCATAAAAACATGCCATCGAAGGGTGAAAACATAAAATAACCACAAATTGGTCTGGTAAAAGTCACGAACACCTCGCACGGGACCAATGTGACTCGTAGGAACGGACCGCGTAGTCATGGGGCTCCCAGTTTGAGTGTACAATGTAAATTTGCATAAAATTAGACTTAAGCATTAAAACAAGCCATCGAAGGGTGAAAATGTAAAACAACCACAAATTGGTCCGGTAGGAGTCACGAACACCTCGTACGGAACCAATGTGACCCGTAGGAACCGACCGCGTAGTCACGGGGCTCCTGGTTCAAGTGTACGACGTAAATTTGCACAAAATTAGACTTAAGCATAAAAACATTCCATCGAAGGGTGAAAATGTAAAACAACCACGAAATGATCTTGTAAGAGTCACGAACACCTCACAAGGGACTAATGTGACTCGTAAGAACCGACAACGTACTCACAGGGCTATCGGTTTGAGTCAACGATGAAAATTTGTAAAAAATTAAACTTAAGCATAAAAACATGCCATCGAAGAGTGAAAACATAAAACAGCCACCAAACGGTCCCATAAAAGTCACGAACACCTCGTATGGGACCAATGTGACTCATAGGAACTGATCGCATAGTCACGGGGCTCCCGGTTTTAGTTTACGACGTAAATTTGCAAAAAGTTGGACTTAAGCATAAAAACATGCCATCGAAGGGTGAAAATGTAAAACAGCCAGAAAACGGTCCCATAAGAGTCACGAGCACCTCGCATGGGACCAATGTGACCCATAGGAACCGATCTCATTATCACGGGGCTCCCGGTTTGAGTGAACGGCATAAATTTGCACAAAATTAGACTTAAGCATAAAAACATGCCATCGAAGGGTGAAATGGTAAAACAACCACAAATCGGTCCAGTAAAAGTCACGAACACCTCGCACGGGACCAATATGACTCGTAGGAATTGACACAAAAACAAATCGATCAGGTAAGAGTCATGAACTCCTCGCACGGGTCTCATGTGACTCGTAGGAACCGACCGCGTAATCACGGGGCTCCTGGTTTGAGTGTACGATGTAAATTCACAGAAAATTATACTTAAGCATAAAAATAAGCCATCGAAGGGTGAAAATGTAAAACAGCCACAAATTAGTCCGCTAAGAGTCATGAAAACCTCACACGGGACCAATGTGACGTGTAGGAACCGATCGCATAATCACGGGGCTCCCGATTGGAGTGTACGACGTAAATTTGCAAAAAGTTAGACTTAAGCATAAAGCATGCCATCGAATGGTGAAAACATAAAACAGCCACAAAACGGTCCCACAAGAGTCACGAGCGCCTCACATGGGACCAAGGTGACCTGTAGGAACCGATCGCATTATCACGGGACTCCCAGTTTGGGTGTAAGACGTAAATTTTCAAAAAATTAGACTTAAGCATAAAAATATGCCATCGAAGGGTGAAAGTGTAAGACAAACATAAAACGGTCCGATAAGAGTGACGAACACCTTGCACGGGACCAATGTGACCCGTAGGAACCGACCGCAGAGTCATGGGGCTCCCGATTTGTGTGTACGACGTAAATTTTACAAAATTAGGCTTAAGCATAAAAGCATGCCATCGAAGGGTGAAAACATAAAATAGCCACAAATCGGTCCGATAAGAGTCACGAACACCTCGCGCGGGACTAATTTGACTCGTAGGAACCGATTGCCTAGTCACGGGGCTCTCGGTTGGAGTGTACGACGTAAAATTGCAAAATGTTGGACTTAAGCATAAAAACATGCCATCGAATGGTGAAAATGTAAAAAACCCACAAAACGGTCCCGTAAGAGTCACGAATGCCTCGTACGGGACCAATGTGACCCGTAGGAACCGATCGCGTAGTCATGGGGCTCCCAGTTTGAGTGTACAATGTAAATTTGCAAAAAGTTAGACTTAGGCATAAAAACATGCCATCGAAGGGTGAAAACGTAAAACTACCGCAAAACGGTCTCATAAGACTCATGAACACAGAACCGACCGAGTACTCACGGGGCTCTCGGTTTGAGTGTACGACGTAAATTTGATAAAAGTTAGACTTCAGCATAAAAACTTACCATCGAAGGGTGTAAACGTAAAACAAACATAAAACGGTCCCGTAAGAGTAACGAACACCTCGCACGGGACCAATGTGACCCGTAGGAACCGACCGCGTAGTCACGGGTCTCCCGGTTTGAGTGTACGACGTAAATTTGCAAAAAATTAGACTAAAGCATAAAAACATGCCATCGAAGGATGAAAACATAAAACAACCCCAAAACAGTCCCGTAAGAGTCACGAACACCTCGTACGGGACCAATGTGACCCGTAAGCACTGACCACGTTATGCCTGCCAACGGGTAGAAGCCGGGTCGAGTTTTGGGAGATCCAGATCCGTGTAATCGAGTCTTCATTAGGTTCGGGTCTGGGTCCGAGTCTTCATCGGGTCATCATTATTGGATCCAGCCCCGGATCCGTTCGGGTCTTCGAGTCTCGGGTTCGGGTTCGGGTTCGGATCTAGCCAAATATATGCATTTATTTTATATTATCCACCTTCTTTATTTTTTAATCTTATATTAAAATATTTTGTAATGTATTATAGAAAATTATTAGTATAAATAAAACATATATTATTTGTATTTATTAAATACATAAAAATATATTTTTATTTATATTACTTACATGTTTTATTGATAATATATATCTATAAATATATATAAATTTACAGTATATGTATATATATTTAAAAAATAATAATGTACAATCCGGGTCGGGTATTTGGGTCCGGGTCTTGTATAAGATCCACACCCTACCCATTTAATAAATGGGTCTTCGGGGATTCGGGTCTCGGGTCCAAAATAATATGCTCAAGACCATATTATAGAAATTGGGTTTGGGTCAGGTTCGGGTCCAGACTCGGCCCATTTTCAGGACCAGACCGCATAGTCACGGGGCTCCTGTTTTGAGTGTACGACGTAAATTTGAACAAAATTAGACTTAAGCATAAAAATATGCCATAGAAGGCTGAAAACATAAAATAACCACAAAACGATCTCGTAAGAGTCACGAATGCCTTGCGCGGGATCAATGTGACACGTAAGAATCAACCGCATAGTCACGGGGCTCCCGATTTGAGTGTACAACATAAATTTGTACAAAATTAGACTTAAGCATAAAAACAAGCCTTCGAAGGGTGAAAACGTAAAACAACCACAAATCGGTCATGTAAGAGTCACGAACACCTCGCACGGGACCAATGTGACCCGTAGGAATCGATTGCGTAGTCACGGGGCTCGCGGTTTAAGTCTACGATGTAAATTTGCCCAAAATAAAACTTAAGCATAAAAACACACCAAAGAAGGGTGAAAATATAAAACAACCACAAATCGGTCCGATAAGAGTCACGAACACCTTGCACGGGACCAATGTGACTCATTAGAACCGACCGCGTAGTCACGGGGATCCCGGTTTGAGCGTACGAAGTAATTTTGCAATAAGTTGGACTTAAGCATAAAAACATGCCATCGAAGGGTGAAAATGTAAAACAACCACAAAACGGTCCCGTAAGAGTCACGAATGCCACGCACGGGACCAATGTGACTCGTAGGAACCGATCGAGTAGTCACGAGGTTCCCGGTTTAAGTGTACGACATAAATTTGCCAAAAGTTAGATTTAAGCATAAAAATATGCCATCGAAGAGTGAAAACATAAAATAGCCACAAAACGGTCCCGTAAGAGTCATGAACACCTCGCACTGGACCGATGTGACCCGTAGAAACCGATCGAGTAGTCACGAGGCTCCCGGTTTGAGTGTACGACGTAAATTTGTAAAAAGTTTGACTTAAGCATAAAAATACTATAGAAGGGTAAAAACATAAAACAAACACAAAACAATATCGTAAGAGTCACGAACACATCGCACGGGACCAATGTGACTCGTAGGAATCGACCAAGTAGTCAGAGGGCTCCCGGTTTGAGTGTACGATGTACATTTGCAAAAAGTTGGACTTAAGCATAAAAATATGCCATCGAAGGGTGAAAATGTAAAACAGCCATAAAATGGTCAAGTTAGAGTCACAAACACCTCGCACGGGACCGACATAACTCGTAGGAACCGACCGCGTAGTCACGGGGCTCCCGGTTTGAGTGTACGACATAAATTTACATAAAATTAGGCTTACACAAAAAACCAAACCATCGAAGGGTGAAAACGTAAAACAACCACAAATTGGTCCTGTAAGAGTCACGAACACCTCGCACGGAACCAGTGTGACCCGTAGGAACCAACCGCATAGTCACGGGGCTCCCGGTTTGAGTGTACGACGTAAATTTGCACAAACTTAGACTTAAGCATAAAAACTTGCCATCGAAGGGTGAAAATGTAAAACAACCACAAATCGGTTTGGTAAGAGTCACAAACACCTCGCACGGGACCAATGTGACTCGTAGGAACCGATCGCGTAGTCACAGGGTTCTCGCTGTGAGTGTACGACATAAATTTGCAATAAGTTGGACGTAAGCATAAAAGCATACCATCGAAGGGTGAAAATATAAAATAGCCACAAAACAGTCCCGTAAGAGTCATGAACACCTCGCAAGGGACTAATGTGACCCGTGGGAACCGACCGCATAGTCACGGGGCTCCCGATTTGAGCGTAGAACGTAAATTTACAAAAAGTTAGACTTAAGCATAAAAACATGCCATAGAGGGTGAAAATGTAAAACAAACACAAAACTTTCACGTAAGAGTCACGAACACCTCGCACGGGACCAACGTGACTCATAGTAACCGATCGAGTCATCACGGGGCTCACGGTTTGAGTGTACGATGTAAATTTGAAAAAAGTTAGACTTGAGCATAAAAAGATGCCACCGAAGGGTTTAAACGTAAAAAAACACAAAACGGTGGCGTAAGAGTCACGAACACCTCGCACAGGACCCATGTGACCCGTAAGAACCGACCACGTAGTCACGGGGCTCCCGGTTTGAGTGTACGACGTAAATTTGCACAAAATTAGTCTTACGCATAAAAATAAGCCATCAATGGGTGAAAACGTAAAACTACCACAAATCGGTCCCATAAGAGTCACAAACGCCTCGCACGGGACCAATGTGACCCGTTGGAAGTCACCGCGTCGTCATGGGGCTCCCGGTTTGAGTGTACGGCGTAAATTTGCAAAAAATTAGACTTAAGCATAAAAACATGCCATCGAAGAGTGAAAATGGAAAACAGACACAAAACGGTCCTGTAAGAGTCACGAACACCTCGCATGGGACGAATGTGACTCATGGGAACCATCCGAGTAGTCACGGGGCTCCCAGTTTGAGTGTACGACGTAAATTTGCAAAAAAAATTGACTTAAGCATAAAAATATGCCATCGAAGGGTGAAAATGTAAAATTCCACAAAATGGTTTGGTAAGAGTCACGAACACCTAGCACGGGACCAATATGACTCGTACGAACCATCCGCGTAGTCACAGGGCTCTCGATTTGAGTGTACAACGTAAATTTTCAAAAAAGTAGTGTTAAGCATAAAAACCTGCCATCGAAGGGTGAAAACATAAAATAGCCACAAAACGGTCATGTAAGAGTCACGAACACCTCGCACGGGACCAATGTGACACGTAGGAACCGACCGCGTAGTCACGGGGCTCTCGGTTTGACTGTACAACATAAATTGGCACAAAATTAGACATAAGCATAAAAATATGTCATAGAAGGGTGAAAACGTAAAACAGCCACCAAACGGACTCATAAGAGTCACGAACGCCTCGCACGGGACCAATGTCACTCATAGGAACCGATCGCGTAGTCACGTGGCTCCCGATTTTATTGTGTGATATAAATTTGCAAAAAGTTTGAATTAAGCATAACAACATGCAATCGAAGGGTGAAAACGTAAAACAAGCACAAAATGGTCCCATAAGAGGGACGAACGCCTCGTACGGGATCAATGTGACTCGTAAGAACCGACCGCGTACTCACGGGGCTACCGATTTGAGTCTACGACATAAATTTGCAAAAAACTAAACTTAAGAATAAAAACATCCCATCGAAGGGTGAAAATGTAAAACAACCACAAAATGGCCCCGTTAGAGTCACGAACGCCTTGCATGGGACCAATGTGACCTATAGGAACCGACCGCGTAGTCACGGGGCTCCCGGTTTGAGTGTACGACGTAAATTTGTAAAAAGTTAGATTTAAGCATAAAAACATGCCATCGAAGGGTGAAAATGTAAAACAAACAAAAAATGGTCCCGTAAGACTCACGAACACCTCGCACGAGACCAATGTGACTCGTTGGAACCGACCGAATAGTCACGGGGCTCCGGGTTTTAGTACGACATATATTTACACAAAATTAGACTTAAGCATAAAACATGCCATCGATGGGTGAAAACGTAAAACAACCACAAATCGGTCCGATAAGAGTCACAAACACCTCGCACATGACCAATGTGACCCATAGGAATCGATCGCATAGTCACGGGACTCCCGATTTGAGTGTACGACGTAAATTTGACCAAAATTAGACTTAAGCATAAAACGAAGCCATCGACGGGTGAAAATGTAAAACAACCACAAATCTGTCTGGTAGGAGTCACGAACACCTCGCATGGGACCAATGTGACTCGTAGGAACCGACCACGTAGACACGGGGCTTTCGGTTTCAGTGTATGACGTAAATTTATAATAAGTTGGACTTAAGCATAAAAACATGCCATCAAAGGGTGAAAACGTAAAACAACCAATAAACGGTCCCATAAGAGTTACGAATGCCTCGTATGGGACCAATGTGACCCGTAGGAACCGATCGCGTTGTTATGGGGCTCCCGGTTTGAGTGTACGACGTAAATTTGCAAAAAGTTTGACTTAAGCATAAAAACATGCCATCGAAGGGTGAAACGTAAAACAAACACAAAATGGTCTCGCAAGAGTCACGAACCCCTCGTACGGAATCAATGTGACTCGCAGGAATCGACCGAGTAGTCACGAGGCTCACGGTTTGAGTGTACGACATAAATTTGTAAAAAGTTAGACTTAGGCATAAAAATATGCCATCGAAGGGTGAAAATATAAAACAGCAACAAAACGGTCACGTAAGGGTCACGAGCACCTTGCACGGGAGCAATGTGACCAGTAGGAATCGATCGTGTAATCACGGGGCTCCGTGTTTAAGTGTGTGACGAAAATTTGTAAAAAAATTAGACTTATGCATAAAAATATGCCATCGAATGGTGAAAATGTAAAACATCCACAAAACGGTCCGGTAAGAGTCACGAACACCTCGCACGGGACCAATGTGACTCGTAGGAACTGACCGCATAGTCCCGGGACTCCCGGTTTGTGTGGACGACGTAAATTTGCCAAAAATTAGACTTGCACATAAAAACAAGCCATCGAAGGGTGAAAATGTAAAACATCCATAAATCAGTCCTTTAAGAGTCACAAACACCTCGCACGCGACCAATGTGAGCCGTGGGAACCGACTGTGTAGTCCCGAGACTCCCGATTTGAGTGTACGATGTAAATTTTCACAAAATTAGAGTTAAGCATAAAAATAAGCCATCGAAGGGTGAAAACGTAAAGCAGCCCCAAAACAGCCCCCCGTAAGAGTCACGAATGCCTCGCATGGGACCAATGTGATCGGTAGGAACCGACCACGTTGTCATGGGGCTCCCAGTTTGAGTGTACGACGTAAATTTGCAAAAAGTTAGACTTAAGCCTAAAAACATGCCATCCAAGGGTGAAAATGGAAAATAGACACAAAATGGTCCGGTAAGAGTCACGAACACCTCGAACGGGACCAATGTGATTCGTAGGAACCGTTTGAGTAGTCACGTGGCTCCCAGTTTGAGTGTATGACGTAAATTTGCAAAAAAAATTGACTTAAGCATAAAAATATGCCATCGAAGGGTGAAAATGTAAAATACCACAAAATAGTTTGGTAAGAGTCACGAACACCTAGCATGGGACCAATATGACTCGTAGGAACCAACCACGTAGTCACGGGGATCCCAGTTTGAGTGTACGACGTAAATTTGCAAAAAAGTAGACTTAAGCATAAAAACCTGCCATCGAAGGGTGAAAATGTAAAACAACCACAAAACGGTCCTGTAAGAGTCACGAACACCTCGCACAGGACCAATGTGACCCGCAAGAACCGACCACGTAGTCACGGGGCTCTGGGTTTGAGTGTACAACGTAAATTTGCACAAAATTAGACTAATGCATAAAAATACGCCATAGAAGGGTGAAAACATAAAATAGCCACAAAAAGGTCCCATAAGAGTCACGAACGCCTCGCACGGGACCAATGTGACTCGTAGGAACCGATCGTGCAGTCACGTGGCTCCCGATTTGAGTGTGCGACATAAATTTGCAAAAAGTTAGACTTAAGCATAACAACATGCAATCGAAGGGTGAAAATGTAAAACAAGCACAAAATGGTCCTATTAGAGGGGCGAATGCCTCATACGGGATCAATGTGACTTGTAGGAACCATCCTATAATCACGGGGCTACCGGTTTGAGTCTACGACATAATTTTGTAAAAAATTAAACTTAAGCATAAAAACATGCGATCGAAGGTTGACAACATAAAATAACCACAAAACGGTCACGTAAGAGTTATGAGCGACTCTCACAGGACCATTGTGACCCGTAGGAACCGAACGGATAGTCACGGGGCTCTCGGTTTGAGTGTACAACGTAAATTTGTACAAAATTAAACTAATGCATAAAAATATGTCATAGAAGGGTGAAAACGTAAAATAGCCACAAAATGGTCCTGTAAGGGTCACGAACGCCTCGCACGGGACCAATATGACTCGTAGGAACCGATCGCGTAGTCACGTGGCTCCCGATTTGAGTGTGCGACATAAATTTGCAAAAAGTTGGATTTAAGCATAACAACATGCAATCGAAGGGTAAAAACGTAAAACAAGCACAAAATGGTCCTATAAGAGGGACGAACGCCTTGTATGGGATCAATGTGACTTGTAGGAACTATCTTATACTCATGGGGCTACCGGTTGAGTCTATGACACAAATTTGCATAAAATTAAACTAAAGCATAAAAAATGCCATCGAAGGGTGAAAATGTAAAAAAACACAAAATGGTCCCGTAAGAGTCACCAACACCTCGCACGGGACCCATGTGACTCATTGGAACCGAACGAATAGTCACGGGGCTCCCAGTTTGACTGTACGACATAAATTTGCAAAAATTTATACTTAAGCCTAAAAATATGCCATCGAACAGTGAAATCGTAAAATAGACACAAAACGGTCCCGTAAGAGTCATGAACACCTCACACAGGACCAATGTGACCCGTAGGAACCGATCGAGTAGTCAGGGGGCTCCCGATTTGAGTGTACGACGTAAATTTGCACAAAATTATACTTAAGCCAAAAAGCATGCCATCGACGGGTGAAAACGTAAAACAATCACAAATCGGTCCTGTAAGAGTCACGAACACGTCGCGCGGGACCAATGTGACCCCTAGGAACCAACCGCGTAGTCACGGTACTCCCAATTTGAGTGTACGATGTATATTTGCACAAAATTAGACTTAAGCATAAAAATAAGCCATCGAAGGGTGAAAACATAAAACAACCACAAATCGCTCCGGTAAGAGGCATGAACACCTCGCGCGGGACCAATGTGATTCGTAGGAACCGACCGCGTAGTCTCGAGGCTCCTGGTTTGAGTGTACGATGTAAATTTGCAATAAGTTGGACTTAAGCATAAAAACATGTCATCAAAGGGTGAAAAGATAAAATAGCAACAAAACGGTCCCGTAAGAGCCACGAACGCCTTGCATGGGACAAATGTGACCCGTAGGAACCTACCACGTAGTTAGGTGGCTCCCGGTTTGAGGGTACCACATATATTTTCAAAAATTTATACTTAAGCATAAAAATATGCCATCCAAGGAATAAAACGTAAAAAAAACACAAAACAGTCCTGTAAGAGTCACGAACACCTTGCACGGGACCAATGTGACTCGTTGGAACCGACCGAGTAATCACGGGGCTCCTAGTTTGAGTGTACGATGTAAATTTGCAGAAAGTTAGACTTAAGCCTAAAAACATGCCATCGATGGGTGAAAATGTAAAAAAGCAACAAAATGGTCCCATAAGAGTCACGAACACCTCGCACGGGACCAATGTGACCAGTAGGAACCGATCGCGTAGTCAGGGGGCTCCCGATTTGAGTGCACGACGTAAATTTTCATAAAAAATAGACTTAAGCCTAAAAACAAGCTATCGATGGGTGAAAATGTAAAACAACCACAGATCGGTCCTGTAAGAGTCACGAATGCCTCGCACGGGACCAATGTGATCATAGGAACCGATCATGTAGTCATGGGGATCCCGATTTGAGTGTACGACGTAAATTTGCACAAAATTAGACTTACGCATAAAAACAAGCCATCGAAGGGTGAAAATGTAAAATAGCTGCAAAACGGTCCCGTAAGAGTCACGAATGCCTCGCATGGGACCAATGTGACCCGTAGGAACCGACCACGTAGTCACGAGGCTCTCGATTTGAGTGTACGACGTAAATTTGCAAAAAGTTAGACTTAAGCATAAAAATATGCCAACGAAGGGTGAAAATATAAAACTGCAACAAAACGGTTCAGTAAGGGTCACGAAAGCCTCGTACGGGACCAATGTGACCCGTAGGAACTGACCGCGTAGTCACATGGCTCCCGGTTGGAGTGTACGACGTAAATTTGCAAAAAATTAGACTTAAGGATAAAAATATGCCATCGAAGGGTGAAAATATAAAACAACCACAAAATGGTCTGGTAAGAGTCACAAACATCTCCACAGAACCATTGTATTTCGTAGGAACCGACTGTGAAGTCACGGGGCTCCCAGTTTGAGTGTACGATGTAAATTTGCACAAATTTAGACTTACGCATAAAAACAAGACATCGAAGGGTGAAAACTTAAAACAACCACAAATTGGTCCTGTAACAGTCATGAACACCTCGCACTGGACCAATGTGACCCGTGGGAGCCGACCACGTAGTCACGGGGATCCCAATTTGAGTGTACGACGTAAATTTGAAAAAAGTTAGACTTAAGTATAAAAAAATGCCATCGAATGGTGAAAATGTAAAACAACAACAAAATGGTCCCGTAAGAGTCACGAACACCTCGCATGGAACCAATGTAACCCACAGGAATCGATCGAGTAGTCACGGGACTCTCGATTTGAGTGTACGACGTAAATTTACAAAAAGTTACACCTAAGCATAAAAATATTCCATCGAAGGGTGAAATCATAAAACAGCCACAAAACAGTCCCGTAAGAGTCACGAATGCCTCGCACGGGACCAATGTGACTCGTACGAACCGATCGCGTAGTCATGGGGATCCCGATTTGAGTGTATGATGTAAATTTCCACAAAATTAAACTTATGCATAAAAAAAATCCATCGATGGGTGAAAAGGTAAAACATCCACAAATCGGTTCGGCATGAGTCACGAACACCTCACATGGAACCAATGTGACTCGTAGGAACCGACCGCATAGTCACGGGACTTCCGATTTGAGTGTACGACGTAAATCTACAATAAGTTGGACTTACGCATAAAAACATGCCATCGAAGGGTGAAAACATAAAACAACAACAAAACGGTCCCGTAAGAGTCACGAACGCCTCGCACGGGACCAATGTAACCCATAAGAACCGATCGCGTTGTCATGGGGTTCCTTGTTTAAGTGTACGACGTAAATTTGCAAAAAGTTAGACTTAAGCATAAAAACATCCCATTGAAGGGTGAAACGTAAAACAACCACAAAACGGTCCCATAAGAGTCACGAACCCCTCGGACGGGACCAATGTGACTCATAGGAACCAACCGAGTAGTCACGGGACTCCCGGTTTGAGTGTACGACGTAAATTTGCAAAAAGTAAGACTTAAACATAAAAATATTCCATCGAAGGGTGAAAATGTAAAACAGCAACCAAATAATCCCGTAACGGTCATGAATACCTCGCACGGGACCAATGTGACACGTAGGAACCGATCGCGTAGTCACGGGCTCCCAATTTGAGTGAACGACCTAAATTTGCAAAAAAATAGACTTAAGCATAAAAATATGCATCGAAGGGTGAAAACGTAAAATAGCCACAAAATGGTCTTGTAAGAGTCACGAACACCTCGCACAGGACCATTGTGATTCGTAGGAATCGACCGCGTAGTCACGGGGCTTCCAGTTTGAGTGTACGATGTAAATTTGCACAAAATTAGACTTACGCATAAAAATAAGCCATCGAAGGGTGAAAACATAAAACAACCACAAATCCGTCCGGTAAGAGTCACGAACACCTCGCACGGGACCAATGTGACCCGTAGGAACCGACCGTGTAGTCATGGGGCTCCCGATTTGAGTGTACGACGTAAGTTTGCATAAAATTAGACATAATAATAAAAACAAGCCATCGAAGGGTGAAAACGTAAAATAGCCACAAAACGGTCCCGTAAGAGTCACGAACGCATCACATGGGACCAATGTGACCCGTAGGAACCGACCGCGTAGTCATGGGGCTCCCGATTTGAGTGTACGACATAAATTTGTAAAAAGTTAGACAAGCATAAAAACATGCCATCGAAAGGCAAAAATGGAAAACAAATACAAAACGGTCCTGTATGAGTCACGAACACCTCACATGGGACCAATGTGACTCGTAGGAACTGTCTGAGTAGTCACGAGGATCCCAGTTTTAGTGTACGATGTAAATTTGTAAAAAAAATTGACTTAAGCATAAAAATATGCCATCGAAGGGTGAATATATAAAATGCCACAAAATGGTCCGGTAAGAGTCACGAACACCTCGCACAGGACCAATGTGACTCGTACGAACCGATCGCGTAGTAACGGGGCTCTCGGTTTAAGTGTACGATGCAAATTTGCAAAAAAATAGACTTAAGCGTAAAAATCTTCCATTGAAGGGTGAAAACATAAAACAGCCATAATATTGTTCTTTAAGAGTCACGAACACATCGGGACCAATGTGACACGTAGGAACCAACCACGCAGTCACGGGGATCACGATTTGAGTGTACGACGTAAATTTGCATAAAATTAGACTTAAGCATAAAAATATACCATAGAAGGGTGAAAATATAAAACAGACACAAAACGGTCCCGTAAGAGTCACGAACGCCTCGCACGGGACCAATGTGACTCGTAGGAACAAATCGCGTAGTCATGTGGATCCTAATTTGAGTGTGTGATATAAATTTGCAAAAATTTGGACTTAAGCATAACAACATGCAATCGAGGGGTGAACACGTAAAACAAGCACAAAATGGTCCCATAAGAGAGATAAATGCCTCGCACGATATCAATGTTACTCGTAGGAACCAACCTGTACTCATGGGGCTACCAGTTTGAGTCTAAGACATAAATTTGCAAAAAATTGAACTTAAGCATAAAACCATGCCATCGAAGGGTGAAAACATAAAACCACAACAAAACAGCCACGTAAGAGTGACGAACGCCTCGCACGAGAAAAATGTGACCCGTAGGAACCGATCGTGTAGTCACAAGGCTCCCGGTTTGAGTGTATGCCATAAATTTGCAAAACATTAGACTTAAGAATAAAAACATGCCATCGATGGGTGAAAACATTAAACAAACACAAAATGGTCTCGTAAGAGTCACAAACACCTCGCACGGGACCAATGTGATTCGTTGGAACCAACCGAGTAGTCCGGGGCTCCTGGTTTGAGTGTACAACGTAAATTTGTAAAAAGTTAGACTTAAGCATGAAAATATGCCATCTAAGGGTGAAAGCATAAAAGAGTCATAAAACGGTCCCATAAGAGTCACGAACGCCTCGCACGGGACCAATGTGACCCGTAGGAACCCATTGCGTAGTCATGGGGATCTCGATTTGAGTGTACGACATAAATTTGCACAAAATTAGCCTTAAGCATAAAAACATGCAATCGATGGGAGAAAACATAAAAATCGATAAATCGGTCCTGTAGTAGTCACAAACACCTCGCACGGGACCAATGTGACCCGTAGGAATAGAATGCGTAGTCACGGGGCTCCCGATTTGAGTGTACGACGTAAATTTGCACAAAATTATGCTTAAGCATCAAAATAAGCCATCGAAGGGTGAAAATGTAAAACAACCACAAATTGGTCCGATAAGAGTCAGGAAAACCTCGCACGGGACCAATGTGACTCCTAGGAACCGACCGCGTAGTCACGGGGCTCCCGGTTTGAGTGTACGATGTAAATTTACAATAAGTTGGACTTAAGAATAAAAACAATCCATCGAAGAGTGAAACATAAAACAGCTACAAAACGGTCCCGTAAGAGTCACGAACGCCTCGCACGGGACTAATATGACCCGTGGGAACCGATCGCCTAGACAGGGGGCTCCCGATTTGAGTGTACGACATAAATTTGTGCAAAATTAGACGTAAGAATAAAAATATGCCATAGAAGGGTGAAAATGTAAAACCAACAAAAAATGGTCCTATAAGAGTCACGAATGCCTCGCATGCGACCAATGTGACTCGTTGGAACCGACCGAGTATTCACGTGGATCCCGATTTGAGTGTGCGGCATAAATTTGAAAAAAGTTGGACTTAAGCATAACAACATGCAATCAAAGGGTGAAAACATAAACCAAGCACAAAATGGTCCCATAAGAGGGACGAACGCCTCGCAGGGGACTAATGTAACCCACAGGAACCGATCGAGTAGTCACGGGGCTCCTAATTTGAGTGTACGACGTAAATCTACAAAAAGTTAGACTTAAGCATAAAAATATGCCATCGAAGGGTGAAATCATAAAACAGCCACAAAACGGTCCTGTAAGAGTCACGAACGCCTCGCACGGGACCAATGTGACCCGTAGGAACCGATCGCGGAGTCACGGGGCTCCCGATTTGAGTGTACGATGTAAATTTGCACAAAATTAGACTTATGCATAAAAACATGCCATCGAAGGGTGAAAACATAAAACAAATACAAAACGGTCCTGTAAGAGTCATGAACACCTCGCACGACACCAATGTGACCCATAGGAACCGATCGCATATTCACGGGGCTCCCAATTTGAGTGTACAACATAAATTTGCACAAAATTAGACTTGCACATAAAAATATGTCATCGAATGGTGAAATCATAAAATAGCCACAAAATGGTCCTGCAAGAGTCATAAACACCTCGCACTGGACCAATGTGACCCGTAGGAACCGACCGCATTGTCAGGGGCTCCCGATTTGAGTGTACGACGTAAATTTGCACAAGATTAGGCTTAAGCATAAAAACAATCCATCAAAGGGTGAAAATGTAAAATAGCCACAAATTGGTCCGATAAGAGTCAGGAACACCTTGCACGGGACCAATGTGACTCCTAGGAACCGATCGCATAGTCACGGGGCTCCCGATTTGAGTGTACGACGTAAATTTGCACAAAATTAGACTCAAGAATAAAAACAAGCTATCGAAGGGTGAAAATGTAAAACAGCCTCAAATCGGTCCAGTAAGAGTCATGAACACCTCGCACGGGACCAATGTGACTCGTAGGAACCGATCGCGTAGTCACGGGGCTCCCGATTTGAGTGTACGACGTAAATTTTTACAAAATTAGACTTAAGCTTAAAAGCATGCCATCAAAGGGTGAAAATGTAAAACAGTCACAAAACGATCCCGTAAGAGTCACGAATGCCTCGCACGGGACCAATGTGACCCGTAGGAGCCGACTGCGTAGTCATGGGGCTCCCGATTTGAGTGTACGACATAAATTTATAAAAATTTAGACTTAAGCATAAAAACATGCCATCGAAGGGTGAAAACGTAAAACTAACACAAAACGGTCCCTTAAGAGTCACGAACACCTCGCACGGGACCAATGTGACTCGTAGAAACTAACCGGGTAGTCACGGGGCTCTCAGTTTGAGTGTACGACGTAAATTTGTAAAAAAAATTGATTTAAGCATAAAAATATGCCATTGAAGGGCAAAAACGTAAAATGCCACAAAACGATCCCGTTATATATATATAACAGTTATATGTATAAATATATCTGTTATAAGAGTTATATATTCACAGTATCTCTAGGTCATTCATTACCAAATTGGCTAATTCTAACTATCTCTTTTCTTCTATGAAACATTAAATAAATTTGTGATGTCTTTAATTATTCAGATTTTTTAGAGAAAAACATTCCGGTGCTAAATTTTGTTGTTAATTCTAAGTTTACTAAAAAGATATTAGTCAATCAACTTCTAGAGCACAACATTTACTTTGTGTGATCCTTGCTTGCTATAATTGAGATTTACTGAGGGTTTTCACTTCCAAATCTGATGGTGCAATACATTCTTCTCCTTGTGCATACTAGTTATCTCATGAATATGAGAACTCGTGAATATGAGAATCTTGAGAAGGGGTGTACAAATAAACATACTCACATAGCTACGCGCTATCTAAACATACTCGCATCCACACCTCCCGCAATGTCACAGGTATATAGAACTATTTATATATAAATATTTTTATATATATATAACTATAATAGTTATAAATTATTATTATCTTTTGAAGTCGGATAGATTATAATTTATTTTGTATTTTGTGTATAATGAAAATGGATTTGCGACACATGGAAAAGTCAATGGATACGGAGGATCGTGGTACGTAGCTACTCGGATACTATTTTTAGATATTAAATTGGTGAAAGGGATTTAATGGTGGTTTAGCTACGTTTTTTGCTGTTGGGTTTATTTTAATGTTAAAAACAGGTTGGATTGCATGAATAAACAAGGAAACTCTGCCGAAATTTTCTGAAATTAAATAGTGTTTTAAATTGATCAAGTCAAACATACATGCATTTGAAGTTATACAAACCCATATAGTCATTTATTTTTGTATCTTGTGCAGGGTATGATGGATTTTGCTTGGAGTTATTATGTTCGTGGTGGCTTGGAGCTACGGTTTCTTATAGTGTAGGGGAGCGATATTATCATTGTCGTTTTAGTTTACATGGATTTTTTTAATGTATTTTAATGTGTTAATGTATTAGGTTAGATCATGTTTACATCTTTTGTTATGTTCTTATTTGGGAAGCATTTATTTTGTACCTTTATACTTGGATTGTGATGAAATATTATTTTGTAATACATATTTATGAGATTTGGTTGTGTAGGAGGGGCTTAATGATAAGCCTCTCATTAAAATATTAAATGAGATTAGAGATGATTAATATTGACAAAAGTCCATGTGTTTATGCGACTGAGGTACTATTATGCGCGTTGGACATATCACGCGTATTTGTGTATTTTTTACATATTAACTAGAAAATATTCTAGTATTGAGAGTTTTGACATATGTTGTGGGACACATGCCACTTAAAATAGGACATGTGTCACCACGAGTTAATTGACACGTGGCGACCCACTTGGGTTGGTTTTGCTATAAATAAGCCCTCCCCCCATACATTTGAAAGAGATCTTCTTGGAAGAGGAGGGTGATTTTCTTATCTTATGAGGTTTTAGAGAGAGTTATGAGATGAGTTCTTTGAGAAGAGTTGCAACACCTCCCATCTCTCCCAAAAACCACCACAATGAGTTTTCCGGCGAATAGTACGAACCCACGAACTACGCTGACTTTGATTCCGAGCATAACGGATACGTAGGCGCAACCGAAGTTGCTCAAGTCAAACACGTGCTAAAATCGAGTATTTCCCCTAAATTAGACTACTCTCTTACATTTGGCGACTCTGCTGGGGAGGTATTCATGATTTTTATTGTGTAACGCCTCATTCGTGATCGGAAAAGGGGACAGAGATGGAGAAAAGAGGTTGACAGAAGTAGTTCTCTGCTTCAACATTTATGAGAGGGATTCAACTTCATTTCAGATAAGAAACCTGATTTATGCATCTTACTATCTTAAATGTTGTTTTATATTAAAAAAGCGTGTGGTATACATATATTAATATGTTAGCTAAGATTTTTCATAACATATGCGTATATCAGAACATGAATATTGATTGTTCCTATTATAAGGTGCAAACCACTATACCTACTGTTAAGCACAAAACGCGATTTTCCTTGCTTAATAGAATATTATTATTTCAGGAACAATGCTGAAGCTTTTTTGGTCATATATTGAGTTTAGTTGTATTTGTTAAAGTATAAAACAACCTCGAGGGAGCTGAAAGTATAACTTAGTCCCTCTATCAAACAACTAGCAAACAATTGTTTGATTGGCCTGAATCAATTTGTCAGAAAACTATAGTCAAAAGAAATAACTTTCTTCTGCAAAAGTATTATTTTATGGATTTTGCACGTTTAGAGATTGTTGGCATTTATGAGGACCTTTCATAGATAACTGTGTTGACAACTTGTATATAAATAAAAGTACAACTAATATGTTACTAGAGTGTATCTAATGGGCTGTGAAAAGAATGATTTGACACAAAGTATATATCAAACCTGTCACTCACAATTTACTGTTATACTACTTTATTAATATAGTCAAAAGTCATGTCTTGTTGTGGGTAAATAGTAAAAATAGTGCCAGTTGAAAGTCTTTCAGACTATGACAAGACAATACGGGTAGGTTGCAGCTGTTAACAGTCGTTGCCAATTTTTTTTTTTATGACTTTATATCTCTTGACAAGATAAACTTTCTTTTATCCAAAAGATCTTTATTGCAAATTATAGGGTACAGACTACTCAACGGTAGTTCACTTTGAGAATGTGAATTGATAAAGTTCATTTATGCTAAATTTAACAACAATTCGTTGAACCATTGTGTTGCGTTGGAAACGCACAACAAACAACAAAAAAAAAGATATATATATATATATATATATATATATATATATATATATATATATATATATCAGTTGTCCTGCCCCGCCAGATACCGCCGTTGTAGCTCCGGCATTTCAGTGGACGCTAAACAAAATCAACAACACACCATATCTCTCTGGTAAGCCACAAATCGTCAGATAGCGACATACCTCCGGTAGGAAAACCAAAATACCCTTGCTTAGTAGAACCTCACCTCAGTAGAAATTGACGAAGCTTTGCTCCGATGAAGCCCAGACTGAATAAGGGTCGAAATCTCTTTCCACGGGAAGTCTTCTTCGGTACATCTGAGGGTGAAAATCCGTTGGGCCTTATATAATACAATAAAAAAATTGGAACTTTAATGGGACGGGCAACCTGTGATTGAATGAACCAGTCCCCACGGATAGAAGTTGGTTAGTATGAACGAAGCATAGGGATTTTAAAATTCGATGAAGCTTTGACAAAAAAAAAAAAGAGATTTTATTTTTAATGCTGGACCACCGTGGGAACTTGAAGTATGAAAAATCTCCGTGGAAGCTTGAAAATGACGAACCCGTGGGAGCTTGAAAAACGAAAAAAAAACTTCGTGGGATCTCACAAATCCGACAAACCTCGGTCAGAAACTGACGGGGCTTTACTCCGATGAACCTCGTCTTCGTGTGTAAGTGCAGATCCGACAAAACACGGGAGCGATGGAACTTGGATGAACCTTAGGAGTTTGAAATCATAAGTGATCTGGTACATGAGGAACCCACGAGGGGACTGAGATAAGAAAACCGACCTGACTTGGTCGCATCCGAACCACCATGCGTATGAAAATCAACCAACCTTTGCTGCTACTCAGAACGAGCAGTTCCTTCGGGTCTTTCTAAATGAGAACGAAATCTGACCATGTGATTTCCCATTTAATTTCAAAAACTCCGTTGTATCTTATTTGTTTTATTTGTTGGTGATATAATATTTAAAACTACCTCATTTAGCCGAAATGTTTTCTGAACAGAGTATGGTGCTTATGAGTGTCAGGAACATTTAATGTTTTTGGGATAATCAATAGATACCAAGATTTTTCGGGTACTAAATTGATTTGTGGCTACAGCTTTTTTACCATTTGGTTAATAGTACAAACCAGGTCTCTTGATGGGACTACACGTGAGTAGGTGCATGCAATTGAATTGTTTTTGGGTTTCCGAGACTGGCCATTTATTACGAAGGGCAAAGGTTGAATATTTTATTTGACTGATTCGTTTAATAAAGTGCCAAATTATTTGATCATACCTGTCGATGGATAATCAAACAATCCTTTTTATTCTAGATAATAAAAATTGCACATAGATTTTATGATAGTTTCGTTTCTTGGGGACGATAATTACAAAATAAAAAAATTTATGAAAAAATTGAGAGCTTTTAAGAAACTTTAAGGCAGTGAAGAATATTTTATTATCCCTCCGTGAAGGGGTATTTATTGATGAAACATATATATAGTTTCATCAAATTTCTTGAAACATATGTATACATGATCATTTTAGCAAAAACTACCCGAACACGATCTATCTTCCGAGAGTTGTGTAGGCTCGAGTATGTTAACGCGTCACAATATTTCGTGATACAATGAGAATATTATGATTCATGGCAAGATATTTCTAGACGCTATTACATAAAAGTAGAAACAACTTAGAGGGAGCATGATGAATACTATTTGATATTTCATAGAAAAATTTGCAAATGTTATTTTACGATTATTTCATAAATTATGAATCATTTATGAAAGTGTTGAGTATGTTTTACAACTCATGATTAACTTTGAAATCATATGCACCTTCGAATTTAATATGGCGTGTGCTCAAAATACATTAAATTGTGCACGATAAACCTACGAGTATGAGTGGTTATGATTAATTACACAAATATCCCCGAACTTTATTTCATTTTTTTTACATCAAATAAAATAAAATAAAGGGGGCATGATGAGAATTGTACTTGGATATTTCCTGAGTTTTACTAACCATTTGTAATATTATATTATTGTGTCAGAAAGATATTATTTTGCAGAACTTCTGAATGAGCAGATATTGAGCGATACAAATATCAAATCATTGTTCAAAGACTCGACAGTTTGAGATATACCCCATGAAATGTAATAATTAGGTTGCTTTCATTTTTTTTTCGGGTGGGAATTGTAAAGGATATATGTAACTTATTTTATTTTATTTTATCTCAAGATAAAATAAAATAAAGGGGGCAAATGGATATTATGATGTAACGTAGCTTGTAGTCTAAAGCTTCTTCGACATCATCCACGCCAAGGTTAGATTGATGAACCTTCAGAGTACAGTAACATCCAAGCAGGCCATTACAAAAGCTTCTTCAGTTTCTTTCGCAAAGAGTTCAAACGGGTTAATTAGTTATCACTCAGAAATTGACAAAGTCAGTCATCTTTCAGATATGACATCATATTATGAGAACTTTGCGAGTGTTGAGATAAGTCTTCTACAGAGGTGTATTATATTCCAAAAAACTTTATCAAATTGGTCGGTAGTTGAACCACGATCGTTATGACTTGACTCGTCCGAAGAAGTTGGTCATGGAAGCAAACAGACGAAGGACCACGCTCAGTTTGTCAGGTACGGGATCCTGTCTTGAAAAGAGATACATAAGAATGAGTTTACAAAAAATCTTAACAAGCGTTTTCGTTGTTAAAGTCACCGTTATAGGTGCAGTTGATGAAAAATCTTAACAAGCGTTTTCGTTGTTAAGTCACCGTTATAGGTGGAGATTATATATAAAAATCTTAACAAGCGTTTTCGTTGTTAAGTCACCGTTATAAGGTGGAGATTATATAAAAAATCTTAACAAGCGTTTTCGTTGTTAAGTCACCGTTATAAGGTGGAGACTATATATAAAAAAAATCTTAACAAGCGTTTTCGTTGTTAAGTCACCGTTATAAGGTGGAGACTATATATAAAAATCTTAACAAGCGTTTTCGTTGTTAAGTCACCGTTACAAGGTGGAGACTATATATAAAAAACCTTAACAAGTATGTTTTCATTGTTAAGTCACCTCTAATGGTGGAGTTTGCGAAAAACCTTAACAAGTGGGTTTTCATTGTTAAGTCACCTCTAACGGTGGAGTTTGCGAAAAACCTTAACAAGTATGTTTTCATTGTTAAGTCACCTCTAACGGTGGAGTTTGCGAAAAACCTTAACATGTGTGTTTTCATTGCTAAGTCACCTCTAACGGTGGAGTTTGCGAAAAACCTTAAACAAGTGTGTTTTCATTGTTAAGTCACCTCTAACGGTGGAGTTTGCAAAAAACCTTAACAAGTATGTTTTCATTGTTAAGTCACCTCTAACGGTGGAGTTTGCAAAAAACCTTAACAAGTGTGTTTTCATTGTTAAGTCACCCCTAACGGTGGAGTTTACGAGAAACCTTGACAAGTGTGTTCTCACCATTAATTCACTTCGTAGGTGTGAGTTTGCGAAATACATTAAAAAGTGGTAATTTGAGCAAGTCAATATTATGTACACGCACAAGAAACCTCATCGTGATTAAAACAAGTCAAACAACATGTGCATGCACTAAAAGATTAATCAAGGATGATGAAGTAGTTATTATGTAAACCATAATAATACTTTCACCAAGCCTGGTTGAGAATGACGAAAGAGAATGCTAAGGTAGTTATTATGTGTTCATGATATTACTCTTTACCAAAGCAGACTTACAAACAATCGCAATAAAAATGTGGATGCATGTTCATTTAAATAGGAATGGGGGCAACACTCAGTGTATATCATTCATATGAAAATAATGATAAAACGAGGTCCTTCAAAAAAACCTATGAGATCAAAGCCTCAAAACGGGATTTAAGATATGAGATATGAAATTGATGTATATCATATAACTGAGATATGAAATATAAGATTGCATTATATCATAAAATGTGATATATGAGGTAAAAGTACATCATCAAGATGAAATGAGATATGAGATTATTACCCACGATCCACAGGTCGATCGAACATATGAAAACTGACTAAAGTTATTTCGTACATACAGTCGATATATTTGAGACATGTATCAATATATCAACTATATGTACGAGGGGGCAAATTTAGGAGGGGCTTAATGATAAGCCTCTCATTAAAATATTAAATGAGATTAGAGATGATTAATATTGACAAAAGTCCATGTGTTTATGCGACTGAGGTATTATTATGCGCGTTGGACATATCACGCGTATTTGTGTATTTTTTACATATTAACTAGAAAATATTCTAGTATTGAGAGTTTTGACATATGTTGTGGGACACATGCCACTTAAAATAGGACATGTGTCACCACGAGTTAATTGACATGTGGCGACCCACTTGGGTTGGTTTTGCTATAAATAAGCCCTCCCCCCATACATTTGAAGGAGATCTTCTTGGAAGAGGAGGGTGATTTTCTTATCTTATGAGGTTTTAGAGAGAGTTATGAGATGAGTTCTTTGAGAAGAGTTGCAACACCTCCCATCTCTCCCAAAAACCACCACAATGAGTTTTCCGGCGAATAGTACGAGCCCACGAACTACGCTGACTTTGATTCCGAGCATAACGGATACGTAGGCGCAACCGAAGTTGCTCAAGTCAAACACGTGCTAAAATCGAGTATTTCCCCTAAATTAGACTACTCTCTTACAGGTTGAAAATTGTGGAACTTTGTATTACTTATGATTGTATGAAAAATGAGTAATGTTATTTTGGATTATAAGGTTGCACATTTGATGAAAAAAGTGCAGGTTTATAAGTTCTTCCAATTGAGAAAAAAATAATAGGTAATAAATAAAAATATTATACTTTTTGCAATACAATTTTTTGTCTCCAAAAGTTATCATCTACATCTATCACTTTGGATATGGAAGCACATATTTGGTTGCCAAAGGTACGGATTTTGACAACACAAGAGTTGTGTTGCCAAAGGTACGACTTTTGCAACACAAGATCTGTGTTGCCAAAAGCCGTACCTTTGGCAACACAGCTCTTGTGTTGCCAAAAGCCATACCTTTTGGCAACACAGTTATTGTGTTGCCAAAGATATTGCTTTTGGCAACACAAAACCTGTGTTGCCAAAGGTATAACCTTTTGGAAACACAGCTCTTATGTTGCTAAAAGTTATAGCTTTTGACAACACAACTATTTTTGTTGTTGTTGAGTGACTTTTGGCAACACAAATAATATTTTTTATTATAAATTTGACAAATTATAAAATACTTTTGGCAACACAATTGCGTGTTGCCAAAAGTAAAACTTCACCAACACAAGCATGTTGTGTTGCCAAAGGGTTTCCTAGACAGACAATAGGTAACAAGCTGGAAACATAGCAAAATATGTTGCCAATACCTTTTAGCAACATATTTCTAACTTTAGCAACATAATTTGTATGTTGCTAATGGCGCAAATTCTTGTAGTGGAATCCTTTCTCACTTTGACGTGTTAATGGATTGAGTCGATGTCATTTAAATTTAACACTTTAAACACCTAAGGACGATGTTGAGATTAATTTGATAGCAGTACACGTATACATCGAGCACATATGTTATGTTTGATTGCGCATATTTTCCTATTGAATTTGTTCATAGCCATTCATTACATTTCAACGATTTGATTATCTTAGTGAAAATTCATGGTGGGTGATTTTTGTAAATTGTTTTTGTTTGAAAAAAATGAAAAATAAAAAGTAGTTTGTGGATACTTTGAGTATTTCCTCTACATGCGCGTAGTTTGATCCATATATTGTGTTGTTTGTCATGACACTCCGTGTTTTGTTTGTTTATTCTTTTCCTTGTCTATTTCGTAGAAATAAAAAGAGGGAGAATGAATTATGGGCGAGTTTTGCATTATGAAGGAGATTTGATTATATTGATTGACATATTTATAACATTTCAAACTCGATGCGTCACAAAGGTGTTTTCTTTACCTCATGTGTGCAGGTACAAAAGTGAAGATCATTATGTTGCACACCCTGATGAGAAAGTCTTTGATATTTGAAGAATGATGAAGATTGTTGAAAAAGATTTGAAGACTTGCATTTCAAGTACCTTTTTGACTTTTGGGTTCATGGGAGGGTATTCGATTTGTATAGGCATTTTGTTTTTGATAATTCCAATTGTTTTTATTTTGTACCGGTATAGACATAGGGAGAGATTTGTAAGGACATATTTTATAACAACTATTTACATTAGAGTATGTCGTATACTGCTACAACCATTGAAGAAATATTCAAGATCATTCAGGCATCAAGATGGATCCGATATCGAAGTTCTTCATCAAAGAAGTCTCCGCGAGGTTAATTTTGGTAAGGTTGTGTTTAAGTACATTAGAATTTCACTTAGAGAATTGGGATTATTTTTCATAAAATCTTTTATAAGTGTTGGAGAAGATTTTTTAATGTTTTTCGTTAAAAATATAATTTTCGGAGTTTTTGAGGCGGTGCATCTATTGAGAAAAAGAAAAAGGGAAATATTTAATATTATTGTCGTTCAAACGACATCATATGTCGTTCAAGACATGGCTTGTCGCGAGAAGTATCAAACGACATTGGATTTGGTTCAAATGCCATCCAATCTCGTTTGAACGAGCCGCCGCCTTAAGTCTTTTATAAATAGGACTCTCTAACTCCGTTTTTCATAAGAAACACTTTACAAAAATTGTCTACATTTTCTGCAAACAGCAGTACGAATTGGTCTTCTCACTTTAGAGGTTTAATCCTTTGTTTTAACAATTCACAAAACATCCCAGTCCTTTAGTGAATTATTTTGGAACCCAAAATACGATCTAGCTGGCATTGCTCATGTAGAGAGTGTAAATCTAAATCATATGACTGTGTGTCATTAAGGATATTATTGCGTGAAGATTCTTTATTGATTTGGACTGAGGTTCATAGGGAGTGCTATGGTGTTCCTGGGTTGACGATAGGAATGCGATTCTTGTTGATTGTTGCACGTAATTAATTACTGCTGACACCGGCCGACTATGGGTATTCTTGTGTCAAAATCTATTTCATTGTAATACGTGTAAGTTACTTACAAATTATAGTGAAATAAAAGGTTTTACCCTTCAGAGATTTTTCCTGAAATTAGTTTCCTTTTCATGTTTGTTGATTTATGATTTTAAATCACCTTGATGCATGTGTTAGGGTTTATCTAAAATTTGGGTTTAATTAAGACTGGTTGGTTTGTCACATAATGTAAATTGGATTTATTTGAGAAGTCGCATTATTTCGCTGTAGAACTTTCTCAAATTGGTATCAGAGCGGGTTACGCTAATTTATTGCGTGATTCTGATTTTTCACATATTTTTGCTGATGCAATTTGACTACTCACATCATCAAATTGGTATCATAATTGGTTGCACTAAGTTATTGTGTTGTGATCCTAATTTTTTCAAAACTAGTCTGGAAATTTATTTTCTTAAAATATGGTTTTTGGTGGTATTGATGATTTTAGATGCCAACATTTTGAAAGGGCTAATTGGAAAATTCACTCGAATTTTTTTTTTATATCTTCTGTTGAAAGTAAATCTGAGAGGTTTCGTTCTTGTGAGGGAATTGGTCACACAATAGATGAGTGTCCCATAAATTTAAGGAAGCAATTGAAAAAACTGACATCTCATGTTTCTACCCTTAGTGATAGTGATTCGGAAGAAAAAGTTTTTTACGCATCCAGGCGAGAGATTCCCACCCGTGTGACTATTAATGAGAGTGAGGGTGAAAAGAGTGAGGAGGAAAAGGAATAATTGAGTGAGTTTCAAGTTGCCTATAATAATTTGTATGTAGAAGATTTAAAGATAAAGAAGCCAAACATGAAATTAGAAGCTCAGTTGAAAGAACGTGTCTCACAAAGGAACAATACGGATGCATTAATTGAGGATTTTAGGACACGTACGAAAATGCTTAGAGAGAAGCTAAAATATGTTGAGGGTGAGAGAGATAGTCTTAGAGGGTTAATGGAGACTATGAAAAAGGAGCTTTTATAGTTTGAGGATCCTAGACGAGTACTTGAGTCTAGGATAGGTGAGCTTGAGAAGAGCTTAAGAGAATCAAGCCAGGTGGCGTTTGATTTGGAGTGTAGGTGTGAAAATCTAGATAAAATTTTAGGCACTCTTCAAATTAAGGAGGATAGGGGTGGTATAGTTTTCGATAATAGTGTTTCACCCATTCCCAAATCCAACCCCATACTCATGAGAGAGCCTCCTAGGATGGTGAAGAGAGAAGCACCTAGAGTTGTTAAGAGAGAGCCACTAAGTAACATCATGAGAGAGGCACCTTGGAATTTTAGGAGAGCGCCACCTCGAAGCTTTAGGAGACGACCCCTTTCAAGTAACACTCATCGCCCGATTTACGCTTACAGACATTGCGGTAGGCAAGGTCATCTTAGGCATTTTTGTTACAAAATTTTAAATGGACCTCGGAAGTTTAACAAAAAAGTAAATTTGATTCCTCAAACCCCCACTTTGTTGTAGTTTACATTGTTTTATTAAGTATACTACTATTTTAGCACTGTTTTTCTTCTGTTAGAACCCTCTAGCTACTGTTTCTGATAAAATTTTCGCTGGGCAACACTGTATAATGTTGTGGGCAAAGTGTGAAAGTTTGGTTTCCTCGTTCGAGCGAGATCTCATGTCACGCGAAGTTGTCGTTCTTACGACGCATTTTCGTTAGAGCGACATTGAGTTTCGTTTGAACGACCTGGTTAGTTTTTAGCATTTATCTGTTTCAGTACCCTGGGTTCATATGCTTATGTTTTTAGTACTACTAGGTTGTCTCTGCCAGTTTATTTACAGTTACTTTTGGTATTTATGCTTAATTACTAGTACTGCATTGCTCATTTAATCACACCTACTTGGATTGATTATTCTTCGTGTGATCTACTATTTGCTAGCATAGGATGATGCTCCTGTCGATATTATGCCTATTGATGGTTGTACTACTTTTGTGATATATTTTTTGAAAAACCAATTATGATTTTCATTTTTGAAAATTTTTGGAAAAATACAAAAAGATTTTCGTTTTTTTTTTTAAATTTGAAAAAGACAAAAAGATTTTTGTATTCTGTTTACACCTTATATGAATGTACATGTAGGATGATCAACTCACAACTTCATTTCATAACCATGTGACTATTTGATAGTGTTTTGATATGCGTCATCATCTCAGTTTGTGATTTATAATGTGTGGAGTCATTAAGATGTAATTTGTGATTACTACCTATATGTTTGACTCATATTTGCCTTTAATGCACACTTACACGAATTTGTTTGACTATCGTACTTGCTAATGACATATTGGTCGTAGTGTTGTCATCTTAATCATGTCTTTAAAACAAACCAAATCCGATAAAAATTGACAATGGAAGTAGTGCATGTAATAACCGTTTATCGTGAGGATTTAAATGCAATAAAATATGATGAGTGATTTACGGAAAGGGTTGCGAGAGTGTAGAATTAACTCGTCGTGAAAGCCACCGTTTGAAAAGATCTCGAAAAATTTAAAGGCAATAAAAAGATAAATAGGCCAAAAATAGGCCACCTCAAAAGAAAATATAATGATTTTTGGATGGAAAGAAATGCAAAACAGGTTTGCACGTCCTGACAGCATCTTGAAAAACCATTCATAGTTTTAGACGTTATTGGTGTGAGAATCCTTCTTGACTTTGATGTGTTTATGGATTGAGTCGATGTCATTTAAATTTAACACTTTAAACACCAAAGGGCGATGTTGAGATTCATTTGATAGGAGTACACGTATACATCGAGCACATAAGTTATGTTTTCTTGATTGAATTTGTTCACACCCATTCATTCCATTTTCACGATTTGGTTATCTTAGTGAAAATTCAGGGTGTGTGATTTTTGTAAAATCTTTTTGTTTGAAAAAAATGAAAAATAAAAGTAGTTTGTGGATACTATAAGTATTTCTTCTACATGCGCGTAGTTTGATCCATATATTGTGGTTTTTGTCGTGACACTCCTTGTTTTGTTTGTTTATTCTTTTCCTTGTCTATTTCGGACAAATAAAAAGAGAGATAATGAATTAAGGTGGAGTTTTGTATTATGGGGGAGATTTGATTATATTTATTGACATATTTATTACATTTTACACTCGATGTGTCACGAAGGTATTTGCTTTATCTCATGTGTGAAGGTACAAAAGTGAAGTTCATTATGTTGGACACCCTGATGAGAAAATCTTTGATATTTGAAGAATGATGAAGATTTTTGAAAAAGATTTGAAGACTTGCATTTCAAGTACCTTTTCACTTTTGATTTCATGGGAGGGTATTAAATTTTTATAGGCATTTTGTTTTTAATAATTCATATTATTTTTATTTTGGAGCGGTATAGACATAGGGAGAGATTTGTGAGTACATGTTTTATAACAACTATTTACATTAGAGTACGTTGTATACCGCTACAACCGTTGAAGAATTATTCCAGATCATTCAAGCATCAAGACGGATCCGAATATCAAAGTTCTTCATCAAAGAAGTCTCCACGAGATTAATTTTGGTAAGGTTGTGTTTAAGTACATTAGCATTTAACTTAGAGTATTGGGATTATTTTTCATAAAATCTTTTCTAAGTGTTGGATCGGAGTTTTTAATATTTTTCGTCAAAAATATAATTTTTGGAGTTTTTAAGATGGTGCGTCAATTGAGAAAAAGAAAAAGAAAAATATTTAATATTACAGTCGTTCAAACGACATCCTATGTGTTTCAAGACATGGCTTGTCACGGCTATCAAACAACATTGGATTTTGTTCAAACACCATCCAATCTCGTTTGAACGAGCCGCCACCTTAAGTCTTTTGTAAACAAGACTCTCTAACTCCGTTGAAACACTTTACGTTTTCTGCAAATAGCAGTACGAATTTGTCTTCTCACTTTAGAGGTTTAATCCTTTGTTTTTATAATCCACAACGCATCCCAATCCTTTAGTGAATTGTTTTGGAACCCAAAATATGATCTAGCTGATATTGCTCTTGTAGAGAGGGTAAATCTTCATCATATGACTTCGTGTCATTAAGGATATTATTGCATGAAGATTCTTTGCTGATTTGGACTAAGGTTCATAGGGAGTGATGCGGTGTTCTTGGACTGAGGATAGGATTGCGGTTCTTGTAGATTGTCGCGCGTAATTCATTACTAATGACACCGACCGACGCCTGCGAGTATTCGTGTGTCAAAATCTACTTCATTGCAATATGTGTAAGTTACTTACAAATTATAGTGAAATAAAAGGTTTGACCCTTCGAATATTTTTCCTGAAATTGGTTTCCTTTGCATGTTTATTGATTTATGAATTTAAATCACCTTGATGCATATGTTAGGATTTATCTAAAATTTGGGTTTAATTAATACAAATTGGTTTGTCACATGGATTTATTTGAGAAGTCGCATTATTCCGCTGTAGCGCTCTCTCAAATTGGTATCAGAGCAGGTTAATTTATTGTGTGATCCTGATTTTTCATGTATTTTTCCTGTTACAATTTTACTACTCACATCGTCAAATTAGTATCAGAGTTGGTTGCACTAAGTTATTGTGTTGTGATCCCAATTTTTTCAAAACTAGTTTTAAAATTGACTTTCTTAAAATATGGCTTTGGTGGTATTGATGATTTTTTATGTCAACATTTTGAAAGGGCTAACTGGAAAATTCACTCGAATTCTTAATTTATATCTTTTGTTGAACGTAACTCTGAGAGGTGTCGTGCTTGTGAGGGAATTGGTCACATGATAGATGAGTGTCCAAAAAATTTAAGGAAGCAATTGAAAAAATCGACATCTCATTTTTCTACCCTTTGTGATAGTGATTCGGAAGAAAAAGTTTTTTACACATCCAGGCGAGAGCTTCCCACTCGTGTGACTAGTGATGAGAGTGAGGGTGAAAAGAGGGAGAAGGAAAATGAATAATTGATTGAGTTGCAATTTGCCTACAATAATTTTTATGTTGAAGTTTTAAATATAAAGAAGGCAAACATGAAATTAGAAGTTCAGTTGAAAGAACGTGTCTCAGATAGGAACAACACCGATGCATTAATTGAGGATTTTAGGACACGTGAGAAAATGCTTAGAGAGAAGCTAGAATATGTTGAGGATGAGAGAGATAATCTTAGAGGGTTGATGGTGACTATGAAATAGGAGATTTTAGAGTTTGAGGATCCGAGACGAGTACTTGAGTGTAGGATATGTGAGCTTGAGAAGAGCTTAAGAGAATCAAGTAAGGTGAAGTTTGATTTGGAGTCTAGGTCTGAAAAGCTAGATAAAATTTTAGGAACTGTCCAAATTAAAGAGGATGGGGATGGTATAGGCTTTGATGATAGTGTTGCATCCATTCCCAAATCCAACCCCACACGTGTTAGAGCACCTCCTAGGATTGTGAAGAGGGAAGCACCTAAAGTTGTTATGAGAGATCCACCTAGTAACATCGTGAGAGAGGCACCTAGGAATTTTCATAGAGCGCCACCTAGAAGCTTTAAGAGACGGCTCCTTTTAGGTGACACTCATCTCCCGATCTACACTTGCACACATTGCCGTAAGAAAGGGTATCTTAGGTGTTACTGTTACAAACTTTTAAATGGACCTAGGAAGTTGTGTACAAACGTAAATTCGATTCCTCACCCCCCCACTTTGTTGTAGTTTACATTATTTTATTAAGTCTACTACTGTTTTAGTACTGTTTCTCTTCTGTTAGCACCCTCCAGGTATTATTTTCAGAAAAAATGTCACTGGGAAACACCGATTAATGTTCTGGGCAGAGTGTGAAAGTTTGGTTTCCTTGTTCGAGCGAGATCTCATGTCACGCGAAGCTGTCGTTCTAACGACAAGCGTTTTTGTTCGAGCGACATTGAGTTTTGTTTGAACGACCTAGTTAGTTTTAAACATTTATCTGTTTCAGTACCCTGGGTTCATATGCTTATATTTTTTGTACTACTGGGTTGCCTCTGTCAGTTTATATGCAGTTACTTTTGGTACTTATGCTTAACTCCTAATACTGCATTGCTCGTTTAATCACACCTACTTGGATTGATTATTCTTCATGTGATCTACTCTTTTCTAGCATAGGATGATGCTCATGCCAATATTATGCCTATTGCTGGTTGTACTACATTTGTGATATATTTTTTGAAAAACCATAAAGATTTTTATTTTTGAAAATTTTTAGAAAAATACAAAAAGATTTTCTATGTTTTTTTGAAAATTTGAAAAAGACAAAAAGATTTTTGTATTCTGTTTACACCTTATATGAATGCACATGTAGGATGGTCAAGTCACAACTTCATTCCATATCCATGTCATTATTTGATAGCGTTTTGATATGCGTCATCATCTCATTTTGTGCTTTATAATGTGTGGAGTCATTAAGATGTAATTTGTGATTACTACCTACATGTTTGACTTATATTTTCCTTTAATGCACACTTACACGAATTTGTTTGACTATCAGACTTGTTAATCACATATTGGTCGGAGTGTTGTCATCTCAGTCATGTCTTTAAAACAATCCAAATGCGATAAAACTTGACAATGGAAGTGGTGCATGTAATAACCATTTACCATGAGGATTTAAATGAAATAAAATATTATGAGTGATTCACGTAAAGGGCTGCGAGAGTGTAAAATTGACTCGTCGTGAAAGCCACCGTATGAAAAGAGATCGAAAAATTTAAAGGCAATAAAAAGATAAATATGCCAAAAACAAGCCACCTCAAAAGAAAATATAATGATTATTATTTTTATGAGGGAGTGTGGATGGAAAGAAATAAAAAACAGGTTTGCACGTCCTGACAGAGTCTTGAAAAAGCATTCATAATTTTAGATGTTATTAGCGTGGGAATCCTTTCTGACTTTGATGTGTTAATAGATTGAGTCGATGTCATTTAAATTTAACACTTTAAATACCTAAGGATGATGTTGACATTCATTTGATAGGAGTACACATATACGTCGAGCATATATGTTATGTTTCATTTCGTTGATTTGCCTATTGAATTTTTCACACCTATTCATTACATTTCCACGATTTGGTTATCTTAGTGAAAATTCATGGTGTGTGCTTTTTGAAAATTGTTTTTGTTTGAAAAAAATTAAAAATAAAAATTAGTTTGTGAAACTTTGAGTATTTCCTCTACGTGCGCGTAGTTTGATCCATATATTGTGGTTTTCGTCGTGACACTCCATGTTTTGTTTGTTTATTCTTTTCTTTTTCTATTTCGGAAAAATAAAAAGGAGGAGAATGTATTATGGGGGATTTTTGCATTATGGGGGATATTTTACTATATTGATTAATATATTCATAACATTTCAAACTCGATTCGTCATGAAGGTATTTGCTTTATCTCATGTGTGTAGGTACAAAAGTGAAGATTATTATATTGCACACCCTGATGAGAAAATCTTTGATATTTAAAGAATGATGAAGATTTTTGAAAAAGATTTGAAGACTTGCATTTCAAGTACCTTTTCACTTTTGGGTTCATGGGATGGTATTCGATTTGTATAGGCATTTTGTTTTTGATAATTCGAATTATTTTTATTTTGTACCGGTATACACATAGGGAGACATTTGTAAGGACATATTTTATAACAACTGTTTACATTAGAGTATGTCGTATACTCCTACAACCGTCGAAGAATTATTCAAGATCATTCAAGCATCAAGATGGATCCGAATATCAAAGTTCTTCATCAAAGAAGTCTCCGCGAGGTTAATTTTGGTAAGGTTGTGTTTAAATACATTCGAATTTCACTTAGAGTATTGGGATTATTTTTCATAAAATCTTTTATATGTGTTGGAGCTTATTTTTTAATGTTTTTCGTTAAAAATATAATTTTCGGAGTTTTTGAGGAGGTGCATCTATTGAGAAAAAGAAAAAGAAAAATATTTAATATTACTCTCGTTCAAACGACATCATATGTCGTTCAAGACATGGATTATCGCGGGAAGTATCAAACGACATTGGATTTGGTTCAATCGCCATCTAATCTCGTATGAACGAGGCGCCGCCTTAAGTCTTTTATAAATAGGGCTGCTGTAACTCCATTTTTCATAAGAAACACTTCACAAAAATTGTCTATGTTTTCTGCAAACATCAATACGAATTTATTTTCTCACTTTAAAGGTTTAATACTTTGTTTTTACAATTTAAAAAACATCCTAGTCCTTTCGTGAATTATTTTGGAACCCAAAATATGATCTAGCTGATATTGCTCTCGTAGAGAGGGTAAATCTGCATCATATGACTGCATTTCATTAAGGATCTTATTGCATGAAGATTCTTTGTTGATTTGGACTGAGGTTCATAGGGAGTGTTGTGGTGTTCCTTGGCTGAGGATAGGACCGCGGTTCTTGTGGATTGATGCACGTAATTCATTGATGACGACACCGATCGACGCCTGCGGGTATTCGTGTGTTAAAATCTATTGCGTTGTAATACGTGTAAGTTACTTACAAATTATAGTGAAATAAAAGGTTTTACCCTTCGGGGAATTTTCCTGAAAGTGGTTTCCTTTGCATGTTTATAGATTTATGATTTTAAATCACCTTGATGCATGTGTTAGGGTTTATCTAAAATTTGGGTTTAATTAAGACAAATAGGTTTGTCACATAATTAAAATTGGATTTATTTAAGAAGTCGCATTATTCCTCTGTAGCACTCTCTCAAATTGGTATCAGAGCAGGTTATGCTAATTTATTATGCTATCCTGATTTTTCACGTATTTTTGTTGATACAATTTGACTACTCACATCGTCAAATTGGTATCAGAGTTGGTTGCACTAAGTTATTGTGTTGTGATCCTGATTTTTTCAAAACTAGTTTGAAAACTGACTTTCTTAAAATATGGCTTTTTGTGGTATTGATGATTTTAGATGCCAACATTTTGAAAGGGCTAATTGTAAAATTCACTCGAATTCTTATTTTATATCTTCTGTTGAAGGTAACTCTGAGAGGTGTCGTGCTTGTGAGGGAATTGGTCACACGATAGATGAGTGTCCCATAAATTTAAGGAAGGAATTGAAAAAACCGACATCTCTTTTCTACCCTTTATGATAGTGATTTGAAAAAAAAAGTTTTTTACGCATCCAGGCGAGAACTTCCCACCCATGTGACTAGTGATGAGAGTGAGGGTGAAAAGAGAGAGGAGGAGGATGAATAATTGAGTGAGTTGCAAGTTTCCTACAATAATTTATATGTTTATGATTTCAAGATAAAGAAGGCAAACATGAAATTAAAAGCTCAGTTGAAAGAACATGTCTCATATAGGAACAACACCAATGCATTAATCGAGGATTTTAGGACACGTGAGAAAATGCTTAGAGAGAAGCTAGAATATGTTGAGATTAAGAGAGATATCCTAAGAGGGTTGATAGAGACTATTAAAAGGAGATTTTAGAATTTGAGGATCCTAAACGAGTACTTGAGTCTAGGATATGTGAGATTGAGAAGAGCTTAAGAGAATTAGGTAAGGTGAAGTTTGATTTGGAGTCTAGGTCTGAAAAGCTAGATAAAATTTTTGGAACTATACAAATTAACGAGGATATAGGGGTAGTATAGGCTTCGATGATAGTGTTGCACCCATTCTCAAAGCCAACCCCACACATGTGAGAGATCCTCCTAGGATTGTAAAGAGAGAAGCTCCTAGAGTTGTTAAGAGATAGCCACCTAGTAACATCGTGAGAGAGGCACCTTGGAAGCCCCACCTAGAAGCTTTAGGAGACAACCCCTTTTAGGTAACACTCATCGCCCGATTTACACTTGCACACATTGCGGTAGGCAAGGTCATCTTAAGCATTTCTGCTATAAACTTTTAAATGGACCTAGGAAGTTTAATAAAAAAGTAAATTCGATTCCGCAAACCCCCACTTTGTTGTAGTTTACATTATTTCATTAAGTATACTACTATTTTAGCACTAATTTTTTTTTGTTAGCACCCTCCAGGTATTGTTTTCTGAAAAATATTACACGGGGCAACACTGTTTAATGTTCTGGGCAGAGTTTGAAAGTTTGGTTTCCTTGTTCGAGCGAGATCTCATGTCGCGCGAATCTTTCGTTCTAACGACAAGCGTTTTTGTTCGAGCGACATTGTGTTTCGTTTGAACGACCTAGTTAGTTTTAAACATTTATCTGTTTCAGTACCCTGGGTTCATATGCTTATGTTTTTGGTACTACTGGGTTGCCTCTATCAGTTTATATGCAGTTACTTTTGGTACTTATGCTTAACTCCTAATACTGCATTGCTCGTTTAATCACACCTACTTGGATTGATTATTCTTCGTGTGATCTACTCTTTTCTAGCATAGGATGATGCGCATGCCAATATTATGCCTATTGCTGGTTGTACTACATTTGTGATATATTTTTCGAAAAACCAAAAAGAGTTTCATTTTTGAAAATTTTTGGAAAAATACAAAAAGGTTTTCATTTTTGTTGAAAAATTGATAAAGACAATAAGATTTTTTTATTCTCTTTACACCTTATATGAATGCATATTTAGGATTATCAAGTCACAACTTTATTTGATATCCATGTGACTGTTTGATAGTGTTTTGATATGCGTCATCATCTCATTTTGTGATTTATAATGTGTCAAGTCATTAAGATGTAATTTGTGATTACTACATATATGTTTGAATCACATTTGCCTTTAATGCACACTTACACGAATTTTTTTGACTATCATACTTGTTAATCACATATTGGACGGAGTGTTGTCATCTTAATCATGTCTATAAAACGAACCAAATTCGATAAAACTTGACAATGGAAGTAGTGCATGTAATAACCGTTTATCGTGAGGATTTAAATGCAACAAAATATGATGAGTGATTCACGTAAAGGGTTGCGAGAGTGCAAAATTAACTCGTCGTGAAAGCCACCATTTGAAAAGAGCCCGAAAAATTTAAGGGCAATAAAAAGATAAATAATCCAAAAAGGGGCCACCTCAAAATAAAATATAATAATTATTATTTATGATGGAGTTAGGAAGGAAAGAAATGAAAAACGTGTTTGCACGTCATGACAGCATCTTGAAAAAGCATTCATAGTTTTAGAGGTTATTGGTGTAACACGTGTAAGCTACTTACAAATTATAGTGAAATAAAAGGTTTTACCCTTCATGGATTTTTCCTGAAATTGGTTTCCTTTGCATGTTTGTTGATTTATGATTTTAAATCACCTTGATGCATATGTTAGGGTTTATCTAAAATTTGGGTTTAATTCAGAATGATTGGTTTGTCACATAATTAAAATTTGATTTATTTGAGAAGTTGCATTATTTCGCTGTAGCACTCTCTCAAATTGGTATTTGGCCGGGTTACGCTAATTTATTGTGTGATCCTGATTTTTCACGAATTTTTGTTGATATAATTTGACTACTCACATCGTCAAATTAGTATCAGAGTTGGTTGCACAAAGTTATTTTGTTGTGATCCTGATTTTTTCAAAACTAGTTTGAAAATTGACTTTCTTAAAATATGGCTTTTGGTGGTATTGATGATTATACATGTCAACATTTTGAAAGGGCTAATTGGAAAATTCACTCGAATTCTTATTTTTTATCTTATGTTGAAAGTAACTCTAAGAGGTGTTGTGCTTGTGAGGGAATTGGTTACACGATAGATGAGTGTCCCACAAATTTAAGGAAGCAATTGGAAAAATCGACATCTCATGTTTCTACCCTTAGTGATAGTGATTCGGAAGAAAAGGTTTTTACGCATCCAGGAGAGAGCTTCCCACTCGTGGGACTAGTGATGAAAGTGAGGGTGAAAAGAGTGAGGAGGAAGATGAATAATTGAGTGAGTTGCAAGTTTCCTACAATAATTTTTATGTGGAAGCTTCAAAGATAAAGAAGGCAAACATGAAATTAAAAGCCCAGTTGAAAAAACGTGTCTCATATAGGAACAATACCGATGCTTAGAGAGAAGCTAGAATATGTTGAGGGTGAGAGAAATAGTCTTAGAGGGTTGGTGGAGACTATGAAAAAGGAGATTTTAGAGTTTGAGGTTCCTAAACGAGTACTTGAGTCTAGGATAGGTGACCTTGAGAAGACCTTAAAAGAATCAAGTAAGGTGAAGTTTAACTTGGAGTCTAGGTCTGAAAATCTAGATAAAATTTTAGGCACTATCCGAATTAAGGAGGATAAGGGTAGTATAGGCTTAGATGATAGTGTTTCACCCATTCCTAAAGCCATCCCCACACGTGTTAGGGAGCCTCCTAGGATTGTGAAGAGAGAAGCACCTACAGCTGTTAAGAGAGAGATACCTAGTAATAGTAGTAGAGCGCCACCAAGAAGCTTTAGGAGACGCCCCTTTTGAGGTAACACGCATTGCCCAATTTACACTTGCACACATTGCAGTATGCAAGGTCATCTTAGGCGTTTCTGGTACAAAATTTTAAATGGACCTAGGAAGTTTAATAAAATAGTAAATTCGATTCCTCAAACCCCCACTTTGTTGTAGTTTATATTGTTTTATTAAGTATACTATTGTTTTAGTACTGTTTTTCTTCTATTAGCACCCTCTAGCTATTGTTTTGCTGAAAAAAATTTCACTAGGCAACACTGTTTAATGTTATGGGTAGAGTGTGAATGTTTGGTTTCCTCGTTCGAGCGAGATCTCATGTCGCGCAAAGCTGTCATTCTAACGTCAAGCATTTTCGTTCGAGCGACATTGAGTTTCATTTGAACGACCTGGTTAGCTTTCATCATTTATCTTTTTCAGTACCCTGGGTTCATATGTTTATATTTTTAGTACAACTAGGTTGCCTTTGTCTGTTTATATGCAGTTACTTTTGGTATTTATGCTTAATTGCTAATACTGCATTTCTCGTTTAGTCACACCTGCTTGGATGTATTATTCTTCGTGTGATCTAATGTTTCCTAGCATAAGATGATGCTCATGCTGATATTATGCCTATTGCTAGTTGTACGACATTTGTGATATATTTTTCAAAAAACCAAAAAGATTTTCGTTTTTGAAAATTTTTAGAAAAATACAAAAAGATTTTCATTTTTTTTTGAAAAATTGAAAAGGACAAAAAGATTTTTGTATTCTGTTTACACCTTATATGAATGCACATTTAGGATGATCAAGTCACAACTTTATTCCATATCCACGTTATTGTTTGATAGTATTTTTATATGCATCATCATCTCATTTTGTTCTTTATAATATGTGGAGTCATTAAGATGTAATTTGTGATTATACATGTTTGACTCATATTTTCCTTTAATGCACACTTTCACGAATTTGTTTGGCTATCATAGTTGTTAATCACATATTTGTCGGAGTGTTGTCATGTAAATCATGTCTTTAAAATGAACCAAATGCGATAAAACTTGACAATGGAAGTAGTGCAAGTAATAACCATTTATCGTAAAGATTTAAATGTAACAAAATATGATGAGTGATTCGCGAAAAGGGCTGCGAGAGTGTAAAATTAACTCATCGTGAAAACCACCGTTTGAAAAGATCCCAAAAAAATTAAAGGTAATAAAAAAATAAATATGCCAAAAAGGGGTCACCTCAAAAGAAAATATAATGATTATTATTTATGTGGGAGTTTGGATGCAAAGAAATAAAAACGGGTTTGCACGTCCTGACAACGTCTTGAAAAAGCATTCATAGTTTTAGACGTTATTGGTATGGGAATCATTCATCACTTTTATATGTTGATGGATTCAGTCGATGTCATTTAAATTTAACACTTTAAACACCTAAGGACGATGTTGAGATTCATTTTATAGGAGTACACGTATACATCGATAACATATGTTATGTTTGGTTGCATTGCGTTGATTTGCCTATTGAATTTGTTCTCACCCATGCATTCCATTTCCACGATATGGTTATCTTAGTGAAAATTGATGTTGTGTGATTTTTGTAAATTATATTTGTTTGAAAAAAATGAAAAATAAAAATTAGTTTGTGGATACTTTGAGTATTTCCTCTATATGCGCGTAGTTTGATACATATATTGTGTTGTTTTTCGTGACACTCAATGTTTTGTTTGGTTATTCTTTTCCTTGTCAATTTCGAACAAATAAAAAGGGGGAGAATAAATTATGGGGGAGTTTTTCATTATGGGGGAGATTTGATTATATTGATTGATATACTTATAGCAATTCAAACTCGATGCGTCACGAAGGTATTTTCACACCGTGATGAGAAAATCTTTGATATTTGAAGAATGATGAAGATTTTTCAAAAAGATTTGAAGTTTCATTTCAAGTGCCTTTTCACTTTTGGGTTCATGGGAGGGTATTAGATTTGTATAGGAATTTTTTTTATTATTCATATTATTTCTATTTTATATCGGCATAGACGTAGGGGGAGATTTGTAAGGACATATTTTATAACAATTGTTTACATTAGAGTATGTCGTATACCACTACAACTGTCGAAGAATTATTCAAGATCATTCAAGCATCAACACATATCTGAATATTAAAGTTCTTCATCAAAGAAGTCTCCACATGATTAATTTTGGTACGGCTGTGTTTAAGTACCTTAGCATTTCATGTAGAGTATTGTGATTATCTTTCATAATATCTTTTCTAAGTGCTGATGCGGAGTTTTTAATATTTTTCGTTAAAAATATAATTTTTGGAGTTTGAGGAGGTGCATTTATCGAGAAAAAGAAAGAGAAAAATATTTAATATTACCGTCATTCAAACGACATGGCTTATCGCACGAAGTATCGAACGACATTGAATTTTATTCAAACGACATCCACTCTCATTTGAATAGTACAAATTTGTCTTCTCACTTTAGAGGTTTAATCCCTTGTTTTTACAATTCACAAAACATCCCAATCCTTTAGTGAATTGTTTTGGAACCCAAGATCCAATCTAGCTGATATTGCTCTTATAGAGAGGGTAAATCTACATCATATGACAGCGTGTCATTGACGATCTTGTTGCGTGAAGATTCTTTGTTGATTTCGACTAAGGTTCATAGGGAGTGTTGTGGCGTTCCTTGGTTGAAGACAGGACTGCGGTTCTTGTGGATTGTTGCGCGTAATTCATTGCTGATGACACCAATGACGCCTGCGGGTATTCATGTGTCAAAATCTATTTCATTGTAATCTGTGTAAGTTACTTAAAAATTATAGTGAAATAAAAGGTTTTGCCTTTCGGGTATTTTTCCTGAAATTGGTCTCCATTGCATGTTTATTTATTTATGGTTCTAAATCACCTTGATGCATGTGTTAGGGTTTATTTAAAATTTTGTTTTAATTAAGACTGGTTGGTTTGTCACATAATTAAAATTGAATTTATTTGAGAAGTCGCATTATTCCGCTATAGCACTCCCTCACCCGACGATGGTGCTGCTGGCTCGGATCAGAAAAAATAAATAATTAAACGAAAAGAAGAGGGAGGATAAAAAAACACTCCAACAAGAATTTCGACGGTCTCCGGCATGCTGTTTCTGGCGAGTCTGGGGTGGGGTAGGTGGGGATGGGGGTGGGGGTGGGCTGTTAGAGAGAGTGGAGTTATGTGTTTACTTTTAGAGAGAGAGAGAGAGAAAATGAATTTAAAAGGGGTATAAGTGAGGAAAATATATGTGATCAATCATGAAAAAAGAATTAGTGCATTAAAAAAAGTCAATGAATTTCTTGCATAGTTGACCCAAGACCCAATAAATGGAATTAACCCATAATAATGTCAATTTTTATGTGAAAACATATTATATCTTTATTGGTGTTGAGCATGAACACGTGAGGCCGTCCACATATGATATTATATCTCCAGATAAACATTTCGATATTTCCAGGTGTATGCACAAATTTAGTATGCACATTTTTCGGCATGTTTAATTTAACTTAAGGGTATTCTTAAAAACTAGAGTATTATGATTACATAATAAAACAAAATCAAAGCCCATCAAGAGGTAGTGAGGAAAACTTCAAATATTGTTTAGTAGGGTGGGAGGAGGTGTGCAAGCCCATCGGGGAAGGGGTGCGGAAAGTAAGAACCTTAATCTATTCAATAAAGATTTATTAGGAAAATGGCTCTGGAGATTTCCTCGCGAGGAGAACAGGTTTTCGAGGCGAGTAGTGGGGGATATGGTGGGTTATTCGAATCCCGGGTGGAGTACATGAGTGGGGAGGTATGCACATGGGGTGGATTTATGGATGTATATTTCGAAAGAATGGGATGACTTCTCGAAGTACACGAATTTTTTTATTGGGGAGAGGAAATAGAATTAGGTTTTGAAAAGGCAAATGGGGGGAAAATGGTTCACTTAAGGAGCAATTTCCATGTATCTATATTGTAGGAGGAGATAAGGATAGTATGGTAGGGAATCATGTGTCAGTTTTAGATGGCCGTGTAGTTTGGAACCCCAAGTTTCGAAGAAGACTATAGGACTAGGAACTCGAGGAGGCTGAGGATTTTTTTGACGGGTTGGGGGAGGCCCCACGTCCAATGGAGGGGGAATGATGAATTGAAGTGGTGGTCAGGAGAGAATGAGGTCTTCACAGTGGGGGGGTACTATTTCTTATTGGGTGGAGGTGATAATCTAAGTTCTTATTTCCCATGGAAGCAAGTTTGGATGGTAAAAGGCCCTCCAAAAGTGATATTTTTCGTTTGGACTGCAGCAAAGCAAGCTATTTTGACAATTGAGAAGGCGCTACATGACTAGGCATTGTTGGCAATATAAGAAGGCTGAGGAGAAGACTAACCATTTACTTTTGCATTGTAAGGTGGAAAAAGGTCTATGGGAGGTTTTCTTTTCTCTTAGTAGGATCTAATGGTTCATGCCTGAGATGGTGAGGGGTTTATTGGAAGTTTGACATCCTCCTAAAAGGTGGAAAGAGGATCGAATAGTGTGGCATTTGGTTCCAAACTGCATTTTTTGGCCCATATGGCAGGAGAGGAATTCGAGATGTTTCGGAGGTGTGGAGATGGACCCAGCTAGAATCTGATACACTTTTATGTGTACCTTATTAGTATGGTATAAAGAACACTTCGTGGACACACTTCCTAATATTCTTGAGTTTTTATAAGTCTTGTATAATGATGTTTAGCTAGTTAGGTTTGTTCCTAGCTCCGTATGTGCTGTTTTTCCTATTGTAATGCATACTATTTGTATACGGGTTTCGCCCCTTAGCGGTTTATTTCATAAGCATCATTTATTTATCTAAAAAAGAAAAAAATGAAAAAAGTGGGTGGCGGTAGTGTAGGGGAAAATTCACTCTTGCTTGATACGATATCTATTGCATAGATTGTCTTCCATTTTTAACTTTTGTTACTTATGTTGCGCACCTACCAGTATGTTTGTCGCAATTATTACTTTTTTTGTTCATTATAAAAATATTAAGATCAAACAAAATTTTTATTTTAGGTCATTGTTCACAGTTTTTGCATGGAATTAAAATTCTTCTCATGTAAGTTATAACTAGAGAAGCTCGGGGATGAAGACACCTTATGGTTGAGGGGGACATGGTCCCCTAAAGTTCTTGAAAAGCATTCTATTACGTGTACTATTTATACGCTCTTCGGTAGTATTGAAGTGCAATAATACCCCATATGAATGGTCTTTCGCCTATAAAAAGTTATTGTTATAAGATTACATTAACCATTGTTAACTAACATGTTTTTCTCGTTATTTTCCCCCTTTATTTATTTTTTCATTATACTCTGATGAAATTAGCCTAATTTTCCTCCTTTACAGTCTTATCAATATATTTTTTTGTAGATTATAAAGGCAAATATTATCAGTACTTAATTAATATCTAACCATTGATGATAACACCCAGGATTTTTAAATTGACAATATCTCTTTTCTTGATATTCGAAGTTCGTAAAATTAAAAATAGGATAAAAATAGCTCTCTTATAAACACATTATAACATGAGAAGTATTACTATTTGTGTTGGAATGTTAAATAAAATTCATCAACATATTGTATTATCGAAATAACCTTATAAAAGAATTATAGGAATTGTGTACCTGAATCCATAGTGATGATTGAGATTAGGGGGTTGGAGGTCTTACATAGACTAATACCTCTCTCTATGAGTTCTCTGTCATTGATGGGAATGAGGAGGAGAGTCTTTGAGTGAATTAGCCTTGGGGACCAGAACCCTTCATTATATTTATAGACATATAATTAGAAACCCATAAATTCTAATTAGCTGACTCATGAGTAACCAATAGGTGACTTTGGGGTAACCACAAATTTCAGATTCCATACTTATTCCTGATGTCTTTTGAGCTTATCTAATTAGATCATTTCATTTTCCCATTTAAAAATTGAAGCTCAAATATAATTACTATTTTAATATGTGAGCCCGCACTAAATTATTTGGAATATATAAAATATTCCAACAATCTCCCACTTGGGCTACATAATAATTCAGAATGTAATTATATTCAATAACCTTATGTGCGCACCAAATTTCTTTCTATTCTTAATACATTTTCGGAATCAATCTTGTCCATCTCCTATACCAGTATGAGACCAAAGCGACCTTCATTACATTTATGTGGTAACTCGATCCATCAATGATCATCACACCAAATATATTCAACGACATAGATCTTTTTTTTTTTTTTTTTTTTTTTTTAGAAGAGGAAATTATCCCCCTGAGATTTTATTAAAGAAATCAAGAAGAGAAGAGCTTACATGAGAAACTGATGACTTTATAGAAACAGTCACCTTTACAACATCATAGGAAACACTAATTGACTCTAAAATTGGGAAAACCCCAAGCATCCATGTTTATGAGACCTTTCAATTCTTTTGGAAAGACATCTAGAGATCTTGATTCAGTATGTCTTTGAGAAGACCAGCCATAAGAAGCAAGCAAATCGGCACATTTGTTTCCTTCCCTCAGAATATGACAAAACTGCACATTGTGCTCTTGAATCTTGTCTTTAATCTTTGCAATGTATGGCATTATACTCCACGGGCATTTTAATTTATCATTCAACACTTGGATAACAATAAGAGAATCTGATTCTATAATTATGCCCTCATTCAAAAAAGACTCACACATTTCCATACCTCGAAGAATCGATAGAGCTTCTGCAATAATATTATTACCATTCCCAAAACTCGATGAAAAAGCTTTTATGAGCTTTCCTGAAGCATTTCTAAGAACTCCTCCTCCTCCCATAGGACCTGGATTTCCTTTACAGCATCCATCTACATTTAGCTTGAACATATTTCCCCTTGGAGGCCTCCATTGAACCATTCTTATTGATTGTCTCTGCTGCTTTTGATGCATTCTTGAAGGATGATTCTGAAAAATCTCCACTCCCGTGTATAAAGTAATAAGAGAATGGATCTCTTTTATGTCTCTGGAAGGTTGCATTCTCACATCTTCAAATCTCCATTTGTTTCTAGCTTTCCATATACCCCAGTTTATGAATGCAGGAATGACTTTGTGAACTTTATCGGAATGAGACATAGAATCTGAAGACCACCATGCAATCAATCTACCTCTGATTGTGGAATTAGTGTTATGAACCCCACAAAGATTGTTAAAATGATTCCACACATCTTTGGAAAAATCACTGGTACCAAATAAATGGTCTGCAGATTCTATTTGAGGATTAGAACAACATCCACATTTTGAAGGGCCTCGAATACCAATTCTCTTTATAGCCTCATCTACTGGAAGGCTATCTTTGAGAAGTCTTAAATTAAAGAAAGAAATTTTTATAGGAATCATCTTATTCCATATAAAAACATTTGTCCAAGTTGAACAATGGTGCTGTCTTATAACATTCCATGCAGAATTTAGAGTAAATATCCCATCATAGTTGGGCATCCATATTAATTTATCTAAGTGTTTTCTTCCCATAACTTCTACTTTGGAACACTTAGATGCAATATTATGAGGCAACAACTGGCTAATCTTATTGGAGTCCCACTCTCCTGTGCTCTGAAGCAGATCTGTGATTTAAAGATTCTTGGGAATGTCAGATGTATCAAAACTGCTTTCTCCTGACCAATTATCCCATTTCACATTGATTTCCCCTTTACCTATGATCCATTTGCTGTTGTTTTCTGTCACATCTCTGGCTAAGACCATTCTTTTCCATACATGAGATCCTCTAGAGGCCCTCACCTCCATAGGGTGCTGAGTTCTGCAGTATTTCTTCTTCATAAACTGAGACCATAAAGACTTTTGGTTTCTGAAGTTCCACCAGAGTTTTATGCTGAATGCTTCCACTAACTCTTTCAAGTCTTTGAAATCTAGGCCACCCTCCTTTACTGGTCTGCATAACTCCTGTCACTCAATCCAATGATGTTTTGTTGTACCTTCTGAAACTCCCCATAAGAAATTTGCCATGATTTTCTCTATAACTGAGAGAACTTTCTTTGGAGGTTGCAAAGCAGCTAGAGTGTATATGGGAATCGATTGAAGCACATGCTTAATTAAAATGATTTTACCACCCATTGAGAGAAAATTAGATTTCCAACCTTCTAGTTTACCTCTAACTTTGCTTATCAGATTCTCGAAGAGTGAGCATCTCATTCTCCCATCATATATAGGGCACCCCAAATACACCATAGGAAGCTTCTTAACTGGCATTTGCATAATCCTGGAGACTTTCATAATCTTGGCATGATCCATCTTCTTAGAGCAGAATAAAGAACTCTTAACCTTGTTCACTTCTTGGCCTGAACTTAATTCATATCTGTCTATCACTGAACTTATTCTTTTTATGGCTTTAATGCTCCCAGATGAGAATATAATTAAGTCATCTGCATAAGCTAGGTGAGACACAAGAGGGCAACTGATAGGAATTTTAAATTTGCTAATGGAAGTTGATTGGAAAACTTTATCAATATTTCTGCTCAAAACTTCAGCACATATTAAAAATAAGGCTGGTGAGAGGGGGTCTCCTTGCCTCAAGCCTTTTAAAGATTGGAAAAATCCACAAGTATCCCCATTTATCATCACTGAGAAGAAGTTCTTTGAAATAAGCCTCCAAATTAAGTCTATGCATACCTCATTAAATCCAAATTTCCTCAAGACTTTCATAAAAAATAACCAGGACACTTTGTCATATGCTTTATGCATATCAATTTTGATGGCTACATTACTCCCTTCATTCTTAAAGTTAATCATTGAGAACATCTCTTGGGCTAAGAGAATATTATCAACAATGCCTCTATCTTTGACAAAACCACTTTGGTTAGGAGAAATAATTTTTGGGAGAATTAAAGATATTCTTGAGGCTATGATTTTTGACAGAATTTTGTTAAAGAAAGTGCATAGACTTATTGGCCTATATTCTGCAAAATATTGAGGATTCTCTTTTTTTGGAATTAGAATAATAAGAGTAGAAGTAAAAAACTTAGGTATCTCCATACCATTGAAAAAACCTTCCACTGCTTTGCACACATCCATTCCAATAATATCCCAGGCTGAAGTGAAGAAAGTACCAGTGAAACCATCCATTCCAGGAGCACTGTCTCCACTAAGGTCCCATACAGCATGTTTGATCTCTTCTACATTAGGCATAGCTGTCATATGCAGATTATCTTCTTCTTGAATCAGGTCAGGAATGGCACCCATGAAGTCTTCATCATCAGGTCTGATATAATCTCTGCCAATCAGGTTTCTGAAAAAATTAATAGCTTCCTCTTTGATGAGATTTTGATCATCTATCCAAACCCCATCATCATTTTTTATCTTGTGTATGTAGCTCTTGTGCCTCCTAGCTTGAACAGACTTGTGAAAGAATTTTGAGTTGATATCCCCTTCTTTAGACCATTTGCAATTTGCCTTTTGTCTCCAAAATTCTTCTTCCAACTTCAAATGATGAGCTAACTTGGCTGCACATCTGTTCATCTCCTCTCTATTAACATCGGATGGATCATTTTCAAACTGGATTTCACTTCTAAGAGATTAATCTTCAGCCTTGATGGTGTTTTGAAACAAATTTCCATAATTAGCCTTGTTCCAGTTATAGAGCACTGTCCTGAGATTCTTGAGGTTGGCTACCAAGCTATACATCGGGTTACCTCCTTCAAAGTACTTCCAGTTGGCTTGAATGACTGCTTTAAATGAATGGTGAAGAGACCAAAAATTTTGAAAGACAAATCTAGTTGGATGTTGGTCACAACCATTAGAAAGAGTAAGCAATAATGGAGAGTGATCAGAAGCTACTTTACTCAGGTGTTCAACAACCACTTTTGTAAATAAATTCTTGCAATTTAGGTTCATCAGCATTTTGTCTATTCTCTCTCATATTGAAACACTAGACTTTCTTTTATTCCACCAAGTATATCTTGAACCCAAGAAACCCAAGTCTATTAGGCCATTATACTCCATACATTGATTAAACTCTTCAGCAGCATTGAAATCATAAGGTAACCCTCCTACCTTATCCAACGAGGCAGCTACTGTATTGAAATCTCCTCCTACAAACCAAGGGTCCACAGTATAGGTCGAGTTTAAGTAACTCCATAATTCAATTCTTTCTCTTCTAGTACATTTAGCATACACCAAAGAAACTTGAATTACTGAAGGTAATACAGGATGAACAATCTTTAGAGTCAGGCATTGAGGGATTTGAGAAACAATAGTAGCTGAGATGTTAAGAGAGAAAAAACTCCAGATGGTATTAACTTCATTCGCAATAGCATTTTGAAAACCAAATTTAATTCGAAATTCTTCAAGTCTTCCAGCATCCACTTTAGGCTCTAAGCAAACTATCATGGCAAGATTGTGTATTTTAATAAGCTTTTTAATTCTTCTACCTGCTCCTTTTTTTCCAATGCCCCTCACATTCCAAATCATCAGCTTTATCATTTAAAAAAGGGTTTTGATTGATTCTTAGTTGAAGACCTTAACAGCTTTTTCTCTGTAATCACTGTGTTATTAGGCTTGAAGTTCTTCTTCTTCTTTGTAAACACTTGGGTCCATAATTCTTCATCTCTGCTAGATTGATGTCCCTTATCAGTGGGAATTTTCCTTGGAGATAGATGCAAGTGTGCAATTAGTTCATCATCTTTCATAGCAGCCTCTCCTGTGCCTTCCTCTATATTGCAAGCTATTCCTTTGTTTTTGTCTGTTGCCACTGCTTTTGTAACCAAACTAGTGTTATCTTGTTCAGATGGATTTGCTAATGCTTCCTCACTTGTTATACCTTCATTTTGAACTGGAACAATTTGGCCTTCTTCTATTTCTTCATCATCTTGATTTTGATTCTCTTCTTGGATTCCCTTCTCAAAAGTCTTCTTCACCCATTCTTTTGTAGACCCTTTTGAAGGATCTTTAGTGGTAATACCCTTATCTCCTTCTTTTATCCGTAGATTTTCTTGTCTTCCTGTCTTTCTGGCTTCTTCTTGATTTTTCTTTAGCAGACACTTGACATTTTCATGTCCTTTCTTGTAACAGTGATTGCAAAAGAGGGGAATTTCTTCATATGTACAATTTTACCAGAAACCTTTGCCTTCAGTCCCATAACCTATCCAAACTCTATGAGTTAGAGATTTGGTGAGGTCAATTTCAATACATACCCTTGCCAAACTAGGTCTGGTTAAGGCTGCAGTTGGACTATCAAGCTTTAAAGGATTGCCAAATGCACTTGCTATCGAAAAAATGCTAGATTTGTTGTACAGATGAATAGGAAGAAGTGGAAGTGTGATCCAAACCGGAGTAATTGAGGATTCCTTCTCTGGATGGAAGTCGAAGGTCCACTTGAAAACTCGCATGGGATATCTTTGGATGAACTAAGATTCTCGCAGCCAAAGCCTGAGAAAGTCTTCTTCATGATAGCATCGAATGAGAATATGTTTGGCATCAATAACTCCTATATTGTAGGCTGCTTTGAGACCCATTGAAGCAAATACTTTTCTGATGTTATCGATCGTTGGACGTCCATGAGAAAACTTGCCTATAAGAGTTTATTTGAAAGGCTCTGACAGCTTTGTGACATCTTCCATAGAAAAGAAAATTGATGGCTCTCCTCTATAAGAATCTATCTCCTTCAGTTGTATTCTTGAATCAGACTCGACCTTTCCAACAATCTCAGCAAAAGACTTGTTCACGTTTTTCTCCTTTTCTATGGTTCCATGATGATTAGGGTTTGACGTGCTAGCCTCCAAGATGGAGGCTGCATGGGTGGCCATGCACTAGGGTTTGGAAAACGCCAAAGAGAGAAAGAGAGAGAGAGAGAGAGAAAACAGGGGTTTATTATTTATCTCAACGACATAGATCAAGTATGAATGTGTGGCTGGAAATTACATGCAATGATCTCAGCCATGCCTATTTCCTATTGGTCCTAACTTTATTCCGTAGTGAGATCAAACCTTAGTCTTTTAAACCTTATGTTATACCACAATTAAAAGATAATACAATTAGAGTAAACAACAAAATGAAAATAACATCAATTTTATTCTGCAGAAAACTAAAACATACATAAAGTATCTGAGTAGTATCAAATAAAGGAACATTAAAACGAATACAAACTCCCACTAAAGCTGAATATCATCAAACTGAACAACACCCATATGGTTAGTGTGATCTTGAAAGACCTCGGGTGGTAAGCCTTAGTAAGCGGATCCGAGAGCACGGAGTTTGTTCTTATATGTTCAATAAACACTATCTTACACTGAACTCTTTCCTTAACAACAAGAAACTTAATGTATATGTGCTTAGACTTCAATAAGCTTCTGTTGTTATTCGAATATAGAATTGTTGAATTATTGTCACAATATATATGTAGTGGTTTTTCAATGCTATCCAAAATATATAGCCCAGTGACAAAATTTCGCAGCTATATCACATGATTTGTTGCCTCATAACAGGCTATGAACTCTGCTGCCATAGTGGAAGGAGCAATGAGTGACTTCTTAACACTCCACCGAAAATAGCACCTCCAGACAACATGTATACATAGCCAAAAGTGGAACTCTTAGTGTCTTGGCAACTCGCAAGATCGGCATAAGAATACCTAATGATCTCCAAATTATCTGACTTCCGATAGATGAGCATGTAATTTTTTGTTCCCTATAAATACATCATAACCCATTTGGCTGATTTCTAGTGATCCATTCCAGGGTTACTCAGATATCTGCCTAACATGCCCATTATGTACACTAAATCCCAACGCATACATACTTGAGCATACAAAAGTCTCCCAATAGCTAAAGCATAAGGAACCTTTTTCATTTATACACTTTGAGGCTCATTCCTGGGGCATTGACAGAGACTAAACTTATCTCCCTTAGCAACAGGAGTATCTCCTTGTGCAAAATCTTTCATGTCAAATCTAGAGAGTACCTTCTCGATATAGCTCTTTTGGGATAATCTAAAGATACCCTGAGAATGATCTCGGTGTATCTTAATTTCCAAAACAAAAGAGGCATCCCCAAGATTTTTCATTTCAAAATTCTTAGTTGGAAATCTTTTGGTTTCGTGCAATGAGCCTATATCGCTGCTAGCCAATAGTATGTCATTGACCTAGAGCACAAAGAAGTTGATTTTATCATATATATATTTCTTGAGTTCACAAACCATAGACTTTGAATCAACTGAGATTAACTGGGTCAAAATTTTTGGGTCGCACCATATACATGGTTTCCTCAATGTTACCATTGAGAAAAGCCATCTTAACATGCATCTGATGATGTAGCTCTAAATTAAAATGATCTATAACTGCTCATAAGGTTTTTGAGTTTGCTCTTCTGGAATAATTCTTATATTTTGAGTAAGGAAGTCCTCATTGTTGTCTCCTTCAACACTGTCAGCAGGCTGAATAATGTGTGGGAGAGGAATTGATTCCTCTTCAAAGAAAACATTCTTATTCTTAACCGTATCTTTCCCCTCAAACGCAACATCCTCGAGAAATCTCACATTTCTCGTTTTCGAAAAAAGGACTTAGTTTAGGGATCAAAGAACTTAAAACCCATCAACCATTCAGTATACACAACAAAATAGCAGCTAATAGTTCTTGAGTCCAATTTCTTTTCAATTGGCCTATTAGGCAGGACACCCCCAAATGTGTAAATCTTTAATGATAGGTTTTCAGCCTATCCATAGTTCATAAGGGGTTTTAGCTACCGTTGTACAACGTACTCTATTTAGAATATATACTTCAATCTTAAGCTCCTCTCCTTAGAATAAATCTGAAAAAGAAGAATGATCAATCATACTTCTTACCATGTCCTTAAATGTTCTGTTTCGTCTCTAAGAATTTGGCAAAAGGTTCCAGACATTGTTCACCTAATCTATCATATCTTCCATAGTATGCACCGCTACAGTCAGATTTGACAACTTTAATCTTCTTGCCTAGTTGATTTTCAACTTCGGCTTTAAAGGCCTTAACACGGCCAGAGCTTGAGACTTCTCATGAATTAAATATAAGTACCCATAACGAGAATAGTTGTTTATAAAAGTGATAAAATACTATTGGCCATTCCATGAAGCTGTAGGGAATGGACCGCAAATGCCAGAATGTATCAATTCTAAGACATCTGAACTCCTTTTGGAACTTAATTTCCTTATGTTTGTCTGTTTCCCCTTTATACGTTCAATACAAACATCAAAGTCCGTGGAATTAAGGGGTTGAAGTATTCCATCTGACACAAGTCTCTCTATTCTCTTTTTGCAGATATGACCTAAACACTTTTGCCACAAAGTAACAGAATTCTCATCAGTTAATTTTAATTTTACAAGATTTCATTAAATGAAGCATTAGTGTTTAATAAATATAATTTATCAATTAAAGAACGAGTCGCAACTAAAGTAGAATTTAGAAAGAGAGTAACTTTATTATTTTCAAGTGAACAAGAATAATTGTATTTGTCCAAAACAAAAAATAGAAACCAAGTTCCGTATAAAAAAACGATACTACATAAGTCTTTATTAATTCAATAAAATGACCAGTTTCAAAAGATAACAAAAAGGTCCCAATTTCTTCAATTCCAACTATTGAGTAACCAGTAGGTGACTTTTGAATAATCACACATTTCAAATTCAGATTGAGCTTACCTAATTAGATCACTTCATTTGCCTATTTAAAAATTGAATATCAAATATAATTACTATTTTAATATGTGAGCTCACATTAAATTATTTAAAATATATAAAATATTCCAACAATTTATACAAGGTTTAGTGACACTTTTAATTCTTTCGTCTTACCCTTTTACCAATTTTATGGGACTTTGAGATAGGTGAGATTCCATAAACTAATGGGATAAAAAGCATTAGTCAGGATACTCATATCTCGTCAAATCGAACAATAATATAATCATATTCACACCTCCTTATTTTTCATCAAGCCAGGCCTAAAAGATTCACAACAGAGTTAAAAATTAAGATCCAGAGTAAAAAGAAAATTCAGAATGGGTGCTAATATTCCACCTTATAATAAAACTGAAATATTATTTACATAAGAAAAAAAATAGAGTAAACCTAGTAGTTATTGAACAACCGCAACCCTAATAATCCAACTAATAATTGAAGCTATATAACCTAGTAGTTATTGAACAACTGCAAAAAAGTTATCAGAACTGAATCAGAACATCTAGATGGTATTACTTAGATAGATATCCAGTAAAGCGCCTCCCCATCTCTAAAGAAAGAAAGGCGTCGTAAGAAGCGTATTTCACCTGTTGAGGCGTTAAAAACTCATTGTCCCACGGGCTCGTAGCGATCTTATCCGGCTTGAGTTCACCCAAGGACAAAACAGAATGAAATACCACAACTATCAATTGCTGATTCCTCAACCATTCCCAACCCTTGCCATTATACTGGGCCACCAAGCCCCCCAAATCAACCGCATTAGACACCACCAACCCGTAATCTTTGGACAAACTCGCGACGTCGTGGTCCACGCAGAAGAATGTGTTGTTGGAGTTGATAAGGAAGTCCTTGAGGGACTCGGGCACCAACTTATTTGGTGAGTTGGCGATTTGAAAGACGAGGCAGCGGCGGTTAACACAGATTTGGAGGGTGGCAACGGTGTTTTTGCAACGCTCAATGGAGAGTCCGACGAGGCTACTTTTACTTTTACTTTTACGGGAGATGGACGATATCCAGTTGTTCACCACGGAAGGTGTGTGGGTGACGGTGGTGTAAATCTTTACCCCTTCTATGTTGTCGTGCATGGATATGACGTTGTAGGTTTTGTGGGTGTCGTGCAACTTGTAGTCTTGTATGCTCAATTTACTTTCGCTGTAAGTGTTCCTGATCGCTGTGTGGCTATCGTTCCAGTACCAGTACATCTTGTCTAAGAGAGAGAGAGAGAGAGATTGTGTGCGTCTGAGGTAAATCGACCTTATGGTTTACAAGACTTATATAAGAAACACTAAACCTTAACCTGTGGGGATTGTAATCCTATATTTTGATGACTTCTAAAGTCTCGGTTAGATGTTCATTCATATTTTTATTTTTGAGATGCCTCATTACCTTTTATAAATAGGAGGATCCTCCTGTATGATTGGAGGAGATATGGTTCCAGTGTACTATAAATGAGTAAGACTATAGCGACTTTGGTTTCCTACTTAAAATGTGTACATAATGATGTGTCAATGTCACATCATTAAGATACGCACTTTTTTTTTTTTGCTTCGTCAAATATAATTTTTTTTTAAAAAAATATAATTTTCAAGTTAAAAAAAAAACTCTCTACTAAAAATAATATGTTAAAAATTATGTGTTAAAATACAACAGGATAAGAAACGAAATACAAAAATACAAAACTTGTTATTATAATTTTTAACGCGGACATTTAAACAGTTTTAAGAAATACAAAAATTGTCCTAAATGTTGTAAAATAAAATTAAAAAATTAAGGTTCAAAATTAGGGGTGTCGTTGGCGCGGACCTTTAAAAATAAGGGAATATTGGATAAATGAGTATTTGAGGGACTAAACGAGTTAAAAATAATTAAAAAATAAGGGAATAATTTTTTTACTATGCATACTGCTGGCACGGACCGTCGATACATACCGCTGGCATGAACCTTTTTTTCTAATATGTTGGTTCATCACCAGCGGTATGTATAGATGGTCGGAACACTTATACATAGAACTGGTGCGACCCAATTTTTTTTCAAATAGAAAAAAATAGTAAAATATTTTTTTTACTATTTATAAAAAAATAGTTCGCGCCAGTGGTATGTGTAGATTGACGAATGACTATACGTACCGCTGACGCGGACCATTTTTTTAAAATAGCAAAAAAAATATTTTTTAGTTAAGTTGTTTTGTGTGGTATTTAAATATTTGAGGGGATCCATAAAAACTTATTTTACTATTTTTAAAAAATGATCCGTGTCAACGGTATGTATAAGTGCTCTTCCGAGTTTTTTTACTATTTATGCAATATAATTTTTTTTAATTATAGAAAATGCTACCAATTTTTTTGGTTCTCAAATGGGTTTATGAGTTTGTGGTTGGTGAGGTTGATGACATGGCAGTGCCATGTCATTAAGTTTGGGTTTTATGTCTCAAATGTGGGTCGCTCTAATATTTTTCCCTATAAATAGGAGGATCCTCATATGTTTTTGTATAACCATTACACCCAATACTATTGAGAAATAAAATAATCTATCTCTTAATTCTCTATATGTATTTTATTTTACAACACGCTATCAGCACAAAATCTCTTTATCACTCCTAGGATTTTATCCATTCTAGATCTCCGAAAAAAAACGAATTCATGGATTTACAATCACAAGGTAGCTAGTGAAGAATTGGAGATTGCCATAGAATTCTTGTGGCCAGCTTTGTACCCACCTCAAAAGTCAAATGACCATCATATGTTACTCACGCCAAGTATGTGGTAAGAAGACTCAATGTGAAGGTATGAAGGTATGGACTCTCTTTATTACTTTATGGATTATATTTTATATGTTAATAGTTTTTATCCTAAGTTGCCTAATAAAAGAACATGTGTATATTGTATAAGTCATTTAAAACTTTAAAAGGCACCATGGATTTTTTAAAAATATCTTTTATTTGGTCTTCAACATTTTTTTTAATGGCACCATGTGTATGTATATTTGTCGATCCATTAAACAATGGAGATTTAAAATATTAAAGTTCATTGTAATAGCAACACACTTATAATTATATGTTATATAAGACAAAGCATATAAATACTAATTTTGAAAAAAAAATGTGGGACATATTGCTAGAATCACTTTTAGTTTACATTAACATATTTATTATACGACCCAAATTTATTAGTAGAATTCTTCTAACTAGTGTATAATTATACTTTGATCTTGTAATTTTTTATATGTTAATATTCATGAGTCACAAAACTTTGCATATTTACAAGTCTGCTTTTAAATTTTGACAATTGCTATTTCATCCTTTTATGTATGCACGAGTTACAATAAAATTAAAATTTGGAACTAGAAGTTTTCTATTATTTTTTAGGACCCGAAGTTCCTAATTATCATTCAAATTTGGGACCTGAAGCTCCCAATACTATTTGAAATTTGAGATCTCAAACTCCCAATTACTATTTATGGGGACATGAAGTTTCCAATGGCTATCTACATTTTGGGACATGAAATACCCAAATAATTATTTTAATTTGGGACCTGAAGTTCCCATATATTTTTTTCATTTGGAAGGAGAAGATTCCATGCCTTAAGAACCAGAAGATTCTATATACTTTTTATTTGGGACTAGAAGTTCTCAAATTATTTTAAATTTGAGACTCGAAGTTCTCAATTATTGGTCAATTTTTGGACTTGACAATGAAATAAGCCACAATATCAAACTTGAAGTTTTGATTGTTTTTGTAATATGGCAAGGGATATTAAAAGTCCAATAACAATTATTTATAATTTGGACCCGAAGCTCCAATAATTTATTAATCAAACATGAAGTTTTAATTGTTTATATAACAAGGGTAAGGATATTACATGTTCCGTAAGGATTATTTATTTTTTGGACCTCAAGTTCCAAACAATTTTACCCCTTATCAACCTTGAAGTTTGAATATCATTGAGCAGGACGCTTAACGTCCCTAAATATTTAATGTTGCGTTATGACGTTGTCCTCATTATTTATATTTGGGACCAGAAGTTCCCCAATAATTATTCAAAAAAAATGAAAATAAACTCGAAGATTTGATTATTCATAGGGTATGAATTTGAAAAATTTTAAATAATTTTTTTATGATTTGGACCTGAAGCGCCAAATATATTATTTTTTGGGATTAATATCAAAATCAATTTGATATTTAAACATATCTTTTCAAGTTCTTGGCCTTTTCATTTTCTTTATAAATGAAATGTCTTTCAAATACTCTATTAATGGTTAATTGTCCCTTTAACTATTCCATTAATAGTTTCACCATTAAATTTTGGTCTCTTGACCTTTCGCTTCATGTGAGTATTAAATTACTTTTAATGTTATTTAATTTTAACTCCTTTTCACATTCTAATTATTTAATGTTCATTGGAGCCTTAGAAATGCATAGAGAATGTGAAAAATTAGACCCCTCATTTTTTTTCAAAGAGGTTGAATTATTATTGGTCGATGTTAATAAAAAAAATTATTTGTCACTTGTTTGAAAGATTCTTTAAATTTTTACCACTCTCAACCTGATGTTTTGATACAAAAAGGGTCGAGAATTTAATGTACTTTTACATTAGTGATATTGAACTTGAAGTTCAACTATTTGTGTAGAACCAGAAGTTCTCATATACAAATAAAATAAAAATAAAAACTCCAATTTTTATACATAATTCTCACTAGTCACTTTGTGAGTTATTTTCATATAGAATCTGAAGTCCTATGTTTTTATTTGATAATTTATGTGAATCTAAAGATTCATATACATGTGACATTAAATAGAGAACCTTAAGTTTTCACTACTTTTCATAACGAAATATTTTTCATAATTATTTTAATGACCATAGTTATATATTACAAGCCTAAAGTTTCTTAATTTCGATCCTCAAGTCTCACAAATATAATAATATTATGAGCTTTTGATTCTTTAGTTATCAAACCAAAGTTTTAAACTTTAATTCGGACAGTTTTGTTATCTATCTCATTATTTGAATATCTGATAATTATCTGATATGATTCTTTTTTTTAATACTTTCACTTCTTAAAGTTTGGTTAACAAAAGCTTGATCATAAAATATTATTGTATTGTTCAACATCTCTATATTTGGAGCTATTTTAAACACTTCAGAATCAATCTTTAATTTTAAAATGTGGCAATTGTGAACGGTCATCATATGATGATATTTGTCTAGCCGACAATGAAGAACTCACTATATTCTGAGAAACTTCAGACTTGGAATGTGATATAGTAAAGCTTTTAACCATAGTTGAATCTAAGGCTCCATAAGAGCCTATGTGATGTTGTATTAGGTACCCTCCCATACATATGCGATACGTTACATGAAAGCAATTCCTGAAGTAATTTTCTTTATTTTATGGGCATCAGTATATGGAAATAAATCGTGCAAAGTAATTTTGCATTACTTCTAGTGTTAGAAGACAAAAGCTTACACTATCATTACATTATTTTAGGGATTATACTATACAATATTTAGCATGGTAAAATTGCACCTTTTCATGAGCCTGTAGCTCCATGGTTCAATTAGTTGTTATTATGCAAAGACCATTTTGGTCACCTTAATTTTTTTCGTAAGACGTTGTGAATGCAAATGATATTTATCACAAGGGTATATATGGTTCTTACGATTCATACCCTATTGAACCTTTGGTAAATATAATGTTTATAGTATATGTGCAATTTTATTTGGATGAGACACTATTCTCGTCGTTAGGGGGGAGGACTGAACGTACCAGAAGTACAAATTATATTTAAAGAGCGGTTCATTCCTAGAGAACGACGAGAATTGTCGTGGAATGCTTCAACTTTGTCTCATATAATCCCTTGTATCGCTCAATACAAAAATGAAGTGAAAAAATTATATTACAACATCAAAATGTCACATGGACTAGTTACAAATGTGATTGCCAAAATAGTTATCCTAGAAGGATAAAATAAATTCGGCAGAAAGTGAATTTACTGTACACCAGAAGCACGACAAACCTATAGGTCCTAACTATTTGACTCCCTAGAAGTGGAGGTTATATAAAATCATGCCCAAATAATACTCCAAAAAGGTTATATATACCGCTCCAAAAGAGGTTATGGACAAAAGATCCACTTTCTCTAAAACCCCAGAAGAGGTTATTATCTATGAAAATACATAAGTCCCTGAAGTGACTGTAAAGCCCCTGAAGTTGGCAATGGTACCTAATATTAAATGATATCTATATGTTTTATACATATACAAGAGAAAAGTGTAATCGCTAAAGATGATCATCTATGATATACTTATATATGTTGTAGCTACACAAAAATCAAAGGGCAATGATACTACAAATCCGCGTACTATGAATGCATGTCGACAAATAATATATTGGCAAAAATATAAAAATGCCATGATGGCATAATTCGAGTCTCTCAATATACGTGGTGTATTTGGACCTATAATAGAAAGCCCAAAATATGTTAAACATGAAGGTTACTAATGTGTGTTTATAAGAATGTGAAGTGTTAAAACATACCGAAAGTGCCTGATTTATGGTACAAGGTTTCCTGAAGAAATGAAATTGATTATATAAGAATATACCATCCCGTTTCGGTCGTAAGTACTTTCAGATATCTGACTATCTTAGCAATTTTTTTAAAATATATTATGGGAGACTTGTGAATATTATAACTGCTTATATATATGGGACATAGGCAAAGAATACATATAAAAATCCTAGAAGGATTTTCTTTGCCTGAAGCAAAGATAAGGAGTACGTACTCAAATGTACTAAGACGTTCACTGTACAGCAGGAAATCCAAATGGATATAGGTACAACTGTCTTATTAACTATTTGTCTAAGGGTATGAAAACAATCATATATGCAAATGTGCCATTATAAAATATCCTTAATGGATGTGCTCCTGAAGAGATCAACTAAAATGAAAAAATATCCGTAATGGATTTGCTCCTGAAGAGCTCAACTGAAATATCCTTAAATGGATGTTCTCTTGAATTAAGGAATTCAAAAATGAATGACCTTGGGATAACTAATTATTTGTAATACCCCGTATTTTTATGCTATATTAATTTGGGGATTTATTAAATTTAATGTGAGTTAATTATTTAATATAAATCCAAAAATGAATTATTTTATAATTATTAACGTGATGTGAGTTAGTAATTATGGGAAACTTGTTGTTGAATATTACTTATGAGTAAAATAATATAATATTGGTTCTATGAAATGTCACGAGTGAATAAAATGATAATTTTGAAAATTTAAGTCGGGACGCGCCTGTGTCGCGTCGGGAATAAATGTTGATTAATAAAAGTGAAATATTTTTAAGTTATCCATATGGTCATTTCGAGTGCGTCAAAGTGTCCGTAAGGGTCGAGATAGTCAAAAAAGTGTACCCGGGGGTTTAGTTTGGACCTCGGGGCATTTTTAGGCTTAATTAGTACCCCGGGAGGGCATTTTGGACATTTTACATTTTTGGGTAATTAAGCCCACTAAATTTCAAGGGTTATATCAGATGTCTAAGGTTACCTTCTAGGTTTAAAACAACTCAAAACTTTAGAACGGCCATAGGAGAGGGAAGGAGGAAGCTTTCCAAGCAATCCAAGGCCAAAAAGTCACCCTATTGCACCGCCACCACCACCAACGCGTAGATCGCGCGATGGGGAACACAACCACACCAAAATCATCCGCAAATCAGAATTCTGAAAATCCCAGGCAAGTATTTATCTTGCTTATTTTCGTTAATGCATCATTCATGTTAGCCTAGGGTGATTAGGATGAGTTTTATAGAAGAAAACCCATGTTGGAGATAGGAAAACCGCATGTAGTTATGATTTGATTGAAAATATGGAAACCCCTTCATATGTAGAGGCTTAACCACGAATTTATGATGCATTAGGATTAGAATTTCTGGGAAAAGTCTGATTAGAACCATGTTAAAGAGATTTCTAGGGTTTTTGAGATTTACATGAATTTTGGCATGTTAATCCATGGTTATTAATGGAAATTTGCATGCTTTACTTAGGAGATGTATGATATGGGTTTATACTCTTAGTAGTACAAATTTTTGGGCGATTGGGAATGAAAAATATGGATTTGGATGAGGTTGTGTGTTAGAACCCGTAACTGGTTAACTGCAGAATTCGCCATACCTGTTTGATCGATCGATCGAGCCAAGAGCTTCGATCGATCGAAGGTTCGATCGATCGAGCCCCTGCCCTCGATCGATCGACCCCTCCTGGCAGACTTAAACTCCCCTTTTAAAATTGTTGAATTGATTCTAAATGAAGAATACTCCTTAGACATCCTTATTAAAATATTTTAGGAGATTAATATGATCAGTAGGATTTATTAATGATTAAGGGACCTTTAATGTAAGGCGAAATTTGTATTTCTGGGGTGTTTATATATAAGGGACAATGTAATTTTGTATTAAATGGAGAGATACGTAAAATGGTTACGATGGAAACTAGATGAATACCTACTAAATTTTACACTTGGGAGGATAGAGTCCATGAGTGTTACGTAGTAAGTTGAAATAATCCCTCAAATTAAAGTTAGAGACGAACCATTATACGTGATAACTAATAATGGGAAAATGAGGATAAATGTCGTGATAATGGGTTATGGGATGAACCTAAATTGATATGATAAAAGTAGTATATTTATATGACTGTGTGTATGCATATATCATATACATGTGAAAATCATGTCCGCGCTACTTGCTATCCCTGAGGTTACCGCGCTGGGACAGTCTTATCTCGATGGGACCTTTATGGGGGATATTGACTCGTACCCTAGAAGATAGATATCCTTGGTACAGGCTATCTGATCGATGGTCAAATGGTCCTAAGAGACGTGAGGGTATGTGCTGACCTCTTAGAGACTTAGAATCTATGCTTCGCTTCAATATTGTTTGTGTATGTCTTAATATAGTTCGAGAGTGATTCCGAACTTGTATTTCCCTTAGTACGACAGATACGGGGATTGGATAACAAAGTATGCCCACACCATAATTTTTATGTGGGGTGTTGTTAGAATATATATATATATATATATATATATATATATTATACGAGTACTTAATATATATATGAAGTTCTGAAATTTGGAACTACCTACGGTGCTATGGTAGGTAAGAAATGAATAATGACTTCAAATTGGAAATACTTGTTTTGAAAAGTATAATGGGACACTGGAAACTTTATTAATCAATAAAGTTAAAATGAGAGCTTTGTTACTGAATGAAATTTTCCTTTTAAACAATTATATTGTTCTGTTTTAAATCTTACGAGTAACCTAAGGTAAGTCAAATCGTTGGGAAGATTAGTGCGATAGGAGTGAACATTAGAAGAGAGGTGAGAATTTCTCAAGAGAGTGTCGCACTAATATGTTGTTGCATTAGCGTGTAAACATTTTAAATACTTGTTAAACAATTTTCAAGTCATTTACACTATCGGGATCTGACTCGTTTTTATTTTCCTTTCTCTCTTGTATCTATATGTATATATTACAGGTGCCCAGCCACAGGGGCGTCTTGCGTAGGATCCTTTGGAAGGAACGCGTTGCAGCTTAGGTGGGAGTTGCAGGCCTCTTTCTTAGAAGACTTCATTTATTTTATTCCACTCCTAGCTTATTTATTCAGTTGGGCATGTGTCGCTCGTTCCCATTATCCATTTGTTTTATTGGACATTGTGATTTATTTATTTCTAGTATTGTCACTTTGGGATTTATTACTTTCTGGATGTTTTACTTTAAGTTTTAAATGCTGGGATTTAGTTGTTGAATGTTTAAATTATTTAGATTATGTGTTTCAGGATAATTGTGGTGTGATTCTTTAATATTGATTTGTTGTAAATATTTAAATCTTGGTTTATAAAATAAAATTTGGAAAGTAATGTCTAAAAATGGTTTTGACACTTAGCTTAATTAATTGGGGTGTTTAAATTGGAAAAGTTTTTTTTACGACAGTGGTGCTAAGAATGAACCAACTGCTCACCTTGAATTTAATTTAATAAAGGACTGATCTCCCGGTATTTAATTAGGAGGGGTGTCACATTATTGTCTCGATGGACAGATCGAGCACAATTTATGTTAAACTCATATCCATTAGTGAAATGGATTCGAAAGTCCTGCAATGCTTTAGCATATATTAAGCATACAATTTTAGTATACTCGTGGTGTCCGGTATTTGGATATTAAATTATCCATATCATCCTAAAGAGGGTGACAATTACAAATTTGGTCTAGAAGTACCATATGTGCATGTTATTATAGTATTTGGTCTAGAAGTACCTTACATGCACGTTATTAGTATATTGATATACATGACACAATGCATTATACTAGATATTATAATTGCAGTCAATATCATAGCAAGAAATACATTACGATTGTCATGCATAGCATGGGACTAATATCAATCATATCATATGATATTTTTATATATAACCATCTATGTCCAGTTAGTTATATAAATGCAGAGTATCTCTGGGATCCTCTCAAAGAATAATCAAAGCACTTATGACTTGCCTCAAACAATATATGGTCCTGCTACTACTTATGAAGGCAATAGTGCTTGTACACCTCAAACTCAAAGGTACTACATCGGGGGAGAAATGACTAACACATTTAAGTTATGATACATATATGAACTCCAAAATAGTTATGCTACTGAAGTCGAATAAATCTGTTAAAGTGGCATGTTCATCCCTCTTCACCCAAGTCTTACGGAAGTCGATCTTGTGAAGAAAAATGAAATTGTAGTCACAACCAATAAAATCTATTCACCATGTTAAAGAAAGATTTCAGAAGATTGTATATGAGACGGATATGCAAAGACTCAATCATCGGAGAAATATCATAATCTGGGGGAGCATTTTATTAGGGGGAGAATCTAAGAACGTGATTTTTTGGACATATGCGCGTTGTACTCTTTTTCCTTTAACTAGGTTTTTTTCCATTGGGTTTTTCGATTAAAGGTTTTAATGAGGCAACACTAAGCGCGTCCAACACCGATTCAATGATCACAAAAGTTGTACTGTTTTTTCTTCACTTTGGTTTTTTCCCACTGGGTTTTCCTTAGTAAGGTTTTAATGAGGCAAGAATCATTGAATGGTCGTTAAATAATGTGGCTTTTGGCTTTTGGCCTTTGGGTGGATGTCCACTCACATTCTTGTCTTTTGAGATGCCTCACTATGTCCTATAAATAGGAGGATCCTCATATATTTTTGTTTAACAATTACACCCAATACTATTGAGAAATAAAATAATCTCTCTCTCAATTCTCTATATGTATTTTATTTTACAACACTTCACTATATTATTTTCTATTTTATTGGATTCGTTTAGGATAAAATTTTAAAGTAAAATTCAACTCGGACTCGGGTTGAAAGGGTCGTTTTGAGTTTTAACACCATTGACCCTTTTGTAATTTTTTTGTTTTGAGGGTAAAGATTTTATTATATCAAGCAAAGGAGGAAGGATTATTTCCAAATTAGACCTCTCATTAATAGGTACATGTTTGAGTTACTTTCATAATTAAAAAATAAGAGTTATTTAGGGTTGTTTGCTTATGAATCATAATGATATTTTTTATGTTTAAATACAATTCTCTTGTGAATTTTCATTTAACATATTTATTTTTTAATACTGAATTAGAATATTTCTGAGTTTAAATCCTATTTTCAAAAAATAATAAAATTTTATGTTGTAAATATTGTTTTTTTTTTTTGAGCTCAAAATCGTTCATTCTCCATATATTTATTTATATGTACATTAATATATAATACATATATAATAAATAATTATGTGTATAATTATATTAAATAAAAATTATACATGTATATGTACACAAAATTATGTCTATATTATAACAAGATCTACATGTTTTATAATATTATAAATACATATATGATACTTATTTATTATTTTATACATGTATGTAATTATATTAAATATACATATAATACATATGTATTCAATATTATTATAAACCCATGCACGTGATCGAGGGGTGGAGGCCTAGCCTTAAGCCTTAGAAGCATAGGCGGGCCTTAGGCGTGAAAAGGCGTTTAGGCCTTCTTAATATATTTTAATATTTTTTAACCATAACAAGGCCATTAAAATACTAAAATTGTACATAACATAAAAATATGTTTGAATATTTGCAATTTAAAATACTATTTGATTGTTTTGGATTAGATAATGGTTCAATTTGTAAAAAATCTTTAAAAGGCGATATCGTTTCACTAAAGCTTATTTGTTTTTAGAAAAAAATTGGGCCTTAAGGGTTTGCCAAGAATAAGGCGTAAAAAGCTAGGCAGGGCATTTCTCTCAAGCCTCAAACCTAGGCGTGCCTAGGCGGATTTTTTAGAACAGTGTATATATATATATAAATTTATTTATGCACATGTTTACCTTTCGCGTGTTTTAGTTTTCTACTCTTGTAAAAAACAAGTTTACAAAAGCTAAACAATGTTTTAAAACACAAAAAACTAATTTAAATTATGCATTTTGAAAACAATTTTCTAACTACATAACGAGATGGAACTTTAGAGTTTGGACATTATTAATTATTTCATTTAATATTTAATTCCCAACATTTTTACTTTTGGGTATTTCGTTCCCAACATGACTTTCAATTAGCGATGTTAATGGGCATATCATTTCGAAATTGTGTTGTGCTCAAGATATATATTAATGAGTCATGTATTGTGACTGAATGGGTGAATCTAATATGTTTCTCTATGTTATTGTCTTTAGAGAGTCCACCCAATATGCACCTAAATTTTTTAACCAATACATAAAAACAAAAATCATGTCAGTCATGGGGCATTTTGTTACCTTTACATTTAGCGTAGAAAAAATAACTTATGTGATGTGTATTCCCCTATTCTCCCAATGCAACCCTGTAGGGGCATAACATTTAATCCTTTATCAATATATGCTCCTCTATGGTCTAATCCAACATTGTTTTGGATGATGAGGATAATATAAAACTTTTTAGAATTGCTTGTCTTTGACGTTGAGGCTTGGTCACTCGATTCGTGTGAAAATAGGGGGTATCACATGAGTTCAATAATTGGAATTTAAATAGGAGTATGCCGACCACTAGATCTTAAGATTAGATACAACAGAGTGTCAATATGGTGAGATAATGAGTAGATTAGTTATACGTGAGACAACCAAATCTACTTAACTTAGACTTTGTGGTTAAGAATGTTGCTTATAAAACTTGAGGGTGGATAATGTATCCACATTAACGATATTAATGGATTTTTGTTACCAATGTTATGATTTATTTATTCATCTAAATAACCCAATAAGTATTTGATGTATTTTCTCATTAAGAATAGGAAAAGTTAGTCTTTCATACCAAGCGCTGAAGCTTACTTAGAATCATGTAAGGCTTTCAAAGTTGTTTGAAGGTTATTGTTTTATGTATAAATTACTCTCCTACGTGGACCAATGAAAAGTGGACACCTATACTCCTATATTGCCACTAAACTATCCTGACCGGATTCAGAGACACCTGGTCGGCTGGTATGCCAACCAACTCCAAGAACGTGAATCATCAGGAATAGCAAAGGACACTCGGACAAAATAACGACTAACACTGAATATCAGGAGTCTCATTTATTATATAGAGATATAACTACCTGGAAATATAAAGGCATTCCATCACTTGGGTTCCTAACCAAGTATAAATTCATATTCTCCCTTAGCTTAGGGGGACAATTAAATCAAGCACTAGCACACTCAATACTGAGCTAATGTAATCCTCAAGCAATAATACCAACAATGGACATAGGCTTTTATATAACTGAATCATTTTAAAAACCATGTTGTTGTGTGTGTTTTTCTGGCTTGGTTATCTTTATTTACATGTGATTATAAATTTGAACTTAACCCATTTTTAGACATCAATAGATTGGCTCCGTCTGTGAGAACGACTGTTTGTCATCGTTCTCTACCTCTTTTATTCCTTTTATTCATTATGGAATTTCTCTAAAAATGACCACTGCTCGTGAGATCATCCTTGCAGCTACAGGTAATAATCCAAATCCATCTATTCCACCTAGTGTGACAGATCTTCAGGAAATTTTGCTCAAATATTGGCTAAGGGAAAGGAAGCCATAAAGGAGTCAGTTAGGGAACTAACTTGTACGTTACAAGACAAATCCACCAATGAACCTTATAGGAGTAATATGCCACCTCCTCCAGCGAGGAATGAGAGAAGTAATTTCTTCAGGTCTTCTCATGACAGATCATACCGTCTTGGACCAACATCATCATTCTGATCAACGGATTATTATGATGGTCAATCTTTCTCCGCCAAGCGATTGAGTGTGTTAGAGCGACTAAGTAGGGAATCTTTCTATGACCGTTTGGGTCCCCGAGCAACTAGAGGCTATCACAGGGAGCAAGTTGCGAGCACAATGTCACATCCCAATTTTGTCGAGGGTGAGGATTAACCTGATAATTACTAAATCATAAATAAATTTGAATACTAAATAATTGAGGTACTTATTGATTCTCAAATATGTTACTACTGAAATCTAAGGACAATACAAAAGTATTTCTCTTGCAAACTAGGCTCCTTTTCTTCTAATATTACCTTTCTTTGTCTCTATGTATCAGCTAATCTCTAAAATATTCACATAGCCTATTGGTACCTATGTAAAATAACTGGAAAAGAAGTAATAAGCAAAACTTTGCCCGGTAGATAATTCTAGTTCTGTAACAATGTAAATATGGATATATATTTAAATAGCATAGCTAGGTTTGAAATGCTTGAAATATAAAACGATATATGGTAATTTGTAGCAACATGAAATATCAACAGGACTAAATAGGGGTATACTGAAGTTTGCGATATGTGAAAGAACTGTATGGTGATTATAACCGGATATGGTGTTTATCGAGTTATAAATAAGGTTCGGACTATAATATGATAACCCATAAATTATCGTCTATAAGGGTTGTAAATGCGTAAACATACCGTTATAATATCGCTTAAGGCATAAAATATACTTGAATAGGCAATCCCAAATAATTGGGGGATAACCAATAGATTGGGACATTTAGCTAGAACGACACTCATACGTAGAGCAAATATAACAACAAGGCACTCAACATCTGAGTCCTTCAGGCCAATTAGATTTATTGGTAGTTTACCGAGTCTAATCCCTGGATCATATGGTATGCTACTGAAGGTTTCATTGATAATAATTATAAAATGGCAGGCTATGCTACAAATCAGATATTTAAAACCATGTTTTAATAACATGCATGGTATACCGCAATAAGGTAACAAGAGTTTAAATCATTGTTCCACAGGATACAAGGGTGTACTGCAATCTAGATAATTTACTGAAATCAAATAGGTTGTCAGGGCAGTTGAACTATAAAAGAGTTCATAAATGAGAATACGAGTTCAAGGCTATCACATAGTGATATAACAAGCAGTAAGGTATGATAGTGAAATAGAATCACCTACCAGTGTTTACAAGCTTTTCATTGTTATTCATGGATCTTTCATTGTTGCGTTTCAATTCTCGTAGTTATTTGGATCGAGGGTTTAAATGAGAGTGAGTATATCGATGTTTGGGGAGGATGGTTTGGATTTAGGATATCGTACATCGTGTGTATAATACGAATAAAACTTATTCTTTAAATGTAATTAAGGGATTCAATTTGTCTAAATAATTTAATATTTTATTATAATATTAATTAGGTCAAATATTCGATTCAATTTATATGAACGTAAAGACATGTTTCTGGGTATTGTTCCAATATATGATATTACAAAAATATTAATTTCCAAAGTTGATTCGAGATTAATTATTTAATTAAATTAATTAAAAGATTAGTTATAATTCAATATCGTGTTGGTGTTTACTATTCTTCGTCTACCATATTAATATTATTCGAGTGTCAATATCGATACGATGAGTATAAAATTAATGTTCGTGATACAATAAAATTAAACTAAGGTTGAAAATTCCCTTCCTTATTTGGACAATAAACTAGTGGTCATGCAACTTCCAATATTAGTCAACATAACACAACAAAATGTCCAACACCTGCATAAACATGTTTTTAATAAAAATGGCTTGTAATAGCGTCTCAGATTACAACGACATAATTTCGAGTCATTTGGTGTTGTAACTCGTTTTCAACGTACTTTTAAAAGAAAAGTGACAATTTTATTAGAAAAATGACAACAGGTCCAATTATATTCAGAAAAAATGTACAATTACTCGTATGCATCGGTATTTTGTATTTACGACCATTTTTATACGTAGTCGAGTATAAATAATAAATAGGTATTGTAAGAATAAAAATTACAGTAGCTAATACCAAATTGAGATTACACTACCCGAACATCCAAACTGAAACGGGATGGAATTCAAACAAAGAACAACAATATACCAATAATCTCATATCAATAAATCCATATATGTATGTATATATAGATATATGCATTTATATATATATAAAAAGAAAAGAACAAAAATAATAGAATACCCCAATTGAGTTTTAGTTGTCGTCCACGACCATGGAAATGGGGGGGGGGGGGTCGGAGCTTCTCTAAATCGGGCATACACCATTATATATAGACATTCAGTTATATATGAAATTCAGCATAAAAAAACCAACAATCCAATCCAAATATGGTTTCCATGCTGCCACCCATTACCATGGAAATGGGTAGTGGTCGGAGCTCAGAATCGCACACACACATGAACGATTATACATATAGATCCATACATACATCTATACATACATGGCAACAAAGAGAAAAAAAAACTAGAAGAAAAAAAGGTCGATATTGGAATAGGAGTTTGGCGAAGAGGGAGATCGGCGGGGCATAGGTTTTGTAGAGAGAGAGAGAGAGAGAAATCGTGTGCTTTAAAAACCAAAGGGGTTGTGTAAGGACATATATTATAAGTCATGTTTTACATTAGTGTATGTCATATACCACTACAAACCATTGAGGAAAAAGTTCAAGTTTGAAGATATATGAAGACGGATCCATGTATCAAAGTTCTTCAATCCTCTGTGAGATTAATTTTGGTAAGGTTGTATTTTGGTTACTTTATGGTTCATTTAAAAATGTTGGTATATTCTTCTAAAATATTTTCTAAGTGTTGAGGTATTTTTTTCGTCAAAATATTTTTCCAAGAGTTGAGGCGGATTTTTGAAATAAAAAATAAAAAAAATATTTTTTCTCTCCGTTATTAGAGAGACATATGCCTGTCGTTCAGACGACATTGGCATCTCACACGATCTCTTTCAAACGACATACGTCCTCGTTTGAGAGAGAATGGGACTTCGTTTGAGCGATCTTTCAACTCAAGTTTTATATATAAAGCGTATTAAACGAGTCCTTTTTCGTTAAGAAGACCGACGATTTTCATTCAACACAAACTGCAAAATAGCATAACACTTTGTGTTTTTCAATTTAGGGTTCAATCCTTTTTTTTTTCAATTCACAAAAATCTCAAATGCTTTAGTGAATTATTTTAGAACCTAAGATACATCTTTGTTGGAGTTTCTCTTGTAAGGAGGATGTAATACCCCGTATTTTTATAGCTTTTAAATTATGGGATTTATTAAATTTAATTGAGATAAATTAATTTAATTTTAATCCGGAATGTTGTCCTAAATATTTACTAGCGTGACGAGAGTTAGTAATTATTGGAAATTTTTTATTTGTTGCATATCACTGGATGAGTATAGTAATATATGAGATTTATTTTTATAATATTGTCACGTGTGAATAAAATGGCAATTTTGGAAATTTAAGTCGGGACGAGCCTGTGTCGTGTCAGGACTAAATGTGAATTAATAAAAGTGAATATTTTATAAGTTGTTCGGATGGTCATTTTGAGTGTGCCAACGCGTCCGGAAGGGTCGAGATAGTCAGAAAAGTGTACCCGGGAGTTTAGTTTAGGTCTCGGGGCGTTTTTAGGCCAAATTAGTACCCCGGGAGGGCGTTTTGGACATTTCGCAATTATGGGTAATTAAACCTACGAAAATTAAAAGGGTTATATAAGATATCTAGGTTGTCTTCTAGGGTTAGAACAACCAAAGACAAATAAAGACCATTGGAGAGGAAGAGGAGAAGCTCTCCAAGGAGTTCTAGGCCAAGAACACCTCCGATTGCACTGCCGTCACCACCAACGCGTAGATCGCGAGAGGGGGAACGAAACCACACCAATTTCGGCAGCAAACCAGATTTCTAAAAAATTCCAGGCAAGTGTTTATCTTGCTAATTTCGTTGATGCATCATTCATATTGGTTTAGGAATGATTAGGATGAATTGTATGGAAGAAAAACCCAATTTGAGATAGGAAATGGCATGTAGTGATGACTTAAATGATATTTTGGAAACCCTTTGTCATGTAAAGGATTAAGAGTTTGATTAAGAAAAGAGTTCTAATTAGATACAAACACTAAAAAATTTATTTCGGATGATCGGACCATTGGAATCGCTTGAAATTTTAGTATGTTGTAGCGAACGGCGAGACAGGACTGCTGACAAAAATTCAGCTTGATCAAACGGTCGGATTTCTAAAAATATTATTTTTACTAGAGAGTTTTATGTTTTGAGGACTCTTAAAGAGTTTTATATTTTGAGGACTCTTAGAGAGTTTTATATTTTGAGGACTCTTAGAGAGTTTTATATTTTGAGGACTCTTCTAAATAATAATAATAAAAAAAATCAATTAAAACTCCATTTTAATTCCGATTTCGAAACCATTTGAAATTCTCATCTTTGAAAATAAAATTCAAAATCCTTTAATGTAAGGCGAAATCTATATTTTTGGGATATATTACATGAGGGACAATGTAAGTATATGTTAAAGAGAGAGAGACACGTAAGAGAGTTACTTTGGGACAAATGTGTATACCTACTGAATTTTATACTTGGGAGGATAGAATCTGTGAGCGTGATGTAGTAAGTGGAAAAGTTCCTCAAATTAAAATAAGATGTGAATGGTTATACGTGATAACTAAATAATGAGAAATAAATACAAATGTCGTAATTATGGGAATTGAGAATTTACCCATTATTGAAATGGTAATGTTAGTATAGTTATATGATTGTGTATGCATATACTATCTATGTGTGAAAATCATGCCCACGCTACTTGCTATCCCTGAGGTTTCCGCGCTAGGACAGTCTTATCTCGATGGGACCTTTATGGGGGATATTGACTTGTACCCTAGAAGATAGATATCCTTGGTACAAGTTATCGGAATGATAGTTCAGACGGTCCTAAGATATGCGGGTATGTGCTTTCCTCTTAGAGACTTGGAATCTATGCTTCGCCTCATTTTGTTTGTGTATATGTATTCTTGGTACAGGCTATCGCAGTGATAGTTCATACGGTCCAGAGAGACTTGGAATCTATACTTTGTCTCAATATTGTTTGAGTATGTGTCAATACAGTTCGAGAGTGATTCCGAATCTGTATTCCCTTAGTACGAGTGATACGGGGATTGGATAGTAGAGTATGCCCGCACCATAGTTGTTATTTGGGGTGATGTTGTGATATATATATATATATATATATATATATATATATATATATATATATATATATATATATATATATATATATATATTATGAGTAGTTAATATATATATGAAATTCTGAAATCTGGAACTGCCTACTGTGATGAGATATGTAGGACATGGTTGATGACTCAAATTGTAAATACTTGTTTTGAGAGTATAATATGACACTGGAAAACTTTATTGATTTATAAAGTTAAAAATGAGAACTTTGGTTGCTAATTGAAATATCCTTTTCAAACAATTAAATCGTTAAATGTTGAATCTTACGAGTAAGCTAAGATAAGTTAAATCCTTGGGAAGATTAGTGCGATAAATGTTAAGACAAACCGTTGGGAAGGTTAGTGCGATAGGTGTGAACATTAGAAGAGAGGTGAGAATTTCTCAAGAGAGTGTCGCACTAATATGTGTTGCATTGGCCTGTATCAATTTAAATACTTGCTAAATGTATTTTAAATCAAACAAACTATCGGGCTCTGACCCGTTTCTTTTTCTCTCTCTCTCTCTTGTATATATATGTATGTATTACAGGTGCCCAGCCACAGGGGCGTCTTGCTTAGGATCTCTTGTAAGGAACGCGCTGCAGCTTAGGTGGGAGTTGCAGGTCTCTTGATTTGACGACTTCGTTCATTCGGATCCACTCTTAGTACTTTCATCTAGTTGGGCATGCGTAGCTCTTTCCATTATTCCGTTGTTATTGGACATTTGTATTTCAGTTATTTCCAGTTTTGTTACTATGGGATTTATTCAGTTTGGATGTGTGACTTTAGATTTCGTATGTTGACATTCGATTGACGAATGTATTAAATTAATTGGATTATGTTGCAGAATTTAATGTGGTGTGATTCTTACTTATTGTAAGTACTATTATAGATAGTAACATGATCTTTATGGCCTAAAAAGCTATGGAACAACCGGGATGGCTAACAGGAATCGAGTCTACTAATGTCCGAGAGAAGGACAATCCTAACCTGGTTAGTAAGACAGGTGATAGGTGAATTAAGTGATGGGGTATTTCTGTGCGGAGTGAAATTACTCACGATAATATGTTCCAAAGTGAGAAAAAGGGGCAAGAATATGGTGCCTAATAAAAGACAACGATTAAAGTAATTTTGTTTGGTTTGAGTAGACGTGTTACGTCCAGAAACCACTTGCACAGTCAAAACGATTGGCAAGGTGGAAGTATAAGTTGTATCCTTAGAGGATGCGACGTGTTTATGTGACACGAGCGAGTCACCATATTTTGTTCATTGCTAGATTAGCATGTGAGATGAGTTTAATGCATATCATTATAAATGTTACCATTATGTGAATATTTTTCCCTAGTGTAGCGGGATTTTTCTTTAGTGCTATCCGCGGAGGATGAATGAGTATATTAATAGTGTTTTATACTTTATTGAGGTTACTCGTTGTAGTGATGCGATACACGAGTATGATATTATCTTTGTTAAAATGTTATAAAAATGGGTAGTGTGATAGTGGGCATTTATTGCAAGGCTATCGGAGTAGTTGCATTGGTGCAACATGTTTTATATTTGTTTTGGCGAGGCTTTACCTGCAAGAAGGTTGGACTCGCACCTATATTATCTATCCTAGAGACTTCAGAGGAGATAGTGGGCTCGAGATATTCGATGCCAAAGTATGTATAGACTTTGTCAGTATAATTCCGTATGTATCGGGATTTACCGTTGAGCGAAAAGATTTGACTCAGTATTATGTTTAGCACTCCAGACTTAGTGATAAGAAGAGTGCATTATTATATTTATCCTTTAGAGATGTGGGAGTTAATAGTTATACCCCTATTATTAGGGAAGGGAATTTCGAGAATTCCGATCGTATGTATCCGAGGTTTATAGAATGTAATTACCATCAACCAATACGGGTGGATAGTGAAATTGGTGAAACGTTCTTTGTTAAGCATAATTATGGGAGAAATTGTAACTTTTCTGTCAAGGGACGGAATAAAGGGGTATATACTATGGACGGAGGACCTAACGGATTTCGATAACCGACAATGCTAGGTAGTAGTGTATCGGGGGGGTTCCTTGTTTGGATTTCTCTTTGCGAGACATCCCACGCATGAAACTTAGCATAAGGTTAGAAATAGGGAGACGTTTGGTCACTATTCCATGAGTTCGGTACCCTGGTCGAAATGGGATCAAGTAATTATGTATGTAAGTTGGAAGTTGAATTTCGTTTTAAGGTCATTGGAGCCGGATTTTTGTGGTAGGAAAGCATTAAAAGTTATCCCCACGAGTTGAGGGGTGGAACGATGATAAGGAGAATTTGAGAATTTTGATTTCTAGGGTGATTGAGAGTACCCATATGTCATAACCGTGTATAGAACACAAGGTGAATAAAGAGTTGGAATGATTTTTAGCATGGATTGTCTGGAAAAAACTTTATATTATACAAAAGAGATGACCTGTAATTTTTTTGATGAATAGAGCGTTAGTGATTTATTTTGGTTGTTGTACCTATTTGGAAAAAAATTGTTGTACTTATCTGAGGAAGGTTGAGGATTATTATTCCTCTTTTATTGTCATGGAATTTGAATGCCCTATTCCTTCTATTCCGTTGAATTTAGTTGGTCCTACAGATGAGTAGCACATCGTTCGCTCTCCCAGGGCGGTCGGAGTGTTGCAAAAATGTGGGCATCTTGGTTAACTATAGTTAAAATAGTCTGAGTCGAAGGGATGTGGTAACAGACGTGTGAAATATATGTTTATGGGAATAGTATGACGAAGTGGAAGTGATAGAGTGGATTAAACGTCACATGAGGGGCGATAATCCATACATAAGTGTGCAATTAGAATAGCACGCCCTAACTTGATTGGAAGGCTGTGGGAAGCCATTCAAGAATTGGTATTCCTTGAATATAGTAGAATTTAATTGTTATGAAGCACACCCGGAGCGGAGTTGTTATTAGTCAAGTGTGAGAGCGACTCACACATATAAAGAGTAATGATGCTAGTATAGTATAAGAGATCCAGAAGTGCGCTTCGTGGAGAGAAGCGCACGGGTGGAACTTTCGGCATACTACAAGGAAGGAAGGGGAGTATTACGTGTCACTTAATGTGAGACATTTCAAGGGAAGAACCGATGTTTAGCGAGACGTAGTGAGTAGTCTCTACATGCACTGCCCATAGGTAAGGTTTGGTTGAAAGAGGAGAATCAACCAAATAATTTTGTGTTTATCGAAAATTCCTGAAATTGGAAGAGGTTGGTAAAGTCGGTAAAGTTCTTGGATGGGTTTCCATCCTCAAAACAAGATCAAGGGTTTATCCCGAACATGTGAATTAAGTCACCGAGAAGGAAGTGATTGATATTCCTTTGGGCTGGCTTACAATATTAACTAGTATGCCCCAGACTTCCTTTGAAAGGAAGGATCGCGCCAGTGCATGGTCCGACGCAGTATAAATTTTTGAATCAGGATGAGATTGGTGAATCCCACCTTTGATATGGGATTTCAGGAACCAGCGAAGATAAGATTTCGTTTCAAGTAGGATGTATCACCCTTAGCCAGGGAATAAACGCATGGTGATTAAAGATTAGTGGAGCCACGTGAAGGAGATTTTGGAATCTTGGTACGATGATTTCAAGAATGCTCTGTAGAAGCACTCGTACCTGTTTGTCGCATATGAGGTACTTATTAAGGTTTTGTTATGGAAGAACCTCGACTATTCTCCTTCCGTATGTTTAGAGGAGAGTAGATAATCAGAATTTTTGGATCGGTCGAGAAAATATCCGATAACTATGGTAGAATTCCACGACTGTTTTAGACGAGCAAGAGTGATCAAATGTTCGTAATATTTTCTCAGAATGGGAGTTTTGTATATGAATAAATCCGAGTATTTGTCATGTAGTGAGGTGCGGCCTCCTAATGATAGTGAGATAATGAAATATATAACGTACAGGGGTGACCTATGCGAATGTTGTCGGTTGGGAGCACAATGTGAAGTGTCTCCAAAGAGAATGCAAAACAATGTTACTGTGAAGAAAGGGCTATAGTGATTGAGCGCCGTAATGTGTAGTTAGTTTGTGTACGAAAAAGGATATCCAGAATTGTGCTACCTGATAGGCCTTATTTTCCGAATTTCGGGAAGAAATTCAGTTATTAGGGGGGAAGAATGTAATACCCCGTATTTTTATAGCTTTTAAATTATGGGATTTATTAAATTTAATTGAGATAAATTAATTTACTTTTAATCCGGAATGTTGTCCTAAATATTTACTAGCGTGACGAGAGTTAGTAATTATTAGAAATTTGTTATTTGTTGCATATTACTGGATGAGTATAGTAATATATGAGATTTATTTTTATAATATTGTCACGTGTGAATAAAATGGCAATTTTGGAAATTTAAGTCGGGACGCGCCTGTGTCGTGTCAGGACTAAATGTGAATTAATAAAAGTGAATATTTTATAAGTTGTTCGGATGGTCTTTTTTAGCGCGCCAACGCGTCTGAAAGGGTCGAGATAGTCAGAAAAGTGTACCCGGGAGTTTAGTTTGGGTCTCGGGGCGTTTTTAGGCCAAATTCGTACGCCGGGAGGGCGTTTTGGACATTTCGCAATTATGGGTAATTAAACCTACGAAAATTAAAAGGGTTATATAAGATATCTAGGTTGTCTTCTAGGGTTAGAACAACCAAAGACAAATAACGGCCATTGGAGAGGAAGAGGAGAAGCTCTCCAAGGAGTTCTAGGCCAAGAACACCTCTGATTGCACCGCCGTCACCACCAACGCATAGATCGCGAGAGGGGGAACGAAACCACACCAATTTCGGCACCAAACCAGATTACTAAAAAATTCCAGGCAAGTGTTTATCTTGCTTATTTCGTTGATGCATCTTTCATATTGGTTTAGGAATGATTAGGATGAATTGTATGGAAGAAAAATCCAATTTGAGATAGGAAATTGCATGTAGTGATGACTTAAATGATATTTTGGAAACCCTTTGTCATGTAAAGGATTAAGAGTTTGATTAAGAAAAGAGTTATAATTAGATACAAACACTAAAAATTTTATTTCAGATGATCGTACCATTGGAATCGCTTGAAATTTTAGTATGTTGTAGCGAACGGCGAGACAAGACTGCTGACAAAAATTCAGCTTGATCGAACGGTCAGATTTCTAAAAATATTATTTTTACTAGAGAGTTTTATGTTTTGAGGACTCTTAAAGAGTTTTATATTTTGAGGACTCTTAGAGAGTTTTATATTTTGAGGACTCTTAAAGAGTTTTATATTTTGAGGACTCTTCTAAATAATAAAAAAAAAATTCAATTAAAACTTCATTTTAATTCCGATTTCGAAACCATTTGAAATTCTCATCCTTGAAAATAAAATTCAAAATCGTTTAATGTAAGGCGAAATCTATATTTTTGGGATATATTACATGAGGGACAATGTAAGTATATGTTAAAGAGAGAGAGACACGTAAGAGAGTTACTTTGGGACAAATGTGTATACCTACTGAATTTTATACTTGGGCGGATAGAATCCGTGAGCGTGATGTAGTAAGTGGAAAAGTTCCTCAAATTAAAATAAGATGTGAATGGTTATACGTGATAAATAAATAATGAGAAATAAATACAAATGTCGTAATTATGGGAATTGAGAATTTACCCATTATTGAAATGGTAATGTTAGTATAGGTATATGATTGTGTATGCATATACTATCTACGTGTGAAAATCATGCCCACGCTACTTGCTATCCCTGAGGTTTCCGCGCTGGGACAGTCTTATCTCGATGGGACCTTTATGGGGGATATTGACTTGTACCCTAGAAGATAGATATCCTTGGTACAGGCTATCAAAATGATAGTTCAGACGGTCCTAAGAGATGCGGGTATGTGCTTTCCTCTTAGAGACTTGGAATCTATGCTTCGCCTCATTTTTTTTGTGTATAGGTATCCTTGGTACAAGCTATCGCAGTGATAGTTCAGACGGTCCTGAGATACTTGGAATCTATACTTTGTCTCAATATTGTTTGAGCATGTGTTGATACAGATCGAGAGTGATTCCGAGTCTGTATTCCCTTAGTACGAGTGATACGGGGATTGGATAGTAGAGTATGCCCGCACCATAGTTGTTATTTGGGGTGCTGTTGTGATATATATATATATTTTATGAGTAGTTAATATATATATGAAATTCTGAAATCTGGAACTGCCTACTGTGATGAGACATGTAGGACACGGTTGATGACTCAAATTGTAAATACTTGTTTTGAGAAAGTATAATATGACACTAGAAAACTTTATTGATTTATAAAGTTAAAAATGAGAACTTTGGTTGCTAATTGAAATATCCTTTTCGAACAATTGAATCATTAAATTTTGAATCTTACGAGTAAGCTAAGATAAGTTAAATCATTGGGAAGATTAGTGCGATAAATGATAAGACAAACCGTTGGGAAGGCTAGTGCGATAGGTGTGCACATTAGAAGAGTGGTGAGAATTCCTCAAGAGAGTGACGCACTAATATGTGTTGCATTGGCTTGTATCAATTTAAATACTTGCCAAACAAATTTTAAATCATATACACTATCGGGCTCTGACTCATTTTTCTCTCTCTCTCTCTCTCTTGTATATATATGTATGTATTACAGGTGCCCAGCCACAGGGGCGTCTTGCTTAGGATCTCTTGGAAGGAACGCGCTGCAGCATAGGTGGAAGTTGTAGGACTCTTGATTAGACGACTTCGTTCATTCGGATCCACTCTTAGTACTTTCATCTAGTTGGGCATGTGTAGCTCTTTCCATTATTCCGTTGTTATTGGACATTTGTATTTCAGTTATTTCCAGTATTGTTACTATGGGATTTATTCAGTTTGGACGTGTGACTTTAGATTTCGTATGTTGACATTCGATTGACGAATGTATTAAATTAATTGGATTATGTTGCAGAATTTAATGTGGTGTGATTCTTACTTATTGAATGTTGTTAATAAAATAAATGATTTTTCTTTAAATAAAATTTGGAAAGTATGTATGAACATGGTTTTGACACTTAGCTTAATTAATTAGGGTGTTAAATTGAAAAAATTTATTTTTTGACAGTGATGCTAAGAATGGACCAACTGTTCACTTTGATTTAATTTAATAAAGGAGTGATCGCCCGGTATTTAATTAGGCAGGGTGTCACAGAGGATAACCTGCTGCTAATCTAGGTGCCACTGGAGGGAGGTACTGGGCTAACGTTGATTGCATGTCATAGTGAGTACTCGTGGATATTCCTAGATGATTGGACTGCGTGTCTTTGTGGATCTTCTGAGGTTAATTCATTGCTCATTCAGAACTGCGTGTTTTATGGGTATCTGCGAACATTCATTGCAGATTTCGCTTATAATCATTGTAAGTATTACTAAGTGAAATAAAAGGTTTTTCCTTTTATTTTTTTCTAAAATCTATGAGTCAGCAATTCATATTTATTTGTGTTGGAGTGATCCACTGCACCTTGATGTTTGTTTAGGATTAATTAAAATTAGGTTGAATTAATTTGGTTTAAAATTGACAAATGATTAAATAAAGGTTTAATTGAAATTTGCGAATTTATCGATATCACGTCGCTTTCACAAATTGGTATTAGAGGGGGTTTCTCTTATTTATCGAGTGATCCTGTTTTTCGCAAAATTTAGTGGTATTGATTTTTTTTAAATCTGATTTTGAAATATCGCAATGTTTTCGAATGAAAACTTATATAATCAATTGCAAATTTTTGACGAGTCTAATTATGCTTACTGGAAAGTCCATATGAAATCGCATTTAAAAGCAATCGATAAAAGTGTTTGGGTTGTTTGTGAAAGAGTATGGACTCCTCCCACTGTCACCGCAAATAGTGTCACCGCAAATTTCTGACGTATTATGACGTGCACCATGTCTAAAGAAGCATGGTTGCAAAAGGGTAGTGAGATTGGGGTTTATAAATAACTGGAAAGGGTGAGCTGTGACCCACTCCAATGGACTCTGTCTTCAAGGTATTCAAAATATCTTAGAGCATCTTGGTGTGAAAACCTTCCACTTCTGGTAAAAATGGAATAATATCTATGAACATCCTCCTGCAAATATTAAAGTTCACAAATAATAATATCAACTTCGAGAGGAAGGATCTCTTGAGAATGATGGTTATCAAGGTGGGAGTGAAGAAACAAGCACTCAGCACTTAGAGAGAGCATGGAGAGAAAACTAGGTGGTCTGGTGTGAATTTTGACAGAGTAACTTTGCAACTGAGTTTTTCTATATCTCCTTATGACCTTGCCTGGGGGTCCCATTTATACTTGGACACTAGGGTTGAGTTGTCACTTTGGGCACCAAAAATGATATGGAAACTTAGAGGAACAACGTTTGTAATGTACATCTTCCCCTACTGAGTCGGTAGTCGCCTGTCTCCTCTGATAGACAACGACCGATGCAAATAAGAGTAAAAAATCAAATGTGTCTCCTAATGGAGACAAAATATCTGATTTGGTAAATATATTTTAAAATGGTAACTTATTGTACAAGATTTGTAAACTTGAGAGGGGCCTCAAGGATCAACTCCTCTAAAATTCTTATAAACTTGAGGAAGGAGGTCTCAAGGACCACCTCCTCTAAAATTTTTATAAATTTGAGGAGGGAGGTCTCAAGGACCACCTCCTCTAAAATTTTATAAACTTAAAGAGGGAGTCTTAAAGGACCACCTCCTCTAAAATCTTTGTGAACTTGAGGAGGGAGGTCTCAAGGACCAACTCCTCTAAAATATTTGTAAATTTGAGGAGGGAGGTCTCTAGGACCCCCTCCTCTAAAATCTTTTAAACTTAAGGAGGGAGGTCTCAAGGACCACCTCCTCTAAAATCCTTATAAATTTGAGCAGGGAGATCTCAAGGACCACCTCCTCTAAAATCTTTGTAAACTTGACGAGGGAGATCTTAAGGACCACCTCCTATATAATATTTATAAACTGTTCATTACGTTGACACTAGGTGTGGACTGTGTAAGGACTGGGTGACCCCTAAGGTCTTTCTACTAGTATTCTCTTAATCTTAAAGTGCTAAGTGGTTGGGCTTGCTCAACAAACGTTGTTCCTTAGCCACCAATCCAAAGATCCCAAGATATCCCAACTTGCCTTTTTGAGCCCTACTTTCTCAACTAGGCTACCTGTACAAAAAAGTAAAATATCAATACTTTAATATATTTTTGAGTAACAAGCCTTGAGGAGGAGGTCAATCGAGGTGGACCTCCTAGCCTACTAGTTATTTTTTAGTAATTCATTTGGGAATAGAGGAATCATTCTGAGTAAGCATCTTCATTCAAGATACATTTATGCGATTTTAAGTCTGTTGGGGATGAGGAGCTCTCCAGGTGGGCCTCCTCGTCTAAAATTCATTTTCTGCAATTTCTGGGCTTTTGGGAATGAGGAGCTCCTCAAGGTGGGCCTCCTCGCCCAAACTCATTTCTGTGATCTTTGAACTTTTGAGGACAGGGAGCTCCTCATGGTGGGGCTCCTCACCCAAACTCATTTTCTGTGATCTTTTAAGCATTTTGGGGATGAGGGGCTCCTTCTAGGCGACCTCCTCGCCCTAACTCTCTTTTTGTGAATTCTTTAGTTTTGGGGACGAGGGGCTCCTTCTGGTGGATTTTCTCGCCCAAACTCTCAATACTGTGACTTTTGAGAATTTTAGGATAAGCAGCTCCTTGTAGTGAGCCTCCTCATCCAAACCTCATTTTTGTGACTTTTGAGCATTTTAGGACGAGTATCTCCTTGTGGTGAGCCTCCTCGTCCAAACTTCATTTTTGTGAATTTTGAGCATTTTGGGGATTAGGGGCTCCTTGTGGGAGACCTCCTCGCTCTAACTCTCTTGTTTGCTAACTTGGATAGTGGGAGCCCCTCTAGGTGGGCTCACTCATCGTAGGATATTTTAGAAAAGTAGATGGACACCCCTATACAGTGTTATACTTTATAACTTACTTATGAAGGCACGGACGCAGTCAAAGAGTCTAAACTTTAAAATTTAACTACTCAATTTGAAACTATAATTATGCTTGAATCTGAGAGTTTTGGTGATTTTTTTGCACGTTTATCTGATATTATCAACACTAGTTTCAATCTCTGTGAGCACATTCCTGATGCACGTGTGGTTAAAAAGATTTTGAGATCGGTGACAAAATGTTTTATCCCTAAAGTAATTGTTTTAAATTCCTTAGGTAATTTGATAAATTTAAAATTAGAAGAGCTGGTAGGAGACCTCCAGATATATGAGATTGGCATATTCCCCGACACTGTCAAACCTAAGGATAGAGGGATAGAACTTAGATCTCGGTCTAGGAAGGGAAATGAAGTGTCCAAGAGTGAGAAGAAAAAGAAACTAAGAGTTTGTGAGTCTGAGTCTGAGGAAGAGTCTAATTTTGTTATGGCCATGCTTGCAAAAAATTTCTCAAGTTTTCAATGCAAAATTCTTTCAATAAATGGGTTTTTGAGAAAAATAGAAGGAAAGATGAGGCCAAAGAGAGCGGCGATAAAGAAAAAGAGGAAGAAGAAGGATGTTTTGAGTGTGAGGGCAGAGGGTATAGAGCATTTGAGTGTCCAACTAGGCTAAAGAGAAAGGGAAAAAAGATTGTCTTGTCAACCCTCTTAGCGATAGTGAGGAAGAGGTGAAAGGTTTCGTGGGTGAGTCTTCACATGGGAAGTTTTTTACCTTTTTACCTAGTCACGTGATCACATCTAGTTTTTCCCACGACAATGAGGATACTTGTGCACGTGAGACCCCCGAGGAAGATAGTTTACGTGTATCTAGAAAGTGTGACAATGAGTGCGTTAGTGAGGGTGATAGTGAGCTCCAGATTGTGTTTAGAAATTTGTACGTCGAGACCTTAAAGACGAAGAAATTGAATAAGGATTCAGTTATAGGGTTATAGATTTGGAGAGAGAGATCAAGAGTTTGAGGAGATTTAAGGCGTTAGAGAGTCAACTCGAGAAGGTGAAGGTTTTTTTGAGTGAGAAGTTGATCAGCGTAAATCGGGAGAAGAGTGAACTTATAGCCCATGTGTCACAATTAAAGAGAGATCTTGAACGTGCCCGGGAGGTAAAGGTCACTTTAGAGGAAACTTATAAAAAGGTGGGGAGGGATAGTCCTCGGTCCCACTTTGGGTAATGTTGAGAGGCTAGTAATAGGTCATGGCGGTGCGTCCACTTCGCAAGTTTCACCCTTGTCGGTTCCAGAGTTTGTGATTAATCCATATGGTTCTCAATCTAACCAACTTAGGCGTCCCGTACCTGATAGGAGAGTGCGCTATAGACGTTTTGAGAGATGTGTTCCTAGGACCGTGTATGTTTGCACCCATTGTAAGAAGAGAGGACACCTTAGGGAGCTTTTCTTTAAGTTGGGTAATGTGTCACGTTTTGCTACTACACGTGTTTCTACGACACATGCACCCACACATGATACTTTGGATGCTCCAGATGATTACATGAGAGATTTTTCACATATTAGGGAGCAAGTTAAGTTTTTAGTCAAGACTTCACATGACTTCATGGATGTTTTTCATAGGATGTCACCACCTTTGGAAAACTCCACTACACCTAACGGTTGAGGTTTAGACTTATTTGCTAGCATATGATGATTTTCATGATGATATTTTATGCCTATTACTAGTGTGTACCATTTTTGTATTTATATTTTCCATTTTTGATATAACTTTCGAAAAACCAAAAAGATTTTTGTTTTTGAAATTTTTTGAAAAAATACAAAATGATTTTCTATTTTTTTTAGAAAATTGAAAAAGCCAAAAAGATTTTTTTTGATAAATTTTTTTGGAAAAAGACAAAAAGAGTTTTGTATTTTGTTTACACCGTTTATGGATGGACATTTAGGATGACCGAGTCACAATTTCATTCCATATCCATGTTGTTGTTTGATAGTGATTTGATATGCGTTATCATCTCATTTTTATGCTTTATAATGTTTGGAGTCATTAAGATGTAATTTGAGATTACTACTTATATGTTTGACTCTTAGTCTCCTTTAATGCACACTTGCATGAAATTATTTGATTATTGTACTTGTCAAATCAAATGTTGGTAGAAATGTTTCCATCTCAATCCCGTCTTTAAAATGAACCAAATTCGATAAAACTTGACAATAAAAGTAGTGCATGTAAGAACCGTTTACCGTGAGGAATTAAATTGCAAAAAATGGTGAGTGTTCATGGGAAAGGGCTGTGAGAGTACAAAATTAACTCGCCGTGAAAGCCACCGTTTAAAAGAGCCCAAGAAAAAATTAAGTCAATATCATATGCCAAAAATAGGGCCAATAGGATTTCTCTAAGTAGGGAAAAATAGACCACCTCAAGAAAAATAAAAGATATATTACTTATGAGGGTGTTCGGATGGAAAAAGTAAAAAATGGGTTTGCACGTCCTAATAAAGTCTTGAAAAAGCATTACATAGTTTTAGACGTTATTTGTGTGGAAATCATTTTCGACTTTGATGCGTCGATTAGATTGAGTCGATGTCATATAAATTCACATTTTTTTCACCTGAGGACGATTTTGAGTTAATTCATTAGGAGTATCCGTATTCATCGTTCACTTTATGTTATGTTTGATTGCATTGATTTTCCTATCGAATTTCTGCACAGCCATTCATTCCGTTTCCATGATTTGGTTATCTTAGTGAAAATTCATGGTGTGTGATTTTTGTAAAATTATTTTCGCATTTTTTTGTATGAAAAATTAAAAAAACCAAAAATAGTTTGTGGAATGCTTTTGAGTATCTCTTAATGATCTTGGTTGTTTACTATGCTTATCATGACAACTCCATGTTTATTTTGTTATTCTTTTCCTTATCTATTTCTGACAAATAAAAATGGGGAGAACGAATTATAGGGGATTTTTAAATTATGGGGGTGATTTGAGATTTTAATGTTATCTTTATCTCATTTCAAACTCAATACGTTACAAAGGTATTTGCTTTGCTCCTGTGTATAGATATAAAGATTAATGGTCATATGTTGCACACCCTGATGAGAAAATCTTGAAAATTTGATGTTGAACATTTTTGAAGAAAAGTTTTTATCACTGTTCTACAAAACCCGCCTAGGCTTGAGGCTTGGGAGAAATGCCCCGCCTTAAGCTTTTGACGCCTTATGCTTGGTAAAACCCTTAAGGCGCACTTTTTCTCTAAAAACAACAATGCTTTAGTGAAACGATATCGCCTTTTAGAGATTTTTTTACAAACCGGACCATTATCTCATCCAAAATAATCAAATAGTATTTTAATTTGCAAATATTCAGACATATTTTTATGATATGTACAATTTTAGTATTTTAATAGCCTTGTTATGGTTAAAAAATATTAAAATATATTAAAAAGGTTTAAATGCCTTTTCACGCCTTTTTATGCCTAAGGCCCGCCTAGGCTTCTAAGGCTTAAGGATTGGCCTCCACGCCTCGATCACGCCCCACGTTTTTTTTAACCTTGATTTTTATCTGGCATTTTTAATACCTTGTAAGTTTTCGGATCATGGGAGGGTATTAGATTTGTATAGGCATTTCGATTTGATAATTTAGATGTTTTTATTTTGTACCGGCATAGACATAGGGGGAGAATTGTAATGGCATGTTTTATCAGTCCTGTTTTACATTAGTGTATGTCGTATACCGCTACAAATCGTCGGAGAAAAAGTTCAAGTTTGAAGATACATGAAGACGTATCCAAATATCAAAGTTCATCATGCCTCTACAAGATTAATTTTGGTAACCTAGTGTTTTGGTTACGTTACGATTCATTTGAAAGTGTTGGGATATTTTTCTAAAATATTTTCTAAGTGTTGAGGCATTGTTTTCGTCAAAATATTTTTCTGAGTGTTGAGGCGGATTTTTGAAATAAAAAATAAAAAAAATATTTTTTCGCTCCGTCGTTCGAGCGATATATGCCTATCATTTAAACAATATTAACATCTCGCGTGATGTCATTCAAACGACATATGTCCTCGTTCTAGCGGCAATGGGACTTCATTTGAGTGATCTACTGACTCAAGTTTTTTATATAAAGCGTGTTAAACGAGTCCTTTTTCGTTAAGAAAACCGACGATTTTCATTCAGCACAAACTGCACAACAACATAACACTTTGTCTTCTTCAATTTAGGGTTCAATCCTTTTGTTTTTCAGTTCATGAAAATTCCAAATGCTTTAGTGAATTGTTTTGGAACCCAAGATACATAATTGCTGGAGTTTCTCTTGTAGGGAGGATAACCTGCTGCTGATCTAGGTGCCACTTGAGGGAGGTATTGGGTTGACGTTGACTGTGTGTCATCAGAGTCCTCGAGGATGTTCTTAGCTGATTGGACTGCGTCTCTTTGTTGATCTTCTAAGGTTGATTCATTGATGATTTAGAACTGCGTGTTCTTGTGGGTATCTAAGGATATTCATTGTAGATTTTGCTTGTAATCATTGTGAGTATTATTAAATAAAATAATAGGTTTTCCCTTTTGGGTTTTTTTCTTAAATCTATGAGTCAAAAATTCATATTTATTTGTGTTGGCATGATCCATTGCACCTTGATGTTTGTTTAGGGTTAATTAAAATGAGGTTGAATTAATTTGGTTTAAAACTGACAATTGACTAAATAAGGGTTTAACTGGAATTTGTGAATTTATTTAAGTTGATATCACATTTCTCTTACAAATTTGTATCAGAGCTTTGTAAAGCGATCACCACTTTTATAGGTTGGTTCCTATTTATAGTGTTCGGGATAATTATGCAACTGGATATATTTGGTACTCAATTATAATTTTTAGCAAGTATTAATTTTTATTTTTCTTAAAATTTCAACCAACTTTAAATTTGTATTGGGGCGTGTAGGACACGTTAATGCGGTATTTTTATATTAAAAGTATTTTCGGAGTACACTAATTTATACACACTTTAATTTGAATAAAAATTTAAAATAATCAATTTTTAATTTCGTTATACTATCTGTTTATATGAAAAATAATTATTTCGAATGCCCAAATGAATATGATGATCCTATTTTCATGTTACAGGACATACGTACAGTTCACGAGCGTCGCAAAAAGTATTAATGGTCCATAAAAGGTCATTGTGAAACATAAATAATTCAATTTAAATAAAAATAAAAATCAGGATATTACACACAAGGAGGGATTCGTGAGATCTTGGGATAGCATGAGAGGCTTCGTGCTCGCCGAGTAGACTTCTCAGGAAAAGAACTCTGCCTATGTACATAGTAAAACCACCAAAACAGCTTCAGCCAAGTCTAAGCTAGAGGAACATTCCTAGAAAGGATCTATGCAACGACTAGAAGGCTAGTTGGGAGAAATGGACAAAACTAAGAATCCCTTGCAGAGAAGTTTTGTAAAAGGATCACCTTTTATTCAGGTTATTGTGGACTACCCCATGCCTTTTAAATTCAATCCACCAGTTGTTACTCCCAAGTATGATGGGAAGACATATCACATCCTACATATTAAGCAATATCAGGTTGATGCTGATATCTATTTTGTCCCCGATGAGATGAGGTGTAGGGCTTTCTCTAGTTCCATCATAGGTCCAACCTAGATATGGTACAACAATCTTCCCATAAATAAAATTTCTAGTTTCCATAAGTTGGCTAAACTATTTATTAATAACTTTTGTTTTGGGGCTAATACAATCAAGGGTGTTACTTGTCTCTTGATCATGCTTCAAAAACCTAGAGAAAGTACTGAAAAGTACATCACATGCTTCAATAATGAGAAACTAGATGTGGTAGATTAGGAAGAGAAGATAACTATTGCAACACTGATGAGTGGGTTACTCTCCAAGAATCTTTACTATGATCTAGCAAAGAATCCTCCTAAAATTATGACATAACTGATGGCTAAGGCTGGGAAGATTATGAATGCCAAGGAAGTTATGGCTGCTGAAGAAATTTCGGAGCTAAAAATTGAAAGTCAGAAGAATCAATCAAAAAAGATAAAAAAGATAAGAAGATTGAAAAAGTCAAGAAGTATGATGAGTATACTGCACTCACCAAGGGTGTCCATCATATATTGGAGGAAATTAAGGGCAGTAAAGACTTAAATTGTCTTGGGAAGATAAAGTTACCTCCCAACAGGAGGAAATAATCCAAATATTGCAATTTTCGTAGAGATTATAGGCACACTACTGACAATTGCATTACCCTAAAGAATGAAGTGGAGAATACTATTTGGCGAGGAAAATTAACTAAACATGTTAATTATAATGGCAATCGATATTCTAGAAGAAGATCTGATTCACCAGGCTGAGGAAAGGATGACATAAAAAGGGCACACAACAACAATTATGAGGATGATACTTATCTGTCAAAGAAACTTGATGAACCTAAAGTGGAGGTAGGAATTATTTCCTTTGGTTATTACTTCATTGCAGGAGGAGATACCAGTGGAGGAGATGAGATTGCCAAGAGAAAAGCTTATCTAAATGAAGCTAAGGTTGGTCCTTCTATTAGACAAATTGTCATGTTTAAATGCACAGATGGTCGGCCTAGGAAGGTTAATAAGGATAGATTGGTGATCGTTTTCTCTAAGAATGATTTGAGTAGAGTACTATATCCTCATGATGATCCATTAATCATCATTTGGAGGGTTCACCATGGTAGAGTATCAAGAATCCTAGTCGATAATGGGAGTTCTGCGGATGTCATGTTTTACAACTATTTCCACAGCCTAGTTCCATGAGACAGTAAGATATAACCTTATCACAGGCATCTCATAGGGTTCTCAGGAGAAAGGGTGTATTCCTTAGGAATAATCAGGCTGGATGTATTGGTCGGTAAGCTAAAAAGAAATAATTTGTTTCCTTGTACTAGATAAAAACGTCCCTTCAGCTTTCAACATCATTCTTGGCAGAGTAAGAATGAAGAAATTAGAAGTTGTACCATCTACCGTGCATCAGTTCATGAAGTTTCCTATCAATTATGGAGTTGGCATAGTGAATGGTATCCAAATGGAAGCTAGAGAGTGCTATTGTACCTCAGCCGACTAGAGGGAAGTCTAGAAAAGTACCACTACCTATCATATCAATAATTTGGATCCTCGAGAGGAGGAAGATCTGGTAAAGGGATAGGTTATGGAAGAAATATAGACGGATCACACTTGATGACGAGAAGAGAAAAAGGACTACTCATATTGGTTCAAGATTGATTCATTCCCTCAATCAGGAATTGATTACATTCCTTAAAGAGAGGCAAAATGTGTTTTCATGGATCCATGAGGATATGCCAAGGATTGATCCTAATTTCATCTTCCACAAGCTCAACATTTACAAGGACTAAAAGCTAATCAAGAAGAAACGCAGAACTTTCAGTCTCGAGAAGAATATGGAAATCTAGGATGAAGTGGAAAAGTTGTAAAGATCCCAATTTATAGAAGATGTTAAATATCCGAGTTAGTTGGCCATTGTGGTGATGGTAAAAAAGAATAATAATAAGTGGCGCATGTGTGTAGACTTCACCGACCTCAACAAATCATGCCCAAATATAACTTTTCTTTACCAAGGATTGATCAGTCGGTAGATGAAACTGTAGATCATGAGCTAATTAGCTTCATGGATGCTTATTCTGCTTACAACCAGATTAAAATGAAGTTAGAAGACAAGGAAAGCACTTCCTTTATCACTAGTTGAGGAACATATTGCTACAACATTATGCCCTTTGGATTAAAAAACACTGGAGCAACATATAATAGGATGGTAAACAAAGTATTTGAAGACCAAATCGGCAAGAACATAGAAGTTCATCTAGATGACATGATTACTAAGAGCAAGGTTGTTGCCAACCATATTACAGATTTAGCCCATACATTTGATCAGTTGGAGAAGCACCATATTATAACAACCCCTATTTTCTCACGTAAAGGTTGGCTAGGAACAATACGCTGAAGATAGGGCTTTCTTGTCAATTAATACCATTCTTAGCACAAATGCGAATATAAAATAATTATTATTTAATGCCCATATTTGAAATGTCACGAATATATCCACTATATATAAATAGATCCAAACCACCACAAATAAAATAATAAATCCAACCAGTGTAATAAAAATCCCAACCAACATAAAGTAAAGAATTCTCAGTCTTATGCCCTTACAAATGTTCCAAATAAATAAATATCTACGGCAGAAAAAACACATATGCTAGAATCAATTGATCTGAAATCTGAAGAGCAAGTGAGACAGCAAGACTGCTAGAGCACAATCCAGCTATCCCTGTCTAGGAGCACCTGGGGGGAGGGAAACATTTAAATTTGGGTCAGAGCCCAAGGTGTGAAAGAATTAACTTAATTAATTTATGATGCAATAATACCGTCGATGCAAAATAAATACCCCCCTTCGTCACTCACATGCATTTAACACCTCACCCCTCATCTAAGTGTGATATTATTCGCATCCCAAAATGTCACAAATATTGATTATGACATCGTCTCAAATTCATAGAATGGATATATCAATAATTAAATATTTGAATGTAATCTGTACACTTAATTGTCAACAACAATTTATCCCAGTCTCATAAGTTTCACATATAAGGCATAAACATCTATTATGCTTTACAGGGCCCAAATATAATTATTGTCGACATTCTTAGACAATTAAATTTATTTTATTCAGGTCCAGGTAATTATTCATATATGTCCTTTCATATATTTGACACACAAAGGCATATACCATTGGTGTCTAATTTATATTCTATCGACAAGTCCATAAGAATCTCTTATCCTAAGCAGACAACACAAAACACACATAAATTGGGGGCGGTCCTTACGTAAGATACTTGTTCATGGACCATACCTACAGCTGACATAAGCTGAGTCAGCGAAAACACCCACCTCTCTTAGATGGCGCCTCCACGTAGTACCTATATGACCTACATAACGTCAAGTCCACCTGGGCCAACGTGTGGTGCCCGGTTCGAACGAACGAACCCCCGGGTCGATAGGACACTCCATGAATATTGGTACGTGTCCACACAAATACATAATAGTGCACATTATTATCTCATATAATATGTATAGGTAATTACTCCATAATTACCATAAAATGTCCAACTAAAGTCCATAACACTTTTCATTCATTAATAATTTACTATCTAATAAATCATTAATCCCATTCTATAAAATAATCACTTAACCAACTAGTTAATTATAATTATTACCAATTAAATGTCGGCATATAAGTATTCTTAATAAATTCTCGCTTTAATCACATGTACAGTAACCAAGAAAACCAAAACCCAACCCAATTAGCAAAAGGAACAAAGCGCGAGAAAAAGCCCTCCCGTCGCTCGAACGAGCTGTGAGGTCGTTCGCGCGACATCACACGTCGTTCGAACGAGAGCCCCCCTCCATCGAACGGCCCTGCGTCTTCTTCCCCGCTCCGTTTCATAGTTCAGTTCTTCCTAGTTAATCTCAAAACTCATAAAAATTATATGCCAGCCCAGAAATTTAAACCCATAATGACATATCCAACTCCAACAATTTATACCCATTTAAAGATTTTAAAGATTCAACATTCTCCAAATCCCAAAAAATTTAATTCACAATAAGAGGCATTCATTAGGGGATCCACATCAATATTTCAGTCCATTAATTAACAGTAACACATCTACATCAATTAGTCAAAATATCCCAAATTTAACTATAAAAATCCTACGGATTCTACCATTAATTTTCAGGTTTACGATACTTAAATTTCAGGGATAAAATCTACATTAAATTTAGTCCTCTACTTGCATTATTCATCACCAAATCAAACATACTCAAACCTAAATCCCAGAAATTTAAGGGATAATTATGATGAATCAAGAAATATATTGAAAATATAAATTAAGTAAGAGAATTCTTGCCTCAAAGATTCATAGGAGCAAGTGTCTTGAAATCCCCTTGATTTTCCCTTGGTTTCTTGCCCTTTTCTTCTCTTTTGTCCCTTCTCCTATTCTCTCCTGCTAACTGTTGTTTTTAGATTTTCTGGAATGATAGTGGGGGAGTGGTTTACCCCCACTTAAACACTAATAATTGACTAATCCCGAGTTGGACCTAAAACCCAACTTTTGGACCCTCAAATGAACCCGAACCCATAACCCAACTAGCCCAAAAGTTCCCAACCGATATACTATTGACCCAGGACTATTTTTAAAGGTCTAAAACATCTAAACGAGCCCATATATGTCCCAAAATATGTTCCGAATAATTTATGTTAATAATTGGTACTTTTAATTTGTGTCACACATTAATTATGTAATTTTCTTCATTACATGTAAATGTCATATTCATGCACATAAAAATTAGTCACACACAAATATAACTAAATAACAAATTTCAACTGTGCAATTTTTAAAAAATAATTTAATTAGATCCAATTTCCGCATTTAGTTATTTATTCCAAAAAAATTATTTCATTATTTATTTTAGAAGAAAAATACGGGGTATTACATCCCCCCCCCCCCCCCCCCCAATAACGGGATTCCATCATCGGAATCAAACATACCTATCTACAAAAGTTCGGGACACTTCGTGCGCATGTCATCCTCCCTCTCCCAAGTCCACTCGTCCTCCTGATGGTGTCACAACTGCACCCTAACTAAAGGAATAACCATGGATCGAAGTCGGCGCTCTCGTCGGTCCAGAATGGTTACCGGTCTCACCTCGTAAGTAGCGTATGGATGGAGCTCAATCTCATCGATGTCAATGTGTTGGTACGCCACCTCATCTCTAAGGAATCTCCGAAGTGAAGATATATGAAAAACATCATGCATTCGCTGTAAGTGATCCGGTAATCCCAACCGGTATGCTACGAGCCCAATCCTCTCCAGAATAGGGAATGGTCCCACATATCGGGGAACCAACTTTCCTTTCTTCCTAAATCTCATTACCCCCTTCATGGGAGACACTTTAATCAACACATGGACTCTAACATCGAAGTCTATGTGTCTCCAACATGCATCCCCATAACTCTTTTGCCTATCCTGGGCAATCTGTATCCTGGACCGAATCGTCCCTATCTTCTCTGAGGTGTTCTGAATGAAGTCTCCCCCACCTCTAACTAGTATGATGGTGAACAGAAAGGTCTCCAATAGATGGAATCAAACGGTGCCATCCCTATCATGAACTCGTATCTGTTGTTGTAGGAAAACTCCACCAAAGGTAAATACTACTTCCAGCTCCCCTTAAAATCCAAAATACACATCTGCAACATGTCCTCTAGCATCAGGTTCACCCTTTTCGTCTTCCCATCAGTCTGAGGATGATATGACATACTCAATCTCAACTCTTCCCCCAAGGCCTGCTTAAAGATCGTCCAAAAGTGGGACATAAACGTCCTACCCCTGTCTGATACGATATTGAGAGGCACCCCATGCAGCTTAACAATTTATGCAAGGAAGAGTCTGGTGTACTGCTCGGAGCTGTAATCTGTCCATATCGATAAGAAATGAACCATTTTTGTCAATCTGTTTACAATCACCCATATCGAATCATACCTCATTTACGAAGTAGGTAGCCCAATGATGAAGTCCATGGATATGCTTTCCCATTTCCATACCGGGATCTCCAAAGGTTGTAAAGAAACTGGAGGACGCTGCTGACCACCTTCACCAGCTGACACATAACACACCTGGACACAACCTCGGTTATATCCCTTTTCATTCTGATCCACCAATACTGACGATGTAATCAAACTAATTAAATCATAATAGAATCAAATAAGGGTTCACTCCACCCCTTGAAAGGGGATTTAGCCTAACATCATATTAAACATGATAATCAAATGCTAATAAAATAAAGTAGAAGAGAAGAACAATCAAACCAAATCTCTTTGAGTCAAATTGGACTTTAATTCTTGAATTTGCAATTTACATCCCTCCAATTTGTGTGATCAAACCAAAATTACATCAACAATTACACTCAAAAATGGATTCTCACTAATTTATTTTTCTCACTAATCTAAAAAAAGTAAAATAAAATAAATTCTAACCTAAAAAAACTAAACTAAAAAAATGATGTTTCTCTCTCTAAAATTGATATGATAAAAGCTTCCTATCAAAATGGTCTTCTTCTTCCTTAAATAGTAGGCATGGAGCATGGGGGTAAAGTTGGAATAATTAAGGTGCAAGAGCATAGGGTGTGCACATGGGGCAAAAATAGAGAAATGCACAAATGTTCATGGGTTGTGTGAGGTAATAAGGGACAAGTGGGAAATGGGAGAATAAAAATCAGATACGTTTGAGGGGTAATTTTGAAAAGGGGAAAAAGGTTGGTTTAAATGGGTAAAAGGGTTTTTGACATGTTGGATTTCATTTGATTTTTTGTATTTGGTCTTGGCAAGTAGAAAAAAAACATTGCTAAGGCTTAGAAATGGAAAAAAAGGAGATGGGTTTACGGGTTAAGGGATGTTTCGGGTTTGGGGACAGCAGGTGTAGGGGATGGTAAGGAAGGAGGATCGAGTTTATGGAGATCGGAGGCTGGGGGTCGCGGGTTCCTACACGGGTTCGGGTTCGGGTTCGACGGAGAGAGGGTCACTGGCAACGGGTATGGGACAGGGGGTTGTCGGCGCTTGTGTGGGTTCGATACCGACGGGTTTCACCAAAGGATATGGTCACGATGGTGGGTCAAGGGCTTCCCAGTTTTTGGTCAAGCAGGTGTAGAGTCGTTTGCCGGAGGGTCTAGGATCGCCGGAGTTGGAGGGGTGAGGTCGCCGGATAAATGGGTGTTGGTTTAAGTTGGTTGGATTGGGATGGGAAATGGGTATGGAGGTGTTTTGGTTATGGAGGTTTGATTATGGTGGATGGGTAGGAGAGAGAATGTGTGTAAGAGGTAGAAGATGGAGTGGGGTTGTTTTAATGTGTGTGTGAGGGTGTAAGAAATTAGGTGAGGGTGAGGGCTTAGTTTTGGTTTGTGTTAGGGTGTAAGGTATTTGGGTGTGAGTGGGTAAGAGGATGTGTGTGTGTTTAATTTGGACACCTTAAATAAAACTATAGCTAAATAAAAAATAAAACTAACAATCTAAAAATAAATAAAATCCTAATTTATAAAATAAAACTCAAATAATAAAATAAATGAAATAAACACTAAAAATATAAAATTAAAGACCTAAAAAAAGTAAAATATAATAAAACTAAAAATAAATGAATTCCTAAAAAAACTAATCCTAATAAAAAATTAAAAAATAATCAAAATAAAAATAAGATATATTAATAAGAATATAAAAATCGTAAAAAAAACCTAAAAATTCTAAATAAATCTAAAATAAAACGGCTCTAACTAAAAAACTAAAAAAATATAAAAGGGCACAAACTAAACACACATGGGCTTTGGGGAAGGGTTAGGCTTGGTTTAGGCTCGGGTAAGGTTACGGGACGAGTAATTAGCTCCATTCTTGATGCAATTTGCCTCGAAATAACACTTTTGACACCTCAACTGCAATCAAGCCTGCACATTAAATATTTACGCGCATAAGACCATTATTGTCGAGAATTCGCAACTAAAATACATATATTCGGGGTATAAAATGTACACTTTTGGGTGCTTATCAGCTATATTGGCTAGCTCTGAAGCTGAGCGTAGGGCAAAGGCTGTAGTGGAAAAATTGACCTTGAATTAAACTTCTCTCAAGACTGTCGAGGAGACAATTGTTAGTCTGGATGATGATTTGGTCATCGAGAAAGCCAAGAGGAAGAAATCCAAGGAAGCTTCTTTTAACAAGGGCTGGGAGAAAGCTATTTTGGTAACTTTTGCTCAAATTTCTTATGTCAAGAAAAAATATTTTAAGGACAGTTGGTCGGAGGCTTTGAAAGAAGTTGACACTACTGAAGACTCTGAGCTATTCCAAAGATATGACCCAGGCCCCCGTCCAAATTTGGATGAGGAAGTTAATGCGGAGGAGGGTTCAGAGACTTCTTTTTTGGCTCCTGTTGACTCTGCCGTGGGCCCAAATGTGTTGTTCGACCTATCTCCTGCTCCAGCTAATCCTCGGGATATGGAGAAGGTTTATATTTCTTAATCTGTCTTTCTTTATTCTTGTAATCTTCTTGGGTCACCTTCTATGTTATTGTAATATGTGTATTTATTTGTAACACCCTTTTCAATTAATGAAAGAAATGAATATTTACTTAGTTTTCTGTACTTGATGTGCTTGTTGTTCTTTATTGTGTTGCCCTTAATATGATTATTATTGGTTGTGTTCTTGTTCCCTCATACTTTTTTATTTTTAGCTTGATACAAGGATGGAAATGATTTTTTCCGCTAAATTAGACTTAGTGAGACGTTGTAATAGTGTGCTTCAGGCTGGTCACATGGATTTGACCGAGGATTATTAGACTTTCTCAGTTCTGATGTTTCTGACCAAGCTAAGGAAGCCTATTATTACTTGCAAAGTCTCCTTGATCGGGCTGTTGATACATCACGAATGACATATTTGCGCTATTTATCTTTATGCATTCTAGAACTTTTACGTTCTTAATGTCTATATTTATGCTTGTTAACCAGAAAACCTCGGATTTGGACATATATATATTTTTCAGGGGTTAATTGGGCTTTTGTAGGTATTGGAACGCTAAAAGTGAGGTTCGATTGCATTTCGGAGAAGTTCCGTCATCAAAAGATACTTTAAGGGCAATATGATCTTTTCAAACTCACTATTTTGTATGGAATGAAGTTACCAACATGTAGATCATCAAATTATCTTTTTGTGGCCACTGATCGTATGTCATTCTGACTCCGAATGAGGAAGTTATGGCCATTTTCGAAAGGTTTTGGTATTTTCTTCTACTTCAAGGGAATTTTGGTAATTCCATATTACATAATTCGCGTCGGTTCCAACCACGTATCATTTCAATTCCGTATGAGAAGTTATGTCCATTTCCGTGCAACATGTCAAAATTAGTTTGGAGAGGAAAAGGGGGGCAAATCCCAAAACTGCGGTCGAATGGTCCCAAACATGAGGTCGATCTGGCCCATCAGATATGGATGAAAATTGACTTATTTGGGGTGTTTTGGCTTAGTTTTATTGGGGGTTTGCTTTGGGTTATAAATAGAGTGTTAGGATCTTTTCTTTGGGGAGATATTTTAATTTTAGATAGTTTAGGTTAGGGTTTGGATTTTGAGAGCTCATCTTCTCCTCTCTTTGGGTGTCGTAAGGTTACTATTCATTATCCCTTCCAATTAATTTAAGTTTTATTTCCTTATTTTCTTTATTTGTAGTTAATTTACTTGCTTTCTAATTTAGTTTACTTGCTTTATTTATTGCTTTCAGCTAAATACATGCTTCTTAATATGCTTTCTAGATAATTTAGTCTAGGTTGTGTCAGATTGAACTCACTTCGGGTTGACTGGTTGCTTTGCTTTGGTGATGGAGTTTATGGGTTTATTTCTAGTGGGTTGTCCTAGTTATTATGCCTAGGAGATTTGACGGGGTATATCATGTATGCTCCGTATTTATGACCTGGCGTGCATAATTTTCGGGCTATTTATTGACATTAAAATCTTATTAGACGTTTATGCGAATTTAGGGGTGTGACAACTCTTAATTTAATTAACTGTCGAAATGAGACTTAATCTTAATAACTCGTCGACCCATGTAATCATTTTATACTAATTAACTCGGGTGAGGGATATTCGACGCAACCTATAGTTTTTATTCGCTTTGTTAACGTAGTTTTAATACACTCGCCTAGTTTAATCTTCTCTCTTTATTATCTTTTCCTTTTTGTTAAAATTATCTTTTACACTTTTATTTTAGGAATATTAAATTGATTAAATTCTAGCAACTTGTCTATGTGGATTTTCGATACCCGGAATGGCCGCTATACTCCCTTAAAAGTGTGTAGTCGTAGTTTAGGTTTTTGTAAAGAGCTGGTGAGCCGAATATAGCAAACGACGGGCGTCGGTGACACGACACCACGGGGAAACCCCTGTCTATCAAATGGATCTCTTGTTGGGGACTAGTTTGTTTCAGCATTTTTTTGATTTAGTATTTCATAGTATTTTCTTTCTATTTGTATTTTTTTGCTAACATTTTTGTAGGACTTTTACATTTGAGCGCCAAGAACCACTTGAATTTTCGCGCGTCACTTTATGGATTTCACCACTTCGAGCCATCTTTAGGGTAAGCATGTCTTATTCCAATTCTTTCGGTAATCATTATGATAATTCTTAAAATCCCTGTAAACTTATGACTTTTGGTCAATACTTAGAGTCCCAAAAAATTGTGAATTCAAAAATGACTTTAGGCGAGTATTACAAAAGTCAAGCTTTGGAGTGCGTGTATTTTGAGGATGATGATAACGATTTTGGGCCTCTAATTCCTTATAATAGGAAATTTGAAACTAAAAGCTATAGCTTTGAAAATTCTTATAATAATGAGTTTGAGTATAGTTTCGATAATAATTTTCAAACTTCTCATTTCCAAGAATCCGCACCTCGGCCTATGACTTTCGGCGAGCGTTTGCTCATGCTTGAGAATAAGAGGTATGAATACCATTATCAGGAAGAAAATCGTTTGTGGGAACATGAATTAGATTTATTACTTCAATCCGACGACGATTTTTCTTCCGAAACTTTTCAAGTCGAGGAGTGTTTTGAACCAAATGAGGATTTTTTTTCTACTTTGGAACAAACCCTTCTTGACTTGGCCCATAGTTTAATAGAGAATGAAAGTGAGAATGAAATGGATATAGTATCCATTTGCAATGAAATGATTTCGTCTTTGGATCCCAAAGAAGAAAGTTTCATTGAAAATAATCCTATCTCCGTTGAAATTCCAACTTTGAGCGATGATAACTCATCTCTTGAGTTTGAATTTCTTTCCTTCCCCTTTCATTCTCCGTTATCACACCATCACAAGTACCCGATGAATCGGTGATGAACTTTAAAACGTTCAACCCTTTCACCGACGAGGAGTACTTGCTCGAATTGCTTTCCATGAAGTCATCTTTGCTTCCTTGTGCGCCCCCTCCCATTCTAATTTCAAAATACTTGGGAGAAGATTCAATTTTTCTTGTCCCCCATGCGTATTTGTCACCCGTCTTATCCAAACCCCCCATCTTCCCGCCCAAAATTTTAATTGGGGATAGTTCATTTCTTACGCCTTACACATGCCTTCCGTTGTTCAAACGAAATTATTATTTTTCAGGAGGCATGCATGAGTGGGAGGGTCTGCCGTGGATCTTTCAAAGTCAAATCATTTTTGTGGTGGACCCTTAACAATTTAGTCTTCTAGTGTATAGTTATTGTGAAGCCTAAATAGTAGGTTGTATATTGTTAGCTCTTTATTCTTTCTTACTTTTTATCTTTTCTTTCCTTTTTAATTTAGTCTAGTGTAATTAGTTAACTTTTTTGTTTTTGTTTTTGTTATGCTTTGGTACTAACATGTTTTGTATAATCTTTGGCCTCGTACTTTTTGGAGATCGCTCCATTGTGGGTAATATCGCTCTTTAACTTGGTTCTTAATTTACATTGAGGACAATGTCAGGTTTTAAGTTAGGGGTGTGGGATATTCTATCCATTCATTGATAGTTTCTTTGATTTGATTACATGTTAGTTACTAAGTATGATTTCTTAGAAAAATTTAAAAAATTCAAAAAGACTTTCTTTCTTTTTTCTCCGTTATTGGGCATTTTGCCTTTGTTTTCGATGATAAATTTAAATAATTGCCCGATCCAATTGACAACCCAATGATGCGTGTTATCGATTGTAGAAGTTATTAGACCTTAGTCCTAATTATTGATATTATGAATAACTTCATGAATTAAACTTTAATCCCATGAGCACATGCATTTTTCTTGGTTTATTGATTTGGTTTAAGATTTTTATAACTCGATAATATTTTGTTGCATTGTATATACTTACATCGAGTAAGCTTTGTACCTTTCATCGTTTGTGAGTGTATACACTATTTGTCGGTAATCTCTCAATTCTTTCATTGATCGTTCATTAGTTGAGTTTATATCTTGAAATGTATTACTTGAGCATGATTTTCAAAGTTTGTTTTGACTCGAGAATTGCGTAAACATTAGGAAATGATGATAGTCCATCTTTGTTATATCACCCATATTGACCTTGACCTCACCCTTAATGTCTTCCCTCGTCAACCCCTTTGAGCCTAAATATAGCCTATCATTTCATAACCCCAATCCCATAACCAACTCCGTATTGGAGTTTTAAGCCATATATACCTTACATACCTTTTTTTGGAATGTTACTTGGGATTGAATGATGTTCTTGTTATGTGGTTGCAATTTAGGCATGTGAGAGTGAAAAGTAAAGAAAATAAAGAAGTGAAAAAGAATGAAAAGAGAAAGTAGAAAACAAAAGAAAACATGATAAAAAGAAGAAAAGGAAAAGAAATAGGAAGTTTGTATATGTGATGTAAATAGTTCAATAAGCTTTGATTACTCTCCAATTGTCATATCTAATGCTTGTTTGGAACTTGTTTTCTAATTTTGAAATTTCTCGCATTTTCCCATTCTCCCTAGTTTTCATCTCCGAACACTTTGAATACATACATATATCCTTCGTTTCGTACCCTAGCCAAACCTACATTATAACCCTATCAAGTCCTATGTGATCTTAGTGTGCATTTAATTTAAAAGTTAAAATAGTTTTGATAATCTGTGAAAATGCATTTCGCCTCTCTAATGTGCGGTATCTTTCATTAAGATTATAGTTTTTAATTTCATATATAGTGTTCTTCATTTGTGATGTGTGCGGCTTCGTTTTCATTTACATTTACTCTTTATGCCCGCATATTTCGTGTGTTAACTCCCTGTTTTGAGTGAATTCACTTGATGAGTGTAATGCTCATGAGGATTAAATATATGCTTGTGATCGAGTCGAAAATCGAGCGTCCGTGTAAATACGCTAGTCGTTGTTTTCGGCTTCCAACCACAATACAAAAAAACCTAAACTTTAACTACACTCTTGCGGAGTATAGTGGCGAGTCTGGGTATCGAATCCACAGTGAATGTTTGATAGATTTTAATTGATTTATTATTTAAAAAATAAAGTGTCAAAGATGATGATTGAGTGAGAAAGGACAAAGGAAAAAATAAAGAAGTTAACTAAAACTAATTGGAAAAATTAAGGAAGAGACACAATCCCCCAACCCTAGAGTATTGATGGTATAAAACTAATTGAAAATTTAACGGATTAATTTGACCCGGAATTTAGTACTCCCGAGCATTACGTATACGAGGTTCAAGCCTGCGTCATACTTAATCTGAGGATGAGTAAATCAGTATCGCGATAATAGCACTCGAACTGCACTCTAAATCATCACGAGTACCCAGAGGCAAATGAGATATAAAGATCTACAATTGTTGTGTAACTACGCAATACGGTCATAATCAATCACTAAATTCAGCGGATTAATTTTATACGCACGCACTAACACATCAGGCTGGGTTCATGCATCCCAACCTTTAAAAACCTAGCCTAACATGGTGAATAATAATAAAAGTGCTGGAAATTAAAGTTACCACGATTGAAGAATAAAAACATGTAAGAAAAAATCAAAGATTGAAGAAAAACTAGAAAAACTCTTGAATTAATGGTGCAAAATATGTGAATCTTTCTCCTAGATGTTCCTACTTGTTATGGAGCTTTTTACATCAATGAAATCTGAATAAAAAGAGTCCTAATGACTAAATATATAGGCTAGAGGTCGTTTAGAAGAGTCTCAAAAACATAAAACTCTTTTGGCTAAAAGATAAGCACAAAATAAAAATCCCGTATTTGTCAATTTGTCACACTTGGAAAGCGTGACTAATTTTGTAACGGATCTGGAGCGTGACTAATTTCGTAGCGGATCTGGTGTGTGACAAATGGGCGGGCCGGGTTTTTTTCCTCAGCTTCGGTTCGGTTTGGGTCTGACAGCTTTTTTCTTAGATTTCTTCTCAACTTCAAATTGGCATAACTTCTTCACCGTAGATCGGATTGAGGTGTCATTTTTTCCAGTATTCGTATAATTGAAAGCTCTTCAACTTTCCAGTTGGCCCCAACTCCGAACTAAGGCTGGAAAATTACGAAAATGCCCTTCAACTCCCCGATTATTGGTTTCTTTCACTATTTTGAGTTCTCTTTTTCATCTTTCTTGCATGAAATATCTAAAAATACATAAGAGATACACAAAATAGGAAATACTTGCCAAAAAGGGTTAGTATCATCTATATGAGATAAATCCAAGTTATTTACACCGCACGGGATCATAAAAATACCGAAATTAAGGGGATAAATGTGAAGAATTTATGCCTAATCAAACCCCCTTAACTTAGAACTTTGCGCGTCCCGAGCAATGTAAAAGAATGAGAGTATGAGTTAAGGACCCTTCAAAAACTTTATTGGGATAGAATACCTCTTTCGCGGGCAAGCGATTGCATTTAGCGCATGCAACAAGCCTTTAAACCTCTAGGTTACCCTAGTAGGACGAGTGGTGTCTCGTGAGGGTTTGTAGTGAATATACCCACAAAATTTTTTGTTGACTCAAAGAAAATTCAAAATACTTAAAAATGGTACAATTTAAACTCCCCAAAAATGGTCACCTTAAAATCTTATTTAGGAGTCTCAAGTCAGAGTGTGTGTGTGCGAAGCCAAAAATTGAACCGCTCACTTCCACCGATTGATCATTACGTTACTTTTTGAAAATTCATTTTGATTCAAATACTCACGGGATGCTCTCTCAAACGAATCTCTTGGAATGTGGCTATTCTTTAGGTATGCGTGATTTATAAAGAGTAAATATAATGGACGCAAAGTCATGCACACAAATTGAAAGATGGATATTTTTGGGTGAAAAGATCTCTTCATCGGAATACGATCATAGGGAAACGGGAAACATCATCTCTTTTTCACGCCATGTAATCTCTTGTATTATATTTTTGTATTTTAACTCTCCACGCGGTAACCAATTTCGCAATTTGGACTCAGTTAGGACTTTTTCGGGTTAAAGGTGTATTGGATAATATGGGTAAGGTTGGGACCTTCGGAATTGGAAAATTTTCTTATGATGTCCGTTAGTGCTTTTTCGGGATATTGCTCGTTTTCTCTTCTTTTTCTATTTTTTTATAGTTTTCTTTTCTTGCTATTTTTTGTTGAGCATTCTTTTATTTTTTTCTTGCCCCTTTTTGTTACACTTTTCGGACTTAAATTATGACTTTTTCCATTTTTCACAATTTCGGGCTATTTGGGTTTTTCGGGTTGTCAAATGAAAGAAAAAATTATTCGGCTCAAATTTAGGTTACAAAAGGGATGATTTTTCACAACTTTTTACGGCCAATATTTTTGGGTAACAAACAATGGCCTACGTCATTGCCCAAATGTGAGTTGCTTTACCATATGCTTCTTGAGATTAATTTAATTTAGAGATTTGTAGCGCGCTTTTCGAGGCAACATTCCATTTCCCATAACCGATCAAAATAATAAAATAGAGATCATCAACGACTTTTTAAAACACTGAAATGAACTTTGAGTTAATCATTAACTCGGATTGATTTAAAAACTCAAAAAAAAAATCGATAGGCTCGAAATCTCACCGGGTTGATTAATTGCCACACTTATTCATTAAGTCGTCAATTTTCTTTCAATTTCCATCTTTGGTCAATTTTGGCTTTATGCATTTGATTTTTACAACTTGAGACAAAATATTTGTGACATTTTTGAAGCTTTTAAATTCCAATCTTTATTTATTTTGAAGAAAAATATTTTTGGCTTTTTTCAAAATTTTTCAAATTTTTTTTCTAAAAAAAACATTCTTGGAAAGAACATGTGATCGAATCAATGAATCTAAACAATAAACGGGAAGAATATCCCACACCCTCTAACTTAAATGTTGCATTGTCCTCAATGCGAATCAAGAACACAACATAAAGAAAGGAAAAGAAAGATATTACCCCAAACTGGAGCGATCCCCGATGAATGTGAGTCCATTGAATCTACAAAACATGTTAGAACCAAGCATAGCAAAAAGAATAACAAGAATTCTAAACTAAAAAAAAAAAGTTAACTATTGTACAACCTACGATTTTCAAATTCTAATAAGTTATACACTAAAAGTCAAAAAATTTGAGGGTCCACCCAAAATACAATATGACTTTGAGGGATTAATGGTGTACCCTCACTAGAATGCATGCCTCCTAAAAAAATATAATTCCGTTTGACCAACGGAAGGCATGTGTGAGATGGAAAAAATGAACCATCACCAGTTAAAAATTTTAACGGAATGATGGGGGGTTTGGATGCTAGGTGGGACAAGTACAATTGAGATCCAAGAAAAATATAATCACCTCCCAAAGATTTTTTAAGCAGTATGGGGAGAGGGGCACATAAAAAGGAAGAGTCCATATTAGAAAATAATTTTAGCAAAGTGTCTTTGTCGGTAAAAGGTGTAAACGTTTCAGAATTTTCAACCGACTCATTGGAATCTAGCGGTACTTCTAATGGTTTAATAACGGTGAACGAAAATGGTGATGAAATAAACTCAATCTCAAGTGATTCATCATCACTTGGAGATTGAATTTCAAGGGAGCAAGACTCACTTTCAATGAGATGTTCTTCAAAAAATTGAGGTGACACACAAGTCTCAACCTCCTCTTTGTTTTCCAAATCAGAACGCATCTCATCGCAAAATGAGAGTATTTTCGTAACAAGTCCAACATCCATTGCACTTTGGGTGGAAAGAAAATCGAGTACTTGTTTGATTAGAAAAAGCATTCTTTCTTCCAAAGTAGGATTCATTGGCTCTATAACCTCGGAAGAAAAATCGTCATTGGATTCGAATGCATCCAACTCTTTCTCCCAAAAATGATTTTTTTCCCGATATTTGTTTTCAAGCCTTTCATATTCATGAATTAAAAGCCACTCACCCATTTTAATAGGTCTAGGCGGAGATTCTTGAAAATAAAAAGATTGAAAACTATTCCCATATGAACCATTATAATTACCGAACTCACTATAAAAAGACATGATTACTGACTAGTTTGTAAACGGACAATCCACTTAAAGAGGTGTGCGGCTAAGGATTCAATGTTTCTTGGATCTCAATTGTGCAACCCCCCTCCCCCCCCCCCCCCCCCCGCCCAAAAAAAAAAAAAAAATATCTTGCGAAATAGTAAAGCAATTATAATCTATAACAAAACACTCCCCGGCAACGGCGCCATTTTGATCGAGTCGAAAACCGAGCGTCCATGTAAATACGCTAGTCGTTGTTGTCGGCTTCCAACCACAATACAAAAAAAAACTAAACTTTAACTACACTCTTGCGGAGTATAGTGGCGAGTCTGGGTATCGAATCCACAAGGAATGTTTGATAGATTTTAATTGATTTATTATTTCAAAAAATAAAGTGTAAAAGATGATGATTGACTGAGAAAGGACAAAGGGAAAAATAAAGAAGTTAACTAAAACTAATTGGAAAAATTAAGGAAGAGACACAATCCCCCAACCCTAGAGTATTGATGGTATAAAACTAATCGTAAATTTAACTGATTAATTTGACCCGGAATTTAGTACTCCCAAGCATTACGTATACGAGGTTCAAGCCCGCATCATACTTAATCTGAGGATGAGTAAATCAGTATCGCGATAGTAGCCCTCGAATTGCACTCTAAATCATCACGAGTACCCAAAGGCAAACGAGATATAAAGATCTACAATTGTTGTGTAACTACGCAATACGGTCATAATCAATCACTAAATTCTGCGGATTAATTTTATACGCACGCACTAACACATCAGGCTGGGTTCATGCATCCCAACCTTTAAAAACCTAGCCTAACATGGTGAATAATAATAAAAGTGCTGGAAATTAAAGTTACCACGATTGAAGAATAAGAACATGTAAGAAGAAATCAAAGATTGAAGAAAAACTGAAAAAGCTCTTGAATTAATGGTGCAAAATATGTGAATCTTTCTACTAGATGTTCCTACTTGTTATGGAGCTTTTACATCAATGAAATCTGAATAAAAAGAGTCCTAATGACTAAATATCTAGGCTAGAGGTCGTTTAGAAGAGTCCCCAAAACATAAAACTCTATTAGCTAAAAGATAAGCACAAAATAAAAATCCCGTATCTGTCATTTTGTCACACTTGGAAAGCGTGACTAATTTTATAACGGATCTGGAGCGTGACTAATTTCGTAACGGATCTGGTGGGTGACAAATGGGCGGGCCGGTTCTTTTTCCTCAGCTTCGGTTCTGTTTGGGTTTTTCTTGGATTTCTTCTCAACTTCAAATTGGCATAACTTCTTCACCGTAGATCGGATTGAGGTGTCGTTTTTTCCAGTGTTCTTATAATTGAAAGTTATTGAACTTTCCAGTTGGCCCCACCTCCGGACTAAGGCTGAAAAATTACGAAAATGCCCTTCAACTCCCCGATTATTAGTTTCTTTCACTATTTTGAGTTCTCTTTTCCATCTTTCTTGCATGAAATATCTGTAAAACACATAAGAGATACACAAAATACGAAATACTTGCCAAAAAGGGTTAGTATCATAGATATGAGATAAATCCCAGCTATTTACACAGCACGGGATCATAAAAATACCGAAATTAAGGGGATAAATGTGAAGAATTTATGCCTAATCAGCTTGCTTTAATTTTTATCCGGTTTATATAAGTTTTTTCGAAATCACATTTTGCATGTGCTCGCTTCCCTCCCATATTTTAAAGTTTCAATTCGATGAGGTGCATTCTATAATGTGAATAATACGGACTTTTGCGTGAATTAGTTCACTGTGCTAATAATGTGTATGAAATATTTTTCGTATTGTTGGGTTTGTAGCATGTGATTGGGCATTATTTTGAGGAAACCATATGATGTTTGTGGGTTTCATCCCTGAAAACCTTCATGAGACGACACTCGCCCACTAGGGTAACCTAGGGGTTTAACGGCTTATTGCATATGCTAAATGCAATCGTGTTCCCTGCGAAAGTGGCAATTGTATTTCGATGCATATATACATTTTGTATTTCCTTCTATGAACTGGTTTTGTTTGTTTCATCACTAGCTACTAGCAATGTCTAAGTTAGGGGGTGTGATACACAACGGATATTTCATATTTGCGCCATTTATCTTTATGTATTCTAGCACTTTTACGTTCTTAATGTCTATATTTATGCTTGTTAACCAGACAACCTAGGATTTGGACATATATATATTTTTCATGGGTTAATTGTGCTTTTGTAGGTATTGGAATGCTAAAAGTGAGGTTCGATTGCATTTTGGAGAAGTTCCATCGTCGAAAGCTACTTCAAGGGCAATATGATCCTTTTAAACTCACTATTTTGTATGTAATGAAGTTACCAACATGTATATCATCAAATTTTCTTTTTGTGTCCACTGACCGTACGTCATTCTGACTCCGAATGAGGAAGTTATGGCCATTTTTGGAAGGTTTCAGTATTTTCTTCTACTTCAAGGGAATTTTGGTAATTCCATACTGCATAATTTCGAGAGTTTAAAAACATAATCATGTATAGAATTTAAGTAGCTTCGTGTTGGTTCCAACCACGCATCATTTCGATTCCGTATGATGCAGTTATGGCCATTTCCGTGCAACGCGTCAAAATTGATTCGGAGAGAAAAGAGGGGCAAATCCCAAAACTGCTGTCGATCGGTCCCAAACATGAGACCGACTGGGCCCATCAGATATGGACAAAAATTGACATATTTTGGGTGTTTTGTCTTGGTTTTGTCGGGGTTTTGTTTTGGGGTATAAATAGAGTGTTAGGGGATTTTCTTTGGGGAGATATTTTCATTTTAGATAGTTTAGGTTAGGGTTTGGATTTTCTTTGGGGAGATATTTTGATTTAATTAAGTGTCGAAACGAGACTCAATCTTAATAACTCGTTGACCCATGTAACCATTTTATACTAATTAACTCGGGTGACGGATATTCGACGCAACCTATAGTTTTTATTCGCTTTGTTAATGTAGTTTAAATACACTCACCTAGTTTAATCTTTTCTATTTATTATCTTTTTCTTTTATTTAAAATTATCTTTTACACTTTTATTTTAGGAATATTAAACCGATTAAATTCTAGCAATTTGTCTCTATGGATTTTCGATACCCGGACTGACCACTATACTCCCTTAAAATAGTGTAGTCATAGTTTAGATTTTTGTATAGATATGATGAGCCGAATGTAACAAACGACCGGCATCGGTGATGCGACGTCGCGGCTGTGGCCAACAATGTTGCTTATTATGATATGATTGAGCAATCACAAGAAGAACATAACCAATCCAAGGCCTTGCTCGCCAACTATGAGGCAAAGTACAAAGCTTTAAGTGAAGGGTGGGGCTTTGACGATAAACTTCAAAAAATTACCTCAGCATTAAATAAGAAGTAGATTGCCCTTCAACAAAAGATTAAATCATCCAGGAGATAACTGCCCTACTGGAAAAAGAAAACAATTCCCTGAGGGATGAACTGGACAGACTGAAGAAATCCAGTGATACTAATCCGAATGAAGGTGCGTACTTTTTGTAAGAGGAGAATGCGAGACAATTGGAGGAGTTGGAGTCCTTGAAGACGGATAAGCCTAAGTCGGGGCAGTCCTAAAAAAGAGCCATTGTTGCTCAACCTAATGTTGAGGAGAAAAGAACTGCAAAAACTTTGGCCGACCAAGATGCCCAGTTGAAGGCCAAGACTGATGTTATTGCTGATCTTTCTCGTCATCTAAAAGCTAAATATTATGCTATTTACAACCAAGATACCCAATTAAATATCAAGAGTGACTTAGAAAATTACTCATTCTCAAATTTTGACGAAAAAAAAAGTTCGATCCAACACTTAGAAAATATTTTGTAAAAATATCCCAAAGCTCTAAGTGCAAAGTTAAGGTTTTTTAAACATAACCTTACCAAAGTAAACTTTGCAGAGGCTTTTTGATGAAGAACCTTGATATATTCGGATCCGTCTTGATGTAGATTGCTCTTGAACTTCTTCGATGGTTGTAACGGTATACGACGTAATTAATTGTGATAGACATTTATAAAAATATGCCCTCAAAAATCTCCCCCTATGTCTATGCCGTAAAATACATAAAAACATCTGATTTATCAAATACCAAAATGCCTTTACAAATATACCCTCCTATGAATCTCAAAACTGAAAAGGTACAAATTTGCAAGTTCTCAAACTTTTCTTCAAAAATCTTCATCAAATCTCAAAGCTTTTCTCATCAGGGTGTGCAGCATAATGGTCTTCAATCTTTGTATCTACACACATGAGATAAAGTAAAAACCTTCGTGGCGTATCGAGTTTGAAATGATATAAGAATAAATCATTAATCATTAATAAATAAAATCTTCCCCATACTGCAAAAACTCCCCCATAACATGATAATTCCTTCTCCCCCATTTTATGATGTCCCCAAATAGACAGTAAGAAGAAACAATCAAAACAAGGAGTTTCATGACAAAAGCATAGCAAACATGGATCAAACTACGCATGCAAAGGAGTATCTCAAAAGATTCCACAAACTTATTTTTGGATTTTTCAATTTTTTAAAGCAACAAATAATGTTACAAAAATCACATCATGGATTTATACTCAAACAACCAAGTCATGGAAATGGAATGTATGGGTGTGAACACATTCGATAGGTAAATCAACTCAATTAATCATATGTGCACGATGAATATGTGTACCCCTAACGAATGAACATAAAAAATATCCTTAGGTGTAAAATTGTTGAATTTAGATGACATCGCCTTATGCAAATTAACAAATCAAAGTCAAAGTGATTTCCACACCAGTAATGTCCAAACTATTTAACGCTTTTTCAAGACTTTCAAGGACGTGAAAACCTGTTTTTAAATTCCACCCGAACTCCCTCATGCATATTTTCTTTTAGAGGTAATCTAAATTCTCAAACATTGGAGAATTGGTGCAAAAACCTAATGGCCCCTTTATTGCCTTTAAATTTTTTTGGGCTCTTTAAAACCTCTTTGGCCGGATAGTAAAATTCCTCAATTTTTTGGGTCCGATATAATGGTGGCTGAGTATTCGTAAAGTCCAAATGAAACTTTCGCAACCCTTCCTCATTTTCAAATAAAGCACATAACCTCGCCAAACGGTTCTTACATGCACTACTTTCTTGTCAAGTTTTATCGTGCTTGATTCATTTTTAAGGACAAGATTGAAGTGAAAACACCCAACCAACATATGATAAGACAAGCACAATAATCAAACAAACCCGTGCACGTGTGCAATAAAGGAAATCATGAGTCAAACATGTAGGAAGTAACACTTAATTACATCTCAATGTGAACTTGTGTAAACGAGAGGAATGTTACCTAAAGTGTGATCTTTTCTAACGTCCTTGGGATTAATTGATCCTCTAAAACAAATAATGGTTTTGGCTTTAACACTAAAAGCATGAGAACAAGATGAGCCATTGCCATCACTATCAAACCTACTTGAATCGTTTAAATCATTTTTCAACTTCAAAATATTTTATTCAAGTAACAAATTAGACTCTTTCAAAGACAGGGATTTCTTTTTCAAATTTTCAACAATTCCTAAAAGGGTATCTCTCGCCCCCTGAATTAAAGCAAACTTTTCCCTAAGAGTCTCTCCACGTGCCACAAACTCATTGATTAAAGTATTTTTGTCCTCTTTGGCACAAACACAACCACTAGAATTTTTAAATTCCTCCAATTATTTTTTTTAAAAATAGGACTCTATCGTCACTCTTCTTCTTGGCAACTTTTAAGGAATCAAAAGCATTACACAAATTGCTAAAGTGGTCACGAAAAATATCTATTTGAGTTTGAAACGTTTGCAAATATTCAATCTTACTATTAAAACAAGAATTTTCTTTTTTCAAAACTATAATTCTTTTGCAAAGTTTTAATTTTTCAGCACTGTCATGAACTTTTTGAAAAATAGTCTCCACATTAAATGGGTGTTCCATTGGAAAAATTACGATTTTTCACAAAATTGATTTTTCAAAAACATCAATATCACACAATTTTGCGAAAAACAGGAATATGTGTTAAATTAGCACAACCCGCTCTGATACCATTTTGATGACGTGAGAAGTCAAATTTTATCAAAAAAAAAAATAAATCCTTGAAAAATCTGGATCACGCGATAAATTAGCGTAACCCGCTCTGATACCAATTTGTAAAATATGACGGTGTGATAACTGATTAAATACGCAAATTTCTAATTTGGTACACTTATATAATTAGAGTCTATTTTTAAACCAAATTAATTCATCCCCTAAACATGCAACTACGTGACAAACCAAATAAGATATAGCATGCGACACAAAATTTCAAGAAAAATCCCCAAAGGGAAAAACCTTTTATTTCTAGCACTTTGAAAAGTTTACAAGACCGTTGATTTACATACCATCTTGCCTTCGCCTAGAAGAGTAACACACGGTGTCTTCGTCAAACCTCCAAAGCAACGGCTAGAAATAAATCAGCAATGGTTCGCACGCAGATATACCACCAGGACGCGTAGTCCAGACACGCAGTCTAAAATCTTCACAAGGAATCCCTCCACAATAGCATGCAACTGTTGGTTGTAGATCTCTCCTCACAAAGTATAAACAAAAGAAAAGTGTGTTCTTGAACACCAAAACAATTCACCAAAGCATATGGGATTTTTGTGAAATGAAAACAAAAGGGATGAAAACCCTAAAATGAAGAAGTCAAAAGAATTTTGCAGATTCGCAGTTTTTTGTCTTTCAAAACGCTGGGACTTCTTAATGAAAACAAAACCATTTAATGAGTATTTATAAAAAATTACGCCGCCTCGATCGTTAAAATGAAAAGGGATATCGCTCGAATGAAGTACACGTGTCATTTGAACGACATTGTGTGACATCTCAATGTCGCTCGAACAAGATGGGATCTCGCTTGAACGACCTGAGCATCAAAATAGAGGAACGCTACAGGACTTAGAAAATTACTCATTCTCATATTTTGACAAAAAAAAAAGTCTGCTCTAACGCTTAGAAAATATTTTGTAAAAATATCCCAAAGCTCTAAGTGCAAAGTTAAGGTATTTAAAACATAACCTTACCAAAGTAAACTTTGCGGAGGCTTTTTGATGAAGAACCTTGATATATTCGTATCTGTCTTGATGCAGATTGCTCTTGAACTTCTTCGACGGTTGTAATGGTATAAGACATAATTAATTTTTACGGGCATTTATAAAAATATATCTTACACAATACATCACTAAAGCAAAGCAACCAAATTAATCCAAAGTGAGTTCAATCAATCTCAACCTAAATTAATTTATCTAAAAAGCATATCAAAACATGAAATTAAAGCAAGGAAGTAAATAAAGAAAGAAAGAAATGAAGTCAACTAATTAACAAAGCTTGAAATTAGCAATGGAAACTTATATTAATGGGGAATATGATGAATAGTGAACTTACAAACCCTTTGGAATCAAACCTTAGGAGAGAAAGTCCCCTAGCAAAATATCCCTCCTAATTTAGTTTATATCTCTAAAATAAAATCTCTCATATTCTATTTATCTCTTCAAACAAAATGCATAGAAAAAAAGAAAAATAACCCAAAAAATATAATTTTTTGTAAGTTTTCTGTTATTTGAGGTCAACCTCGACAAGGACCCCGTCGACCTTGACTTTGGCAGTCCCCTTCTCACTTCAATCCAATTTTAACACGTCGCATGGAAAAGGAAATAGAAACTTCAAACGGACTCAGAATGATGCGAGGTCAGAATGCATATGAAGATAATTCAATTCTCTACATGATGACATTTTGAAGTCCTACAAATTATGCAATATGAAATTTCCAAATTACCCTTGAAATAGAAGAACATGCTGAACATTTTTGAAAATGTCCATAACTTCCTCATTCGGGATCATGACACACAGTCAGTGGCCACGTATCCAACTTCACACTATGCATTCATAATACCTATAATCACTTAAATATACCTCACAAAACATATAAACAGATATAACAAAGGTTATCCAATATATGAGTTTAAATATAGCAATTAACAGATGGGAGAATACTAGAATGTTTAAGATTGGAGGGTACTAAATGAAATATTCGTGACTAATCGACCATCTAAACTCATAAGTATAACTCATACATCTGAAAAATAAAAGGATGGTCTATGAATAAGATGGATATACATCAATTTATGATGTTGGAAAATCTTTGAAGAGGGGAATGGATAATGTGTGCTAGCTGGAGAAGATGGAAGTCTATGTAAGTGAACCAACTCTAGTACATGGAAGCCTACTGTAAGTGAAAATATTTAGTTGTTCAGCACGAAAGGTGTGTGGGTGACGGTGGTGTAAATTTTAACCTCAATTTTGTAATAGTGTATGAGATTGTAATCTTTATGGATGTAGTCTATAAACTTAAATTCTTTTATCTATAATTTACTTTTGCTGTAAGTATACATGATGGCTATATGATTAGGGGAGAGATCATTCATGTACATAATATCTCGGACAGAGGGAGAGAGAGGGGTAAATCGACTTTATAGTTTAGAAGACTTTATATAAATACTTGATTGTAGGGATCGTAATCCTATCTTTTGATGAATTTAAAGTTATAATTGTTATAACATTATATCTTAACTATATTATTGGATATTTTATTGGTTTCATAGTGGATAAAATATTAAAGTAGAGTTCAACTTGGACTTTTAGGGTTGAAGGGGTCATTTTGAGTTTTAACACCATTGGCCCACTTGTAACATTACAATTTTGAGTAGACTTGTCAAAATTCACGCGACATAACACAATACTAGATGAAATTATAAATTGATGTGTTTAATCTTATCGAGTGTGGGTTAATATCACGTCAACACGATAGCCCCATTAAGATAACGATTCTGGTTTGATAATTTTGATACAACCGATTTGACCTGTTTGCACCCATTAAAACTTGTTAATACTACCCTAACTCTCTGCTTATAAATTATGTATAATACATATTTTAATATTTATAATTTTGGGTAAGTAAAATTTTGTGGTTTGGATCCTAATACTATTAAAATTTGGAATTTAAGATGTAGGGGATAATTATATATGTTTTTATATAAAATTTTAGTTACTTAACAAGTGCTAAAGGTTTGGGTCGAGTGACCCATTAATACTACATGTTCGAGGTTGGGTTTCTTCTTAGGAAACAATTTGTTAATGGTACGTGTATGGGTTTATTGTTTTTACTCAAACTCCATATCACACGACATGAACACGACTCATTGAGAAGTCTAGTTTTGAGGGATTGAGGAGAGACATTTATTTTATTGAGCAAAGACGGGACAATTATTTTCCTATTACACATCACATTAATAGTTACATGATTTAATTTTAAAAATTAAAAATAAAGGTTATTTAGGCCCCGTTTGGTTTTGAATTATAATACTATTTTCTATGTTTAAATACAATTCTTGTGAGAATTTACGTTTGACATATTTCTTTTTAAATACCGAATTACAATATTTTTAGTTTAAATTGTGCATTTTCATAAAACAACAAAAGACTATTTTCAAAATTCTATTTTTTATTTTTATTTTTTAACCTCAGAATTGTTTATTCTCCACATTTTAGTGCACTTATACCTTAATATATAATACATATCTAATAAGTAAATAAATAAGTGTATAGTTATAATAAATAAAGATTATATATGTAGATGTACATAATATTACATATATGTATGTTATATAGTATACAAATATCTATATGTTATATAATATTATCAATACATACATGATACTTATATATAATTTTATATATGCAATTATATAAAATATAGATATAGTACATATGTATTAAATAATATTGTAAATTCGTGTATGCGTATAGTTTTATTATGTATTATACATATAATATCATAATATATACATACATATGTATGTATATATTTATGTATCTAGGGGCGATGCCAAGATATATATTTGAGGGGGACCATAAATTTACCGTAAGAAATTTTTTCTCAACAATATCATATATATTCACCATCAAACTGTTAAAATTGCACCATATACACATACATATTTACCCAAAAAAAAGATAACATTATTTTAAATGTAACTTCAAATGAAACTCCAAAGTCTATAATTACAATTGATTTAAGGGTAAAAAAATTATGTCATTTGGTCGCATATCAATTTAATATAATATTACCACTAGGGATCTTCAATCAAAATGGATTAAAGACGTAAAAAGTTAGGGGTAAAATATCAAAATAAAATAAAATGTAGACTTCGGTCATACCAGTGTTTGCTATACTAACATGTGGTAAAATGTTGGGTAAATAGTTAGCGCAAAAATAACAAATATGTATGTACATGTGTGTGTGTGAGAGAGGGGGGGGGGGGGGGGAGGGAGAGAGAGAGAGAGACCAAACTTAAAAGATTTATTGCTTTAACATAAACATATGGGTTGTGTGGGTAGGACTCCATCTGTATGTACCAATAAGATCCATAGGGAGGGGAAAAAGATAGGTTTCGATTTTCTTTACATTGTGTTTTTGTTTTAGTCCAACTAATTTGGTAAGTTTAGTAATAAAAATACTTGTGTGCATTATAAATCTTCAACAAATACAAATAGGGCATGTGTTTGGCTGTTATAAAATTAGGACCACACATTCAAATGTATGGTAGTTCCTAAGTCTGAATGTGTTGTGGTTTTAGGTAATAATGCTTATTTAGGGGGACACACAATGTGAAACAAGGGTAAATGTTTGAATGAAACCCCAATTTGTCGGCATTTCCAACAACATTTCAAACCTTGGGTGAAGGCATGTCCTCCTCTGCCATAATGTGGCTTCACCCATGTATGTATGCATGTATATATATTTATATGTTATGTATTATGTATGTATATATATATACACGCACGTGTTTACTTTTCATGTGTGTGAGTTTTTTTACTTTAAAAAAATTAGATTTAAAAACCAATTTACCAAATGCACAAAAATATTGAAAAACAGACAAAATTGATCTTAAATTATACATTTAAAAATAGTTTTCGAACTACATAATCAAATGGGCCCTTAGAGTTTGGCCACTATTAATTATTTCATTTTATATTTAATTCTTAATATGTTCACATTTTTGGATTTGATTCCCAACATGACATTTAGTTAGCGGTGGTAATGGTTCATGTGATATCAGTATTCAATTGAGTTTAAGACATATATTAATGAGTCGATTTTAATTAAGCAGATAAATAAAAATATATTTCTTTAACTTATCGCATTTAGCGGGTCCACCCGATACGCACCCAAATTTGTTAAGGCTTTACTAACACGTACAAACTAAAATCGAGTCAGACGTGCGACCTTTTTTAACCTTTACATTTATTATAGAAAAAAATACATTATGTGTCGTGCATTCCCTTATTCTCTGAGTGCAACCCAAAAGGGGCATATCATTCAATCTTATCTCAATATATGCTACTCTATGGCATCATTCAACAGTATTGTGGATGATTTAATTAATTAATTAATTTATCTTTGATGTTGAGAATGACATAAACTGTTTAACATTACCTACGTTCGACATTAAGGATTAGTCACTCGATACTTGTGAAATTAGGGGGTACCATATGAGCTCAATAATTAGGATTTAAAAGGAGTATGTTGATCATTGAAGCTTAAGCTTAGATCTAAAAAAGTAGTTGTATAGGGAGATAATGAGGATATTAGTTTTGGGTGAGAAAACCAAACTTACTACACTTGGACTTACTTTGTAGTTAAGAATGTCACTTTAGAAAACTTAAGGGTTGTTCATGTATCTACATTTATGATATTGGTTGATTTTTATCACCATGTGACACCCCGCCTAATTAAACCTTGGGCGATCAAGCCTTAATTTAATTTAAATAAGTTTCTTAAATGGTTCATTTTTAGCATCACTGCCGAAAGCTTTTTAAGTTACTAACCACCTATGTGAAATTAAGCTAGTGACAAATTTTATCTTCCTTAAGCAGAATAAACAACCCATACAAAAACGATACAATTTCAGTAATAATAAAACAATTCGCATAAATAACTGAATGCAGATAAAGTCTTGCCGAAAACCACGGCCAATAAAAATCAACTCAAAATCCAGAATCAGAATAACTGTAAAAGTAAAGATTGGACAACATGTCCCAACTAAGAATACTAAAACTGAGATCCTGCACTAGAACTGAAAAAAAGGAAACGTCTAAACAATCCCTGTAACATCCACATTTGCTGCAGCTCCCAAATCCCTGGAATGAAATCATGCTGGGTGTCCCTGTGGCTGGGAACCTAAAAGGTTTTTAAAAATTTTACATAGCAAGAGTTAGTACTCAAAAAATTTGAAAATATTTTGCAAGCAGTTATCACAATTGAGTTATTGATTACACACTTTAAGGTTTCGCACACTCCCTTGAACTTCCTCACCTCTCTTATATAGTGCATATCTAACGAGGATACTTAGTTCACCTAGTTATACTACTCCAGATAACTGGATTAGAATACCCACTGTATGTACCCCCTCACTAAGTTCCCATGACTTACTCACCGTAGTTTAATAATCCATATTTCATGTACTATAAGCGTAGATAACTTATTTACTGCTTGGTATCCTTATTCTTGTAATAATTACATCACGCTATTTAATTATTACAAAGATACTTATAATTCATCTCATTATCTACTATTCTAAGTCTGTAGATTATGCACATAGAATACATTTTATCACACAATCATGTATTGAATATCATTTATCACTAACATATCCTTTTACCACACATAAAGGACTCTTGGTTCGGAATGATTCATCGACCCCAAGTGAGAGTTGGTTCGGAATAATCCATCGACCCTAACAATTTATATATATATATATATATATATATATATATATATATATATATATATATATATATATATATATATATATATACATACATACACACACATATTCTGGTTCGGGACTCTTTCATCGCGACACCAGTTTAAGGTTTGGTTCGGCATTTTACATCGACCCCAAACGTATAATAACTTTATGTTAGTTCAGAATGTCTCATCGAACCTAACATAATTAAATTAGGTAAGATTCTCTTAACCCAAAATTTTATATGGTTTAGTAGGTACACACCCGACCTATCAAATCATGCTCGTACGTAATATATTTTACTTATATTCACTGTACTCATTAATTTACAATTTATTTCACTATTGCATTTATTCGAGTATTCACGCAACTCTAAGGGTCCTAGTTACCTCTCCCTTAATTCAGTAGTTAAGTTATCTTTAACCTACTAGTATTTTTCCAAAATTTACTCTTACTCTTTCCGTAACTAAATTCTCACAATCCCGACATACGTCTCAATCGATCATCTTCCCGTCGATCCATTTCTCCAAAAATTCCCACTCAATCATTTATGAAGAAATCTAACGGTACACCTACTGGTATTTATGAAGTCTTCTCATAGGTAAAATATCATCACTAAGGTTCCCATTAAGCGTCGGTAATTAAAAGGAAATTTATCCACAAATTTTTCTAAAGTACAGCCAGGGTCGATCGATCGATATTCAAGGGTCGATCGATCGATCAAGCAGTGACAGACCCAGCTCGTCTTCTTCATGCGGATTTCACCATTTTTGTTTATCTATCTTCCATGATAATCCACCATATTTGCAACCGACAATTTCTAATCATTCCTGCATGTTCTGGGATGATTACTAACGATTTAAAATAACGGAATCATTATAAATCTTGATCAAATTAACTAAAATTCTTCCTATTTTCAAGAACCCTAAAAATACGATCTTTCCATCTTTCATCATAATTCCAGATTTTTAGTTCGATTTAATCATCTAGTATTCTATGATATCAGAATATTTGGAGATCCAAAAATGTTCTACATGAAATCCCTATCAATCATGGATCATAATCAAGTGTTTTACTCCCAAAAATATCATAAAAACCATGTTCTTCATAAAGCTTAAACATGGGTATTATAACTCAATTTATTTTACAAATAACCACTTGCCTTATGATTTGTAGGGTCTGATTTCGTGGTTGTTGTTGATGATTGATGATTTTTATCCTTCAATCCTTCTTCCCAACAAGTTGGTGGTGAAATCTCCTTAGAATTCTTCCTCCTTCCTTCTCTTGCCTTAGGAATTTGTTTCTCTCTTCTCTCTAATGGCTATGGTGTATTTTCTTTCTTTCTAACTCTTATAATCTGATTTAGGGTTTCAAAATTCGTAGGTCTCCTTACCCATAAATGTAAAGAGACCAAAATGCCCTCGAATGGTCCCGGTTTAGCTTGAAAGTGACCCGGCTCTCAACTAGTACCCCCGAGTACACTATTTTGACTAATTCGGCCATTTCAGAATCATCTGTGGACTCTAAATTATCTTTTGAGTCTCTTAAAATATTTTTCTCATCTCATCTTCAATTTTTGTCTACGCGCGACACTCGTTTGAGATAACTCGCGTACGCCCATATAAATTGATAGACCATACATATCAACATTCAAAATTTACTACTCACATTTAGTAAATTTTTAATCGTCATTTTACTTTATTAACATTACATCACATTAAATTACTCTACTCACGTAATTTAATTTAAAACATATTTTTATCACATTAAATTACTCTACCCACGTACTTTAAATAAAAATGTATTTTCCTAACTATGCAGAATTACGGGGTATTACACACCAATGTTACGATTTATTTATATATCTAAATAACCCAATACGATATTTCATATGTTTTATCTTTAAGGATCAGAAAAGTTGGTTTTTCATCCCAAGACTTGGAGCTTGATTCCAATCAAATAAGGTTTTCAAAATCTTTAAAGGTGTGAGACCCCGTAAATTCTAAACTAGATTGATCAGGTTTAAAGTAAATAATAGAGGAGTCTAAAATAATTAAATATAATTATATGCATGATATAAAAGAACTAACATGGATAAAATAAAAATAACAAAATACAAAAAAGGTCCTGATAATTCCACCCAAAAAATATCTCCTAATCATACTTTTTTCCATAACACCACATAAATACCATTTATTTCACTCAAAACACCCTAAAACTCCAATATCACGTAACTTGGTATCATATATAAATCAACAAAAATTTAAACATCATTTTTTTCTCTTTTCACTCTCTTTTCTAACTTATCTCTAACTATTTCTATCAATGCACACAAACTAAAAACAAAGTCTACTTCTACCATGAAGAGCAAGAAACTTCGGGTAAGTTATTCTAATACCATTAATGTATTATTTGAATAATGTCTTTCTGAAATGCACACTAAAATGCTAGGAAATTATACCATGCAAACCCTACCGTGAACATGTTTAAAAATTGAAATGAAAACACTTTTGAATGGTATTTACATCATAAAGTATTGCAACATTGCAAATATACTACTTAAAATGTGAACAAAATACCTATACAAAAAATAGAAAAAAAAATCTGGGATGCTGAACATTTGGAGACCTATCATCGTAGGTGATAATCATCTTTGATGACCTCTTGCCATGGTGAAGTAATTACGATGATGATTAACCATGGGAAATAGCTTATGGTGTGGAGTAACAATAGTGACATATAATTTTGTGTTTGAATAAAAATGGTAACAACAAATCGTGGTAGTTGTACACAGGTTCAAAGGTAGCCATGGTATGAACCACAACAGTTTGTTGTCACCGTTATTTGTTAGTTACGGCTATAAGTCACCGTAAGAGTTTCCCTTACTCGATTAGATCTAATCATGATTTTCTATACATGATTTTATCTAGATTTTGTTTTCAATATACGGTTAGATCTTAATGTTTCGCTCCCTTACAGTTTTTTTTAATAGTTTGAACACTTATACATTTCTTTTAGTCTCATGTACTCTTTTATTATTACAATTACATGTGATATAAATAAGAAGATTAATAAATCCTCATGCCGCATCAAAGCAAACGAGGAAGTTGGAGGAGGCTATATGAGGTGAATAACCCGTATCACCGAGTGGCAGTGATAGTGAAGAAAGTATAGTGTATTATCTTTCACAATCATTAGATAAGATTATTGATAAGTTGATTGATGAGGTACAAGGGTATGGGGACATGGATTAGGTATCCAATGTGGATGAGGTTATTGAGTAGGAGGTGGGTGAGAGTGATGAGGTAAGTAGTGTTAAGGTAGAGGAGTGTAGTTTACACAAGGTAGTTATGGAGGTAAAACATGAGGCTGGAAGTAAAGGAGGGAAAGAAAATGAGACCGATGGTGAGTCTTTCTTTTCAGATTAGGAAATGCATCCATCAATATCTGTAAAAACACACAAGAAGAGATCTCAGAAAAAATTTATCCACCCATACTCACAGCCATTAGAGGGGTGCATAACAAATAACCCCAAGTTTCTTAAAAATTTATAGAACCATATTGCTTATTCGATATGGAACCGCGACAAGGAGAAGAGAATAAAGAAATGCATATACCAACTCAAAAAATTTATCGAGTGGGATATAGAAATACGCATGAGCGACTGGTTGAGTTGGTTAAAAACATGGGTAGTGGGGATTGGAAAAACACATATACCGATACATCGATTATGTATCATTGTTGGCATTCATGTAAATGTGGAAACTAGAGACGAATTCATTTCATATGACGTTCGGTGAGATGATCATCACCCTAAATGATGTGTTCTATCTATTCAACATCTTGTTCATTGGTAAACCGATTAATGGGATACTGTTTAATAAATCTGAATGTAAGGGTAAATAAATTAAATGGCTAACTAAATACATTGGTTGTATTAAGGAGGAGGAATTGTAAGAATGCAAGTCTTTGTATTAGATATATTTTAATTGGTTAATGAATCATTGCAAGGGGAATGTGAAAACTTTAGGGGAGGATGTCAGCAAATGTGACATTGATCAAGTGGCATGAGGGTACTTGTTACTCCTGATCGGGTACTTGTTGTCCCAGACAAATCAAGGAACGGAGTCTAATTACTATCTACAAATGTTGTGAAAAATTGGAAAGCGCAATGAATACAGTTGGGGATGGGCATATTAGCTTATTTGTATCAGGGCCTTAGCTTTTCATCCCACGTAGACCTACGACAGGTGGCCGGATATCTCCTTCTATAAGTGGTAAACTCTTTTCACTTATCATGTTGGAGTTCATTTATTTTGGGTTATATATAAATTTACCAATTAATTTATTACTCTCAATGTAGGTGTGGATTTACAACTACTTTAATTTGGTAAGGTGTGTATGAAATTTGGAGTTCCATCCTTCAAAGTCGTGTCTATGCAAATGGAAGTCACAAACAGTGCCAGTTGATGCCTTTGCACAAATGGCGGAGTTAAGAGAGACCCGAGATTATCTAAAAGCATTTTACATGAGTATTATTTAAATATTCATTATTTTAAATGTAATTCTATTACTCTATTATATATGTTAACATTTACAAAATGTGTAAGTTGTCTGGGATCCCTACATTGAAAATCCTGAGGCCTACCCCTTCAAGGAGGTCTCGTGGTACAATGACATCCTCATGTGCTATGATAATAGGGAACCTTATTATCCAGAGAGGGTGTTATGCCAGACTTCCCTTGTACAAAAACTTCTAACACTCCTAATGTGTCTATTATTGGAAGAGAGGTGAAATACCAAGTCACGCAATAAACTGAAGTTTGATATCAAGAAATAGTATCAACTTAAATAGGAGGACCATGTTCTCTCAAAGGCTAGACGGTTGATTACAGTGATGAAATGTCATTAGAATGTGTGGATGGTTATATGTCCTTCTACATAGAATGATCCCATCCATACGTTCAAAATCCCGATCACCGTATTAAGAAGCCTAAAGTAAAATACTATGATAAATGATAAGTTAAAACTATTTATAAATGGATTTCTTATTTTTGCAATTATTTTCTAATAAATCATTTATGGTTATATGGAAGGTTCTAAAAAACGCGAGGCGTGATCGAGGCGTGGAATCCAAGCCTTAAGCCCTAGAAGCGACGTAAAAAAGCGTGAAAAGTCATTTAGGCCTTCTTAATATATTTTAATATTTTTTAACCATAACAAGGCTATTAAAATACTAAAATTTTACATAACATAAAAATATGTCTGAATATTTGCAAATTAAATACTATTTGATTTATTTAGATGAGATAATGGTCCGGTTTGTAAAAACATTCTTTAAAAGGCGATATTATTTCACAAAAGCATTGTTGTTTTTAGAAAAAAGTGCGCCTTAAGGGTTTTACTAAGAATAAGGCGTAAAAAGCTTAAGACGGGGCGTTTCTCCTAAGCCTGAAGCCTAGGCATGCCTAGGCGGAGCCTATGCGAGTTTTTTAGAACAGTGGTTATATGTATAGGTTTACGGGATTGATGTAGCCATCAATCTTCTACAAGAGATAATTAATGCAGGCTTAGATCGAGATACTTTTGACGTGGTTAATTCCCTACGTACAACAGTTGATTCCCTATAAGAGGAAAAGGGAACATAATAATAGGAAAAAAGCACCCAAGCTTTGTGAACCGAGGACAAAGGCACATCATGATCCAAAAAGTGGTTGTTATAGTTAATGTCCTCAAAAAGTGCTTTAGGAGAAAATGCATAATTACTGAAAGTAAAAGTGGTTATTACAGTCTTTAAAACAATTTATTCTTGGTTTCGTGTATTGTTGAAACAATTTTCGATGTAATGTTATTGTTTACTGAATTCCACTATAAGTGATTTTGATTCGTCTCGATTATTGCATTTATTTACCCATTTTCCTATATATTTTAGCCTCTTCGGGTACCTTAATACCTATATTTATGCTCATTAACTAGACAACCTCTTTTATGTATGTTTATATGCTTTACGAAGTATAACTGAGCTTTTTTAGGTATTAAAGTGCTTAGCGTGAAGTTTGGAGACATTTCAGGAAAATTTCATCATCAATGGCACAGTCAAGCTCATTTTAGTCATTTCATAATTTTGTTTATGTACCAATATCTTCTTAAAATGTGTAGCCCTTTGAGTTAGCTTCACATAGCCTCTAACCGTGCCTAATTTTGATTTATAACGAAGAAGTTACGACATTTTTTGTATATTGATTCGAGATGAAGAATGAAGACTGTCATGGGAGAATTGATTCACCCATTTTGGGGAATCGATTCGGTTTGTACCAAAAATGATTTTTTCCTGTAGCCAAATTGATTCAGTTCCTGTAGCAGAATCGATTCGGGCCTTCAATTTTTGATTTTTTTATTTACAAGTTTAACCCTAGGGTTTTGTTTAAAGGGATTTTTGTTCTCATTTTTGGGTAGTTTAGAGAGTTTTGGGGCTTGGGAGCTCTTCTCCCCCTTTCTTAGGGTTTGTACCCATTTTGTAAGTAAGCACTATTCATCTTCTTTTTCCTATAATTAAAGTTATACTTCCATGTTTTCTTGTTTTATTATCTAGATTACTTTCTTTGTTATTTAGTTATTGTTTGTTATTTAGTTATTTTCATTCTTTAATTTGTCATATTTATTATTTTAATCATGTATAGTAGCTAGTTTGAGGGTTGCTATCATATTTCCACCATTAATGGGTATTGATCTTTGAAATCTTGGTTTTGGTTAGAAATGCATTTAATTGAAACCTTGTGTATTAAAGTCGGAATATTAGGCATCTGACTTTCTTTGTCACGCAGTTGTAGTGTTTATAGAGATATTTCTAAATTAATCCATTTGTGACCTTATTCGTGCGAAAGTTTAATCTTTCAATGTTTGATTAAATTTCTTCATGTTTGATGTTTATAATCAATATGACCGGTTAAATATTTTTGAACCAAAATCCCTTTGACGCGTTGTTTAGCTTATGGTGGGGATGTGACCCTTATCTCATTTTATTAATCTTTGTTTAGTTTTAATTAATGTTCTTAATTTTTCTTTGTTTTTTCCCTTTTACACCAAATCATATTTTAAATTTTTATTTAAGAAGTAATAAATCAATTAAAGCCTATCAAACATTCCTTGTGGATTTTCGATACCCGGACTGGCCGCTATACTCCATAAGAGTATAGTTAAAGTTTAGGTTTTTTTTCCTTACAATTGGAAGCTGATAACAACGATTAGAGTATCTACACAGACGCTCGGTTTCTGCCACATCAGATTTGTATCTAAGTGGGTGTATATTAGATTTGGGCCTCCTAATGTTATTTTTGTGAAAGTATGTGATATGTACTATGTTGTTGAATTTGAATAAAATGGTCTAAGCGAACCGTAAGTTTGAGTACCACGATGAGATGACATCGTGGTTTAACGTAATAATTTTTACCCCCAACACTATTTAAACACCACGACCTGAAGTGATTTTGATGATATCCTTCACAGTATAATACAACCATGAGTTTGAGTTCCACGTTGAGATGACACCGTAGTTTAGGGTTAGAAGTTTTAGCCCCAACATTGCCAAAATACCATGACCATAAGGAAGCGTGATGCTATCCTTCACAGAATAAGATAACCATGAGTTTGATTTCCACGGTGAGATGACACCGTGGTTTAAGGTTAGATTTTTTACCCCAACACTATCTAAATACCACGGTCAGGAGGAATTATGGTGTTATTTTTCACGGTATAAGATAATTGTGAGTTTGAGTTCTAGGGTGAGATGACACCGTGGTTTAAGGTTAGAATTTTTACCCCTAAAACTACCTAAATACCACGTCCAAGAGGAATCGTGATCTTATTACTCACAGTATAAGGCAACCATGAGTTTGAGTTCCACGATGTGATGACACCATGGTTTAAGGTTAGAATTTTTACGCCTAACATTGTATAGGTACCACGGCCAAAAGGAACCATGATGTTATCCTTCACGGTGTGGTATCACCATTGTTTTTCAGCTATGTTAAGGCTATGTATAGCCGTGCAATGTGTTTTACCGATAAGTTCCCAATGTGGTTAACATATTTAAAAACAAAAGAGTTTTGTTCTTTATGTCATGTTAGGACAATTGATAATTTTATTTAATTAATCACATGCAATGATATCAACACAATAAAAGATATATCATATTTCATATTTCACCACAAATAGTCAACAAATATTATAACCAATCATATTAACACATAAGAAATATATTTCATATCTCACCACAAAAGGTTACAATCAATATTATAACCATAAAAGGTTACATATTTCCATAAAAAGTTCTAATCAATGCTATAACCATGAAAAGTTACATATTTCCACAAAATACACAGTCATCCCTGAAGGCACAGTCAAGTCCTCTTCTTCATTCGATGAAAGCAAGCATGGTTCATCTTTTGTCGCAATATGTTTTGAACATAAATTCTAAAAAGTATTCAAACGAGCCATGAACATATGAGCCCACTAAAGGGCATCTTGATTTGCCTTGGATCTCTAGTGAAAGGCAAATGGTGGTAAGGGACAAAAGCGGGTGCATTAAATATTCACCCAATGAGAATTTGAGATGTCGATTATAAAGGCTATGCGATTCTCTTCTATTGGAGAATTTAGCCTATGGCCATATCGAATTTCTCTCTCCCTTCTCTCCCAGAAGGGGGGAGGGGGAGAAAAAGGTCTCACGACTGCTTTTTCTAAGAGCGCTTCGTCCATCATCGGTGTGGGGTGAATGTAAATAGATGGATTCGCTAGACTATTTTGCACAAAATGAGAAACAAAAAATGTCGCCACCTCGAGAGACCGGCATCAAAGACAAACTCGTGCTTACGAAACTAATATTTTGATGGTTTGGGGGATAAGTTATCAAATGGGAAGGTGTTAGGCACCCATCCCGCCCTTTCAGTCTCTCATGGGCTTGTGTTACTGTTTTCCTTAATTTGTCTATGAAGTGTGTGTGCGTGTATATATAAATGGAGATCAGAATCACCTAACTCATATCATGGAAGAGATAGAGTGAGATGATCCAAAGGAATGCTCCCAAAATAATATCTAGAAAATACGATGTATGTTTTTATCAAGCTATTGATCGTCATGATCAAACGATAATATATGTTAGATCGCCAATAAGGATCACAAATAAAATATATATTAAAATAATGTATAAATGAAAAGGGGACAGATGTAAAAATGGTAAAATTGGAGAATTGAGAAATTGGACTCGAGCCGCGGGTTTCAACTCGAATAGCCTACATAGCCTATAAAGGCATCAAAGTCCACATAGTTCGCATGTGTCATACGGGTGGGTTTTATCCTATAGATTCGAACAGGAATTTATTATATGTGTGTGAGTAGAAAATATATTTTAGTTTTTTGAGAAATTATGATGGATAATCCTATTGGAATTTATAGGTGTAACCCTCTTCTTGTTTATTTCATTTTTTTAGTAAAAAATAAAGTATGTGTAATATAATTAATAAAAAGTTGAGATATTAATGTGTATGAACTAAAGTAAAAGCTTGATTAAGAATTTATGTAACTAATGCAAAAAAAAAAAAGAAGAATTTTGGACCTTCTTTGGAGAATTGAGGCTTGATCTTGATCCTTGATGATCTCCCTTGGATGTTGAGATGAATGTTGGATGAAAGATAATGAGATTTAACTAAATTGGGTATGAAAAGAATGGGAATGAAAGATTGAAAGGAATTTCACACAAGGAAACTTCTTTGATTGCAGGAGAATGTTTACCGAGATCACTGATATTGATGAATCTAAGGTCTAGCCTGGGAGTGAGGTCATACCCTCTATTTAAAGAGTAAGGGGTTTTTGATCTTCATAGACTTAGCCCTTCCAATCAGTAGGTAACCCTAGGTAGACTGTCGATAGGCAGGGAATGAACCTGCCAATCGGCAATCTCGTCCAGATTTTTTTAGAAAAATGGTAATAGAATGCAATTTGTTGATCCAAATCGCGCATGGGGCATACTGTTAGAAAGTTAATTAAGAGACCTTCGAGAGTCCTTAGGGCCTTTCTCGGGTTCGAAAGTTGACTTTCGGTCAAATGGGGCTCGAAAGAGCTCGTCGGTCCTTTAGACGGGAGATCATCGGGCAAAAATTGAGCGTTCGTCCAAACGGTAAGTCAGAAATGTACACGGGTAGACCGTTGGAAATTTTATGTGAGTTACTTAGACATTCCAAAGAGCGTCGCTTGGTTTGGAAAGGTGACTTTGGTCAACCGGGGCTCGAAAACTTCATGTGGTCTTTCGGAGTAAAACGGGTCATTCGTCTGTATCATATGGATGATTCGTACATGGGGTAGACCATTGGAAATGGTATTCACTTCCCTTTAAAGATTTATTCAGTCTCGTTCGAGCTGAAGAGTTGACCTTGGTCAAACGGAGCCCGAGAGTGCTCGGTGGTCTCCAGATCAATTTTTAAAAAAAAATGGATCATTCGTCTGAATGGTTATGTCATTTTATGCATGGGGCAGACCATTAAAAAGGGGTTTCAGTGACCTTTGAATATTCAAAGAGATTTTCCTCTGACGATGAAGTTGATTGGGGTTAAATCGGGCCTCCGGATTGATTTTTAATAGTAAAATGGTTCATTCGTTCGTTCTAATTGTTATGCCAATTCATGCACGGGGAGGACCATTAAAAAGGGGATTGAAAGACATTCAAAGATTCAAAGAGATTTTTCCCTGGCGTTAAAGTTGACTAAAGTCAAATAGGGCCCGAGAGTGCCCGGTGGCCTCTAGATCGATAGTCGCAGTATGACCTAGGGTTTGTAGTGAAATGGGGAAGGGATAGGTACCTAAGGAGAAACTTAGGGGGTCTTAGAATATGGTGTCTATAGAGACCCTCGATAGATGATCTTGGAACAAGTCAAAGCCGTTGATTGGATACCACATGATGTTTTAGAAAGAGGTCGATTTTGTGGACCTAAAAGGACAAGGATGATCGATTCAGAGGGTCAAAGCCAATTTTGATAACCTAAGGATATGATGGGGGTGGCCGATTCTATGGGTCGATGTTAATTCTGAGGACCTAGGGTAGGGAGCGACCAATTCTGAGGGTCGAAGCCAATACTGAGGGCTTTAGATGGGAGCAACCAAATATGAGGGTCGAAGTTAATTCTTAGGGCTTAAGATAGGGAGAAACCGATTATGTCGGTCGAAACCAATTCTGAGGGCTTAAGTAGGGAGTGACCAATTCTGAGGGTCGAAGTCAATTCTTAGGGCTTAAGTAGGGAGTGACCGATTCTGTGGGTCGAAGCCAATTATGAGGGCTTAAGTAGAGTTGACCATTCCATGGGTCAAAGCCAATTCTGAGGGCTTAAGTAGGGAGTGACCGATTCTGAGGGTCGAAGCCTATTCTAAGGGCTTAAGTAAGGAGTGATCGATTATGAGGGTCGAATCTAATTCTGAGGGCTTAAGTATGGAGTGACCGATTCTACGAGTCGAAACCAATTCTGAGGGCTTAAGTAGGGAGTGACCAATTCTGTGGGTCGAAGCCAATTCCTAGGGCTTAAGTAGAGTTGACCAATTCTATGGGTCAAGGTCAATTCTGAGGACCCTAAGTAGAGGTGACCAATTCTGTGGCTCGAAGACAATTCGAGGGGATTTAAGTTAGACCTGGCAAAATGAGGCACAACACGATAACACGACACGAACCGATATGAAATTATAAGTTAATGGGTGGACCCTTAATGGGTTCCGGTCATATCAGTGTCAACCCGATAAGACACGATAGTTAACGGGTCGGGTTAGAGTTGTCCCCCTTCACCCATTAATACCCGATAAAACCGTTATGACCCATTAATTTGAGTAAATAAGATATTCTTTTGGAACTTATAAACAATTTATGTAGCATAATGTTAATTTAATCATAATGAATGTTACTAAATGAGAGATTTAGTAATGTTAATGAATTAATGGGTCTATTTGGGTTAAAAAATTAGATAATATATTAACTTGTATACAATTCAAAATAATTCATTATCTTAATGGGTATTAACGAGTGAACATGACATGACACGATAACACAACGGGTCGGGTTTGGATATTTTTTTTTCACACAATAAAAAAGTCACATGTTTAGACACGAACCCAATAAGACCCGAACACGATAAAAAATTACACGAACACGACCTAACACGACCCATTGACAGGTCTAATTTAAGTAGAGGTGACCGATTCTGAGGGTCAATGTCAATTCTGAGGACCTTAAGGCATAGTTTTCTTTGGGAGGTTTGCAGACTGTATTGGGGAAAAGGTATTAATCCAAGGATTTAGTGCAACCTTGATGGAGGATTTTATTCGATTTCTGCGATGTCCCTTGGAGATGTTGCTGGGGAGACATTCAATTGATTTTGGAAATTCCTCTACGGAGATAATTTTAGGGAAAATGCGGTATTAATTCGGTTGGGGATTTGAGAGGCTTAAAAAAATGTTATTCATTTGGTAATTTTAGAAATTTTCTAGGATTTTTTCGGGAATTTTTGGGAAGTTTTGTACAATATTTCAGGGAAGTGCTTATCGGCAGGGTGTAGGGGGTGCCAGACATAGTGGCACTGTCTTTTGGACTCCTCGAGTAGGTGAAGGGATAGTGTTGATCGGTATGTGGCTTAGGACTTCCGATCGGTATGCCCTTTATCCTCCTATAAAAAGGGGTGAGATTTCTTCATTTTTCACAACTTTCTGATCTTCTATCGTCTGCATTTTCTTTTTGTGAACTATTCTAGCGTTCTTTTCTTCTCCAAAACTAAAAAATGGCAGATTTTTCAAGAAGTGTTGTCAACATGGCATGGTTTAGTGTTGACGAATGAGCTCATTTGGAGTGGCGGGAGAGGGTTCCCCTAGTCTTAGGCAATGAAAATGGCTTTAACTCATTTTAACCAGTTGCGTATGAGAGGATTCTTTTGCGTGAGTTGGCGCACTATCGATCCTTTAGGGTGGTGAAACCTAGTGGTTATGTAAGTGTTAATGACCTTTGGTATTTTTCCTTTTTCCTTGGCATTATTTCGTTATGTTTCCTGAATTTTGACAAGGGTTTTTTCCTTTTGTCTTTGACAAACTGATATATCTACGTTGAACCTGCATTCTCGGGGGATGACGGAGTTCAAGGATATCTGGGATCACCTTTCATCAGTAGTGCGTTAGGTGGTTTCATCAATCGACTTTGGCAGTTTGGCATCTGTATTGGATGAGACACCTCGTTCGACGGTTGTCCTTTGTGCCTTGGGAGGGAGGTGGTTGGATACTACCGACACTATGCATTTTGTCTTTGGGGAGATGACAGTGACTCCCATCAATGTGTGGTAGCTGTTGGGGCTGGACTGTGAGGGGGCCCAGATAGAGGTGGACCGGACTTCGCGGGTGATGCTGGCGACAATGGAGGCAGAGTTGGGTGATGTTGGGCAGATATTCTATGGTGACTCCATTCGTATTTCTCTTTTGAAAGAGGTTTTATTGAGTTGGTGGATTGACGATACTGACGAGATGTAGGTGCAGTAGAAGGCCCATTTATTCATTCTTTTGCTGTTGGGAGGGTTTTTTGTGGCGACGAGTGGCGACGTCGTCCATCTGTGTTTTTTTACCTTATTTGAGGGTATTTTTGGATATTCCTCGCTTTCACTGGGGGAGCCTAACTTTGATGACCCTTTAGGCTTCTTTGGATGCATTCAACCGGTGCTTTCGATAGATCTTTACTGGCGCCACATATATTTTTGAGGTATTCTTTCCTTTATGCATTTTCATTTTACTTTATGCATTTTATTCTTGATTCCTTGATATCTTTCTTTCTTTTGATTGATGACCCTTTGTCCTTTGCAGACATGGTTATATGAGGTGATTGGGCTTAATGCCCGCTTGATAGGTTTTAAGGATGAGTTTATGGGAGACTTATGTCGTATGTACTAGTGTCGGAAATTCAATCGGAAGTCGAGGCAGTCTCTCTCTTTGGCGGTAGTGCGTCAGGTCTTGAATGGCCTGATGAGTGATCGGGTGAATTCTTCTTTCCTCTTGATACCATTTTTCTTCAATGACCTTTTTAGATATTTATTTCCCATTGGGGATCTTGTAGGGGGCCTTCTATCCTTGGGGGATGTCCATCCAGTACACGGGCTTGATCGGGGGGAATGCACAACTATGTTGTCTGTTGGCGCATGAGTTAGGCTACAGCTGGTACCTGAGGCAGAGAGTAGTTCGAAAGGTGGTGGAGGACGAGGTGATGGTTCCACGTGCGAGGCCCCCGAGGTATATTAGGCGGGAGAGGGTGATGCCGTAGGAGGTGAGGGTGGCGGTGAGGGTCGGCGATCCTTATTCATTTTATACTGACATGAAGGTAACCTATGATTATCTAGATTTCATGTTGAGCTGGATGATGTTGCCTAGAATATATGACGTTATGCCTCTTCCCCCTATGGTTTCTATTAAGAGAACGAGTCGGCTAGTGGGGTCTTCCCACAGTGCAGGCGGTGCATCGACATCAGTAGCGGTGGCGACGTCAGAGGTTCTATTTCTACAGTTGGCTCCTCCTTCCTATAACATCCAGTGAACTAATGGACGATCGGTGTGTATGCTACATCGCCCGAATGCGATGGACCCGGAGGTGCTAGGACTGACAGAGGATGTCCTTCAACCGAAGGTATGCCTTTGACTTCTTTGACTTTTGTTTTTAATATTTCTTAATTGCCCCAGATTGATCGATTTGTTGTTTTATACTTTCACTTATAGCATGTCCGAGTGTCGACTAACTGGCTGAGGGATATTGGGGATTGGGTGGTTTCCGTGATGGCTTACATTTGGGACTTGATCCTGATTCCTTCATGCTTGGTGCCCTCTGTCTTGTCTAAGGAGGGGTCTGGTTCATGGAGCAGAGGCTCATCATCTCGTCAGCGGGGAAAGTGCATACATCGCAGGGATGGGGGGTCTTAGAGAGAGAGAAAGAGAAGGTGAGAGATAATGTTTTTGGTGGGGTTGGGCTGAGTCCCATTATTTTTGTGTTTTCATGCAAGGAAAAATGTAATAAAGCAATATATATGCAATGGAATGGGATTTTATTAATTTTTTCTTTTTGTGACTTAATGCATATGTACTTTTACTTTGTTTCCTGAGACCATAAAAAGGATTTAAAATAATTTAAGGGAAAATTTATTTTAAAATTGGATGAGTAAAAATATAGGGACAAGAAAATTCAGAATTCCTTAGAATAAATTTTTTATTGAGTTTTTTATTTTGACAAAAAGGGAAAAATGGAACTTTCCAAAAATAGGGGGTTACCGATCGACATGCCCCTTGTCCTGCCTATCGGTAGGTCAGTTCAGTATCATCAACCCAAGGCTTTGATTGCACTTTCTTCAATACTTGGTCCTTGATGGGACAGGGGTTCCTTCGGATTTTGCAGGTCCTTTGTCTTTAGCTAAGTTTTTCAAGTATAAAAAGGGGTAATGGTGGAGTGTTTTCTTCACTCATCCATATTTCCTTTATTTTGCTTACTTTTTGCTTCCTGTCTCATCATTTCCAATATCGCTCTCCCCAAAAGTGTTGAATTTTCTTCTTACCTCAAAAACTTAAAATCTACGTGCTCATATAATGTAGACTATGATGCTTTCAACATGCGTCGAGTTTCATTATGGCATAATTGGCATATTAAATGGAATACTGATGGCGACGGTACAATTTTGGTACCTCAAGGACCATGTCTTTCGCTTTCTCTTGGACGAAGTTTGTTTGACTTATGAAGCGTTCTTTACTATGCTTGGGATAAATCCCAGTGTTGCGATGACCATGCCTAAATTCTCTCGATCTCATTTGGGGTTATTAGCAGGACTTCTCCATATCTCGCCCTAATCAGCTCCATCATTGGTCATGGGAGGAAAGATCTCTCTCTCGGCTGTGCTGCATTCTGTTCATCTGCAAAATATTAATGATGCCAGTTATGCTGAAGCCGTATTCCTTGGCTTAACTTCAAATTTATTATTGGTGATGGGGGGCCTGTTGGTGGACCCACAACTTAAAGTAATCACTTCGTGGATTTTATACTGTTTCAATCCTAAGGTGATGATATTGACGGAGAATCTAAATGGTCTAGATGCTTGGTGGGAAGGTCGTTCTAACTTTTTAAAGGGAATCCCAATTATGTTGTTCATGTGGTTATCAGATAGATTCCGTATGGAGATCCCTCCTAAATATCCCTTTGCAGTTATGCCAAACTTCTTTACATGTTACTTTATCAGCGTAGGCCTAAATATCGAGAGTCAAGATAATTGGTTTATGGAGCACGGGGCTCGAGGTCTACATTGGTTAGTGCCTTGGTTGGGGGAGTTGAAATCCATTCTATAACTGGGGGAATACCAGCATGTTCAATTGGTTGGCATCTGGCAGACTTCTTTCTACTTTCCCTGACGACTCCTGCGTCAATTTGGCTGGGAGCAGATGGTGACACCTAGGACACTAGAATTCTATCCTGTAGAGGATTTTACAGATCGCATGTGCAAGCAACTGGGCTTTCAATGGGAGAATTATCAATCGTTAACTTGTCCTTCCCAATCTATTGGTAGAGTTTGGCATATTTTTTATGACTACATAAAATGGCTATAAAGGAGGGTAGTGGCTAAAATGCTGGCTGAGGAGATTAAGCAAATGTGGTTTGCCATGTTTGACACCATGGAGGGAGGTGTTGTGGTTTTCCCTGGACTGGTCTGGACTTACCGTTCCATGGAGTGCCTTCGGTATTCTATCTAAGCAGGAAAAATTTGGGGACCCCAAGATGTAGAAGATTATGGGGTTAGTTCTTCTAGTAGCTGCGGGTAGGATCCTTGGGGAGTTTAATTTGTGAATCTTTTGTATATTGTTTGGTTATGTATGGGAATAAATTCTAAAGGTCTGGCTTATTTTTGTTTGGTTTTAGAGAAAGAGGGTTAGGTTGGCGGGGGCAAGTTATTTGACTTCCTATGCCGATGTAATTGTAAAAGAATTCTCATAAATGAAATAAAGAAAAATTTAATTATATTGTTGTTCCTCTTGATGAGTTTTTACATTTAAATTATATATACCAATCGTGAAGGCATTCCTAATCCTTTTGTTATGTAAATGATAAAAATGAACCGTCATTCTCGAAGGTAAGAAAAGAATAGCATTTTGTGAAAAAGAAGGGGTGCATGCTCATGTGAAGCGTATGAGTTGCCTATGTACCTATGAGGATTTTGAAAATTTTCTAAGTTCCACTTTTGAAAGTAAAAAGATTTTTAAAGGATCAGGCCCCACGTAGTTCCGAGTAGAGGGAAATGATGAATATTTTATAGAATATAAGGGAGATGAGAAGAGTCGTAGTGCACCGAGATTAAGAATATAACTTCTTGAGGCGGTCCAGGTTGACTAGATGAGCCATCTCTTCCCCATCGAGGTCGGTGATCATAGTAGCGCCACTAGATAGGATTTTCTTCATAATGTCGGGGCCAGTCCAATTGGGCTTGAATTTCCCCGGTCCTACGATTGCTTTAAGGGCTAAGTCCCGTTCTCGGACACTACAATACTTGACTCTATTATTGAATGAATGTGGTATTCGGTGATGGTACCCTTGTATGTGATATAGAGACTTTATCCTTCTTTCATCCAAGAGTTATAATTCTATAAGACGGTTATGATGCCTGTCTTCCTCACTGAGTTTTCTTTCAAACATGACGCGTTGTGAAGGAATTTCCAGCCCAACGAGTAGGACTCCATGTCGTATACTAGAGAGTAAAGGGTAGCCCGAGTAGATATTTTAACTGAAGTGCGATAGCCTTAAAGGGCATAAGGGATCTGATCAACCAATCTCGATAACTCTCGGTCATTTTTCTTATGATTTATTTGAAGTTCTTATTAGCGGCTTTGACTGCACCGTGGGTTTGAGGTCGGTAGGGAGAATATTTGTGTTTCTGAATCTCATACTCGTCAGCCACTTTTGTCTCAGCCACTTTTGTGACTTCTATCTCGAAGTGTTGGAGGTTGGAAAACTGCTAGCATTTAAGACATCTTTTAACATAGGTGGTGTAATCCTAACCCATGGTAGTCCAATAATAACTCTACCGAATGATCTTCTTGGCGAGTATATGGCCATTCATGTGGGGTTCGCACTCCCCAAACTGTATTTTTTGCATCATCGTTTCAGTGTCATCCCCTGCGATGCAGTGTAAGTGGGTTCCATTAAAATTTCTCTTGAATAGAGCTTTGTCACAGACAATATACTAGGCAACCAGTTTTTGAAGGATTGCTCGGTCTTTCTAATCAGAATCATGGGGATACCTACCATGCTTGAGGAGGTGTTAAATATGATAGTACCAACAATCGGTTATATCAGGATCTTATTCTGTAACTAGATTAATGTGGTATTAGTGGGTAGGTTTTGCTTTCTTTTGAACTAGGAAGGGGGACACTGTTATTCCTTTGGGTATGTCGACCATGGAGGCTAATGTAGAAAGGGCATCGGTTAAGTTTTTCTTTGCTTGGGGAAGGTAGTGGAAGGTTACGTCTTAGAATTAGGAGGCCAACTCTTTTAGGTGGGCATGGAAGGATTAGAGTTTTTCGCCCTTAACTTTCCATTTTTTGAGTACTTGACCAATGATGAGGGATGTATCCCCATTGACATTTAGGTATAGTATTCCTTTCTTTGAAGCAACTTTGAGGCCTACCGTGCATGCCTCATATTCGGTCATGTTGTTGGTGCAAGGAAAATCCATCTTGATTGCAATGGGAGTGTAACAGTCATTAAGGGAGATTAGGAGTATCCTAATAGCATACCATTTCTTGTTGACGTCACCGTAAAAGAACATTTTCCACTGGAGGTCTTCTTGGGAGGTACAAAAGATATTTTCATCTGAGAATTAGAAATTACAAACATCGATTTATTCCATAAGGTAGTCAGTGAGGTAGTCAGAGATGGCTCTTCCTTTCATGGCATTTTTAATGACATACATAATATCACATTTGGCTAGCAGCATCAACCATCGGTCCACTCGGCTAGACAGGGCAAGTTTTTCGAGCAGGTATTTGATAGGATCCATTTGGGATACAAGTCTGATGGGAAAAGCGAGCATATAGTGTCGTAAGTTTTGGGTGACCCAGATAAGGGCGACACATGCTTTCTCTAAGGTAGTGTAGTTAGCTTCCTATTCGGCTAACTTCCGACTAGCGTAGTTGATGTCTCTCTCTTTGCGAGACTGTTTAAGATATTGGGCCAACAAAGCCCCAACTATAGTATCTGTTACGGCCAGGTATAGGAGTACGGGTAAACCAGGCTTTAGTTGCATGAGTACCAGAGGTCGGGTTAGATATTTCTTGATTCGATCAAAGACCTCTTATCAAGCTTCGTTTCAAACCTTAGTTGAATCCTGTCGGAGGATTTTGAAGATGGGTCCACAGATAGAAGTCAACTGACTGATGAACCGGCTAACATACTTTAATTTTCTAAGGAATTCTTGGACTTCCTTCTCCATTTGGTGTGGTGGAATTTCGAGTATGGCTTTCAGTTTGGTAGGTGTAACACCCCATATTTATATGATTTTTACATATTTGATTAATTAAATTAAATATGGGAAATCAAATGAATAATTAATCCGGAATAAAATAAATATTAACTAGTGAGATAAGAGTTAGTATTTGTTAGTGAGAACTTTATTGAATACTAGTGAGAAAATAAAATAATATATAATTTTGGATGTGATTGTGAAGAGATATAAATTGTCGCGAGTGAGAAATACGGTAGTTACAGAAATTATGTCGGGACACGCGTGTCAGTTGTGTCGGGACAAAATTAATGTAATAAAAGTAAATTATTAATAAGTAATTTGAATCATCATTTCGAGTGCTCCATTGAGTGTAGAAGGGTCGAATTAGTCAGAAAAGTCTACACGAGGGTTTAGTTTGGGCCCCGAGGCAATTTTAGGCCTAACCGGCATCTCGGAAGGGAATTTTGGTAAATTCTATTTTGGGCATTAGTTACCTACTTAGGAGAGGTATTATGTCAATTACGTAAGGGAGATTAAGGTTATCATCCACAAAATCCAAGGGGGTTTACAGAGGAAGAGGGATAGCCAATTCTAGGAGTCTAAAGCCAACCATCTTGGACCACCGAGACCACCACTGCATAGATCGGAGAACGTAGAACACAATCATACCAACTACATCAACAGATCAGACCTTCACTTTTGAGGCAAGTGTTTAAACTTGATTAATTTAGAGCAATATTGGAACCCACGTTAGTGTAGGTTCAATTTGAATATGAATATGGTATTTATTTGATGAAATTGGAGAGTTAGAGTAACTAATTAGAATCTGGAAACAATTAGGTTCAACTCTTCATGTATGTAGATTAGGAATCACGAATTGAGAATTCATTATGATGAACGAATCTAAAAATTTTAGTATTCTTTAATGTGAATTTGAAGAACTAGAGTTTAATAAACTAATTTGGGGATTTCAAAATTTAATAAGGGTTCACTACACCAAAAACAACAATCTGGCACGATTTAAAACTCTGTCAAATCAAATCTGGCACAATTTTGAAATATGTCAAAATCCGGTGTTCCAAAATTACCATTTTTTCTGGCACGGTTTAAAAGTGTGTCAGATTTGGCCAAACAGGAACACTTCTGGCACACTTTAAAATCGTGCTAGAATTTGATATTTATGATACACTTTATAACTGTGCTAGATTGAGTACATTTTGGTTTACTTTTGGCACAATTTTGAATTGTGCCAAATTTTTGGATCAAAGAAAAAAAATTAATTAAAAATAATATTACCCAAAACAAATCAACAACATTTCCACTATTTTTCATACCTATTTTAGAATAACAAAAATTCAATAATAATATAAAACCAGCATGGAAAAAAAATAGTACAACAACAATACAAATAGTCCGTAACAACACTAATACACATTCAGACAATATGTCCACTAAAAATTAATGGCTCAAATTCCATTAATAGAAAATTCATGTCAATACATATGAAATTCATCTCAATACATGGGGAAATTTGAATTTTATCTCAATTCATGTCAATACATATGAAATTCATCTCAAATTTCATGATCTTCTCTTCAAGCCGCACTAACGTGTTTAACTCCTCATTTATCAAGCAGCACTGGTTCGCCTCTACATGCACAACCATCAAACTTCCAATGAGTTCCTACCTATAAAATAAAAAAACAAAAAAGAGTAATTATGTGACAACCCGAATATAATTATGAAAAATTATATTTAAATAATGCTTATCTTATGTGATATAAATAACGTGTTATTAGTATATCTAATGTTAAGTGATTATTTTTAGTCTAATCCTACTTTCATAAATCGTGAAATGTTGAGCTATATACGAACACAAAATTTTGTTATTTTTGATAGAAATGTTCCTGTTTAAGACTAGTTTTGACCCTTATAACATTACAAATGACTTGAGGTGAAAACTAGATAGTTGTAGACATGTGATTTAGGGTTCTAATACAACAAATCGTGCATCAAACGGATGTCTGATCAAGAAGTTAGACCGAATTTACGAACAAGGGGTAAATCTATCCATTTCCTTTAAGTGGTAAATTGTCTTTTAATAACCCAAATGTTTTAATTTGATTGGTTGTCATGGGAGGAAGCCTTGTCAGACTTAAACCTCTCCCTTTAATTTATTTCTTCAGCAAATATAACCCTAGGTTCAGTTTTGAGAGATTTAAGCTTCAGGAAAGAGAAAGTAGAAGTTTAAGGAAGAAAGATTACAAAAAAGCTAGGCAAATTCCAAGAAAATCCTTAAAGTGTTTCCAAGGTATAAGTTTGTGATTATTATTATTTTAATCCTGTATTATACTTATTTCAAAGTATATAAATCTTAAATTAGGGATTAAAATTCCATCACCCTTTGTGATAATATGTATTGGTTCATATGTGAGGTAAGTGGTGTTTATAGGCCGTACTGGTTTCTATTCAAACCCCTTGTATTCAAACTTGCATATATTTTGTTTGCTTACTGTAATTCAAAAATTACATTTGGATATGAACGTACACTCATATATTCATATCATATCCAAAAATTAGAATTTAAATCCTTGTAATTGGGCTTTGGTGATGGTTTCAAATTGGTATATAGTTGCTGTTTGGAATTTTAATTTCGATATGCCCTGAGTTTTGTCAAGATTTTGACCTAGCAAATGAAGTCAAAAAATTATGAAACTTTAATTATGTGCTATTAAATATGTGTATTTAAAATGGGTGAAAAATAATGGAAAGTTATGTTGGATAAAAATTATGAAAATTCTTGGAAGTTGAAAGAACAATAGAGGAGCTTGTGGGGCAGATTTAATAGGTTGTAAAGAAATGGTCATAACTTGCTCTAGGAAGCTTAAAAAATTGCACCGTCACTTGTAATGGAAAGTATATTCAGATATGGTTTCATATTGATAAGCTTGGACACCTCTATATGTACAATTTATGAATATGGGATTGTTAAGTATGGAGGAAAATAATTTGAGGCCATATTGGATACCCCATAAAGGAATGTTTTTATTTCCTCCTTCCCAAGGGTATTTTGAGTACATATTTCTTGTGTATATACATTGAGAAGTATACTTTTATGTTTACTTGATTTTAGTTATAAATTCCTTACAAGGTAGTTTCTAGGGTTGAATGTTCACGACCTTATCAATATGTATACCATTGTTTCATCTTTACACATATTTTATGGAATCTGACATGAGTAGAATTATATTGTTGTTGTATAGTCATTGAACGTTGCATAGATATATTAAGATAATACTTATGATTTAAATTCAGTATTAATTTAGTTGGATTAACAGGTGTAAGGTCAAATCAACTCCACTCGAGGGAATCGTGAATACCTAGTTGACAACCCAATGTGAGTGTACTTAGTGAGTTGATTATCGATATGATGTGTATGTATTATATATTTAGATGATATGGCTTATTAAAAATCATGAGATGTTGAGATGTTGAGATGTTATGTCTTGTTAAAATTCAAGAGATGTTGAGATATTATGGCTTTATAAAAGTCAAGATATGTTGAGTTTCTATGCAATTCAGGAGATGTTAGGTTATTAAAACCTATGGATATGATTATTGCCTACGGGTAGGAGATGTGGGGTTTATTAACTCCGGATATGTATATGGACTAATTTGGCACAGATGTGGATATATATTGATATGTTGAGATGTCAAAATAGTACTTTTACTATATAGAGATGTAGTACATTCACTGAGTTTTTAAACTCATGGTTTTATATGTTTGCATTTTCAGGTTCTAAAGCTCCCACTACCAGGTCTAGGAGGTTGAGTAAATAATAGTGGGGTCTTGTTAGTTTTGTTTTATACATTGTACTAGGTGTAATTAAGTTAAATGGTATTTGAGACCTGTTTAAATTATGTCTCCTTAAAACAATTAGATTTTTAGTATTCTGCCTTTTAACCTTGAAGTTGCTTCAATATGTATTACTAAATAAATAAATAAATAATAAATGTGGTTTGTGAACTATTTAGTTAATTATATCCTAATGGGGTTAGGGGGTGACAACTTGGTATCAGAGCTTTTGGTTTTTATATTCTGGGTTAGAGAGTCTAGATGTGGCAGTGGCAGAAATAGTGTCGTGTGGGTCATTTATATTAACTTATGAGAAATACTAACCATTATGTTAGAAATAAATGTTGTATTCTTATTTCTATAATTGTGGTTTATGACAGATAGTAAGATATGGAAGGTGGAAATGTTCATGAGAGGGTGGATGAGGAGTCTTCAAATATAGTAAACCAACAAAATCCAAATAATGTAAAGGGGGCTCCTGAACAACTTACAGATATGCAGAAAATGGCTCGTGCCTTGACTTTGATGGACGAACAGCAAAACATGTTTATGACACAAATAGCATAACAACGAGGCAAGTACTTGGAGGAGCAGACTTTTGCCAAAAGAGAAAGGGAAATACAACGAGAGGAGAAGAATACTCTGTACGAGAAGTTTATCAAATTGAACCCCCCAGCATTCTCAGGTTCTATAGATCCTTTAGAAGTTGAGGATTGGGTCAGAGACACATAAACAATCTTCGGGGTGATGAATGTACCTGTCTCACAGAAGGTAATTTTGGCTACTTTCATGTTAAAGGGCGAAGCTAAATATTGGTGGGAGTCTTCCAAACATTTATTGCTTACTCCGGAGGGAGGTGAGGTAATTACTTGGGATTCCTTTATTAAAGTCTTATATGAAAAGTATTTTCCTCGCATGTATCGAAAGCAAAAATAGAGAGAATTTTTATCATTGACTCAGGGGAATATGTCGGTCAGGGAGTACGAAACTAAATTTATATCTTTGTCTCGATTTTCATTACATTTCTTACACAATTAGGAGGACAAATGCACCAAATTTCAGGATGGGTTGAATTTGGTTATCAAGTCTAGACTCACTGCACTTGAAATGGTAGATTATACTTCTTTAGTTAACAAAGCTATGATGGTTGAAGGAGATATTAATGATGCAATAAATAATAGGGAACAATGGGGAAAGAGGAGTAGATTTGATGCATCTCAGCGAAAGGAAGGCAATGTAGAATACTAAAAACAGGGGAGTCAAAGATTTCAGCGCGGTAGAGGGACTGGAAATTATGTTCAAAATAGGACACCAAGCAGTTTTAAGGGTGCATGATCGACGGGCCAACAGAATAGACAATAGGAGAATGACAATGGATAGTCTAAGCCTGTTACATGCTATTTTTACGAAGCTGAGGGCCATATCAGTCTAGATTATGTCCCAAGTTAAAGGGAGCAGAGTGTTATCACTGTCATCAAATTGGTCACACAAAAAATAACTCTCCTATGCTATTGGGAGGGATTCAATCAGCTACTACTAGTCGAGGTTGATCACATGGAGGCATAGGGAGGGGAGGAGGTAGAGGACAGGCTAGTGGTTCCAGGGCTTCAGGAAGAATATTTGCTATGACTTTATAGGATGCTCAGGCTACTCTAGAGGTGGTGACATGTACATTTTATGTCATGAACAAACATGCTTACGTGCTTATTGATCCAGGTTCTACTCATTCATTTGTAGCACTATCATTTATCATGCATTCAATTAGACCATGTTCTTATCTAGATTGTGGTTTATATATTTCTACACCTATGGGTGATGTGATGTTAGTGGAGCGTATGCATAAAAATTATGTATTATATGTGGGGGAGAGGGATTTGACCATTTTATTATTTTCGCAAGGAGGGTACATTTAATATGCCGGGGGAGGAAGAATTTAAATTTACTGGGGAAAGAAATGTGGTTCCAAACTATCTTATTTTTTCCCTTCGGGGCGAGAAAATTGTTAAATAAGGGTTGTCAAGGCTTTTTAGCATATATTGTGGATACAAACAGGGGATTGCAAAAATTAGAAGATATCCCAGTAGTTAAGGATTTTGCAGATGTGTTCCAAGATGAATTACCAGGATTGCCACCTAGTAGACACGCAGAGTTTACTATCGATTTAGTGCCTGGTACAGCTCCAGTTTCTATTTCTCCATATAGAATAGCACATGTGGAACTAAAGGAGTTAAAGGTTCAACTACAAGATTTTCTAGACAGAGGTTTTATTTGACCCAGTGTATCACCATGGGGTGCTCTGGTATTATTTGTGTATAAGAAAGATGGCACCATGCGACTTTGCATTAATTATCGGCAGTTGAACAATGGTAACTATTCAAAATAAATATCCATTGCCTCGTATTGATGACTTGTTTGATCAATTATAGGCTAAAGTGTTTTCAAAAATTATTTTGAGATCGGGTTATCATCAATTAAGGGTGAGAGATTGTGGCATTTCTAAGACAGCTTTTCGTTCTCGCTATGGTCATTATGAATTTTTGGTAATGCCATTTAGGTTAACAATTGCTCCTGCAGTTTTAATGGATTTAATGAATAGGGTATTTCATCCTTTCATAGATTCATTTGTGATTGTCTTTATCGATGATGTTTTGATATACTCACGTAGCCAAGAGGAACATGAGAAGCATCTAAGAGTTGTATTTCAAGTTTTGCGAGATAGTCAATTGTTTGCTAAGTTTAGCAAATGTAAGTTTCGGTTAAATCAAGTAGTATTTATGGGGCATATGGTTTTGAGAGATGGAATTTATGTCGACCCTAAGAAGGTAGAGGAAATTGTGCAATGGGTGAGACCAAGAAATGTAACGGAGATAAGGAGTTTTCTAGGATTGGTTATATATTATACAAGATTCATAAAGGGGTTTTCATCTATAGCCTTACCGTTGACTAAATTAACCCGAAAGGAAGTGAAATTTGTGTGGAGTGATGAATGTCAGCACTCCTTTGAAAAGTTGAAAAATAGGCTAGTATCAGCTCCAGTTCTCATTATTCCATCCAGTGGAGAAGGTTTTGTGATTTATACTGACGCTTCACATCAGGGTCTGGGTTGTGTTTTCATGCAACATGGAAAGGTAATTTCTTATGCATCTAGACAGTTGAAGATGCATGAATGTAATTATCCTACACACAATTTAGAACTTGTATCTATTGTTTTTGCCTTGAAATTATGGAGACATCATTTATATGGAGAGACGTGTGAAATTTTCACTAACCATCAAAGTTTGAAGTATTTATTTACACAGAGAGACTTGAATTTGAGGTAGAGGTGTTGGATAGAGCTGATTAAAGACTATGACTGTACCATTCATCATCATCCTGGTAAGGCCAATGTAGTAGCAGATGCTTTGAGTCAAAAATCATCGGGGATTCTAGGTTGCATACAATGTGCACGTGTGGGAAATATCCTTGACTTGGCATCGATGGGCATTGAATTAAGTTTTTCAAAAAGGGAAGGCTTATTAGCACATGTCATAGTGATACCTTTATTAGCAGAATGCATAAGAAATTTCCAGGTCAGTGTTCCATTCCTTGAGAAGAAGAAACAAGATGTCTTAGATGGTCAAGCGAGTGACTTTGAAATTAAGAATGATGAATCGTTGAGTTATAAAAACAGGATCTGTGTACCGAATGATCCACCCTTAAAGAAGGATATATTAGAAGAGGAACATAGTTCTATTTAATCTATGCATCCGGAAGGTACCAAAATGTACAGAGATTTGAAAGAGTATTACTGGTGGAACAATATGAAACGTGAGATTGCAGAATTTGTAGTTAAATGTTTAGTATGTCAGCAAGTGAAAGAGGAGCATCAGAAGCCGGAAGGATTATTGTAGTCATTGCCTATTCCAGAATGGAAGTGGGAGCATATAACAATGGATTTTGTTACAGGATTACCATGGTCACCAAAGGGGAATGATTCTATTTGGGTGATTGTAGACCGACTAAAAAAGTCGGCCAATTTTCTTCCAGCTAAGATCACCTACACCGTTGACAAGTATGCACGTATGTACTTTGATGAGATTATCCATTTACGTGGGGCACCAGTGTCAATTGTATCAGATAGAGATCCAACGTTCACTTCTAAGTTTTGGCCTCATTTACAGAATGCCATGGGCACAACCTTGAAGTTCAGCACTGCATTTCATCCAAAAACCGATGGGCAATCTAAAAGGATGATTCAAATATTAGAAGACATGTTATGAGCTTGTGTATTTGACTTTAAGGGTAGTTGGGATGATCATTTGCCATTGATGGAATTCTCGTATAATAATAGTTATCAGTCCACCATTGATATGGCTCCATATGAAGCTTTATATGGGAGGTGATGTAGAACGCATTTGTGTTGTGATGAAGTAGGTAAAATGAAACTTTTGGGTCTTGAATTGATAGATATGACAAGAGAAAAGATTAAAATGATTCGGGAACGAATAAAGATAGCGCAAAGCAGGTATAAATTTTATGCAAATAAAAGGAAGTGTCCATTGGAATTTTAGAAGGGAGATTTTGTATTCCTACGTATTTCACCATGGAAAGGCGTCATGAGATTTGAGAAAAGGGGAAAGTAAGTCCAAAATACATCAGACCATATGAAGTGCTTGAAAGTATTGGGACCCTGGTAAATAGATTAGCTTTACCTACAGATTTATCCCGTTTAAATGATGTGTTTCATGTATCGATGCTTCAAAAGTATTTGGCAGATCCATCTCATCAATTGAAAACATAACCTATTGAACTGAAGGACGACTTGTCGTACATCGGGGAACCAATAGAAATTATTGATCGTAAGGAGAAAGTATTGAGAAATAAAGTTATTCCCTTAGTTAAAGTTATGTGTATGAGACATGGAATTAAAGAAGCTACTTGGGAAATGGAGGATAGCATGAAGAAACAATATCCTCATTTCTTTGGTAAGTGTCCTTTATATTAATTTTCGGGGATGAAATTTTCAAGGGGGGGAACTTGTGAGAACCCGAATATAATTATGAGAAATTATATTTAAATAATGCTTATCTTATGTGATATAAATAATATGTTATTAGTATATCTAATGTTAAGTGATTATGTTTAGTCTAATCCTACTTTCATAAATCGTGAATGTCGAGTTATGTACGGACACAAAATTTCGTTATTTTCGATAGAAATGTTCCTGTTTAAGACTATTTTTTACCTTTATAACATTACAAATGACTTGAGGTGAAAACTAGATAGTTGTAGACATGTGAGTTAGGGTTCTAACACAACAAACGGTGCATCAAAGGGATGTCCGAGAAAGAAGTTAGGCCGAATTTACGAACAAGGGGAAAATCTGTCCATTTCCTTTAAGTAGTAAATTATCTTTTAGTAAACCAAATGTTTTAATTTGATTGGTTGGCATGGGAGGCAGCCTTGGCCGACTTAAACCTCTCTCTTTAACTTATTTCTTCAGCACATATAACCCTAGGTTCAGTTTTGAGATATTTAATCTTAAGGAAAGAGAAAGTAGAAGTTTAAGGAAGAAAGATTACAAGAAAAGCTAAGAAAATTCCAAGAAAATCCTTAAAGTGTTTCCAAGGTATAAGTTTGTGATTAATATTGTTTTAATCTTGTATTATACCTATTTCAAAGTATATAAATCGTGAATTATGGATTAAAATTCCATCACCCTTTGTGATAATATGTATTCGCTCATATGTGAGGTAAGTGGTGTTCATAGGCCATATTGGTTTCTATTCAAACCCCTTGTATTCAAACTTGCATATATTTTTGTGTGCTTACTGGAATTCATAAATTCCAATTGGATACTAAATTATACTCATATATTCATATCATATCCAAAAATTATAATTTAACTCCTTGTGGTTGGGCCTTGGTGATGGTTTCAAGTTGGTACATAGTTGCTATTTGGAAATTTAATTTCGATATTCCCTGAGTTTTATCAAGCTTTTGACCTAGCAAATGAAGTCAAAAAATTATGAAACTTTAATTCTATACTATTAAGTATGTCTATTGAAAATGAGTGAAAAATCATGGAAAGTTATATTGGATAAAAATTATGAAAATTATTGGAAGTTTAAAGAGCAATAGAGGATCTTGTGGGGAAGATTTATATAGGTTGTAAAGAAATGGTCATAACTTGCTCTAAGAAGCTTGAAAAATTGCACCGTCACTTGTAATGGAAAGTATATTTAGATATGTTTCATATTGATAAGCTTGGACACATCTATATGTACAATATATGAATATGGGATGGTTACGTATGGAGGACAATAATTTGAGGCCATATTGGATACCCCATGAAGGAGTGTTTTTATTTGCTCATTCCCAAGGGTATTTTGAGTACATGTTTCATGTGTATATATATTGAAAAGTATACTTTTATGTTTAATTTATTTTAGTTATAAATTCCTTACGAGGTAGTTTCTAGGGTTGAATGTTCATGACGTTATCAACATGTATACCATTATTTCGTCTTTACACATATTTCATGGAATATGACTTGAGTACAATTATATTGTTGTTGTATAGTCATTGAAAGTTACATAGATATATTAAGATAATAATTATGATTGAAATTCAGTACAAATTTATTTGTATTAACAGGTGTAAGGTCAAATCAACCCAGTTCAGCTCCACCCGAGGAAAACGTGAATACCTAGTGGACAACCCAATGTGAGTGTACTTACTGAGTTGATTATGGATATGATGTGTATGTATTATATAATGAGATGATATGGCTTATTAAAATTCATGAGATGTTGAGATGTTATGGCTTGTTAAAAGTCAAGAGATGTTGAGATCTTATGGCTTTATAAAAGTCAAGATATGTTGAGTTGCTATGCAATTCTGGAGATGTTAGGTTATTAAAATCTATGGATATGATTATTGCCTAGGGCGGGAGATATGGGGTTTATTAACTCTGGATATGTATATGGCCTAGTTTGGCACATTGATGGATATATATTGATATTTTGAGATGTTAAAATAGTACTTTTACTATATAGAGATGTACATTCACTGAGTTTTTAAACTCATGGTTTTATATGTTTACATTTTCAGGTTCTGAAGATGCCACTGCCAGATCTAGGAGGTTGAGTAAATAATAGTGGGGTCTTGTTACTTTTGTTTTATACATTGTACTAGTTTTAATTAAGTTAAATGGTATTTGAGTTCTGTTTAAATTATGTCTCCTTAAAACGATTGGATTTTTAGTATTCTCACTTTTAACCTTGAAGTTGTTTCAATATGTATTACTAAATAAATAAATAATTAATAAATGTGGTTTGTAAACTATTTAGTTAATTATATCCTAATGGGGTTAGGGGGTGACAAATTAATTCTTATTATATGGAATTAACACACCATCATATACATGTTTGAAAGAATGAAGATGGCATCAATCCAGTATGTATAGAGAAGTATCTATATTACTCAATAATTTCGAGACTATAGTAAATTCACGCAGATGCGATTTCATAGTCTACAAACTTTATAGGACCTTGACTTCATATTCCATTAGTGAATTTTCAGAGAAAGAGCAAGGAGGCAATCAAGACAGCGAAATATATATTAACAAGCATTTGACCCATCCGATGCACGGATGTTATTCAACATTAATTCATAATAACGTGTAATATAACATGTATAGTTGTTGCAGCTGGCTTTACAGGTCTGCCCAATCCTTCCACGCCGCTGATCAAATCTCCCAAAGATTATTTAACTGAGTCTGCTTGCACTTCCTCCTGAAAAGTCTATGGATGATAGATTAACCTGAAATTAAAGAGTTGGAATAGACTGTCAATCCATGAGAAATGGGAAGAGTTAAAGAATTATATAAACTTCACTATTCCGAATAGCTAAGCCAATTTATTCAATCCATGGTTAATAAATACATCGTTAAGCTACTACACATGCATTTAAGTTTCTGTTTATGTTGGTTAGCTAAACGTATATTTTTACTAATACTTCTTACCATATTATCTTATCTTATAAATATGATACAATGCATATATATGTTTCTCCCTTAAGTAACACATCATATATATCCGTTCGCAAGTAATTAAGATAGCCATCTTGTAAAAGATTAGCGCTTCATAAATGATAAGCTGTTAATCGGTTTATTGAGGTCTTTTCCATTTTTTTCTAGCCACAAGAGACAACCATGTAATAGCAAGATAAGATTCAGTGTTTCTATAAGAACACAATACTAATTAAGCTCAATCAGTAGGATTTCAGTACATCATAAAACTTTATTTTCATAACAAAGTTTGAGAAGCATATAAATTTGCAATTATTCCTAAATCTAAGGTCAATAAATGAATTAGTATCTAGGGTCAGTAACAATTGATCAGAGTCAAACCTAAAACTTAACATATAGGGGTTCTTCACGTGTTAGTAAATTACTAAACTCTAACAATCTGTACGTGCATCTAATCCCAGTCATTACCGTACCCTTAAGTGTAGTCACTTTTTGAGTAAACTATGCAATCGAACACCACTAGGCGACAACAATCAAACATTGTTAGGAGACAATAGGCCCGTTGTTCATATGTACAAACGCATAATTTTTTACTAAAACTCTGAAGCGTATGATTAATAAAAACGTTACTCATGACTTTTAGCTCCAATGCATACATACTAAATTATAAGAAATAATGAAGTGACTAAACATGTTAAATGGCGTGTCTATCATATCACAAAAGAGCATGTGAATAATAGTATATTTTAATTGCGTGCATTACTAAAAATTTAATTTCACGTTCACCTCGTTCCTACGATATAGTAATCACGACATATACGTACATAAGTAAAGCATTTTGTTCAATAATCTGCATAAAATTCAAATTAACTGCATCTAGGTCCTCCGCTTTTATTCTCTCTTTTATTTTATTTTTGTTATACGAGCAAGCTGTAAGAACCTCTTCTATTGACTCAACATATTGTGTAAGCTGTGTTTTATTTAAACGAGGTCCAGATGTTCACAATTCGTCAAACACTCTCTTCTATAACTAAGACAAATAACAAGGGTCTATACTTCAAGATTTCATGATAAAATATTTGTAATTGTTCACAATTCGTCACAAGATGCCAAGAATTTTTTAAAAGACCTATATTGGCTTTAGTAATCCATATAGTAAAGAAAGAATTACATGTCAAGGAAATAAAATTATTTCCAGTGTTTTGAATAAAAAAAGTACCGAACCTGCAAGCATTGATTCAACGAGTCCAAAATATATGCACAAATTTCTTTCTTTGAATCCTACAGACCAATTGCGATTCAAAATATCTCCATTATCATTACGGAAAAGGTCAATTGAGATCAATGTTAATTGAAGGAATTTAATCGCGATAAACAAAGGGAATTACCTCTTGAAGGGCTTCTAGCAAAGATGGTAAGATCATATCAGACAAAATTTTCATAGGGTATTCTTTAAAACCTGGAAGAGGAAGCTGAATTCAATATCAAGGGCATGGCTACGTAACATGTTGCAAATTAACACATCAAAATATTGGGAAAAGGATTAAAAATCTTAATGTCATACTTATTAGGAACTAATGTCACACAAATACTCGATATGGCAGCCATTCTAACTTCTTCATGGATAATAAATTTGTTAAGTGGAACTTGAGTCTTTTCTACCTATATCAAATGTGAGTTGCATTATAATGTTGTAACATTTTTCAGATGCATAATAATGGAAATTCTTATGTGGAGACATTAGCTCATTTATCCACATATGTAATTTTCCTTTCAACTCAGCTGCACAACAACATAAACTGTTATGAGTCGATACTTTCTCATCCAGGACATTGGTTTTGAGGTCGTACCTACAATTACCAAGAATCACATTACCTATACTAGATCCTTAGCAAAAGAGAAAAAATCTTGTGCTGTAAAATTATGCACATATGGATATGCTATAGAATACCATGAAACAGAACAAGATACAGAAAGACGGGTCAATAAAATAATTTCTATTGAATAAACCAATATCTACTAACACACAATCCGTTGATCGAGATAATACTTCGAAAAAAAACGAAATGCAAACTAAAACTACATCTCAACTAAGACTACTCGATGCACAAATGAAGTAAATAGAGAAAGTCGACCCTTTAGAGAGAAAATAAACAAGTTTTCTTTCTTATTTCCCTTTTCAATTAGTTTCCTTGAGTAAGTAGGAGCCATAGGGATCAAATATTATGATGCATATGTTAACAGGCCTCTACCTTCATTTTAATTACATAATAATTTTATGATTGAGGCTTTTGGCTTGAATATATCTGCTTATTTCATGTGTGTGTTCCGTTGCATAATAACGTGCTTACGTCAACAACATAGCAGGTACTAGTCACAATATCTTACCACATACCCATATTGTTGGCACGCACCAAAGCGATCCGTATTCCAAGTAACATTTCTTTGGACAATTTATTGTCACTTGAATTGGCTTATAATTTTCTCTTTTATCAGAAATAAAATATATATTCTTAACATAATATTTCATGCAATATTTATATATGTATATATACATATATATGTAGGATGGCAACGGGTCGGTTCGGGGTCAGGTTTTAACTCCCCATCCCCGTCCCCGTTAGAAATACCATTCCCCGTCCCCGCCCCGTTCCCCATTATAACGGGTTCGGGGATCCCCGTCCCCGTTTAAAACGGGTATCGGTTTCCCCGCGGGGAACCCGTTTCCTTTTTTTAATATTAAAAAATGCATTTTTTAATATAAAAAATTCATTTCATCTAAATATTTTTCTTCTATCAACATTTATTAAATTTATAACAAAAATATTGTCCGCACACATAAAGGGCATTTTTACCTATAAACAAAGATAAAGGAATCTTAAAAATAAAAAATAAGTAGTATAAACAAATATATTGACATAAACCAAATACCCAGAAGATTTAATCAGTACTGAAATTTGATGAGACATCCATGGTTTCTAAGACAAACCGCAACTAGAAATAAAGATATTGACATCCATGCTAGATGAGACATCCAGGGTTTCTGAACAATTTGAAATTTGAAGCTAAAAATGAACCTATCAAAATAGTTCACCGCAATAACAGTTGTATGGGTGGAGAATGAGTAATGGGTAACTGCATTTAATATCCAATCCACAGCCTCATGGCGAAATAAGCCCAGATAAGGATTGTTGTTGTTGTTGCACAACTAGTGATAGTGGTGTTCTTTGGAGAAGAGAATTGACAGGTCGTTGTCTTGGTCCAGTGAGAGTAGAGGGGAAGGGTTAATGTGGTCGCAAATATAATAAATACTATCTTGTTGGTGAAAAAAATCGCAACTGAAAAAAAATAAAGAACACCTAACCTCCCACACAGGTCACCGGCGCAGCAGAAGGATTTCGTCGGCGCAGCTCACGGCGTGGTCGCAGTGGCGGAGGGATTTTGAGGGATTTTGGTTTTGAGCGAGGGAGGCGCCAAGGAGAGGAGAGTTAGGGTTATGAGAGAGTTATGTCCGTCCCTTTCTCATTTATTCTTTAGTTATTATATCTTATATATTTATTATAATATTAATATATACAACATATTTTATAATATATTAATATTTCGGGTATCCCCGTGGAGACCCGAGGCTATACCCGAAACCGACCCGAAATTTTTTGGGGATTTTTTTTCGGGTATCCGCGGGTACCCGAATTTTCGGAGAAAATTGCCATCCCTATATATATGGACAAATAAAAAGGGTTAACCTTCCACAGTATATGTCAGCGGTACCATCAGGATTGGTAAAAACAATCAGAGAATTCTCCAGATCAACAGATTTAAGCAAGTGAGGCATGGAAACACTCAAATAAGGAAAAAACTCTTGTCCTAAGCATTTGTAGAGTCTTCCCCATGCCTGCAGCATAATTAATCATTAATCGCACAAAAGAAACCAGTGGTGGATCCAGGATTTTTAGTTAGGAGGGGCGAAAGTCTCGAGTAGTGCCGGGGGTTCGGTGGCGGGAGCCCCCGAGGCAAATTTTTTTTGGGTTAATACAAGTTTTCCACAAATTTTTGATTAAAAAAGTGTAAAAAAAATCTCAGGAGGAGCTTTCCTTAAAAATTGCACTCCTAAAAAAAAAATTACACATTTTACATACCTAAATTTTTTTTTTTTTTTTATCTCGGGGGGGGCCTCCGCCCCTCCTGGCACCCTCCCAGGTCCGCCCCTGAAAGAAACCCTATACTTTGATCAAAACCGTAGGAAGCTTTTTAAGATTATTACATACTTGAGGCAAATGACTTTTCATTGGGTCATCGCTGTCCATGGAAGATTCTTGCAATGAGATGAGCACTTTTGCAAACTTGCATGACGTGGCAAAAGATAAATAATGCTCTATAATAAGATAGTAGAACAAACATTTAGAAGACCCAAATAATACATTCGCTTATTCCAGTGCTTCCAAACATGGTGGTGTCACTTTCAAGAGAACTAGACTCTCTTCTTTGACACATAACTCTGCGCTAGGAATGGACTTTCAACAAAAAAATGTAATGCCCCTAACTATAAATTTCATTATTAGAAAAAATAGAATTTCATTGACAATCAATCAAAAGGTACTATGAGATTGGGGATAACTGTCCACCAAAAGTATCTAGCATCCGTTTACAGAAAACAACAATAAGCACCTTCATATCCCATAACGGAAAAAAAAAGACCAGCCCCCTACACATTTATAAGTCATTGTATACAATTACATCAGTACACAGACAAAAAAAAATTAAAGAATCTCTCCAAAGATTGGAGACAAATAAGACCAGTTAGTTGCTGAAAATATCATTTTCTCCCAATAGAGTCTCCTTTTCGAATAACTTTCCTTGAAAAATCCTAGAATTCCTCTGGCTTAATCCATCTCATAAGAGTAACATAATAAAAATTGATCTAAATTTCTTGGGCTAGCTCAGGGGATAAAAAAAATAAGTGAGTATCAGTTGCTGAGGTGCTGCACTAACTAGACCTCTATTCGCATATAACAACACACAAGACAATACAACATTGGAAAAGAACATTGCCCTCTTACCACTAACAGACTCAACATCACAAAGGCATGATAAACACACCTGCAAAAGCAAATCGAAGTTATAAAAAATGTAGCAACTCAGGCTCGGCCAATGGGCTCGGCCCGATCAAGCGTAGCCATCCTCTCAGAGACTTCAGTCAAGGATTTTAGGTTGCAGTTGATTAGGTCCTTCACAAAGTAGCATGTATCATCTTGAGTGTTCCCTTCAGGAACGTCAACCAATAATGATTCAATCCCTATTGTTTCGAGTCTTTCGTCACTTATCTGAGGATGAGCAGTAATTATTGATATATAGTTCTGCAAAATTAAGTACAAATAGCGCAACAGGGTTAGAATGTTTCGACAGGTTTAGTTATTGAATTAAGAAATAAAATGTGCTAAGAATTAAGAAAAAGTTAAGATATAATTAAAGGACATTTGTCTAATGTTCATAGTTGTAGTCAATTGTCTGTAAGCACGTTCTGTGACACAAAACAATGGCACTACTGTCCAATTACACTCTAGTAACTAGCGGTTATCCATGCTTACCCATGGTAAGACAGGATTTGTGACCATTATGGTATGCAGATAGTGTGCAACTGATTTGGTTTGAATGAGATAGTGTACAACTGATTTGAATCCCGCATTTGAAATCTGGATAGTGAACAATAGGTTCATTGAGATTTAAACATTCGGGGAGGGAAAAAAATGCACATTAGTATCATATACAAGGAATAAATACAACAATTATCACCTTCATATATAGAACACCAGTGGCAGGCCACCCTTTTGTTTGCCGACACAAACTGGAGTTACAAGTTCCATGAGAGACTGGACATATCCAGTTCAAATTTTGCTTTGCTTCAATTACATTCTCAACTTTACGATCAGCAACTTTGGAGAAGAAATAATAAAGATTATCAAAGAATTGATACCTATTGTAAACTACTGATGAACGAGTGAGCATTTGCCAACTTGACTGCTGCTAAAATTTCAGTCTCAGGAGCATTACCTACCTTCCCATAAGCAATGCTGACCCGAATTGTATCGTTGAACAAGACAGGTTTGAGATTCACTTGAATTGTTATAACATTATAGTGGTCATCCAAGAATTAATATAAAAACTTGGAATCAAAAGTAATTGGAAGTAACTGGTACATTATCAACACATTATACCAATACAGAAAAAACACCTCATAATCACAAGCGATGCTAGCAACACACTCACATTATCACCATCACACATAACTAGCAAATATTATACATTAGCAATAGCAAGACCAAGACCAATCATAACACCACCATGACCGATAAGATCAATATTTCAATGTTCACTTAGACTATCAAGATCAAAACTCAATCACAATCAAAGGACTTGACCATGATAAATGTACTCCAATTAACCAAGATTGAGGGTCAACAACTCATGACTCAACCATTCAAAATGTTTCCCTTCAAACTTAGCCATTCAGCATTGTTATATATATATATAGGGAGAGGTTCACAAGTAGACCAAAAGAATGGACTTTTTAATGGACCTTAACAAAAAACACATAATAACACATTAATTTTAATTCCTATAGTGTAATTGGTCCGCGCCAGCGGCACCAAATATGCGTATCGATCGATCCCCCACCCCCCCACACGCCCACCACCCACCCCCACCCCCATGGCAGCCCTGCTGTCATAAGGGCTGCCACAAGGGCTGCTATGGTGATGGTGGTGGTTGGGTGGGTGGGGGGGCGGTGGGGGGTAGTGGGGTGAAAGTGTGGTCTCGGGTGCCGCTGGCGCGGACCAATTATACTATAGAAATTAAAATTAATGTGTTATTATGTGTTTTTTGTTAAGGTCCATTAAAAAGTCCATTCTTTTGGTCCACTTGTGAACCTCTCCCTATATATATATATATATATATGTGTGTGTGTGTGTGTGTGTGTGTGTGTGTGTGTGCACTAAATGAATTTAAAACTAAGAGACCTTAATCATATATGTGAACATGAGTGAATTTAAAACTAAATGAATTTAAAACTAAGAGACCTTAATCATATATGTGAACATGTTATATGTATATATATATATATGTAGAGAGAGAGAGAGAGAGAGAGAGAGAGAGAGAGAGAGAGGGGAGGGAGGGAGCTTACTCTTCCACCATCTCCATAGGACCCGGACAAATTAGACAACTCATCACCACACCCCAATGCTGGAATGTTCCTCACAATTAAATATATGTTCCAAACGCACAAGAATTTAAAACATTATAAAATGTTACACTTTGAGTCACTAATTACTCATAAAATTTTCAAATCAGAAGCGTTATATAATGTAAATAATACAAATCAGAATCAAAATCTAATAAATCCAAAACTGAATGTAAATACATAAGTTTCCAAATTAGAATGTAAAAACAGAATGTAAATAATCACCATGTTCAACACAATAGAGTGACGCCTGAACAATAACCAAGCATTGTTCGATTTTTTCATAAAAATAGTCTTCTGACTTTCGCGCACATCTGGGAACTCTTTCCACAATATATGAAGAACAGAATTAAAATATCACATAATTGAATTTACTAACTATTACATTCTTCGGAAAAGAAAAAATAGTATACCGTTAATGATGACCAAACTGAATTCTTATATCGCACATCCACTTGTTTCCAACTCGTATAAGAAATGGGAACATGTGTCCTTGTTAAGTCTCCCAACCTGGTTGTGAGTGTATGTGATCTTCACCAACTGGAAGGCCGTGCTCATTAAATTTCAATTTCTTTGTGGAAAAGTCATCACCTGCTCACCGGAAGTAACCTTAGAACGAGAGGTTGATATAGGTGTCGCCCCACTTAGTGACGGTTGTGAAGTATCACCCTTATGAGACAATTATCTAGAAAAAAGTGACTATTGGACGACACCAAAATAATCAGAATAAACATTAACAAGGGTATTACATGTTCAAATAGCAATATAAAGAAGATTACGTGTTCAAATAGACACTAGTATATTACATGTTCACACAACAGTAAACATAAAATTACAAGTTCAAATAGCCAGACACAAACTATTAATGTTTACCACAACAACAAACTGAATAAATAGAATACTACCCGTTCAAAATAACAAAAAACGGAATATTGCATATTCAAAAACAAGTTCAGAACCAAATCATTGCACTATAACACTTCATCGGTGTCCAAAAGCTCTAGCAATTTATCATTTTCCTCGAGAATTGAGTCATACATCGTACGATCAATATCAATCACATCTATTTCTTTTGTCAGTCTTTTGGGAGAGTGTAAAACAACTAGCCACCCCTTCAGCTTTGCATCTTGACAATAAAATACATGACTTTCTTGAGATGCAAGGATGAACATAAAGAGAACATAAAACACTACATCAATCTAGTATGCACTCAAAGAACATAAAGACATACCATTAAATTTTCCAAAATATGACATGCATAAAGATTTTGTACAAAATAGACTTTTGCATTTCCAAACTTTCCAAAAATAGGACAATTCAAAAGTTCTCACCACAGTCGTAGTGAGACCTCTTGAACGGGTCTAGGGTTTTACATTATTATTGAATGTTTAGCATTAATGTCTATAGATTATGCACTTTTAGGACTTAAAATAATATTGTCTATGTATATAGGACAACAAACATTTTGTTTCCATTTTTAGTCCCTATTTTCAAATTATCGACTGACGTGGAATGCTATGATTAGTTGACGTTTTATGGATATGGGTCCGTGCCAGCGGCTTTATTAAAAAATAGGAACTAAAATTATAAATGAAATGTTTGTTGTCCTATTTCCAGAATACATATTATGATAGGCCCTAAATTTACAAAGACCCTCATGTCTACTTATTATTTAAATAGTTTTTTTTTTTTGCTTTTTCTTAAATTTTTAACACAAAATCTCATTTATCTAGAATTTAATTGTTGGGGTGTCCAGTTACTATTTAAATAGAATTTTTTTACATTACTATATATTTAGCACTTAAATTTTCTTAAACTCCATAATCTATATGAATCAGAACAAATATGCCTTTTAAATAAAAAAGAAGTAAGAACATAAAAACACATATTACCACTAGAAGATCCCAAGATTCATAAAAAAAATAATGATTTATCTTTTTCATTATCAACATTCAATTTGTATAAAAAAAATCATACAAAACAATAAATATTTAAAAATGTATATATAAAACCCTAAAAATGCAAAAATAAGGAATCCCAACATTTGAAGAATACCTAGACACATACCTATTTTAGTAGTGGCAGGCCCTCAACAGCAGAGCTGTGATCGGAGATTGAGATGACAAAGATAGAGAGATAAAGACCCGAGAGGAAATGAGAGACCACCAGCTACACCACCAGAGCCGACTTGTGACCAAAATGTGAGAGAGAGATGAGCGGGAGACTCCAAAGTCAGAGTGAGCAAGAGAGTACAAATGAGTCACTTAAATTTTGTAGGAAATTTTATATCTTAGTGAAGTGTGTCAATTTTGGCATACCTAAAAACATTGGCGAATTTTGGCATTGTTTTAAAGTGTGTCAGATTGTCATTAAACCGTGCCAGAATTTGGCACAATTTTAATCTGTGCCAGATTTTTAATATCAGTATGTGCCAAATTTTTGTTTTTGGTGTAGTGGTTATGCATGATTTAATAATCCTAGATTATTATAAATCATATAAATATATGAGAACATTGATTAGAATTGTTGGATTGGTGTTTGGGATGATTCTGTAGAGGTTTCAGTATCATTAATGGAGGTAAAATGTAGTTACAGGAGGTAGAGGTCCGTTCAGACTGAACCGAATCAAACCTATCAAACAGGATTGGATCGGTTCATTTTCTACAAATACGGATTGGTTCATTTTTTTGCATATCCTAATCGTTCCATTTTTCTACAAATTTTTGTAAAGGTCGAACTGAACCGATCATTCAGGATCAGATCGATTCGTTTTTCTGGAAAATTTGTTCTACAGTTATTTCGTGTCTCCTCATGATATGTTAGTACTATAAAAGTGGGATTAGCTACTGTAAAAGATACTTAGGATTATGAATCGCTCTACATGAGGTACGATAGAGAGATCAATCGTAATTAAATAATATCGGGAGCACAATGAGAGGTATATCGCATACGAATAGGTATTTAGGTTGTGTATACCTACTAATTGAAATAGGTTACGCGAATACCTCTATGATTAATTTACTATATGTATAACATACTTACGCTGCTTGTTATCGCGAGAGGTTATTTAGGAAAGGGGACAGTCTTATCCTGATAAGCCCAATTGGGGGGATTTTAGATTTAGTACCTCAGAACATAGAACCTAGGTACGGCTATATGTGAAAATGATAGTGATGACGGTCATATGGGTGCGTAGGTATTTGCGTAGCCCATAGAGGTGGAACCATTCTTGCCTCCAATATCTGTGATTTGCATTTCGATGGTTCGTAAGTGATTCTGAATCACTAGTCCTTATTTAGTATGAGATGTACCTGGACTTGATAGCAGAGTATGCATGCACCGCAGGTGAGTCTAGGGGTTCTATTTTAGTATATATATATATATAATAATATTATGATAGTTATGTATATATGCTTGTAATATTATCTACTGTGTGATTATTGTAAATAAACAAGTTGACAAATTCTTAAATAACTTAAGTATGTGAACCCTTAAGCAAATTTTGTGAAACTTATACTTGGGATAGTATATATAAGAACAATGCATATCAATGGTATAGACGGATTTCAGGACATTACTACGGATGATAGAGAGATAGTTTATATCTACAAACTAGTTAGATGATAATTATGTTTAGAGTAGTGTAGTGGTACGTTAGGCGTGCGCATTAGTTGAGAGGTGAGAATCTCAAGTGAGTGTGCGAAAATATAATATGTGTTTTATATTTGCTTTACAACATCTTTAAATTACTTGTTAAATTGTTTTAAAATCTTTTACACTCGGGCTTTGACATGTCTCTTGCAAAAATATCTTTTTTTGTGTATTATTTTAGGTGCCCAGCCACAGGGACAACAGGGTTAGACCATTGGATCTTTTGACGTGCTGCAGCTATTGTGGAAGTCCCATGTCCTCACATTTAGACGCCTTTCATTATACCTTTTTAGTTATAGTATTTGGACTTCTAAGTTAGGGCATGTGTTGCCCATTCTCAGTTTATTTATGTCATAGGAACAATGTACTTATTTATTTCAGCATTTCCATTTCAGTTGGATTATTATTGTTGGTTTGGATTTTATTTGACTGGGAGGATTATTCCAGTTTATTATATCCAGTTAGATGATGTTTATTCCTTAGTTATTTATGCATGAAAATGGTGAATGTTTTAATAGTTTAAATTAATGGACTTAATATAATTCAATAAAATGTTTTGACACTAGCTTAATTAATTATTAGGTGGTTAAAATGAAAATTATTTTTCGACAGCTATGCTAAGAATGAACCAATCGGATATTCTGTTTTAAATTTTATAAAGTACTGGCCACCTGGTATTTAATTGGGTGGGGTGTCACAGGTGGTATCAGAGTATCTGGTTCTAGAATCTTTTAGGATCTGTACGGCTTACTATGCTTTCAGCTTAACGTTCCTTGATATAGAGCCCTTTTTTTAGTATTGTTGCATTATTGATTATGTGATTATGTCTTAAACTATCTGAGATTTAATAACTGTGGACTTATAAATTCATTCTAGTTTCAGATGCCTCCAAGACGTGCACCGACATATAGAAATGTCCAACCCGAGCGCCAGCCAGCACGGGCTCAGGTTACGATGAACGCAACGGAGGTTGCTTCCATTGTTGTCAAGGCAGTTCATGTCGCATTAACCGTGGTTTAATAGGATCCAACACTAATACAAGTAGAAGAAACAGCTCCAGTACATGCGTTCCCTTCTGTTTGGGAGCGAGTCAGAGATGTCTTTCAAAAGGCACACCCCCAGAGTTCCAGGGGAGTTCAATTGTTGTGGTAACGAGCCCTTGAAGAAGGACATCTAGAGGCACTAGAGGATGTATGAGTGCACGGAGGTGCAGAAGTAGGTACTAGCTACTTTCAAGATAGTGGGGGTAGCGCTACAATGGTGGGAGTCCACTACTACCATAGAGGAGCACGATTCGATGAGTATAAAAGACTTATGGCTGCGGTTTAACCGCAAATATTTTCCCTCCGCCGTTCAGACTGAGATGAGGTGGAAATTACTTGACCTCACCCAGGAGGGGAAGACTGTGGCAAAGTACGAGGAGGAATTTACTAGATTGGTGAACTTGGTACCAGCAGAGGTGCCCACTAAGGAGAAAAAAAATCCGATGTTCATGGACGGTCTAACCTGGAGGATTCGACAACATCTTCTGGGTAACCTTTCTTTGCAGTCCTACACAGTTGCACTTAATGTAGCTTTGTTACACTATTAGGACCACCACTTCCATATCAAGGGGAGAAAATGTGGAAGGGAGTCCAACTAGCAGGGCAGGACTGGTGGGGGTAGTGCTAATGGGGCACAAGCAGCTCAGGGTCAGCAGAGGCAGGGTAAGCAGGGTTCCCATCAGGGGGATTCTGCTAAGCGATTCAGATCAGGAGGTTTTCTCTAGGGATAGGGAGGTTTCAGGCACATCCACCAGGTCAACAAGGATAGCAGGGCCACCCGGGCCACTAACAATTTTAGCAGGGCCATCAGGGCCAAGGGAGAGGTGGCAACGTCCAACAGTGTCATGGTCAGCAGGGTCAGAGGGGAGGAAACTTTTCCAGTAGGTGCTTCGTTTATGAAAACACTGGTCACATATGTCAAGACTGTCCACAGAACGATAAGTCCCCGCAGCAGTAGTAGGGTGCTCGTCAGGAGCCCCAACGACTGATATTCCCAGTCGCTCTCCCAGCGCCATTCCCAGCTTTGCCTGCCATTCCAGCATCCCCGATTTAGCAGGGACAGCTTCAGTATCGGCGTGTTTACAACGTCCACCAAACAACAGCTCCACATGCTCCACCCATACTTGAGGTTACGTTTGAATAGCATGGGTCTATGGGGCTTATTTTATTTGACACAGGAACCTCGCACTCATTCATAGCCATTAGTTTTGCACGGGCCGTAGGGTTGTTGGACACGTACGACAATATTATGACTTGTGTAAACTCACCGTTGGGTAGTGGTTCATTGATTTTCTTTATATGCCAGGGTGTAGGTATAGTGTAACACCCCGCTAAATTCTGGTGTCGGTCGCCACCAAAATTGAGCTGGGCATTAATAAATTAAATACCACCCTTAGCATGCGACAGATGTGAGACATATTAAATTTTAATCCACAAGATGAATATTTTAAATCAATCCCAAATATTTTGAACATCCAGCTGATTTATCACCAAAGTACGATATAAAGTCCATCACATGCAATCTCTGAATATCTCAATTATTACAATAAATCAAATCCAACTGAAATCTTAAGATAACTTTGGAACCGAAAGGCCCAATAAAAATTCAAATATATTCTCACAATAAATACATCTGAAAAGGAGAAGAAATAAACTACTAAAACAATAATATATCTCCAGCTGCACTTCCGAAAGATCTCCAAAAAATTCTATGCAGCTACTCCAATTTAATTCCTGAAAATATTAGTCAAAGCATGTGTCAGAGCCAAAGCCCTGAGCATGAATATCGGCTACTCCTTTCAAATAAGGTCCTTGAACCCAGACAATATTGCTATACATATCGATCATAACAATGGAATATTTTAATTAGAAGAAAGTCTATAATCCTTAATAATTAAATTTCTAAGTGCCCACAAGGTTTAAATGTGCCACACCAATATTATTTTAAATTAACCCAAGTCCCACGATGTTAACGTGTTTGAATTAACCATAATAATTTGTTCTCACATGAGATTCTCACCTCTCCACTATTATGCACGCCTAATGTACATCTAACCCAACCTAGTTATCTATACCACTCCCAACTAGGCCATAACCTTATACTTCTAACTATATCTCGAAGGAGTATCCCATATTGCCCATACAATACGTCATTAACATAGTTTATCCCCCATAACTAAATTCCATTATATTCCCCATTCGAATGGGTAAACTTTTATTCATTGAAATCATTTTATTTCTCATTATTATTAAATCTACTAATTTTGCACAGTAGAATTTTGTGGCACCCCGCCTAATTAATTACCGGGTGATCAGTCCTTTATTAAATTATAATCAAGGTGAAGTTGGTTCATTCTTAGCATCTGTCAAAAATAAACTTTCCAAGTTAACACCCTAAATAATTAAGCTAAGTGTCAAAATCATGTAAAACATTATTTCCATTTCATTTAACCAAATTATAAAAGCTTTAATAAATAACAGTTTATGAATCACACAATTTAAAAAGATTGGAATTGAACCCTCTATAATTTAACCATTCAGACAACAAATACCAACTTTAAAACCATAAAGAAAAACCATCCTGACAGTAAATAAATCCCAACGAGTAAAATGCTAAAGATAAATGAATATAATCTCTGACCAATCCAACTAAATAAGGAAACGGGAGACACATGACCAAACTAATTAGAGCTGGAATTAGAGTGGAATCAACAAATAGGTCATCTAAGCAATGGCCTGCAACTCCCACATAAGCTTCACCACGTTCAATCCAAAGAACCTAAGAATGACGCCCCTGTGGCTGGGCACCTATAATATATACATATATACACAAGAGAGAAGAGATAACAAGAAACGGGTCAGAGCCCGATTGTAAAACAGTTTTAAAATTTAGTTTAGCAAGTATTTAAAATTCTTACCGGATAATGTAACACCCATGCTAGTATATGACACTCTCTTGAGAATTCTCACCTCTCATCCAGTGTGCACGTCTATCGTACTACTAAATCTCATAAGTCTACCTCACTTATTTTCCATAAAATTTTATCTCGAGAAATAACAGGGTGATAATATTTATAAAAACAACTAATCTCTTCAAGATTCCTTACGCTATTTAAAACAAATCAGTACCATTATGAAATTCCCGAACATTTAAGAGAGTTGAAACATTTATTCATTACTTAATTACTTATACGCACAGTATAAAGTTCTCACGTAAATATATGTATATATATTAGTCTCACATATAATATATACACTAACGGCACCCCACATAAAATCTATGGTGCTGGCGTACTCTGCTATCAAGTCCCCGTATCACTCATACTAAGGGAAATACTAGTTCGGAATCACTCTCGAACTGTATTGACACAAAACACATACAAATGGAGGCGAAGAATAGTTCCCGATCCTAAGAGGTCAGCACATACCCTCACGTCTCTTAGGACCATCTGAATATCACTCAGATAGCCTGTAATCAAGGATACTATCTTCTAGGGTACAAGTCGTTATCCCCCATAAAGGTCCAATCGAGATAAGCCTGTCTCGGCGCGAAAACCCCCGTGATAACAAGTAGCTCGGGTACGATTTTTACATAGATATATAATATATGCACAATTACACAGTCATATATATATATTCATATTTCTAAGTTAGGTACACCCACGACCCAAAATTTTAATTATCCGTTCCTAGTGCATTTTACTCGATTATATCACATAATGAACTTCCTATTTTTCTATTCTCATTTATATTTTACTCCATACACACTTCCCCTCTCTTAAAGTATCCTAAGTAAAATTTCAGTAGACATACACTCACTTATCTTCTGGTCTAACCCTCTTGCGAGTATCGATCTTTTATTAAATATAAGCATGATTTCATATGTGAATAATTCCCCATTAACCCTTAATTTCAGCTTACATTAAATTCTCACTCAACGGGGTTACCTAGACCCTAGTGGTCCTTTTTACATCCCATTATACTCTACCAATAATAATCAAGGGTTCCTATGCATTTTAATCGGATTAAACCAAAATAAGGGGAATATGCAGTTTTTCAGGAGGGGTCGATCGATCGAGGGAAGGGGGTCTATCGATCAATCATCGATTGATTGATGTTCTTGGGTCGATCAATCGATCAAGCAGTTATGACGAAAACTGCATTAACCCAACTGCGGTTTTACCTCTCCAACCTCAACCAAATCTCCATATATGATTCCCAAACTCCCAACCAACATTATCACAAGTACTATAAGCCTAAATACATGATTTTAAACGTAAAACATGTTTTAATTCATCAAGTATAATGATTAAATGGGTAAAATCTACATAAACTTCAAGAACCCTAATCTTCTCTTTTAATTTCAATTCTTCCCATTCTTTTTCCAGATTTCCTACTTCTAAATCCATACAAATTCGTGGTATATCCTCTACATGCGATTTAGATGTCTAGAATATGATTTCTTCTTCTATAATATGTGATTCTAAGTCTCAAAACTATACTTTCTATCATGGGACAAGTCCTAAACAACCCTAGCCTAACATGATTGAGACATTAACTAAAAATAAAGCAAGATAGATGCTTGCCTAGGAATTTAGTTTCTGATTTGTGGAAGAAAAAGGTATGGTTGCGCTCCTCGTCACGCGATCTACGTTTTGATGGTGGTGGCGGTGCAAACGGTTGAGTCTTTGGCCTTGAATTTATTGAAAAGCTTGCTAACTTCTTCGCTAATGGTCGTCCTTTGATTTTGTGTTTGTCAACCCTAGAAGACGACTCCTAAAGGCTGATATATCCTTAGGAAATTCGTTGGTTTAATTACCCAAAAATATAAAATATCTAAAATACCCTCCGGGGATGTCAATTAGAACTAAAAATACCCCGAGACCCAAACTAAACTCCCGAGTACACTTTTTTGACTATCTCGACCCTTCCGGACACTTTGGTGCACTCAAAATGACCATACGGGTGACTTATACTTTATTCACTTTTAATAATCATAATTTAGTCCTGACACGACACAGGCGCGCCCTAACTTAAATTTCCATAATTGTCATTTTATTCACTCGTGACAATTTTTAATAAAACCAATCTTATATATTACTTTACTCATCTAGTAATATTCAACACTTTTCCAATAATTACAAACTCTCGTCACACTAGTAAATATTTAAAACAAATTTTTGAATTAAAATTAAATTAATTCCTCAATTAAATTTAATAATTCCCTAAATTTAAAAGCCACAAAAATACCGGGTATTACAAATTTTCCCTAAGTATATTGATATATATATAGTAACCACATCCCTATATATATATATATATATATATATATATATATATATATATATATATATATGTGTGTGTGTGTGTGTGTGTGTGTGTGTGTGTGTGTGTGTGTGTATTATATGAGAGAAGGGTATTTTACTGTTCCAAAAAATCAACGGTTGAAAATGAATTTTTTTGAACGATCTAATGGTGTGGGATTGTGCCACGTAGGATTATGACATTGTGACATGGCAAAGTGGAACAAATCAAACAAAACCCACTCAAATTTCCATTTCAATCCCGTTCATCACGATTTCCTCACTTTCTCCTAAAACTCAAACCCCCTTTAATGTCGGCTCCCTCTCAAACCCTATCACCTCCGCTGCCTCCCTCCCACCAAAATCCGCTACCTCTCTCAGCACCGCTTCATACCTTCTTCATACATCAGATCATGAAGGCATCGGATTTGGTATTATTGGATCAGAGATAGAGTTGTTGGATCGGAGATAAAGCGAAGGGTGAGTCCTTGATGCTACGCGATCACTCTTCCTCCTCCTCTTCATTGTCCTCAGATTCTGACGATGACAAGTCATCGTTCAAGGTTTTCTAGTTCTTCGGAAGGCAAAAAAATGTTCACAAAGTTTTCGACGATGGCAAGCGTATGTTCATCTTCCTTTTCTTTTCAATTTCATTTTAATTCCGTAAGAAGCCTGAAAATTACCTGAAAATCACCCTAATTGTTTTAATTTCTTGCTTCAATTACCTGAAATGTTACCTATCTCGCTTTAATTTTGTAGATGGATTTTGGATCTCATACTGTAAAACTTGGAGCTTTAATTCTGTAAATGCACATTTCAGATCTGATGTAATGGGATTTCAGCACTTATTATTTCAGCACAATTATGTATATCTTATTTTTTGTTCGCATCCGTACCGTAGGTGCATCCGTACGGTAATCATGGGGTTATGTGACTATTGCCGACTTTGTGGCTAAATCAGAATGGTATGTATGTTTTTCTTTCGATTTATTTGATTTATATTTGTTTTCCAAGTTTGAAAATTGCAGTTCCAGGTCTAAAAAGGGTATATTACATTATTGGTGTTAATAAAATTTTTTTGGCAGTGCTTTTATATAGAACTTTTTGTTTGCTTTTATATAATCAATCATAATTTCCTTATCTCTTAGATTTGGGTAATGATTTACGCTACTAGAGACTTTAAAGGTTCATTGAGTTTGTATCCACCGAGACATAGAGCCCGGTGGACAGGTCGAGGCTGTGGAGCTTAACCGTTGCCAATCACTTGCAGGTATGATCTTCATTCTTCTCTAATTTATGGATAATTAGCTATTGATTTTTTTTTTTGCCAAAAAAAAGTAAATCTTTATGGCAACTGGCGGTTGGATTAAATCTGTCAATCCTATATGCAGTTTGACAGAGCACACGGCTCAAGAAAAATTAACTGTCACCGCGTGTCATATCCATGTCCACTCAGTGTCCGTTAACCTTATATCCAAGATGGATCTGACAAAAACATTAATTACGTATAGAAACTGAATATATTTTTATTAATGTATTCTTACTAATTATGTGCAATTGTATTCTTACTAATTATGTGCAATTGTATTAATGTATTCTTACTAATGGTTTTCTATTAATGGTGCTAATGTTTACTGGATTTTGGATTCATGGTGTTACTGTGGGATTTTCTTGGTGTTGCAGTTATACGAAAGTTGATCTCAATGGGGGGTAATACGGGGGTGGTGGATGAGTAATAAAGGGGTGGTGGTCGATTCATGGTGCTACTATATCATTATTCCATTCTTTACAAGACGAAGATCAGACCTTTTAAATCGCACGTCTCAAGTGGATTTGCATTTGTTCATTTCCATTTGGTTGAGGATGCTATGAAGGATCTTGAAGCAACCAATGGGATAACTTTAGCTGCTTTTGTAATTTAGTCTGCAATGTTTTCTCAATTGCATGATGATGTTTATATTTTGAATCAATGTTTTCTCATCGTTTTCTCAACAGGAGAAGGACGGTGAGCTTGCATTTCAAAGGGATGCTTCCTCTCCACAATTTGCTATTATTATGATGGAGTTGAAAGGGATGCTTTTGTAGTTCAAAGTTATGCTGCTACCTCATCCCTCAGCCGCTGCTGCCCTGATATTGTTGCCGCAAAAAAGGTAATCTCTCCCACACATGCTGTCACCTATAATTTTTTGGAAAAATTAAAATTTTCTTGGTTTTTCCACTGCAGTTTTAGTTTGTTGCTTTGATTCTTCATCTTTGATAATATCTAGCATTTCATGTTTCTCAAGCTCAATAGGTGGGCCGCAAAGTGGAATCTTATGGTGAATGAGTTTATACGGTCAATGAGCTCCAGAGGTGGGTCGTAAGATTCTTGACGTGGAAGGTCGAGCCTCACAACTACAAGATAGATAAACCATCTTCTATGACTTCTTCGGTTTTAATCACCGCTACACCGTAATGTTTCCCTCGGCATAACCAAACCCCCTTATCAAACAAGGGTGTTGTCATTCGGGATGTTTCAGAAGTGGACATCATTCTTAAAGAGGTATTTAAACAAACTTTAATTAGGGTGGAACATACATCACATTCTTTGTCTCTTTATTATTTAACTTGACTAATATAAGATTTGTATTTTACTTTTTCAGAAGAGAAAATACAATGAGCAACTTTCGGTTAACGAAAAGGGTAAGGTAAAGAAAACCACCCCCCCACCCCCTCACTTGGTTTGATTTCTTTCTTCTGCAATGAATTTCAGTCTATAGTTTTAAAAATGCCATAATTGCGAGTCTTAAATATTTGCATCTATTTACCATGTGAGGAATGATCTAATCGCATCTTGGGTCAAAAACGCCGACATGGACGGGAACGACACCAACATATTGTATTATAGTGTGAAATTATTGAGGATCACCCTTCCATTTCATGCGTTGTCTGTGTGCTTAGTGATATTTTTTTTTGTTAAGCTCGGGAGATATGGCATATTTAGTAGAACATGCAGTGTTTAGTCAATTCTTCTCTGACATTTACCACTTTTTCCATTAATGAGGTCACAATTAGTAGCATAGAGCCTTAATAGCAGGTCCTATTTTCCAATATATGAGGAAAAAAATAATTGAGATGGTACGTGTAGTTTTTTCTCAAACTGTCACGAAAAACTGTAATAAGAATTACCATCTTCTTTAAATATAAGCTTTCCATGTTTTGGGGTGTCTTTTACATTTAGTTATTAGTTGTTATTGAATACATGTAAAGTTTTAGTGTTCAAGACATCATTGGCGCTCGGAGCCTCATTAAACACTCCCACCCCAAACATTGACCCATCCACCTTAATAGTCCCCAATCATCCCAAACTAGGGATGAGTACGCACTCATACTTTTAAACACCCCTATTTTACAATGCAATGAACTTTAATTTAATTTGTGTGTTATAGGTGTATTCTCTCTCACGCTCTTTTAGCATCAAGGTAGATCGAGAGCAGTTACTTCCTTGGAATTGAAAGCTTCCATTGTTATCGGATTAAGGATCAACATGGTGGAGGAGGTACCTCATTGAAAGGATGATATGCCACAAGAGGGTGGTTGAGAAGTTCAATAAATCAGGAGTCAATTTCAGTGGAATGTTAATACTCGAGGTAATTATCCTTCACCTCATAAATTTGAATTTCCTATTTTGTGTTGTGAGTGCTTAAATTTCTTTGCATGGTGCATGTCGTAAACATGATGATAATGTTATAATTAAATTATATGCTTAAATTTTGAATATACCCGTGCAAGATCAGAATTTACATTTTGTATACATTTGAAGTTTATTGGCACTGTAACACAAGTTGAAATATTACATATTTATGTGCCTTAGTTTTATTGGAGAACGAATTTTTCACCACTTTGTTTATATAATATTTGACTAGCTCTTTCAATTTACTAACTATATTTATTTTTTTGTATCAGGCCGCATTTGAAAAAGAACGGACAATAATTATAGTGGAACATTAAAGCTTTTGTTAGGCTATTTTTTTTCTATATTGTTGGATTTGTCGTTATCCCTTGAGAAGGGTGGATAGTCCAATAAACAAAGGAGATTATGTACAATTTTTTTAAAACCTTTACACTTTGTTTATATAATATTTGATTAGCTCTTTCAATTTACTGACTATATTTTCTTTTTTGTATCAGGTCACATTTGGAAAAGAACGGACAATAATTATAATGGAATATTGAAACTTTTGTAAGGCGAATTTGTTTTTTTTCTGTATTTTTGGATTTTTCGTTATCCCTTGAGAAGGGTGGATAGTATAATAAACAAAGGAGACTTTGCCCAATTTTTTTAAAAATTTGACACTTTGTTTTTTTTAGACACAATGATAATTCATTTGATGCATATTGTATATTTCATATTATATGTGAATTTGTTTGATGAATTTAGACTATTTGAATGTTGTTGGACTATTTGTTGTTTGTTAAGCATGGTGAATAGTTTATAAACAAAGGAGATTATGGTCAATTGTTATAAATGACTCTTTTTTTGTTAAAACGATATTTTTGCCGTTTTAACAATTACTTACTTTGAAAATTTTCGTCGTTTTGTAATTACGTGCTTACGAAATTTTCGCCGTGCCTTCAGGCACGGGCATTCCTCTAGTATATATATATATTTATATATATATAATCTTACGCCCGTAGGTTAAGACCACTTGGCACAAATGCATACTCTGCTATCATGTCCTGGTGCATCGCTCGCTGCATAGGGACAATTGGTTCGGCGTCTCTCACAAACCATGAATCTCATAACACAAATATTGGAGGCGATCATACTCACCGGCCAAATGGTTCACGCACATACCTATGCTCCCATTCATCCATCGAAACTATCTTACATCTCAGGTAGCACGTATTCAAGTTCATATGCTCTGGGTACAAGTCAAATATCCCCCCAATGGGTCACCTAAGATAAGATTGTCCACTGCGCAAAACCTCCTCCCGATAGCAAGCAGTGTAGGTATGCTATACACACAAACACAATCATATAATAGGCATTATCACATCCTATTAAAAAATCAAGGTATTTACCCAACCCATACATGTATTTTCCATATGCAGTATTCTCTTATTACTACTTATAATATTATTATCTCGATTATTCCCTCTCTCAAAATTTCCACGATTAACTCACTTTTCCAAAATATATAAGGTATTAATCTACGAATATCCCCTATCAATACTTCACTATGCTGAAATCACTAACCCACATTTCCAAAATATATAAGGTATTACTCTACGAAGGCCCCTTAGAAATTATTCACTGTGCTAAAATCATCAAATGATACTTTTCCTCACTCAAAATAACTGTGCAAATCGAATTGAACTAAAATAGGATTTTCCAGATTTTGAACCTGTCGTTCGAACCAGAATGGATGTCGTTCAAACAACATGCATTCTCGTCCGAACTAGACTTAATCTCGTTCGAACGAGATTGAGCAAAATCCACCCCTACCAGACCTGTTACGATTTTCAACCTTAACAGTTTCGTTTTCCACCATTTTTAGGCCTAAAACCTCTAAAATACTCAGCCTAAACACCAATCATACAATTCCAATCAACTACCTAACATCTATATATGATTTTCAACAATATAACATCATTAAATCATCACTAATCATCAATTAAATTCAAAATCCCCAATTTAATTATCAAGAACCCTAGTTCTCAAATTATGAGCATAACTCTAAATTAAAACTCATATTCGTTTCTCAATTTCAGCATATAATTCTAGGATTTCTATTCTACATGCAAAGGGATTCAATTCTCCTTCAAAATAACTCTCAATCCAGGATTTAAGTTCTCTAAATTCACCCAAATCAATTCTACGTCATGTATTTGATTCCTATACTAACATGAGCACAATTATTGCTAATAGAAAACAAGTAATAAACACTTGCCTCGATTATGATGTTTTGATCCGTTGATGATATTGGCATAGATTTTTTCCTCATCTTTCGATCTACGCTTTGGTGGAATTTGTGATGTGAGTCCTTGAGTTTTGCACCAAGAACACCTATGGACTCCTTCTTCCTTCCTCTGTGTCTATCTCTTTTCTCTCTCGTAGTTTTGCAACTGACAGACCCTTTCTCCCCCACATTTACCTTATTTATTTTCTTTAATTTTTTTCCATAATGTTTCCCCAAAAATTCAAAGGACAAAAATACCCCTACGGGTGTCGGTTGGGACTAAAAATATTCCAAAGTCCAAATAAAATACCCGAGTAGAGTTTTTTTACTATCTCGATCCTTCCGGAGTCAATGGCGTACTCAAAATGACCATACGAGTTACTTAAAAATAAATTATCTTTTTACTCCATTCAATTAGTCCCGATACGACTCACACGTGCATCATGACTTAATATACCAAACTGTCACGTTTCGCACTCTCGATAATTTATAAAATTTCATAATTCCATATTAGGTATTCACACAGTAATACTCCATAATTATCAACAATAAGTATTAACCCTTGTCATGCTAGTTAATATTTATTTTTAATCCGGATTAATTAACAATTAATTTCTCAAAATTTTAATTTAATTAATCCAACAATAAGAATTAATCCCATAATTATTTAATATCCTAAAAATACGGGGTGTTACATACTTCCCCCATTACAACATAATTTCATCCCGAAATTCGAAAAAAGTATACCAGGTACAAATAACGTTGTATATATATTTCGCATCGCATCCAAGTAAACTACTCCATACCACCCATATAGTACGCTATTGATACCTTTAATAATGAACACTTCACATATGATCATTTTAAACTCTAGGTTACCCTGTCACGTGTCTTGTCCAAGACGTATCATTTAAGTTTCACTATTTAAACTTAATTTTAGATATCTACTATCTAGCCTTATACTATTTGCAGCTTAGTAGATTAATCATTCTTTAGATACATTCGGTCCCATCTCGCGACGATCGCACACAAGTGGATTATTTGTCCAGTATATATTTTGCGCACATGATATACTAAGTACCGACTCATCTTTAATCTTCACAATAGTATCTGGTCCCCCACCTTTAACTAACAAGCAGGAGGACAACGAGTTTACCGTGCCATACCTTAACAGGCGACATGCCCAAAAGTTAACTCATATGAGTTATTGTACACAAACTCCATTAGTGGAAGGGATTGCTCTCGTCCTCCCATGAGACTCAAGGGTACACATATAATTTATTCTCCAACATCTGACTAGTCAGCTTGTTCTGCCCATTCGTCTGCGGATGATAGGTCGTACTCAACCACGACTTGGTACCCAAAGACTCGTGAACTCTTTTCCAAAATAGAAAGATAAATCTCTTATCCTAATCGGACACGATATCAAGAGGTACCCCATATAACCTCGCTATCTCTCTTAATAAGATTTGTTTATGTTGTCACGTAGTATAACCATTCCTAACGGGCATAACATGAGCAACTTCGGTCAACCGATCCATTATCACCCATATAGGGTCGTAATCCCCATCTCAATACAATCCTTGGGAATATTCTCCCATTATTACTTCAAAATTAGTATACGGTTGAAGAAACCCCTATTGGTTTAGGATGGTACACTTTCCCAACAGATAGTGACCCATTGTAAAATGAATTTATCAATATTTCTCTTCATTAAATCCCATCACCACTATCATTTATAACATGATACATCTTATATTCTCTCAAATGTACCTCTAACCATGATCCATGTGACTTTGCCTCACCGTGTGTCACAGGTCCTTCCTCCGCTCTAATAATTAGTTTCTCATGAAACTTAAATCTCTAACAACTCTTACGGAATAAACTTTAACTCCCCGAGCTAAATGATATCGAAATCACATGACAATCACAATCTACTACCTAATACAATACCATTTTATGAGCGTACAATCAAGTCCTGATATCTCCACTTATATCCTTATTTACCTTATCCCATACGTTCCAAATGGAAATGAAATCAAGATTCAATTACCTAGGGCGCCCATACACCCTATGCCTTGCACATTTTTGCACAAATGAAATATATTATCACATTATAGTGGAATTATCCACTCTCAATTATACTCTCATAAATGCATAATTACTAAGGTACTAATCCCATGTACTATCATCCAAACTTTTCTCCAACTCCTGACATTCGTTAGTTTCATGCGTGGGATATCTCGCAAAGAAAAATCCAAACAAGGAACCCTCCCGATACACTACTACCTAACATTATCGATCATCGAGATCCGTAAGGTCCCTAGTCCATAACATGTACGTTCCCATAATCTCCATATGTTGACATATTAATTTACGTATGTACGTAAAAATAATATAAAACATGACACTCTCACTATCCCAAGTTTCGGCACTATATATAACAAGTTATCTCTCGTTGCTTGGTAAAGAACACAATGTATCCTGAGTCACATCAGTAAATAAATTTCTACACATCGGGGTCATATATAACTAGGCTACATACTCACTGGAGTCTATGATATCATGAAATTTTCATATACATATATATAGGCCCATCCCTATTTCAGGTGGCACCACACATAAGTAATTTTACTCACTCGGAGTATCCAGCACGATAGTCTTATCACTCAATCTATTTTCATTCAAACATTCAGTAATTATCACTACACATTACCATAATAAGCTCTACTTTGCTATCTCAGTCAATAGCAAATTATAACAATAAATTATGCTTTTAGGGCCCACCCGACTCACTCACGGGCGACATCAGAAAGCCCCGTTACCCATGATAAATATGTTTGTAACCAGATTGTTAAAACTAACGTACCCACTAAACTGGACTCGACACGAACTTTAGTGTTAACAATTCATATATGTATTGTGATTCACCCATGTCACTTGACCTAATCCTTTTCTCGTAAGGATGCAACAAAACTTCATCAGGCTTACCTAATCATAGGGTCCTAACACGTAGCTGCCAACACGACCCATGCGCATCTACAATCTTTATACATCTAGTATTTCACCCAATAGTTGCCCCCTCCCCGCTATGGGAAAAATATTATGTTCTTTCCTTACACGCCCATCATTGAAATATCGGCTTAAATCTGGAGACCTCAATTATGGACTTACTGGCCACCCTATTTCCTCCTTGGCCTCGTCAACCCTAAATACCATCTACTATTACCAAGGACTCTACTAGTCCTGTCCGAACCCACAACTCTCAGGTTGTAACTTATTGGGATGAGTTCTATAGACCCAATTTCCCCATCTAAAAATCTCACTCCTCCAGTTGTTATGCCTAATTGGCATGCGATAATACGCAAATATTACGTATTTCATCTCTCGAACCTACGCATTTTAGCCCCCTCGGGTGCCTTAATCTCTATATTTAAGCCCGTTAACCAGACAACCTCGATTTATATTGTTAACATGCTATATGAGGTATAATTGGGATTTTGTAGGTATTTAGGTACTAAGTATGGGGTTCGGAGGCATTCCGCTCAAGTTCCATATGCAATCGCACGTTCAAGGGCAATTCGGTCTTTTCACAGTTTGGGCACCTGGCCCGACATCTCATGAAAGTTGTATCCCTTCTTGCTAGTTTTGCGTGGTCATGAATGGTGCGTGATTCAGATCCCTAACGAAGAAGTTATAGAACTTTTGGCGGAAGAGAAAAATAATGAACCAAAAGAAGGGAGAAGAGAAGAAGAGGAATGCAGTAGGCTACCTTGAATCTTCCCTGCTTGATCGATCAATCGATCAAAAGGATCGATCGATCGATCCTTAATTTGGGATATTTTGGTCTTGATCGATCGATCGATGCCCTGTTTTCTGCATATATTTTCCTTTTCTTTTCTTTTATTCCAACTTACTATATAACCACATTTTGTTGTAATATCACAGATGGTTAGTTTAAGAATACATTTTAGGTTAGGGTTTGGTTTGGAGATCTCATCTTCTTCTCTTATTGGGGTGACATCCATGTGGTTTTGTAAGATCAGACTATTCATAATCATCTCCCTTAATATAGTTTTGTTCTTCATTTTTCCTTGCTTTGTAAATTAGTTTCCATGCTTTGCAGTTAGTTTAATTGCTTTATTTCCTGCTTTCCTAGTTTAATTAATATAATTTAGTTTAATTCATGTATTGCCCCTAGATAAATAGGGTCGGGATTTCGTTCCGCCATTTTTGGGCCCCGAGCTCCGAAAGTTAGGTTTCGTGCAAAATTGCGTTTAATTGAACCCGCGCGAATTAAAGTCGGATAATTATGCGTTTAACTTTCTTTGTTATGCAACGTTAGTGTTTAAAGCGATAATCCAAATTTAATGACTATCTCGACCCTTCTGGACTCAATGGTGCACTCAAAATGATCATACGAGTTACTTAAAAATAAATTATCTTTTTACTCCATTCAATTAGTCCCGACACGACTCACACGCGCGTCCTGACTAAATATACCAAACTGTCACGTTTCGCACTCTCGACAATTTATAAAATTTCATAATTCCATATTACGTATTCACACAGTAATATTTCATAATTCTCAATAATAAGTATTAACCCTGGTCACACCACTTAATATTTATTTTTAATCCGGATTAATTAATAATTGATTTCTCACAATTTTAATTTAACTAATCCAACAATATTAATTAATCCCATAATTATTTAATATCATAAAAATACAGGGTGTTACATCTACGTAGGGTTTTGCAGACTTCACGAGAGAATGAGTTGTACGCCAAGTTTGGGAAATGTGGGTTCTAGCTATGAGAGGTACAGTTTTTGTTGCATATTATATCCGATAGGGGGATATCAGTGGACCCCAGCAAAGTATCAGTGGTGAGGAAGTGGGGACAGCCCACGACATCGATGGGGGTATAGAGTTTCTTGGGATTAGCTTATTATTCCAAACGATTCATTCGAGGATTCTCGAAGATTGCGGGTCCGATGACTAATCTGACTCGTAAGGGCGTACCATATATATGTGATGATGGGTGTTAGTTGGCATTTAAGGAGCTGAAGGATAAGCCAACTTCAACACTCGTACTAAATCTCCCTAGTATAGGAGTGGAGTACCATGTTTACACTTATGCATCGTTACAGTGTCTTGACGGACTATAGCGTATGCTTCCCGCAAGCTTAAGTCTCATGAGAAGAATTAACACACCTACGACTTGGAGTTAGAAGAAATCATGTTTGCACTTCGAATTTGGAGACATTATCTCTTAAGAGAGAAATTTTTCCTATTCACAGATCATAAGTCACTATAGTACTTATTTACTCAAAGAGAGGTTAATATACACCAGCATAGGTGGCTTAAAATTGTGAAGGACTATCAGTTTGAGATCGAGTACAACTCGAGGAAGGCTAACATAGTTGCTGATGCGTTTAGCCATAGGCCAGTAGGTGAGGTGGACGAGGCGTGGAAAGCAAAATGGAAGGAGTTGGGACATCAGGATGCAGTGGCCCGATCATTCATATCTGTTATGATAGTTACATCCGAGATTGTGACGAGCGTTGTATAGGCCTAGGCATCGGATCCATTTTTTTAGGAAAGGATTCGACACCTTCTGGTAGAGGGAACAGAGTCTTATTCAGTGAGTTCTAAGGGAGTCTTGCGCTTTAATGTACATCTATTTGTTCCATAGGGTGAGGATCTGCGACATGCGATGATGAAAAAGTCGCATGGATCTCGATTTGCGGTACATCCCAATGGGGATAAGATGTACCAAGATATGAGGCAACAGTATTAATAGAGTGTCGTGAAGCGAGACATTAATGAGTTCATCTCAAAGTGTGCCAACTATCAGTTAGTCAAGGTGGACCATCAGAAATTGGGAGGGCTTCTTCATCCATTGGAGATTCCGATGTGGAAATAGGAGAGCATTTCCATGGATTTTATCATAGGGTTACCAACTTCTCAGAGGGGTCACGATTCCATATGGGTGATTGTGGATCGGTTGACAAAGGTAGCCCACTTTTTTCTGGTACGGACGGATTACACGATAAGTCAGTATGCCTAGATATTCATCACTAAGATTGTGACATTACATGGAGTGCCTCTTGATATCGTGCCAGACCGGGATAAGATTTTTGTGTCTCGCTTTTGGGAGAGTTTTAGGAGGCTATGGGCACCGAGTTACGGTTGAGTACAACTTATCACCCACAGACTGATGGGAAGATCGAGCACACTTATCAGATGCTGGAGGATATGTTGCGTATGTGTGCCCTTGATTTTAGGGGAGGTTGGGATCAGTACCTTCCGCTGGTGGAGTTTGCTTATAATAACTCCTATTGGTTCACAATTGGCATGACCCCATTCGAGGCATTATACGATATGCCTTACCGTTATCCATCATGTTTGTTAGAGGTGGGGGACAATAAGATACTAGGGCCAGAGTTAATAAAAGACACAACAACCAGGATTGAGATGATTCGGAGTTATATACGAGTAGCTCAGGACAGGCAAAAAAGCTACGCCAATGACAAGAGGTTCTTTCGGGTGTTTGCTATGGCGGATCAGGTTCTTCTTCGAGTATCTCTTATGAAGGGTGTTGAGGGGGCCTGAAGGTAATCCTGAGATTAGGGATTATCACCCCATTAACAATAGTGTTTGGTATTAAGGCATCTCAAGCGTGGAAGCTCAAACAAGGCAGTTCAGCGTGGTAACTCGTAGCTTGTTGTGTTAGTTAGTCATATTATATTTTTGTTTATATTGACTATGAGCTATAATGGTTGTAATGATGTAACGAGAATAATGATTATGTGTGAGGTTGAACGGTACTCGCGAGAGACTAGGCTTGGCAGGGCCTGGGAGAGTGTTCATGCATTATCGAACGACCTCGCCGTGGGAACTTTGGAGGGACCTGGTCTGGAGGATTGATCAGTGAGGCATCATTGGAGATTATCCTGACCATCTTAGATACATTTGGTAAAATAACGAAGGACCCTCACTGTGGAACCTCGAACGGAGCGGCTTTGAGTTCCATCAGGCGTTGAGCTGTGAACCAAACAACCCTCTACTTAAGGTCACATCTATTGTAGGTGATGTCACTAGCCAACTAGACAATGTCAAATCTTCACTTGAGTAAACCACCATGGTATTTGGGGCTATCAGACAATTGGTGAGTCATCTCTGTGACAACACCCCCCTGACACGCAGTGGTTAGGCAAAAGGCATGTCTTGGCATTTAATATTTATGACGTGGAGACAACTAGTGCATCAGGTATTTAATGTTTGTGACATAAAGTATGAGGGATGTCTTTCACATGCATTAATGGCGAAGTTGCCTCGGGGATGGTGTGTGAGGCTATTTAAAGACCCCACCCACCTCTGGAGAGAGGCATCATACGATCTTTTAAGAGTTCAAAAGTTATTACTAGAGATAATATATATTAGAGAGAGTTATTACAAAACCAGATAGTTCACTCACCCACCATTATTATTTATTACGAAGATTTTAATACTTGATAGAGATTCTTGAGGGTGGTTAGTGTGTTTGGCTGCCTACCAAGGTGTATCCTGGATGCTTACTTCTCTCTCCCTCTAGCTCAGTTGCTTCTAATTTCATTACTACCTTCTGAGTTATACACGAAAGATTTGTGAGTTCAAACCGAGTCTATCTTCATTGAGTCGTGTTTGTATGTCATGTGGTTAATCAATAGTGTTGCTATTTAACTTATCATTACTGTACTTAAAAAGGGGGTTACGCCTCTATCTTATATAAACTACCCTCTTACAAAGGGGATAATGCCATTTGGGAAGAAGGGGAAGTTGGCACCAAGGTATGTGGGACCATTTCCCATATCGAGAGGATTGGACTAGTTGAATTCAGGTTGGGTTTTTCGGAGCATTTGCATCATATACATGATGTGTTCCATATTTCTTCACTTAGACGATATCTTTGGGATGAGTTGGATCACACTCATATTGCACTAGAACAGATTGATTTATGGCTTGATAGTTCATATGAGGAGAGATCGGAGGATATCTTAGACCATAGCGAGAGGAGATTGATGTCTAAGGTAGTGCCACTTGTGCGCGTTCAGTGGCACCATAATATCGAGGAGTCTACTTGGGAGCGCGAAAATGAGATGCGCGAGAAATATCCAGAATTATTTTTTCCAGGTATACTATATTTTTTTGAATTTCAGGATGAAATTCCGTTTTAAGGGGGGAAGTATGTAACACCCAGTATATTAATGATTTTACATATTGGATTAATTAAATTAAATATGGGAATTAATTAATAATTAATTCGAATTAAAATAAAAATTAACTAGCGAGATAAGAGTTAGTATTTGTTAGTGAGAACTTTATTGAATATTACTGAGCGAATAAAGTAATATATAATTGTGGATATGATTGTGAAGTGATATAAATTGTCGCGAGTGAGAAATACGGCAGTTAAAGAAATTAAGTCGGGACGTGCGTGTCAATCGTGTCGGGACTAAATTAATGTAATAAAAGTAAATTATTTATATGTAATTCGAATGGTAATTTCGAGTGTTCCATTGAGTCCAAAAGGGTCGAGTTAGTCAGTAAAGTTTACCCAGGGGTTTAGTTTGGGTCTCGGGGAAATTTTTGGTCTGACCGGCATCCCAGGAGGGCATTTTGGTAATTTTTATTTTTGGGCATTAATTACCAACGAAATTAGGAGAGGTATTATGCCAGTTTTGTAAGGGAGATTAGGGTTATCATTCACAAAATCCAAGGGGGAGTTACAGAGGAAGAGGGAGAGCCAATTCTAGGAGTCTAAAGCCAAAAACAACTAGCTTGGACCATCGAGACCACCACCGCATAGATGGAAGAATGTAGAACACAACCATACCAACTACACCAACAACTCAGACCTTCACTTTTGAGGCAAGTGTTTAAACTTGATTAATTTAGAGCAATAATGGAACCCATGTTAGTGTACGTTCAATTTGAATATGAATATGGTATTTATTTGATGAAATTGGAGAGTTACAGTAATAATTAGAATCTAGAAACAATTAGGTTGAACTCTTCATGTATGTAGATTAGGAATCACGAATTGAGAATTCATTATGACGAATGAATCTGAAAATTTTAGCATTCTTAAATGTGAATTTGAAGAACTAGAGTTTAATGAAATAATTTGGGGACTTGGGGATTTAATAAGGGTTATGCATGATTTAATGATTCTAGAGTGTCATAAATCATATAAATATATCAAAACATCGATTAAAATTGTTGGATTGGTGTTTGGGATGATTGTGTAGAGGTTTTAGTATCATTAATGATAGGAAAATGTAGTTCTAGAAGGTAAAGGTCCGTTCAGACTAAACCAAACTAAACCAATCAAACAGGATTGAATCGATTCATTTTCTGCAAATCCAGAGCGGTTCAGTTTTTTGCAAATCTGGATTGGTTTGTTTTTTTTGAAAATTTCTATAAAGGTCGAACCGAACTGATCATTCAGGACCGGATCAGTTCACTTTTCTGAAAAATTTATTCTACAGTTATTTCATGACTCCTTATGATATGTTAGTAGTATAAAAGTGGGAATAGCTACTATAAAAGATACTTAGGATTATTAATAGCTTTACATGAGGTACGATAGAGAGAACAATCATACTTAAATAATATCGGGAGCACAGTGAGAGGTATACTACTACGAATAGGAATTTAGGTTGTGTATACTAATTAGAATAGGTTGTGTGAATACCTATATGAATTATTTACTATGTGTATAGCATACCTACGCTGCTTGCTATCGCAAGAGGTTATTTAGGAAAGGGGACAGTCTTATCCTGATGAGACAAATTGGGAGGATTTTAGATTTGGTACCTCAAAACATGGAACCTAGGTACGGGCTATCTGTGAGAATGATAGTCATAACGGTCATATGGGTGCGTAGGTGCGTGCGTAGCCCATAGACTTGGAACCATGCTCGCCTCTAATATGTGTGATTTGTATTTCGATGGTTCGTGAGTGATTCTGAATCATTAGTCCTTATGTAGTACGAGATGTACCGGGACTTGATAGCCGAGTATGCATGCACTGCAGCTGAGTCTAGGGGTGTTGTTTTAGTATATATATATAATAATATTGTGATAGTTATGTATATATGCTTGTAATATTATCTACCGTATGATAATTGTAGATAAAGAAGATAACGAATTCTTAAATAACTTAGGTAGTGAACCCTTAAACAACTGTTGTGAAATTTATACTCGGGATAGTATATGTAAGAACAATGCATAGCAATGGTACAGGGGATTTCGGGACATTACTATGGATGATAGGATGATAGTTTATATCTACAAACTAGTTAGATGAGAATTATGTCTAGAGTATTTAGCGGTACATTAGGCGTGCACATTAGTTGAGAGGTGGGAATCTCAAGTGAGTGTGCGAAAATCTAACACGTGTTTTATATTTTCTTTACAACATCTTTAAATTACTTGCTAAATTATTTTAAAATCTTTTACACTCGGGCTCTGACTTGTCTCTTGAAAAAATAACTTTTCTTGTGTATTATTTAGGTGCCCAGCCACAAGGACACCAGGGTTAGACTATTGGATCTTTTGACGTGCTGCAGCTATTGTGAAAGTCGCAGGTCCTCACATTTAAATGCCTCTACTTCTATCTGTTCAGTTCTAGTATTTATACTTCTCTGTTAGGGCATGTGTCTCTCATTCTCAATGTATTCATGTCATAGGAACATTGTACTTATTTATTTCATCATTTCCATTTTAGTTGTATTTATTATTATTGGTTTGGATTTTATTTGATTGGGACGATTATTCCAGTTTATTATATCTAGTTGGATGATGTTTATTCCTTAGTTATTTATGCATGAAAATGGTGAATGTTTTAATAGTTTAAATTAATGGACTTAATATAAATTATTAAAACGCTTTGAAACTAGCTTAATTAATTATTAGGTGGAAAATTATTTTTTAACGTTGATGCTAAGAATAAACCAACCGGATATTATGTTTTAAATTTTATAAATAATTGGCCAACCGATATTTAATTGGGCGGGGTGTCACAGTAGGATCTGCTTCAATCCCCTTTTCGCTAACCATGAATCCCTAGAGTTTTCCATTGGTAACTCCAAAAACACATTTTTATTTGTTAAGTCGCATCTGGTATTGGCGTAGTCGCTCGAAAAAAAATTTCGAAGAGCGGGGATATGACCTTACCTAGTCTTAGACGTTATAATCATATCATCCACATAGACCTCGACTTCTTTGTGTATTAGATCATGCAATATGGTTGTGGAATCCCTCTAGTAGGTAGCCTTAACATTTTTTAGACCAAATGGCCTAATGGTGTACCAAAAGGTTCCCCAAGGGATGATAATTCTGGTTTTCTCTTGATGATTCGGGTGCATCTTGATCTGATTGTATCCATCAAACCAATCAATGAATGACTTAAGAGCGTGATTGGTTGTGTTATCCACAATTATGTCGATATTAGGTAAAGGATAATCATCCTTTAGAGAGGCTTTATTCAAATCTCAGTAGTCAATGAACATGCAAACCTTTCCTCCTGATTTCGACACGGGTACGATGTTCGCTAACCATATGGAATATTCGATCACCTGGATGAAGCCTGGGTTCAACTATTTGACCATTTCTTCCTTAAATTTGAGCCACCATTCAGTGCGGAGCTAGCACATTTTCTGTTTGATCGATTTGATTTTTGGGAGAGTTGGAATCTTGTGTTGAGCAATCTAGGGATTAATGTCGGCTATGTCATCGTAGGACCATGTGAAGACATCCATAAATTCCTTTAGTAATTCCTCGAGTTACGTGCACTCTTGCTCGTAAAGGGTAGACCCTATCATAATATCGCGCATTTAGCTACTAAAATTGAGATTAATAACAACATTTTCATCTTCATTAACTTAAACGCGATTATGTTATTTATTATTAACCTTATTAAGATCAGTTAAGAATTGTCCATTTGCAAAATCATCATCATCAAGAGTTTGATTAGAATCAAGACAATTAATATAAGACACATCAAGATACTCAAAATTATAGTTTATTTCATTATTAGGAAAAACAGTGTTGAGAACATCAAAGGAGGTCCCGATTGTATCAGAATAGGGAGGAACAAAAAAGAAGAGGAAATGGGATAAACATCAGAGTTGGTTTGTATCTCGGTAAGTGGAACTAGTATAGCATGCCAGTTGAGGATAGATGAATCAACAACTTTGATCAGGCGGGATGGATTCGATAATGTAGCACTTGAGTGGATCAGGCATAGTGTTAGTCTAGTGTCTGCAAATTGAATGAATCCTCGGAGTCACTTCTCTCCGAATCTTTGGCAATAACTATAGTTTTCTCAATGAATGGTTACACATGATGCTGGGAACGTTCGACCCATGAGTAGTTGTCATGGAAAAATATCTCCATTCCTTGTTTCATCTTCTTATCCACATGATCATACCATGGTTCGTGAAATCCATAAAAGGGGAAATCTTCACCCTCTTTAATGAAACTTTCGTTCAAGCAATTCCTTAATACAGTCTTGGCACTTTTTATCCTTCTCTTCAATCGAGATTGGTCGATCATTTTGAGTTATTCTACTAATGGTTGATAACCCAGGCCACGAGGAGGAAAATATTTCTTCAACACTATGGGTTCTAGTCCTAGCCCCAGTCCGAGAATGAAGTGCATGTTCTTTAACATCTGTATCATATTGACAATTCCATGATGGTTGTGTTCTGGACAAAATATGTCTTTGAAATCGTCCCCTGCTAGGAGCGGAAGAGGTTTGACTCAGAAACCTGAGAGAAGCATATCATTCCCCTCATGTTGTATTTCTAGTACCAGATTATTGGTGCTTGCATTCTCAGTAATATCATCTTCGCCCAAGATGGTGATGACATTCCCATTGGTGAAGAACTTCAGTTTTCGATGTAGGGAAAAAGACACACCCTTGATACTATGGAGCCATGGTCGTCCAAGCAACAGATTGAAATAATTTAAGATATCGATGACTTGGAATTCAACAATGGGATTTATAGGTCCAACCCTTATTGTAAGTTCTATGGATCCCATCACTTCTCGATGAGTATTATCATAATCATGCACCGCGACAGAGGTTAGAGCAAGGTCACCCACTCTCAGTCCTAGGCAATTGAGGTTTCTCAACAAGCAGATATTAAGAGTTGATCATTTATCGACAAGTAAAAGTGGGATGGTCTTTCCCATGACTTCGTTAGAGATATTGAGAGAGTAGTTGTGATTTGGACCAATCTTTTGGATTTCGGAGAAGGAGAGCATTCTACTAGAGGTTAGAGTTCCAACCAGATTCACTACTTCTTCTGGCGTGGTGGAAGGAGGGATGGCGAGCATGGTGAGTAGTTTAATCAAAGCATTCTGGTGTAGCTGGGTAGACATAAAGAGTCCCCACAGGTTAATATTAGCTTGGTTTTTATTCAACTAATAGGGGATCTTGCTCTCCTCGAGGGTTCTGGCATATGAAGTTTCTCAACACATTTTCCCTTATCGATCATTGATGGTTTTGGGTTTGGAACTTGGTAATGCCTCCTTGGTCTAGTCATATGGTTCATAGAAGAAGGAAAAAATAGAAATCCCATTTACTCACCAATCTCGGGTAATTCAGCCACCTTGTTACTCTCTCCTAGAAGCTCCTCAAATGATATCATTCCACATATGCTGACTATTGGGCAAGTTTTCTCTGGACTTTTCTCTTCATCTGAACTATCAAATTCTTCCCCCAATCTGATGGAAATGACGTCATATTTTCATGAAAAGTCAATGCACTCCACAAACTTAATGGCCTCTTCGTATAGATCCTCCCACTCAATAGCGAGATGTAGAAGTAAAGGGACCAGGCGCCCTTATAGTTTCAAAGCATCAAGTAGCTCGAACATACATCAAATTTCGGTGGTCTGTCAGAATATGTCTCCTATGATTTGGACAACATCATATAAACTGACTTCATCGGTAGGTGCCACCCATTTATATGACTCTCGAACCCATTTTCGATATTTCAAGAATAATGTACTGAATCTCTGGCAGTCAATGGTCATTTCTGAGGCAACTTCATCCCAAACTCTAGAAGTTGTTTTAATACTTCTGATAATTCCATATATTTCCTTCCAGAGCGGGCAACAACATTAATGCATGCTCTTATAAGGAGTGACAGAGCCTGATCAGCAAAATAGGTAGGATGCAGGAGAAAATATGAACAAACCTTGAGGGATTTAGAGGAATATATGGGTATGATGGGTGATGATCTGGGTATGATGTGTCTCAGCATAATTATTATTAGTATTATTATGTTCTCACTTGTATTACGTTTACCTAAATGCAAAAATGACATGTCGGATGGGATCCGAGCCTGGGAAAATTGGGTTTGAAAAATATGTAAAAACATGGTGGGACTAGTTACCAGGCTCATGGACAGGGTCCCATTTTAAAAAAGATGAAATCTCCCAAACATTTGGGCGGCATGTCGACCCGTCATTTCGACATAGTTTCGGGTTGTAACTGACAAAATAAATATGAGTGCCCTGGGTTTGACACCCATATGAGGGTTTGCAGTTGTTGGGTTAATTGGAAGGGTTCCCTTCTTTGGCATAACTTCCACGATATACATCTTGCTTTTGAGGGAAATCGATGCATGTGGACAAGCCATTTGATATACCTGAGCGTACGTGAATTGCCTCACTATATACCTCGTGGGGACAATATATGTGAGAGAAAATTTGATATACTCAACATACATGAACGAGTTCCCTACGATATACGTCCCTTCATGACTTCGATTAAGAGATACGATGCGGGGGGAACCGTTCTAAGTGGTGTGTGCAACATATGGATATAAGTGATCCTATGTATAAGTAGTGTGAAGTGTACATGGAGAGTGTATCTATAAGTGTGTGAGTGAGTAGTTATATAAGCATGAGGTATATATGTGCAAGAAATAATAGAGGAGAAAAAAGGGAACATACATTTAGGTGCATGCGCACACAAGTAAAAAATAATAAGGCCCATTCATAGAGTCTAGCCTTTTATGAAAAATGTCCCTAGGAGAGTTGTCACTGTGGTGATCCTGGATTTCTCTCCCCCTTCTCTCTCAATGGCTGGGGGGGAGAGGTAAGGGGGAGAAACAAGTCTCGTTCTCGCTTTCTCTAAGAACGCTTCATCATCGTTAGTGTGGGGGTGAATGTAAAGAGATGGATTCGCCAGCCTATTTTGCACAAAACAGGCAAAAGAACATGTCGTCACCTCAAGAGAGCGGAATCAATGAAAAATTGGTGCTTATGAAACCAATAGTTCGAAGGTTTAGGGGATAAGTTGCGAAATGGGAAGGTATTAGGAACCCATCCCGCCCTTTCGATCTCTCATGGGCTTGTGTTACTGTTTTGCTTAATTTCTCTGCGAAGTGTGTGCGCGTGTAAATATAAATGGAGATCAGAATTGCCCGACTCATATCATCGAAGAGATAGAGTAACGTCATCCAAAGGAATGTTCCCAAAATAATATCTAGAAAATACGATGTATGTTTTTATCGAGATATTGATCGTTATGATGAAACGTTAATATATGTTGGATAAAATGCCAATAAGGATCACAAATATAATACATATTAAAATAGTGTATAGATGAAAATGTGACAAAAGTGAAAATGGGAAAATTGGAGAATTGAGAAATTGGACTCAAGTCTCGAGTTTCAACTCGAAATGCCTACGTAGCCTATAAAGGCATAAAAGTCCACGTAGTTCGCATAAGTCATAAGGGTTGGGTTTATCCCATAGATTCGAACGGGAATTTATTATATGTGTGTGTGTAGAAAATATATTTTAGTTTTTTGAGACATTGTGATTATTAATCCCGTTGGAATTTATAGGTGTAACCCTCTTTTTGTTTATCTTGGATTTTTTTATAGAAAATAAAGTATGTGCAATATAATTAATAAAAATGTGAGATATTAATGTGTACAAACTAAAGTAAAAGCTAGATTAAGAATTTATGTAACTAATGCAAAAATAAAGAAATTAAAGAGAGAAGAATTTTGGACATTCTTTGGAGAATTGAGGCTTAATCTTGATCCTTGATGGGATCCCTTGGATGTTGAGATGAATGTTGGATGAAAGATAATAATATTTTGATAAATTGGGTATGAAAAGGATGGGAATGAAAGATTGGAAGGAATTTCACACAAGAAAACTTCACTGATTGCAAGAGAATGTTTGCTGAGATCATTGACATTGATGGATCTAAGGCTTGTCATGGGAGTGAGGTCACACCCTCTATTTATAGGGTAAGGGTATGTTGATCAGCATATCCTTAGCCCTGCCAATCGGTAGGTAACCCTTGGTAGACTGCAAATAGGCATGAAAATAAACCTGCCAATCCGTAGTCTCGTACAGATTTTTTTGAAAAAAATGATCATAGAACGCAATTTGTTGATCCAAATCGCACACGGGGAATACCATTAGAAATTTAATTCAGATATCTTCAAAAGTCCTTTAGGCCTCTCCTGGGTCCGTGAGTTGACTTTGGGTCAAGGGGGCTCGAAAGCGCTCATCAGTTCTTTGGACGGGAGATTGTTAGATGGAAATGGATCATTCGTCTGATCGATAAGTTCGAATTGTGTACAGGTTAGATTGTTGTAAAGTTTATGTGAGGTAATTCAACATTCTAACTAGCTTCACTCGGTTTGAAAAGTTAATTTTGGTCAACCGGGGCCCGAAAGCGCTCGAAGACGTTTCAGAGTAATACGGGTCGTTCGTCTGTACCAGAAGGCTGATTTGTGAATGGGGAAGACCGTTGGAAAGGGTATTCAGTGCCCTTTAAATATTCATCCTGTCTTGTTCAAGATGAAAAGTTGACCTTGGTCAAACGGGGCCCGGAAGTGCCTAGTGAACTCCGATTCAATTTTCGAGGGAAAACGGATCTTTCATCCGAATGATTATTCTGTTTGATGCATGGGATGGACCATTGGAAAGGGGTTTTAGTTTATTTTGAAGATTCAAAGAGCTTTCTCTCTGACGATGAAGCTGATTGGGGGTCAAATCAGGGCCCGGGAGAGCCCGGTGGCCTCTATATCAATTTTTGATAGTAAAATGATATGTTTGTCTGAACCATTATGACGATTAGAGCACATGGTGGACCATTATAAAGGTAATTTAGAGCCCTTCAAATATTCAATGAGCTTTTTTCCTGAAAATAGAGTTGACTGGAGTCAAATGGGGCCCAAGAGCACCTGATGGCCTCTAGATCACTACTCAAAGTACGACCTAGGGTTTGTAGTGAATTGAAGAGGGGCTAAGGACCTAAGGAGAAACTTAGGGGGTCCTAAAATGTGGTGTCTACATAACCCAACATCAAATGGAATGAAAGTTTGAATATCATGAATACCATAAGATTCAATTCATTAGCTGCAAGATACCTAAAATTGGACATGATAAACCAAGGTTCTCTAGTGCATGAGTTCCTAAACCTATCCAATATCCTCTCATAGTCATCCATATCATATGAATTCATAATACTAGCCTATAAAGGGTTGTCCCTACGTTGCTAGGATAATATAACACTATGGATAGCATGGAATGCTTAAGTCCATCCCCAACATAGGCTCCTTTATAAATGGTCGTATAACCACACTTCCCTTCAGATCTGACATCGTATATTTTTCCCATAAATGATTGGAAGAAATCAGGAACGTTTTTAATATAGATATTTTTTCCCTAGACCACGTCTTTGGTTTTCATTTTTTAGATGAATCAACAGACTTTTTCTCCTTAGGCCTACCCTTTAGTCGAATTTGCACGGGCTCCATCAACGGCATGCAAGAGGGTTGAGCAATCTTCAGTAACTTACTTTTCATCATCTTTTTGATTGCTTCACCCGCCTTAGTCCATATTTTCTTAAATAATATCATCTCATGAGTCTATTTAATCTTATGTTACACTGGGATGTTCAGAACAATAGCAAGCTTCTTCCAATGACTGTCTAGCGCCTATTTGGGAATTTCTTAGCCTAGCTTCCCCCATTGTTCCGACTCTTGTACACAGGGCAGTCCGTAAATTATATGGAGTTGGTGTAGCATCGTATCTCTGTATATTGGGTGTTGGCAGTAGATTCACTCAACATCAATCTCATGCAATCAATCTCTTCAAAAATCAAGTCTAGGCATAGTGTGATGCCCTACTATGGATATCACGCAACAATGAGTTGTTATGTTCATGCCTGGTTGTTTACACCATTTTTTGAAAATCCTTCTGTATTTGAGTTATTTGGTGGCCAAACAATGAATCCATTCCCTTCCACTCAATTGTAAAATAACTGGTACTACTTATTAAATGTTTTTTCAGTTGGGCACGGGTACCCTCCACTCTATTAGTTATGTGGTTGCCATAGTGAGGTGCCTTCTTAGTTTAGGAATTCGTCTATTGATACCGTAGAGGCAATCAGTTCTTTTGTATGTAACAAATCATATTGGGATACTTGTGCCAATTTTAACAAAAAGCCGACCACGAATTCTCAAAATCATGCCACGTCTCAGACTCCACCATCCCAATCCAACCTTGCATAAACAAATTATTCTCTTGATCTTTAATGTTGTGTTTTAAAAATGAACCTTTTATAATTTTTTCAACATGGAACAGACATAAAATAAGGGTGTCAAAGTGGAAACACCTTTTGAACTGCATTTTAGCAAGATTATTATTTATCAAAAACAAAAAACTGAGGCAATGTTTCCATCTCGTACAATGACCACAAATGATGGCGCAAAGCCCAAAGAAAATTCCTCTTCTTCGCATTATTCAAGAAAAAAAAGGCAATGATTTCTTGGTTTATGTGAATCCAATCATCTTAAATAAGGGCATATTATAGCAATTGGTCTTGTAGGTGCAATCAATCACTACTACGGTCGGGAAACACTTAACCAACAAATAAGATATGGGATGCACAAAAATAATATGCTCCAAAACATTGGTATGCTTGTTTCTCCTATGCTCATGGATATAGTTATTTTCTGTTAGAAAATGAATTAGTTGTTGCATCACTGTATGCCCATGCATATCCATATTTTCCAACTTGTGCTTCGCATTATAAATTATTCTAATGGAAGAATAATTATTTGCCAACCATTGTTTTAAAGTGTGGACTAACTTTAGGCCCACCTCCTTGGTAATCATCTTGCTTTCTATATTCCACTCTTTTTGGGACAATCATGTAGCACAAGGATGTCCAACAATTATTTTGGATACCTCATGGTTGTGTATCCATTAAACAATTTCCATCCCCGCTAGACATCCTCTCTCGGCATGCCTTTAAAGGGGCAGTCACACTTTTGAGTACTAGAACTTCTCTTCCTCTTTTTGTCCACCCCCCATCTCTCCTATTCCTGTGAAGCTCACTGCTCTCATAACCCAATATCACCATTTCTTTTCTAACTAAACTTGCCTTGCTGTAATTTAAGATGATGGCAATGGCATGAAGTTTGTGACTGATTTGTGGCACCAATCAATCATTTTGTCACAATCATCGAATATCTATACAAGTATAACATGCGTTTTTAATTAAAATCACGCAAATATGGAAATTACAACTATAAATGTGTAAGTATGAGATGCATTGTTAATTGAAATTAGGCATAAATGAATGTCACGTATAAGGAAATTACATATGCCTCGTCTATAGTGAATTCGATTGTGTGGTCTTGTGTAATTGCATTAACATCCAAGCCTTCATCCAACCCCACATCCAATCAAAGTATAAAATCAAATGTTAGGGTCATCCAATTATGTCATACAATTAAAGGAATTAATGGAAATTATTGTTAATTATCATAGACAACATCGTGTCTAGGAAAAATCACGTAAACATTCAATCGCATTTGATTTATCGGGTGTTGATGTCGTTGGTTCCTCGATTGTGCCTTTTTCACCGATGTTATATTTTTTGAATGTTGATGCCTTTGGTAGCTCGGTCCTGCCTTTTTCACCCGTATTTGATTTCTAGATTGAATCACATGTAGACGAAGCACTCGGTACAATAAAATTTTTAATATCTTGCCAAAATGAACCATCTAGGACAGATTCATCGATCTAAGATATCATCACAATTGAGAATACATTTGGTATGAGAAGCTGACAAAAATAGTCAGGGTAAAAATGAAAACGGATCTGGTGCTAAGTACAGTGGGTTGAGACCGAATATGAATAACCACAGTTAAAGCAAACCATAAATGTTCAATATGCAGTGAGACTAAACCGTAATAGAGTATACACGTTTTGATGCAAACGTGAGGTGCGAATGAACAACCATAGGCAATCATGTCATGACATCCATAATTTATGCTCATCATATTGTGACACCCCACCTAATTAAATCCCGGGTGATCAGTCCTAAATGAAATTAAAATAGGTATATCAGTTGGTTCATTCTTAGCATCACTGTCAAAAACTTTTTAATTACTAACCACCTAGGTGAAATTAGACTTGTGCCAAATTTTAACTTTCATTAAAAATACAACAACATGCGGAACAAAGTATAAATCAAATACCAACATAAAAATCTGAATATAACAACTAAGGTAAACAAGTTTTGCCGAATAAACCATCGGCCAAAACCCAACAAATATCAAAATCCCAACTAAAGAAAGTACGGTGGGACAACATGTCCATACTGAAACTGAAATCCTACACTAGATTAAAAAAGATAAAAGAAGCGTCTAATCAATGTCCTGCAACATCCACCTGTGCTGTAGCTCCAAAATCCCTGGAATGAATTCACGTTTGGCATCCCTGTGGCTGGACACCTAAAAGGTTTTTAAAAATATTTTACATAGCAAGAATTAGTACTCAAAACGTTTTGAAAATATTTAGAAAGTAAATTTATTATAGAAAAGATAAGTCATTGATTACACATGTTAGGCTTATGCACACTCACTTGAGTCTCCTCACCTCTCATCTATAGTTCACACCTAACGTTCCATACTTAGTCTAGTTAGCTACAACTACCTAAGATATTTAGACTATTGATTCGTATCGAATATTTCATATTTTTGCCCTATATCTTTATGCATTCTAGCACTTTTACGATCCTAAATGCCTATATTTATGCTCATTAACCAGACAACCTCGTATCTGGAAATATGCATGCTTTGTAGGGGTTAATTGTGCTTTAGTTAATTCACATTTCTTCTCCAGCTTATGGAAATTCCACGGATGCATAGTTTGTTGAGTTAGCATCGTGTGGTCGTAAACGGCGCGTCGTTTGGAGTTTAGACGAAGAAGATATGACCATTTCCATTTCCATCCTTTTCCTCCCAAGTCATGGACCAAATAGCTGCCAAAAATATAGTACTGGTCAACCAGGCTTCTGATGTCGGTCGACCGCGGTTTAGTTTTTTGCCTTGGATCAGAGACAACGAGCTTCAACTTAAAGGCACGGTCGACCAGGACTCTGCGACCGGTCGACCGCGTATACCAGATATTTGTTGCTTCGATTCTTTTCTTTTCTTTTTCCTTTTTTTCTTTTGTAACTTACTATATAAACCAATTTTGGTTTCTATTTTCAGATATAATTAGTTTTAGATAGTTTAGGTTAGGGTTTGGAGGTTTGGAGAGCTCATCTTCAATTCTTCTTGGCTTAACACCCATTAGGTTTTATAAGTTGAACTATTCATCATCCCTTCCATTTAATTTAAGTTGTATTTCCTTATTTTCTTGCTTTGTAGTTAATTTACTTGATTTCTAATTTAGTTTGCTTGCTTTCTTTCCGTGCTTTGTAGTGTAGATTTATTGCGTTTATTTATTGCTTTCCTTTACCGCTTTTTTATCATGCTTTCTAGTTAAATTAGTCTAGGTTGTGTCGGATTGAACTAATTTAGGGTTGACATGTTGTTTTGCTTTGGTGATGGAGTTTACGGGTTTATTTCGAGTGTGTTGTCCTAGTTATTACGCCTAGGAGATTTGACGGGGTATATCATGTATGCTCCGTGCTTACGACCTTACGTGTGTAATTTCTGGGATATTTATTGATGCCAAAATCTTATTAGACTTTTATGCGAATTTAGGGGTGTGACAGCTCTTAACTTAATTAATTCTCGAAATGAGACGCAATCTTAATAACTTGTCAACCCATGTATCTATTTTATACTAATTAACTCAGGTGAGGAATATTCGACGCAACCTATATTTTTTATTCTCTTTGTTAATCTAGTTTAATTACAACCGTCTAGATTAATCTTTTCCCTTTTTGCATCTTTTCCTTTTTGTTTTCATCATCTTTTACACTTTTATTTTAGGAGTATTAAACCTTATAAATTCTAGCAACTCGTCTCTGTGGATTTTCGATACCCGGACATAGCCGCTATACTCACCTGTTGAGTGTAGTCATAAGTTTAGGTTTTTGTATTGAGGCGTTGAACTAAAAACAGCGATCGACGTTTTGACACGCGCCACTTCTCATCCTTAACCAAAATGGCACCATTGCTGGGGATGAGCTTGTTTTAGAATTTATTTGATTTAGTATTTCATAGTATTTTCTTTCTATTTGTATTTTGTTTGCTAACTTTTTTGCAGGACTTTTACATTTGAGCGCTAATAAATGCTTGAATTTCTCGCGGGTGCATCTACTTTGTGGATTTCGCCACTTCGAGCCATTTTTGGGGTAAGCATGTCTTATTCCAATTCTTTTGGTAATCATTATTACAATTCTCAAAATTCTCGTAGTCCTATGACTTTTGGTCAATACTTAGAGTCCCAAAAAATTACAAATTCAAAAATGACTTTGGGCAAGTATTACAAAAGTCAAGCTTTGGAGTGCGTGTATTTTGAGGAGGATGATAATGATTTTGGGCCTCTGATTCCTTATAATAGGAATTTTGAAACAAATTGCAATAGCTTTCAAAATTCATATAATAATGAGTTTGAGTATAGTTCTGATAATAATTTTCAAACTTCTCATTTCCAAGAATCTGCACCTCGGCCTATGACTTTCGACGAGGGTTTGCTTATGCTTGAAAATGAGAGGTATGAAGACCGTTATCGGGAAGAAAATTGTTGTTGGGAGCATGACTTGGATTTATTATTCGAATCCGACGATGATTTCTCTTCCGAGAATTTTGAAGTTGAGGAATGTTTTGAACCAATTGAGGACTTTGTGCCTAAATTGGAATAAACCATTCTTCACTTGGTCCATCACTTAATAGATATTGAAAGTGAGGATGAATGGATGTAGTATCCATTTACAATGAGATGATTTCGTCTTTGGATCCCAAAGAATAACATTTCATTGAAAATGATCCTATCTCCTTTGAAATTCCAACTTTGAGTGATGATAACTTATCTCTTGAGTTTGAATTTATGTCCTCCCCCTTTTCATTCTCTGTTATCACACCGTCACAAGTACCCGATGAATCAGTTCTGAACATTAAAACGTTTAAACCTTTCACCAATGAGGATTACTTGATCGAGTTTCTCTCCATGAAGGCATATTTGCCTCCATGTGCGCCACCTCCCATTCTACTTTCTAAACCCTTGGGAGATAATTCAGTTTTTTTGGAACCCATATGTTTTTGTCACCCGTCTTATCCAAATTCCCCATCGTCCCCCAAAAAGTTTTAATTGGCGATGGTTCATTTCTTCCGCCTTACACATGCCTTTTGTTGATTGAACGAAATTCCTATTTTTCGGAAGGTATGCTTGAGAGTGAGGGTACACCGGTTATCCTCCAAAGTCAAATCTTTTTCGTGGTGGACCCTCAACTATTTAGACTTCTAGTGTATAGTTAGTGTGAAGCCTAAATAGTAGGTTGTATATAGTTAGCTTTTTATTCTTTCTTTCTTTTTATCTTTTCTTTCCTTTCTAATTTAGTCTAGTGTAACTAGTTAAAAAATTTATTCTTTCTTTTTGTTATGCTTTGGTACTAACATGTTTTGTAGAATCTTTGGACTTGTACTTTTCGAATATCGCTCCATTTTGGGTAATATCGCTCTTTTCCTCTCTTTAACATGGTTCTTAATTCACATTGAGGACAATGTAAGGTTTTAAGTAAGGCAGAATGGGATATTCTATCCATTAATTGGTAGTTTCTTTGATTTGATTAAATGTTAATTACTAAGTATGCTTTCTTAGAAAAATTTTAAAATTTTCAAAAAGATTTTTTTTTCTTTTTTATCCTTTATTGGGCATTTTTGCCTTTGTTTTCCATGATAAATTTCAATAATTTCCCGATCCAATTGATAACTCAATGGTGCATGTTCTCGATTTGAGAAGTTATTAGACTGTAGTCCTATAATTATTGATATTATGAATAACTTCATGAATTCAACTTTAATCCCCTGAGCACATGCGCTTTTCTTATTCTATTGATTTGGTTTAAGATTTTTATAACTCGGTAATATTTTGTTGCATTGTATATACTTACACCGAGTAGGCTTTGTACCTTTCGTTGTTTGTGAGTGTTATACACTATTCTTTCCTCGTTGAAAACGTTGAATTCATTGGGACATCTGGCTGCAAATCAATCTCCTCAAGTGGGACGTGCCAAAAGTCTCTCTCGCTCGTCCTGTATTTCTTCAGTGATGCCACATGGAACACGTCATGTATCCACTGAAGATGCTCTGGGAGCCCCAATCTTTATGCTACCGGTCCCACCCTCTTAATAATAGAGAACGATACCACATACCTCGGTGGTAACTTCCCTTTATTGTCGAACCTCATAATCCTCTTCATAGGAGATACCCAAATCAACACCTGGTCTCCCACCTCTAGCTCCACGTGTCTCCTACCGACGTCAGCACAACTCTTCTGCATATCTTAGGCTATTCGAATACGTCCTTGAATAAAATTTATCTTGGCAGAAGTCTCATGTACCATCTTCGGCCCCAATAGCTTGTTCTCCCCCACCTCTAGCCAGTAGGCAGGCAAAACGACAAGGCCTCCCATAAAGTGCCTCGAAAGGAGCCATACCGATAGTGAATTGGTAAGAGTTGTTATACGCAAGCTCTACTAATGGGAGGTATCACTCCCATCCTCCCCCAAAATCTACGATACACATCCTCAAGTATATGATTCACTCATTCTGCCCGTCTGTCTGAGGTGATACGCCGTACTCAGCCGTAATTTTGTACCCATGGCCTCCTGAAAGCTCTGACAAAAATGTTTCGCAAATATCTTGTCTTTTTCAAACACAATATTAATATGTACTCGTGCAGCTTAACAATATATAAAATGAACAACTACGTGTACTGCATCGTATCAAAGCCAGTACGAACCGACAAGAAATGACCTACCTTGGTCAGCCGATTCACTATCACCCAAATAGAATTGTGACACCTCTGTGATGTCGATAGTCTAGTAATGAAATCCATCGAAATGCTCTCCCACTTCCACATGGGAATATATAGTGGCTGTAGCATCCCCGAAGGTCTCTGATGGTCAACTTTCACTAGCTGGCATGTAACACACTTCGAGACAAATTCTTCTATGTCTCGCTTCATACCTGACCACCAATACTATCACTGCATATCCTGGTACCTTTTGTCTCCATCGGGATGTACAGAAAATCTAGAACCGTGAGACTCAGTCATCACTCCCTACCTTAACTCCTCCTCCTTAGGCACTACTAACCTCCCATTAAATCACATACCTCCCTCTGAATTTACCGAGTAAGACTCTGCACCCTCGGCTAATAGAGCTCTCACCCTGCCCTGACAGAATTGGCCCTCTGCCTGAGCCCTCACTACCCGCATCACGATCTCGGGAGTGATGGTCATAACTGCCATGTACGCCCTGACCACCTCATCCTCCTGTTTGAGTTCACTCCACTTAGCTTTCCACACTTCAGCTATATCCCCAGTAGGTCATCAGCTCAATGCATCCGCCACCACATTAGCCTACTAGGATGATACAGTATATCAAATTGGTAATCCTTCATGAATTCTAGCCACTATCTCTGCCTCATATTCAGGTCCTTCTGTGTGAAGAGATACTGAAGTGACTTATGATCCGTGAAAAGAGTGAATTATTCCCCCAGAAGATATTGCCTCTATATCCTAAAGCAAAAATGACTGTTGCCAACTCGAGGTCGTGGGTGGGATAATTCTACTCATGTGGCTTTATCTTTCGAGAAGCATAAGCTATCGCCATTTCCTCCTGCTGTAACACACTCCCAAGTCCTTGCAGGGATGCATCACTATATACTCGGTACTCCATTCCACTCCTAGGCAATGCCATTATGGGTGCTGATGTTAGCAAGTCTTTCATCTCATCAAATGCTAACTACTAGTGGTTGCTCCACATGAATGGTACTCCCTTTCACATCAGGTTCGTCAAAGGACCAACGATCTTCGAGAACCCCTTAATGAAGCGACGGTAATAATCGGCCAAACCTAAAAAACTAAAAATCTCGATCAGTGTTGTGGGTTGTCCCCACTCCCTCACCGCTGATACTTTACTTGGATCAACATCAATGCCCTGATCGGACATTATGTGTCCAAGAAACTGAACCTCTCAAAGCCAAAATCCACACTTCTCAAGTTTGGCGTATAACTGATGGTCCCGTAATGTCTGAAGCACCAGATGCAAGTGTTCGGCATGCTACTCCTCCGTACGAGAGTAAACCAGAATATCATCTATGAATACGGCCACGAACTCATCCAAAAAATCCCTGAATACCCGGTTCATGAGATCTATAAATATTGTTGGCGCATTAGTGAGCCCAAACTACATCACCCTAAACTCATATGACCCGTACCTCAAGAAGTGTGGAAGGGTGTTTCAAGATTGACCACTATATTTGTGGGTAAGGGTCCCTCAAACACCCCACCCCCCTTCAGCTTACAAAAAATGTGAGGTTGAGGGAACCCCCAGGGTCCCTCGATCGCAGAAAATCCATATTGGTGAAGGAACCCCAAGAGTCCCTCCACCGCAGAAATTCATATAAGAGAAGGAACCCCCAAGGTCCCTCCATAACAAAAATTCATATTGGAGAAGGAACCCCCAGGGTCCCTCTAACATCAGAAATTCATATTGGGGAAGGAAAACGCAAGGCCCTCCACCGCAGAAGTGCCATATTGGAGAACGAACCCCCAGGGTCCCTCCACCACAGAAATGCCATACTAGAGAAGGAACTCCCAGGGTCCCTCCACCATAGAAGTGCAATATTGGAGAAGGAATCCCCAGGGTCCCTCCACCACATAAATGACATATGGGAGAAGGAACCCCCAGGGTCCTTTAATAGTAGAATTCCATATTGGAGAAGGAATCCCCAGGGTCCCTACACCGCATAAATGACATATTGGAGAAGGAACCCCCAGGGTCCCTTGACCACAGAAATGCCATATTGGATAAGTAACCCCCAGGATCCCTCCACCGCAAAAGTGCCATATTGGAGAAGGAACCCCCAAGGTCCCTCCACCACAGAAATGCCATATTGGAGAAGAAACCCCACCTAGGTAGCCACAGAAGCCTATGTTGAAAGGGGCCCCTGCGAGGGTACCTGCAAAAACTCAAGTTGAGAGGGAACCCCACCTAGGTAGAAGCAGAAGCCTATGTTGAGAGGGGCCTCCGCAAGGGTCCCTGCAGAAATGCAAAGTTGAGAAGGAACCCCACCAAGGTGGCAGCAGAAGCCTATGTTGAGAGAGACCCCTTCAAGGGTCCCTGCAGAAACTCAAGTTGAGAAGGAACCATTGTTAAGAGGGACTTCCCCCAAGGTCTCCATAGAAACTCACGTTGAGAAGGAACCCCACCAAGATGGCAGCAGCGGCATATGTTGAGAGGGCCGCAAGGGTCCCTGCAGAAACTCACGCTGAGATGGAACTTAACTTAGATGATGGAAGAAGACTAGATTGAGAAGGACTCCCCCCCCCCCCCCCAGGGTCTCTGTAGAAATGACATTTGAGAAGGAACCCCCCAAGGCTTCCTCAAAAGCAAAAATGATGTTTAAAAAAGAACCCCTAGGGTTCCTCAACAACAGTAACTTACATGGGAGGAGGGACATGCAAGGTCCTCCCCCCAGCTCCCAGAAAACCAAGTTAGGATGATGGGGTGTCTAACATATCACTTATTTTCGTATACAGGTTGCCTAGTTGAGCAAGCAGGGCTCAAGTAGGCCATTTGGGATCTCTTTGGAGTTTTAGCTTGGCGGCTGAGGGACAAGGTATGTTGAGCAAGCTCAACCACTTAGAACTACAGGATTGAGATAATACTAGTAGGAAGACCCATAAGTCACTCAAGACTATACACACCCACACTTGGTCACAAGTGAAGTGGGCAGCCAAAGAGCTGGCTGCTCATAAGGAATAAAATCTTTACAAAAAATGACTTTCTCACAAGAGAGGGTCCTCAAGGTCCCTCGCAAGAAAAATAAATATTTTAGAGGAGAGGGGTCCTTAAGTCCTCACCTCTCATGATTTGCAAAAGTTTTCACCACAAGTTACCATTTCAAAGGATATTTACCAAATCAGATATTTTGTCTCCATTAGGAGACATATTTGCTTTTGGAATTTGGTTTGCACCAGGTGGCACCTGTTTGAGGGGACAGGCTGCTGCACACAGGTAGGGACAAATAGAACACTACAAACCTTATCCCTCACTAACCCTATAAGTTTTGGCGCTAAAAGTGCCAACCCAGCCCTAGTGCCCAAGTATAAATAGGACCCTTGGGCAAGGTCAAGAATAGATAGAAAAACTCAATAGCAAAAGTTACTTTATCAAAATCACACGAGAACCTCTCTAGTATTCTCTCCCTTCTCTCTCTCTAGTGTTGAGTGCCTTATTCTTTCACTCCCCACTGACAACCATCATTCTCATGAGCTCTTCTTGAGAAAATTACTATTATTGTTGTGGAAGTTCATCTTCTTACAGGGAGGGAGTTCCAGCTTGAGCTCCATTTTTACCAGAAGGAGAAGGTTTCATCTGAAGATGCTTCAGAAGTTCTTGAGTACCTTGCAGACAACATCCATTGGAGTGGGTCACGCCTCACCCTTTCCAGTTATTCATATACCCCAGTCTCACTACGCTCCTACATTTAGTAACTCCATTGAGGAGGTATCCTCACTTATATGGACAAAGATGGTTTTAATGTTTCTAAGAAGCTAGTGTTTGAAGACATTCCAGCTAGGAATGGAGCTCAAAGAGATCAGACCACTCAGGAGGATGTGGTGGTGATCGAAGCTAGAGTACCTGCTCCTTAGCGAGGACAGACTAGTTCACTGGTAGTGGCTCCGGTGACATGTATCAACCGTATGAGTATGTTTTTGAGTTTTTGAAATAAAAAACGTAGACATGGAAAGTTTGGGTCAAGGCCGTGTAATACCAGCAGTTGCCCCCTCTGGTGGGGCAGCCATTGCTAAAATGATTCTAACGGAAGTAGATCCATGACGAAAAGTGGTGCCGGAGCAAGTAGTGACACCAATAAGATCACCAGCAACCAAGGGTATGGGTTTAGAGGAATCACCCTACAAAGTTGTTACTATGGAGGAGGCCAGGAAGTTTCTCTCCTCTTCTCAGATGGAGGGTCCTCATCGGTATGATGAGTTGTGGGACCCCTACCCATAAGTTTGCATATAGTCTTCCCAAGCTTAAGGAGAAGATGAGGTGGTCGAAGAACTGCCTACAACTAATGGTGACTGTGAAATCGAGGAACCCACTCACACCTGACACCTCAGACGAGGAACCCTCTCCAAACTTTTGATGTTGCGAAGAACCCATGAGTGAGAAACGGTGGGTGCTCCTCGCTGCCAAAGAAGAAGTGGTAGCAACAAACCCTATAGAAATGTCAACTTGCGAGGAACCTTGGGTGTTCCCTGCCGCTAAAAAAGAAGTCGCAGCGAAAACCCCTGTAGAAACACTAGATTGCGAGGAACCCATGGGCGAGGAACTCTGGGTGTCCCTCATTGCCAACAAAGTATTAGACACCAATGACACTTCTGGCGAGGAACCCCCTGGTATGAAGTCCACCCGCGAAGAATCCGTAGCCAAATGGGGTCTCGTGACTTCAATTTGTGACATTGGAGAGGAACCCATGGTACGAAAGGGGTCTCGCAAGGAACCCTTGGCTACGCCACTGCCAGATGGAAAATCAAATGGTGAACTACTTGGAACAGTCGAGAAACCCTCTTATAGAAATACAACTCGCGAGAAACCCACGGATACAGAATTACCACGTGAGAGACACTCGCTAGTAGAAAGTCCCACAACTTTATTCTGTGATGACGGCACTACCGACGAGGAACCCATAGTATGAAATGAATCTCGCGAGGAGCTCTTGGCTATGCCACTGCCAGATGGCAAATCAAATGGTGAACTACTTGGAACAGTCGGGAAACCCTCTTGTAGAAATCCAACTCACGAGAAACCCACATATACATAATTACCATGCGAGAGACCCTCGCTAGTATCAAGTCTCACAAATTCATTCTATGAAAACAGCACTGCGAACGAGGAACCCATAGTATGAAATGGGTCTCGTGAGGAGCTCTTAGCGACGCCACTTAGAGATGGCAAATCAAATGGTAAACTACTTGGAATAGTCGAGGAACCATTGGACAACAAATCAACCCGTGAGGAACCCACTGATAGAAACCCAAACCGTGAGGGTCAACTAGCCACCAACGTCACTTCTGACGAGGGACCCTCGGATATTGAGATAGACTGCAAGGAACCTCTGAGATTTTGGGTTGGGGAAAAATGATGAGAAATCCATAATATACCTGACGACGATAAAATATCAGTAACCGTCCCAACAATGGGCCCATCACCAACAGACGAAGTAACGGATGACGAGGAACACTCACAAATAGCAGTATGTGAACCGTCTATGGGTCGCAAGGAACCCATAGGCGAGGAACCCTGGGTGTCCTTCGCTGTTAATAAAGAATTCGTGGCAGCAGCCCCTCAAGAAACACTAACTCGCGAGGAACCCATGGGCGAGGAACCCTGGGGGACTTTTCCAAACATAATACCACCAGACGAGGAACCCTCAACGAAGCATGTGGTTGAGACATCCCCGGATGGGAAGTCGACACGCGAGGAACCCACTACAGGAAATTGCGAGGAGCCCACAGCTGGAAATGGAGAGGAACCTCCAAATGTTAAGGGGACAGGCATGGAACCCAACGTGGAGACAAAATCTGACACGAGGAACCCTTCGATAGTTGCATCAGCCACAAGGAACCCTCAGTGGTGAAATTCCATGGCGAGGAACCGCTCATGGGTGAAAGCCTTGTCGAGGAACCAAATTGGTCGAAATCCCCAATGAGGAACCCCCTCATTCATAGGGGTGAATGAGGAACCCTCAGTGGTGAAACCCCCTGACGAGGAACCCTCATGGTTGAAAGCTCTATTGAGGAACAAAGTCTGGTACTTTATGGTTGAAAGGAACCAAGTCACAAGGAACCCTTAACATCGAGCAAAAACGATGAACCCTCTGCAAGAGCAACACTAGCCAGGAACCACCCATTGATAGAAACACTCGCGAGGAGCCCCCAGCATCGTGAACTCCAGATAGTGAATCCCATACAAGAAATTTCTCATGACTAATGCCTCACACGAGGAACCCTCTGAAGCATTTAAACTCAAAAAAATAGTAGAAGCGACCGGAATATAGACAGAAAGGCATAGAATCGCTCAACAGAAGGTGCACCAGACTAATGTTTTCTCTTTCTTAATAGTATAGAAGAACCTCTTCTAGATTAGAAGAGGGCCTATGATATAAGAAACTTTCCTCATTATACTTGGGGATATATCCAACCCAAAAGTAAAAGTATAGTGAGTAAAGCCCTTGCAGATACAATAAGACTAGTAGGAGGTTATCCTTCTAGTAATAATAATTAAAAAAAATCACTACATCTTTTTATTATTATTCCATATATATTTATATCCTAGAGAACAAGTCCTAACCTCTATTCTCGGGAAAAAATTATTGACCAAGTTTTCAGAAAATAGGGAGAAACGGGTCTCCCCCCCCCCCCCCCCCCCCCCAAACTTGTTATTTTTATGAGACAAAAAGGTTCCTAAGAAAAGTTTGGAACAAGAACCCTGCAGACCAAGGGGCATTTCACTACACCAAATCTGCACTATTGTCAAGGTCATTGACCCTGACAAATCCAACTTGTCAAGGTCAATGACCGTGACATTTCGAGGCGAGACAACTTTTTTTGTCACGGTCGTGTCGCGGTCAATGATCGTGACACGTTTGTCACGGTTATAAACCGTGACAAAGCCGTGACCCTTTTTAAAAAAATTATCGCGGGCATTGACCGTGACACGTCCGTGACAACTTTTTGTCACGGACTTGTCACGGTCAATGACCGTGACAATTTCGGGCAGAATTTAAAAAAAATCTGCTGGGCAGTATGGCCACTGCCACTGCCCAGTAGTATGGCCATAGCCACTGCCCAGCAGTATATTTGTACCTGTTATAGCAATGTTGTACCTGTTCCAAATATCATATATCCAAACAAACTAAAGATAATGAAAATATATATTCATGACGATATAATCCAAATATTCAAAATAGAAATAATATACATGACGATATAATCCAAATATAATTAAAATGGACAAACTTAAAAATAATGTTACTACATGTATTGGGTAAAACTGAGGAGGTGAGTAGGCCACATGACATACGAATTGACGCACCCACTAATATACGTCGTGCTGCATTGTTCGCGCAACCACAATAGGGAGTTCTCCTTCCCGGGTATGACATGCGTGACGAGCACCCTGGACTCCATCTCTTGAAGCGCACGTCCATGAACTATTCCACCCTCGACGATATTCGGGTCCCTCAACCCCCGCCCTATCCGCTGGCCATCAAATACGTCCAATATGAACACGCTCGGCCAACCAAGTGTCGACATTGGTCTGTTGAAGGGCGCCAAATAGGAAAGTGGATCATCGAAGTACGAACGTGTCGGTGATGAAGCAGCGAGGTCCACATCCTCGTCATCCTGTGCCTCGTCCTCCCGCACCTCCTCCTCCACCGCCTTCTCCTTCCCTTTCCCTTTACCTTTACGGTCTCCGCCCAACGTACGCTTCATGAATGCGTACATATCTTGGACCGTCGCCTCCAAACGGGACAGCTTCGCGTCGTGTGAATCCACCGTTCGATCCAACCCGATGTCGCTCGTCTCCAATCCGATGATCCTAGATTTGGCCACCCGCGAGCTCACCCCCCTTGTCCTCCCCTTGCGATTAGAGCCAAGCACTTGGCTGAGTGCATCTGTGGACAAAGATGCCTTATCGGCATCAGACTGCGACTCATGCACTTCCTTAAGCTTTGCCTGAAACGACAAAAAGCACATGATTAGTAAAATAAGTAAACTAAAAAACTATAACGTAATTAACAAAAATTAAACTGTCGAATTACTTACAATCGTGGCCGCGATGCTCGGGGACACCTCCTTGTCCTTCCCCTTCTTCGTCCGAAGAGACACATAAGTATCGAGCCTATGTGGCTTACCCCCTAGCCCACTCCCTACCCCCTGAAATAAAATAAAGTAAAGTAAAATTAGTATCAGCCCCGCAAAGTAAAATAATGAAGAATAATATATTTCTGTAGTTATAGAAAAATTAAATCTTACCTCCATCCTATGCTCCACCTCGGCGTAAGAGGTCCGGCCGGAGTAGTGCACGTCCGTCTTTTTTGCCCGATTTTCCCTCCCCGATTGGCAAGATGCCAATTGTCGATCCTCGATCTCATTGTCAATGAACTTCTGCCATTGTGCCAATGAGATCGGATCCTTGGGGGGGGGGGGGGGGGGGACAGATTCATGCCATTGGATAATCGACTCTCGTGTTTTCCCAAAGTACCGTGCCCACATATTTTTTTCCACGACTTGAGTTGCTCCCTAATCTGCTCCAACACGGGATCGTGTAGCTTTGGATCCAAGTTGAATTGTTCCTGTCCAACAAATACAATGTTAGTTGCGAATAAATATAAATATAAATATAAATATAAATATAGATATAAATATGAAATCGAAATTGAAATTGAAATTGAAATTGAAATTGAAATATCCATATAAATATAAATATATTACCTGTAGTGCCGCCCAAACAGCTAACTTGAGCTCATATGGCACCTCCTTCCAACTCATAAACCCCGGGCCGATGACCGTCTTTAGCAGCTCGAGGGATCTCGCTAATAGCTCCGATTTGTTCTCGACAGTAATCCCAAATTTTCCATATCTGGGGAGCCTACCACCGAGCCCAGACGACATCATCATAAACAGCATCATCATCTTCGCCTTAATATCTGAAGGAGACATTTTTGCTGTAAAAAAATGTTATTAGTACTAGATAAAAAAAATGTCAATAGTACACATAAACACACCCCTACCCCACCCCCACCACACACACGCACACGTCATGCCACTTTTAAAACTAACCAACCCAACATTTCATCAATTAAACTAACAATTAAAGTATACAATTATTAATTTACTAATTTACAATGAGGGACAATCCTACTTTCATATGAAATTGGCACTAATTATTAATTTACTTTCATCTAAAACTATACAATTAAAATTACAATTAAAGCTATACAATTTCTTAATTAAAGATATACAATTGTTAAAATTTCCCCTCCACACCCCCCCCCCCCACCCCCACCCCCACCACACCCCTTGCCCCCTCCCCCCGCCACGCGCACACGCACACACACACACACCCCACCCCCTCCCCCCACCACGATCGTGACAACTACATTTATTGTTTATCAATAAAATTATGACATGAGATAATTATAATTGGAGCATAAATTTCATTATCATAAAGGGATAAATCCAACCAAGTACAGAGATTCTACAAATTAAAGTGAGAATTAAATTTAAGACTTTCTAACAACATGCATGTGTATGGATTCTACATAGTTGGGCACGAAAGTAACTAATGTTATTCCTAAAAACATACAATTGGCAACATTTTGTGAATTTACTAAACTTTATATAATATTATCAAATTCTGTTAAAAAATTATCTAGGGTTTTAGCTAATTGAATTAATTTCATGAATAAAATTATTATCAATTTAAATATTTATATAATTAAATTTAACATATGAATTCTAGAACTTTTCACGGTCGTGTCACGGTCATTGACCTTGACAATTATTTAAAGAATTATCACGGTCAATGACCGTGACAATTCCTTGTCACGGTCGTGTCAAGGTCAATGACCGTGACATAAAACGCGTGTTTTTTTGTCACGGTCAATGACCTTGACCAGGGTGGCCGGTTGAAAGGTGACATTTTGACCATTTTGGTGTAGTGTTTTCAGTATAAAGAAATAATTATTTCTTTACTAATGATATATGTGAAATTTTATGCAAATTTTGTGGGAAGGAGAAGGGCTAACCCCATCTCCTAGTCACTCCCTAAGAAATGAATGTGCATAAGAAAATACCCCACTGTCACATGGGGTTGCTCTAAAATATATATATATATATATATATACCCCAAAGTCACACGGGGTTGCGCTAAAAAGTACCCCACAGACTCCAAAGTCACACGGGGTTGCCCTAAAAAGTACCCCACAATCGCACGGCGCTGCACTAAAAAAATTATAACTTGCTCAGCTATATGCAAGTACCCCACAGTTAGAGGGTTGGCTTCAAAATTTTAACTTGCTCAGTTATATACAAGTACCCCGCAGTTAGAGGGGTAGTTTCAAAATTTTAGCTTGCCCAGTTATATGTAAGTACCCCGCAGTTAGAGGTGTATCTTCAGAAATAACAACTTGCTCACCTCATATGCAAGTACCTCGCAGTAGAGGGGTAACTTCAAAAGTTTAACTTGCTCAGTTGCAGTGTTCTAAAAAATGCGCCTAGGCGGGAGGCTTTTTTTAGACGCCCCGTTGAGGGCCTAGGCGTGGTCAACTTTGATCAACGTTTTTTTTTATAAATGTGTAAAAAAAATGCATTTTTTCCGATAAAACGCGCCTTAGGCGGCATTTTTTTTATTTTCGGGGTTAACCAAAACGACATCATTTTGGTAGCTTTTAAACAAAAAAAACAGTGAATGAAAAATCGGTCTAAACCTAATTTGTGTTTTGATTGAGTCATGCCCTTTTGTTCTCAACCCTTTTCGTCGTTCTAACCTTTTCTTCTCACGATCGGCGTGCCCTTTTCTTATTAGGTGAGTTCTCCCCTTTTGTTGACAGAACTCCTTCGTCGAAACTCCTCTCGGTCTGTAACTTTCATTAACGCTGGAACTATAGTATGTAACTTTTGTTCTACAATTTCTTACAGTAACTTTAGTTACAATATGTAACTTTTGTTCTACAATTTCTTTTCTTGAACTTTAGTATGTAACTTTTGTTCTACAGTTTATTTTCAGTATGTAACTTTTGTTCTACAATCAGTAACTTTTGTTCTACAATTCATAGTCTGTAACTTTTTTTTCTCTTTTTTTTGTTAATTACGAAATTGATGGTTGAATTTTGTACATTAGTGATAATTTATTTTTGCAATTTGTTTTTATTAAAATAGTGTAGAATTTATTATAATAGATGAAGTCTTAGACCCCATTAACTGTACAAACTTTGCAATCTGTTTTTGCAACCTGTTTTTGCAATTTGATTTCTATTTTTTATAATTTAATTTGTATTTGATAACTTTTAATCTGCAAACTGTTTTTGTACATTAATTGTTAATCTTTTTCTATTTTTGTAAATTGTTTCTATTTTTAATATAGGTTAATGGATCCAAGTGAATCTTCCAATGAGGCGTCATCAAAGAAAGATCTTAGTGATGTTGAATGGGAAATCGCGGTTCGTGCAAATCCAAAAGAGAATAATGATATCAAGTGCACATTGTGTGGAAAAATTACTAAACCAGGAATCTATAGACATAAAATTCATGTATCTGGAATCAAGGGGTTGGGTGTTGCACCATATAGTAAGGCTAATGAAGAGCAAAAGGCCAAATGTATTGAGGCGCTTAAAGAGGCGAAACACAAGAAAGTCCAAAAATTGGTGAGAGATAAAAGTAGGAGGAGTGAGGTAAGTTTAATGAATGAGAAGGAGGATGAAGAAGAAATTGAAAGTCTTAAAGGTGGGAGTCATAAAAGGGCTTTTCCTGGTCCCATGGATCAATTTACGAGGGAAATTAGGTTAGATGACTCATATTTATCTGCTTGCATGGAGAAGATGCAACAAAATATTAACGATGTTGTTGACAAGAAAAAGGGCGTTAGCAGTTCATCAATATTTGGCGAAGTGGATATATGAAGCGGGGGTTACTTTTAATGCAATTGACAATGATAGCTTCAAGAATTTTGTTGATGCGGTTGGGTTATAGGGTCCGGGTTACCAACCCCCTTCATAGTACCAACTGAGGGAGCCTCTTTTAAAGGGGGATATGGAGTCCACCAAAAAAGAACTTAAAAAGCAAGAGGAGGAGTGGAAAGCAAATGGGTGTTTAATCATGATTGATGCTTGGAGTGATAGAAAAAGGATAAGTATAATGAATTTATACGTGAATTGTAAGTTAGGTACCACCTTTCTTTCTTCAAAGGAAGCGTCGGGTTATGATCACACTGGTACTTATATATTTGAGTATGTGAATGGGTGTATTAAAGATGTTGGGCCAGAAAATGTGATTCAAGTGGTGACTGATAATGCAACTAACAATATGGCAGCGGAGAATTTATTGGCCTTAGAAAGGCCAAACATCTTTTGGACCTCATGTGCTACCCACACTATTAACCTCATGCTTGAGGGGATTTTTAAGCTTCCCACCTTTAAAAATGTGATCCAAAAGGCAAAGTCATTCACTATTTTCATCTATGCACATCATAAGACTTTTTCATTGATGAGAAAATTTACGAAGAAGGAGATAGTTAGAGAGGGAGTCACACGATTTGCTAATTCTTTCTTGACTTTACAAAGTTTGCTTGACAAAAAACACGAGTTGAGAAATATGATGACTAGCAATGAGTGGGATGAGACTAAATGGTCTAAGAGTAAAAAGGGGAAAGAGGCTTTTGCTATTGTTGTTCCAAATGAGTTTTGGAATTTGATTGAGTTGTGCTTGAGAGTGTTCACTCCATTAGTAAAGGTGCTTAGACTTGTTGATGGTGATGTTAAGCCTGCAATGGGGTTTGTGTTTGGGGAGATAGTAAAGACTATGGAGGAAATTAGAAATGCGTTGAAAAAGAGCGTGATTATAAACCGATCTCGAACATTATTGATATCAAAGGCAAGGGTCGCATTGATAGTCCACTTCACACAATGGGTTATTTATTGAATCCGTTTTATTATTACAAAAATTTGAGTATCAAAGATGATCCAAGGTTTACATATAATTTTATTACTTGCATTGAGAAGTTCTTTCTTGATGATAAAGCAATCCAAAATCATGTGCTAAATATTGAGTTGCATAAGTATTTCTAGAAGGAGGGTGCATTCGACAAAAATCAAGCGATTAGTGGATGTGAGAACAATGATGATAATTATAACCCTGGTATGTTACTATTCTTGAAGCACCTTATACTCTTGACTCACTTAAGTCTGTATTGTATAAGTGTTCATCTAGTTTGGAAATTTTGACAAAATTGTGTGTATCCTAGAAACCAAAGAACCCCGGAGTTTGGTTTGCTATTTCAGCCTTCTTGCTTGATTGATCTAGACAATATTACCAACACTCACACACAGTAGAATTGATCTCATACATTTCATATTGCATATAATTGTGTGTACATATGTTGAGTGTGTTTAAATCCCTAAAATTGATTTTTAATATTTGTTTGGGATTTTATAAACCTTTAAAATAAATTTCTTTAATTAAAATTTGTTTTTAAAAGTTTTTGGGGTCAGTCTGCAATTAAGTATTGGTGGTTATATTGACTGTAAGTTACCTTGGGTAGAATCCGAAAGCGGCAGAGACTTCAGGGTGTGTTTGTATTTATTTTAAGACGCGCGTCTGTCATCTTATTATTGCCGAACATCTGTTGCATTCTGATTGGTTGAGTTTGTGTTTCTTTATAGAGAGTAAACCAACGCTTGTTTACAACCCTTGGATCATTTTTATCAACGATCTGCATGCGCTCTTACATCATCCCTGTGAACCTCATATGAACCAATCAGGAGAGTTTTAATCACCGCATATCGTGAACCCTTGGATCAAAGTCAAAAAATCTTAACTCAATCTGAGCCATTGTTTTTTAACCTTATTCTCGAATCTTCTCAGCCTTGTATAAAAGGAACCCTTCCCTCAGCCATTTGAGACTTTTGCCATTTCGTCCTTTTAGAGAGAAAAGAGAGAGAAGAGAGAAAAGAGAGTGAAAGAGAGAAACCAGTAAGAGAGAGAAAGAGTTAGAAACCCTAACCCTAACCCTAAATCGTCAAAACCTTTTCAAACCTAAACCTCTTCTCAATTCCCGTATATACCAAACACAACCTTGAGTGTTTGAGAGGTTTAGAGTTGGTTTGTTTTGTTAGTTTTATTGATGTAACCTCTGCGTTCCTAGATCTTGTTATCAACTTAAACATATTTTTAGATCTGTGTTTCTTCTTTTATAGAAACCCTACATCTAAGACTTTGCATGTTATATTACACATAGATCTACATTATAGTTTCTCATCTTGAGAAAATATTTGTTGATTTGGTTCTGTAAATGTTTTTAACTTCGAAATCAACAAAATCTTTTTATATTTCTAGTTCTCTTGAAACAAGACCTTTGACCTAGTTTGGAATCGCACTTGGTGATTTTCAATCTCACAAATATTTTCAAAACCTAAGATTAATTAAGATCTTGATACGACTTCAGAGAAAGATAGCCGTGGATTCTGGGATTACTGTAAAGGTCAAATAAAGTTAAGTTTTGTGAGAAGAGAGAAATAGAAAAATCACAGCATATAGTTCTTATATGCAATTTGCTAGGACTGGTTGTATATAATAAGTGTGTATGTGTGTGTGCATGCATGTGTTAGAAAGCACCTCCACAAACACTTTCATCCTACCACACTAAAAGTGTTGGTAATAAGATCTCAAGAACAAAAGTCGACGTAAAGAACTTGAACAAATTGGAAGTTAGCAAACTGGGAGAACAACATCAACATTCAGAACTGCAGAGAAATTATAAGGACACCAGTGGGTACATTCCTAAAATTATATAGGTCTGAGTTGTATGCATGTTTGTTATATAGTTTGTAACTGTTAAAATTTGTTTTAGTGGAATTTTTAGTTTACTCCGTAGAGGGAGTCGTGGATGTTTCCTCAGTTGGGTGAGGTTTTACCACGTAAAAAATCCTTGTTCTTAATCTTTCTACATCTCCTCATTTAATTCTTGGTTGTGTTGTGTTTAAAGTTTTTTAAACTGTTTTATTAAACCTGTTAGCAAATCTTCGAAATATAGTTCGGAGTTACTTAAATAGTTTAATTTTATATTAAACGGCTTTAGTAACAGATTTTCAATTGGTATCAGAGATTTGTAAACTTCTTTTAAAGATATCCTGTGTTTCTGAAAATCAAACATGGACGAGAAAAATGAAAGATTTGGTAACTTGACCAGACCTCTTATCTTTGATGGAACAAATTTTGCTTACTGGAAAGTAAGGATGATTTCTTTCATTCAAGGAACTTTGGGAGATGATGTCTGGGACATTGTTGAAAATGGATGCATTTTTTCTACTAAACCAGCCACTGAAGGAAGTAATGAGAGGGTTAAGAAAGTATTAAGTGAGTTCACACAAGAAGAGAAACCTCGCAATAATAACAAAGAAAAGAATGTCGTATTTATGTCCATAAATGTACATGAGTTCAAAAGAATCCCATCATGTACCACTTTGAAGGAAGCTTGGGACACCTTGGTTACTGCTCATGAAGGTGACATGATAGAAATAACTTCTGCGTATATTTTTGTCGTTGTTGTACAAGCTCCTTCTAATCAAAACCTCAATTACCTACAAATATAAAACAAACTCAAGTGTAGAGGTAAGTAAGGGTATCAATCCACTTTCTAGGGAGTAAGCTAGAGACAAATTCAATTGTAATTCACTTTTTATTTTCTTTTTGTGCTTTTTCACTTTTCTACTTTTTTTTTAGCTTTTTTAATATTAAAACAATAGGGTGAGGTGATGATTTAAACTAACGAAACTAAAGTGTGAGATGAAAATAACTAACTAGAAAGTGACTAAAATGAAAACAAAGTCTAACACTAAAATAAAAGATAAAGTGAGGTAAATAATTGTGAGAACAATCAAGGAATGGGATTACACCACAAATTTTAGTTATTCTACTTAATTAATTTAATTATTTGAATTCTCCCAAATTAATATCAAAATTACAAACCAACTCTCGTTGCAAGTGTAATTATAATAGTAATATTTTAGAAAATTAAGTTTAACACCCCACAACTCTAGAAAATTAGATCTACACTCCTTTTAATTAATCACCCGCTAGGATCGATCAATTAAAATTTATGTCAATCATAGAAAATAAATTTAGAATTGAAATTCAAGTTATAATACCCCACTTAAGAAACCCCTATATCTCGTTCGAATCTAAAATGGATATTATAACTAGAATTTCGATTTTCTCTCGAAAATCCTTTACCCTCTCTCGAGGAGTAAATTTAAGGGTGAGGGGTCAAAATTAACATTCAAAGGGATATTTCAAGTAGTCAAACTAATTAAACTAAAATAACATCAAATAAGGGTTTTACCCCACCCCTTGAAAGGGGATTTAGCCTAACATGGTATCAAACATAATAAACAAATATTCAGTAGGCATTAAATATTGTTGATGTAAAAAATTAGATAGCTCTAATTGTTCAATCACAGATAAATAAAATGAGACAAAGATTTTTAAAGTGGTTCAGCCTTATAAGAATGGCCTACGTCCACTGTTATGTTATTGCTGAGTGTTTTGGGAATTCTCGATTATAAGCTTTATCAAGAAATTCCGGTCCCCCTTGATTGTGGGTGATACAAGGTATTTATATCCCTTAGGCTGTACATGAAAGGTTGTTACATTAAATGATACACCTATGAAAGGGTAATTCATTTAATGCTCTTCAAACGTGCTCGTCAAGATGATAAACATTCAATGAATAGTTGAACTGTTGATTATCTGGCAATTAATGCAGCTGTCGAGATGCAGCTCGAACCGCCTTAGTTGCTCGTCGTCCAAGAGTTCCTCGGAGGGTTGGTGTTCCTCGGAGTATACTTGTTACTCGGAGTGAGTATGGCTGGTCGGGGAAACAATCTTCCTCGTTGCTATTTTGCCACGTAGATTGACACGTGTCTTCTTATTATTCGTCCACATCAGCATACTAATTTTGGTGTCAACAGAAGCCCCCAATGTTTCATATTTCGAACTTTGAGGAGTATGGAACATTCTTTCTCGGTATATGGCGATATTAAATGACCTTCCTGGGTTTTAGGAGCCTTTTCTTCATATTTGAATTTCCTTCCAAATTCGCAGAATCCGCCTTTTTGTATTTTTATAGGCGCTTCGATCTTCGTGCCCTTTTTGTCCTTTTAGCTGTCGGTAGCGTAATAGTTTCCTTTTCGTAATCATTTCTTTCACCGTTTCCCAAGGCAAAGTATTTAAACTTCAGAGGCAATCCTATCGTCTTCTACCTTTTCATTTTCTGCTTTCGAGTTTTCTAAAGCTTCTCTCTCTCTTGTGCGTTCATTTCCTCATTCGTTTGTTTGTCAACAGATCTCCTTTTTTCCTGTAAGATTTTCTTCTTTCTTCTTCATTTCTTTTTATTCACCATGGTTCATATTGTTGAATCTCTTGAGAAGTTCCGTTCTGACTTTTCTATTCCTTCTTGGGTAACTTTGGAGGTTCTTTCTGAGCCTTCAAGTTATTTTGATTTGGCTGAGGGACACTGGTTCCCTAGCCTATTTATTGCTGAATGTGGATTTTCTTTTCCACCAAATCCGTTATGTTTAGAGTTCTGTCAGTACTTCGACGTTGTCCCTGCAAAAATAGACCCCAGCACATGGAGAATAGTTAATGGGGTACATAGGTTAAATCAAATTCATGGAACTCGTATAGGAATTCCTGAGATTATGTACTGCTACAGATGGGCTGTTTTAGACAATATTTTTTATTTAAAAACTAGGTTTTTGAATAGGGCCTTAGTAGTCAATCTCCCTGATGCAAACAGGGATTATTTTGAACACGGGGTAGTTATAAAAAAATTGGCAAAATGCCCCTTTGGTTGGAGATGCAGTATATGAGGGTCCCAGATGCCCCCCATATGGCAGTGGGATAGGTCATTTTCATCTTATTTTGTTTTTGAAATTATGATTTCATGGTATTTGATAAAATGTATGACTGATATTTCAATATGTTCTTGTTTACAGTTGACAGTAAGAGAAAAACTCCAAAAGAGTCAGAAGTCAATATAAAGCAGTTGAAACATATCTGGAATTCGCATCAGAGGGTTGCCGACGAGCACATCAGGTCTGCCTTATATTTGTTGCAGTACAGGAGCTACACATCATCCTTTACTGCTCGTCCTGTGGTTATCATTGGTGACCAATTGCCAGCTTCTGAGGAATCTTCACCAGAATCTCACATTCCTCTAAGTCAGAAGATGGGCAAGAGAAGAGTTCCTGCTCTCTTTGAAGAAACCTCCTCTGCTAGAGATGGAAAGAAAAATAAAGCTGATGTCCCAAAGGGGACAAAGAAAATGGATGTTTCCCCTTCTGCTGCTCTTCAGAAGGTTGCCGAGAAGCCCCCAGTGGCTCCGAGTAAGAAGACTGTACCTATGGAAGTGGTCCCAACCAAAAGTTCTTTAGTTGAAACTACTGAAGTGCCACTGAGGAGATTGAAGAAATCCTCATCGGTTACTTTGACTGAGACCATTCCCCAGCTTCAAACTAGTGGAGCTGGTGTTCCAACCATCATTCCCCCGAGCTCTGCAATGAGCTCGGTAAAGACTTGGATTATTCCTGAAGTCTAAGGCATCGAGGAAAACATGCCTAGGGATATGCTGACATCCCTAGCTACTCGTCACATTGCTTCAGTAAGTTTCTTTTTATCTTGAATTTTTCCTTCTACCAATATATGTATCTCGGCACTAACTCATCACTACATTCTTTTTTCAGCTGGTGAGTTGTTTTAACACCATTGTGAAGAAAGATGAAGCGCTCAAGGCTTCAAGCTCCTCGTCTGGAGCAGAGGATGCATTTTAGGGTTTAGCCCAATCTCTGAAGGAATCCCGTCAGAAGTACGACGAGGATAAAGGTTTATGGGAGAAGAAATTGGTTGCATCTGAAGTAGAAAAAATGCAATTGGGAAACAAGGTGAAGGACTTGGAGAGGGAAAATAAGAAATACTCTGAGAAGCTCACTACTTTTGGGGAGCTTGAAAATAAGCTGAAATCAGCTGAGGAAGAGCTGACACTTCTGCGCGAAGCAAATCGTCAGAAGGAGGAGTTGGAGGCCAAGCTGAAAGCCTCCGAGGACCTTCTATCCGAGAAGCTCTCCTCGGAGAAGATGAAGAGAAAAATAGCTGTGAAGAAATCCTTTCGGACTGGTTGGGATAAAGGATGGGATAGGGGGGTAGCAGCAATGATGACCCAGGTGAATTATGGAAGTTTGAAATTCTTCCATGATGGTTGGGTTGCTGCCTTGCAGGAATTAAAGGTGAGCGAGGACTCCGAGCTATTTCAACAACATCTCCCTGGTCCTCCTCCAGCTATTGAAGACGAAGATGAAGACGAAGCTGCATCTGAAGAATCTTCAATGACAGTGGGTGATCAAGTCCTTGTTCCACCACCCAACCAGACAGCCACCGAGGAGATTTCTTCCTTGCCTACTCCTCCAGAACAAGTCCCAGCTTCTACCAATCAAATCAGTGTTCCCACCGAGCAACCAAGCTCCTCGTCCCAGCCTCCCGAGAAAGTCTTGGGAGACAAGGAAAAGGTGTGAAGTTGTTCGGTACTATCTTTCTATTTTTCTTCTTACTCGTACTTTGTATCTCAAATCTTTGTAACATTGCCTTATGATTTAATAAAATCTCCTCTTTTTGTTCCTCTACATTGTTGATGATCTGTTTGCTCTTTTTTTTTATTAACTCTTGCCTTCTCTCCATTATTAGTTTATGGCTAGAATGGAATTGATATCTGCCCATGATACAAAACTGATGCAGCAATGCCATGAATATTATAAGGCTGGTCACACGGACCTGAGTGTATCAGAAATTGCCGACATCCTTGGCCATGATGCTTCAGAGCAAGCAGTTGAGGCTTATCGGTACCTGAAAGATTTACTTGATCGAGCCGTGGCCAATAATGTGGCATACTACGAATTGATCGAGGAGCTTCATTGTACCCTAGAAGATCTTCAGAATCAGCACAATGAATCAACTGTCTTATTGCAAAAGGAGTATGAGAATAGGTATCAACAGCTTTCTTTCGAGACAGGCCACAAAAAGATCATTGTTGGGTACGATGTCAGGGAGAGAACCCTAAAAGGTGAAGTTGAGGACTGCAGACAGATCGCCGAGCTGCTGAAACAAGAGAACAACAATTTGCAGAAAAAGTTGGCACAGTATGAGTCTGCAGCTTCATCTTCCATTGCCTTGGTACCAGTCACCGATGAAGGATTCTCATTCTTAGAAGTTGAGAACGCCAAATTAAGGCAAGAATTGGATAGTTTAAAAAGGTCTGGTATTTCTGCTACTGCTCGAGGACGAGGAAGAGGTTCTCGTGGGCGAGGAAGAGCTGCCCAGGATGTTAATGAGGAACGAAGCATTTGAGCTGCTCGGGGTCGATCAAGAACTCCTCGTAGTATTGAAGAAGCTCGTACTCTGTCAACATTGGAAACTCAAGCGTACCAGTTGAACGCAAAAGATCGGGCTTTGTCTGAAATGTCCAAGAAAATCCTGACTTTGGAAGATCAACTTACTGCGACGAAGTCAGCTTTGAATAATAAGGATGTTTTCCCCAGGAACCTTCATGAGCAGTTAGAAAGATTAACTTTCCAATTCCATAAACAACCTCGTGAATTCTGGAATGCAGGCTATAATGAGGCCCTTTATCACTTGGATGCTCGCATTGAAAATGCCAATAATGAAGGTTATAAACAGGGATGGTTGAACGCCCTGGGTGTGCTGAAGCTCGAACAGGGGCACTACCTGTGGGATTATCATACTCCTGGGCTATTAGACTTGCCTGTACCACCCTATAAATTGGACATGGAATGGATCCCAGCTCGTTCCATTCCTCGGAGCTTAATTTTAAAATATCTTGGTGACTATAATCTTCATTCTCAAATTGAAGTATCTCATCCCAAGCATCTCTTGGATACTCCTTCAGTAATGAATGTCATAATGTTGAAGGACTTGAATTTTATCAATTTTCCTCAGACATTAAATGATCCTCCTGCTGGCGAGGAACCTGTATCGAAGGCTGAGGGGAAAAACCAATAGAATAGGATTTTCAATGTAATAGTTAGCACACATATGTAACTTGTAATTTATTTTGAATTTTAATGAAAGACTTTCATTTTTGTTTGCAAATCTGTATTGCTATTGTTTTGTACTTGTCTAACACTTTTATATTTGTGATTGCATAACCATTCTTTGTGGTTCATCGACCAATCTAAAAAATTACAAGTATAAAAAATGTTGCTCGTTCACTTAATAACAAAGTAATGAGTGAAAAAATGTTAAAATTTCTTACAACCAACCAAGGTTGTTTAAATTGAGCTCGTCGACCAATTACAGTTAGTGGGTTTTTATCCCCGACCAGCTATACTTGGTCAATTTTTTTTTCATAAAATGTGTCCGACCAACCAAGGTCGATAATTTATCCTTGTCGACCAACTACAGTTAGTGGGTTTTGATCCCCGACCAACCATACTTGGTTCAGTTTGGAATTTTTTGTATTTTCTGGAATAGTTTTACCTTCCGACCAACATAAGTTGGCATATTTTGTTTCTTAATCAGCCGAAATTGGCCTTTTTTAAGAATGTTGCTCTTGCCCTTTTACCAACCGGAGTTAGTCATGGGTTTGAACTATCATGTTCACTAGTTATTTTACCAACAGTAGTTGATCACGCTAGTGTATGCTTCCTAACCAAAGGAGTATAGTTTGTTCTCGCCCTTTTACCAATCGGAGTTGGTCGTGGGTCTGAACTATCTACTAGTTATTTTACCAACCGGAGTTGGTCACGCTAGTGTATGCCTCCTAACCAAAGGAGTATAGTTTGTTCTCGCCCTTTTACCAACCGGAGTTGGTCGTGGGTCTGAACTATCTACTAGTTATTTTACCAACCGGAGTTGGTCACGCTAGTGTATGCCTCCTAACCAAAGGAGTATAGTTTGTTCTCACCCTTTTACGAACCGGAGTTAGTCGTGGGTCTGAACTATCGTCTTCTTTTTGCTGTCGAGCAGCGTAGTGTACAACACTAGTATTCCCCGAAAAACTTTCAAACAAAGGAGAGAAAAATGGTGAAACATCATCGTTTTATTGATATTGATGGAACTGCTGTACATTTTACATCACTGATAATACTTGCGAAGGTGTTCAGCATTCCAAGCATTCTTGAATTCCTCTCCTTCTAGAGTTGCTATACGGTAAGTTCCTGATCGAACAACTTCTGTAACTCGATAAGGTCCATGCCAATTTGCTTCCAATTTATTGTGCTTCTGAATGACCTTCTTTAGCACGTAATCTCCTTCTTTTAAATCGCATTTCTTCACCCTCTTGTTGTAGAACAGAGCTGTTCGTTGTTGATATGCAGCATTCCTAATGGCTGCTTCTTCTCTAACCTCCTCAGCATATCCAAATCCAGTCTTCTCATCAAGTCACTGACTGGGGAATTGAAATTCAGCACTCTATGTGTTGGTAGACCCAACTCGGCAGGTATTACAGCCTCACTTCCAAATGCCAGCATATATGGTGATTCTCCAGTTGCTGCTCGGGGAGTTGTTCGGTAAGCCCACAGTATTGACTGTAGCTCATTAATCCAATTAGCTTTAGCCTCACTTAGCCTCTTCTTCAAACCATTTAATAATGTTCTGTTTGTCACCTCAGTCTGTCCATTGCTTTGAGGATGGCCTGGTGCTGAATGAACCTTCAAAATGTTCGACTGATGACAATAGGCAGCAAATTCCTCGTTATCAAATTGTGTTCCATGATCTGTGATGAAGGCATGAGGGAGACCATATCGACAGATTATATTCTTCCAAACGAATTGGTACACCTTCTCGTACGTCATATCAATAAGTGGTTCATCTTCTACCCACTTAGTAAAATAGTCCACTGCGACGACGAGGTACTTGAATCTTCCTCGAGTGGTCGGTAGTGGTCCAACCAAATCAATCCCCCACATGGAAAATGGCCAAGGGGAAGTTATGGGTGTCAACAATGCTTGTGGAGTTCGTCGGATGGAGGAAAAATGTTGGCACTTGTCACATCTCTTAGCATAGGCTATACAATCAGCCCTCATCGTCGGCCAGTAATATCCTTGAGTCATCACCCTTTGCAAAAGTGTCCGACATGCTACATGAGCTCCACAGGACCCTTCATGGATTTCTTCAATTAATTCTTTCACCTCATAAGGATGTACACATCTTTGCAAACCTGCCATAATTCCTCGTCTATATAAAATACCATTAGTTAGTACATACCGAGCAGCTTTATACTTCAATTTCTTGGCAGCGAGCTTATCTTCCGGTAATTCTCCTTCTTCAACATATGCCCTGATGGGATCCATCCAAGATGGCCCTAAATCAAGGGTGATGATATTCATCGTCAGGTCTTCATCTATGCTCCGACTTCCTAATACCTCAATTGGTATCGTTCTTCGCAGTTCGGTACGAGTAGCTGATGCTAGTCGGGCCAGTGTGTCTGCTCGTGCATTCTCCATTCTTGGTATTCTGATTAACTAAATCGCATCAAATTCTGCCAATAACTCCATTACCTTGGCGTGATACTTGACCATTAATTCTCCTTTAACTGCATATGTTCCCATCATCTGGTTCACAATCAATTGAGAATCACTAAATACCATCACTTGTTGTGCTTCCATAATCTTTGCTAAATTAAGACCTGCTATCATGGCCTCATACTCAGCCTCATTATTGGAGGCTTTGAATTGGAATCGCAAGGCATATTCCATGTCAATCTCGTTTGGGGTGTTCAAAATAATTCCTGCCCCACAGCCTACTGTGCAAGATGAGCCATCTACATATAATCTCCATATGGGTAACCCGTCTTCAAATTCCTTATCTGATAGAGTTCCTCGGTGATATATTTGTTGCTTCCTTTCATCCTCCCCTGGTACTTTTCGCTCCTCGACGACCATCTCTTCTCGCTCTTTTACCAACCGAAGCTGGTCTGAGTTCGAAGTTGATGATCCTTCTACATCCACAAGTTCTTTTACCAACCGGGGTTGGTTTGAGCTTATGTCTGTTGATTTTTTAACATCCACTTGTCCTTTTACCAACCGGAGTTGGTCTGGGCTCGTGTTTGTTGATTCAGTAACATCCACAGGTTGATCAACGAGTAACTTTTGCTCCTCCGGGATATCAGGATAAGTAAATTCTGCTATAAAATATGCTACGGCCTGCCCTTTTAATGATGATCTGGGTTCATACACAATATCATATTCACCGAGCTCTATTGCCCATTACATCAGTCTCCCTGATTTTTCTGGTTTATGAAGGGCTTGTCGTAACGGCATGTCGGTATACACGACGATGGTATGGGCCTGGAAATATGGCCTCATTCTTCTACTTGCTTTAATTAATGCCAATGCCAATTTTTCTAGCTTTGGGTACCTGATCTCTGCACCTCGGAAAGCCTTACTTGTGTAATAAATTGGCTTCTGGACTCCGTTCTCTACTCTGATCAATGTCGAGCTGACTGCATTCTCTGATACTGCCAGGTATAAGTATAACTTTTCTCCCATTACTGGCCTGGACAATAGTGGAGGTGTTCCCAGATATTTTTTCAAGTCTTGAAAGGCTTTTTCACATTCATCATTCCACTCGAAAGTTTTTCGGAGTGTTTTGAAGAATGGAAGGCACCTATCAGTTGCTCGAGATACAAATCTATTGAGCGCTGCAACTCGTCCTGTAAGACTCTGCACCTCTTTCTTCGTCGTTGGAGATCGCAACCCTAAAAGATCTTTGATCTTTTCTGGATTCGCCTCAATGCCTCGCTGGTTAACGATGTATCCAAGGAACATCCCTTCTCGTACTCCAAATGTACACTTCGTCGGGTTGAGCTTCATTTGGTATTTATCCAGTTGATCAAAGGTTTGAGCTAAGTCAACTAGATGATCAGCAGCTTTCTTGCTCTTTGTCATCATATCATCGACATAGACTTCCATGTTGCAACTGATTTGTTCGGTGAAAACCTTGTTCATCAGCCGCTGGTATGTCGCTCCTGCATTTTTCAAACCAAAAGGCATAACATTATAGCAATAAGTTCCCCTACGGGTAATAAAATAAGTACTTTCCCTGTCTTCAGGTTTCATTTTGATCTGGTTGTATCCAGAGTAAGCATCCATGAAACTGAGTAGCTCGTGCCCCGAGGTAGCATCCACTAGTTGGTCAATTCTGGGCAATGGGAAGTGATCCGTTGGGCAAGCCTTGTTGAGATCAGTGAAATCAACACACATTCTCCATTTATTGTTTTTCTTCTTTACCATCACCACATTTGCCAACCAGTCTGGATACTTCACATCTTCAATGAATTGGGCTTTCTGGAGCTTGTCGACCTCCTCTTGAATAGCTTGATTCTTCTCGGGGCTAAATACCCTTCTTCTCTGCTTTACAGGCTTGATCTCCGTATTCACATTGAGCTCATGACATAAGAAGTTTGGATCTATTCCTGGCATGTCTTCATGACTCCACGCAAAAGTTTTCTTCCTGTTTCTCAAGAAAGTTATCAACTCCTGTTTTATTGAAGCATCCAACGTTGAACCTATCTGGGTTACTCGTTCAGGATGCTCATCGTCCAGAATAATATTTTCTGTAGATTCCACCACCTGTCCTTTTATAAGTTGGGATTCATCTCGAGGATCCAGTGTTTCAATTTCTGTACCTTCATCCACCTGGTAGGTAGTAGTCTTTTTTTTTAATCTTCAAGCTCCTCTTGCTCGGCAGATGAATAACAGCATTCCCGGGCTACTTTCTGATCACTTTTCACAACTCCTACTCCAAAATTTGTTGGGAACTTTAAGCATTGATGTACTGTAGATGGAACTGCTTCGAACTTCTTCAAACCAACTCTTCCCGTGATGATGTTGTAGGCTGACTGCACATTCTTATCCATCACAAAGAAGCGTATTCTCTCTGTTCGACAAGCAGGCCAAGTTCCAATTAATATATCTAACTTGATCGTCCCAAGTGGAAAAACTTTCTCGCCAGCAAAACCCAGAAGAGGTCTGTGATAAGGTTCCAATTGAGATAATTTCAAATTTAAACTGTCAAAGCATGAATAGTACATGATGTCCGTCGAACTGCCATTGTCTACCAGCACCCTTGAAATCACTACTTCTTTCATCCTCATTTTGATCACCAAAGGGTCGTCGTGAGGGTAAAGAACACCTGCCAGGTCATTTTTTGAAAAGCCAATCACCAACTTCTCTTTGTTTACTTTCCTTGGACGATCCTCCTCGGCCAAATTTATTCGCTGAATGTACGAGCAAGCTTGTGCCTCTCCGAGGTAAGCTTTTCTTTTTGCAGTAAGATCTCCTCCTCCTGTATCTCCTCCTATAATAACATTACAATCAAATGATCCAAAACGAATGGAAAATACCTCTCGTTCTGGCTGCCTTGGTTTCTTGGGAAGATCGGGGTCATCCTCGGCATCATCTTCATGTTTTCTCTTCTTTTTCTCCTCTGCTCCACGAGGAGATCTAGATCTTTCTCTAGTTCGATCATTATTTCTTCTTTCACCTCCCCGATCAACATACTTTGATAACTTTCCTCTTCGAATGAGTGTTTCAATCTCGTTCTGAAGAGCTATGCAATTTTTAGTCATATGGCCATGGTCCTTGTGGAACTCGCAATATTTATCCCTATTCCTCGCATCAGGGTCTGACCTCAGTTTCTTCGGCCACTTTACCTCCTCGCTATTCTTGATTTCTTCCAAGACATGATTAATACCCATTTTCAAGGGAGTATAATTATCGAATTTCTTCAGGACTTCCCATGACGACTTATTATTTCTGGAACGCTTATCACCGCCATTGCCCTTATGCTCTTTATTTTTAGACTTGTCGACGTCCACCTTGGGGTCTTTATCCATATTCTTCTTTGCATCCATAGCTTATTCGGCATTCATGATTTTGGCTGCTTTTGCCATCAACTCTGACATAGTTTTAGGTGGATCTTTCGCCAAAGTGTAATACAACTTATTAGGCAACAACCCACTCATCAAGGCGGTGATTGCTGTCTTTTCCTCATAATCTATGACTTCCAGATTCTCGTTATTGAAACGAGTTATGTAATCTCTAGTGATCTCACCAGATTTTTGTCTAACACTTAACAAGTGTGCTACTCTTTTTACTGGCTTTGCTCCAAAACAGAAATTACCGATGAACAACTCGGCCAATTGAAAGAAAGTTGAAATCTTACCCCGAGGAAGATTGTTGTACCATATTTGGGCAGATCCAGTAAGAGTTCCTGAGAATGCCCTACATCTCATCTCGTCGGGGACAGCATAGATGTCGACAGCAGCTTGATATTGCTATATGTGAAGAACAGGATCTGTCTTTCCATCGTATTTGGGGGTCACCACAGGGGCTTTAAATTTTGACGGTGTTGGAAAATTTACAATGGCCTGGACAAAAGGTGTCCCTTGAACAAAAGTTCGTTGTAGGGGATTCTTCGCCTTAGCCATTTCTCCCAATCTATCTTCTAGCCACTGAAGAGATCCTTTCCACGCTTCATTTCCTTCCTCGTGCCTGTTGGTTCGAGCAATTGATCGTTCTGAAGTAGCCTCTTGAGATCTATCTTGACGAGCAGCTGGTCGTGACTGTGCTGATCCTTCTCTTAGATCTGATGGTTGTTGAAAACTCCTCGACATGGTCTTAGGTGGACTCCTATTCCTCCTAGGGCCTAATCGACTGAAAGGAGAGGCCCTACTTAACCTTTCCAATGCGCTGGCCCTTTCTGGGGAAAGGGTGACACGTTGTTCAGTATCTGTAACCCGTATTGATGAAGTTTACCCAGGTTGATAGGAGAAATTATCAGATTCCTCATTACGATATGATTCAGTACGCCTGGATCGCGAAGAAAGTAAATTGGTTTGCCTCTGACCACTTCGATGCCCTGACTGTGCAGGTGCGCCGCCATGAAGAGTTTGTATGAGTTGCCGCATCGTCTCTTGCATGGCGGTTTGTCCTTGAGCCAGATTTGTCATAATCCCGGCCAGATCTGGAGGTGTAGAGGGATTTGGAGGATTTCCAGCATTTCCAGCGTTTCGATTGCTAGATTCTGGATTATCCGCCATTGGTGATGAATGATTTTTGGTGAAAAACGATAATAATAAATCGTTCCCACAGACGGCACCAATCTGTTGATGTAAAAAATTAGATAGCTCTAATTGTTCAATCACAGATAAATAAAATGAGACAAAGATTTTTAAAGTGGTCCAGCCTTATAAGAATGGCCTACGTCCACTGATATGTTATTGCTGAGTGTTTTGGGAATTCTCGATTATAAGATTTATCAAGAAATTCCGGTCCCCCTTGAATGAGGGTGATACAAGGTATTTATAGCCCTTAGGCTGTACATGAAAGGGTGTTACATTAAATGATACACATATGAAAGGGTAATTCATTTAATTCTCTTCAAACGTGCTCGTCAAGATGATAAACATTCAATGAATAGTTGAACTGTTGATTATCTGGCAATTAATGCAGCGGTCGAGATGCAGCTCGAACCGCCTTAGTTGCTCGTCGTCCAAGAGTTCCTCGGAGGGTTGGTGTTCCTCGGAGTATACTTATTACTCGGAGTGAGTATGGCTGGTCGGGGAAACAATCTTCCTCGTTGCTATTTTTCCACGTAGATTGACACGTGTCTTCTTATTATTCGTCCACATCAGCATACTAATTTTGGTGTCAACAAATATAAAAGAGTAGAGAGAAGAATAATTAAACCAATCTCTTGAATTCAATAAACTTCACTCCTTGAATGAGAAGCATACAACCCTCCAATTGAGAATCCAATTAATTTGAAAATAAATGAACACTCAATTAAATCTCAATCAATATTTAACCTCACAAATATCTAAAAAAAATAAAACAAAACTATTTACAAATGTTATTTTTCTCTTCAATTCTCTCTCTAGAATTTTTCCATCTAAAAGCTCTTTTAATCTAAACTAAAAATTACAAAATAAAAATAAAAAGGATAGTGGATGAATTCATAATGGACAATTAAACAATAAAAGATATTTGCTAAAAATGCAAATCCTAAAATTATAAAATTGTACATTAGAACTCACCCAAAGCAATAATTTCTAGATCATTAATTTATATTGAGATAATTGCTAAAAATGCAAAATCTCAACATAAATGAATGGGTTAGAATTTATCTCCCATAAGGGATAAATTTCACTACATCAATCTATTTTGAATTTATTACTAAAAATGCAATAATTCATAATAGAGGGGTGGGGTGAAATTTATCCTAGAGATAATTTTCACTACACACCTCTATATTGAGGTATTTGCTAAAAATGCAAATACTCAACATAAAGGGGTGGAGAGAATTTTATCACACCAAACTTAAAACTAAATTTGAGATCCTTTACAAATGGGGTCTTCCTCTTCATTTATAGTAGGCATGGAGCATGATGGGTAAAAATGGGAGCACAAGAGTGTATGGAATATGAAAGGTATGGGTGAGGGTTACTTTAGGAATTAAAGGAGGGTGCATGTGGTTTGGTGAGGTCATGTGAGTAGTGAGGTGAGGGAATAAATGGTAGTAGAGGGAATAAAATCTGATATTGTTATAAGGGTATTTTAGGAAAGTGGGTAAAAGGGGAATTTGAGGGTATTTAGGTAAAAAGAGGGTTAAGTGGGATAAAAGGCACGTGGGTTTAATGGTTGACTTGGTCTTGGCTTTGGTTTGTTTGTTGGCAGGTAACATCGTGAGAAGAGGAGATATGAATATGGGTTTTGGGACAATGGGTCTTGCAAATGGGTTGAAGAGGTCCGGTTGGGGTTGATATCGGAGCAGGGCAGACCCGGAGATGGGCCGGGTCGGACGTTGTCGATCGGGGCTTCGCCGCGGGCAGGGGTGATAAGGTCGGGTCGTCGGATTGTGGCTGGATTGGAGTGTGAGTCGGAGGTGGTGGGTTGCCATGGCGGGCAGGAGGCGGGTTCGCCGGCTATGGTTTTTCCTGCCTGATTCGCCGGCGTAGATCGGCAGCGATAGTAGGAGGGTGCGTCGGACAAGGATTGGCGACGACAGGGACTGGAATTGGGTGTCTTGATGTTGGGCTTGGGTTATGGGGTTATGTGGGTCAAGGAGAGAGAGATTCGGTTTTTGGTGGTGTAAGAGTGGTTGCAGAGGATATGGGTTTGAGTTTTGGGAGGTTTGGTTTAATGGAGGTTGAGTATGAAAATGGTGGAAGAGAGAGGAGAGAGAAAGGGATGGGGAAGAAGATGATGTTAGTTGGATTGTGTGTGTGTGGGTGTATGGGAATGTGTGTGAGGGTGAGGGTGTAGGATATGTTATTTGGGTATGTGTGTTTAATTTGAACCCTTAAAAATATAACATTAACTAACTAAAAAAATAAAACTATAAAAAATCTAAAAATTAAATTTCTATTCTAAAAATAAAATAAAGACTCAATAAAAATAAAAATAAAAATAAATGAAAATAAAAATAAAAATGTAAATCTATTAAATTTAAAAACTAAAGTCCTAATAAAATCTAATAAAACTAAATTCCTAAAAACTAATCCTAATAAAATAAGACTAAACTAAAAACTAATAAAAATCAAAATAAAATAAAATTATACTAATAAAGATCAAATATAAAAATAGAAAATAAAACCTAAAAATACTAAATAAATCTAAAATAAATCCTAAAAATAAAAATCAATCAAACTAAAAATCTAAAAAATATAAAAAAAATGGACAAACAAAACACACACGGGTTTCAGGGTAGGTTTAGGCTAGGTGATAAGGGTATATAGCTCCATAAAACACACAATTGCCTTGAAATACGCATTTGAACACCGCAACGTGGATTCGGCCTACAAAATAAACATTTAAGCACATAAGACCCATATTACCGAGAATTAGCAACTAAAGTCCGTCTATTTGTGGTATAAATTGTACAGTTTTGGGTGCTTATCATGACACTAAAGTTAAGGCTGCTAAAACACAAATGCTTATTCTACAGTATAACTCTTTAATTATGTCTGAATCTGAGTCATTTGATGAATTCTATATGAACTTGACTAATATTGTGACAAAACTGCATGCTAATGGGATAACATATGTCAAACATGAAATTGTATCTAAAATTCTGAGATCACTACCACAGAAATTTGACAACAAAAGATATGCTATTGAGGAAATGTGTGACATAAATCTCACTCGTGAATTACTCAGTAGTAAATTAAGAATTGTGGAAATGGAATTAGAATTTAAGAAACAATTGACCTAGTCCCATAGGAAACAGACTAGTTCCAATCTGAGCTTTTCTTCTAAGTTGGTTAAACCTGAGTTTAACATTCCCAATGATGATTCTGATGAGGAATGCGATTTAGAGAGTTTGGACAATCAGATTGCCTTAATGTCAAAACAGTTTAAGAAAATTATTAAGTTTAGAAACAACATGGCAAACAAACAAGGCAAGTCCAATTATCCAACTCACTCTAATCATTAACCTCATGAGAAAAGTCAAGAAAAAACTCACAAGGACTCTCACACTAGATATAACAGAGACCTTAAGAAAACTGAATGCTTCAGATGTGGAAAACTAGGACATATTGCACAAGATTGTAGAGTTAACTTGAACACTCAAAATAAACATGCTAGAGCCAACATTTGCAAGACATGGGATGATTCAAGTGACTCTGAAAATGAGGAACCTGAGTCATCTGATGTTTTTGATCCTAGCATGCCTTTCTTTGCCAAGATTATATATAATTATGATATGCATGTGTTTGTTAGTGAGGATGAATCTAGTAATTCTACTTCTGTTGTTTTGAATCATGCTGTTACTGGTTTAGATGCTTTAATTACTGAAAACATTGCTATTTTTATCTCGAGGTGTGTGAGTCAAAGGGAAAGTGATAATGACGATGTCAATGGGTGTGTGAGTCCAAGAAATAAAGCCTTAGGGGTCACTTCACACACTACACTTAGTGACTCGGACAATGAAGACCTTCTTGATATTCACACACTTTATGCTAAAACTCTAAAAAAAAGCACTAGACTAGAGAAGATTGTGAAAGATCTCACCAAAAAGCTAGAAGATCTAAGCATGATGGTCAAACTTAATGCTGAAGAGTATACTACCCAATGTCTAACTCATGAAAGTGAAATCAAAATGTTTGATCAAAAACTGAGAAATTTTACTGAAACAAATGAAACTCTGGAAAAGAAATACAAAGGGACATTGTTAGAATTGGAACAAACTAAAGAAAAGACAACATCTGTTTTCAAAAAATTTATAAAATTTGAAAATAACTCAAACTGTTTTGATGGATTTGTTGCTGAAACAAAAATCAATTCTGATGATCGAACTGGAATAGGGTTTTGCCCCAATTTGAAGACACAAACAAAATCTTTTGAACCTATCAAGTTTGTGTCAGGAGGTAGAAGACCTATTGAAACCTGTCCAGACTTTCATTCTCTAAAAACTGAGTTTGACTCAAAACATGAAAATTTTAACATTGGGGAATCAAGTTGCTCTTAACATGAAAGTTCACCTAAGGCTAAATACGTCTGCCCCTCAATTAGGAAGAGTGAATCTACATTCAAAATTGTACTATCTAGGAATAGAGTTCAACCTCAAAATTCCTTAAAACCCATGTTTAGAGACTTTCCTAAGGAGACCCCAACTTTGAGAAATCTTTATTGCTCCTACTGCGATATATACAGTCATTCTTTTGATGGTTGATATTCTAAAAGACTAGTTAAACCTTTTTGTAACCCTCCTATCTATCAGAATTTTAACTATTCTAGGAGAAGCTGTAACAATTATGTACTGCCTAGACAACCAGACAAAAACTCTAATTATAGGAAGAGAAAGACCAAATTTGAAAGAACATTTCCCAGAAGGATTCCTAAACACTTTCCTAAGCCAAATGCTCATGTGTTTCATCAATTTCAAAATCATGCGCAAAATATTTTTAAACAAAAATCGAATGCTCGCAAATTTTATCAATTAAGAGCTAATAAGAGCAAAATGAAAACTAGAGCAATTTGGGTTAGAAAAGATGATTTATTACCCCAGATGAAGTGTAACATTATTATTTCTGCTTTAAAAGATGAACACACATCGTCTGGTTGGTATTTAGACTCTGGATGCGCTAAACACGTGACTAGGGATGATAGAAAACTCTTAAACAAAACCAGCTTTGCTGGAGGAAAAGTTATTTTTGGTGATGGAGTATCATCTCAGATCATAGGTAAAGGAACTCTCCAAGAAGAAGGACTTCCTGTTCTTGAAAATGTTTTTCTAGTTAAAGGTCTAAAGGCCAATCTACTTAGTATCTCATAATTTTGTGACTCAGATCATACTGTCACCTTTTCAAAGAACAATTGCAAAATTTTAAATTAAAAAGGTGAATGCATAATTACAGGATTCAGGACTCCTGACAATTGTTATACTGTCATGAATAATTCTGAAATTTGTAATGTTGCCAGAATGGATGACAATAAGATATGGCATAACAGGATGGGTCACATAAATTATGATAATCTTAATAGATTGAGTTCTCAAGAAATAGTTAGAGGAGTTCCAAAAATCAAATCCATTTCTAATATTGTTTGTGGTTCCTGTCAGGAAGGAAAAATTGTTAAAGCACCTCATAAAAAAGTCAAAGATATCCTTACCTCTAATCCTTTGGAGCTCATCCATATGGACCTAATGGGTCCCTCCCAAACTGTTAGTCTCTGTGGACACAGTTACATTCTAGTTATGGTTGATGACTTCACTAGATTTACATGGGTGGCCTTCTTAAAACAAAAGTCTGACACTTTTCAAACCTTTTTAAATTTACTTCTTCGGATTGAAAATGAGAAGGAAACTCAAGTAAATAGAATTCATAGTGATAGAGGTGGATAATTCAAAGACACTGGTATAATAGAGTACTGTGACTATAATGGTTACAAACATGAGTTTAGTGATCCTAAGACTCCTCAACAAAATGGAATCGCTGAGAGAAAGAATTGTACTCTTCAAGAGATGACACGTGTTATGTTACATGCCAAGAATTTGCCTAAATATTTTTGGGCAGAATCTATTCGTACTGCGTGTCACATTATCAATAGGGTCTATCTTAGAAAGAATTCCAAACAAACCCCATACGAACTTTGGTACAAGAAAAAGCCCAATCTTAAGTACCTTAGAACCTTTGGTTGTACTTGTTATGTATGCAGAGACAGAGAACACCTGTCCAAATTTGAGAGACAAGGAGATAAAACTATTTTTATAGGATACTCGCCTAACAGTAGAGCCTACCGTGTTTTTAATCTTCGCACTAAGACCATGATAGAATCCATAATTGTAATTGTAAGTGACACTACTGTAGAGAGTAAGACTGGTGAATCAACTATTGAGGAAGAGCCTACAAATATTTTAAAAAATGACTCTCCATAAATAGATGATTCATTACCAATTGAGACACCTGAAGTACCTAACTGGGTTTCTAAAGATCATCCCATAAATAATATTGTCGGTAATCCCAGTGAGCCTGTACGTACAAGATCTCAATTAAGAAATTTTTCCCATTATGCATGTTTTGTTTCCCTCGTGGAACCAAAGAATGTAAATGAAGCATTGAATGACTCTCACTGGATTTCTTCTATGCAGGAAGAACTTCTTCAATTTGTCATTCATGATGTTTGGTATCGTGTACCTAGGTCTACACACAAAAAGTTTATTGGCACACGTTGGATATTTAAAAATAAATCTGATGAAAATGGGATAATCATTAGAAACAAAGCTAGATTAGTTGCTCAAGGATATTCTCAAATTTAAGGAATAGATTTTAATGAAATTTTTTCTCCTGTTACTCGTTTAGAATTTGTTCGCCTTCTCTTTTCCATAGCTTGTCACTTGCATTTTACACTTTACCAAATGGATGTCAAATCTGCATTCCTTAATGGAATATTGACTGAAGAGACTTATGTAGAACAACCAAAAGGGTTCATTGACCCTCAATATCCAAATCATGTATTTTGTCTTAAAAAGGCTTTGTATGGCCTTAAGCGAGCGCCTAGATCCTGGTATGAGCATCTTTCTAGCTTCCTCTTAGATAAAGGTTTTAAGAGAGGAGGAAATGATCAAACTCTATTTGTCAAACATTTTGACAAAAACATCATTATAGCTCAAGTTTATGTTGACGATATTATCTTTGGATCAACTTATCCCTCAGAAGTAAAATCCATTTCTGAAATTAGGCATAAAGAGTTTCAAATGTCTCTTATGGGGGAGTTGCAATTTTTCTTAGGCCTCCAAGTCAAGAAAAATTCTGAAGGATTATTTCTCTTGCAATATAAATATGCATTAGAGATTGTAAAAAAATTCATCCTTGAGAGTGCTAAAGATACTAAAACTCCTATGAGTACTTCGATAAAACTATCTAAAGATGAATCTGGAAAATCTATCGATCCCACTCTATATATCGTAGTATGATAGGAACCTTGTTATACCTTACTGCCTCGCGTCCTGATATAATGTATGTTGTATGTGTATGTGCACGTTATCTACATAATCCTAAAGAGAGCCATCTATTTTCTGTTAAAAGAATTATGAAATATATAAAAGGCACTCTAAACCTAGGACTTTGGTACACTAGCGATACACCAATCACTATAATTGAATACACTGATGCTGACTGGGCTGGGTGTACTGATGATAGTAAAAGCACATCAGGAGCATGTTATTATATAGGTAATAATTTGGTAGGATGGAGTAGTAAGAAACAAAACTGCACATCTCTCTCAACAGTTGAATCTGAATACATAGCCGCTGGAAGCTGTTGTGCTCAATTACTTTGGCTTAAACAAATTCTAAGTGATTAAGGTATTCAAGAAAACCAATTGCATCTCTATTATGATAATCAAAGCGCGGTCAATATCTCTAAAAATCCTGTTCAACACTCGCGAACAAAACACATAAAAATAAGACATCACTTTATAGGCGAATTGGTTGAAACTAAGGAATTAGAAATCAATTATCTTCCTACTAATTTGCAACTCGCAGATATGTTTACCAAACCTTTAGATTACAATCGATTTATTTCTTTGCGTAAATCTATAGGTATGGTGTGTGATGATTAATCCCTTTGATCTCTCTATTTTTTCCCTTTGTCTATTTGAGACAAAATGGAGGAGAAATTTGAGTCTAATGAATTTCACATATGCTAAACAGCTTGATCTTCGTGATTCTTTGCAGGATTCTGAATAGTTATTCTCAACAGTTGCAATAGGGTATTCAATTGTAATTAGTTGAGTTATGTACTTTTGCTTTCTAGGAAATGGGTAGATAGATGTTTTTTAGGAATAGGTTTCCTTATTCTTGTTACCCTACGAGTCCTAAATGACTTAACGGAGATTTTGTCTCATATTTCCAAAGGGGGAGATTGAAGCACCTTATACTCTTGACTCACTTGAGTCTGTATTGTATAAGTGTTCATCTAGTTTGGAAATTGTTACAAAATTGTGTGTATCCTAGAAACCAAAGAACCCCAGAGTTTGGTTTGCTATTTCATCTTTCTGGCTTGATTGATCTAGACAATATTAGCAACACTCACACACAGTAGAATTGATCTCATACATTTCATATTGCATATAATTGTGTGTACATATGTTGAGTGTGTTTAAATCCCTAAAGTGGATTTTTAATATTTTTTTGGGATTTTATAAACCTTTAAAATAATTTTTTTAATTAAAATTTATTTTTAAAAGTTTTTGGGGTCAATCTTCAATTAAGTATTAGTGGTTATATTGACTGTAAGTTACCTTGGGTAGAATCCGAAAGAGGCAGAGACTTTAGGGTGTGTTTGTATTTATTTTAAGACGCGCGTCTATCATCTTATTATTGCCGAACATATGTTGCATTCTGATTGGTTGAGTTTGTGTTTCTTTATAGAGAGTAAACCAGCGCTTGTTTACAACCCTTGGATCGTTTTTATCAAACGATCTGCATGCGCTCTTACATCATCCCTGTGAAACTCATATGAACTAATCAGGAGAGTTTTAATCACCGCATATCGTGAACCCTTGGATCAAAGTTAATAAACCTTGGCTCAATCTGAGCCATTGTTTTTTAACCTTATTCTCGAATCTTCTCAGCCTCCTATAAAAGGACCCCTTCCCTCATCCATCTGAGACTTTTGTCATTTCGTCCTTTTAGAGAGAAAAGAGAGAGTAGAGAGAGAAGAGAGAAAAAAGAGAGAAAGAGAGAAACCAGTAAGAGAGAGAAAGAGTTAGAAACCCTAACCCTAACCCTAAATCGTCAAAACCTTTTCAAACCTAAACCTCTTTTGAAGTCCTGTATATACCAAACACAACCTTGAGTGTTTGAGAGGTTGAGAGTTGGTTTGTTTGGTTAGTTTTGTTGCTGTAACCTCTTCGTTACTAGATCTTATTATCAACTTAAACATATTTTTAGATCTGTGTTTCTTCTTTTAAAGAAACCCTAGATCTAAGACTCTGCATGTTATATTACACATAGATCTACATTTTAGTTTTTTATCTTGAGAAAATATTTGTTGATTTGGTTCTGTAAATGTTTTTAACTTCGAAATCAACAAAATCTTTTTATGTTTCTAGTTCTCTTGAAACAAGACCTTTGACCTAGTTTAGAATCGCACTTGATGATTTTCAATCTCAAAAATATTTTCAAAACCTGAGATTGATTAAGATCTTGATACTTCTTCAGAGCAAGATAGCCGTGGATTCTGGGATTACTGTAAAGGTCAAATAAGGTTAAGTTTTGTGAGAAGAGAGAAATAGAAAAATCACAGCATATAGTTCTTATATGTAATTTTCTAGGACTTGTTTTATATAATAAGTGTGTGTGTGTGTGTGCATGCATGTGTTAGAAAGAACCTCCACAAACACTTTCACCCTACCACACTAAAAGTGTTGGTAATAAGACCTCAAGAACAAGAGTCGACGTAAAGAACTTGAACAAATTGGAAGTTAGCAAACTGGGAGAACAACATCAACAATCAGAACTGCAGAGAAGTTATAAGGACACCAGTGGGTACATTCCTAAACATATACAGGTCTGAGTTGTATGCATATTTCATATATAGTTTGTAACTGTTAAAATTTATTTTAGTGGAATTTTTAGTTTACTCCGTTGAGGTAGTCGTGGACGTTTCCTCAGTTGGGTGAGGTTTTACCACGTAAAAAATCCTTGTTCTTAATCTTTCTACATCTCCTCATCTAATTCTTGGTTGTGTTATGCTTAAAGTTTTTTAAACTGTTTTATTAAACCTGTTAACAAATGTTGAACAAATCTCGTACATATTTTTTAAACACATCTTGTGATTAATTAGTTTTGATTTTAAAGAAAAGAGTTTCTTCAAAAAACAGTTCGGAGTTAGTTAAATAGTATAATTTTATATTAAACGGCTTTAGTAACAGATTTTAAATTCCTATTTTTCATTTTTGTACGTTTACATTAGTCACACTCTTTACATTGTTCTCACCCACTGATTCTATTTATTTCACATTGACTAGTTGGTTGGTGGGACTTTTATAGAAGTGGAACTCCAAATTTGAAGAGAATGGCTAAAAAGATAATTTGTCTTTATTTCTAGTTCATCGGGGTGTGAATGAAAGTTGAGTGTCTTTGAAGGGGTAAGTTACATAAATATCCTGTTTAGTTGCTTTTTGTTATTAGTTTTGTAATTTCAAGTATACTAATATCCTGATATTTTATTTTCTTAATGTAGATACACGCCAAGAAGAGGAATAGATTAGAAACCACGAGAATGAATAATCTAGTATTTGTGCAATTCAATGCAAGGTTGAAGAATAAGAATGATAAGAAAAAGAAGAAGGTTAAATTGCTAGCAAGTGATGCTACTAATGCACAATCATGGATTATTGATGGTTCTGATGATGATGATGATGAGAGTGTGGATGGGGTGGAGGCGGGTTCCAGAATTACATGGGATGCGGCTGTAGTAGCGGCAAATGAGATTTTACAACCTAGAATAAGCGGTAGAAATGCCCATGATGAAAGTGAAATAAGGGCACCCGATGAAGAGGATTTTGTATCGGATGGCACAGAAGATGGAATGGATGAAGAAGATGATTTTGAATTGGAGTCCGATAAGGAATTATATGATTAAACATGTTTGTTTAATTTTAAAAGATTGTAATATTTATGACCTTGTTTGAGAGATATGTTGTTTAGTTGAAACTTGGGTTGTACTAACTAATGGATCAATTTAGTATTTTATTTTGAATTATTGTAGTGTAAATTTATTAGGGTGATGTGGACTTGTGGAGCATGCACATGGAAAAGGGCTTCCCATGCATATATTGGTATTCAATATTAAGGTATGTATCATTTTCTATTTTATAAGGGGCTATTTTGATTTTAATATTCATATTGATTAATATTATTTATTTAAATTATTTTATTGACTTCTTTGAATTTTGATTGCGTGGAATTAGGTTATAATATGATGAGGACTTATGGAGCATGCATATGGAAAAGGCGTCCTAATTGCAAATAGACGTACATATTTTTCAGGTATATACCATTTCAGTATTATTTTTATTTGGTATGTACCATTTTCAGTATTTTTTATTAGCCTTGTTATAATTAAAAAATATTTAAAAAGGCCTAAACGCCTTTTTACTCTAAAGCCCACCTAGGCTTCTAAGGCTTAAGGCTTGGCCTCTACCCCTCAGTCATGCCTCGCATTTTTTAGAACCTTTCTCAGTTGTATCCAAGTACCCCGCAGTTAGAGGGGTAGCTCCAAAATTTTAACCTGATCGTCTATATGCAAGTACCCCATAGCTAGAGTGTCAACTTCCAAATTTTAACTTGCTCAGTTATATGTAAGTACCACGTAGCTAGAGGGGAAGATTCCAGATTCTAACTTCCTCAGTTATATGCAAGTACCCCACCGTTAGAGGGGTAGCTTCCAAATCTTAACTTGCTCAGATATATGCAAGTACTCCACAGTTAAAGGGGACTTTGAAATTGCTCATCCTATATACAAGTACCCCACAGATAGAGCGGAATCTTCATAAATGACAACTTTCTCAGATCATAGGCAAAGTACCCCATAGAGTACGGGGCAATTCGATCTTGAAGTTCTCACAGAAAATAGAGAAACTCACAGTCTTGAGCAAGTGTCAAACATAAATATAAGGTGCGATCGTTTAGCACCTAAGGCTCCAAAGGCATTGGAGAGCTCACAGTCTTAAGCAAGTTCTAAGTATAAATATAAGGTGCGATTATTTACCAACTAAGGCTCTAAGGTCACCGGAGCGCTCACAGTCTTGAGCAAGTTTCAAGTATAAACATAAGGTGCTCCAGATGAGCACCTAAGGCTCTAAGGGCACCGAAGCGCTCATAGTCTTGAACAAGTGCCAAGTATAAATATAAGGTGCACCAGTTGAGAACCTAAGTCTCCAAGGGCACTGGAGTGCTCATAATATTGATCAACTACCAAGTATAAGTATATGTGCGACAGTTTAGCACCTAAGGCTCCAAGGGCGCCGGAGAGCTCACAGTCTTGAGCAAAGGCCAAGTATAAACATAAGGTACAATAGTTTAGTACCTAAGGCTCCAAGGGCACCGGAGCGCCCATTGTATAGAGCAAGTGTCAAGTATAAATATTAGGTACAACAGTTTAGTACCTAAGGCTCCAAGGTCACCAAAGCGCTCACAGTATAGAGCAAGTGTCAAGTATAAATATAAGGTACAACTATTTAGTACCTAAGTCTCCAAGGGAACCGAAGAGCTCATAGTATAGAGCAAGTGTCAAGTATAAATATAAGGGGCAAAAATTTAGCACCCAAGGATCCCAAGGCACCGGAGCGCTCAAAATATTTATCAAGTACCAAGTATAAGTTTAAAGTGCGAAAGTTTAGCACCTAAGGCTCCAAGGGCGCCGGAGCTCTCATAGTCTTGAGCAAAGGCCAAGTATAATGTCAGGTACGACAGTTTAGTACCTAAGGCGCTAGAGCACTCACAGTCTTGAGCAAGGGCCAAGTATAAATATAAGGTACGACAGTTTAGTACCTAAGGCTCCCAGGGCACCGGAACGCTCACAGTATTGAGCAAATGCCAATTATAAATATAAGGTACGACAGTTTAGTACCTAAGGCTCTAAGGGCATCGGAGCGCTCACAGTATTGAGCAAATGCCAAGTATAAATAAAAGGTACGGCAGTTTAGTACCACAGGCTCCAAGGTCATATGAGTGCTCGCATTATTGAGAAACTGCCAAGAATAAATAAATGGTACTACAGGTTAGTACCTAGGGCTGCAATGGCATAGGAGCACTCGTACTATTATTAACCCGTATTCTTCACAGGGGGCCTAATCTTGAGAAATCCCTCAAAACAGTAAACAAAGAGTGAAAACTTGATTATGATATCTCGTGCACAAGTCTCCCGACACTACAAGACACATCTGCACGAGGAGGCTAATATTGAGAAGTCCTCAAGCAAGTGAACAAAGAGTGAAATAACTCGGACGAGGGGACTCCCAGCGAACAACCTCTCTACCCAACATAGAAGGCCATAGAAGATGGCCAGGGGAGAGGGGCTCACCGCGAGAAATCCCTTTACCCAAGATGAAAAGCCACAAAAAAAAGGCCAACGGCGAGGGGCTCACCACAAGCAACCCCTCTACCCAAGATAGAAGGCTATAGAAGAAGGCCATGGATGAGGGTCTCACTGTGAGAAATCCCTATAAATAAGATAGAGGGACACAAAAAGAAGGCCAAGGGCGAGGGGCTCACCGCGAGTAACCCCTCTCCCCAAAATAGAAGGTTGCAGAAGAAGGACAAGGGCGAGGGGATCATCGCGAGCAATCCCTATACCCAAGATGAAAGGCCACAGAAGAAGGACATGGGCGAGGGGATCACTGCGAGCAACCCCTTTACCCAAGAAAGAAGGCCACAGAAGAATGCCAAGGGCGAGGGGATCACTGCGAGCAACCCATCTACCTAAGATAGAAGGCCATAAAAGAAGGCCAAGGGTGAGGGGCTCACCGCGAGCAATCCCTTTACATAGGATGAAAGGACACAAAAGAAGGTCAAGGGCAAGGGGCTCATCGCGAGCAACCCCTCTACCCAAGAATGAAGGGCTTACCGCGAGTAACCCCTCCGCCTAAGTTTATACCTAGATAAGGAGGTCCACCATAAGTGGCCTCATTTACAAAACTTGGGATGAAGTGACAGAAGATTTAATGACCCTAAGGGGAATGATGAAGGAACCCTAGGGCCCCTCAAAATAAAAAACTGAATTTATGGCGTACAAAGCATTTTGGTTTACCCAACACAAAAGACTTTGCACGAGGGGATAATGTAGAAGGGTGTTCCAAGTTTGACCACTATATTTGTGGGTAAGGGCTCTCAAAGCCCCCCCCCCCCCTTCATCTTACAGAAAATATGAGGTTGAAGGAACACCCAGGGTCCCTCGATCGCAGAAAATCCATATTGGTGAAGGAACCCGCCGCAGAAATTATTATTGGATAAGAAACCACCAAGGTCCCTCCATAATAGAAATTTATATTAGAGAAGGAACCCCCAGGGTCCCTCCACCACAAAAATTCATATTGGAGAAGGAACCCCCAAGGTCCCTCCAACATCAAAAATTCATATTGGAGAAGGAACCCCCAGGGTCCATCCACTGCAGAAGTGCCATATTGGAGAAGGAACCCCCAGGGTCCCTCAACAGTAGAATGCCATATTGGAGAAGGAACCCCCAGGGTTCCTCGACCGTAGAAATTCCATATTGGAGAAGTAACCCCCAGGGTCCCTCCAACGCAGAAGTGCCATATTAGAGAAGGAACCCCCAGGGTCCCTCCACCACATAAATGCCATATTGGAGAAGAAACCCCACCTAGGTAGCAGCAGAAGCCTATGTTGAGAGGGCCTCCCACAAGGGTCCTTGCAGAAACTTAAGTTAAGAGGAAACCCCACCTAGGTAGCAGCAGAAGCCTTTATTGAGAGGGCCCCCCGCAAGGGTCCCTGCAGAAAGATAAAGTTGAGTAGGAACCTCTTGAGAGGGACTTCCCCCAAGGTCTCTAGAGAAACTCACGTTGAGAAGGAACCCCACCAAGGTGGCAGCAGAAGTCTATGTTGAGAGAGACCCCCACAAGGGTCCCTGCTGAAACTCAAGTTAATAAGGAACCGTTGTTGAGAGGGACTTCCCCTAAGGTCTCCATAGAAACTCACATTGAGAAGGATCCCCACCAAGATGGCAGCAGAAGCCTATGTTGAGAGGTCCCCCCGCAAGGGTCCCTGTACAAAACTCACGCTGAGAAAGAACTTCACTTAGATGGTGGCAGAAGCCCAGATTGAGAAGGACTCCCCCCCCCCCCCCCCATGGTCCCTGCATAAATGACATTTGAGAAGGAACCCCCCAAGGCTTCCTGAAGAGAAAAAATGATGTTTAAGAAGGAACCCCCCTAGGGTTCCTCAATAACAGAAACTTACATGGGAGGAGGGACCCGTAAGGTCCTCCCCCCTCAGCTCCTAGAAAACCAAGATAGGATGATGGGGTGTCTAACATAAGCAACCCCTCATCATGAAAAAAGAAAAGAAGTACTAACACTTATTTTCTTATACAGGTTGCCTAATTGAGTAAGCAGGGCTCAAGTAGGCCAGTTGCGATCTCTTGGGAGTTTTGGCTTGGCGGATGATTGACAAGGTATGTTGAGCAATCTAAACCAGTTAGCACTATAGGATTGAGAGAATACTAGTAGGAAGACCCAGAAGTCACTCAATACTACACACACCGCACACTTGGTCACAAGTGAAGTGGGCAGCCAAAGATCTGGCTACTCATAAGAAATAAACTCTTTGCAAAAAATGACTTTCTCACAAGAGGGGTACTCAAGGTCCCTCCCAAGAAAAACAAAGATTTTAGAGGAGAGGGGTCCTTAAGGCCCCCCCTCTCAAGATTTGCAAAATTTTGCACCACAAGTTACCATTTTAAAGGATATTTACCAAATCAGATATTTTGTCTCCATTAGGAGACATATTTACTTTTTGAATTTGGTTTGCACCAGGTGGCACCTGTCTGAGGGGACAAGATGCTGCACACAGGTAGGGAAAAATAGTACACTTCAGACCTTGTCCCTCACCAACCCTCTAAGTTTTGGCGCTAAAAGTGCCAACCTATCCCTAGTGCCCAAGTATAAATAGGACCCTTGGGAAAGGTCAATAATAGAAAGAAAAACTCGATAGCAAAAGTTACGTTGTCAAAATCACCCCAAAACCTCTCTAGTATTCTCTCCCTTCTCCCTCTCTTGTGCCGAGTGCCTTGTTCTTTCACTCCCCACTGACAGCCATCACTCTCATGAGTTTTTCTTGAGAAAATTACTATTATTGTTGTGGAAGTTCATCTTCTTGTAGGTTGGGATTTCCATCTTGAGCTCCATTTTTACTAGAAGGAGAAGGTTTCATCTGAATATGCTTCAGAAGTTCTTGAGTACCTTACAGACAACATCCATTGGAGTGGGTCACGCCTCACCCTTTCCTGTTATTCATAGACCCCAGTCTCACTACCCTCTGACAATAAGAAAGTAATCTTAGGTACATCCTCCTCTTGAATGCACAACTATTGGTAACCCGACCTCAAATCGATCTTAGAGAAGTATGCATCCCCTCTCAACTGATCAAACAAGTCATCAATTCTAGGCAATGGATACTTATTACGTATTGTCACCTTGTTCAGCTCCCTGTAGTCCACACACAAACAAAGTGAACTATACCTTTTCTTTACAAATAACACTAGTGGGCCCCACGACAACTTACTCCACCGAATGAATCCCTATCCAAAGAGCTAATGGATTTTCTCTCTCAGCTCTCGCATCTCTGAAGGGGCCATGAGATATGGTGCTCTGGCAATCGGTCTCGTCCCCAGTTCTAAATCGATATCAAACTCAATCTTCTTTATAGGTGGTACTCCTGGTATCTCTTGAAAGACATCCTCAAAATACCTTATGACTAGGATTGAGTCCAGGGAAACAACCACCTCATGTGAGGTCTCCTCCTTAATATAATATAAGTGAGTGCGCGATCCTCCCTCAGGAAGAGGCATCGCCACTAGGAACATCTCCTGTCCCGGAATAGCAAACACGATAGTCCTCTCGTAACAATCCACCATCGCCCTATATCCCACCAACCAATCCATCCCTAAGATGACGTTTTAACCCTCCATATCTAACACTAGAAGATCTGCCGCTAGACTTAATCTCCTAATCATAATGTCTGCACCCCTACAAATAGAGTGTATAAGGGACCCACTACCCATCGATGACTCCGCACACATAAGATGAGTGTCGGCTATCTCTAAAAGGCCGGCTGCCCATGCAAATCTAGTGGCAATAAAAGAGTGTGTCGCTCCCGTGTCAAATAGAATACTACCCTCATTCCCATGGATAGTAAACGTACCCGCGACTACCAACTGTGCTGAAGGTGTTGGCTGGAAAGGCACATCCCGAACATTGTATGCACGTCGATATTGCATCTGACCTGGCTGCTGCTATGGGTCCTGTGCTGGTACTGGGGATAACGGAACCTGTTGCCCCTATTGGACACCTTGACGTTGAGCCCCATTTTGCTGGGGGCAAGCTCTACTCTTATGGTCCTACTGACCACATATAAAGAACTAATCCTAGACTGTCTCTGTACCTAGACCTGCTGGCCCTACTGGCCTCCTCCCTAGTTCCCTTGGCCCTATCGGCCCTGGGGAATATGTTGTTGCTGGAGACCCTACTGACCCTGCTTGAATCCTTCATCGCGTCAGTACTTTCCAGATTTAAATCTCTTGGCAAAATTCCACTATTGGGAATCCTGCCCCTATTGACCTGCTATCTACTACTTGTGGGGTGGTGCCCCATTACTAGCACTCCCCCCGGTCTTTCCCTACTGACTGGGCTCACCTCTCTTGATCCTCTTAGCATGGAAGCAGTGATCTTGACAATATAGCAGTGCAGCATTGACGACGTCAGTGAAAGTCTTCAACGTAGGATTACCGATTAAGTGTTGCCTGATCTTCTAGGACAAACCATCCATGAACTTTTCTGTCTTCCTCTCTTCTTTGCTCACCTCATCTGGCACAAAACTTTCCAGACGGGTAAACTCTTCCTCATAGTCTGCTATCGAGAGACACCCTAACAAACTTCTCCAAACTTCTTTCTCATCTTAGTCTCAACTGCAGGTAGGAAGTACTTGCGATCAAACCGCACCCAAAAATCAGATATCGTCATTAAGTCCCTCTCCTTTGTGGTGGTAACTGACTCCCACCACTGTAAAGATGCTCCTAATAGACTAAAGGTAGCAAGCATCTGCTTCTACACATCTGTACACTCAAGCATGCGCAGATGGCATTGAATGTTCTTCTTCCAGTCACAAGCCTCTACCACATCAGTACTGCCCCAAAACTCGGATGGGTGGACCTTTTAAAAGGTCTCCCTAACTCGCTGCCAAGAAGGTGGCCCTACTGGGTCCTGAACTGCTGGTGCCAATGGAGGTGGTGCCTGGGGCTGAGGAAAATGGGCTACCATGGCCCTCATCTCTGTCTCGACTACCAGAGCCACTATCACGGCCACCTGAGTAGTAGAGACTAACTCGGGTGGGGTGGGGGTGGCGGTATCTATGGCTCCTAATGAGCCTCCATCACCTCATCCTTCGCCTCGACCCTCTCCCCTCTCTGTCTCCTTGTTGGCATCTAAAAATAGAATGAATTTTATAAGTACTCATTTTATACAAAATTCCAATAGCAGAAGTACAATATCTTAACCACGTAAATATAAAAGCAACAGCCCTAAAATTTGGCTCTATAAGAAATGAACGAATCGCTGAAATTGCAGTAACCCGTACATATCCTAAGGACACTAGAACCTGATACTCTGATACCATTTGTGACACCCCGCCTAATTAAATCTCTGGTGATCAGTCCTAAATCAAATTAAAGCAGGTTTCTCAGTTGGTTCATTCTTAGCATCACTGTCGAAAACTTTTTAATCACTAACCACCTAGGTGAAATTAGACTAGTGCCAAATTTTAACTTTCATTTAAGATACAACAACATGCGGAACAAAGTATAAGTCAAATACCAACATAAAAGTATTAATATAACAACTAAGGTAAATAACTTTTGCTGAATAAACCATCGGCCAAAACCCAACAAATATCAAAATCCCAACTAAAGAAAGTACGGTGGGACAACATGTCCATACTGAAACTGAAATCCTACACTAGATCAGAAATGATAAAAGAAGCTTCTTATCAATGTCCTACAATATCCACCTGTGATGCAGCTCCGAACTCCCTGGAATGAATTCACGCTTGGCGTCCCTATGGCTAGACACCTAAAAGGTTTTTAAAAATATTTTACATAGCAAGAGTTAGTACTCAAAACGTTTTGAAAATATTTAGCAATTAAATTTATTGCAGTAAAGATAAGTTATTAATTACACATGTTAGTCTTACACACACTCACTTGAGTCTTCTCACCTCTCAACTATAGTGCACTCCTAACATTCCATACTTAGTCTAGTTAGCTAAAACTACCCAAGCTATTTAGACTATAGTACTCATCTGAACTCATCTACATGTCTAAGTTCATGTACCTCCCATACAGTACTAAGTTTCTTTAACACTTCTCATTCTGTTAGTAAATTTCCAAGTAACATTTCATATATGTTAGTTTCTGATTTGGAAGTAAAGTCTGACCACTTAATCTTGCTCATTAGATGTTCACTATCTAGTATTATATTAGTCCAATTAAGCTTTATCCACTTAAGTTACTATTTAGATGTATTAACGTCATCTAATTATCTACTACTTCATCCTAGTACATTATTCATATAGTATATATTTCACACACAATATAGACTATAAGGGTAATTGGCCCAGCGTAATCATCAACTCCAATTATCCCAAATTATTTATCTTGTAGATGTATGCACATCATATAATCATCTACCATTCTACCTAAGTAGATTATTTATATAGTATATATTTCACACACAATATATACTATAAGGAGTATTGGCCCGGTCTAATCCTCGACTCCAAATATAAATGAAATAATACAATATTGGCCCGGACTAATCCTCGACTCCAATATCGTATAGGCATTATAGGTATTCACCCAACCTAAGTACAAAATTTATAGGTATTCACACAACCTAAATATTTACATTAGTACATAGTATATTTCTCTCTAAGACTCACCGTACGGTGCATTTTTCGATTTCTCTCTTCATTGCATTTTCTCGAGTATTCACCCAACTCTAAGGGACCTTGTTAACCCCTTCTTAATTTCATTAGCTAAGCCTAACTTACTCTACTGGTATGTATCATGGATTAATGTTACTTTCTCTCCATAACTTGTGCCACACATTTCTCGATACACATCTCAATTGATTTATCCTCGTCGGTCCCTACTTTAAGTCTCACTCTAAAGGACCCTATCGGACTTAACAATATACCTACTGGTCTTTTTTAAGTCCCTAAATAGGTATAATATCATCCCTAAGGTTTCCCTCGGTCATTAGGAATCAAATAACCATCAACGAACAAAAGAGGCTCAATTCATCTTTAGTCGATCGATTGAAGGTTTTGGTCGATCGATCGATCAGTCGATTGATCGACATTCATGGGTCGATCGACCAGATACCATCCATTCTTAGTTTTGGTTTTCTCTGAACTTGTCCCTTCTAAACTTATTAAAACCTTATGAAACATTCTCCCATCATCAGTAAACATTATTATCATGTACAGGGGCTAATCCTAACGTAAATATACCATCAAATCCATACGAAATCCTCCCAAGAATCATCAAAATTCAGTTTCCATTAAACCCTAGATAATGGTGTTCTTCATATTGATTTTAACATAACCTAGAATTAAAATTCGTAGTGATAATCCAATTTTGTTTGATTTTTAATCCTCTACAGTTATTACTATCAACTATATGCAATCCTAACCAAACATGCATCAAAATCAATCTTTTTCTCTAAGAGATTAAATAGAGTTTTCACAAATCATGTAACCCTACACATGGGTATTATAAATTTGAGTTTAATTGCAATAAACCACTTGCTTATACAAAGGTGATCTTATTTCGTGATGAAGATGATGATTTGATGTCCTTCTCTTCAAATCTGTAAGAATCCTCTTTGAGGTTTTGGGAAAGGTTCGTCTCTTCTCTCTAATGGCCTCTATAAGATTTTTGCGTTATGAACCCCAATCCCTAATTCTAATTATCAGATATAGGACTCTAATTTTTGTAGGTCCTTTAACCTTTATTTTTAAAATTGCTAAATTATCCCCGTAAGGTGCCGGTTTGGTCCAAAGTTGACATATGACTCAATTGACATTCCCGTGTATACTATTTTGACTAATTCGCCCCTTCCAGACTCATCTCTGACCTCTAAATTATCATTCGAGTCACCAAAAATATATTTCTCATTTCCCACCTCGACATAGTCTAACATGCGACTCTCGGCGAGATAGCATATAATACGCCCACATCACTCGCTATGACGTATAATCTTAATTATCAATTATTTACTATTCACACTTAGTAAAGGTCATATTAGAAAAATTAATTAGTCTATATCTCTCGATTAATAAAGAAATAATCACAATTATTATGTTACGCTTAATAATCATAATTATTATTAAATCATATTAAATTACTTCACTCACGTAATTTAAATTACAACGTATTTTCTATTTAATTACCCAATTAATTAAATTATATATACGTAAAAATATGGGGTATTACACATATGTTCCAATATCACAGTTACATCAAACTGTATATATATATACAGATGCCATCAGAATGTACCCTGGAAATATGTCATCTCTTACAGCAAGATGCCATCGAAATATTCTATCACCTACGTCGTTGGCCCACCCTAAGTACAGTATATCCAGTATTTTTTTAGTTTTAGGAATGTTTTAGATGTTGTAATGTATGTATAGGTGTTTTAATACCTTAAAATCATCCAAGGAGCATTGGATGTCCAACTTTTGAGAAGCTTTAACATCAACTTTTTTTTTCACCCATGGCAATGTAGCCCCTTTTAACCATTTTTTTTGTAAAACAACCCCACAACAAATCAACAAGACCAAAAAATAACAAAAAAAAAGTTTTTTGCACAAATGAAGAGGATGAAAAATGTTTAGGTTCAATCCGGGAAGTGTTTGTTTTGGTGGGACATGAAGAGTTTGGGATGTGTTTCTTTTGGTTATTTAGGGATATTTTAGAATTTTTGATTATTTAAAAAGGTACAACACTTTTGGATGTTGTTAGTAAAGTGTGTATTTAATTTTTTTTAGTGTTTTGGAGATATTTTTTGATGGAATTATTAAGACCCATACAAAAATAACAATAAACTAATATAGACCTTTAATACCATAATCACCACGGTAATAAAATCAAACATTGGAAGTACAACTATCTTAAATATAAATACAACTCACCCAAATAAAATAATAGCGACTACAATATCCGACACAAATGAAATGTAAATCGCAATAAAAGAGTGGGCAAGCTGTCACCCCCTAATCCCATTAGGATATAATTAACTAAATAGTTCACAAACCACATTTAGTATTTATTTATTTCTTTAGTAATACATATTGAAACAACTTCAAGGTTAAAAGGCGGAATACTAAAAATCCAATCATTTTAAGGAGACATAATTTAAACATAACTCAAATACCATTTAAATTAAATACAACTAGTACAATGTACAAAACAAACCTAACAAGACTCCACTATTATTCACTCAACCTCCTAGACCTGGTAGTGGCAGCTTCAGATGCTTAAAGTGTAAACATATAAAACCATGAGTTTAAAAACTCATGTAATGTACTACATCTCTATATAGTAAAAGTATTATTTCAACATCTCCACATATCAATATATATCCATCTCTGTGCCAAATTAGGCCATATACATATCCGGAGTTAATAAACCCCACATCTCCTGCCCGTAGGCAATAATCATATCCATAGGTTTTAATAACCTAACATCTCCTGAATTGCATAGCAACTCAACATATCTTGAATTTTATAAAGCCATAACATCTCAACATCTCTTGACTTTTAACAAGCCATAATATCTCAACATCTCATGACTTTTAATAATCCATATCATCTCAATATATAATACATAAACAGCATATCCATAATCAACTCAGTAAGTACACTCACATTGGGTTGTTAACTATGTATTCCCGTTTCCTTATGGTGGAGCGGAACTGGGTTGATTTGACCTTACACCTGTTAATCCAACTAAATTAGTATTGAATCTCAATCATAATTATTATGTTAATATATATATATATATATATATATATATATGTAACTTTCAATGACTATACAACAACAATATAATTCTACTCAAGTCACATTCCATAAAACATGTGTAACGACAAAACAGTGGTATACATGTGATAAAGTTATGGACATTCAACCGTAGGAAATACCTCATAAGAAATTTATAACTAAACCCAAGTAAATTCTAAATCATACTTCTCAATGTATATACACATGAAACATGTACTCAAAATACTCTTTGAAAAGAGCAGATAAAAACATTCTTTCATGGGGTATCTAATATGGCCTCAAATTATTGTCCTCCATACTTAACCATCTCATATTCATAGATAGTACACATACTGGTGTCCAAGATTATCAATATGAAAACATATCTTAATATACTTTCCGTTACAAGTGACGGTGTAATTTTTCAAGCTTCATAGAGCAAGTTATGGCCATTTCTTTACAACACAAGAAATCTGCCCTACAAACTCCTCTATTGTTCCTTCAACTTCCAAGAATTTTCATAATTTTTCTCCATCATAACTTTTCATGATTTTCAACCCATTTTCATTAAACAAACTGAATAGTACAGAATTAAATTTTCATAATCTTTTGACTTCATTTTCTATGTCAAAAGATTTACCAAACTCACGGTATACCGAAATTAAATATCCAAACATCAACTATGTACCAACTTGAAACCATCACCAAGGCCCAACCACGAAGAGTTAAATTCTAATTTTTGGATAAGATATGAATATATGAGTCTACTTTCATATCCAATTGAATTTATGAATTCCATTAAGTACACAAAAATATATGTATGTTTGAATACAAGGGGTTTCAATACAAAACAATATAGCCTATAAACACAACCTACCTCACATATGAACCAATACATATTATCACAAAGGGTGATGGAATTTTAATCCCTAATTAAAGATTTATATACTTTGAAATAACTATAATACAAGATTAAAATAATATTAATCACAAACTTATACCTTGGAAACACTTTAATGATTTTCTTGGAATTTTCCTAGCTTTTCTTGTAATCTTTCTTCCTTAAACTTCCACTTTCTATTTCCTTAAGCTTAAATCTCTCAAAACTGAACCTAGGATTTTATTTTCTGAAGAAATAAGTTAAAGGGCGAGGTTTAAGTCGGCCAAGGCTTCCTCCCATGCCCACTAATCAAATTAAACCACCTGGTTTACTAAAAGACAATTTTCCACTTAAAGGGAATGGACATATTTGCCCCTTGTTCGTAAATTCGGCCTAACTTCTTACTAGAATATCCGTTTGATGCCCCGTTTGTTGTGTTACAACCCTAACTCACATGTATAAAACTATATAGCTTTCACCTCAAGTCATTTGTAATGTTATAGGGGTCAAAACTAGTCTTAAATTGGAACATTTCTATCGAAAATAATAAAATTTTGTGTTCGTACATAACTCGACATTTCACGATTTATTAAAGTAGGATTAGACTAAACATAATCACTTAACATTAGATATAATAATGACACATTATTCATCTCACATAATATAAGCATGATTAAAATATAATTTATCATAATTATATCTGGGTTGTCACAACTTCCCCACCTTAGAAAATTTAGTTCCCAAAATTTAATATAAAGGTCACTTACCAAACAAATGGGGATATTGTTTCTTCATGCTATCCTCCATTTTCCAAGTTGCTTCTTTAATTCCATGGCTCATCCACATAACTTTGACTAAGGGAATAACTTTATTTCTCAATACTTTCTCCTTACGATCAATAATTTCCATTGGTTCCTCGATGTATGACAAGTCTTCCTTCAGTTCAATTGGTTGAATTTTCAACTGATGAGATGGATCCGCCAAATACTTACAAAGTGTCGATACGTGAAACACATCATGTAAACGAGATAAATCTGGAGGTAATGCTAATCTATATGCCAGGTTCCCAATTCTTTCCAACACCTCATATGGTCGAAGGTATCTTGGACTTAGTTCTCAAATCTCATAACGCCTTTCCATGGTGAAATACGTAGGAATAAAAAATCCCCCTTTTAAAATTCCAATGGATACTTTCTCTTATCAGCATAAAATTTATGCCTGCTTTGCGCTATCTCTATCCGTTCCTAAATCATTGTGATATTTTCAGTCGTCATATCTATTAATTCAGGACCCAAAAGTTTCCTTTCACCTACTTCATCCCAACACAAAGGCGTTCTACATCTCCTCCCATATATGGAGCCATACCAATGGTGGACTGATAACTATTATTATACGAGAATTCCATCAATGGAAAATGATCATCCTAACTACCCTTGAAGTCAAATACACAGGCTCGTAACATGTCTTCTAATATTTGAATCGTCCTTTCAGATTGCCCATCGATTTGTGGATGAAATGCAGTGCTGAACTTCAAAATTGTGCCCATGGCATTCTGTAAATGAGGCCAAAACTTAGAAGTGAACGTTGGATCTCTATCTGATACAATTGACACTGGTGGCCCACGTAAATGAATAATATCATCAACGTACATACGTGCATACTTGTCAACAGTGTAAGTGGTCTTAACTGGAAGAAAATGGGTCGACTTTGTCAATCGATCTACAATCATCCAAATAGAATCATTCCCCTTTGGTGATCGTAGTAATCCTGTAACAAAATCCATCATTTTATGCTCCCACTTCCATTCCGGAATATGCAATGACTGTAATAATCCTATCGGCTTCTGATGCTCCTCTTTCACTTGCTGACATACTAAACATTTAGCTACAAATTCTGCAATCTCACATTTCATATTGTTCCACCAGTAATACTCCTTCAAATCTCTGTACATTTTGGTACCTCCCGGATGCATAGAGTAAATAGAACTATGTGCCTCTTCCAATATATCCTTCTTTAATGGGTGGATCATTTGGTACACAAATCCTATTTTTATAACACAACGATTCATCGTTCTTAATTTCAAAGTCACTCTCTTTACCATCTAAGACATCTTCTTTCTTCTTCTCAAAGAATGGATCACTAACCTGCAAATTTCTTATGCGTTCTGCCAATAAAGGTCTCACTATGACATGTGCTAATAACCCTCCCCTTTTTGAAAAACTTAATTCAATGCCCATCGATTCCAAGTCAAGGATATTTCCCACACGTTCACACTGTATGCAACCTAGAATCCCCGATGATTTTTTACTCAAAGCATCTGCTACTACATTGGCCTTTTCTGGATGATGATGAATGGTATAGCCATACTATTTAATCAGCTCTATCCAACGCCTCTGCCTCAAATTCAAGTCTCGTTGTGTAAATAAATACTTCAAACTTTGATGGTCAGTGAAAATTTCATACGTCTCTCCATATAAATAATGTCTCCATAATTTCAAGGCAAAAATAATATCTGCAAGATCTAAATCATGTGTAGTATAATTACGTTCATGCGTCTTCAACTGTCTAGATGCATAAGAAATTACCTTTCTATGTTGCATGAAAACACAACCCAGGCCCTGATATAATGTGTCAATATAAATCACAAAGCCTTCTCCACTAGATGGAACAGTGAGAATTGGAGCTGATACTAGCCTATTTTTCAACTTTTCAAAGTTGTGCTGACATTCATCACTCCACACAAATTTCACTTCCTTTCGGATTAATTTAGTTAATGGTAAGGCTATAGATGAAAACCCATTTATGAATCTTCTATAATATCCAGCCAATCCTAGGAAACTCTTTATCTCCGTTACATTTCTTGGTCTCTCCCATTGCACAATTGCCTCTACCTTCTTAGGGTCAACATAAATTCCATCTCCTGAAACAACATGCCCCAGAAATACTACCTGATTTAACCAAAACTCACATTTGCAAAACTTAGCTAACAATTGACTATCTCGCAAAACTTGCAATACGACTCTTAGATGCTTCTCATGTTCCTCTTGGCTAGGTGAGTATATCAAAACATCATCGATGAAGACAATCACAAACGAATCTAAGAAAGGATGAAATACCCGATTCATTAAATCCATAAACACTGCAGGAGCATTTGTTAACCCACATGGCATTACCAAAAATTCATAATGACCATAGCGAGAACGAAAAGCTGTCTTAGAAATGTCACAATCTCTCACCCTTAATTGATGATAACCCGATCTCAAATAAATTTTTGAAAACATTTTAGCACCCTGTAATTGATCAAATAAATCATCAATACGAGGCAATGGATATTTATTTCGAATTGTTACCTTGTTCAACTGCTAATAATCAATGCAAGGTCGCATGGTTCCGTCTTTCATTTTCACAAATATTACCGGAGCACCCCATGGTGATACACTGGGTCAAATAAAACCTCTATCTAGCAAATCTTGCAGTTGAACCTTTAACTCCTTTAGTTCCATAGGTGCCATTCTATATGGAGAAATAGAAACTGGAGCTGTACCAGGCACTAAATCAATAGTAAACTCTACCTCTCTTCTAGGTGGAAATCCTAGTAATTCATCTGGGAACACAACTGCAAAATCCTTAACGACTGGGATATCTTCTAATTTTTTCAATTCCCTGTTTGTATCCACAATATATGCTAAAAAGTCTTGACAACCCTTATTTAACAGTTTTCTCGCCCAAAGGGCAGAAATAAGACAGTTCGGAACTACATTTCTTTCCCCAATAAATTTGAATTCTTCCTCCCCTGGCATATTAAATGTAACCTCCTTACGAAAATAGTTAATTGATGCATGGTTGGAAGATAACCAGTCCATACCCAAGATAATATCAAAATCTCGAATATCTAGTGGAATTAAATCAATGGTCAACTACCTCTCCCCCACATACAAAACACAATTTTTATACACAAGCTCCACTAACATCACATCCCCCATAGGTGTAGAAATATATAAACCACAATCTAGATAAGAACATGGTCTACCCAAATGCATGGTAAATGACAGTGCTACAAATGAATGAGTAGAACCTAGATCAATAAGCACGTAAGCCTATTTGTTCATGATAGAAAATGTACGTGTCACCACCTCTGGAGTAGCCTGAGCATCCTGTAAAGTCATAGAAAATATTCTTCCCGGAGCCCTGGAACCACTAGCATGTCCTCTACTTCCTCCTCTCCCTATGCCTCCAGGTGATGAACCTCGACTAGTAGTAGCTGATTGAATCCCTCCCAGTAACATAGGACAGTTCTTTTTGGTACGACCAATTTGATGACAGTGATAACACTTTACCCCCTTTAACTTGGGACAATCTGGACTAATATGACCCTTAACTTTGCAAAAATAACATGTAACAGACTTAGACTGCCCATTGTCATTCTCCTGTTGTCTATTCTGTTGGCCCATCGATCCTGCACCCCTAAAACTACTTGGTGTCCTATTCTGAACATAATTTCCAGTCCCTTTACCGCGCTAAAATCTTTGACTCCCTTATTTTGAGTATTCTACATTGCCTTCCTTTTGCTAAGATGGATAAAATCTACTCCTCTTTCTCCTTTATTCCCTATTCTTTATTTCATCGTTAACATCTCCTTCAACCATCATAGCTTTATTAACTAAAGAAGTATAATCTACCATTTCAAGTTCAGTGAGTCTAGACTTGATAACCAAATTCAACCCATCCTGAAATCTGGTGCATTTGTCCTCCTCATTGTGTAAGAAACGTAATAAAAATCGAGACAAAGATATAAATTTAGTTTCATACTCCCTGACCGACATATTCCCCTTAGTCAATGATAAAAATTCTCTCTCTTTTTGCTTCCGATACATGCGAGGAAAATACTTTTCATATAAGTCTTTAATAAAGGAATCCCAAGTAATTACCTCACCTCCCTCCGGAGTAAGCAATAAATTTTTAGAAGACTCCCACCAATATTTAGCTTCGCCCTTTAACATGAAAGTAGCCAAAATTACCTTCTACGCGCTAGGTACATTCATCACCCCAAAGATAGTTTATGTGTCTCTAAACCAAGACTCAACTTCAAAAGGATCTACAGAACTTGAGAATGTTGGGGGGTTCAATTTGATAAACTTCCCGTATAGAGTATTCTTCTCCTCTCGTTGTATTTCTCTTTCTCTTCTAGCCAAAGTCTGCTCCTCCAAGGATTTGGCTTGTTGTTCTGCTATTTGCGTCACAAACATGTTTTGTTGTTCTGCCATTAAAGTCATGGCACGAGCCATTTTCTACATATCTGTAAGTTGTTCAGGAGCCCCCTCTACATTATTTGGATTTTGTTGGTTTACTGTATTTGAAGACTCCTCATTCACCCTCTTATGAACATTTTCTCCTTCGATATCTTACTATCTGTCATAAACCACAATTACAGAAACAAGAATACAACATTTATTTCTAACATAATGATTAGTATTTCTCACAAATTCATATAAATGACCCACACTAGACTATTTCTGCCACTGCCACATATAGACTCTCTAACCCTAGAATATAAAAACCTAAAGCTCTGATACCATGTTGTCACCCCCTAACCCCATTAGGATATAATTAACTAAATAGTTCACAGACCACATTTATTATTTATTTATTTATTTAGTAATACATATTGAAACAACTTCAAGGTTAAACGGCGAAATACTAAAAATTCAATCATTTTAAGGAGACATAATTTAAACAGAACTCAAATACCATTTATCTTAAATACAACTAGTAAAATGTATAAAACAAAACTAACAAGACTCCACTATTATTCACTCAACCTCCTAGACCTAGCAGTGGCAGCTTCAGAACCTGAAAATGTAAACATATAAAACCATGAGTTTAAAAACTCAATGAATGTACTACATCTCTATATAGTAAAAGTACTATTTTAACATCTCCACATATCAATATATATCCATCTCTGTGAAAAATTAGGCCATATACATATCCGGAGTTAATAAACCCCACATCTCCTGCCCGTAGGCAATAATCATATCTATAGGTTTTAATAACCTAACATCTCTTGAATTGCATAGCAACTCAACATATCTTGAATTTTATAAAGCCATAACATCTCAACATCTCTTGAATTTTAACAAGCCATAACATCTCAACATCTCATGACTTTTAATAAGCCATATCATCTCAATATATAATACATACACATCATATCCATAATCAACTCAGTAAGTACACTCTCATTGGGTTGTTAACTATGTATTCCCGTTTCATTCTTGTGGAGCTGAACTGGGATGATTTGACCTTACACCTGTTAATCCAACTAAATCAGTACTGAATCTCAATCATAAGTATTATTTTAATATATCTATGTAACTTTCAATGACTATACAACACCAATATAATTCTACTCAAGTCACATTCCATAAAACATGTGTAACGACAAAACAGTGGTATACATGTTGATAAAATTATGGACATTCAACCGTAGGAAATACCTCATAAGAAATTTATAACTAAGCCCAAGTAAATATTAAATCATACTTCCCAATGTATATACACATGAAACATTTACTCAAAATACTCTTTGAAAAGAGCAGATAAAAACATTTTTTCATGGGGTATCTAATATGGCCTCAAATTATTGTCCTCCATAATTAACCAACTCCTATTCATAAATAGTACACATACAGGTGTCCAAGTTTATCAATATGAAAACATATCTTAATATACTTTCCGTTACAAGTGACGGTGTAATTTTTAAAGCTTCCTAGAGCAAGTTATGGCCATTTCTTTACAACACAAGAAATCTACCCCACAAACTCCTCTATTGTTCCTTCAACTTCCAAGAATTTTCATAATTTTCAACCCATTTTCATTAAACATCCTTAATAGTACAGAATTAAAGTTTCATAATCTTTTGAATTCATTTTCTATGTCAAAAGCTTTACCAAACTCAGGGTATACCGAAATTAAATATCCAAACAGCAATTATGTACCAACTTGAAACCATCACCAAGGCCCAACCACAAAGATTTACATTCTGATTTTCGGAGAAGATATGAATATATGAGTCTAATTTCATATACAATTGGAATTTCTGAATTCTAGTAAGCATACAAAAATATAGGTAAGTTTGAATACAAGGGGTTTCAATACAAACCAATATGGCCTATAAACACCACCTACCTCACATATGAACCAATACATATTATCACAAAGGGTGATGGAATTTTAATCCCTAATTCACGATTTATATACTTTGAAATAAGTATAATACAAGATTAAAACAATAGTAATCACAAACGTATACCTTGGAAACACTTTAAGGATTTTCTTGGAATTTTCCTAGCTTTTCTTGTAATCTTTCTTCCTTAAACTTCCACTTTCTCTTTCCTTAAGCTTAAATCTCTCACAACTGAACCTAGGGTTATATTTTCTGAAGAAATAAGTTAAATGGAGAGGTTTAAGTCGTCCAAGTATGCCTCCCATGCCCACCAATCAAATTAAACCACTTGGTTTACTAAAAGACAATTTTCCACTTAAAGGGAATGGACATATTTGCCCCTTGTTCGTAAATTCGGCCTAACTTCTTACCCGAACATCCATTTGATGCACCGTTTATTGTGTTTCAACCCTAACTAACATGTATACAACTATCTAGCTTTCAACTCAAGTCATTTGTAATGTTATAGGGGTCAAAACTAGTCTTAAACAGGAACATTTATATCGAAAATAACAAAATTTTGTGTTCGTACATAACTCAAAATTTCACGATTTATTAAACTAGGATTAGATTAAACGTAATTTCTTAACATTAGATATACTAATAACACATTATTAATGTCACATAATATAAGCATGATTAAAATATAATTTATCATAATTATATCTAGGTTGTCACACAAGCAAACTCGACACCTACATCCTATATAAATAACAACTCGAGAGGAAAAACAAGTAGATGAATGAGGGCTGAGGTGGTAGCTACAGACGAGGTCCTGAAGAACAGAATCAACAGCAACATAAATAAAAAAAATATACAAAAATTAAAATTTTAATCAAATTTGGGCAAAACTAAATAACTACGCATCTTCCTACCCTATTATAATTATTTTTAAGGTATCCCAACCTTAACAATCCTAAATAACACTTGCGTCTAATCCTAATTCCTATTGAACACAATATTTAATTATCAAGTTGCTCATTTAAATGAAATAAAATGGGTACTAATATATATATGTCAGTATACACATCTCAAGTATAATACCAATTAAGAATAAGACAATATTACGGCTAATATCCACATAAGTACGATCCCCAACACATAAAAGTAAATGGACTCCTCTAGAGTCAACTCATAAAAATATATGAATGCCTATATCCCTATTGCCTTTGGGGATCACTAATGCATGAAAGGTATAGTTATAGTCCATCCACAACTTATAACCTCAAAGACATCAACAAGGGATAATTACATGCAATTTTGTCATAAATCATGACCTTAATACCTAAATTATATGCTAGATATCTCTCGTGTATGTCAGTTATAGGATATGGATAAAGGACTAGGGTAAAGACCATCTCTATCACCAACATACCTATTCGATTAATGTCGTACACACCCCATTAAAATCCCTCCTACTATATCACCCCGAAACTCACATAGAGTATGCTTTCACATAAGAGCACATAATAACAATCAAAACCACTCACAAATTACTATAACACAAATCAGAATTCTTAAATTAATTATTCTCATTTAATTAAGAACAAAAAATTTAACAATATCAAAGTCGTTCAAATGAGTACCTATCCTCATCAAAGCGGGACTCAATAGGTCATTCGTATGATAGAATATTATCGTTCGAACGAGTAGCCCTTCCTGGTTCTAATGAGTTACAAACTCATTCGGACGAACCTTCAATATGTTTTAAATTAGAGACTAATATTTTTTGAAAGAGATAGAAGTTCGAAAAAGTTAAATGCAGTCATCTTCTCCAAATCTTAAAAATCCACCATTAATAAACAAAACACCTAAATCAAAGGCATTAAACAACACCATTCCCATCTTATCGTCTAAAATTGGTTTCAAGATTTTTTATTAGATAGTTCAGACCCAATCTGAGATAACAAATAATAAATAAGCAGTAAATGCATATAGGTAAAGATCAAGGTGGGAATAGGAGGATTAACATTAAAAATTACATGGTTCTACTATCAAGAATGAGCTTACGTCCATAGAGTAGCTTCTATTACTAGGTTTCAATTGATAGAAGGTCTTAGAATAATAAAATCACTCAATCTCTCTATTTAGACAATTAGAATGCTAGAATCTCTCTCTTCCTATCAGTCGTTGTCTAGATCCTAAAAGGATCGTCCGTCTGCCTCAGTATGGGTTAGGTGGAAACATTTTCTTATCAAAGAACAACCTAGATAAATTAATATTTAATATTTTACATATAAATGAATGTCCATGCACAAGTTAACAATCAATTGGTTGCATAGACATGGTATTAGACATCCATTAATAGCGTTACTAAAGTTATAGTTTGTCAGTTTGCCTTGTTAGAATTGACCTAGTCTACCTAAATGAAAAGGAGGTTGACCTCATTGTTTAGTCGAGGTCATGCCTTGGTGTGTGTTTGGTCGAGTTTAGGCTCTTTAACTTACAATTTAGTGGTGTTATTCAATTCTCTTTGGGTCATGAGATGCCCTACAAATATGGTATAACAAAATATCCCAAGACTTTGATTTGACTGCAAAGAAGTGGGTGAAGTTTTTTACAAATGGTCCTGGGTTGGCATCTCGTGGTTCATGGTTGGATAGATATTCTTCTCGGCCACTCGAGCATAATGACTTGTGAGTTTTCATGATTAAATTTCCAGTTGACCACGTGCCAAAAATCTGGTGGGTCTTTAATAGGTTCGTTTGATACACGTATTTTTGCCCATATAAAAGTGTGGCTAAACATTTTAAAGACATTTAAACTCTCTATACCCATAGTTTCTAGAGAGATGAACGATTGTTAGACTTTTATTGCGAAGTTTACTTTAAAGCTCTGTAATTCAGCCTATCATTCGTATTTGTCATCAGGTATTTTTTATAATTTCTTTATCTAATCTTTTATTATTCTTTAATTTTGGATTTGCATTGAATTTAGGGATTTCCTCCTAGGATTTTCCATTTTTAGGATTTAGTGAGTGTTATTTGGGTGTAAATGTACCCTGCACAAGTGAATCTTCGATAATTTGGAACCACATTACGAATTTTAAGAAAAAAAAATTCCTAGTGCCTTTGTTGAGAGGTTTCCCACCCCACTCCAGGTCCTTAAACCTGAGGATGATCCAGTGAACCCTAATATCATCATAAAACTTACTTTTTCTACTGCATTAGTCCTTAAGCCACCAAGTGTTGAGTATAGCATGTCCAAATTTCATACTTCACAAATCTTTTACAACATAAACTTTAGAATTGGAGGGAGAAATTATGTTGTCACCAGTAATAAAACTTCATCTGATCATGTCAACTCTGAAGAGAAAGCTTTCATCTCTAATCGTTTGCCTTACACCTCTCCTATTGAGGTTTCTCTAAATGTTGAGTAGTTGGAATTAGGAAACATCGTATGACCTTTTACGATCCTTCTACCTCTGATGCCATATGGTATAAAAGTGATGTCCGATTTAAAGACCTAGTTGAACTTAGGATTCTCTATTGCATACCAGAAGATGTGATTATTTAAATACATAAACCAAAATATAGGGCATATGATAGGAGAAATACCAATGTGGTTTTATTTCCTCTTTGGGCATTCCAAGAAGGCGTCCATCTTCTCTTCCATCCCTCAATAAGATCCATATTAAAGGTGTATGGAATGGCCCTTACCCAGCTTCCTTCGAATGCCTATAGGTCTATAGTAGGATCCATGATCTACTAAAAAAAATATAGGTGGTTTGACATTAATGGGGACATATTTAGGATTGTTTATGGTTTATAGGATAATTATAAAATCCTTGCGTATTAATATTTTTCTCCTTGAAAGTCCAATACCAAAATAGTCCATGTCACCTAAATCAACAATCATAACTAGAAAACAAAGTTTTTTTCTTGCATCTCTAGTGCATGTGAGTTCTTTCCCAATGACCCACAAAGGGGGATCAACATTCCCCGGTACTGGTGCTTCCTATATTTCATTACCAATAAAGCCCCATCATTGGATAAAAAGATGGTGAAGATGATTAGGCGAGTTTACACTTGGGATCCCAAGTATTTTGAGGATGTATATTCCTCAAGAACTTTGGGGCCATGGCGAACTATTTGTGCATCAGTACCATTAATTTTGACCTTTATTGGACACTAAGTCAAACTAATGATGAGGAGGAGGAGGAGAGTTCTGAGGAAGAAGAGGAAAATGAGGTGGAGGTTGGACGGGTTGAAGGAATTACGAAAAGGCCGATCGGGAGGTCGAAGAAGGTGATAAACTTTTACAAGTCTTACTTCTTTTTTATGTGCTTCTGTACTTTATATGAAACTGATTATTAATGGGTTTCATCTATAGTTTTATGCAACCTTAACACCAAATTCCAGTTCATTTGTTATGGATCCAACCAATATTTCTCAAGATAAAGTGAATAAAATTCAAATTAAATAGCTTGAAAAGCTTGCCCAATAAGCAACTGATAAAAAGGCTAAGGAGTAAGTAAGAAGAGGAATGATGACTAGACTCAACTTACAAATTCTAAGGAAACAAAATTTATCGCTAAAGAGGCCAAGAGAAAAAATTTATTGACAAAGGAAAAACCAAAGTACCTGAGGAGAGATGAAATAGCAGGAAGAGGTTTTTGGATGATCTGCCTGTCATGGATCCTAAATTTCCCAAGTTAAATTCCAAAGAAAAGATTGGCGTTGATGATCAACCTACTCAGAGGTTGCACAAAGGGGGAGACTCTTCATCTCCCTATGTTTATGTTGAGACATATGAGCTTGACCCTCTAATGACCGATGAGAAACTCCTTGCAGAAAAAATATATATTCTTTTGAATTGTATTAATATTCCTAAAGTCTTGGGCTATATTGGGTATACTCCTGACTTCTAGTTCACACAGAATTTGGATGTAGATAATGTTTTGAATTTTCTTTCTCATAAGTCATTTGAGGTGAGTGGTGGAAATATTATCTTCCACTATTCTCTTTCAGACCAATCTACTCTCGTTTAGATAATTTGTTCCATTTCTTCTTATGTAGGGTAACATGACCACAAAAATTATGAGGGAAAAATCTCAATCTTCCTTGAATAATTGGGACAAACTCAGGATCACCAAAGAGGGACTTGAAGAAAAAATCAAATTACATTTAAAGACGATCTGTCTAAGTCTTATACAAAGCTTAAAAAGGTTGATAACCATATGGTAACTAAAGTTAAAGAACTCAGTAAATCTTAAGAAGAAATCAAGCAACTGCAATAGGAACTTAAGACTACTAAAGACTAAATTGATAATTTCAAAGTTCAACTTGCTAAGGCCTGGGTCACTGCTCTGATAGCTGGAGAAGAGGTTGTCAAAGCCTTTAAACCTCTGTGGAATCTTATATAATATTATGTCCTTCCTCAAGGGCTGTAACGAATTGAAAAAGAGGGTAGATAAACACTAACTTAATATTGTTTAGGCTATGATGTCTTGGGAGGGGGATGATGATGACACCAAAGCTTTACATTAAGAAAAGGCTGCCAAAAGAGTTAAAATAGGGTCATCATCTGAAGATGAGCTTTAGGTCACTGTAAAGGAATAGGTCATTTAGGAGAAGCTTCATGGTACTGGTAATTAGTAATTAGCACCTAAATATGTTTCTTCTTAACATGATTTTTATCTTATGTAGTTCTTCTGTAAACATTACTCATGTATGAAATTATTCGTGAATGGGAACAACTTATGAAAACTGATTATTTAATATTAATGAAAGAAGTTTATCTCATTCATCAAGTACTTTATATATTTTATTTTCCACGTACTTTTGTTTGTGGATTTGCATGATTGAATCTAGTTAATTTTGAAGTTTAATCCAAGTGTTATTTGGATCTTGTTAGTATTTCTTAAACTTTTTGAACTATGTTATCATATCTTGTCATCATAGCCTAGGCTTATACTTCTCTAAGGATGAACTGTTTTAATTGTATAGATTGGAAAGGTATGTGGTTAGATTTTAATGTCATACCTTTTTCTAAAGGTTTGTGCAGTGAAAGACGTGAATTTGGTCAATTGGGTTAGCATTTTATGACCAGACCTAACATTTTTCATCAGTCAGAGACGTACTTTTGATTAATTATGTGGGCTTTAGTCATTGACCCAATATTTTTATGCAGCAAAATACCTTCATTTGGTCAATTGGGTTGGATTTCTCTAACCTGACCTAACATTTTTTAGTAGTCAAGGATGTGATTTTTTTTAATTGGATTAGCTTTAGCCGGCCTGACCTTGTTCTAAACTCAAAATGCCTTCGACCATTGCTTCTTGCCCATATCTTTAAGTCAAAGGTATTTTGATAACCATGAAACTAAAGTTATGGTAGTAGACATTCTCATTAATGATCTTTGTTCGTACAGGTTATTTGACTTAGGTTGTTACATTCATCTTTTTTTATTAATAAAAATACTTCATTAATGAAAATACCTCTTTAGGTCCTTATAATTTCAAAGGTTCTTGGATAGCTCTCCTTCCAAGGTTTCAATTTGATATGTAAAAAGTCATACAACTTCAGTCATGCAGTAAGGACCATGACAATTATCTTTTAAATTTTTTAATTTTTGTGTGGTCTTATTCAAAATGTATTTATCTTCCTTGAAGATACTTGTTTTAAATCTCTTATTATACAATTTTTTTCCTGCGTTGCTGATAAGTCGCTACCTGATCGTTTCTGCCTCTCTAACTTCTTATACTAGGTTTAAATCCAACCTTCTCATAAAACCAATATTGGGGGAAATAAAATTAGAGACCCTGTAGCCTGAGAGTCCAACATCAACTGGGGTAATGGCTTCACTACCAAAGGCTAGTATATAAGGGGTTTATCTTGTTATTGTTCGTGGTGTAGTCCTCCAGGCCATAACACACTTTTAAGTTCATTTATCCAATTCTCTTTTAGTTTATATAATCTTTTTTTCATTCCCTTTAGGAAAATTCGGTTCATGAACTTTGTCTACCCATTGTGGTGTGGATGAGATGGTGATGAGTGCAATTTTTATCATTTTAGAGTTATCACAATAGCTTCAAAATTCATCATTGTCAAACTGGGCGCCATGGTCACCAATGAAGGCATGAGGGATCCCATATCTGTATATCACAATTTTCTATATAAAATGGAAGACTGTTGCACAAGTCATCTATATGAGTGGTTAAGCCTCCACCCATTTTGTAAAGTAATCCACCGCTATCACCAGCTACCTAAACCTTCCTTTGGTCTTTAAGAGTGGGCCGACCAGATCCATAACCCGAATGGCAAAAGGATAAGGAAATATGATCGACACCATCTTGGCTCCTAGTCATTTCTACATCACTCTAAATGTTTTGCAGTTGTCTCACTTTTACGTGTGTTCTTCACAGTCTTTCCTTATTATTGACTAATAATATCCCTAAATTTTTATTCTTTCTATGCATGTATGACCTATTGCGCCACACGATCCCTCATATATTTTTTTCACCATATTTGGCTTTTGTTTGAGGTAAATACATCTCATTATTAAGACAATAAAACCTATTTTGCTTATCACTCTATTTTCCATGATAAACATGGTTGCTTTGTAACGAAGTCTTCTTACTTCTAACCAGTTAATAGAATACCTTATGTCAAGTATCTTTTAATTGGTTCCATCCATGATGGGCCCATAGTCAACTCCAGAAAGTTAACTTCTTCTACATCAATGCTATTTTGCCACAGTATCTCTACGAGCACAGTTCTCCTCAGCTTAACTCTGGTGGATGAAGCAAGACGAGCTAATGTGTTTGCTCTCATATTTTCAATATTTTAACATATTTCCTTTTCTTCCTTCGAACACTCCCAGCGCATACTTTACCACTAATCACTTTTAGCCATTATCGGCTTGTCTCTTAGTGATACAATCAACTCTAATCTAGTAATTAAAGCATCATATTCTAATTCATTATTAGATACTACAAATTTAAAATGTAGAACATATTCTATGTTGTCTCCATTAGGCGTGTTTCCTATCAATCAAACTTTGCTACTACTTGCACATGATGATCCATCCACGAATTTCATCCATATAGGTAACTCGTGTTTATAACTTAAATAGTTTGCAGTAAATTCATCACTGTGTAAATCTTATTTTTTTGGATGAGGACGTAGTTGATCTTTGGATATTCTTAATTGTAACTATAATAGGTTGCTCGTGTGGTCTTTGGATTTTCTCGGCTAGTCTATCCTTATTGGTAAATTTTGTAATAAAATTCGCTATGACTTGGCCTTTGATTACTGTCATTGGCTCGTATGTGATATCATATTCACCTAGATCTATATACCATGTCATTAATCTGCAAGACTTCTAAAGATTGTGAAAGGGGGAGATCAGTGTAGACCAACCACTATAAAGTGCGCTTGGAAATACTTCTTCATCTTTCTTGATGTCACTATGAGAGATATATCCAATTTCTCCATTATGGAATATCTCATTTATTCATCATAAAAAACTTTTCATATATATATTACTGGTTTTTGAATTTCTTCATCACTTCTGATCAAAGTCGAGCTAACTTTTGACTCTGACACCACCAAATATAAGTATAGTTTTTCTCCTAGGATTGGTCTTGATAGTAATGGGGTCATTCCTAGGTAATTTTTACCTTATATATGGCATGTACGAATAATTATATATTCCGTTTATTTCAGACTTAGCTATGTAATAAGATGCTAGGCATCTCCCTAATAAAAATATTTTAATTTCCACTACCCTTAATTTATTTGTTATGTTTATTTTACTCTTTACTTACCATTAAAAACATGGAATTCGTGGATGAGACATTCCATACCTTTGTTTGTTATGATACTTGGGTTGGATGATGTTCTTATTATGTTATTGCAATTAAGCATGTGAGATTGTGAAAGAAAAGAAAAATGAAATAAAAACAAAGCAAAAGAGAAAAGAAAAAAACAAAAGAAAAGGATGAGAAAAGGAATAAAAGAAAGAGAAAAAGAAAGTATTTCCTTATGTACATAGTTTTTAATAATCTTTATGATTTTTCAGTGTTATATCCAATGTTGTTATAGAAATCATGCTCCAATTTTGAAATTGTCCACAATTTTCCATTATCCCAAGTGTTTCATTCCCAAACACCTTTGAATCCATACACATTCCCTTCATTTCAGAACCTTAACCCCTAACCTAGATTATAACCAATAAACATTCTATGTGATCCTAAGGTGAATGTAATTCAAAAAATTTAATAATGCGATAATCCATGAAATTGCATTTTACCTCTTTAATGATGATATCCTTTTATTGAGATTGAATATTTTTCATTTCATATATAGTGTTCTTCAATTGATGACATGTGTGACCCTTTTTATAGTGACTTCATTTGTTGAGTGTAAACACTGAAGAGAATTGATAACTACACATTTTTTAACACTTGTTCAATTTATAAATTTGTTGCCAAATCATACATTTCTTGTGATCACTTTTCCTCCCCCATTTAAGGTTTTAATTATATGAAGTTCATGCCATAATGTTAATGCTAAATAACTTGTTGAAATATTCTTCATCATTTTTTAGCTTTTAATGATTCTTGGTTAGGCATGGGTTTCATCCTTGAAAACCTCACGAGACAACACTCGTCCAATGGCTTATTGCATAGGTTAAATGCCATCATTCGCCCATAAAATATGCATTTCTATTTTTTATGCTTACCTACTTCTGGTATCTCTCTCTTTTGGACTATTTTTGTTTTGTTTCATCAATAGGGACTAGCAATGTCTAAGTTAGGGGCTGTGATACGTCACGAATATTATATATTAGCGCCCATTATTCTTATGCATTCTAGAATTTTTTGTTTCCATTATATCTTACTTTTATGATCATATATTGGTTATATATATATATATATATATATATATATATATATATATATATATATATATACGTTTGGCTTTTATTTGATAGGGGGATTTCAGTAGACAGTCTCGGGTGTGGTTAGTGTTGGTTCTGGGATCTCTTTCATCCCCCTCTCTTCCCTAGGCTTTGTGTGTAAGATTGTTATTCATTATCTTCTCCATATATATAAGTTATATTTCTTTTTTTCTTTTTTTCTTTTTTTGTTAACCTTGATTCTTGCTTTGATAATTAGTTCTATTATTTAATTTCTTGCTTTCCTTTACTTTCATGTCATTTAATATGCTTTATAACGAAGTTAGTTTAGGTTGAGATTGAATGAACTCACCTTGAAAAAAATTGGTTGCTTTGCTTTGTTGATGAATTAGATTGGCTTGAATGGGTTAAGCTGTTCTTAATTTTGCACCTAGGAGATTTAATGATGTATATCATGTATGCATCGTATATACGACCTTATGTGCGTAAATTACGGGATATTTATTGACATCAAAATCATAGTGGGATTTTATGAGAATTCAGGGGGTGACAACTCTAGATGTGATTAAATAATTAAGTGAGATTTAATCTTAATAAATTATTCTTTTCATGTAACCATAATTATGTAACACCCCGTAATTTTGAGGATTTAGTATTTAATTATTTTTGGGAGAAATAAAAATTATTTAAGTTGGAGAAACTTAAATTTATAAATCGGACAATTTATTTGAGTGGGAAGAATTATTTATAATTGGGGACTTTAAGTTAAATTGCTCGAGTTAATGTGTGTCGCATTTTGAGTTCAAAATTGGAGAATGTTATAAAGTATTTCGGATGACAATTCTGAGTGCGCGGTTGGATCCATATGGGTCTAGATAGTCAGAAAAGAGTACCCGGAGGTAGTAATCGGGTCTCAAGGCATTTTTGGGCATAGTAGGGCCCACACGAGGTGATTCGGGTCATTTCAATTAGGCCCATGTGAACAGAAACGGGATTAAGGGTTTTTAACCTAATTGAGGGACTTATTGAACGACAGTTAACAATACTAAACCTAAGGTTTGAGAGAGACACAGAGGAAACAAATCTAGAAGCAAATTGGGAACCTTTTTGGAGACAAATCGAGGGACAAAGTGAGGGTTCGTCATCAAACCATTCCCTACAACGGATCAGACTCTACGAATTACTCCAGGCAAGTGGTTAACTTTTGTGATTCTTAAATTGATGGCAATCAACTCATATTATGGGAGGTGTAAACCAAAATTCGTTTTGGGTGGGTATTCATGTAAAATTGGGTTTTCGGTAATTCATATACTTTAATGGAATTAAGGGTAAAAAAATTTGTGTTTATGATTATAGAATGTAGAGGTATGGATCGTACGTTAAAACCAGTAAGAATCAATTGTTAATTTCTATTAATAGGAATGAAAATCGTATTGGAGATTTGAAACCCGGATAAAACCCAAATCGGGAAAACGTTGGAATTACAGGAATTTGATGATGAATTAAGGTCTCTAGGATGTTTAGACCCTTTTCTTATGTGGAGGTAATGTTGGTTGTGATTGGGTAAGGGTTTGGGAAGGAACAAAAATCTTGAGGGTTTATCAATGGCTAAAACAGCAAGCCGGAGAAGACGAATACATGTTCGATCGATCGATCGACCCAGGGGATCGATCGATCAATGGTCCTAGAATTTTGGCAGTTCGGACAGTTTTATATATAAAGGGAAATTAATTTAAGATTTAATTTCCATGCATTATTTAATGTTAAATAATTATGAAAAAACTATTCCTAAAAAGGTTTTAAAAAGGTTGTTAGTAAGTTTTAAAAAGGATTTCGACAGTGATGCTAAGGATGAACCAATTGGTATTCTTGTTTTAATTTGGTGTAGGGCTGATCACCCAGTATTTTATTAGGCAGGGTGTCATAGATGGTATCAGAGCATCAAGTTCTAGTGTCCTTAGGATCTATACAGCTTTTCACGTTTTAGCTTAGCGTTCTATGATGTAGAATCCTATCATAGGATTGTTGCATTCTCATACTATGCGCATTTACGTTCTTCTACCAATTACTTTATATTTGAGGGTGAACTCATATGATTTGATTCTCATTTCAGATGTCGCCCAGGAGAGATAGAGCAGCTAGGGAAGCAGGGGGAGATGAGACTAGAGAGGCTCATCAGGAGCCAGAATTACCGCAACAACAGTCAGAGATGATTTCGATAGAACGGGTAACTGAATTAGTGGCGCAGGAAGTTGAATCAACAATGATCGCAATAAAAGGTACTTTCCAAGAGATCAGCCACAGGCGTTTGTGGTACGAGATGTTCAGGCCCACTCGGGGCCGTCGGGGTAACAGCAAGTACGAAAAGTTTTTCAAAAAGGGCCAGCAGAGTTGCGAGGGGGTTCAGATGTGGTGCTAGCAGTGGAAGAGAGATATCCAGCGTCACCTACACATGGTAGATTGCAATGAGGTGCAGAAGCAAATTCTAATCACTTTTAGGTTAGTGGGAGCAGCGCTACAGTGGTGGGAGTCAATCACCACAATTGCGAAAAGGGATACATTAGCTATTACAGAGTTTTAGGTGCGGTTCGATCGCAAGTATTTTCTACCAACAATGGAGACCGAAATGAGGAGAAAATTCAGAGAGGTGACTCAGGGGGACCGTTCAGTGGCCGATTACGAGGAAGAATTCACTCGTTTACGAAATTTTGTACCGGATGAGGTAAGCTATGAAGAAAAAAAGAAAGCAAGGTTCATGGATGGGCTAGTCTGGAGGATTAGACAACATTTGATTGGTAATCCCGCATTAGTAGCTTATACATATGTCGTTAATGCAGCACTCCTGCACTACCAGGAATATCACCTCCACGTGAAAAGAAGTAGGAGGGGAGTGGAAACCAGCCAGTCAAATAAAGCAGGAGGGAATAGTACCAGTGGGGTTTCCCAGTGTAACAACGCGAGGACTTGGAGACTAGGATTTTATTTATTTTGGGAGAAATAAATATTATTTTATTTGGAGATAAATTAAATTGGCACTTGAGGTTAAAATGTGAAGTCGTTATAAAGTTTGTCGAAGGGAGATTCTGAGTCTACCATTGTTTCCGAAAGGGTCAAGAAAGTCGAAATGACTGTACTTGGGGTCTATTTAGGTTCCGAAATAAATTAGGACCGTTTGACTCGAATTAAAGTCACCGAGTCATTTAAAGTGTGTATTATCATTTAAAGATGTGTACCTTGGGAGATTAGGGTTAAAAAGCCTACGGGAGATATTTCTCCCAAGAAATAGAGAGAAATAGAAAGAAAGAAAGAGAGAAGAAGAAAGAAGAAGAAAAGGAAGGAGAAAAGAGAGAGAAAGTGGAGATTTTCGGGCAATACGCGATCTCAAGGCAGATTCAGACCCTACGAACCCGGGGCAAGTGATTAAACTTGCTAAATAATTGTTGTGTACATTTATTGCATGATTTGTGGATGAAATTTATGGGTTTTAGGTTTAGTTTTATAAAATTTTACTTTTTGGGAAAACCTTAGATTTATAGTGTATAAATAGATTTGAGGTTGGAAATTAGTTTATAAGTGTTCTTAGATGATTAATATTGTTATATATGTGATTGGGTTGAAGAGATTTGGAGATAAGATGAGATAAATAAAATTTTGGGAATTTAGGGCTTTAAAGAAAAAGCCATTTTCGTAGCCCCTGAACAGGCCGAATCGATTCGGCCCCAACCTGAATCGATTCGAAATGTTCCATCTTGACAGGTCTGAGTGACCGAATCAATTCGAACCCCTGCTGAATCGATTTGGCCTGAGACAGAGTCCCAGGTCTGATGACCCGAATCGATTCGCCTTCCTGGATGAATCGATTCGATGGGACGAATCGATTAGGAATTGGCCCGAATCGATTCGGAAACAGGGATTTTGGGGGATTGTTTTTCTAAAAAGAATTTCATCATGCTTTGTTCGAGGTTATCTATTGGGGATCTCTATAGGAGATATTTGGAGTATGTTTTGGAGACTTTTATAGAGTTTCCCTTGAAAGAAATAAATGGAATCATATTGACTAAATTTGAGGAATACCGATTAGATATTTTGGTATGTTCTAAGTGGGAAACCCACCTTGTTTTGAGAATTCTATTTGGAGATAATTATGATATTTATGGGAATAATTTAGAGATAGCGGATCTTAGGATCCAATCCCAAATGGGATAACTTTAAAAGGTTCATAAAAATGACTTGAAACCTATTATGGATGGAGAATTATGAATGCTATTTGAGGTGCATACGGATATAGAAATATCCCTATTGATGTTTGATTTGGGAGATATCTCACACAATGAGAAATGCTAATTGAGGTGCATTAGGATATAGAATATCCTTAACTTAAATAGAATTGAGAGACATTTATATTAGAAGCGACATGTGAGCTTCAAGTGACGAACAGTATAGTGTATACTAAGGGGGGAGATGTGTGAGATTTTACGGATAGTGAATAAAATAAAATAAGAGAGAAATAAACTAAACAATGATGTTAATCAAATTGCGCCAAAGAGCGCATTATAAATATGAAATTGATGTTGCAGGTATACCTTATATGATGGTATATCTTTATTATGTGATGATGTATGTATACCTTATATGATGGTATATATATATAGTTAAGCATACCCCCTCCTTGCTATCATTGGGGAGTTACATGCGTAGAGGGTGAGCATCCTGGCTCAAAGAGAAGGGTGTAGATATTCCCCAGGTCATAGTCATCCACGGTGGTCAGCAAATGACATATGTGATATACATTTATTTATTTTGGGGGTGAGAGGTTGTGGGTATGTGTCGCTCTCACTTGCCATTTAGGAGCTATGATCGCTTCCCGGACGTTGTGTGCATGAGTAGATCACGAGGTGGGCGTCGTTGAACCCCACCATGAGGCCCTAGTTTGTTACGTATATGGGCAACTAGAAGATGATAGCATGTGAGCTTGCGTCCTTCGAGTTATAGCTCAGTTGGATGGTTATTATTGCCTATGTTTGTATTTGGGTATCAAGGGCATAATGGACCTCAACGACCTACATTTACAGGATTAGTGTATCGGGGGGGTTCCTTGTTTTGATTTCGCTTCGGCGAGACGTCCCACGGATGAACCGCAGTGTAATGTTGGGACTTGGGGATAAGTTTATTCCTTAATGCTCATAATTATCTATATATATATCACCTATCCCGACGATCGACACTGCCAGGAGTAGTGTAACGGGGGGGTTCCTTGTTTGGATTTCGCTTCGACGAGACGTCCCACGCATGAAACGCCGTGTACTGTTGAGAATTGGGAATATTAATTAATTAAAATTGGATAATAATAATTTGGGTTACATGCATCATGCATTGAGGGCATAATGAGCCTCGAGGATTAATACGGTCAGGAGTAGTGTAACGGGGGGTTCCTTGTTTGGATTTCGCCTCGACGAGACGTCCCACACACAAAATGCAGTGCCGTGTTGAGAATCAAGAGGAGTTTAGTCTTTAATTCATGATGCCAATAACTCATATATAAATACTATAATAATTATATATATGGTTTCATGCCTTATAAGGGCATCACTAGAATATAAAATTCTAGTAAATGAGAATGTTGATGTATTATGATGAAGTGGTTATGAGATGGATCATGTAACTTTATATGTTCAACAAATGAACATTATAAAGATAACTATAACTATTACATTAAAGTTAATGTATATAACTTATAGATTATAGAAGTGAGTGTATATTGAGTCATAGGTTAGACGGTTTCACTTAAATACCTTATTTTAGTTTAAGTTAGAATCCTCTTGCCTAAATAGAATCGGGCATCCATTTGGAGATCACGTGCATATGCTTAGTGCGCGCTTTAGATGAGAGGTGAGTTGAAATTATTATGGAGAGTTCGATTCCAACTAAATCATGTAATAATGCATTTATAATTATTATGAATTTTAATACACTTGCTATAAAACATTTTTTACACTCGGGCTCTGACCCATTTATATTTTCTTCCTCCATGTATATATTGTACTACTTCAGGTGTCTTCCGCAAGGACGCCTTTGATGTTATTAATCCAGGGTATTCGTGGAGTTTTGGCAGTAGTGGACTGTTGCGGCACTTTGCTTTAGTCGATTCCTATCTTTGTACATCTAGATTAGGATTCAGTTTGTATATTGAGTTAGTATTCAAGTGTTGTAGATTAACACTTTTATATTTCATTTCACAGATTATTGTATTGTCTGTTACCTGATAGCATATTCGGGTATTTCATTGTTGAGGTTTTATTGTACATTTTATTGTACTCATCATATTAATGGAGTTTGCACTTATCACTCATCATAGTTAGATGTATATTGTTGGTTGAGTTGTATTATTGGTTTTGTTGTTGTTGTTAAATAAAAATTTTAAAATTTTTGACAATTCGCTTTTAGTGATTTCGGATAGTTAGCCTTATATTATTAGTATTGTCAGTTGAGGTCCATCTGAGATGCCTGATTTAATGTAGTATAGGGCTGGCCACCCGTTATTATTTTGAGCGGGTTGTCACAGATGGTATCATAGCATCAGGTTCTAGTGTCTTTAGAATCTGTGTGCGTTACTACGATCTTCCGTAAACGTTCTTGATGTAGAGCCTTATTGTTAGGACGATTACATTCATACGTCCATATTTTTCTGTGAATCAAAAATATTTGAAAGGCGTTCTGATATAATTGTTCTTGTTTCAGATGCCACCGAAGGGAGGTCGTTCAGTCAGGGCAAACAAAGGGCAACCCCAAATACCTCAAAGGAACATGACTACGAATGATGTTGCCAATATTGTGGCACAAGCAGTAACTGCTGCCGTTTCTACGATGGCTCAGCAATCTGCAGTTCAAGCAGCCCCACCCCATTTAGGATTGTCTTTATGGGAGAGAGTGAAGCAAGATTTTAGTAAGGGGCATCCTCCCGAGTTTGCAGGGGGAGTTGATGCAATGGCTGCAAGTAAATGGAAGAATAGTATACAAAGGCACCTTCGTATGGTGGAGTGTAGTGAGGTGCAGAAACAATTTTTAGCCACCTTTAGGTTATCGGGTGCAGCTCTCCATTGGTGGTAGTCTGTCACCACATCTGAGCAGAGAGATACTTTGCTTATAATAAAATTTTGGGAGCTTTTTGATCGAAGGTATTTTCCTTCCCCGACTCAGAATATGAAGATCTTTCAAGGTAATAGAACAGTGGCTGAATATGAGGAGGATTTTTCTAGATGGGCGAAATTAGTACCTAATGAGGTAAATACGGAAGAGCAACGTATATCGAAGTTTGTTCGAGGTTTAGATTGGAAAATCCGACAACATTTGTTTGAGAGTCCTAAGTTAGTGACTTTCGTCGAGGTAGTGAATGCCTCACTAATAAAGTGTCATGAGTATCACCTTCGTTCGCAAGAGGGTAAGAACTTTGGAGATTCAAGTTCATCACGTAATTTTGGCGAAGAGAGTGCAAGTAATGCGAGTAAGCATAAAGAATTTATGGGAAAGTGTTTCTTTTGTAATGAAATAGGTCATAAAAAGAGAGATTGTCCTAAAAGAGGTCAAGGACCACGGTTTGATGAAGTCTTGGAAGTGAACCCCTACAGCAGATTCGAGGTCATTTTAGACCGGGGGACTTTATTTGGGAGCCCATTGATGAGGAAGGGCAATCGGATTAATAGGATGATTATTATGTAAAGCTTTGGGAATATCGTATGAGAGATGTTTGTGAATGGGTAGTGCTGTAGCCCTATTATGTATGGTATGTAATGACCCTAAGGGGAATTTTGAGCAAGATAGGCCCGTATTCTATTATTTTGTAAAAGAATAGATGATTTTGCAAGGAGCTCAAAAAGAGCTATAAATTTTATGGTGGATGTAAGTATGGTTATGAAGTGATAAGTAGTAATGATAAAACTACTTCTTTTTAGATAGTCATGTTAGACTTATATGATTGTTATATTCCAGATATGGATGAGCCTTATAAAAAGGCTGTATATTGAAATGATGTAAGATGTTGTTTATGTTTGAAAGTTGAGATTGTGGATTGATGGAACACAGGAAAATTTTAGCTCATGAGTATGATAATATTTTTGAGCTGCATGTTATATATATAATGATTTAAAATACCTTGTGTTGGGCAGGAGGCATTTTATATTATATTATATTATATTATATTATATTATATTATATTATATTATATTATATTATATTATATTATATAAACCGTTTTCAAAATAAACTATTTTCAAAATAAAACTTTTATCGGCCTTCGGGCCCTTTCAAAATGATTTTCATAAAATTAAATATTTTCAAACTCTAGTCCGGATTTAACAAAATCTCAATCCCCGACGTCGCCACACAGTAGTGTATTGGGAGGGTTCCTTGTTTGGATTTCGCTTTGGCGGGACGTCCCCCACACGAAAGTGGCGAATGTCAGGAACTGAGAGAAGTTATTTCTTGGACCATTCAAAAAATTTTATAACTATTAAAATGTTAGTATACTTATATATTTATGGAAATGTGGAACTTTAGAGGCAAATAAAGCCTCATTATGATTGTTGTGAGCACAAAGCTCAAATATAAAGGGTCTATGGGGGCCCTTGTTGTGGAAATTGGTTCTATTTAACTCATAATTAACTTAATAATAAAAATAATTAAATAAATTCGTCATGGGAAGTTAGAGGTTTGGAGATAGGATTAGTGAGTATGGGTATATTAGAACTAGTTGAGCTTTGGAGAATTAGGCTTAGCTAAATTTCGAGGATGAAATTCTTGTAAGTGGGGAAGTTTGTAACAGCCCGAGGACTTGGAGACTAGGATTTTATTTATTTTGGGAGAAATAAATATTATTTTATTTGGAGATAAATTAAATTGGCACTTGAGGTTAAAATGTGAGCCTGCATCCTTCGAGTTATAGCTCAGTTGGATGGTTATTATCGCTTGTGTTTGTATTTGAATATCAAGGGCATAATGGACCTCAACGACCTACATTTACAGGATTCGTGTATCGGGGGGGTTCCTTGTTTGGATTTCTCTTCGGCGAGACGTCCCACGCACGAACCGCAGTGTAATGTTGGAACTTAGGGATCAGTTTAGTCCTTAATTCTCATAATTATCTATATATATATCACCTATCCCGACGATCGACAGTGCCAGGAGTAGTGTAACGGGGGGTTCCTTGTTTGGATTTCGCTTCGACGAGACGTCCCACGCATGAAACGTCGTGTACTGTTGAGAATTGGGAATATTAATTAATTAAAATTGGATAATAATAATTTGGGTTACATGCATCATGCATTGAGGGCATAATGAGCCTCGAGGATTAATACAGTCAGGAGAAGTGTAACGGGGGGGTTCCTTGTTTGGATTTCGCCTCGGCGAGACGTCCCACGCACGAAACGCAGTGCCGTGTTGAGAATCTAGAGGAGTTTAGTCTTTAATTCATGATGCTAATAACTCATATATAGATACTATAATAATTATATATATGGTTTCATGCCTTATAAGGGCATCACTAGAATATAAAATTCTAGTAAATGAGAATGTTGATGTATTGTGATAAAGTGGTTATGAGATGGATCATGTAACTTTATATGTTTAACAAATGAACATTATAAAGATAACTATAACTATTACATTAAAGTTAATGTATATAACTTATAGATTATAGAAGTGAGTGTAGATTGAGTGATAGGTTAGACGGTTTCACTTAAATACCTTATTTGAGTTTAAGTTAGAATCCTCTTACCTAAATAGAATCGGGCATCCATTTGGAGATCACGTGCATACGCTTAGTGCGCGCTTTAGATGAGAGGTGAGTTGAAATTATTATGGAGAGTTCGATTCCAACTAAATCATGTTATAATGCAGTTATAATTATTATGCATTTTAATACACTTGCTATAAAATGTTTTTTCCACTCGGGTTCTGACCCGTTTATATTTTCTTCCTCCATGTATTTATCGTACTACTTCAGGTGTCTTCCGAAAGGACGCCTTTGATGTTATCCATCCAGGGTATTCGTGGAGCTGTGGAAGTAGCGGACTGTTGCGGCACTTTGCTTTAGTCGATTCCAATCTTTGTACATCTAGATTAGGATTCAGTTTGTATATTGAGTTAGTATTCAAGTGTTGTAGATTAACACTTTTATATTTCATTTCACAGATTATTGTATTGTCTGTTACCCGACAGCATATTCGGGTATTTCATTGTTGAGGTTTTGTTATACATTGTATTGTGCTCATCATATTAATGGAGTTTGCACTTATCACTCATCATAGTTAGATGTATATTGTTGGTTGAGTTGCATTATTGGTTTTGTTGTTGTTGTTAAATAAAAGGTTTTAAATTTTTGAAAATTCGCTTTTAGTGATTTCAGGTAGTTAGCCTTATATTATTAGTATTGTCAGTTGATGTTGAGACTGTGCCATCTCATATACCTTATTTAATGTAGTATAGGGCTGGCCACCCGTTATTATTTTGAGTGGGTTTTCACACCCAGCAGCAGACATGGGGAGATCAGTGGCAGGATTTCTGGCAGGGGAATCATGACAAACGATTTAGAGTTGGAGGCTATCGACAGGAGGGACGGGAATTCCGATAAGGCCAGAAAGGAAGGGATCAGTGGCAGGGTGAATTTATTAGGAGGTGTTTCGTTTGTGGGAAAGTGGTACACATGAAGAGAGATTGTATTAAGCGAGGTAGGGGTCAACTACAGGACGAGGTCCTGGATGTACAGCCACTACAATAAGTCATGGGTGTGTTTGGGCAGGGGAAGCTGCTCAGGAACCCGAGGATCAGCGATTGCAGCTAGAATATGGAGGTAATTATATTGTTATCCTATGGGCATGGGGTATGTTTTGGGTGACAGTGAGGGTGTCACAATATAAAATTATTTTTCACTGAAATTCGCGAGTGAGTCCGATTTAGTGGGTGCGCTAGCTGTAGCAGCCATACTATGTAGATAAAATTTTCGTGGGGTAGCGGAGTTCTTTTGTGTTATCCACAAGAGAGTTGAGGTGTCCACCAAGAGAAGGTTTGAATTATGGGAGGGGTCACTACTTTCGAGAATTATGGGAGTAGGGTTGATGATTTTCCCAAATATCGATTGGATAGCGATGGATTTGAACTATTGTGAATAGTGGGGGGTAAGTTTTTGTATTCTCAACACCAGGGTATGAATTTTACTTGGTATCACCTGAGAGGGAGTCTAGCCTATATATATGTGTGTATATATGTTGTATTGTGTGGTGCGATAGACACATAATGAGGTCTTGTGTTCTTATATTTTATCTCGGTAAGTAGGGGTGTTTACTGAAGTGAATCAGGGTGGTTAGATTTATTTTCGAGCGGGGAGAGATAACTCGGGGTTTATTTTGTGCAAGAACTAGTGATAGTAAGGGTGTGGTATTCTATGTTGTCTTTTGTAGCATAAGGGTAGGCGTGAATACTTTTGTGTTAAAAGACAAATATTTGGGGGCACGTGCTATGGACTGAGGGTCCAACAGATCTCAATGATCGACAATGTTACGTAGTAGTGTATCGGGGGGTTTACTTGTTTGGATTTCGCTTTGCGAGACGTCTCACTCATGAAACTTAGCGTAACGTTGGAAGTGGGGAGATGTTTGGTCGTTAGTACATGGGTTGGGTACCCCGACCAGTATATATATATGTAATATAACTACGGGTTGGAAGTTATATTACGGGTTACGACTAGCATAGTCGGGTAACTTTCGTGCGGTTAAGCACGAGGATAGGGTGTATGGACACCTTGGTTAATTAGAGTAACTTTTGTGCGGTTAAGCACGGGTACAGGGTGTATGGGCGCCCTGGTTAATTAAAATGCATATTTGTGTAACTTATACTTAGAAGCGGGAGAGATTGATATAGCGAGCTTAGAGGCACATGACTAGAGAGTGATATTCGAGACTTGGAGCACTAGGATCATCTTAAATTCAAGGACGAAATTCCTTTGTAAGGGGGGAAGTATGTAACACCCCGTAATTTTGAGGATTTAGTATTTAATTATTTTTGGGAGAAATAAAAATTATTTAAGTTGGAGAAACTTAAATTTATAAATTGGATAATTTAGTTGAGTGGGAAGAAATATTTATAATTGGCGACTTTAAGTTAAATTGCTCGAATTAATGTATGTCGCATTTTGAGGTCAAAATTGGAGAATTATATTAAGTATTTCGGATGACAATTCTGAGTGCGCGGTTGAGTCCGGAAGGGTCAAGATAATCAGAAAAGAGTACCCGTGGATTGTAATCGGGTCTCGGGAAAGTTTTAGGCATAGTCGGGCCCACATGGGGTGATTCGGGCCATTTTAATTAGGCCCGTGTATCCAAAAATGGGATTAAAGGTTTTTAACCTAATTGAGGGACTTATTGAATGGCAGTTAACAATTCTAAACCTAGGGTTTGAGAGTGACACGGAGGAAACAAATCTACAAGCAAATTGAGAACCTTTTTGGAGACAAATCGAGGGACAAAGTGAGGGTTCGTCATCAAACCACTCCCTACAACAGATCATACTCTACGAACGATTTCAGGAAAGTGGTTAACTATTGTGATTCTTAAATTGATGATAATCAATTCATATTATGGGAGATGTAAACCAAAATTCGTTTTGGGTGGGTATTCATGCAAAATTGGGTTTTCGGTAATTGATATACTTTAATGGAATTAAGGGTTAAATTTCTTATGTTTATGATTATGGAATGTAGAGTTATGGATCGTATGTTAAAATCAGTAAGAATCAATGGTTAATTTATGTTAATAATAATGAATATCGTATTGGAGATTTGAAACCCGGATAAAAACCAAATCGGGAAAACGTTGGAATTAATGGAATTTGATGATAAATTAAGGTCTCTAGGATGTTTAGACCCTTTTCTTATGTGGAGGTAATGTTGGTTGTGATTGGGTAAGGTTTTGGGAAGGAACAAAAAGCTTGAGGGTTCATCAATGGCTGAAACAACAAGCCGGAGAAGACGAATACCTGTTCGATCGATCGATCGACCCAGGGGATCGATCGATCGATGGTCCCAGAATTTTGGCAGTTCGTCCAGTTTTATATATAAAGGGAAATTAATTTAAGATTTAATTTCCATGCATTGTTTTATGTTAAATAATTATCAAGAACCTATTCCTAACAATTATTAGGAAACGTAATTAGAGTTAGGGAGGATTTACGTGAGGCACTTTATGGATAAATTTGGGGAATTAGATTCCAAATTTATTATATACGAATTAAGTGAGCAAGTCCAGGTATATTGGTTGAGCGATGCCAAGGTATTAAATTAATTATGGAGATAAATAAATTAATTTGGAGTCGGAATATAGACTCCGGAAATATTAAGTTATGGGCCAAGTGAGCGAGTCTGGGTATGTTGGTTACGTGACACAAGGTAATAAATTAATTAAATTAGAGTCGAATCATAGAGTCGGGCAAATATTATATAAATTAATGCGTAAAGTATTTATATTAGAGTCAGACCATAGACTCGAGGAAAATATTATATTAATTGATGTGTGAATTATATAAATTAGAGTCGGACCATAGACTCAGGAAGATGATAAATTAATAAGTGAGAAAATTAATTAAGTTGAGTCAGGACAGAGACTTGGGAAATTTCAGTCTAGTGTTACGGGTTTTTGTGTACGCGGTAAAGCCGAGTTTTATATTATATATATACAGTGTGGTTATATATATATATATATATATATATATATATATATATATATATATATATGTTTATACATTGTGCGTGCTATTAATATCAGTGACTAGATATTTATTTAATTTATATACTCTAGTGCTATCAAGGGAGGTTGCGCGATGTGGGTGAATCTCCTAGCTTGAGGAGTAAGGTGAGTATATCCCCAGGTCATAGTGTCCGGTATATGTATGAGGGGCTTATCTCACTTTCAAGGAAGGAATATGACCGCCTCCACTACGTTTCTATTTTTGGGCCAGGTTAGTGAGCGATTCCAACTTGGGTAACTAGGTTATGTGAGCACACCTAGTGAGATAGCACTTTAGAGGGAATTATCCGGTGAGGGTATACTCGGACGGATGGATATACATATGAATTATGTGTGGATGTTTTAGTAAAGGTACGTATATAATGAAATGTAATATTATATGCGGGTCATAATACAGTGTGTAATGTACTTACTTTACATAACTTGTGCCACGGTTATATGATATTATTTAAAAGAAATTAATTAAGTTAATTTGGGAGATAACTTATAATTCAGAAATTATTATACTTGGGTTAAAGTAGTATGGCAAGGGGATATTACACCAGGACTAGTGGGACGAGGTAGTACAACTAGGTGGGGTTAAGGTAACTGTTAGGTGTGCACATTAGTGGAGGGGTGAGTATGTCCTCCAGAGAGTGCGACACTAACGTAAGTATGAAGCGCATTATTAAATTTTTTAATTACTGCAGTTAATTCACTCGTTGAATATTTTCAAAATGTTTTGGGTTCTAACCGTAGCTATAAAATTATTTTCAAAACCTTTTAGGTGTCCAACTACAGGGACGCCAGACTTGATATTCTATTCCAGGGACAAGGAGTTACGGCACATGTGGATGCTAGCAGGATTTTGGATTAGACGCATCGTTCATTCCTTCCTAGAGTATTAATCATTTATTAGTTTCAGTTTTACTTTGGGCTTGTCGCCTAGACTTTTCAGTACAGTTTTCAGACTTATTTATTTGGGTGTTGGATGTTTGTATTGGACTATTTACTTTGGTGACCGATGGTTTATTCGGCATATAGTTTGTTATTTATTATGTTGATTTAATTCAGTCGTGGTGTGTGACTCATATTATCTTTTCGCGTGTTATTGGCTGTTTAGTTAAAAAGATAAAATTTGGCACCAACTTTTTGGAATACTAGGTGGTTAGTAAGTTTTAAAAAGGTTTTCGACAGTGATGCTAAGGATGAACCAATTAGGATACATATTTTCATTTGGTATAGGACTGATCACCCGGTATTTTATTAGGCGGGGTGTCATAGATGGTATCAGAGCATCAAGTTCTAGTGTCCTTAGGATCTATGCAGCTTTTCACGTTTTAGCTTAGCGTTCTATGATGTAGAATCTTATCATAGGATTGTTGCATTCTCATACGTATGCGCATTTACGTTCTTCTACCAATTAATTTATATTTGAGGGTGAACTCATATGATTCGATTCTCATTTCAGATGTCGCCCAGGAGAGATAGAGCAGCTAGGGAAGCAGGGGGAGATGAGACTAGAGAGGATCATCAGGAGCCAGAATTACCGCAACAACTGCCAGAGATGATTTCGGCAGCACGGGTAACTAAATTAGTGGCGCAGGCAGTTGAAGCAACAATGATCGCAATGGAAAGGTACTTTCCAAGAGATCAGCCACAGGTGTTAGTGGTACCAGATGTTCAGGCCCACCCGGGGCCGTCGGGGTCACAGCAAGTATGAGAGGTTTTTCAAAAAGGGCATCTGCCAGAGTTTCGAGGGGGTTCAGATGTGGTGCTAGTGTGTCAGTGGAAGAGAGATATCTAGCGTCACCTACGCAGGGTATATTGCAATGAGGTACAGAAGCAAATGCTAGCCACTTTTAGGTTAGTGGGAGCAGTGCTACAGTGGTGGGAGTCGATCACCACAATTGAGGAAAGGGATACATTAGCTATTAGAGAGTTTTAGGTGCGGTTCGACCACAAGTATTTTCTGCCAGCAGTGGAGATCGAAATGAGGAGAAAATTCAGAGAGGTGACTCAGGGGGACAGTTCAGTGGCCGATTACGAGTCAGAATTCACTCGTTTGGTAAATTTTGTACCGGATGAGGTAAGCGATGAAGAAAAAAAGAAAGCAAGGTTCATGGATGGGCTAGTCTGGAGGATCAGACAACATTTGATTGGTAATCCCGCATTAGTGGCTTATACATATGTCGTTAATGCAGCACTCCCGCACTTCCAGGAATATCGCTTCCACGTGAAAGGAAGCAGGAGGGAAGTGGAAACTAGCCAGTCAAATAAAGCAGGAGGGAACAGCACCAGTGGGGTATCACAGCAGCAGATAGGGGGAGATCAGGGGCAAGATTACTGGTAGGGGCATCATGACAAATGATTTAGAGATGGAGGCTATCGACAGGATGGCCAGGAATTCCAATAAGGCCAGAAAGGAAGGGATCAGTGACAGGGTGAATTTATTAGGAGGTGTTTCGTTTGCGGGGAAGTGGTACACATGAAGAGAGATTGTCCTAAGCGAGGAAGGGGTCAACTACAGGACGAGGTCCTGGATATACAACCACTACAACAAGTCATGGGTGCGTTTGGGCCGGGGAAGCTGCTCAGGAACCCGAGGATCAACCATTGCAGCTAGAGTATGGAGGTAATTATATTTTTATCCTATGGGCATGGGGTATGTTTTGGGTGACAGTGAGGGTGTCACAATAAAAAATTATTTTTCACTGAAATTCGCGAGTGAGTCCAATTTAGTGGGTGCGCTGGCTGTAGCAACCATAGTATGTAGATAACATTTATGTGGGGTAGAAGAGTTCTTTGGTGTTATCCACGGGAGAGTGGAGGTGTACACCGAGAGAAGGTTTGAATTATGCGAGGGGTCACTACTTTCGACAATTATGGGAGTAGGGTTGATGATTTTCCCAAATATCGATTGGATAGCGATGGATTTCAACTACAGTGAATAGTGGGGGGTAAGTTTTGGTATTCGTGACACTAGGGTATGAATTTTACTAGGTATCACCTGAGAGGGAGTCTAGCCTATATATATATGTTGTATTGTGTGGTGCGATAGACACATAATGATGTCTTGTGTTCACATATTTTATCCCGATAAGTAGGGGTGTTTACTGAAGTGAATCAGGGTGGTTAGATTTATTTTCGAGCAGGGACAGATAACTCGGGGTTTATTTTGTGCAAGAACTAGTGATAGTAAGGGTGTGGTATTCTATATTGTCTTTTGTAGCATAAGGGTAGGCATGTATGCTTTTGTGTTAAAAGATAAGTATTTGGGGGCACGTGCTATGGAATGAGGGTCCAACGGATCTCAACGACCGACAATGTTAGGTAGTAGTGTATCGGGGGGTTTACTTGTTTGGATTTCGCTTTACAAGACGTCCCACGCATGAAACTTAGCGCAACGTTGGAAGTGGGGAGATGTTGGGTCGTTAGTACATGGGTTGGGTACCCCAACCAGTATATATATATATGTAATATAACTACGGGTTGGAAGTTATATTACGGGTTACGACTAGCATAGTCGGGTAAATTTTGTGCGGTTAAGCACGAGGATAGGGTGTATGGACACCTTGGTTTATTAGAGTAACTTTTGTGCGGTTAAGCACGGGTACAGGGTGTATGGGCGCCCTGGTTAATTAAAATGCATATTTGTGTAACTTATACTTATAAGAGGGAGAGATTGATATAGAGAGATTAGAGGCACATGACTAGAGAGTGATATTCGAGACTTGGATCACTAGGATCATCTTAATTTCGAGGATGAAATTCCTTTGTAAGGGGGGAAGTATGTAACACCCCGTAATTTTGAGGATTTAGTATTTAATTATTTTTGGGAGAAATAAAAATTATTTAAGTTGGAGAAACTTAAATTTATAAATTGGATAATTTATTTGAGTGGGAAGAATTATTTATAATTGACGACTTTAAGTTAAATTGCCCGAATTAATGTATGTCGCATTTTGAGGTCAAAATTGGAGAATGTTATAAAATAATTCGGATGACAACTCTGAGTGTGCGGTTGAGTCTGGATGGGTCAAGATAATCAGAAAAGAGTACTCGTGGATTATAATCGGGTCTTGGGGCATTTTTAGGCATAGTCGGGCCCACACGGGGTGATTCGGGCCATTTTAATTAGGCCCATGTGGCCAAAAAAGGGATTAAAGGTTTTTAACCTAATTGAGGGACTTATTGAATGGCAGTTAACAATTCTAAACCTAGGGTTTGAGAGAGACAAAAAGGAAACAAATCTACAAGCAAATTGAGAACCCTTTTGGAGACAAATCGAGGGACAAAGTGAGGGTTCGTCATCAAACCATTTCCTACAACGGATCAGACTCTACGAACGATTCCAGGAAAGTGGTTAACTATTGTGATTCTTAAATTGACGATAATTAATTCATATTATGGAAGGTGTTAACCAAAATTCGTTTTGGGTGGGTATTCATGTAAAATTGGGTTTTCGGTAATTGATATACTTTAATGGAATTAAGGATGAAATTTCTTATGTTTATGATTATGGAATGTAGAGCTATGGATCGTATGTTAAAATCAGTAAGAATCAATGTTTAATTTTTGTTAATAAGAATGAAAATCATATTGGAGATTTGAAACCCGGATAAAACCCAAATCGAGAAAACGTTTGAATTAATGGAATTTGATGATAAATTAAGGTCTCTAGGATGTTTAGACCCTTTTCTTATGTGGAGGTAATGTTGGTTGTGATTGGGTAAGGTTTTGGGAAGGAACAAAAATCTGGAGGGTTCATCAATGGCTGAAACAGTAAGCCGAAGAAGAGGAATACATGTTCGATCGATCGATCGACCCAGGGGATCGATCGATTGATGGTCTTAGAATTTTGGCAGCTCGACCAGTTTTATATATAAAGGGAAATTAATTTAATATTTAATTTCCATGCATTGTTTAATGTTAAATAATTATGAAGAACCTATTCCTAACAATTATAGGGAAACGTAATTGGAGTTAGGGAGGATTTACGTGAGGCACTTTATGGATAAATTTGGGTAATTAGATTCCAAATTTATTATATACGGATTGAGTGAGCAAGTCTAGGTATATTGGTTGAGCGATGCCAAGGTATTAAATTAATTATGGAGATAAACAAATTAATTTGGAGTCGGAGTATAGACTCGGGAAATATTAAGTTATGGGCCAAGTGAGCGAGTCTGGGTATAGTGGTTAAGTGACACAAGGTAATAAATTAATTAAATTAGAGTCGAATCATAGACTCGGGCAAATATTGTATAAATTAATGCGTAAAATATTTATATTAGAGTCGGACCATAGACTCGAGGGAAATATTATATTAATTGATGTGTGAATTATATAAATTAGAGTCGGACCATAAACTCAGGAAGATGATAAATTAATATGCGAGAAAATTAATTAAGTTGAGTCGGGACAGAGACTTGGGAAATTTCAGGCTAGTGTTACGGGTTTTTGTGTACGCGGTAAAGCCGGGTTTTATATTATATATATACGGTGTGGTGATAGTATATATATATATATATATATATATATATATATGTGTGTGTGTGTGTGTGTGTGTGTGTGTGTGTGTTTATATATATTGTGTGTGCTATTAAATATCAATGACTAGATATTTATTTAATTTATATACTCTAGTGCTATCAAGGAAGGTTGCGTGATGTGGGTGAATCTCCTAGCTTGAGGTGTAGGGTGAGTATATCTCCAGGTCATAGTATTCGGTATATGGATAAAGGGCTTATCTCACTTTCAGGGAAGGAATATGATCGGCTCCACTACGTTTCTATTTTTTGGCCAGGTTAGTGAGTGACTCCAACTTGGGTAACTAGGTTATGTGAGCACACCTAGTGAGATTGCACTTTAGAGGGAATTATCCGGTGAGGGCATACTCGAAGGGATGGATATACATATGAATTATGTGTGGATGTTTTAGTAAAGGTACGCATATAATGAGATGTAATATTATATGGAGGGCATAATACATTGTGTAATGTAATTACTTTACATAACTTGTGTCACGGTTATATGATATTATTTAAAAGAAATTAATTGAGTTAATTGGTGAGATAACTTATAATTCAGAAATTATTATACTTGGGTTAGAGTACTATGGGAAGGGGAGATTACACCAGGACTGGTGGGACGAGGTAGTACAACTAGGTGGGGTTAAGGTAACTATTAGGTGTGCACATTAGTGGAGGGGTGTGTATGTACTCAAGAGAGTGCGACACTAACGTAAGTATGAAGCGCATTATTATATTTTTAATTACTGCAGTTAATTCACTTGTTGAATATTTTCAAAATGTTTTGGGTTCTAACCCTTGCTATAAAATTATTTTCAAAACCTTTTAGGTAATCAACCACAGGGACGCCAGACTTGATATTCTATTCTAGGTACATGGAGCTGCGGCACATGTGGATGCTACCAGGAGTTTGGATTAGACGCATCATTCATTCCTTCCTAGAGTAGGAATCATTTATCAGTTTCAGTTTTACTTTGGGCTTGTCGCCCAGTCTTTTTAGTACAGTTTTCAGATTTATTTATTCAAGTGTTGGATGTTTGTATTGGACTATTTACTTTTGTGGCCGATGGTTTATTCGGCATGTAGTTTGTTATTTATTATGTTGATTTAATTCAGTCGTGGTGTGTGACTCATATTATCTTACCGCATGTTATTGGTTGTTTAGTTAAAAAGCCTGATTTTTGGAATTCTAGGTGGTTAGTAAGTTTTAAAAATATTTTCGACAGTGATGCTAAGGATGAACCAACTGGGACTCCTGTTTTAATTTTGTATAGGACTAATCACCCAGTATTTTATTAGGCAGGGTGTCACAAATTACTACGAACCCTAGGTGGGGGATATTATTCTCAATCTATAATTTTTACTCGTTTTGTTAATCTTAGTTTGAACACATTCCTAGATTAATATTTTGTTAAAACTATCACCTTTTTTATACTTTTCTTCAGAAGTACTAAGTTAATTAAGGTCTAGCAACATGCTTTGTGGATTCAATACCCAAACTCTCTGCTAGACTGATAAAATGAATGAAGTAAAGTTTAGTTTTTCTTATATGGTGGTAGGAAACCAAACAACGACAGTGTCTTTACATGACCAATCGATTTTCTCCATGTCAAACAATTGTTGACATCATCAATTATTTTTATTTTAATATTTTGAGGTGTAATGGCATATTAATTTGTTTTGATTTATTTCATATTTACTGAATGCTTGGGTTGAATGAATTTGCTTGAATTTTCTTGGGTTGAATGATTTTTCTTGAATTATAAATTGAGAGTTCTTGTATACAATATGACTTCCATTTCAACCTTATATTGGTGCCTTGAATTTTGAAGACTAATGAATATTTTCCCCATAATACAACTAGTGGATGGGAGAGAGTATTAGAGTCTCTGATAATCACGTAAAGGGCATTTTTGAATTTCTTAAATAAGGATATTGAAATCTTAACAGTGACACGATTTTGTATCCGTGCAACTGTTATATGAATGGAAAATTTGAGTCTTTGTAAGATGTTGAGTTGAAGCTACTAAGATGGGGTATTTTTCAAGACTATAAGATATGGACATTCTGTGGGGAAAATAATGTACCATGTGTTCTTAAAGAATTATGAATACCCGGCCGAGTAACGAAACTCCATTGGGTGGAAACGCTGAATGATTCGCTTGCACATCATCCTTTGACCGGACTAATTGATTATGCTTACGGAGTTAACCCCCAATCTATGGATACAGATAATGTGCATTATGACCAATCCAATGGACAAGTTGATTTTGAATTACTAGAAGATCGGAATTACATACGATTGAAAGTCGATGTGGCTAGACTTTTGTCTAGAAATTGCGAAGAATATCACTCGATATTGTATGAAATAATCGGTTTGCATAATTTGAAGATTCAATTTGGTTTGTCGGGTAATAGAGTAACCAAAATTCTTAAGTGGATTAAAAACATTCTCCCAAAAGAGAACACCTTACCATATAGTTATCCAACCATGAAGAAAAGCTTGAAGGGTTTGCGTTTTAAGTAAAACATAATCATGCATGCAAGTATGATTGCATATTTTACCACAACGAACACAAACTAAAGGATGATTGTCATGTATACAATGAGCCAAGATATATGGTTTGTGAGATTAGAAAAGACAAGTTTGTAAAATTTTGCAATTGCTCACAAGTTCCACAAGAGGTATTGAAGTACTTTTCCTTCAAACCACACTTAAAAAAAATTTCACTGTACCGTGGATAGTAGAGGTCATAACATGGAACGCTCGATTAGAGGTGGGTGGTAATATCATACGTCATCCTATTAATTCACTCATCTAGCAGCTTTTAAACGCTCGATACCCTGAATTTGCAAAGGGACTGCACAATGTATGTCTTGCATTATGAACCGACGGGTTTGACCATTTTTCAATAGTTGGAGTTATTGTCCAGTTCCCACGATGCCTTTCAGTCGCCCTCCAACTTTATGCATGAGAAAATAATTCACATTATTATCGTTGTTGATACCCGGGGCAAAGGCTCCCGACAGTGATATTTATATTTTCTCAGCCTTTTAATCGAAAAACTTAAAAGTTATGGGATGGAGGCGTGAGGGTGTTTGACACTCATAACGTGAAAAACCACACTTAAAGCAATGGTTCTGTGGGCGATCCATGACTTTCCTACCAATGGGACCTTGTTCGGTTGAAATGTTCATGGCTATTATGGATGTCCCATATGTGGGGAGGAAATGGAATCCACTTGGATACATCATAGTGGTAAGATGAGTTATGTTACTCATCGTAGATTTTTTCTGAACAGTCACTTTTTTTGGAACGACAAGTCTAACTTTTTACTTGTCGGTCTCGAGCATAGGACGGAACCTACTCAATTTTTTGGTTATCAAATCGAGAAGAAGGCAAAGACTAGGACTTTGGGAAATTAGTTTATAAGCAAACACCCTCAGTTTTCTGGTTAGAAGTATAAATCTAGGGAGGATATCCTAGTAAACTTAAGGCATGGTCCAGACGCTCAATTTTATTTGACTTGATGTATTGGATAAAGCACTATGTATGACATTTAATTGATATGATGCACCTGGAGATAAAATTTTGAAACATCTAATAGGAATATGTCTAGGTGGATCTCATTATAAAGACAGAGAGAGTGTGTTCTCGATTTAGAGGAGATGAAAATAAAATTGTGGTTAAAAACTAATCCTACAACAAGAAGAAATTTGATTCTCGCATGTTTTTTTCAATTTGACTACTAATGAAAAAAAGATGCTCCTAGACACGTTCAACTTGAAGACTTCAACTAGTAATTTCGATAATTTTCTTAGGGTTGTAAGCTACCCAAAAAATTACTTGAAATAGTGCAAGTTTCAACACTCGCATGCCATCATTCAATCAATACCTCTATTATTTAGGCATTACTTTTATAAGCTCTCCATGGGGTAATTATGCAGATTAGTTTGTGCTTCACTTTACTATATGAAAGAGTGGTAAAGAGGAAGCACATTAAGGTTGTTAAATCAATTTTAGACAAGGCAATTGTCTTAGAGAAATATTTTCCTCTGTCATTTTTTGACATCAATATCCACCTGCTTGTGCATGTATGTGATGAGGCTTTATAGTGTGGACCCATCAGGTATCGTTGGATGCATCCTTTCGAGCGCTTAATGAAAACCTTCAAAGATTACGCTAACAATACATGGTATATTGGAGGCAATTGCATAAGAATACATACAAAATAATCATCATTATACGCTTGGGAATTAATTTCGAAACAAGGGCTTAGGATGTTCGATCGTCATTGAGAATGAGTGATCGAGGAACCTAGAGTGTTTAAAGATGAATTTCCATTTAGGAACCCTAAAGAGGCGAGACTCAACAATCTGCAATATGACCAAGCAACTCGTTATGTATTCAAATTGCAAGATGAAGTTGAATATTGGAGAGAGTAAGTAGATTCATATATAACTTATTTTTAAATAGATTCATATATAACTTATTTTTATTTGATTATCTATGTTCTCTATATTATCATATAAACTCTACAAATTTATGAACACGTTTACGAAGTATGAGAGCAAAATTTTCTAAAATTAGAATATAAATTTCACTATGAGTGATTTTAGGGCACGCGTATCAAAATAAGTAATTCCCACATATTTTATTGAGATTATTTAAGTATGTGTTATAAAACATTTCCTAATACAGAACATTAATAAATGTAACTTTTGAAAAGAGGTGATGTCTCTTCAAGGCTTGCACGCCTAGCCAAAGATCCCAATTTTCATGCGAATGAGTTTAAAAAATTCTGCACCAGCGATTTTGATATTGTCTCATACACATGCGAGGAAAAACTTTTTATGGAAGCTGTAAATTCTTATGTGCCTAGAAAAAATGATAATAATCCAAAGAATGCGATGTTGACCTATTATGAAATTCTCCAATAAATACTGGAAGTAGATTACTTGGATTTCAAAGAAACTTTCTTATATTATGATTGGGTGAAGGTGGAGAACATTACGAATGGTTGTAAAGTTAATCTTGACTCAAAACTTGTCATTGCAGATTTATCTAAGATGAAGAGTAAGGATCGCATAGTCGATGGGCCTTTTATTTTTTCCTTTCAAAATGTGAATAATGTATTCTACTCAAACTAAATAGACAAAAAGAATTTATATGTTGTTATCCATACACTAAAGGGGTTGACTACTCAAGAATACGCATTAAAGGCCTCTAGAGAGTTCCAGTTTGTCTTGATGACAATCATGATTTGAAGGATCTTTCAGTTGAATTAGATGATAATTGAGTTTGGAAATAGTATTTTATTATTATTAGTTAACCCTTGTATGACAACCCTATGTGTATCGTATGTACTGGAACATCCTTTGTGTTTAGTTATGTTTGTACATCTTATACTCATATATTTAGTTATCTTAAACTTGTTTCCTCATCGCTCATATTTTGTAATTTTTCTGTAGATCTTATTAAGTTTTGAATGTGATACTAATAACAAACCACCAATTTGAGGTAATCACATAAATTGTCATGATTTTTATTGATGTTCACTATTTGTATGGTTGTCTTGATTGGTGGTTTGTATTAAGTGATGTTCACTTAGTCACAAGGCATTACAATCTCTTATTGGTAATATCAATCCCATTCTCTTATATCATTAGTCCTACTTTATTTCGTGTGAGTACCATTGTTAGACTTGAAATCCCAGATGAATTTGAACAGTTAGACCTCTAAGAAACTATTCAAGGACACTCAAGCAAGACTATAGACACATATATTAGTATTCTTATTCCATTTGTATCTTGATGATAATACTTCTATCACTAATCATACTTCTTTTATTATTATATGTACATTTAAATTTATTTTCATAAATCGAAAATCCAAAAAAAGGGGCTTATATCACAATTTCCAATTTAGAGTGTTCAATGTTTTACATTTCCAATGCATTTGATACCTATTTTCATAGACCCAATCTTTTTCATCGTGCGAACTACGTAGACTTTGATTCCATTTTTGTCTACATAAGTGTTCGAAAGTCATTTTGGGATTCAATTCCTTTCTTACAATTTAAAACATTTTGAATGTGTAGGCATTTGGAGAAGGAAAACTTTGAACATTTTGCATATGTTTCGTGAAAGGAGCACATTGAAGATTTAAATATTTATTTGTGAAAATGTATACAGGCTATGATGTATTATTATTTGTGGAAATATATACAATTTGTGTTGCTATTATTTGTGAAAATGTATATATGGTGTGTTGTATTATTATTTGTGTTGAAAAATTTCATGACTTACTGGTTAGTTAATTTGTGTTGTATTATTATTTTTGACTCGTGGATTAGTTAGTTCTATCGTAAATATGTATACAGGCTTGAAAATATGTACAGCTTATCTTTTGGAGGTAGAAAAGTAAAAAATATTTAGTTAATTAAATTTTTTTTGGTAACGGTTCTGAGTCATGCCCATTTTGGTCATAATTGAGCATCACGTTTGCAGATCGTGACCAACATCAAAATTCCACCAAAGATGGTCATGGTTGGGACTGTGACCATTAAAATAGTAAGATCAGTTATCATGGTTGGGCTCACGATTCTGAGCTTTGACCACGTGGTCGCGGTCCACAACCATGACCAAGCCCCTAATGTTGATGTCACCAAAAGGGGAAAGACCACCTATTATAGTCATGGATTCGTACCATGACTCCCAAAATGATCACCCTCAAAATGTTCACGGACCAAAACCATGACACTAAGCCTTTGTCACGGTCCAAAATCATGGTCATTCCTGGTATATGGAATAGTTCCCTACTAGTCCTAAACTCCATACATATTTCCTTATGAACTAGACTCTACCTTGGGCCCACTAGACTGAACCATATTCTCCAGTTTTCTCTTGTTATCTCTCCAAGAGACATCCATCATCTGAGCATAGGTGGAATAAATCAGGTTCCCCATAATCATTTGCTTGATGTGATACGTCAAACCCTTGATGAAGCCCTCCATCTTCCTTTACTTTGTACTAACCTCCTATAGTGTAAACATAGACATCTCTGTAAACTCTCTATCATACTCTAATATTATACGAGACGAACCCTACTGTAAGAAAAGAAACACCCTCTTCTATGAACTCAAAGAATGAGAAATATATTTCCCCTTGAACCAAACCTAGAACTGCTCATATGTTAACGCATCTCTCTATGCTGGAGTCTTCAGACTATCTTACCACTTGAGAGCATCCCTTATAAGGCAAAAAGTAACCAAAACCTATCTTTGCTTATCCGTGCAATCCAATAGTCGCAAGTGATGCTCGATGTCCTGATGCCACTAATAGGCTACAACGGGATCCAAGGAACCAACAAATGTAGGTGCGTATTTCTACATAAAGAAAACCCTCACCTTCTACTATAAAGCCGTCTAAAAAATAGGTTGCTTTACCATATTTAGGGCCCTTTCTTGTAGGCCCATTGCCTAACCCGTTTCTACGAACTGGAAGTTAAGATCAGCTAACTCTTGGGAGCCAAAATGATATTTCCCCCTAGCATTTTGCATCAATACTGTCAGTGCATGTGGTGGATCTGCGAGGTCACCCCATCCAGCAGTGTTATCATCTATCGTGCTCTCCTCCTAGGGGGCATATGAAGTTCAAAATAAAGTCTTATCAGTAATGGGGCATAAATAAGTGTACAAAGATATGCACGTATTAAATAACTCTACGTAGAAGTCTAAGAGGGCCTATAACCATTGAGACTGAATACCATGCCCAGACATCAATTGTAACAACCCGTATATTTTAAACTTAGGGTTGATTATTACCTAACATTAAATTATACAATTTGTAAAGATAATTTAAATATCATTATCATCATGAAATAAAACAAATAAAATAAGTGATAAATAAAAGAATATGATATGAAAGTCCTCGAATACAAAACTTATACCGATGCATCATAGCTATAAGAGAGAGAGAGAGAGAGAGAGAGAGAGAGAGAGAGAGAGAGAAATAAACAACAACCCCCAAATATACATGTGAGGACTAAGTCTCAATAATAATATTTGAGTCGTTCTATCCATTATCCATCTACACCAAAAAGTACAACTCACGTGTCTGAAAAATACAAGGATAGCTTCTCAATAATATGGACCTACGTTAATCTTTCACGCACGAAAATCTCTAAAAAGGGGGATGGAGAATGTGTGCTAGATGGAGAAGGAGAAAGTATATGCAGATGGACAAGCTCAAGATTATAATAGATTACCACGAATAAAATGGGTCAAAACCCTAACAAGTCGCCAAGATACAGAACTCAAAATCCAATTTTATATATATATATATATATATATATATATATATATAGAGAGAGAGAGAGAGAGAGAGAGATGGAGAGAGAGATGAATTCAAAGTTTATATAATCAATAATGATGATCCATTATGTGTCACAGAGCCTCATAGTCAATTTAAATAACTCATAAAAATCGTCAATTAATTAATTAATTAACCTCTTAATTAAATACAATGTAACCAACATTCACCCCTTCTCCCCGGCCATCACAAGAAACATGAGGTACGCCCATATAAAACTTGCGACTTTCTACGTAGGGCCAAAACTACACAGTACAATGTGACCCATTGACACTCCACATCAAATCGTACTCCTCGAGTACGCCTATATAATAGTGTTCCCTCTCAGCACATGCCAAAAATCCACATTCATTAATTCATTCAATAACGCTCAAAGCTTCAATTGTAAATTATCACTTATCGTGAGATCATTAGTATCCAATTACTCCACCCTTCGGGTAATTTTAAATAGATTACTGAACCAAACATTATGTCATTACATTAAGGACTAAGGGTTCAAATATCTAACGTGGAACTACTCACAAACCGAAACGTTAAAATTTAAAAAGGCGCATTAATTAAGGTTCTAAAGTCGTTGTTCCTACCCGTCCCGAAAATCCATGCGTGGAACGTCTCTTAAATGAAATCCAAACCAGGAACCCCCTATACCCTTCCGTTTAAATAGGGTAGTCTTTTAGAAAAAATAATTAGATAAAGAATTATTAGGATGAATTTGTAACAACCCGGATTGTTTTAAATGGGAATTTTCAAATTTGAAAAGCGTGACAACGAAACGCGCGGTGTGTGATATTGAAAATAAAAATTATTCGCAAGTTTCCAATTAAACCATATTTAATTAGAGTCTATTTTTGAACGAAATAAATATGGCCCCTAAACATGCACCTGCGTGTGTGTGTGTCATCCCATAAATAAATAAAGCATGTGACACAAAATATCAGGAAAAATCCCCACAAGGCAAAACCATATTATTTTCACTATAATTTGTAAAGAACAGTTACACGGATTATAATGAAAATAAGTGTGACATACGAAAATACCCGTAGGTGTCGATTCCGATGTCGTCGGCTAGAATCTCCCGCAAGAATATCAGATGGGCAGTAATGAAGAAGGGACCGGCTTCTCCACAAAATACTCCAAAATGAGTAAGAATAATTTCTTGAAGGTTTATTGTGTGCATGAATAAATGGGAGTGAATTTTTCTTTTATAAAGAGGCATAATATCCTAAAAAAAATTCTAGCAAAAGGGAGCCGTTTTTTTGCCAGAAATTGCTCAACATGCTGGAAAAGGGACTTGGCCACTAAGTAGTGGTAACAGAATATTGGTATAGAAATCGAGGTCGGCGGCGTCGTTTGAGCGAGATCAGATGTCTCTCAAACAAAGACAGTTGTCGTTCGAACGAGATCACGAAACATGTTGATCTCGCGCAATCGACAGTGCTAGTCATTTGAGTGAGAACGCTTTTCCAAAAAGTCCGTTTCAGCTTAGAAAAAATTATGCATTTGATAAAAAATAATTTCAGACTTCAAAAAAATATTTTTTAAAAAATTCCTAAATATTTATGCAAATATAAACAACTTCAATTAATCATTTTACTGATAGTGCATCGTGGAGTTGTGGGAAACGAATGAGCAGTACGTAGCATGTAGTAATGATGCACGTGTGAAGATGATGGATGCATGGATGCATGGATTCGGATAAAAGCCGTCGTGGATGGTCGTGATGACGTGCTGAATGTATCGGTATCATACATACAAACTGTGATCTAGGGAAAACATAAAAATCCTCGATTCTACCCTAGACATTTATAAAATTATGTCCTTACAAATCTCCCCCTATGTCTATGCCGGTACATACATAAAAGTTTTGAATTATGCAATATCCCTTAAAACAAATGACATATAAGATAATATCCCCACTAAACCATCAAACTGAGAATACTAAATGACATGTCTTCAATCAAACTTCAACATCTTCAAATCTTCAACATTTCAGAAACTCCCAAAGCTTTTCTCATCAGGGCGTGAAACCCAATAGATATCAATTTTGTACCTACACACATGAAAAAAAGCAAATACCCGTGACACGCAACAGTTTGATTTATAATGATATGCAAAAATCAAAGATCATTTAAGGTTAAGAAAATCATTGATAAATCAACATAATTTCTCCCCCATAACTCATTCTCCACCTTTTTATGATGTCCCCAAATACACAGATATGAGAAGCATAAATATGGAAAATGTCACAAAAAAAATCTTCTATTTTTTCAAAAAAAAAATAATAATTTTTTTAAACCCAAAATATACAACAAAGAATATGGTAAATGTCACAAAAGAATTTTCTATTTTTGAATATTTTTTTTTACAAAATTTACACAAAAATAAGATACTAAAAATCACACCATGGATATAAAATCAAATAACCCAATCATGGAAATGGAATGTATGGGTGTGAGCACATTCGATAGGTAAATAAACTCAATCAATCATATATGCACGATGAATACTTGAACTCCTAACGAATGAACATCAAAAGTATCCTTAGGTGTAAAAATTGTTGAATTTAGATGATATCGTTTTTTATACAAATCAACAAATCAAAGCCAAAGTGATTTCCACACCAAAAACGTCCAAAACTATTTAGCGTTTTTTAAGATTTTCAAGGACGTGTAAACCCGTTATAAAATCTCCAACCAAAAACCATCAAATATATTTTCTTTTTAGAGGTGTTAAACTACATTATCAAACTTTGGAGAATTGGTGCAAAATCCTAATTGACCCATAATTGGCATGTATTTTTTTTTATTGCCTTTAATTTTTTCGGGCTCTTTTAACCTCTTTGGACCCCGGATAATAAAATTCCTCAATTTTTTTAGGTCCGTTATAAAGGTGGATTAATATTGACAAAGGCCAAATGAACCTTTCGTAGCCCTTCCCTGTCTTCAAATAAAGCACACAAACTCACAAACGGTTCTTACATGCACACCTTTCTTATCAAGTTTTATCACGCTTGGTTCGTTTTAAGGATAGGATTGAAGTGAAAACACCCAACCAACACGTGATAAGACAAGCACAATAATCAAACAAATTCGTGCATGTGTGCAATAAAGGAAATCATGAGTCAAACATGTAGGAAGTAACACTTAATTAAATCTTAAAGCCTCCAAACATAAAAAAGCACAAAGATGGCATGATATATTGTCTCAAAACACAATCATATAGTCACATGAGAAATATGGAATGATATTTTGACTTGGTCATCCTAAGTGTCTATCCATAAACGGTGCAAACAAAATACAAAAAAATTTGGATTTTCAAATAAATTTATCAAAATAAAATCTTTTTGTATTTTTTTTTTAAAAATTTGGATTTTCAATTAAATTTATCAAAATAAAATCTTTTTGTATTTTTTTAAAAAAAATTTATACACAAAGTACATGTCATAATGCTAGCAAATATACATATCATGAATCAAAAATTAGCGTATGACAAACATGCGAACACAATCATCTATATGATATGGAAAGAGAAGAATCATGTGCAATCAAATGAGAATCAACAAGTCTATAATCTAGCATATCCAAAAGTGATTTTCTAACCCAAGTAGATGTGAAACGTCATGTCGGGGCTTTGGGAACCACGGGAACACTAGACTTAAACTTCCAAGGAGATCTTTCAATATTAAAACAAAATCTCTTAAGGTGACCTTTCCTACCACAATGTGAACATGTGTAAACGGGTGGAACGACACCTATGGGTTGACTTTTTCTAATGCCCTTGGAAACGGTTAGCCTTCTAAAACAAATAATGGTTTTGGCTTTAGCACTAGAAGCATGAGAACAAAATGAGCCATTACCATTACTATCAAACCTACTTGAATCGTTTAAATCATTTTTTAACTTTAAAATATTTGATTCAAGAAAAGAATTAGACTCTTCCAAATTAAGGGACACCTTTTTTAAATTTTCAATAATTCCTAAAAGCGTTTCTCTCTCCCCTTTAATTAAAACAAACTTATCCCAAAGAGTCTTTTTACGTGCCGTAAAATCATCGATTAATTTTTTATCCTCGACGGCACAAACGGGAACCCTAGAATTTTTTAAGTCCTCCAATTCCTTTTCTAAAAATAGGACTTTATCAACACTCTCTTTATTGGACAATTTTAAATCATTAAAATCACGGTCTAAGGAAACAAATTTTTCACGATAAAAATCTCTTTGATTTTGAACCTTTTTGAAAAGATCCATTGCGGATTTAAAATGAGAAATTTCTTTTTCTAAAACTTTAATTCTTTTGCAAAGTGTCAAATTTAAAAGTTTTAATTTTTTAGCACTGTCGTGAACTTTTTCAAAAATAGGCTCCTCGTTAGATGGGCGTTCCATTGGAAAAATTGCGAATAAACATAAAATAGATTTTTGAAAAAAATCAATATCACCCAAATTTTGCCAAAAATATGAATACGCGATAAATTAACGCAACCTGCTCTGATACCAATTAGAAAAGCGTGATAACCAAATGCGCGGTGTGTGATATCGAACTAAAAAATTATTCGCAAGTTTCCAATTAAACCATATTTAATTAGAGTTTATTTTTTAACGAAATAAATATAGTCCCTAAACATGCACCTGCGTGTGTGTGTGTGTGTGTGTGTGTGTGTGTTTGTGCGTGTCATCCCATAAATAAATAAAGCATGTGATACAAAATATCAGGAAAAATCCCCACAAGGCAAAACCATATTATTTTCACTATAATTTGTAAAGAACAGGTACACGGATTATAATGAAAATAAGTGTGACATACGAAAATACCCGTAGGTGTCGATTCCGATATCGTCGGCTAGAATCTTCCGCAAGAATGTCAGATGGGCAGTAATGAAGAAGGGACCGGCTTCTCCACAAAATACTCCAAAATGGGTAAGAATAATTTCTTGAAGGTTTATTGTGTGCATGAATAAATGGGAGTGAATTTTCCTTTTATAAAGAGGCATAATAACCTAAAAAATAAATTCTAGTAAAAGGGGGCCGTTTTTGTGCCAGAAATTGCTCAACATGCTGGAAAAGGGATTTGGCCACTAAGTAGTGGTGACAGAATATTGACACAGAAATCGAGGTCGGCGGCATCGTTCGAACGAGATCAGATGTCGCTCGAACGAAGATAGTTGTCGTTCGAACGAGTTTGCATGACATGCTGATCTCGCGCGAACGAGAGTGCTAGTCGTTTGAGCGAGCACGCTTTTCCAAAAAAGTCCGTTTCAGCTTAGAAAAAATTCTGCATTTGATAAAAAATAATTTCAGACTTCAAAATAATATTTTCTAAAAAATTCCAAAATATTTATGCAAATATAAACAATTCCAATTAATCATTCTAGTGATAGTGCATCGTGGAGTTATGGGAAACGGTTGAGCAGTACGTAGCATGTAGCAATGATGCACGTGTGAAGATGATGGATGCATGGATTCGAATAAAGGTCATCGTGGATGATCGTGATGACGTGCGGAATGTAGCGGTATAAGACATACAAATTGTGATCTAGGAAAAACATAAAAATCCCCGATTCTACCCCAGACATTTATAAAATTATGTCCTTACAAAATTAATTTTGGAAATCGGAGAAAAATACATCTTTGGATTTAATTACTTTTAATAATTAAATATGTTGAGTTTTTATAATAAAAAGTGGGATTTTAATCGAAATTAGAATCGGAGTCTAAATGGGATTTAAAAATATATATTTTTCACGGATTTAGGTCGTGACTAATGGAAAATTTGATTTTTAGTTAAATGGAATTAAACGAAGGGAAATGGCAGAGGTGGCGTACCTGATAGATCGATCGATCGACCTAGGGAGTCGATCGATCGACTATGCCAGATTTGAGGTGGTTCGGTGATTTTGTTTGTAGTGTTAGAGTGGAATTAGGATTCCTAATTGGTATTTAACCATTCCAATTCATTTTTGTCAACCTCCAACATAATCAAGTTTTTGTCACAAGTTTTAGAGTGGGATTAGGATTTCTAATTATTTTTCTTCTCCACCATATTCATCAACCTCCAGCATAATCAAGTTTTTTGTCACAAGTTTTGGAAGGCTTAAATGGAGTTTAATCAAGTTTGTTCAAGAGCACATCTTTGTTAATTTTTCGAGAGGAATACAACTGTGCTACCATATTTTTTTCATCTAAATCACAGGGATGAATACTATATTCATTTCCTTTAGTATTATGCGTTTTAAGTGTCGCATAAACCCTTAATCATTATGTTTTTAATTAAAATTAATTAGTAACTTAATTAGAGAAATAGGACACTAATTATGGGAATATTTTTATTAAATCTTTTAATCTGAATAATATTCATAACCCTTAGGTACATAGGATTGATGAGTGGATTTTGGATTTTATTGGTGTAGGTTGCATGTAGAAAAACCTTGGTCTTGAATTAAATGAATTTTGGGGATGTAAGACTCATGTAAATTGTGTAGAGAAACGATGTGATAATTAAATTAAGATTTAATTGAATTGGACTATTATGCGTAATTTTATACGTTGAATAATTATGCTTGTTTGTGTGACTTGTTGGTATTATTATATTTCCATTATGATGACGGGTTGTTGGGTATTTTAGCTCTCCCTATATTTTAGGATGCCTTCTAGGTATGGGACTAGTGGGTAGGCCTTTTGATGATTTACACCTTCCAGGTATGGGACTAGTGAGGGTATATTATTAAGACTTTGTTATGTCGGGGGTGGGCTGATTTTTGATACTTTATTATCGTTATGCTAGCCTAGGTACGAAACTAGGTTGAGGTTTATGTTAGGAATTCATCCTATACATAGGGTAGGACGTATTGATAACATGGGGACCCCTAGGTATGGGACGAAGGGGTATTTTGAGGATCTCACATCGAAAAAGGGTGATGTAATTTAGAAATTGTGAAATTGTGAAATTGAGAATTAATGCCAAAGATAAAAACGGGTATTAAAATTGGTGGTGACATAAATTATGGGGGATCGACAGTTTAACTGAATTCGGATGGCATTTTATGTTGTGTCGTGGCACCTTGCAAATTACGGGGAATCGACAGTTTAAACGGATTCGGCTGGCGTTTTGGCAAGGAGAAGTGTGACACTTTGGTAAAAATTATCACCCGGGACGGGAGGACCGTCATAATAAAAAGTGAGGGCAATAATAAAAGTTGGTTAATTAACATTGTGGGACTTGAGAATTTAAAATCATATTGGTGTGCCTTTTAAGTGGGGATTTCTGCTGGTAGTTAGTGATGTATATTTATCGCTATTAGTTATCTCGTTTAATTTAAAATACTCTATTGTGATATTTATTATGTATAATGCTACTGTCTGGATTCAAGGATCCTATATGAGGGGAGTAGTGTGTATTCATGCCCGGGGCTCTGACCTTGTTCGTTGACTAACTTTTTCAGGTATTAGTGTTGGAGTAGCTGCATAGGATTTTTTGGATATCATTTGGAGGTGCAGCTGGAGTTATTGTTTTATTTCTTAACTTTAGCTTAGACCTTCCTTTTCATTCGTATTTTCCATTATGAGACACCTTTTGAGTTTTATTGGTCTATTCGGTTACAAAGTTGTTAGAGGATTTCAGTTGATTTCTTTCAGTTTTTAATAAAATTTATTGTTGGAGATTGGATTTAAATTATAGTTTTAGCATGTTATGGATCTTTTATCGTTTTGTTATTATCATCTTTGGAGATTGATTCAAAATATTTATCTTGTGGATTGATTTATTTATGTCTCACATCTATCTCATGCTAAGAATGGTATTTATTTACTCACGCACGGCTTAGTTTTGGGGGCGACCGATGCCAGAATTTAGTGGGGTGTGACAGATGGTATCAGAGCATGGTCTTAGGTCTCGTAGGTTGTGAGTCCATTTAGCTTCTGTATTATCGATGTTGGATTCCCTCTATCGATTTGTACTCCTTAAGGTAGAGGGTCTAGCATACGTGTTATATGTATTTCATGGAGATATAAAATTTTGTGTTAAGGACGTTGTAGGCATTCAGTTTAGAATTAGTAAGCTTGATGTGAGGATCCTTAGAGTTGATTTTGATGACGATATTTATTTAGAAGATCATTAGTATAAATTTTTGGTATGTCTTATATCGATGCAGCGATGTGATTTGATTTGAGGATTTATATGTTGCGAAGATTTTTAGAAATATAATCGAGTGGTGATTTGCGAGGGCGCGTGGTACGCCGTTACTTTCATAGTTATGTATATATATTGTGATATATATTATTTTATTGTTCGTGGGGTAGATGCGCGTAGGATTGGGTGTATGGGTGCCCAATTATGGCATTCTATGGGTAGGCATATGTGAGCCTTATGTTATTTTGCGAGATTTACGTTTGATGTGTATGCTTCGTCTAATTTCGAGGACGAAATTCTTTGCTAGTGGGGAAGTATGTAACAACCCTAATTTTTTTAAATGGAAATTTTTAAATTAATTTTGAAAGTCAGAGAAAAATAAATTTTTGGATTTTATTATTTTTAATAATTAAATATGTTGAGTTTTTATAATAAAAAATGGGATTTTAATCAAAATTAGAATCAGGGTCTAAATGGGATTTCAAAAAAATATTTTTCAAGGATTTAGGCCGTGACTAATGAAAAATTTGATTTTAGTTAAATGGAATTAAACAAAGGGAAATGGCAGAGGCGACGTACCATATCGATTGATTATGCCAAATTTAATGCGGTTCGGTGATTTTATTTGTAGTATTAGAGTGGGATTAGAATTCCTAATTGGTATTTAACCATTCTAATTCGTGGGGGGACTTCTCATAATCACTTTTTCTCAAATTTTTCACTAGAGAGCTCTTCCAAAAGTTTGTCCTCTCCACCATTTTCATCAACATCCAACATAATCAAATTTTTGTCACAAGTTTTCGAAGGCTTAAATGGGGTTTAATCAAGTTTGTGCAAGAACACTTCTTTGTTAATTTTTTTAAAGGAATCCAACCGTACTACCATATTTTCTTCATCTAAATTACAGGCATGAATACTCTATTCATTTTCTTTCCATTAGTATTATGCATTTTAAGTGTCGTTTAAACCCTTAATCATGTGTTTTTTTATTAAAATTAATTAGTAACTTAATTAGAGAAAGTGGACACTAATTATGGGACTGTTTTTATTAAATCTTTTAATATGAATAATATTCATAACCCTTGGGTACATAGGATTGATGAGTGGATTTTTGATTTTATTGGTGTAGGTTGCATGTAGAAAATCCTTGGTTTTGAATTAAATGAATTTTGGGGACGTATGACTGATGTAAAATTGTGTAGAGATAATGAAATTGGAAACATGATGTTTTAATGAATGAAATCTCGGTGTATTTAAATTAAAATAATTAAAGGGGATTAATTGGGTGTTTATGACGATGTGATAATTAAATTAAGATTTAATTTAATTGGACAATTATGCGTAGTTTTATACGTTGAATAATTATTCTTGTTTGTGTGACTTATTGGTATTATTATATTGCCATTGTGATGACTGGTTGCTGGGTATTTTTGCTCTCCCTATATTTTAGGATGCCTTCTAGGTATGGGACTAGTGGATAGGCCTTTTGATGATTTACGCCTTCTAGGTATGGGACTAGTGAGGGTAGATTATTACGACTTTATTATGTCGGGGGTGGGCTGATTTTTTATACTTTATCATTGTTACGCTAGCCTACGTATACAACTAGGTCGAGGTTTATGTTAGGAATTCATGATATACATAAAGTAGGACGTATTGATAACATGGGTACCCTTAGGTATGGGACTAAGAGGTATTTTGAGGATCTCACATCGAAAAAGGGTGGGGTAATTTATAAATTGTGAAATTGAGAATTAATGCCTAAGATGAAAACTAGTATTAAAATTGGTGGCGACATAAATTGCAGGGGATTGGCAGTTTAACCAGATTCGGCAGGCATTTTATGTCGTGTCGTCTGTGGAACCTTATCAAATTGTGGGGATCGACAGTTTAAATGGATTCGACTGGCATTTTGGCAAGGGGAAGTGTGACACTTTAGTGGAAATTACCACCCGAGACTGGAGAACCGTCATAATAAAAAGTGAGAACAATAATAAAATTTGGTTAATTTATTTAATTAATATCTTGGGACTTGAGAATCTAAAATAATATTAGTGTGCCTTTTAAATGGGGATTTCTTCTGGTAGTTAGTGATGTATATTTATCGCTATTAATTATCTCATTTAATTTAAAATACATTATTGTGATATTTATTGTGTATATTGCTACTGTCTGGATTCAATGATCATATTTGAGGGGAGTAGTGTGTATTCATGCTCGGGGCTCTGACGTCGTGCGTTGACTAACTTTTCCAGGTATTAATGTTGGAGTAGTTGCATAGAATTTATTAGATATCGTTTGAGGTGCAGCTGGAGTTATTCTTTTATTGCTTTACTTTAGTTTAGACTTTCCTTTTCAGTCATATTTTCCATTATGAGACACCTTTTGAGTTTTATTGGGTCATTCGGTTCCAAAGTTGTTAGAGGATTTCAGTTGGTTTCTTTCGGTTTTTAATAAAATTTATTATTGGAGATGGATTTAAATTGCAGTTTTAGCATGTGATGGATCTTTTATCGTTCTATTATTATCATATTTTGAGATTGATTCAAAATATTTATCTTGTGGATTGATTTATTTATGTCTCATATATGTCTCATGCTAAAAATGGTATTTATTTACTCACGCCTGACTTAGTTTTGGTAACGTCCGATGCCAGAATTTAGCGGGGTGTGACGGAATGAAATTAAGAGATCAAGCGAATTAAATACCAAACTTCCAAATCTAAAAGTAATTCGTTCAACAAAAGCCACCAGAAGTTTATCTCTTACTTCTTCTAATTCATTCACTTGAATAATTAATTATCAGCAACATAATAAAATTTGTTGAAGGATTACATTGGATTCGTACTCAATTAAATCATATTTCAAATTTTAACAACGTAATTCAACATAAAGGCTTAAATCCACATTTTAAGATTATAAAATATGGGCAATTCACTAGTGATAAATTATAATAAGTACCTAGTCCATAAATATAAATTGTCATACTTCAAATCTCACTATTTAGGGATTTATTACCAAAGGTACTATTATCAATGCTAAAGGTATAACTACTAAGCACATGCATTTTAGAATTTAATTAAGTCTAAAATGTGTCCAAATTACTCATCATCTATTCCAATGAACATAAATCCAAGATGAAACTTCAAACCATAAAGTATCAATAAACACCCCGCTTAAAATAATAACGGGTGGCCAGCCCTATACTACATTAAATCAGGAGTCTCAGATGGCTCGGTCTCAACATAAACTGGCAATACTAAAATGTATAAGACTAACTACCCAATATCATATAAGCGAGATGTTAAAATTAAATAAAACATAGAACAGACAACAAACCAACGCTATAAGCTACTAACAAAGAAAAGAAAGATGCATACAAGAACTATGATAAATGAAATGAATAACTACAAATGAATATGCCACAAAGAAATAAATCCGAATAAGCTGTCGGGTCACAGACAATACAATAACTGAAATGGAATAAATATAAACATTTATAAATATCCCTTGGGTGTAAACCCGATATACAATATGAGTCCTAACTAGATTTTTAAAGAAGTAGAAGCGACTACAATCTAAGTCCCGCAACAGTTCGCACCTGTCACGGCTCCTAAGACTCTGGATAGAGGGCATCCGGCATCCATGCGGTAGGACACTTGTAATAGTGTGTGTGTGTGTGTGTATATATATATATGTATGTATGTATGTATACATGCATGAGAGAAAAGTAAACGGGTCAGAGCCCGAATTGTGAAAATATTTAGCAAGTGTGTTAACCGTGCATAATAAATATAAATGCACTTATTTCATAATTAAAGTGGAATCGCACTCTCGTGAAACCCCAACTCACCTCTCATCTAACGGCGCGCACCTATTCGCAACCTGAAATCTTAGTTAAGTTACCCCACCTATAAGGACAACCTAACTTACCATAGGCACGGCCTATACCCACAAGACCCGCATCCCTATCATATCCCAACAATCCAACTCTTTCTAAACACAGTTAGTAATTTCTACCAACATATATGCCATACTAGGCTTAATGTATTCCGGTTTATAATTTAATCAATTTTAATTCTCAATACGTTACCCATATACATTTGGGTTGAATCATATGATTTAATTTCTAAATAACATGAATACAAATTATCAATGACAAAACTTTTCTCTACTCTCAACATTGTACTACGTTTCATGCGTGGGGCGTCTCACAAAGCGAAATCCAAACAAGGAACCCCCCCGTTACACTACTCCTTGACAACGTCGTTAGTAGGGATCGGTCATGTCGTACACACAATATACTACTACTATATGAATTGCCAACTAAGAGAAATCCCCAAATCTCCAACAAGTATCCTTGGGTTGATATAACCGAAATATTCCTTAATTGCTATACATCAACCCCCCCCCCCCCCCCCCCCCCAATACTCTAGTACACCATAATCATCCAAGATGTACTCCATAAAAATTCCATATCCTTTCACCTATAGGATATATATATATATATATATATATATATATATATATATATATATATATATATATAGGCATTTATTCTAACCATATATATATATATATATATATATACAATCATCCATTCCCATAGCCAAGTGTACATACCACATATGATGTACAATGGCCATGCACATAACATACCCGGCTATATATATTGTCGATAAACTGCACCATGCTATCATCTTCCAGGGCATTACTCATATACCATCCTGGGGGCCACGGGCGTACTCAATATCACCGACATCGGGGCCAAACACACACACACGACGTCCCGGGAAGCGGTCAAAGCTCCTAACCGATCAATAAGACGAGACATACCCACCACGTCTCAACCTAAAAGAAATGCATATCACATAATAACACAATGGACAACTATGACCTGGGGAATATCCACACCCTGCTCCTTGAGCCAGGATGCTCACCCTCTGTGTGGAAACTTCCCAATGATAGCATGAGCGGGGTATGCTTAACCACATAAGTATATATATCATTCACATGCGCAATATATATACATCCATATGATTACATCATATAATTAAACCATCACATACGGTTTAAATATTCACAACATAAATATATCCATATATTCATATATATATATATATATATATATATATATATATATACACACTACCTCTCGTTTGTATGTATGATATTTATAAACTCGGCTTTAAGTATATATAAACCTCAATATACTAGCCGCCACCCCAAACTCATTTAATTTACCTCGATATGTGAATACGATCCCTCACTTGAAGCATATTCATCCATTTTTCCTATGATGAATAGTCTCCCAAAAATATATGTTTATATTCAACATTTGGGTTATCACCCAAGGTTTAGTGTAGGTAATAATCACTACACATCTCATCTATATCTCCGAAAGGACATCAATATCTCCAATACCAATTTCGACTATTGTTATATACATAACTAATAGTCTACAAACCTCAGCTTATCCCAACTTCCTTTCAAGTATTGGAATCCCAATGATTATTTCCACACAATTATGTATAAACTATCCTGACTAGAATTTATGTTACCGCTTATTCTAGTTCATAGTACAATTCAATCGTTCCCAATTCGGACTACGGTTCATTTACTCTAATGAATCCCCTAGTCCAACACCTCTAATTTACCCCTTAAATTTATCATTACTAAGGATAATGCGACTACTCTCTCTCTCATTGGTCCCCAAATTGTATCTTAATGATATCCTATCTCTATAAGGATTCGATATAAATATCGGCCTATAATTTCACAACATACCCTCGCAACTCTCTCTAAGAGTTCTTAACCTCCCATCGTATCTATACTTACTTTTGATTTATAATTAGGATTTTCAACCCCAATGAGGTTTCTCACTATCTCCATAAACACACACAACCCCTATGCATACACATATATTTTCCCCAAACTATTTCAAGAAATCCCCATGATCCTAACATGTGAGAAACCCCTTATAAGTCTCCAAAATATATCTCTTACATCATAAAAGAAGACCCCAAATTAATCAACCCAACCAAATAGGGTTAGAAATCACTATAGAGAAAATCACTCCAAATGCCATGTTTTCGAATCGATTCGGCCCAGCGAATCGATTCGGCCTCCAAGGCGAATCGATTCGGGTTCAAAAACCTGGGCTTCTGTCTCAGGCTGAATCGAGACCTGCCAATTTGCCTAGGCCGAATCGATTAGCTTAAGGGGCAAATCGATTCGGTTCTGCAAAATTTGAAGGGTTCTTCTTCTTCAACAAACCCCACGAATTCTAAACCCTAAAATTTCACTTCTAATCCTTAATCCTTCATCCTATCATGATTCTAAGCCAATAATTCAACCCAAATCTGATCCCAACCCTTTGTACACCATCAAACCCATATTTAAACATTGATTTCAAGATTAAACCCAAAAATCTAGGTTTTGATATTAATACCCAAAATCCATTTCTTTAACCCACAAATTATGAAATGAAATACACAAATGAAATATTTAGCAAGATTAAACACTTGCCTCAGATTTGTAGAGGTTGGATCGTCCTCGATGTCGCGTTTGGGTCGGAATCTCCAAGCTTTTCTTGCTCTCTCTCTTCTTTTCTTCTTCTTTCTTTTTTTTTTTCTATTTCTCTCTTTCTCTCAAATGGGAAGGCTTGATCCGTAAGCCTTTAAATCCCTTAAAACAATAAACCCAGTTTTAAATGTTAATACACACTTTAAATGACTCGTTTACTCCAATTCGAGTCAAACATACTTAAAAATATTCCAGAGCCGAAATAAAACCCAATGACAGTCATTTTGACTATCTCGACCCATCCGGAATCAATGGTACACTCAAAATCCTCATCCGATGAACTTTAAAACGTCCTCAATTTTTGGACTTAAATTTCCAAATTCTAGAATTCTCTAATTTAATTAAATTTTATTTTCCCCAAAATTTAATTTCTCAGTCTCCAAAGTCACGGGTTGTTACAATCAATTTACTATCCATCGCTCAATATTCAATTTCTCACATTAATTAGGGTTAAATCATAATATATAATATTTGAGCCAAACTAATTTCACCTAAACAAGATAATATCATAAGAAATATCAAATCTTGAAGTGTTTCTAACACATTTTAAATCTACAATTTGTGTTTAGGGGAAGTTAATATGAGTATATATATAAAGATAGGAGTAGATAGTAAATTACCTCAAAAGATTAACTAAAACTTGATTTGAGATGAAGAGATATGTTCTTGAAATTGTTAGGCCTTAAATCCTTTTGAAAAACTTGATTTCGTTGACTAGATAACCTCTTTTGAACTCCTAATTGAAAACCTTAAAAAAATCCTTCTTTGATTAATGGAGGAAAATATTTTGACATAGAGTTTAGAGTAAGATTTTTTTGGTGAATGAGGTATGATCAAATAAGGCTTGAAATGAATAAATGATGCTTTCAATATACAAGGGTACTACAACAAATCCCAAATCCATAGGCCCCTACGACCATTTCGCAGCCCAACTAAGGTTTGGCGGGCCTGTGATTATGACATCATCCTACCGCGATTGTATTATCATGGTTGCGACTTCCAAATTAAAGGTCAAAAGAGATGGATTTTAGAACCTTAAAGATAAAATCCTAACTTGTGCACCAAGTATAGCATAAAGACCATTTTGTCCCCAAGGCTTTCTAAAAATTCCCCATGAATCTAACATTAAACCTTTGTAAATGATATTAAATCTCAATTTCAATCATATAACCAACCCAAGTTGCTATATGATTAATTTAAATTACTCTTAATAAATTTTTCCCCCATGGCAAGGAAGAAGTTTCGCTGATAAATATAGGGGCTTTCTAAGGGCACCTCATTTTTTTTTCCAAAATACTACAACTTTATTTTTACTTCAAAATACCACTTAATTCTAATAGTTACTTCATAATACCACATCAGGGCCACCACATATTTAATGTTCTAAAAATCATTTACACACTTTTCCTCCATCTCTCTACACATTCAAATCCTCAAACCTTTCATCTTCAACTTCTAAACTTTTCATCTTCAAATTCATTCTCCTTCAACTAAAGATTAAACTTCATTTTGGTACATTGAATACACTAGGGGTGTTCGCGGTCCGGTTCGGTCCGGTTTTTAATGAATCTAAGGACCGGACCAATTAAATCGTTCTTGAAAAAAAGGACCAAGACCGGACCGATTAAACCAATTTTTCGGGCTTAGTCGGTCCCATTTTTTGTATGGTCGGACCGGTCAAACTTGTCGGTCCTAATCTTATTGAAATAATCTTTTTAAAAATAAAAACTACCCAAAGTTATCCAAAAAATTACCCAAATTTTTACTATATAAACTGCCCAAATCCATAAGAGATTTGAATCCAAATGCAATTTCAGCAGGACCTTATATGCTATTATACATATATATAATAACATAACATATATAACATAACATATATAACATATATATAATAACATATATAATCTAAATGCAATTTCAATTTCAATTTCAGCATGACTTTATAATATAACATATATAACATATATATAATAACATATATAATCCAAATGCAATTTCAGTTAACATATATAATCCAAATGCAATTTCAATTTCAGCAGGACTTTATAACATAACATATATAATATATAACATATATATATAATAACATAATAACATATCTATTAACAGATAACATTTACGTTTCCTGTTTTATCATCCGCCACTTCACCTTCTGGTTGGGCAACCACCACCACCTGACCCTTGGGCACTGCAAGGACTTATGCCCCATCTTCTTCTTATCATCCTCATGGATAAGGCTAACAGCCTCCAAGGACTTATGCATCCCAGAAAAATATTCTTCCACATTAGAGAAGGATTCTTTTAGTTTTCCAGTCCTCCTCAACAAGTAGAAGCAACTAAGAGGAGCGGAGAAGGGGGGTTGTGAAGTAAAATCAGCGAAGAGGAGCGATGGGCGAAGCAGCGGCGGACGAAAGGGCTGCGCAGTCGACACAATAGAGAAGAGATAAGCAGCGGTCAGCGCAAGAGAGAAGAGAGAAGAAGCAGCGGCGACGGCTGTACAGATCTTTACAAACCGTGTGTTTGTTTTGAAGATAATTTTATTTAGCTAGTAGGGTTTCTATTATTCTTCTTTCTTTTTTTTGGACGAGCCTACCCTTCTCCCTTACTAATTCTAATTGTAAGTACTAACTTGTCTTGTGTGTGTATTGTTAATAAATATATATAAATATAATTAAAATTAAATGCATATATATTATAGTAATCGGTCCGGGTCAGTCTAGACCGGGTATTAATTAAAGGAGACTGAAGACCAAACCGGTTAGACCGATCTGGAAATAAAAAACCTAGACCGGACCGATTAAAGAAATGGAAAAATTATGACGGCCCGGTTCGATTCGGTTCGGCTCGGTTCGCCAACCCATTCAGTTTTCTGAACACCCCTAGAATACACTATATATATATATATATATATATATATATATATATATATATATATATACATACCTATTGGAACACCCATTTGAATCGTGATATACCGAAGGATCGATTTATAACAAAGGAATGAATTACACCTAAGGATCGAATTACCCTTGTTGTTCAACTTGCAGTACATCGAATTACACCTGTTGTTCATCTTCATTACCTTGGTTTGCTGTTCATTTTCTATACATCGAATTATTATTGAATGTAGATGGTGAAAACGAACATGTTTAAGTACTGCTACGATCGTTTGGACTGTTAAAATAGTTACATGGAATTTTTTTATTATTATAACATCATTTGGACTGTTAAAAAAGTTAAAGGCATTGAACTAGGGTTTCATTCTTTATGAAGATATCGAATGAATTCCATTTATTCAATATTTTCATGACGATTACTTTTTTTTCTACCTAAGGTTTCATTCGTTATATTCATATCGAATTGAGTGTAAGGTTTCGTCATGTATACAACGAATCAATGGATTTCAAATGAATGACTTAATTTGTTACATTCATGCCGAATTGAATGACTTAATTCATTACATTCATGCCGAAATGAATGACTTAATTCGTTACATTCATCCTGAATGGATAAACAAGTTTCGTGATGTTTACCCTGAATTAACTATAACTTTCGTGATGTTTATGATGAATTAACCACCACAGTTCGACACCTTTCCCCCGAATGGAATCAATTATGTTGTTATCTTTGTTACTTATGTTTATGTTGAATGCCTATCAAATAATACATGATTCCTTATGAATTGAAACATTATTATCTGTGATTTATATTTATAATCAACATATGATTACCTATGATTTGTTACGAATTGACTTGTGTTTATAATGAATTCAAGTCTAACATGGATAACCTAGTATCTTACTCTCATAAGAACCGAAATTCGTTGACTTCCTCAAAGAGGGAGCGTCGAGAAGAGATCCATGCTCTATCTACTGCTACTGTCCCGGATGTGATGGAGGTGGATCCTCGAGTGGTGGAGATGCATGAGGATGTTGCGGCCGAGGTTGAGGATGAGGAGGAGGTCGAGGTTGAGGAGGCTGAGGTTGAGGAGGAGGCCGATGAGGGTCATGAGGCGGTAGATGGGGGTTCCGAGTCGAAGGATGTTGCTCTCCAGTGGCCTGAAGACCTGTTTAGCATTTTACATAAGACCGCAGTAGCTTATAGCCAGAAGAAGAAGGTGCCTGAAGAAGGAACATCTAATCCGACATACAAGGGGGCCGTTAATCTTAGCCTATTAAAAAATTTCAAGCATCATGTGGCGTACGGTATTTGGACTGATCAGTGGTAATTTCATTTCCCTTCAATGTTAAATCATTAATATTTTCTATTTTGCGTTTCTTTCATAAACCTTACTAAATATTTTGCATATATTGTAGGTGGAGCGGGTGCCGTTATTGTGCATTAATCACTGGACTAAGATCAAGGAATGGAAATTCAGTGATCTTTTTGCAAGTGTACAAAAGAGGGCTCGGAGGTCCAAGCTGGGGGGGGGGGGGCTTATCTCATCTATCCACCATTTTTTAGATTACGCCCTTATATCTGCGTTTGTCGAGAGGTGGCATCCGAAGACTAACACATTCCATATGCACTTTGGGGAGATGACAATCACCCTCGATGACTTATCGGCGATCTTGGGTGTTCCTCTCGTCGGATCACCTTTGTATAACCTGCAACCCACAGTTGAGGAGGAGGACGTAGTGGTCCCGTCACTTGTGGACTTGGTGGTAGAGTTTTTAGGAGTTATAAGGAAGTTGCCTTGGATGAATGTGGTGAGCATGCGGTAGTCCATTTGAATTGGCTCACTGTGAATTTCAAGGAGAGGTCGCGTGATGCCAACGCATCGAGTGAAGACAAAGACTATTGTGCCAGAGCCTACTTGCTCTATATTATCGGGTGCACAATTTTCCCCGACAAGACAAAGAACAAGATTTTCTTGGTATACCTCCATGTCCTTAGAGACTTAAAGAAGGTGGGGAAACTAGCATGATGTATGGGCATCTTAGTGATTGTGTATAGGCAGTTGGGACTTGCCTCACGTTCAGGTGTTTAATAAATGACTAGTTGCCTCTCTCTCATACAGGTAACCAATAACACACATTCATATTTTGTCTATGTATGTTTATCAATTTCCTACTTTTTTCTAATAAATTCGTAATGTGTGTGCTTTGCAGTCATGGATATATGAGCATTTTACAGGGGGTTGGAGGTTCGTTGATATGGAGTTTGATGAAAGGAATCCAAGGATCACACGTTGGTCGTTGCAGTCCGCCTCTCAGAAAAATGCATTTCGAGAGCAATTGGATGATATGACTATTGGTGATGTGAGTAAATTCAAATATTTTTTGTAACGTTTTATATTTTCTGACATCAAATTATGTTTTGATATGACTGTTGGTAACGTTTTATTTGTTGGTCATTTGGGAACCCTATCGATATTCTAGGGCTACGTATCCCTTCCATGAAGCTTCGTGGTATAGTCGGATTATGATTTGTTTTGATGTGGGGGAGCCATATTACCCTGAAAGATGCCTTAGACAAATAGGATGGCTACAAATCATACCGCGTGACCCAATGACACCCTTGAAAGACGACAGGGGAAATAAGGCGGCTCGATACAAAGTTAAATTAGATATGCAAAAATAGTAGCAAGAAAACTGGCAAGACCACCTCTTATCTGAGAAATCTAGGTCTGTGCCCGTATCTAGCCCCTGGGATTCTATCAATGATTATATGGCTTGGTTCATTTCCAAATCCCATCCTAGAGTCCAAAATCAGAAGTTCCGGAGTGGGAAACAACAGCAAACGTCATTGATAAGTTTTTTGTCTAAACTTCTTCCGCTATTATATGTGATTATAATACCGTTTTTTGGATAATCTAATCCCACGGTGTTATTAACTGTTTCATAGTCGGATGAGGTGCGTAAGGTTATGGACTTAATGAAGAACAATATTGATGATGGAATTGCAACTGATTCGGCCAGATCAATTGCACGCGATGTGCAATCCTACGATATCCTAGTTGCGGCCATCGGGGTAGGCAGACCGGTTGTCATTGAGGAGCGGGTGGCAAAGAAAAGAAAGACCAAAGCCAAGGGAAAAGATAAAGCAGTTGAGGGGTCGCATAGAATTAAAAGAAAGAAATAGGCCGGATGTTTTTGAATTTTTGGGTTAAAGTGCAATATATATTGTATGAATGCTTGGTTTAATGATAATATTTTTTGATGAATTTGCAAATAATTTGTTGGTTGTGGCTTGTTTTGTATAAACATCACTAATCGTTGGTTGTGTATTATTTGTTGTGTATTATTTTGAAACTCGAATCCTTAATTGTTTGTTGTGTATTATATATCAATAATGAAAAAGAAAAACTAGAAAAAGCAAAAAATTATATCAACAATAATATTGAAAAAAATACAAAGGTGTAATAATAAACTAAAAATTATAGAAAATACCCAAAAACCTATAAAAATAGAGACTAAGATCCATTCGGCATCATTATAGCGAACGAATTACGATTTAAGTCGGTTCGGTATATACATCCCTAATAGAATCCTATATGTATTGGCTCATGAGGTCCATTCGGCAGAAACATAGCGAAACAAGCATTATAATTCGGCATGATTATAGCGAACCAGTCCTGGGTAAACTGGGTTCGATATATAGATCCCTAACAGAATCTTATATGTAATGGATCACAAGGTCCATTTGGCATCATTATAACGAATAATACATCATAATTTGGGATGTATATAGCTAACCAGTTATGGTTAAAGTTGGTTCGCTATATACATCCCTAATAGAATCCTATATGGATTGTCTCATGAGGTCCATTCGGCATAAACATAGTGAATCAGTACTGGGTAAACTTCATTAATTAATCTCATCGAATCAAAAAATAATTAATCTAATCAAATCAAAATATTTTCATTTCATTAATTATTCTCAACAAATCAAAAATACAACTTCATTAATTAATCTCAACAAATTATACAACTAAATTTGAATATCATACAACTTTGTTTCAATATCATATCATACAAGTTCGTTTCACACCATAAAAAAAATGTTTCATATACCAAACTAGTCGATATGGATAGGCTCATCGTTGGTTGCTACATCGTTTGGGCAGGTTTTTGAAACTCCGATACTTGTTGCGCATATTTATCAACCCATGCTTTTGCTTCTGGCAATGAGCAATTATGCCAGTGACTTGCTACCGGGGGAATTATACAACCGTACTTCAACTTCAAAGCTACAAAGTGATTCCCGCATATATGAGCAATCTCTATGAACAAGGGATGCACGGTTCACTCATGTCTCATTGGTAGAAATGTGAGACACCGTTTATTCAAAATAAGGACGCACACGCACTTGTAAGTTTCCACAAAAAGATAGCCGCACTCGGGCATGATCATTCATGACTTGGGCATACATGGTCTAGAATAATCATCCAACATATGTAGAACAATGTTTGGAAACCATTCACCAAAACAATGTGCATAGAATTCAGTATTTGTCGTGACTTCTTCAATTAAGTCCGATCTCAAATCTGAGGCATTTAGAAACGCTTCTAAACCCATAATTTTCATTAGCTTCAACCTCAATGATATCTTTTACGCAATCTTTATAAAAAAAAATTGGTATCTCATTAATATATTGTTTATATGCGGGGGAGTAGTTCAGGCACCATGGGGCTGGGCAGGTGAACTCCGTAAAATCAATTTTCTTCTTAGGCCTTTGAGCCGTGGGGTGTTCATTTACTGTTGTTTGCCTAGCAAATTCAAAGCCTGAGGTTTCCCTATTAGTTGACTTCTCGTGTTTTTTCACTTTAAGAGTTGGTTTTCGACCTCTCGGGTGACCCTTGCAATTCTTTAGCACGGATAGCTCAAATAACCTAGTGATTGTGGGACACCTGATATCCTTCAGTTTTCGCAACATGGCCCTTTGCTCATTGATAGTTGATCGTTCCTACCATTGTTTAAAAAGTATCATTTCTGACTTGTAGTCAACCATATGGTACTTCTCTAATTCGGGCAGCATTGTTAATATGCACCAATGTGCATCAACATCCTCCCATAGTATTGCCCTTCCCTCCATTCGGTAAAGGACCAATTCATGAGTGCACGGTAGATCATAGATGTTGTGTGCCAAGTGTAGGCACGATTTAACATCCATGCCAATGGTATCACAAGTCTTCATCTCCTCAAGAATTAGGTCAATGGCATAATGAGAAACCCGGCCTATGAGCTCTCGCAAAATCAGAATATTGTGCGAGTGCCTTAATTTTTGCAAAGAATCCTCAAACTCCCTCATAATCTCTGTCACTTGTAACTCAATGTAGTTGTTCATGCTGGTAAAAATCTTATCAAAAGGAAGTTGAGAACTCTCCAAGTGCCTCTTCAACTTACCATGTGCTCCTTCACAACGGTTAGTTATTCGGTTGCCCCAGTGCCTAACCATATTTGTCCACGCATGAACGAAGCTCTCCCTTAGATTGTACCATGTACAATCTATGTAATGAAGCGTGTTCAGGAACTCAAACCAATCAGAGTGAAAAAGGGTCCACTCTTCGTTAAAATCACTCTCGGTGGGTGATTCAACCAAATGCATCCAATCCCTCATGAACTTCTTCATTGTATCCTCATCTTTGATCTCTTTCCTAGCATGGATCTCCACATTGCGATAAACGTGGAAAGTGAAAACCATAGTTCTTTCCTCGGGGAACACAACTCGCAATGCGTTCATTCATGCATACTCCCGATCTGTGATGAAAATTGTGGGACATAAAATGGGTTGAATGGGGATTTCAAACATCCCAACGCCCACCAATAGTTCTCTACTTTCTCCGTTGCTAAAAAGGAAAAGGAAATATTAAAGTCCTACTGCACGACATTATTCCATCCATCTCGAACAAAGGCATCTTGTATAGATTGGTCTTATATGTGCAGTCAACAATGACAACGGACGAAAAACACTTGGCTAGTTGGATTGAGTTTGGATGCACCCAAAAAATATCTTCCACCTCCATGGTAGACTCATTCGTTCTATACCAATACACGTAATGTTTATCCCCAAGCAACTTCATTAACTGTTGCATCGTCGTTCTACCCTCCCGTTCCGATATCCTCAACTTCCCTTTAGCATTGTATATTATTTTCATGGTCAAAACATTACAAACATTACGATTTTTAATCATCGTTAGAACGGAGGCCGATTTTACACCGCTCAAGGACATATCTTCAATAATTTTTTTTCCACCGAAGTAAGTCGACCCGCCTATGTATGTACAACTAAGGTTTCCGGCAATGGGTGATTGTGAACGTCGCTAATGACAGACAACATCCACTGTCCATTGTCCATCGGAATGCCCTTCAACAAAAATAGACAGTTGCACTTCCGAGTGACCGTGTCCCTCTTCCTACCTTTGTTCCCAACATTCTTCCTTTGATGATCGCGGTACTCACCTTGCCTCTCCCAACCATTGTGTAGACGCCCCTTACGCATTGCAGAAGATGCATCGAACTTGGTTATGACAATCATTGTTTTAACAGACTGAGCTTGCTCTTTAGCCCAATCAACTAACTCTTGTCGGGTGGGAAACACCAACGAATTAAGAATATAATGAATCAGTACAACCTAATTACAATATATAAATATATTATATCAATAATAGACATTATAATACCTGCTCCGTAAAGAACGTCGCACTCACATCTACTAACACCGCACCACCTTCCGCGATTTGGGGTATATCGATATTCACTAAAGCCTGATCAAATAACAGCTCATTGAAATCCATGAAAGCATCCTACATAAGTAAAAATATTATTAGTACTCACAATCAATGAACTTGAATAACAAGATTGAGAACAAGATTGAAATGTACTTGATAACATAATCACAACGTATGTTTGAATTACATTGATAACATACTTCATAACAAAATTATTAACAGTTTGAAACACAACATGATACAATTTCATAACAAACTTACAATGTAGTTGAATTACATGTTATGTTTGAATTACATTATATCTTTGAATTACATTGGAACCAAACTTGGTACCAAACTTGAATTACATTATGTCTTTGAATTACATTGTCTTTTAATTCTATTCGGTATGAATATCCAATTATGTTTCATCAATTCGGGGTGATCCTAATGAATCATGTTCAACTGTTTTGGGGTGATCATAACGAACGACGTCAACTGATTCAGGATAATTATATCGAATATGTATATCAAGTTCGAGATGATTATAACGAATGAACCTAATTCGAACAAAAAAATATAGAGTTGGTTCGGGAGGTTTATCCCGAATTTCTGCCATGAAATCGGGGACCCGAACCAACTATACGTTTGCTATGTTTTTTAATTTATCAACCCTTATGAAAAAATAAATATATAATTAATGGGACCCAAAGTTTACCTCAACAATGGGATTTGTAGAGTTATCATTTATTTTTGAGGTGTTGTCATTGTTTAATGGTGGGATATCCATTAGCATGTGAATATTTAAAGAACAAGCCCTAGATATTTAATAATGTTGTTGAAGATGGTTGGTGGGGGATAAAATTTTAATAAATATGTGTGGGAACCAAAAATTTAATAATGTTGTTGAAGATGTTGAAGATGATAGGTTATATTAATGGAGACAAGTTTTTTGGGTGAAGAGAAGATGAGAAAGGGAGAGTTTGGAGTGTAGTGAATAGAGAGAGAGTAAGAATTTGGAGTGTAGTGGTGTTTTATATTTTAGTTGTGTTAAAAAAATATATATATTGAGTGGTGGTCCTTAGAAAAAATCAAATTTTAAAACCTTACGATATTTTGAAGCAATTTTTGTAGTGCCCTTAGAAACCCCCTAAATATATGACACTATAAATGCTCTGACTCCTTTTTGCTGGTATCATTTTGCCTTTTTATACTGAAATTACATTTCGCCTTTTATACTGAAATTACAATTTGCTTCTTACTTTGCTGCCCCATGTGAAAATGTTTTTGAAGGATCTTGCTTTTGTGGAAACCTACTTTAGTATCATAGGAAGACTCCTTTATGCCATCTAAGGTTTCCTCGTCAGCTCCTAGGCAAGCCAACAAAGAAAATGGGACACGTGTATTTTAGGTATTTTAAATTCATATGGCCTTCCGCATTGAGTCTGTACTTTAGAGTTCAAGCCATCTGGGGCTATTACTAGTATTTTAGTTATTTTAAATACATAGTATACACTATGGCCCTGTTTGGTTGTCCCAAAATTAAAAACTAGATCATTTACAAATTGATCCATTTACAAATTGATCCATTAATTGTGCTTGGTTTCATTAATGAAATGATTCATTAATTGTCCCATTTTAGCTAGGGGTGTTCGCGGTACGGTAAAAACCTGTACTATACCGTTTTGTACCGAAAATTTTTGGTAATGGTTTACATTTTTTATGTACCGAAACCGAAGCTACCAAAATCGAAATTACCGAATTTTTTTTGGTTGGTTTTGGTTTTAGCATTTTAAAATCCGATTTACCGACTGTACCGTACCGAAATAAAATACCGTATCACAAATTACCGTATATTACCGTACCACATATTACTGTATATTACCATATGGTATATTATCAAAATACCGTACCAAACTTAATGCATATTATCATACTACTAAACTAATTGTCAAATAAAAATTGTATTTAAAATAACATATATACCAAATTAATCATAGCCCTTCATTTTTTTGAACTCATCTCCTCCCTTAATTTTTTAATATAAAAAATACAAACCCTACCCTTCTCATCATTATATGAGCCACCATCAAAATGTCAAGCATACAAGACAACCAAACCGACATCAGCCCCTCCGGCCACCAAAAATCGCACATCACCACACGGTAATTTTTTCTGCCTCTTCCTTCGGCCGCCCTTTTTTTCCATTTTCATCACTACATCAAATTATCAATGGTTATGTTTAGATACCCAACTCTCCGATCGGTATTTTTGCAACTCTGTTTGTCTACAGCTTTGTTTGTCTTTAACTTTGTTTAATTTATATGCTTGTCTACCACTTTGTTTGTCTCCAATCACAAATTATTAATGGCTATGCTTGTCTATAACTTTGTTTACCCCTTAAAATAGAAATCGGCCATGTTCCCTTAGTCGATGCTCAATGTGTGTGGTACAGTTTTTTTACATATGGGTACATCTTTTTTTACAGCTTTTTCACTTCATATATATATATATATATATATATATATTTTCATTTTCTTCATTATTATAAAAAAAATGATTTACTTTTCTATTTTTGTAGGTATTATTAATGAGTTTGCCAATATGAAGATTCAACCAAGTGCTCAATGAATGAGGTAGGCCTTAATTTATGCTACTACTGCATTAATTTCTTAACAGTGTAGTTCTTGCGATACTCATTACAAGTTTAGTATGGTATAAATAGCTGCGATACTCATTACATTGTATAAATAGCAGCCTTGCAGAAGATGGTATAAATAGCAGCCTTGACAATGTAGTTCTTACGACACTAATTAATTTCTTAACTGCTATAAATAGCAGCCTTGTAGCAGAGGGTATATTGGTATAAATATCAGCCTTAGTATATCATAGCAACCTTGGTATAGCAATTGGTGCCAATTCATAACTGCTATAGCAATTGGTATTATGCAGTATGCATGTTTAATGATGTGCCATTATACATGTGCCATTAAGTATATGCAGTAAGCCACTAAGTATGTGCCATTAAGTATAGCAATTTGTGCCATTATACATGTGCTATTAAGTATATGATAAGAGACAATTATGTAGTTTTTTAATTATTATTTTAAATATGCATATGAACAGGTTTATGCGAGTGGTACAAAAAATCTAATCACGGCAAAGAGAAATGTACTGCAAAGAGAAATTTACTAAAATTACCGTATTTTTTGAAAAATCGATTTTATCGAAAAAAATCGATTTTACCGATATACTGTGCGGTTTGGTTTTGGTTTATGGGTTTGTGTACCGGCTGGTAAACTGGTAATTTTGGTTTGATGATTTCAAAGTTGGTAGGGTATTGGTATGGTCTATTTACCGACCAAACCAACCGAAAACCAGCCCTAATTTTAGCTCATGTGCAAAATCTGAAATTGAATCATTTCACAAAAAACGTGAAATGAATCGATTTGAAATAGGAGTCACATAAAATCCATGTCCCCTCTCCCTCTCCCTCTCCCCCTACCCCTCTCTCTTGATTTGTTTTTATCTTTTTTTCATCGAACCTTAACATCAATTTCAAATTACCAAACATTATGTAAAATTGGATTTAACTCATTTTAAATTCATTCATTTACAATTCACAATGAACCAATTTACATAATCAAACAATTTGCGCAACCAAACTGGGCCTATATGTATACACATTAATATTCACAACTAACACATTATCAGTCACTGTTTTTCAATCAAATTTACCAAGCACATATATATAGTTAACAACACATCTTTTATAAAATCTTATTAAAAAAAACATTGTTCAAGTTTAGACTATTGAAAGCATAAGGATCATAACATTTTCTGGCTATGATGTGCTTTGCTGTTTTTTAGTAATGTTTCGATCTTGTTCATGCTCAAGTAGTAAACACTCTTTTTTCCCCATCATTCTCAAGTAGTCTACTTATTCATGATTATATATCTAAATAACTACTTAAATTAAAAACATCAAAATTTAATATAATCCACTTGGTTATGATTTATCTTTAAGAGATGTGGCAAGTCTATTATATTAAAGCAGCATGATATATGAGAAGTCTAGTTACAACCAGTTAGGATGCTTAAGCCTTAAAACATTATATACAAGAGGAATGACCTTTTCAATACAAAATTAGCTGATACACACATATCAAATCAGCCCAGATCTGTACGAGTGACGCAATTATACACCAGTTTTTGTTAGATTGTACAATGTAGCTACTATGGAAAATGCTAGAGAGACTCACTTCGTGGACACATTTCGTGGACACACTGCAATACAGGCTTATACCTTATTGTTTTGGGACCTGCCAGGGCATCAACCAATGCATTAACAACTTGTACCTATTTTTATCCTATTCATGGGTCCACGAAATGTGTCCACGAAATGGGTCTCCCTAGCATTACTCATCTACTATTTATAACCACCACAAAATATCAAAGAAAAAATTAGGGCATATACCAAATAGTCCCTCGAACTTTTTTTAATACACGTTTAGTCCAAACCTTTTTATTTTACACCAAAAAGTCTTTCACCATGCCAAAAAGGTTTTACCATGCCGCTGGCGCAAACCTTTAAAATTCACCACGCTAATAATTCACTTTTTACTTTTAACATGGTGAAAAGTATTTCACCACGAACCAAACGGACCCTTGGTACAAAATAAAAGGCTTGAACTAAGTGTGTATTAAAAAATGTTTGAGGGACTTTTTGGTATTTGATCCAAAAAAATTCTTAGCAAAAAGAGACAACTCATTTGAAATTCAGTTATACTGTACCTATATCTATCTATCTTCTTCCCCGGTCTCTCACACAATCACCACGATTTAAGTAGTACCTCACTAACAGAGTGAGTATCACTCCACATTTTTTGAGTGGGGGTGCATATATTATGTTCATGGTCTTGCTCAATTGGGAAGAAGAATTATGCTTATCTGGAGCGGAATCCAGTCCTTAAAGTGGCCCGATTATTTACAAACTGCTCCCTATTCTTTGGATTTAAGCTTCGAGTAACATTTTCCATGAGTTTATCAAAGCCCTGGGAAAGGCACTATTGTTCATACACTGGCTGCATAATAATGAATAAAACAACATATCAGGAGAAATTAACTAATCTCTAAAATCTTTATATGCATAAATTAATATTAGATTTATAGAATTGTCAAAGCGGCAACCCTGATGCAATAAATAGCATTTTCGAATGTTAATTATGAAAGAACAAATGGATTAAATGGGATAAAGCCTTATATAGACTGAAAATTATCCCATTTGGTTAGAAGACACGATTCACCTCGGAGAAAATTACCAATTTCCAGATAAATTCTTGTTCACATAAAATTGTAAAACTATGTGCATCCAAAGTATTCTCCTTAGGGCCCTTTGTTTGGGGTGAAATATATTTCACCAAGATGAAAAATAAAATGGTAAAAATAAAATAAAATAAATCACCGATTTGGAGTCAAAACTTTAGTTCATATCGAATTGTAAACAAGTGTAAACACACTATATTATGTGATAAGGAGAAATGTAGTGAACCCGACATTCCACCCTAAACCAAACGGGGCCTAAGGAAAGGGTAATTCCAATTCCCTAGAAATTTTTTATTGATATATAAGAGTCAACGGTACAAAATTCTTCACAAGCATATATAAAACTTAACCACAACCAATTTCATTTCCCTAGTGGATTAACCACCCATGGAATGCACAATGGGTTCAACGAGGAAGAAGGTAATAACATTAAAATAAATATATGTTTCAACTGTCCAACTAAACTAACGAATTTTCAAAAATAAGCAGGCATATGCAAACTAACCTACTTGTGAAGAGAGAACATGCGATTTCATATTTGTAAACATCTTCAAGATATCATATCAGTTAATATATAGATCATGTAACGAAGTTTCACTACAAGCACACAATAATATGCTATCACTTCAGATAAACTTTAAATATTGAGTTGATTTCAGTTTAAGCCGTTGAACAACTTTTTTTTATTGGTTAAGATTTTTGAACAAGTACGTGAGAAGTATATCACGTCAAATATACATTCTGGTCACGCTGCTTCATACCATAATGAAATACTGATTCAGTAGTATTCTTCAAGTTCTAACAATTTTTAGGAGTACCTTTAATTTAGGGAGTAAAAATCATGTCATGGAATAACAAACACAATCAAATATAATTTATGTGACACCCCGACAAATTAAATACCGGGTAGCTACTCCTTTATTCAAATTAATACAAAATGTCAAGTTGGTTCAGTTCGTAGCATCACTGTCGAAAAACGTTTTAACAATTTCTAGCCACCTAATATTTAAAAAGTGAGTTGTCAATTTTAATTAAGTCCAATTAACATAAAGTCCTTTTAAATTATAAAATACAAATATTACAACCACAACACAATCACAATAGAATAACAATGGAATAATAATGAATCTGGAGGAATACTCCCCTAAATAATCCGAATACTGAATACAACCAAATATAAAGTCTGAATCGCTAATTAATTAAATTCAAAACTGAAATAAAATTGAGTAAATAAGCTGTCTCTAAGAAAAAAAGGGCGACATGCCCTACAGATGAATATATCTAAAATAGAGTCAAGGTAGAAAGTGGAGGCATCTATTATCGAGGTCCTGTAACTTCCACAGCAGCTACAGCACGTCACTGGAATGGAACTCCTACGCTTGGTGTCCTTGTGGCTAGGCACCTAAAAGGTTTTTACAAGAAAATAGATTTGAAAGCAAACGGGTCAGAGCCCGATTGTGAAAACAGTTTAAAATATAGCAAGTGTTTAATATCATCAAACAGTGAATATAAAATACATGATAGTGCGTGCACTCACATGAGTTCCTCACCTCTCAACTAAATGTGCACACCTATCGTACCCATACCCGTTCTAGTTATTCTACTATCTAACTACTCCAATCAGTAATCTGACATTACTTTATAATTCAAAGTTCAATTCCCAACATCTTAATATAAACAGGAAGTCTTACCATTATTACTCAGAATTAGTTATAATAATTTATAAGAATTTCTCCATCTTTAATTCTACTAAAAATGTTACAATTATTCACACTTACACTTTATTAAACAATTCATCTCAACTATCAGTATAAAAATCTCATCATAAATATACAATAATGGCACCCCTAGACTAAGCTGCGGTGCACACATACTCTGCTATCAAATCTCGGTACATCACGTACATAAGGATCACGTATTTCGAATCTCTCAGGAATCGTTTTGATAAGTAACAGTCACACATACTGGAGGCGAACATAGTTCACATCACATGGGTCAGCACATACCTACGCTCCCATGATCAGCAGACTCATTAACTCCCCAATAAGTCATTCTCTGACCTATGTCCTCGAGGTACCAATCTAAATTTCCCCCCCCCCACCCCGTAGGCACACAAAGATTAGATGGCCGTGATCGAACGCCGACCTCCCGTGATAGCAAGTATGGTAGGTATGTTATACACAGATAACCACATATACTAAGCATTCACACATCTTAGATATCTTATAATATTATTATAGGTATAATTTTACATTCCTATACCATCATTAATGTAGTACACTTACAAGTTTTCGAAAAATGTACATTATAGACTATCATCTCTTCTCACGCCGCAGTTTCAATTACTTATATCCTAATCCCTAGAAGTCACCCGGTTTATTATATAATTCTAGATTTTAATCCTCAACATACTCCAATCTCACAAATATACCCACCAATCAACAAGGGGAGAATGACACTCAAATAAATAAGTTTAAGGGAAGTTCGAAACTAAAATCGGGCCTAAAAAGATCATTCTGTGAACTCGTTAGAAGTCACTGAATTCTCACTCGAACGAGGTCGTTCGAATGACTGTCGTTCGAACGAATGGCTTCGAACGAACTACCAACTCGTTAGAAGGGGTACTGTCCTCTCATTAGAAGCTCGTTCGAACGAGGTCGTTCGAACGACCTGGGTTGGTCTTCAACGAGATGGCAGAAAACGCCCAGAATTTTCCCAACTTAGTTTTTTCACCAAATTCCTTTCTCCAAATCCATCCTAAGTTCATATTAACTACGTTTTTGTGTTGATAAACTACTCTAGGTCACCCTAAGTCATTCCTTAACATATTTTTGGGGTCAAATCTTGTTTATTAACATGTAATCGCCATAAATTCCCAAATCTTGCCCTAAACCTTATGAACATGAACCCAGAATTTTATTGCACCTAAATACTCATCACTAATCCGTTTTTAAAATCATAAAAGTTAAGTTTTGGGTACCAATTTCGTCCATAATCATTCTACATGCAATCCCTAACCAAAATTTAGAGTTTCTACAACAATCCCATTAGGTTTTCATCAAAACTTTCAAAGCATATAAGATTTTCTACACTAAACATGGAGGAAATATTCATTGCAATTAATAACATCATATCACTTGCCTTAGGTTTGTTCTTCAGATTTGTTGTCGGTGATTATCGGGTGATTCTCTCCTCTTTCTGGTTGTAATTCCTTCCAAAATGATGGTGATGGAAGATGGTTTGGTTTGGAACCTCTCTTAACCTCTCTCTAACTTCTCTCAAAAACCCCCGTAGCCCACTCTTTTGTTTTTGGCTGGTAATGGCCTTAGTGGACTCCTAATAATATCTAATTTAACTCTAAAATTCGTGGGTTTTAATTCCTCTATTTTTAAAATTACCAAAATACCCTTATGGGTTGCCAGTTTGGCCTAAAAATGCCCCGGGACCCTAATTAAACTCCCGGCTAGTGTTTTATAACTATCTCGACCCTTCCGGACACATTGGCGCACTCAAAATGACCATTCGCAATCAAATTAAATTCATTGCTGACGCAACTGACACACGCGTCCCAACTAGATTTCCCAAATTGTCATATTTCTGCCTCGTGACAATTTTAACATTTTCAATACTCATATATTACCATATATTCTCAGTAGTATTTTATTTTAACATCATAATCAAATAACAACTCACATCTCGCTAGTATTTATTTCCGGGTTAATTTCCCAATTAATTCTCATTTAATTCAATTAACCCAATAAATAAAAATCATTAAACTTACGGGGTATTACATACTTCCCCCCTAATAACAGAATTTCGTCTCGAAATTCGGAACTAAAGCATACCTGGTACAAATAACTCTGGATAGCGCTCCCGCATCTCATCCTCGCGCTCCCATGTGGACTCCTCGACATTATGATGCCACCACTGAACACGTACTAATGGAACTATCTTCGACCTCAATTTCCTCTCGTTGTGGTCCAGAATGGCGATTGGCCCCTCCTCGTAGGAACTATCGGGTTGTAGATCGATGTCCTCTAAAGCAATATGGGTATGGGCCAAATCGTCCCTAAGATATCTCATTAGCGAGGAGATATGGAACACGTCATGAATCCTATGCAAGTGCTCCGGTAACCCAATCCTATACAATACTGGCCCAATTCGCTCGATGATAGGAAACGTCCCCACATATCTTGGTGACAATTTACCCTTCTTCCCAAAACGCATAATCCCCTTCATCGTAGATACTCTGAGTAGCACCTGGTCTCCCACCTTGAACTCTCTGAAGAACCTCTTGACATCAGCATATCTCTTCTGTCGGTCCTGAGCTACCCGAATACAACTCTGTATCATCTATATCCTTATCGAAGTATCCTATATCAACTCCGGCCCAAGGAGTTTGTTGTCCCCAACTTCTAACCAACATGTTGGGGAACGACAAGGTCTCCCATACAACGCCTCGAATGGAGCCATGCCAATGGTGAACTGGTAGGAGTTATTATAAGCAAACTCCACCAGTGGAAGGTACTGCTCCCAACCACCTCCAAAGTCTAGGATGCACATACGCAACATGTCCTCCAGCATCTGATTCGTCCTCTCGGTTTGCCCATCTGTCTGTGGGTGATACGTCGTACTCAGTCGCAACTCTGTACCCATGGCCTCTTGGAAACTCTCCCAAAATCGTGAAACAAATATCTTATCTCGGTCAGACACGATATAGAGAGGCACCCCGTGAAGTCTTACTATCTCCGCTATGAAAATTTGGGCATACTGTCCTGTTGTGTAATTTATGGAATCGTGGCCCCTCTGTGACGTGGGCAACCCCGTGATGAAATCCATGGAAATCTCTCCCATTTCCTCATAGGAACCTCTAATGGTTGTAGGAGTCCTGCTGGTCTCTGATGATCCACTTTTACCAGTTGACAAGTGTCACATTTTGACACGAACTCAGCAATATCTCTCTTTATCCCGTTCCACCAGTACTGTCATCTCATGTCTTGGTACATCTTATCCCTTCCAGGATGAACTACGAATCGCGAACCGTGCGACTCTACCATTACGTCATATCGCGAGTCTTCCCCTTCTGGAACAACCAGTCTCCCATTGAAGCGTAATCCCCCGGCTGAACTAACGGTATAGGACTCGGCTCCCTCTACTAGTAATTAAACTATCTGCTCTTGATAGAACGAGTCTTTTGCCTGGGCCTGTATCACTCTCACAACAATCTGAGGCGTAACAGTCATCACAGACATGAATGATCGGGCCATTACATCCTGGTGTCCCAACTCCTTCCACTTTGCTTTCCACACTTCGGACACCTCACCTACTGGCCTTCGGCTCAACGCTTCTGCTACCACGTTAGCCTTCCCTGGGTGATATTGGATATTGAATTGATAATCCTTCACGAACTCAAGCCACCGACGTTGACGAATATTAAGTTCCTTCTATATGAATAGGTACTGTAGAGACTTATGGTCCGTGAACAAACGGAATTTGTCCCCTAAGAGATAGTGTCTCCAAATCCGAAGAGCAAATACGACTGCCGCTAACTCCAAGTCGTGGGTGGGGTAATTTTTCTCGTGAGGCTTAAGCTTACGGGAAGCATAAGCTATGGTCTGACACTCCTATTGTAGTACACCTCCAAGCCCTTGTAAGGACGCATCGGTGTAGACTAGATACTCAACTCCCGGTCTGGGCAATGCTAACACAGGCGCTGAGGTCAGCTTGTCTTTCAACTCATCGAATGCCAACTGACAGGCATCGCTCCAGATGAATGGCACACCTTTGCGAGTCAGATGTGTCAAAGGACCCTCTATCTTAGAGAAACCCTGAATAAATCTCCTGTAGTATCCTGCCAAGCCCAAGAAACTACGGATATCAGTCGGTGTCGTGGGCTCTCCCCACTCCCTCACCGCCGATACCTTTCCCGAATCAACTGATATCCATTTGTCTGAAATGATATGCCCTAAAAACTGTACCTCCTTCAACTAAAACCCACACTTCTCGTACTTCGCATATAGCTCGTTCTAACGCAGCGTATGCAAAACCTGTCTCAAATGCTCGGCATGCTCCTCCTCTGTCTGGGAGTAAACCAGAATGTCATCGATAAAGACGATGACGAACTGGTACAGTAACTCTCTGAATACCTTATTCATCAAGTCCATAAACACGGTTGGAGCATTGGTTAGGCCAAAAGCCATAACCCGAAACTCATAGGAACCATATCTCTTCAAGAAAGCAGTCTTTGATATGTCTTATTCCCTGATACGCAACTGATGGTATCCCGATCGCAAGTAAATCTTTGAGAAGAAAGAAGATCCTCTCAACTGGTCGAATAAGTCATCGATTCGGGGCAACGAATACTTATTCCGTATCGTGACTTTATTCAACTCCCGGTAATCTACACACAACCTCAATGATCCATCTTTCTTCTTTACGAACAACACAGGGGCACCCCACGGTGAAGTGCTCCAACGAATAAACCCTTGACCCAACAACTACTCTATCTGATCCCTTAGCTCTCTCATCTCCGCTAGAGCCATAAGGTAAGGTGCACGGGCAATTGGACGAGTGCCCGGTGTCAAATCGATAACAAAATCTATCTCTCTACTAGGAGGTAATCCAGGTATATCCTGAAATACATTAGTGAACTCACTAACAATGGTAATCGAATCGAGTGGTATTACTACTTCCTTAGAGGTCTCCTCCTCTATATAATACAAGTGGGTGGATGATCCTCCCTCAGAACGAGGCATCTCCACTAAGAACATCTCTTGCTCGGGAATGGAAAAAATAATACTCCTGCTGAAACAACCAATCGTGGCTCGGTATGCAACTAGCCAATCCATACCAACAATCGTATCGTACTCAGTTATCTCTAATACTAACATATCGGCAGGTAAAGTAAAACTCCCAATCTCTATACCCACACCTCTACAAATAAGAGAAGTCACAGAACCCCTACTCAACGGTGAATCTACGCAAGTAATCGTACACTCTATAGTGTCTAACAACCCTATAATGCATGCAATTCTCGTGGCAATGAAATAGTGTGTAGCTCCCGTATCAAATAAAATACACACCATAGTCCCCTGAATAGAGAACATACCCTCAATAGCAGGTGGATCCTGTGGGACTGCAGCCTGCTGGAGTTGATAAACTCGTCCGTACTGAAGTTATCCCTGCTGAACTGGGACTGCTAGGATGGGTGGCAAGGCTGGCATCTGCGGTGGTGCTGGGAGGGCGGCGGGAAACATAGGTCTCTGGGGTTCATGTCCAGCACCCTACTGCTGCTGCTGTGGGGCCCTGCCCCTATCAGGACACTCCTGGCATTTGTGGACAATCATCCCACAAGTAAAACATTTCCTCAAAAAATTTCCCCCTCTCTGACCCTGCTGCCCACGGCCCTGGTGGCCGTTGCCATTCCTCCCCTGGACGTGTTGGCCCTGATGAAACTACTGATGTTGGCCATGATGGCCCTATTGACCCTGATGGTCGTACTGACCCTATTGGCCATGACGAAAAGCTCCCTGACCATTTCTGAAACATTCAGATAAAAATCTCTTTGAATCCCCCTGCTGGGAACTCTGATCACCCTGCCTGTGCTGACCCTGAACTGATTGTGCCCCGCTGGCACCATTCCCCCCTGCCCTGCCCTGATGGATGGACTCTCCTGATCGCTTACTCTCAGTCAAGTGAAAGCGGTGGTCCTGGCAGTGAAGCAATTCTGCGTTAACCAAATCAGAATAAGTGGCCAACGAGAGATTTCCCAGTAAGTGCTGATGGATCCTCCAGGTCAACCCATCCATAAACTTCTGTATCTTTTTCTCCTCTGTCGGAATCTCATCGGGGATGATGTTCAAGAGATTTGTGAATTCGTCCTTATACTCTGCCATTGTCTTCCCCTCCTGCTTAAGGTTCAACAACTTCCTCCTCATCTCGGTGTGAACGACTGATGGAAAATACTTACGGTCAAACCGCACCCAGAACTCCTGAATAGAAAGAACATCTATCTCCTCTGTGGTGGTAATGGACTCCCACCACTGTAATACTAACCCTACTAGCTTAAAAGTAGCCAGTATCTGTCTCTGTACATCCATACACTCTTACATCCTCAAGTGCCTTTGGATGTCCTTCTTCCACTGACTGGACACAACGACGTCTGAGCTACCTACAAACTCCGGAGGGTATGCTTTCTGAAAAGCATCATGAATACGTTCCTAAGGAAATGGGAATGCATGATCCTGTACTGGTGCTACTACCGGCGCCTGAGGCGGTGCCTGCTGCATAACTGCTAGAGCGGCATTTACCGCTTGGGCCACAATAGCGGCAACCTCTACGGCATTCATGGTACCCTTAACTGGTGCAGGCTGTGGCTCGGGCTGAACATCCCTGGGAACTCGCTGTGCACATCGTGGAGGCATCTGAAATGAAAGAGAAGTCTTATAAGTCTACAGTTATTATCTCAAAAAGCTGAAGAGCGTAAGATACAAAAAAGAGTACAACAATCCTAAAATATAGGGCTCTACATCAAAGAACGCTCAGCGAAAACATAACAAGTCGTACAGATCCTAAAGACACTAGAACCTGGTGCTCTGATACTTCCTGTGACAACCCGACTAATTAAATACCGAGTAGCTACTCCTTTATTCAAATTAATACAAAATGTCAAGTTGGTTCAGTTCGTAGCATCACTGTCGAAAAACGTTTTAACAATTTCTAGCCACCTAATATTTAAAAAGTGAGTTGTCAATTTTAATTAAGTCCAATTAATATACAGTCCATTTAAATTATGAAATGCAAATATCACAACCACAACACAGTCATAATAGAATAACAATGGAATAAAATGAATCTGGAGGAATACTCCCCTAAATAATCCGAATACTGAATACAACCAAATATAAAGTCTGAATCGCTAATTAATTAAATTCAAAACTGAAATAAAACTGAGTAAACAAGCTATCTCTAAGAAAAAAAGGGGCGACATGCCCTACAGATAAATAAATCTGAAATAGAGTCAAGGTAGAAAGTGGAGGCGTCTATTATCGAGGTCCTATAACTTCCACAGTAGCTACAGCAAGTCACTGGAATGGAACTCCTACGCTTGGTGTCCTTGTGGCTGGGCACCTAAAAGGTTTTTACAAGAAAATAGATTTGAAAGCAAACGGGTCAGATCCCGATTGTGAAAAAAGTTTAAAATATAGCAAGTGTTTAATATCATCAAACAGTGAATATAAAATACATGATAGTGCGTGCACTCACATGAGTTCCTCACCTCTCAACTAAATGTGCATACCTATCGTACCCGTTCTAGTTATTCTACTATCTAACTAGTCCAATCCGTAATCTGATATTACTTTACAATTCAAAGTTTGATTCCCAACATCTTAATATAAACAGTAAGTCTTACCATTTTTACTCAGAATTAGTTATAAGAATTTATAAGAATTTCTCCATCTTTAATTCTACTAAAAATCTTACAATTATTCACACTTACACTTTAATAAACAATTCATCTCAATTATCAGTATATAAATCTCATCACAAATATACAATAATGGCACCCCTAGACTAAGTTGCGGTGCACACATACTCTGCTATCAAATCCCGGTACATCACGTACATAAGGACCCCGTATTTCGAATCTCTCAGGAATCGTTTTGATAAGTACCAGTCACACATACTGGAGGCGAACATAGTTCACATCACATGGGTCACGCACATACCTACGCTCCCATGATCAGCAGACTTATTAACTCCCCAATAAGTGATTCTCTGACCTATGTCTGACGTGACTGAAAATGTGTCTCAGAAATTCATTCACTCTAGGCTCAAGTGCAAGCCTATCGCTCAAGTAATAATCCGATAAGTCGGGTATCGATCCTCAGGGAAAAAGGACAACGAAGTTGTGATGACGGGAGAAGACGAAGGAATCCTAACTTTGACTCTAAAAAGTAAGAAAAAATGTTTTGGTTTTGGGATGACTACAAATAAATGCAATTATGAAATTATGAAAAAGATGAAATTATACTAAATACCTAAAATATAATTGAAAGATGATTTGAAACTTTTTGAACTAAGTGATGAGAAAAACAGGATGGGAATACAATCCCCCAACCCTAGTGTATTGCAGTTAAAATACTAATCGGAAATTTAACTGATTGATTTGACCCGGAATTTAGTACTCCCAAGAATTATGTATACGAGGTTCAAGCCCGCGTCATACTTAATTAGAGGATGAGTAAATCGGTATCGCGATAGTGACACTCGAATTGCATTCTAAATCATCCCGGTTACCCAGGGGCAAACGAGATATAAAGATCTACAATTGTTGTGTTCCTACGCAATACGATCGTAATCAAATACTAAATTCAGAGGACTAATTTTATACACACGCAACTAACACATCAGGCTGGGTTCATGTATCCCGACCTTAGAAAATCTAGCCTAGCATGGTGAAAGTAATGAAAACACTGTTTGATTTGCAGAAAAACATGATTAACTATGAAAAATTGGTAGAGTGGTGTAAAACAAAATTAAACAGACGAAATTACTTACTAATCTTACCAAAGCATTCAAAGTATTAGCTGGAATTACTTGTAATTACTGAAATCTGATCAAAGCCTCAATCTTGGGATTAAAAGAACAAACTGTATCTAAACTAGGGTTTTTGGAAAAGTAAGTGAAATTACAATAATTCTTCGTCGTTATAATAATAATAAAAATGGGTTTTTATACCCTACAATAATTCAAGAGTCTCAGCTGCACAAGGAATCTTTTTCGGAGAAGATAAGATTTGGAAATATCGATAGTCGGATAGGTCCGGGCCTGGGGCGGACCGATCTGCCGCCAAGGCGGATCGGTTCTTTTTATTTCTGGGGGCGGACCAGTTCTTTTATTTTTCTCCCTTCTTCGATTTGCTTGCAATCCGGGGTCTACTGGAGTTTTGCAACGCGGACAGGTCCGGGGCAGGGGCGGACCAGTCTACCTATTTGACTTTTTGTTCAACTTTGACTGCTCATATCTTTTATTCCAGGATTCCAATTGAGGTGCCGTTTCTTCCTATATTCTCATGAATGTGATATCTTCAACTTCTCTTTAGGTACCTCATCCGAATTCTGGGTGAAAATTACACTTTACCCTTTTGAGTTTCCTTCTTGTCTTTCTTGATTCTTTCGATTTCCTTCTTCCGTTTCTTGACATCAAATACCTGTAAAATCACTACGAAATACCAGAAACTCGGTGTACTCATTAGGATTAGTCAGTAGCAAGATTATGAGATAAAGTCAAATCGATTACTTTGTTCGAGGTGCTAAAAGTACCTAAATTAAAGGATAAATTAGGAAGAATTTATGCCTAATCAAACCCCCCCTAACTTAGAACTTTGCGCGTCCCGAGAAATGTAAAAGAATCCTAGCAAGGATCAATTCTTAAAAATCATTTTATTAGGATAGAATACCTTTTTCGAGGGCAAGCGATTGCATTTAGCGTATGCAACAAGCCTTTAAACCCCTAGGTTACCCTAGTATGACGAGTTGTGTCTCGTGAGGGTTTGTAGAGAATATACCCACAAAATTCGACTCAAAGAAGATTCAAAATATGCAAAAATAGTATAATTCAAACTTTCCCAGAAAATAGTCATCATCAAGTCATATTTACAAGTCTCAAACCGTAGTGTGTGTGTGCGAAGCCGGAAATATAATCGCCAATTTCCACCAATTGATCATTACGTTACTTATTCGAAAATTTGCTTTGATTTCAAATTCTCACGGAATGCTCTCTCAAACGAATCACTCAGATTGTGGTTATTCTCTCGGTATGCGTGATATAAAGAGTAAATGTAATGGACGCAACATCACGCATACAATTAGAAAGACGGAAATTTCATAGTGATAGGACCTCATCAATGGATTACGGTTTTAAAAACGGGAACATTGCCTCTTTTTCTCCCATTTAATCTCTTATATTATCTTTTGGTGCATTAGCTCTCCACGCGGTAATCAATTTCGCAATTTAGACTCGGTTAGGACTTTTTCGGGTTTTAAGGTATATTGGGTAAAATAAAAATGGTAGGGAAGGTTGGAATTGGAAAAGTTATATATGATGTCCATTTGTGCTTTTTTTGGGCTATTGCTCAATTTTTTTCATCTTTTTCTGTTTTTCACTTCTTTTCTTGCTATTTTTGTTGAGCGTATCTATTTTTTTCTTTCCCCTTTTTATGCACTTTTTGGACTTAAATTCTGAATTTTTCTATTTTTTCGTAATTCCGGGCTATTTGGGTTTCTCGGGTTACCAAACGAAAGGGACAATTTGTTTGGCTCAAATTGGGTTACAAAAGGGGTAATTTTTTGCTACTTTTTCTGGCCAATATTTTTAGGTGACAAACGAGGGCCTACTTCATTGTCCAAAATACCAATTGCGTTACCATATGCGTTTCGAGATGAATTTAACTTTAGAGATCAATTTTGGCACATTTTTCAAAGCAATATCACACACGTCTTTCATAACCGATCAAAATGAAAGGATTGAGATCCTCAACGACTTTTTAGGCGATGAAAAGAACTTTGAGTTAACAATTAACTCGGATTGATTTACAAACTCGCAAAAAGTGATAGGCTTGAATCTCACCGGGTTCGTTAATCTCCACACTTATTCGTTAAATCGTCAATTTTCGCTCAATTTCCATCTTAGGTCAATTTTGGATTTGTGTATGTTGAATTTTACAACTTGAGACTTCAATTCGAATTTTAATGATATTTTTGAAAATTTTGAATTCCAATTTTTATTTATTTTGAACAAAAATATTTTTGGATTTTTCAGAATTTTCTGATTTTTTTGGAAATTTCTGGGCATTTTTGAACATTTGTGAAGTTTTAGAAATACGCACTTGTGACCCCCCTAACTTAGACTTTTGCATTGTCCTCAAGCAAAAAGGACTAAAATCTAAATAAGGCAAAATAATAAGTGCGATAGATAGAACAAATAAATGGAGAAAATGCAGTTTTTATTACAAACAAGACTGTGGTACCATTACAAGGAAAAGCATACAAAATGTGAACTGGAAAAACAAATAAAAAACTGCCAGAACCACATCAAGTTTCACTGGGGCGGGGGATGGGAAGAACCGGGCGCGTCAGGGCCGTAAGGATCATAGTAATAGGATGGCAGTGGCTCGTTAGGCTCCCCTTGGCGTCGATAGATGTCCGCTTAAAAGAAGAGTATTAAGCTCGTATCTCGACGGTAATCGTTCAAAAATTTGTCGAAGTTCGTTTCAAGTGGCGCCATTCGGTTTGAGAGGTTGCTTCCCGCCCACTCAAAATCTGGATCGTCCTCTTCATCCGCCGACTCTTCATCCGGACTGACATCCCCCATCTCAACATCCACATCGACTGCCTCTTCTTCCTCATCGCTCTCGCTCGAGGAAGCCTCTTCTTCACTATCACCTCCTCGCCTAGCCCGTAGGACAGCTAGCTGTTTGGCGCTCTTAGTGCAGGTCCCTTGTCCAAAAGGACCGGGAATGTGAGTATGGTCGAGCGGAGCCGCTATGCCAGCATCCTTAACGATAATAGTGATCAAGCGGGCATAGGGAATTAGGGTAGTACCCTTCTCATCCAAAGACGCGTTGATGATATCGGCGTATAAAGTGCGGGCCAAATGGATGGAAGTGTGGGGGTCAAAGTGGTAATAGGTTAAAGTGGCTTGCCGGGGCCGCATGGCGGAGTCGTTGGACGTTTGCAATATATTGGCGCACACAATCTGAAAAGTGCGGTGCGCCTTCTCGTTAAGGCGTCCAACAGTGACGGTTTGCCCCGTCCAAGCCACATCCGGTGCAATGCGGGCCATGATAATATCCTTGTCGACCGGGGGACATTTCGTGGATAGGTGAATTCTTGAACGTCCGGAACATCGAATTCAGCCAACTTGGCCATGAGAAGAGCCAAAGAAAATAGGATGTCATTCCCATCCACGTAAGCTTGGGCCTCGAATTGGCCCGTCCGAACTAGGGTGCCATAAAAGGATCGATCTTCGGTTGCCCAAACTGCTTCATAGGGTTCGTTAAGGAATCGGCACCAGCCCCGAGCCATGAATAGGGCGATGACGGAGTTGGGTAGCCCGGTCCATTGGATAGCGCGCTCCATTTGGAGTTTGCGATCCAAACCGAAGAACTAATGGCACCATCGCTCCTCTTGACGGGAGCAAAACTCGCCATGACCGGGGGGATGGATGTCGGTAGAGTCATACTTGGTGGGGGCAACGCGTGGAGCCATGGAAACACGAGGGATTTTTTCTTGGAAAACTAGAGAGGGAGAAGAGAGGATTTAGGTTGAAGGTGTGAAGATAAAGGGAGGGTATTGGGGTGTATTTATAGGTGAAGGGGGAGTGTAGGGGTTGGAAGTGGAGGGAAAGGGTTTGGAGGGAAAAGGGGGTGAATTTGGGAGGGAAAGGATGGGGTTGGGAGGAAGGAAATGGATTGGAGGGAATGAATGGGATTGGGGAGAAGGGGTGAATTTAGGGAACGGGATAAATCAGATCTGTAGAAGGTGGAATGGTCCGGGGTAGGGGCGGACCGATCCGGGTACTTTAATATTCATAAAATCTGACTAGCGGATCAGTCCGCTTTAAAATTAAAGGAACCGGTCCGTGGGCGGACCGGTCCGGCCTTAAATTAAAGGAACCGATCCGACCCAGGGTTTTTGGGCTGGATTTTCCCCGAACTTAATTTTGATGTCTCATCTTCGAAAATTTTTACTTTCACAACATACTCCCTATCAATCTAGACTAAAACCCTCTCGATTTCGCTGGTCAACGCCCTTTGACTCAAAATTACTGAAACACGAATGCTTTTCTCGAATGAAACCTAGTCCTATCGACGCTCATTACACACACAACTCTCACAACACACATGACTCTCACAACACACACGAATCTCACCCCATAAGCGTCAGGGGTGCAACGACCTCGCTGTAACAGCTCACTCTACCCCGTAAATGGGGTCCGACAACCAGACGGTGTCGACTTCTTATGCACACGCCTCTAGATATGGCTTTAGGCGTTGTCCATTCACTTTGAATGAATTTTCCCCTTTTAAATCGTCTAATTCAATAGCTCCATGGGGGAAAACATTCTTCATGACTAACGGGCCAGACCATCGTGACCGCAACTTTCCCGAAAAGAGATGAAGCCGAGAGTTGTAGAGAAGAATTTTTTTCTCGAGAAGAAACTTTTTTCGTCGAATGATGTTATCGTGAGCGAGTTTCATCCTTTCTTTTGAAATTTTAGCATTCTCATACGCATCATTGCATAGTTCTTCTAACTCATTCAATTGAAGCTTGCGGGCTTCACCGGGCTTATCCATGTCATAATTCAATTGCTTAATCGCCCAATACGCTTTGTGTTCTAGCTCCACGGGAAGATGGCAAGGTTTGCCATACACAAAGCAGAAAGGGGACATGCCGAGTTGATTCTTATATGCGGTACGATAGGCCCATAGAGAATCGTTTAATCTAAGTGACCAATCTTTCCGGGTAGGATTGACGGTCTTTTCAAGAATGTTCTTGATTTCCCGATTTTCTAGTTCGGCTTCCCCGTTCGTTTGCGGGTGATAAGTCATTCCAACCTTGTGAACGACACCATACTTTCTCATGAGCTTCGCGAATGGCCTGTTGCAAAAGTGTGTGCCATTATCACTAATTATCTCCTTCGGAGCACCGAAGCGGGAAAGTATGTGTTCCTGCAGGAACTTTATCACCACTTTGTTGTCATTCATCTTAGAAGCTATAGCTTCCACCCATTTAGAAACGTAATCTACCGCGACAAGGATGTATAGGAGACCAAAGGATGGGGGGAAGGGACCCATGAAGTCAATACCCTAACAGTCGAAGATCTCAATGATGAGTATGGGGGTAAGAGGCATCATGTCTCGTCGAGTAATGGCTCCCATCCGTTGGTACCTATTTTAAGATTTTCAAGCATCATTTGCATCCCAGAATATTGTGGGCCAATAGAGGCCGCATTGCAGAATTTTAGCGGCCGTCTTTTTTGTCGAAAAGTGGCCTCCACAAGCTTCCGAATGACAAAACTGGATGACTTTCGGGATCTCGTCATCCGGTACACAACGTCGGATGATTTATTCGGCGCAATATTTAAACAGTAATGGATCATCGTAGAAGAACATGCGTGACCAAGTAAGGAACCTCTTCTTATCTTGTGGTGTCCAATCGAGAGGGACGGCTCCAGTGACAAGGTAGTTCACTATATCTGCAAACCAGGGTAAAGGAGAGGTGGAAAAAATTTTCTCATTCGGAAAGTATTCATTTATGGGTACGGGATCACTAGGTACGTCGGACGAAAGCCGTGATAAGTGGTCGACAACGACGTTTTCTACTCCTTTCTTATCTTTGATGGAGAGATTGAACTCTTGTGGAGTAGGATCCACCTTATGAGGCGCGGCTTTGCATCTTTCTTTGCAAGTAGGTATTTCAAAGCCGCGTGGTCGGTGAAGCAAGTAATGGGGGAACCGATAAGATATGACCGGAATTTATTAAGGGCAAAGACTACCGCTAGCAACTCCTTCTCCGTGGTAGAGTAGTTGAGTTGAGGTCCGGTAAGGGTCCGGCTACCGTAGTAGATGACATGAGCTTACTTATATTTTATTTGGCCCAAAACAGCCCCGATCGCATAATCCCTAGCGTCACACATAAGTTCGAATGGTAAGGACCAATCTAAAACTTGCATGATGGGAGCGGACACAAGCATGGTTTTCAATTTTTCAAAAGAGTTTTGCATGCTTCCGTCCACTCGAATGGGGTTTCCTTCATGATTAGGTTGCTTAAGGGTCTAGCGATGGCGCTAAAGTCCTTAATGAACCTTCGATAAAACCCCGCGTGGCCCAAGAAAGAGCGCACATCCTTAAGCAATTTTAGTGGGGGAAGGTCAACTATGACATCTATCTTTGCCCTATCAAATTTTATCCCCTTGGATGATACTATGTGGCCAAGAACTATTCCCTCGGTGACCATGAAATGGCATTTCTCCTAATTCAGCACTAAGTTCTTTTCCACACACCGGGCAAGTACTTTTTCCAGTTTTTCTAGACAATGATCGAAAGAGGTGCCAAAAACGCTGAAATCGTCCATGAACACTTCGAGTCCTCTCTCGACCATGACACTAAATAAGCTCAACATGCACCTTTGAAAGGTCGCGGGTGTATTACACAAGACAAATGGCATACGTTTGTAGGCAAACGTACTAAAAGGGCAAGTGAAGGTCGTCTTCTCCTGGTAAAGTACATTCACCTCAATTTGGTTATATCCGGAATAACCATCAAGGAAGCAATATTAAGGGTTGCCCACTACTCTCAAGCATTTGTTCAATAAATAGCAAGGGGAAATGGTCTTTCCTAGTTCCCGCATTGAGTTTCCGGTAATCAATGCAAACGCGCCACCCGGTGGAGGTACGTTGGGGAACTAGCTCTCCCTTGGCATTCTCAATCACTGTCATTCCCGAATTTTTTGGGACGACTTAAATAGGGCTCACCCATTTTCTATCCGAGATTGGGTAGATAATCTCGGCATCCAATAACTTGATAATCTCGGTTCTCACAACTTCTTTCATGTTGGGATTTAGTCTTCTTTGCATTTCTCTAGAGGGCTTGACATCCTCTTCGAGATGGATCTTGTGAGTGCAAATCAAAAGACTTATCCACTTTAAATCAGCAATGCACCAACCAAAAGCACTTTGGTGCTTCCTCAGAATTTTCAACAATTTGCCCTCCTGCTCTTCGTCTAGGCTAGAGGAGATAACAACAGGAAATGTATTATCCTCTCCTAGGTATGGATATTTAATATGGGAGGGGAGTTTCTTTAATTCAAGGGTTGGAAATTTATCACTGGAGGGAACCATGCGTGTATCCCTCGGAGGTAACTCCTCGAATCTAGAAATCCAATTAACATCTCTCGCGTCCTCGTCCGACGCACTCTCATCGAGTAACTCTCTCAACTCCCTAACCTCCCTCTCGAAGTCGGTGTACATCCCCTCACTCTCGTGTATCGCCGCTAAACAGGACCCTAAGGCGTCGCCACAGTAATTCTCCTCAAAGTACTTCTCTACTATCTCATCTATGAGGCTCACTGCGTGAAGATCATCTTCCTCCCCGGTATGTTGGGCTCCGTGCAAGATGTTGGTCTCTAAGGTCATGTTCCCAAAAGTGAGTTGCATTCGCCCATTCTGAGTATTGATGATTGCGTTAGCCGTAGCTAAGAATGGGCGCCCAAGGATGATTGGAACATGGTTGCTCGAGTAAAAGGAGGGCTCCGTGTCCCAAATGACAAAGTCCACCGGGAAGTAAAAAGTGTCAACTTGGACGATCACGTCCTCGACTATGCCCCTTGGGATCTTCACGGTTTGATCCGCTAATTGGAGAGTGACCTTTGTGGGCTTGAGGTCGCCCAAATCAAGTTGCCTATAGATGGAGTAAGGGAGGATATTTACACTTGCTCCCAAGTCAAGTAAGGCTTTTTCGATTTTGTTTTCTCCAATAATGCAGGAAATGGTGGGTGCACCGGGATCTTTGAATTTAGGCGGGAGATCATTTAGTAGAATGGAGCTCACGTTTTGTGCTAGAAAGACATTCTTCTTTACCTTCATCTTTCTCTTTACCGTCAACAAGTCTTTTATGACTTTAGCATAAGCTGGAATTTGCTTAATGACATCGAGGAAAGGTAAATTCAGCTTTACTTGCTTTAGCACATCCTCACGTGGGTTTCCTTTATGGGAGGGAATCAACCTTTGAGGAAATGGTGCCACGGAGGGTGGTTTCACTACTACCTCTAGCTCATTAGCGTCTTGGTCACTCTCATTCAAGGGGAGATCTTAGGCCTCTTTCGTGCCGGGTGAAATCTCCTTGTCTTTTGTTGTGTCGTGTGGGGGAGGTGATAAATCAACGACTATGTCACAACGAAGAGTGGTCACAGCTTGACATTTCTCCTGATGTTCAGTGGAGGTGGAGCTAACACTAGTTTGACCTTGGGGAGGTCTTTGGCCTTGGGCAGGAAACTTGCCCTTCTCTTGAACACTCAATGAGGATTGTATCTTTGACAGATTCGCATTTATGCCGCCAATTAGACGATCATATTTGGCATTGGTTGCGGTCTGTCTTACGATGAATTGATTCATGGTATCCTCGAGAGTTCTTCGTGGTGGCGGGATATAAGATCCTTACGGTGGTGGTGCTTGCACATGTCCTTGCATGTATGGAGCTTGTTGAAAGTGTTGTGGTGGAGGAGGGGCAACATGTGAAGGAGGGTTTATTGCGGCATGTTGTTGCCCATAGCTAAAACTGGGATGGTTTTTCCACGAAGGGTTGTATGAATTCCCGTGCGGTGCACCGAAATTACCCTTAAATCCTCCTATACCACTAACTTGCTCCTGAAGCATTACTTTCTAGGCAGGTATAGTCGGACATTCCTCAGTTGAATGACCCGCCTCACAAATCGCACACACCTTCTCGACGAGTTTTGGTATGGATCCAGCTGGTCCTTTTCCATATATCTCGCATAGGTCTCGAAATCCTTTCTCAAGGGTATCCAATCGACTATCCGTCATAGAATTCTTATCTACGTGAAATAGGTCGGACGCCGACGGAGTGGTGGTCACTTAACGATTTTGATTTTGAGCGTTAGGATCAGATGTATCCCAGGATTGGTTAGTCTCGGCGACGTACCTCAGGTGATGCTCGGCATCGTGGGCGTCTAAGTCGACAAAAGGACCACTTCCCATAGTTTCAACAAGTTGCTTGGAGTTAAGATTCAACCCATTATAGATAAAAGAGATGATTTGCGTTGAATCAAACCATGATGGGGGCATAAAGTAACTAACTCATTGAAACGCTCATAACATCGATGAAATGACTCATTTTCTGATTGTCTGAACGCTTGAATTTGAGCCTTTATGGAGATTATTCGATGTGTTGGGAAGAATTTCTTAAGAAATCTCGATTGCAACTCGTTCCATGACGGAATCGAGCTTGGCAGTAGAGACCATAGCCAGGTCTTAGCTTTATCTTTGAGCGAGAAAGGGCAGAGTTTGAGGCGGATCACCTCTTGGGTGCAAGTTTGATCATTGAGAGTATCGCACATATCCTCAAATTCCCTAATATGAAGGTATGGCTTTTCAGAATCCATACCATGGCAATGTGGTAACATCTGGATCATCCCATTTTTGAAACGGAATTGCCCGGCATTATACGGGAGTATAATGCATCCCGGAGTGACAGTGAGCTCGGGATATAAGAATTCTCTCAACGGGGGGTATGGGGGATCTTCCTCACCAATGGTTGCACTACCGTGTTGCGACATATCCCTCTCTCTTAATGACTCGATGCTCTCACTTGGTGTGCTCGAGGTGTACTCAGGGGTGTGTCCTAAGAAGGAAAACGAAGTGTTATTTGAGATTGAGTGTGACGGTGTGGGAGGTGGAATCCAGAACTGTGGGGCGTTTGGAGTGTGAGGGCTATCGGGGTTATACTCAACGATTGGATTTTTGTGAATGCTGGTTGGAGTATTATGGGGTGTAGGAGTGAGTTCAGAATTTTGCATTAATGGCTTATGAGAGATGATGGTGAATCTTTTTGTGCTTTTTGAATTTTTTTATGTTTTTGGATTTTTGGAAATTTTTGGTCAAAGCTTTGGATTGACTCAATCTAATCCTAAGTCTACCTAATTCCTCGGCAACGGCGCCAAAAACTTGACGCGACTAAGAATGTGTCTCAGAAATGCGTTCACTCTAGGCTCAAGTGCAAGCCTGTCGCTCAAGTAATAATCCGACAAGTCGGGTATCGATCCTCAGGGAAAAAGGACAACGAAGTTGTGACGACGGGAGAAAAAGAAGGAATCCTAACTTTGACTCTAAAAAGTAAGAAAAAATGTTTTGGTTTTGGGATGACTACAACTAAATGCAATTATGAAATTATGAAAAAGATGAAATTATACTAAATACCTAAAATATAATTGAAAGATGATTTGAAACTTTTTGAACTAAGTGATGAGAAAAACAGGACGGGAATACATTCCCCCAACCCTAGTGTATTGCAGTTATAATACTAATCGTAAATTTAACTGATTGATTTGACCCAAAATTTAGTACTCCCAAGCATTACGTATACGAGGTTCATGCCCGCGTCATACTTAATCTGAGGACGAGTAAATCGGTATCGCGGTAGTGATACTTGAATTTCGTTCTAAATCATCCCGGTTACCCAGGGGTAAACGAGATATAAAGATCTACAATTGTTGTGTTCCTACACAATACGGTCGTAATCATTCACTAAATTCAGAGGACTAATTTTATACACACGCAACTAACACATCAGGCTGGGTTCATGTATCCCGGCCTTAGAAAATCTAGCCTAGCATGGTGAAAGTAATGAAAACAGTGTTTGATTTGTAGAAAAACATGATTAACTATGGAAAATTGGTAGAATGGTGTAAAACAAAATTAAACAGGCGAAATTACTTACTAATCATATCAAAGCATTCAAAGTATTAACTGGAATTACTTATAATTACTGAAATCTTATCAAAGCCTCAATCTTGGGATTAAAAGAACAAACTGTATCTAAACTAGGGTTTTTGGAAAAGTATGTGAAATTACACTAATTCTCCGTTGTTATAATAATAATAAAAATGGGTTTTTATACCCTACAATAATTCAAGAGTTTCAGCTGCACAAGGATTCTTTTTCGGAGAAGATAAGATTTGGAAATCTCGATAGTCGGACCGGTCCGGGCCTTAGGCGGACCGATCTGCCTCCAAGGAGAATCGGTTCTTTTTATTTCCAGGCGGACCGGTTCTTTTATTTTTCTCCCTTCTTCGGTTTGCTTGCGATCCGGGGTCTACTGGAGTTTTGCAACGCGGACTGGTCTGCCTGTTTGACTTTTTATTCAACTTTGACAGCTCATATCTTTTGTTCCGGGATTCCGATTGAGGTGTCGTTTCTTCCCATGTGCTCATGAATGTGATATCTTCAACTTCTCTTTAAGTACCTCATCCGAATTTCGAGTGAAAATTATACTTTTGCCCTTTTGACTTTCCTTCTTGTCTTTATTGATTCTTCAGGTTTCCTTCTTTCGTTTCTTGACATCAAATACCTGTAAAATCACTACGAAATATCATAAACTCGATGTACTCATTAGGATCAGTCAGTAGCAAGATTATGAGATAAATTCAAATCGATTACTTTGTTCGAGGTGCTAAAAGTACCTAAATTAAGGGATAAATTAGGAAGAATTTATGCCTAATCAATGTCCTCGAGGTAACAATCTAAATCCCCCTATAGGCACACAAATATTAGATGGCCTTGATCGAACGCCGACCTCCCGTGATAGCAAGTATGGTAGGTATGTTATACACAGATAACCACATATACTAAGCATTCACACATCTTAGATATCTTATAATATTATTAGAGGTATAATGTTATATTCCTATATCGTCATTAATGTAGTACACTTACAAGTTTCCGAAAAATGTACACTATAGATTATCATCTCTTCTCACATCGCAGTTTCAATTACTTATATCCTAATCCCTAGAAGTCACCCGGTTTATTATATAATTATAGATTATAATCCTCAACATACTCCAATCTCACAACTATGCCCACTAATCAACAAGGGGAGAATGACACTCAAATAAATAATTTTAAGGGAAGTTCGAAGCTAAAATCAAGCCTAAAAAGACCATTATGTGAACTCGTTAGAAGTCACTGAAATCTCGTTCGAACAAGGTCATTCAAACGAGTGTCGTTCGAATGAACTACCAACTCGTTAGAAGGGGTACTGTCATCTCCTTAGAAGCTCGTTCGAACGAGGTCGTTCGAACGACCTGGGTTGGTCTTCAACGAGATGGTAGAAAACGCCCAAAATTTTCCCAACTTCGTTTTTTCACCAAATTCCTTTCTCCAAATCCATCATAAGTTCATATTAACTACGTTTTTGTGTTGATAAACTACTCTAGGTCACCCTAAGTCATTCCTTAACATATTTTTGGGGTCAATTCTTATTTATTAACATGTAATCGCCATAAATTCCCAAATCTTGCCCCAAACCCTATGAACATGAACCCAGAATTTTATTGCACTTAAATACTCATCATTAATCCGTTTTTAAAATCATCAAAGTTAAGTTTTGGGTACCAATTTCATCCATAATCATTCTACATGCAATCCCTAACCAAAATTTAGAGTTTCTACAACAATCCCATTAGATTTTCATCAAAACTTTCAAACCATATAAGGTTTTCTACACTAAACATGGAGGAAATATTCATTGCAATTAATAATATCAAATCACTTGCCTTAGGTTTGTTCTTCAGATTTGTTGTCGGTGATTATCGGGTGATTCTCTCCTCTTTCTGGTAGTAATTCCTTCCAAAATGATGGTGATGGGAGATGGTTTGGTTTGGAACCTCTATTAACCTCTCTCTAACTTCTCTCAAAAACTCCCGTAGCCCACTCTTTTGTTTTTGGATGGTAATGGCCTTAGTGGAATACTAATAATATCTAATTTAACTCTAAAATTCGTGGGTTTTAATTCCTCTATTTTTAAAATTACCACAATACCCTTTTGGGTTGCCAGTTTGGCTTAAAAATGCCCCGGGACCCAAACTAAACTCCCGCCTAGTGTTTTCTGACTATCTCGACCCTTTTGGACACATTGGTGCACTCAAAATGACCATTCGGTTGATAAAAATATAACTTACTTTTTAATCAAATTAAATTCATTGCTGACGCGACTGACACACGCTCCCAACTAGATTTCCCCAATTATCATATTTCGGCCTCGTGACAATTTTAACATTTTCAATACTTATATATTGCCATATATTCTCAGTAGTATTTTATTTTAACATCATAATCAAATACCAACTCACATCTCGCTAGTATTTATTTCCGGGTTAATTTTCAAATTAATTCTCATTTAATTCAATTAACCCAATAAATAAAAATCATTAAAATTACGGGGTATTACAATTTCTAAAATTTTCGTCAGTTGCAATCGAGAACCCACAATTTTAACTCAATTACAGGCATAAATTTACGCCCTGTTTGGTTGCGCAAATTGTTTAATTATGTAAATTGGTTCATTGTGAATAGTGAATTGCAAATGAGTGGATTTGAAATGAGTTTAAATACGATTTTACGCAATGTTTGTAATCTAAAATTGATGAATTGAGAGGGAGGGAGGGAGGGAGGTGCAATCGGATAAACTTTCCTAGACTCCTATTTCCGTGAAATGCTCCAATTTCATATTATACATGGGAGCTAAAATGAGGGAATTAATAAATCATTTCATTAATAAAACCAAACACAATTAATGAGACAATATGTAAATGGACCAATTTATAAATGAGTCAATTTACAATTTTGGGACAACCAAGTAGGGCCTTAGAGTTTCATCCAGTGCAATTAATATACTTCCGTTATATTTGCACGTCTGTTCTTCATTATCTACCACTGCTTTGGATAAAACTCGCACTCTAGTTTTAAAGTAGTGAAATTTGAGAAATCACGAGAACAATAGGGATATCAACAGAAACTTGACAACCCCAAGATGTATAGTCACAATGAGCATATTGATGGAGGGGTTGAATATTTTAATGTGACTTGATTTTCTAATTCATAGTTGCTCTATATAGATTTTTTTCAGGTCGAATCCATATACGGTATATGTTGGTGTGGACCGTGTAAACATATTTTAAGGATTTCACTTGTTACCTCTTCGCTTATAAGAATCAAACTCAACATTGGCCCGCTAAGACTGCATTGGTTTCTAGAGTCCTCAAATAGAACGATCTCGAACATGAATTTCAGTATCTAGTAGAGAAACAGAAGAAACATCCATGTCAATGACCGTATAAACGAAAAAAGAACAAATAAGTGTACATTCAGAAATGCACAACATAATCTGAAGCTCTGATTAAATAACTATAAATTTAGAGCTCTGAAAATTGATCCTCCGCATCATGTAATTGTACGGCATCATCAAGGGTCATGCTCCGATGCCATAATGAAATACTGATCTAGTAGTATTCTTCATAATTGCTTCATGTCATAATGAAATACTAATTGCAGTATTCTTCATAATTACTTTCTACTTCCACGTTGTCATGTAAACTTTTCCATCTCCCTTATTCACTTTATTTCTATAATACCACCCAGTGTCATAATTCCAAGCTTAATGTTTTTTTTTTTTTTTGTGTAGGGGGGGGGGCATTAATTGAAGGGTAATTTAGACAACAGTTGCAAATCAAAATAATCATTGTAATTCATTCAGTAAAATCTCTAAGCAATGGCTCCATCCTAGAGAATATCATCAGGTGTTATGACACTACGAGGTGGTGTACATGCTCTACTTGGTATTGCACGTCAGCAGAAACACCGCCGAATGAACTTCAAGCAAATTTCACTGGCAAAATTTCTCAAGGGGAGAGAACGTGACGGGTCGCGCATAGATTTTAAACCTTTTCAGAAAGTATTTAGTTTTTGTGCTTCATTGGAATGAGCATTTTTGTCACTAGAATGAGGTTTGGTGATTAAATTCGAATACTGGTCAATCAGTCTCGTCCAAAGCATGCTTCCCACGAGCACCTTGTTCGGCGTCTATTATTCGAACAATGGCACTCTATTTGTCGAACTCAGACCACTATGAAGCACATTTTAAGCAAACTTCACAGGCCAAGAATCGTGAATCCACCCACAGCTAAGTTCAATTCATGAAGATTACAGATCGAACAAACCATATTCTCTATCTATGCTCCTCACATTTGAATGCTAAACTCAAGTTCGATTGATGAGGATTGCTCGTCTTCGTAAGGGTTTGATTACTTAAGGATGGAAATTCATAGGTATTTCATGACTTGAACGAGAGTTTCTTCAAGTACCTTGGTGATGGTCTTGTTTGTCTGATGTTGAAATTTTTACATGTATCTTGTTTCCTGAAGGGTTTGCGAGGAAAAGCTCAAGATTCTTTGGGGTTCTAAAAAACTTCGTGAGAAAATTAGTTAAACAAGGTATGCTTTTTTATTTTTCTTTGATCATTTATGAAACTAACGATGTATTGTGATATGAAATCACGTTTTACCTTTTCATATTGAACATACATATGTTGTACACTATGGTACATGAAAGTCATCTCACTCATAAATCAAAGCTCGTTTACTTGTAAGCATAAAAAGCAATACTGAAAATGTGTGATAGATCATGTAATAGGTGATATTATAGTTTGGTTGGCTACTTCCTATGAAAAAACATTGAATCTTCCACAAATCGAGCCAAAAAGTTTGATTACATAGATAGACAATAAATGGAAAGAGTCTTGTTCATTAGAATCTATGAAGATTGAAAATAAAGATTGAAGACTATATCCTATTGTGGTTGTTTTTGGTTGAATCGCCTCAAGGCTTACACACACAATACTTTTACATTTTACTTTGATTGGATTCAGTATTTTTATCTAAAAGAGATTGCCTTGTATAAAAGTTTAGGTGTATTGTACATACTGCACACTTGCATGCGCATGGATGGGTTTTGGACCCGTGCGCACTGCAACATCGTTTAGGCTGACAATACTTTTTGCCTAAAACCGTGCCCATGGCTTCAAAAGTTCACCGTGCGCACGACCAAACACATTTTTGGGCCTCTATATGTTTCTGCCTAAAAATGTGAGCACTTACGAGATTTGTCCCGTGCGCCTAGTTGTCACACCTTTTGCGTGACTGTGGCCTCTGCCCAAAACCGTGTGCACGGAGCTTTTCTTTTGCTGTGCGCGTGGCACTACCAGATTTGTAAAAAAAATTACAAATAGGAGTTTTTACCTCCCATGTTTATAGATACTTTTTCTGAGTACTTCTTACACTTAGAGAGACTATTTTCGAGGCAAGTGATCAGAGAAACAATTTTAAACTTCAATTTTACTTGAACTTCACAATTTTGAGAGAAAACCTTGAATGCATACTTGATTCATTAATTATGAGATTTTAGAGTGTTTTGAATTGAAAACCCATAAAGCTTGTATTCATTTATACCGATTATGATTTAAATTTAAAGATCTACACTCCAGATTTAAAAGGAGACAAATAAGCTATTAGGGAGTTGATTCATGGCGCAATCCAAGGATGGAGAACGTAACTTCCATGTTCACGTAATGGAGTTTTGAACGGATCACTCATTCAAACAGGGGAGAGTTCCAATGTCCATACGTAACTTTTTATTAAGGAACGAGAGAGGAACCTTCTTGCATTTGTGTAAATTTGCTTTTCAAATTGAATGAGAGACTAGGATGGACTGAGCTTTTTTCATCCCCTGGATGGGGTTTTCCTCGTAGATTTTGTCTTGCACCTATTGTGTGATTGTTTAGTACTCAAATGGACAATTTCTATCTCTCTCTCTCTCTCACACACACACACACACACACACACACATATAATCTAAGAATAAATCCAACATAGTCATTTGCTAAATTGAACTTAGGGCTTGTATTTAGTTAATTCATCAATTGACTTAGATTTTCTTCTGATGTATTAATAAAATTAAATATATTAAATCTCACCTATGCATGTTAACTAGGATTGATCTAAAAATAATCCAAGGAATTTTTTAAATTGATAATTTCTCATTAAAACCTATTCAGTCCCCTTTATGTTTACTTCAGGTGAACACTTGCAACTAAAACACACGCCCTCAATTGGTATCTGAGCAAGGTTTTTCTCTTTTAAGCACTCGCGTGTTTGAGTCAATCTTGCTCGTTTCGTATCTTTTTATTGTATTCTTTTTTCCTAGATCTATCTTGTGTTTGTGATTACATCTTGTTGGGAGATTTATCAATATCGTGATGGTAGTTCTACAAACCGTCCTTCTTACTTGGATGGCTCGAACTATGGCCATTGGAAAGTCAAAAGGCGTGCTCATATGAAATTGAAACATGAGCGTGTATAGATAAGTGTAAAAAATAGGTGTACTCCCATGATTGATGAAGGTGTTAAAATTAAGAAACCAACAGTGGCTTAGTCGCATGCCAAGTTTGTTGCTTGCAATTATAACTCAATTGAATTGAATGCTATTTTTGTACCCGTTAGCACACAAAGAGTATAACCAAATACTCAATTGTGAGACGGCTAAAGAAGCTTGGGATATATTGAGCATTACTCATGAGGTAACATCAAGTATGAAGAGAGCGAAGCTGCAAAACATTACTACTATGTTTTAAACCGTAAGAATGAATGAATAAGAAAGTTTCAATGAGTATTACACTATAATGACCAAGGTTGTCAATGCCTCTTTTAACCTTGGAGATAAGACCCACGAGAATAATGTGGGGAAGAAATTATTGAGAACTTTAGCAACTCGATTCAAAGAGATGGTTGTTATCCTCAATGAAATCAAGGATACAATCACATGAAGCTGGGAAGAGTTGGTTGGATCACTTCAAATCTATGAAAGAGAGGAACATTCTACCATGGCTAAACCTAAGAAAAATGGTGAAGATAAGACTGAAACAGAATGTTGAAGTGGTTGTTGCTTTATTTGTAAAACGTTTAAACATATTTTACAAAAACAAAGAAGAATTTTTTTTTAAATGAAAAGAAATATAGGCCTAAGCAACACAAATCCATTGGATATAACCCCTAAGGTAGCTATGAGACAAATGTGCTTATGAGAGGAAAGGAAAAAGAAGAGGATAGATGCTTTGGATGTGGTGGAGTGGGACATCATATGAATGTGTGTCCAATATACTTGAAAAGTCAGGAAAAGAATAAAGACTTTGAGAAGAAGAAGAATGTCTAAAAGGCAAGTTTGAGTGATTTAAATAGTGATTCAGATGATAGTTTTTTAATTTATGAATGCAGGAGTGAAATTACAATCATGATGAGACTGTAAGAAGAAGAAAAGGCTAGTGATGAGAGTATGACATTTGCTGATGTTATGAAGATAAATAGTCAAAGAGTCGAGTCATTGGTGTATTAGCGATTCCTCATCTTGTAGGAGTCTAAGATCGAACACACACCATACCATTAATTATTCCGTGAGAGTGATGATGAAATTGACATATATAATGCCTTTGATGAGATTTACAAAGAGTCTTTAAAATGGTAAAACTAAAACATAAAAATTTTGAACAAAATGAAATCCTTTCAATTTAAACAATATGAAAAACAAGAAAAAGTTGCAAATGTTCAATAAGAGAATTTGAAACTAAGAAAAAGTTGTTTGTTTGTTTGATGAAATTGAGACTTTGAAAAGCAAAAATGAGATCCTTGTGAAAGAGAAAAATGAAGTTAGGCTTCAAAGCAAAATTTTAAAATTTATTTTGAAATCCATGCCAAATATTCGAAAATAGATTTGGTTGAAAGATCAAGTGTTCTTGATAACATTTTGTTGGACCATGGTCAATTAAAAAATGATAAGCATGGTATTGGATTTGTTAAACCAATGAAAGAAAAGAATGTTAATTCAAAAACAAAATTTGAAATCTCCTAGGAGAGTTATCCTCTCGATTCATTAGGGAAGAAATGTCTTTGTTGAGAGAGAAACGAGCTATTCTCTTGATCTGACGTTAACTAATCGCCAATGGCCAAGAAAATAAACCAAATCCTAACTTTTGGAGTGAGTATCCTCAAATGAGGAATACAATGGGGTATTTAAAGGGGAGGAGTATCTTAGGCTCTAAGCTATGGCCCAACTTACAAAAAATGCCATTAATTGCCTTTACTACTCCCAACCTCTAAATACTAAAGCAAAAAGGAATATAATGGGAAAAAAAAATAAAAGACAAATAACAAAAAGAAATTAAGCTACTAACATGCTCAAAAATGAAGATTATTCCCTTGCTTCACATCAATCCCCCCCTGAAAATAGTTTATCCTCGAACTCAAAGGGGAAGACCATCCGAGTCACCCTCCAAAATTATGATCAAGGCATGTTTAGGAAGCTCTTCGGACGCATCCAAATAGTCAGGTGGCTGAATTATCGCCAATAGGGAACAACATCGCGAGAGAGAGCAATCAGAAGCTCGATGACCAACATTGCCACAGTTGTAGCACCAAAATGTAGGAGACCCCGAATGAGGTACATCAAAAGTAATGGAAGTAGGGACTGAAGTTGTCATATGAGGAATTAAGGTTGAGACAGGTCTAAGTGGGGTCCATGAGGCTGGAAGAGAGATAGGCTATCAACCTTGGTCGCATACTCGACCGCCTTCAAAAATGTCGGTATCTCCCTCAAGCCGAGATCATGCTGAATGTACGAGTGCAGTCCAAAAACATATCGGCTGATCCACCGATCTTCCATCTCAAGAAGACGGGAATCGAAGCCAACCAATCAATCATGGTGTGAGGAGAGAACCGCCCGTTAAACATGGGAACGACAACGCGTATATCCCCATAGAGACTCTGAAAAAGCAATCAAAGTTCCATAGATAGGTGGTCTCTATCCTGATGAGCCTCGAGGCCCATCACATCACTCGGGGCAGGTGTAACATAATCTGCAGGAATCGGTGGCATCTGGACAGGTAGTGGACGAGGAGGATAAACATGTGGGGCCAAGGGAGGTGCTGGTAAGGCCACGATGGGACACGTTCAATCAGGCGGTCGTACTCTCCACAATAAAAGCATTGGCGGTCCCAAAGCGAGATTAAGTGAGGAAGGTTAGGCTGGGGTGGTGGAATCTGAAAAATCTTACTAAAACCGTTTATTAAAAATAAACTATTTAAGTAACTCCGATCTGTTTTTTTAAGAAACTCTTTTCGTAAAAACCAAACTATTTGAACACAAGATGTGTTTAACAAATCAGTATGTACGAGATCTATTCAAGAATTGAATAACAGATTTATAAAGAAGTTTTAAAAAACTTAAACTCAGCACAACCAAGAATGAGAAAAGGAGATGTAGAAAGATTATGTTCACGATATTTTTTACGTGGTAAAACCTCACCAATTGAGGAAACATCCACGACTCCCTCTACAGAGTAAAATGAAAAATCCACTAAAACAAATATATGAGTTACAAACTATATAACTAACATGCAAATAACTCAGACCTATATAAGTTTAGGAATGTACCCTCTGGTGTCCTTAAAACTTCTCTGCAGTTCTGATTGTAGATGTAGTTCTTCCAGTTTGTTAACTTCTTATTTGTTCCAGCACTTTACGTCGACTCTTTGTTCACAAGATCTTATTACCAACACTTTTCGTGTTGTAGGGTGAAAGTGTTTGTGGAGGTGCTCTCTAACACATGCATGCACACGCGCACACTTATTAAGTACAAACAGTCCTAACAAATTACAGTAACACTATATGCTGTGATCTTTTCTTTTTCTTTCTTCTTACAAAACTTTGAACCTTATTTGACCTTTAAATCATTCCCAAAATCCACGGATACCTTGCTAGGAAGACAGACAAGGTCTTAATCAATCTCAGAATTTTAGAAAGGTTTTTCGAGATTGAAAACCTCCAAGTGTGATTCCAACTAGGTCAAAGGTTTAGTTTTACAAGAACTAGAAACAAAAAGCATTTATTGTTGATTTTAAAGTAAGCAAACGTTTTATAGAAAATAATCAACAATATATTTCTCAAGATGAGAAATAAAAAATGATACTAAGTGTAATGTAACATGAATAACTCAGATCTAAAATTTCTATGAAGACAGGTGTTGGATGATAACAGGATATGAAACGCGTGTCTTAAACTAATTAAAAACACACCCCAAAGTTTACTCCGCTTTCGGATTCTACCCAAGGTAACATTAGGCCAAAATACCCAACAAATAATATTTATAAATTGACCACAAAACTTTTAAATCAAGTTTTAATTAATAAACCCTTATTTAAAAAATGTTTAAAAAATCCCAAAAAATTATTAAAATTCCAACTTAGGGATTTAAACACACTCAACATATGTACACACATTATTATGCAGTATGATATGCAAAAAATAAATTCAACTATGTGTGAGTGTTGGCAATTTGATCTTGATCAAAACAAGATAGAGAGATGAAGTAGCAAACCAACTTCTGAGGTTCTTTGGATACTAGGGAGGACATAATTTTGTCACAATTTCCAAACTAGATGAGCACTTATACAATATAGACTCAATTGAGTCAAAAGTATAAGGGCTTCAATCTCCCCCTTTTGAAATGTGAGACAAAATCTCCTTTGAGTCATCTAGGACTCGTAAGGCAACAAGAAAATAAGAAAAACTTATTCCTATCAAAATTCTATCTACCCAATACCTAGAAATCAAAAAGTACATAACTCAACTAAGTACATTTGAATACCCTATTACAACTGTTGAGAGTAACTGTACAACAAGAACCTGCAATAAATCACTAAGATTAAGCTGTTTAGCATATGAAAGAATTGAATAGACTCAAATTTCTCCCCCATTTTGTCTCAAATGGACAAAGGGAAAAACTTAGATAAACAGCAAAGTTATTAGTCATCATAAACCATACCAATAGATTTACGTAATGAAATGAATCTATTATAATCTAGAGGTTTGGTAAACATATCTGCGAGTTGTAGATCAGTAGGAAGATAATTGATTTCTAATTCCTTAGATTCAACCAATTCGCGTATAAAATGATGTCTTATTTTAATATGCTTTGTTTGCGAGTGTTGAATAGGGTTTTTAGAAATATTAATCGCACTTTGATTATCACAATAGAGATGCAATTGGTTTTCTTGAATACCATAATCACTTAGCATTTGTTTAAGCCACATTAATTGAGCACAACAGCTGCCAACGGCTATGTATTCAGATTCAACTGTTGAGAGTGATGTGCAGTTTTGTTTTTTACTACTCCATCCTACCAAGTTATTACCTATATAATAACATGCTCCCGATGTGCTTTTACTATCATCAGTACACCCAGCCCAGTCAGCATCAGTGTACCCAATTATAGTGCTTGGTCTATCATTAGTGTACCAAAGTCCTAGATTTAGAGTGCCATTTACATATTTAATGATACGTTTAACAGCATTCAAGTGGCTCTCTTTAGGGTTACTTTGATATCGAGCACATACACACACAGCATACATAATATCAGGGGGCGAGGCAGTAAGATATAGTAAGGTGCCTATTATACTACGATACAGAGTAGGATCTACAGATTTTCCATTTTCATCTTTGAAAAGTTTTAGCGTAGTACTCATGGGCGTTTTAGCATCTTTAGCACTCTCGAGGCCAAATTTCTTTACTATCTCTAAAGCGTACTTGGATTGCGATAAAAATAATACTTCTGAATTTTGTTTGACTTGAAGGCCTAAGAAGAATTGTAGCTCCCCCAAAAGGGACATTTGAAATTCCTTATTCATAGTTTCAGAGAAGGATTTGACTTCTGAGGGAGAAGTTGATCCAAATATAATATCGTCAACATAAACTTGAGCAATAGTGATGTGTTTGTCAAAATGTTTGACAAAAAGAGTTTGGTCATTTTCGCCTCTCTTGAAACCTTTATCTAAAAGAAAACCGGAAAGACGCTCATACCAAGCTCTAGGAGCTTGTTTAAGGCCATACAAAGCCTTTTTCAGACGAAATACATTATTTGGATGTTTGGGGTCAATGAACCCTTTAGGTTGTTCTACATAGGTTTCTTCAGCCAGTATTCCATTAAGGAACGCAGATTTGACATCCATTTGGTACAGTGTAAAGTGCATGTGGCAAGCTATAGCAAAAAGCAGACGAACAGATTCTAAACGAGTAACAGGAGCAAAGGTCTCGTTAAAATCTATTCCTTCTATTTTAGAGTATCCTTGAGCAACTAATCTAGCTTTATTTCTAATTATTATCCCATTTTCATCAGTCTTATTTTTGAAAATCCAACGTGTGCCAACAACCATTTTGTGATCAGGACATGGAACAAGATACCAAACATCATGAATGACAAATTGTAAAAGTTCTTCCTGCATAGCAGAAATCCAGTGAGAGTCATTCAATGCCTCATTTACATTCTTTGGTTCCACAAGGGAAACAAAACATGCATAATGTGCATAGTTTCTGAGTTGGGATCTTGTACGCACTGGCTCACTAGGGTTACCAACTACGTTATTTATGGGATGATCTTTAGAAACCCAGTTAGGTACCTCAGGTGTCTCAGTAGGTAATGAATTATCCATTGCAGAGGAGTCATTTTCTAAAATATTTGTAGACTCTTCCTCAATAGTAAATTCACCAGTCTTGCTTTTTATAGTAGTGTCACTTAAAATTACATTTATGGATTACATTAAATTTTTAGTTCGAAGATTATACACTCGATAAACTCTACTGTTAGGCGAATATCCTAGAAATATGGCTTTATCTCCCCGGCTCTCAAATTTTGATAAGTGTTCCCTATCCTTGCATGCATAACAAGTACTGCCAAAGGTTATAAGGTATTTGAGATTAGGCTTTTTATTGTACCAAAGTTTGTAAGGGGTTTGTTTGGAATTCTTTCTAAGATAGACCCTATTTATAATGTGACAAGCAGTACGAATGGACTCTACCCAAAAATATTTAGGTAAATTCTTGGCATGTAACATAACACGTGCCATCTCTTGAAGGGTACGATTCTTTCTCTCCGTAATACCATTATGTTGAGGGGTCTTAGGAGCACTGAACTCGTGTTTATAACCATTATAGTCACAGTATTCTATAATACCAGTGTCTTTGAATTCACCACCTCTATCACTACGAATTCTATTCACTTGAGTATCCTTCTCATTTTCAATCCTAAGAAGAATTTTTAGGAAGGTTTGGAATGTTTCAAACTTTTGTTTTAAGAAGGCTACCCAGGTAAATCTAGTGAAGTCATCAACCATAACAAGGATGTAACTGTGTCCACAGAGACTAACAGTTTGGGAGGGACCCATTAGGTGCATATGGATGAGTTCTAATGGATTAGAGGTAAGAATATCTTTGACTTTCTTATGAGGTGCCTTAACAATTTTACCTTCTTGACAGGAACCACAGATAAGGTTGGGTATAAGTTTGATTTTAGGAACTCCTCTAACTATTTCCTGAGAGGTCAGTCTGCTAAGGTTATCGTAATTTATATAACCCATTTTGTTATGCCCTATCTCATTGTCATCCATTCTGGCAACATTACAGATTTCATAATTGTTCATGACAGTGTAGCAATTGTCAGGAGTTCTGAATCCAGTAATTATGCATTCACCTTTTTCATTTAAAATTTTGCAATTGTTCTTTGAAAAGGTAACAGACCTTTAACTAGAAGGACATCTTGAAGAATAGGAAGCCCAGCTTCTTGGAGAGTTCCTTTGCCTATGATTTGAGATGAAACTCCATCACCAAAAATGACTTTACCACCAACAAATCTGGTTTTGTTTAAAAGTTTAGTTTCATCACCAGTCATATGCTTAGAACATCCAGAGTCTAAATACCAACCAGATGATGTGTGTTCAGCTTTTAAAGCAGTAATAACAACATTACACTTCATCTGAGGTAATAGATCATCTTTTCTAACTCAAATTGCCTTAGTTTTCATCTTGCGCTTATTAGCTCTCCATTGATAAAATTTGCGAGCTTTGGATTTTTGTTGAAAAATGTTTTGCGCATGATTTTGAATTTTGTGAAAGACTTGAGCATTTGGTTTAGGAAAGTGATTAGGATTCCTTCTAGGAAATGTTCTTTTAGGTTTGGTCTTTCTATTTCTATAATTAGAGTATCTATCTGGCTGTCTAGGAAGTATATAATTGTTTCGGTTCCTCCTAGAATAGTTAAAGTTCTGATAGATATGAGGATTATAGACAGGTTTAACTAGTCTCCTAGCATAACAAATATCAAAAGAGTGACCATATATGTCGCAGTACGAGCAATAAAGATTGCTCAGAATTGAGGTCTCCGTAGGAAAGTCTCTAAACAAAGGTTTTGAAGAGTTTTGAGGCTGAACTCTATTCCTAGGTGTGACGGTCATGAATGCAGACTCACTCTTCCTAATAGAAGGGCAGACGTATTTAGCCTTAGGTGAACTTTCATGTTTAGAACAACTTGATTCCCTAATGTTAAAATTTTGATTTTTTGAATCAAACTCAGCTTTTAGAGAATGAAAGTCTGGGCATGTTTCAATAGGTCTTTTGCCTCCTGACACAAACTTGATAGTTTCAAAAGATTTTATTTGTATTTTCAAATTGGGGCAAAACCCTATTCCAGTTCGATCGTCAGAATTGGTTTTTGATTCAACAACAAATTCATCAAAACATTTTTAATTATTTTCAAATTTTGTAAATTTTTTGAAAACAGTTGCTGTCTTTTCTTTAGTTTGCTCCAATTCTAACAATGTCCCTTTGTATTTTTTCTCCAGAGTTTCATTTGTTTCTTTTAAATTTCTGAGTTTTTCATCAAAAAATTTGATTTCTCTTTTATGAGTCAAACATTGGGTAGTATACTCTTCAACATATAGTTTAACCATTAGGCTTAGATCTTCTAACTTCTTATTGAAATCTTTCACAATCTTTTCTAGTCTAGTGCCTTTCTTGAGAGTTTTAGCATAAAGTGTGTGAATGTCAGTGAGGTCTTCATTGTCCGAGTCACTAAGTGTGGTGTGTGGAGTGACCCCTAAAGATTCATTTGTTAAACTTACACACCCATTGACATCGTCATTATCTATCCCTTTGACTCACACACCCCGTAGTAGAACATGCAACATTCTCAGTAATCAAAGCATCTAAACTAGTATAAACATGATTCTCAATAGCAGGAGTAGAGTTACTAGAAGCATTCTCATACACAGGCATAAGCACATCATCATTATATATGATCTTGGCAAAGAAGGACATGCAAGGGTTAAAAACATCAGATAACTCAGGTTCCTCCTTTTCATAATCACTTGAATCATCCCATGTTTTGAAAATGTTAGCTCTAGTGTGTTTGTTTTGAGTGTTCAAGTTAACTCTACAGTCTTGTGCAATGTGCCCCAGTTTACCACATCTATAGCATTCAGTCTTCTTAAGGTCTCTATTAGGTCTAATGTGAAAGTCCTTGTGATTTTTGTCATGGTTTTTCTCATGAGGACTGTGATTAGAGGAAGTTGGATAATTTGAATTGCCTTGTTTATTTGCCACTTTGTTTCTAAACTTAATAATTTTCTTAAACTGTTTAGTAATTAAGGCAATCTGATTGTCCAAACTCTCTATATTGCATTCCTCATCAGAATTATAAGTGGGGAATATAAGTTCAGGCTTAGTTAACGTAGAAGAGAAGCTCAGATTGGAACTAGTCTGTTTCCTATGGGTTTTAGTCAATTATTTCTTAAATTCTAGTTCCATTTCCACAGTTCTTAGTTTACTACTGAGTAATTCAGGAGTGAGATTTTGATCACACATTTCCTCAATAACATATCTTTTGTTATCAAATTTTTGTGGTAATGATCTTAGAATTTTAGATACAATTTCATGTCTGTCATAAGTCACCCCATTAGCATGCAGTTTGGTCACAATATCAGTCAGGTTCATATATAAGTCATCAAATGACTCAGTCTCAGACATAATTAAGGAGTTATACTGCTGAATAAGCATTTAGGTTTTAGCAGCCTTAACTCTAGTGTCTCCTTCATGAGCAGTAACCAAGGTGTCCCAAGCTTCCTTAGAAGTGGTACATGATGAGATTCTTTTGAACTCATGTTCATTTATGGACATAAATATGGCATTCTTTCCTTTGTTATTATTTCAAGAAACTTGTTTCTCTTCTTGAGTGAACTCACTTAAATCTTTCTTAACCCTCTCATTACTTCCTTCGTTGGCTGGTTTAGTAGGAAAAGTGTAACCATTTTCAACTATGTCCCAGACATCATCTCCCAGAGTTCCTTGAATAAAGGCAATCATCCTTACTTTCTAGTAAGCAAAATTGGTTCCATCAAAGATTGGAGGTCTGGTCAAGTTACCAAATCTTTCATTTTTCTCGTCCATATTTGATTTTCAGAAAATAATTTCAGAAACACAGGATCTCTTTTGAAAGCAGTTTACCAAGCTCTTATACCAATTGAAAAGTGTTACTAAAATAGTTTATTAAAAATAAACTATTTAAGTAACTCCGATCTGCTTTTTTAAGAAACTCTTTTCGTAAAAACCAAACTATTTGAACACAAGATGTGTTTAACAAATCAGTATGTACGAGATCTATTCAAGAATTGAATAACAGATTTATAAAGAAGTTTTAAAAAAACTTAAACTCAGCACAACCAAGAATGAGATGAGGAGATGTAGAAAGATTATGTTCACGATGTTTTTTACGTGGTAAAACCTCACTAATTGAGTAAACATCCACGACTCCCTCTACGGAGTAAAATGAAAAATCCACTAAAACAAATATATGAGTTAAAAACTATATAACTAACATGGAAACAACTTAGACCTATATAAGTTTAGGAATGTACCCTCTGGTGTCCTTAAAACTTCTCTGCAGTTCTGATTGTAGATGTAGTTCTCCCAGTTTATTAACTTCTGATTTGTTCCAGCACTTTGCGTCGACTCTTTGTTCACAAGATCTTATTACCAACACTTTTCGTGTTGTAGGGTGAAAGTGTTTGTGGAGGTGCTCTCTAACACATGCATGCACACACACACACTTATTAAGTACAAACAGTCCTAACAAATTACAGTAACAATATATGCTGTGATCTTTTCTTTTTCTTTCTTCTTACAAAACTTTGAACCTTACTTGACCTTTAAATCATTCCCAGAATCCACGGATACCTTGCTAGGAAAACAGACAAGGTCTTAATCAATCTCAGAATTTTAGAAAGGTTTTTCGAGATTGAAAACCTCCAAGTGTGATTCCAACTAGGTCAAAGGTTTAGTTTTACAAGAACTAGAAACAAAAAGCATTTATTTTTTATTTCAAAGTAAGCAAACGTTTTATAGAAAATAATCAACAATATATTTCTCAAGATGAGAAATAAAAAATGAAACTAAGTGTAATGTAACATGAATAACTCAGATCTGAAATTTTTATGAAATCAGAAAGTAGATCTGAGTAAACGTTTAAGTTGAAAACAAGATCTAACGAACAAGAGGTTACAACAGCAATAACAAACTCAACTCAAACTCTCAATCACTCAAGAACACTCAGGGTAGTGTTTTGGATATGGAGTTTTGAAGAAGTGTTTGAGTTTGGATGGAAGAGGCTTTGACGAAACAGGGTTAGGGTTTCTAACTCTCTCTCTTATCTCTGTTTTTCTCTCTTCTCTCTCTTCTCTCTTCTCTCTTCTCTCTCTACTCTCTCTATTTCTCAGAGGAAATGAAAATGGCAAAAGTCTTCGAAGTCTGAGAGTAGGTTCCCTTTTATAGGGTGAAGAGAAGGTTCGAGAGGCTCGATCAAAACCAAGGGCCAGGATTAAGTCAAGTCAAATTGACTTTGATCGAAGGGTTCTAATAAGGAGGTGCTTAAACGAATCCTGATTGGTTTAGAAAGTTGTACTGGGATTCACCAAGACGACATGCAGATCGTCGATAGCTAATGATCCAAGGGCTAAAAACATACGCGTTTTTAACTCAGTAAACAAACACAGTTTCAGCCAATCAGATGAAGACAGGTGTTGGATGATAACAGGATATGAAACGCGCGTCTTAAACTAATTAAAAACACACCCCAAAGTTTACTCCGCTTTCGGATTCTACCCAAGGTAACATTAGGCCAAAATACCCAACAAATAATATTTATAAATTGACCACAAAACTTTTAAATCAAGTTTTAATTAATAAAACCTTATTTAAAAAATGTTTAAAAATCCCAAAAAATTATTAAAATTCCAACTTAGGGATTTAAACACACTCAACATATGTACACACATTATTATGCAGTATGATATGCAAAAAATAAATTCTACTATGTGTGAGTGTTGGCAATTTGATCTTGATCAAAACAAGATAGAGAGATGAAGTAGCAAACCAACTTCTGAGGTTCTTTGGATACTAGGGAGGACATAATTTTGTCACAATTTCCAAACTAGATGAGCACTTATACAATATAGACTCAATTGAGTCAAAAGTATAAGGGCTTCAGAATCCACTCCAAGACGCTGCAGTAGGTATCCCCAACATCAGAGAATGAGGAGTCAGTGTAGAGTAGGGAAAGATCATGGTGGGAAGGATTGTGATGTGATGGTAGAGGGGGTGGGACATATGGTGGTGGGCAAGGGTATATAAATAGGGGTGGTGGTAGTGGGTTGGGATCGAGGGAAAGGTCGTGGGTCTCTATATGATGGTGGAGGGTTTCGGGATAGGTGAGAAAGTTGTGGGGTTCAAAAAGGTATGGGATCGAGGGCGTGGGGCATACACGAGCTGAATTGAGGATTCGGGTTGCTCATTGGGCGGGGGTAAGTAGGTAGGAAGTTGGAAATAAGTGGTTAAGGTTGGGAATTGAGTGGAGTTGGTCATGATAGGGCCCTCGGATAAGGTGGAGGGTCCAATTGGCAAAAATGGGTCGAGGCAGTGGGTTTTGGGGTATCCCGGGTTGGGGCAGAAAAATGGGTTTGGACGACAAGGATGGAAATGGGTCGGAGGGTGGGAGGGTTGGGAGATTTTGGGCTAGACGAGCTGGGTCGACAACAGGGAGGTTTCCTGGGTCAGAAACAGACCAGGGTATGTGGGATTCTGGGTCAGGGGTTGGGATTCTGGCTGGGAGAGCTGGTTCAGGATGTTTTATGGGGTCCGGAGGTTAGCGAATGCAGGCGGGGGTGGGGAGATGGTGGCAGGGGGTTTCTAGGGCAGAGGGGTGGCCGGGGGGTGGGGCGGAGTAAGGCAGTGGGAGGGGTTGTTAGATCTGGGTTTTCACCCAATACAGCCCGAAGGGAGGAATTAAGGTGGTTGGGGGTGGTGGTTGGCCAGTGGGGGTTAAGGTTTAATGAGATTTTAATCATGGAGAAGAGTTATAGGAGAGACTCCACTTGGTGTTGCTTTTACAATCTTTGCATCAAATCTTGGTTAGTCTCTTCTAGTTGTTGTTTGGATCTTCTTGGAGCCATCAGAAGTAGTCTACGATTTTGATAACTACACACCAATACACCAATCGGGGAGCGATACCTCGCTCGGATACCAATTTGACGTAAATTACACGTCAATAGCCAAGAAAATAAACCAAACCCTAAGTTTTGGAGAGAGAATTAAGAGATTTCTTATCAAATGGAGAGAGTGTCCTCAAATAAGGAATACAAGGGAGTATTTAAAGGGGAGGAGTAGCTTAGGCTCTAAGCTAAGGCTCAAATTACAAAAATATCATTAATTATCTTTACTACTCCCTACCTCTAAATACTAAAGCAAAAAGGAATACAATGCCAAAACAAAATAAAAGACAACAGCAAAAAGAAAATAAACTACTAATATACCCAAAAATGATGATTATGCCCTCGTTTTACATCATGATCTTTTGGGGAGACATTTGATGAAGGGGGAGATGACGTTTGATAAAAGGGGGAGAAATCTTGATTATTGCATGTCGAGATTGATATGATTTAAAGGGATATTATATTATTTATGCTCATGCTTATTCTCGTCTTTATGGTTCATATTGACTTCTTATCAAAGAATTCCCACAGCAAGGGGAGTTTTTCTTTGTGCGTGTCATTCCCGCATGATCTTTTGGTTGTTTTCATGCTATTCATTTATAGTCATGATATTGAGACTCAAGCCCTTAAGTGAGACTCGACACGTTGATTGTAGGTTGTCTATTGGATCTAAGTGTATTGTGACACTCTACTCTCATTATATGGCTAAAATGGAAAGAGTTTGAATGTCGCAATCAATAATTTTTAAATTTTTGAGAGCTTTGCCACAGAATAGCCAAAGGGGAGATGTAATAAATCTTCTAAGAGGTGATATTATAGTTTGGTTGGTTAATTCTCATGACAACACATTGAGTCTTGCACAAATCGAGCCAAAAAACTTGATTACATAGATAGACGATAGAGTCTTGTTCATTAGAATCTAGAGACACTGAAACTAAAGATCATTCATAAATTCTCCAAATCAAAGCTTTCGCATGAAATTCTTAAGGCTGAAGATCATATTCTCTTGTGGTTGTTTTTGGTTGAATCGTCTCAAGGCTTACACACATACACGTTCACATTTTCTTTGAAAATGATTTTGTGATTGGAATAAGTGCATTTTTTCTAAAAACAGATTTTCATGTATGCATGTTTAGGTGTATTGTACATATTGCCTACTTGCATGCGCACGATTGGGTTTTGAACCTGTGCGCATGGCATCATGATTTTGGGTGAGAATACTTTCTCCCTAACACTGTGCGCACTCACTACACACGACCAGTCACATTTTAGGCCTCTATATGTTTCTACCTTAAAGCATGTGTACAACTAAGAAATGCCCCGTGCACAAGGTTGTCACTCCTTTTGCGTAGCAATGGCCTCTACCCAAACTGAGCGCACTGAGCTTTTTTTTGTCGTGTGCACGACATTGCTAGATTTGTAAAAAAAATTCTATAAATAGGTGATTTATCCTCCCATTTTTATGGATATTTTTCATAAGTACTTCTCACGCCTAGAAAGAGTATTTTCGACATAAAGTGATCAGAGAATTACTTTTTATACTTCAATTTCACTTGATCTTGAAAATTCTGAGTGAAAACCTTAAATTCATACTTGATTCATTGATTATGAGATTTTAGAGTTTTTTGAGTTGAAAAACCACAAAGGTGAGATTCATTCTACCAATTATGATATGAATTTTAAGATCTACACTCGAGATTTAAAAGGGAAGCGAATTAGCTATTGGGGAGTTGATTCGTAATGTGATCGAAGGATGGAAAACAGGACTTCCATGTTCGCTTGATGGACTTTTGAGCGGATCACTCATTCAATCGGGGAGAGATTCAACATCCATACGTAATTTCTTGTTAGGGGACAATAGAGAAGTACCTTCTTGTGTTTGTGTAAAATTTCTTTTCAAATTGAATAAGAGAGTAAGATGCATCAAAAAAATTTCACCCTTAGGTTTTCCTTGTAAATCTTGTCTTGTACCTATATGTGATTGTTTGTTGGGCATATACACGATTAGTATCACATACACATCTAGATCTAATAATGGATCCAACATAATCCCTTGCTAATTGAACTTAGGGCTTGTATTTAGTTAATTCACCTAATTGACTTAGATCTAGTAAATCTCTCACCTAGATGCATGTTAACTAGGATTGATTTAAAAATTGACTAAGGAATATTCGAAATTGGTAATTTTTCATTAAAACTTATTCCCTTTAGATTTATTTGAGGTGAACACTTGCAACAAAAAAAAACACTCCCCCTCAAATCCTGATGTTGCATGCAACCAGTAATTAAGATGATGATTGTGAATATGTAGATGTGCTTCCCATGTTTAAATTACTTAACTATATGGGAAATCGACATTAAGTAATAGTTGTGTAAGTTATACAAGTTGTGAAGTCTACTTCGATTCTGGATTCCGGAGCCACTAATCACATGACGGGAGAGTCGTCCCTTTCTTCTTCACCCACAATTCTCATTTGTCCGTATGTTCGTTATGCGTCCGACATCCGTATGTATATCTATAGCAAGGGTGATGTGTGCATGTTTCCCGATATTACACTTTTCTTGGTTTTGCATTGTCCAATTTTTTCTTTTAACGTTTTATTCTTTAGCCAACTTACCAAACATCTTAATTGTGTTTTTGTGTTCTTTGCAACCCATTGTCTTTTACAGGACTGGAGTTCGAGGCAAAGGCTATGAGCACAATGGGTTGTACTATTTCAGGGGGTCCTCTACCACCGTACTCTCCCACCTTCAGTTTTAGTGCTTCTCTCCGACTGTTATATTGTTGAAATAGTAACTAGCCAGATAATCCACACAAGATGCACACTGAAATATCATATGTGAAATAGGATTAGTGAATGGAAAGATATCTAATAGAAGCAGAAGTATGACCATATATCAGAAGAACTTAAGAATGATGGAAGAAATTAAGAAATGAAATGCTAAGGTAAACTTCACAAAGCATTATCCTGGAATTTTACAAAAAGAACAGTTTATACCATCTAGAAAATGTACAAATAATCAATGCGACGGTTATAACATCTGTTATTGTAATGATGTAGGTATCTCTCATCACGCTATGAAAGAGAAAAAGTTACTCTCTCACACATGCACACACGTCATATGAAGAGAGAAAATGTCGATACAGGTGGGCGAACAATATAATATACATTAACTATATTTCTCTATGCTAATATGGGACCCATGCCCCACCCACATTACAATGAACCTATAAAATGAGAGATATATACAATCTATTCTAATATGGAACCTGCAGATCACTCATAATGACCTTAAACAGGAGATAAACACACAAAAATGATTCTAATGTAGGATCTGCTTCTGATTCAGACTGTACAATTATATTTTGGAACATTACTAATCTTCGATTTTAGACTTTAATACAATTTTGTTTCAAAACTAGACTAGACTTTTCCCAAAATCGTTAGTAAATCCGTTAACTATAACTCACACGTGGCTTTTTGAATTAAAATGATACAAAATCAAAAAAATGATTAAAAACTAAAAAGAGAAATAATTTGAATTGAAAAATAATTTCAAAACTCAAAATTAATCTCCCCCCCCCCCCCCCTTCTCTCTCTCACACACAAAAACACCTATAGCAGAACTCCCAACAACCCAAGCTCTCACCACCACCAACCCCCAACCCCTCCCCTCCCCCACCTTCCTCACTTATCCAAAACCAAAAACTCAAAAAAAAAAAAAAACACCCCCCACACCCTCACCCCCAAAGCCACCACCGTCGAAGAATCACCCACCCCCAATGGCATCCCCGAATCAGATTCGCACTCCCCCAACACAAAGCACTACAGAAACCAAATCGATTTTGATTTTGGATTTGGGTTTCAGATCTGGAGTTTTTGGGTTTCAAAGTCACAAATTGGATATGGGTTCAGATCAGATGGTTTTGGTTTTACTTTTGTATCAGTGACGAAGGTGGTGGTGGTAAGGGAGGGGTTAGGTGTTGGTTCCGGTTGGTGGTTAGGGATTTTCCGGAGGTGTGTGGGTGTGTATATGGGGGAAGGGGGAGACCAAGTGTGTGTGATTTCTCGGTTTGGTAATGTGGGGGTAGGAGGGCCAATGGTGGGTGGTTCTCGCTGGCCGGCGGCCGGGGGGGGGGGGGGGGGGTCTCTGGGTTGAAGACGAAAGTGTGTTATTTTTCTTCATCTTCATCTTAGTTTTGTTTATTTTTTAGATTTTCTGCATCTTTTAATTGTTTCTAACTTCATATGTATTTTGACATAATCACCTATCAAAAGGCTCGTAAAATTATCTAAATATCAGTTTAGAGAGAAAAACACTCTTTTCTATTTCAAAACTCAAGTCTACCTCAAATGACGCTTGCAAGTGGGTATTTAAAGGGGAGGAGTAGATTAGGCTCTAAGCTAATACACTAATTATAAAAATGCCATTACCACTCCTAACCTCTAAATAAAATAACAAAAATAAAGGAAAATACAATAAGAAAAATGAAAAAAAAAATACAAAATAAAATAAAATGACTAAAAAGCCATAAAAAGTACCGATTTCCATCATATTTTCTTTTTCATTTTTTTTATTTCTTAATCATTTTTTTGGTTTGTGTATTATATTAATTAAAAGAAGCCACGGTCAATTACAGTTAACGGATTTACTAACGATTTTGGAAAAAGTCCAATTTTTAAACAAAATTGTATATAAGTCAAAAATCGAAGATTAATGAAGTTTTGAGGTTATAAAAAAAAAAGACTTACATTTTAACCGCAAACTATACTGCATTATTTTTCCTTTATAAAACCTGAGGTAGGCAACTGCCCAACTTAGCTATGCATGGTACAAAGTCGCACCAAGTTGGCTCGGTTTCGTCTGAGTTAACTCGGTTTCGGCGGTAGCGAAACCAATTGGGGTTTTGTGAAAAATAAAGGAAGAACATATTTTTGGATTTTTTGGAAGAAAGGGTGGAGAAATTTTTTCATTATTTTTGGTTTTTATTCATTTTTTGGATTTTTTTCTATTTTTTTTGTGTTTTTTATCATTTTTTTTGGTATCGCAATTCTTTTTCGTAGAAAATAAATAACGAGGTGGAAGGAGGTTTTTTAATTCCACATTTTTGTGAAAAAAGTAGTTACGTAACTTGTTTTAAGGAAATTGAAATTTTTTATTTATCAAACATCAAAAAAATAAAAAATGACTCTATATATTGTATTATTTCTATAAAAAAATAATATTTAAAATTTAATTACGAGTAATTAAAGAGTAATTCCCCGAACTCATCGCGTGCGAATATGCAATGAACGTACGAGAAAAGCAAAACAAAACGCGGCTACACTTCATACTTGGCTCCCAAGTTTGTACCTGACGAAGCAAAACTATGCTTTTGGTCCCACATGTCTACTGACTCAAGTCAGTCCTGAGTCCCCAAGATACACTCTTAATTATTTATTCATCACCACCCACACTCCCACACATACGCAAAAGAATTCCACACTCACTCCAAAGTATAGTAGCAGGTATGTTAATATCTTCCAACACCCAACTTGTCAAATTTAACCATTATGTTCTTCATCCTGTACTACAAATTTAATTTACTCCCGTTTCTTTATTCTGTAAAACGAAAATAATATCATCTCATTGTACGACTCACAGATGTTAATATCTTATTTATTCCATATATTTTCTCATCACGTTTGGATATAACTCCTCTTTGTTTGTTTTATGTATTTTCAAAGAATTGTGCTTTATTTATTGTAACTAAAATTAGAAAGAAATGGTTACTGCTTCCCAATACCCACCTGTATTTCTCATCTATATATCATCTGTTACCACTTAGCATTTTTTGGACCAAATAAGTGGATAATAAAAACTTTATGTGGTGCGCTTGTCTGTGTTGTGTAGTAACACTTCTGAAGTAACATTTGCAGCAATTGAATGATAGTATTTGGGAAATACTACCTGACTCAACTTAATTTTCAAATTTACTCAGCTACACTGTTAAAAATTAAACTTCTAATCAATTTTAATTAACTATTAAAAATTAGGCTTATTTGTTAAACTAAAAATTACAAGCATCAGTCCTCCCAGGCAAGCTGTCATTCTCTCCCTCTCTCCCTCCTATTCACACTTAAATTCATACATTACAATACAAGAATTTTCGACTCTCCCAACCCCTAACTTGGTGCTTAAGACATATCCAAAGACCTTTATACCCCTACGGTCTCCATCTAATTCCCACAATGCACGTAATTAAGTAAGTGTCTAATTTATTCAAATAATTAGCACCAAATCATCAGAAATTCCTATAAGTTTAGCTTTACTCATTTAGTTAAAGTGAGAAAAACTCAACCAAATCATGCAAGCGGGAGGAGTGATCATCAGAAGCCTATAAACATCACCGGACACCCAAACTGAGAAAGGGAGACGTTCGTGGAAGTGCCTAGCGTATTGGCTCGCAAAAAGGCGATGGAGAGTAGTCATAAAACCAAGCCACAAGAACTTGGCCCTGAAATTTGCCATAATGAAAATCAATACACCAAATCATTAGAGAGGGCCACCAATGCCACACACGGGCCAAGTCGCCTATAATGAACAACCTCGAGGCTAGACGCTTGAACGCAATCATCGAACGCGGCTCAAAGTCCTCCTAGAATGGGTCCACATACAAACACCCACATCATCGCACAAGAAGTCGATCGCGGAAGAAATCTCATTAAAGTTATCTTCATCCCCAAAGAAGTCACCAACACAAATATACGCCGTCTCTCGAAAGTGAGAGTCATCCAACCATGCTCACTAAAGATATTGAAGAAATCTCTGATAAAGAACCCAACCTCTTTTCCCAAAAGATAGGAGAAAAGTTCTTGAGATCAAACACCTCCAAATATCTGAACCTAATATGGGTAATCCACCATCCTCGATGAAAATAAAGAAGCAATAGCTAATAAAATACTCAAGGTAGTGCTTAGTAACCCTCAACAAACCTGAAAAATCGATCGGAATAGCAAGAACAAATGGGAGACAGTTGCCAGACTTGGCGGAGAAGGAGGCCACCATGGAGGCCTAACTTAAGGCCAACCAGTGGGCAACATCGTTGGCGGAAGCACGAAACTCAAGTAGCTCCCTCCAGTACTCATGCTTGATCTCCTCGCGTTTTTCCCTCAGATCTTCGAGAAATCGAGTGCATTCACCTTCCATCGGCACTCCTCGTAGTGAAGGATCGAAACCCATCCAGATTGGATACCCATAGTCTCGTTGCATCAAGAGGCTTTGTCATTCTCTCGTACCTCTATTTCCTCTTCAATACAGTGAGGATTTTTCGGTAACCTGCCTCCATACGGGGTATATGTCCTCAAAATGATGGGTCCATGAGGAAAGGGTTGAAAGAAGGTCTGAATCATAATTTTCAGAATTGTGGGGGCGGGTTGTAATTTTCACAGATCAAATTTCAGAAAATTCAGTGGTTGAAATGTAATTTTCTGAAAAGGAGAGGGAATCCAATTGATTTTCAGAAGTAGAGAGGGTGGATTTGTAAATGTGTCGGGTTGGGTTAATGGAATATGGGGAAATAATAGTGGGGGTTGGGCTGGAATTTTGAGGGAGGGGTGGGGTGGGGTGGCGTTGTTCAAATAGTGAGGAGGGGTTAAATGTTGAACTACCTTTAAATTTTTGAGGTGTAGGAGTGTAAATTGGGACGCCAAAGGGAGGATCCCTATGGATGAATGAAACGTGCGTTGAGGAAGGCCGAGAATGGTGTTTATTTTAAATTTTTAGTTTTATTAGTTTTCTTTTATTTTTAGTAGTCATTTTATTTTTATTGCATTTTTCCTTTATTGTATTGGGTATTATAAGAAAAGGTTGTAAAGTGGGTGCTCGTAGGTCATGTGACATCACATGGACCTAAGTTCATTTCCGAGTTAGGTACTGATGAGTTAGGCATTGATGATCTAATTCTAGATCCTTCCCATTCCCCTATAAATATCCGTTTACCCCATTTAGTAAGATCATTCTACATTTCTCCAATTTGAGTATTACTCTCTCTTGAGTGTATTTTTGTTGTGCCATTGACGACTTCATTTATGTTAATTGGTATGAAAGCTTAGTCGCTCCACTATGTTGTTGTTATTGTAAAATTGTAAAACACAAGCAACTAATGGCGCTGAGGAAAGACATTCTAGCGGAGTGTCATAATTTCTGATTGGAGGATCAAGTGCTTGATACTCACACTGGGAACACTTGGAACCAGAGAGGGAAACAGAATTTGTTTCTTGGCACTCCAAGAGATCGAATTTCGGGCTAAGTACAACCCCCTGAAGTGGAGATAACTGTCAGAGGACGAGATTAAATCAAAATGGAGTGGTCAGCTCGATTCTGAATGAAGACAATTAAGAGAGTAGAAGGGCTAAATCATTGGAACTATGCATGAGGGGCTTGCTTGATACCATAGAGAATAACAGGGACATGGGGGCTACATGGGGCTATAGAATACGTGATTAGGCAGAATCCAAGAGGCAGAGTCATTAACACTTGTTAGTGAAACTATCACTAAATTAGATGTAATGTTTATAACCGGAGAAAGAAGTAACCAGAGATTGTTTTACATCATAATGAATAAATTCAAAAGGAACAAAGCCCCTTATGTCATTACTGATAGAAAAGGAGAGATGTCTTGACTTATTAAATTCACAACCTTTACAGATTTGAGTGCTACAAGTCTGCCTCCCTCCCAATTACACATTCGGAATTATTTAAATAGCTTCCAAAGTGATTTTTGAAGGATGCATTTTGAAGTGAGTGAAAATTTCATATTTTCGAGGCATGGGTTAAAGCCTAGTGCGATGCGTAAAGCTATCAGTAAATAAGAAATAATGTTTATCACCATAGAAAGAGCACGTAAACAAAAATCCGATCTAAGGTTGTCGGAGCCTTTGATACCATCTAAGAACATGAATTTCTTTGTATTTGTTTATTCCCACAAATGAGGAGTTTATATAACAATACAGGAGACATATAAAATGAAAAAACAACACTATTGCCTCCATTTAAGTTTACAAGTAGTGACAAAATCTATACAGTAAATGTGTAATGTATTATATTATCAAACGCATAACTAGATGTTGTATTATTGGATCGTGTCTTCGAGAGGTGTCGAGCGAATAAGATAAAGATGAATCCATTGAAATGTGCCTTCAGTGTCTCAGCTGGTACATTTTTGGGATTTGTTGTCCATTGGAATGGAATAAAGCCTTCGAACATCAATGCAATACTCAAGATGCCACCTCCTATCACTCTGAAACAACTAAAGAGTCTCATGGGCATCCTACATTCTCTAATTTATTCCAAACACGTCCCCTCATGTGGAGCATGCCATAGTAGGTGAAGAGAGGGTGGGTGGGGGGTGGGTGTTGGGCCTAGCCTGCTTTGGACACCACCTAAGAATGAGTTTCTATGTTTTTTTTTTCTGCTCACAAATAAATAAGAAACCTCAAAAACGGAAGAAAGGGGGAAAAAGTGAGGAAGAAACAAATGTAGAAATAGAAATAACTTCCGAAACGAAGGGGACTAAACAGGTACAAGAGGGTCCACTGAAGAAGATACTTTTCCTTCCCTTTTTTCGGAAGAAAAGGAGGAATTTATATAAGAATACAACACATATATAAAATTAAAAATCAATGGTAAATCCTAATCTATGCTTATAATTAAGTGACAAAATCTATACATTAAATGTGTGCACAGAAATATAGTGGTTTCTTCATTTTCTATGAATCTTTCATCAAGTTAGATGAGATGTTCGCTTAAGGGTGAAATGCAAGAAAGCCTACTCAATTATTAGTTCATTGAAAAAAGAATCCCTATATTGCCAAAAACTCCCCTAAATTAAGAAAATGTCGCCTTTCCACCTGTATGCGTATTTAAAAACCTTCCTCTTGTGTCTCAAAAACTATTCTAGTGGGGTATATTTGCAGAATTCGAACAGTTGAATATGTTAGTCAAATAATGTAAGGATAATAAATAATATAATTTTGAGTCTATTATGTTGTCTTCTGAATTTGTTGAATATGTAAGGTTCTGTTTTACCAGGTCTTAAATTATCCAAAAACACTAATGAAGTTTGGCTGCTGCAAAACTGGATGAGTTCTTACATTCATGTCATAGCATTGATGATTTTATAATCTTAAAAATATAAGAAAGTATAGACGATAGCTCATTAGTATTACATGACTGATTTAATGTTCTTTCACAAATGTGTATTGTGTCAGGAAGAAGGAGAGATTCTAGGAAAGGTGACGCTTGTAGCATTTGGTGCTTGCTTTAATAATTTTGAAAAAAGGAAGAATGTGGTCAGAGGGAAGTGAAAAGGACATGGCGGTGACTCAAGTTAGCGTTGGTGGCTTCGATAATCGTGTGACCGCATCAATGATTGTGGCTTACTTTGAAGAAAAAATCGGACTAGTTTGGAGGTGTAGATTAAAGACTTCTTCAACCCCTCCAAATTCATATCCAGATTTTATGATCGACACTGCAAACCTCCAAACCATAAGCTATTATGAAAAGGTGGCACCCCATGCATTTGTGCATTTTGTGATTCCCGATTCAGCAAAGTTAGCTCTGAACTATGCTGCGCGTGGTGAGCTTAAATTGGGCAAGAGACCTCTGAAGGTCAACTATAAGCCTGAGAGTCCTCATCGCGTGAACCAGAGAATTACTAAAACTCCCCATAAGTTATCTGATGTCGGTGTTGAATTTGGATTGTTGGGCAGCCAAAATGAGTTCTTTGTCGGGTGGAGAGGACCTCCGACTGGAGTTGACTTTGTCATCGACCCCTTTGATGGGAAATGCAAACTCCTTTTCACAAAGGAAACTGCTTTCTCCTTCAAAGGCACAGCCAAACACACACTAATAAAGTGTGAATTCAAGGTTGAATTCTTGGTGAGAGACATCAAGGAGACAAAGCAATACGTAGATACTTCGAAATTAAACCTTTTGTTGCAGCTGGATTCAGCTCCTTTGGTTTACTACAGAACTGCCGACGATGATATTATAAACACTTCCCCATTTGATATGATTGACGATGATGATCCTTGGATCCGGACCACTGATTATACTCCTAGTGGGGCAATCGGTAGGTGTAATACTTATCGAATTTTGGTCCCACCTCGCCATGGTATGAAGCTGGAAAGGGCTATGGATTATCTTACGGAATGGAGGGTACCCAACGACCAACCAAAACATCAGCTTCAGATACGGGATGAACCAGACTTTGGTGTTCCCTTATCGGATCCTTTCTTCTGTATTCAGCACAAGGAAGGGATACCCTTTAGTCTCTTGTTTTTGCTAAATGCAGCCATCCACAGAGGCATAATCAACCAGCATCGGTTGCCAGAAATGTTCTTTGATCTATTAAGATTCCAACCGGAGGAACTCAATGCAGCTGCTTTAATGCGGCTATGTTCTTACAGGCAACCTGTCTACGATGCTTATGGGAGCTTGAAAATTGTCCAGGATTGGTTGCTGAGTAATCCTAAGCTTCTCAAAAGTCCTCAAGAGTTGGCTGATATTGTCAAAGTTAGGAAGTTGATTATAACTCCAACCAAAGCATACTGTCATCCAGGGGAAGTTGAACTTTCGAATAGGGTCCTCAGGCATTATAAAGAAGTGGGTGATCGTTTTCTAAGGGTTACATTCATGGATGAAGGCATGGAGAAACTGAACAAGCATGTGCTTACATATCGTCCTGCTTCTATAGTGTGGGACATCACCACAAAGTCTATTCCCCAGAGAACAGCAATGTTCAAACGGGTGAAGAGCTCTGTAAGTAATGGATTTTATTTATGTGGTCGTAAGTACTCCTTTTTGGCCTATTCAGCTAATCAACTGAGGGATAGTTCTGCCTGGTATTTCGCTGAAGACAAGAATATTAGTGTGACGCACATAATAAACTGGATGGGAAAGTTTACTAGCAAGAACACCGCAAAGTGTGCTGCTAGGATGGGTCAGTGCTTCTCATCCACATATGCCACAGTGGAGGTCCCACGGAGGAAGGTTGATTTGAAGCTTCAGGATATTGAGAGAAACGGATATGTTTTCTCTGATGGGGTTGGTATGATATCAACTGATCTCGCAATGGAAGTTGCAGAGAAATTGCATTTGAAATCAAACCCACCTTGCGCTTATCAGATCAGATATGCAGGTTGCAAAGGGGTTGTAGTGTTCTGGCCGGGAAAAACGGGTGGCCCCCTCCTTTCCTTAAGGAAAAGTATGAACAAGTTTGAGTCCAAACACTCTATCCTCGAAATCTGTTCATGGTCTCGGTTTCAGCCTGGATTCTTGAACAGGCAGATAATAACGTTGTTATCTGCTATGGATGTGAGAGATGAAGTATTTTGGAAAATGCAGGAGTCGATGGTTTCTAAATTGAACCAGATGCTAGTAGACACAGATGTGGCTATTGAGGTTCTTACAGCCTCATGTGGTGGGCAAATAAACACAGCAGCAATAATGTTGAGTGCGGGTTTTATGCCTCAAACCGAGCCTCATTTACGAGGCATGTTAACTAGTATTAGAGCTGCACAGCTTGGGGACCTCAGGGAGAAGGGTAGGATCTTTGTTCCTTCGGGGAGGTGGTTGTTGGGGTGTTTAGATGAGCTCGCAGTACTTGACGAAGGCCAGTGCTTTATCCAAGTGTCGAACCCTTCACTCAAAAATTATTTTGCCAAAACCGGCTCTAGTTTTTCGCAAGTGCAAAAGAATCTACAAGTAATTAAGGGTCTCGTGGTGATAACGAAAAATCCGTGTCTGCACCCGGGAGATGTGCGGATTCTGGAGGCTGTGGATGTCCCTGGGTTGCACCATCTTTGTGATTGTCTAGTTTTCCCTCAAAAGGGGGAGAGACCTCATGCAAATGAAGCATCGGGAAGTGATCTCGATGGTGATACCTACTTTGTAACATGGGATGAGAATCTTATCCCACCTAGTAGGAAGAGCTGGCCTCCAATGGACTATGCACCAGCAGCAGCCACACTAAATCGATGCGATGTCAAACACAAGGTGATCATCTACTCTTTTGGGATATTATCTTCTGAGTTGATTTATATCATATTTTGTCTTTCTTTGCACTGTTAACAACCAAATAATCTCCTATCTTGATTGTATGATTGAGGTGTTATGCATGTGTACAAAGTAGTAAAACGATCTCTAATTAATTAATACATTTCAAGTGTTATATAATTAATATTTTTAATATATACATGAAAATTGTTATGTCGGATATATTATATAATAATAGTATCTGTCTTATAAATATATCGTAATTATATAACATAATTTTTTAGGTACGGATTATATAAATAAGACCATTATATTACCTAACTGAATAAATCCCTCTTGGCACTAGGATGAGTTCCAGTCTTCAGATCCATCTCGTCACCTTAAGTACAACACTTTGATTATAAATCTATAAATAATATTCTTAGAGTTATCCGACATCTCCATCTCACTATCGTAGTTCCCGGGATCACTACAACCTCCCTACGTACTACGATTCAGGGTTGCACGATATGATACATGGTGGGTTCTCAATCCCAATCTCAAAAAATGGCGTTCCCAAATTTAGCATGCACTAGTTTAGTTCTTATTAGTTACAAGATAACTTTTGACTTCAATAATAGAATAAATGAGAAGAAAAAAGACTTCTCAACTAATATATATGCATATACACGTAATTATTTATGTATGTTATTAATATATTATGGACTATCGAGATTATACACTACATATATTTTTAGGGAACTTCTATATTGGAGGAATACATGAATCTTGAAAAATACATCGTTATACTAAAATAACTAGGATTCAAAAGTGCCCTTATGATTTGAAGTAGTGACCCAACTAAGCATACCCCCACTGTACCGTGTACCGGATAAAGCAACGTACCACGTACCTGTACCCGCCCCACACACCAAAGCGACCCACGATATTGATCACCACTGATAACGAGGCACCATTCAAACTTGAGGCAACTTATTATATTTTTTCTTTAAAAATGAATTATTTAATTATACTACATACAAGTCTATTGTATTGTGACATTTAATTGTGTTCACCTAGCACACAATTAAAACACATAATATTTTATTTATCTATGAAAATTTTTTATGACAACCACATAATATTTGAAGGAAGAAAAAGCGAAAGAGAGGCTTCCCAAAATGAAAGCGACCAAATATAGTAAAGCATCCATAGTTCAAACGTTTAAAGTTTCACATCAATTTGATAATATGTAGGGGAGAAATTGTCTTAATAATGTAAATCAACGTTACATTATTGGTTAGAGAAAATCAATCATTTACCCCTTAGAAGGGGCAGGTCCGTTTTGGTTCACCTAGGAGTCTGACTATGCATATATATACACCAGACCCATTGATTAATTATTATCTCATTAAAAAAACTCATTATTTGCGAGTAGGAGAAACTTGCTTGGAGGACATAAATAGCATAGCCGGGCCACAATTTGTTCATGTAATGAAAACAATCCATGATCATACCCAATCCTATTTATTGATTAAACTAACATTGTGAATAAATCTATTCGGAAAAGTGAAACATCAAAACCAAGTCCCCTATTATTTTTGTATCTAATCTTGCAGAATTTGATTAAAATTGAGCAAAAGCTTATACATGTTCATTTGAGGTTTCAATGGAGAAGGGGAACTTGGGGATAATCATTAACTGGTAATTGGATTTTTGTTGGCAAGATTATGTGGAAAAATAGCCATTAGTAAAGATTTAGACTTTTCAGGATTATTTTTGTGGATCAGTTTGATTGCCTCCATCATCCCGAATGTGTATGAAAAGCTGTTTGAACTGGAAATTTGATGACTTTTTTTCCGTCTACAACTTGGACTTTAGTGCATTTGGCTGTAATATTAATTTTCTGAAATTAATTCATTTTATGTTTGGGGTTTAAATTAGGTTCTTATTTGTATATTTATGAATTCATAACAGGGATTTTTTTTTAGGAAATATTAGTTCCCACTAAATAAAGTGTCCTTTAAAAGATTATTCATATCGAAATGATGAGTCCTATTGTTAAAAACAAATACTCACATTTGATTTGTCACTTAAATATTAAATTGATAAGAGGAAAAATATTTAGAACCTAATAAAATCCTACTACAAATAAAATAACTGACTAGATAAAATAGAGTAAAAAAGTCGTAAACGGTTGTTTTCCATTTGAACTCGTGATCTCTATAAAAGACACAACAAATATCAAGTGGGGAGTTTTGTCTTATATTCATAATAATAGATAAGTTCTCAATAAAAGACGGTCACCGGTGAAAGAAATAATAATTAAGAAAAAACCATAAAACATAGAGTTCACTAAATGCAGCACATGGTGTTCGTAGTGAAACGTAAAGCTTTGAGAGAGATTGACAATTGTCATATGTCATTTAAATAGGTGTACCAAAATATATTTAAAAGGGTAAGCCACTTTTATAAGTAGTATTGATGTTTATATAATGCTACATTGTAATATACTCAAGCTTGCATGTTGAAGTTAAGTTGTATATAATGCAAGGTTCTAAAAAATGCGAGGAGTGACCGAGGCGTAGAGGCCAAGCCTTAAGCCTTAGAAGCCTAGGCAGGCTTTAGGTGTAAAAAGGCGTTTATGCCTTTTTTAATATATTTTATTATTTTTAAACATAACAAGGCTATTAAAAATACTAAAATTGAACATACCTTAAAAATATGTCTGAATATATGCAAATTAAAATACTATTTGATTGTTTTGGACGAGATATTGGTCCGGTTTGTAAAAAAGTCTTTAAAAGGTGATATCGATTCACTAAAGCTTTTTTGTTTTAAAAAAAAAGTGCACCTTAAGGCTTTTACCAAGAATAAGGCGTAAAAGGCTTAAGGCGGGACGTTTCTCCCAAGCCTCAAGCCTAGGCACGCCTTTTAGAACACTGATATAATGTAAATGCAGTGGAAGACTTGCACAACATTTGTGCATGAGGATGAACTCAACTTTGAGGCTGTAGGAATGAACAGTCTCCTTTCCTTCGACAGGGTCCTTCCACTAACTTTTCCCTTATACCCACTAGCAGCCAAACCAACCCTAGCAAATTCACACCCATGCACTGCAACCAGCAACCTTTCTCCAAATAACAGATAGGGAAATAAAGACAATCTTGGCAAGTACCTTAATCAAAGAAAATCCAAAAGATACATACAGATTATATAAATAAAATATATTTTACTCTCTCCATAAGCTCATCCTCAAACTTGCGCTCAAGATTGATTATGTCTGTTCTAAAGAATGAAATATTCTTTCCCCAAATTATATGTTGTAGTAATTCAAAATTTGAAAAGACTCCATAATTTTTAAGGATTAAATTCCAAAAAGTCCCTCAAAACATTTTTTAATACACATTTAGTCGAAGCTTTTGTATTTTGTTCCAAAAAGACCCTCAAACACCAATTTAACTAATATTTTCTTATTTTTAATGGTCCGCTCCAGCGGCACTCACCCCCCATCCCCACTGCTAGAGCTCCAGCGACCCTCACCGGAGCTCCTTTTTTTGAATCCTTTTTTTTGAATGTTTTTATGTGGTGAGGGACTTTTGGAACAAAGTAAAAGGCTTAAACTAAATGTGTATTAAAAAATGTTTGAGGAACTTTTTGGTATAAGTCTCAATTTTTAATTCCTATAAAATCAACTATTTAAAATATCCAATAAAACCCTTTTTTCTAAAGTTAAAAGCGTCTGGTGGTGCTTCTGAACTAAAAACCCGGGGTGGTGAATCCCATGTTTCCGCTGCAAGCATCCTAGGTCCGCACCTGCACCCGTGAGCATTCTGACCAACAACTGATTGATAAGAAAATAATGGTAATCCTGGCAACAACCTCAATAAATGCAAATCCAAAAGAGTAAGAACGATACCACCTGATGTACATTGGAGTATAACCAAAATTTTTAGCACGTAGGTTAAAACTTTCATTGAATTTGTCTTAAAGATAAACAATGATTTACAAGACTTCCCACTCATTTATAGATAACGATTAGAAGATTCCTAGCTCAGCAAAGTAACTAATAGATAAATAAACAAACAAAAATATCGTAGCAACTACCTCAAGCAAAGTGAATCTGAAAGATTAATAGGAAGATAATATAAAGATAAATGAAATAATTTCTCCTCTCTCTGCCTCGATCGCTCCTACACACATCAGTCTTATTTTTGGATTGATATTAAAAGGGGATGAGATGGTCCATGATATAAACAGTATAGTAAAAATTTGTTTGTTATTTTATTTAGTGATGTTCCAGAGACTTTATCAATTTATTATATATTTCTAATGGTGATCTTTTTTACGAACCCGTGTTGGCAAAAAAATAAAAAGAAATAATCTCTATGATAGTGTATTGAGTTTTTCCCCAAAGTTGTTAATATTATCTGTTTAATTTACAGGACATTAAAGAATTTTTTGCAAAGAACATGGTAAATGAGTGCCTGGGCAGAATTTGCAGTGCCCACGTAGTTCACGCTGACATCAGCAAAGACGGAGCGGTGGACGAAAAGTGCTTGAAACTTGCGGAGCTCGCTTCCATCGCCGTTGATTTCCCCAAAACTGGAAAGTCCGCCAACATGCCATTTGGACTCAAACCCAAAATGTACCCCGATTTTATGGATAAAGAGGAATGGCAGTCCTACAAGTCAAACAAAATTTTGGGCAAGCTCTATCGCCACGTCAAAGATGCTTACGAGGACCCCACAGAATCTTCTGAGCCCGTATTTGCTGAATGCACTTTTTATGACACAGACCTTGTGATAGAGGGGTCTGCAAATTTTCTCGGTGATGCATGGGCTCACAAGTGCTCCTATGATAGCCAGCTGAATGGGCTTTTAGGGCAGTATGAAGTGAAGAGAGAAGGTGAGATTGTGACTGGCCATGTTTGGTCCATGCCCAAAAACAGCAGCAAAAAGAAAGGTGAGCTGAAAGAGAGAGTTAAACATGCTTACAACACCCTGAGGAAAGAGTTTAGGAACATTTTTGAAAGTATGGAATTAGGTTTTGAGGAGCTTTCCGAGGATGAGAGAAATGCCATGTATGAAAAGAAGGCGTCGGCGTGGTACACGGTGACTTATGATCCTAGTTGGATGAAGAGGTCACTCGAGTTACAAGAGCCAAATGCTGGTGAGGAGAATGTCCTGTTAAGTTTTCCTTGGATTGCAGCCGATTACCTTGCGCGTATCAAAATTAAACGCAAGGGATTGGGGAGTCTCGACTCAAATAAATCGATTGATTCTCTAGCGAGGTACCTCGCAGACATGCAGTGGGACCCATTTGAAAGTGGGATCCGATTCGAGTAATTTTTGACGACGTGAAAGTGGGACTTGTTTGACAGACATCCTGATGGATTCATGCGGATCCACATGCCGATTGACGTGTCCCATTTTTGTATGTCAATCTAGAATTACTTGGACCGATATTTGAATTCAGACTTTGCTGATTGGGTAACTGGCGCTTAAATCTTTTGGATGCAAGGCTGATTTCTCTAGAACTTCTTGGCTTCAAGGCCACTCTGCCAGTTGAAGGTGATCATGTGTCATTTTCTACTTCTTAATTATTATTATTATTATTGTTATTGTTATTGTTATTGTTATTGTTATTGTCGTAATATTTGGGGTACTGAATTGCTTGCCCGTTTGTTTGGATGTTAAGTTTTCATATGTAAAACCTTAATTGTGTTGTTTAATTTTTTATGATGATTAATGTGTATTCCAGACACAGTTTAGGTTTATCTATGTTTCTTCTCATATCAGTATTTCATGTATGATGTGATAATCAATAATATTGACACACAATATACACACAAAAAATATAAAATGCTGGCAATTGTTTGGAGTTCGGGAAGATCAACTACTTTGAGATGGAGTTTGACATTCAAACCAATCAAGTCACTAAAATGTAAAGTACTTTTTGTGTATTTTGCACAACTCGTTAAACCGTAAAATATATCAAGTCACTAATGACTTTAGGGGACATGAAACATCTTGAAACACTTTTATCTTATAAGGTATTAAATTTTGAACCCACATTCATTATATGTATGTACTTATTAACTTTTATGTATATACATTATTTTTTAGCTTATATGTATTTGCATACAATATATATTAACTTGTATGTATCTACATGTTACCTTCTGAGTTTCTATGTATGCACATAACTTTTGACCACATCCATTGTTTTTTTTCTTTTTCATGTCACATATATATCTTGGTATAAAATTAATACATGTACAAGTAGTAAAATTAATAAATATTCATTTACCGATAAATTAATAAATTATTCTTTTATCGATAAATAAATAACCCCTTTAAACTAATAATATTTTTTAGTCCCAGGAATATTATTTTATAGGGGTTTTGATGTATTTGATGAGAACCACATTAAATCTAACTGATTTTACAAATAAAAAAAATTTAGAGTCCAATTTAAACCGAATTGAAGATGTAATCTAATCCAATAATGATTAGACTAAATCAATTTTTATGATTGGTTTCCAATTCTCTAAATTGGAGCGGTCCGACTAGAATTAGATTGGATTGTATTGAATTCAACCCAATACTGCAAATTCCATCAAATCCAGACACATCCAATATTGGTAATTGATGTTTAATATAAATGACAAGGAGTCTAAGATCACAAACTTTTGGTATATTCTAACTTCTAACCAATGAACACATGACTATTATTTTTTTTATAAGAATGTTATCTATAAAATTGGTTTGAATTGATTGTTGGTTTTTACATATCCAAAACCAAACCAAGTAAGCTCGGTTTTAAAAGAAACAAATATACTTTAATCTAAAATGGTTTTAATTAGATCGGTCGATTTCATCGATTTGGTTTCGATCTTGTACAATGCTACGAATTTAGGCCTCAAGTGTCCTTTTGAATGGTGTATAAACCCTGATATGAAACATTTGAGTAAATTAACTTGGTGCATGAAATTTTTTGGCAAAACAACCATGATGAATGCTGGTGGACAAATTTTTGTTTAATCCTACAATTAAATCTCTCTAAAAATAAAAGTCCCTTTGACATTAAATCTATATTTTTGGAAAACTCTTGAATTTATCAAGCGTAATATGTGATGGATAGTTGATTCTCATGTGTATGAAATTTCACAATGGAGTTTGCAATTTGGCAATGAAAAAATTTTCCATTATGAAATTTGGCAATGAAATAATACTTTTGAGAATGTAATATCTCATAGTACATGCGCTCATTTTTCATGAAATTTGTACTTTTGAAAATATTTTGTCAATATCCACCAAATGGTATCGATGTGTATGTAAATTTCATCATCATCATCATCATCATCGCCTTAATCCCATCATATGGGGACGACCACATGGATTCTTCTTTTTCATTATAATCTACTATATGCAATAGTATCATGAGAAATAAATAACAATTAAGTTGTTAAAAATTAAAAATAAATAAATCATGTCACAATTTTAGAATAAAATCTCCAATGTGAAATTTCGCAATGAGAAAATTCTTTTGAAAGTGCAATGTACATGAGCTCATTTTTAATGAAAATTGTATTTTTGAAAAGATTCTGTCAGTATCTACCAAAAGGATCGAGGAGGATGTTAATTTTGAGAAGACAAAACAAGGCTATAAAAAAGGGAAAAAAATAATTGTGAAAATTTCCAATGAATATTGGCGATTGCTAAAATGAATAAATACAAGAGCAATTATTAAATAAAAGATAAGACATATAAATGAGGGGAGTTTTCCTTGGTGGGTGTCGACGTTAATTGAAAGAATAAGGTACGCAAGAGCCTTCTCCTCAGTCTCAATTTTTGGATGGCTTTGGTAGCGAATTTGAAGCAAAAAGGACATGTTTTGATAACTACTCTCACTTAACTTAACCTCTTATGATTGGACACACTGGTTCAAATTATGTACTCTATGTTGAATATGGATAGAATGTGTGTGTGTGTGTGTGTGTGTGAGAGAGAGAGAGAGAGAGAGAACAAGGAAAAAAATAAGAAAAAAAATTGTATAGAGGAATAATGAAGTCGGAATTTCGTGATGTTGCTTCTAGCATTAATTTTATATACAATTAGTTGTGGTGTGTTTAGGACGGTTCAAGGAGTCTTCATGTCAAACTTTACATAAAAGGGAGACTTATATTAGTTTTGGCGAAGATTTGAAATTATGCTAGTTTGGTTGCGTTATACAAGTGAATCTAATGTCAATGGTGTAATTTTTTTTTTTTATAAAAATGGGCCTAAATGAGGCAGAACGAATGAGGGATGTGGTTAATAAATGTATGTGTCTGTGGGTATATATAGATATATATGTACGTATACATTCTTGTAAAAAGATTAAAGATACAAAGAAGTACGTGATTGTAAGGAAAATTTATGATAGAATTAATTTATATGTATTTTGGCTTAATTCCGTTTGGACAAAACCTTTGAGTCATAGGTTAGGATTTGAACGTTTATCCTTTAAAAGCTTGTGGCGTGTCTGATTGAAGACGTAGAAGTCAAGATAGAGCATCTACATCATCCTGCAGTGTTTGGTGCCACAGTTCCAAGGATCTCATAAGGCATGAATGAATATATTTTTTATCCTTGGATTTTTAGTTTTTGGTCTTGGTTTTTATAAAAATTTGTTTGAGGGTTGTTTACAAAATATTTTTAAAATATTTTTCTTTGGTTTTAAGTTATTTGAAAATTTGTACAGTGTTCGTTCGAACGAGATGCTTATGTCATTCAAACGACATTCAAATGAACATCGAAAGAGGCTTCTCTATACCCATAATGAATATTGTTTGAAGCTCGTTTAAAGTACGTTCCAATGAAAATGGCATGTTCATTCGAACGAGATTTTAGTTGGTTCGAATGAGATACGTGCTTTCGATTGAACGTACTTCTATTTTTGTTTGAATGAGCCCTCTATTAATAGATGTTTTGAGATCTCTGTTTGGGCACCTTGGACTAAGACTCTTCACATATAAGTATTCGTTTTGTGTAGTGGAATTTGTATATGTTATTATTCACACATGGTGAATACTGTGGCGTGGTGTTGGGGTGAAGAAGTGGTGTATTATGTGTTCAGATCTATAGACGGTTACTGAACCTGTTCTGTGGAAATCGAGGCCTCACTCGTTGTGGAAGTCTCACGAATGGACTCTTGCGTGTCACTGTGCAGATGTAGAAGGAACAAAGAACGTCAAGGCTTGCAAGGGAGTTGAGTCTGTATTATAAGTATAATGTCGTGTTCTTGTGTAATTCCGTACATAGTGAATTTGTGTGGATGGACCATTCGAGATTTTTTCCATTATGGGAATTCCTCCTACATCGGGAATTGTGTGATTGATTTGTTTTATCTATCTATACTCACATAGACGCATGCTTAGTTTAAGATAAAATTGGTTAATCATTTAATCATAACAATCGGTTTAATTAGTGAAAATTTAATTGGGTTAATCTACTTAAGTTTAATTTAATTTGAAAAAATAAAACAAAATTTGGCATATTTGTTTTTGGACCATTTATATTATATTCTGGACTAATAGGACTATCAAGTGGTAGCACAACGGGTGTTTATAATTTGTTTAGGCATGAATCCTAGAGGTTTTTATATCAAGGATCATTAGGTCTAATTACACATACCAAAAAGCGCGTATTAAATCAACGCTTAAGGATATAGATGACCAAGTTTAATTAGTTGTTCTTAAAGGGTGGTCCCCACCCACAACTTTAGTAGGTGAACTTCATGTCCCTAAACTTGTAGAAAGTTGGAGTGAGGATGACCACAAATTGTCAAATTATAATTCACATGATTTGAATGCTTTGTTTTGTGATGTCACACTATAGGCGTTTTGTCTTATTATAATGTGTGAAACATCCAAAGAAGCTTGGGATGTACTCTAACTAGCCCATGAGGGAACTAGTTTTGTTAAGGCTTCCAAAGTCCAAAATCTCGTCACTTAGTTTGAAACCAATAGAATGGAGGAGAGTGAATACTTTTATGAGTTCTATGCTAGATTATCTGATATTGTGAACTTGTCATTTAACTTGGGAGAGAGAATATGGTTAGGCATAAATATTGTATATTTATCCCCTTAATTTCGGTACCTTTGTGAACCCGAGTGATGCAATTGATATGGACGTAATTCACATTTATACTACTAACCTTCGTTAGCAATTATTTAGGGTTTCGTGTTTCTTGTACGTGTTTTACAGGTAAATTATGCAAGCAATGCGAAAGAGAAATCGAAACAATGAAAGAAAGGCTAGGAAGGAAAGTTCAAGGGAAATTTCGTAATCCTGCAGCCTGATCCCAGAGGTGGGGCCAACTGGAAATTTAAAGAGCTCGAAAAAACGAGAATAATGGAAGAAACGACACCTAAATCTGAGCTACGGTGAAAGAGTTATGATCATTTGAAGTTGAAGAAAAATTCAAAGAATAAAAGAAGAAATCAAGGAAAAAATTCTCGAACCAGCAAGAATTCTCGAACCACACTGTGAACCGGTTAGTGGGCGAACCGGTTTGGGGTACCTGCGAACCGGTTCGGGGGTCCTGATGCGCGAATTTTCTCCTTAATTCTAATTGGTCCAAAGAGTACTATATTGTAACAACTCCTTCTAAAACGTATTTTTCTATCATTGTGTAGCATTAAAAAATGGAGTTTTTGATCAGTTTTTGGGGGAGAGAAGAATAGAAGAACAACCTAGGAACATAGTTTTGCATTGTTGATTGAAGATTGATTAATTCCTGGTTTAGTTTCAAGTTTTAATTCAAGTATTATTCTCTCTATTGTTTCCCTTGCATGTTATTCTTCTTGCATGATCCAGATAAATTTTAGGTTTATAACACTTCCTTGCATGTTTTAATATAGTTTCATCATGATTTCTTTCGCATGAAATGTAATTAATTCATGCATAACTAGGTTCAACATGTCCGGCTAGAGTTTCTAAGGTCGGGATACATGAACTCAACCCGATGTGATAGTTGCATGTGTATAAAATTAATTCGCTAAACTTAAGAATTTATTATGACCGTATTGCGTAGCAACACAACAATTGTAGATCTTTAGATCTCGTTTGCTTCAGAGTAATCGAGATGCTTTAGAGTGCGATTCGAGTGTAAATATCGTAATACCGATTTATTCGTCCTCTGATTATGTATGGTGCGAGCTTGAACCTCATATATGTAATGCTTGGGAGTACTAAGTTCTGGGTCTGATTAATCACTTAAATTTAAGATTAGTTTTATACTCGCAACACACTAGGGTTGAGGGATTGTATTCCAGACCTGTTTTCCTCATCATATAGTTCAAGTTTAGTTTAATCATCATTAGTATTTTAGATAATTTAGAGTAATTGCATTCCATTCATTCTTGATTGCTTTAGTTAAACATTTTCAAAATTGCATATAGTTGTAGCTATTTCACCATTCAAATCACATTTTCCTTTTCTTTAGAGTAAAAGTTAGGTTTCCTTTGTCTGTCCAACGTCGTTACAACTCCGTTGTCCTATTTCCCTAAGGATCGATACCCGACTTACCGGGTTTATTACTAACGCGACAGGCTTGCACTTGAGCCTAGAGAGTACGCACTTCTGAGACACATTCTTATTCGCGTCAAGTTTTTGGCGCCGTTGCCGGGGGATTTAGGTATACTTAGGATTAGATCAAGTCAATCTCAAATTTTGACCAAAAAATTCCCAAAAAAAATAAAAAATACAAAAATACAAAAAACATAAAAAATTTTGAAAATACAAAAAAATCAAAACTATCAAAAATCATAAGCACAAAAAGATACATCATCTCTCATAAGCCTGTTAATGCAAAATTCTGAACTCACTCCAACTCTCCATAATACTCCAACCCACATTCACGAAAACCTGATAGTTGAGTATGACCCTAATAGCCCTTACACTCCTAACGCTCCACAATTCTGGGTTCCACCTCCCACACCGTCACACTCAATCATAAATAACACTCCGTTTTTCCTCTTAGGACACACTTCAGAGCACGCTCCGAGTATACCAAGTGATGATACAGAGTCATCAAGTGAGAGAGACATGTCACAACACGATAGTGCAGCCGCCGGTGAGGAAGAGGCCCCGTACCGCCCTTTGAGAGACATCTTATATCCCGAGTGCACTATCACTCTGGGATGCATTTTACTCCCGTATAATGCAGGGCAATTTCTCTTTAGGAATGGGATGATCCAGATTCTTCCCAACTACCATGGAATGGATTCAGAAAAGCCATATCTCCACATCATGGAATTTGAGGAGGCGTACAAGACCCTCAGCGATCAAACTTGGACAAAAGATGTGGTCCGCCTCAAACTCTTCCCATTCTCGCTAAAGGACAAGGCTAAGACCTGGATATGGTCTTTACCTCCAAACTCGATTTCATCATGGAACGAGTTACAATCTAAATTTCTCAAGAAATTCTTCCCTACACATCGAACGAACTCCATCAAGGCTCAAATTCAAACCTTTCGACAACTAGAAAATGAGTCGTTCGATCGATGTTACGAGAATTTTAACGTGTTAATCACTTCGTGCCCTCATCATGGACTTGATAAACTGCAAATCATTTCCTTCTTCCATAATGGGCTGAATATAAATTCCAAATAACTCGTTGAAACCATCTGTGATGGTCCCTTTGTCGACTTAGACGCCAACGATGCTGAGCTTCACCTAAGGCATGTTGTCGAGACTACCTAAGCATGTGATACATCTGACCCTAATGCTCATAATTGAACTTGCCAAATGACCACCACTCCATCGGCGTACGACCAATTTCACGTAGAAAAGAATGCCATGACGGACAGTCGACTCGATTTTCTTGAGAAAGGAATGTGAGAAGTACTTAAGATGTGTGCAAGAGGACCAACTGGATCCATCCCAAACCCCGTTGAGAAGGTGTGTGCTATTTGTGAGGCGGGACATTCAACAGAGGAATGCCCGAAGATACCCGCCTACAAAGTTATGCTTCAAGAACAAGTAAGTGGTATAGGAGGATTTAAGGGTAATTTCGGTGCACCGCACGAGAATTCTTACAACCCTTTATGGAAAAACCATCCTGGTTTTATCTATGGGCAACATCATTCTGCGATGAATCCTAATTCACATGATGCCCCTCCTCCACCATCACACTTTAACCAAGCTCCACACATGCAAGGACATGTGCAAGGACCACCACCTCAAGGGGCAGATATCACTCCACCGCAGAGAAACCTCGAGGATACGATATACCAATTTATCAATGCCCAGAATGCAACCAATGATAGACATGAGAGCATGATCAACGACATAAATGCAAATATTTCAAAAATGCAATCATCGTTGAGTATCCAAGAGAAAGGCAAGTTTCCTGCCCAGGGACAACGACCTCCCCAAGGTCTAATTAGTGTTAGCTCCACCTCTACAGAACAACACTCAAGCTGTGACCACTCTTCGTAGTGGGAGAGTTGTTGATTTATCACCTCCCCCACACGACGCAACCAACGACAAGGGGATTTCGCCCGGCCCGAAAGAGGCCAAAGATGTCCCCTTAAAAGAGAGTGATAAAGAAGATGCTAGTGAACCCGAGGTAGTAGTGAAACCACCCACCGCGGAACCGCTTCCTCAAAGGCTGGTTCCTTCCCACAAAGGAAACCCCCGTGATGAAGTGCTAGACGTGCTAAAGCAGGTAAAGTTAAATTTACCTTTCCTCGATGCCATTAAGAAGATTCCCGCTTATGCAAAAGTCATCAAAGACTTGTTAACAGTAAAGAGGAAGATGAAGGTAAAGAAAAACCTATTTTTAACATAGAACGTGAGCTCCATTCTACTTAATTATCTCCCACCAAAATTTAAAGATCCTGGTGCACCCATCATTTCCTGCATCATTGGAGAAAATAAAATTGAAAAAGCCTTACTTGACTTGGGAGCAAGTGTCAATATCCTCCCTTACGTCATCTATAGGCACCTTGATTTGGGCGACCTTAAGCCCACAAAGATCACTCTCCAATTAGCGGATCGAACCGTGAAGATCCCAAGAGGTATAGTTGAGGACGTGATCGTCCAAGTTGACACTTTCTACTTTTTGGTAGACTTTGTCATTTGGGACACGGGGGCCTCCTTCACCTCGAGCAATTATGTTCCCATCATTATCGGTCACCCATTCTTAGCTACGGCTAACGCAATAATCAATACTCGAAATGGGCAGATGCAACTCACCTTTGGGAATATGACCTTAGAGACTAACATCTTTCATATAGCCCAACATACAGGGGATGAAGATGATCTTCACGTGGTGAGATTCATCGACGAGATCGTAGAGGAGTACTTTGAGGAAAACTATTGTGGATATGCCCTAGGGACCTGCTTAGTATCGATTCATGAGAGTGAGGGGACGTATACCGAATTTGAGAGGGAAGTTGAGGAGTTGAGAGAATTACTTGATGAGAGAGCATCGGACGAGGACGCGAGAGATGTAAATTGGGTTTCTCGATTCGAGGAATTACCACCAAGGGAATCACGCATGGTTCCCTCCGGTGACAAATTTCTAACCCTCAAATTGAAGAAACTACCCTCCCATATTAAATATGCATATCTAAGAAAGGACGAGACATTTCTTGTTGTTATCTCTTCTAGCCTAGACGAAGAGCAGGAGGGTAAACTGTTAAAGATTTTGAGGAAGCACCAAAGTGCTTTCGGTTGGTGTATTGCTGATTTGAAGAGGATAAGTGCTTTGATTTTCACCCACAAGATCCACCTTGAGGAGGATGTCAAGCCCTCGAGAGAAATGAAAAGAAGGCTAAACCCCAATATGAAAGAAGTGATGAGGACCGAAATCATTAAGTTATTGGATGCCAGGATTATCTACCCAATCTCTCATAGCAAGTGGGTGAGACCTATTCAAGTTTTCACGAAGAAGTTGGGCATGATAGTGATTGAAAATGCTAAGGGATAGCTAGTTCCACAACGTACCACCATCGGGTGACGTGTTTGCATTGATTACCGAAAACGCAATGCAGGAAGTAGGAAAGACCATTTCCCCATGCCATTTATTGATCAAATGCTTGAGGGAGTAGCGGGCCACCCTTACTATTGCTTCTTTGATGGTTATTCCGGATATAACCAAATTGAGGTAGATGTACTTGACCAGGAAAAAACGACCTTCACGTATCCCTTTGGTATGTTTGCCTACAAACGCATGCTATTTGACTTGTGTAATGCACCCGCGACCTTTCAAAGGTGCATGTTGAGTCTATTTAGCGACATGGTTGAGAGAGGACTTGAACTGTTCATGGACCACTTTAGCGTTTTTGGCACCTCTTTCGATCTTTGTCTGGAAAAGATGGAAAAAGTACTTACCCGGTGTGTGGAGAAGAACTTAGTGATAAATTGGGAGAAATGCAATTTTATGGTCACTGAGGGAATAGTTCTTGGCCACATAGTTTCATCTAAGGGGATTGAAGTTGATAAAGGTAAGATAGATGTCATAGCCGATCTACCCCCACCAAAATCACTCAAAGACGTGTGCTCCTTCTTGGGCCATGCGGGGTTTTATCAAAGGTTCATTAAGGACTTTAGCGTCATCGCTAGACCCTTAAGCAACCTTCTTATAAAGGACACCCCTTTTAAGTGGACAGAAGCATGCCATAGCGCTTTTGAAAAACTGAAAATCATCCTTGTGTCCGTTCCCATCATGCAAGTTTCGGATTGGTCCTTACCATTGGAGCTTATGTGTGATGCTAGCGATTATGCGATAGGGGTTATTTTGGGCCAAAGAAAAGACAATAAGGCTCATGTCATCTACTACGCTAGCCGTACTCTTGCCGAACCACAACTCAATTACTCCACTATAGAGAAGGAGTTGCTAGCAGTAGTTTTTGTTCTTAACAAATTTCGACCCTATCTTATCGATTCTCCCATCATTTGCTTCATTGACCACGCGACGTTGAAATACCTACTTGCGAAGAAAGACGTAAAACCGCGCCTCATAAGGTGGATCCTACTCCTACAAGAGTTTAATCTCTTCATTAAAGATAAAAAAGGAGTAGAAAATGTCGTTGCCGACCACATATCACGACTTTCGTTCGACGTACCTAGTGATCCGATACCCATAGACGAATATTTTCTGGATGAGCAACTCTTTTCTACCTCTTCTTTGCCCTAGTTTACGGATATAGTGAACTATCTTGTCACGGGAGCCGTCCCTCCTGATTGGACATCGTAAGATAAGAAAAAGGTTCATCACTTGATCGCGCATGTTTTTCTATGACGATCCCATCCTTTTTAAATATTGCGCTGACCAAATCATTTGACAATGCGTACCAGATGATGAGATTCCTAAATTCATCCAGTTCTGTCATTCGGAAGCTTGTGGAGGTCACTTTTTCGATGAAAAAGACGGCTGCTAATATTCTTCAATGCGGCCTCTATTGGCCCACAATATTTCGGGATGTGAACAATTGTTACAAATCTTGCGATAGGTGCCAAAGGATGGGGGCGATTACCCGATGAGACATGATGCCATTAACCCCGATACTCATTATTAAGATCTTCGACTACTGGTGTATTGACTTCATGGGTCCTTTTTCCCATCTTTTGGTTTCATATACATCCTTATCGAAGCCATAGCTACCAAGACAAATGACAGCAAAGTGGTGATCAGGTTCCTATATGAACACATACTTTCCCGCTTTGGTGCTCCAAAAGCGATAGTTAGCGATAATGGCATGCAATTTTGCAACAGGCCATTCGCGAAGCTCATGAGAAAGTATGGCGTCGTTCACAAGGTTGGAACGACCTATCACCTATAAACGAATAGGTAGACTAAATTAGCGAATCGGGAAATTAAGAACATTCTCGAGAAGACTGTCAATACTACCCAAAAAGATTGGTCACTTCGATTGAACGATTCACTATGGCCCTATCGTACCGCATTCAAAAATCCACTCGGGATGTCCCCATTCCTCTTTGTGTATGGAAAACCTTGTCATCTTCCCGTTGAACTAGAGCACAAGGCGTATTGGGCGATTAAGAAGTTGAATTATGACATGGATAAAGCCGGTGAAGTACGCAGGCTTCAATTAAATGAGTTAGAAGAGATACGCAATGATGCGTACGAGAACACAAAAATTTCCAAAGAGAGGATGAAACTCGCCCACGATAACATTATTCGACACAAAGAGTTTCTTCGCGGACAAAAAGTGCTTCTCTATAACTCTTGGCTTCATCTATTTCTGGGTAAGTTGCGGTCACGATGGACTGGCTTGTTCGTTGTGAAGAATGTATTCCCTCACGGAGCTGTGGAATTAGACGATCTAAAAGAGGGGAATACATTCAAGGTAAGTCGATAACGCCTGAATCCATATCTAGAGGCGTGTGTGGAAGAATTCGACACCATTTGGTTGTCGAACCCCGTTTACAGGGTAAATTGAGCTAAAAATGAGAGGTCATCGCACCCCCAACGATTATGGGGTTAATTCTTTTGTATAGTAGTCGTGAGTGAGTAGGATATTTAGGAGTTCGAAGCACGTTTCACGCTAGGGAGTAGGTTAGCACACTTTTTGGGAGAGCTTGCACGTATTTTGAGGGATTAGTCTAGGAATTTTTAGGGCACCCGAGGGTCTAGGATATCTTTAGGGGCCATACGCACAAGAGGAGGCACGAGAGAACACGTAGTTTTTGAGAGAATAGAGAAAATAAGCTTCCAGGTCATCAACTTCCCCGAACCCTAGGGTGAACCGTTTCTGGGGGCGAATCGGTTCGGGGTACTAGCTGAACCGGCTCGGGATACCTGGAAGATTCTTCCCCCCCCTTCTTTTCCAAATTCATCCTCTCTTCCCATTACCTCTATTCATTTCACCTACCTCCAAAACCCCCACTACAAATTCCCACTCCAAATTACTTCCCCCCTTCATCTCCCTCAATAACCATTACAATTTCCCACCAAAATTCACCCCCCCACACCTATAAATACACCCTCCACCCCTCTCCATTTCTCACACTTCATTTCACTCTACCTCTCTTCTACACCATAATATCTCTCTCTCTCTCACCATGCCGCACCCCCGCCAATCCAATTTCTGCCCTAAAAAATATGACGCCACCACCATTCTCAATGACGAGGGTACGGGAGTCCATTGGGCTGAGCGCTACTTCTCGACCACTCGCCCAATTCATATCGAGCGGTTTGTCAATTGGGAGGAGATTCTTGGTGACGTCACCGCCCTATTCAATCGCCGGGGGTGGTGCTCATTTCTCTCTCCTACGAGCACTAAAGTTTTTGAAGTAGAAATTCGCCAATTCTATGCGACGCTTGTTCGTAAATCATCCACATTTCATGAGGCCTATCTTGACGGTATTCAAATTCCGTTCTCCGCCGCCATCATCGCGTGCAAAATGACAGCTAATGGGGTTGTCCTCCCTGTGCCATTCACGTATCCCACAAATGGGGTCCCCTGCACCAAAGTCGAATGTATTGCCCGAATGGCGCCTGGGGAGGAATGGGTGGGCGATTCTTTTCCAATTGGAAGTCTTTAGGATACGGTGCGTTTAACGCACATCATTGCATGTGGAGAAATTCACCAAACCACCAATGACTCGATGGTCCGTTTGCGTCACGCCAACTTCCTATACCATTTCCTCGACCTCGAAAGCACGATAAATCTGGCCCAACTCTTCTACGCGAATATCATCAATGCCACCTATGAAGAGTGGGGCAAAGCGGCGCTCCCCTACGCCCACCTCATCACTAAAATTCTGATTGACGCCGGGGTGGACGATCCGAGGCAGCAAGTTTGACTCCCGCGCCCGATTGGAAGCACCTCCACCACCCGTAGCAACGGAAAATGAGGGTGGTCCATCCCGATCGTCCTATTCTCGACGAGGGTGCAGGGGAGAAAGAACATGATGCCCCAATGATGGATGTGGGGGAAGAAGAAGAATATGATGAAGACGAGGATGACGATTCTGACTTTGAGCCTCCTGGTGCGTATTTTGATAGGCGCCTTTCGGCGGTGGAATCTCGCTTTGACGGTTTCATCACCCAATACAATCGGGATCAAGAAGCCTACCGGAGGGACATGAGCATGATGCATCATCTCCAAGCGCATTTATACGAGCTCAACTTTGGTGGACCCCCTCCGACTTTCTTTTATGATCCATCATAAACACCTAAAACTGTACATTTTATACCCCAAATAGACGTATTTTAGTTGCTAATTCTCGGTAATTTGGGTCTTATACGCTTTATTGTGTAGTTTGTAGGTCGAATGCACGTTGCGGTGTTCAAATGCATATTCCAAGTCAATTGTGCGGATTATGAAGCTAATTACCAATCCCATAGCCCTAGCCTACCTTAAACCTACCTAAACCTGTCCTGAACCGTGTGTGTTTAATTTGTCCCATTTTATTTTATTTGTGTCATTTTTTTTTAGGGCTTATTTTATTATTTTATTTTATTGAGCCATGTATATATTTTTAGGATTTTTATATTTTTTAGCGCTTCGTGTATTAGTTTTTATATTTTCTTTTATTTTCGTAGCTTTTAGTTAGTTTATTATTATTTCATTTTTTTATTTCATTAGTTTTTATTTTTTTTAGGCTCCATTTGATACACATTGGGCAAATTTTGCCCTCGCAAAATTTGTCTGGGCAAAATTTGCTGTGGCAAAGATGATTTCGTGCTGTTTGATAGGCTTTATTTGCACACTGGTAAAAATTGTATTTGTCAACTTTTTGTGTTTGATAGGCTTTATTTGTATGCTAAAAGACACTTATTTGCCTACTCATGGTGTCTGATAGTCCAAATTTATCCTGACAAATACAAACTTTGCCTACATAATATTGACAAATTCATGCCATTTTTCACATTTGCGTTATAACCAATGCAACTTACTTACGTTTTTATTTTAATTTTCAGGATTGACAATGTAATTTCGACGGCGAGTGAAGTCGGATGCCTCCTTTGAATATGGGTGAACCCAAAAAAAAATTAGTTGGGCATAGTTACCGTCATGTACACCTGTATTTCTACTAAACTTCTTAAAATAACATTTATTTGGACAAAATTTATTTTGGATGAGAACACATTTATTTGGAAAAAATCTATTGAAATTAAAATGACTTGTTGATAATCGATCATTGACAAAATTATTATAAAAAGACCCATTGATAATGTTGTGAAATTAAAACAATGTTGCGGAATTATTTTAAAAAGACCCATAGAAAGTTACATTTTAATGACTAGTTAATTAAATTATTTCATAGGCAACCATGGAACACAACATAACGATTGTGTCTATTTTACTTTTTTACAAAACAATTTTTTGTAATACTTTTAAAAAAATGTCATAAATAATGTTGAACGTGTTGTTTATGAAAAATATGTAAAATTTTTATAGAACCCTATTAAAAATGTCCTAAAAAAATTACAGTTTTTGAAAAAAAAAGTTGGGAGAAATTTTACAGTTTTAGATATATCCAACATTTTTTTTATGAAAAAACGTTCAGTTTTTCAAAATGTCCAAATTTTTTTAATAAAAATTGTGTGAGGTTTTTTTAACAAAAACTAACAAGAAATATTTGTTTTTATTTAAAAAAAGATAACTGAAAAAAAAATGACTGAAATATTAATTTAAAAATTGTTATAAAAAATAAACATTTTACAAAATCTTCTCCACATTTATAGGCAAATGCCATGGCAAAGATTTCTCTCTAAGGGTCACGTGAGTTGATTTGGGCAAAATTTTCCATTGGCAAAATTGCCTATAAAACACTACAAAAGTGTGCAAATATGTGGAGAAATACCATTTGCCTAGTCAAAAAATGGCTATCAAACGGACCCTTATAGTTTTTATTTTAGTTAGTTTAGTTTTTTTTAGAGTTTGTTTAAGTGTGTCGTGTTGTGTCATTTTTATTTTAGTTTAGTTAAATTTTTATTTTTTTTTATTTTTTTAGGGGTCATAAGTTAAACAAACATAACCCCTCACACCCATCTATCCTAATACACACACTCAAACTCTCACCCTCGTACTACCACCCTACACCTTCAAACACCCAAACCCCTCACCTTCTTCTTCAACCTCCCATCACCCACCTCTTTCTCTCTCTCTCTCATCAACCCTCCTTTTCCAAACAACAAACAACAAGATCAAAACCAATACCCTCTATCTCTCCTTACTCGCACACCAAGCAAACCCGGAGACCTCCCCTGTTCGAACCCATTCAACACCCAACAACCTACCCCCAACCCGCTGCTTTTCGACGCCCCACCGTCGGCGCCACCCCTTACAACTAATCTAACGCCGGACCTCACCCCTGTCGGAGCTAACCCAGCTCGTCGGCAACCTTCCAATCGAACACTAACCCGATTCTATCTATCCATATTCAAACCCATTTCTTCAAATGCCAAAATCGTCAAACTCAAATCTGCCAAGTCCAAGCCAAATAAAAACCCATTTCCCACATGTGTTTTAAACCCCCTTTTCCAAAAATAATCTCAACTAAGCATTTAAACTCATTTTTCCAAACTACCCCCAACTAACTCATTTAACCCACTTTCTCAAAATACTCCATAATCATATCAGATTTTATCACCCAAATTCCCTCACCCATGTACCTTCCTTACTTCACACCTTTCTCATGTACATGTGTGCATAATTCCCTAAATACCCTCACCTCAACAACTTACACACCTCTTGCACATTAAACCTACCCAAATTATCCCCATGCTCCATACCTACTATTTAAAGAATGGAAGACCCAATTTGAAGAAGAGCTTTAGAATAGAGAATTTGTAGAGAGAGATAGTTAGAGAATAAAATAAATTAGGTAGAAATTATTTTTGTAAATAGTTTTTATTTTTCTTTTTTAGAGATTATTGAGTGATAAATTGTGAGTAATTCAATTGAGTATTATATTGAGTTGATTATTGTTGGATGCTCATATTGGATGGATTGTGCTTGATTTCAAGGAAATAAGAGTTCAATTTCACTTCAAGAGATTAGGTTTGATTGTTCTCTTCTCTTCTCATTTATTTTATACCTTTGATTATTAATTTGTCAAATCTCATACCATGTTAGGCTAAATCCCCTTTCAAGGGGTGGGGGTAAACCCTTATTTGATGTTATTTTAGTTTAATTAGTTTGATTACTTGAAAATTCTTTTTGAATATTAATTTTGATCCCTAACCCTTAAATTTACGCCTCGAGAGAGGGTAAATGATTTTCGAGAGAAAATTAAAATTCTAAGTTATAATACCCATTTTAGATTCGAACTAGATATAGGAGTTTCTTAAGTGGGGTATTATTACTTAAATTTCAACTCTATTTTTATTTTCTAAGACTTACATAAATTTTAATTGATCAATCCTAGCAGGTGATTAATTAAAAGGAGTGTAGATCTATTTTCTAGAGTTGTGGGGGGTTAAACTTAATTTTATAAAAGGTTACTATTAAAATTACATTTGCAATGAGAGTTGATTTGTAATTTTGATATTAATTTGAGAGAATTCAATTAATTAGTTAGAATAGCTAAAATTTGTGGTGTAATCGCACTCCTTGATTGTTCTCACATTTCTATACCTCATTTATCTCATATTTTAGTGTTAGACTTTATTTTCGATTTTAGTTACTTTTTTTAGTTTGTAATTTGATCTTTCATTTTAGTTTAGTGTTATTTCACCTCACCTCACCTCACCTAATTGTTTTAATATTTGAAAAAAACAAAAAAAAAATAGAAAAAGCAAAAGCAAAAAAAAAAAAAAAAAAAATTGAATTACAATTGAGTTTGTGTCTAGCTTACCCCCTTGATGTGGATTGATACCCTTGCTTACTGCTACACTTGAGTTTATTATAATTTGTAGGTAATCCAGGATTTTGATTAGAGGAGCTTTTCACGCAATGAGGAAAAATACACGTAAAAGTTCTTTCTATCAATCCATATGACCGAAACGCACCGGGACCCTCAAATCCCCTCCCCAATGAAGCCCATGTCTGTTTTTGATATTTTTGTTGGTTGCGTGATGTTGGTAGTTGGTTAAAATTGTTTAGTTGTATACTCTCCCATCTCCTTTGTAACACCGGATTCTCCGTATCTATAAAAAATTTCTGCATTTATGTTTTATTTGTTCATTTTATTTTCTCGCACTTTTAATTCGCTTTGAGTTAGATTTTAGTCATTTTTACTTGAGGACAACGTAAAAGCCTAAGTTAGGGGGATCACAAGTGCGTTTTTCTAAAACTTCATAAATTTTAAAAAATACCCAAAAATTTTAAAAAAAAATCATAAAATTTTGAAAAGTCAAAAAATATTTTTCTTCAAAATAAATAAAAATTGGAATTTAAAAGCCTAAAAAATGTCACAGATATTTTGCCTCGAGTTGTTAAAATCAAATGCACATGTGTGATATTGTCTCAAGTGTGGATATTAGTAACCCGATGAGATTTCGAGCCTATAATTTGTCTCAAGAGTAGTTTAAATCTATTCGAGTTAATGATTAACTCAAAGTTCATTTCAGCGTTAAAGTCGTTGATGATCTCAATTCTTTGTTTTGATTGGTTACGGGAAACGTGTGTGATATTACCTCGAAAAACGTGCTATAAATCTCTAAATTAAATTAATCTCGAGACGCATATGACAAACTAATAAGTAATTCGGACAATGAATTAGGGCATCGTTTGTTACCCAAAAAGATTAGCCATAAAAAGTCATGAAAAAATCATCCCTTTTGTAACCCAAATTTGAGCCGAATAATTTTTTCTTTCATTTGACAACCTGAAAACCCCAAATAGCCCAGAATTGTGAAAAATGGAAAAAGTCATAATTTAAATCCGAAAAGTGCAACAAAAAGGGGCAAGAAAAAAATAGAAAAATTCTCAACAAAAATAGCAAGAAAAAGAAAAATAAGAAAAGAAAAAAAAAAAGAAAAAGGAGAGAAAAATGAGCAAGAGCCCGAAAAAGCACTAACGGACATCATAAGCAAAATTTTCCAATTCCGAAATTCTTAGCCTTTTCCAATTTTACCCAATACACCTTTAACCTGAAAAGTCCTAACCAAGTTCTAATTGCGAAATTGATCACCGCATGGAGATCTAAGATACAAAAAGATAATATAAGAGATTAAATGGTGTGAACTAGAGGTGATGTTTTTGTTTACTCCGATGATGAGAACCTTTTACGTCAAATTGTTCGTCTTTTCAATTGTGTGTGTGAACTTGTGTCCATAATTATCCACTGTTATAAATCACGCATACCGAGAGAATAGCCACACTTCCGAGTGATTCGTTTGTGAGTGTATTGTAATACCCCGTAATTTTAATGACTTTTAAAATGAGTTATATTTTAAATTAATGGATTAATTGGATCTTATTATAAATTAATTCATTTGAGTTTTATCCGAATTGTGGATATTAAAATGGATGATTCTGAATATTACTTAAAGATATTTAGGTAATATATGAATGTGATGTCATTGATATGACGGTATGATATAAATTAGGTAATTTGAATTTTTAGTCAGACGCGGTATGGGACGTGTCGGGACTAATTTATTAAATTAAAAAGGAAATTTATTTTCTATCGACTTTATAGTCATTTCGACTGCGTCGTTGCGTCCGAAAGGTTCGAAATAGTCAGAAAAGTCTATTTGGATGTTAATTTTGAGTCTCGGGTCATTTGGAAATGAAAAGACAACCCAAAAGGGCATTTTGGTTATTTTTACAAGGGGGATGAATAGTGATTTCGGGTTTCGTCTTATTATAAGTATTTGGAAATTAGTGTATGTAGGTTCATTTCATCTCTTCTACACAAAATTTAAAAGTCATCTTCTTAGAGAGAGTGAAAGGTTGCTTGGGAAGGGAAAAACTTGCTTGGAAGGGAGGAGAACCAAAGGTCAAAGGTCACCACCACCATCACCACCTATGTTATTCAACCCCAATGGATCAGATCTTCAATAAAGGCAAGTGTTTGATATTTGCAATTTAAGTTCGTATATTGTCCATGTTAGAATAATTATGAAAATAGATGATTTTTCATGTTTGGAAGACATAATGGAGTTGTTTTATGGATTTCTAGAAACTGAAATGATATAGGAAGTAAACTCATGTTGTAGGATGATAATAATCCAATAAATATTCATCAATTTGTGGAAGAAATTCTGAAAATAATTTAGTGTTCTTGAAGATAATATGTTGATAATTTTCTGGAAAAAGAGGCAAAAACGAGTGGAATGAGAAGAGCCAATTTGGAATGTTTAGATCTTCTTTTTGAGTGCATTTGGATGAGATTTAAGATAAACTCAAAACACATACCTGACTCAATTTTTCGTGTAGAATCCAAATCTGAAGTCGGATTGATGATTTGAATAATTTTTGGATCTGATTTTTTAAGTATTTAAAATATGAGAATTCATGATGTTGTTTCTTTTTAATGTTGGTTCTTATCCCAAAACTTTTGTGGATCTTTGGTGATTATTAATTGGATATTACGAGACTTAGAAAATATTAGTAGACCCTTGATAAGATTTGAATTAATTTGATTGGGATTTAAATTGATTAGAATGATGATAATTAAATTAAAGAAATTTCGATTGTTACATTCATTTGTTGGATTATAATTGGTTTGCTTGAGGATTAAGGATAGATCCAGTAGTGGTGATTTAATATAACACCTGGGTAGCCTTAGGGTTACAATTTGAATATGAAGGACTGAGTTTAGTACAAGCTCTTAGCGGTACGACTCCTGGATAGAGATGAGAGTTTAGAACACATTTGGTTGAAAGAGGGTATGAGGTTATCCCGATCGCGTATTTGAAGTTGACGGACCTCCTCGATCAACAAGTTAAGTAGTAGTGTATTGGAGGGGCTCCTTGTTTGGATTTCGCTTTGCGAGACGCTCCGCGCATGAACCTTAACGACTTCGGGAGTGGAGAGATGTTATAGGATGCGAGGATAATTAAATTATGAAGTAAAGATATGACATTTTAATACGTGGGATTTAAAGAGATATAATGCTACGTAAGGGAATAATCTAAGGTTAATTATGTGAGTACCTTGTTGTTAGTATACTATAGGTATGATAATACCTATTTGATTGATTGATGATTTATGTGTATGGCATACCTAGCTTACTTGCTATCGGTGGGAGGTTTGCGCGTGAGGGTAGTCATATCCTGATGAATCCATGGGATCTTTGATTTGTCGCTCGAGAACATAGGTCTATGAAAGACTTATTGGGGAGTTGATAAGTCCGCTGACTATGGGTACGTAGGTATGTGCGTGACCCATGGATACAAGAACTATGTTCGCCTCCAATGATTGTGTTGTTGTTTGTGGTTCGAGGAATCTTAACGAACCTTTAGTCCCTTATTCGGCGACAAGCGATATTGGGACATGTTAGCAGAGTAATGCATTGCACCGCCCGTATTATATATATATATATATATATATATATATATAATGGATTAAATGAATGAATGGATATTTATTATGGTTAAATCTATCTACGGTGATAATTGTAGATAACGGTGAATAGAGAAAGATAATTGAATTAAGTTAATGAATGTTTATCGAAAAACTTAATTCATATTAATGAGAAATGATTCATGTTAGTGAGAAACGATGAGAAATGTAAATGAATAATAATGTGACGTATGGTATGGGACATACGGGGATTATGATATGGGAATGGAATTATAATATGGAGACTAGAAAAGAGGAACCATTAACTAGGAGGTTAATAGGAAACGTTAAGTGTGCACTCTAGTTGAGAGGTGAGAATGGCAAGTGAGAGTTGGGTCTAACATGTACATAATAAAAGATTTATTGCACTTGTTAAATACTTGCTGTTTTAAAAATCATTTACACAATCGGGCTCTGACCCGTTTCCTTGCATATTTTCTTTTCTATTGTATCTTCTATATCAGGTGTCCAGCAACAGGGACGCAAACCTTAGCGGATTACGATAAGATATGGAGCTATGGATTATTGCTTAGACGCCTATCTTCATTTGATTCACAATATTCTCTTAGTTGGGGCATGTCGCCCAAAGGATTCGGTTATCTTCTTCTATCGGGGTCAAATACTATTGTATTCGGGTCTTTTTAATACAGTTGTTATTGATGGGATTACTGTAATGGATTAATATTATTTGGGAATGTTTATTCCAATTGCATTCAAATTATTTTGGGTTATCTATTTGGTTATCAGTGTTATAGAATAAAATGTGTTGTGTTATTCTTAAACTAGAAATGGATTTTGTTAAATTAAAATTTGAAAAGTTTTTAACACCAGCTTAATTGAGTATTGGGTGAGTTATAAATGTTTTCGACAGTGATGCTAAGAATGAGCCAACTATATATTCTATTTTAATTTGGTATGGGACTGGCCACCCGATATTTAATTAGGCGGGGTGTTACAGGTGGTATCAGAGAATCAGGTTCTAGTGTCCTTTAGGATCTGTACGACTTACAGTGTTTTCAGCTTAGCGTTCTTTGATATAGAGCCCTATGTTTAGGATTGTTGATCTCTTTGGTAAGATTCCGTATATATCAGTGAATCTTATTTACGTTCGGGAGTGATCGAACAAAGAAGTATGGCAGATGAGGGTCATTGAATGGATAGCGGAGATCGTACTTAGGAGGTTATGAAGTATGTTCGAGTATGATGACCGTAGTTGAGGTCACCCCTATTATGGAAAAATTGAGGAGAGTCATTAGTAGAAGTTCTTGAAATGCGGGAATTATGTGTGTTACCTAACGAAGGCAATATATTCAAAGGCTTGGGCATATAGTGGAGTGTGGTGAACTAGAACTGAAAATTTGGGGGTGAAATTTTTCTTGACTCATTGGAGAAAAGATATAATTGTGGGATTCAACAACCACTACCCACGAATGAGGGTATGTTTTCTATCTAAGGAATTATGAGGCGTATTGATTTTTGTAGTAATTAATATTTTGTGGACAAAAGGGTTGCTAAACTTAGCCTATAGCATCGTTATTTACGTAGACTCACCAAGGGGTGTGGGACACCTATGTTTTACATGTTATCACGTGGGTTTGATTTTTATCATGGGATTACTTACTTTGGGCATGTCCGAGCATGATGTGAGTATCGGCATGCATTGACTTGTGGTATACGAGTGCGTATGTACTACTATTAACCAGCATCTTGTCTTCTAGAGAAGAGTAGATGAGTAGACTCTATTTGAAATCAATAAAACCTAAAAAAATTTATTTAATCGATAAACCTGATATTTTTTTCCGATAAACTAAATTTTTATATACTATTAACTAAGGACCTTAGGAGTTTCGATGACCGACTACTTTAGGAAGTAGTGTATCGGGGTGGTTCCTTGTTTGGATTTCGCTTGCGAGACACCCCACGCATGAAACTAATAATCGTTGGGAGTCGAAATAAGTTAGGTCTTTGGGATATGAGTTTGTAACCTTTGCGACAAATATTATAATGAAAGTGGTACGATAGGGTGTATGGGCACCCTGGATGGTTGAATGGTAGTAGTTTTCATAATTGTGAAACAGTAAGTAGTTGTGACTTCAGGACTTATTTGTTTAATAAGTGAGGATCATTTTTCCCAAACTTTGTCACGAGGACGGTATAGGGAAGATTGGGTATAATTTAAATTTGATTCAGTTGGAACTATATGGTGAGACTTAGTGTAACATCGATGGGGATTTTCGTTAATGTATTGTATGGGCGGTACGTCTTAGATTTCTTGCGATGTGAGATTTATACTCGGAGTTGACCTTATCACTATGGTTCATTTTTCTGAATTTCGGGACGAAATTCTGTTATAAGGAGGGAAGTATGTAATACCCCGTAATTTTAATGACTTTTAAAATGGGATATATTTTAAATTAATGGATTAATTGGATCTTATTATAAATTAATTCATTTGGGTTTTATCCGAATTTTGGATATTAAAATGGATGATTCTGAATATTACTTAAAGATATTTAGGTAATATATGAATGTGATGTCATTGATATGACGGTATGATATAAATTCGGTAATTTGAATTTTTAGTCAGACGCGGTATGGAACGTGTCAGGACTAATTTATTAAATTAAAAAGGAAATTTATTTTCTATCGACCTTATAGTCATTTCGACTGCGTCGTTGCGTCCGGAAGGTTAGAAATAGTCAGAAAAGTCTATTTGGATGTTAATTTTGAGTCTTGGGTCATTTGGAAATGAAAAGACAACCCAAAAGGGCATTTTGGTTATTTTTACAAGGGGGATGAATAGTGATTTCGGGTTTTGTCTTATTATAAGTATTTGGAGATTAGTGTATGTAGGTTCATTTCATCTCTTCTACACAAAATTTAAAAGTCATCTTCTTAGAGAGAGTGAAAGGTTGCTTGGGAAGGGAAAAGCTTGCTTGGAAGGGAGGAGAACCAAAGGTCAAAGGTCACCACCACCATCACCACCTATGTTATTCAACCCCAAAGGATCAGATCTTCAGTAAAGACAAGTGTTTGATATTTACAATTTAAGCTCGTATATTGTCCATGTTAGAATAATTATGAAAATAGATGATTTTTCATGTTTGGAAGACATAATGGAGTTGTTTTATGGATTTCTAGAAACTGAAATGATATAGGAAGTAAACTCATGTTTTAGGATGATAATAATCCAATAAATATTCATCAATTTGTGGAAGAAATTCTGAAAATAATTTAGTGTTCTTGAAGATAATATGTTGATAATTTTCTGGAAAAAGAGGCAAAAACGAGTGGAATGAGAAGAGCCAATTTGGAATGTTTAGATCTTCTTTTTGAGTGCATTTGGATGAGATTTAAGAAAAACTCAAAACACATACCTGACTCAATTTTTCGTGTAGAATCCAAATCTGAAGTCAGATTGATGATTTGAATAATTTTTGGATCTAATTTTTTGAGTATTTAAAATATGAGAATTCATGATGTTGTTTTTTTTAATGTTGGTTCTTATCCCAAAACTTTTGTGGATCTTTGGTGATTATTAATTGGATATTATGGGACTTAGAAAATATTAGTAGACCCTTGATAAGATTTGAATTAATTTTATTGGGATTTAAATTGATTAGAATGATGATAATTAAATTAAAGAAATTTCGGTTGCTAGATTCATTTGTTGGATTATAATTGGTTTGCTTGAGGATTAAGGATAGATCCAGTAGTGGTGATTTAATATAACACCTGGGTAGCCTTAGGGTTACAATTTGAATATGAAGGACTGAGTTTAGTACAAGCGCTTAGCGGTACGACTCCTGGATAGAGATGGGAGTTTAGAACACATTTGGTTGAAAGAGGGTATGAGGTTATCCCGATCGCGTATTTGAAGTTGACGGACCTCCTCGATCGACAAGTTAAGTAGTAGTGTATTGGAGGGGTTCCTTGTTTGGATTTCGCTTTGCGAGATGCTCCGCGCATGAATCTTAACGACGTCGGGAGTGGAGAGATGTTATAGGATGCGAGGATAATTAAATTATAAAGTAAAGATATGACATTTTAATACGTGGGATTTAAAGAGATATAATGCTACGTAAGGGAATAATCTAAGGTTAATGTGAGTACCTTGTTGTTAGTATACTATAGGTATGATAATACCTATTTGATTGATTGATGATTTATGTGTATGACATACCTAGCTTACTTGCTATCGGTGGGAGGTTTGCGCGTGAGTGCAGTCATATCCTGATGAATCCATGGGATCTTTGATTTGTCGCTCGAGAACATAGGTCTATGAAAGACTTATCGGGGAGTTGATAAGTCCGCTGACTGTGGGTACGTAGGTATGTGCGTGACCCATGGATACCAGAACTATGTTCGCCTCCAATGATTGTGTTGTTGTTTGTGGTTCGAGGAATCTTAACGAACCTTTAGTCCCTTATTCGGCGACAAGTGATATTGGGACATGATAGCAGAGTAATCCATTGCACTGCTGCTGTGACTCGGGGTGCCGTATTATATATGAATATATATATATAATGGATTAAATGAATGAATGGATATTTATTATGGTTAAATCTATCTACGGTGATAATGGTAGATAACGGTGAATTGAGAAAGATAATTGAATTAAGTTAATGAATGTCTATTGAAAAACTTAATTCATATTAATGAGAAATGATTCATGTTAATGAGAAACGATGAGAAATGTAAATGAATAATAATGTGACGTATGGTATGGGACATACGGGGATTATGATATGGGAATGGAATTATAATATGGAGACTAGAAAAGAGGAACCATTAACTAGGAGGTTAATAGGAAACGTTAAGTGTGCACTCTAGATGAGAGGTGAGAATGGCAAGTGAGAGTTGGGTCTAACATGTACATAATAAAATATTTGTTGCACTTGTTAAATACTTGTTGTTTTAAAAATCATTTACACAATCGGGCTCTGACCCGTTTCCTTGCATATTTTCTTTTCTATTGTATCTTCTATATCAAGTGTCCAGCAACAGGGACGCCAACCTTAGCGGATTACGATAAGATATGGAGCTATGGATTATTGCTTAGACGCCTATCTTCATTTGATTCACAGTATTCTCTTAGTTGGGGCATGTCGCCCAAAGGATTCAGTTATCTTCTTCTATCGGGGTCAAATACTATTGTATTCGGGTCTTTTTAATACAGTTGTTATTGATGGGATTAATGTAATGGATTAATATTATTTGGGAATGTTTATTCCAATTGCATTCAAATTATTTTGGGTTATCTATTTGGTTATAACTGTTATAGAATAAAATGTGTTGTGTTATTCTTAAACTAGAAATGGATTTTGTTAATTTAAAATTTGAAAAGTTTTTAACACCAGCTTAATTGAGTATTGGGTGAGTTATAAATGTTTTCGACAGTGATGCTAAGAATGAGCCAACTGTATATTATGTTTTAATTTGGTATGGGACTGGCCACCCGGTATTTAATTAGGCGGGCTGTTACAAGTATTCGGTGAGATTTTGAAATCAAAGCGAATTTTCGGAAAGTAACGTAATGATCAATCAGTGGTAATTAGCGGTTCGATTTTTTGCTTTGCACACACACACGAGAACTTGTGACACTTGTGAATATGAATTTAAGGTGACCATTTTTGGGGAGTTTAAATTGTATAATTTTTAAGTATTTTGATTTTTCTTTGAGTCAATAAAGAATTTTGGGGGAATATTCACTACAAACCCTCACGAGACAACACTCGTCCTACTAGGATAACCTAGGGGTTTAACGGATTGTTGCATACTCTAAATGAAATCGCTTGCCCGCGAAAAAGGTATTCTATCTTAATAAAATGTTTAAAAGAGTTGTCACATTTTTCTTTCTCTTTTACATTGCTCGGGACACGCAAAGTCCTAAGTTAGGGGGGTTTGATTAGGCATAAATATTGTATATTTATCCCCTTAATTTCGGTACCTTTGTGAACCCGATTGATTCAATTGATATGGATTTAACTCACATTTATGCTACTAACCTTAGTTAGCAAGTATTTCTAGTTTTGTGTTTCTCGTACGTGTTTTACAGGTAAATTATGCAAGCAGTGCGAAAGAGAAATCGAAACAATGAAAGAAAGGCTAGGAAGGCAAGTTCAAGGGAAATTTCTTAATCCTGCAGCTTGATCCTAGAGGTGGGGCAAAATGGAAAGTTGAAGAGATCATAACAACGAGAATATTGGAAGAAACGGCACCCAAATCTGAGCTACGGTGAAATAGTTATGATCATTTGAAGTTGAAGAAAAATCCAAAGAAGAAAAGAAGAAATCAAGGAAAAAATTCTAAGTGTTGGAATTGAAGAAAAGAGACCCAGAACCAACAAGAATTCTCGAACCACACTGTGAACCGATTTGGGGGCGAACCGGCTTGGGGTACCTATGAACCGGTTCGGGGGTCCTGATGCGCGAATTTTCTCCTTAATTCTGATTGGTCCAAAGAGTACTATATTGTAACAACTCCTTCTAAAACGTATTTTTCTATCATTGTGTAGCATTAAAAAATGGAGTTTTTGATCAGTTTTTGGGGGAGAAAAGAATAGAATAACAACCTAGGAACATAGTTTTGCATTGTTGATTGAAGATTGATTCATTCCTGGTTTGGTTTCAAGTTTTGATTCAAGTATTATTCTCTCTATTGTTTCCCTTGCATGTTATTCTTGTTGCATGATCCAGATAAATTCTAGGTTTATAACACTTCCTTGCATATTTTAATATAGTTTCATCATGATTTCTCTCGCATGCAACGTAATTAATTCATGCATAACTAGGTTTAACATGTCCGGTCAGATTTTCTAAGGTTGAGATACATGAACTCAACCTGATGTGATAGTTGCATGTGTATAAAATTAATCCTATAAACTTAAGGATTTATTATGACCGTATTGCGTAGCAAACAATAATTGTAGATCTTTGGATCTCGTTTGCTTTAGAGTAATCGGGATGATTTAAAGTGCGATTCGAGTGTAAATATTGCAATACCGATTTACTCGTCCTCTGATTATGTATGGTGCGGGCTTGAACCTCATATATGTAATGCTTGGGAGTACTAAATTCTGGGTTTGATTAATCACTTAAATTTAAGATTAGTTTTATACTCGCAACACACTAGGGTTGAGGGATTGTATTCCCGACCTGTTTTCCTCATCATATAGTTCAAGTTTATTTTAATCATCATCATCATTATTTTAGATAGTATTCCGATGAAGAAAATTACGTGCATAATGGTTCCGAGGACAAATTTGAATCCCAAGTGAGTGATGGAGAAGAAGAAGAAAAAGAAGAATGGGATGAGGAGGAGGGCGGGGTGGGGGGGAGGAGGAGGAAAGTGAACTTCAAGTTGTCTTTTGAGAGTTATACGCGAAGATGATGAAATTGAAAAGGCGAACTTAATATTAGAAGCTAAGTTAAAAGAATGTTACATAGGGAATGATAAAAGTAAATTTATTGATGATCTTAGGGCATGTGAGAAGAATTTTCGAGAAAAACTGGAGTATGTTGAGGGGGAGAGAGATCACTTTCGTGGTTTGAGTGAGATTTTAAAGAAGGACTCCTTTAAATTTGAAGAGTCTAGTCGTTTACTTGAGTTTAGGATAGTGGAGTTAGAGGATAGATTGCAAGACTCGATTTATATCAAATTTTATTTGAAATCTAGATCATAAAAATTGGATAAAATACTAGGCACCATCCGAATCAAAGATGACCATTGTGGGATTGGATTCGATGATCTAAATTATTCCACCACTAAAGATAAGACCATTCTTTTGAGAGAACTGATCGTTGCTAGGGACGTTAGAAAAGGTTAACCTAAGGGTCACATTCCTCATGTCTTCACTTTCATATGTTGTGGTAGGAAAGGTCACCTTATGAATTTTTGTTTCGATCATCCAAATGGTCTTAAGAAGTCTAAGTCTAGTGTCACCAAGGTTCCCCAAATCCAAGAGCATCATATTACACATATGTGGGTTAAGAAATCTGATTTGGAGGCATTAATTGTTAGACATGTTGATTCTCGCATTTTATCACATGATTCTTTCCATGCTATATCCTATGAGTGATTGTGGTTGCATGTTTTCATAAACCAGTTTTTGTGCTTCATGATATATGTTATTTCTAGTTATATGATGATTTGAGTCTTTTGTATTTTGCCTTTTCTTTTATTAGGTCTTATTGAGAAAAATACAAAAATATTTTTTTATCTTTTGAGTTTCTTTTTCATTTGGTGTAAAAAATGGTTACAAACTCAAAAGGAATTTTGTTTATGTCAAGTTTGGTTTTACACATTTTGTGTGTCGTATCGGTGAGTTTAAATCCACTTGATTCCATGTATCTATATGGCTAGTATATTTAATTATGATTTAGAATGATTGATTTGTTCTTAATCATGCTTGCATGAAGTAGTTTAACTTTGATTTTCTTAATGGATTCACTTTGTACATGCCTCCGCACACACATGCACGAGATCTTTTGGATTTTAATCATGAGCTAAGTGAGGTGTTCTCCTATCAATCTGTCATTATACATATCTATTTGATTATGGGAAATTTGTGCATATAAGAACCATTCCCTGTGAGTTTGTTATTTTATTGAAAATATGAGTGTGCACAAGAAAGGGCTACAAAGGTAGACATATTACTTAAGTGAAAGGACACCATTGGCAAGTGCCTAAAAAAATTAAGGGGTAAAAGAAAAGATAAAAATTCCAAGGCTAAAGTTTTTCATTGATTTTTCAGTTAAATTAGTATCTTAAAAATGAGAGATAATGAACATATTGAATATCTAAATTTTGGAGGTGTTATAATTTGAACATTAATGGGTTTGCACTATGAGTCCTAGTTAATTTATGTTTGATGTTATTGATTTGAGAATCATCAATATTTTCTAGACCGTGACACATTGTGCTTGTTTTTCCATTATGAATTCGCTTTATTTATCACTACGACGCTAAACTTTTGTTTGATACAGTTAATATGGTTATATAGAGGTACATGAACATTTTTGAGTGATTGGGTCATAATTCATTTGTTTCTAGTTCATGCCCCTTCACCTTGTTTACCACATGTTTATTTATACACATTTATGCCACACGAGTATGGAAAGATTATTGTTTTTGTGATGTTATTCCTATATATATGCCAATGTGTCATTGGTATCTTTTGCATACATATATATGTATATAGTATTGTTTGTTTTGAATTTTTCCATTTGTAATTAATTCGTATTTCCATGTGCTTTATCTTTGAATCAAATTTACATGCTATATGATCATATTGGTATATCTTGTTGCTTATTTTCGTTGGTATTAGATGTTCCACTTTTAGTATTCAAGTTAGTATAACATTTGCATCAAAATTAGTATTATTTGGTCATTATTTGGATTATTTATGCTTGTGTTATCGAGTTATTTATTGTTTCATGTTTCACTATACACCATTGCATGATAATATTATTTTTCCTATGCGCTTACCCATGTTTCATTTTGGGGGATAAATGGTTATATTGGGGGAGAAATGGTTTTACTATGTATATTTATCTTTGTCTGCTCCTAAACAAAAAAAGGTAAAATGGTATCTCATTCTTTAAGGTCTAGGGGAGATTTTTTGCCTTAAGGGGACACATCCTATCTTAGGTAGAGGTTGTTAGTCAAATGGGGATTTATTCATATACATATTTATATATATTATATATATTCTCTTTGCATTTAAAGGTGTGTTTAAGTGTGAAGGTTTACAACGATGCGATAAAGTTTACACAAGAGCAAAACTACTCAGGGTATGTGTATGTCAAGTTTATACCTTTTCCTTTTGGGTTTGGGGTTTGATTCCCATAGGTTTTTATTTTTGTAGTTTTGTCCTGAAATAGGCATGGGGGAGATTTATGAGGATAAATTTTCGATAGAGTCAATTTGTATGTAGTTTGGCTTAATTACGTTTGGACAAAACCTTTGAGTCATAGGTTAGGATTTGAGTTCTTATCCTTCAAACGCCCGTGACGTGTTTGATTGAAGACGTAGCAGCCAAGATAGAACGTCTATCTCATCGTGCCATGTTTCATGCCACAGTTTCATCTTTGATCGCCAAGGATCTCATGAGGTATGAATGTATATATTTTTATCCTTAGAGATATAATGTGTCATTTATGAAAAAATGTAGTTTTTTCTATGAATTATTAATAATAAAACGATTGAGTATTTTATCAAACACTTTTATGTGCATGGTTGGTCCATGTAAATGTTTTATACAAAGAGCATATCCCCCCCACCCACACACCCACACACTAAAAAGTATTCATATAAATTGAGCTTGAGAGTTGTACATTAATAATGCCAATTGGCCGATATCAATGGAGAATATCTATAAAATGGCATAAGATGTCATCACTGAAGTCTGCATATAAAAGGTAATAGAAGTAGCTTTAACTATACCATATAGTGACGATTTAAGCATTTTTTTTGGCCAAAATGCATGAAATGTATTTTGTATCATTACCACTTAAATGCTTCTCTTAGTGATATGGAAATTTAGTGATTCCTACCGTATTTGGAGTGTCCCGGGAAGAGTAAGGGAGACACTTAAAATGTCGCAATTAAAAAAAAAGTCTTTTTTGAAAAACTCTTCTGAGTGGAACTTAAAGTGCCACTTAGTGCTGATCTTTCCATAACAAAGTCAGTAAAATGCGTATGTATTTTTCATACCAATATGCACTAAAATGAAAAAATGTTTTACGCAGAATCTCATGTCCGGTGAATTTTACCAAAGTAAATTTGCAATCTACACAATAAATTTAAGCATTATTCAAAATAGTTAAAATATGTGACTCGCTTAATGTATTATGTAGCTCAAGTGTAAGTTAATCGCGAGAGTATTAAAATACGGTAAGACCGGAGCCGAATTACACAGGGATTTATATAGAATTAATATTAATTTAAAAAAGTGTGAAGAAGAAAATAAATAAAAGAAAAGATGATTTGGGGAAAAGGGAGTGAGCTAAAGAACTAATATGAAATGAAACTATGAAGAACTATCAACTAAATGTTAAAGGATTTATGTGAGTTTTAACTAGTGGATTGATAAACTGATATTAAAAGAGGTCTAAGAGCAATCCCCCACCACCTTGGACTAACGTAAAAGACATGGTTATTATGATCAAGTCACAATATTAATTTATTTATACCAACAATCAAGCATAAAAGGTGTTAATCTAACAATACAAAATGAATATTTCAATAAGATATGGGTCCTATGAGTTGATATTGTAGTAAAGTCTAATTGTAACACCTGTTTCCTTCCTTATTAGGCCGCGACCGTTATGTCACTTGTCCTCGGCATTGAATTTTAGAACTTTGTTATTAGGGTACACTTACTAAGATCTGGCCTATAAGTCAGGCTCGACTACTCATCATTAGACTTGGAAGATTTATAAATCATCACAATATACCAAGGCATTAAATAAATGAACCATTTAACAAACATCGATTCCATTAGATTATATATTAAAGTCTCCATTATAAGCATTACTAGAATTTCTCCTCATAAAACTTCACCTAACCATAAAGCTGAGTAATTACAACTAAGAGTGGAATCTATATGAAACGTCTCATGTTTGGATCACTCTCACAGCCTCTATAACTCTCCGTAGCCTATAATGTCTCCCTGGATCATATCATGAGGAAACAAGGAATATAGAAATGATGAGAATATTTCAATAAGGGTTAAATCAAAAGTCCTCAGCCACTTGTCAATGTTTGGATATACAGAGACAATATATATAAAATGTTGCAATGTAATAATAGAGAAATTGAATAAGAAATGTGAAATATAAGAAACTTGGAAGGAAATAATATTATTTCCTAACCCCTTAGATTACCCGATGACCTAAGGCTAAATCTCCTTTAGCTCAGAACTCCATGGTTTCTCCTAAGGCTCAATATCCCTTGATTCACCTAGGCTTCCCTCAAGGATCAATCTCCTTTGGTGTGCCTTATGGTCCGTGACTTTTATTTTATAACCTTGGACTCACATTCTCCACGACCTTATTCTAGGTATCTTTAACCTAGTCATGCCACAGTATGTGACCTCCACTCCAAACCAATTCTAGGATGGCAGATCCACGGTTTACTGATAACTTTAAGACTTTAGCCGAGCTCTGCTAAGTTGTAATCCCCATAGTCCGTATCAGGTTTAATATCCTTAGGATTAATCATTTTGACCTCAAGCACTAAATAAGATGTCCTCAAATAAAAATTATGCATCGGCCTAGCCAAAGAGTGTCGCGTCCTCAGCATCGAATCCCATCTCAAAAATCGCCCAGGCACAATATAATACTGCCCCAATAGTTCGCAGCTTCAAAGGAGTTTGAACTATTGATCAATAAACAATAAGGGTATTTTGATAAGATAATGGTTTTAAACCCTAATTATCTCATAACTCTGAAATCCTCAAAGATCAAAGGTAAAACCTCAAATAAAACCTCATAATAAGAGTAAAAATATCCTCAAAGTATCTTTTCCTCAAATTCACAATCTCCAATCAAGAACCATTAGAGATACATATCTAAAAAGAGTATTCAATGCGAATAATAAATTCCTATGGCCTATAAGCCCGTAAATCTATAAAAACATAATGAATAGTAAATAGCCATGGCCTCTAATACGATGATCAGTATAACTCCATGGCCTAAAGCCTAAAAAAACTCAGATTACATGCAATAGCTTATTTCATTCGATAGAAAATATGGAAACTAAGGTTTTAACAAGGAATAGGAGGCTGACTATGGATCCCTTACCATAATAGAATTGGTCCGACGAACAATAACCAGCCACTGCCTCTAACATTTCTTCTCCTCTAGTGAACAATAAATGTCCATGACCTTCTTTTTTGTAGAACTTCCTTCTATCTCAAAATCTTTCTCTCTCTCTAAAGTGAGGAATTATGGCTTCAAGTAATTTTGGAAAGTGTGCCAAGGGTTTCTTTTATAGGAATTACTAGGTAACCTAGGGTTTTCACTTATGTCATCACATTTCCACAAATACCCTTCTAAAAAGGATTCTAGAACCTCTAATACTCGTTTATCAAGTTATGACTTAATGAGGCCACGTCATTATAGCATATATAGAGCCTTCGCAAGTCTTTGTCACTCAATTTCGTAACATTTTTCCTTAGGTCGTGGCATTCCTTCATATACGTAGTCTATAAGTCCAAGGCCGTAGACTTACTTAAACTTCGTGGCTTGAAGTCTTCAATTGACCTTTATTATTGTCTGCGAACTTTATTCTAGGTCATGGCATATACAATAGATATTCACTTATGGTAGTGGATTTCCATATGGTTGCGACTTCTATAGTTTTAGGGTCATTACAATATCTCCGACTTAGGAAATTACTTCCTCAGAATTTGATAATTAAAAATGATAACTTAATCCATACATTGGAAAAAATGCGGGTACTTTTCTCTGATGTATGACTCCAGCTCTAAAGTGGCCTCTTCTGCGTCTTGATATTTCCAAATTACTCTGATTAGAGAAATGGTCTTTGTCCTTAACCACTTTTCCTTCCTCTCTAAAATTTCAACTAGAGACTCATCATAACTCAAATCTCTATGGATATCAATAGGTTTATAGTAAATAATATGGCCGCGGCCTCTAATATTGTTCCTCACCATTGAAATATGGAATACACTATGTTCGTGGGAGAAGTTTGGGGGCAGTGCAAGTCTATAGGAAGTCTTCACATACCGCGGGCTCAACTTTTCCTTCTTTCTCAATCTCATAATTCCTTTCCAAGGGGAAGCTTTAAGGAATGCATGGTCCCATGACTTTATGTACATATCCTTTATTTTGATATCAGAATAACTCTTTTGTCTACTTTAAGAAATTTACATCCTTTCTTGAACCAGTCTTACTTTGTCTATGGCCTATTTTACAATCTAAGGCCCTAATAGTTGTCTTTATCCCATATCATACCAACACAAAGGGTTCTCCCATACAAGGTAGTGTAAGGGGCCATTTTAATACTTGTTTGGTAGCCATTATTGTACACAAACTCCACTAAAGGCAAGTGGTTGTGGGAACCCATGTATTCTCATCCCACGAGAGTATCCGACTAAGCCCAACAGATCTAAAAGACTGCCCGACCCAAATCGTGGAATTAAGATACGTGTATATATTATCTAAATTGCTCCAGGACCAAGTCAATCCCCAATAATCTCATGGATATATTCAATGGATTCATGGTTCATCCCTTCATGGACATCGTGGAGCTACTTTCACAACTGAAATTATACATCTATAAATTATAACCCCTAGCCTGGGGCATAAGGGAATGTAACCAAGCATATTGAGAGATACTTAATAAAATAGTAAACTTATCCGTGGACATAGGAAAATTACCGAACCACGTACATAGTTGTGTTGTGTTGTGTGTGCAATTATATGCTTTCTTGCTTAATTGTGATTGTCCTTCATAAATTCTTTATTATGATATTTTTTGATACCACGATTGGCTTCCTCTGTGGGAAACGATTGGTATTCCTATGAGAACACTCACTAACTGAAATCTTGCAATGTCTCACCATAGCAGAAACCTCTCTCAAGCCGATGACATTCAAGAAGAACCTTCCTCTCCTAGGGTAAGGTCTGAAATTCGCCAACTGAATCCCAGGCTTCACTAGGAAAGGTAGCCTTCTGAAAAAAGCCACGTACCACCAAGGTCCACTCAAATTTCCAAGTTGGTCGACACCTATGAGGCTAGACTTCAAGAGAAAGAAGAAGCCACGTGTCACCAGGAGATATCCACAGGAACATAAGGCGACGCCATGATCGGACTCTTAGCCCTTGGGTGAGTAAATCTCAGAGTCAAGGAAGGGGCCCCAGGCGCGACGAAGAAAGATCTGAGAGAAATAGGTCAGAGGATGGTCGATCTGAATGACTACAACAAGCTCGACTCCACAAGAGTCCTGGTCAACAGAATGATGAAATTGGGAACTTGGTCCTAAGGGAGATGGATCAGCATCTAACCCACCGAGGGGCCATATCCACACGAGAGCTAGACAGAAGAGCTCTTAACACTCAAATGAAATCCCCTTTCTCAAGGGCGATAGAAGACGAGGAGCTATCTAAGAAATTTGCAATCCCTATATTCAAGATCTATGATGGGAAAACTGTTCCCATCGACCATGTCCAATAGTACAGGCAGACCATGACCTTGTGGAGCCACAACGATTCATTGATATGCATTATCTTCCCTTCTAATATATACGATGTGGTGAAAAATGGTTCGAGAGGCTGCCACACAGGCCCATCAGGAGCTTTAAGGCTCTAGCTAAATTATTCACAGCTCGCTTCATAACCAGTAACTCCCTCCCCAAGTGGATGGATGCACTGCTCACAATGAAGAAAAAGACACGGGAGAACCTTAGGGAGATGCCAAGAGGTATTGGGAGGTTTTTAATGAAATTGAGGACTGCTCGAAGAAAAATTGCCATAGAGTCCTTCAAGATAGGTCTGCCGAGTACTTCTCTATTGCACCACTCCCTAACTAAGAAGGAGGCTAATTCCATTGACGACCTAATGGGTCGTATTGAAAAATACACTAAAGTTAAAGATATAATCCATCTTAATACAAGGGAAAATGGTCGTACGAAGACGAACAAAGAGACGGAAAAAATGATTCTCAGAAGAAAGGAAACAAGAACGGGGACAAGAATGGCTCCAAAAATGGAAGCAAGAATGACCCCTCAAAAGTGTTCCGGGCTATCAACATAGTCTTCAAGGAACCGATATACAAAATCCTCAGCAAGATCAAGGAAGAGCCATTTGTCAAATGGCCCAGGAAGATGGTAGGAGACCTAATAAAATGAAATAATAACACTGAGATGTGCATTCCACAAAGAGGGCATGCACAAGACTGAACACTGCAAATCACTCAAGTCTTATCTCAAGGAATTGGCCCAGGCTGGCCATCTCAACGAGTTCATAGATAAGAAAATAGATAAGGTCATAGCCAATGGTGATCATAAGTTGAATAACAACCTTGAGGACGAGATAGGACATGAGTTATAAGTAATTCATGGGGAATCATACCTCAAACTAATACAAGGAAATACTGTTCGGATGGAGTTAAAAAATCTTACTGTTGTTATGTAAGGTTTTCAGATAGATCCCGCTAAGACTCAGGTCGGGAAGTGTCGACCACCAGAAGACGTCGACTATAACAAACACATTATATTTACCAAAGATGATTTAGTTGGGGTGAGGACCCCACATGATGGTGCATTGGTTATGACACTCGGGATAACAAACTGGGATATCGACAGGTTGCTCATCGACCAGGGTAGCTCTTCCAAAGTGATGTACCTAGAACTGTTCCACAAATTGAAGCTAAATATCACCGACATCAAGGAGGCCACTGTTCCGTTGGTCGACTTTATAGGAAAGATAACCATGCCGCTAGGAAAGATAGTCCTGCCATTCAGGGTTGGAAATATTTTAAAGATGATCAAGTTTCTTGTGGCAGATATCGAATCCCCTATCACGCCATCCTAGGTAGGGGCTAGTTCTATGCCATGAAGGTCATACCATCTTCATATCATCATAAACTCAAGTATATTATAGATTGGGGGTGATCGAGATTCATAGTGACCAGGCTACAGCTAAAAAATGCTTCATTGTAGCCATTCACCCCAAATAAGAGAAGAAGAAAGATGAAAAAAAGTTCCACGAGGAAGCCCAGGAGGGGGTATTGCCTTCTAAATAGAAATTACGATATGGACGACCAGGGGTAGAGTAAACCAGGGTCCACCCCACAGATAGGGTCATTGAAAACCTGGAAGAAGTTGCAACTAGGAGTAACTCACATGAGAGGAGATTTCTAATCGGTGCCTCCTTCACCGATCGAGAAAAGAGGGAGATAACCACATTCCTCTAAAGAAATTTTGATATCTTCGCTTGGGAACCATACGAGCTTCCAAGGATCGATCCCACTATTGCATGCCATTGACTGCACGTCGACCCATCTTTCAAACCAATCATCAAAAGGCTCATCGAACAACCCTATAAAAGGAAAAAGTAGTCGGTTAGAAAGATACTGGATGCAGGTTCCATTCGGGAAGTTTAGTTTCCCAAATTGTTATCCAACCCAATAGTACACTACACCAAATCTGTCGGATTGTCACGGTCATTGACCGTGACAAGTCTGGGAGTGACAATGTTTGTTGTCACAGACTTGTCATGGTCTTTGACCTTGACAATATTTGTCACGGTCAAAGACCATGACAAACCCGTGGCATTTAAAAAAAATTATTACGGTCATTGATCAAGAAAAGTCCGTGATAAATAATACTTGTCACGGTCAATGACCTTTCTGGGCAGAATTAAAAAAAAATCTATTGGGCAGTATGGCCACTACCACTGCCCAACAATATATTTGTACCTGTTATAGCAACATTGTACCTGTTCAAACATCATATATCCAAATATATACATTCAAAACAATATGCATCACGATATAATCCAAATATAAATAAATTGTAACAACTTAAAATAATTCAATTCAAATAATAACACTAAATATCTGGGGTAGGTTTGAGGAGGTGGGTAGGCCACACGATATACGAATTGATACACCCTTGAATATGCATCGTGTTGCATTGTTTGCGTAACCACAATGGGGAGTTATGCTTCCCGGGTATCACATGCATGACGAGCACCTTGGCCTTGATTTCTTAACGCGCACCTCCATGAAATAGCATACCCTGGACGGTATTCGGGTCCCTCAACCCCCTCCCTAACCACCCGCCATTAAATATGTCCTGTATAAACACGCTCGGATAACCAAGTGTCGTCATAGGTCGGTTGAAGGGAGCAAAATAGGGGACTGGATCATCATAGTCCGTACGTGTCGACGATGAAGCAGTGACATCCACGTCCTCGTCCTCCTCCACCACATTCTCCTTCCCTTTCACCTTACATTTTTGCCCAATGAAATCTTCATGAATGAGAGCATATATTGGACCGTCGACTCCAAATGGGTCAGCTTTGCATCATGCGAGTCCACCGTTTGAGAAAACCCGGTGTTGCTCATCTCCAATCTGATGATCCTAGATTTGGCCACCCGCGAGCTCACCCCCTTGTCCTACCCTTGCGATCAGATCCAAGCACTTGGCTAAGTGCGTCCGTGGATAAAGATGCCTTGTTATCATCAGACTGCGACTCATGCACTTCCTTAAGCTTTCCTTGAAACGATAAAAAACACATGATTAGTTAAATAACTAAATAAAAAAATTATAACGTAATTAACAAAAAGTAAACTGTTGGATTACTTACAATCGTGGACGCGATAATCGAGGACACCTCCTTATCCTTCCCCTTCTTCGTCCAAATAGCCACATAAATATCGAGCCTATGTGCCCCGTCCCCTGAAATAAAATAATGCAAAATTAGTATCGGCCCTACAAAGTAAAATAATGAAGAATAATATATTTATGTAATTATAGAAAAATAAAATCTTACCATCATCCTATGCTCCACATCGGCGTAAGACGTCCGACCGGAGTAGTGCACGTTCGTCTTTTTTGTTAGATTTTCCCTCCCCGATTGGCGAGATGCCAATTGTCGCTCCCCGATCTTATAGTCAATGAAATTTTGCCATTGTGCTAATGAGATCAGTTCTTTCGACGGGATGGAGTCACGCATTTGGATAATGGAGTCTCGAGACTTCCCAAAGTACCTTCTCCGTAAATTTGTCTTCCACGTCTTTTGTTACTCCCTCAACTGCTCCAAGACGGAATCGTGTAGTTCTGGGGCCAGGCTGAATTGTTCCCGTCCAACAAATACAGTGTTAGTTGCGAATAAATATAAATATAAATTGACCGTGATTTTTGAAATTGAAATTGAAATTGAAATATTCATATTCATATAAATATAAATACATTACCTGTAGTGCCGCCCAAATAGCTAACTTGAGCTCATTTGGCACCTCTATCCAATTAGTGTACCCTGGGTCGATGATCATTTTTACCAGCTCGAGGGATCTTGATAATATCCTCATCTTGTTCTTGACATCCATCCCTAATTTGTCATATTTGGGGAGCCTAGGGGCCGAGGAGCCCTCGTCGCCTCCGCTACCACCGAGCCCAGACGACATCATCATAATCAGCATCATCATCCTCGCCTTAATACGTGAAGGAGACATTTTCTGTAAAAAAATGTTGTTATTAGTACAAATCCAAATGAATTAGAAGAAGACATGCAAATATGTACAATTACTATAAATCCAAATGAAATATTATTGTTTAACACCTCAATTCTGAATTCCAAAATAACAACATCTAACTGCAAATATGTACAATTACTAAAAGTTTGAAACATCCCCACCCCCACCCCTACTGCCCACACACACGCACACTACACAAGAGTGAAAATGATAAAGTTCAAATAAATTAAAAGCATTAAAAATGGATTGATAAAGTACAAATTGGAATATTTATTACAAAATAAAAAATTATTTAAAATTTGGGTTATCATAAAAAATGGATGATATTCGCTAGGAGCAGCCAAGTCATCCACACTACTATTTAGATGCTTTGGCGCATGTAGAAAAAATTGACCACGACTCGTTGTTGATATACTCCGAGTAAAGCACTTGGCTGACCTTTTGAAATGCACAAACAAACGGCTCGTCTCTCACGTGGTCGTTGTTCTTCAACTTGGACAAGTCAACCATGATCAAATTGGTGCCAGGATCAACTTTACAAGCATTTTTATCCTCAACTCTTACCCGGTCACAGTAAAATACAACCTCTTTGAAGCTTATATAATTCAATTCAAATATATTTTGAATTACACCATAGTAAGTCATTTAAGCTTCAACGAGGTTTTTATCTTTTGTGCTCGCTCGCTCGAAAGTAAGAGCCTTGTATAAAATGCCCGAGTTATGTACATTTGTACTTTCCCCCATTCATTAGCACCTCTGCGAAACACATCCCCCATTCTATTTGTCTCACCTATCCACTCTTTGTATGTAGGATATCCCATCACAGCTACTACAACTAATCACCTGTTAAAGGTAAGAAGCGTATATTCTTGGATTAGTATAAACAAAACTTAGATTTATAGTATGTTTCATTTAATTATGTCTTATTTATATTCTATTTTTAAATTTCAAATTCAAATTCAATTTATAATAGAAATTCCTATTTCCTCCCTCTCATCTAAAGGGTGAGTGGTCCTATCCCATTCAAGACCTCATATTTCTATAATATACTTAACAACTCATTCACATTGTTACGATTTGAGAAAAAATCGGCAGTATATCCCCATAGTTCTCTAAGTACACGATGTGGATTGGAAAGTTTGAGTGTTATTTCAATTGATCAATTGAAATAACGCCCACACTTGTCAATCTAGTATGTCCCCAGCGAACATTAGGATACGACTGCAGGACTTCCTCCAAAAGTAACAACTTTAAGCCACTAAGAATATTATTATATAGAAATTATGTAGTCCCAAACTCTCCAAATGATACAATTTGAGAGATCTCATTACAGGGGTAATGACTCTCGAACGGGTCTAAGGGCTATTGAATGCGTACGCATAAGAACTAGAAAGCTATTAACTATGCGCACTATATGTAATTTCAAGTATGTTTCATTTAATTATCATACTATATATATATATATATATATATATATATATATATATAGAGTCTGGCTCCTATGCGGATCGTTCTATGCGGATGGAATGCGGATTAGTTACCGTCCGAATGTTTCTAAGGACCGCGTTTGTCTCTTTAGGACCACCTTTTGGGACCTCAATGCCTTTTAACTTTTTCTAAGTTTTGGGAAATATCAATTCTTACCCCAATGATTTCTAAGGTCTTTTAAGCTTATTTTAAAGCCTCATTAATCTGGATGTCTAAGTGTAGAAGTTTCAAGGCTGCTGCTACTTCTTAAGCTTCTTCCATCACTATCGTACTGGAATTCTGAATAGCGAGGATTATCTATATAAATAGTTTCTTCTGGGAGTCTAGAAATTGAAATAGGTTTTGCTGGAAAATATTCTAGTCTTAAATACCTTATACGGTATCGTGGGTTTATCTGTCTAGTTTCTTTATATATTTGATTAACAATATCAATTATATCGTTTTCTATAAATTTGTCTAAATTATTATCACCATAAGATGACAAAAATCTACGGTATGTTCTAGGGGCAGCTGTCTCTACGTTTTTAAGGAGAGGACGGATTCCTCCGGCTCTAATTAAAGTAGTCTTTGTTTCAGCTAACCTTTTACGTCTAACAAATTTTAATACGTCTATACTGTCTTCAAGTATCCTAGTGTATTCTAGATATTTTTCAGGTCTGGATAGTTCTTCTGCAAAATCTTCAGTTCTTAGTTTTTGTCTTAAGAGATCTCGGATCCCTGTTCTAATTATTTCTATTCTAGGTACTTCTCTTCCTAACCACTCAATGATCTGGTCTATGTATTTAAAAGTACCACCTGCATATACTAAAGAAGATTCTATAAGTTCTTTGTCTTTAGGGTCTGTAAGAGTCCAGTCTTGAATTTCTCTAGTTAAGTCTAAACTTGTTTGATTAACAAATTCTAAAAAGTCTTTAGTGATCTGTAAGCTCATAAAAGATTTTTCTTAAAACAATAATATGTAAAGATAGTTAAGGGTTTGGTTTGAGTTATACCTTCCTTCTGGTCTGCAATATCTTTATCTTCTTCCCTTTGTCTCTTCAGCTTTGTCACTATTCTTCTCCGGTCTCGGCGTCCTACAACTCTCTCTTTATGTGTTGCACCTCAATCCACTATTTTGGCGGCTGACCCGTTTCCTGCCTGTACGCCTTCACGCCTAACGCTCACCCTGGCTAACGGCTCACGGCAAATTGGCACCTGACGGCAGTTCACCAGTATAACACCTTGTGTGCTACACTAGAGGTTCAACACAATAGTCCTCTATGAACAGAAAGTTGGAGACAATTTGGAAAATAATAACAACTTAGCATAAGAGATTTCTGGAAAAGAAAATACTTTTATTGCATATCATAAGTAATTACAACTCTCCCCTCTCCCCTAACTATGAGAGGTTTACTCACTCATATACATATCATTTATTACAAGCCTAGAAGTCTTGCTATCTCTTACTCTCTTACTCCTCATATTTCTCTTCAACTCCTACTACTCCCTTTTATAAATCAAGGGAACATACAATGACTGGCAACCGGTAAGTAAAAGAGATCCGGTTTGAGAACATAATTATTAAAGGTCTTCAGTCTTCGAATCTTTGCTTTTTCAACTGGGTCTACAGCTTTGGACGTCTTTTAATAATGGGGGGGGGGGGCATTGAAAAAGACAGGCCAGCAGGATAGGCGTGCTTGAGTCTTGTCATCTTTTATGATAATGCAGGAACATTAAAGTCTTCGTCTTTTCTGGTGGTCCCTTAGGCAAATGATTCTTCTGTCTTTAATAATTCATCTACCACTGAGGGGCTCTGCTTTGTCGTGTCTGTGTCTTCTTCTTCCTTGTCTTGGTTTGGGAGGGTATTATTGAAAAATTCGTCAATAAGGCCCACAGTTCTGAGGCTGGCTGGCAAAGCTATCTCCACCATGTCTTTGGATTATTTCTTGAGCCTACCGTTAAATGGCTCATCAGCTTGGATTATCAAGTCTTCTTTGTGGTAGGCAGTGTACCACCTGTCTTCTCCTGTTAATAACTCTATGATTTGAATTGTCTCCATGGCTTGAGAGATCTGGATCTTGTACTTATCAATAATTAAATCTTTAATCTCGTCTTCTGATAGGATCTCAACATCTTCAAAAGTATAATTAGAAAATCTAACAAGTCTAAATCCTTCCACTCTCATTCCTCCACAGGAACTTGGAGCAATCTGATAAATTCTAGCAAATAAAGGAAGAAAATCTTCTACCTTTTTAACATACTCATGGACTATCTTTCCAAGAGCAACAGAGTCTTCTATAGTCTCAATTCTGATGAGTCCAATGAACCCATAGTCTGCTAGGGTTATCTGGGCAATTTCTGCTTTCCCAGCAAGATAAATCTTTGGAACTTCTTTGAAGAAGCCTTTCATTATTAAGGCATCTCCATTGGTCTCAGATAATAACATATTGAAATGTTCAATAATGCTATTAGATTCTTTCAAATAGTCTTCAGTTAATGGAAGATTATTATGACCAAATGGTATAACAATCTTAGTCTTAAAAGTCTTTTTCTGATAACAAAAATTATCAGTGGGTCTAGCTTTGGAGGATTCTCCAAGAGTCTGAGCATAAGTCTGATTCTGAGGTCTAGGCACAGTATTACCACTGAGCTGGGTAACTGCGAGTCTTTGGGTCCTCATAAATCTGGCAATAGCTACCAAATTTTGTTTGAACTCAATCCAAAGTCTATTCTTCACGTTCCACCATATGGCGTCTACAAGGGTATTTTCGTCTTCTGAGAATTCTCGTCTAAATTTGATCAAGTCTGGGTATCTTTGATCAGGTCTGTATTGGGGGAAATACATCTTCCCAATAAGTCTATTTTGAGAAATAGTCTCTTGTCTAGATTTTCCAAGGGGAACTAAGATATCATCGAAGTTCTTTAGGATTGGTCTTTCTTGAGAGTCTTGAATATGAGTCTATTTTTGCGTTACACCAGCATTTTGTCTTACGCGTCTAAGATAGTCTGCAACGTCTTCTTTGTTCAGTCTATTTGTTCCAGAGGAACTCATGTCTTCTAGGTCTTCTGTTTGCAACATAAAACATGAAATTATATTAGTGTTAGCAAACATTGGCTCTCTTGATATAATGTCTGGAATGGTATTTTTACTTCCCTTAATATGAATAACAGAGAAGTCATAACCATTAAGCAATTGCTACCATCTAATAAGTCTATTAGTCCTTGATTTGGATAAATCTAAGTCTCTGAATTTTACTGCATAAGAAGAGTCTGTATAAACAGTAAAATGTTTAGGTCTAAGAAACAACATATATTTTTCTATTGCCCTTACTATTGCTAAAACTTCTTTTTCATGGGCAGTGTATCTTGTTTCTGGGTCTATGAAAGTTCCAGAACTATGTCTACATAATTTCTTCTTTTTTGTCTGATGATCAATGGCAAAGTATACTGCTCCCCATTGTTTATCAGAGGCATCTGTTTCTACTATAAACTGATCTTCTGCATTAGGCAGCTCAAGTAAAGGAATGTTCTTGACTGCATCTTTAATTTGTCTTATTACTTTAAAATCGTCTTCAGTCCAATAAAAAGGATTAGTTTTGTCTGTTCCTTTTAATTTGGATGTTAAGCTTTGTCTTTTTGAAGCAAGGTCTTTAATAAAGTCTGCAGCACAATTTAGCAATCCTAAAAATGATTGTAATTGTTTTCTATCTTTGAGTTGGTATGGGAACTCAAGAATCTTTTTGGTTATGTGTTCAGCTAAGGATAAATTTCCTTTATTAATATGCATTCCCACAAAGTCTATCTCAGTCTGAAATAATTGTATTTTCCTTTCGGAAATAACAATACCATGTTTGTCTAATTCTAGAATAATCTTTTTAAGATGGTCTACATGCTCTATCTCGGTCTTACTGGCTACAAGAATATCATATATGTAAACAAGACAAAATTCTGAATAAGGTCTGAATATATTATCCATTCTTCTTTGGAAAACTTGAGGAGCATTCAAGTATCCAAATGGCATGACTAGCCATTCATATTTTCCTTGGGGCACACTAAAGGCTGTCCAAGTAATACTGTCTGGATGCATCTTAATTTGCCAGAAGCCTGATTTGCAATCAAACTTACTGAATATAATTCTATCTTCAATTAAATTAATCAGATTATTCTTGTCTGGTATTTTATAAGAATCAAATTCACAATTCTTATTTAATTGTCTATAATCTATAACCATGCGTCTTTTTCCTCTTTTACGTTCAGATTCATTTTGAACATAGAAGGCTAAGCTATTATGTCTACTTTTACTTTCTCTAATAATGCCTAACTTAAGCATTTCATCTATGTCTTTCTTGAATTCTTCCCTATCTTCTTGTGAGTATCCTTTCTTTTAGGTTCCACCATTCATAGTGGCGTCTGGGTTAATAGGGATGATCTCACAATAGCTTTGATCTTTATCCCACTTAGCGATGGGATTTTCTCCTAAGGTAGGCTCAGCTAGTTGCCTAATCTTTTCCTTTTCTACTTCTATATCCATTTTCTTCTGTTTGGATATGGCTTGAACCTGTAATAAGGTATGTTGGGCATGATCTAAAATGTCTTGTTGTATAAGCGCTATTTGCTTATAACACTTTTGGTCTGGACACTTACACTCTTTTTGTAAGGGTTTAATAATGTCTAGGGCTTCTTGTTGGGTTGTAGGTCTAGGTCCACCATGCTCAGCTGAAGAACTCTGATGTTTGATGGGCCTATAATTGGGCTTGACCTGTATTAGGTCAAAGGCAGTCTTATGATCTATTAGAGGAGCTTTAATATTAAATTCCTCTTGATCACTAATTAATATCTTATCGTTATACTGAGTATATGGATGATATTTTCTAATAAAGTCTTTTCCTAAAATAATGTTTCCTATGAAACTAGGACGAGGATCCATTATCCAAAACCGATGATTGACGGTTTTGTTGGTCTGATTTCCTAATTTAAAATAAATAGGAATAGTCTGGAAATATAAGGTAAATGGATCTCCATTAGCCACTTTACCATAGATTTCTTGAGTACTTTCTAAAAAGTAGTCTTCAGGGAAGGCATTAGCCTTACAAATACTCTGAGAGCACCCTGTATCTATAAATGCTGAAAGTCTTTTAGGATAGTCTTTATGTTGAACAAATAATTCTACAAAACAAGCGTGTGGTTTAGTAGAAATTCCTAAATTGTTCTTTTCTAAAATAGATATTCCTTTCTGAGGTTTATCTACAAAATCTAAAGGTATTAGGTCTTCTGAGCTACTGTCAGAATGATATTCTTCTAAATCATAGGAAATTCCTTTTCCTTTGACATCTTCATTTTCTTGCAATCCTTTGGCTATATTCTTATCAATGTCTTGATAATATGTTTTAATATCTAAGTCTATTTGAGCGTCATACTGGCTAGTATAGATTGCTCTAAATCTAATTCTCCAACAGTCTTCATGGTAGTGTAGTTGACAAACAATACAAACCATGAATAATTCTATTTGTATAATCTCAAAACATTCTACGCATCTAAAGTCTTTCTTGCTACACTTCATCTCAAATGTGCAAAAATGTCTTTCGTCAAAGTAGCATCTAGGTATATAGGTTAGTAACTCAGGATTACTAACTGTCCATCTTTTCTTTAAGAAATGGCTTAATATACATTTATACCAAGCGTCTTCAAAGTCTATATATTTATCATCTAGATCATCATGATCAGTCTGCATCATATGTAAGTCTAGGGTATCCTGAGAGTCTTCATACTCATCAGTATCACTATGGTCTTCAGAATCACTGTCTGTGTAAACACTATAGATACTAGTGTTATCATCATCTTCTATGTCTGATATTTCTATAGCATATAAGATATTTAATTCTTCTTGATCTGCATAGTATAATATTGTATTAATAATCTTAATACTTTCTTTATCTTTCTTATTAGGGCAGTCTTTAGCAAAGTGTCCTTTTTTGCCACAAGTCCAACACTCCTTGGTGGCAGTCTTAGATTGAGCTACGTCTTTTTCTTTCCTATAATTAGGAACCTTCTTATACTTACTAGTATTCTTCTTATAGTATCTTCGTTGATTAAATCTATTTTTCTTAGTCTTAGGATTCTTTTCCCTAAAGGTAGTAGATTGTCTAAATTTATACTTCTTTGGAAATCCTAAAGGTCTAGTCTTAAACTTCCTATGTTTCCATTCTACTTTCTTCTTGAATTTCTTAGATTCACTTCCACATCCCCATTGGATTGGAGCAATGTCTCTTTCATCTTTGATTGGAGGGATCTTCTTGAAAGTTTCTTCTATCAACTTTCCTTGAGTTATATCACGTCTCTTTGATATGATATAGTCTTTGGCGAAATTGATTCTTTCACCAAGGGAGTTATTCTTAACTCCAGATACTCCTGGCCAATTCCTATATTCATTAATTAGGATTTGTCCTATGGCTGGTATCTTTCTAAAGTATTCGTCTTTTAAGGTTTCTCCAAATTCTTTAATTTGGTAATATAGTTGTTCATAATGATTGCTATATTCATTTATCTTATCTAACTTGAAAATGCTAAGGAGGGCTAACTTAATTTTTGCTAGGTCTTGTTCATTGATCTGAGCTAGATGTCCGGCTCCAATGAATTCTGCAGTGAACAATTGAATATATTCTTCAATTGATCGTTTTTCTATGTTTTCCTTTATCCTTTCAATCTTAGCTAAGGAGTCTTCATCTGTAGCCTTTCTTAAACTATCTAAGTAGTCTTTTGCAATACCTCTAATGGATTGCTCAGTGTACTGCTTACATGAACTTGCATCCCATTGTTCATTAGATGCAAAACACATGTTCATCTGATTATGCCATTCGTCTAAGGCCTTCTTCCTATCTTGCACATTGTCTAGGTTGAGGTATATACCTACTGGATTTATGGCTTGGCTTGCCATAGTCTTGACGGGAGTGAAACTCTTGTCACTAGTTGGGAAGTATTTTATATAATCAGGTTTAGTCTTTACTACGGTGCTAGAGTATATAGGAATATTTATTCCTATCGGTTTACTAAAAATTCTAGGAGCATCTTCTAGCCTACTACTACTTCCTATCTCTTGCTTACTAGGTTCTACTTGTGTAGCTGGCATTAGTCTTTGTTCTCCTTCTTCTATTAGTCTTAAGTTTCTAAGAAGTTCTTTAGTGTTCTTAGATTCTTTTAATTTTAACATGCGCTCTTGAGCTATCATATTAAATCTTTGTCTTTCTTGAAACCTAACAGAATGACTTTTCTTAAGGTTATCTTTAAATGTCTTCGTATCCAATTCTGAGGGCTCATGTCCAAAGTTTTGGATCCTAGCTTTTTCTTTAACTAAGTCTTTTTGTTCAAATGATCTTCTAGGTCTAACTATTGGAGCTTGTCTGAGTAAACTATCACTAGTCTTATTACTACATTCTCCTTCTGAAGGATCATTGATTATGGCTTCTCCCATATTCCTAAATCTAATTTCTTCGGTCCGGATATTCTTATTGACAATCTTAGGGGGACCAAACTGGATGGTAACATTTCCAGTGATGTCGTCTTGATTAATAAACAAGGGTTTATTCTGTATAGTCTTAGTTTCTTGAAATTCTGGCAATTGCCAGAGGGTCTTAGCTTTCTCTTTCATAGGTCCAGTATTCCTAATACTGTAAGTATGATTATAGTCTGAAACATTGGTTCTAACTAAGATTTCATCATTAAGTCTACCGTTAGGAATTCTCGATTGCATTCCTTCATAAGGAAATTGGGAGAACTTCACATAGCTTTGAAATTCTATGTTTATATTAGCGTCTGGGATAATATAGTCTTCATAGCCACTAGCATATAAGATTAACTTAAAATGTTTGGCTGTGTCTACGGTTACTGTAAATGCCTGAATGACATTAAAGTATCCTATGTTGTCTGACATTTCTAATTGGGCTATCCCAATAAGGCTTTTTTCAAAATCTTTCCATCTTTTGTCTACTAAGCAGCATAATATGTTGATATTATTCTGGGGTCTATGTAATCCTTGGATTCTTGCTTGAAAGAGTCCAAAGGTAAGGAATTGGAACTTCCTATCAGTTCCTCTAGTTTTAAGCCATTCTGAGTCAAATACTTGGAGCTCAGTATAAGATTTATCTAACACATGATTTCTACAATGGTAGGTCATGTTATAATTAGGAGTCTTAGGAGTAGCACCTTCTTTAAACAAGTCTATGTATCTAACGGTTGGAAGTTGTCCATTATGGATGGAATCTTCCACGATCTTCCAATCCAGTTCACCCCACTCTTTCCATTGGAGAGGATTGGTGAAATTTCTTTCTTTCCACCATGTCCTGACATTGGAGGATGAATCCTTAAGTCTTTGGAGCATATGATTACTCTGTCCAATATTTGGGATAGAGCTGGCTATCTTGCTAGTCTTATCTAATCCGTCGTTGATGACTCGTCTACCTATGGTATTCTTTTCTCTAGTTTCTATGGGAAGGGTTTCTTTAAATTTACAGGTGGTTACCTGTTTTTGTTCAAGTCTTTTTTCAATTCTTTCTAAAAAGTCTGAGTAATCTTTTTGTCTTTTTATCTGATTAAGGATTTTTTCTTTAGAATTCTTATTCTCTTTTCTAGTCTTTTCAGAAGTTTCTTCACTATGTCTAGCTAGAGAATTAATGATGGTTTTACCCACGTTAGTGATATAGTCTTTTACTTCATTATCTTTTTCTAGTTGTTGCATAGTTCTAACTTCTAAGGCTTCTACAGTCTTTTCAATTTTATCTAACCTAGTTAGAATAAAAGGTGAGTCTATTTCTGCTTGGGATGGTTTATTATATACGGCCTTAATTCCGTTTATAATTTCACTGTATTTTTCTTCTACTTGGGCCATGTCTAGTCTAAGTTCATTAATAATATTATCCATTTTGGATAGATTATGTCTTTCCATATTATTAAGGTAATTTGCTAAATTTTGTTGAAATTTAACAAAGTCTTTATAGAAGGTGGTTAATCCTTCTGTATTAGCCTTTAAGTCTAAATGCAAGTCTTTAACAAAGCTACTGTTACAGTCTTGGGTAGCTGCTATGGATGTAGAAATTAAATTCAATCTTTCTAATATGAGTCTAGTTGCTTTAGCCGCATTGGCAATTTCATTTTCATTTATCTTATAATAAAATCTATCATCATTTATCTTTTCTAAAATTCTTTGATAAAATTCTGATAAGGTCTGAATGGAGAGGTCTTTTGAAACCTCATTCCAGTCTGATCTAACTATCTCCATTAGGAAGATAACTATCAAGTCTAGGGATAAGCTTAGCTTGTTCTTTAGTAAGTTTAATTAACTCACTGTCTTGATTTTTAATTAAAGTCTTAATTTCTAAACAATCTTTGTTAAGGACTTCTATATGATTAGTTTTATTATTTATTTCATGTAACACGTCTACTAAGTCTATTGGGATTTGATTATCTATGTCTAATAATCTTTTAGAGATATTTTTTATCTCTGTTTCTAAGGTATGAGTGTCTTTTATTAATTGTCTTAATATAAGCAGTATACACTTATTTTGGTCTATTATACTATTAATAGCACTAGCAGTAACTTGTCTACTGTCTGCGTGTTTGGCTGGGATGTGTTCAATATGTGAACAACCGTCTATGTGTGTGGTTAAACAACCTTCTGAGTCTAAATCAGTTATAGGTTGGTAGTCTGAGTTGGATCCAAAAATATCTTGGTAAATGCGAGGGATAAATCCCAAGGGCATTAAAGTCTTTTAAACATGTGTCTAAAAGGAACGTCTTATGGCTCTGATACCAGAATTTGGGTTTTGGTCGGAATTTGGTGAGGTTCTAAAATCTTTAAGGTCTTGATACCAATAGGGGTCTAAGCTATAAATTCTTTAAATATATAGACTTAAACTAAGGGTTTCATATAAAACAAGAGGGGGATCTCTTGAGGAAAATAACAAAATGTCTTTTAGGGACCACGAGGGGACCACGTGAGGAACATGACAAAATCTGCACCGGGTGCGCACGGTTTGGTCCGCACCTGAGATTATCCCTATATATATATATATTGTTCGTGATACAAAGTAATTTTAAAAAAAGGTTGAAAAATCCCACCCCCATATGGACAATAATCCAGTGGTCATGCCACTTCTAAAAATAACCAACCGAACATAGATCCACTATAATCCAACCGCAATAGCAACAACAAATGTGTATCCCGTACTCCTTCTAATTCATCCACTCAATTAATTCATTTCATTAATTAAACTATTAATTAAAATATACAATTATTATTTTACTAATTTACAATGAGGGGTAATCCTACTTGCATATGAAAGGGACACTAATTATTAATTTATTAAAAAAATTAATACTCAATCAATTTTTAATCAATCAATTCTTGTACAAGGGGCACTACTTGCATATGAGGGGCAATATCTAATAAACCAATCAAAATTTAATTAAAAAAAATTAACAATCCCCCCTACCCCCACCACACACACACACACATACGCACACATGCACATATACACACACACACACACACACGCGTGCGCGGACGGGCGCAACCCCACCCCCACCCCTGCCCCCTCCCCCCCACTGCCACTGCCACTGCCACTGCCCACCACACACATGCACACACAGACATACACACACACACACACGCACACGCACACGCACACGCACATGCATATAAACCCCTTCCCCCAGCCCTGCCCCCTCCCCCCCACCACACACACACATGCACATTTACACACATATATATACACACACGCACATATACATACACATATATACAAATGGAATAGAAAGAGAGAAAAAAAATACCTGGTAAAGAGAGAGAGGAGACCAGTCTCTTATAGAGAGAGAGAGAGAGGAATGGAGGGAATAGAAAACGGTGGGAAAAAAATGAGGGAGGATTTTTTTACTCATAAAGTTATCACAGACCTGTCACGGTCATTGATCGTGACATGTTTTTAAGGTTATCACGGTCAATTATCGTGATAAAAAATGACCGTGACACCATCATAACATGTCACGATCAATGACCGTGATAAAAAATGCTTGTTTTTTTTGTCATGGTCAATGACCGTGACAAGGCTGTCCAGCTGAAGGGTGCCAATTTGGCCTTTTTGGTGTAGTGGTAGTACCCAAAAGCAACGGAAGATGGAAGGTATGTATTGATTTTACCGACCTTAATAGGACTTGTCCGAAAGACAGTTTCCCCCTCCCAAAGATAGATCAGCTGGTCGACGCTACAGCAACGGATGAAAGAATGAGCTTTCTGGACACTTACTCCGGATACCACGAGATCCCACTTTATGAGACTGACCAGGATAAAACCTCCTTCATAAACCCTATTGGGTTATATTGTTACAAAGTCATGCCATTTGGCCTTAGGAATACAAGAGTGACTTATCAACGGTTGGTCATCAGGATGTTCAAGAAACTTATGGGAGAAACATTGGAAGTATACATTGATGAAATGCTCGTCAAAATAAAACACATGGATGACCACCTCTCAGACCTAGCAGGAACATTTGCGATCCTTAGGAAGTATCGGATGTTTATAAGCAGTTCTGCCTCTACCGATTTGGTGAACTAGTTAGCGCCGACCAATAGATACTTGTGATTTCCAGATGCGGTAGGTAGTGGCCCTACAATATCCAATCCTCACTGGAAAAAAGGCCATGGGTTGGTTAATTACTTGAGGTCGCTATCCGGATGGTGGACTATAGGGGAGTGCTTTTGGAATTTTTCACACTTGCGAATATAAATCCCAGAATCCTTCTACATATACGGCCACTATTACCCTTCCTTAATTTCTCAAAAAGCGAATGATTTTCTCCAGCACGACTCACACAAATGCCTTCATGAAGTTCACTAAGAACCTGCTCGACATATTCTGCGTGAATGTACGGGAGGTTGGGGACAGTAAAAGACGTTTTGTAGAGTTTACCATTGGAAAATAAGTGAAAACGAGAAGCCTCGACTCTTATCTGGTGTGCCGACCTCTTTTCATCTGGCAGCGTGTTGCTCCGCACATAGGTTATGATGGGGTCCATCTAATTGGGTGCCTTTTCTATATGGAGGACTTGCTCGACCGTGACTGATTGGTTGATGCTTGGATGTTCGAGGAATTCTATCTAAATGGTTCTCTTTAAATCAGGGTCAATGGCAGAACTTAGAGCTACTAAGGCATTGGTGTGACTGTTTAGCCCCCTGGGGAACTGCTAAACGTCAACTTCATCAAACTTTGCCATAAGTCTCCTTACAATAGTGAGGTGATATTCCATCTATCTTTTACTGACCAAATACCCTAGGAACTTTCCCATTGATGGCGCCAAGATTTGGATTTGAAGCCTCTAGCAACGAAGCGAAATACGAAGCACTGATCGCCGACCTGCGTAAAGCACAACTGCTAGGGGCAAAGTGCCGTCGGGTATTTGGTGACTCAAAACTAGTGTCCAAGAAGACATGTGGAGATTTCAACGTCAAAGAAGAGAGGATGTCATCTTACCTCGCTATTGTAAGGAGACTTATGGCAAAGTTTGATAAAGTTGACGTTCAACAGTTCCCCGGGGGCAAAATAGTCATGTCGATGCCTTAATAACTCTAAGTTCTGACATTGACTCTAATTTAAAGAGAACCATTCAGATATAATTCCTCGCACATCCAAGCATCAACCAATTAGTCGCTGCCGAGCATGTCCTCCACATAGGAAAGTCACCTAGTTGGATGGACCCTATCATAACCTATCTGCGGAGTGACACGCTTCCAGACGACAAGAGGTCGGTGCACCAGAAAAGAGTCAAGACTGCTCACTTTCACTTATCTTCCGATGGGAAAATCTACAAAAAGTCTTTTACTGGCCTTAGCCTCGAGTGCGTTCATCCCGAAGATGTCTAGCATGTTCTTAGTGAACTTCATGAAGGCATTTGTGGGAGTTATGCATGAGGAAGATCATTGGGTTTTTGAGAAATTAAGGAAAGATATTAGTGGCCGTACATGCAGAAGGATGCTGGGATTTACGTTCTCTAGTGTGAAAAATTCCAGAAGCAGTCCCTTATGGTACACCAGGCAGCTAGCGACCTCAAGTCATTAACCAACCCATGGCCTTTTTCCTAGTGGGTCTTGGTTATTATAGGTCCACTGCCTACCGCATCTAGAAATTGTAAGTATCTGCTGGTCGACACTGACTACTTCACCAAATGGGTAGAGGTAGAATCGCTCGTAGATATTCGGGACTCTAATACGATGAGGTTCATATGTAAGAACATCATCACCCTCTTTGGGATAACAAGAATGATTATTACTGATAATGGCACGTAGTTCGAAAGTGGATTCTTTTAAGGATTTTGTGACGAGCATGGCATCATGCGTCACTTTAGTTTTATGGCATATCCCTAAAGAAATGGGCAAGTTGAAGCTTTCAACAAGATAATAATTGACGGGCTGATAAAGCGACTGGAAAGAGCTATAGGTGCTTGGGTAGATGAACTACCCCACATTTTATGGGCTTATCGTACAACTCCCAGGAGAGCAACGAGAGAGACCCCCTTCACGCTCGCCTATGGAATGGAGGCAGTCATCCCATTGGAAGCAGGTCTCTTTACTTTGAAAACCACCTTGGTCAACCATGGCCTCAATGATGAAGCATTACTTACTGAACTTGACTTAGCTGATGAGCGACAAGAACTGGCACTAGTTAAGTTGGCATCCTACCAACGGTAACTGGCCAAAAAGTATAAATAAAAGGTCAATCCGAGGAGGTTTCTAATAGGGGATTACATCCTGAGGAAAGTCCTCGGCAGTGCTGTAAGACCATAATATGGCATATTGGGAAGGACCTTTTAAGGTAATAAGGGACGACCTGCAGGGAACATATCACTTGGAAATGCGATAGGGCAGGGAAATACCAAGGCCTGGAATGCTGCCAACCTCAAGAAGTGCTACTTTTAGACTTCTATTTCTTTTATTTTTAGCACCATTAGTTTAGGCAAATTTTCGTTTACAAACTAATGTTTCCTTTTATTTATCATTTTAATCAATAAAGGAAGATTGACCCACGTATTTTGAATATCTTGGTTGTCTAATATCTCTTGATCGCACTTCAATACGCATCTTTTCCAAGCAATATACTCTCCTCAAAGCATAACAAATGTCCTGGATTACAGCGAGTTGATCAACTTGCTCCAATCAAGGAATCTTACATGCCAACAATAAATAAAGATCCCATGCTTACAACAGTGTGCTAGATCTGTCCTAATTAAGGAGATCAAAAATATATAAAGTAAGGTTTATAATCAACATTCCTCATGTCTTTGTTGAAAACATAATCGACGCTTAGGAAATAAAGATAATTCACATGGTCGCCAACTCAGGTGGTCAAAAAATCCTGCTCGGGCGGATGCCTTATTAACCAGGTACATTCTCGCCATCATCTTAGGCCTAAGGAAGTTTGACGACACGGCTTAAAAGGTAAGGTGGACGGAATGATATAGCTAAGTCATATTGGACTAGGAGAATGATCAAACACGAGATAAAAAAAATCAACATCATTTAGTCGGTTAAAAAGCCCAAAATGATTAAAGCTTTGTACTTTTCATACTACAATTAGTTCTATCAAGTGTTTTTTGGTCAAACAAGGTTAACACATGCTTAGTCAGCACATGCTCAAAACATAAATAACCAATTGCATATTTTATTAAAAATCATATAATTACATCAACAGACAAGGAAATACTTAAAGACCTACGATGGCCCAGGACGACGAGCAAGGTAGTCCGCTACTCGAGTTCTTCGACCATCATCAGGATGAGGAACTAAGTATTCTTCAGTGTCCTCTGGGTGTGGCTCCAGAAAATGTACAGGAATGGCATCGATTGGGATCCAACGGTCATCCCTCAAAAAGGGATTCTGCTTACCAGATGGGTGAACAGTTTGATGCTTATACACAAGGAGTATTCCTTAGGAATTTTCAATTCCTTAAGAGTGCTCAACCACCCCCTAGAAAAAGTGAGGTCTTCGGCCTCTTTTAGTCTTGCTGGGGAATCTATCAACCTTGGTCATAACAATCATCCCAGACCCGTCGAGGACCTCTTTGAAACAAATGTATTAATCATGTGACATCCCTCTGGATACCAGCAACGATCACATAATCTCGCCAAACCTCTTCTTTTAGATCGGCAATCTCCTTCCTGGAAGCTTAATTGTCAATTTGAGCGACTATAGCCGATTATGAAGAAGATCCTCACAACATAAGAGGGGGACCACATGGAGTGTTTTCCTTAAGACGAGAAATTTTTCTTCTCAAAGCATCATTCTCTCTCTGTAATAGCTCCCCCACTTGGTTGACTTCATACGCATCCAGAAGCTTTGCCTTCAAGGAATCCATCTCCTCCTGCACGGAGGCACCAATTTCCTCCATCTCCTCAAGACTATCTTTAAGCCTAGTGACCACCTCAGACTGATCTTTATAGTCCTAGTTTCTTACCCTGATGGATTTATAAATCTTTATAAAGGCTTTGCATGTTTGAACGCTTATGTTTGAGCTAAGAACCTGGCTTAGGTGGGAGTTAACAGGAATGTATTCATCTAAATCAATGGGCTACAATCAACAGAGCAAGTAGCAAAGGCAATAAACATTAGTAATAAAATAAAGTTTTCTTTCCATTTAAATCAAAAGAGAGGCGCAAGCCAGTACAAAGAAAGGGAAAAATTGAAGATACAACATTGGGACAAAAATAAAAAGGCCAAAATTCCTACCAGGACATTAGGAGGCCTCAACTTGGTCAGAAGTCGAAGGCCTCTTCCCCTTGTCAGCAGCTTAGTCGGTAATAACTTCACCAATACCTAGGTTTACAGGGGAAACTCCTCTAGCTGAAGTAACGACCCCCACTCGATTGTCCAAAGCAAGTTCTTCAGGAGGGACAGTGGGGTCTACAACATTCTGAGCATCAGGGGATACCTTGATATAATTAAGGCCTGGATGATGCTGAGAGAATAGGTGGGAGTCAGTAGCAACCCCATAAGTAATCAAGGCTTGGTCCCAGCCTTTTTTAAAGAATTCTCTCCCAATATAGGCAATTTGGCGCTCGTTATCGTCATACGTCGCCTCCCAACCTTCATTGTACCTACTCTCCCCGACGATAGCTTCTTGCCCTTCCAGCTTGTCCACTTTAGCGACAAATTTCTTGTTCACCTCATCCACTACCAATTTATCAGTAATCACGTCGCTATAGGCAGTACGAAGGTCGATCAGCTCCTCCACTGACTACCTTTTCCCCATTCAAAGGACTTCTTTTCATCTGCCGAAGCCTTTTTAGAAGATTTTAGAGCATCACCTAGCTCTATATTTCTTCTCGACGGGTCGACGGGCTGAATCACGAAGCAGTACAGTGTAGTTAGAAATAAATTGCAAATCCAAAAAATACAGGCTAGCATGAGATAATTCAAGAGAACAAGGAATAAAGAATATAGAGAGGAAAAAAAATCATCAAAGAAATCCCTTGAGCAAATTTAAGGGCTAACTGATCTGACCCCATGCTCGCTGATCGCTCACGATCAACTGTGAGCACTGCCTTCACCAGTAGTAAAGGGGTAATATGGGGGGTAGCAACCACTAAAAACCCCTCAATGGAAACAACAAATGGAACCATGGAGGCCTTTGAGGCATGTGCCCTTCTTTTTATCCTCTTTCTTTCTTTCTCTCTTATTCTTTTTTTTCTTTCTCTCGCTTCTCCTCCTCTTTTTTCTTTAGTGTCTCCACTTTACTCTCTTGAGTTCCTGCCCTGGAACCACTAATGGAGTCTCCATCTTTCTTCTTCAAAAACTTCATCATGCTAGACAATAGGTCATCATCATCATCTTCCTGAATCAGATTCCTTATCCTTGGAGGGGGCATTTTTTCCTCACTTCTCCCTCCTTCACTACCCTTTTCACTACCCTCCTTGCTACCTTATCCTGAATCCTTTCCTGAGCTATTATCCTCTTCATCCTCTAAATCAATGGGCTCATAATCCCCACCAACCTCTTCTTCTAGACTATCCAAATGAGGAATTGTATCTACTGGATGAGTAATAAAGCTAGAATTAATGTTCTTATACTCCAACAAAAATGCAGCCGATCGAGGATGATCGCCCTAAAAAACAAAGTCCCTTATTTTCCAAGATTTTAAGAGTTTAGCAGCTCGAATTTCATGAAGAGTAGGTTCCTAGTTTTTAACCTTTGCTATAGAAAAGAAAAAGGGAGAAGCATTAGAAAAAGAATATACATGGATAGACAAACAAATAATAGAAAAAGAGATGGTGATAACGACCTATGTACTCCTCCCCAAAAGTAGAAATCTGAGGTCCCCTGTACCGTACGCCCTCTGATTAGGGAGGATACTGCCAATTTCTGGAAATAAAGCCTTTAGAAAAATAATCTTTGTGGGAATCAATTAAGTTTACTACTAAAACCCTATCAGCACTCCTTGCTTTCAAGTATAAAATGTCTCCACTTGTGCGAGAAAAAGAGTAACAATAGCAAACCTCAGCTAATCCTAAATTAGTACCATAAAGATGGTTTATCCTATGAACCCCATTGACAATCTTCCATACATTTGGAGAACACTGGTAGGGAATAATGTTGAAATATTAAAAAAATGTGCAACAACAGAGAATTAGGGGGAAATGTTAAATCCCCTTGAGAAACCAATAGCGCATGAATCCAGTGACCATCCTCCAGGTCACGAACATTCCTGGGTACTGATGTACACTCTATATTTACTTAATCAAGAATATTATAGCACTTTCTAAATTCAGTTAGAGATTTGTTATCAAGCATCGACATAAGAGAAATACAAAAAACCTAGCTACAGTAGAAGAATAATTCATAGAAAATGAAAACTAGAAGGAAGAGAAGAGCTGAAACTTACGGGACAAAAATGAAGCTTGGGAAGATGAGAAAGCCTTGATTTTGAAGAATGAAAGCAAGAAGTGAGGCTTGATAACACTATATGCACAAGAACGACCAAGAATGATTAACTGACGATTAACGTTTGCCCAACAACTAGTTTTAAGCACTCAAATGATGATCTACACTTATCGAGAAAGATTCGGCGCTTCAATTTCTCATAAAAAGATAAGTGCGTCCCTCCTGTTTCAACAAATTACAAATATACCATTGCCGACGGTGCTGTGTTCTCGAACTCATTTAAAATCCATTGGCCCAAGTATTGGGCTAAAGATTTTAGGGGCAATTGTGGGAACCCATTTATTCTCAGCCACTAGAGTAGCTGACCAAGCCCAACAGATCTAAAAGGCTTCTCAATCCAAATCGTGGAATCAAGATACGTGTATGTATTATATAAACTGCTCTAGGACCAAGTCAATCCCCAATAATCTCGTGGAGATATTAAAGGGATTCATGGTTCATCCCATCATGGACATCGTGGAGTTATTTTCACAACTGAAATTATACATCTATAAATTGTAATCCTGGTCCGGGGCATATGTGCATGTAACAAAGCATATTGAGAGATACTTAATAAAATAGTAGGCTTCTTCGTGGACGTAGGCAAATTTCTGAACCACGTACATAGTTGTGTTGTGTGTGCAAATATATTCTTTCTTACTTAATTGTGATTGTCCTTCGTAAATTTTTCATTGTGATATTTTTTAATACCACAATGGTATTATCAACTTTTGCGGAAATCCAAAACATAATCCTTGAGCATATTCTCTAGGGTATGATTGGTCCTCTCCATTTGCTCATCTGTCTGAATATGGAAGGTTGTGCTGAGGTCAGGTCATGACCAGATTTCCCTTTGAAAACTCTTCCAAAGTACTGTGGTAAATCTAAGGCTTCGGTCTTACACTATGGTGTCAGGTAATCCATAAAGTCTTATAATTTCCTTGATAAGAAGTTTGGACAACTAGTCAACATTTGTCAAGCTCTTGAGGACCAAAAAGTGCGTGGACTTAGTTAATCTATCCATAATGAACCAAATGGAATCCATCACTCTCTGTGTTCGCGGAAAGCTAACAATAAAGTCCATAGAAATATTCTCCCACTTCCATTATGGGATAAGAAGGGGTTGTAATAGCTAGATGGTCTTTGGTGATCGATCTTAATTTTTTAACATTAAATATTTGGCAACAAACTCCACGGTTTATCTTTTCATATTAGGCCACCAATAAGCTTCTTTCAAGTCTTGTTACATCTTGGTGCTTCCAGGGTGAATTGAAAAGGGTGGGGAATGATTACCTTCCAACACCTCAGCCTTGATCTCCTCCTTCTATGGCATAAAAATTCTCGTCCCAAATAGTAAAGTTCCATGGTCATCAAGTATAAAGGTTAAGCTCTCTCTTACCTATTTACGTATCTTCTGTAACTTAGGGGTTATGACATGTGAGACACTTATCCTTTCAATCAAATTTGGTTCAATAGTAAAGGCACATATGCGTCCCCAACCTCTATGTCCTATAATCCTAATTCCCATAGACTCTAAGTCTTTTAGGATTTGCACTTGGTTCGTAATCCTTAAACCAATAAGGGAACCCTTTTCTACTTAAGGCATCAACCATTAAATTGGCTTTCCTGAGGTGATAATTGAATAATCATAATTAATTATAAATTCTAACAACCTTCATTGCCTCATATTCAAATCTATTTGGGTGAGAATATAGGTTTGGATCTTACAGCCCATAAATATTTCACAAGTTTCACCATATAAGTAATGTCTCCAAATTTTTAAGAAAAAAATCACTATCACTAACTCTAGGTCATGGGTGGGGTAATTCTTCTCATGTGGCCTCAGCTTCCTAGAGGCATAGGAAATAACCTTCCCATTCTTCATTAGCAAACAATCAAGGCCGCATTCTGAAGCATCACTATAGATCACATAACATCCCCCTTACTTAGGCAAGCCAAAATAAGCGTGGCCACTAACTTTTCCTTTAACATCTAGAAACTCTTTTCACACTTCGCGGACTAAATAAACTAATTTTCCTTTTGCATTAGCTAGGTCAAGGGCATGATAATTTAAAAAAAAACCTTCCACAAATATCTTATAGTGACATGCTAGGATGAGAAAGATTCTAACCTCAATCACGGTGGTTGGTCTCTCCTAATCAATAATGTCCGTGACCTTTCTCAGGTCCACGGACAACCCATTCGTGTTCACTATTTGGCCTAGAAAGGTTACCTCCTGAAGTCATAATTCACACTTAGAAAATTTAGCATATAACTTCTTTTTCCTAATCACCTCGAAAACTTTGCGGAGGTAATCGTCATGATCTTCCAAGGATATAGAGTAAATCAGTATATCATCAATGAAAACAATCATAAATTTGAATAGGAAGGGCCTAAACACCCAATTCATCAGGTCCATAAAAACAGTCGGGGCATTTGTTAACCCAAAAGGCATCACCACAAACTCATAGTGACTATACCTATTCTATGAGTTGTTTTGTGAATGTATTCATCCTTTATCTCATGTTTGTGATGTAGAGAGGACTTGAAGGTAATTTTGAGATTAGAGGTAATTCCACATCAAGCAACAGTGTTCGGGATTAAGAAGCCGAGGCAGCTTAGCGTGGCAACTCAGCGAGGCAGCTTAGCATGGCAACTTGTATTTTAGCTTGTTGTATCAGTCATATTGTATTTTTTATTTATATTGACTATGTGCTATAATGATTGTAATGATGTAAAGAGAATAATCATGAGTTTTAGTGTGAGGTCAAACAGTACTCGCGAGAGACCAGGCTTGGCAGGGCCTGGGAGAGCTTTCATGCTCTATCGAATGACCTCGCCGTGAGAACTTTAGAGGGACTTGGTTTGGAGGATTGAGAAGTGAGGCACTGTTGGGGATTATCCTGACCATCTTAGATACACCTGGTAAAACACCGAAGAACCCTGATCGTGGAACCTCGAGCGGAGCGACTTGAAGTTCCATCGGGTGTTGAGTTGTGAACCAAATAGTCCTCTACTTAATGTCACATCTACTGTAGGTGATGTCACTAGCCATCTAAACAATGTCCGACATTCACTTGAGTAAACCACCGTGGTATTTGGGGTTGTCAAGCAGTTGGTGAGCCACCTCTGCGACAACAACCCCCTGACGCACAGTGGTTAGGCAAAAGGCATGTCTTGGCATTTAATGTTTATAACGTGGATACAACTAGTGCATCATGTATTTAATGTTGGTGACATAAATTATGAGGGAGGTCTTTTCATAGGAATTGATGACTGAGTTGTCTCGGGGGTTGTGTGGGGGTCTATTTAAACACCACAACCACCTTTGAGAAAAGGGAGATATTTTTAGAGAGCTCAGAAGTTATTGCTAGAGATAATATACATTAGAGAAATTTATTACAAACCAGAGAGAGAGTCTTCTTACTCACCCACCATTGTCATTTATTACGAAGCTTTTTAATACATGACAGAGATTCTTGAGGGTGGTTGGTGTTTTTGGCTGCCTGCCAAGGTGTATCTAAGGTGCTTACTTCTCTTTCCCTCTAGCTAAGTTACTTCTAAGTTCATTACTACCTTATGAGTAATACAGGAGAGATTTGGGAGTTTAAACTGAGTTCATCTTCATTAAGTAGTGCTTGTATGTCCTCTGGTTAATCAATAGTGTTTCTAGTTAACTTATCATTACTGTACTCAAAAGGGGTTACGCCTCCATCTTATCTAAACTACCCTCTTACATGTGATATTCGGATCTCAAATCAATCTTAGATAAATATCTAGTATCCTTTAATTATTTAAAAAGATAATTAATTCCAGGCAGAGGATAGTTATTCTATACAGTCATTTTGTTCAATTGCCTATAGTTTATGCACATTCTCGTTGACCCATCCTTCTTTTTTACAAAATGTATTGGGGAACCTCAAGGAGAAGTGCTAGGACTTATAAAGTCATAGCCTAACAGATCCTCTAGTTGGTCCTTCAATTCCTTTAACTCCACGAGAGCTCTTCTGGGAACATAGTTAAATAATGCGGCCACATGCACATCTGCTAAGATGTCGTGATTCTTTTAAGATCCTTCACATTGGCTAGATATTCGTGGCATCCACCCTTTAACATACTTCTAGCTCTCAAAGTTTATATTAACAAAGGTTTCCTACTAAGTTTAGTTCCCCTAAAAATCACCTCACACTCTCCAAGTTTACATAAAGTCATCTCCTTATTAGTAAAATCTATCTTGTTAACGTGGGTGGATATCCAATCCGTACCTAGGATTACATTAAAGTCTTTCATTTCTAACAGAATTAATTTAACTCTAAAACATTATTCTCCTATCTCCATGGCATATCCTCAGTATATGGCTTTGGCCTCTGATGAATATCCTACTGGGGTATCAATCACTAACGAATGGTTCAAGGTTTGTGCCCTCTTCTTAAACTCCTGTGAAAAACTACTAGATACAAAGGAGTGTGGGGCCCCAAAATCAAAACATATATAGGCATTTCTATTATCAATAGTAATAGTACTTTTTATGGCATCCTTGGCCTTCTTAGCATCCTTGGCATTTAGGGAAAATACTCTGGCTGGAACCTGCGACTTCATTCCATACTTCTTTATAAATATACAGTCTTTGACTTTGTGTCCTGGTTTTTCATAGTTGTAACATATCATTCCAAATGGGAATGCCTTAGGAAAATGCCCCTTTATTCCACAGTTAAAGCATGCAACAATCGTGGTGTCAACCTTTTGGTGTTGATTCCCTTTCATGACCCTATAGTTTTATCGCGACTTCTACCCTTTGTAAGAGCATAATTTGCTCATAGCTTCGGCTAGCATAGTTTTTGCCAAATCCTGCTACTGTTTGGCTCGAGCCGTCATGAAGAACCCCAGCGTCTCCAAATTCAAGATGATATTCACATTAAAAAAGTATAAAATAATTTAGGATTTTAAATTTTATTTACTTTTATAATTGGGAGATTTTTATTTAAAATCGAGGCATTTTTCCTTATTCAAAATTTGTGCAAAGTTCGCGCGTCTCGTTCAAATGAGATGGGATTCTTATTCTAACGAGATCATGTTTCCATTTGAAGTGTCATTTGAAGTTTACTTCGATCGAACATCGAATGAAAGCATACTATTTTTCATTATTCGAAGCTCGTTTAAAGATTTCTCAAACGAGATTAGATATTTTGTTCTAACGACCTTGCTATCAATCTAGCGAGATGATTTTCTCGTTCGAACGAGCATAGTTTTTGTTCAAAAGAATAATGCTACCTTGAATTTTGTGCCAACTTATAAATACCTATTTTGTATAGATTTTAGAAGAGAATTTTACAAAAAGGATTTATGCATACCTGGTGCAAAAGTTCCCACTTTCTTTAGGTTAAAAACACCTTTTGATTCACAATTATCACTCCTAACTATATATGTGAATCCATTTAAAACCCTAGATAGTTTTATATCTAAGTTACTCTTGTGGAGAGATTCTCTTTACTACTGACTATTGTGGTTCTTGAGGGGATTACTACTGGAGGAAGACCAAGGCTTATTGGTGGATACCAAGAGTGGACCGCCACCGTGGATGACTCTGAACTGAGTTGTATTCTGTAGAGGTTTTGTAAGCTTGGCTTGTAAAACTCTATAGTGATGATTGAAAAAAGATTTTACCCACAAGGTTTTTTTCCTCATATTTCGTTGTCTCTTTGCATTCTTTCTTTGATCTGTTTTATCATCTAGAAACTTGTTTAGGATAAAAAGATAAGATTTGGAATTTTGTGTGATAGACACTTAATTATATAAATATTTCATAAAGATCGCAAGCGCACTCCCAAATTGGTATCAGAGCCTGTTGCACAAATTTACGTTGTGATCTTTTTCGTAAAAATATTTTTCTCTTGATATAAATTTTTTGAAATTTTTCTATCTTTGAAAAATTTGAGTTTAATGGATAATTTGTACAATAAAGTGCCTATCTTTAATCGTACCAATTATGCTTACTGGAAGGCTAGGATGAGGTATGTCTTAAAAGCTATAGATGATCGACTTTGGTTAGTTTGTGAAAGAGGCTGGACTCCTCCCACGATCAATGTTGATAATGTTGTTAGCCCTAAACCATTTTCTTCCTGGACTGATGAGGAATTTTAATGAATAAATTGTAATTGTCGTGGACTTAGTGCTATTTCGGGAGCCTTCACCCTTGACGAGTTCCATCACACCATGACATGCACTACGTATAGGGAAGCATGGGATACCCTATAGCTTACTCAAGAGGTTACCAACACTGTAAATATGTCTAAGCTTCAAAATTTGGCCACCCAATTTAAGACCATCACTATGTTAGAGTCTGAGTCATTCGATGAGTTTTATGCGCGTTTATCGAACATTATCAATTCAAATTTTAATTTGGGTGAGAAAATTCAAGAGACGATAGTTGTGAAAAATATTTTGAGATCACCCCCTGCCCGTTTTATTACTACGGTCACCGTGCTTAACTTATTAGGGATTTTAGATACTCTTAGGTTATAAGGAGTTATAGGAGACGTTCAAACTTATGAGATCGATAGGGTCCCTAAAACCATTAAACCTAAAGATAATAGGGGTATCTCTAAATACTTATAATAAGAAAAAGAAGAAAGAGAAAGTTTATGAGTCTGATTTTGAGGGAGATTGCGATTTTGATGACTTGGCCTTGTTTGCAAAAGTTTTAAAAAAGTTTCTCAATTTTTTAAGAAATAATTCTTCCAGTAAAAAGATTTTTGAGAAAAACAAAAAGAAGGATGAGGTCAAGAGTAGCGGTGAGAAAGAGGAAGATATAAGGTGTTATAAGTACGAGGACAAAGGGCACAAGGCACATGAGTGTCCCACTAGGGTAAAGATAAAGGGCAAAGAGATTGCAACTAAAGCCACTCTTAGCGATAGTGACATCGAGTCGGTTGATTCATGGGGAGAATCACCACATGAATCGTGCATTGCGTTCATGGATAGTCACGTGAGAACTTCTAGTTTGTCCCACATCGATGTGGACCAATCTAAATGTGTGAGACTCGATGATGTTTTAATTCATTCGGGAGAGAGTGAGAGTGAGGATGGTATACTGAGTGAGGGAGAAGGCTATCTCCAAAAGGCATTGAGTGATATTTACATCGAGACGTTGAAAATGAAAAAGATTAATAAGGATTTATCTCTTAGGGTGTTAGATTTAGAGAGATAGTTGAATGTTTGAGGGTGTGTAAGGCGTCGGCGAGTCAACTCGAGAAGGTGAAGCTTTCTTTATGTGAGCAGTTGATCATTTTAGGCCACCGAAAAGAGTGATTTGACCAACACTGTGGATAGTTTTACAAGATATTTTAAATATTAATTCATTGGAGACTCATGAGAAAGCTGAATCCCATGTATCCCAACTCGAGGGATATATCGAATGTTCCTAGGAGGTCAAATTAACTTTAGAGGACTCATCTAAGAAGGTTAGAAAGATGTTCCACAGTCCTATTTTGGATAATGTTAAGAGGATAGGAATAGGTTATGGCGGTGTGTTTATTTCTATGTAGCACCCGAGCCGATTCTTGAGCTTATGTTAGATCCATATGGCCCTCGACCTAACCCACCTAGGAGAGCTCGTCCTAGACATTTTGAGAGAGGTATACCTAAGCCTGTGTATGTTGGTTCCCATTTCAAGCAAAGATTTCAATTTAGAGAATTTTGTTTTAAGTTAAGGAAAGTGTCTTATAGGTATCTTCCGCGATATGCTACCACACGAGTTCCCATATGCACTCCCACACATGTTACTCCGCATGTTTTTGCACATCACAAGAGATATTTTGAGAGTTTTCGAGAGCAATTTGAGTATTTGGTCAAACTTCACAAGATTTGATGGAGGTTTTTCATAGGATGTCAGCTCCTTTGGAGAATTCCTCTGGGCCTAATAATTGAGGTTGAGACTTTTTTCTCGAATAGGGTGATTTTGATGCTCATATAATATATCCCTATTTCTAGTGTATACTATCATTGTACTTATATTTTTAATTTTGATATATTTTTTGAAAAAAATCCAAAAATATTTTTGTTTTTCTTGAAATTTTTTAAAAAATACAAATATTTTTGGTTGCTTTTTAAGAAAAAGACAAAAAGATTTTATTTTTGATAAATTTTTTGAAAAAATCCAAAAAGAGTTTTGTATGTTTTTAACACCACATGTGGATGAACATTAAGGATGTCCGAGTCAGCCATTCATTCCATATCCATGTGACTTTTTTTAGTGTTTTGAGACGTGACATCATTTCATTTATGTGATTTATAATATGTGGAGTCATTAAGATGTCATTTGATGACTACTTGCTACATGTTTGAATCCTTGTCACCTTTAATGCACATGAGCATGGACTTATTTGAGTATTGCACTTACCTTTCACATGTCAATTGTAGTGTTTTCATCTCAATCCTCCTTTTAAAATGAACCAAATGTGAAAAACGAGATAATAAAAGTAGTGCATGTAAGAACAATTTTTCGGATTGAAATAATATATTAAATCATCTATCCAGTATGTTTGGTATATTTTAAGCAATGGAATTGGATTGTGAAAGACATGTTGACTTTGCGTGAAAAGCCACCATTTGTAAAAAGAAAGGAGCCAAAAAGATTGAAGGCACAATAAAATAAAATCGCCAGGCCAATTTATAAGAACATAGATGCTTCGCTACATATGAGCATTAACTTCTTCAAAACGAATTGAGAGAGTAATTCAATATGTGGGATTTTAAGGTAGTTAAGTCGAAGATCAATTGGTTTTCACGTCCAATAAAATTCTCGTAAAGTAGTACATAGTTTTGGGCATTATTCGTATGAAAATCACTTATGGTCTTGGTTAATTGATTAGATTAAGTCAATTTCTCTTGAGTTTACCTTTTTTCACCTAAGTTAGACCTTGAGATCTTGCTTTAGTGGTGTCTCATTCCTTCATGCACATATGTTAAATTTGTCTACGTTGATTAACCTATAGAATATGCTCATGCCCATACATTCCGTTTCCATTATTCGATTATTTTTGTGTTTTTCTAAGGTGTGTTGTATTTTTAAAATTTGAAAAAAATTATAAAATTCAAGTATAGTTTATGGAGCCTATGTGATTATCATTGCATGATGATTCAATAATATTTGTTTATGATGATATTTTTTATTATTGGTGATGTTCCCTAGTTTCATGATTAGTTTATACTCCTTGTCTATTTTGAACAAAATAAAAGGGGGAGAATAAATTACGAGGGAGTTTGATTTATAGGGGATAATGTTTTATGCATTTGATTTTAGATATGTCAAACTCGATGAATCATGGGATAATTTTTTGTTTCATGTGTGTAGGTACTTTTGGAAGATCATATTTAGATTACACGCGATGAAGGCAAAGTGCCCAAGGGAAGACAAAGAAGAAGTGGAGATTTGAAGACAATACTTTGAATACATCTTTATCTTGTACCTATCCATTTTAGGGTTTGGGATATTGTATTTATGTTAGGGTATTTCATTGTAATTTGGATTTCATTTTTATGTTTGTATAGGAATAGCCAAAAAGGGAGACATTTGTATGAGCATAATTTGCTCATATCTTAGGCTAGAATAGTTTTTGGCATATCCTGCTATCATTTAACTCAAGCCGTCAAGAAGAAATAAAATTTCATCGTCTCGAAATTCTAGATGATCTTCACATTACAAAGGTATAAAATAATTTAGGATTTTTAATTTATTTACGTTTATAATTGGGAGGTTTTTATTTATAAATTGAAGAATTTTTCCTTATTTAATTTTTTTTCAAAGTTCGCGCATCTCATTCAAACGAGATGGGATTATCATTCTAACTAGATCATTTTTTCATTCGAAGTGTCGTTTGAAGTTTAGTTTGATCGAACATCGAACAAGGGCATACTGTTTTACGTTGTTCAAATCTCATTTGAAGCTTGTCCAAACGAGATTAGTTGTTTCGTTTTAACGACCTTATTGTCATTCTAACGAGATGATTTTCTCATTTAAACGAGCATAGTTCGTTCGAATGAATGTCACCGCCTCAAATTTTGTGCCGACTTATAAATACTCACTACAAGTTATTTACAAGTCGTCGAAGAATTGAGAAGATTACATCTACACAAGACGAATCCGAATTTCAAGAAGTCTTCAACATTCAAGCCCAATAGGTACGACTTTGGTAAAATATGTTTTCGTTCCATTTACATTTTACATTAAAAGTATTGGGATAGTTTTTTGAAAGGTAAAATATTTTTCCATTTATGAAAAATAATTTTGAAATGTTTTTATATGATTTTAATCATAAAAATGTTTTGGATAATTGCTCCTGATCCCGTAAACAACTTTGGTTTTTAAGGATTCCATTTTATTCAGTATTTAAATTTTTTTAAATGGATCAGTGATTGTCATTTAAATTACGTCACAACTCGTTCAAACGAGATGGAGTCTCATTCGAATGATGTAGTTTTTCGTTCGAATGACAGAGTTCAATTTTGACACGTCACCGCCTTAAATGTTTTTATATAAAGGGTGTCAGACTTCTGATTTTCGTGTGGAGAAATACTGGTTATCATGAAATACGTTTTTCTATTCTCCAACCCATTTTTGAGGGTTTAAAGATGTGTTTTACAATTCACAAATCCCAAATATTTTTGTGTGAGTTATCTTTCTAGAACCCAAGCCATATTTGTTGGGAGTTTTGCTGCTGAATCGTGGTGACTTGGAAAGGTACTGGGATGACGATAGGTTCCACTTGCAGGCGGTACTAGGATGATCAACTGCGTGTCATAGGGAGTTCTGCGGTGTTCCTGGGCTGACGACTACGAACCGACACCTGCGGGTATTTCGTAAGTCAATTGTATTTTCGCTGTAATCTGATTGTAAACCGTTCCTTTAGAAATTATAGTGGAAATAAAAGGTTTTTGCCCCATGGGGATTTTTTCCTGAATTTTTCTTTTGTCAGCATTGTTCATCGCATGATTTAATTTAAGATTTGAATTGACACGTAGATGCATATTTAGGGGTTGATTTGACATCCAATTAAATAAGTCTAAATTGAAAATTGCGAATCTATTTGATACAATATTGCACACACATTTTCAAATTGGTATCAGAGAAGGTTACTCTAATTTATCGCGTATTCCTAATTTTCGTAAACTTGTGTGATATTTATTTTTGTTTGGAAAATCTGATTTTTGAAAGTTTGTCGCAATGTTTCCAAATGAGCACTTATATAATCGAATGCCTGTTTTTGATGGGTCTAATTATGCCTATTGGAAAGCTCGTATGAAATCCTAGTTAAAATCCATTAACGAACGAGTTTGGTTGCTTTGTGAAAGAGGGTGGACTCCTCCCACTGTCATTGCTAATAACATCACCTCTTTGAAACCTATGTCGGATTGGACCGAAGATGACTTTAAAATGTCTAATTTTAATTCCCGTGGCTTGAGTGCTATTTCGGGAGCCGTCACCCCCAACGAGTTTTGTCGAATTATGACGTGCACCACATCTAAAGAGGCATGTGATGTCCTCTAATTGACATATGAGGGTACAAATGTGGTTAAAGAATCCAAGTTACAAAATTTGTCCACCCATTTTGAGATCATTACCATGTCTGAGTATGAATATTTTGATGAGTTTTATGCTCTTTTGTTGGACATTGTTAACTCAAGTTTTAATTTAGGTGAGCCTATTGATATCACACGTGTCGTTAAAAAGATTTTGAGATCTCTTCCAAAACGTTTCATTCCTAAAGTCACTGTTTTGAATTCATTGGGAAAGTTAAATTCACTTAGGTTATAAGAGATCGTACGAGACCTACAAACTTATGAGATTGACATATTTCCCCAAACCATAAAGGCTAAGGATAGAGGAGTTTCTTAAAGGCTCAAGTTAGGAATAAAAAGAAAGAGAGTGTGTATGAGTCAGATTCTAATGAAGAGTTTAGCATTGACAATGTGGCCTTGTTCGCGAATTTATTTTAAAAGTTTCTCAAAATGAACAAAAATAATGCTTTCAGTAAAAAGTCATTTGAGAAAAATAAAAAGAAAGAAAAGGCCACAGAGGGCAATGAAAAAGAGGGTGAGAGAGAAAAAGGGGAAGTGTGTGGTGAAGATTTAGATGAGATGATTTGTTTTTAATGTCAAGGGAAATGGCATAGTGCTTCTGAGTGTGCTACTGGGCTTAAAAGAAAAGGGAAGAAAGTAGCAATGCCTGCCACTCTTAGTGATAGTGAGGGAGATGATGAGAAAGATGAGTTGGAAAAGGGTTTAGGATAGGGGATGTGTGTATCTTTTTTGAGTCATGTGAGCAGACCCACTTTATCCCACGATGAAAGTGTCCACGAGAGCGACGGTGATGAGTCAAATGGTGATGAGAGTGAGTTTGAGATTGGAGATGAAAGTGAGCTCCAAAAATCTTTTACGAATTTTTACACCGAGACCTTGAAAACTAAAAAATATAATAGGGATTTAGGTCGGGTTTTTGATTTCGATAAATATAAGGAAGTTTTAAGGAGGGAAAAGGGTGACTTGACCGACACGGTGTCTAGTCTGACGACACATGTATCCCAACTTGAGAGTGATCTCGAACATGTCCGGGAGGTCAAAGTCCCTTTAGAGAACGCATCTAAGAAAGTTAAAAAGATGGCTCTCAATCCTGTTTTGGGTGGTGATGAGAGTTTAGGAAAATATCATGACGGTGCGTCCACATCTTTTGTTGCACCCGAGCCGGTTCCCACTTTGGTGATTGATTCACGTGATTCTCATCCTAACCCACATAGGCATACCATTCCTGTTAGGTGAACACGTCTTAGAATTTTTGAAAAATTAATTACTTGGCCAGTTTATGTTTGATCCCATTGAAAAAATTGAGGACACCTTAGGGAGTTTTGCTTTAAGTTAGGTTTCATGCCACGTTATTCCACTACACATGTTCACGCGCACACACCCGCTCATGACACTTTTCTTGCACACAATGATAGAGAGTTTGCACATATTTGTGAGCAAGTAAAGTTTTTGGTCAAGACTTCACATGATTTAATGGAGTTGTTTCAAAAGATGTCACCATCTTTGGAGAACTCCACCACACTTCCCGATTGAGTTCTAGACATGTTTACTAGTATAGGGTGATTTACATGATGACATTTTTGCCTATTGCTAGTATGTACCATTTGTATTTTATTTATTTTCACTTTTTTTGGTACTATTTTAGCACTGTTTTGGATCTGTTTGCTCATTCCAGGAACTGATTTTTTATAAAGTTTTCTCACTCGACAAAACTGCATGATATTCTGCTTAATCTGGGAATTTTTTTATTTTCTCGTTCTAATGAGAACACATATTGCGCGAAGTCTTCTCGTGAGATCCTATGTCATTTAAACGACAAGGAGTCTCATTCGAACGACCCTGGAATTTGTCTTCTATTTTGCAGTCCTCTGTTTTATCTTGTTATAATTTTTGGTACTGCTAGGTTATTTCTAAACAGGGTCTGAAAAGATTTTCTTTTTTGAAAAATTTAAAAAATACAAAAGGAGTTTTGTATTTTGTTTTCACCTTATATGAATTGAAATTTAGGATGACCAAGTCACAATTTCATTCCATTTATCCATGTGACTATTTGATAGTGTTTTGAGACAATATATTGTGTTATTCGTATTCTTTACAAAGTTTGGAGTCTTTGAGATAATATAGTGTTTCTACCTACATGTTTGACTCTATATGTTCTTTATTGCACACATGCATGTATTTGTTTAACTTTTGACCTTATCTATCACATGTTGGTTGAGTGTTTCCATCTCAATTCTGTCTATACAACGAACCAAATGCGATAAAACTTGACGAAAAGCAGTGCATGGTATAAACCGTTTCTGATATGTGCGTGTATTATTTTGAAAACGGTGAAGGAATACGAAAGGTACTCATTTATCCTTTGTGATTAAGACACCATTTAAACGGACCTAAAAAATTAAGGAATTGAAAATTATCCGTGGTCCAACGAGGTTTAAAAGAGCCCGAAAAAATTGTATGGAAATAAAAAGAAATATATGCCAAAAATGGTCCCATAGGTTTTTTGTTTCATCACCTCATAAGAAAAATAAAAAGCATTCTATTTTGTTGAGGGAGGTTGGGTGGAATTTATAACGGTTTTCACGTCCTTGAAAGTCATGAAAAAGCATTACATAGTTTTGGACGTTATTGGTGTGGAAATCATTTATACTTTGATTTGTTGATATGATTAAGACGATGTCATCTAAATTCAACAATTTTACACCAAAGGACTATTTTTTATGTTAATTGGTTAGGAGTACACTCATGCATCTTGCACATATGATATGATTGAGTTGATTTTCCTATCAAATTTGTTCACACCCATTCATTCCGTATTCATGATTCGGTTATCTTAGTATAAATTCATGGTGTGTGATTTTTGTAACAACATTTTTGCATTTTTGTATGAAAAATTTGAAAAATAAAAAATAGTTAGTTTCTTTTGTTTTATCGTGACACCTCGATTTTCTTTATGTGATTTATTCTTTTCCTTGTCTATTTCGGACGAATAAAAAGGTAGAGAACTAATTATGATTTTATGGGGGAGTTTATATATGGGGGAGATTTGATTATGCTTTAATATTTATGCTTATATCATTTCAAACACGATACGTCACGACGTTTTTCTTTCTCTCATGTGTGTAGGTATGATTGAATAAGATCTTTGGATTGTGAGGAATTGATTGTTGAAGCATCATTTGAAAATGTTTGAAGAGTTGTTTGGTTTATCTTTCCACATTTTATTTTTGGGAGGGTAGATTTGTATAGGTCATGTTTAAGATTGATAATTCGAATGTTTTTATTTTGTACCAGCATAGACATAGGGGGGATTTGTAAGGACATAGTCCATCATAATTAGTATGTCGTATATCGCTACTAGTTATTTACAAGTCATCGAAGAATTGACAAGATTACATCTACACAAGACGAATCATAATTTCAAGAAGACTTTAATATTCAATCCCAACAAGGATGAATTTGGCAAAATATGTTTTCCTTCCATTTATATTTTACATTAGAAGTGTTGTGATAGTTTTGTGAAAGGTAAAATATTTTTCCATTTATGAAAAATAATTTTTGAAATGTTTTTAAATGATTTTAATCATAAAAAGGTTTTGGATAAATGCTCCTAATCCCGTAAACAATTTTGTTTTTTAAGGATCCCATTTTATTCAATATTTAAAAGTATTAGTGACCGTCGTTCAAACGGCATCACATCTCGTTCAAACAAGATGGAGTCTCGTCCGAACGACGTATTTTTTCATTCGAACGACAGATTTTAATTCTAACACATCACCGCCTTAAATGTTTTTATATAAAGGGTGTTAGACTTCTGATTTTCCAGTGGAGAATTACTGGTTTTCACAGAATACATTTTTCTATTCTCCAAGCAATTTTTGAGGGTTTAAACTGTATTTTAAAATTCACAAATCCCAAATACTTTTATGTGAGTTGTCTTTGTGGAACCCAAGGCATATTTGTTAGGAGTTTTTCTGCTGAATATAGGTTCCTTGGAAAGGTACTGGGCTGAACATTGGTTCCACTTGCAGGAGGTACTAGGCTGATTGACTGCGTGTCATAGGGAGTGCTGCGGTGTTCCTAGACTGACGATTGCGAACCGACGCCTGCGGGTATTTCGCAAGTCAATTGTATCTTCGTTGTAATCCGATTGTAAATCGTTCCTTTACAAATTATAGTGGAATTAAAAGGTTTTTTCCCTACGGGGATTTTTTCCTGAATTCTGATTTTGTCAGCATTGTTTATCGCTTGATTTAATTTGAGATTTGAATTGACACGTAGATGCATATTTAGGGGATGATTTAATTGGTATTTGGTTTTAGTAAATTTAGACATCCATTTAAATAAGTCTAAATTGGAAATTATGAATCTATTTGAATAAATATTGCACACGCATTTTCAGATTTTAAAAGTGACTTTAGCGAAAATAATTTCTGCATACCTGATGCAAAATTTCCCGCTTTCTTTAGGTCAAAAACACATTTTCATTCACAATAATTTATTCTAACTATAAATATTTGAATCCATTTAAAACCCTAGATAATTATATATTTAAGCTACTCTTGTGGAGAGATTCTCTTCATTGTTGACCATTGTGGTTCTCGAGGGGATCACTGCCGAAGGAAGACCAAGGCTGATCGATGGATACCGAGGGTGTACCACCACTTGTGGATGACTCTAGTCTAATCCATATTCTGCAAAGGTTTTATAAGTTATGGTTTGTAAAACTTTATAGTGCTTATTGACAAAAGGTTTTACTCGCAGGGTTTTTTCCCCTCACTTTCCTTGTCTTTTTGCATGCTTTATTTTATCTGTTTTATCACCTAGAAACTTGTTTAGGATAAAAAGATAAAATTTGGAATTATGCATTTTGGACACTTAATTATAAAAACATTCCATTAAGATCGCAATATCACTCTCACGCTTGGTATCATAGCTTATCTTATTTCTTTATTCCTTCATCTCCACCATTTATCCTTTCTCCCTTAGCTTTTAATCCATGATCGAAATCCCCCTCCATGACCTAAGACACTTCCACTGGTTTTATGTAAGTCCGTAGACGCAACCCCAGAACCTTGCTGCGGAGTTCACACTTCAATCCCCTTACAAACTTCTTGGCTTTCTTTTCATCAGTATCAACAATATAGGCAAAAATTGTGAAAACTCTGCGAACTTGGATGTATTAGCAGTCACGAATATTATTTCCTGAGTTAGTTACAAAAATTCCACTTTCAACTTCTCCCTAGTCGTGATAGGGAAATACTTCTTAAGGAAGCTCTCCTTGAATCTCGCCCAACCAGTGGACATGACCTCACCTCTCAATTGTTCCCTCTTGATCATCGACCACCAGTGATCTGCCTCGGCCTCAAATATAAAGGAGGAAAATGACACCTTTTGCTCACCCATTCAGCCTAGGACTTCAAGTATCTTCTCAGTTTTCCTTATTAGGAATTGTCCTTCATTGTATTAGGCTCTCCCTTAAAGTATTGAGGACGTAATTTCTTGAAATTATCAATACTACAACCGACATGACTCTCCTAAGACATCCTTATAAACATTTATCGAGTTAATTCTTTTTCAAACCCAGACACTACTTCTGTTACTCTTTCCCTATTAGCTACATTGGGGATGGAAGGTCCCCCAATAACAACATTATTGGTCTCGGCTCCCTTAAATCCTCCCTGAAAACCTCTTTCCATAGTTTCCTACCAAGAATCACACACGCATAAGTCTATTATCTTAATACTAGTTATGTAACTAAGCCTACCTAGAAAAAATATCTATAACACTCCCAAATTATCTTATATTGAATGCTCTGATACCAAACGTAATGACTCGTTTCCTGTCCTATTAGGTTACGACCATTATGTCACTTATCCTCGACATTAAATTTTAAAACTTTGTTATTAAATCACACTTACTAAGCCATGACCTATAAGTAGGGCCTGACTCCTCATCATCAGAGTTGGAAGATTTATACATCATTATGATATACTAAAACATAAAATAAATGAACCATTAAACAAATATTGATTCCAATTGATTACATATAAAAGTCTCGAATACAAGAATTACTAGTGTTTCTCCTAATACAACTTTATCACAAAACTATAAAGCTAAGTAATTACAACTAAGAGTGATATCTAAGAAAATGTCTCAAGTCTCTATCACTCACTATGGCCTCTATCACTCTCCGTGGCCTATATTATCTTTGCAGGTCTTATTATGAGGAAATAAGGAATATGGAAGGGATGAGCTCAAATAGATCATAAAGGGTTAAATCAAAAGTCCACAACCACCTATCAATGTTAGGATATACAAAGGAAATAGATATACAAATGTTGCAATATAATAATAGGTAAATTGATTAAAAAATATGAGTATAGGAAAATAGGAAGAAATCATATTATTTCCCAACCCCTTTGATTATGCCGATGACTTATGGCTCAATCTCCCTTAGTTCACCATTCCACATCTTCTCCCAAGGCTCAATCTCCCTTGGTTCGGCCTCATATTCCATAACTTTTATTTTCTGACTTTGGACATTTCATTATTCATAGCCTTATTCTAGATATCTTTGACCTAGTTATGACATGAGACACACCATCCCAAATTGCCCAATTCTCTAATGGATCCATGATCTGCTGCTAACTCCTTGACCTCAGACAAGCTCTTATAAGGTTCAAGCCCCATAGTGAATCATAGGCTTAATATCACTAGGAATAACCATTTTAACCTTAAGAATTAACTAGAAAGCCCTCAACTCACAATGATGCATCAGACTGGACAAATAGTGGTGCAACCTCAACATCGAATCCCATCTCATAACTCACACATGCATAACATAATACTTCCTAAACAGTCTACGGACTCAAAGAAGGAGTTATAATTCCTGATCAGCAAAGATCAAGGGTATTTCAGTAAAGCAATGGGTTTAAAGCCTAATTATCTCATAAATCAAATCCTCAAAGATCAAAGGTAAAATCATAAATAAAATCTCATAAGATCAGAAAATATCCTCAAAGCCTACTTTCCTCAAACTCATAATCTCTGCTCAATAACACCAAGAGAAAAGTCTAAAAAACAAGGATTCAAGGTCAATAGTAAATGTTCATGGCCTGTAAGCCCATAAATCTCTAAAACCTTAAGGAACAGTAAATAGCTATGGCCTCTAATACAATGATCAATACAACCCCATGGCCAAAAAAACTCAGATTACATGAAAGAGATCATCTTATTTGATATAATATATGAAAACTAGGGTTTTAACAATAGAGAAGATGATGAGGACTCCCTTACCTTAATGAGGATACATCATCATCATCATCTCACAATCTAATGGAACTTATGATCAAATAAAAATCTAATGGGAATAATTTATTGATACTAACAATCAAGCATGAAAGGTGTGAACCTAACAATACGAAATGAAGATTTCAATAAGATATGGGTCAAATGCATTGATGTTGTAGTAAAGTCTAGTATACAACGCTTACATAATAAGGGAAGTTGTTTCACCAAGATACTATAATATCAACACATACATCCAATGATTTTGTTCAAACTAACAACCTAATAATTCAGTACAAGCATCTATTGTAGGTTAATTCTCCCAAACCAAAGAGACTAGCTACACATGCTAATAAGGAAATCAAAATGCACAATAGTTGTAACTAAAGGAAAATAAACTATTGGATACAAGATTTCAGACCTAACTACCATATTAACCAACAACAAGATGTTCAATACATAAAATGTACAACTAAAAAAATCATTAAATAATTACATTGGAGCAATTATCACTAATAAATAAAAATACGACTTTCTTTTTATAGTAAGAACCAAAAATAGAAACTAACTACAACAAAAAAAGCAGAAAAGATCAAATCTGTAGAACCATCAATTTATCGTCACTATAAATGGAAAAATTAGAAGAAAAAATCTACGAAGGAAAGAAAATGATCGATCGATCGATAATGTGGGGCCTCCTCAAATTTCCTCAAAATTATAATGCTTCATGGAAAAGGCCAAAAATTACTCGTTATGACTCATAATATTCACGTTAGAATCGACACGAATCTAACTCAACAAACTAAGCACCCATGCACTTTCACACACGAAGCATAAGTGTGATTTTAGGAAAATTTCTCGCAGTTTGCATGTTGCCACCAAATTTTCCTAAAACTCATCCAATTGCTCAGCTAAGCATTCCTATACATATAAAAGATCAAATAAAAATTGCAATATATATATATATATATATATATATATATATAATATAAAGGTTATACATTATAAGAGCACAATTAGAGGGGAAACGAGAATGGGAATGCTGGAATGCGTAAATAAATTTAATGCAATATTTGATACTAATCATAGCCCCTAACTTACACATTGCTAGTCCCTAGTAGTGATGAATAAAAATTGAGAACCAACCATAGAGAGAAAGGAACATAACAAAGAACTATGTAAAAAAGATAACATGCCACTTTCTAGGGTGCACAGTTCCATTTAACAAACGGAACAAGATATTAAACCCCTAGGTTACCCCAGTGGACGAGTTTTATCTCATGAGGGTTTCCATGGATAATACCACAATCATCAAGTCTACTCAAACAATGATGGCCCAAAATCCAATGAAAGAACTCAATAATAATAAATATTTCATAATTTATTATAATAGTGAATGAGAGTTCACCCAAAAGTATTAAACTATCAACATTATTAGAATAACTTCATCAAAATTGAAACCTTAAATGTGTGAGATGAGTTATCACAAATGTATGTTTTTCTTTGGAAAAAAGTTTTATAACCTAGATAATAGTAAAACATACATAACTCAAACCTATTTGGTGATTACACACAACAAACAAAGTCACTCGAAATGGGGTGTAACACACACAGGGCAAGCGGGCATAATGACTAATTGTAATAAGAAGTAAAGCTGCACACATGTCATTGATGAAGAACTCTATTTGAAAAATAAAAAAATTAATCTCATGAATGGATACCGCTCATTAAATGAGGTGCAACTCACTTAGCATATCATCAAAATTATATTGGTTTTCAAATCACATTCACCATAGGATCATGTATGACTTTGCAGGTTTGTATCGTAGGCTAAGTTAGGGTTATGAAGTGAAAGGACTTTTTCAGATTCAAAGGCTTCAGGGAGAACATGTAGGAAAATGGTAAGTGTGAGTAATTTCAAAATTGGAATAGAAGTTCCATAAGAAAAAATATACAATTGGAGTATGATTTTTTCATTTCTTCAAATAAGCATAGGGGATTCTTTTTTTTTTCTTTTTCGAATCCCCCCTTTTTTCCTTTTCTTGTGATGGAAATTTTTTGCTTAATTTCAACCATACTACAGGAACATCATAATTTTCGAAAATCTTTCCCAAATAATGGAGAGGAAGGTGTATATAAGTTGTGAACTCCAATATGGAGTAGGTAATGGTATTTGGGTGATGAAATGAAAGCCTATATTTATGCTCAAAGGTGTTGACTAGGGAAATATTTAGTAGATGAGGTCAAGGTCTATTTGAGTTTTATGGAAAAGAAGGACTATAATCCTTTCCTAGGGTTTCAAATGATTCTCGTGTCTCAGTATTGTTGGAAATCATGCTAGAGTAAAAATTTCATAATGAGCTCAATTAATGAATGATATATGAAAGAAAAATGAGATTACCAACAAATTTACGTTTAAAGAAGGGGAGAATAATTGTATAAAACACTAACAATTAAAGGAATGTTCAATTCTCATTTGGTGTAAATATATACAATAATTATAAGATCACCGAGTCATAATAGCCTTAAACCGAATCATTAAACAAGAATTGTGCATGTTCTCTTGGGTTTCAAAGTTTCAGTTCATAATGTTTTTCATAATACCAATGATTTGAGGATTAACGTCTAATAATTTTCAAAATCTTCAAACATGTATCATAGCTACACAAATGGATAGGGAGATCATTTAAACAGTCATTAGAAACATAGGCAAGAGGCCTAATAAAGAGAAAAGGTGAAAATGAAAATATTTTTATTTTTGAGTTTTTTAAATACATGTGGCTCGCAATTAATAAAAATAGAAATGATAAATCACACTCCCTAACTTAAATAATTCATTTTCCTAAATGTAATTAAAGAGATAATGAAAAAAGAGGGATAGAAAAAGTCATCCCAATTGGATGAATCCCTGAGATATGTATCGGTGATCCTGTATAATAGAATAGCGCAAACACATACCAAAAATACTAATATGAGCACATAGATATAATAAATATGTACATGACAACAAGATAGATATAATAACTAAAATATCATTACTATATAACTTGATGAAGTACAATGGTTTAATAATAAATTGAAAGAAAAGATGTCTCAAAACTAACCAAACCTACTACATCAAAAGTCCACCAACCTCACTACACACGAAAACCGCTCAAACCTACACATCAACCAATATGAATATAAGCTATAAATGGGGACCAACAAAGGTTCCCGGGGCCAATGGGTCATGTGGAGTGTATGGGTCATAGAAACTGTAGGAAGTGAGTTCTTAAAATGATACTAATGTCAAGTGAGGCATAACCCCTTATCAAAATGGTGATCCGGGCTTTAGAAAAAACATTAATGATAATAAATACAAGTCCCAACTCGGCACAGTCACTGTATAAAACTCCTGTATTAAATATATTATGACAACATAAATTTTATAACGTAAGAATCAATAAAAGGGAGACCCGATGATTGACTTGATTGGAGGGAGTATGAGAAAGCACCTTTAGTTCAATAAAGGTAAGGCAGTAACCTTAAAATACAAATGGAGTAAAAAGTTTAGTCAGACAAAAAATGTTCTCACGACAAACTCTCTTGTCTAGGAGTATATTGGCAGCAGTTCTAGGCTAGAAAAATGCGATCCCTAAATAGTATAACTTTAAAGGTATTTATAGAAGAACAAGATCATTTGAGTAACCTTCCTATAATAAATGCTTTTTGACCCCTCTTGATGTCAATAATATTGTCCATTTAATGCCAAATATATTACATTAAATGAGCCATATATGATATTTTGGCGGGAACATTATTTAGATTCTCAGAGTTGTAAATGCATTAAATAGGACGTGATGTGTCAGCTATGGACCTACCATCCTAAGAATATCTTCACTTGAGTGATATTTTATCGAGTTCCTGAATGTCATACATGTTGACATTAAAGAGTTGGTAAACAATAACCTGCGAAGGATGTGCTGTCACATCACTCAAAAAGGTAGTTCATCGAATTGAAGGTTGCTCGACTAATGATTGTTAGAGAAACTTGTGGTGTATGTAAACATTAGAGGTTAACCTTTTGGACAACTGTTGAGGATTGGGGACCCTTAAGTGGTTTCCTAGAGATGGTATCTTGAGTTACTACTGAGCCTTATTGTGTATAAACTAAGGTTTTGCCTAATTACCCTAAAAGGGATAGTCTCTTCCAATGTTGGCTTGCATCCAATCCTCCAAACCAAATCCCCGCGAGATACTCAAAATGATGTTGTTTGATAGAGCATGTAAGCTCTCCCATGCCTTTCTAGACATGATCCCTCAAGGGTACCGAGAAACCTCACAACTATACAAAGTGAACTTTCTATTTACAAAGAGAGCAGAATATAAGTACATCAAAGTTCTTATTATAATTTGTGTTTTCCAATTTTAGCTCTTGGGCTTGAAATTTGTGAGGGTTCCTTCGAGAAACTACAGCTTTGTGCGAGCAACCATGTTCATAGGAGCTCCTTCGAGCAGCTTCAGCTTTTGGGAAATAAACCATCCTTAATCTTTCCTGTGAAGTGTTGGCGTTGTTTTAATCAACTTTAAGCCTGTACCTCCCTCTATGTTTGCCCCTTCGTAGAGATATTTATTTGTTTGAAGAAATATTTGTACGAAAAAATGAATTCACATCCTATCTCAATTGATCTGCCCACATTTTTGTTAAAATAATAATAAAAAAAGAATTCCCACATTTATATATTTACACAAAGTGTTATAACAAAATGTGTGTAACTTTGGCCTGTGTTTGAGTTATTTGAATACTCTTCCTTCTCATATGGTATTATAACTTAAGTTACTTCTGTTTCTCAATCCTTTATCTTGGGGAATTATAATGGGTTGTAATAAAATTCCCCCCAAAACCATTTATTTTCCCGAATGTGAAAGGACATAAAGTTTCACCCCAAATGTCTCTTGAATTTCCCCCTAAAGTTAATCATTATTGTCTCTCGTCGTTATAAATGCCCCTAAAAACCCTTCCCCCAACTGTACACGCCTCGATTGATGGCCCACTCATGTAATCCATGCGATCTACTTGAGTCGGTGAAAATCTTATTGTGAGGATTACATTTCCCCACGCACGTCTTTTCGTATCAATCACGTCTTTTTCAAAACAAGATGTCCCTTATAAAAGGGTTTCCTCTGATACCCATTTCTTTTTTACCTTTGGGTTTTGTTTGAGCGAAGTGTCTCCTTTGATTGTGAGAGCAAATAGTATTATCTCATACTTAGATCTTCGTCTCTTCTTATCTTTTCTTCTCTCCGATTCTCTATTCTCTGCATGGCACTAGTTGTCAAAAGAATCCCTTCTGTCATGGGTGACACCACTGGGGAAACATCCTCCGATATTGCTAACCGTCATCTCCAGTGGGCAAAATATCATCGTGCTCCCTATATTGGATTTGTAGACATGTTCTGGGAGTTTGCCAATGCTTTTCTTGGTTCTCTTGTTTCTAAGGAGGAAGGTTTGAACTTTCTTATTGGTGAAGATGATGTGATAGAGAATTATGCCTATCTCATTGGTTCCACTATTACCAGGTTCAAAATTAATAGGGAAGATTATCCCTACTCAAATGTGGAATTTGAATCAGCTGGTGGATCGTGTGAAGGACTGGGTGTCTAGACTAATTATATCCATGGAAAGTATGCTGTGGAGTTGCTGACTGTTGGCTTGTCTTGTACCAAATAGTTTGGTGATGTGACTTTGGAAAAAAATAACTATACGTTGAGAATGTTGGTTTCCCATTGGAGTTATAGGACTCACACTTTCGCTGCTGCCTGGGGCGAGTTCACAATTACCTTGGAGGATGTGTGCGAGATCGTTAGTTTGGAACCTACTGGTACTGATACTTACTTTGAGGAAGACATTACAAAGGAAGAAGTTGCTAAGTGTAAGGAACTGAAAGGTGTAATCAAGAGGTTCATAAAGACTTATAATAAGTGTACCTGTTAAAAAATTATCAGGTATTTCTTTTATATGGAGGATAGAGCGAGCGCCCTTACTCGCGAGCATGCAAAGAAAGATCCAAAAGGCAAAAATTTTATGGAAATTCCCCCATTAAAGAAGGGTATGGGAGAAAAATTGAGCTCGGTGGATATATATGGATTGTCCTTTTGAGGACTTATTTGCCCGAGAAATCTCATGACTTCCCAAGGAGGGATCTTTTCAATCTCGCTGTTCATCTTACCTCTAAGGTGAAAGTACTTTTAGTTGCTACTACTCTAGGTTCACTTTACACTTGGTTTAATAGAGTTCAAACTGATTCTGCCCGGTCTCTTGGCCATTTTGACGTGTCCAACTATGCCAACCACATACTCCTCACAACATTCATCTATTTCAGGTTTCCTGATTATGCCCCATCTGATTTACTTCCTACCTCCCATGAGAGAAAAGTCCCCTGAATCCTTTCCTGGAACCACAATCAATCTAGGAAGTCTTTTCACTCCTTTATTGACAATGTCAAGCACTTTAATTTAATTTTCGTCCTTATTCTTTCACCGACCAATTTTTTTTCGATTTTCATCCTTTTATGAGGATGTTCCTCGACCAATTCAGGTAGTGTAGCAATCTTTTTCCCTCAATTTCCACTCTTTTAATGTTATTTTGGTTCTTACTCCCTCGTACCTTTCCTCATGTACAGAATGGTCTAACTACCTCATAGCCTACACAACCCATCGAGTAGCTATGCAATTTTGTTTTGATCAGTAACAATACTACCAAAAGACCTTCAAATTTTTTAAAGGCATGTAGTTATTTCTTAATCGAGACAATAGCCACTCTTTATGTCCAGTTTCAAGGCCAAATTGTTATCCCTGCCAAGCGTACACGAGGTAGTAGGTCCACTGAATAACATAATTTATTATGGCTCAACACCCTCGGACGTTTCCTTAAAATTGTTGAACAAGAATCCATTTACCCTATTGTTGAACATTTTTTGCCATCTGAGTTGGGATTGTGAACTTATATCGTCAATTAAGCCGAATTTCCCCGGAGCGAAACTGTAACACCCCGCCTAATTAAATACCGGGTGGCCAGTCCCATACCAAATTAAAACAGAATATACAGTTGGCTCATTCTTAGCATCACTCTCGAAAGCATTTACAACTCACCCAATACCCAATTAAGCTGGTGTTAAAAACATACAAAATTATAATTTCAACAAAAACCATTTTAATTTAAGAATAATACTACACATATTATTCTATAACACTAATAACCGAACAGATAACACAAAAGAATTTAAATGCAATTGGAATAAACATTACCAAATAATTTCTCAATACAGTAATCCCAACAATAGTAAATGTATTAAAATGACACAAGTACAAGAGTATTTGACTCAGATAGAAAAGAGAACTGAATTTCTTTGGGCGACATGCCCTAACAAAGAGAATACTGTTAATCAAATGAAGATATGCGTCTAATCAATACTCCATAGCTCCATATCTCGTCATAATTCGCTAAGATTGGCATCCTTACTGCTGGATACCTGATATAGAAGATATAATAGAAAAGAAAATATGCAAGAAAACGGGTCAGAGACCGATGTGAAAATGATTTTGAAAACAATAAGTATTTAACAAGTACAATAAAGCATTTATTATGTACATGTTAGTATCCAACTCTCACTTGCTATTCTCACCTCTCATCTATAGTGCACACTTAACGTTTCCTATTAACCTCCTAGTTAATGGATCCTCTTCACTAGTTTCCATAATATGATTCCATCCCATATTATACTCCCGTATGTCCCATACCATACGTAGTATAATTATTCATATACATTTCCCATTAACATGATTCGATTATCATTATTATGAATTAAGCTTTTTAATAAATATTCATTAACTTATTTCAATTCTTTTCTCAATTCACCGTTATCTACAATTTTCGCACAGTAGATAATTTAACCACCATATACACATTCATACAATTCATTATATATATATAAATATAATACGGCACCCCAAGTCACAGCTGCGGTGCAATGCATTACTCTGCCATCATGTCCCAATATCGCTGGTCGCCGAATAGGGGACTAAAGGTTCGGTAAAGATTCCTCGAACCACAAACAACAACAAACAAATTGGAGGCGAACAGAGTTCTCGTATCCATGGGTCACGCACATACCTATGTACCCACAGTCAGTGGACTTATCAACTCCCCGATAAGTCTTTCATAGACCTATTTTCTCAAGCGACAAATCAAAAATCCGATGGATTCATCAGGATATGACTGCCCTCACGCACAAACCTCCCCATCGATAGCAAGTAAGCTAGGTATGCCGTACACATAAATCATCAATCAATCAAATAGGCATTATCATCTACCTATAGATATAATATCAAGAAGGTAATCACATTACCCTAAGATAATTCCCATACGTAGAATTATATCTCCTACATCCTACGTATTAAAATATTAAAATATTATGACTTTACTACTTTAATTTAATTATCCCCGAGCCTCACTTAATACTCAAGGTTCAAATAGGTTTTTACTCAATAGTATATTCAGTAAGAAATCACTAATATCCTACTGGTCCATATCATCATATCTTCCGAATTACTACGAATTAAACTCTCCCTTAATTAGGGTTAAAACCGATAGTTTCACATCTTCTATCAACTAGCATTGAATACCATCATCACATGGCCCATAATCTATAGTGTTTCATTCACACGATATGACTTATCAACAAAACAAATATCCTCGCGTCCTATAACATCTCTCCACTCCCGACGTCATTAAGGTTCATGCGCGGAACGTCTCGCAAAGCGAAATCCAAACAAGGAACCCCTCCAATACACTAATACTTAACTTTGTTGGTCGAGGAGGTCCGTCAACTTTAAATACGCAATCAAGATAACCTCATCCCCTCTTTCAACCAAATGTGGTCTGAACTCCCATCTCTATCCAGAAGCCATACCACTAAGCACTTGAACTACACTCAGCCCTTGCGCAATCAATAAAACTCAGTCCTTGATGCTCAAATTGTAACCCTAAGGCTACCCAGGTGTTATATTAAATCTCCCCTACTGGACCTATCCTTAATCCTCATGCATACAAATTAGAATCCAACACATGAATCTAGCAACAAAAATTTCTATAATTATCATACTTCTAATCAATTAAATCCCAATCACATTAATTTGATTTTCATCTAGGGCTTACTGATCTCCCTAAGTTCCATAATATCCAATTAATAATCACCAAAGACTTACAAAAGGTTTGGAATAAGAACAAGCATTAAAAAGAAACAACTTCACAAATTCTGGGGAGGTCGATCGATCGAAGGCAAGGGGTCGATCGATCGATCGCGCAGATAACAGCCCAATTTTCTGCATTTCTTCTGCTACGGGTTTCATCACTTTTAATCATCCAAAACTCCATATTAACTACCCAAATTCCTTATAAACCTTACTACATGATATAACAACATATGAGAATGATTTCTAATGCTCTAAACATCCCAGAATCATTAAGATTTTGAATTAAAAACATATGTTTATCCTCTTTTTCTAGAAAATTATATACATAATATCTTCAAGAACACACCATTGATTCTATTCATCTCTTCAACAGATTTATGATTATTTCGTTGATTATTATCTATCTACAACATGAGTTTGATTCCTATAAACTTTCATTTTTCAGAAATCCATTAACAACCCTTCATTATCTTCTAGACATGTAAAAATCTCATCTTTTTATAACTATCCTAACAGGGACAATATACAAACTTAGATTGCAATTATCAAACACTTGCCTCTAATGAAGATCTGATCCTTTGGTGTATTATATCACAGGTGGTTCTCCCCTTCTTCGGCCACTTCCGGTGGTGGTTGGTGGTGGTGACCTTTGGTCTTAGTTCTCCTCCTTTCCAAGCAAGCTTTTCTCTTTCCTAGCAACCTTTCACTCTCTTTAGGAAGATGACTTCTCAATTTTGTGTAGAAGAGATATAATGAACCTACTTACACTAATTTCCAAATATTTATAATAACACAAAACCCGAAATCACTATTTATCCCCCTTGTAAAAATAACCAAAATTCCCTTTTGGGTTGTCTTTTCATTTCCAAATGACCCGAGACCCAAAACCAACATCCAAATAGACTTTTCTGACTATTTCAACCCTTCCGGATGCAACGAAACAGTCGAAACGACTATAAGGTCGATGCAAAAATAAGTTTCCTTTTTAATTTAATAAATTAGTCCCGACACGTCCCATACCGCGTCCGACTAAAAATTCAAATAACTGAATTAATATCAAACAGTCATATCAATGGCATCACATTCATATATTACCTAAATATCTTTAAGCAATATTCAGAATCATTCATTTTACTATCCACAATTCCGATAAAACCCAAATGAATTAATTTATAATAAAATCTAATTAATCCATTAATTTAAAATATAACACATTTTAAAAGTCATTACAATTACGGGGTATTACATACTTCCCCCCCTTATAACATAATTTCGTCCCGAAATTCGGAAAGAAAAATCATACTGGTAAGGTCAACTCTGAGTATAAATCTCACATCGCAAGTAATCTTAGTCGTACCGCCCATACGGTACATTAACGAAAATCCCCCATTGATGTTATACGCCAAGCCTCACCCTATAGTTCCAACTGAATCAAATTTAAACTATACCCAATTTTACTTATACCATCCTCATGACAAAGTTTTGGAAAAAAATGATCCTCACAGTTAAATCCTGAAGTCACAACTACTTACAGTTTCACAATTATGAAAACTACTATAATCCAACCATCTAGGGCGCCCATACACCCTATCGTACATCATTCATTATAATACGGATATGGTTACCTGCATAATACTCTGATCTATCGTAAAGGTTATAAACTCATATCCTAAAGACCTAACTTATTTCGACTCCCAACGTTTATTAGTTTCATGCGCGGGGTGTCTCGCAAGCGAAATCCAAACAAGGAACCCCCCCGATACACTAATACCTAAAGTAGTCGGTCATCGAAACTCCTCAGGTCCTTAGTCAATAGTTTATAACCTCTCTACATGTTTTATCTATTTCAAATAAAGTCTACTCATCCACTCCCTTGTTAAAGACAATATGTTGGCTATAGTAGTACATACGCTCTGATATACCACAAGTCAATCTACGTCGATAGTCACATCATGTTCGGACATGCCCAAAGTAAGTAATTCCGTGATAAAAATCAGACCCACGTGATGACATGTAAAATATAGGTGTCCCATAACCCCTCGGTGAGACTACGTAAATAAAGTGCCATAGGCTAAGTTTAGCAACCCTATTGTCCATACAATATTAATCGCTACAAAAATCAGTATACGCCTCATAATTCCTTAGATAGCAAACATACCCTCAATTGCGGGTGGTGGTTGTTGAATCGCACTAATATAACTTTGCTCCGATGAGTCAAGAAAAATTTTAACCCAAATTTTCAGTTCTAGTTCACCCCACTCCACTATATGCCCAAGCCTTTGAATATATTGCCTTCGTTAGGTAACACACACAATTACCGCATTTCAAGAACTTCTACTGATGACTCTCCTAAATTTTCCATAGTAGGGGTGACCTCGACTACGGTCATCATACTCAAACTTACTTCATAACCTCCTAAGTACGATCTCCGCTATCCGTCCAATGGCCCTCATCAACCATACTTCTTGTATGAACACATCCGAATGCAAATAAGATTCACTAATATATACTAAATCTTACCAAAGAAATCAACAATCCTATACATAGGGCTCTACATCAAAGAACGCTAAGTTGAAAGCACAATAAGCCATACAGACCCTAAAGGACACTAGAACCTGATACTCTGATACCACTTGTAACACCCCGCCTAATTAAATACCGGGTGGCCAGTCCCATACCAAATTAAAACAGAATATACAGTTGGCTCATTCTTAGCATCACTGCAACTCACCCAATACCCAATTAAGCTGGTGTTAAAAACATACCAAATTATAATTTCAACAAAAACAATTTTTAGTTTAAGAATAACATTACACATATTATTCTACAACACTAATAACCGAACAGATAACACAAAAGAATTTAAATGCAATTGCAATAAACATTACCAAATAATTTCTCAATACACTAATCCGAACAATAGTAAATGTATTAAAATCACGACTACAAGAGTATTTGACTCAGATAGAAAAGAGAACTGAATTTCTTCGGGCGACATGCCCTAAGTAAGAGAATACTGCGAATCAAATGAAGATAGGCGTTTAATCAATACTCCATAGCTCCATAGCTCGTCATAATTTGCTAAGGTTGGCGTCCTTACTGCTGGATACCTGATATAGAAGATACAATAGAAAAGAAAATATGTAAGAAAATGGGTCAGAGCCCGATGTGAAAATGATTTTGAAAAAAACAAATATTTAACAAGTGCAATAAAGAATTTATTATGTACATGTTAGTATCCAACTCTCACTTGCTATTCTCACCTCTCATCTATAGTTCACACTTAACGTTTCCTATTAACCTCCTAGTTAATGGATCCTCTTCACTAGTTTCCATAATATGATTCCATCCCATATTATACTCCCGTATGTCCCATACCATACGTAGTATAATCATTCATATACATTTCCCATTAACATGATTCGATTATCATTAATATGAATTAAGCTTTTCAATAAATATTTATTAACTTATTTCAATTCTTTTCTCAATTCACCGTTATCTACAATTTTCGCACAATAGATAATTTAACCACTATATACACATTCATACAATTCATTATATATATATGAATATAATACGGCACCCCAAGTCACAGCTGCGGTGCAATGCATTACTCTGCCATCATGTCCGAATATCGCTGGTCGCCGAATAGGGGACTGAAGGTTCGGTAAAGATTCCTCGAACCACAAACAACAACACACAAATTGGAGGCGAACAAAGTTCTCGTATCCATGGGTCAGGCACATACCTCCGTACCCACAGTCAGCGGACTTATCAACGCCCCAATAAGTCTTTCATAGACATATGTTCTCGAGCGACAAATCAAAAATCCCATGGATTCATCAGGATATGACTGCCCTCACGCGCAAACCTCCCCATCGATAGCAAGTAAGCTAGGTATGTCATACACATAAATCATCAATCAATCAAATAGGCATTATCATCTACCTATAGATATAATATCAACAAGGCAATCACATTACCCTAAGATAATTCCCATACGTAGCATTATATCTCTTACATCCTACGTATTAAAATATTAAAATATTATGACTTTACTTCTTTAATTTAATTATCCCCGAGCCTCACTCATTACTCAAGGTTCAAATAGGTTTTTCCTCAATAGTATATTCAGTAAGAAATCACTAATATCCTACTGGTCCATATCATCATATCTCCCGAATTACTATGAATTAAACTCTCCCTTAATTAGGGTTAAAATCGATAGTTTCACATCTTCTATCAACTAGGATTGAATACCATCATCACATGGCCCATAGTCTATAGTGTTTCATTCACACGATATGACTTATCAACAAAACCAATATCCTCGCATCCTATAACATCTCTGCACTCCTGACATCGTTAAGGTTCATGCGCGGAACGTCTCGCAAAGCGAAATCCAAACAAGGAACCCCTCCAATACACCAATACTTAACTTTGTTGGTCGTGGAGGTTCGTCAACTTTAAATACGCAACCGGGATAAACTCATCCCCTCTTTCAATCAAATGTGGCGTGAACTCTCATCTCTATCGAGGAGCCATACCACTAAGCACTTGTACTACACTCAGTCCTTGCGCAATCAATAATGAGCTTAAACTCAGTCATTGATGCTCAAATTGTAACCCTAAGGCTACCCAGGTGTTATATTAAATCTCCCCTACTCGACCTATCCTTAATCCTCATGCATACAAATTAGAATCCAACACTTGAATCTAGCAACCGAAATTTCTATAATTATCATACTTCTAATCAATTAAATCCTAATCACATTAATTTGATTCTCATCTAGGGCTTACTGATTTTCCCTAAGTTCCATAATATCCAATTAATAATCACCAAAGACTTACAAAAGGTTTGGGATAAGAACAAGTATTAAAAAGAAACAACTTCACAAATTCTGGGGAGGTCGATCGATCGAAGGTAGGGGGTCGATCGATCGATCGCCCAGATAACAGCCCAATTTTCTGCATTTCTTCTACTACGGGTTTCATCACTTTTAATCATCCAAAACTCCATATTAACTACCCAAATTCCTTATAAACCTCACTACAGGATATAGCAACATATGAGAATGATTTCTAATGCTCTAAACATCCCAGAATCATAAAGATTTTGAATTAAAAACATATGTTTATCCTCTTTTTCCAGAAAATTATATACATAATATCTTCAAGAACACACCATTGATTCTATTCATCTCTTCAACAGATTTATGATTATTTCGTTGATTATTATCTATCTACAACATGAGTTTGATTCCTATAAACTTTCATTTTTCAGAAATCCATTAACAACCCTTCATTATCTTCTAGACATGTAGAAATCTCATCTTTTTATAACTATCCTAGCAGGGACAATATACAAACTTAGATTGCAATTATCAAACACTTGCCTCTAATGAAGATCTGATCCTTTGGTGTAGTATATCACAGGTGGTTCTCCCCTTCTTCGGCCACTTCCGGTGGTGGTTGGTGGTGGTGACCTTTGGTCTTAGTTCTCCTCCTTTCCAAGCAAGCTTTTCTCTTTCCTCGCAACCTTTCACTCTCTTTAGGAAGATGACTTCCAATTTTGTGTAGAAGAGATATAATGAACCTACTTACACTAATCTCCAAATATTTATAATAAGACAAAACCCGAAATCACTATTTATCCCCTTGTAAAAATAACCAAAATTCCCTTTTGGGTTGTCTTTTCATTTCCAAATGACCTGAGACCCAAAACCAACATCCAAATAGACTTTTCTGACTATTTCAAACCTTCCGGATGCAACAAAACAGTTGAAACGACTATAAGGTCGATGCAAAAATAAGTTTCCTTTTTAATTTAATAAATTAGTCCCGACACGTCCCATACCGCGTCCGACTAAAAATTCAAATAACTGAATTAATATCACACAGTAATATCAATGACATCACATTCATATATTACCTAAATATCTTTAAGCAATATTCAGAATCATTCATTTTACTATCCACAATTCCGATAAAACCCAAATGAATTAATTTATAATAAAATTCAATTAATCCATTAATTTAAAATATAACACATTTTAAAAGTCATTAAAATTACGGGGTATTACATACTTCCCCCCCTTATAACATAATTTCGTCCCGAAATTCGGAAAGAAAAATCATACGGGTAAGGTCAACTCTGAGTTTAAATCTCACATCGCAAGTAATCTAAGTCGTACCGCCCATACAGTACATTAACGAAAATCCCCCATTGATGTTATAAGCCAAGCCTCACCACATAGTTCCAACTGAATCAAATTTAAACTATACCCAATTTTCCTTATACCATCCTCGTGACAAAGTTTTGAAAAAAAATGATCCTCACAATTAAATCCTGAAGTCACAACTACTTACAGTTTCACAATTATGAAAACTACTATAATCCAACCATCTAGGGCGCCCATACACCCTATCGTACATCTTTCATTATAATACAGATATGGTTACCCGCATAATACTCTGATCTATCGTAAAGGTTATAAACTCATATCCTAATGACCTAACTTATTTCGACTCCCAACGTTTATTAGTTTCATGCGTGGGGTGTCTCGCAAGCGAAATCCAAACAAGGAACCCCCCCGATACACTAATACCTAAAGTAGTCAGTCATCGAAACTCCTCAGGTCCTTAGTCAATAGTTTATAACCTCTCAACATGTTTTATCTATTTCAAATAAAGTCTACTCATCTACTCTCCTGTTAAAGACAATATGTTGGCTATAGTAGTTGATACGCTCTCATATACCACAAGTCAATCTACGTCGATAGTCACATCAGGTTCGGACATGCCCAAAGTAAGTAATTCCGTGATAAAAATCAGACCCACGTGATGACATGTAAAATATAGGTGTCCCACAACCCCTCGGTGAGACTACGTAAATAAAGTGCCATAGGCTAAGTTTAGCAACCCTATTGTCCATACAATATTAATCGCTACAAAAATCAGTATACGCCTCATAATTCCTTAGATAGCAAACATACCCTCAATTGCGGGTGGTGGTTGTTGAATCGCACTAATATAACTTTGCTCCGATGAGTCAAGAAAAATTTTAACCCAAATTTTCAGTTCTAGTTCACCACACTCCACTATATGCCCAAGCCTTTGAATATATTGCCTTCGTTAGGTAACACACACAATTCCCGCATTTCAAGAACTTCTACTGATGACTCTCCTAAATTTTCCATAGTAGGGGTGACCTCGACTACGGTCATCATGCTCAAACATACTTCATAACCTCCTAAGTACGATCTTCGCTATCCGTCCAATGGCCCTCATCAACCATACTTCTTGTATGAACACATCCGAACGCAAATAAGATTCACTAATATATGCGAAATCTTACCAAAGAAATCAACAATCCTAAACATAGGGCTCTACATCAAAGAACGCTAAGTTGAAAGCACAATAAGCCATACAGACCCTAAAGGACACTAGAACCTGATACTCTGATACCACCTGTAACACCCCGCCTAATTAAATACCGGGTGGCCAGTCCCATACAAAATTAAAACAGAATATACAGTTGGCTCATTCTTAGCATCACTGTCGAAAACATTTACAACTCACCCAATACCCAATTAAGCTGGTGTTATATACCAAATTATAATTTCAACAAAAACCATTTTTAGTTTAAGAATAACATTACACATATTATTCTACAACACTAATAACCGAACAGATAACACAAAAGAATTTAAATGCAATTGCAATAAACATTACCAAATAATTTCTCAATACACTAATCCGAACAATAGTAAATGTATTAAAATCACGAGTACAAGAGTATTTGACTCAGATAGAAAAGAGAACTGAATTTCTTTGGGCGACATGCCCTAACTAAGAGAATACTGCGAATCAAATGAAGATAGGCATCTAATCAATACTCCACAGCTCCATAGCTCGTCATAATTCGCTAAGGTTGGCGTCCTTACTACTGGATACCTGATATAGAAGATACAATAGAAAAGAAAATATGCAAGAAAACGGGTCAGAGCCCGATGTGAAAATGATTTTGAAAATAACAAGTATTTAACAAGTACAATAAAGCATTTATTATGTACATGTTAGTATCCAACTCTCACTTGCTATTCTCACCTCTCATCTATAGTGCACACTTAATGTTTCCTATTAACCTCCTAGTTAATGGCTCCTCTTCACTAGTTTCCATAATATGATCCCATCCCATATTATACTCCCGTATGTCCCATACCATATGTAGTATAATCATTCATATACATTTCCCGTTAACATGATTCGATTATCATTAATATGAATTAAGCTTTTTAATAAATATTCATTAACTTATTTCAATTCTTTTCTCAATTCACCATTAACTACAATTTTCACACAGTAGATAATTTAACCACTATATACACATTTACAATTCATTATATATATATGAATATAATACGGCACCCCATGTCACAGCTGCGGTGCAATGCATTACTCTGCTATCATGTCCCAATATCGTTGGTCGCCGAATAGGGGACTAAAGGTTTGGTAAAGATTCCTCGAACCACAAACAACAACACACAAATTGGAGGCGAACATAGTTCTCGTATCCATGGGTCACGCACATACCTATGTACCCACAGTCAGTGGACTTATCAACTCCCCAATAAGTCCTTCATAGACGTATGTTCTCGAGCGACAAATAAAAAATCCCATGGATTCATCAGGATATGACTTCCCTCACGCGCAAACCTCCCCATCGATAGCAAGTAAGCTAGGTATGTCATACACATAAATCATCAATCAATCAAATAGGCATTATCATCTACCTGTAGATATAATATCAACAAGGCAATCACATTACCCTAAGATAATTCCCATACGTAGCATTATATCTCTTACATCCTACGTATTAAAATATTAAAATATTATGACTTTACTTCTTTAATTTAATTATCCCCAAGCCTCACTCATTACTCAAGGTTCAAATAGGTTTTTCCTCAATATTATATTCAGTAAGAAATCACTAATATCCTACTGGTCCATATCATCATATCTCCTGAATTACTACGAATTAAACTGTCCCTTAATTAGGGTTAAAATCGATAGTTTCACATCTTCTATCAACTAGGATTGAATACCATCATCACATGGACCATAGTCTATAGTGTTTCATTCACACGATATGACTTATCAAGAAAACCAATATCCTCGCCTCCTATAACATCTATTCACTCCTGACGTCGTTAAGGTTCATGCGCGGAACGTCTCGCAAAGCGAAATCCAAACAAGGAACCCCTCCAATACACCAATACTTAACTTTTTTGGTCGTGGAGGTTCGTCAACTTTAAATACGCAACCGGGATAAACTCATCCCCTCTTTCAATCAAATGTGGTTTGAACTCCCATCTCTATCCAGGAGCCATACCACTAAGCACTTGTACTACACTCAGTCCTTGCGCAATCAATAATGAGCTTAAACTCAGTCATTGATTTTCAAATTTTAACCCTAAGGCTATCCAGGTGTTATATTAAATCTCCCCTACTGGACCTATCCTTAATCCTCATGTATACAAATTAGAATCCAACACATGAATCTAGCAACCAAAATTTCTATAATTATCATACTTCTAATCAATTAAATCCTAATCACATTAATTTGATTCTCATCTAGGGCTTACTGATTTTCCCTAAGTTCCATAATATCCAATTAATAATCACCAAAGACTTACAAAAGGTTTGGGATAAGAACAAGTATTAAAAAGAAACAACTTCACAAATTCTGGGGAGGTCGATCGATCGAAGGCAGGGGGTCGATCGATCGATCGCCCAGATAACAACCCAATTTTCTGCATTTCTTCTACTATAGTTCATCACTTTTAATCATCCAAAACTCCATATTAACTACCTAAATTCCTTATAAACCTTACTACATGATATAGCAACATATGAGAATGATTTCTAATGCTCTAAACATCCCAGAATCATCAAGATTTTGAATTAAAAACATATGTTTATCCTCTTTTCCAGAAAATTATATACATAATATCTTCAAGAACACACCATTGATTCTATTCATCTCTTCAACAGATTTATGATTATTTCATTGATTATTATCTATCTACAACATGAGTTTGATTCCTATAAACTTTAATTTTTCAGAAATCCATTAACAACCCTTCATTATCTTCTAGACATGTAAAAATCTCATCTTTTTATAACTATCCTTACATGTACAATATACAAACTTAGATTGCAATTATCAAACACTTGCCTCTAATGAAGATCTGATCCTTTGGTGTAGTATATCACAGGTGGTTCTCCCCTTCTCCGGCCACTTCCTGTGGTGGTTGGTGGTGGTGACCTTTGGTCTTAGTTCTCGTACTTTCCAAGCAAGCTTTTCTCTTTCCTAGCAACCTTTCACTCTCTCTAGGAAGACGACTTTTCAATTTTGTGCAGAAGAGATTAAATGAACCTACTTACACTAATCTCCAAATATTTATAATAAGACAAAACCCGAAATCACTATTTATCCCCTTGTAAAAATAACCAAAATGCCCTTTTGGGTTGTCTTTTCATTTCCAAATGACCCGAGACCCAAAACCAACATCCAAATAGACTTTTCTGACTATTTCAACCCTTCCGGATGCAACGACCCAGTCGAAATGACTATAAGGTCGATGCAAAAATAAGTTTCCTTTTTAATTTAATAAATTAGTCCCGACATGTCCCATAGCGCGTCCGACTGAAAATTCAAATAACTGAATTAATATCACACAGTCATATCAATGACATCACATTCATATATTACCTAAATATCTTTAAGCAATATTCAGAATCATTCATTTTACTATCCACAATTCCGATAAAACCCAAATGAATTAATTTATAATAAAATCCAATTAATCCATTAATTTAAAATATAACACATTTTAAAAGTCATTAAAATTACGGGGTATTACATACTTCCCCCCTTATAACATAATTTCGTCCCGAAATTCGGAAAGAAAAATCACACTGGTAAGGTCAACTCTGAGTATAAATCTCACATCTCAAGTAATCTAAGTCCTACCGCCCATACGGTACATTAACGAAAATTTCCCATTGATGTTTTACGCCAAGCCTCACCATATAGTTCCAACTGAATCAAATTTAAACTATGCCCAATTTTCCTTATACCATCCTCGTTACAAAGTTTGGGAAAAAATGATCCTCCCAATTAAATCCTGAAGTCACAACTACTTATAATTTCACAATTAAGAAAACCACTATAATCCAACCATCTAGGACGCCCATACACCCTATCGTACATCTTTCATTATAATACGAATATGGTTACCCGCATAATACTCTGATCTATCGCAAAGGTTATAAACTCATATCCTAAAGACCTAACTTATTTCGACTCCCAACGTTTATTAGTTTCATGCGTGGGGTGTCTCGCAAGCGAAATCCAAACAAGGAACCCCCCCGATACACTACTACCTAAAGTAGTCGGTCATCGAAACTCCTCAGGTCCTTAGTCAATAGTTTATAACCTCACTACATGTTTTATCTATTTCAAATAAAGTCTACTCATCTACTCTCTTGTTAAAGACAATATGTTGGCTATAGTAGTACATACGCTCTTATATACCACAACTCAATCCACGTCGATAGTCACATCATGTTCGGACATGCCCAAAGTAAGTAATTCCGTGATAAAAAGCATACCCACGTGATGACATGTAAAATATAGGTGTCCCACAACCCCTCGGTGAGTCTACGTAAATAAATTGCCATAGGCTAAGTTTAGCAACCCTATTGCCCATACAATATTAATCGCTACAAAAATCAGTATACACCTCATAATTCCTTAGATAGAAAACATACCCTCAATTCCGGGTGGTGGTTGTTGAGTCGCACTAATATAACTTTGCTCCGATGAGTCAAGAAAAATTTTAACCCAAATTTTCAGTTCTAGTTCACCACACTCCACTATATGCCCCAAGGCTTTGAATATATTGCCTTCGTTAGGTAACACACACAATTCCCGCATTTCAAGAACTTCTACTGATGACTCTCCTAAATTTTCCATAATAGGGGTGACCTCCACTATGGTCATCATACTCAAACATACTTCATAACCTCCTAAGTACGATCTCTGCTATCCGTCCAATGGCCCTCATCAACCATACTTCTTGTATGAACACATCCGAACACAAATAAGATTCACTAATATATACGAAATCTTACCAAAGAAATCAACAATCCTAAACATAGGGCTCTACATCAAAAAACGCTAAGCAAAAAGAACAATAAGCCATACAGACCCTAAAGGACACTAGAACATGATGCTCTGATACCACCTGTAACACCCCGCCTAATTAAATACCGGGTGGACAATCCCATACCAAATTAAAACAGAATATACGGTTGGCTCATTCTTAGCATCACTGTCGAAAACATTTGTAACTCACCCAATACCCAATTAAGCTGGTGTTAAAAACATACCAAATTATAATTTCAACAAAAACCATTTTTAATTTAAGAATAACATTACACATATTATTCTACAACACTAATAACCGAACAAATAAAACAAAAGAATTTAAATGCAATTGCAATAAACATTACCAAATAATTTCTCAATACAGTAATCCCAACAATAGTAAATGTATTAAATTGACACGAGTACAAGAGTATTTGACTCAGATAGAAAAGAGAACTGAATTTCTTTGGGCGACATGCCCTAACTAAGAGAATACTGCGAATCAAATGAAGATAGGCGTCTAATTAATACTCCATAGCTCCATAGCTCGTCATAATTCGCTAAGGTTGGCGTCCTTACTACTGGATACCTGATATAGAAGATACAATAGAAAAGAAAAAATACAAGATAACGGGTCAGAGCCCGATGTGAAAATGATTTTGAAAATAGCAAGTATTTAACAAGTGCAATAAAGCATTTATTATGTACATGTTAGTATCCAACTCTCACTCGCTATTCTCACCTCTCATATAGAGTGCACACTTAACGTTTCCTATTAACCTCGTAGTTAAAGGCTCCTCTTCACTAGTTTCCATAATATGATTCCATCGCATATTATACTCCCGTATGTCCCATATCATACGTAGTATAATCATTCATATACATTTCCCATTAACATGGTTCGATTATCATTAATATGAATTAAGCTTTTCAATAAATATTCAATAACTTAATTTAATTCTTTTCTCAATTCACCGTTATCTATAATTTTCGCACAGTAGATAATTTAACCACTATATACACATTCATACAATTCATTATATATATATGAATATAATACGGCACCCCAAGTCACAGTTGCGGTGCAATGCATTACTCTGCCATCATGTCCCAATATCGCTGGTCGCCGAATAGGGGACTAAAGGTTCGGTAAAGATTCCTCGAACCACAAAGAACAACACAAAAATTGGAGGCGAACAGAGTTCTCGTATCCATGGGTCATGCACATACCTACGTACCCACAGTCAGCGAACTTATCAACTCCCCAATAAGTCTTTCATAGACCTATGTTCTCGAGCGACAAATAAAAAATCCCATGGATTCATCAGGATATGACTGCCCTCACGCGTAAACCTCCCCATCGATAGCAAGTAAGCTAGGTATGTCATACACATAAATCATCAATCAATCAAATAGGCATTATCATCTACCTATAGATATAATATCAACAAGGCTATTACATTACCCTAAGATAATTCCCATACGTAGCATTATATCTCTTACATCCTACGTATTAAAATATTAAAATATTATGACTTTACTTCTTTAATTTAATTATCCCCGAGCCTCACTCATTACTCAAGGTTCAAATAGGTTTTTCCTCAATAGTATATTCAGTAAGAAATCGCTAATACCCTACTGGTCCATATCATCATATCTCTCGAATTACTACGAATTAAACTCTCCTTTAATTAGGGTTAAAACCGGTAGTTTCACATCTTCTATCAACTAGGATTGAATACCATCATCACATGGCCCATAGTCTATAGTGTTTCATTCACACGATAATTAGGGTTAAAACTAGGATTGAATACCATCATCACATGGCCAATATCCTCACGTCCTATAACATCTCTCGACTCCCGATGTCGTTAAGGTTCATGCGCGGAACGTCTCGCAAAGAGAAATCCAAACAAGGAAACCCTCCAATACACTACTACTTAACTTTTTTGGTCGTGGAGGTCCGTCAACTTTAAATACGCAACCGGGATAACCTCATCCCCTCTTTCAACCAAATGTGTTCTGAACTCCCATCTCTATCCAGGAGCCATACCACTAAGCACTTGTACTACACTCAGTCCTTGCACAATCAATAATGAGCTTAAACTCAGTCCTTGATGCTCAAATTGTAACCCTAAGCCTACCTAGATTTTACATTAAATTTCCCCTACTGGACCTATCCTTAATCCTCATGCATACAAATTAGAATCCAACACATGAATCTAGCAACCAAAATTTCTATAATTATCATACTTCTAATCAATTAAATCCCAATCACATTAATTTGATTCTCATCTAGGGCTTACTGATCTTCCCTAAGTTCCATAATATCCAATTAATAATCACCAAAAACTTACAAAAGGTTTGGGATAAGAACAAGCATTAAAAAGAAACAACTTCACAAATTCTGAGGAGGTCGGTCGATCAAAGGCAGGGGGTCGATCGATCGATTGCCCAGATAACAGCCCAATTTTTTGCATTTCTTCTACTACGGGTTTCATCACTTTTAATCATCCAAAACTCCATATTAACTACCCAAATTCCTTATAAACATTACTACATGATATAGCAACATATGAGAATGATTTCTAATTCTCTAAACATCCCAGAATCATCAATATTTTGAATTAAAAACATATGTTTATCCTATTTTTCCAGAAAGTTATATACATAATATCTTCAAGAACACACCATTGATTCTATTCATCTCTTCAATAGATTTATGATTATTTCGTGGATTATTATCTATCTACAACATGAGTTTGATTCCTATAAACTTTCATTTTTCAGAAATCCATTAACAACCCTTCATTATCTTCCAAACATGTAAAATCCTCATCTGTTTATAACTATCCTTACATGGACAATATACAAACTTAGATTGCAATTATCAAACACTTGCCTCTAATGAACATCTGATCCTTTGGTGTAGTATATCACAGGTGGTTATCCCCTTCTTCGGCCACTTCCGGTGGTGGTTGGTGGTGGTGACCTTTGTTCTTAGTTCTCCTCCTTTCCAGGCAAGCTTTTCTCTTTCCTAGCAACCTTTCACTCTCTCTAGGAAGATGACTTTTCAATTTTGTGTAGAAGAGATGCAATGAACCTACTTACACTAATCTCCAAATATTTATAATTAGACAAAACCCGAAATCACTATTTATCCCCCTTGTAAAAATAACCAAAATTCCCTTTTGGGTTGTCTTTTCATTTCCAAATGACCCGAGACCCAAAACTAACATCCAAATTGACTTTTTTGACTATTTCAACCCTTCCGGATGTAACGACGCAGCCGAAACGACTATAAGGTTGATGCAAAAATAAGTTTCCATTTTAATTTAATAAATTAGTCCTGACACGTCCCATACCGCGTCCGACTAAAAATTCAAATAACTGAATTAATATCACACAGTCATATCAATGACATCACATTCATATATTACCTAAATATCTTTAAGCAATATTCAGAATCATTCATTTTACTATCCACAATTCCGATAAAACCCAAATGAATTAATTTATAATAAAATCCAATCAATCCATTAATTTAAAATATAACACATTTTAAAAGTCATTAAAATTACGGGGTATTACATACTTCCCATACCAGCACCCCCAAAGAACTTCCACCTTTGGCACCTCTAAGTGAAGATATTTTGAAGAAGAGTAAAGGTGGTTTTAGTTCTCAGCAAGTTGAGGAGTCTATAGATCCTCCTGCTACTTCTTGACCTGCTGTTGAAGAGGAAACTTCCATTGATGTCTAAAGTGTTGCCGTGGCTAAGGCCAAGAAAAGAACCCCCAATAAGAAGACAAAGGTTGCCCCTTCTAGCCCTTTTCAAGCAAATCAATCCGACTATATAAAGTGCCGCGTGTGATATCAATTCAAATAAATCCGTAAATTCCCAATTTAAAGTTATTTAACACGAGTCAATTTAAAACCAAATTAAATCAGCCCCTAAATATACAACTACGTGTCTGTCTGTCAAACCATCACAAAAAAATTGCTGACTCGCAGATTTCAGAAAAAAAAACCTTTCGAGTAAAATCTTTATTTGACTATAATACTTATAATGATGACAATAAAATCAGCAATGAATTCACCGCAAAAAGCCCAAATAGACCGCAACCTAGAGTCAATAAGAACCGTAGCTTCAATTCAGAACAGGAATACCCACGAGCACTCCCTATTGACACACAATCATCGTTAGCCCAGTACTCCCCTCAAGAGCACCTATATCAGCAGTAGAGATATTCTCTACAAGAGAAACTTCAAAAAAGATGTGCCTATAGGTTCCAAAACAATTCACACAAAGTAATTGGGATTTTGTGAATTGAAAACAAAAGGATTAAAACCATAAAATGAGAAGACAAAGTATTCTGCCAACGTAGTTTTGTCTATTGAAAATTCGCAAGTCTTCTGATAAAAAACGAAGTTAGAAAAACCAATTTATAGAAAATCTAAGGCGGCGCGTCGCTCGAACGATGACACGTGTCGTTCAAACGACATCGCGCGACATAAGGATGTCAGTCGAATGAAATTAAATAAAAATTATTTTTTTTCCCAAAAAATATTTCGCCTCAAAGCTACAAAAAAAAAATTGACGAATAACACCGTTCCAATACTTAGAAAATATTTTGTAAAAAATATCCCAACACTCTAAGTGAACCGTTAAGATATTTAAGCACAACGTTACCAAAATTAATCTCTCGAAGGCTTAAATGTTAAAGAACTTGATATTTGGATCCGTCTTATTGTATGAATGATCTTGAATTATTCTTTGATGGTTGTAGCGGTATACGACATACTCAATTGTTAACGGACAGTGTAAAATAATGTTCTTACAAATATCCCCCTATGTCTATGCCGGTACAAGATAAAAAGATCCGAATTATCAAATCAAAATGCCTATACAAATCAAATACCCATGAACCCAAAACTGAAAAGATATTAAAAATGTAACTCTAAAACTTTTCTTCAAAATCTTCAACTTTAAATCTTTAAGTTTTAAACTTTTCTCATAAGGGTGTGCAAAATAATGATCTTCAATTTTATACCTACACACATGAGACAAAGCAAATACCTTCGTGACACATCGAGTTTGAAATGATATAAAAATAAATCAATCAATAATCAAATCTCCCCCATAATGCAAAAACTCCCCCATAATTCATTCTCCACCTTTTTATTTGACCGAAATAGACAAGGAAACGAATAAACAAAATAAACATGGAATTATCACGACAAATATGCATAGAAAATATGAATCAAACCATGCTTATGCAAAGATTAACTCAAAAGCTTCCACAAACTATTTCTGATTTTTTCAAATTTTCATACAAAAATGCAAAAATAGTTTTACAAAAATAACACACCATGAATTTTCACTAAGACAACCAAATCATGGAAACAGAGTGAATGAGTATGAACATATTCGATAGGCAAATCAAAGTAATAAAACATAACATATGTGCACGATGAATACGTCTACTCCCAACGAATGAATCTCAAAATCGTCCTTAGGTGTTGAAAGTGTTGAATTTAAATGACATCGACTCAATCCATCAACACATTAAAGTCAAGAATGATTCTCACACCAATAACGCCAACAACTATGAATGCTTTTTCATGACACTATCAGGTCGTGCAAACCTGTTTTTCATTTCTTTGCATCCAAACTCCCTCATAAATAATAATCATTATATTTTTCTTTTGAGGTGTCCCCTTTTTGGCATATTTATTTTTTTATTGCCTGTAAATTTTTCGGGCTCTTTTAAATGGTGGCTTTCACGACGAGTTAATTTTGTACTCTCGTAGCCCTATTATGAAGGTAGTAATCACAAAGTACATCTCAATCACTCCAAACATTGTAAAGCACAAAATGAAATGATGACGCATATCAAAACACTATCAAATCATCACAGGATGTGGAATGAAATTGTGACTCGATCATCCTAAATGTCCATTCATATACGATGCAAAAACAAAATACAACACTCTTTTTGACTTTTTCAAAAATTTCATCAAAAAAAAATGTTTTTGGCTTTTTCAAATTTTTCTAAAAAAATGAAAATCTTTTTGAATTTTTCCAAAATATATCAAAAAGGAAAAACATAACTACAAAAGAATAGTCCACACTAAAAATAGGCAAAAATATCATCATGTAAATCATCATATGCTAGCAAACAAGTCTAAACCTCATTTGCTAGGTGCGGCGGAGTTTTTCAAAGGTGGTGACATCCTATGAAAACATCCATTAAGTCATGTGAAGTCTTGACTAAAAACTTTATCGGCTCCCTAATATGTGAAAACTCTCTCGTGTAATCATTCAAATCATCATGTGTGTGTGTGTGTGTGTGTATGAATACGTGTAGTAGCAAAACTTGACACATAACCCAACTTAAAACATAACTCCCTAAGGTGTCCTCTCTTATTGCAGTGTGTGCAAACATAAATAGGCCTAGGTACACCTCTCTCAAAATGTCTCCTACACGCTCTCCTATCAGGTATGGGATGCCTAAGTGGGTTGGGTTGAGAGTCATAGATCTATCACAAACTCGAAAATTGGCTCGGATGAAACATGTGAAGTGGACACATCGTCATGACCTATTCCACGTCTCTCAACATCACCCAAAACGCGATTGAGAACCATCTTTCCAACCTTGATAGATGCGTTCTCTAAAGGGACTTTGACCTCCCAATCACGTTCGAGATCACTCTTGAGTTGGAATACACGTGTCGTGAGACTAAACACCGTGTTGGTCGAACCACTCTTTTCCTGATCTAATGCAATCAATTGTTTACTCAAAGAAACCTTCACTTTCTCGAGTTAAATTGCTTTCACTTCAAACACCTTCAAACTCTCTAAATCTCTCACCCTAAGAGTTATATCTTTGTTTAACTTTTTTGTCTTTAGGGTCTCAACATATAAATCTCTAAATGCGATCTAGATCTCACTTTCATCTCCACTTTCACACTCACTATCACCCTCACTCAAAATAGTCAAACTATCCTCGGGGGTCTCACATGAATAAGTATCCTCATCGTCGTGGGGAAAACTAGGTGTGGTCACATGACTAGAAGAAAAAGCAACAAACTTCCCATGTGATGACTAATCCTTGAAATCTTTCATCTCTTCCTCACTATCTCTAAGAGTGATTGGCATGACAATCTTTTTGCCCTTTCTCTTTATCCTAGTGGGACACTCAAATGCTCTATGAACTTTTCCCTCACACTCAAAACACTTCTCGTCCTCCTCTTTCTCACCGTTCTCTTTGCCCTTATTTTTATTTTTCTCAAAAAATCTTTTATTGGAAGAGTTTTGTTTTGAAAACTTGAGAATTTTTTTAAATTCTTTGCAAGAATGGCCATATCAAAATCAGACTCGGACTTAGACTCGGACTCACAAATTCTCACTTTTTTTCCTCTCACTCATGGACACTTCATTTCCTTTCCTAGAGTGGGCTTTAAATGCTATCCATATATCTTTAGGTTTGAGAGTGTCAGGAAACATGTCAATTTCATATGTCTAGAGGTTTTCTATAAGCTCTTCTAATTTCAGACGACTCAAATTACCTAAGGTATTCAAAACAGTCACGTTAGGGATAAAACATTTTGGCAGAGATCTTAAAATATTTTTAACCACTCGTGCATCAGGTATAGGATCACCAAGATTGAAACTAGTGTTGGCATTGTTAGACAAACGTGCATAAAAGTCATCAGAACACTCACTCTCAAGAATGGTTATCGTTTGAAATTGAGTAGTTAAATTTTGAATTTTAGACTCTTTGACCACGTTAGTGCCTTCGTGGGTGAGTAGTAAAACATCCCACGCTTATTTACAAGTGGAGCACGTCATAATACGTCAGAACTCGTCGGGGGATATGTGTCCAAAAATTGCACTAAGCCCGCGTGAATTAAAAGTGCTCCACCTAAACTCATACTCAGTCTAGTCTGACACAGGTTTTAAATTCTTGACATTATTTTCGGTGATAGTGGGAGGAGTCCAGCATCTTTCGCAAACTACCCAAACTCGTTCATCGATAGCTTTTAAATGGGATTTCATACGTGCTTTCCGGTAGGCAAATTAAACCCTTCCAAAATTGGCAACCGATTATATAAGTTTTCATTCGGAAACATTGCGACAATATTTTTGAAAATTAGATTTTTCAAAAAAAATCAATATCACAAAAATTTTGTAAAAAACGAGGATCACTCAATAAATTAGAGAAACCCGCTCTGATACCAATTTGTAGAGAGACGTGCGTGATACCGATTCAAATAAATTCACACATTCCTAATTTAGACTTATTTAACTGGAGTCAATTTTAAACCAAATTAAATCAGCCCCTAAACATGCAACTACGTGTGTGCGCGCATAAAACCATCACAAATAAAATTGTTAACTCACAGATTTCAGGAAAAAAACCCTTTCGGATAAAACCTTTATTTCAGTATAATACTTACAATGATTACAATAAAATTTGCAATGAGTTAACCGCAGAAAACCCACATAGACCGCAACCTAGAGTCAACAACAATCGCCGCTCCAATTCAACCTAGGATTACCCAAGAACATTCCCTATTGACACACAGTCATCGTCAGCCCAGTACTCTCCTCAAGAGCACCTAGATCAGCAGTAGAGATCTTCTCTAGAAGAGAAACTTCAACAAAGATGTGCCTTTAGGTTCCAAAACAATTCACACAAAATAATTGGAATTTTGTCAATTGAAAACAAAAGGATTAAAAAGCATAAAAGTGAGAAGACAAAGTATTCTGCCAAAGCAGTTTCGTCTATTGAAAATTCGTAGGCTTCTGATAAAAAACGAAGTTGGAAAAACCAATTTAAATCTAAGGCAGCGCGTCGCTAGAACGAGATATCAGTGTCACTCGAACGATGACACATGTCGTTCCAACGACTTCGCGCGACATAAGGATGTCGCTCGAAAGAGTGCTTCTGTTGCTCGAACGAAATTAAATAAAAAATAATTTTTTATTTTTCCTAGAAAATATTCCACCTCAAAACTATGAAAATAATTTTTGACGAAAAACTCTGATTTAACACTTAGAAAATATTTTGTAAAAAATATCCCAACATTCTAAGTGAACCATTATGGTACTTAAGCACAACCTTACCAAAATTAATCTTACGGAAGATTAAATGTTAAAGAACTTGATATTCGGATCCGTCTTTATATATGAATGATCTTGAATTATTCTTCGACAGTTGTAGCGGTATACGACATACTAAATTGTTAACGGATAGTGAAAATAATGTCCTTACATACTTTTCTCCAGACATACAGTTGGTCAATCAATGCCCAGAGTTGCTTGATAGGTTGTTGAGGCAGTTCGATCAAGGATCTACTGATACACGGTCTATTTTGGCCAAGTAGATGGCTAAAAGAGGTATATCCTTCACTCCCCCTGCCCCTATTGCTGGTCGTAAGAGGACACGATCTTGTACTGAGGTCCAACTTCCTCTTGACAATATTGAGGATGAGTTTTTTCCTCAAAAGGGTGAAGAGGTGGAAGAAGGGGAAGAAGATGATGAGGAGGAGGAATCCCCTTTGGTTCGACCATCTTGAAGGCTTCGTCGAATGTATTCTACTGAGAAGCCTGGTTCTATTCCCATAGATTATACAATTCTTGATGATTATAGCGATGACCAACGCCTAGTGTTGAAGACCATTATTTCCAAAATTATCCTAATTTTGAACGTCATTCATTATCCCCGCGTCATGAAGAAAATATTCCCCTGATCTTGGAGCCCAGTCCTTTTTTTGGAGTTGTTCCTTAGGTCAAAGAAATGGTTAAGGTTGAATCCACAGCAGTTGCTGGTCCCATGGCTATGGCGAGTGTGCATTATTTATTGCACTTTCTGTTTCTCTCCCATTGGTATATTACACTTACATTTTGTGATGTCTTTCGCAGGTTTCCCCATCGAAGGAATTAACACCAACACTTATCGGGATCTTGTGACTATTCCTCCCAAAGCCACCAGTACTGAACAAATTTTTGTGGGGTTGTGTGCTCCCTCCATGCTAAAAGAAAAAGTAGCCACTCCTGAGGAGGGACAAGTTGGAGCAGAAGCCAAAACCTTGGAGAAGACAGTTATGGCCCTTGATGGGGTTTCTGAGGTTGCTCATGATTTAGTGGCTATTAGGGAATCACGTCCTCATGAGGTATCCCTATTCTTAATTTCCTTATTCACGCCATCCTTTATTTTAAGTGATGCTTGAAAGTGCCCAGTCTTACGTAGTCAAGAAACCCTAAAGGTGATTTAAGTAAAATTAGAACTTTTGAAGCGAAAACAATTTACTTAGTCGAGCAATCCTAAAGGTGATTTAGGAAAACTTGGCCTTAAGAATGCCCAGTACTTAGTCGAGTAATCATAAAGGTGTTTTAAGAAAAACTAGGACTTTTGAAGTGACAATAGTTTACCTAGTTGAGCAACCATAAAGGTGCTTTAGGCAAACCGAGGCTTAAGAATGCCCAGTCTTGCTTAGTCGAGCAACCATAAAGGTGCTTTAAGCAAAATTGGGACTTTTGAAGTGATAAAAGTTTACCTAGTCGAGCAGCCATAAAGGCGCTTTAGGAAAATCGAGGCTTAAAAATGCCCAGTCTTACTTAGTCGAGCAACCATAAAGGTGCTTTAGGCAAACTAAGGCTTAAGAATGCTTAGTCTTTCATAGTAAAGATGCTTTAAGCAAAACTGGGACTTTTTAAGCGACAATAGTTTACTTAGTCGAGCAAATATAAAGGTAATTTAGGCAAACTAAGGCTTAAGAATGCCCAGTCTTACTTAATCGAGTAACCATAAAGGTGCTTTAAGAAAAAATGGGACTTTTAAAGTGACAAAAGTTTACCTAGTCGAGCAACCACAAAGGTGCTTTAGGAAAATTGAGGCTTGAGAATATTTGTTATGACCATAGTCTGTTATCTTCCAAATTGACTTATTCCTTCTTCCCTGAGGTTGAAGTGAGCCAGCCAAAGACTTTGGGGGATGCTGTTACCCCCATCGAGCAAGTGCGTGCTGAGAATATTTCTCCTAGGTCTGTTGGGAACTTTTTTGAACCCACCACGTTACCACTGACAACCTAGAAAGTGGAGGGAGGTGAATGACACCTAACTCCTCTTTTGTAAGAAGAGATAGGGCTTCAAATTATGTATTTACCTTAGCTTGTGATAGTGCTTTCAGTGTGCATCCTCCATAATTGGATCCTGTTGAGATTGTGAGGCAGACTTTGAAGGATTTTACCTATATCGTAACCCCTCCTTATAATGAACTAATTGAGCGACTGTTGGAACGTCACCCTTCCACCTTTAATTCTCATTATATTCAAGCCATCCTCGTCATGATGGCTTGCAGGCTTTTGGTATATATCACGGTTTTAGCAGATGCACTATATACTCCCCAGCCCTTTTTAAGTCCCTCAAATATCAAGGAGTTGATGGGCCAAATTAATATTCTTGCAGGTGAGGGTTTTTGCCCTAAAATGGCTCATCGATTTATTAAAGTCTTTCAAGAAAGATGACCTTCCCTCCTTTTATGCGAAGATGCAGGCTACTACCTGGTCGCAAACTGCACTAGTTGATAAGATGGACACTTTAAGCTCTGAAATTGCTAGGACAGAGGAGGAGGTTGTTCCTATAAAGGAGTCTTTGGATAAGTCTGAGACGAAGGTTGATCAACTTCAGCAAAAGATGGGTCGTTATCAACAAGAGATGGCTATGAGGAATCTTCTCTGGCCTCTCTTGTCCCCCATCATTACCATAGTATTTTAGACTCCCCCAGCCTGTGGTTTGTTATAGATGACCCAAGTAATTATTAAAGGGACTTTGGAGTTAAAAAAATGTACTGCCATATCTTACTTTTTCTTTTTTCATATATCTTGAGGTAGTAAATCCTCTTTTATTTCTAAATTGAACTTTGTTTTTTGGAATTCATAAGATTGAATTGGCTTTTACATTCATGCAATTTTTCTATGAAGACAGAAAAATAAACTTGTGGTTGAATCAGCATTACCCCCATGCTATCTATATAATTAGCCAAAATTATTTTAATAAGTTGTGAGAACATTCTCTCTTTACAACTTGTTTGTACCTACATCTTAACCCCCCCCCCCCCCCTAAAAAAGAAGAAGAAGGAAATGCTAGGACAGGTTAACAACTTAAAATAAATAAAGTTTGAGCCATTTATTATTTAGTTTAAAAGTCTATTCATCCTCAACCTTCGAGATTTCACAATATCTTGAATCATAGGCCTTTCGAGCAACATAAGTTCCTTCCCAATTTGCTTCAAACGTAGGCAGCGAGAGACCCCTGATGTGTCTTGTACAAGACTTCAAAACTAGACCACCTTCGTGGAATTTTCTTATCTTTACCATTTGGTCATAAGATCTGGACAATTGCTTTTCTGTACATCTTAAAATGCCTTTTCGCTCTATCTCTGTGCTCTTCCAATGCTTCTAGTTGTACATGATGACTGTGAGGAAGCATTGCACTTTGTAGGTTGTAGCGTGCAAAAGGTACCTCGAGTTCCACTGGGAGAATTTCCTTAGCACCAAACACCCACGAGAAAGGGGCATATTGTGTAGGTTTCCTCTTTGTGGTTCTATATGCCCACAATACCTCTGGTATTTTATCATCCCAAGTTCCTGGGAAATCTTCTAACATCTTCGAAAGGATATTTACCAGAGTCTTGTTCGTGGCTTCAGCCTGCCCATTACACTTAGGGTAGGCGATTGTTGACTTGTGGTGAATAATGGAGTATTTTTCTATGATCAACCACACGTCTCTATTAACAAATGGGGTTCCATTATCTGATAGGAACACCTTTGGGATGCCAAATCTGCAAATAATATACTCCTTCATAAAGCGCACCACTACCCCGGTCGTAGCCTTCTTCAATGGTATAGCCTCTGACCATTTGGTGAAGCACTCTCTAGATACCAATATCCAAATATTTCCCCTCGAGGAGGGGTTGATTGACCCTACTAGATCTAATGCCCATGTGTGGAATGGAAAAGTGGTGGAAAGGGAATGTAAGTCCACTGAGGGAGCATGAATCATATTACCATGGAGTTGGCACGCTTTGCATTTTTGGACAAATTTTGCTGAGTCTTTTTCCATGGTGGACCGAAAATACCCCGACGTCATTAGTTGGTCGTAGATTTTTTATCCCTTAATGTGGCCTGGCTCATGTCCTTGCTTTAGTATCTCATCTCCTTCCTCTAGTCTAATGTATCTTAGGGTCCTATCGTGGTAACTGTTACGGTATAGCTTCCCCTCTTGGACATAATATCAGGACACTCATCATTTTGGTCTTGTGGCATTATCTTTGTCCATGGGTACAATCCCATCAACCAACATGTCTTTATATGGCCTCCTCCAATCTGATGGAGAATCTATGAAGTTACGTTCTGCAACTTGGTAATACAGTAGGCATTTCCCACAATCTCTTTATAGTAATGCAGCATCTTGTTTCATCGCTGGCCAAAAGTATATTTCCTCCGAATTCTTTAATACAAATAGATTTTTATTGTCTCACAACTTTTGTCATGTATCTCTATCAACCTCCTCTTAGTTTCTTCAGGGACCACGCACCGAGATAGCCATTCCCCTTCATTTTTATAGTATATATTGCCCGAGGTGGTAAAATATTATGCCATCTCAGCCAACTTCAGTGGACCTTGACCCGTTTCTAGTTATTTTCATATTTCCTCCCTTCAGTCATTTCTATCATTAGAAGGCAACATTTCGATTACAGTTGAGGGTGCCGTTATTTTTGTAATTTGAACAATCGTCAATCTCCGTCGAAAGAATTTTTGTGAGAAATCATGGCATAAGCATTGGCATGTCTGTTCACCATTCTCGGGTGTCTCTTAAACTTCACTTCATGGAACTGGCCTAGAAAACTTTGTATAATTTTTGGATAAGGTGATAAGGTCATGTTCTTGAGAGCATACTCGCCATTCACTTGCTGTACCCCCAGAATGTAATCCCCTTTTAGCAAATAGATACCTCTTCATAGAGCCTCTAACATCCCCAACACTAAAGCCTCGTACTCAACTTCTTTATTTGAACATTTGATGTCTAACTTAAAGGATGCTCGTACTTCTGCTTCCCCTTGGCATAAAATCACTCCTACCCTCATGTGCCTTCAGCCAAAGAGCCATCAAATTGCATGCTCCATTGTTTTAGATTTTCCTCTCGAGACAACTCCTCGATAGGTGACTTGAACGTACCCAAAGGGAAGATGGCCAGTAGATCTACATAGGCTTGATTTTTGATCTCTCGAGGAACCACGCACTTGAGATCATACTCCAAAAGAATTAAGAGCCATCGAACAACCCTGCCTATTAACACAGTTCTAGCCAGCAAAAAAATTATGGGGTCACATATAGTAACGATGTGAAGCGCGAAAGATAACATGTAATGCCTAAGCTTTTGAGAAAAAAATACCATAGCTAAATAATGTCTCTCAATGCTTGTGTATCTAGCCTTAGGTCCATGTATGGTTCGGCTTAGATAATACACATATTTCTTTATGCCCCCCACTTCTTGATCCAATAATTCCCCTATTGATCTCTTTGTGGATGTGAGGTAGAGGTGTAAAGGAATACATGTTCAAAGGGGAACCATCGTTTAGGGAGATGTCAATAACTTCTTCAACCAGTCTAGATATGCCTTGTGTGGCTACTTCCATATGAACTTTGCCTTTGCTCATAGAAGCTCCATTAGTGGGTGAGTGACTTCAGCCAGCCCAGGCACGAACCTCCTTAAGTAAGAATCTTTCCCTATAAAACTCTTCAACTCTTTCGCTGCCTTTGGTCTTGGCATGTTGAGTATTCCTTCTTGCTTGTCTAGAATCATTGTCACCCCGTACTTGCTCACTACAAATCACAGGAATTTGCCACTAGTTACTCCAAATTCCCACTTTAAGGGATTCATCTTTAATTTGTACTTCCTGCACCTATGGAACACTCTCCTCAAATATGCTACGTGGGTGGCCTCCATTTTAGACTTTATCACCAGATCATCCACATAAAGCTCTATAATCTCATCAAAGAGATCATGGAATATAGCCATCATGGTCCTTTGGTAGGTAGCTCAAGTGTTCTTTAGACCAAAAGGCATAATAATATACATAAAGTTACCTAATGGGGTACGAAAGGTTGTCTCCTTGGCATCTTTCGGGTCCATTTTGATCTGGTTATATCCCACATAACCATCCATATAGCTATACATCCCATCCCTGTTGTTGCGTCTATTAGGCTATAAATACAAGGTAAGGGGAAATCATCTTTCGGACTTTTTCGATTAAAATCTCTAAAGTCCACACAAATTCGGATTTGGTTCTTGTCTTTCTTCCCTACATGTACAATGCTAGACAACCAAATAGGGTCTTGGATGGGGGTAATAAAACCTGCAGCGAGTAACTTATGGACTTCTTCCCTTATCTCCAAATCTAGCTCTGGTTTATACGTTCGAGTGGATTATTTAACTGGTATTGTTGATGATATAACATTCAACCTATAACTGCTTACCTCTTGGTCTACCCGACCATTTCAGTATATTTCCATGAGAACACATCTTTGAATTCTCTCGTAACTCCTCTAAAGATCCTTTGGTGGTAGCATCAAGGTCTTTCGAAACAAAGATTGGTTTGGGGTCGTCCCCTTCATCATCTAAGTCTATCTGCTCTAACTTTTGAACTTGGGACCTTGGCCTATCCCTCATGCATTCTAGTTCCTCCTTAACCTCCTCCATAAATTCCTGGATGATGGAATTGTAAATCACCAAGAACTTACCTAAATTATCCACTAAAAACATTCATAGACCGGGTCAGCCTCATCATCCAGGGCTTCAGCTATCCAATCACAACTTCAGAGTTTGTAGATAATCTTGCCACTGGTCAAAACCACTCTTTTGCACTAGCGTGGTTTCTCTTCCCGGTGAGGTCTTTTGCGCGCCTTTTCTTCTAACTCTCTTGCTAAAAATATGCTGAGTACACTTTACTCCTGGACTTGGTGTTCAATTGGATCAATTCGTGGCGTCATTCGGTTACGAAGCTATCTCGCAAGGCTGAGAGACCTACCTATCTCGCACCGTCTTTCTTACTCCTCGTAAGCCACTATCGAGTGAGTTGGTGTTGGTACCCTTTCCCTAGTACCGGGGATCTTATTCCCCTTATATACCAAGTGAGCACATTAGATTCTGTATCTAACTTTACATAGAAGGATGCATCTACCAAATGAGTTTCCTCCCTCATGAAAGGCTTCTTGGATGCTCGAATGACTATCTCCTTACCTTTGACATTTTCCTTTACACACTGGTGATATGTGGAAGGTACCAAACCATGATTATGCATACATACCCTCCACACAAGAAACTGCTAGGATGAATCACAATCCATGAGGTGGAATTTAATATGGAAAGTGATACTCCCCATTGTGATCCCCACATTCACATAGACTATTGACTTGCTCGACTGGTTATCATATCCCGCTAAGGATAATGGACTTTTCCCAATCCTTGTCTCAGAGATATTGCATGCATATAATGACCCCATATGCATATTGTTGATAGAGGCTCCCCCATCCATCAAGATACGGTTAAAGCTACACCCGTTCATGCTCGCCATCATATAAAGTGGCCTGTTATGTGGGTATCTAACCAACCGATTTGCCTCTGAAAAAGTAACCTCTAAAAGGAATTTTTTTACTAGTTTGGCCATTGCCCCTTTCCATCACAGGTTTGGGGCCATGTTCTTCTTTGAAATTTTGAAGATTTCTCGAGCAACCTCCATTCGATAATCCTCCAGCAATTTAAATCGATCGAAGAGACAACTAAACTTCTGCAATTTTGCTACTGCAGCGCATTCCACCTAAGTGTCATCTTACTCCTTTTCTAAATCGTAGACCTCCTCCAAATCTCTGTAAGCTAATTCGTCGTATTCTATCACCACATTTACTTCCCCTAAGGAGCAAGCCTCCATTTGCCTACTGAAATCATCGATTTGACTCCACTAGTTTTCCATTTCCTCTTCCAACATCAAATAAGACATTTTAGATAAACACTCTTCGTGGGAATCTTCAAAATCTTCCTCCTGGAATCCATTCATCATCATTATCCATTTCTCCTCCTCATCAAAATCACTAGTCGTATTCGCTCCATTGTTGGAAAATTATTATTGTTCACGTCACCTTGCGATAGATGGATCTCTCCTCTGTTGACATGCTTGTCTATTATTTTCTTGAGAGCAAATCACTTTCTTGTTGGGTCTCCTACCTTATTGTGTACCACATAATACTTCAGGCCCTCTTTTTCTTCTTGAGTTATGGGTGCTGAATCGGCCATAATGGGCCAGCACATGTTATCTCTAATTATGAGATTGTAGGTTTTGATAGCCTACTTCACCGAGCAAGGCATCTCCGAGAGTCATATTTGTCAAATTTCCTCTTGCTTCCCCTTTCCCTTTGGCCACGATTCCCTCCCTTGTGCTTTCCACTTTCATCATTGGCATAGTTCACACAAGGGTGTATCCCTCTTCTCGAGCTACCTGACGGCTTCATAAAAAGCTTGACAAGGATGGCGAAGGTGTTGGTAGTGGATTCACAACCAAGGCAATGTTCCTAGCATATTTGAGAAATGAAGCAAACATACCCTCCCACTTTTCATTTATCAAATGGCATATATATTCAGGCAACAAGACTTCTGGACAAACATGAAAAATCTTAGCTTCTCATGTCTCCTCTCTCACATCCAGAGATCACTCGTGAAACCTCCTAATGTATGCCACTACATCCTCATCGGGATTCTATTTCTCCTGAGCCAGTTACGTGAGAGTGAATTCATCTTCAGTCAAGAAGAATTTTTGTACAAACTAAACATGAAGATCTTACCATGTGGCCACAGTGCTTGGAGCCAAATGGGAGTACCACGTGTAAGCCTTCTAGGTAAGAGATTTAGAAAATTCTATCAACCTCAGTTTCTTGTTATTATAGTGGTGCCCAAGGTTCTCCACAAACCTTTTAATATGATCTTTGGGATTCCCCTATTTCCCTGTATACTTTTCAAAGACCGGGGGAATATACCCCACAGGATAGGTTTCATTATTGTACTCCTCTGTTTACGGAGTATGAAAATCATCGTACACTGAAGAAACTTCTCCTCCCACCTTAGAGGCCATCATCATTTTCAAAATCTCCTTTTTCATTTCCTTCATCGTAGGTGGAGTTGAGTTATGCTGCGTCGGGATCATCACCATTGGGTTCTTCATTGGTGGTGCGATCAGTGTGCCACTACCTGGACACGCGGTTAGGGGTAAAGTAGGCGCAGTGGTGCTGTGTGTCCCTCCTCCTACACCGGAGGGAGCTCTCAGTGGTGGCGTTGGTGGGGCAGCACTATTAATAGTTATCTGAGCCATTCCCCCTGAGATAAAAGGGAGCTTGTAGAGCAACTTATGGGGGCACGAATTAAACAGGCTCCGATGCAGCCCCTAACGACGCCTGAGCTACAAGAGTCTTGATAAACTCAATGAATAAGCTCATTATCCCTAACATCTGTGTAGGAGCTGCGTCAGCCGTCTCACTAACAGTGGGCGCTGCAGTCTCCTTTCGCCCTACTCATTCTCTGTCCAGTAAGTTGGTGAGATTCTCCTCTTCCTCACACTGTATATCATCGAAATCAATGTTCCTTATCACGTCATCATTATCCATCTCTCAAAAGAGAATACCTCCCCAACAGAGTTGCCAAATGTAGGAAGTGAGTTCTCGAAATAATAATAATGTTAGGGAGGCATAACCCCTTATTAAGATAGTGATTAGGGCTTTAGAACATGCATTAATGATAATAAATACAAGTCCCAAATCGACACATTAACTATATAAAACTCATGTATTAAATATATTCTCACAACATAAATGCTATAACGAAATAATCAATAAAAGGGAGATCCGACAGTTGACTTGATTGGAGGGAGTAGGATCAAGCACCTTTAGTGCAATAAAGGCAAGGCAGTAACCTTAAAACACAAATGGAGTAAATAGGGTTTGTCACACAATAAATGTTCTCACGATAAACTCTATTGTCTAGGAGTATTTTGGGAGCAGTTATAGGATAGAAAAGTTCGATCCCTAAATAGTATAACTTTGGAGGTATTTATAAGCGAGCAAGATCATTCGAGTGACCTTCCTATAATAAATTCATTTTGACCGCTCTTGATGTCAATAATCTTGTGCATTTAATGCCAAAGATATTGCATTAAATGAGCCAGATATGATATTTTGGCGAGAACATTGTTTAGACTCTCAGAGTTGTGAACGCATTAAATAGGACGTGATGTGTAAGCTATGGACCTACCATCCGAGGAATATCTTCACTTTAGTGAGATTTTGTTGAGTTCCTGAATGTCAGACATGATGAGGTCAAATATTTGGTAAACAATATCCTGTAAAGGATGTGCTGTCACATCACTCAAAAAGGTAGTTCATCGAATTGAAGGTTTCTCGACTAATGACTGTTCGAGCAACTTTTGGTGTATGTGAACATTAGAGGTTAAACATCCTTACTATATGAGTGAGTCCAGGCATATACACATCACAAAAATTTCACTTAGGTGACTCTAAGAGTGAGGCATAGAATATCCTTACTATATGAACATTTGTTCTGCCGAACAACACGAGGAACGACTCCCAGTTGCATCACTTGAGGTGAGATTTCACATTGACTGGAATGTCAAATAATTTCCGCGATTTCCCAAACGCTATTTGATTTTGGTTTAAAAAAAACTCTATAAATACTGCTATTATTTATAACGAAATCCTTCAAAATTTCTTTTCGACACACATTTTGATGACTAGTATTTCTCAGTGGTAGCCATAATAACCTTCAAGAAAATAGTTAAGAAAGGCAATATTAATAACAAATAAACTAAAGCAAAATGGGAAGTATAAGTTGTAATGGTGACCAATGTGCAAATATGCCATGGAGTGTTAACTCGTTAGTGTGTGCTATTTTGAAGCATGAAATTTGTTTAGGAATTTTAACAAACACCTGGTGTGCACAAAGTAAAAATGGGGGTGAGGGTGCCATCTAAACAAACATGCAACCCTCAATCATGAACATATTAAAGAATATATTGAAACATATGTTCATGAAGAAAAATAATACAAAAATGGGGTCATAAAAGTATATACCCATATTGGAACGATTGCAACATATATGATGTTCTACCCCCCCCCCCCCCCCAAAAAAATGTTCATAATCAACCCAAACAATGTAACACAATTGTTTAATCACCCAATCAACACATATTATATTGCAAGTTATAAGAAGTGTGTGCAAAATGGTGAGAAAAATGTACAAATGTTATAAATTTGCTTGAAAGTACAAGCTAAACTATGTTATTTATTTGGGTTGAAAGAGTTCTTACAAAGAAAGTATCCATAAAAGTAATTGAGTAATCTATGAATACATGGTAAGAATCTTACCTTAAAGTGAGAGAAAATGGTATTAAACGGTTGGATTTGGGGGTAGAAGTAATATTTGGAAGTTGGGGTATTTTTGCGGAAGTTTTAGAAAAGGAGAAGGATAATGATGTTGGATGTTGTGCAGGTACAACCGGGTAGAGCAAAGAATAAGAGCTCGACTCACTTATTTCTAAGGCATCAATCGATGGAAAGTTTTTACCGATCGATCAAAGGAAAAAAGAACTTAAAAGCTAAAAATTCATCATAAAATGTTTGAACAATTGACCAAAATTATTGACCGTTATAAGGCAAAAATGCCGAAAGCTCACAATTTTAACTGTGAGGCAAGGGATTTAGTCGATTGATCGATATAATTGGTCGATCAATACATGGGAAAAGGAAGGATAATTAATGTTTTGGAAGGGATAAAAACCAATGAATAAAAGGACTAAAGGCATGCTACAATTATATAACACTAAAACCATAAGCGTGGAGGTCCTAGGAATCATGATTTCAAGAAATATGTAAATTGGAAATCCAAAAAGAGTGAATGTCAAAAAAGGGTTGGCATGAGACAAACCTACAAGTACCCGACATGGGGACCACTATAGGTTATTCTAATTGGATCTCGGCTAACTCAAGGTTGAACGTCTCAAGGAAAGTCTTAAGCCTTTGTGTGTAAACCTTGGACAAGGTTCTGGTACTTGGATTCAAAATCTCAATGGAACTATGGTCGTCAACATTGATAACTATAAATGGTCTATTCCACCGGGATTGCGATTTCTTGAGAAAAACGTGGAGGTGAGAATCGTAGATTTATACTTTATTTCCCACCTCAAAATTCTTGCACACTATCCTTTTTTCATGAAAGGCCTTGGTTTACTTTCATACAAGTCATTCCTCAACTCTTCTAATTTATTGATTTGGAATTTACAATGGTCTCCCCTTTCAGTGATGTCAAAATTGAGCCTTTTAATAGCCCAATATGCCCGGTGTCCAAGCTCTACTAAAAATGATATGATTTCTCGTATACCACCCTGTAGGGGAGTGTCCCAAGGTGCGTCTTATAAGTCGCTCGATATGCCTAAAATATGTCAGTTAGCCTATATGACCGATCCTTGGTGAAGGGATCTACCATCTTTTCTAGAATACCTATTATCTCCCTACTAGGCAATTTGGTTTGAACTTTCGTTTATGGGTGGTTTATGGTGGAGACCTTGTGGGTGACACCATATTGAGACATCAAGGCAGGGGATAGTTCTTTGTAAAAATGGACACCTTGGTCACTTATGATCGCTTTCGGTGGGCCGAATTGATCCATGATATGCTATTTATGGAACTTCATCACCACTTTTTCGATGTTTTTCCTCGTTAGCACAACTTCCACCTACTTTGACACATAATCAATGATGATTAATATGTACTTAAATGGATTAGACTAAGGGAAAAGGATCATCAATTATATTCCCGAACAATCAAAGGCTTTAATTAAGAGGATGGGGTAAAGAAGCACCATATTTCACCTAATGACCTTCACAAGTAATTAGTAACGGGTGCAATTTTTACAGAAAGCTTATATATCCTTGAAGAGATTCAGCTAATAAAACCCACAATGTAAGACCTTGAATGCGGTCTTTTGGGAAGAGACATGCCCTCCACACATTCCATTATGGCAAAATGACAAGACAATAGGGACCTCATCATTGAGTACATATTGTAGAATGGTTTGACATGGACATTATTTAAGCATAAATGTGTCATAAAAAAAGAATGGTCATGAACAATCAAAAAATTTTGTTTGACTTTGGGCAAGAATTTTGGTAGATATGCTCCAGTGATAAGGAAATTCACTATATTAGTAGAACATGGCAACGATGAAACGAATATGAGTTTCTCGTCATTATAACGCTCTCAGATGGGGATTGGATTGATATGATCATGATCGAATGTCAATTGGGACAAACTATCCATGATGACATTTTTAACCCCCTTTTTATCTTCGATTGAGATGCCGAATTCTTTAAGGAATAACACCCATCGAATTAGCCTAATATTAAAATACTTCTTGGAAAGAAGGTATTTGAAAGTGGAATGGTTAATAAAGAACACAAAGGGTGATCCCATGATTTATACAACGTAAACACTATAGTAAGCAACTCTTTATCCTTCGTGGAGTAATTCATGTGGGCTCTAACGAGTGTGAGACTAACATAAGTGTAGGAGGGTAGTGCCAATTTTATTTTGGGGTGAGGGACCCTCAAGTCCCTCCTCCTCAGCTTCCAAAAAATTTTAGGGCGAGGGACCCTCAAGGCCCTCCCCCCAGCTTCCAAAAATTTTGCTGCGAGATACCCTGAAGTCCCTCCCCCTCAACTTCTAAATTATTTGGGGCGAAGGACCCTCAAGGCCCTCCCCCCACCTTCCAGAAATTTTGGGGCGAGGGACCCTCAAGCCCCTCCCCCGCAGCTTCCAGAAATTTTGAGGAGATGGACCCTCAAGTCCCTCCCCCTCAACTTCCAGAAAATCTTGGGGCGAGGGAACCTTAAGGCCCTCCCCCTCAAGTTCCAGAAAATCTTGGGGCAAGGGACCCTCAAGGCCCTCCCCCTCAACTTCCAGAAAATCTTAGGTGAGGAACTGTCAAGGTCCTCCTCCTCAACTTCCAGATTAATACAAGTACCTCACATTATATGGGGCAACCTAAACTGACCAAATGCAGACAGAAAATTAGAGCATATCTTAGTAAACTGATGCCAAAAGTATAGATAGAGGCAAAGGAAAAGAAAAGTGCAAGAGAAGGAGAACATCATTTTTCTCATTTATAAATGATTAGTTCTTTGCATATGAAAAAAAATAGTACAAGGAAAAAAATGACCTATCCACTAGAGATAACAAAAAACAAGTCGTCACGAGTGAGGGCGCCAGGATATGATTCACCAGCCTCTTATACGAACTGCTCCTCCAGCTTGGCCAACTTAGCCTCATCCTCCTGGTCACCAGACTCAAGTATCTCAAGTCGGAACTGAAGTGATGCAATCTGAGACTGAAGTGATGCAATTTGGATCTGGATCCTCGCAGCCTCAACCTGTCGTTGACAAACCCTAGTCTGTCTAGATGTGTCAAGTCTCACCATCTTTTAAAAAGGAATGCTCAGAAAATTACAGACTCCGACATCCACCCAATATATTTGAAAATGATACAACTGCTGTAAATCATGAAGAACATCCAAGAATAGCAAAGTGGAGGTGCTAGTCAGCTCAACAGGGGAAGTTACTAATAAGTCGTGAATATGGCTAGCAAGAGCCTTCAGGTTGAACACCGTGAGGATATCAATATGAAGTACACTATGAGATGTGAATGTCTCAGGATGATGCTCCAAAATCAAATCTAGGATATGAAGATCACGTGTCCTGAAGCATCCAGGTCGCTCCTCGCACCACAGTCTACTCACAAAGCATACAGGAGCCTCTACCTCAGCATCACCGTCAGAATGGAGCGACTCTATCTCGGAAGGGAGGAAAGAAGACTGCCCGCCATAATCAACATCATCAGCTATAGGAGTGGCCTCAGAACACTGACCCCCTCATTAGCTACCTCGATGGACCCACTAATAAGATCCTAAAAACAAGTGTTCATGATGAGTCAAAAGAGAAATAAGACAATGGCAACTGTATCCTGGCTCTGAAAAGGGCTATGATTGAGAGCTTACCCCAAAACTCAAGGGGGTGAGTATGCTGTCGCTAATCTGAAGGGAGTTAGTCAAACGGGGGATGCCAGGATAAGAGAAAAAAGTATCCATAAAGAAATATAAATATGACTCACAAGTTAACAATCGATCAATAGTAGCTTTGGTATGACAGTAAAATACCTGAGGAGTGCGCAACACAACACTCTCTGTATGTTCCACAATTACAGGAGAAGCAACCTCACTCACTTGGAAACAATAAACAAGGATAAGGTGAGATAACTTTCATAGTATAAGAAAGAATTAAAAAAGATACAGAAAAAGAGGGAAGATATGCCAGTATAATACCTCTCTCACAGCCACCCCTCCAACATGCTCCACATATACTGGAGCAGCCGCCTCATTCACCTCAAAAATAATGAAACAAGGGTGAAGGTGAGAGCACTTTCATAGTATAAGAAAAAAGAAAAAGGAGAAACAGAAAAAGAGAGTAGGTATGCCAGTATAATACCTCTCTTACAGCCACTTCTCCTATATGCTCCACAGTTATCGGAGCAGTCTTCTCACTCACCTAGAAATAATGAAACAAGGATGAAAGTGAGAGCACTTGCACAATATAAGCAAGAAGAAAAAGGAGAAACAGAAAAAGAGAGAGAAGGAATGCCAGTATAATACCTCTCTTATAGACATCTTTTCGACGTGCTCCACATTTAGGAGAGCAGCTGCCGCTAGCCTGGAAAGAATGAAACAAGGTCAGATGTAAGCATACTTGCACAGTAAAAGCAAGAAGAAAAAAATAGGAAGTGGAAAATAGGGAATGGTATGACAGTTTAATACCTCTCCCACAGCTATCCCTCTAACGTGTTCCGTGATCACTGGAATGATCGTAGCACTAACCTGAGAACAGAGAAGTAGGTAAATATTAGCAAACATTTGCATAGTATAAGTATAGTTTTCTTTAAAAAAAATAAATGCTAATAAAAAGGGTACAGTAAAACCAAGTATTTACTGGGATAGATTCATCTGAAGTGCTAGCTGAGAACCCCACAACAACAGGGAGATAACTAGTAACATGTTCCGAAGATAAAGGAACCTTGTTTATATTAGTCTGATTTTTTTTTTAAAAAAAGGAGGTTATACAAGTTAAAATAGTGGCACATAAATAACTACTCTCATACAAGAGATATATGATACCTGATTAATTCCCTTCGCATCAGTCGAGTGGGGGACTGCAAGTGGTTCCAAAGGGAGTCCCTTCGCAATACTTGCCACAAGCGTGATAGATAAAGAAGCTTCCACAAAGCTAGCCAATAAATGAAGAAAGCGAGGCAAGAACTAGCATGTCACTTACCTTATGAAAGCAAGTATATAAAAATGTCCAAAGACCCATAATGGGAATAATTATCGGGAGAGATACTATGCCAGGACTCTCACTAAAGGCAACAGAGCAAGGTGACTCATTTGCAACAGGGGATGCCGAAGGAATAGTAATAACAGCCACCGATGAAGTAGTATCATGGGGCAGATGAAGGGAAAGAGGAAATGGGTTTATTACTTCAAGCTAGCCAGATAAATAATAGTTTATAGGATAATAGAATATATGGACCCCATTTAAGGAGGAAGAGTGAAATATGACCACTGGGACAACAGGGGTTGTGCTGGTGACCTGCTTATCATAAAGGCATTAAAAGATGTTATTATTGCAACGACGGGAGAAGAATCTACTGTACCTAAACAGAAGAAGAAACCTGTGAAATAGGCTTATCAATTAAGGCCATAGTAAATACTGGCCCATGAGGGATAGGCTGGATCAAAGGCCTACCATCCATAGATATGTGGACTCGAGGAACAAAAATCCTCCCTGAGGGGGATAACCCTAGAACAGTAGTTTCAAGAAAGGGATGAGCCCTTCCTACGGAAGAAAGGACAAGAGATACATGGTTCTGGGGGATGAAAAGTGATAAAAGATATAAACACCCAAGGCATAGTAATAAGAAAACAAAAAGGGATTAAGATAACGAACATACCTCTGAAAATGAGGTAACCAAGGGCTTAGTTGTAGAAGTGTTCACTGCTGAAGTAGGGGAAGATAAAGTGGTAGGGCTAGACGAAATAATCCTCTACAATCGCAAAGAAGATAGAGAACATAAAGGAAATGAAAAAAAAGAAAAGAAAATAGGAGAACAATGAGATTAGCCATATAAGGAAAGTTAGAGAAATACCTGAGCAAAACATGAGGTCGCAGAAGGGACTCTGGTGCTAGTGGAATGCACACATGAAAGCTGCAAGAAAATAACAATATATAACATTTAGTAAGAAAAGTGTAAATCGTGACTATCAAAGTTTTACAGGACCCTAGAGGGAGTAACAAACCTCTCTATAAATACCTCAGGAAGAAATGAGCATAAAGTTCCTCTTTTGCTGAAAAAAAGAATAAGAAAGTGAAGGAGGTAAAGGGTCGCTCGTCCACACAGAAGCACCCTGCGAAAGCATTGCAATAAGAGAATTAGTAAACAAGTCAATGATAAAAAGAGAAGAAAATTATATACATAAAAGTCCCAAATAAACAAAGACTTACAACGACAAGACATACAACCTAACTAAATGGAAGGGGTCTGGTAGTGGAGATAATCCCCGAAGGATAATGTGGTGTTTCATCATCACTGGAAGACTCCCTCTAAATTGACAACAAAGCACAAGTGTTAGTAGTGCGTTCATCACGAAAATCTGATCCATCCACATCATTCGAAGAAAAACTATGATCATTATCGGAAGGTGTTCTTCCATAGTCAACTAGTTCATCTTCCAATGAGGTGGAGGGTAAACCAGCATGTGAAACTTCGAAAGAGTCGATTTCACTAAATAAAGAAGATTTGGGTGTAATACCTTCTGTAACTGGAATAAATGTGACCATTGTGTCGTGGGAAGAGACACCTAAAGCCTCATAACCTCTCTCTCTGACAGTACTATAGGCATCCTCTACTCCAAGATTATAGATATATTAACCCTGGTATAATGTGGAGGGAGCAACATCAACATCAACCCCCTTCTTGCTCTTAGAAGCTCTAGTACTCACGGGAGAAGGGGGAGAAGGAGTAACAGTAGTAGTAGCAATGAAGTTAGACACATCTGTCTCTGGGTACTTTCTCTTACTTGCCACAGGAGATTTTTCTTTTCCTTTACCTTTGGATTGGTTTTTAGATTTGGTGGAAGGTACCTCAGTTTATTACGGTCGGGTGGACTCATCGAGGATTGTCTTCACTAGGATGGGAGTAGTCTTGTCAAGAGGTGTCTTAAGTGTAGTGCTAAGATGCCAAACTTCTTTTTAGCTCCATTTGATTGACAATTGGGCCTTGATGTATTTAGTGGGAGTGGTCTCATGGGGAGGTCCAACCATATAGTTATGAATAAGGAGAACCTGTCGCTGCCAAAATAAGAACTAAGAAGGAGTGGATGAATGTAGGTAATCATGGGGAGGCACGCACAGTCCCCCCAACTGGCACACCCTATGAAACATTACTTGAAAGGTAAAGTTTCTGTATGTCTCCAAATATAACTCCGAAGGGGTCGCTGATCGAAGGGTAAGAAGGGGTGTGAACACCCTAGTCATAACCAAACTGTCTTGCCACTCTGTTTGAGTGACAAAATTCAACACCTTGACCTAACTCTGACAAAGAAGGGAGTAGGAATGGAAATAGCATTACCAACACTTTGATATATGGGCAATAAGAAATAGAGTCAACATCGAAAGGGCAATAAAAAGTACCACCACCACTTGGAAAGAAAGCTAGCTAAAAATTCCACCGAAGCATTTTCTCTAAGGACAAAAATGAAATTCCTCAATATCAACATTCAGAGGCCCGAGGGCCTTCTTGGGGGCCTTTCTATGCCACCTCAAAAGATGAGAAACATTGCTATGGCAAGCTTGTTCTTCAGGACCAAAATGAAGAAAATGCTCAAATAAGAAATCCATTAAGAGAAGAGAATTGACAAAATTAGCGGCATCGTAATGGATGCAAGATCTATCAACATCTATATGGGCACGATCCAGTCAGGAATAAAAATAACCAAGAGCTAAAGCAATGAGGGGTACTGGCCTCCTCACAACAATCTTACAACTAACTTGAAAAGAAGCTCACAGGGAGAGTCTTCAGGTTTACCTTGGAATAAGAATCGACTCAGAAAAGTAACCAATAAATCATTCAAGTGTGAAGAAGAGTGAAGCTTGGGACCGTCCCGACTTCTAAGAGCTCGGTTGGAAGTCTCCCCTTTCCCCGGTTGCTCAAAATCTTTAAACTAGTACCTCTACCATTTGGTGAAAGAGTATTTTGTAAAACCAGTTACATATATGGACACATATTTTGAACACTCAGTAAGTGCTGCATGCAACTCTTCCACCATCTCCTGCTCAAGGGGATCTTCATAGGCATTTGTAAAAACATGCTCCCCGAAGAAAGGTAGGGCATACAACTCACAAACATCCTTTATAGTAACGGTAAACTCACCCCAACCAGTCACAAAAGTGTGAGATTGCCTACTCCAATAAGACACTAAAAGGTTGAGGGTGGAGTTGTGTTTGGCCATAATGCAAGACCTCAAACTATCAAGTGCAGTAAGGAGGCCAAGTCACTCAAGGATAGCCTTATAAGAAGGAACAACTAGAATATAGTCAACCCATGCATCCCACTCCTCTAAGGCACCCCCACAAATTTGATTTTAATATTGGAATAAGGGAAGTCATCGTGATCGATTCTAACTTTGAGAATAGAGTCGAGAATAATAATAGGAGAACTGGTAGACTCACCTAACCCCACATGGGATCACTCGATAACATTGGAAATAAACTTCTCCTTAAATTGAGCAAGAGAAGTCATGAAATTATCACTTGGCCGAAAAAAGAGTGCACGTCGACAGAGGCCAAAGTCCCTTCCCTGATGAGTGCGCATATAGTCTTCCCAATCTTGAGAAGAGGATGAAGTGGTTGAGGAACTAGCAATAGCTACTGGTTCAAGCGAGGAGTCCCTAAAATTGGCAAAAGTTATGGTTGATGAGGAACCTCCCATTCTAAATAGATCTTGTGAGGAACCCTCAGGGGAATGAACTCTAGACGAGGAACCCAAGCGCGAGGAACCTTCTTCAATACCTTGTGGTTACGAGGAACCCCCAACATTGGTAGAAGTTATGGCTGATGAGGAATCTCCCATTCTAAACATCTCTTGCGAGGAACCCTTAGGGTCATGAACTCTAAACGAGGAACCCAAGAACGAGGAACCCTCATCAATACCGTGTGGTGGCGAGGAACCCCCAAAATCAACAGAAGTTATGGATAATGAGGTACCTTCCATTCTAAACAGCTCTTGCGAGGAACCCTCGGGGGAATGAACTCTAGACGAGGAACCCAAGTGCGAGGAACCATCATCAATATTGTGTGGTTGGGAGGAACCCCCACTGCACTTAGGGGAAAGCGAGGAATCCAAGAACTAGGAACCCTTGCTAATACTCTGTAGTCACGAGGAACCTTTACTCAATTCAATTCTGAACGAGGACCCCAAGAATGAGGAACCCTCATCAAAACCCTATGATCACGAGGAACCACCACTGCATTCAATTCCAAATGAGGAACCTAGGAACGCGGAACCCTCTCTAACATCTTGAGGTCACGAGGGACTCCCAATAAGTTTAATTCCAAGTGAGGGACCTCTAAGTGAGGAACCCCCCTCTATTACAGGAAGTGGCGAGGGACCCATATAGGCACTCATTCCAAAATTCAACCCATCATCAATAGACATCCTCGCCAAACCAGATTAAAAAACTATCCCTTCAAAAGAGGAAACCGACGGTAGTAACTGATCACCTATGGTGGCGTTATCAACTAAAATATAAGCAAAATGGATTGAGGTGCCATTGCCATGGGTGGTGGTTATGGTAGTGATTTCAGTGGCCACCACCGTAGATATAGAAATGGAGATGGGTAAAGAGCCTATTACCATGGGATGTCGGAAGAAGCATTTGGCAAGGTCAATTCCATTGGTGATGTTCTAAGAAAAATCTTGAAAGAAAAACATGTAGGTTTTTCTTTATCTCTCACTAGAAAATTAAACCCTCTACGAATGTTTTGAGAATATGGTAGAAGTGGGAGCTTTTATTCAAAAAGTTACACTTTATATGAAAATGGGAAGACGTGCAGGAATACCAAATGTTTACCAGATTTTTTTTGTTTACCAAATGTTTACCAGATTTTTTTTGTTTACCAAATGATGAAATGAAAGAATAATGCATTTAATGACCCTAGGGATAATAATGAGGAACCCTAGGGTCCCTCAAAAAAATTAAAAATTGAATTTATGGCATACAAAGCCTTTTGGTCACCCCAACACATAAGACATTGCACGAGGGGATAATTTAGAAGGGTGTTTCAAGACTTCAAACTATATTTTGGTGAGAGGGGTCCTTAAGTCCCTCCCCCTCAGCTTCCAAAATTTTTTGGGGCGAGGGACCCTCAAGGCCCTCCTCCTCAGCTTCCAAAAAATTTAGGAAGAAGGACCTTCAAGGCCCTCCCCCTCAACTTCTAGAAATTTTGGGGCGAGGGCCCATAAGGACCTCCCTCTCAACTTCCAGAAAATATTGGGGCGAGGCTCCCTTAAGGCCCTCCCCCTCAACTTCCAAAAAATATTGTGGGGAGGGACCCTCAAGGTCCTCCTCCTCAGCTTTTAAAAAATCTTGGGTGAGGAAGTCTGAAGGTCCTCCCCCTCAAGTTCCAGAAAACAGACCAGGATGAGGGAAGGGATACAATGAGTAACCCCTCATCATGAAAAGCTATTCTTTTATAGACTAAAAGTATTAACACTTACTTTCTTGTACAGGTAGCCCAGTTGAGCAAGAAGGGATCAAACGGGCCAGTTGGGATCTCTTGGGAGTTTTGGTTTGGCGGCTAAGAAATAAGATTTATTGAGCAATCTCAACCACTTAGCACTTTAGGATTGAGAGAATACTAGTATAAAGACCCTAGGAATCACTCAAGTCCTTACACAACAAACTCAGTCATAACTGAAATGAGCAACCAAGAGGTTGCTCACCAAAAATGAATTTTTGTTATAAAAAATGATTTTAGGGAAAGGGGTCCTCCAGACCCCCCCCCTCCCCCCCCCCCCCCCCCCTCAACAAAAATGATTTTAGAGGAGGTGGTCCTTGAGGCCTCCCCTCTCAAGTTTACAAATTTTGTTCCACAAGTTACCGTTTTAAAAGATATTTACCAAATCAGATATTTTATCTTCAAGCACAGATATATTTTCTTTTAGACTTTGGTTTTCACCAGGTAACACCTGTCAGAGGGGATAGGTGGATGCACACAGGTAGGGATAAATGGTACATTTCAGACCTTGTCCCTCACCAACCCTTTCAATTTTGGCCCGCAAAAGTGCCAACTCAGCCCTAGTGCCCAAGTATAAATAGGATCCGTGGGCAAGGTCAATTTAAAAAATCATAACTCAAAATCATATTGCTACTCTGTCAAAATAACACCAGAACCTCCTAGTATTCTCTCCCTGCTCTCTCTCTAGTGCTAAGTTCTTTGTTCTTTCACTCCCCATTGACAACCATCACTCTCTAGAGTTTCTCTTGGGAAAAGTTACCATTATTGTTATGAAGTTCATCTTCTTGAAAGAAGTTGAGTTCTAGCGTGAGTTCCATTTTTACCAAAAGGAGAAGGTTTTACCAGAAGCTGCTCGAGATGTTCTTGAGAACCTTGAAGGCAGAGTTCATAAAAGTGGGTCATGCCTCACTCGATTCAGTATTTTACCAGACCCCAATCACACTACCCTCCCACAATAAGATATAACAAATGCATTTTTATCCCTTTATTGACCCAAACCTCCTATGTGGCATAATCAATTTCATAACACATAATCTTGAATGAAAGGTTCTAATTGGGCGATGGCATGATGGGGGTCGCGGTCAATATGAATTTAAATTTATCAAGAATGGATCATATGTAGCCATGACACCGCACATTGGACATGCCATCGCACTAAATTCTTTAATAAAATGTCGATAAAAACTGGCATAACCAAGAGATTCCTTCATATCTTTGAGGGTTTTAGGATAGGGAAGATTTCCAAATACATCATTCTTGGCATTTTCAACTTGGATTCCATTGTTTGAGACAATGTGCTCTAGGACGATCATGTGTGTCACCTTGAAATAACACTTTCCCCAATTAAGAATGAGATTTTTCTCAATGCATTTAGGACCCATTCAAGAATTCCTTGACATGCTAAAGTCATCCATAAATACTTCGATGATGGCCTCCATCAGGTCACTAAATATGCTAAGAATGCACTATTGAAAAGTTACTAGTGCATTGCAAAGCCTAAAAGACATCCTTTGAAAGGCAAAAGTGTCATACGGGCAAGTTAAACTAGTGTTTTCTTAATCTTTGGGGTCTATTTCAATTTTATTATACTCTGAATACCTCTCAATAAAACTGTAATACTTATGTATAGCTACCCTCTCGGGATTTAATCAAGGAAGAGTAAAAGAAAATGATTTTTTCTCGTGATCGTGTTAAGCTTACTATAGTCAATACAAACACGGTATACTATGGGAATACAAGATGGTATAAGGTCACCATCCTCATTCTCTATCACCATGATACTCGACTTTTTAGGCACCACTTGGGTCGGGCTCATGAAATACCCCATATTTTCTGATAATTATTTATTCATTATTTATGAGAATAAGTTAATGAATTGAAATTTATTATTACTTGAGTGAATTGGTAATAATAATAATAATAATAATAATAATAATAATAATAATAATAATAATAATAATAATAATAATAATAATAATAATAATATATTTATATGATGATTGAAATTGCATGCTATGTTATTTATTTCTACCACGTGTTATTTTTAATTAATGGGCGTAATTAATTTAGTAAGATTGGACTATATGCGGTTACACATAAAATAAATAAGAATGTGTGTTTTATTTTATGTTGTGAAGTATTACCATGAGTTATGAGGTACTACCATTTGGAGCGGACTTTTGTTCCCTTTCAGATGGAAAATACTAGGCACAGTAGAGGATGACAGACTATTGATAGGGATACAAATTGGGATGCTCAGTCGGAGCAGTTGCCATAACCACAATGGGCACCACCAGTAGCATCCGCAACAGAGTTTGTTTCTGTTGTTACTTAAAAAGTCACCACAATGATGGCTACCTTGTAACATCACTTTCAGCCTCCACCATAACCACAGCCAGGGCCACAACCGTAGGTGGTGGTACCCGTACAACCACATGTTACCACTTGGGAGAGAGTGCGTGAGGCCTTTGAAAAGTTCAACCCACCCAATTTGGTTGGGAGTACCGACAAGTTAGTTACAAACTAGTGGAGGAAGGACATCAATAGACAGTTGAGGATGTTAGAGTGTACGAAGGTCTAGAATAGATGTTGGCTAGCTTCAAGCTAACAAATGAGGCTTTATAGTGGTGGGAATCAGTCACCATAATTGAGGAGAGGGAAATGATGACCATAACAGATTTTTGGGTTAAGTTTGTTAATAAGTACTTCCCACCAGCCATTAGGGGTGAGAAGAAGAGACTGTTCTTGAGTCTGATATAGGAGAACCACATTGTGGCATAATATGAGTAGGACTTTACTACACTTTCCTTGTTTTCTTCGAATAAGGTAAATACAAAGAAGAAAAAGATGGAAAAGTTAATATTTAGGATGACTTGGTGTATCAGGAAGGCACTTTTGGGGAACCCGACTTTTACCACTTATACATAGGTGGTGAATTTATCTTTGCTACCATGCCAGGATCATCGAGAATTATAGAAGAGGAAAGGAGAAAAGGGTCCCAGGGAAGATTTATCTAGACAATAGGGAAAGATAAATGAAGGTTGTGCTTAGGGCCCCCAGTAGTCTGAGGGGCCTCAGTTCGGATATCATCACCACATGAAGCATAAGGGTTATGCTAAATGTAACATGTAGGGCCACTAGGACCAACGGTATCAATCTCAGTAAAGCTAAGGAAAATAAGCCATAGGACAACAAGGCTAAATACATTAGGTTCGTATATTGCAGGACCAATAGGAAAACACCAGTGTCAATGTCAATTCCACGATCATTGCTTCACTTGCGGTGAGGCCGAACGCATATCTAAAGGGTTCCTTTAGGGCAATTAGGGCACAAAGGAGCATGTATGTCAGTATAGGTACCAGGCACCTCAGGGGTGACATTAGTATTTTCTATCTCCATTAGTAGTTGCAATGCCAGTGTTACTAGCACAACCAGCCCACCATCATAGGCAATGACATTATAGTATAGTCATGTGTATCACATCGCTTCTAAGGAGCCATAAGCACTAATTCGGGTGGTTGAGAGTATGTCTCCTATATTTGGACATGTAAAATGCATTTTTTTAATGTTGTATCTCATTCATTTTTTAGTAGTACCTTTGCTCAATATTTAAGGAAGTTATATTTAGAATTAGACGTTCTATTACTTATTGATTAACCTATGGCTAGTGGGTCACCTATTCATTCTGTGTGTAAGGGGATAAGGGTGGATATTGGTAGACTGTTATTTATAGACGACTTACTTACCTTAGATATGTCTGAGTACATCATTACCCCGTGGATGGAATCATTATTTACTTATCATTCTTTTGTGGATTTCTTTGGGAAGTGCACCATTTTTTCCATTCCAGGGAAGGAGACGTACTTAGTTACGATGTCATGCTCAAAGTCAAGGTCAAGAACCTATTTTTAACTACATTGAGGAGGGCACTTCTTGAGAAGTCACTGTGTCTTTAGACTCTGTTTTAATTTCTTACGAGTCTTCTGATGTGTTCCAGGAGATTTTGGGGTTACCACCAAGTAGAGAGATCGATCTTATAATTGTCTTAGCTCTGGGAACTAGTCTGATAGCCTGAGAAGCTTAGTGTATGACTCCATTAGAGATGAGAGGGAAGATTTAGCAGTTATTGGCACATGGATTTGATCAGAGGAGTAATTTACCTTAGGGATCTTCGATCATTTTCATGAGGAAGAAGGGTGGATCATTGAGACTTTGCAATGATTATCGAGAGTTGAACAAGGTCATTATGTAGAAAAAGTATCAATTACCCCACATTGGTGACTTATTTGACCAGTTGAGGGGTGCTTAATACTTTTTAAAGATTGATTTGAGGTTAGGGTAGCATCAGTTGAGGATTTGGGAGCAGTATGTTATGATGACAATATTTCTAACGAGATATGGTTCGTATGAGTTTATAATTATACCATTTGGGCTAACCAATGCATTGATAATTTTTTTAGACTAATTAACATGGTGTACATGAAGTTCTTGGATCAGTTTGTTATTGTGTTGATAGATGCCATCCTGATTTATTCTCAAACTACAAATGAGCACATTAAGAATTTACCGATAGTCTTACAGACATTACGAGACCATAAACTCAATAATAAGTTTAAGAATTATGGATTTTGGTTAAGGATGGTGCATTTCAAGGGTCATATTATGTAAAAGGTAAGGATCTAAGTGGATACTAGTAAGGCATCGACGACAGTGAAGTGAGGATGACCCACGAACCTATAGAGTTGTGTAGTTTATAAGGATTGTTCAGATGCTATCGCTGGTTCATTTAGGGGTTCTTAAAGATAGATGGGCCTTTAGGATGAGTTGTTCTAGTAGTTTTTAATGAGTTTAACTTGAAGTTGACTTCAACATCGATGTTAGATTTACCTCGTGGTGTGGTGGAGTATATGGTTTATACCGATGCATAATTACATGGACTTGGAGGTGTATTGAAGTAGAAAGAGAGGACGGTATCTTATGTTTCTTGAAAAATAAAGCCTCACATGGGTAATTACCCCACCCACGAGTTAATAGAAATGGTCTTTACTCTTCGAATTTCGAGACACTATATTTTAGGGGAGAGATTCACGGACCATAAGAGTTTGCATTATTTATTCACACAAAGGGAATTGAACTTAAGACAACATCGATGGCTCAAGTTGATGAAAGACTATGAGTTTAATATTCAGTATGACCTGGTCAAGGAGAATACAGTGGAATACGCCTTGATCCACAGGCCAATAGTTACACTTTCGATGATTTGAAAGGAGAAGTGGGGTTTTATTTGGATTGAGGATAAGTATAGAAGTTCTTACCATCACACATGAGATAACTATTCAGGTTGTGAGAAAATAGGCATGGTATCCTTCTTATCATGAGAAGGCCAGAGAGTGTTGGTTGAGGTCGTAGAGTTATACTCGATCCAGTATGATGGGCATTTTTATTCCATGGTAGATTTATGGTTCATGAGGATGAGGAGTTATGGAAGAATGCGATGACTGAGGTGCACGGGTCGTGTCTTATGGTACATCTTAGTAGTGATATAATATACCAGGAAATGAAGTGCCAGTATTAATGGGTAGGCATGAAGAAGGACATTGCAGTGTTTTTGTCCAAGTATGCTACTTGCTAAATGGCGAAGGTCGACCACGAGAAACCAGCAGTTTTTTTTACAACATCTTGATATTATGATGTGGAAATGGGAGAGAATTTTCATGGACTTCATTATAGGGTTTCTTACATCGCAAAGGGGACACGATTCCATATGGGTAATCATGGACCATTTGATTAAGGTGGCTCACTTTTTCCAGTTCAAACGGATTTTATTTTAGAGCAGTACGTTAGGATTTTCCTTACAAAGATTGTGAAGTTACATGGTGTACCACTTAACATCATGTCATATAAGGACAAAATGTGTGTGTCCTACTTTTGGAGGAGTTATTAGAAGGCATTAGTAACAGAGTTGAGATTGAGTACTTTGAATCACCCACATACGGATGCAAAAATGGAGCAGGTGAACAAATATTGTAGGATATGCCATGGATGTGTATTTTAGACTTCAAGGGAAGTTTGGAAAAATACTTACCATTGGTGGAGTTTTTTTACAACAACAATCATCAATTTACTCTTAACATGGCACCATTTAAAGGATTGTATGGGAAACCTTATCATTCGCCTACTTATTATATAGAGGAGGGGCTACAACAAGATTATTGAACCCGAGTTCATTCATCGCACCTCAGAGAAGGTGGAGCTTATTAAAGAGAAGATTCGGACTTCCTATAGTCGGCATAGACTCATAAAGATGCATTAAATAGGCACCTAGAGTTTGATCTTGGAGACCAATTGCTACTTAGGGTGTCTCTAACGAGGGGAGTGATGTTGTTTGGGAAGAAGGGGAAGTTGTCTCCCCAATTTATGTGGCCATTCACCATCATTAATCGTATCGGACTAGTTGCATATCGATTAATATTGTTGGATGATTTGGAGAATGTGCACAATGTATTTCATGTCTCGATGTTACAGAGATTCCGTAGAGACACTATAGCATATAAGCACATTGATTTCGATGAGATAGATCTACAACCAAATGTGAGTTATGAGGAGAATCCAATTGCTATCTTAGATCGTAGAGTGCAAACTTTTCTCCTTAAGGTGATTCCTTTAGTACGTATCTAGTGGAAGCATCACAATGATGACGTGTCGACGTGGCAAAGGGAGGATGAGATGCGAGAAAAGTATCCGAAACTCTTCTAGTCATGTTTTTATCAAATTTTGAGGATGAGATTCCTTTGTTAGGGGAAAGACATTAATACCCCATATTTTCTGATATTTATTTATTTATTAATTGTGAAAATAAGTTAATAAATTGAAAATAATTATTACTTAAGTGAATTGGAAATCATAAAAATGCATATTTATGTGATGATTAAAATTTCATGTATGTGATTTATTTGTACTGCATGTTATTTTTAACTAATGAGTGTAATTAATAAATAAGACTGAACTATGTATAGTTACACATTAAATAAATAAGTATGTGTGTTTTATTTTACATTATAAGGTTTTACCATGAGTTATGAGCTACTCCCATTTGGAGAGGACTCTAGAGTGATACGGAGGCCTAAATATGTATTTTTGTCATTTTAAGTTGGGCCAAGGTTGAGTTAACATATACACTAGCGTGGGTAGTATATTGGGCTCATTTGGAGGCCCCAAATTAGGCCTAATATTGACCTATCGATTAATGTATTAATTTAGAGTGTTATACCTAATTTATCAATTACTTTACACAAGAGAAATAAACCTTAGAAGTCTTAAACCTTTTGAAAGCTAGCGAAAGTTTTCGAAGAGAAAGAAGAAGGATCAACGTGTAGAGAGTCATCGTTCGTATATTCATGGCAACAAATCTCCAGCATTACTAAGTATAATATGTAACTTTATTATAATTCATGTCAGGAAATTTAATTTGAGAGTTAGAGATACGTTTAGGATTGTAATTTAATATCTTAATCATGTTTCGTTATTGAATTAATTGGGATTAGTGTTGAATTAATTTTGACTTTAAAGACTTAATCTTTTTGAAGATAAAGTTTAAATTGGATTATTTTTGCAATATGATTTTGTGATTAGAACTCATGTTTAGGATTAATTTTTGTATGTAAAATAGAATCCCCATGTTAATTTGATATTTGTATCTCGAATAACATCTATATTTGACTGCATTAATCGTGATAGATGAATTAGGTTTGATTTGAGGATTTGATGAATTAGACCTATAATTCTGATTAGAATTGGTTAAAACATGTTGGTAGTGCATTTACGTTACTTCGGTTCGATAGATAATGGACAATCTAATGATTTAAAGATTTATATTTAAGTTTTGGGTTAACTGTGGACATTTTGATTTTAGGAAGAAGAAGGCCTTTGCGCCTATCTCGTTTGAAAGAGATTGGTATGTCTCTCTAACGAGAAGGGGTATCTTGTTCGAACAACATCCATGGCTAATTCGAACGAGACTAGGCTTTCGATGAATTTTGGGGCAACAATAGGACTAGTTTAGTTTTTAGCGTATAATTAGTTTTTGGGAAATTGTTATGCACTTATAATATAGTTTAAGATGTTGTTTAAACTATAGAATTATGAGAAGAGACTTTAATATAGGTTTGACAATCGTAAACCTGTATTTAACTAGGTGCAATCTAGCATTGGGGTATTGAGACAATTTTAGTATGCTCGAGAGCGATGCAACATGCTATGACTGTGTGTGTGTGTGTATATATATATATATATATATATGTGTGTGTGTGTGTGTGTGTATATGTTGATTTCTTATGTGAGCATACTGTTACTTGTGGAGAATCTATCGATTATGATTGATTTTGGAGAGGTTGTGACTGCGTACAACACACCTAGTTTTATAAACCCCTGTGGAGGGCATAATTATGTTTTGATCATATCTTAAGGATAGTCACCAGTTCACGATAAGAGACATGGATTGACTTGATCCATAGAATAAGTTTGAGTATAGGACCAACTGATGATGTTACTGTGTAGTCATCTTCCCATTGTTATATTTATATTTGTTTAAGTTTGTTAAGTGAGGGACTCCAACTAATTTACTGATAGAAGAACGAGAAGGTCCCTAAAGGTATTTTCCTTCGTGTGATTAATTATGAAAATAAAAAGAGATATTTTAATCTAGTGATAGACAGTTAATTAAGTGAACCCTATGTCACTTTATATGTTGTCATTATGACTCTATGTATTCTACATTGTGCGTGAAATTGTAGGGATTAGTATATAGGTTGTATTTCTCGCATGTGTAGTTGGTTACATCCCAATAAAATTTTATTATCTTGTTACACATTTACTAATTTAGTGACTTAAACTTGAGTTATCATTTGTAACTTGGGTTGGGACATGCTCTTAGTATTTTATTTACGATAAGGGATGAGGTATAAATTACATGTGAGTGCTGTTGAAATCAACATGTTTATTGTAAATCATTCGCATGATTACTATTATTGATATTAAAGATATTTCTTTCAATTTTAGGGCACTGGCCAAAATCATATAAAACTGTTATCCAGGCATTCATAGATATGATCCGCAGGGCTGAGAAAATTCAGACTTGCAGCTCTACTTGTTTCCAGTCATTTCAGTTGATTCTTAGCATAAGTTGTTATTCCATTTGAGTACTTTAGTCAGTTTATTTATTTAAGAGATTGTATGGACAGTGCATCCCAGCTACATTTTTATTCAGTTGGTTTATTTGGGACTTGAGACTCTATCGGTATTTTATTTATTGGATGTTTGAATATTTATTTGTGACACCACGTAAAATTTATTATTAGATTGATGAAGTCTAATACCAAAAATCACTGGAATAAAAAACCATTGGTAACATTCGCACCATAATGAATAAATAAAATTGAACAAGTATAATAAGGATATAATGAACTATGGAGTAAAATAACACCAACTATGTTACCATATAATAGACGATAACAAATAAAACCAACTCCGATATATAAATTGTTTCTCCAATATAAATCTAACTCTTAATACAAGACCCATATGTACATAAGTCGACGCAACAAATAAATAAATAGGAATAAGGTAGTGAACATGTAGTCTCGACACATGTACCCTATAGTATCATCAATGGAGAGTAACTCAAAACCATATCAGGAATAAGGTTGCACTAATGGCCTATAACCTGAAAAATGTTAAGGAAAGATGCTAACAACAAGTTCAAGTAGTGTAACAATATAATTGACTTTGTAATATAATATGATTATGCATCTTCATCATATATTTTTAGTTATTTTTAAGTTAATACAACCTAAATAACCCTACATATCACAAGCGTCTACTCCCAAGACCAATATATCCCCTGAATTAAGTCTTTTACATCATTATCGAATTTTAATTATAATTTTACATTTATTCTCATGAACTTCACCATTGTATAATATCGCATGAAAGTTCTTACATCAATATCACCAATATCTACATCATTATCACCATAAGCCAACACGATACGAAACATGCTCTACATAAAAGGAATTACCTATATCAATGTATGCTCAACAGCTACATCATATAGTGACGAAACAGTCAGAATTATGTACCTCAAGTATGGCTCCATCGGAAGCCGCATATAACGAAAGCCTATCATACCGCCTTCGGGGATCACTAGCACATATTAGACATATTTATAAGTTATCCACACCTATAACTATTAAATCACATCCAAAAGGGATAATCACTACGCCGACACACCAGTCATATGCCCCATACCCAAAGCCATATGAAGGGATCAACTAAGTATTTCACTCCAGATACAACTACCAATAACAAACCATACTAAGGTAGAAATAACTAAGGTAGACCCATCTCTCGCATCTGTATCGCATATAATCATCGCATATCGATAAACCCATCATCACCATCATCATGGTATAGTCGTAATCGTTGTATCAAAATCCCTTTCTAAATATCCGCCCTATTACGTCTTTTGTGAGTACACACACCCGGTATGTTGTACACGTAATATACACAATACAAGTAGTCCTACACAGTTAAGGGTTACAAGTATACCGCCCAAATACTAACTTACCTACCTCCTAGTTAACTAATTAGATACATATAATTAATGGTATTAGATTAACATCTTACTATTGTTTAAGTTAAAACACACAAAAATCCATTAATCAAATATGCTAAGGTCCTAATACCTCCAATCTTACTCTATATGGTCATCTTAACTTCATCCAATCAGTTACCTAACAACTTTGTCATTTTTGGTTGGTTTCAATATCATTTATGAGTTATATTACAAGATCTAGAACCTTAGTACCCTGGGTTATAATTTCATCTCTAAAATCCTACATAATATAATTAATTCCCGTGTATATGATTTTGAATTTAATTCAAAAAATATTTATCTAATCAACGTCTATTAATCATGATAAGTACTCCAATAAGAGCTCTCCTCATTGACTTACACTACCTAATGAAATAATTATCATAAACTAGGCTCGTAAGCACAATCCCCCAAATCACAGTTCGAGCCTAAGGAAAAAGTAGAAGTCGATCGATTATCCATAAATTGGTAGAATTTTCAACCTTACACGCTTTTTAAAATATAATCACCGAAAATCCAAATATTACAAAATCAATGCCCACGTGTTTTTAACTCTATTTAATTAGGACCTTCATTTTCCTCACAAGACAAAGTTTTAGACATACTATGCCAAAAATAACATCGGTGTCTCAGATTCTCTTTAGAAATTTTTAGTAATGCATGATGTTCAGAAAATAATCATAAAATATTCATCACAACTCCCAAAATTTTGAAACCAATTCCTAAACGTTCTTAACTTAATTTATCTAGGACTCTATTTTGGCCAGAAAGCCATATTTCTAGGCATACCATATCAAAAACAACCTCTAAGTGATTGATTTCCTCTAAAAAATTCTACACCATATAAACCTCCATTAATAACCCCTTAATTAACTCTTCGTCATTATTGCATCGAAATTCATATTTTCATGTCCCTAAACAATCCGAAACTTTACCTTTTTGATATATCTTCGTACTAATACTAATACTAATATTCTAAAATAATTTTAAGTTCTTCCAATACAAGATTTAGACATTAATCTCTAATTACCATCTAAAGAACTTATCAATAACTCTAATCATGATCCATCACTAATTCAACCACAAAGTTTAGTTGATTCAATTGTTTCATAAAATTTATAAGGGATTCCTAACCTTCAATCATTAATTACTATGGCTATAATATCAATTTAAAAAATTCTGCTCTAAATCATAAAAGTCATCCTAAATATCATAATAAATTCTAATTAATATTGTTTTAATATTAAATTAAGAATTCGATAAATAATAACATCATAATACAACTTTAATTATAATCGTATACTAAATAAACTTTCCTCAATTCGATTGGGTTGAATTCATATGCCAGGATTCTCATTTCTTCCCCTTCTCCTCTTCGTCTTCTCTCCTTAACTTTTGGAATTCCCTCGCCTCTTAGCATTCTCTTATTGCCTTTAGAGCTCCATGCTAATATGAATATAGGGTTTAGCCTAAGCCTTATAACCCTTTTATAATGCTCACCATGAAAGTAAGCTTAGGTTCCATATGGACCCCGACCTAATAAGCCTAAAACTAACCACAAATAGTCTAAAGTCTAGCCGAAGCCATATATTAACCTATGGGGATTAAAATCCTATAGTTTAATGTGTAAACGGATATTCTAAACATTGTGAAAGTTTCTACAAATAATTAAATTAATTATTTACTATTGTTAAAATATTTTTTTTATATATAAAATCAATTCCCAATACACACATAAATTGGTGACATTACGAGTCACCGCCGATAAATTTAAATCATAAATTCTATATAATACACATAAATTAGTGACATCGCCAGTCACCACAGATAAATATAAATCAATATAAAGTAAATTTGAAGAATTTAATTCACTTAAAATTAGGGGTTATTACATTATTCTAGTTTTTATTTATCGTTTATAACATGTTGTGGATGGATTTAAATTCACTTCAAGTTATTCTTTATTTTGTACATTGATGCTGAAAATGATTTAATGTTTTTAAGGAACCATATTGAGAAAATATGTGGTTATTACAGGTCACCCATTCACTAACAAAAATAGGGTAGATTATCCTACCCCCAACAACTTAATCACCTCTTTCATTACAACCTTGATGATATTCGGATATAACCATCATTGCATTTGATGGGTGGGCTTGGAATTATCCTCCAATTATATGTTGTGCGTGCAAATGGGGGTATTGATCCCCTTTGTATCACATATGTACCACCCAATCTCATTCTTGTGTTTTCTTAATATCTTTATAACCCCACTTCTTGACCACTGTCAAGTTTAATCGCAATGATTATGGGATGGTGTTCTCACTACCGAGAAAAACATACTTGAGCTCTTTTGGCAAGGTTTCGAGCTTAAGTTTAGGCATTGATATTAGAGGAAAAAAGAAAAGATTGTCATGGGGATAACTTTTTGAAGTAGAGATCCACACCGACTCTTTAATAACCACCTCACTTTGTAGTATGTGAGATCCCCTTCTCGATCCTTACTATTCTTGTGATACCCGCCTACTAAAATATCGGGTGGCTAGCCCGTGATCAAAACAAAATGTTTGTCTCATATGGATTATTCTTAGCATCACCGTCGTAAATGTTTTAACATTCCTAACCACCTAGTAATTTAATTATACTGGTGCCAAATTTTATCTTTCATTAATTGACAACATGCAGAAATAAATAATAATATTACCATCCACAAAAATTGATAACTGAAACCAACACAGGTGAATAACATAAATAAAGATAACCGAAACAACTATCGGTTAAGCAATAAAATATAACAGTAACTGAAATAATAACATGAATACACAAGTCACATAAATGAACTGAATACTAAATCTGAGGGCGACATGCCCAAATGAGTACTGAAGTAAGGTACCTACACTATGAATAAGTGAATGAAGAATCTATAACAAAGTCCTACAACTTCCACATGAGTTGCAGCTGAGCATCCCTGGATAAAATCCTCAAATAGGGCAACCATGTGGCTGGACACCTAAAATATTTTGAAAACGATTTTGACACGGGTCAGAGCCCAAGTAAGACATTTTGAAAATATTTAGCAAGCAGTTAAATTTCAATAATTACACTTGCATGCAAACTTTTCATATGTTAGCTAGAGTCGCACTCTCTTGAGGTATAGCTCACCCCTCATCTAATGTGCACACCTAATGCTTGCTTTTAACCTTCCTAGTTATTCTACCCACCTAACTAGACGTATCACCTCTTTCTCCCATGCTACTCTAACCTGAGTACTCTTACATTGATTATTAAGTTATCTACTCCTTAACTTATTAATTGGTTAAACTTTATTAATTCATATAATGCTCACACTAGTTATATAGGAAACCCCTTTTTAAATCATATAACTTTCACACTAGTTATGTAAGAAATACATTCACACTTATGTATTAATACCGTATATAATTATCTTATTTTATATACGTACTAGTATACTGCAACATTCACACACATGTCACATATAATAACCATCCTTTCCTGAGTAATAACTCATCGTATGCTTTCCCTAAAATGCTATCATATCCCAGGCATGCTCACTCTAACCCTGCCACCTCAAGTCAGACTAGCTCACACCGGACTTGGGGAAAAATATCGCAAACATAGTGGAGGCAGTCATATTTCCTTCACCGAAAGTGAAACCGAATCAAACCCAAAGCGGTTCACCTCTGAAAATAAATAACAAAATAAAAATTATGGACGATATGACCTGGGGACTATACTCTCCCTGCTCCTCAAGACAGAGGATTCACCCACATCACGCGACCTCCGATGATAGCACTAGAGGGGTACGCTTCATATAAATATCATTCACATCTCTCTCTCTCTCTCTCTACACACACACACACACACACACACACACACACACACACACACACATATATATATATATATATACACACTAGGGTATGCCCGTGCCTGAAGGCACGCTGATAATTTTGAAAATTATAAAGTCGTGTATAATGTAAATAATAAATGTTTTACATATTAGAAGTGTAAAATTTTAAAGTATAGAATCGTGTAAATTTAAATCATACAAAATAAAAATATTTATAAAGTTGTAATAGTTGTTAACTATTGTATAACACAAATATTTGTAAACAAAGTAAAAATATTGGGCAAATATTTTCTAGATATTTTTAGTGTTAAATGTGTTCTCTTTCATCAACATGTATTCACATTCTTTTCAATATATCAGTTAGCCCTCATCACCTCTTACAGTGTATAACAAAAAAAATCGTTAACTATTGTATAACAGAAAAAATGAAAACAAATGACAACCAAACATTCTCACTGAAAATTCAAAATACTCATTGAAAACACAAACAAATAATTTGCAATCCTCTATAATCAAACAAAGCTCCAAAGAAAAGACTTATGGGTGTTATTATAGTTTCAAAGAAAGTGTTCACTTTACTTTTTGCATGATTTAAAAGTATAAAGAATGGTTGTCACATTCTCGGATCTTCACATACAGTCGTGCCTTAAATCACGGAATGAAACTTGATCTCTTTGGTGATGAGACTGGAAAGTAAAAGAAGGCTGCATAAGGGAGGTAATCAAAAGCAAAAGCATCCTCTAAAAATAAGGCTGAGGATTAATGTAAGGAGCCAAATAGATAATTAACACTAAACATTTGACTACTCATGGGAATTAAGAAAATTATAGGATCTACCCATAATAAAGATAATCAAGAAAAACATTTACACGTGAAATGTAAATCAAGATGTAGAGAAATAAATTTTCATTTCACAAACAACTTGGAATAAACAGTTCATGTCCTAACTATTGTGGTCCCAGCTGAAATATTTTCAGCTAGGCTGAGGTCAACTTGTCATGGGATATTAGCGGTGGCGGGTAAGGCTGGAGCTATGGTGGGGGATTTTGGGCTTTGAAAACATCCAAGAACATCTAAATGTAATGTTAAACTAATGAAGTAGTCATAGGAGGTGGGAAAATCGTGCCAATTGATAAATAAAGACTTCAAAAATCAATGATGCTCGCAACATATATAGATATAAGGTGATTTTGGATAAGATAAGAACATGGCACTCCCAACCTATTAAGCTTTACAAATAACTAATGTCACAAATAACTTTTGTCTCTATCCTTGTACCCAAGCAATCATAACGCCATAAAAAATGTACACTCAAATAAAGACACTTAACTTTCACATACAAGTTTACTATTATATGGTGAATTATACAGCTAAAAGAAACAAACTAAGAATAAAAAGAAAAGTTCCTCAGAAGTGTACACCTTCCACTCGAAGAGATCGTGTTGTAGAAGGATGGTTTTGGAAGGAGAGAGGTGGAGAGTGGAAGAGGGGTAGTATCATATTTTCCTATTATGATAGATTGAATTATTGTATTATGCTTTGAGGGGAGTGTGGTAATGGGAAACTCTGACATTCTATATGCGTAGTTAAAGAACTAAAAGATGAAGTTGCAGACATCTGAAGCAGACATCACTTTAGTTTCTAGCTTGGATATCATCTCATTCGCATTCACATGTAGCTCCTTGATTTTGAAATACTTTTCAAACACAACCAATCTCTTTTATCAAAGTCTATACTCCCCAGCTCTTTACACAAACCATAAAAACATCCTTAACGAACCCAAACATCTCCGAAGCATGACCACACCCGATGCAGTGAAATTGCATCTCAATTGTGTTAGTTCTGAAAAAATTTCCTTAGGAAATGAAGTGCATGTGGAGGGAATAAGCCAAATCAATGAAAATGAAGAAGCTCCAGGATATTGCACTCGCAACAATATCTCGTGATGGACAACACTGCCATCGCAGAATCAAAAGTTCTACAGACCAAAGTTGTATAAATTCTACAGAGATATTATCCTGGAATATCCGAAACCCCTACACATCAAAACATGAAATTAGCGAGTTAAAATTATATAAAATAATAACCAATATTCGAATAATTAGTAATAACTTTTAAGGGTTGTTTTATGAGGTTGGAAAATGTTAATGAAAAGCATAATTAAAGCATAACATCAATAGCATTAAAGAGGCAAAAACCATTGGTATCTAGATTATACTTTTAATAGCATTGGTATCTAGATTCAGTGATAATAGGTTTAAAGCTTCTATTTTGGTCCTAATAGCATAAAAGCATAAAGCTCCCAATAGCTCTGTTTTGGTCCTAATAGCATATCAATTAAATAAAACTGCTTTGTTTTGGTCCTGAATCATATCAGGTAAATAAAAGCATTAACTTCTATTAAGGCAGTTTCTTTTAATAGCTTTAATGCTTCATATATCTAGCTTAGTTTTTGGTGCAGAGTAATGATTATTAAAGGCATGTATATATGTTCATAACTTCAATTAAAGGCAGTTTCTTTTAAATAAAAGCTTTAACAACTATTGAAGGCAGTTGATTATTTTTTAGCCATGCTTTTTTTGTGTATGAACCACCAGATAAACTAAAGGGCCACAATCCAACATGTCCAAATTATCAAACGTGGGTTATTTATGGTTCATTTGGTCATGATCTTAACACCATTGAAGCTGGTTGGCAAGTATATATGCTCATAACTATTGAAGAAATGATCTATACTCACATAAACGTAGTTCATAACTATGTTCATAACTAAGAATATTCTCTTATTGAACATGTACAAAAAGAGATGGACATGTTTATCTCAAAGTAAAACCAGACATAAATGTAGACAGTACAGGCATATCTGACTACGTATGGCTACTATCAGTTATTTAAGCTTAGCAAAGTATATTCTCTTAATGGTTTCCATGACGAAAAGAGATGCACATGTTTATCTCAAAGTATACTATTGTGAATCACAACATCGATGTTTGTTCTTCGTAAGCATATATGGTATAAGAATTAGACATATGACTATTAGAAGTATAAAATAATCCTCCTCATTACTGATTAAGAAGTATTTAAGATTCGCACCCTTAATCTACTAAATTAATTAGTGAAGAATAGAGAATATAAAACAACAAACTTAAATGGGTGTGCATAACTTTTTAGCAAGTGATAAATAGTTAACTATTAAGACACGAACATGCCTAACCTCAATATCATGTTTATTACCGCATACGAACACGACCGACTTAAACAGAACTAATGCGATTCATAATTTTTTCACATGATCAAAGAATGAACGAAAAGAGGAACAACTTCATGTGTTGTGGATCTCGTCCACTTTATTTTTCAAAGATCATGCACTAATATTGACATCCACCAACACTAATGTGTAAATAACATTGAGCATAAATGCACTGTGCCTAAAATCTTAGACCGAAAAAAAAAACAATAAGATCATGGTGACAGAATGTATTAGTCCATCTGGATCTATAATAAAATCTTAAAAATAAGGGATTGGTTGACCAAAAAGAAGGTATTGGTTTCGATCACATATACACAATGATATTACAGAAACTGACCTGAGATCAAGAGTTCAATTTTCATAAACTTAGCATATTTCCCATTGTATTCAACACATCCATACAACTCATATCCACAGTTGAATATAGTAGGGAACGTATTTAGATCAACCACTTCATTGAAATCAAAATTCACTACAATGAAAGAATTACAAAGAATTAAATATATAGAGGGTATGGAGTGAAATAACTACATATAAAAATATAGTGTATGCACGAAAATCTATAAAAATAGGGATGTCATAATACAACATACTTGTGTAACTTGTAATAAATTGTAGAAGCTACATGAACTTTGTTATCCCAAGCCATACTTACTATACTATCCCTACATTAACCATATTCCTCCGAGTCTCATTGCGAGATTGTCGCATGTTCAATCAAAATCTCCAATTAGGTAGACGTCCATGTCCTTTGATGGAAGCTGTTGTGAGGACTTCGGCAACACCTACAAATATAGAAACAGAGACAAAAAAATAATGCATTAATCTTCTAAGCTTACACATATATGGGATGGTGAAAAATATAGTATACAGTTAATTGATGCTCCCTCTTTTATGACAAATATATACAACAAAGTAACACTCCCACTTCAGCTAAAAATAAAGTAAAGCATACACTGATTTAGAATGATCAAGATTAGTGTGATTTATTAGAATAACATAACCAAAACATACACTGATTGACAAATGAAATATCAGAAAGCTCATAAACCTGATTTTATTCATTATAATTCAATGAATGTATACCCAATTAAATGAGTCAAAGACAGAAAATCAAGTTTACAAATGCAGTTTTCGGCTCAGTCTTGATTAGAGTTGTTTTGTATATAACACTTAGGAGGCACACGCATTCTTTACAGGAATATAAATGGATCAATGGAATATACACACCTGAATAATAAGGTTTTGATAATAAAACAGAACATGGAACAAATTTGACGAATAGTGGATAAAAATAGGGTATATAGAAAATGGAACAAATAGAACATGGAACATAGAAAATGGAACAAACAGAACATGGAACATAGAAAATTCGAATTTGAGAGAAACTAACATTTTGTCCAATAAACCTGGCCTAAAACGAATATAAATTAAACATATACTAAAAATGACAAAAGTGCTTCAGGAAAGAGATGTATCAATAGCACATTTAAATGAAAAGTTCTTCAGGAAAAAGAACAACTCGATTATATTGATGTTGATGAGGTTGAATATTGAGATTCCGTGAGATATAATGCAATACAATATGCATAAATATAAAATGCATTCCTCGGACTATACTCAACAATTTTAATCTTTAGAAGTTTTGTTATAAGAAAAGAAGGAATGAAATGAACAAAATAGTTACTATGAGCATAGCTTCCCCAAACATGCGTTCCTAGCAACGTTTACCTCCTTAATATCTCTCTCGATCGCCATAGCTTCCCCAATATCTGATAGACTTATTGTGTTTCATTCATTCACTGAACTAAGAAGAAAATGTCACCTTTATCAAAACATAAATACCAATACAGTTCACATGCACTCTTAATGATAAGTAGGGGAGATAAAGTAGAAAGAAGATAGTGCATAGGGGGATACCGAGGGTGAGAGAGGCGTGAATTAATAGAACTAAATCTGTTGACCTAAATCACATAAAATAGTGGTAAAATTTTATTTTTAAATCACATAAAAAAGTTGTGATCACTCGCAACTCTCTCTATTGGAACCTTTAATATAACATGAACTAAAAATCGTCAAACTTTGAGAACTTCAGTTTCTTTATATCCTTATATGCTGCCTAGCTTCTTCACTTTTGTTAGCTGACTAACTCCAATACCTATTAATCTTAAAATAAACTCCAACATTAATAAAAAGCCAATCTCAACCACAGCAGTAGCATACAAAGCCAATCTCAACCACAATAGCATCATGAAACCACAGTAGCAACATGCAATCAATAAAAAATTTCTGATCATCATCTTCAATTTCTTGTTACTGACTTGGAATTTCTTGATTATTACCTACTTTTCCTGGACCATAGACATTATTATTGTTGATTGGAGCCTCCACATTGGATATATCATGTTCATGTAGTAAAGAACATAAGAATAATGGTGTTACTACATCAAAGTTGTAGAAAAACAAATATTTGTACTATGCCATCCAAGTAATGTGCTATTTAAGATAGTTAGCATGTATGATTTTACCACAGTTCATAATAACTTACTAAATCATGTCCTTGAAAGAAGTATGATGATGGCGCATCTATAACACAGCCTATGCGGAGAAATGCTTCTAACATTTAAAGTTCATTTCGTGTACAACTTTCAGCCACAAACACACATTTTGAGAGCTAGAGAGACACCATATTGGGCCGTAAATAAATTCATTTGATGTCTCCAACGCGATATCTGTAAAAAGAAAACAAAACATGATACTTGTTGATACCAAAATTAATATGCTGATGTGGACGAATCATACGAAGACACTTGTCAATCTACGAGGTACAATAACAACGAGGAAGTTCATTTCCTCGACCAACTCATGTTCTCCCCGAGCAACGAGGATATACCGAGGAACTTCAGCACTCCGAGGTACTCTAGCGCTCCGAGGAACTCCTGAGCAACGCACAACTAAGGCGGTCCGAGCTGCATCTCGGCCGTAGTATTAATTGCCAGAATGTCAACTGTTCAACTATTCATTGAATGTTTATCATCTTGACGCACACGCTGCATTAAATATATTACCCTTTCATATGTATATCATTTAATGTATCAACCCATTCATGTACAGCCTAAGGGCTATAAATACCTTGTATCACCCTCATTCAACTGGGGCGGAATTTCTGGATTGAACTTGTAATCGAGAATTCCCAAACACTCAGCAATAACATAACAGTGGACGTAGGCCATTCTTATAAGGCTGAACCACTTTAAAAATCTTTGTCTCATTTTATTTATCTGTGATTGAATAATTAGAGCGATCTAATTTTTTACATCAACAGATTGGCGCCGTCTGTGGGAAACGACTGTTGCTATCGTTTTTCACCAAAAATCATTTATCATCAATGGCAGATAATCCAGAATCCAGTAATCGAAATGCTGGAAATATTGGAAATCCTCCGAATCCATCTGCACCTCCAGATCTGGCTGGAATTATGACGAATCTGGCTGAAGGACAAACCGCCATGCAAGAAACAATGAGGCAACTCATTCAAACTCTTCACGGCGGTGCACCTACCCATTAAAGGCAAAGGAGTGATCATGGGCAATCGCGATCCAGGTGTACTGAGTCATATCGTAATGAAGAATCTAATGATTTTTCTTATCAACCTGGGGGAACTTCATCGATACGGGCTACGGATACAGATCAACATATCACCCTCTCTTCGGAGAGAACTAGCGCCCTGGAAAGATTAAGCAGGGCATCTCCTTTCAGTCGGTTAGGACCAAGGAGAAATATGAGTCCACCTAGAGCCCCATCGAGAAGCTTTCGACCACCATCAGGTTTGAGAGAAGGATCAGCACAATCAAGACCAGCTACTCGTCGAGATAGATCTCAGGAAGCTACGTCAGAACAATCAATTGCTCGAACTAAGTAGCCCGAGGAGGGAAATGAAGCATGGAAGGGTTCCATTCAGAGATTGGAGGATAGACTTGGAGAAATGGTTAAAGAAAGGAATCCCTTACAGAGAACTTTTGTTCAAGGGACACCTTTTGTGTAGGCCATTGTGAATTTTCCTACACCATCGAAATTTAAAGCACCTGTAGTGACCCCTAAATATGATGGAAAGACAGATCCTGTTCTTCATATAGAACAATACCAGGCTGCTGCCGACATATATGCTGTTCCCAACGAGATGAGGTGTAGAGCATTTTCGGGAACTCTTACCGGATCTGCACAGATATGGTACAACAATCTTCCTCGGGGTAAGATTTCGACTTTTATTCAGTTAGCCGAATTGTTCATTGGCAATTTCTGTTTTGGAGCAAAGCCGATAAAGCGAGTGGCGCACTTGTTAAGTGTTAGACAAAAATCAGGTGAGAGTACTAGAGATTACATAACTCGTTTCAATAACGAGAAGTTGGAAGTCATAGATTACGAAGAAAAGACAGCGATCACTGCTTTGACGAGTGGATTGCTGCCTAACAAATTATACTATACTTTGGCCAAAGATCCACCTAAAACTATGTCAGAGTTGATGGCAAAAGCGGCCAAAATCATGAATGCCGAGGAGGCTATGGCTACGAAGAAGAATATGGATAAAGAAACCAAGGTGGAGGTTGACAAATCTAAGAAGAAAGAGCAAAAAGGTAATGGTGGTGACAAGCACTCCAAGAATAATAGGACGTCATGGGAAGTCCTGAAGAAATATGATAATTATACTCCATTGAAGATGGGTATTAATCATGTTTTAGAAGAAATCAAGAATAACGAAGAAATCAAGTGGCCAGATAAACTGAGGACCAATCCTGACCTAAGGAATAGGGCCAAATATTGCGAGTTCCATAAAGATCATGGCCATACGACCAAAAATTGCATAGCCCTTCAGAACGAGATTGAAACGCTCATCCGAAGAGGAAAGTTGTCAAAGTATGTAGATCGCAGAGGTGAAAGGAAAAATGATGATAGAACCAGAGATCGTTCCAGATCTCCTCGTCGGACGGAGGAGAAAAAGAAAAGAAATCATGAAGATGATCCAGATGAAGACCCCGATCTTCCAAAAAAGCCAAGGCAGCCTGAACGAGAGGTATTTTCCATACGTTTTGGGTCAATTGATTGTAATGTTATAACATGAGGAGATGCTGGAGGGGGAGACCTTACTGCAGAAAGAAAGGCCTATCTCGGAGAGGCCCAAGCCTGCTCATATATTCAACGAATAAATCTTGCCGAGGATAATCGTCCGAGGAAGGTAAATAAAGAGAAGCTAGTTATTGGTTTTTCAAAAAATGATTTGGCAGGTGTTCTTTACCCTCACGACGATCCCTTGGTGATCAAAATGAGGATGAAAGATGTGGTGATTTCAAGGGTGTTGGTAGACAATGGTAGTTCGGCAGACATCATGTACTATTCCTGCTTTGATAGCTTGAATTTGAAATTATCTCAATTGGAACCTTATCACAGACCCCTTCTGGGTTTTTCTGGCGAGAAAGTTTTTCCACTTGGGACGATCAAGTTGGACATATTCATTGGAACTTGGCCCGCTTGTCGAACAGAAAGAATACGCTTCTTTGTGATGGATAATAATGTGCAGTCAGCCTACAACATCATCATGGGAAGAGTTGGTTTGAAGAAGTTCGAAGAAGTTCCATCTACAGTGCATCAATGCTTAAAATTCCCAACAAACTTCGGAGTAGGAGTTGTGAAAGGTGATCAAAAAATAGCTCGGGAATGCTATTATTCATCTGCCGAACAAGAGGAGCTTGAAGAATCAAGGAAAAAGACTATTACCTACCAGGTGGAGGAAGGTACAGAAATTGAAACTCTTGATCCCAGGGATGAATCCCAACTTGTAAAAGGACAGGTGGTAGAATCTACAGAAAATGTTATTCTGGACGAGGAGCACCCTGAACGAGTAACCCAGATAGGTTCGTCGTTGGATGCTTCAATAAAACAAGAGTTGATAATGTTCTTGAGAAACAGGAAGAAAACTTTCGCATGGAGTCATGAGGACATGCCAGGAATAGATCCAAACTTCTTATGTCATGAACTTAATGTGAATAAGGAGATCAAGCCTGTGAAGCAGAGAAGAAGGGTATTTAGCCCCGAGAAGAATCAAGCCATACAAGAGGAGGTCGAGAAGCTCCAGAAAGCCCAATTCATTGAAGATGTGAAATATCCAGACTGGCTGGCAAATGTGGTGATGGTAAAGAAGAAGAATAATAAATGGAGAATGTGTGTTGATTTCACTGATCTCAACAAGCCATGCCCAAAATATCATTTTCCATTGCCCAGAATTGACCAACTAGTGGATGCTACCTCGGGACATGAGCTGCTCAGCTTCATGGATGATTACTCTGGCTACAACCAGATCAAAATGAAACCTGAAGACAGGGAAAGTACTTCTTTTATTACCCCTAGGGGAACTTATTGCTATAATGTTATGCCTTTTGGTTTGAAAAATGCAGGAGCGACATACCAGCGGCTGATGAACAAGGTTTTCACTGAACAAATCAGTTGCAACATGGAAGTCTATGTCGATGATATGATAACAAAAGGCAAGAAAGCTGCAGATCATCTAGTTTATTTAGCTCAGATATTTGATCAATTAGATAGATACCAGATGAAGCTCAACCCAACGAAATGCACATTTGGAGTACGAGAAGGAATGTTTCTCGGATACATTGTCAATCAGCGAGGCATTGAAGCAAATCCAGATAAGATCAAAGCTCTTTTAGAGTTGTGATCTCCAACAACAGAGAAAGAAGTGCAGAGTCTTACAGGACGAGTTGCAGCGCTCAACAGATTTGTATCCCGAGCAACTGACAAATGCCTCCCATTCTTCAAAACACTTCGAAAAACTTTTGGTGGACTGATGAATGTGAGAAGGCCTTTCAAGATTTGAAAAAGTATTTGGGAGCACCTCCATTGTTGTCTAGGCCAATAACTGGAGAGAAGTTGTACTTGTATCTAGCAGTATCGGAGAATGCAGTTAGCTCGGCATTGATCAGATTGGAGAATGGAGTCCAGAAACCAATTTATTACACAAGTAAAGCTTTCCGAGGTGCAGAGATCAGGTACCCAAAGTTAGAAAAATTGGCATTGGCATTAATTGAAGCAAGTAGAAGAATGAGGCCATATTTCCAGGCCCATACCATCATTGTGTATACCGACATGCCATTGAGACAAGCCCTTCACAAACCAGAAAAATCAGGAAGACTGATGTACTGGGCAATAGAACTCGGTGAATATGATATTGTGTATGAGCCCAGATCATCATTAAAAGGGCAAGCTGTAGCAGATTTTATAGCAGAGTTTACATACCCTGATACCCCCGAGGAACAAAAGTTTCTCACTGATCAACCTGTGGATGTTACAGGATCAACAGACATAGGTCCAGACCAACTCCGGTTGGTAAAAGGGCTTGTGGATGTAGAAGGATCATCGACTTCAAACTCAGATCAGCTCCGGTTGGTAAAAGAGCGAGAAGAGATGGTTAACGAGGAGCGAAAAGTGTCAAGGGACGACGAAAAGAAACAACAAATATTTCACCGAGGAACCCTGTCAGATAAGGAATTTGAAGACGGGTTACCCATATGGAGATTGTATGTAGATGGCTCATCTTGCACAGCAGGTTGCGGCGCAGGAATTGTTTTGAGCACCCCAGACGAGATTGACATGGAATATGCTTTACGATTCCAATTTAAAGCCTCTAATAATGAAGCTGAGTATGAGGCCATGATAGCGGGTTTAAACTTAGCAAAAGTTATGGAAGCACGACAAGCAATTGTATTCAGTGATTCTCAATTAATTGTAAATCAGATGACAGGAACATATGCAGTTAAAGGAGATTTAATGGCAAAATATCATGCAAAGGTGATGGAGTTACTGGAAGAATTTGATGCCATTCAATTGGTGAGAATACCGAGCATGGAGAATGTACAAGCACACGCACTGGCCCGACTAGCATCAGCTACTCGTACCGAGCTGTGAAGAACGATACCAATTGAAGTATTGGAAAGTCGGAGCATAGATGAAAACTTGACGATGAATGTTATTACCCTTGATTTAGGACCATCTTGGATGGATCCCATCAGGATATATATTGAAGAGGGAGGATTACCAGAGGATAAGCTCGCTGCCAAAAAATTGAAGTATAAAGCTGCTCGGTATGTATTAACTAATGGTATTTTATATAGACGAGGAATTATGGCAGGTTTGCAGAGATGTGTACATCCCTCCGAGGTGAAGGAATTGATTGAAGAAATCCATGAAGGGTCTTGTGGAGCTCATGTAGCAGGTCGAACACTTTTACAAAGGGTAATGACTCAAGGATACTACTGGCCAACGATGAGGGCTGATTGTATAGCCTATGCTAAGAAATGTGACAAGTGCCAATGTTTTTCCTCTAACCGACGAACTCCACAAGCATTGTTGACACCCATAACTTCCCCTTGGCCATTCGCCATGTGGGGAATTGATTTGGTGGGACCATTGCCGACCACCCGAGGAAGATTCAAGTACCTCATCGTCACAGTAGACTATTTTACTAAGTGGGTAGAAGCTGAACCCCTCATCGACATGACGTACGAGAAGGTATACCAGTTCGTTTGGAAGAATATCATCTGTCGATATGGCCTCCCTCATGCCTTCATCACAGACCATAGAACCCAATTTGATAATGAGGAATCTGCTGCTTATTGTCATCAGTCGAACATTTTGAATGTCCATTCAGCACCAGGCCATCCTCAAAGCAATGGACAGACTGAAGTGACGAATAGAACACTGCTAAATGGTTTGAAGAAAAGGCTAAGTGAAGCTAAAGATAACTGGATTAACGAGCTACAATCAGTATTGTGGGCTTACCGAACAACTCCCCGAGCAGCGACTGGAGAATCACCATATATGCTGGCATTTGGAAGTGAGGCTGTAATACCTGCCGAGTTAGGTCTCCCAACACACAGAGTGCTGAATTTCAATTCCCCAGTCAGCGACTTGATGAGAAGACTGGATTTGAACATGCTCGAGGAAGTCAGAGAAGAGGCAGCCATTAGGAATGCTGCTTATCAACAGCGAACAGCTCTTTTCTACAACAAAAGGGTGAGGAAATGCGATTTAAAAGAAGGAGATTATGTGCTAAAGAAGGTAATTCAGAAACACAATAAATTGGAGGCAAACTGGCATGGGCCTTACCGAGTTACAGAAGTTGTTCGACCAGGAACTTACCGAATAGCAACTTTAGAAGGAGAAGAATTCAAGAATGCTTGGAATGCTGAACACCTTAGCAAGTATTATCAATGATGTAAAATGTACAACGGGTTCATCAATATGAATAAAACGATGATGTTTTCACCATTTTACTCTCCTTTGTTTGAAAGTTTTTCGGGGAATACTAGTGTTGTACACTACGCTGTTCTACAGCAAAAAGAAGACAATAGTTCGAAAGAACCAAAAAATATACTCCTTTGGTTAGGAGGCGTACACTAGCGTGACCAACTAAGGTTGGTAAGATAACTAGTGGACAAATAGTTCGAAAGAACCAAAAAATATACTCCTTTGGTTAGGAGGCGTACACTAGCGTGACCAACTAAGGTTGGTAAGATAACTAGTGGACAAATAGTTCGAAAGAACCAAAAAATATACTCCTTTGGTTAGGAGGCGTACACTAGCGTGACCAACTAAGGTTGGTAAGATAACTAGTGGACAAATAGTTCGAAAGAACCTGATAATTCAATAATCAACTACGGTTGAGGGAAGAACAATATCATTTGATTTGAAAATAAGCCAACAAGTTGGTCGGAAGGTAAAATCATTCCAGAAAATACAAAGAATTCCAAACTGAACCAAGTATAGTTGGTCGGTGACCAATTATACTTGGTTGACGAGGATAAATTATCGACCATGGTTGGTCGGATACATTTTAGGAAAAAGTTTACCAAGTATGGTTGGTCGGGGATAAAAACCCATCAACTGTAGTTGGTCGACAAGCACAATTTAACAACCTTGGTTGGTTGGAAACAGTTTAAACATTTTATACTCATTACTTTATTGTTAAGTGATTGATAAGCATTGATACTTGTAATTTTGATTATTAAATTGGTTGATGAACAGCATCATATTGTTATCTTTTTAACAGATACATATACACAAATGTAAAAATGTTTGATAAACACAAGACAATCGCAATACAAATTTGCAAACAGAAAATGAAATTCTTTCATTAAGATAAAAATGTATTACAAGCAATACATATGTGCTAATTATTACACTGAAAAACCTATTCTATTGGTTTCTTTCCTTTAGCTTTTGAAACAGGTTCCTCGTCGGCGGGAGGATCTTCTAAGCAAAGAGGAGAATTGATGAAATTAATATCTCTTAGCATTCTGACGTTCATCACAGAAGGTGTTCCAAGAGATGCTCTGGACGAGATAATTCAGTCTGAGAATGAAGACTATAGTCGCCGAGATATTTTGAAATTAAACTCCGAGGAATGGAACGAGCTGGGATCCATTCCATGTCCAATTTGAAAGGTGGCACAGGCAAATCTAGTAACCCTGGAGCATGATAATCCCATAAAAAATGCCCTTGCTCCAATTTCAGTACACCCCGGGCGTTCAACCACCCCTGCTTATAACCTTCATTATTGGCATGTTCAATCCGAGCATCTAAATGAACAAGGGCTTCATTGTATCCTGCCATCCAAAATTCCCTGAGCTGTTTATGGAATTGGAAGGTTAATCTATCCAATTGCTCGTGAAGGCTCCTGGCAAAAACATCCTTATTATCCAGAGCAGACTTCATCGCAGTAAGTTGATCCTCCAAGGATAGGTTTTTCTTGGACATTTCAGACAGAGCCCGATCTTTTGCGTTCAATTGGAATGCTTGAGTTTCTAATGTCAACTGAGTACGAGCTTCTTCAACATTGCGACTAAGAACTCTTGATCGTCCCCGAGTAACTGGAATAACTTGTTCCTCGATAATGTTCAGGGCAGCTCTTCCTCGCCCACGAGAACCTCTTCCTCGTCCCCGAGCAATAGCAGAAATACCAGACTTTCTTAAAGCATCCAATTCTTGCCTTAATTTGGCATTTTTAACCTCTAAAAACGAGAAACCTTCATCGGTAACTTGTACTAAAGCAGTGGAAGATGACGCTGCAGATTCATACTGTGCTAACTTTTTCTGCAAATTATTGTTCTCTTGTTCCAGCAACTCAGCAATCTGCCTGCAGGCCTCTACTTCACCTTTTAAAGTTCTTTCTCTAACATCGTATCCAGCAAGGATCTTTTTATGGCATGTTTCAGAAGAAAGCTGCTGATATCTACTTTCATACTCCTTGTGCAGCAAAGCAGTTGATTCATTGTGTTGACTCTGAAGATCTTCTAAGGTACAATGAAGTTCCTCGATCAATTCATAGTAAGCCACACTGTTGGCCACAGCTCGGTCGAGTAAATCCTTCAAGTACCGATAAGCCTCAATTGCTTGTTCTGAGGCATCATGACCAAAGATGTCAGCTATTTCTGATGTACTAAGATCTGTATGACCAGCTTTATAATATTCGTGGCATTGCTGCATCAACTTTGTATCATGTGCAGATATCAGTTCCATTCTAGCAACAAACTAAGGATGAGAAAAAGACAACAATCAACAAAAACAAATCATCAACAACAGAGATGAACAAAAGATGTATTTTATTAAATCACAAAAGGATTACATTGTTTGATTACAAATACTGAAAGATAGAAACGATACCGAACAACTTCACACCTTTTCCTTGTCTCCCAAGACTTTCTCGGGAGGCTGGGACGAGGAGCTTGGTTGCTCGGTGGCAACAGCAACTTGATCTGCAGGAGTTAAAAAATTTTCAGAAGGAGGAGGCATGGAAGAAATGTCCTCGTTGGCAGCAGGTAGAGAGGCAGGGACTTGATCACCTATGGACATGGAAGATTCATCAGAGACAGGCTCATCTTCTTCTTCCTCCACAATTGGTGGGGGAGGACCAGGGAGGTGTAGCTGGAATAGCCCAGAATCTTCTTTGATCTTCAATTCTTGTAGGGCAGCTACCCAGCCATCTCGAAAGTATTTCAACTTCCCATATTGAACTTGGGATGTCATCGCAGTAATCCCCTTGTCCCATCCTTTATCCTAGCCTACGCTGAAGGATTTTTTAACTGCGAGCTTTCTTCTCAATTTCTCAGAGGAGAGCTTCGCATCCAATTCCTCTTTTTGACCTTTGATATCTCGCAGGGCAGACAACTCTTCCTCTGCCTTCTTCAGTTTATCTTCAAGCTCTCCAAAATTCTTGAGCTTGTCGTCATATTTCTTATGCTTGACCTCTAAACTTTTCACTTTATTCTCCAAACTCTTGGAGATCTCAGCCAACTTCATCTTTTCAGCTTCAACTATTGACAACTTTTTCTCCCAAACAGCCTTGTCCTCACTATACTGTTGGCGAGATTCCTTCAAGGATTGGGTCAAACCCAGCAGAGCATCCTCTACACCTGACGAGGAGCTTGAAGCTTTAATAGCTTCATCCTTCTTCACGATATTATTGAAACAGTTCACCAGCTGAAAGATGAGAAAAACAGTAAAGCCAATACAAAATGCAAGCATTTAGAGAAAGAAAGAAAATTCAGAGTGTGAGAAATTTACCGAAGCAAGATGACGAGTAGCTAGGGATGTCAGCATATCCCTAGAAATTTTTTCACCAATTCCTTGGACATCGGGTATGATCCAAGTTTTTACCGAGCTCATTGCAGAGCTCGGAGGAATGATAGTTGGAACACCAACACCACCAGCTGGTAGAGAGGACGCAGTTTCAGCCAAATTGACTGAGGATGATTTCCTCAATCTCCTCAAAGGGACTTCAGCAGCTTCAACCAAGGAAGAACTCTTGGTCGGAGAGATAGCAATTATTTCCACAGGAGCAACTTTCTTGCTCGGAGCCATTGGGGGCTTCTCGGTAGCTTTGGAAGGTGCAGCATCCACCTTCTTAGTCCCCTCTGGGACATCAGTTTTGCTTTTCTTGGCCCCAGCAGCAGAAGTAATGTCATCAAATAGAGCAGGAGGAGCTCTTTTCTTGCCCATTGTCTGACTTAAAGGAAGATGAGAATCTGAAGAAGAATCCTCTGGAGTTGAAGCTGGCTCAACAGGGCGAGCAGTATAAGAGGTTGTATAACTCTTATACTGAAGCAAATATGATGCAGACCTGATGTGCTCGTCTGCAACGTTCTTATGCAAACCCCAGATAAGTTTCAGATGCTTAATATTAACCTCTGATTCTTTTGGAGTTTTTCTTTTACTATCAACTGCAAACAAACACATAATGAGATATCAGTCATACATTTTGTCAAACATGATAAAAGCATAATTTCATAAGTAAAAGAAATAAAATGAAAAATAAACCTATCCCATTGCCATATGGGGGGCATCTGGGACCGTTGTATACTCCATCTCCAACTAAAGAGGCATATTGCCAATTTTTAATAACCACCCCATGTTCAAAATAATCTCTATTTGAATCAGGGAGGTTAACTACAACAGCCCTATTCAGAAACCTAGTTTTTAAGTAATAAATATTATCTAGAATGTCCCATTTATAGCAATACATAACTTCAGGGATCCCTATACGAGTTCCATGAGTTAGATTTAATTTGTACACCCCATTAATTATTCTCCATGAATTGGGGGCTATTTTTGCAGGGACAAGATCAAAATACTAACAAAACTCAAGACACAATGGGTTTGGCGGAAAAGAAAATCCATATTCAGCAATGAATAGATTGGGGAACCAATGTCCCTCAGCCAATCGAAAATAATCTAAAGGCTCAGAAAGAACCTCCAGAGTTACCCAGGAAGGAATGGAAAAATCGGAACGAAATTTCTCAACAGACTCCACAATATAAACCATACTGAATAAAAGAGATACAGAAGAAAGGAAGAAGATCTTACAGGAAGAAAGGAGGTATGTTGACAACGAACGAAAACTAGGATGAATGCACAAGAGAGAAGGAGAGAATAGAAAGCTTGAATGCAGGAAATTGGAAAAAGAAGAAGACGGTATGGTTACCTAAGAAGTTTAAATACTTTGCCTTGGGAAGCGGCGAAGGAAATGATTACAAAAAAGAAACTATTGAACTTCCGACGGCTAAAAGGACAAAAGGGCACTAAGATCGAAGCGCTCTTAAAAGTTCGAAAAAAAGGCGGATTCGTTGAATTTGGAAATAAATTCAAATACGATGCTCCTAAAACCCAGGAAGATCATTCAATATTGCCATAAACTGAGAAAGAATGTTCCATACTCCTCAAAGTTCAAAATATGAAACATTGGGGGCTTCTGTTGATACCAAAATTAATATGCTGATGTGGACGAATCATACGAAGACACTTGTCAATCTACGAGGTACAATAACAACGAGGAAGTTAATTTCCTTGACCAACTCATGTTCTCCCCGAGCAATGAGGATATACCGAGGAACTTCAGCACTCCGAGGTACTCTAGCGCTCCGAGGAACTACTGAGCAACGCACAACTAAGGCGGTCCGAGCTGCATCTCGGCCGTAGTATTAATTGCGAGAATGTCAACAGTTCAACTATTCATTGAATGTTTATCATCTTGACGCACACGCTGCATTAAATGTATTACCCTTTCATATGTATATCATTTAATGTATCAACCCATTCATGTACAGCCTAAGGGCTATAAATACCTTGTATCACCCTCATTCAACGGGGGCGGAATTTCTGGATTGAACTTGTAATCGAGAATTCCCAAACACTCAGCAATAACATAACAGTGGACGTAGGCCATTCTTATAAGGATGAACCACTTTAAAAATCTTTGTCTCATTTTATTTATCTGTGATTGAATAATTAGAGCGATCTAATTTTTTACATCAACAATACTCATACACTAACACGATAAACTAACACACACACAACTGATCAGTACCAAAGTGTAACAACTGATCAATATCTTTTACTTCAGAATAACTCACTAAAGTGGAACAATTGATTTTCATTCCTTACACTTCAATTGATCAGTAGCTTTTACTCCTTACACTTCAATATGAGTGATGCTGAAGATGTGTAGATTTTACTCTGGTTCCTGGTGTAATAAATGTTTTGAGGTTTAGAATAGTTGCATTGTAATGGAAGTAGAAATAAAAGTTATATGAAAGACTCGAAATGCCTTTAAAAAAATAACTTCATCAGTAGAGGCATATAATGACAATCTCAAGCACACTATCAACATACAAACGACACGATGGTTTATCGAGATGTAACTGACATCAATGGTTAAACAATTCTTAACATCAAAGGTTAAACGAATTAGCCCATAAACATAACTAATTAGAACAGTACCAATGAAATTGAAACAAAAAATCGTTGTACAATAAATACATGAAGCAAAAAATTTGAAAAATGAAACCTAAATATGGTTTGATCTCCAAAATGCACAAAAAAATAGAAAAAATCAGCAGAGATTGAAAATGTAAATAATACAAATTTCAGTTGTACAATATAATGAAAATGTAAAAAACATATAACAAATCAGTAGAGATTGAAAAATAATGCACTAAAACTGAACCTATTTTGCAAACGAAACCAATACGGCTAAAATCGAAACCAATCTAAACAAAAGCTAAAATCGCAGCAATAATGAAACCCAAAAATATGCCCAATTTCTTACAACAACTAAATAAATGCAGCAACACTGAAATGAAAGCTAAAATAATAAACTAAAGCTAAAAACGAAACCAATCAAACCCTAATTTCTTGAAGCAACAAAACCTAAGCTAAAATGAAATGAAATAGAAAGTTAAAATCTAAACCAATTCTAAACAAATACGCACAATACTAAACAAATGAAGGCTAAAATCAGAAACGAAGCTTACGTAAGAGGAGCGGTGTGTAGGGAGAATCAACGGTGTGGAGAGATGAGCGACGAAAGGTAGACAGGAGGGGCGGCGGCTGAAGCGGGGATGTTTTATGCAGGGTTTTCTTAAGGGTTGCTGATGAGAGAACGGGAGATACGTTTAGAATGAGATAAAAGTTTTCTTTGTGTGAGAAATGAGTATGAGAGAGTGTTTGAGCGGGAGAAAAGTTGAGAATGAGGTGGTTCAGAACAAAATAACCCCAATTTTGAATTTAAGTGTAAGTTTTGTAAGTGAAAAAAGAGGGGGAACTCAAATCCTTGAGGGGCAAAATAGGCATTACAGGATAAAATCATATTGATGACATCATACATGAAGCTTATGACATACATAAGTTTTCTACTTTATTATATAGATATATATACATACTATCACACTAACCGTATACATAAATACAATAAAGTTCGGCTAACTCGTGCTTAGAACCCGTAGCACTAGCATAAGAATATCCAAGTCTATATCCCGACTTGTAATTTAATTAATCACACATTAATTTGTTATTTAAGTTACATCACCCAACTACGGTACCCAGACTCACTAATTCGGTATGTATCTTCATCACTTAAAATTTATTACATAACATCCCACGATATAGTTTAACACCCCTTGTTAAATTTAATATTAAATAATTTATTATATAACTCTATAATAAATTAAACCAGCTACCCACTGCCTAACTCCTATAGCACTCCGCCTAAAAATATCTGAGTCACCACCCCGACTCCTAATTCCATAAGTATTAACTTATATTAATATTTTTATTTAAGATACTAAGAACATCTCAATCCAGACCGTATCCTAATTTCATCTGAAATTTCCAGTTGATTCCATTCATATATTGTTTTGAGTGCTGTTCATCCTAAATACTCCTAAATCCATACCCCGAATTCATTCCCATCCAATTCCAAGGTGAAAATAATGTTCCTAAATATTTTCCGGAGTCAAACACTCATTTATGGACATCCCTAAACAATCCAGATTTGATTTCTCACAAAGGATTTCGGTTTCAGACACCCTTTCCTAATAAAATCATAAATAATTAAAAAAAAAAAGAAAAATATGACTTCAGGTACAACACGATCGTAATGAAAAGATCTACAAAATTCATTTTTTGATAAACAGTTATCGGACCGATTCACCCTCAAAACTGGACTGATTTGTTGCTGCTGAACAACGAACCTCCTTCTTCTCCAACTCGTTTTCCCTCCATTTTTACACATCAAAACCTCATAGTTTCTTCTCAAGACTCATACCAATCATAACCAATATTTATTACACATACTAAACATGTTCTAATAATCATATCAATATCTAAACTTTAATGGTTTCAATTATCACTCACGATTTCATGAATTTTGTATTACAACTTTTATTCAATCATTATCTTCAATTCGATTCTACAATTCTCAATTAACGAATCTAACTTTGATTTCCAACAAGGTAGTTGTATTATATATCTTTACATGATATCAATTTCGTACTAATCATCAATCCATATCAATCAAAATGGTTAATTCCCCCAAAACCCGTTTTAATGAAATTATTCACCCCAAAAAGACTATAGTTTACACCCACCATGATATGAATCGCAATACCACAAACTAAATGAAAGCAAGTTTAACTACTTGCCTCGATAATTTTGTTGTGTCTGATTCCTTCGTTGTAGATAATATTTTTGATGAAAAACACATCAATCTTTTCTTGGTTTGGCTCCCAAAGGCTCTCCCACTGGATCCCTATTTTCTCCTCTATAACTAGGGTTTTCCTAAATGAGTTATGGATGTCACACCTTCTCACATTTTGGTTTTACTATGATAATCCCTTTTTTAGTCTTGTAGGCTTTATTAAATGGCCCAAACACTCCCATGTGAGCCCAACTATGCCTAAAAATTCCCCGAGTCCCAATTACTACCCCCGTGTACTCTTTTTAGATTATCTAGACGTATTCGGAACCAATCGTGCACTCAGAATCTCCATTTGAGTTACTTAACTAAAATCTTGAACATTGACCTCAATTTACGACACATGTAAATTTAAAACAAATAACCCGAATTAATTAGATCTGTAATTCACTAATTTAATTAACTCCTGCGGATAAAATAATTCCTATATCACCGAATTAATTAAATTCTAAATCCTTAAAATTACAGGGTGTCATAATTCTTTCCACTATTTCCCTTAGGGGCACCGCTTATGGTGGATTTGGAAGAGAGCGTGATGATTGCACCGAAGGTGGTGCGGTGTAGTAAGGTGACAGAGTCAACAAAAACGATTACGAAGCCGATGTATTTAGCATAAAGGGATGGTCGAATAAAGGCGGTGGTCACCAAATATTCGATTTACTATTGAGAGGATTGTTCGAGTTAGATGAGGAGGCAAAGTTCACATCAAACAAGTTATGGTCGAACACGGGATTCAAGTTGGTGCGCATCGAACAACTTTGGTAATACTAAAGCAATTGTTCTAGTCAACAAATAACCCAAATAATAATAACATTACTAATAAATTCCGAGCGATGATGCCAAAAACTTAACTCGCTTAAAATATTGTATAGCTTAAGTACAAGTTAATCACGAGAGTAGTAAAATCTAATAAGACCGAAGTCGAATTTCACAAGGATTTATATACAGTAAAGTTAATATTTGTTTAGAAAAGTGTTAAGATGAAAGAGTAAAAAATAAGATATGACGATTTAGGGAAAAGGGAGTGAGTTAAACAACTAATATGAAGCGAAACTATGAAGAATAATTAACCAAAAATTAAAAGTCTTAAATGACTTTAACTAGCAGATTGATTAACTGAGATTGAAAGAGGTCTAAGATAATTACCCTGCCTCAGACTAACATTAAAGATATGGTTCTTATGATCAACTCATAATTAAATCGGAATGAAGATCTGATACAAACAAACAAGCAAGAAACGTGTAAACCTAACAATATGAAATGAATATTTCAATAAGATATTGGTCATAATAACCTCACTTGCTATTTATCATAATAACTACATATTGAAACTAAAAACAACGAAAAAGGAGAAAATATCCAAGTTACAGAACCATCGATCGATCGAAAATATAAATTGGAAAATTGGAAGAAAAAATCTATGAAGGAAAGAAAATGGTCGATCAATCAATGAATTGTGTCGATTAATCGATAGTGTGGGGACTCCTTAAATGTCAAAATTAGAATGGTTCACAAAATGGCCATAAATTGCTCATTGGAACTCGAAATGATGACCCATCAATGCCCACATAAAGCTAACTAAACAAACTATGATACCCAGAAATTCTACCACTTAGAACATAAATTTTGAATTTACGAAATTTCCCCTAAAGTTGCATCTTGAGACTAAACATTTTCGAAACGCATCCAATTACTCTACCACGTATTTCCATACCTATAAAAGCTCAATTAAAATTTTCTAACACACACACACACACACACACATATATATATATATATATATATAGAGAGAGAGAGAGAGAGGTTATACAACATAAGGGCACAATTATAGGGGAAATGGGAGTATGAATTCTAAAATGCATAAATAAAAGGGCTATTTAATGCATTATTCGATACTAATCAATATGGTCTTTGACCTTTAATGGTATTCTGGTTCCTAAATTTGATAATTTATAAAATAGACACTGAGGTCCTTTAAAATAACATGTTTATACCTATGAAGTCTATTAAAGTGGTGCAATCCGACATTTTTATCGAGAAATGCATTTTTTTATATAAGAGATAGTATCCACATGTGGTACTAAGGGCACCCTCATTTACTTCAACTTATTGGGTTTACAACTCTTTTATTCCTCTACCATTTGAATGGATTTTGAGTAAATGCAACCAAATTAAATGGCACATCAATGGAACCCATATTGGTGACCTTTGGCATTGTCTTATATCGATATATAATTGGACTACGATAAATGATGGGTGAGGTACATGAGGGGACCCTTGATGCCTAAACGTTACAAAAAAGATAATTCGACATTGTGAGCTCAGATAATACATTTGGATCTACGTATCCCAAGTCTCGTACACTCACCTTGAGAACATATATTGTAGGAGAACCATAAGAACATTTTGCTTACCACAAGCAAACGATGGCATGCATAATCATAAACTGGGGTATATATGAGCATCTTCCCATCATATTATTTTATTCTTAGGTCGCGATTGGTATTATGAAATATATTTAGCAGGCTTCATTGTCATCTATTACATTTCATATATTTATGTGAGTATAATTGACTTTTAATTTATTTATGTTAAGGATTTTTTAATTTATTTCATATATGTTGGAGGAGGCTTAATGATGATAATGTCAAACATGTTAGTGGATCACCTGTCGACCAAGCGAATCTTGGCCTACTATAAACCGAATTTCACTAAGTCCTTATCCAATTATAACCCCTAACTCTAATACGACAGACCTTATCCAATTATCACCCCTAACTCTTATACGGTGGAGAACCCTCCTTATATCAGGGATCTTAAAAACTAGAGAACACTCTTATGTTAATTCTATCCATATAATAATGAAACACCCACTGCCGCCGTACACGTAGGTCAATCTTAAGATAACCATGTAAATATCGTCTTTATCATATTTATTTATTGTGCTATTTACCATGATTGTGTTAGATCCCCCTCTTGAGAAATTTTATCCCCTATAGATACTATGATACAAAAGTTTGTTGTAAAACATTTCCTTATAAGCATAATTGAATATGAGAATCTTCTAAATTTAGTCTCCTTTTGATGAATTTAATGAACTAGGTTGTCTTAGAGATTGTTTATGAATCTTAAAAGTCGAGTTTGGTTTCTTAAGGTTTTATAATTTTTAATTTTAGGATGATATTTATGTGTACCGAGTGGGAGATTGTAAAAAAATTAATTACTTTGGATAATGGACATACATATGAGAACCCGAATCTGAGGTGGAGAACCTCTTCTGTTCGCACATCTATGAGTAATGTGGAGATAAGGGGGTTCCTTGGCAGTGACACTTGGTCATCACCTTCGTTCACTTTTGAAAAAAAGGGAATCTTAACTCTATTTTACATAAACCAAACAAAAGAGGGGGTAGGTATATATAGATACTTAGTGAAATCAAGTGATTAGCCTGTTAAACTAGAGAGTTAAAGGTTCCAAGACTGGGTTACAGATTGGGAATGTTTTTCGCACCCGCTCCACCCTTTTGTTGTCAAATGTAAATCTAAAGTATGTGTACAATCATGTCATAATGTAAAAATAAATAATAAAATGTAAATAATTATTATTTAAATAGAATGTGTAGTGCAGTGTGGGATGTATATGTAGATAATATAGAGAAATGTTAAATATTTGAAAGGTCGAACTTGTTCACTCAGAAGATACTCCGACTTAGCCTACGTACTCGCATGGAGCATCTCAAAGTCCACGTAGTTCATGTGAAGGAAATGGGCGATTTTACCTATTATAAAGGCTCAATATAAGAGATATAAACTTTCTTTAATCTTCCAAGGTGTTTTCATAGTGAAGAAAGATTACATCTAAAAATATAAATGATTTATGTCTATGAAAAGACTTGGATAATATAGATTAACTCATAAAAAACATTTTGATGAAGAAAGAATATTGATAATTCTGACATTAAGAATAAAATAATAGGTAAAATCCACGAATCTAGTAATCATTTAACCTATATGAGAGTATTCCATGGGTTTGAAGCTTTTTTTTATTTTTGATGTTTATGGAAATAAAGAGTAAAAATATGTCAATATGTACAAGATCTGACTCAAGTTTTAGAGATCGGTCCTCTCTAACACACCTATGTATTCACCGTAGGTCGAGTTAAGGTCAACGTAGTTCGGATATAACCTTTAGAGAAAACTCATGTCTAAAAAAGAAATAAATTAAGATGGTGATGATTTTGGGCAGTGTTACAGCACAAAACCACCATTTTTGGTCTTGATTTCAAAAATAAAGAGAGAGAAGAAGCGTACCTACGATGTTACACATGTATCTTTCCATTTTGGCAGCGTTCCGGCTTGAAATATATTTGAGTGTAAATCTTACGTTCCATTAAAGATAAGTACCTTTTTAGACAAAGTAAAAGAAAGAAAAAGGAAAAAAGAGATGTTTGGTCTATTTAGGTTTAAGTCAAAGGGTAAAAGGTTTGAACTTAGGGTTGTGGGTTTAGATTTTGGCCTGAGGAAGTTTCGAAAGCAAAATAAGAAAGTTTTGAAGTTATTCTAGAGAGAAAGAGTTTCAAAATATAGAGGAAAGATTTAAGAGGTAGAGTTATTGTGTCCAAAACTGGTAGGTGATATGCGCTTTTTATAGGTAAACTGCTTGGCCTCATGATCAATAGGTCCTCTAGCATTACTGGTTGATCATGGCATAGTGCACCCAGGAACAATTGGTGATGGCGATGTTTTTTTGTTTTGGGTCTAAATTGGTCCCAGTTTCGGGTTATTTAAATCATTCTTTTTTTATCTCTCTAAGGCTCTGGGGCCTTTATTTTGACTACCTTAGTAAGACTAAGGTTTTGAGCTTTGTTTAGGATAGGGAGGTTTGACACATTGTGTCATATTCCTTCGGTATTATTAGGGATCAAAATGGGTTTTCTACACTATATAGATCATATAATTATACATTTAAAAAAAAGACAAATCCATGGAGCATGGCGCATAGGAAATAAATAATTTTTAAATTATTCACACATTTGTTTATGAAAACATTTATGTTCCAACTTTTGGTTAAGGAAAGTGTCTGAATATTATGGTTAAAAGTGCACTATATAATTATACTCTACTCATCTGATTTACACTCATGATAAGGGATGCCTAGTAGATGAAGTTATTTATAATATAATGAAGGAATTTGTTTTTTAAAATATATCTCTACACTTTCAAGAAGACACACTCTTTACTGTAGAAACATAACATGTCAAATTTATAGAATGGTGAAATTAACAGGAGTGTCAAATCACAAAATACGATTATAAAGGAAGTTAAAGTATTTGTACCATTCTCCATAACTTCTAAAATAATTATTCTTTTAGTTGGTGGGTTATTTGACGATAAAGAACAAATAAATTACCAACTACTATATAAAGGGATTATCATCTGCAATAAATGTAGATAAAATAAAAAGGAATATTTTGAGCTTAGGAATCTCTTTAAAGGATTTTACTATCGTGAATGATTTTGTTATTTATTTATAAGAATGCCAATTTGACATACAAGTAAAATATTCAAATATATTTTCACAACTTACAAGAAAATATTGTGCCATTAATGGACCAAGATAAAGTTTAGGATGTCATTGGATTACGTAATTAACACTCTAAAGTCAAGTGTAATTGGGCTATTATGACCAAACAAAAATTTAATGGCTATCAAGCGATATAATTAAAGCTACACTTGTGGTTGAAATTTTCATTATGAATGGAGAAGAGGTTATAAATAAACTTTATCACCTATATAAAAGAACGTGAGGTTATTATGGCAATTGTAACTCATTTTTGTTGAGATTTGAATTTTGTGTGAATAACCACTACACCAAAACTGGCGATTGGTCACGGCCAAAATCCCTGACCAAAACTGTGGGTCGCGGACTTTGGCCGTGACCATTTCTGGCGTGACCATTTTCGTGGGTCGCGGCCCAAGTCCCTGACCAAAAAATGGTCACGGCCAAGAGAGGGTCACGGCAGATGGTCGCGGACTTTGGCCGTGACCCATGCCGTGACGGGTCGCGGCCCTAATCCGTGACCCATAACCGTGACAAATTGGTCGCGGCCAAAGTCCGCGACCCATGTGCGTGACGAAAAAAAATTAAAAAAATTGGTCGCGGCCCTTGTCCATGACCCACAACCGTGACAAATTGGTCGCGGCCAAAGTCCGCGACCCATGTGCGTGACAAAAAAAAATTAAAAAAATTGGTCGCGGCCCTTGTCCATGACCCACAACCGTGACAAATTAGTCGCGGACTTTGACCGCGACCCATGTGCGTGACAAAAAAAAATTAAAAAAATTAGTCGCGGCCCTAGACCGCGACCCATTACCGTGATAAAAAATATAAAAAATGGTCGCGGACTTTGGCCGCGACCATTTTTAAGCGCGACAAAAAAAAATAAAAATGGTCATGGACAAAGTCCATGACCATATTTATCTGTAATTTAAAAAAAATGTATTTTTTTTTGTCCAATCCTAAAATTGGGGGTCCTGTGAGTGCATCGTCGGTTGCTACGAGGTGTTACAAATATTTATTATAGGCAAAACAATAAAAAAAATCACAAATTGCGAATTGAGAATGTTGTTAATAAACAAATATATATACAAACTTAAAAATATTACACGTCTTAATAATTCACAGACCAAAAAAAAATTGGGCAGAGTTTCCTCTATTTTCTTGACATTCCAAAACCTGTAAATGAAAAACCTGCTTATTATAAAGCCCGCACGGCTACAAAATTCAACAATCAAATTATAAAAGCCCGCACGGCCATAAAACTAAACAATAAAAGCCTGCACGGCTATAACACATAAAAAAACATTATCCTGAATGTCCACAACATATAAATAATCATCATGTTGTAAACCATTGCCTCCTTCATTTGATCCACGTGCAAAAATCCTACAAATGATAGCATACAAAAAACAAAAATATCAGTAACCAAGCAGTTTTACAAAAAATTTAATCAAGCTGAAAAATTGCATATATGAGTTAAAATTATCAGTAACCAAGTAAAAATATGAAAATTAAGTGTAGAAATAAGCAAACCGGGACACCCGCGGCTGCGGGGTCAGTTCCTACGAGTTACGTTGGTCCCGTGGGAGGTGTTGGTGCCACCCACGGGGCCGTTCGGGGGCTGTTTCGAGTTCTCACCCTCTAACGCCATGTTTTCAAGCCTAAGTGTGGAAATAAGCAAATTATCGTCGTACTCTCAAACCGGGAGACCCGCGGCTGCGGGGTCCGTTCCCACGAGTTACGTTGGTCCCGTGGGAGGCGTTGGTGCCACCCACGGGGCCGTTCGGGGGCTGTTTCGAGTTCTCACCCTCTAACGCCATGTTTTTAAGCCTAAGTGTGGAAATAAGCAAATTACCGTCGTACTCTCAAACCGGGACACCCGCGGCTGCGGGGTCAGTTCCTATGAGTTACGTTGGTCCCGTGGGAGGTGTTGGTGCCACCCACGGGGCCGTTCGGGGGCTGTTTCGAGTTCTCACCCTCTAACGTCATGTTTTTAAGCCTAAGTGTAGAAATAAGCAAATTACGGTCGTACTCTCAAACCGGGAGACCCGCGGCTGCGGGGTCCGTTCCCACGAGTTACGTTTGTCCCGTGGGAGGTGTTGGTGCCACCCACGGGACCGTTCGGGGGCTGTTTCGAGTTTTCACCCTCTAACGCCATGTTTTGCTTAAGTGTAGAAATACGCAAATTACCGTCGTACTCTGAAACCGGGAGACCCGCGGCTGCGGGGTCCGTTCCCACGAGTTACGTTGGTCCCGTGGGAGGCGTTGGTGCCACCCACGGGGCCGTTCGGGGGCTGTTTCGAGTTCTCACCCTCTAACGCCATGTTTTCAAGCCTAAGTGTAGAAATAAGCAAATTATCGTCGTACTCTCAAACCGGGAGATCCGCGGCTGCGGGGTCCGTTCCCACGAGTTACGTTGGTCCCGTGGGAGGTGTTGGTGCCACCCACGGGGCCGTTCGGGGGCTGTTTCGAGTTCTCACCCTCTAACGCCATGTTTTTAAGCCTAAGTGTGGAAATAAGCAAATTACGGTCGTACTCTCAAACCGGGACACCCGCGGCTGCGGGGTCCGTTCCCACGAGTTACGTTGGTCCCGTGGGAGGTGTTGGTACCACCCACGGGGCCGTTCGGGGGCTGTTTCGAGTTCTCACGCTCTAACGCCATGTTTTTAAGCCTAAGTGTGGAAATAAGCAAATTACCGTCGTACTCTCAAACCGGGACACCCGCGGCTGCGGGGTCCGTTCCTACGAGTTACGTTGGTCCCGTGGGAGGTGTTGGTGCCACCCACGGGACCGTTCGGGGGCTGTTTCGAGTTTTCACCCTCTAACGCCATGTTTTTAAGCCTAAGTGTAGAAATAAGCAAATTACGGTCGTACTCTCAAACCGGGAGACCCGCGGCTGCGGGGTCCGTTCCCACGAGTTACGTTGGTCCCGTGGGAGGTGTTGGTGCCACCCACGGGACCGTTCGGGGGCTGTTTCGAGTTTTCACCCTCTAACGCCATGTTTTGCTTAAGTGTAGAAATACGCAAATTACCGTCGTACTCTCAAACCGGGAGACCCGCGGCGGCGGGGTCCGTTCCCACGAGTTACGTTGGTCCCGTGGGAGGTGTTGGTGCCACCCACGGGACCGTTCGGGGGCTGTTTCGAGTTTTCACCCTCTAACGCCATGTTTTGCTTAAGTGTAGAAATACGCAAATTACCGTCGTACTCTCAAACCGGGAGACCCGCGGCTGCGGGGTCCGTTCCCACGAGTTACGTTGGTCCCGTGGTAGGTGTTGGTACCCACGAGGCCGTTCGGGGGCTGTTTCGAGTTCTCACCTTCTAACGCCATGTTTTTAAGCCTAAGTGTGGAAATAATCAAATTACCGTCGTACTCTCAAACCGGGACACCTGCGGCTGCGGGGTCTGTTCCTACGAGTTACGTTTGTCCCGTGGGAGGTGTTGGTGCCACCCACGGGGCCGTTCGGGGGCTGTTTCGAGTTCTCACCCTCTAACGCCATGTTTTTAAGCCTAAGTGTAGAAATAAGCAAATTACGGTCGTACTCTCAAACCGGGAGACCCGCGGCTGCGGGGTCCGTTCCCACGAGTTACGTTGGTCCCGTGGGAAGTGTTGGTGCCACCCACGGGACCGTTCGGGGGCTGTTTCGAGTTTTCACCCTCTAACACCATGTTTTGCTTAAGTGTAGAAATACGCAAATTACCGTCGTACTCTCAAACCGGGAGACCCGCGGCTGCGGGGTCCGTTCCCACGAGTTACGTTGGTCCCGTGGGAGGCGTTGGTGCCACCCACGGGGCCGTTCGGGGGCTGTTTCGAGTTCTCACCCTCTAACGCCATGTTTTCAAGCCTAAGTGTGGAAATAAGCAAATTATCGTCGTACTCTCAAACCGGGAGACCCGCGGCTGCGGGGTCCGTTCCCACGAGTTACGTTGCTCCCGTGGGGGGCCGTTCGGGGGCTGTTTCGAGTTCTCACCCTCTAACGCCATGTTTTTAAGCCTAAGTGTGAAAATAAGCAAATTACGGTCGTACTCTCAAACCGGGACACCCGCGGCTGCGGGGTCCGTTCCCACGAGTTACGTTGGTCCCGTGGGAGGTGTTGGTGCCACCCACGGGGCCGTTCGGGGGCTGTTTCGAGTTCTCACCCTCTAATGCCATGTTTTTAAGCCTAAGTGTGGAAATAAGCAAATTACCGTCGTACTCTCAAACCGGGACACCCGCGGCTGCGGGGTCCGTTCCTACGAGTTACGTTGGTCCCGTGGGAGGTGTTGATGCCACCCACGGGACCGTTCGGGGGCTGTTTCGAGTTTTCACCCTCTAACGCCATGTTTTTAAGCCTAAGTGTAGAAATAAGCAAATTACGGTCGTACTGTCAAACCGGGAGACCCGCGGCTGCGGGGTCCGTTCCCACGAGTTACGTTGGTCCCGTGGGAGGTGTTGGTGCCACCCACGGGACCGTTCGGGGGCTGTTTCGAGTTTTCACCCTCTAATGCCATGTTTTGCTTAAGTGTAGAAATACGCAAATTACCGTCGTACTCTCAAACCGGGAGACCCGCGGCGGCGGGGTCCGTTCCCACGAGTTACGTTGGTCCCGTGGTAGGCGTTGGTGCCACCCACGGGGCCGTTCGGGGGCTGTTTCGAGTTCTCACCCTCTAACGCCATGTTTTCAAGACTAAGTGTGGAAATAAGCAAATTATCGTCGTACTCTCAAACCGGGAGACCCGCGGCTGCGGGGTCCGTTCCCACGAGTTACGTTGGTCCCGTGGGAGGTGTTGGTGCCACCCACGGGGCCGTTCGGGGGCTGTTTCGAGTTCTCACCCTCTAACGCCATGTTTTTAAGCCTAAGTGTGGAAATAAGCAAATTACCGTCGTACTCTCAAACCGGGACACCCGCGGCTGCGGGGTCAGTTCCTACGAGTTACGTTGGTCCCGTGGGAGGTGTTGGTGCCACCCACGGGGCCGTTCGGGGGCTGTTTCGAGTTCTCACCCTCTAACGCCATGTTTTTAAGCCTAAGTGTAGAAATACGCAAATTACGGTCGTACTCTCAAACCGGGAGACCCGCGGCTGCGGGGTTTGTTCCCACGAGTTAAGTTGGTCCCGTGGGAGGTGTTGGTGCCACCCACGGGACCGTTCGGGGGCTGTTTCGAGTTTTCACCCTCTAACGCCATGTTTTGCTTAAGTGTAGAAATACGCAAATTACCGTCGTACTCTCAAACCGGGAGACCCGCGGCTGCGGGGTCCATTCCCACGAGTTACGTTGGTCCCGTGGGAGGCGTTGGTGCCACCCACGGGGCCGTTCGGGGGCTGTTTCGAGTTCTCACCCTCTAACGCCATGTTTTTAAGCCTAAGTGTAGAAATAAGCAAATTACCGTCGTACTCTCAAACCGGGAGACCCGCGGCTGCGGGGTCAGTTCCTACGAGTTACGTTGGTCCCGTGGGAGGTGTTTGTGCCACCCACGGGGCCGTTCGGGGTCTGTTTCGAGTTTTCACCCTCTAACGTCGTGTTTTTAAGCCTAAGTGTAGAAATAAGCAAATTACCGTCGTACTCTCAAACCGGGAGACCCGCGGCTGCGGGGTCATTTCCTACGAGTTACATTGGTCCCGTGGGAGGTGTTGGTGCCACCCACGGGGCCGTTCGGGGGCTGTTTCGAGTTTTCACCCTCTAACGTCGTGTTTTTAAGCCTAAGTGTAGAAATAAGCAAATTACCGTCGTACTCTCAAACCGGGAGACCCGCGGCTGCGGGGTCAGTTCCTACGAGTTACGTTGGTCCCGTGGGAGGTGTTGGTGCCACCCACGGGGCCGTTCGGGGGCTGTTTCGAGTTTTCACCCTCTAACGTCGTGTTTTTAAGCCTAAGTCTAGAAATAAGCAAATTACCGTCGTACTCTCAAACCGGGAGACCCGCGGCTGCGGGGTCAGTTCCTACGAGTTACGTTGGTCCCGTGGGAGGTGTTGGTGCCACCCACGGGGCCGTTCGGGGTCTGTTTCGAGTTTTCACCCTCTGACGTCATGTTTTTAAGCCTAAGTGTAGAAATAAGCAAATTACCGTCGTACTCTCAAACCGGGAGACCCGCGGCTGCGGGGTCGGTTCCTACGAGTTACGTTGGTCCCGTGGGAGCTGTTGGTGCCACCCACGGGGCCGTTCGGGGGCTGTTTCCAGTTTTCACCCTCTAACGTCATGTTTTTAAGCCTAATGTAGAAATAAGCAAATTACCGTCGTACTCTCAAACCGGGAGACCCGCGGCTGCGGGGTCAGTGTATACTTTTGCTACAGACTTGGATTTGATATGACTAATTACAACCACCATTTGATATAGTTTATTGAGACGAGTACATATAGTTTCCCATATAATTTTAAATACTCGAGTACATATACCCCATATACTCTTCCGCTCATTTTCCCATGCAATTTTAAATACTCGAATGATCGATTCTATAAATATATTGAGACGAGTACACTTTAAGACAGGAGGCACCTAAAGATCACTAAACTGTAGCTAATCTCAGATCCCATCATTACTATTTAAATGTTTCCTAAAAAATTGCAAAATTATAAGCCACGACTACTTTGAAGTAGCTACTGAAATATACATACACTCCTTAACAATCATCATGCTGTTAAAAATATGTTCTCTCACATTTTCAGCGAATGTTAACACATTGACATTGTATATAGAGTTTACCAGGATTGTGTGAATCAGTGTTCCAAGCATCCCATATTCGGCTAAAAGGTAAAATGCACAATGCTTACACTGAGTGATTAGAGTCCTAGTAGATGTGCTGAGTGATCCCATAATCAGTGTTCCAAGCATCCCATATTCGGCTAAAAGGGAAAATGCACAATGCTTGCACTGAGTGATTAAAATGGAAGCAGGACAATTTAGAGTTTTTGGACAGCTCATATGCTGAGTGATTAGTTTTTGGATGGAAAGTTTCTGGACAGCTCATATGCCATTTTGATTAGTTTTTGGATGGTATAATGGGAATCAATCAGTGCCCTGCTTCAATTCATGGATCTATTATCAAATGGTGGTTGTAATTACTTTTGTAACCTCGCTAAATTAATCATAATTGATTATTGAATTTTGAGTTTTATGGATGTTATGATTGAGTTATTAGGATGAAAGGTTATATAAAGACACCTTCATTTGACTAAGTGAACTGAGGTGAAAAATCAATTACTTGTTATGATTTAACTTCTTGGATGTTCTTTGATTTGATGGAAAAGTGTGACTAATACTAAAGAGAGTATGATGTTTAAATACGCTCAATTTTGAGCTAAGTTTCATGAAAAGTTTATCCCGTATGCGATTTGGATTGCTAGGATAAGATAATGTCTGACCTTGGACCATGATCACAACATAGTTGCAGAATATGAGCTGGTGTTCACAAGATTTGGACCTGGGGAGTTGGATACCGAAAAGGAAGGCGATGCGTGCTTTCGTTACTAGTTTAAGTTTGCCCAAAAGGTAGGAGATGTTGGGTAACCTTGTTTACACATTCTATGCTCACATGGTTAACATGGCACTTATGCATTGTTAGGATATGAGAAAGTTCCAAAAGTGTAAAAGAGAGAACGAATTCGATTTTTGGTAATATTCAAAAGAGGAAAATGGAGAATATCTATGCAAAGGCAGTGCAAGAATGAAAATAAAGGCTCTACAAGATAGTGAGATAATCCACAAGAACTATAAGAGAGGGTTCTGATTATAATATTACGAGCGTAAAGTGTATTGGAACACAACTAAGAGAAGTCAGAATCAAGTTAAAGACAGTATGTGTAGAAACCATTGATGAGTCAACCCTTGCACATGATTTTACCACCGTTGTTGCTACCGTTGACATGAGAGAGCCAGTCACGGGTTTCTCATGGATATGATGGTTACGTATACCTCAAAAGGACCACTTGAAATCATGAGAGAATGCAGATGTATTATAGATTTTGTCTGACTTCTTAAAGTCATTTTTAGTTTTTGAATCCTATCTTAAGTATTATAGAGTCGATTATTATTTTGTCTAAGTTAATATGATTACTTAGGGTAATCAGAGTATAGAAATGTATGTTCCAAGCATCCCATATTCGGCTAAAAGGGAAAATGCACAATGCTTACAATGAGTGATTAGAGTCCTAGTAAATGTGCTGAGTGATCCCATAATCAGTGTTCCAAGCATCCCATATTCGGCTAAAAGGGAAAATGCACAATGCTTACACTGAGTGATTAAAAGGGAAGCAGGACAATTTAGAGTTTCTGGACAGCTTCAATTCATGGATCTATTATCAAATGGTGGTTGTAATTAATTTTGTAACCTCGCTAAATTAATCATAATTGATTATTGATTTTTGAGCTAAAGCCTGCGCTTGTGTTCCTGCAGATCCCTAGTGCGGGGTAGGTTTCCAGTTGCTCCTCTTCTTTGGGTTAGAATTTTTGGTTTAAGCTTGGATCATTGGCACCAAAGAATCCTCCTCACCATTGCAAATGCAGTTGGTACCCCTATTAGTATTGACCCCTACACTTTAAAAAAGGAATTTGGGCATTATGTTAGAGTCCTAGTAGATGTGTACCTCTCCCAATCCATTCATCAGAAGCTATGGATTAAAAGACCTGATTATGCAGTGACCTAGCTCTGCCCCCTCTGAGCAGCCCTGTATACAACTCATGCATCCCATATTATATATATAAGTTATATAATAACAGTTAACATATATAGTTAACTATATATATATATAGCTAACTGTTGACAGCCCTAACCCCACTGACACTCCACCCTCTTATAATACCCCAACCTCCATGCCCAAAAGCATGTATACATGTATCCACGTATGCTTGATGTGTTCTTTTTAATGAAATTGCATACCCATGGCATATATATGCCTGCATATATATGCAACACTGCCCCGCCCCGCCCCCTGCCCCGTCCCCTCCCCCCTTTCCCACTCACACACGCACACCTGCATATATATGCAGCAGTTGCATATATATGCAGATGCAACTGCATATATATGCAGATGCAACTGCATATATATGCAACACTGCCCCGCCCCGCCCCCTGCCCCGTCCCCTCCCCCCTTTCCCACTCACACACGCACACACGCGCACACAAACACACACACAAACATGTATACACTGGCATATCTGGATTCACCCTAGATCAGGTATACTCTCTATTTTATTTTGGATTTTATCACCAATATGCACACACTCACACGCGCACACAAACAAACGCACGCACACACGCACACTCTCACTACATATATGCATATGCATATATGCAGATTGCATATATGCATACATGCCGCGTCTCCTCCCCCCTTCCCCACTCACACACACACACACACACACACACACGCGCGCGCCCCCTGCCCGTCCCCTCCCCCCTTCCCCACTCGCACACGCGCACACACACAAACATGCACACACACAAACATGTGGGTGTTTTACGTTTTCACCCTTCGATGGCATCTTTTTTATTCTCAAGTCTAACTTTTTTATTCTCAAGACCCGTTACTACGCGGTCGGTTCCTACGAGTCACATTGGTCCCGTGCGAGGTGTTCGTGACTCTTACGGGACCGTTTTGTGCTTGTTGTACGTTTTCACCCTTCGATGGCATGTTTTTATGCTCAAGTCTATTTTTTTTGCAAATTTACGTCGTACACTCTAACCGAGAGCCCCGTGACTACGCGGTCGGTTTTTATGAGTTACATTAGTCCCGTGCGAGGTGTTCGTGACTCTTACCGGACCGTTTTATGGCTATTTTACGTTTTCACCCTTCGATGGCATGTTTTTATGCTTAAGTCTAGTTTTTTGCAAATTTACGTCGTACACTCAAATCGCGAGTCCCGTGACTACGCGGTCTGTTCCTATGAGTCGCATTGGTCCCGTGCGAGGTGTTCGTGACTCTTACGGGACCGTTTGGTGTTTGTTTTAGGTTTTCATCCTTCGAGGGCATGTTTTTATGCTTAAGTCTAACTTTTTGCAAATTTACGTCGTACACCCAAACCGGGAGCCCCGTGACTACACGGTCTGTTCCTACGATTTACATTGATCCCGTGAGAGGTGTTTGTGACTCTTACGGGAACGTTTTGTGACTGTTTTACATTTTTACCATTCGATGGCATGTTTTTATGCTTAAGTCTACTTTTTTACAAATTTACGTCGCACACTCAAAACGGAAGCGCCGTGACTATACGGTCACTTCCTACGATTCACATTGGTCCCGTGCGAGGTGTTCGTGACTCTTACGAGTACGTTTTGTGGCTATTTTACGTTTTCACCCTTCGATGGCATGTTTTTATGCTTAAGTCTAATTTTTTACAAATTTACGTCTTACACTCCAACCGGGAGCGCCGTGACTACGCGGTCGGTTCGTACTAGTTACATTGGTCCCGTGCGAGGTGTTCGTGACTCTTATGGGACCGTTTAAAAGTTGTTTTACGTTTTCACCCTTCGATGGCATGCAAGTCTAATTTTTTGTAAATTTACGTCGTACACTCAAACCGGAAATCCCGTGACTACATCGTCGGTTCCTACAAGTCACATTGGTCCCGTACGAGGTGTTCGTGACTCTTACCCGACCGTTTAGTGTCTATTTTAGATTTTCACCCTTCGATGGCATGTTTTTATGCTCAAGTCTAATTTTTTGCAAATTTGCATCGTGCACTCAACTCGGAAGCCCCGTTACTATGCGGTCGGTTCCTACGAGTCACATTGGTCCCGTGCGAGGTGTTCGTGACTCTTACGGGACCGTTTTGTGCTTGTTGTACGTTTTCACCCTTCGATGGCATTTTTTATGCTCAAGTTTAATTTTTTTGCAAATTTACGTTGTACACTCTAACCGGGAGCCCCGTGACTACGCGGTCGGTTCCTATAAGTTACATTAGTCCCGTGCGAGGTGTTCGTGACTCTTATCGGATCGTTTTATGGTTGTTTTATGTTTTCACCCTTCGATGGCATGTTTTTATGCTTAAGTCTAACTTTATGCAAATTTATGTCGTACACTCCAGCCGGGAGCCCCGCGACTACGCGGTCGGTCCTACGCGTTACATTGGTCCCGTGCGAGGTGTTCGTGACTCTTACGAGACCGTTTTAAGGATGTTTTACATTTTCACAATTCGATGGCATGTTTTTTATGCTTAAGTCTAATTTTTTACAAATTTACGTCGTACACTCAAACCGGGAGCCCCGTGACTACGCGATCGCTTCCTACGAGTCACATTGGTCCCGTGCGAGGGGTTCGTGACTCTTACGGGACCGTTTAAAGGCTGTTTTACGTTTTCACCCTTTGATGGCATGTTTTTATGCTTAAGTCTATTTTTTATCAAATTTTCGTCATACACTCAAATCGGGAGCCCCGTGACTACGCGGTTGATTCCTACGAGTCACATTGGTCCCGTGCGAGGTGTTCGTGACTCTTACGGGACTGTTTTGTGTTTGTTTTACGTTTTCACCCTTTGATGGCATGTTTTTATGCTTTAAGTTTTTCAAATTTACGTCGTACAGTCCAACCGGGAGCCTCGCGACTATGCGGCCGGTTCCTATGAGTTACATTGGTCCCGTGCGAGGTGTTTGTGACTCTTACCGGACCGTTTTAAGGCTGTTTTACATTTTCACCCTTCGATGGCATGTTTTTATGCTTAAGTTTATTTTTTTACAAATTTACGCCGTACACTCACCCGGGAGCCCCGTGATTACGCAGTCGGTTCCTACGAGTCACATTGGTCCCGTGCGAGTTGTTCGTGACTCTTACCAGACCATTTTGTGGTTGTTTTACGTTTTCACCCTTCGATGGCATGTTTTTATGCTTAAGTCTAATTTTTTGCAAATTTACGTCGTACACTCAAATCGCGAGTCCCGTAACTACGCGGTCTGTTCCTATGAGTCGCATTGGTCCCGTGCGAGGTGTTCGTGACTCTTACGGGACCGTTTGGTGTTTGTTTTAGGTTTTCATCCTTCGAGGGCATGTTTTTATGCTTAAGTCTAACTTTTTACAAATTTACGTCGTACACTCAAACCGGGAGCCCCGTGACTACACGGTCTGTTCCTACGATTTACATTGATCCCGTACGAGGTGTTCGCGACTCTTACGGGACCGTTTTGTGACTGTTTTACATTTTCACCATTCGATGGCATGTTTTTATGCTTAAGTCTAATTTTTTACAAATTTACGTCGCACACTCAAACTGGGAGCGCCGTGACTACACGGTCAGTTCCTACGAGTTACATTGGTCCCGTGCGAGGTGTTCGTGACTCTTACGGGACCGTTTTAAGGTTGTTTTACATTTTCACCCTTCGATGACATGTTTTTTATGCTTAAGTCTAATTTTTTACAAATTTACATCGTACACTCAAACCGGGAGCCCCGTGACTACGCGGTCGGTTCCTACGAGTCACATTGGTCCTGCGCGACAAGTGAATAAGATGAGCGGTCACAAATTGCAAACCCAAGAATAACTTTCGAACCATGACTAATTTTTATTCCCATTCTCACCTCTCTCCTATTCATCTCGGACTAATTTTTATTCCCATTTTCACATCTCTCCTATTCTCAAACCGGGAGTCCCGCGGCTGTGGGGTCAGTTCCTATATGTTACATTGGTCCCGTGGGAAGTGTTGGTACCACCCACGGGGCCGTTCGGGGGCTGTTCGGGAGTTGTTTTGGATTTTCACCCTCTAACGCCATGTTTTTAAGCCTAAGTCCTGATATTTTTCAATTATCGTCGTATTCTCAAATCGGGAGTCCCGTGATCGCGCGGTCAGTTCCTACGAGTTACATATATTTTGTGGAAGGTGTTGGTGCCTCCCACGAAACCGTTCGGGGGCTGTTTCGGGTTTTCCCCCACTAACGCCATGGTTTGCCTAAGTTTAGAAATATGCAAATTATCGTCGTATTCTCAAACCGGGGATCCCGTGATAGCGCAGTCAGTTCCTACGAGTTACATTGGTCCCGTGCGAGGTGTTGGTGCCGCTCACAGGACCGTACGAGGACTGTTTCGTATTTTTACCTATCACAGGGCCGCTTGTGGGATGTTTTGGGTTTCTCCCCTCTAACGCCATGTTTTTAAGCTTATATCTAGACATTAGCAAATTATCGTCGTATTCTGAAACAGGGAGTCTAAAATATTTTCAACATATTATCCAACAATCAAACCAATAATTATCCCGTACTCCTTCTAATTATCACATATTCCTTTAAACATACTATCCAACAACAAGCCAACAACCAATAATTATCCCGTACTCCTTCTATCATCTAAAAGATTTAATAAATAATGCATATCAATTATATAACTACTTTAGTTAAAGTAAAGAGTACCTGATGTGTAATGAAGAGCTGGTATGTAATGAAGAAGTGGTATCTAATTGGTTAGGTCTGCAATACGTAAACAATGTAGTTATGATTATTACGCCGCCATTTGAAGGTTTTAAAATACATATTCAATCAAGTTGATCACAAAAAATTTCAAACTAAAACAGAACTGTATAAAATCAACATAACTATAGCATACATGTCAAGTTAAAATATGAATGAACGGAATTAAGTTGTATTGTTCCATGTCAAGTTGTAGCCTCATAATATCTTGACGTAAACGTAAAAAAATGCACATTAATCGCAAGATATATGATATACTTTTTCATAGGTAAATCAAGAACACACCCAACAAATTTAATAACATGTACATTTATCGACACTAGTATAAATTCAATAAATACAACATAGTATCCAACAACCAAGCCAACAATATCTCACTATAGTAATGTGCACACGTGTTTGCGACTCTTATGTCAAAAAAATTTCATTTAATTATATTTTGTCAAAAAAAAACAAGACAAGCATATTTTGTCAAAAAAATACGCACACATACAATCTAGGGTTTATTGACATAATCTATACATACACACACATACAATCTAGGGTTTACTTAAACCCTAACTTTTTTTTGACATAAATCTATGCATACATATAACCAACAATAAGGCGGTTGTAATTTTTTTTACTTATTATATAAACATTTAATTATATTTTGTCAAAAAAATATAATGTCTAGAGTTTTGAATAATATTTTGTCAAAAAAAATACACATATACAATCTAGGGTTTATTGACATAATCTATACATACACACATACATACACACACATAATGTCTAGAGTTTTGAATACTATTTTGTAAAAAAAATACACACACATACAATCTAGGGTTTATTGTCGTAATCTATACACACACACATACAATCTAGGGTTTATTTTTGTAATCTATACACACACACATATACACACAAATAGCTGCCACAAATCATAACAAATCGAAATTCACAGACACACATACACCCACATATACATACACACACACACATACACTCGCATACACACATAGCTGCCACAAATCAAAACCAATCAAAATGCACACATACCTTTCACGATTGTCAGATGAAATCAACAAAAAACCCAAATAGACGAAATCCCAAATCGCCCAAATCGTCCAAACTTAACCGCGAATGGCAGAAATTTGAGTAGCGTTGTAAGTAAATCATCTTTAAATATGTGGACCTGGTCACGGCCTAGAGCCGTGACCCAACCTCCGCGACCAATTAGTTATCCCCTGACCACTGGTCACGGCCCTAGGCCGTGACCCACCATGCTCAACCAACAGACCACCATGAGCGACCAAACTCCCTTCGAATGAGGTATGGTCACGGTCCCAAGCCGTGACTCACTTCAGAAATTGGTTTCGGCCTCCAGCCCTGACCACCATGCGCGACTAACAGCCCTTCAAATGAGGTATGGTCACGGCCCTTCAAAAGTTAACTTTGTTCTAGTTGGAATTTAACCAAAAATATGTGTAAGTCTAAAAATCATTAATAAAATTATGTAAGTTTTTCACCGTTGGTTTTAAGTTTAATGACACTATTATAGTATATATATATATATATATATATATATATATATATATATATATATATATATATATATATATATATATATATGATGATGATGATGATGATGATGAGATAAGTGGGACTAAGTTTGTATTTTTGTAATTCTCTATTCATGTAATGACATAGTATATAATTCTATATATTTTAACATTAGGATTGATTACAATATCATTCTCGACATGTATGGAAGCAAATCAAATGAATGACAATATATGAATATGATATGATTGTGACACCCCGCTTAATTAAATACCGGGCGATCACTCCTTTATTAAATTAAATCAAGGTAAACAGTTGGTTCATTCTCAGCATCACTGTCGATAAAAATAAATTTGTCCAATTTAACACCCTAAATAATTAAGCTAAGTGTCAAAACCATTTTTCATACAAACTTCCAAATTTTAATTAAAGAAAAGATTTATTAATTCAAAACAACATTTCTACACTATAGAATCACACCACGATGAACTAAAATAAAACCATACATTCACCAATCGAATGTCCACAATATAAAACTAAAAATCATAAACCATCCTGAATAAATCCCGTAAAACAATACTGGAATAACTGAAATATAAAATCCCAATAATAAATGAAATGCTGAAAGGGGCGACACGTGCCCAATAAATGAGAGTAATGAGAGTGGAGTCAATAACAGAAGCCGTCTACTCAAGTGACCTGCAACTTCCACCTAAGCTGCAGCTCGTTCTTCTCAAAGGATCCTAAGCAAGACGCCCCTATGGCTGGGCACCTGAAAATATACATATATATACACAAGGGAGAGAGAGAGAGAAAGAAAAGGGTCAGGGCCCTAAAGTGTGTTTGATTTTTAAAATACGTTAAGCAAGTATTTAAATTGATACAGGCCAATGCAAATCATATTAGTTCGACACTCTCTTGAGAAATTCTCACCTCTCTTCTAATGTGAACGCCTATCGTACTAACCTTCCCAAATAGTCTAGTTTATCTTAACTTACTCATAAGTTTTCAAAACCGAACGATGACAATGTTTTAAAAAGGTTACTTCCAATTAGTAGCACTACTCTCGTTTTAGCTTCATTAAATTTTAAAGTTTACCAGTGCCTTCTCATACTTTCACAAAACAAGTATTTATTATAGTGTCAACAACTATGTCCTACTTATCAAATCCCAGTAGGCAGTTAAAGTATATAATCTCATATATATATGAACTACTCGGATAATATATATATATATAACATCACCCCAACTACTATGGTGCGGGCATACTCTGCTATCCAATCCCCGTATCGCTCACACAAAGGGAAATACAAGTTCGAAATCACTCTCGAACTGTATTAACATATACAAAACAACGTTGAGGCGAAGCATAGATTCCAAGTGCAAGAGGTCTGTACATACCCACACGTCTCTTAGGACCGTCCGACTATCAATCTGATAGCCCGTACCTAGGATCTCTATCTTCTAGGGTACGAATCAATATCCCCAATAAAGCAACACAGGATAAGATTGTCCCAGCGCGGTAACCTCAGGGATAGCAAGTAGCGCGGGTAAGTTTTTCACATGTATATAATATATGTACACACAATTATATAAATATACCCATTTCATCATATTAATATAGGTTTCTCTCGTAACCCATAGTCACAACATTTATCTTTAATTTCTCATTATTATGATTACGTATAAGGTTTCGTCTCTAACCTTAACTCGAAGAGTTTTCTCACTCATTACCTAATACTCATGGGTCATATCCTTACCAATCTAAAATTCAGTAAGTGACTTTATTTGATTACAACGTAACTCTCTTACGCACCTCACCCTTAAGTTTCATAAATTCAACCTAAAGTAAATATCCCATAATTACCCTTCTCGTTGAAGATTAAAGGTTCTAACATTTATCCCTATACCCTACTGGTCCTCAATATCTCCCAAATCCTTTTATTTATAATGCCCAAGAAATATTCCACGGTAAATTAATTCAACTAATTAAACAAGGGGAAAAAGAGTTTGCCAAGAGGGGTCGATCGATCGACGTCTGGGGCTCGATTGATCGAACCTTCGATCGATCGACGCTCTAGGTTCAATCGATCGATCAAACAGGTATTTCGATTTCTGCAGAAGTGCAGTTACGGGTTTGACTAATATTCTTCATTCAAATCCATAATTTCCAACACTAATCGTCCCCAAACTTATACTACAATCATGGTAATATATTTCCATATGTTTCTAACGTTAAGCATGCATATAACCATCATTAAACATGATTAAACAACCTAAAATCTCATCTAATCATCAAGAACCCTAAGTTTTCTTAACTTCTGTTCTAATCAGTTTTCTCCAGAATTTTCTTCTAACATAACATCACAAATTCGTGGGTTGATCATCTACTTCACATATTATTTTCAGAATATGGTTATAACGATTTCTACATGCAAATCCCTATCAAAAATTGGGGTTTTCTTCCTTTAATTATACTCCTAATCATTCCTACACTAATATGATTATTTCACCAACAAAAATACGCAAGTTAAACACTTGCCTGGGATTTCAGAGGTCTGGTTTCCTGCTGATATTGGTGTGGTTGCGTTCTCCTCCTCGCGATCTACGCGTTGGTGGTGACGGCGGTGAAATCGGTGGTGTTTTGGGCCTTGAATCACCTTGAGAGCTCTCTCCTCTCTTCTCCAATGGCCGTTCTAGGGTTCTGAATGTTCTAACCCTAAAAGGCTGACTTAAATGGCTGCTAAGGATGGCTGAAATTCGTGGGTTTAATTACCCTATTTTGTAAAATGACCAAAATGCCCTCCCGGGTCACTAATTAAGCCTAAAAAACATCCCGAGACCCAAACTAAACCCCCGGGTACACTTTTCTGACTATCTCGACCTTTCCGGATGCGTTGGCGCACTCAAAACGACCATACGGACAACTTATAAAATATTCACTTTTTAATTAACATAATTAGTCCCGACGTGGCACTGGCACGTCTCGACTTAAATTTCTGAAATAGTCATTTAATTCACTTATGACATTCAATATAACCAGTATAATATATTACTATGCTCATTAGTAATATTCAACAAGTTTCCCATAATTACTAACTCTAGTCACGTTAATAATTATAACATAATTAATTTCCGGATTTTATTAAATAAATCATCACATTAAATTTAATAAATCCCCAAATTAAATATAGCATAAAAATACGGGGTATTACATACTTCCCCCCTAATAACGGAATTTCGTCCTGAAATTCGGAAAATAAGGCATACCTGGTAAAAATAACTTTGGATATCTCTCGCGCATATCTGCCTCACGCTCCCAAGTGGATTCCTCCACATTATGATGCTCCCACTGGACTCGCACAAGGGGAACTACTTTCGACCTCAATCTCATCTCACTATAGTCTAGAATAGCCACTGGTCTCTCCTCGTAAGAGCTATCAGACTGTAAGTCTATCTCGTCTATCTCAATGTGAGTATGGGCCATATCATCCCGAAGATATCGTCTCAACGACGAGATGTGGAATACATCGTGGATGGGATGTAAATGTTCTGGCAATCCCAACCTGTATGCTACTGGCCCAATTCTCTCGATGATGGGAAATGGTCCTACGTACCTCGGAGCCAACTTCCCCTTCTTCCCGAACCTCATCACTCCTTTCATAGGAGATACACGCAACAACACTTGATCTCCCACATTAAACTCCCGGAAGAACCGTTTCGCATCGGCGTAGCTCTTCTGCCTGTCTTGGGCTACCCGAATACGACTCCTGATTATCTCAATCCTCGCGGAGGTCTCCTGAATTACTTCTGGCCCTAATAACTTGTTGTCCCCCACCTCGAGCCAACAAGTTGGAGAACGACAAGGCCTGCCGTACAAAGCCTCAAATGGAGCCATGCCAATCGTAAACTGATAGGAGTTATTATAAGCAAACTCTACTAGTGGAAGGTGTGGTTCCCAACCCCCTCCGAAATCGAGAACACACATGCGTAGCATATCTTCCAACATCTGATTAGTACGCTCTGTCTGTCCATCTGTCTATGGGTGGTAGGCTGAACTCAGTCTCAACTCTGTACCCATAGCCTCCTGAAAGCTTTCCCAGAAACGTGACACAAAAATCTTGTCTCTATCTGACACAATATTCAGGGGCACCCCGTGTAATCTGACAATCTCAGCGATGAACAACTGGGCATACTGACCCATGGTATAATCTGTCCTCACAGGCAGAAAATGAGCCACCTTGGTCAAATGGTCTACAATCACCCAGATAGAATTGTGGCCCCGCTGTGATGTAGGCAACCCGGTAATGAAACCGATGGAAATACTTTCCCACTTCCACGTGGGTATTTCCAACGGCTGAAGTAATCCCGACGGTTTCTGATGGTCCACCTTCACCAGCTGGCAAGTAGAACACTTGGACACAAATTCAGCGATGTCCCTCTTCATCCCACTCCACCAGTACTGTCGTCTCATGTCCTGGTACATCTTATCGCCTCCCGGATGTACTGCAAATCGGGACCCATGAGAATGAGTCATCACTTCATGACGTAGCTCCGCTCCTTCTGGGACCAATAATCTCCCATTAAACCGCAACCCTCCATCCGAACTAACAGAATAGGACTCAGCACCCTCGGCTAGAAGTCATACAATCTGCTCCTGATAAAACGGGTCTGTGGTCTGTGCCTGTATCACCCTTGTAACAATCTCGGGTGTGACTGACATGACGGATATGAACGAACGGGCTACTGCGTCTTGGTGACCCAACTCCTTCCACTTCGCTTTCCAAACGTCGGCTACATCGTCTACCGGTCTATGGCTCAACGCATCAGCAACTACGTTGGCCTTCCCCGGATGGTACTGTATGTCGAACTGGTAATCTTTCACAAACTCTAACCATCTGCGCTGACGCATATTCAGTTCTCGCTGAGGGAACAGGTACTGCAGTGACTTATGGTCTGTGAACAAACGGAATTTCTCGCCCAATAAATAGTGCCTCCAAATTCTCAATGCAAAGACGACCGCAACTAACTCCAGGTCGTGGGTGGGGTAATTCTTCTCATGCGGCTTAAGCTTGCGGGAAGCAAAAGCTATAGCCTTCTCCTCCTGCTGAAGTACTCCCCCAAGTCCTCGTAAGGATGCATCTGGGTAAACCAGGTACTCTACACCCGGCTTCGGTAAAGCAAGGACTGGTGCCGAAGTAAGATTGTCTTTTAGCTCGTCGAAAGCTAATTGACAAGCATCATCCCAAACATACGGTACCCCTTTGCGAGTCAAATTCGTCAACGGACCCGCTATTTTGGAGAATCCCCGAATGAACCTCCTGTAGTATCCGGCTAACCCCAAGAAACTACGCACTTCCGTCGGTGTCGTGGGCTGCCCCCACTCCCTCACAGCTGACACTTTGCTCGGGTCAACTGCTATCCCTTGCTCAGAAACAACATGGCCCAAGAATTGTACCTCTCGCAACTAGAATCCACACTTCTCGTACTTAGCATACAACTGATGCTCTTGTAGAGTCTGAAGAACCTCCCTTAGGTGTTCGGCATGCTCCTCCTCGGAGTGTGAATATATCAGAATATCATCTATGAAGACGATGACGAACTGATCCAAGAACTCTCTGAATACTCGGTTCATCAAGTCCATGAAAACGGCTGGGGCATTTGTGAGTCCGAACGGCATCACTCTGAATTCATAGGACCCATATCTCGACAAGAAGGCAGTCTTTGAAACATCCTGCTCTCTAATCCGTAACTGATGGTACCCCGACCTCAGATCTATCTTCGAAAAGAAATTTGCTCCCCTCAACTGGTCGAATAGATCATCGATTCAAGGCAACGGATACTTATTCCGTATCGTGACCTTGTTCAACTCCCGGTAGTCCACGCACAATCTCAGTGAACCATCTCTCTTCTTTACAAATAAGACTGGAGCGCCCCAAGGTGAGGTACTCCTACGAATGAATCCCTGACCTAATAGCTGCTCAATCTGATCTCGTAGCTCTCGCATCTCTGCCGGAGCCATACGGTACGGTGCACGTGTTATAGGTCTCGTATCCGGCACTAAATCTATAACGAAGTCTATCTCACGACTGGGCGGTAGGCCTGGTATCTCCTGAAACACATCGAAATACTCCCTAACAACTGGGATCGAATCCAAAGGAATCACAACCTCCTTAGAGGTATCCTCCTCAATGTAATATAAATGAGCGGTCGAACCTCCCTCTGGGCGAGGCATCGCCACTACAAAAATCTCTTGCCCCAGAATGGCAAAAACAATGCTCCCACCGAAGTAATCAATCATGGCTCTATAAGATGCGAGCCAATCCATACCAATAATCACATCATGCTCGTGCATGTCTAAGACTAGCATGTCTGCAGGCAATACCAAGCTACCAATCTCTATCCCTACTCCCCGGCATATAAAGAATATTAGTGACCCACTCCCTAGTGGTGAGTCGACACACGTCACGGTGCTCTCTGCTGTGGCTAATAACCCTAAGGACTTCGCAAAATGCGTAGCTATAAAATAATGCGTTGCCCCCGTATCAAACAAAACTTTACCCATAATACCATGGATACGAAACATACCCTCAATCGCGGGTGGTGCCTGTGGAGCTGCTGCCTGGTGGACGTTATAGACACGTCCATACTGCAATTGCCCCTGCTACACTGGAGCTGCTGGAATGGCTGGTAGGGCTGGCACCTGGGCTGGAGCTGGAAGGGCAGGTGGGAAGAGTGGTCTCTGCGGCTCATTACGGGCTCCCTGCTGCTGTGGGGCCCTATCGCCTTCAAGGCAATCCTGACGCTTATGGCCGTGCTTGCCGCACATAAAACACCGGCCTCTGAAATTACCTCCCCTCTGTCCCTGCTGACCACGGCCCTGCTGGCCGTTACCTCCACGCCATTGGCCCTGTTGGCCCTGATATGTACGCTGTTGGCCTTGCTGGCCCTACTGCTGACCCTGCTGTCGGTGCTGACCCTGCTGATTAGGCTGGCCCTGCCTATAACCCCCATATCCCTGCCTGGGATCATCCGAACGGAATCGCTTAGCAGGGTCCCCCTAATGGGAACTCTGCTCATGCTGACGAGTCTGTCGATGAGTTGGTGCCCCACCGGCACTATTACCCCCGGTCCTGCCCTGCTGGCTGGACTCTCCTGCTCTCTTGCTTCCCTGAAGATGGAAGCGGTGATCCTGGCAATGTAGTAACGCTGCATTGAGTACGTCAGTGAAAGTACTCAGGGATAGATTCCCAATAAGGTGCTGACGGATCCTCCAAGCTAACCCGTCGACGAACAACAAAATTTTCTTGCCCTCAGTGGGTGCCTCATCTAGCACAATAGTGAGAAGTCTCGTGAACTCCTCCTCATACTCGGCTACAGTAAGGTTCTCCTGCTTCAGATTTAGTAATTTCCGCCTCATCTCAGTCTGCACTGCGGGTGGAAAGTACTTGCGGTCAAACCGCTCCCAGAACATCTGAATAGGGATCGTGTCCCTCTCCTCCAAAGTAGTAGTGGACTCCCACCACTGTAATGCGGCTCCCACCAGCTTAAAAGAAGCCAATAACTGCTTTTTTACCTCGGTACACTCATACATGCGAAGATGCCACTGGATGTCTTTCTTCCATTGGCTGACAGTGACAATATCGGAGCTACTAGAAAACTCAGGGGGATGTGCTTTGTGAAAAGCATCCCGAACCCTCTCCCATGAAGATGGAAGCTGTGCTGGTACTGGCGCCACTGCCTGAACCTGGGGTGGAGCCTGTTGAGTAATCGCTATCGCGGCATTCACCGCCTGAGCAACTATGGTGGCTACTTCATTAGCATTCATTGTGCCTGGTGCCGGAGCTGCTGGTTGCTCGGCCTGGGCACGCCTATCTTTCGGAGCACGTCTCGGAGGCATCTGAAACGTGAAAAAAATTTATCAGTCTACAGTTATCATCGAATCTCAATTAACTGAAGACTTAAACGTAAAAGCAGGAATACAACCAATCCTAAAAATAGGGCTCTATAGCAAAAACGTTAAGATGAAAGCGAAATAAGCCGTACAGATCCTATGGACACTAGAACCTAATGCTCTGATACCACCTGTGACACCCCGCCTAATTAAATACCGGGCAATCACTCCTTTATTAAATTAAATCAAGGTAAACAGTTGGTTCATTCTCAGCATCACTGTCGATAAAAATAAATTTGTCCAATTTAACACCCTAAATAATTAAGCTAAGTGTCAAAACCATTTTTCATACAAACTTCCAAATTTTAATTAAAGAAAAGATTTATTAATTCAAAACAACATTTCTACACTATAGAATCACACCACGATGAACTAAAATAAAACCATACATTCACCAATCGAATGTCCACAATATAAAACTAAAAATCATAAACCATCCTGAATAAATCCCGTAAAACAATACTGGAATAACTGAAATATAAAATCCCAACAATAAATGAAATGCTGAAAGGGGCGACACGTGCCCAATAAATTAGAGTAATGAGAGTGGAGTCAATAACAGAAGCCGTCTACTCAAGTGACCTGCAACTTCCACCTAAGCTGCAGCTCATTCTTCTCAAAGGATCCTAAGTAAGACGCCCCTGTGGCTGGGCACCTGAAAATATACATATATATACACAAGGGAGAGAGAGAGAGAGAAAGAAACGGGTCAGGGCCCTAAAGTGTGTTTGATTTTTAAAATACTTTAAGCAAGTATTTAAATTGATACAGGCCAATGCAAATCATATTAGTTCGACACTCTCTTGAGAAATTCTCACCTCTCTTCTAATGTGCACGCCTATCGTACTAACCTTCCCAAATAGTCTAGTTTATCTTAACTTACTCATAAGTTTTCAAAACCGAACGATGACAATGTTTTAAAAAGGTTACTTCCAATTAGTAGCACTACTCTCGTTTTAGCTTCATTAAATTTTAAAGTTTACCAGTGCCTTCTCATACTTCACAAAACAAGTATTTATTATAGTGTCAACAACTATGTCCTACTTATCAAATCCCAGTAGGTAGTTAAAGTATATAATCTCATATATATATGAACTACTCGGATAATATATATATATATAACAGCACCCCAACTACTATGGTGCGGGCATACTCTGCTATCCAATCCCCGTATCGCTCACACAAAGGGAAATACAAGTTCGGAATCACTCTCGAACTGTATTAACATATACAAAACAACGTTGAGGTGAAGCATAGATTCCAAGTCCAAGAGGTCAGTACATACCCACACGTCTCTTAGGACCGTCCGACTATCAATCTGATAGCCCGTACCTAGGATCTCTATCTTCTAGGGTACGAATCAATATCCCCAATAAAGCAACACAGGATAAGATCGTCCCAGCGCGGGTAATTTTTTCACATGTATATAATATATGTACACACAATTATATAAATATACCCATTTCATCATATTAATATAGGTTTCTCTCGTAACCCATAGTCACAACATTTATCTTTAATTTCTCATTATTATGATTACGTATAAGGTTTCGTCTCTAACCTTAACTCGAAGAGTTTTCTCACTCATTACCTAATACTCATGGGTCATATCCTTACCAATCTAAAATTCAGTAAGTGACTTTATTTGATTCCAACGTAACTCTTACGCACCTCACCCTTAAGTTTCATAAATTCAACCTAAAGTAAATATCTCATAATTACCCTTCTCGTTGAAGATTAAAGGTTCTAACATTTATCCCTATACCCTACTGGTCCTCAATATCTCCCAAATCCTTTTATTTATAATGCCCAAGAAATATTCCACGGTAAATTAATTCAACTAATTAAACAAGGGGAAAAAGAGTTTGCCAGGAGGGGTCGATCGATCGACGTCTGGGGCTCGATCGATCGAAGCTTCGATCGATCGACGCTCTAGGTTCGATCGATCGATCAAACAGGTATTTCGATTTCTGCAGAAGTGCAGTTACGGGTTTGACTAATATTCTTCATTCAAATCCATAATTTCCAACACTAATCGTCCCAAAACTTATACTACAATCATGGTAATATATTTCCAGATGTTTCTAACGTTAAGCATGCATATAACCATCATTAAACATGATTAAACAACCTAAAATCTCATCTAATCATCAAGAACCCTAAGTTTTCTTAACTTCTGTTCTAATCAGTTTTCTCCAGAATTTCCTTCTAACATAACATCACAAATTCGTGGGTTGATCATCTACTTCACATATTATTTTCAGAATATGGTTATAACGATTTCTACATGCAAATCCCTATCAAAAATTGGGGTTTTCTTCCTTTAATTATACTCCTAATCATTCCTACACTAATATGATTATTGCACCAACGAAAATACGCAAGTTAAACACTTGCCTGGGATTTCAGAGGTCTGGTTTCCTGCTGATATTGGTGTGGTTGCGTTCTCCTCCTCGCGATCTACGCGTTGGTGGTGACGGCGGTGAAATCGGTGGTGTTTTGGGCCTTGAATCACCTTGAGAGCTCTCTCCTCTCTTCTCCAATGGCCGTTCTAGGGTTCTGAATGTTCTAACCCTAAAAGTCTGACTTAAATGGCTGCTAAGGATGGCTGAAATTCGTGGGTTTAATTACCCTATTTTGTAAAATGATCAAAATGCCCTCCCGGGTCACTAATTAAGCCTAAAAAACATCCCGAGACCCAAACTAAACCCCCGGGTACACTTTTCTGACTATCTCGACCTTTCCGGACGCGTTGGCGCACTCAAAACGACCATACGGACAACTTATAAAATATTCACTTTTTAATTAACATAATTAGTCCCGACGTGGCACTGGCACGTCCCGACTTAAATTTCCGAAATAGTCATTTAATTCACTTATGACATTCAATATAACCAATATAATATATTACTATGCTCATTAGTAATATTCAACAAGTTTCCCATAATTACTAACTCTAGTCACGTTAATAATTATAACATAATTAATTTCCGGATTTTATTAAATAAATCATCACATTAAATTTAATAAATCCCCAAATTAAATATAGCATAAAAATACGGGGTATTACAATGATAAACCTAAAATACACAAATAATAAAATGCATCATCAACTAAGGTGGATTAAAATATATCTCTAAATGTACACCACAACTCTCAAAGTGTATCAATACATAGTCTCAATCTAAAAACCTAACTCAAATGAAATATACATGTCAATGTCCTGTCTGAATATACAATCCAACTGAGTCCAAAATACTAAACTCACATAACTGAAATAAAAGATAAAACATCATAGAGATGAACCTACGTCGATGATCCTAGTGATGATGATGTTTGAATAGAAGGGCAGATGATAGTTTGTGCTAGCGGGACCAAAAACACCAGCCCTAGCATCAGAAAGGTTTCCATGAATTAAACGGGTCAAAACTTAGCAAGTTACCAAAGCTATGAAACTCAGAAGTAGTAAAATGCAGAAGTGATAAATCCAAAATTGTCTAGCCTATAACGATAACAAACCATGCGCCATAGAATCTCATTGTCCATTTTAATTAACTCCTTAGTTTCAATAATTAATTTATTTCCTAATTAATTAACCCCTAACTGACATGCGCCCCTTCTCCTAGGCTGTCTCAGGAATATGTAGTGTGCACATAAAACCATCACACATCAAGACGCAATTCGAAATTCATATGATCAAAAATATTAACAAAACTATGTATCACACAAATAAATCCCATCACATAACTAGTTTTCACTTGGCATTCACATGGATGGAACTATAAACAAAATTAAATCGTGAGATGCAAATATCCATATACTGGCATACTCACCAGGCACCATTCAAGGAATTATACAGAAGGAACATCTAGTGTGATGCACAAATAAAAAACTGGCCTTCGCAGTACCCACAAGAAATAGTGTTCTATCTGGGCACACACCTATATCTATATTCGTCATTCCTCTCATTTAAAGTCCACTACATTATTATTTCATTATCATTCCATATTTCATATTTAGATTATCACTTTCCATAACATTGTTATTTTACATCCACCCCACCCTTTGGGTCATTCTAAACTAATCTATAAAGAAATTGTTATGTCATTTTGTTAAAGACTAAATAGATTATTGAATCATTCACGAGGATGTATTTAGCGTGGGACCACTCATCAATCCAAACATTATAATAAATGAGATATTTTAATTATAAGTTTTATACACTCCTCAATCCTGCCCGTCTCTAGACACCGTGCAAGGGACGTCTTACAAATGAAATTCAGATAAAGAACCCTCCGACACACTTCCATCTAGATAGGGTAGTTGTTAAATCATTATCATTAGTTAATGATTTTTTAGTGTGAATCAAATTAATGATTAATCAAGTCAAACAACTAGATTCCATTTCCAACATGATCCATCTAAAATAAATCAACAAAAACCACATACTAAAGATTTTCCCATTAATGGGATCCACACGAGCCTTTATTCACTTCTTTTATCAAGTAATTAACTTTAACAACATGGACACACCTGAGCAGTGACACTATAAACCCCATTTTGAATAGGATTTAATCTTCCAAAATGCACCTTGTTGCCTTGTATCGGAGTCTCCCTGCCTCTTTTCCATCTATCGAAAATGTGTCGGTCTCTAAATATGCTCAGATGGGATCCATCCTATATGGCCCCAAGTCTAACTCCATCATCAAAACACATTCTTCATCTGTACTGTGGAGCATCAAGACATCTACAAGCGCTGCTCCGTTCTAGTGGATGATGCTAAGTGAGCGAGGACATCTGCCCATGTGCTTTGACCCTTGGTATTTTGACCATTTGCATAGTTGAGAACTTTGGCAATAATGCTTTAACTTTTGACAAGTACTTTGCCATTGATTCTTTTCTATCCTCAGACTTCGAGTACTTAGTTTACTATGAGTTGAGAATCATTGTGCAATGACGGCTATTTGGCACCCAGTGACGATGTCAATCCCATGCTTACTATGAGAGATTCAAGTTCCACTTCTTTTTTAGAGGCCTCAAAGTGGAACCTAAGGTCATACTCCAAATCATACCTATCAGGTGTTGTGATTATTAAACCTACTCTGCTATCATTTACATGAGATGAGCCATTCATGAATAACTTATAAATTGGAGGTTCTTCCTCAAAGATCGCTTGAGCTAAACATCCATTTTAGGATAATTTTTTCACTTTCTCCTGATTCCATGCTCTTTATTCCTGCTAAGCTAATGAATCTCGTATTTTAAAGGTCGAGCCAGTTAGATTTATTGATCTCTCTTTCGAAGAAGTCTACTCAGTTGTATTTGTGGCTGAGCTCTCTTCTGTAGAAGTCTTCTCTATTATTTTTGTTGTTGAGCTCTCTTTCATAAAAGTCTGCTCGATAATCTTTTCCTCATAATTAAACTCTACTATAAAATCGGCCACTACTTAGTCCTTAATCGTTGTCCTGGGTTCATGATGTTTGTCATACTCTCCTAGTTCCACTGACCAAGTCATCAGTCTGCGTGATTTCTCAAGTTTATGAATAGCTTATCATAGAGGAAGGTATGCATAGAAAGATAATAGTATGTTCTTAAAATTCATTATGTTCTATGGTATGCATTACTAATGTGTATACTGGCCTCTGCACTCCATCTTCTTATCAGAAAAATGCCAAACTCGCTACCTACTCTGATACTTCCAAGTACAAATAAAGTTTTTCACTTAGAACTAACTTAATAGTAGTCATGCAAACCTAGGTAGTTCTTCAAGTCTACGAATGCTTCCTCACACTCATTATTCCACTCGAAGATCTTTTATAGTACCTTAAGGAATAAAAGACATCTATCAGTGGCTCTTGATAGAAATTTGTTCAAAGATGCCAAATCTCTTATCAACCTTTGAATATCCTTATGCTTGCGGGAGTCTGTATATTAATTAGTGATTGGATCTTGTCTAGGTTAGACTTTATACCACTCTAGCTGATTATGAAACTCAAAAACATCCCTTCCTTGACCTTAAAGACTCATTTCGTACTGTTAAGATTCATTTGGTGTTTTTCCAGCTCGTCAAAATTTCATCCAAGGTCACTGATGTGGTCGGCAATTTTCTTGCTCTTAGTCAGAATATCATCGGTGTAGACTTCCATAGTTTTTTTTTATGTAATCTTTAAAAATGTTATTCACCAGCCATTGATATGTTTCTACAAAGTCTTTTAACCCAAAAGGCATAACATTGTAGCAGTAAGTACCTCAGTCGGTGTTTTTTTTACGAAGAGGGACATGACCCTCGTAAGTATTATAAAAACAACATTTGGAGAAAAAGCCTCTCTATAGTGGCGTGTACAAGCTCAAAAGAAAACTTTATCCAAAAAATCCAATCGATAGTCGAGCCTAATATATCGAGACCAACGAAGCTAGAAAAGTGGGGTTTTATAGATAACCCCATGACAAAGGGACCGAGGTTTTTTCCCGATCTTCTAGCTTTATTTTTATCTAATTGTACCCAATAGGCATCCATAAAACTGAGTAGTTCATGCCCATATTAGTATTGACCAGCTGGTCAATCCTTAGCAAAGGATAATGATCCTTCGGACAAGCCTTGTTGAGGTTCGTGAAGTCAACGCACATGTGATACTTGTCATTCATTTTCTAAACTATGAACACATTCGAAATCCATTTTGGGTACTTGACGTCTTCGATGAAATCTTATGTTCACAATTTATCAATGTTCTCTTAGATTGCCATGTTCTTATCTTGACTAAACATGTGTGGTTTATGTATTACAGGCTTAGCATCCTTCATTATACTGACCTCATTACAGAGGAATACTGGACTTATCCCAGGCATGTCCACATGGATCGAGGCGAGCACATTCCTTCTATTTTGCAGGCATTAATCTAACTCTTTATTAAGAGTTGGGTCTAGTGGAGAGTTGATCTAGGAAATCATTTTTAGGTGCATATCATCCAACATCACGGGGTTAATTTCTTCAAATATTTGGCCTTTGACTAGCTTATCTTCATATTGAGAATTAAATGTCTTGATCTAATAAGTAGTTGTCAGTTTCTTTTTCTTTTCCTATTCTACTGACGTTTAGTAGCACTCACGGGCCTCTACCAAGTTTCCTTTCAGTACGCCAACCCCATAGCTTGTAGGTAACTTCATACAATGGAGAACAGTAGACGAAACAACTTCAAACTTCTTCAATCCGACTGTTCCAAATACAATGGTGTATGTTAGGTGGGCGTTCTCATCTAGGATGAAAACATGAATCACTTATGTTCGACAAGTTGTTCAGGTGCTGAAAACATTCTCCAGGGCATTTGTTCCTAAGCGAAAAATTATCTCCCCTGAAAACCCGATAAGAGGCCTGTGATATGCATGTAACTGTCTACCTTTAAGCCTTAAATTCTTAAAGTAGATATAAAATAAAACATCAGTTGAACTGCTATTGTCGACCAGGATCATTTCCACCCAACTATCATGCACTATCATGATGATGACCAGATGGTCATCATGCGAATAAAGTACACATAACAAATCATATTTAAAAAATTCAATGATAAGTTGATCTTTTCTTACCTTTATATGTCGAGTTTCCACGACAACAACCTGGTTGATTTTTCTAATATGAGCACAATACTTTGCCTTATTGAGGTAGACTTTTCTTTTGGCTGGTTCACCCCCGCCACCAACTTCACCTCTTGATATCAAGTTATATGAAAAGGAGATCATATTGACTTCATACACAAGTTCCTTAGGTTTCTTGGGAAGGTTTGGATCATCTTCTGAATCATTATCCCAACCCATTTTCTTCTCATTTGCCTTCTTATTAAGGAACTTTAGTTATCTTTTGGGCTACCTATCTCGACTGTCTGATTGGATACCTTAATCAATAAACATCATTAACTTGCCTCACCATATGAGATTAACAACCTCATTCTTCAGAGCAAGGCAATTGTCAATGTTGAGACCATAATCCTTATAGATTTTGCGATACTTTCTTCTATCATTACTATAATGAGGAGATTTAAACTTTCCTAACCACTACAAGTCATTACTTCCTTGAATCTCATCGAGGATATGATGCACACCTACAGTCAGTGGGGTATACTCATTAAATTTCTTCATCCTGACAACCTTCTTATTGTCCTTTGACTATTTCTTCTTCTTTAAGCTCTTTCTAGTATCGACCTTATAATGGATTAATTACTTCTCTACCATATCTTCTTTAACGTTTATAATTTTACTAACTTTGTCCAATAGCTCAGACATTGTTCTCGGTGGCTCCTTAGCCAACACCTAATACAACTGTCCTAGCAATAAATTGCTCATAATTATTGTGACTGTGATCTTCTTGTCATAATCAATTAACTCCATGTTCTCGGTGTTAAAATGGGTGATGAACTCTTTGTCCATTTCATTCATCTTCTAATGGACACTTAACAGGTGATCCACACTCTTACCTAGCTTGGTACCAAAGAAGTATATATTGATGAAGAGATTGGCCAGTTTATGGAAGTTTGAGATTTTTCTTCTCGGTAAGCCATTTTACTAAATCAGAGTCAATCCCTTGATTGTACTGATGAATGCCCTACAACGCATCTCGTTGGTACTAGAGTAAATATCAGTAGAGACTTAATATTGAGCTACCTACAACGTGGGGTCAGATTTGCCATTATACTTTGGGGTGACGACAGACGGTTTGAAATTTATGGACATTAGATAACCCAATATTTATGAGGTAAATGGTGACCCTTGGACAAATCCCCACTGTAAATAATTCTTTATCTTTATAATCTCGCCTAAGCGATCTTCCAAACTTCGAATGGACCGCTTCCAAGGTTTTTCTTCTTTCTTGACCTTCACTGTGATAGACTTCCTTAATCGGCCTTAACTTTTAGCTAAGCTCTGGAATGCCTTATTTGAAGTGTTTTGTCCAACGAAAAATTCGAGGAATAAATAATCCAAGTGTAACATGCCAAGTAATACGTAAGGTGGCATATTACGCAAATGGTTGAAACAAGAAAAATCCCACAATGCATATGTCTCCTGAATGTGTACTTAATCTCTAATAGTATTATCTAGGATGTTCGTTAAGTTTGAGGAAATAATATCAAGGAACAGAGGTGACACGGACAAGGTTAATATCATTGGACATTTAAATAGTACGAAAAGCAAAGTATCGCAATATGGATTAAATGAGAAAGTTTTACATTGCATGGTTCACATGATTTTTATTTTGAGTTTATATAATTACTTTAAGTACTTCGGTTAAATTTCATGCCATTCGGACAAGTAACGAGCCCTACGCGAGCCAAAGTATAAATTGTCTGATGGTGCACGACACTACGGAAGTCCAGTTTTGCGCGAATTGTTTAGGACAATTGGTAAGTCAAAAAAATACTACGACCATATATTTAGACTCATAAAAATATAAGGAATATTACCATATGAAAAAAAATTGAAAAAATATATTTTGCACGGAGGTCCTGATTCTTGCGCGCCTTGTATAGAATAATCCGAGAAACCAAACGACTATTGTAAATATGATTTTTATCCAAAAAATGCAACGAATATGAATCTCAAGTTAAAAGTTTCAAAAAAAAAGGAGAGAGAAAGTGACAAAAATGACAACATTTTATCGGGTATTAAATGTGTGGTTGTGTTGGGTCCTTGTCCAACTCGGATTTTTAGACTTTGGGGAGATTTTTACACGTTTTGGACAATTATAATCTCTAATTTTTGGGTTAAGGTTGGAAGGGTACCCCATATTGTATATAAGAGAGAGAGAGAGAGAGAGAGAGAGAGAGAGAGAGAGAAGGAGGAACCCATGAATGTCCAAAAACTTGGAGCTTTTTTCTCAGACTTTCATTTACTCTCCCTTCACCCAAGCCCTTGCAAAATTTAGATTATTTCCAAACAAATTCGTAGCTCACTTTCCTCCACATTTTTCCCACCCTAAAACACCATTAAAATGGGTTGAAGTTTCATTAAAGCTCTATCTCAAAGTTGGACAGCTTGTAAGAGCATTTGAAGTGGGGTTTTAGAAGTTAGAAGATGGTTATTTGGGAGATTTTTGGTGTGGAACGAGGAGCACCATCTTCATCATCATCATCATATCTACATTTCACCATCTCATTTCTAGGTGGGGTTTTTCTTTCTTAAACTTGTGATTTTCAAGTTTGAACTCAGGTGTATGAAGTATAATTGATGCTAGATAACATTAATCTTGCCTATTTTCTAGTATGTTAAAACCCATGTCATTTATGTTAAGAAAGTGGACTAAATCTGATTTAGTAAATTTCAAAATATAATGTTAGATTTAATATATGTTCATATATTGAAAAATGCAAGAAGTGTGCTAAGAATGAAATACTACGTTAATATGACCTTCTAGGATGCTTTCATGTGGGTTTCTTGGGTAAAATCCCTCTTTCATATTTATAACCTTGTATTAACTCTTGTACATGCGAGATAATATGTTTAAAGATGAAAGAAATTAACCTAAACATGTTTTAAAGAAATGACAAATTTCAACCCTCTTTTTAGTGTTACTACAAAGTAAGTTTAAAGGCTAAAAATGAAGAAGAAGACCCATTAAACTTCATATTAAAAATTCTCATTAAGTTAATGATATCAGTTGATGCATCATTGTTAAAAGATGGGTATAATGTGGTTAGAAACATGAAATAATGACGATGCTAAGTTAGTGTGCCAAAACCCCAGTTTAAATGGTGCATTTTTACTAAAAATATGATATTCTTTAGTTAGAAAATGCTTAGAAAACACTTTAAAAGATATAAAAGTGTGTAAACTCATAATAAGAAAATTGTATGGGTTAATGTGTAAATATTGGTAAAATGGGTATTAAGATGTAAACCCCAAAAAATAAAGTGTGTTTATCAAATATGTGAAAAATGAGGCTTTAATATATAAAATGTGTGAACTTATATGTTAAAGGTGTTTAAAGTGCAAAAATATTAAAGTTGAGTGAAGTATGCTAATGAATAAGTGTTGTAATGGTTAAACGTGTTTAAGTATTGAATTGAAAACTATAACTATTTTTTTAAAAACATGACACTTGCTAAAGGACTAAATTGTAAGTTTGGCAATAAAAAGGATAAATTGGTAATTTACTTAAAGTGGAATATTTTTATGAATTAAAATTGTTGGTGAATGTTTTTACACTAGTATGGGTGAAAATGAATTAATTCCTAAAACATGAGTGATTGTTGGTATAAAATCAATGTGTGTGTGAATAAAGGACTTAAAGGAGAAAGTAATAAATTTCCAAGTGTTAATAGGAAAAAAAAACGAACAGTTAAGTCTAAGATTTAGGCTTTGGCCCGTAAATGTTGAATAATGTGAACATTAGAATAATATTGAGCACATTGAAAAGATAATGGAATATTCGAATGATGCCGGAGAAATAATTAAGCAGGGCATGTCGTCCATAGTGGTGAAAGACCTTAAAGTAACTGTAATAGCATATGGCGGCGGAGACCGGTGGTGAGAGGCCATGTAGTTGTGGTTGTTGGCTAAATCCCAAAGATAATTGTGTAATCGGGAACATGATAAAAATGGGTTTTAAGATAGAAATAACTTAACTTGTTTGAGTGATTAAAGTTACGATTAACGAATGTGGGCAAGTATATTGAGAATAACGACAAATGTCCATAAGGAAAGTGAAGTGGTTAAGCAAAGTGACTTAATATGTAATTAAGCTACCTAATGAGGTTTAAATCCATAGTAACACAAGTGTGCATGTTACATAAGACTTTCAATATTAACGAATATTCTTTAACACGACATGCGCGTATGTTGAAGGATATAAAGTAAAGATTAAGCAAATCTGGTGTGAGTTATTGAACGTTGAGTATTAAACGTTCAAAAACGAATAAAAGGTTTTTCCAACAATTGAAAATTGTTTAATTGGGTGAGTTAATGAGAAGAATATGATAGTTTTAAGCATAAAATACAAAATTATTATTTTTTAAAGACAATGAGAACAAACGGTGTCAAAAAACATTTTTGAAGTAAAATGGTTTAATACATTGGGACATTTATTTTTTTAAAGGTGTATACGTAGATGTATACATATTTTCACATGTATGTAGTTATAGCGTGTGAGTGTTTTTTCCACTGTTCGTTTCTATACGGCATTTGTATAAGTTCCCACTCAGCATTTGGCTCACATATTTACTTTTTGTTACGGAAGGTTGTATGTTGTTCCGTATTTTGAGAGCATTCTACATGTAAGTAGTTATTTGCATTTACGATTAGTGGCTCTATTTACTTGGCCTAGGGGGCACTTACCTTGGGTCCTATCACGTAGTTGATGAAAAATTAGAATCGTATGCTAAAAAGAGTAACGTTAAATGATGATAAAACTGGATCAGAAATATTATTTAGGATGTTCCGTTGCACTTCAAAATTAACGTGCGAGTCGGATCGGGTTGATCCTTTATTAACCCTTAAATCTAGGTTGGGGCGTTAGAATATCTCTTTATGAGAAGTCTTCTCGAATTGGGCCAACCCTCACACACTTGTCCTAGATATGATTGAGGACTCGGTCCTTTGGCTCTCTTGGCTCCCTACGTTGGTGTTCCCTTATTACCCCTAGTCCCAGACGATCAAATGTCTGCTCATCAATATAACCTATCATCCTGATGGTGGATGCTTCCTTAGGATAGTTGTTATCTCATGACCCAAAATACTTAGACCCGTTACCTTCATCTTGTGTGCCCAAGTTTATCCTCTTGAGGTTATCCAATGATCTCTCATAGAGAACATATCTCCTATCTTGATAAGGGGCAAAAGGTGAAAAATCACGCATCCTGTTATAACTTACACCCCATACTGGGGTAATTGGTTTGTTTCGAGCCTATTCCACCTAGCTATAAACGTTTACAAACTCTCTTTTCACACGTTTTTTCATTGTCTCCTGGCCTCTGGCTAAGCTCATTAGGATTCCCTGAGGTCATCTATACCAAGAGGTGTTAATGGAGGAATTCCCTCTACAGCACGGCTACTTTCAGGGTTATCAGTCATATTACTAAAAACTTGCAGAAAATAGAGTTTCACAAATGTAAAAACATAGTATACCAAAACAGTGACAAAAAACGTAGTAAAACGAATCTGATATAGAAAAAAGTATATTCGAGTGAGGATTCAAAGGATCTAAAGAGAATTGTAAGGAAATTGTGGATTAATGGACTCTAACCAAATGAAACACAGATGGTTCGGATTACTATTCACTATTTCCTTATAACTGGGTATACTCGAGTTGCAGAAATCAACAATGGTGGAAAGAAATAAATGGCTTATCGAGTTCCCACAGATGGAACCAATATGTTATCATCCAAAACTAGTATAAATAATACAGCCTTAACAACAATACACTAATCATAAACTATAGAAAATAAAGAGATAATAATCGTAGAAATGATTATCTATACCAAACAATAGAGAAACGTGAGAGAAAATGATGGAAACAAGGTTTACATGGTTTAGTCCAAAGAGACGCCTATGTCCACAGGTGTAGTGTTGATTGTATAGATTTAATGGGAAAAATCCATAAATGAACTTTGATTATAATCTCTTGTGTTCACTCCACAAATGGGAATCATAACAGTAGGAAAATATATCTTGATCCCCTTACAGCGAGGGATCGTGTGCTATTTATAGGATATTAGAGGAGAGAGAGTGTAGAGGGACATGTGTCGTGCCTTTATATGTTAGGAAATAACACCTTTATATGCGAGTAGGAGAAGATAATCAGAGATATATTATGCGCACATTGGGGAGAAATATTTGCATATCTCCCACATGTTTGATGTGACTGGTGCTGACGTCATCTTTATCACATGGTACATGCTTGATTTGACGATGTTAACTAATGGTGTTAGATAACAATGAACTGACAATGTTCAGATTTTCTGATTATTTGGACGACTTCATAAAAGTACCTAACCAGATTCATTATTGAACTAACCTCTCTGCTATTAGGAACGAGGCCACGCGCTGTCTTCTGAATGGACTACGAGGTGTTCCATACTTATGGTATAACACTCATCACATTTTAAGTTTGTAATATTCCGTAAATTTCTACTCCAGCATATACATTCTCAAGATCTTCAAGAAAAGATAAGTTAGTGACCAAATGCAATAATCAAAGATCGAAAGAGTTGATATCGTCAATACAATCGGAGAAGGTATAAGGTTTTGATTTTGTCTAATCAATTTATTTGTGAGTATTTTAAAAATGTTTAAAAATATAAAATTTTGTCCAAATTTATTTAAACGTTTTTTGAAAATTTTGCAAATTCGTTATAACGACATTGGATGTTGTTTGAATGAGTACACGTACCTCGTTAAAACAACTTCAAACGAGATCGATTTGGGCAATTTTTCGCCCTCTTTGGAATCTTGTCAGATTAGTCATTTGATGGGTGTTCGAATGAGATAGGGTACTTCATTCGAACAAGATGTACCTCGCGAGCCAATAAAATTTTTTTTACCTGATTTCAAATACTATCTTTTAAGTTTATCTCTTGGAGATTTTTCTCCTTATATATAGAGATACAAACCTGTATTTTTTATCAAGACTTTTAGGCTTCTCTTTGTGATCAAACACTTTAGTTATTTTTTCCAAACCCCTTGGATGATTTGAACCATTTTATCAAATCTAGAAGAACATATCACATGTTCATTTCCCTGTGGAGTTGATTCTCCATTACTGAAGATAGGAATATAGTTTCTTGAGGCTGATCGATGGACACCAAGGTAAGTAGAGCTTGTTTTGTGGTGTTTTTGGATCTGTATCACTTTCTGTCAACAAATAGGAAGAAAGACATAACTACGTTACTTAGTGGAGTCTAGATTTTGTAAGTCTCTATGTGTCATTCTATAATACCTAGTTGTAACAGTGCTAAAAAATAGGTTTTGCCTAAAAGGGATGTTTCCTCATATCATGTCTTGTGATTTGTGGTTTGGTTGTTTTGGTTGTTTGATTTAATATCTTGCAGGTTTATGTTCACTTAATTAATCAATATAAAATTGGATTAAATTGAACATTCTTATATCTGACCTAATCTACGATTTCTACATTTAAGCATATAATCGGACCACTATAGATAAAGTGTATTTCAAATTAGTATCAGAGATTATTTCTATAATTTATTTAGATGAATCTTGGTGGTTATATGGAGAATTCGTATAATAGGGCACCTTTTTTTTATTGCAAAAATTATGCCTATTGGAACACTCGAAAGAGATCGTCTCTAAAATGGATCGACGAGCGCGTTTGGCTTGTTGTTGAAAGGAGATGGACTTCTCCCACTTTGACTAATGAAAATGTCATTAGTCTCAAGAAAGTAACAATTTGGGCTCAAGATGACTTTAGATGAAGTAATTTTTACTCTCGGGGCGTAAATGCTATTTTTGGTGCTTGTCAGGACATTTTTGTCCATTAACAATTTATATGTCGTACGCCGTTACACCGTTGAAGAAATTCAAGATTCATACATTCATCAACGGATCCGAATATCAAAAGAAGAAGAGGAATCAAAGTCTGACAGACCGGACCGGTCTGCCTGCAATAAAAGAACCGATCCGGCTAACCGGACCTGTCCGCCTCAGACCTGGACCGATCCGTCTGCTATAGGCCAGTATACCCCGAACCGCAAGCGAACCGATGAAGCCTGGAATAAAAGAATCGATCCGGTCAACCGGACCGATCCGCCTCAGACCCGGACCGGTCCGCCTGGGATAAACTTCAACAGATCGTGTTAAGATTTTTAAGGCCCAAGACTTCTTATTTAATCACACTACGGGAAGTGGTTTTCTAAGACTTCGATACACGATTTTCAGAGTACAAAAAACTCTAAGTCTTCACCTATTGAGCCCAAGACTCAAGGTTTTTGATTCACACGAATGCCAATCCTTTGCGAATCTTTTTGGTAACCCAAGAACACAACCTTGTGTTTGTTCAAACCTTTGTGGAGAGATCTTTGCAACCGAGGGCTGCGTGTCATTGCTGAGGGAGTCTCTACAAAGTTTTATGGCTGCGTGTCATTGAGGAGTGCTGCGGTTCTTCCTTTGTTGATTGGACTGAGGTTCATGTGGGTTCGCTGCGTGTGGATTCATTGCTGCCGACACCGACCGACACCTGAGGATGTTCGTGTGTCACTGTATTTCATTGTAATCTGTGTAAGTTGCGATTTACTTATTATAGTGAAATAAAAGGTTTTTGCCCTGCGGGGATTTTTCCTTAACTTTGTGTCGCATGCTTTATTTATGGTTTGACACACACACACGTAGTTGTTTGTTTATGGATTGTTTCTAAATAGACTCGAATTAAATAAGGGTTACTTGGAATCTTGCGAATTTAGTTTAATTTAAATCAATTATCACACACCGAACCTATTCGGTTTCTCAAATTGGTATCAGAGCAGGTTACGCTAATTTATCGCGTGATCTTATTTTCCGCAAAATCGCGTGATACTGATTTTTTTTTTAAACCAGTTTTGTGAAAATTCGCATTTTTTCCTATGGAGCACTTATATAATCAGATTACTATTTTTGACGGGTCTAATTATGCCTACTGAAAAGCTCGTATGAAATCGATTTTAAAATCTATTGACGATCGTGTTTGGTTGCTTTGCGAAAATGGTTGGACTCCTCCCACGGTCACTGTTAATAACATCACCACTTTAAAACCTGTGTCAGCCTGGACTGAAAATGATTATAAATTGTCCAATATTAATTCCCGTGGTCTGAGTGCTATTTCTGGAGCTGTCTCTCCTGATGAGTTTCACCGAATTATGACGTGCACCACGTCTAAAGAGGCTTGGGATGTTTTGAAATTGACACATGATGGTACGAACGCGGTTAAAGAGTCAAAATTACAAAATTTGGCCACCCAATTTGAGACTATCACCATGTCTGAGTCCGAATGCGTTGATGATTTTTATGCACGTTTGTCGAACATTGTTAACACATGTTTTAATTTGGGTGAGGTGATTGATAACACGCGTGTCGTTAAAAAGATTTTGAGATCTCTCCCAAAATGCTTTATTCCTAAAGTCACTGTTTTGAACTCTTTAGGGAATTTGAAATCACTTAAGTTGGAAGAACTTGTAGGAGATCTTCAAACCTATGATATTGATATGTTTCCCAAAACCATTAAGGCTAAGGATAATGGCATTGCTTTAAAGACTCATTTTAAGAAAAATAAAGAAAAAGTTTGTGAGTCCGATTCTGAGGGAGATTTTGATTTTAATGATATGGCCTTGTTTGCGAAAAATTTTAAAAAATTTCTCAACATGAACAAAAATAATTCTTCCAATAAAAAGAATTTTTTTGAGAAAAATAAAAAGAAAGGAAAGGCCAAAGAAAGTGGTGAGAGGGAAAAAGAGAATAAATCCGATGAGGAGTGTGAGGAAGCTTTTGAGAACGTCACTTGTTTTGAATGTGGGGGTAAGGGACATAAGTCGTTTGAGTGTCCTACGTGGCTTAGAAAGAAAGGAAAGAAAGTAGCTATGCCCGCCACACTTAGTGATAGTAGTGAAGGTGAGGGTGATGAGACTAGTGGTGAGAAGTTTGTAGCTTTTTCTAGTCGTGTGAGCACACCCACCTTGTCCCACAATAGTGCACACGAATGTGATAGTGATGGTTTGAGCGCTTCAAGTGAGGGAGAAAGTGAGAGGTAAAGTGGAGATGAAAGTGACCTCCAAAAAGCTTTTAGAGATTTGTACACCGAGACCTTGAAAACAAAGAAGTATAATAGGGATTTAGGTCTTCGTGTTTTAGATTTGGAGAAAGATAAGGAGGTTTTGAGAAAGGAGAAGTGTGATTTGACCAGCACGTTGTCTAGTCTGACGACACGTGTATCCCAACTCGAGAGTGATCTCGAACGTGCCAGGGTGGTCAAAGTCAAGTTTGAGAACGCACCTAAGAAGGTTGAAAAGGTGGTTCTTAAGGGTAAAGGTGAGAAGTTAGGAATAAGTCATGACGGTGCCTCTTCTTCCTAATTAGCACCCGAGACGGTTCCCACTTTAGTGACAGTTTCACATGTGTCTCACCCTAACCCACCTAGGCGTCCCATTCCTATTAGGAAAGTGCGTCCTAAAGTTTTTGAGAGAGGTGTTCCTAGGCCTATTTATGTTTGTTCCCATTGCAAGAGGAGAGGACACCTTAGGGAATTTTGCTTTAAGTTGGGTTATGTGTCACGTTTTGCTTCTACACGTGTTTCTGGCACACGTGTTTCTGGCACTCATGCACCCACACATGATACTTTACATGCTCCCGGAGACTACATGAGAGAGTTTGCACATTTAGGTGAGCAAGTTAAGTTCTTAGTCAAAACTTCACAAGAATTGATGGAGGTTTTTCATAAGTTGTCACCACCTTTGGAAAACCCCTCCGCACCTAATGATTGAGGTTTGACTTGTTTACTAGCATAGGGTGATTTTCATGATGTCATTGCTTGCCTATTTCTAGTATGTATCATTTTGTATGTTTTATTTTGAAAATTTTGAAAAATACAAAAAGATTTTATTTTGATAAAATTTTAAAAAAAAATCCAAAAAAGATTTTTATTTTTTGTTTGCACCGTTTATGGATGAACACTTAGGATGACCGAGTCACACCATCATTCCATTATTTTCATGTGACTATTTGATAGTGTTTTGAGACAATAGGTCAATTCATCCTTATGCTTTATAATGTTTGGAGTCATTAAGATGTAATTGAGTGTTTCTTCCTACATGTTTGACTCATATTTCCTTTATTGCACACTTGCACGAATTTGTTTGATTATTGTGCTTGTCTTATCACATGTTGGTTGGGTGTTTTCACTTCAATCCTGTCCTTAAAACGAACCAAGCGCGATAAAATCTTGATAAGGAAATTGTGCATATAAATACCGTTTTGTGAGTTTGTGTGCTTTGTTTTAAAACGGGGAAGGGCTGCGAAAGGTTCATTTTGCCTTTGCGAATACTAAGCCACCGTTAAATTGGACCTAAAAAATGGAGCAATTTTATTATCCGAGGTCCAAAGAGGTTAAAAGAGCCCAAAAAAATTGAAAGGCAATAAAAAGATATTCATGCCAAAAAGGGGCCATTTAGGTTTTTGCACCAATTCTCCAAAGTTTGAGAATTTAGTTTATACACCTCTAAAAGAATATATATATGAGGGAGTTTGGTTGGAGAATTAAAATGGGTTTGCACGTCCTTGAAATTCTTGAAAATGCGTTATATAGTTTTGGACGTTATTGGTGTGGAAATCATTTGACTTTGATTTGTTGATTTGCATAAGACGATGTCATCTAAATTCAACAAACTTTTACACCTAAGGATACCTTTGATGTTCATTCATTAGGAGTACATGTATGCATCGTGCACATATGATTGATTGAGTTGATTTACCTATCGAATGTGTTCACACCCATTCATTCCGTTCCATGACTTGGTTGTTTGAGTTTAAATCTATGGTGTGATTTTTGTATCATATTTTTTTTTCAAATGGTATCTATTTTTTTTGTACGAAAAATTAAAAAAAAAATCAAAAATAGTTTGTGTATTTTTTTTATACCGTGACACCTCGATTTTGCTTGATTGATTCATTCTTCTTATTTGTCTATTTGGGGACATCATAAAAAGGGGGAGAAAGAATTATCTTATTATGGGGGAGATTTGAAAGTTTGAGTTTGCTCATAAATTGGTATATATGTTTATCTCATTTCAAACTCGATATGTCACTTGGTATTTTGCTTTTTCTCATGTGTGTAGGTACTGCATGGATTATCATTGGATTGCACACCCTGATGAGAAAAGTGTTGAGATTCATGAAAGAGTTGAAGAGCAAACGCTGTAGTCTTATTCAATTGTATCTTTCCAGTTTTGGGTTCATGGAAGGGTAGATTTGTATAGGCATTTTTAGTTGTTTGACAATTCGGATGTTTGGTTTTATGTATGTACTGGCATAGACATAGGGGGAGATTTGTAAGGACATTTTTGTCCATTAACAATTTATATGTCGTACGCCGTTACACCGTTGAAGAAATTCAAGATTCATACATTCATCAACGGATCCGAATATCAAAAGAAGAAGAGGAATCAAAGTCTAACAGACCGGACCGGTCCGCCTGCAATAAAAGAACCGATCCGGCTAACCGGACCGGTCCGCCTCAGACCCGGACCGATCCGTCTGCTGTAGGCCAGTATACCCCGGACCGCAAGCGAACCGATAAAGCCTGGAATAAAAGAACCGATCCGGTCAACCGGACCGATCCGCCTCAGAACCGGACCGGTCCGCCTGGGATAAACTTCAACAGATCGTGTTCAGATTTTTAAGGCCCAAGACTTCTTATTTAATCCCACTACGGGAAGTGGTTTTCTAAGACTTCGATACACGATTTTCAGAGTATAAAAAACTCTAAGTCTTCACCTATTGAGCCCAAGACTCTAGGTTTTTTATTCACGCAATTGCCAATCCTTTGTGAATCTTTTTGGTAACCCAAGAACACAACCTTGTGTTTGTTCAAACCTTTGTGGAGAGATCTTTGCAACCGAGGGCTGCGTGTCATTCCTGAGGGAGTCTCTATAAAGTTTTATGGCTGCGTGTCATTAAGGAGTGCTGCGGTTCTTCCTTTGTTGATTGGACTGACGTTCATGTGGGTTCGCTGCGTGTGGATTCATTGCTGCCGACATCGATCGACACCTGCGGGTATTCGTGTGTCACTGTATTTCATTGTAATCTGTGTAAGTTGCGATTTACTTATTATAGTGAAATAAAAGGTTTTGCCCTGCGGGGATTTTTCCTTAACTTCGTGTCGCATGCTTTATTTATGGTTTGACACACACACACGTAATTGTTTGTTTATGGGCTGTTTCTAAATAGACTCGAATTAAATAAGGGTTACTTGGAATCTTGCGAATTTAGTTTAATTTAAATCAATTATCACACACCGAACCTATTCGGTTTCTCAGTGCTATCACACCCGAAGAGTTCTGTTGTCTAACGATGTTTACCACATCCAAAGAATCTTAGGATATCCTTTAGATCACACATGCGGGTACAAATGGTGTCAAAACTTATAAGCTTCAAAGCCTCAACACACAAATTGAGACTATGAACATGCTTGAAACTAACATTTTTGATTCATTTTTTACACATTTGCCTGATATTATGAATTTTAATTTTAATTTGGGTGAGCAAATTTTGAGAACAACGATTGTTGAGAAAATTCTAAAGTCATTCCCATTTCATTTTAATGTTAAATTTACCCTCCTTAACACTTTGGGAATTCCAGACACACTTAGGTTAGAAGAGATCGCAGGTGATCTTCAAACTTACGAGTTCGACAGGTTCCCGAAAACTCAAAAGAAAAAAGGGAAAGATATAGATTTAAAAGCTAAATTAAAGAAAAAGGAGGTTTCTGAATCTGATTTTGATTTTGATAAAGATGATCTTGCCTTATTTTTTTAAAAATTCAAAATGTTTATGAACTTAAAAAATAAAAGTTCATCCAAATGGAAAACTAAAATTTTTAAGAAAAACAAAAATTTCAAAACGGGTAAGCATGTGTTTGAGAACGATAAAAGAAATCTAGATGTAATTATCCTAAGAAATATGCATTCAATAGATGTTATGGGTGCAAGGGGAAATATCACAAAGCCCATGAGTGTCCCACGAGGATTAAGAGATAGGGCAATGGAAAATTTTCCTATATTTCTAGTCTAAGCAATAGTGATGTTGAGTCGTTGGATTCTGTAGAGAATCACCATATGGACGTAACTTCATCGCATTTATGGCTAGTCACGTCATTAGTTCAAGTATGTCTCACGCCGATGAGGATGTTTCTTAACATGATAACCTCGATAATGAGTCGCATCATTCCAGAGAGTTTGAGGGTGATGATGATAATTTGAGTGATGGAGAAGGTGGTCTTAAATACGCTTACTCCAAACTTTACACTGTGTCACTAAAATAAAAAATTAAATTAAAAATTTGGCTCTTATGGTTTTTCCTTTAGAAAAGGAGTTGACAGTTTGAGAAAGAGTGAGACCTCGGTTTGAATCTCTTTGAGTGAGAAACTTATTTCTATGGGCAGAGAAAATAATAACTTGAACCACAAAGTGTCTAGTCTTATAAGAGATCTTCAAGCATCATTGGAAACTCGTGAGAAACTTAAAGCCCATGTTTCCAAACTCAAGAAAGATCTCGAACATGTACAGGAGATCAAATTCACTTTACAGGGCCCGAACAAGCCCATGAATTCAAATTCACTTTATAGGATAAATCTTAAATGTTGGAAAGATGTTTCTAAGTCCCGCGTTAGGTTTTAAAGAGAGGTAAGAGGTAGGATACTAAGGTGCATCCACTTCTAATATTGCACCCAAATCGGTTCCCAAGTTTGTGATGGATGCTTAAGGACCTCGACCTAACCCAACAAGGAGAACTCATCTTAGGTGTTTTAACTAAGGTAAACCCAATAAAAATATGTTTGTACCTATTGAATACGAAGAGGTCACCTTCGGTAGTTTTGCTACGAGCTAGGAAGAGTTTCTCACACTCACCCACACACCACTATAACGACTTTTCTAGTCTTAGAGAGCAAGTTGAGTTTCTAGTCACTACTTATAAAAGTTTAAGGAAATAGTTCCAAAGGATATTTATGCCTTTCGAGAACACTTCTAACACAATGACTAGGTCCAACAATGACAAGTGAAAGAAAATGTTACCACCACTTAGGTGCCTAAAAGTAATAGGATGAAATACCCTCAATTTAAAATTCCAAATACGGGATGGTTTTCCAAATATTTCACATTTAAAATTTCCTTTTGATTTAGCAATTAAAGGCCACAAATTTTAATTTCTTCAAAATTAAAATTAAGTCAAACAACACAAAACAAATATTAAAATTTTTCTTTTAATCTCAGTTAAACAACATTAATTCAATTCAAGTTGGAATTTATGCTAAATAACCTAAGCATGCATTTTGTTAAATTAAAGGTTTCAACTTGAATTAAATTACCTCTAAACATTACCCAAATTTAATTAGCACCAAATTAAACTAAAATTGTGATTTAAGCCAAATTTTATCTTTTTAACCCACACATGAATCTAGGTGATTTTACGAGATAAAATAAACAATCACAATTGTAGACACCCCATTCTGTTACCCCTTAAACTCTTCTTAGGTCTCTAGCACCTCCCGTCATCACCAAAAACCCAGTTCATACCCCGAGTACTGACCTAGAAGCCATCGAGCGCTCCTAAGCTCAATTTGATCAAAAGTCAAAGTCTTCAGCTCGACCGAGGCTGAATGAATATTCAAAGGTCACTAAAACCCTTTCCAACGGTCCATCTCGTGCGCAATTCTGACTTACGATACGAACGAACGATTCGTTTTACTCCGAGAGGTCACCGAATGCTTCCAGGGCCTGGTTGACCACAGTCAACTCCCCGAACTAGATCAAACTCTTTGGAATGTCAAAGTACATCTCCTAACCTTTCTAAACGATCTGCCCCGTGCGCGATTCTGACGTACTATGCGAATAAACGATCCGTTTGCGTCCGATGATTCCCCGTCCAATGGACTGACAAATGCTTCCGAGCCATATTTGACCCAAAGTCAACTCCCGAACCCGAGAGTAGTCCAAAGGAATAGACAAAGGTTTAGAATCAAAAAGGTCTAGACAAATATGGCTCGGGGATATTTGACTCAAAAAGTCATATTTGACTCAAAATGGTCTAGACAAAGAACTAGACAAAGGTTTAGACAAAAATGGTATTTGAACTGTGGCCGGGGATGGCCATAGTGGCAACTCTGCTGGGGACATATTTTCCATGAGGGCTAGACTCTATTTACATGGGTGTTATGTTTGTGTATATGTTCCCCTATTTTCATTTTCCCCCTTTATAACTCATGTATCTCCCATACTTATGCTTCTATTCGCACACTTGTAGAAAATTCTCCATGTACACTTCGCACCACGTGCACCTAGGATCACATATATCCACATGTTGCACGCATCATACATCCATACTTGGTGAACCATTGGTACTTGTACTTTGCTCCCTGTTGGCATAATCAAGAAAGACATTCTCATAAGATACTAATAAGAGGATCATGCATGATTCACACGACATCACCAAAGAGCATTGTGATTGACCAAATTTTATCTAGTAACTGGAGGGTCACTTCATGATGGGCGCTGGTCCGCAGCGCGCAGTTAGCCTAAGTGATATGACTCTCACCTTCCATTGGCCAAGTACCTTCGACGTATATCGAACGGTTCCCCCGCATCGTACCGCTTAACTGAAGTCATGATGGGAGGTATATCGCAGGGAACTCGTTCACGTTCGCCGAGTATATCGAATTCGCTCTCACACCTACCGTCCCCATGAGGTATATGGTGAGGCAATTCACGTACACGTAGGTATATCAAATGTCTTGTCCACACGTACTGATTGCCCGCAAGAGAAAAGACGTATATCGTGGAAGTCACGCCAAAGGGGGGAACCCTTTCCGATTCACCCAACCAACTGCATACCCGCATATAGGTGTCAAGCCTAGGACACACATGTTAGATTGCCAGTTTCTACCCAAAACTCTGCAGAAATTCCGGGTCGGCCTACCCCCCAAATTTTCGCACATTTTTAAAAATGGGACCCTGCCCGTGGGCCTGGTCACTAGTCCATCTATAGCTTTGCATATATTACAAACCTAATTTTTCCAGGCTCGGGTCCTGTCCAACATTTCATTTTGCATTTAGGAGAATTAATACCAGTGAAAACATAATAATTATAATAATCATGCTGAGATCGTCTCTCCTTTCTTTATCAAAAAATCCAAAACATTTTTCCTTTCTCTATAAAAAATCCAAAAATATTTTGTCTTTCCATCTCGAAAAAAAATGTCAAAAATATTTTCCCCCTTTTCTAAAAAATAAATCCCATTTGGCGCCTTCTCAGGTCGATTGCAAACCCTTGGCCTGGCTCCCTATTGGCTTCGGTCTTCAGTCAAATCACCCTGGAGTTTCGTTCGTTCCCCTATTACTTCTTTCGAGTCCGGTATCCATCCGCTTTCCATGGAGAACACAGATCAAGTACTCGTTGTGCAGCTGGATCTAACGGCAGTCCTAGCTCAGCTTGTGTCCAATATTGACAACCTCCAAACTGAGGTCCGAGAGACGCAACGAAACCAGGTTCCCATTCCTTAAGAACCCGAGGCCCTATTCCCTCATGCTATGGATCCACTCGAGACCATCCGGGTTCCCAAAGAATATCAACATGCTCCATGTGCCCCTCCTGTTAATGGGCCATTTCCTGCCCAGCTTTCGATGCCGAACCTTGCCCAGCATGGGGCTAACTTGCCCATAATCATTGATCCGAAAGAGGAAGAGTTGAACAAAGTCAAAGAGGATCTCAAGATGCTCACTAAGAAGTTCGACCATGTCAGAATCTTAGGAAGTTACATGGACTACACCCACATATCTCCTTATCCTAAAGAGAGGTTACCCGAGAAGTTTAAGACATCAAATATCCAGAAATTAGGAGGAAGTGGACCCCCGATTGTTCATCTCTGAAGTTATCACTGTTCCATGACTCTACTATGAGCTTCTGAAGATGTGATGGACCAATTATTTTAGCAAACTTTGAAGGATAGTGCCCTCCGATGGTTTTTGTCTCTCGAAGAGTCCAGAATTCGTAGTTGGGAGGATGTAGCCCGGGAATTCATATCACAGTACAAACATAATGAAGAGCTTAAGGTCACCCGCCGTGATTTAGAGCTGCTCAAACAGAACCCTGGAGAATCAGTCAGTAACTTCATCACCCGATGGAGGGAAAAAAAAGCAACCATGACCAATCGGCCTTTCGAGGAAGAACAAGTCAACATAGTGAAGAAGAACTTCTTACTCCATGTCCGAGCAATAATTGGAGGACAATACTATCCCCACTTTCGATCTCTCAGAGAAGCATGAGTAGAAATCGAGGAAGGCCTTGCTAAGACGGAAGCTGAACCAAAGAAGGTGTTCGACCAGTTCACCCCCAGAAAATATGACAAGCCTGCCAGTGCTACAGTCTCAATCATCAACAACATCTCTCAACCAACCACCTCATGGGCACTAGAAAGTCATCCTATCCCAGTCCAAAAAGAATACACCGAGCTCCATGCTCCCCTCTCCAAAGTTTACCAGGCCTTGTTAAGCCGAAACCTTATCAAACCCTTAGACCCCCTTCCATTGCCAAGTATTCACCCAAGAAACTTCAAGGCCGATGCTCATTGCGACTTTCACCAAATAACTGGCCATACCACTGACCAATGCTTCCACCTCCGAAACATAATCCAATATCTCATTGACCGGGGTACCATCTCCCCACCAGGCAATCTTAAGACATGCCAATGCCATCTTCTTAGAATAGAACTCAAAATTCGATCCCTCAACTCAAATCACACCCATATACTTTCCTAAACCTCTCCAAATTTGCCCATATTTTCTTCTACACCTGACTGTCCTCGCTAATCAGGGACTGCCACTCCTTACCAGAGCATGCATCGCTGTCCATACCCGTTCTGAAAATCGAAGCATGGAATTGCCACAAGTGTTAAACTAACTCCTAGAGTTCTGGCTGAAATTGCCCTCAGAGATGATCATTGATTGCCAAAGGTTCAGTACACTGTTCTTGGAAGCCCGAAAATGGGCCTGAGAGTCAGATATTTAGGTTGTACCAACTAATGAAGTCAGCCTGAATGATGTTGTCCAAATCATGGCATAATTATTTAGGCAAACCAATAACATTTGCAGTATCATCGAGTTATTCGATGCTCTGAAGCTACAAGGGCGCCTGGTCCCTTCACCCTTACACATCCCCTTAAAATGGGATGAAATGTATGAAGAAGTCGGTTAAGTTATGGAATGCATCAACTTTACATGGAAAGACATAATTATTTCCACTGGATGGGGGGAAGAATTCGAAATTATAATGAAGAGAAAGCTTCAGAGAAAACTATCCCGGTAGCCGACATGTGTGGGATGATAACATTCGAAGAACTCCTCGGAGAAATAAACAAAGTAGCAGAACAACCCGAGATTGACGAGGAAACGGGGTTTATGTTTTTCCCTTCTTCAATAAATCACATGACCAGATCAGGGAGGCATTACCAGATTCCAAGCTCACTACCAGCAAATGATAAGGGGAAGGGTGTGGAAAATCTTCTTATGCCAGAGATGACCCTCGAGGAGAGTAAGATCCTCGATCAACTAAAGAAAACTCAAGCTAACATCACTCTATGGGGGATTTTCATGTCTTCTCAGCTACACAGAAATGCTTTGATCAAGTTGCTCACTGGACCCACAGTTCATCCTTCTACCACACCAGAAGAAGCGATAAATTTGGTCGGATCCTTGACCTTTACCCGAATGCTTTCCTTTTCCAAAGAAGAAATCCCCAAGATTAGGTCAAACCCCAATCATGCACTCAACATCTCCGTCGAAGTTATGGGGAAGGTTGTGCCACTATCTCTTATCTACAATGGATCCGCCTTGAATATGTGCCCATTGAGAACCTTCAAATGTTTAGGTCTAAAAGAAAGCGACCTCGCTCCAACCTTCGCTGTCGTGTGTACCTATGATAATACCCGTCGGGAGGTGATGGGAACCATAAAGCTTGTAATAGGGGATGGCCCTGTAAACCCTTTTATTGAATTCCATGTTATTGACATCCCAGACTGTTTTAACCTATTGCTAGGACGACCTTGGCTCCACAGTATCAAGGGCATGTCTTCCTCACTCCATCGGAAATTAAAGTTCTTCACCGACGGATGGATCATCACCATTTTGGGCGATGACGACAATGCCTAGGGTGCAAGTACCAACAGTGCAATCCTTGAGATACAGTACGGGTCAAATGATATGCTCCTATCAGGATTCTGAGTTGAACCACTTCTAATCCCGATAGGGGACAACTTCATAGAAAGGGTTTGTCCAGAATACGACCCTCATGGCAACGCTAATGTGATTCTGATGTTCAGAAACATGCACTTCATGCCCGAACTAGGGCTAGGGAAAAGACATCAAGGTATACTCAAGTCGATTGAACTGAAGAAAGCTTTCCCTCCTTGTGGTTTGGGTATCAACCATCAGAATAAGAGCTCAGAATGATCCGCCTATCTCGATCAAAGAGAAGACTAGAACGCGTCCAGACTATCCGAGGTAACTCCTTGAATGGACGATTCATCAAAGAGGGTGAAGACTTCCACTTTTGCGTCTTTCCAGAACCATGGTATGACCATACAGACAAGAAGATGAAGCCTAAAATGGAGATCTTTTTCCAAGACACCTACCCATGGGCCGAAGATTCTGAACACCATTTACAATTACTCGTCAAAGATACCGAAGAGACTGAGGAAAGTGACTCCGAATATTCCATCAACTTACAGACACTAGGGCTGACACTCTGCATGGTTCATTCAGGAACTACATCACTGGATCCATACCAACTGATTAAAGATGCTGATACACCTCTCCTCAATTGGTATGCTGCACCAGTTCTACATGCTAAAATCTCCCCTAATCCTAATGTTCACCCCACTTCTTCTTTTGTTGTCTATCCTTGTTCAAATGTAATCGAGTCCTCTTTTGACGAGGTTCTCAATGATGTTTTCCCTATCAATTAAATAAATGAAGACTTTGAGTATCTTGGCATGCCTTACATTAACTGTTTGGATTCTAATCAAACTTTTGATGATGATGATTTTACAAATGAACATTTCTTAACTGATCTAAATAAGGTTAATAATAAATAACATAACCGCATTCAAGTTAATGAAGAAGAAAGTGTTATTATTAACCTCGGTTCTACTAGCTAACAACGCGAGATTAGTATAGGGACTACCCTCGACGAGCATGAGCGTGCACAACTCGTAGAATTGCTAAAGGAATTCGTGGATGTCTTCGCATGGTCCTATGACGATATGCCTGACATTGATCCTGAAATAGCTCAACACGAGATCCCCACTCTCCCAAATTACAACCCGGTTAAACAAAAGTTGAGAAATCTCTGCACCAAACGGTCGCTCAAGGGTAAAGAAGAGGTGGTCAAACAGTCGAACGTAAGCTTCATTCGTGTGATCGAATATCCCACGTGGCTAGCCAATATAGTGCTCATGCCAAAATCAGGAGGAAAAGCTCGGATGTGTGTAGACTATCGGGATTTGAACAAAGCCTCTCCAAAGGATGATTATCCGTTACCCAATATCGACATGATCGTGGACAACAAAGCTAGTCATGCTCTCAAGTCATTCGTCGACGGGTTTCCAGATACAACCAAATCAAAATGCACCCAGACCACCAAGAAAAAACCGCATTCATCACCCTATGGGGAACCTTTTGCTACATCGTTATGCCATTTGGTCTCAAGAATGCCAGGGTTACCTACTAGAGGGATGCCACAACCATCCTGCACGATCTGATTCACAAATAAGTTGAGGTCTATGTGGATGATATGATTATCAAGTCCAAAACTATAGAGGGTCATGTTCGTGATCTCCGAAAGTTCTTCGAACGACTGCGACAGTATCAGATGAGACTCAATCCGTAGAAATGCATCTTCGGCATTACAAAGGGAAAACTCTTGGGATTCATGGTCATCGAGAAAGGGATAGAAGCAGATCCCGCCAAGCTAAAAGTCATACTTGAGATGCCACCTCCCCGAACAGAGAAAGAAGTCTGAGGTTTCCTTGGGAAATTGCAATACATCATCCAGTTCATCAGTTAGTTAACCTCCATCTATGAGCCAATCTTCAAACTCCTCCGAAAGGATTCAACCAAGATTTGGAACGAGGCATGCCAAGAAGCTTTTGACCAAATCAAACAATATCTTACCCAACTCCCAGTACTTATACCACTACAGCCTGGTCTCCCCTTGCTCTTATACCTTACCATAACCGACACTGCAGTTGGGGATTTGCTAGACCAATACCTTGAAGATTCCTACAAAGAAAGAGCCATCTATTATGCCAGTCGTAAATTGGTTGAGTATGAGGTTAACTACACCACTTTGGAAAAGGCACGTATCGCACTTATCTGGGTCACCCAAAAGCTACGACACTACATGCTCGCCTTTCCCATCAAATTTATATCCCGAATGGACCCCATTAAATACCTGCTTGATAAACCCGCCTTGTCCAGCCGAATGGCCCAATGGTTGATGCTCCTAGCCGAGTTTGATATCATATACATCACGCAAAAATCCATGAAAGGAAGAGCCATCTCTGACTACCTCGTTGATTTCCATGTAGAAGAAGTTGATGTCTGGATCTCCGAATTCTCAGATGAAAACATCCTTTGCACTGCTCAGGACAACCTTCGATGGAAAATGTTCTTTGACGGCGCTGCCAACAAGAAGGGATATGGCATTGGGATACTTCTGATCGCCCCAGATGACTCCCACACTCTAATCTCCATCAAGTTGGATTTCCCTTGCACCGACAACATGACTGAGTATGAGGCATGCACAGTAGACCTCAAAGTTTGTTCTTAATAAAGGTATTCAATGCCTGGATGTCTACGGGGATTCCGCCCTCATCATCGATAAAATGCTCAGAAAATGGAGAGTCAAGGACGAGAAACTCCAACCCTTCCATGCCCACTTAGAAGAACTAGCCTCCCAATTCCAAGACATCACCTTCCATTACCTACCTCGAGCAAAAAATAGCCTAGCTGATGCCCTTGCTACCTTAGCCTCCTTGGTCGACATGCCCGAAGGAATAACAATGACCCCCTTCTAGATTCAAAAGCAAGACAAACCAAACCATTGCTACCACATCGAGCTCGTCACCATAAAAGATCCCGAGATAGCCAATTATTGGTACTATGATATTTGGCTCCTCCTCAAGCATGGGAGGGCTCCAACAAGAAAGATTGAGCAACCCTCTAAAGACTGGTTGCCCAGTACATCATCTGTCACAAAGCACTGCTCAAAAGAAACTATGATGGAACTCATCTGCACTGCATCGCAGGGGCTAACATTGAAAAGATAATGCAGAAGATCCACAGTGGGGAATGCAGACCCTACATGAACGGTCACATGATTGCCTAAAAGATCATTCGACAAGGATACTACTGGACCACCATGCCCCTGGATTACACCTCCTATGTCCAGAGATGCCTCAAATGCCAACAGCTCAATAACCTTCAGCATCTGCCTCCGCGCGAATTATACAACATGACCTCTCCCTGGCCGTTCTCCACCTGGGGCATCGACATCATAGGGAAGGTTACACCGAAGGATAACAATGGGCATGAGTTCATCCTAATTTCCATTGATTACTTCACCAAATGGGTCAAAGCTGAGTCATACACAGTACTGAATGCCAAGAAAGTGGCCAAATTCATCCAGAAAAACATCATTTGCCGGTATGGGGTCCCGCACGAGCTAGTATCAGATAACGACTTTCATTTCAAGGCATAAATCATATAGATGATCAACGATTATGGGATTCGGAGACACAAATCTTCTCCATACTGGCCTCATACCAACGGTGCAGTTGAAGTCGCCAATAAGAACCTCAAATCCATCATCAACAAAATGACTAAAAGTTATCAGGATTGGGCCAACCGGATCACATACGCCCTTTGGGGCTACTGAACCTCCATTCAAACCTCTACTGGGGCTACCCCTTACTCTCTAGTTTACGATATGGAAGCAGTCCTACCAGTGGAGCTAGAAGTACCCTCATTACGCGTCATGCTTGAAAGCAAGGCCAGCGAAGAAGACTGATGACGGAGCCGTCTTGACGAGCTAACCTCTTAGACGAAAGGAGATTAAAATCACTATACCACATATAAGGGTGCCATCACTGAGTATCGCGTTCATTCAATAAGAAGTTTAAGGACAACGGTATCCGAGAAGGGGACCTAGCCCTCAAAGAAATCATAGAACCCATTTGGGACCCAGAGGGAAATTCAAGCCCAATTAGAACGTCCCCTACATTGTCAAGAAGATCTTGTTCAGCTGTGCCGCCATCCTTACCGACTTAGATGGTGAAGATATGGATCATCCAGTCAACCTCGACCATCTCCAGAAGTTCTACCCCTAGTCCAAAATCTCGGCGCGCTATGACTCTTCTCGTCTCCCTTCTATTCTAAAAAAAATCTCTTCATTTCCCCTTGACCAGAACTACGTGGGCCCGATCCTTTACAAAAAACCATTTCAAATAATATTAAAACTCTTCAAAAACCCCAGAGGTACGTAGGCATCTCATACACCTTACATGAGCAGGACCCTTTCTTTTTCACAAAATATTATTCTCTTCTTATCTCCGAGAACAACAGTCAATTCCAACATGTATTTGAATTAAAGTATTATGTATGACTTAGCGATCGGTATAGATAATTCAAACAATACAAAATTCATCGAAAGGCACAACTAGATGATCAGAAACTTGTTTATTTCACTAAAAAGAAATTTCGATACAGATTACATAAGAAAAGTAACGGATAACTCTCTTCCCCCTACCTTCCTCAAAAGCCATAATAAAATCCCCACATTTATCCCCCATTACACAATAAACTCTCTAGGAGTCCTACCCATAGCTACCAGAGGAGACCGCTTCATCATCATCATCTGCATCCTGGGGTCCCCAAGTTTCCCCTGCCTGAACAAAGTGTCGTAGACACTCTATGTACCAATAAGCTCGAACTAGCTTCGAAAAAACCATAACACCTCCTTCCATGGTGTTAAAAGAGACAAGCCACTTTTGTCCAGTCTCCACTACCAATATCTTGCTAAACACTCTCCTCCATAACCACTTCACATAATCCCTAGGGACATGCCAAACTCTCCCAACAGACAGAGAGGGATGGGTCGACGGACGCCGATTCTCCCACAGAGAGCCAAGCCGCAGGCACAAACGCTTGGTCAAATCCTCTACCGGAAAGAAATTTAGTGTACGAGGTGGCATGACCTGTACCCATCCAAATTAGCGCAGAAGCCGCCATGGGAAATAAAAAGAGGCCTGGCTGAGACCAACCAGCAGCACATACGGGTATTCTCCTAGCTCCAGAACTGGCAACAACTGTCCCCACTAAGGCACTGACCAGTACAGATTTCGAGCCCCATGGTCCACAAGCCAATTATCCCAGCTCTTAATATCCATGCCAACACTGAAGAAGTGACGCGAAAAGAAGTTGGGCATAGCCGACAAAGGATATTCTGGAAGAGTCACCAGGCGGAGTCTTTCAGACAACCACATGAACAGCATCACGGGGATACCCTGCAGGAAGTCAGAATAACTTTCTCGCTAGGCATCCAGACCGTTCAGGGTCTCCGCCAGTATCACCGACGTAGGATTACGATGGTATGACATCCATGAAGTAATGGCTGCAAGTTGTGGATCCACCAGCAGTTCCCCAATCACCAGTAGCAATTTTCAAACCAAGCCCAGAGCAACGACTCCACCATAACCAGCATCACCTACTTCCCTAAATGCATGGACTGCAATACCATCGGAAGGGGGATCATTCCACCAGCAGCTAATGGTCTGGCCGTCGAAGGTGAAATGTGAAGAAGCCCAGCCAAAAACTCTGTGGGAGAACGGGAAAATTCGGGTAAAGTCGTAGTAACAGTGGGATTTATCCCCAGCATGGTAGAAAATTTCTCATAGGTAGGACAAACTTCATCCAACCCAAAGAGGAATACATGGTCTTCGGGGTACCAAAATTGTACCGCCGCCATCAGTATGTTCCACTCAATGGACCGATTGCACCACAAAGAGACTCGACGCATGTTAAAAGCATCGTAGTCGACATTATAAGAGCACATCACTTCCAAGGCTTCAAGGTAGTTAGCAAACTCAATGCTACCAGGGAGAGACATCTTGCAAGACTAAGAAATAGTAGGCGAGTAAGTAAGAATGTGAAGGCGTGATGGAAACAACCCACCCCTAACCCTTTTTATACTTGAGAACCCTCACGAAAGACACAATCCCTGCAGAAATCGAAGGGAATCCTACCCCACAAAGTACTAAAAAGGCTGAAGAGGGCACTAATAAAAGCTTTGAATTGATGGGACTGAACTTGACTACCGATAGGAAGGACAAGGGGCTTGCCGATCGGCAACCCCCCATTTTTGGAAATTTTCCTTTTTCCTTTTTTGTCAAAATTAGAAAAACCCAATAAAAATAAAATTAGTATTCTCAACAGAATTTCAAAAATCCTTTTCCACCCCTATATAATTTTCCATTCTTAAAACTTTCCTTAAAACCCCCAAAACATATCTTTTTACGATCTCAGTAGCAAAGTAAAAAGTGGATGCCCATGCATTCATCCATCATTAACCAAAGACAATAAAAATCTCCATTTGCATTGCATATATATATATATATATTCTCCTGTGTTACATCAAATTTTGCAGGAAATAAAAGAAAAGCAAAAATCAACGGGACTCAGCCCGAACCAACATTCTCTCTCTCTCTCTAAGCGCTTCCACCCCGGCAATGCACTCTCTTTCCCCTATGGCGAGATGACGCCCCGCCGCTACCTAAGCTAGAGTCCTCCCCGGACAAGGCAGAAGGCACTGAGCAAGAAGGAATCGGGACCGCATCCCGAATGTGAGCATTCGTCGAAGATATCCAGCCTCTAATGTCCTCGGCCAAGTGGTCGACACCTGGACTTACTGCAAGAAGAAGGCCAAATCAGTATCAAAGAAGGATCAAAACAGAAAAGAAAACAAAAAGAACAGAAAGGTATACCGTTGGATGAAGAACCTCCTTTGTCAAACCCAACTCCTCCGGATCCATCGTGTGAGGATGGTGCAACATAGGCACCATCCCTCCATAAGCCCGCATAATTGGCTTTGACCCGCAGAATTGATCATCTCACCTTAAGCCCGCAGAATTGGCCGCCCTCACCATAAGCCCACAGAATTGGCTTCGACCCGCAGAATGGGTCATCTCACCATAAGCCCGCAGAATTAGCTTCGACCCACAGAATTGGTCACCTTTACTTAAGCCCGCAGAATTGGCTCCGACCCACAAAATTGGTCATCCTCTCACCTTAAGCCTGCAAAATTGGTCATCTCATCCTTAAGCCCTCAGAATTGGCTTCGACCCGCAGAATCGGTCACTCTCATCTTCAAGCCCTCAAAATTGGCTCCGACTCGAAGAATCGATCATCCCGAGCACCTCCTCAGGAATTGGCCTAAACCTTTCTTCCAAACCATCCCCTAGGCCCCCAGAATCGACCTCGACCCCCTGAATTGGTCATCCTCATTCCCTTAGGTCCTCAGAATCGACCTCGACCCCTGAATTGGTCATCCTCACTCCCTTAGGTCATCAGAATCGGCCTCGACCCTCTCAATTGGTTATCCTCCCTCAAAAGCATCATGCGGTCTCTATTCGATGGCAATCATTTGCTCCAAACTCACCCGTCGAGGGGCTCTGTAGACACCCCATTCTGTTACACCTTAAATTCTCCTTAGGTCCCTAGCACCTCCCGTCATCACCACAAACCCAGGTCATACCCAGAGTACTGACCTAGAAGCCATCGAGCGCTCCCAGGCTTCGTTTGACCAAAATTCAAAGTCTTCATCTTGATCGAGGTTGAATGAATCTTCAAAGGGCACTGAAACCTATTTCTAACGGTCCGTCCTGTGCGCGATTTCGACTTACTGTACGGACGAATGATCCATTTTACTCCGAGACGTCACCGAATGCTTCCAGGGTCCGGTTGACCAAAGTCAACTCCCCGAACCAGATCAAACTCTTTGGAATGTCAAATTAAATCTCCTAACCGTTATAAATGGTTCTCCCTGTGCGCAATTCCGACGTACGATGCGGACGAACGATCCATTTGCATCCGATGATTCCCCGTCCAATGGACTGACAAATGATTTCGAGCCATATTTGACCTAAAGCCAACTCCCGAACCCGGGTCCAAAGGACTTTCGAAGGTCTCTAAATTACCTTTCCAAAGGTCTTCCCCGTGCATGATTCTGATTAATAGTTTGCGTTCTGCGATCGATTTTCTGAAAAGGCCTGAAAAATACTGCCAAACGGAAGGTTCCAGACCCTGCCTATCGGCAGGTGCCGATAGGCAGGAACAGGTCTATTCCGATCTGCAATGACCTGGGCCTATAAAAAGGAGGCCTGACCTCACTTGCAAAGGGTGCCCAGATCTGATAGATATCACTCTCACTAAATCTAGAAAACCTCCCTCGAAGTCAGCGTGATTTCAACACCCAAATCCCTTTTCAACCTTCACTTTTCATCATCCTTTTCATCAAACTTGGTGAATTCACTATCGTCCATCATCATCCAAGTCTAAGGTCTCCTCTCCAACATTCAAGATCAAGCTCAATATCTTCCAGAAGGTCCAATTTTCTCAACTCTCTCCTTAAATTCTTATAAATTCGCAATAACTTGTTTTATTACTTAGCGCTTTTATTATCTCATCTCACACATCCTAATATACTTTTTTATTTAGTATTATTGCACATCTCTTATTTTCATATAAATAAAAACCCAAAAAACAAGAAAAAGAGAGATTCCTTATAAATTCCAAACGGGAATTCTCATACTTTTCTTACACTTTTCTCACAACTCAAACACTTTTTCCACACACACAAATAAGAGAATCCCCCTATTGGATTTATGGGATAAACCCCACCCCTCGTTTTGCATACGAACTACGTGGACTTTGATGCCTCTATAGGCTACGTAGGCGTCTCGGGGTAAAACCCGAGCCTCGAGTCCCATTTCTACTTTTTTCTCTCATTTTCTATTTTCTCTAAACTCCACTCTCTTATATTATATGTATACATATATTTGTTCTTAATGGCGTATTATTCCACATGCATTATCGTTCCATCATAACGTTCAACGTAAGGATAATCGCGTAAATCCTATTTTCAAATATTATTTTTATACCTTCCTACGGATAACTCGCATTATCTATTCCATGATACAAATCGAGGATTCCTATCTCCACTATATATACACATGCACACATATCACGGGGAAAATAAAGGAAAATAACAAAAATTTATGAGAGACCGAAAGGGTGGAATGGGTGCCTAACACCTTCCCATTTCGTAACTTAGCCTCCGGACCCTTTTCGAATCATTTTTGGTTTCATATGCATCAGTATGTCTTTGGATGTTATCCTTCGGGATGGCTCCCCTTCTTTTGTCTGTTTTGAGTAAAATAGACTGGCAACTCTAATCTGTCTACATTTTTCACCTCACCCAAATGATGTCGGCCGAAGCGCTCCCGAGAGGGACGTGCGGGACCTAGGATCATCCATCGCACCGCCCGCCTGTCTCGAGGATCGGGGATGGCCACAACAATCATAAGGCATGATGTATGAGGAAAACCCACAATGGGAAAAACCTCGGACGACACAACCTACAAGTTCACTAGTTATGGTATTTTTACAAAAAAACATGACAAGAGAAAACTTGCAACAACAACTTGACTTTCAAGCCTTGATACTCCCTCGTTCTTCAACCTTCGCCTAGTCAACAACTCCGAAATCCTTCGAAGTCTTGGAATCCACCAATGGGACCTCTCTACCATCAACCCACACATGATGCCTTTCACAGTATGAGCACACTGCAACAAACACGATCTCTTTTTTCGGTAGAAAAGGAATCCAAACTTTCCTCCTTAATAGGTTGGGAAGAAACCTGGTGCCAAACAATCTCCAAGTAAAGATATATAAGTAGGAACTTGGATTAAACTAAAAACATGTTGTGTGTGAACATTGTGTTTTGGTAGAGATTAATCAATGAAAATCATAAACACAAAAAGGGACTGTTTAGTGGGAAGTTTTTTTTCTCTCAAAAGCCTTTTGTAATTATGAAAAAGTCATTGAAAAAATGTTTCTCCCGCACTATTAAGGTCTGGAATCAAGTTAGTGGGGGTAGTGGGTAGTTAAAAAAAGAAAACTGGCAAAACTATGCAAAAACTGCCAGTTTGTTAGAAGGTTGTTCGAACATGGTTGTTCAAATATGTATGTTTGAACCAAACTTCTAACGAGAATTCAAAACAATATGCAAAGAAGTTTGTTTGTAAAATTTTCCTGGTTGTTCAAACATGGTCGTTCGAACATGTATGTTTGAACCAAACTTCTAACCAGAATTCAGATTTGCAAAAATTTCCCAGGTTGTTCAAATATGGTTGTTCAAGCATGATCGTTCGAACATTTATTTTTGAACATGTATGTTTGAACAAAAATTCTAACGAGAAAATCGAAAAATTTCATTTGCAAAAATTTCCCAGGTTGTTCGAACATGGTTGTTGAAACATGGTCATTCAAACATGTATGTTTGAACCAAAATTCTAACAACATTTCAGAAAATTTAATTTATCTTTAAAAACATATAAAAACATTTTTCAAAAATAATTTTTACAAAAGTTACACCCAAAATAAATTTTGAAATCCCTGCATATATTAATGCATCCATACCTTTAAATTCCTTGGAATTCAAATGTTGATGACATATAAACTTGCCAAGAAACCGACAAGGATGAAATCTTCACTTTAGACTTCATCGCTACGTCTTCAACTTAAACATCATAGGCTTGAAAGGATACAATAAACGTCTATCCAATGACACAAAGTGTCTTGTCCGGAATTAAGCCAACACTACAAATTGACTCGATTGGAAATTTATGTCCTTTCAAATCTCCCCCTTTGGCTATTCCAGGACAAAACCCAAAACAAAAATCCGATTGACCGTCAAGCACATTTAAACAAACTCAATCCCACCAAAAAATAAAAAAAATTACAGACACTTAATTTGACTCATAGAATGAAAAGATTTGTCACTTTACAAGAGTGTCACTAAAGATGAAATCCTGCACACTTAAACAAACCATCAAACGCATAGGGAATATGACAATATAAAGTGCGTAAAATAAATTCTCCCCCTTTATCTAACATGATCTACCTAAGAAGATAGCACTCTCACCCTAAGTTAGATCTTCTAAACTAAAGGTTTAGATACCATTTCTCCCCCTTTTTTTTCAGGAATAGACAAAGGTCTAGAATAAAATAACTTATTCCCTCCCCCCCCCCCCCCCCCCCCCCCCCCAAAAAAAAAAAAATATTAAAGAAAATACTCCCCCTAAACTAAACAAGGGATATGAATAAGGAAAAACAAGTTGAACATGCAATGGTGCATAAAGTGACAAGAGCATTTAAGCATATGGCAACAATGAAGTACAACTAATCCATAAAAAGATTAATAAATATCACCCATGATGCGATGACAAAAAGGTATCACTTGTAATGTATTATGATAAGCTTAAGATATCAAACAAAATTCGCAACAAGATAAATACGAATTTTGAGCAAGATGCATACATGGACTAGATAGCAAGGCAAGACTCTAAAATAAAGATATACCACATATATATATACAAAAAAAATATACCAATAACACACACGCACATATACATAGGTATAAACACCAGACACAACACAAAATATAATAAGCTTTCCACACTCATTTGGCAAAAATGTGTCCAAATACATGTGGTAAATGGAAGTGAAGGGGTGTGAACCAGAGACTAAAGAAATATAAACCCAATAACCTAAACATGTTCACGGAGTTCTCATTTGATTGCAACTTTATCTAACTTAAATATAGCCTCATGTGATAGGATAAAGTGAACTCATAGAACAAACGTACACAATGCATGCGAGCCTAGAGTATCAATGATTCAACAAACCAATAGAGTCATGACACGAATATCATAACTAGAATACAAAGTTATTGTGCAAACCCATTGAACATACCAACCAAACTTCCTCATTAATATTCTTTCGCAACCCGATTTCATTGATAACCAACTACATCGGATAAATATTTTTCTGTATTTTTTAAAGTCGGGGAAACAGTTAATACATGCACAAATCCTCTATAGCCATAGCAACATGTAGATGACTAAATTGATAGGAGAACATATCACTTATCTTAAATATACATGTGAAGTTACATTTCAAATGAGCTTGTGCATGTGTGAATCGAGGCATATAAAAAGAGAATCCATTAAGCAATACAAAATCAAACTACTCCATTCAAGCATGATAAATAACACTTTTAGGATTGAAACTCTTAACCAAAAGTTCTAGCTACATGGAAGCGGAAATGATATTAGATTCAAACACAAGTATATTCCAGATAAAATGTGCAAAACTGAAATACACACATACAAAAATCTTTTTGAGCTTTTCAAAAAATTTCACCAAAAAAAAATTCAACTCAAAAGAAATCAAAAATATTTTTATACTTTTCAATGAGATCAAATAAAACGAATGAAATACAAATGATAGACATATCATAATTCTAGCACAATTTTTTTTTATAATGAGGCAAAGACTAGAAAATGACAAAAAAAGATACAACTAGCAAGAATATATCATGATGCACATAAGCTAGTGTATGTAAACAAAGCTAACAGATTCAACCTTTAGATAAAGTATCATATGTAAACAATTGAGAAATAAAAAGCATATCTTGTAAAGCCGCCAAATCGGATCTCTTAACCCAAACTAGTGAAGCATGACACTCTTAAGATTTAGGAATTTTGGTGACTCTACCATTGGACTTCCCAGAACCCTTTTTAAGATCAATTTTTTTTTTCCTAAAATGAATTTTTTGACCACAATGTGAGCATCTAAACACCCGTTGAAAGGTAGTACCTATGGATTGATATTTGAAAGTGTTCCTAGTAGATTCTCTCAAACTTAAGGTTTTGGCTTCATTACTTGAATCACTTTGAGTATCGAAGCCAATACCACACAAGTCATTTTTAATTTGGATGGTTCCAAGTATTTTATCTAATTTTTTGAGCCAACATTCCAAATCAAATTTGACTCGACTTGAGTCTCCTAAATTTTCTTCCAACTCTAAATTATGTGGCTCAAGCAAACACTTACTCTCTTCAAACCCAAGAATATCTTTCTTCATAGCCTCCATTAAGCCTGTAAGGCTATTTCTCTTACCTTCTACATACCAAAAATTCTCACGAAGATCTCTCTCCAATGTCCCAAGGTCTTCCACTAAATCACTCTCATTATTAACCTTGGCACGTTCTTTCAAAAAAGCTTTCAACTTCAAGTTGGAAAATTTTCTTTTAATTGATTCCTCATATAGATCACGAAAGTCCACTTGCAGTTCACTCTCATCAACCTCTTCTTAATTCTCACTCTCACTTTCAACTCCACTCTCTATACCATTAAATTTTAGGACTCACAAATAATGGCCTTGGAAGTGTCATGTAAAGGAATATCTTCATGGGAAGATTCACTAACAATGCTCACATGGCTTTCCATGAACGCGATAAAGTTACAGTCAATGGGGGAATAGGTTCCCTATTCCTTTTCACTATCACTAAGGGTGGCATTGTATGAAATTGGTCTCTTGCCCTTTTTCCTTTGTTTAGTGGTACATTCGAATGCTCTATGACCATAACCCTCACAAAAAAAACATTTATTCGACTCATCACTATTAAGGTCTTCATTATGATATTTAGGGATTCTCTCGGCTTTATTAGGCTTAGATTTATCAAATTTCTTAAAATCCATTTTAATATTGTCTTTATTAAACTTAAGAAATTTTTTAAACTTCCTATCAAACATAGCCATATCCTCGGAGTCGATGTCACTATCATCATCCAAAACTTGTTTTTCCTCCTTCCGGGATTTCAAAGCAGCGCCCTTATCTTTCTTCAATTCATCCTTGGAAGTAAACATGTCAAGTTCATAGGTTTGTAAGTCACCTACGAGCTCTTCAAGTTTTATAGAGCCTAAAGGGGGTAAAGAATTTAACATGGTCACTTATGGAATAAACCTATTAGGTAATGATCTCAAAATTTTCTTTACTATGCGGTTGTCGGGTATATTTTCCCCTAAGTTAAAAGATGAATTAACGATATCAAAAAGTCTAGCATAGAATTCATTAAAAGTCTCACTTTCAAGAATTGTAATGGCTTCTAATGAAGTGGCGAGGTTTTGGAGTTTCGATGCTTTCACGACACTTGTTCCCTTATGGGTGAGCTGGAGTATATCCCAAGCCTCCTTAGACGTTTCACACAACATAATCCAACGGAACTCATTAGGTGTAATTACACTAAAGAGGGCATTCAAATCACAAGAATTAAGATTTGCTAATTTAAGTTCATTCTCACTCCATCACTCTACGGGTTTAGGAACATGCTTGTTTTTATCTAGACACATAGTTGGGGACCACCCATTAACTACAGATTACCAAACCATCTCATCTAAATACGTAAGTGTCGATTTCATTCACGCTTTCTAATACGCGTAATTTGAACAATCAAAAATAGGAAATTTTAAAAATGGTGAATTTTACATTTTAATCCAAACAAAAATGAGGATCTTAACGTAGTAGATTAGCGAGCCCTCTCTGATACCACTTCTATAGGATGAAATACCCTCAATTTAAAATTTCAAATACGGGATGTGTAAGGACATATTTTTATAAATGTCCGTCATAATTAATTATGTCGTATACCGTTACAACCGTCAAAGAAGTTCAATAGCAATCTACATCAAGACGGATCCGAATATATCAAGGTTCTTCATCAAAAAGACTCCGCAAAGTTTAATTTGGTAAGGTTATGTTTTAAATACCTTAACTTTGCACTTAGAGCTTTGAGATATTTTTTTCAAAATATTTTTTAAGTGTTGGAGTGGACTTTTTCATCAAAATTTAAGATTGACTAATTTTTCTATGTCCTGTAGCGTACTTTGATTTTGACACCCAGGTCGTTCAAGCGAGATCTTGCCTCGTTCGAGCGACATGGTGATGTCACGAGATGTCATTAAAACGACACGTGTACATCGTTCGAGCGAGATCCCTATTTCGTTCGAGCGACTGAGGTGATGCATTTTTCTATAAATACTCATTAAATAGTTTCATTTTCATTAAAAAGTCCCAGCATTTTGAAAGACGGAAAACTGCGAAACTGCAGAATATTTTTTACTTCTTTTAGGGTTTAATCCCTTTTTGTTTTCAATTCACAAAAATCCCATATGCTTTGGTGAATTGTTTTGGTGTTCAAGAACACACTTTACTTTTGATCATTCTTTGTGTAGATAACTCTACAACCGGAGAGCTACGTGCTATTGTGGAGGAAGTCCTTGTGAAGATCTTAGACTGCATGTCAGGAATATGCGTCCTTGTGGTATAGTTGCGTGTGAATCACTGCTGATTTCTAGCCGTTAATTTGGAGGTTTGACGAAGGCACCGTGCGTTACTCTTATGGGCGAAAGCAAGATGGTATATAAGTCAATGGTCTTGTAAACTTGTCAAAGTTCTAGAAATAAAAGGTTTTGCCTTGGGGGGATTATTCCTCAAATTTTGTATTGCATGTTTTATTTATGGTTTGACACACGCACACATGTAGTTGCATGTTGAGGGGCTAAATTAATTTATTTTAAATAGACTCTTATTAAATAAGTGTGCCAAAGTAGAAATTTGCGAATTTAATTAATTATCACACCATCACACATTTTACAAATTGGTTTGAGAGTCGGTTGCGCTAATTTATCGTGTATTCCTATTTTATGAAAAATCTTGTGATATTGATTTTTTTTGAAAAATCACTTTTATGAAAAATCGCAATTTTTCTGATGGAGCACTTATGTAATCGGATGCCCCCCTCTAATGACACGAGTCAGAGTATAAATCATTTGAATTTGACGTTTTCTAAAAGAATTGATTTTTTGTAAAAAGAAAATTCTCGTTTAAATCCGCGGGGGATCTTTTACAAATGGTTCAAAATCAAAGAGATTTGTATCGTGAGAAACTTGGTTCTTTGGACCGAGGCTTTAATGATTTAAAATTGTCCAAGAAGTAGAGTGACAATAGAGTCCTATTTTTAAACAAAGTATTGGAGGACTTTAAAAATTCTAATGGTTGTGTTTGTGTCAAAGAAGATAAAAAAATTTTAATCATTGAGTTTGTGGCACGTGAAGAGACTATTAGGGAATAGTTTGCTTTAAATGAGGGGAAGAGAGAAACCCTTTTAGAAATTGTTGACAATTTGAAAAAGAAATCCCCGTCTTTGGAAGAGTCTAATTTTTTGCTTGAATCAAATATTTTAAAGTTGAAAAATGATTTAAACGATTCAAGTAGGGTTGATAGTGATGGTAATGGCTCATCCTGTCTTCATGATTCTAGTGCTAAAGACAAACCCATTATTTATTTTAGAGGGTCAATTAATCCCAATGACGTTAGAAAAGATCACACTTTAGGTAGCATTCCTCCCGTTTACACATATTCACATTGTGGTAGGAAAGGTCACCTTAGGAGATTTTTTTTATCTTGAAAGATGTCCTAGGAAGTCGAAGTCTAGTGTTTTGTTGGTTTCCAAAACCCCGCATCGAGGTGTTACATCCGCTTGGGTTAGGAAATTACTTTTAGAGGCACTAGATTTTAAACAAGTTGATTATTGTTTGCTTGCACATGATTCTTTTCTTGCCATGTCATATAGAAAATTGTGTTCGCATGTTTGTCATACACTAGTTTTTTGTTTCATGATATTTATGTTTGCTAGCATTGTGACATGTACTTTTTGTATAAATTTTAGCTTTTGAGAAATTTTGAAAAATACAAAAAGATTTTATTTTAATTAAATTTGTGAACAAATCCAAAAAGATTTTTGTATTTTGTTTGCACCGTTTATGGATGGAAACTTAGGATGATCGAGTCAACATCTTTCCATTTTTCATGTGACTATTTGATATTGTTTTGAGAAAATATATCATGTCATCCTTGTGCTTTATAATGTTTGGATTCATTGAGATGTACTTAAGTGTTACTTCCTACATGTTTGACTCATGATTTCCTTTATTCCACACATGCACGGATTTAATTAATTATTATGTTTGTCTTATCACATGTTGGTTGGATGTTTTCACTTCAATCATGTCTTTAAAAACGAACCAAGCGCGGTAAAACTTGATAAGAAAGTTGTGCATGTAAGAGTTGTTTGTGAGTTTGTGTGCTTTATTTGAAAATGGGTAAGGGACGCGAAAGGTTCATTTGGACTTTGCGAATACTAAGACACTATTATATCGGATCTAAAAAATTAAGAAATTTTATTATTCGGGGTCCAAAGAGCCCCAAAAAAATATAAAGGCACTAAAAAAAATTCATGCCAAAAAGGGGCCATTAGGTTTTTGCACCAATTCTTCAAAGTTTGAGAATTTAGTTTATACACCTCTAAAATATAATATATATGAGGGAGTTTGGATGGAGAATTAAAATGGGTTTGCACATCCTTGAAAAGTCTTGAAACAGCACTACATAGTTTGGATGTTATTGGTGTGAAAATCACATTGACTTTGATTTGTTGATTTGTATAAGACGATGTCATCTAAATTCAACAATTTTTACACCTAAGGATACTTTTGATGTTCATTCGTTAGGGGTACACGTATACATTGTGCACATATGCTTGATTGCATTGATTTTCCTATCGAATGTGTTCACACCCATACATTCCATTTCCATGACTTGGTTGTTTGAGTTTAAATCCATGGTGTGATTTCTGGTATCTTATTTTTGTACAAAAAAATTGAAAAATCAAAAATAGTTTGTGAATGTTTTTTGAGATATACCTTTGCATGTTCATAGTTTGTTTCCTATTTGTTATGCATTTTATCGTGACACTCCATGTTTTGATTATTTCTTCTTAATCTGTCTATTTGGGGACATTATAAAAAGGGGGGAAAGAATCAATTTATTGATCAACTCCTAAGGTTATGGAATTGATAACCTCGCGATTACAGTTGATGAACTAGATACACTTATTGATCAAGGTCTTACATATGAGAACAATGCACTTCTGGTGATAATCTTATTGTTCCCCACACCACCACAATGGACCCCACTCTTAACATAGAGGATCTACCCTCTTGGATTAGAAAGAGACATGACCATACCGATATACATAGTGATTCCACACTACATGTCAGGACTCGCACTTAATTAGAGAATGTGGTTAGTTACTTTTTCTATACTTCCATGGTAGATCCTAAGAATATAAAGGAAACACTCAAGGATGAGCATTGGGTATGTGTTATGTAAGATGAATTATTTCAATTTTGAAATAACGATGTTTGGAAATTAGTCCCACGACCTAGTGAGACACTGTGATTGGTACCAAAATGGGCTTACAAAAATAAATTGGATGAGAATAGTACCACCATTCACAATAAATCTAGGTTGGTCGCCCAAGGTTACACACAAATTAAGGGTATAGACTTTGACGAGACATTCCCTCATGTTGCTGGGCTTGAGTATGCCTACTTACTACTCGCCATAACATGTCATCTACAGTTTAAGCTTTACCAAATGAGATTTGTGACGAAATGTCTTTTCTTAATGAGATTCGTGAAAAGGAGGTTTAGGTGGAACAACCAAAGGGGTTTGAAGACCCAAATCCCCCACGACACATCTTTAATCTAAAGAAGCACTTGAATGGTTTGAAGAAGGCATCTTATGCATATTACGAAATGCTAACTTCTTATAACTTATCTCGTGACTTCAAGAGAGGGGTAATTGATATAATGGTGCTTGTTAGGATATAGGGTAGCGATATCTTATTATCCAAGTCCATGTGGATTACATAGTCTTGGGATCCTCATGTTTCACACAACTCTTATTGATGAAGAAAATATTGGAGGATTATGAGATTGCTCAAGGTTTAATGACTATTTCTTGTGTTAATATAAGTGAAATTCACATTTCTCGTAATCCCATCCAATATTCCCGAACGAAGCACATTAGGATTTGTGAGAACTTATTCGTGATATTATTGAGGAGAAAATTATTTCTTTGATCTTCATGAGTACCGAATGTCAATTAGCTCACATTTTCATTAAACCTTTAGATTCACTTAGATTTGAGGATCTTATGAAGTCATTGGGTATTTGAGCCATTGATTGAGTTTGGGTATTCCTTTTAGTATAGGGTGGTTTTCATGTTTCTATCACGTGTCCCTATAACTAGATTGTATTTTTATGGGTATATATTGAAAAAATTTTAAAAATATATTTTCTCTTAAAAAAAATTCAAAAAATTGTTTTTGATAAATTTTTCAAAAATAAAAAAAAAATTGTTTTACACCTAATATGGATGTGCATTTAAGATGTTTGAATCAAGTACTTTCCATTTATGTGACATAAATCATGGTGTTATGATCCTTGGCTACATTTTTTTTCTTGTGCTTAATAATGCATATTTAGCATTGCGTTGTTTATTGTTGATTACTACCTTCATGCTAGAATCATTATATCGCCTTTATTTCACACATCCATGAACTTTTGAATATTTCACTTGCTTATCATATATCGAATAGGATTTTTTCATCTCAGTCGTGCTTAATAACGAACCAAAGGTACTAAGAACTAAATGTGCATATAAAAACCATTACCCATTTTTTTTACCAAAATATTAATTTATGTTTAAGCAATTGAAAGGGGCTACGAACGAACCAACCTTCTTTTCAATAAAAACTCACCATTTACAAGAGCCTAAAAGATGATTTCCGCCCATAAAAACATAGGTGTCAAGGCAATTTTTTCTTTATTTCATCGATGCTTCATTAACATGAGAAATATGATTTCTTCAAAAAATTTAAGGCTTTATGCTTATACTGTGAGATTTCGAGGGTGTTATAAGTGGAAGATCAACGGATTTGAATAATAAAATTCAATCAAAAATATTAAATAGTTTTCCATTATTGATATGATAAGAATTGAAATTAATGACATTTTGTATGAGTTGAGTGGATTTCTCTTTGTTCATTCTTTTAGACCTAAAATTGAATTGAGTTTAGGATTGTCTCTATGACTTCATGCACCATCGCTACGTATGCCTATGTTGACTTTCTTGGACATTTAGTTCCCACTCTTTCATTCCATTTCCATGATTCGAATATTTTCGTGCTACTCCATAGTGTGATTGTTTGTACTTATATGTATATGCTTATACTAAAAAAATTCAATTTTTTCCATAAAATGTCAGTTAGTTTGTTGAAGCTTCAATGCTTATGCATACATGTCTATAATTTGTAATGATATTTTAAATTTGGATTCTCGTTATTATAACCTTTTAGGATTAGATTTTATCCCTTTCTCTATTGAGAACCACCCAGGGTGAACATATTCAAGGGAGAACATATTGAGGGGGAGTTTTTATTTTCTTTAAACTCCGTATATCACGGTATTTCCTTTGCTTTATGTGCGTGGGTCTTTTTTCACATTAATGGTATCATGGGATACAAGATGAAGATTTTTAGTTGAAGATAATGTTGCAAGTGTCTTTTCCTTTTCGAGTTTGGGAGGGGTATTATTTGAACTTGTCTTAGGAGTTATTTTTTCAGTTTGTGTTTTGTACCGAAATAGCCAAACGGGGAGATTTGTAAGATCAAATTTTATAATTGCTCATCATGCTTTAAGTTTGGCGTATTCTATTACAGTTCTACACCATCATGTACATTCTCTAGAGCTTCAAGAGAGGACAAGTTAATGACCGAAAGAAATAGTGGAAGATCTAAAGAGTTAAATCGTCACTACAATCATTGGAGAAGGTATATGGTTTTGATTTTGTATAATTAATTTATTCATGGTATTTTAATAGTATTTGGAAATATAAAATATTTTTCCAAAATATTTTTGAATATTCGTAAAGTCGTTAGAACGACATTGGATTTCGTTCAAACGAGTATGCATAACTTATTAGAATATCTCCGAACAACTTTGAACGAGATCAATTTTGGCAACTTTGACCCTTATATAATCTCATTAAATCAATCGTTTGATGGATTTTTGAACGAGATAGGGTACTTTTTTCGAACGAGATGTACCTCATTCGAACAAGTCAGCAAAAAAAAATAACTGATCTCAAATGCAATCTTTCAAATCTATATCTTAGAGATTTTTATCCCTATATATAGAGATACAAACTTGCACTTTCTATCAAGCCTTTTAGACATCTTTTTTTTATCAAAGACTTTAACTTTTTAATCCAAACCCCTTATATGATTTAAGATCACTTTATTAAACCTAAAATAACACATCATATGTTCATATCTCTCTGGAGTTAATTCTCCATTGCTGAAGATAGGAATATACTTTTATGGGGATGATCGGTCGACATCGAGGCAAGTGGTGCTTGATGTGGGGCATTACTGGATCTGTATCGCTTTCTGTCAATAACAAGGAAGGAAGATATAAAATCATTACTTAGTGGATTCTAAGTTTTCTATGTCTGTCCGTGTCATTCTGTAATATGTAGTTGTAACAGTGATTTTTCCCAAAAGATATTTTTCCTTATATCCTATCTTGTGATTTATGGTTTGGTTGTTTTGATTTAGATTTAATATCTTACATGTTTAGGTTCACCTAATTAATCAAGATTAATTTGTCTTCAATTGAATTTGGCTTATGTGTGACCTAATCTACGATTTTTATATTTGATTGTATAACTGGACCACTCTAGCTAAAGCATTTTTTAATAATCCTAGAGAACATGTTAGCCGATTTATAAGAAACTCAGGGATCTACGGTGGCAACCTAACTCTCAGATTGAAAGAGTTCCCCAAATCCTTGAGTAACAAGGCATACACCTTGTATTGGAACCTTGTGCCAAGAACCATATCTTCGTGGAAATAGCTGAACGAGATCTTTTATGCCAAGTTTGTGGTACCCAAAATGAGACTCATAATAGCCGATCTTGTAAAAACCAAGCAAAACTAAGGGGAAGACCTTATGGTTTAGATAAACTACTTTCATCACTCATCACTAAAATTCGATGAACTGATCCCCAAATTACAACTGATAAAAAACATGCAGACGATGTCTCCCCTGAGTACAAAGTTCACCTCCTTAATCACACGTATGTCAGCTTCGCCAAGTTCTCATAAATAGACCAAATCATTAAGGACATGGTCAAATTAATCCCAGCGTATAATGTCGATCCATACAACCCAAAAGATGTAATAAACTACCAGAATAAAACCTAAGGATACTAAAGACCAAGACAACGCCAAAGTCCAATCATCCTTAGCAAAGAATCAAGCATCGACGTAGGGGATAAGGAAACTCGATAACAAGTCAGGGCATAAGAGAGGGTACTGAGGATCAAGGAAGGAAGAATTTTTTGCCCAAAAATGTTTCAACAAAGAAGGAGTCGTGATGTACCAAATCTTAGTGGCGATAAATTTGTAAATCCAATAAATAATTTGCAGACAACACCATCAAAGATGGATAGGGTAAAGAACTATTTTTGCTTCGATCACCAATATATAGGGAACTCATTGAAGGCCTACGCGGCAATATGAAACTTGGTTACTAAACACATTGGCAATATATAAACCAAGGAGAACATAAAGAAAATTATATTACCAAACCACCAGGGCAACGAAGATAGTGCCTATTATATAGTGACGATCGATACACCAAAAGAAATAAATGAAGAAAATACAAGTGGAACTGCTTACCTTGTAACATCTGATAATGAGATGACACTAGTAGAAATTGAAAAAATCATGTCAAGAACACAAAGAGAAGAAGGACAAAGTGAAAGACTTAGGACCAACGTTCATATAAAAAATAGTAAAGGGAACCAAATTCAAAGGATTCATCGATGAAATAAGGGGCGAAAGCATGAGAAGAAGTTACAAAAGAAATAATGGATTTTATTGCTTCTAAAAAAGATCTGATGCCAGGCTTGACAAGTATGATGAAAAAGTTGTGTAAAGATTTCTCTTTCGATATTATGTTCTCTAAATCTAATCCGTAGATACCACATTTCCAAAACCGACCACTGTACGTCAAGGTCGACGTTAATCAGCAAGAATAACATCGATCATTTTTAGAAGGGGGAGCCTCGATCATAATCACTATGGCTTCTTTTATACTAGGGGAATACTTGAAAAAAGAATTATAAAGACTTCAATATATGTATACGAATCTGACAATGACAAGTGGCGGATAGTGGGTTTTATAAACACTTCATATAATTGGGCAAGATCAAGTACACCATTAAGTTCCAGATCATCGATGCAATCACCTCATACCAACTCCTAATCAGAAGGATGTGGATACATATCCACAGTATAATACCATACACTCACGACCAATGTGCAAAAGAAATCCTAAATGAAAACGAAATTATAATGAATGCCACTCAAAGACCATTTTCTCTTTAAGAAGCCCATTTTGCAGATAGTGCTCACTATAATGAATTATCAACCGATAGGGGAATCATTATGCCAATGCTCTCAGGCATACCATGCCACGCCCTACTTTTTGGTATTAATGAACAAGATGTACACATAAAGCAATGAATTAAAGCTAAGGAGGAATAACATAACTTTATTAATTATTAATAGGTTTACATAGGGTTAAACCATCGCAAGGGTGATCTACACTTTTTTAGTACACACAATAATATAGAAAATTAAAAACGTCACTCCTTTCTCCCATGTGGCTTAATGTCTGCCCACACGGTCACATACGCAAACAGGTGACATGTTTCTATCTCTCGTAAGGAAGAGATACTATATTCTTTCTTCTGGCGCATCTGAAGAAGGAAGGAATTAGTAAAAATATGCTAAGCAGGTTCTACTGGTTCTATAATAACGATATAAATATAAATGAGAGTTGGAGTGTGAATATAATCAATGATAAAAACATTGAAAATAATAATATGATAATTCCATATTTATCAGCTTACATGAACATTAAAATGTTGCAACTCATAATTCCACAATGATTAGTCCATTTAAGAAATATAGTTCATTAAAAGTTTATCTAAGATCTTGTAAAGAAATTTTAAGAGTTTTGAACTAATAAACCCATTCCTACTAGTTCACTAAAGGATATAGAAGTAATTAAGCAATCAATTAACTCATAATAATAATTAGTCAACCCAAAACATTTAGGGTAAAGGTAACTTTCTATACACATAATTAAAGTAGCACTCATCGTACATAGCAATATTCATGGCTCTCAATCATCTAAGACCAGTAGGCCAAGTAGAAAATTTCCTAGGATAACATGTTAGTCTATTTCCTAGTTAATACTTATGCTTATTGTAAAAATAGCATAAAGTGCTAGGGTGAACTGAATTAGTAGATACATGATATAAATTATTAGATGATAAAGGTTAAAATTGATACTTAAATTTAAATACTAGTGATAAATTCAAATACTGATGATGGTCAACAAAATATGTAGTATGGCAGTATAATAACATTCACCCATTAAGAGTAAAATGAGGTTATATAGAAGTATTTCAAATACGCAAAGTATAATGATGGTAAGGTAGGATAAACCTACTTGCTTGGTATTCGATTGGCTTGCGATCACACGGGTATATTTAGAAGAATGGGGGCTTGATCTTTTGTTATACAATGTGTGGTATATAAGTATTTGGGGTTTAATGAGTCAGTTTTTCCTTAAAACTGTATTTTTTAAAGTTTTGGGGGCTTATTTATGATTATCTTAGGACTTTAAAATACTGAACTTAAGCTTATTATTGAACTTTGGTGAATTTTTTTTTTTTTATCTTAAAACAGAATGATATGCACATGGGAAAAATTTGGGGATCAAATTCATAAGAAGAAAAAGCTGATAGGGGTTGATTTGTAAGTTTGGAAAAGTTTCTTTAAGTAAAAACCTTGTTTTTGCATAACTTGAACTAGAAATATCTAAATATGGTTTTACCTTATACCATATTGATTGGAAAATTTTAATTAAAATTTTGAGAAAAAAATAGAATTTCCTGATTGGCTACGCACCCTCACGCGCATGGTCAAGGTTTCGGAAAAAAGTCTTTATCTCCAACCTCTCGATTTTGACATTTTAGGGTTTTGATTTTTAACCGAGATTTTACTATTCGTTGCTATACCATTTGAGATGATTCCTTAACAAACAAAACCTCATTTTTCATGGGGAATCCAAATATATAAGTTTTATGGATTGACATTCAGTATAACTCAAGTTCCAAAACTGTGTATTCTTCTGAAAATTTGACCTGCTCTTCGTGGATTTCTAGAGTATGGCAAGGTCTCTTATGAATTGGGTTTGTTTTCTGCTATATGTGGTAGTAGATTGGTTTTGATTTCAAAAATTAAGATAGATTGTACATGAAGAATTTTTAATTTTTAATTTTTGAGTTCAAAATACACTTTTGATCGATTTGAGCTCTACATGAACATTCATGGCTTATAACCATTACACTCAAGATCCTTAGGTTATAATGAAGTTATATATGGCTTAAATCAAAGTTGAAGTAAATATATCAAATTTCATCATTAAAACCCAAGCTTTAATGATGTTCCTACTGATTTTTAGTATCTTAGTCTATTCTACATGTAAAAGCTTGGATATTATGATTTTTCTAACCGTATTAACTATGCAGAAAACTATTGGATTTTAAAATGAAGCATAAAATGATAAGATGCCTAAATTGGGAAAAATTTCGACCTTAAGAACTGACCTGCGGGGTGAGTTTTTACTGCTAGGATTGTGCAGTATTTTTACTACTTCATAAGAGGATTTGATTAGAGCCCAAAGGGGTGGATTTGAATCAGTTTAGGTGAATTTTTGGTTATAGGTTAATGGGGTGCACATGGGTTCTGGGTGGCTTTCATGTGGTTTTAACTCTTATATTGATGTGAGGCAACATGTGGATAGGGGCTGAATTATAAATTAAGAAGGTTTTGAATTTATTCCTTCATTATTTATATATTTTCTTTTATAGCTCTAAAAGTAAACTTTTTGTGAAGTATAGGGGTATGTTCGTAAATTTTAGAAAGTTTCTAGGGTTGAAATTGTAATTTTATATTAATTGAGGTCTAAAGGATTAATTTGATCTAAAGTTGGGGTTTAGAGATTAAATATATCTCATGTTATCTTACTTTGAAAATTTTAGGGGCTCTTTTCTAATTTGTTAAAACTTCAAAGGGTCTAAGTAAATTAACAAAGTTGTAGGTATTTAAACATTGTTTCTTTCCTCTTTAGAAGACTTTTAATTTTACATAACTTATAAGGGTCTAAATCATGGTCGTAGGTAAATTAGGGTTTAAAGAAATTCCCGGTTCTTACGGTCTACCTACCTAAGAAAAAAAAAATTACTTCGAAGTTTACCTTGAAATAAGTTGGGGTGTTGATTCTTCATTGTTTGTTCTGGTCCCCATGTAGCTTCTTACTTATTTTGATGCTCTCAAAGTACTTTAACTGAGGGAATTTCCTTGTTTCTAAGATACTTCACTTCGCGATCGAGAATTCAAATAGGACGTACTTAAAATTCAGGGTAAGGTTCAACTGAAACATCTTACCAAGTGATGCTATGGGATGGATCTGATATATACCAGTGTAACTTTGATGCCTTAGACACTTTATGGATATTGTATAAATTTACTAGAAATTCAAATTAATAGACTATGGATCCAATTATTTTAGAAACTTTGAAAGGTTCAATATATATAGGGGCTAACTTTCCTCTCTTCCCGAAACGTAAAATTCCATTTCGATGGGACACTTTCAGAAATGCTTGCTCATTTTCTCAAAATTATGAATGTTTTTGACATTGGTCTGCATAATTTTTCATCGATCTTGGGTTGCTTTAACTTCTCTCGAATTTGTTGTATTACCACGGTGGGTTCTTGGATAATTTATGTACCAAAGTGTTTACTATCTCTTGACTCTATCCAAAATATAGGGGATCTACAAGGCCGTTCGTAGAAAGCTTCAAATGGGGCATCTTTAATACTAGCTTGGTAGCTATTGTTATATGAAAATTTGACAAGAGGTAAATATACATTCCAGTGGTCTGACATATCCAACGTACAAGCACGTAATATATCTTCTACGGTTTGAATTGTACATTATGATTGTCCATCTATTTGGGGGTGGAATGCTGTACTTAAATGAATTTTAGTACCCATTGCAGCTTGCAATGATTGCCAAAATTTTCCTATAAAACGAGAATCTATATCTCATACAATGGATAAAGGGATTCCATGTAATCGAATAATTTCTCGAATATATAGCTTGCTAAGTTTTTAAATGTAGAAAATGGGCAGCTTTGGTAAGTCGATCTACTATTACCCAAATTGAATTATATCCTTGGGACGTATGGGTAGTCCATTGACAAAATCCATGGTAATATGATCCCATTTTCATTCGGGAATAGGTAAGAGTTGAAGAAATACACCCGGGTGTTGGTGTTCTATCTTTACTTATTGATAAGTAAGACATCTCCTCACAAAATTCTCGATATCATTTCTCATATTTGGATACCAATATTACTTCTTCAAAGCATGGTACATTTTTTAGCTTCCGAGGTGTATCATAAATTTCAACGATGAGCTTCTTGCAAAACTTATTCTCATAGTGATGCATCGTCAGGTACATATAATCTATTTCTACATCGTAGTCCTGTTTCTTTATCGTAGGAAAAATCTAGATTTTTGCTCGAAACATTTTGTACAAAAGAATCTTCGACCAGCTGAATTAAGATTTTCTTTCTTAATTTGGGATAAATGATAATGTTAAAAACATTTATACAAGGGGTATATAACTGTAGATGATATTGCTTTATGGTAGCGGCAATATCATAGGAATTTAGAGTATGAAGTCTGCCTACGAGATTTCGACTCAAAGCGTTGGCTACTACATTTACTTTTGCCTGGATGGTAATTGAGTTTAAATCGATAATCTTCCAAAAGTTCTATCCAACGTTGTTGTCTTAAGTTCAATTCCTTATGGGTAACGATATATTTTAAACTTTTGTGATATGAAAAGACTTGAAAAATTACACCATAAAGGTAACAACGCCAAATCTTTAATGCAAAAACTACGGTTACTAATTCTAGACCATGGATTGGATAATTATGCTCATGCGTCTTGTGTTGTCATGACCCGTATTCTACCACTTTTTTATTTTGAATTAACATATATCCTAGTCCTTGTCATGAAGTATCGGTATACACCTCATAACTTACATCACTATAAGGAATAGTGAAGATAAGAGCAGTAGTTAACTTGTCCTTTAACACTTAGAATGATTGGTTACCTTCTTCAGTCCATACAAATGGAACTTTTATCCTAGTTAGTTTTAAAAGGGGAAGAGCAATGCATGAAAATCCTTCGATAAAATGGTAATAGTATCCAGTTAATCCTATAAAGCTCTTTATTTCACTAATATTGGTAGGATCTTTCCATTCCAAAATGACTGAAATCTTGGTTGGATCTACTTGGATTCCATTTTCAGAAATCACATGTCCTAAAAATTTAATTTCCTTCATTAAGAAGTCACCTTTTCTCTTTTTTGCATATAACCCATGGTTTCTAAGAGTTCTTAAGACTACCTTCAAATACTGGATATGTTCTATCAGATTTTGAGAATATACAAGAATATCGTCAATAAAAAGGCTAATGAATTGGTCAATAAAAAGGTTTATAAATTTTGTGCATTAGGTCCATAAAAGTTGTTGGGGCATTGGTTAAACAAAATGACATTGATATAAATTTGAAATGTCCGTAACAAGTTAGAAAAGAAGTTTTCGGAATGTCTTCCTCACTAATGCGTAACTGATGATAACCGGATCGTAAGTCTATTTTAGAAAAAAAAATTGCTCCTTTAAGTTGATCATACATATATCCTATTCGGGGTAAAGGATACTTATTCTTAATTGTTACCGAATTCAATTTACGATAATCTATGCATAATCTAAAGCTTCCATCATGTTTCTTAACGAATAACACTGGAGCTCCCCAAGGTGATGAACTTAGTTGAATGAAACCTTTTGCTAAAAGATCATCTAATTAGGTACGAAGTTCTCAGAGCTCTGAAGGAGCCATTCGATATGGAGATATCAAAATAGGAAGTGTATTGGGATAAAGATTGATACTAATTTCAATTTCTGTAGGAGAGGGTAATCTTAGTAAATCCTCGGGAAAAACGTCCTCAAATTGTTCCCACAGATTTGGAATTAAAAGAAGAAATCTGAATTTAGAAATTTGAAGGTTCTAATGGACCTGATCCTTGAAACACGAAAGAGCAATTATTTTTTGTTTCAAAAATGAATTTTCTTAGCTTGACAATTGATATAAGCATGATATTTCGATAATACATCCATTCCGATAATAATATCAAAATCAAAAATATCTAAAATTATCGAGTTAACAAAGAGAGTTCCTAATCCAAGGTAAATTTTACATTTCTATAACCTTGTGTTGGTGTATTAATTTCATATGTTGGTAACTCAATATCCAATGGACTAGTTAAAGATGTTGGAGATAATTGTATTAAATTAACTAGACTAAGACTAATAAAGGAATGCGTAAATCAGGTCTCAAACAAAATATGTGTAGGAACATATTGAAAGATAATCATACCTTTCATCACTTCAAGTGCATTTCACAATTGGCCATATAGCATAATTCCTCCCTCCACTCGGAATCAGCTTAACTCTCTGGGTTGGTTTGGAGTGATTTGGAACAGAAAGGAACTTTAGATTTTATGAGGGTCTATTTGGTTGGCGACGGATCGGAACTGACTTAACCTTAGGACATCGGGGCCGATTATGTCTTACTTCATGACATTCATGACAATGAATTTTGGAACAGGTTATGTTATGACGGATTTGGGAATAAGCTTTCCCACTTTAGTTTGCATATGGATGAGGTCTAGAATGGGATGGATTTTTTATGACATGGTTGTTTCTAATGGTTGGGGTGAAAATAGTACCATGGTAGAAGAATTGCATTCCACAATGGATGCAACGTTAATTAACTGAGAGTACACATGGATTTATAATGGAGCGATTAAATTCTTACTTCTCAAATGTAATCCTCTTTCAAATTTCTCACATTTCTTTATCTCAATATCCACATATTCCAAGGCATAGAAAGATAGTTTGGAAATCCTAGCCTCGTACTAGGATGCTGAAAGGTTAGCTTATTATAATTTTAGGAAATCAACGATTCATTGGGCTCGCTCAGTCTCGGGAAAGTAATTTTTGAAAAAGTCCCCTCAAATTGTTCCCAAGTAAAATTAGCAATATTCTGATTGCGCGACATTTCTTACATCCAGAAATCGGTTTCACCTTCAAACATATAAGCGGATAAAGTTATTAAAAGATTAGTAGCTATACCTACTCCGTTCAGAATTTTTACAATCTGATGCATCCATTTCTCAGCTTCACTAGCACCTAGCTTTCCAAGAAAAAATGGGGGTCATCATCTTACAATTTCCTTAAGAGCATTCATTCTACGAATTTCTTCGAAAACATCCTCAGGAGTAGAATGAGTATTCTGTTACTGTCGGGCTAACAAAGTAAGTTCCTGGCTTGCATTCCAGAAGACGGGGTTCAAGTACTAACCATCCTAAAATAGAACAGTTTAAATAATAAAAGTTATAAACAAAAATAAAGTAACAAGCCTACTATATTTCACCTAAAGTTATATGGTACAATACTTTTATCCATCATAACCCGTATCAGTGCAGCTAAAGTTTTATTCTACAACATTTAAAATAACTTTTAACGTTAGATTCTTTTTAGTATAAACGACTGCTTCGTCACTAGATGGAGACTTTGGGCTGACTAGATAATCTCCTTGGTCTACATCGTCCGTAGAGTCACCTGTGGTGCTGGAAGAATACCCTTCGTGAATTTCAACATTAGATTTCACTTCAGGGGACATTGGTGGAGCTGGCAGTTCATTTGCAAGTGCCAAATTTATAGCTTCTTGAAGTATGACCAGATCTTTGGCAAAATCATCTAGTTTTCGCATTACCTGCATCTCTCCCAACACTCTATTGGTCAACACTAGCCTTTTAATGTCATTACTTGACCCTTTCCAGTCTTCTTCGACTCCATGAATCATTTCTCTTAGCCTATCCAAAGCCTCTTCTCTTACACGCATTTTCCATCTGTTATCTGGCTCGAGATCTATGTTAAACAGGAATGTATCCCATTCAGCCATGATACAAAATGGGTTTGCCATATAATAATAGTAATAAAAGAAGTTATGAAAAGATCATAGAACTAATATCTTATTTATTTCCCCTATAGAATGCTAACTTGGAGATATGTTTTAGATATAAAACATGCTTTGATACTAACTTGTCAACCCTGCTTTTTGGTATGAATCAACAAGAAGTACACATAAAGCAATGAATTAAAGCTAAGGTGGAATAACTTAACTTTATTCATTATGAATAGGCTTACATATGGTTGAACCACTGTAGGGGTGATTTACACGTTTTTAGTACACACGATAACATAGAAAATTAGAAAGTGCTATTCCTTTCTCTTATTTGGTTTAATCTCTGCCCACACGATCACATATGCAAACAAGTGACCGATTTCTGTCTCTAGTGTGGAAGAGATACTATATTCTTTCTCCTGGCGCATCTAGAGAAGGAAGGAATTAACACAAATATGCTAAGCAGGTTCTATCAGTTCTATAACAATGATATTGGTATAAAATGAGAGTTGGAGTATGTATACCATCAGTGTTTAAAACATTGACAATAATAAGCAAATAATTCCATATCTATCTGGTTATAAGAACATTATATATTTGAACTCATAATTCCATAGTGATTAGTCTGTTTAATAAATACGGTTCATTACCAGTTTATTTAGGATCATGTAAAGAAAGTCAAAGAGTTTTGAACTAATAATCCAATTCTTACTAGTTCACTAAATGGTATTAAAGTAGTTAATCCATCAATTAACTCATAATAATCAGTCAACCTAAAACTTTTGGGGAAAAGTAATGTGCTATGCACACAATTAAAGTGGCACTGATACGTATGTAGAAATAATCATGGCTCTCAATCAACTGAGACTAGTAGTTCAGTTAGAAAGTTTTGTGGGATAACACACCAGTCTACTTCCTAGTTAATACTAATGCTTATAGTAAAAATGGTACAAAGTGCTAGGGTGAACGAAATCAATAGATACACGATATTAGTTATTAGATGAGAAGGGTTAAAATTGATCCTTAAGTTCAAATACTGATGATGGTTAACAAAATATATAGTATGGTAGTATAATAATAATCACACACTAAGAGTAAAATGGGGCTATCGCATAGTGATATCAATAGAAGTATTTCAAATATACAAAGTACAATATTTAAAAGGTAGGAAAAAACTACTTACTTGGTATTCGGTTGGCTTGCGATCACACTAGATTATTTGTTAGAACGGGGGCTTGATCTTCTGTTATACAATGTGTTGTATATAAGTATTTGGAGTCTAATCAGTCAGTTTCGTATTAAAGCTATCTTTTTTAAAGTTCTGGGGGCTTATTTATAATTATCTCAGGATTTTAAAATACTGAACTTAAGCTCATTATTAAACTTTGGTGCAAGAGAGATTTTATCTTAAAATAGTTTGATGTATGTATGGGCAAAGTTTGGGGATCAAACTCATAAGTAGGAAAAGTTGATATAGGTTGATATGTAATTTTGAAAAAGTTTATTAAAGTAAAATCCTTGTTCCAAACATGGTCTTACCTTATACCCTTTTGATTAAAATAATTTAATAAAACTTTTGAGAAAAAAATTATAATTCCCTGATTGGCCACGCGCTTTCACACGCGTGGTCAAGGTTTCTGAAAAAATCTTCATCTTTAACCTCTCGATTTTGACTTTTTAAAGTTTCTATTTTTGACCAAGGTTTTCTCCTTCGTTGCTATACCATTTGAGATGATTCCTTAACAAACTTAACCTAACTTTTCATGAGTAATCCAAATATATAAGTTTTATGGATTGACATTCAGTAAAACTCAAGTTCCAAAACTGTTTTTTTTTCTAAAAATTTGACCTAATCTTCTTAAATTTTTAGAAAATGGCAAGGTCTCTTATGAATTGGTCTTGATTTCAGCTATATGTGGGTGTAGTTTGGTTTTGATTTCAAGAATTAAGATGGATTATACATGGATAATTTTGAATTTTCAGTTTTTGAGTTCAAAATACACTTTTGATCGATTTGTGCTCTACATGAACGTTCATGGCTTTTAACTATTACACTCAAGATCCATAGGTTATAATGAAGTTATATATGGCTTCAAATTAAAGTTTTAAGGCAATATATCAAATTTAACCATTAAAGATCAAGTTTTAATGGTGTTCGTACTTATTTTTACTAGCCTGGGCCATTTAATTATGATTGTTCTAACCATATCATCTATGCACAAAACTATTCGAATTGAAATAATTGATAATGAAGCATAGAATGATGAGATACATGAATTCAAAGAAATTTTGAGCTTAAGAAATGAACTGTGGGGTGAGTTTTCACTACTAGGATCGTGGGGGTATTTATGCTACTTCATGAGAGGATTTGAGTGGAGCTCAAGGAAGGTGGATTTGAATCACTTTAAGTGAAGTTTAGTTATAGGTAAATGGGGTGAACATGGGTTCATGGTGGTTTTCATGTAGTTTTAAATTCTTATGCTGATGTGTGGCAACATGTTGATAGGGGTTGAAGTATAAATATTGAAGGTTTTGAATTTAGTCCTTCATTGTTTGTATATTTGCATTCATAGCCCTAGAAGTAAACTTTTCGTAAAGTATTGGGGTATTTTGTTAAATTCAGAAACTTTCCAGGGCTGAAACTATAATTTTATGTTAATTGAGTTTTAAAGGATTAATTTGATGTAAATTTGGGGTTTAGGCATAAAATATATCTCATGTTATCTTACTTTGCAAATTTTAGGGGCTCTTTTATAATTTACATAAACTTCAAGGGGTCAAAGTTAATATAACAAAGTTATTGATTTTTAAACATAGCTTTTTTCACTTAGAAGACTTCTAATTTTACACACTTTATGAGGGTTTAAATCATAATCGTAGGTAAATTAGGGTTTAAAGAAATTCTTGGTTCTTATATACCATTATCTCACCCAGCAAGGCTATCAAGTGCCCACTCAAACTCAGTATATAAGAAAAATAAAGAAAGAAATGAGGGAACAACCAAGAACTAGATAGAAACAAGCGTAAAAACCATCGAGAAGAGAACAGGAGGAGAAACAATGTTCAGGCAAATGGAAAAAATAGTGTTACCATCAGGATAAATCATGTACTAGTTATGATGGTGGGAAAGGAAAACTCTCCCCTGAAAGAGTTTACCTAAAAGATCAATGCTCCATGTTAGAAGGAAGCAATCCATATGAATATGTGGGTGATCCAGAGGAAGCACCAGAATGCATACAAGATGGATTGGATCCCCAGTTATAACAACTAGAAGAAGTTGACATCTCCCAAAAGGCACATAAGAGAAAACCTCTATTTATTTTTTAAAAGTTATTGTAGAAGTAAAGAACAGACCTGATAAATTAACATTGAGAATTAGAGGATATATTTTCCCAGAATTGTGTTAAAATTCTAGGGCTCAATCCACGTATAATCTCTCACTCAATGAATGTTGAACCCAGCACACAACCAACCAACCAAGAAGGTAAGTTTTTCAAACTAGACTTAGAAATTGACATCAAGAATGAGATTAAAAAGTTTTTCGAAGTAGGATTTATCAAACCCATATCACACCCAATCTTGTTGTCCAATATCGTACCAGTCTTCAAAAGAACCAGGAAGATCAAGATCTATATGGACTATTAGAATAAAAATCAAGCATGTCTAAAGGATGACTTCCCCCTTCCTAGTATCGATGGACTGATAGATGCCACCGCCGAACAAAAAATATATAGCCTTATGGATAGGTAATCCAATTATAATTAAATTGAGATGAGTAAATGCGAAGCTAAGAAAAATGACTTCCGAACACTACTGGTAAACTTTTTTTAGACCCTAATGCCATTCGGACTCATAAACACAGGGGACACTTCCAAGGAGCGATGATATCCATATTTCACGATCTATTCCATAAAATCATGGAATTCTATGTAGATGATTTGGTTATCATATCCAAGAAAGAGAGCATGCATATTAGGACTTGAAGATCCTCTTTGAACGATGCTGCAAATTCAAGCTCAGAATGAACCCACTAAAATGTGACTTTGGGTTCAGACAAGGAAAATTTGTGAGATTCATGGTAAGTCGGTAAGGAATTGAGGTGTACAATGCAAAAACTACGGAGATTATCAAAATTTCTCTACTAAGAACAAAGAAGGAACTTAAAAGTTTCACAGGAAAAGTCTCATATCTCAGAAGCTTTATCCCAGCACTAGACAAACTCTTATACGCACTAATTTCGCTATAAAAAGAGACAAACAAATTCTTCTACTAATAGGAGAAACAAACAACCTTTGAAAAAATTAAGTCATCAGTAATAATCCAACCACCATGGTAGCACTGATACGAGGAAAGACATTTCTTCTCTATTTAAAATCAATAAAACAATCGATAGGTGATTTTCTTCCCTAGAGATAGAAATATCAAGCGATTGATCTAATACCTAAGTCGAACAATAGTGGGACAAGAATCGAGATACATAGTAATCGAGAGGTACTTATTTGCGCTACTCTTTACCGCACAAAAGCTTAAATACTACTTCATAGACTTGTCCATCCGTCTCGTCACAAGATGTGATTCTATCAAATTCTTCTTATCACACATAATACTTATGGGATTACTAGAGAAATGGTTCCTTATAGTCTCACAGTACGATATCAAGTGCAAAACTTCGAAGACCATAAAATTACAAGTGTTGGCCGATCTTCTTCCTTATTTTCTAAGCGGCCACTACGAGCCACTAACGGACGAAATTCTTGGGGACGACTGATTCGTATCAAATATTGGATGTCTTTACCCTCTTTATTCATGCATTATTGCCCCCTCGGATACCTTAATTCCTATAATTATGCTCAATAACCAGACAACCTCTTTTATCTATGTTTATATGCTTTGCGAGGAATAATTGAGCCTTTGTAGGTATGAAAGTTCCTAGCGTGAAGTTTGGTCGCATTTCAGGAAAGTTCTCTCATGAAGGTCTCATTTAAGGGTATTTTAGTCATTTTATCATTTTTGGGCCCAATGTCTACTTTGAAGTTGTGTTCCTCTGAAGTTAGCTTCGTGTAGCCTCCGACTGCGCCTAATTTCGATCTATAAAGAAGAAGTTACGGCATTTTCCGTATGTTGCTCCAGAATGAAGAATTGCATACCTACTTAGGCGAATCGATTCGCTCAAAAGGGGAATCGATTCGGTTTGCACCATAAACAATTTTCTCCTTATTTCCAAATCTATTCGGCTTGGTACCAGAATCAATTTGGGCCTGTAGATTTTGAACTTTTGATTTACTAGTTCACCACTAGGGTTTTAATATGAATAGATTTTTTTCTCTATTTGTAGAAGGACTTGATTAGATATAATTGATTTTAGGTTATTTTTGGGGAGCTTCTCTCTCTAAGTTTTTCACAATCTTTATGTAAGTATTGTACTATTCATCATCTTCTTTATTTAATCAAAGCTTTATTTCCTTTATTTCTTGCTTTGTCTTTCATTTCCATGCTTGTTAATTACTTATAGTTCATTTATTTTTTGTTTGCTTTAGTAATTAGTTGTTTAATTAGTTGTATTTATGTAATGCCCTTAGTTTAAGGGTTGGGGTCATGTTTCAGCAATTAATGAGCCTCGAGCGCCAAAAGTTAGGTTTTGTGTAAAATCATAATTAATTGAAACCTCGTGTATTAAACTTGGAATGTTATGCATTTAATTTTCTTTCTCATGCAACGTTAGTGTTTATAGCGATATTCCGAATATAATCCACGTATGACCATTTTCAGTTAAATATTTTATCTCACTTTTTTGGATTAAATTCATCCATGTGTGATGTTTATAATTAATTGAATATGCTCGGTTAAATCTTTCTGAACCGAAATTCTAATTATGCATTGTTTAGCCCATTCCGGTGATGTGATCCTAACTCTCATTTTATTAATTCTTGTATAGTTTTAACTTCTTATTTTTTTTCCCTTTTTCCGTTTTAAACCCATCACCTTTTTTGAAGTAATAAATCAATTAAAGTCTAGTGAACACTCCCTGTGGATTTTTTGATACCCGAACTTACCACTATACTCCATTTGAGTGTAGTTCGAGTTTAGGTTTTTTACACTGCGGTAGAAAGGCGATAACACCGATTATCATATCTACACGGACGCTCGGTTCCCCTCGCATCAAAATGGAATTTTTGATGTGGCGAAAACCGAGTGTCCGTGTAGATACGCCCATCTTTGTTATCAGCTTCCGACCACAATACAAAAAACCTAAACTATAACTACACTCAATAAAGGGATTATAACGTCCAGTTCGAGTATCAAAAATCCACAGGGAATGTTTAACAGATTTTAGTCGATTTACTACTTCTCAAATAAAAGTATCAAAGGTGATAGGGGGTTTCAAAAGGAGTAAAAGAAAATAAAACTAAACAATATTAATAAAACGAGGGTAAGGTCACATCCCCGTCGTGGGTTAAACATGTGTAATTAGAGCTTTGGTTCGAAAACATTTAACTGAGAATATTCAATCAATTAATAAAATCACCCATAAATGAAATTAATCCAAAAATGAGAGATAAAACATTTAATCAAAATGGTCACACGTGGATTTTTTTCGGAATATCGATTTAAACACTAACGTTGCGTGACAAATAATGTTAAATGCATAATATTCCAACTTTAATACACGAGGTTTCAATTAAATTTTACCCAAAACCTAACTTTCGAAGCTCGACGACCAACAATGGTGGACACATGATCCCAACCCTGAAACTATCTATGAGACATAATGAAAGACAATAAATAAACTAATTAACTAAATTAAACAACAAATAAACTAGTTATGAGACATAGTTAAAGACAAGAAATAAACTAATTAACTAAATTAAACTAAAAATAAACTATATATAACTAATTGACAAGCATGTAAATAAACTATAAAGTAAGAAAACAAGGAAAAACAACTATATTAATCGTAAGGATAATGAATAGTGCAACTTACAACACCCAAATGGACACACCTAAAGAGAGATGGAAGATGAGCTCTCCACCACACCAAACCCTAAACTAATCTATCTGAAAAATGAAAGATATCTCTTAAAATGAAGAGGATAGCCTTTTATACAAAAATCCTAGGGGAAAGCTAGTAAATAAAGAAGGGTGGAAAACAGGGTCGAATTGATTCGCTCTATTTTCGAATCAATTCGGAAAGGAGGAATATTCGAAGATGTAATAAATTGAATCGATTTGGACTGATACTGAATTGATTCGGACCTGGAACCCTGAGCATTGCCACTAACCGAATCGATTTAGAAGAGGGTCGAATCGATCCGGACTTGCTTGATTAGCTTCCTTCTATTGTTTTGGTTTTCTTTTAGTTCCACTTTGTGGAAATTATCGTAACTTCTTTGTTAGGATTTGAAATCATGCACAGTCAGCGGCGACGAGAAAATGACTCAAAGGGATTCAAATTCCATGAAGACATTGGGAAAGAAACCCAAATGCTTAAATTACTAAAATGCCCCAAGACCTGCGATTGTCTACAAAACTTCCCCAAAACGCTACCGAACGTTACCCCTATAAAAGCTCAATTATACCTCATAACGCATGTTAACATATAAAATGGAGGCTGTATGGTTAACGAACATAAATATAGGAATTAAAGTACCCGAGGGGGCTAAAATGCAAAAATATAAAGGGTAAATAAATGCAATAGTCGTGACGAATCACACCCCGTAACTTACACATTGCTAGTCCCTAGCAATGAAATACAAAGAAAGAAGAACTAAAAGTAAACAACAAGATAGAAGACATATACAAAAAAGATAAAAGACACTTTCGCGAGCGAACTATTGCATGAGAATATGCAATAAGACATTAAACACCTAGGTTAGCCTAGTGGACGAGTGTTGTCTCGTGAGGGTTTTCTGGGTTGAAATGCACAAACATCAAAGTTTCCTCAAAATGTATGCCCAATCAATATGTGACAAGCCAACAATAAGGAAAACAATTTCAAACACATTATTAGCATAGTGAACTAATTCACATAAAAGTCCATTGTTATTAAAATTATTGAATAAACTTCATAGAATTGAAACCTTAAAAGTGGGAGGGAAGTGAGCACATGCAAAGTATGATTTGGAAAAAACTTATATAAACCAAATAGTAAACATTCAGCATGCATAAATATCAATCCTCACCAAGCATTACACTCAACAAATGAAATCACTCAGAACATAAGGGGTAATACACGGAACATGCGTGAATAAAGAGTAAATGGAAATGAAAACTAGGCCGCACACATGTCACTATTGAAGAACGCTATATAGAAAATAAAAATTTCTAATCTCAATGAAAGATATCTCCATTAAAGGAGGCGAAATATATTCTCACAGATTATCGGGATTATTTAGACTTTTGAATTAAATTCATCCTAGGATCACATAGGACTTTATAGGGTTGTAATGTAGGTTTGGGGTTAAGGTTATGAAACGAAAGGTATATGTAAGGATTCAAATGTGGTCGGGGATGAAAACTCGGGATAATGGAAATTATGAGCAATTTCAAAATTGGAATATAAATTCCATAACTAGCGTTGAATACAACAATGGAGAGAGCAAACAAAGGTTATTGAACACTATATAAAACATATACAGACTTTCTCTTTCTTTTCTTTTCTTCTTTATCTCTTTCCTTCTTTTGTTATCTTTTCTATATTTCGCGTTTTCTTTTTTTTTTCACTTCACTTTTTTTTTCACTTTTTCACTCTCATGTGCTTAATTGCAACCACAAAACATGAACATCATTCAATCGTAAGTATCATTCCAAACATAGGTATGGAAGGTGATAAATATGGTTTATAACTCCAATGTGGAGTTGGTTATAGGATTTTAGGAAATGAAACGAAAGGCTATATTAAGGCTCAAAGGGGTTGACTAGGGAATTATATAAGGTGAGGTCAAGGTCAATATAGGTGATATAACAAAGATGGGCTATGATCGTTTCCTGAAGTTTACGCAATTCTCGAATCAAAACAACTTTGAAAATCATTCTCATGTAACACATTTCAAAAGTGAACAATCAAATGAAAGAATAGTGAGATTACCAACGAATTTAACGTTTTCAAGGAGAAAAGAGTAGTGTATAACTTTCACAAAAGAAGAAAAGCACAAAGCTCACTAGGTGCAAGTATATACAATGCAACAAAAAATTACCATGTTATAAAAATCTTAAACCAAATCAATAAAATAAGAAAAGCGCACGTGCTCATGGGTTAAATCTTAATTCACGATGTTATTCATAATATTACTGATTTGAGGAATAAAGTCTAATAACTACCAAAATCGAGAACATGCATCATTGAATTGTATATTGGATCGGGCATTTATTGAAATTTATCATGGAAAACAAAGGCAAAGAGCTCAACAAAAGAGGGAAAAAAAAAGAAAATATTTTTAAAAATATTCAATTTTTCAACAAAAGATGCTTAGAAACTTGCATGTGATCAAATCATTGGGACGAAACAAAATAATGGGAAGAATAACCCACACCCCATAACTTAAATGTTTCACTGTCCTCAATGCAAATAAAAAATACAACATAAAAAAAGGAAAAGAAAGATATTACCCACAATGGAGTGATGGTCTATAATTACGAGTCCATTCGAATAACATAGGACTTTATAGGGTTGTACTGTAGGTTTGGGGTTAAGGTTATGAATCGAAAGGTATATCGCGATAATGGAAAATTATGGAAATTTTCAAAATTGGAATATAAATCCCATAATAAGCATTGGATATAACAATGGAGAGAGTAAACAAAGGTTATTGAACACTATATACAACATATACAAACTTTCTATTTCTTTTCTTCGTTTTCTCTTGTTTTCTTTTCTTTTCTTTTCTATTTTTTGCTTTTTCTTTTCTTTTTCACTACACCGTTTTCTTCACTTTTTCACTAGCAAATTCTTAATGGCAACCAAGTAATACAAAAATAATTCAATTCCAAGTATCATTCCAAAGATAGGTATGGAAGGTGATAAATATGGTTTATAACTCCAATATGGAGTTGGTTGTGGGATTTTGGGTTATGAAACGAAAGGATATATTAAGGTTCAAAGGGGTTGACTAGGGAAATATATAAGGTGAGGTCAAGACCAATATGGGTGATATAACAAAGATGGCCTGTGATCATTTCCTAAAGTTTATGAAATTATCGAGTCAAAACAACTTTGAAAATCATGACCAAGTAACACATTTAATAAATTAAATCAATTAATGAACGATCAATGAAAGAATAGTGATATTATCGACAAATTTAACATTTTCAATGAGGAAAGAGTAGTGTATAAACACTCACAAATGACGAAACTCACAAAGCTTACTTGGTGTAAGTATATACAATGCAACAAAGATAACCGAGTTATAAATTCCTTAAACCAAATCATTATAATAGGAAAAGCGCGTGTGCTCATGGAATTAAAGTTTAACTCATGAAGTTATTCATAATATCAATGATATGAGGTCTAAGGTCTACTAACTTCTAAAATCAAGAACATACATCATTGAATTGTCTATTGGATCGGGCATTTATCAAAATTTATCATGAAAACAAAGGCAAGAAGCCCAACAAAAGATAAAAAAGAAAGAATTTTTTTTTAATTTTTTACAACAAAGCATGCTTTGCAATAAACATATGAAAAAATCAATGGACTAAATAAGTAATGGCAAGAATAACCCACATCCCCTAACTTAAATGTTTCATTATCCTCAATGCTAACAAAGAACACAACATAAAGAGAGGAAAATAAAGATATTATCCAAAATTTTAGCAATCCCCGATAAGTACGAGTGCATTGAATCTACAAAACATGTTAGAACCAAGTATAAAAAAAAAGAATTGCAAAATGTTTAACTAATTGGACTAGATTAAAATTAAAAAGAGAGAAAAAAGAAAGAAAATAAAAATAAAAAACTAACTATTTACAACCTAGAATTTTAACTTCTAGCTAACTATACACTAGAAGTCGAAATTTTTGAGGATCCACCCAAAATACGATTTGGTTTTGAAGAATCAACAGCGGACCCTCCCTTGCATGCATGCCTCCCAGAAAATAAGAATTTTATTTGAACAACATAAGACATATGTAAGGCGTAACAAATGAACCATCACCAATTAAAAATTTGAGAGGGGTGATGGGGGATTTGGATACTAAGGGGGACAATACCAAATTGATCTCGAAAAAATTAAAATCACCTCCCCAAGGTTTTTCAATTGGAAGGGAAGGCGGGGCAAGTGCAAGTGCAAGAGAAAAGCCCATGAGATGAAGCATCTCAAAATAACAGTCGCGTTCAAGAATCGGATCAAAGTCCTCAAGTTTTTCATTTCATTCTTGCAATAATGTTAATGGTTCACTAATAGCGGGGAACAAAGGAAATGAGGTACCATTAACCTCAATACATTTAGAATAATTAATGAGAGTTTGAAATTTGAAGTCCTTGGATCACTCTCAAAGATTTCTTCCTCAAAAATGGGTGGAGGTGAAATGCAAGTTTCAACCTCAACCAGTTTTTGTGAAGAAGAAATGATGTCATTGAGTTGGGCGTTTATTTCTAAAAACCAAGATTTATAACTTTTGAATTGGTCATTCGATTCCTTGAAATATAACTCATGATCAAACATACAAGAAGACATAACATCTTCTTGTGATATTTTCTCATATCTAACGGTTCCCTGCTTCCCAGGTTTCCTCACAAGGCGATGAGGGATTACCAATAAATTCTTGAATTTCACGCTCAATTCGCTCATTTTCAAAAATTTGTAGGCAGTATAACTTGGAAAACGATTCTCATAACAATTAAGGTTATCTAAAGAGTTATAGCCAAAAATTTCAAATTAGGGAATGCAATAAAGAAACAAGCACCAAAATTTCAATGTCTCGAAACAATCTAGCACAAGTTAAAAAGAAAGGCTAAAATAAAGAATACAAATACAAAACGGAAAATATATTACGAAATAATGAATAACCTACTAGTTATAACAAAACACTCCCCGACAACGGCGCCATTTTTTATGTGGTGGTAATCGAGCGTCCGTATAGATACGTCATTCGTTGTTATTGGCTTCCGATCACAATACAAAAAACCTAACCTATTACTACACTCAACAAAGCGAGTATAGCGGCCAGTCCGGGAATCGAAAATTCACCGGGAATGTTTGACGGATTTTAATTGATTTACTACTTCTCAAATAAAAGTATAAAATGTGATAGGGGTTTTAAAAGGATAAAAAGAAAATAAAACTAACAATATTAATAAAATAAGGGTAAGGTCACATCCCCGCCATGGGCTAAATACGCGTAATACAGCTTTGGTTGGAAAAGATTTAACCGAGCATATTCAATTAATTATAAACATCACCCATGAAGGAAATTAATCTAAAAATGCGAGATAAAACTTTTAATAAAAAATGGTCACACGTGGATTAATTTCAGAATATCGCTTTAAACACAAACTTTGCGTGACAAAGAAAGTTAAATGAAAAATATTCAAACTGTAATACACGAGGTTTCAATTCCCAAAACCTAACTTTCAAAGCTCGACGCCCCACAATGGCGGATACATGAACTCAACCCTCAACCTAACTACGAGACATGATCAAAGACAAGAAATAAAGTAATTAACTAAATTAAACAACAAATAAACTAGCTACGAGACATAATGAATGATAAGAAATAAACTAATTAACTAAATTAAACAAAAAATAAACCAGCTACAACTAATTAACAATTAAAAACTGTTTACTAATTTAATAACAAAATGTTACAGATTAAGCAAACTTCGATAATAAACTCCTTGAACAAAACTCTTTTTTAAATATAACACAAGATACGTTTAACAGGTTCTGAATATGTATTCTAGATTTGTTAGTTTGATTACCTTAGGTTTTTAAAATTAAAACCTATCATTAAGTCTTAAGTGAGAAACCATTCACACAATAAATTAAGAACATTCAAGCAAAAGAACACAAGATTTTTAACGTAGTAAAACCCAAAAGTAAGGGAAACATCCACGTACCCCTCTACGGAGAAAAATAAAAAATCCACTAGAAACAATAACAACACAAGTTACAACACTAATCATGCAAAACAAGATCCTAAATCTAAGTTAAGAAAATATACCTACGGGAGTTACTCCACTCTCAAAGGCTTCTGACTTGATTTTAATCTCCCACGGAAGCTTCCTTGCTTTGTCCTTGTCCACTGATTATAGTAGCTCTTACAACACCCAGTTTCTTAAAAAGAACCACTATACTAAGTGTTCATGTGAGAGTGTAGGTGGTCGTGATGTGAAGTAAATGCATAAATGCAACTCACACCTCTCAGAATAGTTATACATACAAAAACCTACGAATCATAAAACTTCTATATGACATGCAAGAACTATTTCTGAAACTTAGACTTCTTTTTTCAAATCGGATCAGAAAAATAATCTTTCTATTAAAAACAACCAAGATCCTATATATCTCAACTTTTATTTATGTACAACTTTATTTCACAAAATGTGAAATGTAATTTGAGAGACATAAACCTCTTTAAAATCACTTTGAAAAATCAGAAGTCTTTTTTTCAAAAATAGTTGAAAATAGAGAAGGATCTTTTAGAAAACAACAACAAATTTAAAGATCCATGAGAGGTAAAAACCTAGAAATAGTCGTGTAATTTTCTTTTTGGAAAGCCTCAAGATTTCTACAAAGAAACTCAAGTTTTTCTTAGAGATAGGTTTTAAGAGAGACAATTGGTTTGAAGAGGTCTTCAAACAGAACATACCCCAACACACTTACTCACCCTAGATCTAACACTCAAGTTTGGGTTTCCTTGTAAATAGAACTGGAAGGTTTGGATGTATGGTTTTTGGGAGAAAACACTTGTGATTTGGTCATTGGGCAAAGATAGTTTCCTACCTTCTCTCTTTTTTCTCCCTTCTTTCTCTTCTCTGGTTTTTCTCTCAAATTGGACGAATGAATAAAAGTTAACAAATGAAGACCAAGAGCCTTCTTTTATACCCAACGAAGAAGGATCGAGAAGGCTTAGGCAAATCAACGGCTAGGATTCACTCGACTTTTGGGATTCAAATCTAATAATGTTGATTGGTTGAAAATAGGATCAGATTGATTAGCTTAGAGTGCATGCAGAACGTTGATTAGATTGAACCAATGGCTACGATCTCCTCTCATAACTGAGTCTTAAATGAAACACAAATCCAACTGTTGAATGATCAACACCTCTATGGCTGAGATTGCATAAGAAACGCGTGTTATAGTGTTTTAAAAAAATATAAATTGGGCCCACAGAATTCTCTAGCGCTTTCGATTTCTACCATGAGCAAGTTTTTAGGAAAAACGGTATTTGCATTTAAACCCCAAACATTTAAAATCACAATTTAATTAATTTTGAAAAATCTTTTTTAATTTTTAAAAAATGTTTTAAGTGATATAAAAATATTTTAAAAATTCCTAAAAAATAATATGACCCTTGTGCACACATAATATCAGTAATATGGAGTGTAAGTGTCCTAAAATGGTCATGGGTTACATATAACTTCCTTTTTGGTTGGATCATGAGGTTCTTTGACTGGTTTCCTTCTTGGATGCTTGGATACTTTGAGAGAGAGAGAGCAACTCTTGAAAATCTAACCTAGTTTGTCTCAATGTCCAAACTAGTTGAAACTCCTATATGATATAGACTCAAGTAAGTCAATCATATAGTGTCTTCTCAATCTCCCCCTTTGGATAATAGAGACAAAATTCCCTTGAGCAACCTGTACTCGAGGGTAAAAAGAAAAAAATCCTAGATTTCCTATACAAAGTATCTAACTACACTTTACCATCCTAGAACCAAAAATAAGAGAAAGAAAATACATCACTCAACTACAATATAGACTAATACCCTAATAAATAGGAAAAGATATACAAACAGGTCTGAAAAATTCCTGAAACAAATAAACACTCAATGGCATATTAGCCGAGTTAGTACAAAATAAGATACAAAGTCTAAACATGGTATATGAAATATAAGCCAGGTACTCAAGTTCTTCTCCCCCAATTTTTCTCAAATATACAATGGGGTAAAAAGATCAAAGCAGGAGAATATTTACTATGAATGCAACACAAGCAATAATATAATCAAAGGCAGATGCAAGGTTCTCCTACATTAAGTAAGAACTATCATACCTATGGCATTACGAAAATACTCAAATATAATATTATCAAGAGGTTTAGTAAATAGATCAGCTAACTGTTTTTCTATATTAAAATACTCAATGTCTAATTCTTTAGACTCTACAAGATCATGAATGAAATGATATCTAATTTTTGTGTGCTTAGTTTGAGAGTGCTGGACTGGATTTTTAGATATGTTGATGGAACTCTGGTTATCGTAATACATTGTCAATTTTTATTCAACGATACCATAGTCACTAAGCATCTGCTTGATCCATAATAGTTGTGAACAACAACTACCGACTTCAATATACTCGGATTCAACCGATGAGAGAGAGATACAATTTTCTTTCTTACTACTCCATCCTACTAAATTATTTCCTACATAATAGCAGGCACTGAAAGTACTTTTACTATCGTCCGAACACCCTGTCCAATCGGCATCTGTGTATCCTACAATAACAGTAGTGGTGTCTTTAGTGTACCAAATACCATAATGTTGTGCACCCCTAACATATTTAATGATACGTTTGACACTGAACATGTGTGATTCTTTGGGTGCACATTAGTATCTTGCACAAACACAAACGGTGTAGGAAATATCAGGTCAGGAAGCAGTAAGGTATAAGAAGCTCCCTATCATACTTCTATAAAGAGTTGGGTAAACATTTTTCCCATTTTCTTCTTTAGATAATTTTTTAGTTGTGCGCATGGGAGTACATGCAGGTTTAGAGTGTTCTAGCCCAAACTTCTTAATGAGATCAGAGGCATATTTTTATTGATTTATAAAAAGACCATCATTGATTTGTTTAACTTGTAGTCCTAAGAAACATAGTAATTCTCCAATTAACGACATCTGAAATTCAGAATGCATTATCTCAGAAAAATCTTTGACTTCATTAGGATAGGTTAAGCCGAAAATGATATCATCTATGTAAACTTCGGCAATCAGGACATATTTCCCTGATTTCCTAACGAATAAGGTTGGATCGTTTCCACCTTGAATAAATTCGTGAGAGACTAAAAATGCAGATAGACGTTCATACCACGCTCTAGGAGCTTGTTTCAAACTGTATGAGGATTTCTTAAGTCTAAACATGTTATCTGGATAAGAGGGACAAATAAAACCTTTAAGTTGTTCTATTTATACTTCCTCATTTAAAATTCCATTTAAAAATGCGGATTTAACATCCATTTGAAAAAGTTTGAATTGTAAATGGCATGTGTTGATACCAAAATTAGTATGCTGATGTGGACGAATAATAAGAAGACACGTGTCAATCTACGTGGCACAATAGCAACGAGGAAGATTGTTTCCCCGACCAACATACTCACTCCGAGCAACAAGTATACTCCGAGGAACACCAACCCTCCGAGGAACTCTTATCTTCCGATGAACTCCAATGCTCTGAGGAATTCTTGGACGACGAGCAACTAAGGCGGTTCGAGCTGCACCTCGACCACAGCATTAATTGCCAGATAATCAACAGTTCAACTATTCATTGAATGCTTATCATCTTGACGCGCACGTTTGAAGAACATTAAATGAATTACCCTTTCATATGTGTATCATTTAATGTAACACCCTTTCATGTACAGCCTAAGGGCTATAAATACCTTGTATCACCCTCATTCAGAGGGGACCGGAATTTCTTGATAGATCTTGTAATCGAGAATTCTCAAACACTCAGCAATAACATAACAGTGGACGTAGGCCATTCTTATATGGCTGAACCACTTTAAAAATCTTTGTCTCATTTTATTCATCTGTGATTGAATAATTAGAGCGATCTAATTTTTTACATCAACAGAATCACTTTAAAAATCTTTGTCTCGTTTTATTTATTTGTGATTGAATAATTAGAGCGATCTAATTTTTTACATCAACAGATTGGCGCCGTCTGTGGGAAACGACTGTTGTTATCATTTTTCACCAAAAATCATTCATCGTCATCAATGGCGGATAATCCAGAATCTAGCAATCGAAACGTCGGAAATGCTGGAAATCCTCCAAATCCCTCTGCACCTCCGGATCTGGCCGGGATTATGACGAATCTGGCTCAAGGATAAACCGCCATGCAAGAAACAATGAGGCAACTCATACAAACCCTACATGGCGGTGCACCTGCACATTCAGGACATCGAAGTGGTCAGAGGCAAACCTATTTACTTTCTTCACGATCCAGGCGTACTGAATCGTATCGTAATGAGGAATATGACGATTTCTCTTATTAACCTGAGCAAACTTCGTCAATACGGGTTACAGATACTGAACAACGTGTCACCCTTTCCCCAGAAAGGGCCAGCGCATTGGAAAGGTTAAGTAGGGCCTCTCCTTTCAGCCGATTAGGCCCTAGGAGGAATAGGAGTCCACCTAAAACCATGTCGAGGAGTTTTCGACAACCATCAGATCTAAGAGAAGGATCAGCACAGTCACGACCAGCTGCTCGTCAAGATAGATCTCAAGAGGCTACTTCAGAACGATCAATTGCTCGAACCAATAGGCCCGAGGAAGGAAATGAAGCGTGGAAAGGATCCCTTCAGGGATTAGAAGATAGATTGGGAGAAATGGATAAAGCGAAGAATCCCCAACAACGAACTTTTGTTCAAGGGACACCTTTTGTCCAGGCCATTGTGAATTTTCCTACACCGTCAAAATTTAAAGCCCCTGTGGTGACCCCCAAATACGATGGAAAGACAGATCCTATTCTTCACATAGAGCAATATCAAGCTGCTGCCGACATCTATGCTGTCCCCAACGAGATGAGATGTAGGGCATTCTCAGGAACTCTTACCGGATCTTCCCAAATATGGTACAACAATCTTCCTCGAGGTAAGATTTCAACTTTCTTTCAATTGGTTGAGTTGATCATTGGCAATTTCTATTTTGGAGCAAAGCCAGTAAATAGAGTAGCACACTTGTTAAGTGTTAGACAAAAATCTAGTGAGAGCACTAGAGATTATATAACTCGTTTCAATAACGAGAAGCTGGAAGTCATAGATTATGAGGAAAAGACAGCAATCACCCCCTTGATGAGTGGGTTATTGCCTAATAAGTTGTATTACACTTTGGCGAAAGATCCACCTAAAACTATGTCAGAGTTGATGCCAAAAGCGGCCAAAATCATGAATGCCGAGGAGGCTATGGCTGCAAAAAAGAATATGGATAAAGACACCAAGGTGGAAGTCGACAAGTCTAAGAATAAAGAGCATAAGGGAAATGGCGGTGACAAGCGTTCCAGAAATAATAAGTCGTCATGGGAAGTCCTGAAGAAATTCGATAATTATACTCCCTTGAAAATGGGTATTAATCATGTCTTGGAAGAAATCAAGAATAGCGAGGAGGTAAAGTGGCCTAAGAAACTGAGGTCAGACCCTGATGCGAGGAATAGGGATAAATATTGCGAGTTCCACAAGGACCATGGCCATATGACTAAAAATTGCATAGCTCTTTAGAACGAGATTGAAACACTCATTCGAAGAGGAAAGCTAGCAAAGTATGTTGATCGGGGAGGTGAAAGAAGAAATAATGATCGAACTAGAGAGAGATCTAGATCTCCTCGTCGAGCAGAGGAGAAAAATAAGAGAGGCCATGAAGATGATGCCGAGGATGACCCCGATCTTCCCAAGAAACCAAGGCAGCCAGAACGAGAGGTATTTTCCATACGTTTTGGATCATTTGATTGTAATATTATTACAGGAGGAGATGCAGGAGGAGGAGACCTTACTGCAGAAAGAAAAACTTACCTCGGAGAGGCACAAGCTTGCTCGTACATTCAGTGAATAAATTTGGCCGAGGAGGATTGTCCGAGGAAGGTAAACAAAGAGAAGCTGGTCATTAGCTTTTCAAAAAACAACCTGGCAGGTATTCTTTACCCTCACGACGACCCTTTGGTGATCAAAATAAGGATGAAAGAAGTAGTGATTTCAAGGGTGCTGGTGGACAATGGTAGTTCGGCAGACATCATGTACTATTCATGCTTTGACAGCTTGAATTTAAAATTATCTCAATTGGAACCTTATCACAGACCTCTTCTGGGTTTTGCTGGTGAGAAAGCTTTTCCGCTTGGGACGATCAAGTTGGATATATTCATTGGAACTTGGCCTTCTTGTCGAACAGAGAGAATACGCTTCTTTGTGATGGATAAGAATGTGCAGTCAGCCTACAACATCATCATGGGAAGATTTGGTTTGAAGAAGTTCGAAGCAGTTCCATCTACAGTACATCAATGCTTAAAATTCCCAACAAATTTTGGAGTAGGAATTGTGAAAGGTGATCAAAAAGTAGCTCGGGAATGCTATTATTCATCTGCCGAACAAGAGGAGCTTGAAGAGTCAAGGAAAAAGACTACCACCTACCAGGTGGATGAAGGTACAGAAATTGAAACACTGGATCCACAAGATGAATCCCAACTTGTAAAAGGGCAGGTGGTGGAATCTACAGAGAATGTTATTCTGGACGATGAACACCCAGAACGAACAACTCAGATAGGTTCGTCGTTAGAGGCTTCAGTGAAACAGGAGTTGATAACTTACTTGAGAGACAGGAAGAAAACTTTTGCGTGGAGTCATGAAGACATGCCAGGAATAGATCCAAACTTCTTATGTCATGAGCTCAATGTGAATAAGGAGATCAAGCCTGTAAAGCAGAGAAGAAGGGTATTTAGCCCCGAGAAGAATCAGGCTATACAAGAGGAGGTCGAGAAGCTCCAAAAAGCCCAATTCATTGAAGACGTGAAGTATCTAGACTGGTTGGAAAACGTGGTGATGGTAAAAAAGAAAAACAATAAATGGAGAATGTGTGTTGATTTCACCGATCTTAACAAGGCATGCCCAAAGGATCACTTTCCATTGCCCAGAATTGATCAACTAGTGGATGCTACCTCGGGACACGAGCTGCTTAGCTTCATAGATGCTTACTCTGGCTACAACCAGATCAAAATGAAACCTGAAGACAGGGAAAGTACTTCTTTTATTACCCCTAGGGGAACTTATTGATATAATGTTATGCCTTTTGGTTTGAAAAATGCAGGAGCGACATACCAGCGGCTGATGAACAAGGTTTTCACCGAACAAATCAGTTTCAACATGGAAGTCTATGTCGATGACATGCTGACAAAGAGCAAGAAAGCTGATGATCATCTAGTTGACTTAGCTCAGACCTTTGATCAACTGGATAAATATCAAATGAAGCTCAACCCGACGAAGTGTACATTCGGAGTACGAGAAGGAATGTTCCTCGGATACATCGTCAACCAGCGAGGCATTGAGGCGAATCCAGAAAAGATCAAAGCTCTTTTAGGGTTGCGATATCCAACAACGAAGAAAGAGGTGCAGAGTCTTATAGGACGAGTTGCAGCACTCAACAGATTTATATCCCGAGCAACTGATAGATGCCTTCCATTCTTCAAAACACTTCGAAAAACTTTCGAGTGGAATGAGGAATGTGAAAAAGCCTTTCAAGACTTGAAGAAATATTTGGGAGCACCTCCACTATTGTCCAGGCCAGTAATGGGAGAAAAGTTATACTTATACCTGGCAGTATCAGAGAATGCAGTCAGCTCGGCATTGATCAGAGTAGAGAATGGAGTCCAGAAGCCAATTTATTACACAAGTAAGGCTTTCCGAGGTGCAGAGATCAGGTACCCAAAGCTAGAAAAATTGGCATTGGCATTAATTGAAGCAAGTAGAAGAATGAGGCCATATTTCCAGGCCCATACCATCGTCGTGTATACCGACATGCCGTTACGACAAGCCCTTCATAAACCAGAAAAATCAGGGAGACTGATGTACTGGGCAATAGAGCTCGGTGAATATGATATTGTGTATGAACCCAGATCATCATTGAAAGGGCAAGCTGTAGCAGATTTCATAGCAGAGTTTACTTATCGTGATACCCCCGAGGAACAAAATTCACTCGCGTATCAACCTGTGGATGTTACAGAATCAACAAACACGAGCCCAGACCAACTTCAGTTGGTAAAAGGACGAGTGGATGTTAACAAATCAACAGACATAACCTCAGACCAACTCCGGTTGGTAAAAGAACTTGTGGATGTAGAAGGATCATCAACTTCGAACTCAGACCAGCTCCGGTTGGTAAAAGAGCGAGAAGAGATGGTCGACGAGGAGCGAAAAGTACCAGAGGAGGATGAAAGGAGGCAACAAATATTTCACCGAGGAACTCAATCAGATAAGAAATTTGAAGATGGGTTACCCATATGGAAATTATATGTAGATGGCTCATCTTGCACAGCAGGTTATGGGGCAGGAATTGTTTTGAATACCCCAGACGAGATTGACATGGAATATGCCTTGCGATTCCAATTCAAAGCCTCCAATAATGAGGCTGAGTATGAGGCTATGATAGCAGGTCTTAATTTAGCAAAGATTATGGAAGCGCAACAAGTAATGGTATTCAGCGATTCTCAATTGATTGTGAATCAAATAATGGGGACATATGCAGTTAAAGGAGAATTAATGGTCAAGTATCACGCCAAGGTAATGGAGTTATTAGCAGAATTTGATGCGATTCAGTTAATCAGGATACCAAGAATTGAGAATGCACGAGCATATGCACTGGCCCGACTAGCATCAGCTACTCGTACCGAGCTGCGAAGAACGATACCAATTGAGGTATTAGGAAGTCGGAGCATTGATGAAGACCTGACGATGAATATTATCACCCTTGATTTAGGGCCATCTTGGATGGATCCCATCAGGGCATATGTTGAAGAAGGAGAATTACCGGAAGATAAGCTCGCTGCTAAGAAATTGAAGTATAAAGCTGCTCGGTATGTACTAACTAATGGTATTTTGTATAGACGAGGAATTATGGTAGGTTTGCAAAGATGTGTACATCCTTCCGAGGTGAAAGAATTGATTGAAGAAATCCATGAAGGGTCCTGTGGAGCTCATGTAGCAGGTCGGACACTTTTGCAAAGGGTGATGACTCAAGGATACTACTGGCCGACGATGAGGGATGATTGTATAGCCTATGCTAAGAGATGTGACAAGTGCCAACGTTTTTCCTCCATCCGACGAACTCCACAAGAATTGTTGACACCCATAACTTCCCCTTGGCCATTTTCCATGTGGGGAATTGATTTGGTTGGACCACTACCAACCACCCGAAGAAGGTTCAAATACCTCGTCGTCGCAGTAGATTATTTTACTAAGTGGGTAGAAGCTGAGCCACTTATTGATATGACGTACGAGAAGGTATACCAGTTCGTTTGGAAGAATATAATCTGTCGATATGGTCTCCCTCATGCCTTCATCACAGACCACGGAACACAATTTGATAACGAGGAATTTGCTGCCTATTGTCATCAGTCGAACATTTTGAAGGTTCATTCAGCACCAGGCCATCCTCAAAGCAATGGACAGACTGAAGTGACGAATAGAACATTATTAACTGGTTTGAAGAAGAGGTTAAGTGAGGCTAAAGCAAACTAGATTAATGAGCTACCATCAGTAATGTGGGCTTACCGAACAACTCCCCGAGCAGCAACTGGAGAATCACCATATATGCTGGCGTTTGGAAGTGAGGCTGTAATACCTGTCGAGTTGGGTCTACCAACACATAGAGTGATGAATTTCAATTCCCCAGTCAGTGACTTGATGAGAAGACTGGATTTGGATATGCTCGAGGAGGTTAGAGAAGAAGCAGCCATTAGGAATGCTGCATATCAACAACGAACAGCTCTGTTCTACAACAAGAGGGTGAAGAAATGCGATTTAAAAGAAGGTGATAATGTGCTAAAGAAGGTCATTCAGAAGCATAATAAATTGTAAACAAACTGGCATAGACCTTACCGAGTTACAGAAGTTGTTCGACCAGGAACTTACCGAATAACAACTCTAGAGGGAGAGGAATTCAAGAATGCTTGGAATGCTGAACACCTTCGCAAGTATTATCAGTGATGTAAAATGTACAGCAGTTCCATCAATATGAATAAAACGATGATGTTTCAACATTTTTCTCTCCTTTGTTTGAAAGTTTTTCGGGGAATACTAGTGTTGTACACTACGCTGCTCGACAGCAAAAAGAAGTGGATAGTTCAGACCCACGATCAACTCCGGTTGGTAAAAGGGCGAGAACAAACTATACTCCTTTAGTTAGGAGGCATACACTAGCGTGACCAACTCCAGTTGGTAAAATAACTAGTGGATAGTTCAGACCCACGATCAACTCCGGTTGGTAAAAGGGCGAGAACAAACTATACTCCTTTGGTTAGGAGGCATATACTAGCGTGACCAACTCCGGTTGGTAAAATAACTAGTAGATAGTTCAGACCCACGACCAACTCCAGTTGGTAAAAGGGCGAGAACAAACTATACTCCTTTGGTTAGGAGACGTACACTCGCGTGACCAACTCCGGTTGGTAAAAGAACGAGTGAACACGATAGTTCGAGCGTGACCAACTCCGGTTGGTAAAAGAGCGAGAACACCATTCTCCTTTGGTTAGGAGGCATACACTAGCGTGACTAACTCCGGTTGGTAAAATAACTAGTGGACACTGATAGTTCAAACTCAGTTGCCATCTTATGGTGGTCGGAAGGTAAAACTATTCCAGAAGGTACAAAAAAATTCCAAACTGAACCAAGTATGGTTGGTCGGGGAGCAAAACCCACTAACTGTAGTTGGTCGATGAGGATAAATTATCGACCTTGGTTGGTCGGACACATTTTATGAAAAAATTTACCAAGTATGGTTGATCGGGGATAAAAACCCATTAATTATATTTGGTTGACGAGGAGAAAATATTTCAAATTGAACCAAGTATGGCTGGTTGGGGATAAAAACCCACCAACTGTAGTTGGTCAACAAGCACAATTTAACAACCTTAGTTGGTTGGAAACATTTTATACTCATTACTTTATTAAGTGATTGAGCATCATTGATACTGGTAACTTTTATTATTAATTTGGATGATGAACAGCGCAATATTGTTATCTTTTTAACAGATACATATAAAATAAAGTGTTTGATAAACACAAGACAATAGCAATACAGATTTGCAAATAAAAAATGAAAATCTTTCATTAAAATTCAAAATAAATTACAAGTTACATATGTGTGCTAAGTATTACATCGAAAATCCTATTCTATTGGTTTTTCCCCTCAGCCTTCGATACAGGTTCCTCGCCAGCAGGAGGATCATTTAAAGTCTGAGGAGAGTTAATGAAGTTCAAATCCTTCAACCTTCTGACATTCATTATTGAAGGCGTGTCCAATAGATGCTCGGGACGAGATACCTCGATCTGAGAATCAAGACTGTAGTCATCGAGGTATTCTGCAATTAAGCTCCGAGGAATGGCACGAGCTGGGATCCATTCCTTGTCCAAATTGAATGGTGTCACAGGCAAGTCAAGTACCCCAGGATCGTAATAGTCCCACAAGTAATGTCCCTGTTCCAGTTTCAATACGCATAAGGCATTCAACCAGCCTTATTTATAGCCCTCATTATTGGCATTATGGATACGAGCATCTAAATGGAATAGTGCCTCATTGTACCCAGCCATCCAAAATTCCCTGGGCTGTTTATGAAATTGGAAAGTTAGTCTCTCCAACTGATCGTGAATGTTTTTGGCAAAAATGTCTTTATTCTCTAAAGAAGACTTCGTCGCAGTAAGTTGATCTTCCAAAGTTAGGATTTTCTTGGACATTTCAGACAAAGCCCGATCTTTCGCATTCAATTTGAACGCTTGAGTTTCCAACGTTGATTGAGTACAAGCTTCTTCAACATTACGACTAAGAGCCCTTGATCCTCCCCGAGCAGGTCGAGAACCTCTTCCTCGTCCCCGAGCAGCAGGAGAAGTACCAGACCTTCTCAAGGTATCCAACTCTTGCCTTAATTTGCCATTCTCAACCTCTAAGAATGGGAATCCTTCATCGGTGACCGGAACCAAGGCAGTGGAAGATGAAGCTGCAGACTCATACTATGCCAACTTTTTCTGCAAATTATTGTTCTCTTGCTCCAGCAGCTCGGCGATCTGTCTGCAGGCCTCAACTTCACCCTTTAGGGTTCTCTCCCTGACATCGTACCCAGCAATGATCTTTTTGTGGCCTGTCTCGGAAGAAAGCTGTTGATATCTATTCTTATACTCCTCGTGCAACAGGGCAGTTGATTCATTGTGTTGATGTCGAAGATCTTCTAGGGTACAATGAAGCTCCTCGATCAATTCGTAGTATGCCACATTATTGGCCATAGCTCGATCAAGTAAATCCTTCAGGTACCGATAAGCCTCAACTGCTTGCTCTGAAGCATCATGGCCAAGGATGTCAGCAATTTCTGATACACTCAGGTCTGTGTGACCAGCCTTATAATATTCATGGCATTGCTGCATCAGCTTTGTATCATGGGTAGATATCAATTCCATTCTAGCCATAAACTAATAAAGGAGAGAAGGCAAGAGTTAATAAAAAAAGCAAACAGAGCATCAATAATGTAGAGGAACAAAAAGAGGAGATTTTATTAGATCATAAGGCAAAGTTACAAAGATCTGAGATACAAAGTACAAGTAAGAAGAAAAACAGAAAGATAGTACCGAACAACTTCACACCTTTTCCTTGTCTCCCAAGACTTTCTCGGGAGGCTGGGACGAGGAGCTTGGTTGCTCGGTGGGAACACTGATTTGATCGGCTGAAGTTGGGATTTGTTCAAGAGAAGCAGGCAAAGAAGAAATCTCCTCAACAGATGTCTGGTTGGGTTGAGGAGCAAGGAATTGGTCACCCACAATCACTGAAGATTCTTCAGATGCAGCTTCGTCTTCATCTTCGTCTTCAATAACTGGAGGAGGACCAGGGAGATGTTGTTGAAATAGCTCGGAGTCCTCGCTCACCTTCAATTCCTTCAAGGCAGCAACCCAACCATCATGGAAGTATTTTAAACTTCCATAATTCACTTGGGTCATCATTGGTGCTACCCCCCTATCCCATCCTTTATCCCAACCAGTTCGAAAGGATTTATTCACAGCTGTTTTTCTCTTCACCTTCTCCGAGGAGAGCTTCTCGGATAGAAGGTCCTCGGAGGCTTTCAGCTTGGCCTCCAACTCCTCCTTCTGATGATTTGCTTCGCGCAGAAGTGTCAGCTCTTCCTTAGCTGATTTCAGCTTATTTTCAAGCTCCCCCAAAGTAGTGATCTTCTCGGAGTATTTCTTGTTCTCCCTCTCCAAGTCCTTCACTTTGTTTCCCAACTGCACCTTCTCTGCTTCAGATGCAGCCAATTTCTTCTCCCATACACCTTTATCCTCGTCGTACTTCTGACGGGATTCCTTCAGAGATTGGGCCAAACCCTGGAATGCATCCTCTACTCCAGACGAGGAGCTTGAAGCCTTGAGCGCTTCATCTTTCTTTACAATGGTGTTAAAACAACTCACCAGCTGAAAAAAGAAGGTAGTGATGAGTTAGTGACGAGATACATATATTGATAGAAGGAAAAATTCAAGATAAAAAGAAACTTACTGAAGCAATGTGACGAGTAGCTAGGGATGTCAGCATATCCCTAGGCATGTTTTCCTCGATGCCTTGGACTTCAGGAATAATCCAAGTCTTTACCGAGCTCATTGCAGACCTCGGGGGAATGATGGTTGGAACACCAGCTCCACTAGTTTGGAGCTGGGGAATGGCTTCAGAAAAACTAACCGAGGAGGATTTCTTCAATCTCCTGAGTGGAACTTCAGCAGTTTCAGCTAAAGAACCTTCGGTGGGGGAAATAGTGACCACTTCCACAGAAGTACTTCTCTTGCTCGGAACCATTGGAGTCTTCTCGGTAGCCTTCTGAACAGCAACAGAAGGAACATCATCAATTTTCTTGGTCCCCTTTGGGACTTCAGCCTTGTTCCTCTTTCCATCCCCGACAGAGGAAGTCTCCTCGAAGATAGCAAGAACTCTTCTCTTGCCCATCTTCCGACTTAGAGGAATGTGAGATTCTGGTGAAGATTCCTCGAAAGCTGGCAATGGGTCACCAATGCTGACCACAGGACGAGAAGTAAAGGATGATGTGTAGCTCCTGTACTGCAGCAAATATGAAGCAGACCTGATGTGCTCGTCTGCAACTTTTCGATGCAAACTCCAGATATGTTTTAAATGCTTGATATTAACTTCTGTTTCTTTTGGAGTTTTTCTCTTGCTGTCAACTGCAAATAAAAACATAGTGAAATATCAGTCATACATTTTATCAAATACAGTGAAATCATAATTTCAAAAATAAAATAAGATGAAAATGACCTATCCCATTGCCATATGGGGGGCATCTGGGACCCTCATATACTGCATCTCCAACCAAAGGGGCATGTTGCCAATTTTTTATAACTACCCCGTGTTCAAAATAATCCCTGTTGGCATCAGGGAGGTTGACTACTAAGGCCCTATTCAAAAACCTAGTTTTTAAATAAAAAACATTGTCTAAAACAGCCCATCTATAACAGTACATGATCTTAAGAATTCCTATACGAGTTCCATGAGTTTGATTTAACCTATACACCCCATTAGCTATCCTCCATGTGTTGGGGGCTATTTTTGCAGGGACAACATCGAAATACTGACAAAATTCTAAGCATAAAGGATTTGGTGGAAAAGAAAATCCACATTCAGCAATAAAAAGACTAGGGAACCAATGTCCCTCAACCAAATCAAAATAACTTGAAGGTTGAGAAAGACTCTCCAAAGTTACCCAAGAAGGAATAGAAAAGTCAGAACGGAATTTCTCAAGAGATTCAACAATATAAACCATGGTGAATAAAAAGAAATGAAGAAGAAGAAAGAAAATCTTACAGGAAAAAAGTAGATCTGTTGACAAACAAACGAAGGAGGAAATGAACGCACAAGAGAGAGAGAAGCTTTAGAAAACTCGAAAGCAGAAAATGAAAAGGTAGAAGATGATGGGATTGCCTCTGAAGTTTAAATACTTTGCCTTGGGAAACGGCGAAAGAAATGATTACGAAAAGGAAACTATTACGCTACCGACGGCTAAAAGGAAAAAAAGGGCACGAAGATCGAAGCGCCTATAAAAATGCAAAAAGGCTGATTCTGCGAATTTGGAAGGAAATTCAAATATGAAGAAAAGGCTCCTAAAACCCAGGAAGGTCATTTAATATCTCCATATACCGAGAAAGAAAGTTCCATACTCCTCAAAGTTTGAAATATGAAATATTGGGGGCTTCTGTTGATACCAAAATTAGTATGCTGATGTGGACGAATAATAAGAAGACATGTGTCAATCTACGTGGCACAATAGCAACGAGGAAGATTGTTTCCCCGACCAACATACTCACTCCGAGCAACAAGTATACTCCGAGGAACACCAACCCTCCGAGGAACTCTTATCTTCCGAGGAACTCCAATGCTCCGAGGAATTCTTGGACGACGAGCAACTAAGGCGGTTCGAGCTGCACCTCGACCACAGCATTAATTGCTAGATAATCAACAGTTCAACTATTCATTGAATCCTTATCATCTTGACGCGCACGTTTGAAGAACATTAAATGAATTACCCTTTCATATGTGTATCATTTAATGTAACACCCTTTCATGTACAGCCTAAGGGCTATAAATACCTTGTATCACCCTCATTTAGAGGGGACCGGAATTTCTTGATAGATCTTGTAATCGAGAATTCCCAAACACTCAGCAATAACATAACAGTGGACGTAGGCCATTCTTATAAGGCTGAACCACTTTAAAAATCTTTGTCTCATTTTATTTATCTGTGATTGAATAATTAGAGCGATCTAATTTTTTACATCAACAGAACCACTTTAAAAATCTTTGTCTCATTTTATTTATCTGTGATTGAATAATTAGAGCGATCTAATTTTTTACATCAACAGCATGATATGGCTAAAAGAAGACGAATTGACTCAAGAAGAGTGACAGGGGAAAAAGTCTCGTCAAAGTCAATTCCTTTTATCTAAGAGTATCCTTATGCTACTAACCTTGCCTTATTTCTAATGCCCTCCCCGTTTTTATCAGTTTTGTTTTTGAAAATCCATCGAGTGTCGATAACCTTCTTAGTTTCTGGCCTAGGAACGAGATACCAAACATCATGACTCTGAAACAGGACAAGATCTTCTTGAATACCATTAATCCAGAATGAGTCACAAAGGTAATCACTTACATTCTTCAGTTCTCCAAGAGAAATGAAACATTCAAAATGTGCTACCGTTAGAAGTTAGAATCTATTTCTAACTAGCTCAGATGGATTACAAACAATTTTGTCAATGGGATGGTCTTTAGAAACCCAAGTTGGTACATAAGGAGTTTCAGGTGGCAGTGAATCAGTTATCTCTGGAGAGTCAGGGATGAACTTGGTTTCTTGCTCATCGAGGACGACTAGTTGACTGACACTACTCTCAGCACTGGTATCAATTACAATTACATTAAAAGATTACATGACTTTGGTTCGATAATTAAAGACACGAAAAGCCATACTGTTTTGAAAATATCCAAGAAAAATCATTTTTCTCCTCGGGTGTCAAATTTTGAAAGTTCTTCCCTGTCCTTACAAATATAACAGACACTACCGAAGGTTTTAAAATATTTTAAGTTAGGATTTTTGTGGAACCAAAGTTCATGTGAAGTTTGTTTGGAATTTTTCCTAAGGCATACACGATTAATGATATGACAAGCAGTTTCAACGGCTTCAACCAAAAATACTTAGGGAGATTTTTCGCATGTAACATCACTCGAGCCATATTTTGTAGGGTTGTGTTCTTACATTCAAAAATTTCATTCTACTGTGGTGTCTTAGGCGCACTAAATTTGTGTTTATAACCATTGCCTATATAGTATTCTGAAACACCGGAATTTTTTAATTCTCCACCTCTGTCACTTTTGATGCAACATACTTGGGTGCCCTTCTCATTCTCAATTTTTAAAAGGATTTTTAAGAACTCACTAAAGGTGTCGGATTTATTTTTCATAAAAGCCACCCATGTACATCGTGTGTAATCATCCACAATAACAATTATATAACGGTTACCACAAAAACTGACAGTTTTAAAAGAACCCATAAGGTCCAAGTGGATTAATTCCAAAGGTTTTGTAGGTAAAACATCTTTAACTTTCTTGTGAGTAGGTTTACTTATTTTCCCTTCTTCACTTGGACGACATAAAGGATTAAAGGAGTTTTTGATTTTTGGTAATCCTCTAACTATTTCTAAGGCACTTAACCTACGAAGATTATCAAAATTTGTGTGTCCCAATCGATTGTGCCATAGATCAACATATTCTAATCTGGTAATGTTACAGGATTAAGATTTAGGAATGATTGTGTAACAATTATCCTCATTTATATTTCCAATTAAAATATAGTTTTCCTTTTCAAAAGGTAAAAGTATGATTGGAATCATAAAATTGAGATATACTAAGTAAGTTAGCTTTGAGACCTTTAACTAAAAGAACATCATTTAGTTTAGGAAGACCTTCCTCATCCAATGTTCCCTTACTTATGATCTTAGATGAAACCACATCACCAAACACAACACTACCTCTAGTGAAGTCAGTTTTATTTATTAATTTGGTTTCATCCCCGGTCATATGTTTAGAACACCCAGAGTCCAGGTACCAACCAGGTGAAGTGCGTTGTGACTTAAAAGTTGTTATGACAACATTGCACTTGAGATGGGGTAACAAGTCATATTCTCTAATCCAAATGGGCCTAGTTTTTAAAAATTTATTGCCCATTAATTTAGAACAATTTTGTTCGGCCTTTTTAAATGGTTTCTTTTTAGTTTTAGATCCTCCCTTCTTTTTATAGTTAGAGTTCCTATGGTCTGCCGTGGGAGAACACAAGGATTCCTACTCTTCCTACACTAGTAAAAATTAGAATAAGTAGGTGTATCAAGTCTCTTTTGAAAACATTCGGCAACAGTGTGGCCATAGAAATCACAATATGAATAGTAGTGTAGGGTGGAGGACCTGACTTTACTATTAAAGTCTTTGAAAATTAGTTTATCCCTAATAGGAATAGTTGACCAGGTGTCATTAGTTTTGGGTTTCTAACATTGATTTCTAACAGGAGGACAGATATACTTAGCTATATCAATAGATTTGGGTTGTTGAGTATAGTCACTTTGTTTACCCATAGAGACATTCTTGAAAATATGTTATTTCTGAGCATCTTGAACTTTATGGCCTTCCTTTACAAAAATTACATTTTCAGGAGAAACATTTTTACTAGTAATGACCTTTTCTCCAAAGCCGAAGCCAGATTTGTCTTCAGAATCAAACTTACTTCCTTCAACAATCACTACACCAAATCTTCTGAATTGTCATAGTCATTGCCCTTGACAAGTTTAACTTGTCAAGGTCAATGACTGTGATAATTTTGGGGGTGACAACTTTTGTTGTCACGTACTTATCACGATCATTAACGGTGATAAGTTCGTTAGACTTGTCACGATCATATCACGGTCCTTGACCTTGACAAGTTTTGTCATGGTTAAGGATTGTGACAAGTCTGTGACTTTTAATAAAAAATTGTCACAGTCAATGACCGTGACAATTCTAGGCAGAATTAAAAAAAATCTATTGGGCAGTATGGCCACTGCCACTACCCAGCAGTATATTTGTACCTGATATAGCAACATTGTACCTGTTCAAACATCATATATCCAAATAAAATAGACATATTACAATTATACATTCAAAATAGAGGCAATATGCATCACGATATAATCCAAATATAATTCAAAAGTAACAACTTAAAATAATTCAATTCAAATAATGGCACTAAATGTCTAGGGTAAGGTTAGCTCTGAGAAGGTGAGTAGGCCACACGATATACGAATTTACACACCCACCAATATACATCGTACTGCATTGTTCGCGCAACCACAATGGGGAGTTCTCGTTCCCGGGTCTCACATGCGTGACGAGCACCTTGGACTCGATGTCTTGAAGCGAACGTCCATGACCTGGCATACCCTAGACGGTATTCGGGTCCCTCAACCCCCTCCCTATCCGCTGGCCATTAAAATATATCAAGTGTAAATACGCTCGGCCAACAAAGTGTCGACATCGGTCGGTCGAAGGGAGCCAAATAGGGGAGTGGATCATCAAAGTCTGCACGTGTCGGTGATGAAGCAGCAAGGTCCACATCCTTATCATCCGGCACCTCGTCCTCCCGCACCTCCTCCTCCACCACCTTCTCCTTCCCTTTACCCTTATGGTTTCTGCCCAATGAATGATTCATGAATGATAACATATCTTGGACCGTCGCCTCCAAATGGGATAGCTTCGTGTCATGCGAGTCCATCGTTCGAGCCAATCAGGTGTCGCTTGTCTCCAATCCGATGATCCTAGATTTGGCCACCCGCGTGCTCACCCCCTTGTCCTCCCCTTGCCATCAATGGCAAGAACTTGGCTGAGTGCGTCTGTGGACAAAGATGCCTTGTCGGCATCAAACTGCGACTCATGCACTTCCTTAAGCTTTGCCTGAAACGACAAAAAGCACATGATTAGTAAAATAAGTAAATAAAAATTATAGCGTAATTAACAAAAAGTAAATTGTCGGATTACTTACAATCATGGTTGCGACGCTCGAGGACACCTCATTATCCTTCCCCTTCTTCGTCCGAATATCCACATAAGTATCGAGCCTATTTAGCCTACCCCCAAGGCCACTCCCTATCCCCTGAAATAAAATAAAGTAAAATCAGTATCGGCCCCGCCAAGTAAAATAATGGAGAATAATATATTTCTGTAGTTATAGAAAAATTAAATCTTACCATCATCCTATGCTCCACCTCGGCATAAGACATCCGTCCGAAGTAGTGCACGTCCGTCTTTTTTGCCCAATTGTCCCTTCCCGATTGGTGAGATGCCAATTGCCGCTCCCAAATCTCATTGACAATGAACTTTTGCCATTGTGCCAATGAGATCGGATCCTTCAGCGGGACGGATTCACGCATTCGGATAACGGACTCTTGGGTCTTCCCAAAGCACCAAGTTCGCATATTTTTCTTCCACGTCTTGTGTTGCTCCCTCAACTGCTCTAAGACGGAATCGCGTAGCTTTGGATCTAGGCTGAATTGTTCCTATCCAACAAATACATTATTAGTTGCGAATATATATAAATATAAATATAAATATAAAAAGAAATTGAAATCGAAATCGAAATTGAAATTGAAATATTCATATAAATATAAATATAAATATAAATACATTACCTGTAGTGCCACCCAAATAGCTAACTTGAGCTCATTTGACACCTCCCTCCAAGTAGTGTACCCTGGGCCGATGATTGTCTTTACCAGCTCGAGGGATCTTGCTAATAGCCCCGTCTTGTTCTCGATGTCCATCCCCAATTTTTCATATTTGGGGAGCCTAGGGGCCGAGGAGTCCTCGTCGCCTCCTCTACCACCGAGCCCAGACGACATCATCATAATCAGCACCATCATCCTCGCCTTAATACCTGAAGGATACATTTGCTGTAAAAAATGTTCTTATTAGTACAAATCAAAATGAATTAGAAGAAGACATGCAAATATGTACAATTATTACAAATCCAAATGAATTATTATTGTTTAACACCTCAATTTTGAATTCCAAAACAATAGCATCCAGCTCTTAATATGTACAATTACTAAAAATTCGAAGCATCCCCAGCCTCAACCCTACTGCCCACACACACACCCACTGCACAAGAGTGAAAATGATAAAGTTCAAATCAATTAAAAGAATTAAAAATGGATTGATAAAGTACAAATTGGAATATTTATTACAAATTGAAAAATTGTTTCAAATTTGGGTTATCATAAAAAATGGATTGATATTCGGTAGGAACAACCAAGTCATCCACACTACTATTTAGATGCTTTGGCGCGTGTAGGACAATTGACCACGGCTCGTTATTGATATACTCCGAGTAAAACACTTGGTAAACCTTTTTAAATGGACAAACAAACGGCTCATCTCTCTCGTGATTGTTGCTCTTCAACTTGGACAAGTCAACCATGATCAAATTGGTGACAGGATCAATTTTACAAGCATTTTTATCCTCAACTCTTACCCATTCACAGTAAAATACAACCTCTTTGAAGCTTACACAATCCAATTCAAATATATTTCGAATTACACCATAGTAAGTCATTTCAGCTTCAACGAGTTTTTATCTTTTGTGCTCGCTCAAATGAAAGTAAGAACCTTGTATGAAATGCCCGTGTTTTGTATTCCTCGAACACTTTTGCGCCGAATATGTAACCGTTCAATCGATACTTTTTGTACTCTTGTGCCACGAACAAGGGTCCAGTTGTTAGATGATCAAGCCTTGATTTCGCATCACCCGTCTTTAATAGCTGAGAATATAGATAAATTAATTAGATTATTTGTAAAATTTGAGTGTAATGTAACGTTATATATCGACCATTTTCATTATAATTACCTCCTGTGACAACCACTGCCTAAATTCGCTGTCTGATTATACCATAATTTTTTGTCTTTTATTGTTCTCACATGCTTCATATTTTCTGCATATTACAAAATTTATCATGTATAAAATAATCTAAAATATTCTAAAATAATGTTCAACATCAATATAATTTAAACTTACTTTTTTCATTCTTCGACATCTTCATGTGTGTCAAATAGATAATGGGCTACTTGTTCATGTTGTAAACTCGTTAATTTCACTCGTTTTCCCATCACATGACCACCATCATCGACGTACTCATTAGGGTCATCAAGGCTGGTCGAGCCAGACATATATTCCCGAGTATATATTGATGACTCCACGGTGATGTATTCCTCTGCAATTGATCATGCAATCCTACTTGCATATGAAAGGGGAACTAATTATTAATTTACAAAAAAAATTAACAATCAATCAATTCTTTTACAAGGGGCACTATACTATGAGGGGTAATATCTAATAAACCAATAAAATTTTAATTATAAAACACACACACGCACATATACACATACAGGCCCACACCACCTGCCCCCGGCCCTACCCCTCCCCCCCCTGGCTGTCACTGCCCACCACATGCACACACACATATACACACACACGCACACACAAACACACACACACACACACACACGCACATACACCCCCTCCCCTCCCCCAGCCTGCACCCCCACACACACACATGCATATATACACCACACACACACGCACATATACATACACTTATACATAAATGGAGGAGAAATAAAGAGAGAAAATATACCAAAGTTGTAGAGAGGGAGAGTGAGCACTCGCTAGAGAGAGAGAGAGAAATGGAGGGAATAGAAACGATGGGAAAAAAATAGGGAGGATTTTTTACCGATATAATTGTCACGGACATGTCACGTTCATTGACCATGACAACTTTATAGGCTTGTCACGGTCAATGATCGTGATAAGTCCGTGATAACTTTACTTATCACGGACTTGTCACGGTCATTGACCGTGACAAGCATTTTTCATGGCCTTGTCACGGTCATTGACCGTGATAAAAAATGCGTGTTTTGGCTAGCCGCTTAAAGGGTGCCAATTTGACCATTTTGGTGTAGTGAATTTCTTTATAAGATTTCATTTGTGTATCAAAATGTAAACATTTTTTTAAAAACATTTGAAGTTTTTTGTTTTGATTCTTCAAGTTCAAGAAGAGCAGATTTATATTTTTCTCTAAAACATAATTTTTCTCAGACAAGTCTTTGATTTTTAAAGAGAATTATTTTGTGTTAGGCTCATGGGAAACATATTGTGCTTTAAATTCTTCAGCGTTCTTCCAAATAGTCTGGTTAAGTAAATCTACACGTTCATTTAACAGCTTCACCATTTTATCAAGACGGACACTTTTCTTAAGTGTTTTTGTGCATAGCTCTTGAGGATATGGAAGATCATCAATGGACTCACTATGTGTCTCGTGTGTAGTGTCACCTATAGCGCTCATTTCTTCTATGGAAATCACATACACTTTATATTTGTCTACAATGTTCTCATGCAGTCACACCCCTATACTATCATTTTCAGTGCTATTTTTATGACCAGCAAACACTATGTTATCATTTGTAGATAAATTAAGAACATTATCAGGAACAATAGGATCATGAGTTGTCAAACATTCATTATCATTATGGTATACGATTTTAGCAAAGAATGACATACATGACTCATCATTATGGGTTGACTCAGTTTCATCTGATCAGAATCACTAGAGTCGTCCCATGTCTTACATATTTTGGCCTTATTGTTCTTGTTCAAATTTATTTTGAATCTATTAGCATAGTGTCCCATTTTACCACATCTATGACATTTCACATATTTTAAGTCCATCACGGGTTTATTTTTATCATAGGGTTGTTTGGCATTATGTCTTTCATGAGGTCTGCAATTTTGATTACCTTGATAGTTTTGTCTATCTTGTTTAGAGGCTATTGCATTTCTGAATTTGATAATCTTTTTGAAATTCTTGATCATAAGAGCTATTTGATTGTCAATGTGATCTAAATCACAATCATCATTTAAGTCATGCTCATAGTCTAAGGGGTTGACTTTAGGTGAAGTCAATTGTGATTAAAACACAACATTAGAACCAGCGGGTCTCTTATTTTGGGCAGTCAATTGTTTTTTAAACTCTAACTCCATCTCAACAGTTCTTACTTTTCTACTTAGCAACTCATGATTCAGTTTTAGGTCGTCCAATTCTTCAATGGCATATCTCTTATTGTCAAACCTAGCAGGTAATTACCTGAGAATCTTTTGAATGATTTCATTTCTACTATAGGTTATACCATTTGCATGTACTTTTGTAAAAATATCAGTTAACCTCATGCAGAAATTGTCAAAAGATTCATTATCATCCATCATTAATGTATTATACTACTGGATTAACTTTTGGATTTTTTCAGCCTTATCATGTTCATCACCTTCGTAAGCGGTGACTAAGGTGTCCTAGGCCTCCTTGGCAGTAGAACAGATAGATATTCTTTAAAATTGGTGTTCGTTAACTAACATAAAGATATATTTCTTGCCCTTTTTATTATCTAGAGACATATTTTTTCCCCCATGGTAAATTCGCTAAGAAGTTTCTTAACCCTTGTGGGATCAGTTTCAGATAAATACTTAGTTGGATGTTTATACCCTTTTTCAATCATATCCCAGACATCATCACTGAGAGTTCCTTGAATGAGAGCAACCATTCCTACTTTCCCGTAAGAAAAGTTGTTTCCATCAAAGAGAGGTGGTCGGGAAAGGTTACCTAACTTCTCAAATATTTCATCCATATTCAGAACTTAAAGATTTCGAAAACAGTTTCGAGAGTTTTAGGATAAAAATATTTGATAAACCCGCTCTGATACCACTTGAATTTTTTTTTACTAATTTAATAACAAAATACTATATATTAAGCAAACTCTGATAATAAACTCATTGAACAAAACTCTTTTTGAAATATAACACAAGATGTATTTAACAGGTTCTGAATATGTATTCTAGATTTGTTAGTTTGATTACCTTAGGTTTTTAAAATTAAAACCTATCACTAAGTCTTATGTGAGAAACCATTCACACAAGAAATTAAAAACATTCAAGCAAAAGAACACGGGATTTTGAACGTGGTAAAACCCTAAAGTAAGGGAAACATCAACAACCCCCACTACGAAGCAAAATGAATAATCCACTAGAAACAATCACAATACAAGTTCAGCACTAAGCATGCAAAACACGATCCTAAATCTAAGTTCAGAAAATATACCTACATGAGTTACTCCACTCTCAAAGGCTTCTGACTTGATTTTGATCTCCCGCGACAGCTTCCTTGCTTTGTCCTCGTCCACTTATTGTAACAGCTCTTACAACACCCAGTTTTTTAAAAAGAACAACTATACTAAGTGTTCGTGTGAGAGTGTAGGTGATCGTGATGTGAAGTAAATGCATAAATTCAACTCACACCTCTCAGAATAGTTTTACAGACAAAAACCTATGAATCATAAAAACTTCTATATGACATGCAAGAACTATTTTTGAAACTTAGACTTCTTTTTTCAAGTCGGATCATAAAAACAATCTTGCTATAAAAAACAGCTAAGATCTTATGTGTCTCAACTTTTATTTATGTACAACTTTATTTCACAAAATGTGAAATATAATCTGAGAGACATAAACATCTTTAAAATCACTTTGAAAAATCAAAAGTCTATTTTTCAAAAACAGTTGAAAATAGGGAAGGATATTTTAGAAAATAACAACAGATTTAAAAATCCAAGAGAGGTAAAAACCTAAAAATGGTCGTATGATTTTCTTTTTGGAAAACCTTAAGATTTCTATAAAGAAACTAGAGTTTTTCTTAGATATAGGTTCTAAGAAAGACAACCGGTTTGAAAAGGTCTTCAAACAACAAATACCCCAACACCCTTACTCACAAAACCCCTAGATCTAAGAGTCAAGTTTGGATTTTCTGGTATATGGAACTGGAAGGTTTGGATGTATGGTATTTGGGTGAAAACACTTGTGATTTGGTCTTTGGGCGAACAGAGTTTCCTCTTTTTTCTCCTTTTCTTCTCTCTTTTTTCTCCCTTCTCTCTCTTCTATGGTTTTTCTCTCAATTTAGACGAATGAATAAAAGTTCTCAAATGAAGACAAAGAGCTTTCTTTTATACTGGACGAAGAAGAATCAAGAAGGCTTCTGCAAATCAACCCCTAGGATTCACTCGACTGGTGGGTTTCAAATCTAGCGGTTTAAAATAGGCGGTGATTAAACTAATGTTGATTGGTTGAAAGTGGGATCATATAGATTAGCTTAGAACGCATGCAGAACTTTGATTAGATTGAACCAAAGGATACGATCTCTTCCCATAACTGAGTCTTAAAAGAAACATAAATCCAACTATTGAATGATCAACACGTGTATGGTTGAGATTGCATAAGAAACGCGTGTTTTTCTGTTTTAAATAATATGAATTGGACCTCTAGAATTCTCTAGCACTTTCGGTTTATACCCTGAGCAAGTTTTTAAGAAAATCAGTATTTGCATTTAAACCTCAAACAATTAAAATCTCAATTGAATTAATTTTGTAAAATATTTTTTAATTTTTAAAAAATGTTTTAAGAGATATAAAAAATGTTTGAATTTTTTTAAAAAAATAATATAACCATTGTGCACACATAATATCAGTAATATGCAGTGTAAGTGTCCTAAAGTGGTCATAAGGTAGATAAAACTTCCCTTTTGGGGGGATCATGAGGTTATTGTACTGGTTTCCTTCTTGGATGCTTGGATACTTTGAGAGAGAGAGAGAGAGAGAGGAACTCTTGAAAATCTAACCTACTTTGTCTCAATGTCCAAACTAGTTAGAACTCCTATATAATATAGACTCATGTAAGTCAATCATATACTGTGTTCTCAAACAAAGCATGTAAATAAACTATAAAGTAAGGAAATAAGGAAAAACAACTATATTAATGGTAGGGATGATGAATAGTATAACTTATGACACCCAAATGGGCACAACCAAAGAGATAGATGGAAGATAAGATCTCCACCACACCATGATATAAACTAATCTATCTAAAAAATGAAAGATAAATCTTCAAAATGAAGAGGAAAAATATTTATACAAAAACCCTAGTGGAAAACTTGTAAATAAAGAAAGCTAGAAAAATAGGGCCGAATCGATTCGGTCTGATACCGAATCGATTCGGGAAGGGGGGATATTTGAAGCTGCAATAAATTGAGTTGATTTGGACTGATACTGAATCGATTTGGAACTAGAACCCTAAGCACTGCAGCTAACTGAATCAATTCGACAGAGGGCTGAATCGATTCGGACCTACTTGATCAGCTTCCTTTTCACTATTTTGGTTTGCTTTTGTTCCACTCTGTGGAAATTATCGTAACTTCTTCATTAGGATTCAGAATCGCGCACTGTCAGTGGCCACACGAAGATGACTCAGAGGAATTCAACTTTCGTGAAGACATTGGGCCAGAAACCCAAAAGCTTAAAATTCCCCTAGACGTGCGATTGTCTATGGAACTTCCTCACAACGCTACCAAACTTCACACTAAGCACCGTAAATCCTACAAAATCTCAATTATACCTCATAAAGTATGTTAGCATATAAAATGAAGGTTGTCTAGTTAACAAACATAAATATAGGAATTAAAGTACCCAAGGGGGCTAAAATCCATAAGTATTCTTGCCTAATCAACAACTTACAAGCAATGACCAACATTGATGAACCAATTGAAGAATAGGACATGGAATTCGATGGATCTTCAATAACAACCAGTGGGGGAGAAGGATTCATACTATCTAGAAATGAAGTTCGAATCCAAGTACCATTCAATTATGACTTCCCATGTTCCAATAATGAAGAAGAATATAAAGCACTCTCACTCGAATTATTGGAAGTACACAGCAAAGAAATAATAGCAATCAACGTAAAGGGGGGTTGAAATTTAGTCATTAAACAAATCGAACCCTAATACAAAATCTAATAGATTCACTAGGAACCATATTGAACCCTAATCCTAAATTTACTCAATCAGTTTGTGACAACAAGAGTACAACATTAACCCATGTCAATAAACAAACCATCCAATGCGCTGGCAACCATCTATAACAAAATTGATATCTTGGAAATGTCCACCACCGTCACTTTGTTTAAAATAAATATCCCCATCTCCACCCTCAAACTCTTTCGAGATGAAGAAATAAATGACTATTGAACACTGATAATGATCCAACTCGATGGTACATACTTTACTCAGGAAATACCACTGAATACCCTCAAGAACTACCACAATCAAAAAGGAGGATTATATTACAAATGTCTGAGAGGAGTACCGACAAGATGAGTTGGTCTAGAAAGACCAAATCAATGATACAGGTCGATCCATTAAAAAACACCGTGGAATGAATGACATTTCCCTATATAGAAGAACACGGAGAGCAGGAAACTATTGGACTTCAATGAGCCAAGATGACGCCAAAATCTAAAGACATTATCTAAGCCTCCAAGAAGGACCCTAATAGAAAGAAATAAATTTCATAGGCATGGAGGAGGAAACGAGAAAGACTTTCATCGATTACTTAAAATACAATCTCATGCTAAAAGATAAAAGAGAATCAAGTTCCATTTGATGTAAGCTCACAACCCTTCCCATATCGGAGCCGATAAACTATATGAAGATCTCGCCCATTAAAGATATTTTGGGCCAACTATGGACATCGGTACACTTGAGCTCGTGAGAAAATATAAACCATGTCAACTACATGGTAACTTGATATACGCACTAGCGGTCTAGCTACATACCTTGTCAACCCATAACCCTTTCCCCACTTAGGCTTTCAATTTTGTAGGAAAAATCACCCCATCACATGGAAAGATATGGATACAAGTTACAACAGAGTTATATATCAAGTGGGAAGAAGTAGTGGCACTAAGATGATCAGCCAAGGCAACTCCGATTTAATATACCGAGAACATGGTTATTCAACTACATGCAATCCCATACACCCAAATTAAAGACTTATGCCCAATTTAGTCTCAACTTCATAGAATTCTAATTATCTCATCAACTATTGTTAACATGAATCATATATGTTCAATAATACAGTAAGATAAACACTTGCCTTTTCGTGATCCTCTGAATTGTTGAATGAAATTGGTATTTAGGTGCTCCTCTCTTCGCGATCAATGCGTTGGTGTGATTTTCGGTGGAAGAACTTGAATCTTTGGCCCAAATCACCTATGTCTTCTTCTCCCTTTTTGATTCTCTCCTTCTCTCTCACGTAAGTTGAAAATTGATAACTTCTTCTAACCCACGTACAACCCTTATTTAATTCCTAATTTTCATCCATTATAATTCCCAAAAATTTCAAAAGACCAAATTATCCCTCTGGGGTGTCATTTTTGGCTAATATGTCCCGAAATCCAAATGAAACACCCGAGTAGTATTTTCTGACTATTTCGACCCTTCCAGACACTGGCATGCTCAAAATGTTCATACGAGTTACTTAAAAATAAATTATCCTTTTTATCTCAATAAAGTAATACTGAAACGACTCACACGCGCGTCCCAACTAAGTGTATTGTAAATGTCGTATATTTCACTCCCGACCAAAATAATATTCTCATATTTATATATTACTTTACTCGCTAGGTAATATTACATGCAATTATTTCCGATAAATACTAACTCTCGTCATGCTAGTAATTATGACAATTAAATCCGGATTAATTATAAATTAAATATTCTCCATTTAAATCAAATAATCCAAATTTAATAATTAAAAATAAAATTCCACAAAAATACGGGGTATTACATATTTCCCAACTAGTAACAGAATTTCGTCCCGAAATTCGAAAAAGGCTAAATTAAGGTATACCTGGTGGAAATAACTCTGGATACTTTCCCCCCAAGTCATCCTCACACTCCCAGTTAGACTCATCTATATTATGATGTCTCCACTGCACTCATACTAACGGCACTACCTTTGACCTAAGTTTCCTCTCACTACGGTCTAGAATAGCTATTGGTCCCTCCTCGTAGGAACTATCAGGATAAGCATCAATCTCCTCCATATAATATGGGTGTGGGCCAAATCATCCCGAAGATATCTCCATGGCGAGGAAATGTGGAACACATCATGAATCCTATGCAAGTGCTCCCGTAATCCAAGTTGATAAGCTACTGGACCAATCTACTCAATAATAGGGAATAGCCCCACATACCTCGATGCCAACTTCCCTTTCTTCCCGAACCGCATTACCCCCTTCATAGGAGATACTCGCAACAGCACCTGATCCCCAACACTAAACTCTCTGGAAAATCTTTTGGCATCAGCGTAGCTCTTCTGCCGGTCCTGGGCAACCCGAATGTGATTCTGTATTAATTCAACCTTAGTCGAGGTGTCCTGAATCACCTCCAGCCCAAATAATTAGTTGTCCCCCACTTCAAGCCAACATGTTGGAGAACGACAGGGAATGACATACAATGCCTCAAATGGAGCCATGACAATCATAAATTGGTAGGAGTTATTATAAGAAAACTCCACCAGTGGAAGGTACTGTTCACATCCCCCTCCAAAATCTACAAAACACATCCGTAACATGTACTCCAACATCTGATTTGTTCGCTCTGTCTGCTCGTCTATCTTCGGGTGATAGGTCTAACTCAATCGTAACTCCGTACTCATGGCCTTCTGGAAACTCTCCTAAAATTTTGATACAAAAATCTGGTCCCGGTCGGACACAATATCGAGGGGAACCCCATGGAGTCTTACTATCGCTAATGTAAATCTAAGCATACTGCCCCGTAGTATAGTCTGCTCGAACTAATAAAAAATGAGCCACCTTGGTCAACTGATCCATAATCACCCATACGGAATCGTGACCTCTCTGCGATGTAGGTAGCCCTGTAATAAAATCCATGGAAATTCTCTCCCATTTCCACATAGGGATCTCTAAGGGTTGTAGTAGTCCTCCCGATCTCTGATGGTCTTTCTTCACCAACTGACAAGTGGCACACCTAGAAACAAACTCAGCGATGTCCTTCTTCATTCTGCTCCAACAATACTATCACCTCATATCCTTGTACATCTCATCCCCTTCGGTACGTACCATAAATCGTGAACCATGCTACTCTGTCATCATTGCATGTTGCATCTCCTCCCCTTCTAGGACTACTAGTCTGCCATTAAAGCATAAACCCCCAAATGAGCTAAAGGAGAAAGACTCTGCTCCCTCAGTTAGAAACTGGATAATTTGATCATGATAGAAGGAATCCATTGATTGAGCCTGTATCACCGTAGTAACTATCTCGGGTGTAACTATCATCACCAATATGAATGAGCAGGTAACTACATCCTGATGCCCGAGTTCTTTCCATTTTGCCTTCCACACCTCGGCCACCTCATATGTTGGCCTATAGCTAAACGTATATGCTACCACGTTAGCCTTTCTCGTGTGGTAATGGATATTGAACTGGTACTCCTTCACAAATTACAGCCACCTCCGCTAAGGAATAGTCAGCTCCCGCTGTGTGAACAGATAATGTAGGGATTTTTAATCCATGAACAGGAAAAATTTCTCCCCCAATAGATAATGCCTCCATATCCGTAATGCAAACACGTATTTCGCTAACTCTAAGTCATGGATGGGGTAATTCCTCTCGTGAGGCTTAAGCTTATGGGAAGCATAAGCAATTGCCTTATCCTTTTGTTGAAGCATACCCCTAAGTCCTGACAAGGACTCATCAGTGTAGACCAGGTACTCCAACCCGGGCCTGGGTAGCGCTAGAACTGGTGCTGAAGTCAGGTTGTCCTTTAGCTCATCAAAGGCCAACTGACAGACATTATCCCATATAAACGACACTCTTTTTTTAGTCAAGTTTGTCAATGGACCTGCTATTTTAGAGAATCCCCGAATAAACCTCATATAGTATCCTTCCAGGCCCAAGAAACTATGCAAGAAACTATGTACCTCAGTCAGTGTCATGGGCTATCCCCACTCCCTCACCGCTGACACCTTTCTCGGATCTGCCGATATCCCCTCCTCATAGATTGTGTGACCTAAGAATTGAACCTTCTTCATCTAAAATCCACACTTTTCATACTTTGCATACAACTCGAGCTCATGCAGTTTCTGCAAAACCATCCTCAGATGCTCGACATGCTCCTCCTCAGTTCGTGAATAAATCAAGATGTCATAAATGAAGATGATGACAAATTGATCTAGTAACTCTTTGAACACCCTGTTCATTAAGTCCATGAAAATAGTTGGGGCATTCGTTAGTCCGAACGGTATCACCCGAAATTTATAAGACCCATATCTCATCAAGAATGCGGTCTTTGATATGTCCTTCTCCCAGATCTGTAGTCGGTGATAGCCCGACCTCAAATCTATCTTTGCGAAGAAGGCAACTCCTCTCCATTGGTCAAATAAGTCATCAATTCGAGGCAACAGATACTTATTACGTATCGTGACTTTGTTCAACTCTTGGTAATCCACACACAACCTCAATGACACGTCTCTCTTCTTCACAAACAATACTGGGGCACCCCAAGGCGAGGTACTCCTACGAATTAAGCCCTTTCCCAATAACTGCTCAAAATAGTCCGACAACTCTCTCATCTCAGCTAGAGCCATACGATAGGGTTCTCGGGCTATCGACCGAGTACCCGACATCAAATCTATGACAAAATAAATCTCTCGGCTAGGCGGTAGTCCCGGTATATCCTATAACACATCAGTAAAATCATGGACTACGAGAATCGAATCAATGGTAATCATTGTATCCCTAGAGGTATCCTCCTCTATGTAATATAAATGGGTGGACGATCCTCACTCAGAACGAGGCATTGCCACTAGGAACATCTCCTCTCCCGGTATAGCAAAGATGATACTCCTACTAAAACAGTCTATCATGGCTCTATAAGAAGAAAGCCAATCCATGCCAATAATGGTGTCATGCTCGTGCATATCTAAGACTAGCATATATGTTGGCCAAGTCAAACTCCCAATATCTATCCCTACTCCCCGGCATATAAAGAAGATTAACGACCCATTTCCTAGTGGTGAGTCTACGCAAATCACTGTTGTATCTAAGAACACTATGGACCGTGCAAAACTAGTAGCTATAAAGCAGTGTGATTCCCCCGTATTAAATAAAATACGCCCCATAGTACCATAGATATGAAACGTACCCTTAACAGTGGGTGGCGCCTGATGGACTGGGGATTGATGGATGTTGTAGACACACCCATACTGCAACTAAACCTGCTGTATCGGAGCTGCTGGAATAGCTGGCAAGGCTGGAACCTGGGGTGGTACTGGGAGGGCGTTTGGAAATAACGGTCGCTGGGGCTCTTGACGAGCTCCCCACTGCAACTGCTGTGGGGCTCTACCCCTCTGGGGACAGTCCTGACACTTGTGGCCATTATTACCACAAGTAAAAAAAAACTCTATGGAAAGTTTCATCTCCTCTATCCCAGCTTCCCTCGGCCCTAATGGTCGTTACCTCCCCTCTCTTGGCCCTACTGGCCCTTCTGAAATCGTTACTTCCCCTGCTGGCCCTGCTGACTCGGCTGGCCCTGATGGCCCTGCCTAAAACCTCCTTGTCCCTGTCTGAAATCTCCAGAATGAAACCTCTTAGCAAGATCCCCCTACTGGAAGCCCTGTTCACTCTGACGGATATGTCCTTGAGCTGCGGATGTCCCACTAGTACCACTACCTCCTATCCGACCCTGCTAGATGGACTCCCCAACTCATTTGCTTCCTCTTCGGTGGAAGCGGTGGTCCTGACAATGTAGTAGGGAAGAATTAACCACAATAGAATACGAGGCCAATGAAAGATTCCCTAACAAGTGCTGGAGAATCTTCTAATTCAGACCATCCACAAATCTCTCAATCTTCTTTTCCTCTATCGGTATCACATCTGGAACTAAATTCAGAATGTCTGTGAACTCCTCTTCATACTCAGCAACTGTCTTTCCTTCCTTCTTGAGGTTTAGTAACTTCTGCCTTATCTCTATCTGCACGATGGAAGGGAAGTACGTACGATCAAATCGCACCCAAAAAGCCCTGATAGTCAAGTTATCTCTCTCCTTCGCAGTGGTGATGAACTCTGACAAAGCATAAATTCTTCTGAATTTAGCCGTTTAAGTTAGTGATTTTGATATCTCGAACAAAGTAATTGAATCGTTTTTATCCCATATTATTGCCATTGACTATTTCTAACGAGTACCCTGAGTTTCGTGTATTTCTTATGGATTTTACAGGTATTTAGTGCGAGAAAAGAAAGAAAGGAACCGAAAGAAAGGAAGACAAGTCAAAGGGTAAAAGAGTAAATTTACACCTGGAATTCGGAATTAAAGCCTAAAGGAAAGTTGAAGATCCTTATTTCACAAGAGCATCAGAAGAAACAGCAATCAAATCAGAGCTCGAGATCAAAAGTTATGACCAGTCAAAGATGGAAAGAAAAAGTCAAAATAGAAGAAAATCGGACCGATCCGATTTATCTCAGATCGATTCGAAATGTCACTATTCCAGTAGACCCCGGATTGATGCCAAACCGATGACAACAAAACCGACCCGATAGCATCCGGACCGGTCCGGTGGAAATAAAAAAGAACCGATGCGGTTATTGAAAAATGAACCGATCCGATGGGATCCGAACCAGTCCGGCTGTTCAAATTTTTGGCATTAATTATGGCGCTGAAGAGGTGAAAATCTTGGAATATCTTGCGCAGCCCATCGATTTTAGCTGTCAAATCATGCTAGTTGGTGTTATAAAAGGCCAAGCCCTACATCCTTCCAAGGGAGTCGAATTTGAGAGAGAGAGTTAGATTTTAGAGAGCCTTTTTAGTTTTTAGTAGACAATTTCATATTCTTAGAAAAACCCTAGTTTGTAAGTTTGAATAACAAGAAGTATTCTGGATTCAATTTCATCTATTTTCCCTACTGCTGATTTCAAGTATCCATTTTTCAATCCAAGTATCAAATTTCCATTCTCTTATTTATTCACTATTTTATTTTATTCAATTCTACATTGTTTTGTAATTTTTGTTTTTACAATGTTTCTTAGATCCATAATTACATACATTGTTATAAATTTGTTTTCTAATAAAACCATGTCTAGCTAAATTTTCAAGGGCTGGGGTACATGAACTCATTCCGAGGTAAACTACCCATGTAGAAAATAGAGGGTAAATTAAATATTGACCGAATCGTGTATGGAAATTATGCGAACATAGCCGATATTTTAATCTCTCTTGCCCTGGGTACTTGGTATGTTTAAAAAGACTATGCAAGTGTAATTTTCCATTCACCGCTTTGTATTTACCTTTGACTTCATATGATTCGGGCTAGTTCCCTCATATATGTAATGCTTAGGATCTATAAAGACTGGATTTAGTCAAAAATTTCAATCTACAATTCTAGTATTCTATACGGTAGTTTACTAAGGATTGAGGGATTGTACTTCACCGTATTTTCTCTTATACTCATATCTAATTTCTTATAATTCTTAGTGTTTTTGTGCACGTAGTTTATTTTTTGCACCACTTGGAGATTTCAACCATCAGTCATCTTTTCTTTTCCTTTGAGAAACCATTTGAAGGATAAATAACTTTTTCTACACAATCCCAAATTGCTAATTTTTTATCCTTGTGGAGACGATCTCGACTTGTCGGATTACTACTAACGCGACAGGCTTGCACTTGAGCCTAGAGGGAACGCACTTTTGAGACAAATTCTTAGTCGCGTCAAACTCCTACCGCTGTAACGCTGCTCCTACCCAATTAAAGGTAGCCAAAATCTTCTTTTGCAATTAAGTGCACTCATACATCCTCAGACGCCTCTGTGTATCTTTCCTCCGCTGGCTCACCTTTACCACATCTGAACTCCCCACGAACTCTGGAGGGTGTGCCTTCTGAAATGCATCCCTGACGCTCTCTCATGCAGAAGGGAGAGTGTGAACTGGTGCTGGAGCCACTAATGGTTCCTGTGGTGGACCCTGTTGTACCACAACTAATGCTGCATTAACTGCCTGTGCTACAATAGTAACAACTTTCGTAGCGTTCATCATTCCCTTGGCCAGAGCTGGCTGGGACTCGCGCTGGGCATCTCTATTTGATCGATGTGAACTTCTGGGAGGCATCTGAAATGAGGGAGAAGATTTATAAGTCCACGGTAAATATCTCAATAGCTAAAGATGTAAAAAGCGCGAATAATGAATACCACAGTCCTAAACATAGGGCTCAACATCAAAGATAGCTACGCAAAAAACATAATAAGGCGTACAGATCCTAAGGACTCTAGAACCTAATGCTCTGATACCACCTATGACACCCCGCCAAATTAAATACCAGATGACCAGTCCTTTATTAATTAAATCAGAATATCCAGTTGGTTCAGATTATGCATCACTGCCGAAAATTATATTGTTAAAACTAACCACCTAATATTTAAAAAGGTTGATGTCAAAATTTTATCTTTCCAACTAATTAAAAAAAGTATTTAAGGAAAATAACTCAACATTCACCATTTAATCCAATCACATAAGAAATGAAATATTGACACAATAAAAGGGACTGGAGTAAACATTTCCAGCCTAAAGTCAAATACAATAGTCCAATAAATAAATCCAACAACTTGAGAGAAAATAACTAAGTTCATAATCTCTGAATAACTGAATAGAAATGGCCAACATGCCCTTACTGATGAAATAGCTCAAAGGAAGTCACTAAGAGTCATGGAGGCGTCTACTACCAATGCCCTATAGCTTCCACTGCAGCTACAACTCGTCGAATGAGTAAATCTCCTATGCTTGGTGTCCCTGTGGCTGGGCACCTGAAAGTTGTTTGACAAGAAAAGAGATTTTGCAGAAAACGGGTCAGAGCCCGAGTTGAAAATAGTTAAAAAAAAATAGCAAGTGCTTAAAATGATTTATTAGCACATATATTTATCATGCTAAATTATCGAACTCACATGGAAATTCTCGCCTTTCATCTGGTGTGCACGCCTAGTGAATATTCACAGCCCACTAGTTCTATTCCACTAGTTATTCTTGCCTCTCATCTAGTGTGCACGCCTAGAAAATATTCACAGCCCACCAGTTCTACTCCCCCACCCCCTTGAAAGGGGATTTAGCCTAACATAATACAAAGCATGACAATTAAATAATCAATAGGCATTTAACATAAAAGAGAAAAGAGAAGAACAATCAAATCAATCTCTTGAATTTAATTGATTCCAATCCTCCAATTTGAAGTATACAACCCTCTTAATTGAGAATCCAAGTAGTTTGCAATAATACCCACTCAATTAAATCTCATACAAAATTTCTCCTCACAAATCTCTAAAAAAAAACTAAAACTATTTACAAAATGTTTCTCTACCTAATTTTCTACTCTAACAATCTCTCTCTATTTTCTATGATATGATGATAAGTCCCTTCAAATGGGGTTTTGAGTCTTCTTTTATAGTAGATGCATGGAACACATGAGCTAAGGGGTATTTTTGGTAATGGGATAGGGTGAACATATGGGAGAGGTGTGAGCATATGTGCATGGGGTGTGTGGTGTGAGGATATTTGGGAAGTGGGGTAATGGAGATAATAATCTGATTTGGTTAGAGAGGTATTTTGGGCATGGTTTAAAAAGGGAATAAGTTGGTTAATAAGACACATGGGGGTTTATTTGTTTGGTCTTTGGTTTGGTTTCATTTATGGCAGGTGAGAATCGTAGGTGGCTTTTGGAAATGGGTTGAAATGGGTAATGAGTGAAAATGTTTTCAGTTCAAAACGGGTTTGGTGGGGTGTGGGTTTGTAAAGTGGCAGGGATCGGGTTTTTTGATTTGCGGCCGGATCGCGCAGGGACTGGTGGTCGGGTTTTGAGGTTGGGTTGCTGGGTTTCGAGGGATGTCACTGGGTTACGTTGTGTTGGGTCACCGTCGGGCAGGCGATTTAGGTTTGGGACGACGCCGGGTTGAACCAGGAGGTATAAGGAGTGAGGACGCCGCCGAGTGGTTGGATCTGGAAGGTCCGGCGACGGGTTTAAGTTAGAGGGATCATGGGTAGGCCGCCGAATTTCTGGTGGCAGTTTCGGGCTTTGGTTTGGTGGTTTGTTGTTCGTTGGAGAGGGGGTAAAGTATTTGTTTGGGCAGGGGGCGGTTTAGGGGTCGGATTGTAGAGTTTGGGTTGATGGTTGGGTTGTGGCTATGTGGTTGGTCAAGGTGGTATCAATGGAGGATTAGGAGAGAGAGTGAGGTTGGGGGTTGAAGATGGAGTGGGGTGTTAGTGTGTGTGAGGTGTATGGGAGTAGAATGAGGGTGTGGGTGAGATTTTAGGTGTAGGTGAGTGTATGGTTGGTGGGTGTGAGTGAGTTTAGGATAAGTGTGTATGTGTATTTAATTTGGACCTTTAGAAAAATAAAATAAAACTAAAATTAATAAAATAAAATCTAAAAATAAAACAAACTAATAATAAAAATAAAAAATTTAAAACTAAAAAATAATAAAACCCTAAGTTTATATAAAAATTAAAATAAAACAAAAGAAATAAAAACTTAAAATCTAAATGAAAACTAAAGTCCTAAAAAATTATAAAATATAATAAACTAAAAATAAACTCCTAAAAACTAATCCTAATAAAACTAAAAACTAATCAAAATCAAAATAAAATAAAATTACACTAGTAAAATAAAAATAAAAAATAAAAGCTAGAAATCCTAAATAAATCATAAATAAATGCTAAAATTAAAAATGACTCAAACTAAAAAAAATCTAAAAAAAATAAAAGGACACAACCTAAACATACACGGGGTTCGGGGTAGGTTTAGGCTCGATTTAGGGTAGGCTAGGATACGAGACAAGGGTATTTAGATCCATTCAACGCGCATTTACCTTGAAATATAGCTTTTAGCACCGCAACAGCAATTAAGCCTGCATAATGAACATTTAAGCTCATAAGACCCAAATTGCCGAGAATTAGCAACTAAAGTACGTCTATTCGGGGTATAAAATGTACAGTTTTGGGTGCTTATCATGCACGCCTAGCGAATATTCACAACGCACTAGTTCTATTCCTATACTAACGAGTTATTCCTATCTAATAACCCATCATAGTCCGATATTGACCCCGATTATTTCCCTCGCAATGTATAATGCATGGAACCAATCCCTCTTTAGCATAATAGACATTTTTCGTTTAATCTAATTAAGTGTTCACTACTTAATTCATATTATATTTTATTATTAATTCTACCTACTTAATTCACACAGTAGATATCACCACAAGTATATATATAAATACTCTTTATCTTATATATATATATATATATATATATATATACAATACTGCACCCTAATACATAGCTGCGGTGCCTGCATACTCTGCTATCACGTCCTATTGCATCTCTCATTTCCATAAAGGACTAAATGTTCAGTCTCTCGCGAACCATCAAAACATAACACATATATTGGAGGCAAACAAAGTCCTAAGACGATGGTCTACGCACATACCTACGCACCCATACGACCGTCATCACTATCATTCTTACAGATAGTCCGTACTTAGGTTCTATGCTCTAGTAATACCAATCAATATCCCACCTGAAGGCTCCTTAAGGTATGATTGTCCACAACGCGCAACCTCCGCTCGATAACAAGCAGCGTAAGTATGGTATACACATAATAGTTCAATAAATAAGTATACACATAACTTATTATATTCATTAGGTATTCACGCAACCTAAGTTCCTGCATTTATAAATAGTATACTCATCCCTATTACCCACAACACTATGACGGTACGATCTACCTTTCTATCGTATATACTCTTAAAGGATTTCCCATTTCAACTCATTCTCTTAGTAGTTACACAATTTCTATCACTTCTAAATTATGGAAAGAAGCTACTCTAGGATAGCGTAGATCCAATTTTCCACTTAGAGGAACCTAGAAGGGTTCTTAACTCATTTGGGTAAGAATTGGGGTTTCTAAAATCTCGTTGGAACCTGGGTCTTCTCATTCGAACGAGGCCATTCGAATAAGTTTCTCACTTCGAACGAACTCTAAAATTTTGTTGGTAATCTCGTTGGAATTTTATTCGAACGAGGTCGTTTGAACGACATGGGCAGGTCTTTGAACGAGAATTCAGGGTTCGTCCCTGTCTTCCAAAAGTGCCATTTTTCCAATTTGTTCAACACAAAATTTCATCAAAACTCATCCTAATTCACATTTAACAACTTTAATTGATATCCCCTAGTATTAAAAACACTTTCCCATCTGTTTTCAACATCAAATCCTTAAGATTTTAACATGAATTCCAATAATTTACCCAAATCTTTAATGAGCCCTAGTTTATCATAAACTCCATTAACAACAATATAGACCTCGGTTTAATTTCATGAAATCACATACATAACTCAGATTTAATATACCCAGAACATGGTTATTCAACTACATGCAACCCTATACTCCCAAATTAAAGATTTATGCCCAATACAGTCTCAACTTCATTGAATTCTAGTGATCTCATCAACTAATGTTAACATGAATCATATATGCTCAATAATATAGCAAGATAAACACATGCCTTTTCGTGATCCTCTGAATTGTTGAACTAAAATGGTATGTAGGTGCTCCTCTCTTCGCGATCTATGTGTTGGTGTGATTTTCGGTGGAAGAACTTGAATCTTTGGCCCAAATCACCTATGTACTCTTCTCCTTTTTTTGTTCTCTCCTTCTCTCTCACGTAAGTTGGAAACTGATAACTTCATCTAACCCACATAAAACCCTTATTTAATTCCTAATTTTCGTCCATTATAATTCCCAAAAATTCCAAAAGACCAAAATAACCCTTCGGGGTGTCGTTTTGGGATAAAATGCCCCGAAATCCAAATAAAACACCTGAGTAGTGTTTTCTGACTATTTCAACCCGTCTGGACACACTGGTGCACTCAAAATGGCCATACGAGTTACATAGAAATATATTATCCTTTTTAGCTCAAAAATGTAATACTAACACGACTCACACGCGCGTCCCAACTAACTGTATTGTATATGTCGTATTTTTCACTCCCGACCAAAATAATATTCTCATATTCATATTTTACTTTACTCGCTAAGTAATATTCCATGTAATTATTTTCAATAAATACTAACAATCGTCACGCTAGTAATTATTACAATTAAATCCGGATTATTTATAAATTAAATATTCTCCATTTAAATCAATTAATCCAAATTCCATAATTAAAATTAAAATTCCACAAAAATATGGGGTATTGTCGATAGCTTTGTTGTATTCACCCACCATCACTCTACCCTTGCTAACCAGTTCATACCCAGAATAACATCATACTTGAATGTAATCTCTTAAAGTGATCTAATCTACTAAAATATACCCTCTAAGTGTCCACACCCACTCGCTTACATATGGAACTAATGATAGCCCTGCTACTCAACGATAATTGTATGAAAACTATAGTATTATTAAACATACCTCTATAAAACTCGTTTCACGTGCAAATATAGTGTAAACAAACTACTGTGATGCGCTCTTGTCACACAAAATAGACCCCATTCATCTTGGGATAAAACTCATACTTACAATTTCCAATAGCACCGGTGATTTGAATGGTTCCTAGACACAACACTCTCATCTCAATAAAAAAAAAACTTCTTATACTGTTGCCTCTACTCGCCATTCTGTTCTTGTCCCCTAACTCGATACGAATAAAGTTAACACATGTGGTCCTAATCTCCACACCTAAGAACCCTTTATGTGTCATTCCCCTTCCTCTGGCCCCACTATCCAAGTCGGGGTCGTTCTTTCCTCAGACTTGGTAGCCTCGGGTCTGATTATTACCCTCATTGTTCCTTTGGCCATATCGACCTTATGGAACAAACTGCTAGTTCTGACGATACTGACTGGATCCACCGTCACTTGATAGGAATTCCATCAATTGGAATTATTTAAACGAACCTCTAATAGGTATCCCCCCTGTGGTGCCTCGCTATAACCATTAAATCCAATATTGCCCTTGGACTCTCTTGATTTCTTTCTCATGGAAGCGTTGATGTAAACTTGTAAGCGGAAAACCTTGATGACATCGGCACCATCCATGTTGTATACTCTACCTACGAGTCCATTATTAACTTATAGACCCTTTTTATTCTTCGTATTCACCTCATCATATACAAAGCTCACTAAACCAGTCAATTCTCCTTCATGTTCAGCCACTATCCGACCCTTCTAAAATAGGTACTGAAATCTCCTTTGCCTTTCTTTTTTAATAGCTGATGGGAGGGTTGGTGGTCAAATCACACCCCAAATCCCTCATTATTAATGATATCTCTCCATGGTTCTCGTGACTAACCACCATCACTACAATGCTGCTCCTATGAGCAGAAGAACATTTTTTCCTGAGATTCTATTATGGGTTTCACTGCACTCCACCCTACACAATTTCCTTTGGATTATCTCCTTCCACTAGCCCATCACACTCCCTCTCTTCCCCGAACTCTTATAGATGGCTCTTCAAAAGAGTCCCTCTGACTCCCTCCCTTTATCGACTACACTGGGTGAGTTTGAATTTGCACCAACGTTTACTACGACGGTGCTTGGGGAAACTACTGCGCCCTAATGATTATCCTATCATCATCTTCCTGAACAATAATCATGGTGACTCTTATCGCTTAACCATTCCTAAAATAGTCTACGGATTCTACTGAGCCTCTCCTCCTGTAGTCCTTCTAATGGCCCTCAATGGTCGCCTTATATTGTTCAGTGTACCAAACCTAACTAAACTTGCATATGATTCGTATCAACTATACCTAATAACAAAAGAATGTAAATGTGCGTATGAAGAGGAATGCAACAATCATTTAATAAGACTCTATATCAAATAATGCTAAGATAAAATCGTAGTAAGCCGCACAGATCCTATAGACACAAGAACATGATGCTCAGATACCATCTGATACACCCCGCCTACTTTAATTATGGGTGATAATTCCTTCATCAATATAAATAGGAATCTCATTTGGTTCTTTCTTAGCATCACTGTCGAAAACTTTTTATTTACTAACCACCTATGTTAAATTAAGTTGCTGCCAAATTTTATCTTTCACGTTCATAACAACTGTGAAAAATAATTAAATTAACCAAACCATCCACACAATAATAATCTGAACAATCACACGACAGATATATAAAATAATATTACTGAATAAACCATCAGTTCCCAATAATATAAACCAACTACAAGTCTGAAATAATAAACTGAATCCACAATGTCTAATAAATAAACTGAAACACTAAATCATCTGAAGGGGCAACATGCCCAAATAAAATACTGAATCAACAACCTAGTCTAGGAATGAATAACTAAAGCATCTACACAAAGTCCTTCAGGCCTCCACAATGCTACAACTACACATCTTTAGAATGAATCTTCAAGATGGGCATCCCTGTGGTTGGACACCTACAATTTTTTTGGAAAATATTTTGGCACGGGTGAGAGCCCAAGAAAACCTTTGAAAATATTTAGCAAGTAATTACGATGCAATAATTTAAATATGCATGAACACTTTTCATATTTAAGCAGCTGTCGCACTCTCTTGAGATTACTTACCCCTCATATCTTGTGCACACCTAATGCTTACCTTTTAACCCAACTAGTTACGCTACCCCACCTAACTAGCCTTGTTATACTTTATTCAATCACTCTACTCTAACTCGAGTATTCATCACTTTGATTTATAAGTTGTTCTACGCATTAACTTATTTAATCATTTCAACTTTAACTACTCAGATAACGTTCGCATTAGCTATATTTGGATTATCACTTAGTCATATAACGTTCATACTAGTTATATATAAAATACTAACGAATCACATATTGTTCACACTAGTTATATCTGAAATACATTCACACTTTATGTATTTATCCCGTATATAATTATTTACTCGTATTATATACGTACTAATATACTACAACATTCACACACATGTCGCTTATAGTGACTATCCTTCCGAGTAATAACTCACCGGATGCTTGTCTCCACTACACCAAAAAGGCTAAATTGCCACCCTTCAGCCAGCCACCCTTGTCACGGTCTTTGACTGTGACAAAAAAAACACACATTTTTTTGTCACGATCATTGACCATGATAAGTTCGTAACAAGGATTTGTCACATTCAATGACCGTGATAAAGGTATTAAGTTGTCACGGTCAAAGACCTTGACACGTCCGTGATTAGTCTTTTAACTTAAAACCTTAGGCGCTCTTTTTTTCCCACCATTTCAATTCCCTCTATTTTTCTCCCTCTCTCAGCGTCTCAGGTACATTTCTCTCTGTGTGTGTGTGTGTGTGTGTGTGTGTGTGTGTGTGTGTGTATGTAATTTTCTTTGTGTGCGTGTGTGTGTTAGATTAATTATGTGTGGTTTTTTCTGTATATATATATATATATATATATATATATATATATATATATATATATATTTTTTTTTTTTTTTTTTTTTGTGTGTGTGTGTGTATGTATTAGATTAATTGTGTCTGTATGTTTTTTCTATATATATATGGGGGGGGGGGATTAATTTGGTGTTTATAAAAATTGGGCATAAATCTGAAATTGAACACCCTTTGTTATGTAAATATGAAATTGAAATTGGGCATAAATCTGAGAATGGGCATATTGTTCTGTAAATGTGAAATTAAAATTGAAATTGGGTATAAAAAGAAATTTGGGTATAGTGTTGTGTAAATCTGAAATTTGGTATAATGTTGTGTAATTAGGTATAATGCTTTACATATATACATATATACACATAGAAAGTATTGAATTGTTTGGGATTCTTGAATTGTTGTTGACCAGTGGATTTGAACATTTAGATGGCCATTGAGTTGGTTGGCCTTAGGAATTTCTAATAAAAGATATTATTATTTGCATAATTGTTTTGAATTCTTGAATTTTGAACACTTAGATTGCCATTGAGCTGGTTGGCCCTAGGCATTCTCTAACATAAGGGTTGTGATGCAAAATGAAACATAACTATGTAAAAGTCGAATATAAATAAGTCATAATTAAATGAAACATACTAAAAAAATTATATAACAAGTAATAAGTAATCACGTATTCACATGAGAATACATTCATGCATTTAGCCCGCAAAGCAAGTGTTATATAACAAGTAACGAGGGTAAAAGGTAATAACAAAAACCGTAACAGATAGCCCATGTGTAAATTTACATTAAGTCAACTTCTTATATAACACTTTCTTCGGGGGGTGCATGCATGCATGTATTCTTATTTGAATGCATGACATAACGGTTATGTAACATTTATAACTAATTTAAATTATATATAGTGTGCATTGACACTACCCTTATAGTTCTTATGCGTACGCATTCAATATCTCTTCGACCCGTTTAAGAGTCATTACCCCTGTAATGTGTTCTCTCGAATTGTTTCGTTTCGACAGTTTGGGACTACATAGTTTCTATATAATAATATTCTTAGTGGTTTCAACTTGTTACTTTTACGGGAAGTTTTGTTGCCTTATCTTAATGTTCTCTGGGTACATACCAGATGATGCGATGTTAAGTGTTATTTCAATTGATAAATCAAAATTACACTTACACTTGAAAATCTATGTCTTGTACTTATAAAACTATGGGGATGTGCTGCCGAATTTTCCTCAAATTGGAACAATGTGCATGATCTAGTAAGTATATTAAAGAAATATGCGGTTTTTAATGGGATAGGACCACTCACCCTTTAGAGGAGATGGAGGAAATATAAATTATATTATTTTTATAATATAACACAGAAAGATGAAATTTCAATCTTGCAATAAATTATTTAATGGGAACTAAATGTTCACACTTTTGTTTATACTAATCAACGAATATACGCTTCTTACCCATAATAAGTGATTATTTTTAATAGTTGCGCTGGGATATCCTAAATACAAAGAGTGGATGGGTGAGACAAATAGATTAGGGGATGTGTTTCGCATAGGTGTTAATGAATTTGTGAAATACGCAAAGAGATTTCGTAATGATGAAGAGTTCCCGAATCTGTGTGCTAAGTGTAAAAATGGCAAGGTGTTTGAGTGGAAAACAGTTAAACTGCATTTGTTAAGATGGGGTATGCAAGATAGCTATCGATTTTGGAATTTTCACGGGGAATTGAAAGTTTCTTTTAACCCTGAGCAACCTTCACAACAACCTTCAACAAGTAGGATAGATGTATAAGGGGAGGACAAATTAGATCATAATATGCTAGAGGATTTAGTTGATGACGCGTATGGAGTTCATGAAGTGGAAGAAAATGAGGTCATAGACAATGTACAAGGTTCGGGTGCTTATGAATATATTGGGATAAACCTTGCCGATGACTACCAAAGTTTAAAATTAATGGCGACCTAGCCGTTGTACTCTGGCTTTGAGAAAGATCAAATAACTTTACATGCCATGGTTGGTTTGCATAGTTTGAAGACCCAATATGGTTTGTCTGGCAATAGCATAACAGGAATTTTGAATTGAGTGAAGGGCTTTCTACCCAAGAAGAATATGCTTCCAAATAGCTATCCTACTATGAATAATAGTTTGAAAGTTTTGGGAATGAAGTATAAATCAATTCATGCTTGTGTGTATGACTGCATACTATACTGAAAGGAGCTTGACAGGATCAATTCGGCCTGATCCCACATGTCCGCGACTCCACGTTGGAATAGTTGAGGGATCAATATAAGACATGGAAGAAAAACATGGCATGGTACTTTTGGAAGACTCGGGATTCCATTATGAGAGTGCGTGACACCGTCCCCTCGAAGGTGCCGATCTCATTGGCATAGTCGTAGCAGTTTGTGATGAGGGGAAATTGGCATCTCGTCAATCGGGGTGGGAAAATCAGAAAAAAAAAATATGGACGTACACTAATGCGGGTGAACATCTTACGCCGAGGTGGATCACAGGATGGGAATTTTTTATTTTTCTTTAATTTAGTTTTATGTTATTTTAATTTAGCATTATTACTTTGCGCTACTTACTAATTCTGCATTATTTTATTTCAGGAGACGGGAGTGGCGCTGTGGGTAGGCCACATAGGCTCGATGCTTATGTGTCAATTCAGACGAAGAAGGGAAGGATAAGGAGGTGTCCCAGAGCATCGAAGCCACGATTGCAAGTTATAAATGCTTAATTTTTTAATTACGTTATAATTTTTTTTATTTACTTAATTAACTAATCGTGTACTTTTTTGTCATTTTAGGAAAAAAGCTTAAGGAAGTGCATGAGTCGCAATCTGATGCCTACAAAGCATCTTTGTCTATGGACAAACTCATTCAAGTGCTCGAGGAGAATTGCAAGGGGAGTACTAGGGGGTGAGCTCACGGGTGTGTAAGTCGAGGATCATCGAAATGGAGACGAGCAACACCGGGTTGTCTCAGAAGGTGGACACCCACGACGATAAGCTATCAAGGTTAGAGGCAGCGGTCCTATATATGTACGCCTTCATGAAGCGTCAGTGGGGGTCCACCTTCGATGAGGACAAGATCAATGGGAATGGGAAGGATAAGGAGAAGGAGGTAGATGAGGATGTTATTGCTTCATTGTAGATACACACAGACTCGTCGCCCTCATATGATCCATTTTCCATCTTGACCCCCATCGAACAGACTATGTCAACAATCGATTGGCCTAGCTTTTTTTAATTGGCATATTTGGTGAGGATACGATAGCGAGGGGGTTGAGGAACCCGAGCACCCTCCCGGGTATGGTGGTTCATGGACATCCTCTGCAAGACATTGAGGCAAAGGTGCTCGTTACACATGTTTTAGTCGGAAAAGATAACTCACCTTTGTGGGTGCACGAACAATGCGGCGTTCAGCAAATTGATAGGTGTGTCAATGCATATATCGTGTGTCTTTCCTTCCGCCTCTGAACTGTTCAAGACTGTAACAACCCGGATTTTTAAATGAGTATTTTTAAATAAAAAATTGGAATATTCGAGAAAAATAAATTTTTGAATTTTATAAATTTTATTGGTCAAATATGTTGGTTATGATTTTAGAAGAATAGAACTTAAAGCGGAATTGAAATTGAATTTAAAACGAAGTTTTAATGGAATTTTTTATACTTTGCCTTATGGCATTTTTAAGGGAAAGTGTCAGATTTTAGGCATGATCGATCAATCGATCGATCATTTTCATAGATCGATCGACCCTCCCATAATTTTTGCGAGTAGTTCGTCATTTTGACGAATTTTACCATTTATTTAAAACCCTTAAAGTTATATAAATACATGATTTCAGGGCTGAGTTTTTAACACTCATTCCCCACTCACCTAAGAGAAGCTAACCTCTACTTTTCCCATCATCTTCAACCTCCATACCAAACCTCTATTAAAACAGGTTTTCAAGCTCAATTTTGGGGGTCTAAACATAAATATTTCAAGGTGGTTCAAGAGGGGTTTTCGATCAATTTTTTAAGGAGAACTCGAATCTCTCGTCAATTTCTATAGCTAAAAATCAGGCATGTTTATCCTATTTTTTTCCTTTAGTGTTATATGTCTTGATTATAGCCTCGATTAAAACTCATGTATTCTAAAATAAATTATAGAACATAATATTTGGAAAAAATATTTTTCGGGGCTGTTTTGTGAAAATAATTAATAATACCAAATAATTATAACTTTGTTGTTATTTGGATTGTATTTATGTAGTTGGTTATATTATGGGCACATACATGTAGAGGAGCCCTTAGCAATTTAATTTGGATGTTTTATGTAGAAATTCATAAATTAATTAAATTACTTGTGCTAGAAATATAATAGCTAAATATGGAACTTGCGAGTAATAATGATTCGAAAAAATCATAATAATTATATGTTCTTGATTTCCCCATATTTAGATTAAAAATCATTTATTGGAAATTTAGTGTTGCTGAGAATATTATCATAACTTGTAAATTGTGTCACTTATGAAATATTAAAATATTGAATATTTCAGGAACGTTTGGTATTGTAGATAATTGGTTTTCACCCCTTGTTATAATACACTTGTTAGGTATGGGACTAGTAAGTGGGCCTTAGTTGCGATTTATTCTAATTAGGTATGGTACTAGTTAGTATAAGTCTATGCGAGTTATATAAATTGGGGTGGAGGAGAATTCTCTATATTTACCATTGTTGCGATAACCTAGGATTGATATCTAGATGAAAGTAAAATTGTTATAATCATCATTTATTAAAGATGGGATGAAATTGTGTTTTTGGAACTTTTAGTTGGAACTAAGGGACATTTTGAGGATTTTCACATCTCTTTTAAGGGTGGGAAAATTTATGTTAATAACTAGTATGAGAAATTTTGAGAAATTAATACCGCAAGACTAAAACTAGTATTAAAATTTATTGGCGACATAATGTGTCCAGGCCCGACAGTTTAACAGGATCAGAGGGCGATTTATGTCGTGTCGTGTGTGGGACCTTGTCATATCGCGAGGATCGCAGGATAAAAATGGATCAGACGATGGACTTGACAAGGGAATGTGTGTGTGTGTATGTGTGTCTGTGTGTGTGTGTGTGTGGAACCTTGTCATATCGCGAGGATCGCAGAATAAAAACGGATCAGACGGAGGACTTGACAAGGGGATGGTGTTGCTAATATTAATGTATTTTGGTGTAAATCACCTATGGCGGGAGGACTGCTATACCTAATAATAAAGTGAGAACAAATCATCCTTGTTAATTCAAACATATTAACATTGTGGGGCTTGGGTTAATTTAAAATAATATTGGCGTGGCATCTTTAAACCTTGCGGATACTTAGAAATTTACGGTTAAAGATTATGGACTTTCTTTTAGCTGAAAGATTCTATTGTTATGGACGATATTTTTAACACTATTGTCTGGGTTCAAGGACCCTAATTAAAAGGAGTAGCCGGTATTCACGCTCAGGGCCTTGGCTCTGACACATGCGTTGACTAATATTTTTAGGGATTTAATTGGAGTAGCTGCATAGAAATTATTGGAGATCCTTCGGAAGTGCAGCTGGAGCTATATTGTTGTTTTAGTAGTTTAATTCTTCTCATATTCAGTCGTATTTATTGTGAGACTATATTTGGGTTTTTATTGGGCCTTTCGGTTTCAAAGTTGTCTTAAGATTTCAGTTTGGTTTGGTTTATTGTAAAAATTGAGATATTCGGAGATTGCATGTGACGGACTTTATATTCGCACTTTGGTGAAATCGGTTGGATGTTATAAATATTTGGGGATTGATTTAAAATATTCATCTTGTGGATTAAAATTTATATGTCTCACATTTGTCACATGCTAAGGATGATATTTAATTTATTAACGCCCGGCTTAATTTTGGTGGCGGTCGACGCGAGAATTTAGCGGGGTGTTACAAAGACCCTATGCCATGACATTATTTCTATTTATTTTATTTGGATATTGGATTATATTTGTATTTTTTTGATTTGGTACATGTTGGTTTAGATATGGATATTTGTATTTGTTTATTGATATTTACATATTGGTTATGGATATTTGTATTTTGGTTTGGTTGCTCTATATATATGTTGTTTGGACAGGTACAATTTTGCTATAACGGGTACAAATATATTATTGGGAAGTGGCAGTGGCCATAATGCCTAGCAGTTTTTTTTAAATCTGCCCAGATTTGTCACGAACTCTGACTGTGACAAGTCCGTAACAAAGAAACTTATTACGGACTTCTCACGATCAATGTCCGTGACAATTTTCTATTTGTCACGGACTTGTCACGATCAAAGACCGTGACAAGTTTAAATTCTTGTAATGATCAAAGTCCGTGATAAATTTGTCACGATCTTTGTCCATGACAAGTTTGTGATAAATTCATTTGTCACCCCCAAAATTGTCACGGTCAAAGAAAGTGACAAGTTTGACTTGTTAAGATTTTTTACCGTAACAAGTTGGCAATTTTGGTCTAGTGTCTCTACAATGCTATCATATCCTAGGTATGCTCACTCTAACCCAGTTACAACAAGTTAGACTATCTCACATCGAACTTTGGTAAAATATTGCAAATGTAGTGGAGGCGCTCATAGTTTCCCGAGAGTGAGACCGAATTATACCCAAAAAGTCTCACCTCGAGAGTAAATCACACAATAAAATATCAGACGATATGACATGGGGACTATACTCTCACTGCATTCACTAGCTAGGGGATTCACCCACATCGCGCAACCTCTGATGATAGCACTAGAGGGGTATGCTTTCACATAAATATCATTCACACCGATATTTATAAAATACACACACAAGTGCACACACACACGTATGTATGTATATGTATATATATATATATATATATATATATATATATATATATATATATATATATATATATATATACAATCTCTATACCTGTGTATATATAATTAAATTAAATGTGGCTATCTCGTGCCTAACACCCATAGCACTAGCCCATAACATCCGAGTCTATCTCCTTACTCTTATTTTATTTAATTTCACATCCATTAAATAAGTTAATGGAGCTTCACTTGCTAATATACCCGGACTCACCCAATCGGCCCGTATGTAACCATTTACGGATTCATTTCGCTTATTGAATTTCTCACCAATTCTCATATTTATAATCCATCATATAATTACCGTAGTCTCACCCTGCTACAATACTCGGACTCACTCAATCGACCCGTATTTAAAGAATTATGAATTTATGTCACATAATTCCTTATCTTGGTACCACACCTTTTTTCACCTTTCTAAACCCAATTATATCAACCCATGATCCCTAGGATTATGGGTTGATATAATTTACTACCGGATTCAACTCTAAATTAGATTTCAACAACGTGTGATATTATATCATCAGCAATAGAACATCAATTTCACTACTAATGCTTAAATCCCCAAAAACCCATTTTAACATGTGACAACCCCTCCCCAAAACGAGTATGAACATGAGTTTTTGCAAATAAAAATTAGAAGCAATTTAATTACTTTCCTTATTGAATTCTTAGGGTCTAATTTCACATTGTAGATGACGAATCTGACAAAGCATGCCCAATTCCTCTTTGAATTTGGTCTTTAAAGCCCCCGATTTTCTTCCTTATTTCTTCTCTCCAATTCTAGGGTTTAAATTATGTATAATTACTACCCCACACTCTATAATTTAGGTTTTATAATTCAAATCCCTTAATTAGGCTAACGAGTCAAGCCCAAATGACCTGAACACCCCCGTGTGGGCTCGGTTATGAGTAAAACGGTCCTGGAACTCAATTACTACCCCGGGTACACTATTTTGACTATCCTGACCCTTTCAGAACCAATCATGACTCAAAATATCCATCTGAGTCACCTTATAATAATTTTTTTATCTCGACCTCATATAGTCTACACTCGACTCCCAAGTGAGATACAATACCGTCACGTCACTATCAGTTACTATGACATAAAATAATCACTTACTATTTACTTAGTAATTATGTTGCATAAATATTAATCATTCTCTCTCCTGATTAATATTTTAAATGACCACATAATAGTTAGTTCACATATAATAATTAATTCAATTAAAGTACGACACATGTGTAATTTAAAAATACCCGAATTAATAAAATTATAAATACTCATAAATACGAAGTGTTACATGTCCTAACCCAAGGGAAACGGACAAGCCAACGCAACTGAAATAACTCTCATCAATATTATAGAAAAAATGATAGAATATTTTCCTAGAGCCTTAAATGAAAAACCAAACCTCTTATTATGGGCATATAGAACATCGAGGAAAAAACCCAAGGGTTTCATCCCTTTTCACTAGTATATGGAGATGAATCTATTTTACCAGTCAAATTAGCAATACCCTCAGCACGAATCTCACCCCAACACAAACAGATCCCAGAATTACGAATCGCAGAGCTGGAATGGTTAAATGAAAAGCAATGCAAATCGAAAGAAAACCTACAAGTCAACTCCAGACATCTAATGCATGCATATGACACCATGGTGAAAAAAGATATTTTAAAGTGGGAGACCTAGTCCTCAAACAAGCAATGCATGTCATTCAAGGTAAGTCATCCCCAAAGTTCACACTAGGCTGGATGGACCATATGTAGTCAAAGAAACAAGCACACGAGGCTATTGCAAAATCACCAAGTTAGAAGCTAATGAATATTGGTTTCTATATCAACCTCAAGTGGCTATAACTTTACGATGCTTAGAAATAATATTTGTACATATATAATATCCTGGAATATATGGCACTACCTTTTGGATTTGAAACTCACTTACTCTCGATCAACATTATAAACCCACAATCGAAAAAATGAGCAGTCACATGTTTGAAGGTTTAATCCTGAGAAACATACTTTTAAAAAATCACAACTCTCAATCACTATTATAATCCCACAATCGAAAAAAGGGGAAGTCACATGTTTAAAAGTTTAATCCTGAGGAACATACTTTCAAATAACCACAATGCTTCATTATCGTGATAATCCCACAATAAAAAAAAGGGTAGTCATATATTTAAAGGTTTAATCCTTAAAAACATATTCCAAAAAACAAAAACTCTTAATAACTATAAAAATCCCATAATAAAAAAAGGGCCAGCCACATGTTTAAAGGATTAATCATGAGAAACATACGTTCAAATAACCAAAAATCTCAATCACCATAATAATCTCTGTGGCCATCCCCGATCCTCGTGGCGGGAGAGGATCCTTAGTCCTGCGCGTCCCTCTGGGGAGCGCTTCGACCGGCGTCGTTGATGAGGTGAAAATGTAGAGAGATGGAGTTGCCAGTCTATTTTACTCAAAACAAATAAAAGAAAAGGGAGCCATCCCAAAGGACAGCATCCAAAGACATACTGATACATACGAAACCAAAATGATTCGAAAAGGGTCCGGAGGCTAAGTTACGAAATAGGAAAGTGTTAGGCACCCATTCCGCCCTTACAGTCTCTCATGGGTTGTTGTTATTTTCCTTTATTTCCCCATGATGTGTGTGCATGTGTATACATAGCGGAGGTAGGAATCATCGACTTGTATCATGGAAGAGATAAAACGAGTCATCCATAGTAATGTTCCTAAAAAATAATATTAGAAAATAGGATTTATAGCGTCGATCATTATAAGGGAATGATAACGCATGCGGAATAATACGCCACTAAGAACAAATATATGTATATGTAAATATATAGAATCTAAGAGAGTTAAGTTTAAAGAACGTGGAAAAACTAAGAAAAAAGTAGGAAAAGGACTTGAGTCTCAAGTTTTACCCCGAGACGCCTACGTACCCTATAGAGGCATCAAAGTCCACGTAGTTCGTATGCAGAATGAGGGGTCAGATTTATCCCATGAATCCAACCGGGAACTTCTCTTATTTATGTGTGTGTAAGAAAGTGTTTTAGTTGTGAGAAAAGTGTGAGAAGAGTGTGAGAATTCCCGCTTGGAATTTATGAGCAAATCCTCTTTTTTCTTATTTTTTTGGGTTTTATTTATATGAAAATAAGAGATGTGCAATAATACGGAAAAAAATTATATATAGGATATGTGAGATAAGAGAATAAAAGTGATAAGTAATAAAACAAGTTAATGCGAATTTAAGGGAATTTAAGGAGAAAGTTGAGAAAGTTGGACCTTCTTGAAGATCTTGAGCTTGATCTTGGATGTTGGAGAGCAGCCCTTGCACTTGGGTGATGATGGAGGGTACTTAATTCACCAAGTTTGATGAAGAAGGTGATGAAAGGTGAAGGTTGGAAAGGGATTTGGATGTGGAAATCACGTTGACTTCGAGAGGGATTTTCTGAGCTTGCTGAGAGTGATGGATCTCTGATTTTCCTCCTTTTTTGAATGAGGTTAATCCCTCATTTTTATAGGCTCACAGAATTGCTGATCGTCATAGCCCTGGTCCTGCCAATCGGTAGGCAGCGTTTGGAACCTACCATTTGGCAGTGTCTTTCAGGTTCTTTCAGAAAATTGATGGTAGAGCGCAAACCATTGATCCGAGTCGCGTAGGGGAAAACCGTTGGAAAGGTATTTCAGAGACCTTCGAAAGTCATTTGGACTGCTCCCGGGTTCGGGAGTTGACTTTGGATCAAATGTGGCTCGAAAGCATTCATCAATCTTTTGGGCGAGGAAACTTTAGACACAAACGGATCGTTCGTTCGCATGGTAAGTCAGAATTGCGCATGGGTTGTACCCTTAGAAAGGTTAAGAGATGTACTTTAAAATTCCAAAGAGTTTGACCTGGTTTGGTGAGTTGACTCTGGTCAATAGGGGCTTGGAAGCGTTCGGTGACCTTTTGCAGTAAAATGAATCGGTCGTCCGTATTGTAAGTCATAATTGTGCATGGGACAAATCGTTGGAAAGGGGATTCAGTACCCTTCAAAGATTCATTCAGTCTCAGTCAAGCTGAAGAGCTGACTTTGGTCAAACAGAGACTAGGAGCTTCCGGTGACCTCCTGATCGAGTTTCAGGGGAAAATGGGTCGTTTGTTCGCACTGTAAGTCAGAATTATGCATGGGATAGACCGTTGGAAAGGGGATTCAGTGCCCTTCGAAGATTCATTCAGTCTCGTTTGAGCTGAAGAGTTTGAATTTTGGTCAAACAGATCTTGGGAGTGCCCGATGGACTTTAGGTGAGTACCCGGGGTATGACTTGGGTTTGAAATGGTGAAGGGAGTTTCTAGGGACCTAAGGAGAGGTTAGGGGGTATTAGAATGGGGTGTCTATAGAGCCCCTCGATGGGTGAGTTTGGAACAAATGAAAGACGTCAAAATAGACACCATATGATGCCTTTGAAAGAGAATGACTTGGGGGTTGAGGTCGAGTCTGAGGACCTAAGGATGAAGATGACTGATTCCGTGGGTCGAAGTCGATTCTGAGGGCTTGAAGATGAGGGTAACCGATTCTGCGGGTCGAAGCTGATTCGGCAGGCTTAAAGGGGCATGTTAAAGATTTAGGTCAATTCTGAAGACCTACTGCAATGATGGGGGTGGACAATTCTACGGGTAGAAGCCAATTCCGAGGGCTTAGGTTGTGATGACCGATTCTGTGAGTCGAAGCCAATTCTGCGTGCTTAAGGTGAGGTGACCAATTCTGTGGGTCGAAGCCAATTCTGTGGGATTAAGGTGAGATGACCAATTCCGCGGGCTTAAGGTGAGGTAACCAATTCTATGGGTCGAAGCCAATTCTGCGGGCTTAAGGTGAGATGACCAATTTTGCGGGTCGAAGACAATTTTGTAGGCTTTAGGTGAGGTGACCAATTATGTGGGTCGAAGCCAATTCTGCGGGCTTAAGTTGAAATGATCAATTATGTGGGTCGAAGCCAATTCTGCGGGCTTAAGTTGAGATGACCAATTCTGTGGGTCAAAGATAATTCTGCGGGCTTAAGGTGAGATGACCAATTCTGCGAGTTGAAGCCAATTCTGCGGGCTTAAGGTGAAATGACCAATCTGCAGGTCAAAGCCAATTCTGCGAGCTTAAGTTGAGATGACCAATTCTGCGGGTCAAAGCCAATTCTGCGGGCTTAAGGATGAGATGACCAATTATGCGGGTCGAAGCCAATTCTGCGGGCTTAAGGTGAGATGACCAATTCTGCAAGTCGAATCCAATTCTGCGGGCTTAAGTTTGAAATGACCAATTCTGCGGGTCAAAGAAATTCTACGGGCTTAAGGTGAGATGACCAATTCTGCAGGTCAAAGCCAATTCTGCGGGCTTAAGTTGAAATGACCAATTCTACGGGCTTAAGGTGGGAAGTTCTTGGGGAACTCTGCTGGGAAAATTACCTCGTGATTTTGATTTGAGTTGGGGAGCCGATTGCTGAGGAAATCATTATGTCTTTCGGAAACTTTACCGGGGGAATAGCCAATCTGATGTTGGGGAAGCGATTAGGTGGTCCAGGGTTTGAACGTATTTCTCGGGGAAATTTGAGACCTTTGGGAAATAGGATATGATCCTGAAGTTTTGGATATTTTGGAGGTCCTCTGGGGACGTTGACGGGGAGAGATTCACTTGTCCTTTTAGAGTTCCATTGGGTAAATAGAGGTTCTGCTCGGGGGAGTGTGAAATTTTCTTGGTGAAAATGTTCTAAATCCTTTCCGGGATTTTTAGGAATTTTCTGAGGATTTTTTGGGGTTTCCTCGAATTTTTTGGGAATTTTTGTACGAAAATTTAAGGGGGGTGTCGGTCGGCATGGTGTGGAGGGTACCATTCGGCAGTGGCATGGACTTTTGGGCTGCCTCGAGAAGGTAAAAGGTTAATGCTGATCGGTAGGTGGGGGTGCAGTGTCGATCAGCATAACACTTGGCATCCTATATAAAGGGGGCGAGTTCCCCTCATTTTTCACAGCTTCTTGCCTTCTCTCTTTCTGCGATTTTCTTCTGCGAATCGTTCTAGCATTCCGATCTCTAAAAAATGGCCGCTTTGGTGAGCACTGTAGTTCATCGGGAATGGTTGGCTGTTGATGACTGGGCAAACGTGGAATGGAGGGCCATGGCTCCTCCTGCTTTGGGGAGTGAGAACTCTTTTGACACATTCGAGCTGGTTGCGGATGAGCGGACCTTGCTGTGGGAGCCATCGCGTCATCTCTCTTCGAGGGTGGTGAACCCTGGCGATTATGTAAGTAAAATGACTTTTGGCATTCGTTTTTGGTGATTTTCCCTTTTTTCTTGGATTTTGACAAGGATTTCTTCTTTTGGCAGTCTGATGTTTCTTTGTCAAATATGCGTACCCACGGGACGACAGGGCTTAAGAATGTATGGGATCATCTTCCACCTGTGGTGCGTTGGGTGGTATCCTCAGCAGGCTTTGGGAGGCTGGTGCCTGTGCTAGATGAGACGCCTCGTTCGATGGCAGTCTTATGTGATCTGGGGAAGAGGTGGTGTGACACTACCCACACCTTTCATTTTGGCTTTGGGGAGATGATTGTGACTCCCATAGATGTGCAGCAGCTACTAGGACTGGATTACGATGGAGGGCATATAGAGGTGGATCGTTATTTGCGGGTGAGGTAGGAGGCGGTGCGCGCTGCGCTTGGTGATGTGGGGAGTATAGTGTCTGGGGACTCCATCCTTCTGTCGCTACTGAAGGATGTTTTATTGGACAGAGTGATCGATGTGGAGGACAGGCTGCAGGTGAGACAGATGACCCAGTTATTTATGTTTCTAGTGTTAGGGGATTTCTGGTGGCGTCGAGCGGCGACATTGTTAACTTATGGTTTTTAACATATCTGAGGATGTTTTTGAACATCCCTCTCTATGATTGGGGGAGCCTGACTTTGGCGAACCTTTATTTCTCTTTGGATGCATTCATCCGGTGCTGCCGGCAGACTTTCACTAGAGCCATGTATTTTCTTGACGTATTCTTTAATTTTGTGCATTTTCCTTTCATGCATTCTCATTTTCCTTATGCACCTCATTTGATTGTGAATTCTTGTATTTGGCAGACGTGGTTCTATGAGGTGATCGTTTGTAATACCTAGTTGATTGCTTTGAACGACGAGACTATTGGGGATTTTTGCCGGTTGCATCGATGGCACAAGGCCAATCGGCTGTCAAGGAGGTCTCTCTCTTTGGATGCGGTGCGTCAGGTATTAAATGGCATGACTTGTGATAGGGTAAGACTTATGTATTCTTTATTCTAAGACCTTTGTGTGCTCTGATTTCGTATTCAACTCATATCTGCTGGGGATTTTTCATGTGACCTTTTTCCCTTAGGGGACTACCGTTCAGGACGCAGGGCTGACTGGAGTAAATGCGCAGATGAGGCATTTGTTAGCACATGATTTTGGCCACTCTTGGTATCTCAGGGAGAGGGTGGTCCGACAGATTTCTGAGGGGGAGGTGGTGGTGCCACCTACGAGGCCCCCTATATCTAAGAGGCGTGAGTGGTTGCTGCCAAAGAATGCGTGGATTGCGGTGATGATTGGCGAGTCCTACCTACTATACACCGATACGGCGGTATCGTATGATTATATATGGACTTTGTAATGAGATGGATGATGGCGCCCAACAAATATGATGCACTGCCCTTCCCTCCTGTGGGTTCGAGTCGGCCAGTGGGGTCCTACCACAGCGGTGGCGGTCCTTCGACATCTGTGATGGCGGTGACTTTGGAGGTTCCCTTTGTGCGGTTCCATACTCCTTCATACAACGTTCGGCGGACTGATGGAAGGATGGTGCCTATGTAGCATCGTCCTCATGCGATGGATCAGGAGGAGTTGGGTTTGACAGAGGAGGTTCTTCGTCCTGAGATATATCTTTTATGTTCTTCTCCTTTGGTTTCTTTTTGATTTCTTTTGATCTTTTCTGCTTGATACTAATTCTGCCTTTCTTGCAGCAAGTCCGGGTGTTCACCACTTGGCTGAGGGACATTAGGGAGTGCATATTTTCGACGACTTCCCACATTCAAGACCCGGTCCCTATTCCTTCTTGCTTGGTGTTGTCTGCCTCATCCGGGGAGGAGTCTGGTTTAGGTAGCGGTGGTGCGTCATCTTGCCGTCGGGGAAAGAGAGCGCGTCGCAGGGGTGGAAGCTCTTAGGAGAGAGAGGTGAAGATTAGGTGAGAGAGAGAGAGGGGAGAATGTGGGTTTGGGCTGAGTCCCGTTATTTTTGCTTTTCTTTATTTTCCTACAAAAATGATGTAACACAAAAACATATCTATGCAATACAATGAAGTTTTTTTATTATCTTTTGTTAATGATGAATGAATGCATGCACATGCGCTTTTTACTTTGCTGCTGAGACCGTAAAATATTTTTGGAAGTTTGAAGGAAAGTTTTATTCACAATGAGAATTTATATAAAGATGAAAAGAGGAATTTTGAAATTCTGTTGAGAATATCAATTTATTTTGAGTTTTCTGAATTTTGACAAAAGAGGAAAAAGGAAAATTTCCAGAAGTAGGGGGATGCTGATCGGCAAGCACCTTGTCCTTCCTATCGACAGGTCAGTCCAGTCCCATCAATTGAAAGCTTTGATTAGTACCCTCTTCAGCCTTTGGTACCTTGTGGGGCAGTATTTCCTCCTATTTCTTCAAGGGTTATGTCTTTTATGGGAGTTTTCAAGTATAAAAGAGGGGTAAGAGTGGAGTGTTTTTCTCACACCTTCACAATCTTACTTTCTCATTCTGTGAGATGGCTCTCCCTGGTAGTGTTGAGTTTGCCAAATACCTCGAGACTTTGGAGGCAATGTGCTCCTATAACGTCGACTACGATGCTTACAACATGCGTCGAGTTCTTTTATGGCGTAATCGTCCCATAGAGTGGAATATGTTGATAGCGGAGGTACAATTCTGGTACCCCAAAGACCATGTATTCCGCTTTGGCTTGGAAGAAGTTTGTCCAACTTATGAGGAATTTTCTGCCATACTGGGGATAAATCTCGGCATTGTCGTGGTTGTGCCTGAATTTTCCCATTCTCCCCGAGAGTTATTGGTCGGGTTTCTTTGTATTTCATCCTCGGCGGCCAGATCACTAGTAGATGGAGGTATGATTTCTCTTCCTAAGGTGTTGCGGTTTGTGCATTTTTATGAGGTTAATGATGTCGGATATGCTAGAGCTGTCGTTCAAGGCTTGGTTTCAAAATTATTGGTGGTGATTGGGGAGATATTGGTGGACCCACAACTTGCAGCTATTACCTCATGGATATCCTACCGTCGCAATCCTGCGATGGTGATACTGGCGGAGACTTTGAATGTCTTAGATGCCTGGAGAGAAGGTCATTTTGACTTTTTGAGGGGTAGCCCTGTGAAGCTGTTCATGTGATTGTCTGAAAGATTCCACCTAGTGACTCCTCCGGAATACCCTTTGTCGATTGTACCCAATTCGTTCTCGAGAATTGGTTCATGGAGCATGGCGCTCTAAATCTTTACTGGTCAATACCTTGGTGGGGAAAACTGCTGCCTATTCTAGAACTGGGAGAATACCCGTATGTCCGGCTGGTTGGTCTAAGACAGATCTCTTTTTATTTCCCTTGGCAGCTTATGCGCCAATTTAGCTGGGAACAGATCGTGCCACCTCGGACACTAGACTTCTTTCCAGTAGAAGATGTTGACAGAGTGTTTGTACATGCGGCTTGGCTCTTTGTGGGAGAGTCGACATTCGTCGACCCGTCCCTCTCAGTCTGTTGGGAGAGTCTGGCACATCCCTGGGGATTATATGAAGTGGTTGTGGAGGAGATTAGTTAGCAAGATGTTGGTAGTGGAGACTAGGCAAAGGTGGCTTACCTTATCTGATACAATGGAGGGAGGTGTGGTAGTTTTTTCGAGGCTAGTTCGATCTTATCGGTCCTCGGAGCGTCTGCGGCACTCCATTTAGGCAGGGGAAGTTTGGGGACCCCAGGATGTAGATGATGATGATTGAGCGGGCTCCTCTGGTAGCTGTGGGTAGGACTCCTTGAGAGTTTATTTTGTATCGGGAAATAAGTTTGTTTTTTTTTTATTTGTCTTTTTAGTAAGGTAGGGGGGAGGGAGTTATTCGTTCCTTTATGTAATTGCACTGTAATTTCTTATTATGAAAATAAATAAGTTTTTGATCATCCTATTGTGCCTTTGATGAAATTTGTATTTTGAGTTATCTATACCGATCGCTAAGGCATGCATAATCCTTTTGTTCAAATATATGTTAAAGTAAACTGTCATTCTCGAAGATAAGAAAAGAATAGTTTTTTATGAAAAAGAAGGGGACATGCTCATATAAGATGTATGAGCTGCCTATGTACCTTTGGGGGTTTTTTGAAAAATTTTAATTTTTCTGAAAATGGTTTTTTTGTAGAGGATTAGGCCCACGTAGTTCAGGGTAGAGGGATATGAAGATATTTTTTTAAGGGAGATGAGAAGAGTCATAGTGCACCGAGATTTCGGACTAGGGGCAAAATTTCTTGACACGGTCCAAGTTGACTGGACGAGCCATCTCTTCTCCATCTAAGTCGATGAGCATGGCGGCACCGCCGGATAAGATCTTCTTCATAATGTATGGGCCGCTCCAATTGGGATTGAATTTCCCTCTGGGGTTCCAGATGGGCTCTACTATTTCTTCGAGGGATAAATCCCCTTCTTGGACACCGCGATCCTTGACTCTCTTATTGAATGAACGTGTTATTCGGTGATGGTACCCTTGTATGTGATACAACGCCTTCAGTCTCCTTTCGTCCAAGAGTGATAGCTCGTTGAGGCGGCTTTGATGCCAGTCCTCCTCACTGACCTTGCTTTCAAGCATGACATGTAACGAGGGTATTTCCAGCTCCACGGGTAGGATCGCTTCCATGCCATAGCCTAGAGAGTAAGGGGTAGCCCCAGTAGCGGTTCGAATTGAGGTTCGGTATCCCCAGAGGGCGTATGGGATTCGATCGGCCCAATCTTAAAAACTTTTGATCATCTTGCTGATGATGGATTTGAGGTTCTTGTTAGCGACTTCGACCACACCATTGGTTTGAAGTCAGTAGGGAGAAGATTTGTGTCTCTGAATCCCATACCCGTTGACCACTTCTATGACTTCTGCCTCGTAATGCAACCCGTTATCTGACATTAGCTCGTGCGGGACCCCATATCGGCAGATGATGTTTTTCTTGATGATTTTGGCCACTTTCTTGGCATTCAGAACTGTGTATGACTCAGCTTTGACCCATTTGATGAAGTAGTCAATGGCAACTAGGATGAACTCATGTCCGTTAGAGGCCTTGGGTGTAACCTTTCCTATGATGTCGATGCCCCAGGTGGAGAACGTTCAGGGAGAAGTCATATTGTATAATTCTCAAGGAGGCAAGTGTTGAAGGTTGGAAAACTATTGCCATTTGAGGCATTTTCGGACATAGGCGGTGCAATCCTGGATTATGGTGGTCCAGTAGTAGCCTTGTCTATGATCTTCTTGGCAAGCATGTGACCATTCATGTGGGGTCTGCATTCCCCGGTGTGGATTCTTTGCATCACCTCTTCAATGTCAGCCCCTGCGATGCAGTGAAATGGGTTCCATCGAAGTTTCTTTTGAACAGTGATTTATAACAGATGATGTATTGGGCGGCCAACCTTCGAAGGGTTGCCCGGTATTTCTTATTGGAACCCTCGGGATACTTACCATGCTTGAGGAGGTGCCATATATCATAATACCAGCAGTTGGATAGCTCGATATCTTCTTTAGTGATGACATCAATGTGGTAGTAGTGGGTTGGTTTATCTTTCTTTTGGACTAGGAAGGCGGCCATTGTTATTCCTTCGGGCATGTCGACCATGCAGGCGAGGGTAGGAAGGGCATCGGCTAGGTTATTCTTTGCTCGAGGTAGGTATAGGAAGGTGATGTCTTGGAATTAAGAGGCTAGTTCTTCTAGGTAGGCATTGAAGGGTTGAAGTTTCTCGTCCTTGACTTTCTATTTTTTGAGCACTTGACCAATCATGAGGGCAGAATCCCCGTAGACATCTAGGCATTGAATATCTTTCTTAAGAGCAACTTTGAGGCCTATCGTACATGCCTCGCATTTAGTCATGTTATTGGTGCAAAGTAAATCCAATTTGATGGCGATTGGAGTGTGGGAGTCATCTGGGGCGATCATAAGTATCCCAATGCCATATCCTTTTTTATTGGCAGCGCCGTCGAAGAACATTTTCCATCAAAGGTCGTCTTGAGCGGCGTAGAGGATATTTTCATCTGGGAATTCACAGATCCATTCATCATCTTCTTCCATAGCGTAATCAGCGAGATAGTCAGAGATGGCTCTTCCTTTCATGGCTTTTTGTGTGACGTACATAATATCAAACTCAGCTAAGAGCATCAAGCATTGAGCCATTTGGCTGGATAAGGCGGGTTTATCAAGCAGGTACTTGATGGGGTCCATTCGGAATACAAGTTTAATGGGGAAGGTGAGCATGTAGTGTCGCAACTTTTGGGTGACCCAAAACAGCGCGACGCATGCTTTATCTAAAACGGTGTAGTTGACTTCCTACCCGGCCAATTTGTGACTGGCATAATAGATGGATCTTTCTTTGAGGGAATGTTAAAGGTATTGGGCTGGCAAAGTCCCAGATTCAGTGTCGGTTATGGTTAGGTATAGGAGCAAGGGGAGACCAGGTTGTGGTGGAATGAGTACCCGAGGTTAAGTCAGGTATTGTTTGATTCAGTCGAAGGCTTCTTGGCAGGCCTCATTCCAAACTTCAGTTGGATCCTTTTGGAGGAGTTTGAAAATTGGTTCACAAATGGAGGTGAGATGGCTGATGAACCGGCTAATGTATTGCAATTTTCCAAGGAAACCTCGGACCTCTTTCTCCCCCCATCCGGTGGCAACAACTCTGTCTTTCCATGTAAAGTCAATGCATTCCATAACTTCAATGGCTACTTCATACAGGTCTTCCCATTCTGCGGGGATTTGTAAGGGTGAAGGGACCAAGCGCCCTTATAACTTCAGAGTATCAAGTAGCTCGGTCATATTACAAATATCATTGGTTTTCCTGAATGATTCTACCATGATCTCGACAACATCATCCAGGATGACTTCATCAGTTGGTACCACCCTTTTGTCTGACTCTCGAGCCCATTTTTGTGCTTCTAAGAACAGCGTATTGAACCTTTGGCAATCAATGATCATCTATGAAGGAAATTTTAGCTCGAACTCTAAGAGTTGGTATAACACTTCTGATAATTCGATACTTCCATTTTCAGAACGGGTATGGACAGCAATGCATGCTCTGGTAAGGAGTGACAGTGCTTGATCAGCGAGTCTAATAGGGTGTAGGAGGAAATATGGGCAAGTTTGGAGAGGTTTGGGAGAGTGTATGGGTGTGATTTGAGTTGAGGGATCAAATTTTGGGTTTATTTCTTGGAAACTAGCATTGGTATGATTTGGGAGTGGGTTGTGAGTAGTGTTTGGCTTAGGATTGGCTGGTGGGGCATTAGTACCCCGATCAATTAGACCTTGGATTATGTTTCGAAGGTGAAATCATTGGTAGGTGGTATGACCAGCGGTTTGGTGAAAGACACAATGGGCATCTTCCTTGAAGTTTCTTGGAAGTGGATTTGGCAATGGACGGGGATCCAAGGGTTTGATGAGTTTTCGGCTTAACAAGGATTGATAAACTTTAGAGAGGGGAGCATGGAGCTTGGATTATTCCTTTCGGACTGGGACAGGGAGGCTTTCTGGTGCCCACGAAGTGGTTGGTTGAGAGATATTATTGATGGTTGAGACTGCAGTAGTGGCATGTTTGTCATATTTTCTGGAAGTGAACTCTCCGGACACTTTCTTTGGTTCAACCTCTGTTTTAGCAAGACCTTTATCGATTTTTACTCCTATTTCTCTGAGATCTGAAAATCGGGGATAGTATTGTCATCCCATGGTTGCTCAAACATGGGGCAAGATATTCTTCTTCACTATGTTGACTTGTTCTTCCTCGGATGACCGATTGGTCATAATGGCTGCCTTTTCCCTCCATCGGGCTATGAAGTTACTGACTGATTCCCCAGAGTTCTGTTTGAGAAGCTCTAAATCACGGCGAGTGACCTCAAGCTCTTCGTTATATTTTTACTGCGACATGAATTCTCGGGCTACATCCTCCCAGCTACGGATTCTGGACTCCTCGAGAGATAAAAACCATCGGAGAGCGCTATCCTTCAAAGTTTGCTGAAATAATTGGGCCATCATTTCTTCATAAGCCCCTATGAGAGTTATAGCATGGTGATAACTGTGAAGATGGACAATCGGGGGTCCACTTCCTTTGAAATTCTCTATATTCGGCAACTTGAACTTCTCGGATAACCTTGCCTTAGGATAAGGAGACATGGGGGTATAGTCCATATAATTTTTGAAGATTCTGACTTGGTCTAACTTCTTAGTCTGCATCTTGAGATCTTTTTTGACCTTATTCAACTCTTCCTCTTTTGGATCAACGATCGCAGGCAAGTTAGCCCCAGGTTGGGCAAGGTTTGGCATAGAAAGCTGGGCAGGTGGCGGCCCATTAATAGGAGGTACACGTGGAGCATGTTGATACTCTTCGAAAACCCAGATAGGCTCGGGTGGACCCATAGAATGAGGGAATAAGACCTCGGGCTCTTGAGGAACGGGAACTTGGTTTCGTTGCATCTCTCGGACTTCAATCTGGAGGTTGTCAACCTTGTATACGAGCTGAGCCAAAACTGTCGTCAGATCTGGCTGCACAACTAGTACTTGATCTCTGTTCTCCATGGAAAATGGATGGATATCAAACTCAAAAGAAGTAGAAGGGGAATGGACGGAGCTCCGTGGTGATTTGACTACAGACCGAAGCCAATAAGGCGCTAGGCCAAGGGAGTGCGATCGACCTGAGAAGCCGCAAAATGGGATTTATTTTGAGAAAATAAGGAAAATATTTTTGACATTTTTTATTTCTCTTTTGAGATCGAAGGGCAAAATATTTTTGGATTTTTGATAAAGAAGAGAGAAATGTTTTTGGATTTTTGATAAAGAAAGGAATCAATGGTTTTGGATTTTTGATAAAGAAGGAAGAAATGTTTTTGGAAGACGGGTCTCAGTATGATTATTATTATTATTATTATTATTATTATTATTATTATTATTATGTTCTCACTTGTATTAAATTTTCCTAAATGCAAAATGAAATGCCGTACGGGACCCGTGCCTAGAAAAGTTGGGTTTGTAGCATATGTAAAGCTATGGCTGGACTTGTAACAAGGCTCACAGGTAGGGTCCCATTTTAAAGATGCGCAAAAATTTGGGCGGCGTGCCGACCCAAAATTTTGGCAGAGTTTCAGGTCGAAATCGAAAATCTAATATGTGTGTCCTAGGCTTGACACCTATATGTGGGTATGTAGTTGGTTGGGTTAATCGGAAAGGGTCCCCCCCTTTGGCGTGGCTTCCACGATATACGTCTTGATTTTGAGGGCAATCGGTACATATGGACAAGACATTTGATATACCTGAGTGTACATGAATTGCCTCACTATATACCTCATGGGGACGGTAAGTGTGAGAGCGAATTCAATATACTCGGCGTACGTGAACGAGTTCCCTGCGATATACCTCCCGTCATGACTTCGGTCAAGCGGTACGATGTGGAGGAGCCGTTCGATATACGTCGAAGGTACTTGGCCAATGGTAGGTGAGAGTCATATCGCTTAGGGTAATTGCGCCCTGCCGGACTAGTGCCCATCACGAAGTAACCCTCCAATTACTGGACAAAATTTGATCAATCACAATGCTCTTTAGTGATCTCGTATGAATCATGCATGATTCTCTTATTAGTATCGTATGAAAGTATCTTTCCTGATCATGCCCAACAAGGAGCAAAGTATGAGTACCAATGGTATACCAAGCATGGGTGATGCGTGCAACATGGGGATATATGTGATCCTAGGTGCACGTGCTGTGAAGTATACATGAAGAATTTTCTATAAGTGTGTCAATAGAAGCCTAAGAATGAGGTACACGTGAATAGTAAAAGGGGAACATGCAAAATAGGGTAAAATATAAACAAATACAACACCCATGTAAATAGAGTCTAGCCCTCAAAATAAATAATCCCCAGCAGAGTCGCCATTGTGACCATACCCGATCCTCACGGCGGGAGAGGATCCTTGGTCCCGCGCATCCCTCTCGAGAGCGCTTCGGTCGGCATCATTAATGAGGTGAAAAATGTAGAGAGATGGATTCGCCAGTCTATTTTACTCAAAACAGACAAAAGAAAAGGGAGTCGTCCTGAAGGACAACATCCAAAGACATATTGATACATACGAAACCAAAATGATTCGAAAAGGGTCCGGAGGCTAAGTTACGAAATGGGAAGGTGTTAGGCACCCATTCCACCCTTACGGTCTCTCATGGGTCGTTGTTGTTTTCCTTTATTTCCCCGTGATGTGTGTGCGTGTGTATACATAGAGTAGATAGGAACCATCGACTTGCATCATGAAAGAGATAAAGCGAGTCATCCATAGGAATGTTCCTAAAAAATAATATTAGAAAATATGATTTGTGCGATTATCCTAGCGTCGATCATTATAAGGGAATGATAACGCATGTGGAATAATACGCCACTAAGAACAAATATATGTATATGTAAATATATAGAATATAAGAGAGTTAAGTTTAAAGAACGTGGAAAAAGTAGGAAAAGGACTCGAGTCTCAGGTTTTACCCCGAGACGCCTACATAGCCTATAGAGGCATCAAAGTCCACGTAGTTCGTATACAAAACGAGAGGTGGGATTTATCCCATGAATCCAATCGGGAACTTCTCTTTTTTGTGTGTGTCTGTGTAAGAAAGTGTTTTAGTTATGAGAAAAGTGTGAGAAGAGTGTGAGAATTCCCATTTGGAATTTATGAGCAAATCCTATTTTTTCTTATTTTTTTGGGTTTTATTTATATGAAAATAAGAGATGTACAATAATACTAAATAAAAATTATATTTAGGATATGTGAGATAAGAGAATAAAATTGCTAAGTAATAAAAGAAGTTAATGCGAATTTAAGGGTATTTAAGGAGAGAGTTGAGAAAGTTGAACCTTCTTGAAGATCTTGAGCTTGATCTTAGATGTTGGAGAGCAGCCCTTGCACTTGGGTGATGATGGAGGGTACTTAATTCACCAAGTTTGATGAAGAAGGTGATGAAAGGTGAAGGTTGGAAAGGGATTTGGATGTGGAAATCATGTTGACTTCGAGAGGAGTTTTTTGAGCTTGCTGAGAGTGACGGATCTCTGATTTTCCTCCTTTTTTGAATGAGGTTAGCCCTCCTTTTTATAGGCCCAGGTAATTGTCGATCGTCATATCACTGGTCCTGCCAATCGGCAGGTGTGTTTAGGCACATTGCCCATGGGCAGGATTTGGAACCTGTCGTTTGGTAGTGTCTTTCATGTTCCTTCAGAAAATCGATCATAGAGAACGAACCATTGATCTGAATCACGCAGGGGCAAACCATTGGAAAAGTATTTCAGAGACCTTCGAAAGTCCTTTGGACTGCTCCCGAGTCTTGTAGTTGACTTTTGGTCAAATATGGCTCGGGAGCATTTGTCGGTCTTTTGGACGAGGAAACTTCGGATGCAAACGGATCGTTCATCCGCATGGTAAGTCAGAATCGCGCATGGGGCAGACCGTTAGAAATTTAAGGATATATACTTCGACATTCCAAAGATTTTGACCTAGTTCGGGGAGTTGACTTTGGCCAATCGGGGCCTGAAAGCATTCAATGACCTTTCGGAGTAAAACGAATTGTTCGTCCGTACCATAAGTCAAAATTATGCACGGGATAAGCATTTGGAAAGGGGATTTAGTGACCTTCAAAGATTCATTCAGTCTCAGTCGAGCTGAAGAGTTGACTTTCGTCAAACGCAGCCTGGGAGAGTCCGATGACCTCCTAATCGAGTTTCAAGGGGAAATGGGTCCTCTGTCCACACCGTAAGTCAGAATTGAGCACGAGACACACCGTTGGAATGGGGATTCAGTGCCCTTCAGAGTTTCATTCAGTCTCGTTCAAGCTGAAGAGTTTGACTTTTGGTCAAACGGAACCTGGGAGTGCCCAATGGCCTTTAGGTCAGTACCCGGGGTATGACTTGGGTTTGCAATGGTGAAGGGAGGTGCTAGGGACCTAAGGAGAGGTTAGGGAGTAATAGAATGGGGTATCTATAATCTCGTAATCGAAAATGGGATTGTCTCATGCTTAAAGGTTTAATCTTGAGAAACATCCTTTCAAATAACAAAAGCTCTCAATCACCATGATAATAGCTCAGTGAAAGGTAAAATCTATATTGAAGAAGTATGGGCAATATCAAAATTGGTAATTTTAACTCCTTCGATAAACATTTTTTCTAGATATTCTAGAATAATTTTTTAATTGCAAAATGTATATTGAAAAGGTAGGGGTAATATCACAATTAGCGATTTTAACCCCTTAGATAAATATTTTCCAGATATTCGATTAAGGAAAAATCTATATCAAAGAAATAGGGACAACATCATAATCAGTTATTTTAACTCATTCGATAAACATTCTTTCCAGATATTCGAGAATATTTTTTCAATGGCAAAATCTATATTGAAGAAGTAGGGACAATATTAAAATTGGTTATTTTAACTCCTTCGATAAAAAAAAATTCCAGATATTAGAGAAAAAAATTTCGAAGGCAAAATCTATATCCAAGAAATAGGGGAAATATCATAATCCATAATTGTAACTCCTTCGATAAACATTTTTTTCTAGATATTCGAGAAAAAATTTCTAATGGAAAAATCTATAACAAATAAATAGGGGCAATATAATAATTGGTCATTTTAACTCATTCGGAGAACATTTTTCCTAATATTCAAGGAAAAATTTTAAAAGGAAAAATCTATATAAAATAAGTAGGGAAATCATCATAATCAGTTATTTTAACTCTTTTGATAAACAATTTTTCCAGAATTTTTGGAAAATATTCCCAAGGCAAAATCCATATCGAAGCGATAGGGCCAAAATCATAATCGGTCGTTTATTAACTCTGGTAAATATTTTCTTTTCACCAAAAAACATCAACAATCATCAAAGAGAAATACAAAAAAAAAATATTCAATGGATTGAGGGCACAAAAAAAATCGTTAAAAATTAACATAAAAATATTACCCTATATATAATCCTTTAACCCAAATAAACCTACTATCGAGTAAATTATAAACCCTTTAGACTACTAAAAACAACACCTAAAGAATACCTGCCACACTTAGCCTCGAGACTGAAAGAAAGAGCTTCACTAGACTTATGAAGGGCATCTCTATCAGCTTCCACATCCTTGACTACTACCTCTCGTTCGCAAATCTCTCTTGTCAAATATTCTATCTTATATCGAAGAGGAACAAGATCTCAAACCAACTCATTAACCTTCAGATCCAAATTATTAAAAGGCTTCTTAGTATCCACCCAACCCTTAAACTATAATACCCCGCCCCGGTAAATTAAATAAATTATATATATGTGGTTTATATATAAGGAGGGATAAATTATAATTAGACTCAACAAAGAGAACTAGTGGATTGTTATACAGAGTATGGGATTACTGGCCATTAATTGATTAGATATATATTACGTACATATTATGCCTCTCCGAAATCAAAGCCTCACATCACATATATTCATTAATATCATATCAAAATAAAGTTACCCGTTTTCCAATTTATAAGTGGAAAAAAGATATATAGCAAAGGCGTGCATAAACTGTTCACCGTTAGTAAAGCCTCTCACCACACCTACTGAAACCCACCTTACCTCAACATGAAGAAATGAGTATCGTAAGGTCCCTAATGTTTGTTAATGATTGAATTAATTGAAATAAAAGTGAATGGAGTGCAACAAGTTGCCCTAACCGTATTAGGATTTTAAAGGAACGAACTGTGAAAATAGAAGCAAAATCCTTCTCCTGTCGTCGTTCAAACGGAGAAGATGGTCACTCCAATGAATGGATATTTTGCTCTAACGATGAGACCTATCGTTTGAGTGACACAGTTGGATTTCTCTCTCTCTCTCTCTCTCTTCACTGTCAGACTCTCAGTGGTTCAATCCATTTTGTCAGCACTGAGCCTGACTTCTTCTTATACGATTTGCACTAAGAGTCGTGGGTTTGGTTAATTGGTCACTGATGTGTGAAATCTCTGGGGCATTGGTTTTTATGCCAAAAGAGATGGTCGATCTAGGTGGATAGAAAAAGTTGTTGTGTGTGTTGTTAATGCTTTATTTTGTAAAAAAGAGAAATAAATGTGGGGTTCTAGACCTCATTTTTGTGTAGATCTCACAACCTCCCATCCCTCTCTGTACACTGCCTTCCTTCATCTCACTAAGTGTAGAAAAATACACTCACTCCACAACAGTTATTTTCCCAATGTAAAGAAAATAAGTCAATTAAATATATACATAGATACTGCTCATTGGAGGTTTGGATGTACATTTTAAGGGGGTTATTTTAGAAGAAGAAGAAGAAGAAGAGTGCATTATTGGAGATTTTGTAGAGGGTATTTGCTTTGGACTTTTTGGAGTGTCTTGGAGCTTCCATTGAGGGTTGTTATATGGAGAATTTTGTGACTCCATTTAGGGCCACCATTGGAGGTGGGGTAGTCACCCATCTTCATCACCGCCATCTTTACAGACTATTTAGGTGGGTAATCTACTCTTAATATATTTGTGACTATCGTTGATAGATAATACAACCTTGTGTGTATGATTAAGAATACATTTTATGAGAATAAATAATGTGTGCTCTTAGTAGACTAATATAAACATTTTTATGGAATAAAAATGTTAGAAAAGATTATTGCCATGTCTTTTCTACTAAATCTGAAATTAGGCATTTTATTGGAATAAAAATGTTAGAAATAATATTTTACTGTGTTTCCTAGTAATCTGAAAATAGTCATTTTTAAGAAATAAAAATGCTAGGAAATGTTATTATTATGTGTTTTTCTATTACGTCTGGAAAAAAGCATTTTTATGGAACAAAAATGTAAGAAATGTGATTTTGGCATATTTTTGGTGAAAAGAAATAATAAACATTTTATGGGATAAAAATGTTGAAAAATGTCATTTTAGTCGAAATAAAGAGTAAATAATTATTTCATGGATTTTGAAATAATGAAAGTTGAGGTTTTATGAAAATTGTATATTTTCTAGTAATTTTGATGGAAAGCATTTTATGGGATAAAATGTTTGCAAATAAAATCTTTGCTTTATGAAAAATATGTTCAAACCATGTTTTAGGAGTTTGGGGGCTTAAAATCCATCTTCTCTTGCATATAAACTTGTAGTATTTTGACATCGAATGTATAAACAAGTTTATAGAAGATTTTGTTGGGTTTTAACAAGAATTAACAAAGGTTGGAAGTTCAGTCTTCAAAGTATGGGTAATTGGGACTAAAAGTTATAATGTGCATAAAGTTATAAGACCACGTGTAAAATAAAAGAAATGACAATTTTCTTACAAAAGTAGTCTTAAGCATACATTTCTTTCTTGGATAAATAAGTAAAGAAATATGAGTGTTGGTAAAAAGTATTAGTTAAGTGTTAATAGGCAAACACATAATGATTAGTGAGTGTAACTTACTGATGATGTGAAATATTAACATTTATGGGATTATAAAAAGATTAAAAGCGTTTCCAATCAAGATGAATGTACTCCAAGTGTAACAAGGTGTTAATTTATTATAACACTTAAGAAGTTGGTGTACATAACTTAATAGTGTTTGAGTGAAATTAACATTTGTGAAAAAGGAGTAAAAGTGTGATCTGAAAACAAATGGGTAAAATGGTAATTTTGCTTAAAGTCGAACATTTTGATGAAATAAAAATGTTGGACAGGGTGTTACACAAAATGGTCCTGAAGGAATATGATATTTGGAATAAAAATCAAGGTTAAGGTGTAAAGGGGACAAAAAGGATAAATTTTCAAGTGTAACACAAATTAGGGCAGTAAAGTCCCGGGTTTTGGCTTCGGTCGGTTAAAAGAGGGAAGGAAATAATGTGGACATTTTTAAATTATTAAAACACATTATAGGTACTCAATGACACTCGGATAAAGCAAGAATGGCCCAGAGCCCTTAGGTAAAAGCCCTAAACCAATGGCCAGAGCATATAGCGCGGAGAGTCGTCGGTGTAGAGCCCGAGTAAGTATGCGGTATTGGAGGATTTCGGGAAATGATAAATGAAATATGGGATATGTCAAGGAAATAGGTTGTGTGGTAAATTTCTAAATACAACCTAACTTGAATGAACGAAATAAATGTGCTGGTAATGGCTAAATAGACAAGTTAATGCGCAAATCTACTAATGTCCATAAGATAAGAAAATGAGATAAATGAGGTGGATAAATGGGTGGTTAAGTCATCTAAATGGTGAAATTCATATTGAACACAAGAGTGTGTTGTAAAAGAAATTTTTAAGGATTAAATAAGTATTTTCTAACATAGTGAATGCGTATGTTGAAATGGTGGGTTTTAATGCAAATACTAAAGGATATTTAAATGAATGAAAGGATAAATTTTTGTAAAGGAATGTTTTGCTAAAATAAGTGTTGGACTGGGTGTGTTGGATAAAGTGGGAAATGTTAAATATGAACAATGAAAACCTTTAATATGATTAGGATCAATTAACCTGGGTGAACAAGGTTTTCAAAAATAATTCGATTGGTGCATTGGAACATGTATTTTTTTAAGGTATACATTTGTAGATACATATGCATATTTTCGCTTGCATATGGTTGTAGCATGTGGGTATTATTTTATGTCGTTCATTTCAATACTGCTTATATAAATTCCACAGGGCATAAGCTCACGTCCCTACTTTGTTACTGCAGGTTGGGAGCAGTTCTGTATTTTGAGGGCCTTTTGCAGGTGGGTATATTTTATTTATATTTCAAGTTAGTAGTTACGTTCATTCGGATTCTTGGGTGCTCCCCTTGGGTCCCTCGCGTAGTTTATCCTGAAATTGAAATCGCGTGCTAACAAGTGAAATGTAAATTAAAATAAAACTGGACTAGCAACATTATTTAGTTTTTTTCATTGTACTTCACACCTAACGACTCGATTCGGATCGGTTTAGCTGCGGGTAACTCATAAATTCGGGTCGGGTCGTTACAAATGGTATTAGAGATCTAGGTTCAAGGGTCCTTTCGGGTGTGATGTGGTAAGGTTAATATTATATCTTTCGACATCGGTGTGATTCGGTCTAGTCACATTAGTTTGATGACAGTTTAGTTCGTGTCCTCGACGGTAAAGTCTAAGAGGTTAGCACGACAAGCAAGTTAGTGCCAAATGGCATACGATCAAGTTAATTGTTATAAATCGCTTGTACAAATTCTGATTTAAGTATGTAATAATCTACGGGTGTCCACGTAAGCTAGTAAGTGGTGAGACCATTGTTCGTAGTGTGAGGTTTTTTGTGTTCGAGCCTTTATAGACGTGGAGTCTTTGGAGATGTAAGAGAATGAAATATCGCCCGTTGGGCAAGTGACACCAAATTGTGGATATTCAATGATAGAGATTGATAGTTAGAGTGTCATAATTATGTAATGGGAAATCGCGATTTTAAATTATATGTAGCCTTGGTGTGACACATATGAGAGGTAAATAGCAATGTAATAATTGGGAAATTTCAGTCCTCGGGGTAATATCGTGATTGATGGTAAGGTCAATGAGCACATAGATTGATGTAGACAAATGCTAGAGAATAATCCCGTCCTAGTTGGTAGAATGCTACCCTTGTGGGTGAACACCTTAGTGAATTATTGGTTGGTGGATGTATTTACAATGTGTTAGCTTTGTGGTGAGCATTCATTGGAGACTTGGGTTAGTACATCTCAATTTATGTACCTTGGTTATAATGTGGGTTTAGATAATCTTGATGATTGGAGAAACGTAGGAGTGAACCTAGATAATCGTGGTGACGTGGTGATGAATAAATGAGTTGTGAAGTTTAAAAAAGGACATCTTGCGGAATCAGTAGGGTGGGCCTCCTCGTGAGCGATACCCGGCGTCCTTTGTCCTTCCAGAACCTGAGTGGTGTTAATCTAGAGTTTAGTGACTGTAGTTTGGCATCGAGAAATAGGACCCTTTGTGGCGTTCGTGGGCATGGGCCTTAATGTTCGTAGACAATACTCGACATCCTGTACCTTACCAATATATATATATATATATATATATATATATATAGTTGTAGTTGTGTTAGTTGGTAAATTAGCACGCAGTATGAAGTTCATGTAGTAAGACAAGTCAGTTGTAGTGTTTGAACGCTCATAGAAGATTAGAAAATATAGGCTTGAGGAATCATATCAAAAATTTCCTTGGAGGTGTATACTAAGGGTTATCTAATGAGATGTTGGTGCAAGGGTTAGTCATTCCCTGGTAATAGTGAAATTGATATCATACCGTAAGTTACAACGATAATAGTGTCTCTTTTCGAAACTTTGGGATTTATTATTTCATTGAGGTTTACGTGGTGGTGTCCATTATTAGTGACAAACTCAAGGTGGTACGACCTAGGTCATGGTATGGTGGGAGGTTTCTTGTGGTAGACGTGTAATTCGTTTAGAGAAATAATTGAGTTTGGTGTCATAACCCATAAAGCATTTGGGAATTATTGTCGTAATGGAGTTTGCATAGTGAAGGTAAATCATTGATGATTGTAGTAGGTTTGGGTCACGTTGATTTATAAAAATACTAGGAGTTAGTGCCACGATCTTTATTTATAGGCATGTGTTATGATATAACCTTCAAGGATAATTGCGAGAATAGGTCGAACAGTGCTATGTGGTGCACTTGGGAGATTTAGAATTGGATGATGTTCATTATGGTTTTTAGAGATAACACTCGAGATTAAGTATTAGGCTAAATTATAGCACCCATATGTTCTACCTATGTGGTTTAGTATGATTCTAGTGAGCGAAAGCATTAGGTCTTAGGAACGACTGATACTTGAGAGTCTAAGATGCCATCAGAATGATTGTGATTTTGGATCATGAGGACTGTGATGAGAGTTGGAGTAACGGTCGTTTGTAAGTTGACTTTTTTAGACTATGTGAACGTTGTGTTTCGCTTGACGAGGGTGATCTCAGAAACTGAGGTTAGGTTATCGCAAGTAAGAATCTTAAAGGCCTAGGTATGATGGGTTGGTAACTCATGATAAGTGATGAAGGAATGAAAATCCATTCACTTCAGTTGGTTGTACTTACCAATAATAGGAATGGGCTTTAGTCCTAAGGAGAGAAGCCTATCATTTCAACTTCCCAAAGAAATTGTTTTGTGTTCTGTTCGTTCGGCATGGACAGATGATTCAAGAGTAAAGCTCATAAAGATTAAGAGGTCAAGTCGGGGTATGTGGCAAGGCTAAGGTGCTTAATAGATATCAGTGAAGAGTTAGAGACTTCAAGCGTACATTGTGGATTCACACTTCAGGTGGGCCGAATAATTGTCAAAATTTGATTATTTTCTTTTAGCATGGCAGTCGCCTGATTTGATGCATTCTTATGTCTTCTTTGATCTCGGTAATGGGGAGTTTTTTATAAGTTAAAATTTGGGTGCAATGCGGCATAAGCTCAGTAGTGATGCGGGTTAGGCCGGTTCTGGCTAATGCGTCATGGTACATGAGTGGGCTTTACTTCTGAAGCACCTTGTTTTATACTCGTTTGTGTGTACGCGTGGTATCGCGTGGTTTCATATAGTTTGCATACATACTTATTTACTTAGGTTAACATGTTCGTTAATTGGTCATTACAACTAGTTAAGATTTGGTCGTGTGTTCCAAGGTTGAGACTTAATAGTAATAATGATGCTTAAGTAAAGTGAAATTTGTAGGGTTAGGGTCGTAGTATCAAGGATGCCTAGGATTAGGGTCCGGTTACATTTGGCAGGAGTAGGAATTATTATAAACCAAAAATTTCGAGGACGAAATTCCCTAAGGAGGTAAGTTTTTAATACCCCTCCCTGGTAAATTAAATAAATAATATATATGCGGGTTATATATGAGGAGGGATAAATTATAGTTGGACTGAATAAAGAGAACTAGTGGATTATTATATGGAATATGGGATTACTGGCAATCGATTGATTAGATATATAATACGTATATATTATCCCTCTCCGAAATCAAAGCCTCATGTCACATATATTTATTAATATCGTATCGAAATAAAGTTACTTTCCAACTTACAAGTCGATAAAAGATCTATAGCAAAGGCGTGTATAAACTGTTCACCGTTAGTAAAGCCTCTCACCACACCTACTAAAACCCAGCTTATCTCAACATAAAGAAATTAGTATCGCAAGGTCCCTTATGTTCGTTAACGATTGAATTAATTGAAATAAAAATTAATGGAGTGCATCAAGTTGCCCTTCCCATATTAGGAATTGTAAAGGAACGAACTATGTAAATAAAATCTAAATCCTACTTCTGTCGTCGTTCAAGCGGCAAAGACGGTCGCTCAAACTAAGGGAGATTTTGCTCGAACAACGAGCCCTATCATTTGAATGACGCAGTTGGAGTTGACTCTCTCTCTCTCTTCACTGTCAGCTTCTTAGAGGTTCAATCCATTTTGTCAGCACTAAGCCTGACTTTTTCTTATACGATTTGCACAAAGATTCGTGGGTTTGGTCAGTTGCTCAGTGATGTGTGAAATCTCTGGGGCATTGGTTTATATCAGTAAACAAATGTGGGGTTTGTACGTGTCAGACTGCCAAAATGGCTAGCAACCTCAGGACCATGGATCTAAATGCGTGTCGCGCATAAAGATGGTCGATTTAGGTGGATTAAACAAGTTATTTTATGTGTTGTTAAAGCTTTATTTTGTATATAAGAGAAAGAAACATGGGGTTCTAGACCTCATTTTTGTGTAGAGCTCACAGCCTCCCATCCCTCTTTGTACACTGCCTTCCTTCATCTCACTAAGTGTAGAAAAATACACTCACTCCACAACAGTTATTTTCCCAATGTAAAGAAAATAAGTCAAGTAAATATATACATAGATACTGTTCGTTGGAGGTTTGGATGTACATTTTAAGGGGGTTATTTTAGAAGAAGAAGAAGAGTGCATTATTGGAGATTTTGTAGAGGGTGTTTGTTGAGGACTTTTTGGAGTGTCTTGGAGCTTCCATGGAGGGGTGTTTGATGGAGATTTTTGTGACTCCCTTTAGGGTCACCTTTGGAGGTGGGGTAGTCACTCATCTTCATCACTGCTATCTTTACAGACTATTTAGGTGGGTAATCTACTCTTAGTGTATTTGTGACTATTGTTGATAGATACTACAACCTTGTGTGTATAATTAAGAATATATTTATGAGAATAAAAAATGAGTGCTCTTAGTAGACTAATATAAACATTTTTATGGAATAAAAATGTTAGAAAAGATTATTGCCATGTATTTTCTACTAAATCTGAAATTAAGCATTTTTATGGGAATAAAAATATTAGAAAATAATATTTAAGTGTGTTTCCTAGTAATCTGAAAATAGTCATTTTTATTAAATAGAAATGCTAGGAAATGTTAGTATTATGTGTTTTCTATTAAGTCTGAAATAAACATATTTAAGGAATAAAAATGTAAGAAATGTCATTTTGGCATATTTTTGGTGAAAAGAAATAATAAATATTTTATGGGATAAAAATGTTGGAAAATATCATTTTAGTTGAAAATAATGAGTAAATAATTATTTCATGGCTTTTGAAATAATGAAAGTTGAGGTTTTATGGAAATACTGTATTTTCTAGTAATTTTGATGGAAAACATTTTATGGGATAAAATGTTTGGAAATAAAATCTTTCCTTGATGAAAAATATATTCAAACGATGTTTTAGGAGTTTAAAATCCATCTTCTCTGGCATATAAACTTGTAGTATTTTGACATAGGATGTATAAAAAAGTTTAAAGAAGGTTTTGTTGGGTTTTAACAAGAATTAAGAAAGGTTGTAAGTTTAGTCTTCAAAGTATGGGTAATTGGAACTAAAAGACATAATGTGCATAAAGTTAGATGACCACATGTAAAATAAAAGAAATGACAATTTTCTTACAAAAGTAGTCTTAAGTATAAATGTATTTCTTGGATAGAGAAGTAAAGAAATATGAGTGTTGGTAAAAAGTATTAGTTAAGTGTTAATAAGAAAACATGGAATGGTTCGTGAGTGTAACTTACTAATGATGTCAAAAATTAACACTTATGGGATTATAAAAAGATTAAAAGAATTTCCAATCAAGACAAATGTACTCCAAGTGTAAAAAGGTGTTAATGGGTTAAAACACTTAAGAAGTCGGTGTCCATAACTTAATAGTTTTTTAATGAAATTAACATTTGTGAAAAAGGAGTAAAAGTGTGATCTGGAAAGAAATGGGTAAAATGGTAATTTTACTTAAAGTGGAATATTTTTTTGAAATAAAAATGTTGGAAAGGGTATTACACAAAATGGTCCTAAAGGAATATGATTTTTGGAATAAAATCAAGGTTAAGGTGTAAAGGTCACAAAAACGATAAATTTTCAAGTGTAACACAAATTGGGGTGATAAAGTCCCGGGTTTTGGCTTCGGTCGGTTAAAAGAGGAAAAGAAATAATGTGGACATTTGTAAAATATTAAAACACATTAAAGGTACTCGGATGACACGGGGATAATGCAAGAAGGGCCCGAAGCCCTTGGTGAAAAACCCTAAATCACTTGCTAGAGAATATGGTGTGCATAGCCTTCGGTGTATAGCTCGTGTAACTATGCTGTATTAGAAGATTTAGAGAAATGATAAATGAATTATGGGACATGTCAAGGAAATAGGTTGTGTGGTAAATATTTAAATACAACCTAACTTGAATGAACGAAATCAATGTGCCGGTAAAGGCTAAATAGACAAGTTAATGCGCAAATCTACTAATGCCCATAACATAAGAAAAGGGGATAAATAAGGTGGATAAATGGGTGGTTAAGCCATATAAATGGTGAAATTCATATTTAACATAAGAGTGTGTTGTAAAAGGGATTTTTAATGAATAATAAGTATTTTCTAACACGGTGAATGCGTGTGTTGAAATTGTGGTTTTCAATGAAAATACTAAAGGATATTTAAATGAATAAAAGGATAAAAGGATAAATTTCGGTAAAGGAATGTTTTGTTACAATAAGTATGAAGGTTTCAAGTGTTAGACCGTGTGTGTTGGATAAAGGGGGAAATGTTAAATATGAACAATGAAAACTTTTAATAAGATTAAAGCCAATTAATCTGGGTGAACAAGGTTTTCGGAAATAATTTGATAAATGCATTGGAACATGTAATTTTTTTATGGTAAACATATGTAGATACATATACACATTTTCCCTTGCATATGGTTATAGCATGTGGGTATTTCTTTCTGTCATTCATTTATATACTGCTTGTATAAATCCCACTAGGCATAAGCTCACGTTCCCATTTTGTTACAGCAGTTTGGGAGCGGTTCCGTATGTTGACGGCGTTCTGCAAGTAAGTATATTTTATTTATATTTCACATTAGTACCTCTGTTCATTTGGATTCCTGGGTGCTCCCCATGGGTCCCTCGCGTAGTTTATCTTGAAATTGGAATCTCATGCTAACAAGTGTAATGTAAATTAAAATAAAACTCTACGAGCAACATTATTTAGGTTGTTTAATTGCACTTCACACCTATCGACTCGATTCGGATCGGGTTGGCTACGGGTAACCCATAATTATGGGTCGGGTCATTACATAAACATAGGAGCATATTGTAAACTCAAGGCTTGCTCAAATAAAGAGCTAAACCACCTTAGATCGAATGAGAACATCTCCATATCTTCGACAAAAAATGGAAGCCACTTGCCATCAGCATCAATAATAGGCAAATGGACTCTCTCATACTTAAACAAACCATTAGCAAGGTTACTCATGGCCTAAATCTTCGGGACATGAGTCCACCACTTAAAATTGCAAAAGGTAAGTGTATTAACACTTAATATGGCAAAAATAAACTCAAAAACTGACAGAGGCAACTCAACATCACTGAGGAAAGGGTATAGACCAATCAACTTAGCAAAGAAGCCACGAAGAATTCTAGGATCTGATCGACTGAGGCTAAGAACTGAAGGCAAAGAAACTTCACAACCAACTGGAATATTAGGTCCATAAGTATCGACAATTTATACGCTAATTGAAGAGACCAAAGAATAAACAAAAGTTGGAGCCCCAATGGAAATAGCATGCATAGTTAATGATACAACAACAGGATCATCAACAACAAGAACATATTTACTAAGGACATTGATCTAAACAATAGGGGAAATTTATGGAACCAAAACATCCAACAAAAGGTCCTGCTCATCTCCTTGCAAATCACCTGAAACATTAACAAAATGAGAAATGACCACTGAAGCAACAACCCTATCAACACTTTATCCACCACCTATGTGGGAAACACTAATTAGGAACAAAGGGTCATTGGTCAAATCCAAAGTCTCATCACCGTTGCTATTCAAAATGTCCCCCGCATCAATAGCACCACCCATGGTTAGCCCAACAATTACAAAATCAGTCATGCCCTCAAAGAACAAATCATCCACAAAAAGGTTATTGAACCAAATCTAAGAACAAGTCAAGTTCACATAGAAATTCAAATACACCTCCATAGATACTAAATCCACACTAGTAGCAAAGAGAATATCCCTTTTGATTTGTGATGCAAGTAGAATAGGGACAATAGTAGAACTTATTACAAAAGCACTCGCTAAAAGTAGAAACAAAGAAACAAAATAAACTCTCTATAAAAAAACCAAGGCAATGTATAAAGCAAAAACAAATAAAGAACTAATGAAAGTACAATACTTTCCCGTAAGAACAGACGATAGAGCCACGTTCGATGGCAAAGGGGCAATCGATTGAAGGAGAACAAGTATCCTTTTAATAGACTTATTCCCCACTGAAGAAATAACAACATCAACATGAGGAGCACTATCGGACGAATGGATGTATCCTTGTCTACTTTTACCACTCTCACCAACTTCCTTAAGATTTTTAAAATCCCTAATTTCATCCTCCTCTTCCAAGTCCTCGATATCTTCTTTATCTTCACTCGAAGGCGATACAGCAAAAACTTGATCAATCGGAATGGAAATTAGCTTGTGAGCTTTAGTTTTAGTAGCTCTAGATCGAGTAATCCTTTTTCGCTTCATGGGAGATTTCCTTATTTTAATACTTTTAACCTCTCAAGTAGGGGATTGTAACCTCCTTAACTTCTTCACGACCAAAACCTTCAACAATTTTCACCCACTTCGAGCTATAATCTTCGACAATAGCCTTCCCTTCCCCTTATCCTATGGGTCAGTAGCCTTAGGAATTGAGGCACCTTTTCTCTAATAGCAATCCCTTTACTTGATCGAGAACTAGAAATGTCCTTTGAGCCAACCATATTTTCCTCCACTATAAGGGGCAAAACCACCTCTTCTTCCACATCAATATCTTTAGTCAAGGAAGACCTCTTACCCATGTAACCCACCTTTCGATTTTTTATGGGATCCTAAGCATCTCATCACCATTACCCACTTAAACATGAGGCAAACAAATAGGGCTACCATAAGGAAACTTATGAAAAGGTAAGACTTATTTCTCCCAGAAATGATTCCAGTTTTCAGTAACAAAACCCATATTACCACTCATTACAATCTTTTTTTGACCAAGATTCTTTAGTTTAGATATGGAACCTAAATATGTATAAGAAAACTAAGAAGTCCGTAAAGCATCCGATATACAATGATTCGCCCCTATATTTTAAAAAGGGGTTCCCTTATTGATGTCGAAGACCCTCATATTTCGATAAGGATTGTTACAATAGTCCCCTCACCAAACTATGTCACCAAACTAGAGGGGGTAAATACCAGAAAAATAATAAGAATGGGAAGAAAATACAAGCAGACGATAAGTTTGCAGATTACACCCCTCTGACGGTCAGCTGCGAACACATTCTGAATGAGATAAAGAGCGACCGATCTTTAAAATGGCCTGAGAAGTTGAGAGTTCCTCCACATAAGAGGAAAAAAAACTTATGGTGCGAATTCCATCAAGACCATGGTCTTTTGACCGATAAATGCTTTGCCTTAAAAGATGAAATCAAAAAGATGTTAAAAGAAGGGAAGTTGAGAAAGTATGTGGACAAGGATGCCTCCAAGAGCGATCGAGCAAACACTATGAAGAAAGGAAGTGATAAATGAAGAGAAGAATCCCCTGGCAGACAAGATGACCCCTAAGAGGATGATGATGATCCTGACCTTCCACCAAAGGACGACCATGGCCCTGTGAAATGGATTAATATGATTTCATTCGATATCGAAATGATATCTGGGGGTCTAGTTGGAGGAGGATCAGAAGTGGTCGATAGGAAGGCCCATATAGCTGAAGCGAAGGCAGTAACAAAATTTGAAGCTGTGCACTCAACGTCTATCGAAGCCAAGCCTAAAAAGAGGAAGAAAGTTGACATGGATACTCTGATAGTGGGTTGTTCGAGGATGGATTTCAAAGTCCTCCTAGCCCCACATGATGACCCTCTCGTCATCACCACCAGGGTGCACAGATATGAGGTGCCGAGGATCTTGGTAGATGGGGGCAGTTATGTAGACGTGATGTTTTGGACATGTTTCAAAGCCCTGGGACTTAGCCGTGCTAGGATCATCCAATACCATCATCCCCTGGTCGGTTTCAGTGGGGAAAAATTTCATCCCCTGGGAATATATGAGGCTGATTTAAGAATGGGAGACGAGTGACCGCAATGGCTCACCAGGAAGATCAACTTTTTTATGATGGACAAAAATGTCTTCTCGACCTACAACCTCATACTGGGACAAGTAGCTCTCAAGGAATTTAAGGTCGTGACTTCGACGGTTCACCAGATGATAAAATTCTTGACTCCTTATGGGGTAGGGGAAGTTCAGGGTGAGCAAACGACGGCACGAGAATGCTACTTCAACTCTTCCGAGGAAAGAAAGGCGCACAAGAAAGCAACCACTACTTACAATATTTATATCCTTGATCCCAGGGATGAGACTAAGTTAAAGAAGGGAGAAGCCACAAAAGAGGTAGAATCCATCATCCTCAATGAGGGTGAGCCGAAAAAAATCATCCAGGTCGATAAAGCCCTAAATCCAGATATAAAAGAATAGCTCATCAAAATGCTGAGGAGAAGACAGAGTATCTTTGCATGGAGTCATGCAGACATGTCGTGGATCGACTCCAAAATTGTGTATCACAAGCTCAACGTGATGGAAGATGCCGAGCCAGTAAAGCAGAGGATGAGAATTTATTATTAAAAGAAATATGAGGTCATAAGAGATGAGGTCATGAAACTCGAAGAACCTGAGTTTATTAGGGAGTTCATCTATCCCGAATGGTTGTCTAATGTGGTCATAGTCCCCAAAGCAAGTGAAAAATGGTGGATGTGTGTGGACTTCACTGACCTCAATAAATATTTCCCCAAAGACAGTTTCCCTCTTCCTCCCATCGATCAAATAGTAGACACTACTGTAGGCTATGAGTTAATGAGCTTTATGGATTCATACTCAGGCTACAACCAGATCTTCATGGACCCTACGAACTCAGAGAAAATAGCTTTCATTCATGACAAGGGGACATACTATTACAGGGGCATGCCCTTTAGCCTGAAGAATATAGGAGAAACGTATCAGCGTCTCGTGAATAAAATATATGAAGACCAAATCAGGAAATCTATGGAGGTCTATGTAGATGACATTCTCAATAAAAGTTTGAAAGCCAAGGATCATGTGGCCAACCTTGAGAGGACCTTTGACACGATGGACGAATACCGAATGAAGCTCAACACAGCCAAGTGCATTTTTGGGGTCGGATCAGGAAAGTTCTTGGGGTTCATCATCAATCAAAGGCGTATTGAGGCCAATTCTGAGAAGATTAAGGCTCTGCTAGAAATGAAGACCCCCAAGACCATTAAATATGTTCATAGCCTCACGGGGCGAGTGGCTGCTTTGAATAGATTTGTATCCAAAGCCACAGACAAATGTCTACCATTTTTCAAAGTTCTAAAAAAGGCTTTTGAGTGGAACGAAGAGTGTGATAAGTCTTTTAAAGAGCTAAAGTCCTACTTGGGGTCTCCTCTACTTTTATCACGTCTAGTGGAAGGCAAAAGACTGTACGTGTACCTAGTCGTCTCAGAGTCAGCCATTAACGCTATTATTGTGAGAGAAGAAGACGGGGTGCAGAATCTGGTGTATTTCAATGGTAAAGCACTCCAAGGAGCAGAGCAAAGGTACGCTAGGATGGATAAGTTAGCCTATGCCTTAATACTTTCCTCAAGGAATATAAAGTCGTACTTCCAGTCCCATACAATGATCATCCTCACTGACTCTCCTCTTAAGTAGGTCATACACAAGCCAAAGAAATCGGGGAGGCTAATAGCCTGGGCAATATAGTTGAGAGAATTTGATATTGTATATAAACCTAGGGTGGCCATCAAAGGGAAAGCACTTGCAGATTTTGTGGCTGAATTCACTTGGGAAGAGGCCGAGGCTGAAAATGGGAACCTTGAGAAGACAGATAATCAATAAGGCATAATTATTGACCTGTCCACAGATAAGGTTGAGACAAGCGCAGCTAGAGAAAAAGTTATTGAAAACGAAGAGGGAAGATACCTTTTTAGACACGAATCCCTATTTGAGGGAAATTTCTCAGAGGAAGAGGCTGTGTGGAATCTTTTCATTGATGGGTCATCTTGCGAAAATGGAAGTGGCGTTGGACTGATAGTGTCAGCGCCAGATGATATGAACATCGAGTATGCCCTGAGGTTCCACTTTAAAGCCTCCAAAAATGAGTTAGAATATGAGTACCTAATAGTAGGCATATCCTTATCTAGGTCTCTTAGTGTTGGCCATCTCTTGGTGTATAGTGATTCAAGGTTGGTAGTGAATCAGATACTAGGAGCATATGAGGCTAAGGATGAGAGAATGGCCAAATATCATGATAGAGTGAAGTCACTGTTGAAAAGATTCAGAGAAGTAAAGTTTAATAGGATACCTCGGCTGGACAATGGCTGAGCCGATGCACTTGCAAGACTAACTTCAGCAACTAGGACAGATATCAGAAGAATAGTGCTAGTGGAAACTCTGCTTCAACCAGTGATTAAAGATGACGATAGAACACTTATCTCTTGCCTAAATATAAACAGGGTAACTTCATGGATGGACCCTATAACTAGATACATTAATGAGGGGGAGATACCAGAGGCAAAATCCTAAAGGAATAAGCTAAGGTACAGAGCTACAAAATTCATGATAATTGGAGATACTTTGTACAATAAAGGGTTCTTCCTCCCTTTGCTCAGGTGTGTCCATCCGTCTGAAGTTCCATATATCTTACAAGATGTGCATGAGGGATCTTGTTTAATACAGATTGGGGGAAGGACGTTATCTAAGAGGATAGTCACCCAGGGATATTGGTGGCCTATCTTGGCGAAGGATGTTACGGCATATGTGAAGAAGTTTAATAAATGCCAAAGGATCGCCACCATCCCTCACCAGCATCATCAACCTCTTACCTCCATTACATCCCCGTGGCTATTTGTAGTATGGGGAATTGATTTGGTAGGACCATTGCCTAGGCCTGTCAATAACTATCGATACTTGATCCTAGCGATCAATTATTTTTTTTAAATGGGCGGAAGCGGAGCCAATGATCACGATCACCAAACAGAAGACCTTATCGTTCATCTGAAAGAACATCATATGCATGTATGGTCTTCCCAATACCCTCATCTCAGATAATGGGACTCAGTTCAAGAATGTTTCCCTAGAGATATACTACGAAAGAGTTGGGATCAAATAATTCTTCTCTACCCCAGGCCGACCTCAAGCTAATGGGCAGACTGAGGTTACAAACTGAAAAATCCTAGACGGTATCAAGAAAAAACTCAAAAAGTCAAAAGGAAGATGGGTCGAAGAAGTTTATGTTGTATTATGGGCCTATAGGACAACAACAAAACTCCTACGGGGGAAACCCCTTTTATGTTGGCATATGGCTCAGAAGCCGTTATACCTACTAAAATCGGGCTTCCTACTCACAGAGTCCAAATGTATGATCCTCAAAGAAATATGGAAGAAATGAGACTTGATCTAGATTTGATTGAGGAAAGAAGAGAAGATGTCGAGATAAGACAAGCATCTTACCAGCAGAGGATAACCAGATTTTGCAATCAGGGGGGTAAAGGAAAGGTCGATAGTTGTGGGATACCTAGTCCTAAAAAAGGCATGGCAAAAACCTAACAAGCTTCATCCAAATTGGCATGGTCCATATAGGGTCACCGATGAAGTCGTCCTAGGAACCTATAGGCTAGAAAACCTTGAAGGGGAGCCCTTTTCAATTCCCTGGAATGGAGATCATTTGAAGAAATATTACCAATGATGTTATAGTTGATATCCTACTTGTTCACAATTTGTAATGAATGTATTATCTCATAGAGCACTTAGAATGATAATGAGAATATTCTAGTGGCCCCTCATCTTGTTCTTTGTCAATTTAGATATCTGTTGGGATAATTCATACTAAGCTACAAAATATCATTCGTGGTGAAGTAGGCTTAAATGCTCTTTGGTGATACGACAACATAGATGGGGATAAAACATCATCCATATATTGTCAACAACATCGAGGGGCTTTTAATATTGGAAAACATCATTAACTTGGTGGATTATCTCCCTCGGCTAGGATGAGAGTGAATATTAGGGAGGACCCTCCACTCACTCCCAAGAAAGACGAGGGAGGACTTAATATTTGAAAACATCATTAACTTGATGGATTATCTCCCTCGACTAGGATGAGAGTGAATGGTAGGTAGGACCCTCCACTCACTCCCAGGAAAGACGAGGGAGGACATAATGTTTGAAAACATCATTAACTTGGTGGATTATCTCCCTCGGCTAGCATTAGAGTGAATGGTAGGGATGACCCTCCACTCACTCCCAGGAAAGACGAGGGAGGACGTAATATTTGAAAACATCATTAACTTGATGGATTATCTCCCTCGACTAGGATGAGAGTGAATGGTAGGGACGAACCTCCACTCACTCCCAAGAAAGACGAGGGAGGACTTAATATTTGAAAACATCATTAACTTGGTGGATTATCTCCCTCGGCTAGGATGAGAGTGAATGGTATGGATGACCCTCCACTCACTCCCAAGAAAGACGAGGGAAGCGCATTAACACAAATTATAAAAATGGCAAAATAAAATATCAAATGAAAGGGAAGGGAATTTTCATTAAAAATATGAAGAGTTACAATACATGTTCAAAAGAAAGTATAAAACTAAAGCACAAGAATAGGGTATAGGCCATAGACGGCCACCCTAAAGAGCAGCATCAGAGGGTAGAGTCCTACCATCGTCGGGCAGAGTACCGTCGATAACAAAAATAGAAGGCTGAGCCTCTGACGTGCCAGCGCCTTCAACATTCACTAGGGACTCCACTGGGGATAGAGGCTCGGCCATCAAGGAGTCATCTAACTCTACAGCCTCCAAAGAAGGACGAATAGACAACACTACGTCAGCAAACTTCAAGACGACTCATCGACAGGTTGTCTTGATTCCCCTCTCCAAGTATTCAAGGCCGAAGCCTTGGAATTCATCGAAGAGTTTGTAGGCCTCCATAGCATCAGTCTCAACCCTTCGAATAACTGCAGCAAGATCTGGCTTGAACTAGGTGCCCTGATTGGTTAAAGCCTCATCCTTGGCTGTAAGAAGGTCGTCCTTGAACTTCAACTGAGCAGCATACTCTTTTATAAGCTCACCAATAACCCTCGAATGCTCGGCCTTCACATTCTCCAGCTCAATCTTTAGATTTTTGAGCTCAGTCTTCAAGTCGGTCTCATTTTGAACAACTCTCTCGGCCTCGTAAAACTTCTATTAGTTCTCAGCCATCCACTTGGTGGTAGAGGTGAAGGCGCAGACAGACTACAAAAGACGAGAGTAAAAGTTTATAACGAATGGACGAGGGTATAGTTGATAAAATATTGGTGAATCAAAATTGAAAATATGAAAGAAATACCTGAGCTAGAGTGTGAAGCCCAAAATTATAGACTTTGGTCGGGGGTATCTTGGCCAAGAAGCTATAGTCTGAAGATGATGGTGCTGAGAACATGGAAACCTTGGCAGCTTTCATATTGGCGATCAAAGAGGTAGGGTCGGCCTTTAGATTGGTTAGATTGTCCGACCAGAAGGCACCCAAGGATGAGGAAGAACTAGTTCCTTCGGTGTTTGTTTCTGGGACCTCCACTCTTGCCCTCGTACGAGTATCAGGTTGAGTGCCAATAGGGGCTTATGGCTCCCTGCTTTTATGGGAGGTCTCAGTGGTCGGCTTCACAGTGGTAGGTCCCACGACCGTTGTTTTCTTCTGGGTTTGATGAGGCTACTTTACCTTGTTCTTATTAAGAGTAGCCAATAAGATAGGGGAAGTCATTTCCCAAAGTTGGTCAGATACGTTTGAAGGCCGACCTACAAAAGTAAGACGACATGCCAGATACAAGTAACTATAACGAGGGAACACTTAAAAGAAATTGAAATAAAAAGCAAATCACATAATTGTGTCAAAGGGCTGACCCTCAGGCCAGCTTCTTTGAGGAGACGAGGGGTCATTAAATCATTAAATTTAGGAATCTCATCCTCCTTCCCCTGCTCCCTCAGATAGTCAACTATATCACTCTCGTCTAAGTTGAGTACAGGGTCCAACCTTGATCTCATGGAGGGGTTGGACCATGCTCGAGGAACCCTCGGGCTATTTTCTGGATGATCAACCTCGGTGGGGAATTCCCAATCCCCAGAAATAAAGAAAAATCTCTTCTTCCAATCGTGGTTTAAAGTTTGTGCAATATGGAGAAGTTTCTTATCAGAATTCCTAGACACTAGATGGAAGTACCCAAGTTGCTTGGAGGATGAGGTTATGTTATAACAGGCCAAGAACAGACTAGCCGAGGGCTCATCAGTAAATGTATTCTTCCAGAGAGAAATGTAGCCTAGGATGATCCTCCATGAGTGAGGTGGAAGTTGGGTAGGAGCAACCCTAAGGGCAGAGAGTATAGAGACAATGGCAAGATGGAGAGGCAACCTGACACCGACCCTAAACATCTACTCGTACATGGCTATTTCTCCCTCTCTCCCCTGGAAGACCTTCTCATATTCATCTGGGATCCTTATAGTAACATTAGGTTTAACACCAAAGGAGTGTCTCCATAATAAAAGATCATAATCCTTGATAGACGAGACATATGATGAGGCTGTTAAAGTGTGGACCTCTTACTCAACATTTGAACTCTCATTCTCGCCCTCGAACCCACTACCCTCATCCTCACTTCCCTCATCCCCAACTCCGTCGGCCTCTTCGTTATCAAAGTGTGGGGGCCATCTGGAACAGTGGCTTGAAATTTAAGGGGGACATAGCAGTCATAGGGGCAGCTTCAGGGTTAACTGTTCCCTCAGCCTATTCGCGAGGGTTAAGGCTTGAGGGGTCGTCTCTTCCAGAGGTCCCGGCACCGAAAGAAGATAATGCTCTGGTTTCATCTATCCATGACTTCTTCTTGACTCTGACTCTCAGTTGGATGATAAGACGACCCGAAGGGCTCAGAGGGTGATGGTAAAATTATAGCTAATGGAATTAGGAAAATGGATCGTACCCAGACAGGGTCGCCCCTACGTCTAGACTCATTCTCTTCTTCTATCCTTCTAATCTCTGTAAAACACCTCTTTCTCAAAGTTGGAAACTCCTCGACTAAATTGTAAAGCCTTTGGAGTAATAAGAGGAAAACCATACACTTAAGGATTTTCTCAAGCAACTTGTAAACAAATTGAATAGTTGAGCAAGTTAACTTCAAGATCGAATTTAGAGAAATGAAAAGTTTTATGGATGAACAACCAAGAATAGGAGGAGTAAAGTTCACCAGAGAAGAAGATCGGAAGGTCACCGGGAAACCTAAAAACGTTGAAACTTAATATCGAACCACCATAAAACTATGGAGAAGGAACCCAGGAAAGCCTATCAGTCAGTATTTATCCCTACAACTGCTGCTGAAGGGTGAATACACACGCTGGAAAAATGAAAACCAGCAAAGAAAATGCACAGAAGCTATTTAAAGCAGAAACTAAAGAAAACTTGAAAAAAGAGTGTGGAAATGGATAGAATGGTGAAGAGATTACCTGGAAAAGAAGACTAAAGGTAGAAGAAACTTGGAGTTCTCGCGAAAATGCAAGGATGGAGGCTAACTACTAAAGCTAGAGAGAGAGAGAGAGAGAGAGAGAGAGAGAGAGAGAGAGAGAGAGTGAAAAGAAGAAGGTAGAAGAAAGAGATATAATTTTTTGAAAAGGTTTAAATACCTTATCATCATTGGGCTCAATAACCTAGGCAGCGCACAACCCACGAGGAAAATCATCATTAGGGCACAATGTTCAAAGTGTAATATGCAGTCGTCATTCTTGGGGAACACAAAAAGATGATTGACACCTGACAGATGTCACTCATCAGCTTGACCACTCATCAACTCAACATTCAAAGTCAATATTACCCCTCAGCCACCTTAACGGCATCGATGGCTAAGGGCTAGGGTGATTACCAAAATATACCCTCGGACTGGCTGAGGGAAGCCTCGTCTAGGATGAGGGCTCAACTCTGCTTTTACCCCCAGGGGTCATAATGAAGACAGGGTCCCGCCGGGCCAACCCAACCATTGGCAATACAAGTATGCTGGATGACCCAAATCAGCCCAAGCCCATGCAGATTGAAGCCTCGACTTGGGAACAATTCAGACGACCATACGACTGGTCGACCCTCTGATTGTAAGACGACACACTACACCGAAATGACAAAATTGTCACCTTTCAGTCGTCCACCCTTGTCAAGGTCATTGACCGTGACAAAAAACAAGCGTTTTGTGTCACGGTCATTGACCATTACATGACCGTGATAAAGAATTGTCACGGTCAATGACCTTGACACGACCGTGACAACTTCTGCAGTAAAAAAAGTCCTAGGCTTCTTTTTTCCCACCCTTTTTTGGTTTTCCCCCTCTCTCTCTCTCTAAGCGATTTCTGCTCTCTCTCTCTAAGGTATGTTTTTTTTTCCTCTCTTTCTCTTTCATTTCTATATGTGTGTGTATGTGTATGTGTGTATATATATGTGTGTATCTATATGTGTATATGTGTGTGTATGTGTGTATATATATGTGTGTGGTGGTGTGTGGTGGGGGAGGGGGGAAGGGGGTAGTGGGGGTGGGGTGGGGTGGGGTGGTGAAGGTGGGGTGGGGTGGGGGTGGGGTGTGGTGGGGGGAGGGGGTGGGGTGGTGGGGGTGGGTGGGGTGTGTGTGTGCGCGTAGGTGTGTGGGTGTGTGTGTGGCGGGGGGAGGGGGAGGGGGTGTGGTGGGGGTGGTGGGGGTGTGGTGGGGCAATTTTAACAATTGTATAGCTTTAATTAATAAATTGTATAGTTTTAGATGAAAGTAAATTAATAATTAGTGCCAATTTCATATGAAAGTAGGATTGCCCCTCATTGTAAATTAGTAAATTAATAATTGTATACTTTAATTGTTAGTTTAACTGATGAAATGAATTAATTGAGTAGATGAATTAGAAGGAGTACGGGTTACACATTTCTTGTTGAAAATGTTGTTGGATTATTTTGTTTAGTAAATGTTGGGTTGGTTAGTTTTAAAAGTGGCATGACCACTGGATTATTGTCCATATGGGGGTGGGATTTTTCAACTTTTTTTGAAAATTACTTTGTATATCGAACAATATATACAAAGTATGATAATTAAATGAAACATACTTGAAATTATATATGTGTATGTGTGTGTGTATGTGTGTGTATATATGTGTGTGGTGGTGTGTGGTGGGGGGGGTGGGGGGGGGGGTTAACAATTGTATAGCTTTAATTAATAAATTGTATAGCTTTAATTGTAATTTTAATTGTATAGTTTTAGATGAAAGTAAATTAATAATTAGTGCCAATTTCATATGAAAGTAGGATTGCCCCTCATTGTAAATTAGTAAATTAATAATTGTATACTTTAATTGTTAGTTTAATTGATGAAATGAATTAATTGAGTAGATGAATTAGAAGGAGTACGGGTTACACATTTGTTGTTGAAATTGCTGTTGGATTATTTTGTTTAGTAAATGTTGGGTTGGTTAGTTTTAAAAGTGGCATGACCACTGGATTATTGTCCATATGAGGGTGGGATTTTTCAACTTTTTTTGAAAATTACTTTGTATATCGAGCAATATATACAAAGTATGATAATTAAATGAAACATACTTGAAATTAAATATGTGTATGTGTGTGTATATATGTGTGTGGTGGTGTGTGGTGGGGGGGGGGGGGCAGGGGGTGGGGGGGGGTTAACAATTGTATAGCTTTAATTAATAAATTGTATAGCTTTAATTGTAATTTTAATTGTATAGTTTTAGATGAAAGTAAATTAATAATTAGTGCCAATTTCATATGAATGTAGGATTGCCCCTCATTGTAAATTAATAATTGTATACTTTAATTGTTAGTTTAATTGATGAAATGAATTAATTGAGTAGATGAATTAGAAGGAGTACGGGTTACACATTTGTTGTTGAAATTGCTGTTGGATTATTTTGTTTAGTAAATGTTGGGTTGGTTAGTTTTAAAAGTGGCATGACCACTGGATTATTGTCCATATGGGGGTGGAATTTTTCAACTTTTTTTGAAAATTACTTTGTATATCGAATAATATATACAAAGTATGATAATTAAATGAAACATACTTGAAATTAAATATGTGTATATGTGTGTATATATGTGTGCGGTGGTGTGTGGTGGGGGAGGGGGGCAGGGGGTGTGGTGGGGGGGTTTGTGTACTAATAATTCCATGCTTTACATCTATTCCGGCATATATAATATATATAATAATAATTCCATGCTTTACATCTATTCCACGTTAGATGTTTTCAACTAATTTAAACATATTTATGTACGTGTGCGTGTGCGTGTGTGTGGTGGGGGTGGGGTAGGGGGGTGTGTCTATGTGTACTAATAACATTTTTTTTATCTGTACTAATAATATTTTTTTTACAGCAAATGTCTCCTTCAGGTATTAAGGCGAAGATGATGATGTTGTTTATGATGATGTCGTCTGGGCTCGGTGGTAGAGGAGGCGACGAGGGCTCCTCGGCCCCTAGGCTCCCCAAATATGAAAAATTTGGGATTACCATCAAGAACAAACCATAGCTATTAGCGAGATCCCTCGAGCTACTAAAGACGGTCATCGGCCCGGGGTTTATGAGTTGGGAGGAGGTGCCATATGAGCTCAAGTTAGCTGTTTGGGCGGCACTACAGGTAATATATTTCTATTTCTATTTCTATTTCTATTTCAATTTCAATTTCAATTTCTATTTCAATTTGAATTTGAATTTCAATTTCAATTTGAATTTCATTTTATATTTATATTTATATTTATATTTATTCGCAACTAACATTGAATTTGTTGGACAGGAACAATTCAACTTGGATCCAAAGCTATGCGATTCCGGCTTGGAGTAGTTGAGGGAGCAACACAAGACGTGGAAGAAAAATATGCGGACACGGTACTTTGGGAAAACACGAGAGTCCATTATACAATGGCGTGGATCCGTCCCACCCAAGGAGCCGATCTCATTGGCACAATGGCAAAAGTTCATTGACAATGAGATCGAGGATCGACAATTGGCATCTCGCCAATCGGGGAGGGAAAATCGGGCAAAAAAGACGGACGTGCACTACTCCGGCGGGACCTATTATGCCGAGGTGGAGCATAGGATGAAGGTAAGATTTAATTTTTCTATAACTACATAAATATATTATTTTACTTTCTGGGGCCGATACTAATTTTACTTTATTTTATTTCAGGGGGTAGGGAGTGGGCCAGGGGGTAAGCCACATAGGCTCGATACTTATGTGGCTCTTCGAACAAAGAAGGGGAAGGAAAAGGAGGTGTCCCCGAGCGTCGCGGCCACGATTGTAAGTAATCCGACAGTTTAATTTTTGTTAATTACGTTATAATTTTTTTCTTTACTTATTTTACTAATCATGTGCATTTTATCGTTTCAGGCAAAGCTTAAGGAAGTGCATGAGTCGCAGTCTGATGCCGAGAAGGCGACTTTGTCCACAGACGCACTCAGCCAAGTGCTTGGTTCTGATCGCAAGGGGAGGACAAGGGGGGTGAGCTCGCGGGTGGCCAAATCTAGGATCATCGGATTGGAGACGAGCGACACCGGGTTGGCTCGAACGGTGGATTCACACGGCGCGAAGTTGTCCCGTTTGGAGGCGATGGTCCAAGATATGTTCGCATTCATGAAGCGTATGTTGGGCGGAGACCGTAAGGGGAAGGGGAAAGGGAAGGAGAAGGCGGTGGAGGAGGTGCGGGAGAACAAGGCACAGGAGGACGAGGATGTGGACCTCGCTGCTTCTTCACCATCATGTGCGTATTTCGATGATCCACTTCCTTATTTGGCTCCCTTCCCCAGACCATTATCAACACTTGGTTGGCCGAGCGTATTCATATTGGATGTATTTGATGGCCAGCGGATAGGGCGGGGGTTGAGGGACCCGAATATCGTCGAGGGTGGAATAGTTCATGGACGTGCGCTTCAAGGGATCGAGTCCAAAGTGCTAGTCACGCATGTGATACCCGGGAAGGAGATCTCCCTATTGTGGTTGGGCGAAAATGCGGCACGATGTATATTAGTGGGTGTGTCAATTCGTATATCGTGTGGACAACTCACCTCCTCACATTTACCCAAGACATGTAGTAACATTATATTTAAGTTTGTCCATTTTAATTATATTTGGATTATATCGTCATGTATATTATTTCTATTTTGAATATTTGGATTATATCGTCATGAATATATATTTGCACTATCTTTAGTTTATTTGGATATATGATGTTTGAATAGGTACAACCAACGTTGTTATAACAGGTACAAATATACTGTTGGGCAGTGGCAGTGGCCATACTACCCAGCATAATTTTTTTTAATTCTGCCCAGAATTGTCACGGTCATTAATCGTGACAATTTTTTTTTAAATATTGTCACGGGTTTGTCACGGTTAGGGACCGTGACACGACCGTGACAATTCTAACGAACTTGTCAAGGTCAATGATCGTGACACGTCCGTGATAAAAAAATTTGTCTCACCCCGAATTGTCACGGTCATTGACCTTGACAAGTCCAACTTATCAAGGTCAATGACCGTGACAATAGTGCAGATTTGGTGTAGTGACAGTACACTTCCTGCGTTCAGTAATCAGGGCTCCCATAAGGTTAGCATCAACCTCGATTTGTCATTATAGGCCGAGGGTGACACCATCATGGCGCGTGGTTTGGGAGCGAGTGAAGCAGTGCACTTGGGGCTCGTGTAGCACGTGGACTAAATCGTTAGAACAATATTATTCCCTCGTGTGAGGGAATATTATAGAATCATTACCTACAAGTGGCCCAGCCAGGTGTCAACAGGGGATTATCTAGATCATCATTCACATGCTCCATGCATGCTTGGGGGTACACTACACCCCCCCCCCCCCAAGCCCTATATATACCTGTCATCTTCAACCTTACAAAGTGATCGAGAATTGTAACCTTAACTGAAACTATGTTTTTATACAGAGGAGAGAGAGAAAGCTTATGCATTGTATCCAAGGCCTTTAGTGCCCATATTTAGTGGATCACACACTCAAAGTGGATGTAGGCTTAATTGGCTGAACCACTATATATCATTGTCTTCATACCTATTCTTCGCACCTCATTATATATATATATATATATATATATATATATATATATATACACACACATGCATATGCACATATCATTATGGTTGTCATTGTAACTACTCTTTGAGCTCTAAAACCTCTTTATCTGGTGGTGTTAATTCTCAACATCATCAGTTTTGGTGCTAATTCTCAACATCATTAGTCATAAAAGGCAATCGACCATGAGAAAACAAGGAAATAGTGGTCACACGTAAACCCACAAGATTGTGCATATTGCTACCACTTATAGGAAGAAACTCCATATCATAATTACCTTAAAGAATAAACAATGATACACCCCAATATCATCATGATAATCTGTAAAACAAAAATTACTAAGCATATCAATATGGCAAGCCAACACACCAAGTTGATTTTTAGTAAGTTTATTATTCAAGTACATCAATCGAATGGAACATTCTTCTCGAGCTAGAACGGGGTATTCCCTTATATCAGGGGCAAGCAATGAGAATATCTCACAAAGAAAATCCATCATTATTATCAAAGGGGAAAAATTCACAATATCAAAATGCCCATTTGAATGCTCCAAATCGAAATGAGACCGATCAAGCCAGGCATAAAGATTACCCAATACGAAGGCATCAAGGGGAATCTTCAAACCTATAAATAAACAAGTGGCAACTAAAAACATTTTCTTGTTTGAGAAATCACGGGGCTTACCCGAAAGCATAACATTGGAAAGAAATGAGGGCAGAAAAACAGTCAAGTGAGCAGGGTCATAAGAATTAACAACCTCAGCATAAAATTCACGAGGTTCAGTTTTCGAACCTTCAACTTCCTTCTCTCGATCTTTAAAATAATACTTCTACCAATTTCTATAAATAGACTTCAAGCTACGAGACAAGCTCTGTTGTAACCCACTCCTATAAGAGAAGAATGTAGTACACTAGGTGTGGAGGGTCTCCATTATATTCTTCTCTTTAGGCGACGCACTGGTAGAAAATGTATATTCAAGTGAAAATAACTAATGTGTGAGTGTCAAAAGACCATCGAGAAATCAAATTATACAAAGTGTCATATTTCTGTGGCAACTTGAACTCCCATGGATCATCCATAGCGCGCTTAAGACAAACCTTTCAAAAGATTCTTCGATACTTAAGCTTAAAGAAAATATGATTTCCTAACAACCCCCATTCATTGTCATTTTTACTGGCATAGGCAAATTTAACAGACGACCGTAAAAAATCCCCACGATCGATACAAGGTCTCATCACACTATCTGGAGGACACCAAGGACCCTTTTTGAAAGAACTAACTAAAGGAAATAAACACTGGGGAGAGACACAAATACGATTAGGGCTAGAAGTAATCGTAAGCCTCAAATATTTATAAAACCTACTTATTAATAAAAAGGGGGCATAATGATACAAATCACTGGTATCTAAACCTCTAGAACCCTCTTCACCTTCACTCTCCTTAAACGATGTCCTCTCACTAACACGCCGAGAAGTTCTAGGCATTATAGACTTCGAACTCTTATCTATTATAATAAAAGAAACAGTGAAACGAAATAACATAAATGAGAGGACGAACGAGAACGATTAAATAAGGAAATACCATAAAATAACTTAGACAAATTTTCTCTCTCTCTTTTGTTCTCTATTATCAGACTAAAAAGATCAAACGGGTAAAATTAAAAACTCTCAACCCACATAATATATACTTCAACAAGGAGATAGATAGGAAGGATAAGCAATGATGAAACGGTCACAGAAAAACCAATATTTCGATAAAGAAATGGCTGGAAACGACGCCACTTCAAAAACACCACTCAAAAAACGCAAATTACCGACATTATAAGCCGTCCATGAAATTACAACATCATTTAATACAATTGATACGAAGTGTCATATTGGTACAAGGAAAATCTTTTCGTCATAATCATTTCAAACATGCATAGTCACTGTCATGTACCACACGCGCTTGAAGGGGAAATTGTAGGGGAGGGTAATTTGATTTTCCTAATTGATCCATCCACCGGCGTATTGATCCACCCAACTCCAACAAATAAACAATCATATCCACATCCATTCACATGTATATTTTTCTCTCTCTTAGGTATGTATCGATTATTCAAAACACCAAAGGGCTTGAGTTGGGCAAAACTCAAGGGACTATGAGTCGAATCGGTAAATAATTCTTTGGGAATCTCAATGGTATGTAGTTTGAAGGAAAGATCACAGGGGATCATTGGGTTCCCATCTAGCCAATAATTATTATCACAAGATATAAAGTACAATCAATTATGGCCAACACCTTAATTGAAACATCATTCAAACCAATCCACCCCTCTTTATGCACCATCTCGGTCTTTGAACTAACATATCGATATATCCTTCCTAAAACCATCACTACACCCATTTAATACTGACAAACTTGCAACCACTCTGCCAACTTTCTATCACAACTGCACACAAACCATCATTTTCTCAAGTACTTATCAGATAGTTTATCACCTCCCATTTAAGGCACCGACTTGCATTAAACGCATACCTTTCTCTCACCTAGATCAACGACCGGGATTAAATCCTCAGCACTATAAATACCACTCTCAAACCTCATTTATTAGGGATCCATAAGATACCTCTGAAAAATTAGCATTAAGATTCCTTGAAAGAACATTCTTTGAGCCTTGATTCTCACTCATTACTATCACCATTTATTACAAAGGATAACGACCATTAAGACGGGTTACATCTCAGCTCTTGAGGAGTAACTTCCTAATATAACCAGTGAGGGCCACCCTCCAATAATAGGAATAGTTAGCTCTAGCAAGGGGTGAATATAAGCTCGTGGCCCATTAAGCCTGAAAGGCCCAACTCGTAATTTTATAGGTCTTGACCAAGTAAGGTAGGCCCGTACACCGGGCTTGATAAATTTTTGAGTCCCAACAAAAATTTAGGACGGGCTTGGGCATACGCTTCCAAGTCCAACAGGCCCGACCCGAATATAAAAATATATATCTCATTATATATGTATATTTACACACACACATACACACACGCGCGCACATGTACATGTACACTAGTTATTTATAATAATTTTTATGCATTTTTTTTTTAATAAATTTAGATTAAATAAGTGGGTTGGCTTAGCCGGGCTAGGGTTTAATTATGTGAGTGCGCTTATTCAAACTCGCCACGAGCTTGAACATGTACTATACCCCTTACTATATGGTGTAGCCTCGACCCGAGCCCGTCCAGGCTTGGCTCGTGTCCACCCATGGCTCCAACCAACATACAACAAAAGTTAAATTATTGTTATTTGATACTAATAAAACATTGATAATATGACCAATACAAACAAGAAGCGTTTCTTCAAATAATACTCCCTTTATTCTCAAATTAGTGATGATATATGCATGTCATAATAATTTAATATTATATAGTTTGAGTACAATTTCAAAATAAGCACTATAGTAGTTAATCTAATACTTTTTAAAAAAAATTAAAAACTAAAAGATAAAAATATGTACATTTCTCTTAATACCAAGTCGCCGAATCTAATTTAAAAGTGGGTCCCACTATGTACCTATATATGTAAAAGATTGGTATTTTAATTGGTGTTTGCACCATGCATTACCCCTAGAAAAACACGATTTTTGGAGTTGATACTACGGCTAGGCATAAACCGTAACTCCCACGCCGGGCTTTATAGCATAGCATCGCAACACTCTAAATTTCAGACGAGAAAGAGAGAGAGACTGTGTATCCCCCGCCTTTTGAAAAAACCGTTTTGAGAAAAAATAAGATATGAATTTGAAGAACAAGCACGAATTATCTGCTTATGCAGTATCCTTGATATTTATGATCGCCATCGTTATTCTGTTCATGTTCTCCGGCCAATTTTCCCCGTCAGCGTTCTTCGCCGCCTCAAATTCTCAGTACACAGTGCAGACCGTAGAGCTTCAGGCAAAAGTGACCGTCGGAATCACCGATCATAATGAGTTCCGAGCTGTTTCCGCTGATTACCGATCATCCATTGCTTCCTCTTCCCTCAATCTTCTCCTTCCTAACAGAACTGTCATAGTAAGCATTTTCAACTCTCTCTCTCTCATGTATATATTCAGTTTTGCTTAACCGATTATATATCTCAGAGTACACGGAGCAACTGTTTTGAGATTCTTATAGTAGCCTTCGGATTACACAGGAACAATACTTGAACCATTGTTTTAAATTTCGTATACAATTTTCAATTCATCTGCTTATATGTAATTATGTATGTATGCATAAGTATACTTCTGCTTGACGCAGAGTAATGATATCAGCTGTTTGGCTTAATCATACTTAAAAGCATTGTTTTTCTAAATTCATTAATTATGTATGACACGTAAACGCTATCATTGTTTTATGATTTCGTTTTGCTTAATCAAAACTCCTATTTATTAAATTTGCACTGTAGAGAGAAGAACAAAAATTGGAACTAGGACTTGCTAGAGCACGAATCGCTATTCGTAAAGCGGCTTCAAATCAAAATTTATCGACAATCATTCGTGGCGGTCACCTCCTCACCGGTTATATCTACCGTAACCCCGGCGCATTTTATCAGTAAGCAATTTTTATAAATACATATTGTGTATGTATGCATGCATATAAGTATGGCTTGAGTGTTTAAGAACTTTCCTTAGAAGTCACCACGAGAATGAGAACCATACGATTAATTGTGATAAGGAGTTTCTCTTTTTGGGGTGTTAATGAAGACTTGTAATTGACGCATGGAGTGCCAAATGGGGACTCACTCATTCCCTCCACTAACTTGCTTCTTCTTTAGAAAAGGAGCCCTGTTACTCATTACTATTACACTCATCGTTTGGGGCTGGTTTTGTAGTTCTCATATACGTCAGAAAAAAAAAAGGAAAGCAAAATGTAAAACGTGGACAATAAGATTTAACCATAACACAATACAAATATCTTTATGGGCATATACCAAATAATTCCTCGGACATTTTTTAATACTCATTTAGTCCAAACTTTTTTATTTTGCCTTAAAAAGTCCTTTGCCACATATTTTGGAGAGGGAATGCCGCTGGCGCGGACCTCTAAAAATAAGAGGATATTGAGTGCTTGAGGGACTAAATGGGTTAAACTAAAAATATGTGTCCTTTTTAAAAAATATATATTTATAGTAGGGACTATTTAATAATTGACCCTATCTTTATATCCACATTTTAAGTAATAAGAGATATGTAAGTAATATATAATAATAATAATAATAATAATAATAATAATAATAATAATAATATATCAAATAGTCTCTCGAACTTTTTTTAATAAACATTTAGTCCGAGCAATAATAGATTATGGACTTTTAGGACTTAAAATGATATTGATTATGAATATAGGACAATAAATATTTTATTTTCTTTTTTTATCCCTATTTTTAAATTATTGATTATCGTGACATGTTATGATACGTTGACATTTTATGGATATGGGTCCACGCCAGAGACTTTATCTAAAAATAGAAAGAAAATATCTATTATCCTATTTGCATAATACATATTATAATATGTCATAAATTTACAAAGTTCCTATTAATAATAACTGTGATGCTAAATATTTGTATACTTGTTTGACCTTGCCTCGATTGGAAGGTGATATTGACATCTCCCATTCTAATTAAATTCTTAAAAGGGAAAAGGTTAGAGGAACTAGCAAAAAATTCTTCAAATTATCTTTCAAATATTAATAAAATATTGTGTTCAGTTACGTTCATAGCGCAAGATACAATACTTAACGGTGTTTAAAAGAGAATTTTGAAAATTTTTTGGAACTCAAAAAATTACTCTCTCTAAACAATATAGAGGAAGAAGGGGAAAAACAATTGTCACCGTGATAAGTAGGGGGCCACATATATAAGTTCCGAAATGCTTTGCTTGTTAAGTAAATGATGTTGAACCCTCTTTGGCTATGATTGTTGTTTGCATATTTAACTGTTGACAATCATACTGACAAGCCAAGGAAGCATTTGATTGCCTTAATTAATGACAGAATTAGAGTTAGAGGTATTCAATTAACGACTAGATATTAATTCTACCGTTATTATGATGCAATTGTTTGTTTGCCTAGACTCGTTTCTTTCTTGTGATTAGTGAGTATAGATTCTAAAGTCTAAACTCAATCTGAGCAGCGTCTTTCCAAATCAGAACCCCATAATTAATTCAGGGGTGACCAAATGATTTTTCTTTTATTTATTTATTTTATTGCAAATGATCATTACTTCACATTGTTAAAGGGGCTAATTAATGTTTAGTTTATAAATAAATTTCAGTTAATGTTCAATCCACCTTATTTTCAAAACTAACAAAACCATTAGTCCCTATCTAATTTTAATTAAAGTCAACACCTTTTAATTAATCTCAGAAATTCGTACAAGCCCCTCTCCTATTTTTATTGCAAACATATAGTTCCTAAGGAATGATATGGCAACTGTAGCGATACAACATAATTTGTAAAATAACATAGCCCTATACTGACATTAGATTTCCAATTAGTTTTAGTGACTGTTTTAATGACAAATTCACTGACTGTTAGTGAAAATAGATAAATATCATAAAACTATACTTTTATACGATTTTGAAATAACATTGCTAAGTCTATCTGAAATTAAAAATTTAGCGACACCTGACACAGCATACACTGTTCAACCCTTTTTTATAACAGTATTATTATATGCACTGTTGCTCATGGTTAAAGTGGATAAAGCGCTTTAAATTAAATATTTCCTTAGAAAGCACTAAACGTAAAGTCGTATTTTTTTTATTATTTAATTAGGAGTTACGTGGAGATGGAGAGGAGATTCAAGGTATACGTGTACGAAGAAGGGGACTTACCAATAGTACACGATGGGCCGTGCAAAGACATATACACGACAGAGGGAAGATTCATACACGAGATAGAACAAGGGAGGAGTAGGTTTCGAACTAAGCATGCAAACTTGGCTCACGTTTACTTCATGCCGTTCAGTGTCACCTGGATGGTGAAGTATCTCTACAAGCCTTACACGTACAACGTGACCCCTCTTCAAGAATTTGTCTCTGATTATGTGAGAGTCATCTCCACAAAGCACCCCTTTTGGAATCGAACTCAAGGAGCTGATCACTTCATGCTTTCCTGTCATGATTGGGTATGTCTCTTCCCCTTTACATTTAATTTAAGGGAGTTTTTGAAGAAAAGTTGTCATAATTCTCGAAGTACATAAAAATAGAATATTTTATATAATTTTATAGATTTATTTTCTCTACTAAAAATATCATGAAAAATGATAAAAAATACTGTCGCTGATCCGGACCAAAAAAATTAACTCATAACTTTAAAAGGACCACACATGAACAAGATTTATAAACTTGAAAAATACTAACCTAAAAATTCATATATAGAAAGGAACATCGCTTTTACCTTAATTCTCTATTAATTCAATTGAAACAATCAATTTATTTGCTAATTAAATAATTTTTGTTCATTTTAATTATTTGCGTTGTCGTAAATATATTAGATGGTGCCCACTTTAGAGCTCAAGGGGTGTCTCACATTTATGAGAAAAACATTTAAATATTTAAAATCGTGATGTAAATGATTAGACATTATTTAATCAACAAAAATTGATCAATTGGGAAGTCATTTGGTTAATCCAAAGTAAAATTTGATATTACGATATATTAATTCAAACTTAAATATAAATTACATATTTGCGTATTCTCACATGTCAAATTAAAATAAGTAATAGCATCCAAATATTATTATTCGTACCCTGAAGAAATCATCTATGAAAAGAATATCTATCTAGAAATTAATGATTCAAAATATCCTTTAAATTTTACTTTCATAGAATAATTTGAATTACTTAATTTTAACTACTCAGTTGTTTAAATAATATTTTTTTCTATCAAATATCCAATATCCAATGCTATATGCAAAATTCTAAACTATTTACTTAAAATTTTCGCACGCACGTGTGTGTGTATATATATATATATATATATATATATATATATATATATATATATATTCAGAAGGTCTCATGTAAGGATTCCTTATGATGCAGATGTTAGTACATACCAATTTTTTTAAATTGAAAAAAAATGAACTTTTTGATGAAACTTCTTGGATATGATATCCACGGTTGGAAGATCATCTCCAATTTTTTTCATCAAAAAATTCAATAAAAAATCGTTGAGATGAGGTGATATGTATAAAAATTGTATAAATATTCATTTTCAACCGTTGAAATGTTGGGTCGGCGCCAACCACTTTATTGATTGAATTTTTTTATGAATCTTCATGGATATAATCTTCTCACTACCGAGATCATATCCATGAAGTTTTATCAAAAAATTCAATATAAAAGTGAGTGAGATGATCGCCAACATTTCAACGATCGAAAATACATATTTATACCATTTTTTATTGAACTATTTGATTAAAAAAAATGATATGTACCACGGGATCTGCACCATAAAGAGTCCTTACAGGGGTCTCTCTCTCTCTCTCTCTCTCTCTCTCTCTATCTATCTATCTATCTATCTATCTATACATACATATATATATATATATATCTATACATACATATATATATATATATATATATATATATATATATTGGTTCTTACAATTCATAATTATTTTATTATTACTTTATATATGGAAAATGCTAGGGAGACTCGGCTCGTAGACACACTGCATTAAAAACTTATACCTTATTGTTTTGAGTCCCGCCAAGGCATCCACCAATACATTAAAAACTTGTACATATTTTTGTCTTATTCACGGATCCACGAAATTTGTCAATAAACGAGGTCTCCCTATCCTTACTTTATATATTGATATTTAAGGAAATGTGAACAATGCATCATTATTGACGTGTAAAATGTTGAAACTACCGAATTTGGGTAATGTGATGCTTTTCATTAATATTTATATCTTTCTACATGCAAATGTGTATAAGAATAAAAAAACAAATGTGAATTTTAAGTAATACAAGTATTAGGCGGGTTTTGAGGGGAGGCAGTCGCCTCGAGCTCCTGATTTTTTATGCATTTTAGGTAGGGGTGGAAGCGGTACGAGTTTTTACCTTACCGTATCGTTTTGGTCCGAAAAAAAATGGTTTTGGTTTCACATATTAAAATACCAGAAACCAGTTTTACCGAAACCAAAATAACCGCAAAAAAGTTGGTTGGTTTTGGTTTTAATATTTAAAAAACCGATTTACCAAAATTACCGTACCGAATTTACTGAAACCAGAAAAAACCGTACCGAAATTACCATACCGTACCGAATTTACCGAAAAAAAAAAAACGTACCGAAATTACTATACCGTACCGAATTTACCAAAAACAGAAAAATGTTGGTTTGGGTTTTGGTTTTAATATTTAAAAAAGTTGGTTGGTTTTTTTTTTGGTTTTTTGGGACTTTTAGTGTTGTTTACCGAAACCATAAACCAGAAAAAATCAGAATTTACCGAAACTAGAAAAAATCAGAAAAAACCAAAATTTACCGAAACCAGAAAAAAACCAAAATTACCGAAAAAATCGAAATACCAGTCGGTTTGGTTTTGGTATTGATTTTGGTGTACCGGTGGTAAACTGGTACGGTTTGATTTTACCATCTAGAGTTTGGTTTTGGTATTGGTATCTACTATTTACCGATCAAACCGTACCGCTTACACCCCTAATTTTAGGGCTCCAAATTTTTTTTTATGTGTATATATATTTATTGCCACATTTTCCAATCGTTACAAAAATAGTTTGTTAAAAACTGAACGGGTAAAAATTTAAACTTGTCGCAACTTCCCAAAAATAAGTCGGCATTCTTTCGGTTAAAAACTTACAATTTATAAATTAATAAAAAAATATTTAATGTTAAATATGGGTCCTCAGTTCAAGAGTTTGCTTCGATTCCCTAAAATCTCGGACGAGCCCTGAGTATATGTGTAAATTTACCACATTTACGTCTTCTGGTGCTAATTAAAGTCATGAGTTTAAAGTAACTAGATTTTTGGAATATATTTTGACTCCATGGATTTTCGTTTTATACTCTATAATAAAATAAAACAATAAAAAATTATACCTTATATCCTGACGAGATCTACAATAATAAAATATAAAATTTTAAAACAAATAATAAAAAAAAGGTTACGAAATCGGTACACAAGGTTTTGTTGATTAGAATCATGCTATAGCCTATAGGAATAAATAGTTGTAAGAATATCAATTTCATTGAAATAACCCCCAAGTTTAATTTGTAACAAACATGTAAAGTAATTGAGATTTTAAATCAATTTGTTTGACATTCCATTGCAGGGTCCTCACGCCTCAAGAGGCAACCCAGTACTGTATAACACATCCATCCGAGTCCTGTGCAACGCCAACTCCTCCGAAGGCTTCAGCCCACAAAAAGACGTCAGCCTCCCCGAAATCCACCTCTACGACGGCAACATTTCCCCTAAGCTTCTCTCTCCCCCACCACCCACCTCCCCAAGACCCTACCTAGCCTTCTTTGCTGGAGGCCTCCACGGTCCCATCCGCCCCATCCTCCTCCGCCACTGGAAGGGCCGACACCCTCTCCTCCAAGTCTACGAATACCTCCCCAAACACCTTGACTACTACTCATTCATGCTCAAATCCAAATTTTGTCTGTGCCCCAGTGGCCATGAGGTGGCTAGTCCTAGGATTGTGGAGGCAATTTATGCCGAGTGTGTCCCGGTCATTATATCCGATCATTATGTTTTGCCGTTTAGTGATGTGTTAAGGTGGGAGGCTTTTTCGGTGAAGGTTGAGTTGAATGAGATTCCAAGGCTGAAGGAAGTGTTAAGTGGAATTCCCGAGGAAGAGTATTTGAGGATGAAGGAGGGGTTGAGAGCTGTGAGGAGGCATTTTGTGTTGAATCAGCCTGCTCAGAGATTTGATGTGTTTCATATGATATTGCATTCTGTATGGCTTAGAAGAATAAATGTAAGAATTGGCTAAATGGGTATAGTGGTCTCGTTATGTAATTGTGGAATTTACGAAGATGAAATGAAAATGAAAGAAAGAAAAAAAGCAATATACTTGTTTATTCTCGATCTTGTATTAGCACTTTACTGTCGGTAAAAGTGGACTCCTGCGATATTGCTTTTGGTTTTTATTATAAGATCATTCACAATGGGATGAGAAATGTCAATAAAATTTGTAACTTTGCAAAATGGGATCATTGCAGTGGTGAACATAATTGAATAAATTTTGTATGTCAATTTGTAGTGAGTTTACAAAGATACAAAACGGTTACAGAATTTGTAAAGAGTTCCTATGAACTTCATTTGTTTGTAGGAATTCGTACGAAGAAATAAAGTTCGTAAGAAGTAGAAATAATCATTTTAATTATATATTTGGGTTCCTACGAACAACATTTGTCCGTATCATTTTTTACAAACAAATGATGTTCGTAGGAAATGGATTTTGTTTTCCTACGAACTTTAATAGTTCGTAAGAACTTAGATTGCAAATTACCCTTTATCACCATTGTGAGAATGCAAACTTCTTAAGAGGCAAAACAACTTTTCAGTTGGTAAAATACCTTTCGTCCGCTTCCCACCATTACTCATGCTCTAACTTCGTATCTACTGTGTAATGTTAGTAAAACTACGTCATGCCGTTATTGGGATAATTTTGGAGGTAGATTAAATTTGATCCCTATTAAAATAATATTTGATGAGCGAAAGCCACAAAATGCGAATAAAGATTAATCGAGATATGTGTAAGCTGATTCGGACACCTCATGACGTGTTACAAAAAAAAATTACATCAAACAAAAACAATATTTTAATGATTAGTCTACTTTATTAATTAGTTAAGTAGGTTTTATAAAATTTTTTACTCAATATATTTCTCAAAATAAAAGTTGTTTCAATAGGTTCTACTAATAAACATGAAGGAAATATTCACTAAATGTATAAAAATGATTCATTGAGAAAAAATGTTTTGATAGAAAAATCTTGTATAAATATGACTTATTTGTCGAGCTCTCAAAAAAAGTATTTGAGTTTTCAACTTTCTAATATATACATGTTAGGAGAGTGAGACATTTTTTTTGTCTTATTTAAAGGCTAGAATTGAGAACTTGAGAAAGAGTGTATACAGTTTTATTCATAATGCTAAAATAACAATGGAGCTAGGCTAAAAGTATACATGTTATGTTAAATTATTTTGGAAAAAGTGCAAATTTAATACTAAGTTTAGAGTCCCTTTGAAATCCACATCAATACTTTCAAAAATTGTAAAGTTAGTGTTCCAATATTAACCCTTCATTAGTCCGACATTTAGCGAAATAACGTAAGACAATATGACTAACTTAAATAGCTACCTGGCAATCCAGCTGGACCAATAAAGAAGTGACACATGTTTAAAAAAATCATAAATTGAAAAAGGTCAAAATCTAATTCTAAAAATATAATAAATTTATGTTTGAAACCTAAAAAATTAAAAACAAACCTAAAAAATGTTTGAAATTAAGAAATTATAAAAGAGAAGAAGTCTTTCTCTTGAGGACCGCCCACCATCACTTAACCACCACCCTAACTCTATTCCAATTTTACTATGGGAGCAAATCGTAGCAGCCTAAATTAATGCGACCCAAGTGGGCCCAACTCGGAAACAAGAAGCGTACCACCCAAGTCAGATTAATATTGCATGGGATAAACTTGGAGAGCTCCATCTTGCTACTTAGAATATTAGAGGACATCGACACTAACCAAGAAAGCCAACCCATAACTGGAAGTGCTTCAACATATCTCAACTGCCTTTATGGCTATATATAGAACCCTCGCCCTAGGGCAATGGGACATGTAATTATTTATTCACGATTTATAAAGAATTAATACACAAAGAGAAATACCCCGTTGACACGGGCAGTTGCCGAACTACGTAAATCCTTTTGTTGTGAGACTATTTTATTCCTTGTTTAGTTCCAAATTATTTAGATTCATTCATTGTAATTATTTACACTCACAATTAGCGTCGTGTATCGGAAATAATTCTTTTTCCTAAGCAAATCAAAATCAGCAAGTTAAGCAATGTCTCACCCTCATAATGTCTATATGGAATGCGAGTAGCAAGGCAGACTCTCGCTACATAGAGTCCTGTCTGAGATTTAACTAGACAAAAATTAGATCGTCGTCCATCCATGATTCCATCCACAAGACTAGCCTTCTAAATAGAGCAACAAGCAACACAGATCAATTCAAATCTTGTGGATAGTCGATGATTATGAAGAACGACTCCATCAAAAAGAGGAGGCAGCATGCCTTAATGTGGTCGAAAACAAGCATCTCGAACGACGCCTGAAAAATAGAGATATGGCTCCATGGAGATAGACGCAAGCATCGTGGTCGGATGCCTAGCCCTCAGAGTAGTAAGACTCGTGGCCTATGAAGGAGTTTTCACCGTAAGCAAGAGTGTTCAGAGTAGGAAAGCCTCCCAATGAAGCTGAACCGACATTGTAAACACGGTATTTGAAGTCTGGTTCGAAGGGTGATGTATCATGTGACAACCCGAATATAATTAAGATATGGATAATGTATTATTAATATATAATACTAGTTCATTATATTTAGTCTAATCCTACCTTTAAAAATCATGAATTATCAAATTAGTTACAAACATAAAATTTTAAAGTTTTCGGTAGGAATGTTCATATTGGAGAGTAGTTTTGACCATTATAATATAATAATTGAAACACAATAAACGATGTGTTAAACGAAGGTTCGAGCAAGAAGTTATACCGAAATTACGAAACAAGGGCAAATATGTCCATCTTTTAGGTGGTATTTTGTCTTATTAACACACCATGTGTCATATTTTGATTGGTTGGAAGGGGAGGTTGGTTTGAACTACTTAAACACTTTAGAATTACCTCCTTATTCAGCAAAATTCATCCATAAGAGAGTTTATCTTAAAGAGAGAGAGTGGTGGAGCTTAGGATGAGAAGTGTGAGGATAATTTGGAGAAAAATTCATATAAAATTATGTAAAGTCCCTTAGGTACTTTTATCCATAATCTTGTTATTTTTCTGGTATTATTGATTGAAATGATAGAAATAATCAATTGTTTACTAAACTTTTATACCTTGATGTATATATATGGATAGATACAAGTTTGAAGAAAGTCGAATGTGTAAACCCTTTATATTGCCTTGTTTAGAGCACTTATGTGTTCAAACTTTCATAAGTTCTTGTATACTTACTGGAATTAAAAAATTACAGTTCGATATGAAACTAGACTCACATATTCACATATTCATAGCATATCTAACAATTGGAATTAAACCCCTTGTGGTTAGACCTTGGTGATGGTTGTAAGTTGATACATAGTTGTTGTCCTTAAGGTTTATGCTTACATAACCTGAATTTGGTGTGCCATTGTGTATAGCAAATGAATTTTGAAAATTATGATACTTTAATTTTGTATTATTCAATATGTGTACTAAAATTGGGTGGAAGATCATAGAAATTTATGATGTACAAAAATTATGAAAATTCTTGGATATTGACTGAACGATCAAGAAGCCTATATAGAAGATTTGTTATGTAGTAAAGAAATGGGCATATCTTGCTCTAGAAAACATGAAATGATGCGCCGTCTTTTGGATTGGAAATCTAAAATGTTAAGGATTGAATTCTTGAGAAGGAATTAAAGTATGTTTGGATCATTAAATAGAAACTTATTACATAAAAACATAAAATGAGAATAAGTATGCTAAGTATGAATTGGTTATATATATATATATATATATATATATTAAGGATATTGATTAACTATGAGTTACTAAATTACATGATTGAATTGAAATGGTTGATTATAATTTATGATATGATTTAGATGTGTTAAATATCTTGACATGAATGTAGATGGGACTTCATTTATGATGAATGGTTTGAATGGGATCACACGATGTTTATGAATTGGGTTACATTTAAGTTATTTTTTTTACCATTAATATTCTTATGATGATACAAATATTGTAAGAATAATAGAAAGCAAAAAAGAATCCATTGAACAAGTGCCAGACAAAGGCAAAGAAAAAGTCCATTAAGTTGTCAAGGTGAGTATACTTACGGAGTTGATCATGGATATGATATCTATGTATTATAGTGAGATGTTATGCCTTATTAAAAGTCAAGAGATGTTGATATGTTATGGGATATTAAAAGTCGTGAGATGTTGAGAGGTTATGGCTTATTAAAAGTTATGAGATGTTGAGATGTTATGGCTTATTAAAAGTCAAGAGATGTTGAGATATTATGGCTTTATAAAAGTCAAGAGATATTGAGATATTGTGGCTTTATAAAAGTCAATATATGTTGGGTTGCTCTGCAATTCAAGAGATGGTAGATTATTGAAACCTATGGATATGTTTATTGCCTATGGGCGGGAGATGTGGAGTTTATTAAACTTCAGATATGTGTATGGTCTAAATTGGCTCATAAATGGATTTGTAACTTGTGGTTTTATATGTTTACGTTTTCAGGTTTGTATACTGCCAGCTAGGGCATTATATGATCGGTAATTTGGAGAGTTGCACCGTTAGAGAGAGGTCGAGTTTAGATAGGGGAATTTTATTATTGTCACACTGAGGATTTTACTGCGCTCATATGTTGTATATAGTAAGTTAGAGTGGTTTAATTTTCTAATGGTACTAGTTAATCATAGTATTAAAGATTCCATTAATTATGACTATGTTATTAATTACGTTATGGTACATAGAACATGATTATGTTCATTGTTTGCATTATACGTGAAATTTTTTAAATAAATTATATTTCAATTGGTTGAAGACTATGATTTAATTATCATAAAATACATGATTAGTGTGGATATGGGTTTGGGGTGTGGCAATTAATGGTATCAGAGCGTCTAGGTTATAAATTCTGGACGTGTGTGATGATTAGATTGCAGTTATTAGTTTGATTTGATATTGACCAATTATTTAGTAATATAAACTATTTATGTTGGTTGTTATAACTCTAAGATAGATGGAACCTAGGGCATGGAATAAGCCAGTGTTTCTAGGCCAGGTGGATGAGTATTTATGATGAAAGTGGCTCAAGTTACTCCGAGCGTGGTGATAGGTACACTTTATGTTACTGATAGGAGTGCTTATGTTTTGGTTGGTCCCGGTTCTACACATTCATTTGTGTCTCATGATTTTGCTTTATATCTGAATAGACCATGTACTCATTTAGATGTGGGTTTGGGTATTCTCGTGCCTATGGGGGATATGATTGTAGTTGAATCTGGTTTCGTGATTGTGTTTTGACTGTGGGGGTTAGAGATACAGTTATAAACTTATTTCCATTTAATATATCTAATTTTGGCATAATTTGGGAATGAATTGGTTATCTATCATACATCTATGGATTGTTTTTGTAAGAAAGTTGTTTTTAATATGCATGGTGAGTCTAAATTTAAATTTATAGGGAAAATTAAAATTATTCCTAGTTGCATTATTTATGTCATTCAGACGAGGAAATTGTTGAGTAAGGGTTGTGAAGGTTTTATTGCATATGTGCTAAACACTAAGAAGGGGGCATTACAATTAATCGATGTTCATACTGTACGAAATTTTTTGATGGTGTTTCCTAGTGAGTTGTCTGGGTTACCTCTAGAGAGAGAGGTTGAATTTAATATTGAATTTTCACTGGGGATAACCCCTATTTCTATGGCACCATATATAATGTCTTTGTTGAGTTGAAAGAACTCAAGATTTAGTTACAGGATTTACTTGATAAAGGTCTCCTACGGCTAGGCATGACAATTTTCCCCCAAAATTCGGGAAGCCGCAGATACCCGAAAAAAAATCCGCGAAAAATTTCGGGTCGGTTTCGGGTATAGCCTCGAGTCTCCATGGGGATACCCGAATTATATATATATATATATATATATATATATATATATATATATATATATATATATATATATATAACTTAAGAATAAATGAGAAAGGGGAAGGGACATAACATCTCATTTATTGTGTTTAAGTTTTTAACCCCAACTCTCCTTTAGCTCCTACGACCTGCCGCCCTCGTCTCAAAATCCCTCCCTCCCTCCCTCATCTCCCACAACATGTTGCGCCGACGACTGCCTCATCTCCCACGACCACGCCTCCATCAGTTGCTGCGATGACTTGCTGCGCCGGCGACCTGCTACGCTAGTGACCTATTGCGACGATCTGTGAGTTGTTGCGCCGACGATTTTTTTCCAATTGCTTTGCTACAAGTGAGTTAGATTTTTTTGTTCTTTATTTATTTTAGGTTTTGTTGAAGATTTTTAGGGTTTGAGTAAATTGTCTGGTTGTTCTTGTGTGATTAAATGGTGACATCTTCACCATTGGTTTATGCTATGTAAAATGGGTCAATATCTTCAACCATTGATTTATGCTCTGTAAAATGGGTTGAGTAAAATGGGTTGTTGGTATTTAGTTTATGCTCTGTAAATTTGGTTTATGTTTATTTGAGTAGTTGGTTTATGCTCTGTGAGATTTGTTTGTGCGACAGTTAATTCAAACACCAATTACTTTTATTTTTATTTTTATATCAATATCTTTGTTTTCTCTTTCAATACTACTTTTATTTTATTTTTTATTTTTAAGATTTAACAGATAATTTTTAGATGAAATGAATTTTTTATATTAAAAAAACGTGTTCCCCGCGGGGAAATTAATACCCATTTTAAACAGGGACTGGAACGGGGCGGGGATGGGAAATGATATTTCTAATGAGGATGGGGATGGGGATGGGGATAAGAAGTTAAAACCCGACCCTGAACCAACCCGTTGCCATCCCTACATAGGCCTAGTGTATCTCCGTGGGGTGCACTAGTTTTATTGTGAAAAAAGAAAAATGGTACTCTGCGTTTGTGTATCGATTATAAGCGACTCAATAAAGCTACAATTAAAAACAAGTACCCTTTAGCTTGTATAGATGATTTTTTTGGTCAGTTGCACGGTACTAAAGTGTTTTCAAAGATAGACTTGTGATCAGGTTATGATCAACTGAGGGTGAAGGAGAGTGATAATTACTAAAAACTACTTTTCGTAGTTAGTATGGTCACTTTGAGTTTCTTATAATGTTTTTTGGAGGGACTAAGGCTCCAACTGTATTTATGGACCTTATGAACCGAATATTACATCCTTTTGTTGATTCATTTGTGATAGTTTTTATTGATGATATTCTGATTTATTCACATGATATGGATGAACATGAAAAGCATCTCATAACTATTTTGAATGTGTTGATAGATAGACAGTTGTATACTAAGTTTAGCAAATGTGAATTTTGGCTATCACAAGTTGTATTTTTAGGCCATGTTATTTCTGGGATGGTATATATGTTGATCCTAAAAAAGTAGAAGCTATTATAAAATGGGAGAGTCCCACTAATGTGATTGAGGTGAGGAGTTTTTTGGGTTTTATTGGGTATTATAGGAGGCTTTTTAAGGGATTATCTTCGATTGCCTTGACATTGACTAAATTAACACAAAAAGATGTTAAGTTTGCATGGAATTCTTATTGTGAAAATAGTTTTGAATAATTGGGAAAAAGGTTGGTAACTGCACTTGTTCTTACTATTGCACTTGGTGGAGATGGTTTTATTAATTTTATCGATGCTTCACATCAGGGGTTGGGTTGTGTTTTTATGCAGCATGGTAAGTTTATTGCTTATGCTTTTTGGTAGTTGCATACACATGAACATAATTATCCTACACATGATTTGGAAACTTATTACTATTGTGTTTTCTTTGAAATTGTGGTGTCATTATTTATATGGTGAAGTATGTGAAATTTTTACAGATCATCAAAGCCTTAAGTATTTATTTACTCAGAAGGAGTTGAATTTGAGGCAGAGGAGGTGGATGGAGTTAATTAAAGATCATGGTTGTACAATTCACTACTATCGAGGGAAGGCAATTGTAGTTATAGATGATTTGAGTAGAAAGACTTTGAAAAGGTTAACTTGTATTCAGTGTGCTCGAGTTTCTTACATTATGAAGTTGAGATTAATGGGAATGAAATTGCAGTTAGACGATGGGGATGGATTCTTTGCTCATGTAAGCGTGAGGCCTTTGTTAGCTACTCGTATTCGAGATTTGCAAAGTCAGGATCCATTTTTTGAGAAGAAATGATAAGATGTCAGAGATGATAAGTTTGATGATTTTTGTATTTTTAATGATGGTACTTTATTATATAAATAATGATTACGTGTGCCTAATGTGGATGGACAGAAAGCGGAAATTTTAGATGAGGCTCATAATTCCATTTAAACTATGCGTCCTGGTAGTACTAAAATGTATAGGGATTTGAAGGAGCGTTATTAATGGAATAATATGAAGAAGGATATTGATAATTTTGTTGGTAGATTTCTTATATGTCAGCAAGTGAAAGTGGAGCACCAAAAACCTGCGGGTTTTCTTCAAGCATTGTCAATACTGAAATAGAAATGGGATCACGTAATGATGAATTTTATCGTTGAACTTTCTCGATCTCAGGAGGGGTCAAATTAGATTTGGATAGTGGTGGACAAGTTGACAAAGTCATCTCATTTTCTAGAAGTCAAGGCTACGTATACAGTTGATATGTATGCTAGATTGTATGTTAATGAGATTATTTGCTTGTGTGGAGCACCTATATATATATTGCTTCAGATAGGGACCTTACCTTTACATCCAGATTTTAGGATAGTTGCAGTATGCTATAGGTACTAATTTAAAGTTTAGTATGACTTTTCATCCTTAGATAGATAGGTAGTCTGAGAGAACAATACAGATTTTCGAAGATATGCTTAGAGCTTGTGTGCTTGATTTCAAAGGTAATTGGGATGAATATTTTCTTGGATAAAATTTGCATATAATAATAATTTCCAGCCTACTATTGATATGACTCCATACGAAGAATTATACGATAGACGGTGTCGTACATTGATATGTTAGGGTGAAGTTGGTGAAAGGAAGATAGAGGGTCCAGAGTTGATTGAAATCACCACTGAAAAATTAAAGATTTTTCAAAATAGAATGAGAACAGTTCAAAGCAGACAGAAAATTTATGCCGATAAATGGTGGAATGATTTGGAATTTCAGAAAGGGGAATATGTGTTTCTCCGGATATCGCCATGGAAAGGACTTGTGAGGTTTGAAAAGAAAAGGAAGTTAAGTCCACGATACGTGGACCTTATTAAAAAATCATGAAAAATTAGGGATGGTTGCCTATAAATTAGAACTGCCACCCGATTTGTCCCGATTACATGATGTTTTCCATGTTTCTATGTTGAGAAAGTATGTAGCGGATCCATCATATGTATTAGAGGAGCAACATATTGAGCCGAATGGAGACTTAGGCTATGTAGCATAACCACTTGCTATCGCGGATAGGAAGGCACAAGTGTTTCGATCCAAGATGATCCCACTTGTGGAACTTATGTGGAGAAGTAATTCCATGGAAGAAGCTATAAGGGAAAGCGGGGATAGCATAAAAATGCGTTATCCATATTTGTTTGATTTGAACAACCAATATATGTTAATTTGGGGGACGAAATTTTCTTGGGGGGAGAATTGTGACAACCCGGATATAATTAGGATATGGATAATGTGTTATTAATATATAATACCAGGTCATTATATTTATTCTATTCCTTCCTTCAAAAATTATGAATTATCGAATTAGTTACAAACATAAGATTTTTGAAGTTTTCGGTAGGAATATTCATATTAGAGACTAGTTTTGAACATTATAATATAACAATTAACTTAAGGTAAAACTAAATAATTATATATATGTGAATTAGGTTTGTAACAAAATAAACAGTGTGTTAAACGGAGGTCTGGGCAAGAAGTTATACCGAACTTACGAAACAACGACAAATCTGTCCATCCTTTAAGTGGTATTTTGTCTTTATTAGCACACCATGTGTCTTGTTTGATTGGTTGGAAGGGGAGGCCGATTTAGCCAACTTAAACACTCTATAATTACCCAATTATTCATCAAAATTCATCCATGAGAGATTTTATCTTGAAGAGAGAGTGTGCTGGAGCTTAGGAAGAGAAGTGCGAGGAGAAGATAGAGAAAAATTCATAGCAAATTACGTAAAAGTACCTTAGGTATTTCTATCCATAAATCTTGTTATTTATTTTGTATGATTGATTGAAATGATAGAAATCATCAATTGTGTACTAAACTTTTATGCCTTGATGTATATGGATGGATGGATACAAGTTTGACGAAAGTCGAATGTGTAAACCCTTTTATATTGCCTTGTTTAGAACTCTTGTGTGCTCAAACTTTCATAAGTTTTTGTATACTTATTGGAAATGAGAAATTCCAGTTGGATATGAAACTAGACTCAAATGTTCATATTATATCCTAAAATTGGAATTAAACTCTTTGTTGTTAGACCTTGGTGATGGTTGTAAGTTGATATATAGTTGTTATCCTTAGTGTTTGTGCTTACATAACTCGAGTTTGGTGTGCGATTGTGTATAGAAAAGGAACTCTGAAAATTATGAAACTTTAATTTTGTATTACTGAATATGTATGTGTATTAAAATTGGGTATATGATCATTGAAAGTAGTGATGTTGAAAAATTATGAAAATTCTTGGATGTCGACTGAACGATAGAGAAGCCCATAGGGAATATTTGCTATGTAGTAAAGAAATGGGCATATCTTGCTCTAAGAAACTTGAAATGATGTGTCATTTGTTGGATTGGAAATGTAAAATGTTAAGGATTTAATTACTAAGAAGTAATTAAAGTATGTTTGGACCATTAAATGGAAACTTAACATATAAAAGCATAAAATGAGAATAAGTATGCTAAGTATAAATCGGTTATGTTTTCAACCATATTTTCATTTCTCCTTAATATACATATTTATATATGGAGGTGATTGATTAACTATAAGTTACTAAATTACATGATTGAATTGAAATGGTTGATTATGATTTATGTTATGATTTGGATATGTTAAATATATTGACATGAATATGGATTAGACCTCATATATGAAGAATGATTTGAATGGGATCACACAATGTTTATGAATTGGGTTACATTTAAGTTCTCTTGGGACCATTAATATTCTTATGATGATACTAATAGTAATATTGTAATAATGATAGGAATGAAAGAAGAATCCATTAAACAAGTTCCAAACAAAGGCAAAGAAAAATCCCATTAACTTGCCAAGGTGAGTGTACTTACTAAGTTGATTATGGATATGATACATATGTGTTATAGTGAGATGTTATGGCTTATTAAAAGTCAAGAGATGTTGAGATGTTATGGCTTATATAAAGTCATGAGATGTGGAGATGTTATGGATTATTAAAAGTCAAGAGATGTTGAGATGTTATGGCTTTATAAAAGTCAATACATGTTGGGTTATAAAAACTTATAGATATGTTTATTTCCTACGGGCAGGAGATGTGGGGTTTATTAAACTTAGAATATATGTATGGCCTAAATTTGCACAAAGATGGATATGTTGATGTAATTTAGATGTTAATATAGTATTTTTACTATATAGGGATGTACTACATTCACTGAGTTTTTAAACTCATGGTTTTATATGTTTACGTTTTTAGGTTTGTATACTGCCAGCTAGGACACCAAGTGATCGATAATTTGGAGAGCTTCACCGTTAGAGAGAGGTGGGGTTTAGATATGGGAATTTTTTTATTGTCACACTCAGAATTTTACTTCACTCATATATTGTGTATATATTTGATAATGGTACTAGTTAATCATAGTATTGTCGGTTCCTTTAATTATGACCCTAATGTTAATTACGTTATGGCACAGAGAACAAGAGCATGTTCATTGTTTATATTATACATGAAAATTTTAAAATGAATTATATTTCAATTGGTTGAAGATTATGATTTAATTATTATGAATAAATGACTAGTGAGGATATGGGTGTGGGGTGTGGCAGATCAACACCCTGCTAATCGCGGGGATAGATCCACTAAGGAACTGGTAAGGAGGGAACTCATCACCTGATGCAATACCTCTTCTCTAAGACAATTGAGGAGGAAGAACCCCTAAAGATATTTTCAACCCCGTGGTTCAACATATACGATAGGAAAACCGATCATAGAGACAATGTGCGTCAATATAGTCAGGCGATGGCCACGGGGAACCATAATCGCTCCCTCATGTGATGAATATTCCCATCTAGTCAAGGAGATGTCGCACAAAATTGGTTTGAGAGGCTGCCTCACAGGTCGGTTAAGAGTTTTAAGTCACTTGTAGAGGCCTTCATAGCTCGATTTATTACAAGCGGAGCTCACCCAAAAAAGAATGGATTATCTCCTCACCATGAGGAAGAAATCCTAGGAAACTTTGAAGAATTATACCATGTCATAATGATCGCGCAAAGGCCATCAAAGGAAATGGCAAAGAAATTACCCCCCGAAAGGGGGAAGAGCAAAATGGGAATCTGAGAATGGATATAAGGTAGAATCGTTCAAAGTTCTCTAGGTAATCAACATTGTTTTCAAAGAATTAATCTACAAGCTCTTGGGTAAGATCAAAGACCAGCAGTTCCTCGAGTGGCTAAAGAAGATGGGTGGAGATTCGAGTAAGAGGAATAGCTCCTTGATAAGCACCCAAAGGTGTTTAATTTATGCCCTGAATAGAAGTATTTCAGTCGCTCGTTATTAATAAAATTGGCCTTATGTTCGTATTTATCTATATTGCAGGTCAATATGCAGTCGCGATATGAAACTGTGTTATTTCGACATAATTGGGACAAATTAGCGATCAAAAGCATAGAATGAAGCAAATCAAAGCACCGTGAAGGCAAAAGGCCAATTTTGAGCTTGTCCAGATCATTATCAATGTCTAAAACCATGCTCATACCAAACCTAAGTCTAAACCGAACATAAGCCATTACTCAAGCCTCGTGTATATTTAATTTGTAATTTTATTACATTTTTATATTTTTATTTTAAGTCGTGTATAATTTTTAGGAATTTTATATTATTTATGTAAAAATAATATTATATATATATATATTAATTATTACATTTTCATTTATTTATTTTATTTATTTTAATTTAGTTTGATTTTATTATTATTATTATTATTATTATTATTATTATTATTATTATTATTTTATTTTTATATATGTGAGTCCTTTATATTTAGGTTAGGGATTTAATTTTTTAGTTTAATTAGATTTTATGCTTTCTTTTAATTTAATTTTATATTTATTTTTAAACTTGTATATATTTAATTTTTATTACAAGTCAGGACTTTTATTTTTAGTAGATTTTATTTTTATTTGTTAATTCTTAATATTTGAATTTCTTTTTAGGACAATTAAACACACACCCACACACCCATTACCATATATCTCCCTACACTAAAGACTCACCCACACCTAACACTTTTTCTCTCTTCTCTCTTCCCCTAAATCCAACAGCCTTTACCAACTAAGCAACCACAACCGACCAAGCTTCATACAACCACTTTAACCTGGAGCAGCCTTATCCCTACAAACATCCTTCTGGCCAAGTGGCGATAATTCGGAAGCCTCACACCCGCTCCTCTGACCAACATTTCTGGACTAACTCGAATACCAACCAATACCCAACATCGCGAGACCCATCTCGTAACTACCCTTCAATCGTAAACCCACTACATCACCTAGTTTAACCCCATCCCGGCCCCCTTCTCAGCTTCGGCGAGTTCATCCAGAATCCCACTAGCTCCGATCATCTATCCGAGCAGCTATAAGCGGATCCAGGATTTTAGTCCAACTGGGGCAAAATTTGGTCAAAGGGGGCGAAACTTTCAAGTGGTGCTGGGGGTTTGGGGGCGGGAGCCCCTCCCCTAAGGCAGTTTTTTTTAGATTATTTCAAGTTTTATACAAATTATAGTTTTATAATGCCCACACATCTACTCTCAATCATTATTAACAATAATCAAATTTTAGTACTAATAATAATTGATAACAATACCCTTAATAAATATTCACAATACCCAAATTTTAGTAGTGATAACAATTGAATTCTGTTTAATATGAATTAAGAAAATGAGTTAACTTACCTGAAACAATGCTGAACAAAGAAAAGAAACAATCACTATACATTCTCCACAACCATATCCCTCTTTTTTCCCTTCTTCTTACAATCTCCAGAGGCTTGAAATTCTTTGTCCATCCATGCAAGTTGTCTCTGCTGAGACCCACCGTTATTGTGTATCGAGTCTTTTTATGTAAATATTATAGATGTGTTTATTTGAGTCTTTTAGTTATAGATTAGTATTTTTATTTTAAAATATTTTATTTAATTTCATTTTTATTTGAGTCTAAAATATTTGGTAGTTTTATTTTACTTTTAAGTACAAAATAAACACACACTCACACTATCGTACCTCATACACACAACTCTACCCCTCACCTCCCTCTCTTCTAAACCCACAACCCTCTTTACTCAACAATTGAACTCAAACCTCCTGGCGACGACCATGGAAATCGACCAGCGCCGGCCAAAACCAAACTAGACCTGCCCTAAAACCAAACTCTAACCCACTTACAACCCGAAACCTAAACCTTCAATCCAAATCCACCTGGCATCCCCCTGCCATAACCCAAATCCTGTTTCGACCTCCACCATATGGCTATGTACCCCAAGTAAAACTATTTTTTTTAAATATGAACTGGGGCGGTCGCCCCAGTTCGTCGAAGTGGGGATTCGCCCCTGCGTCCAGCCACCTCCAGCCGTTCAACCTTAACTAACCAACCATTTTTGGCTCCATTAACCCGAAGCTGTCCAACAACCAAAATTCGAAACCCATTAACTACACAAGCTTCCAAACCCGGAACCAAAAACCATTTCCATTTACCTTTTCCCTTACCTGTCCATATCTCCACTAAAATAGGAACAAACCCAAACCCAATTCAAAAATAACCCACGTGCCTATCCAAAGATATATTTGACTAAGTTTTCTAAGATCCCACCAAATCTTCCAACAAAACACTTCGTGGGTTATAAAAGAAAGGATATGAACTCATTTTAAAAGAAGACTAGGACTAACGAGAGAATATTTTTTTGTACAATTTAGAAAGATAAATTTTTTTGAAAAAAATACAAAAAAATAGTTTAGGTTTAGAATAGTTTTTAGGTTTAATTTTTATTTTTATTTTTGTAATCAAATGAGGATATTGTGAAGAACTGTGACGTATTGGATTCATTGAAAGATGACATTCAACAAAGAGACTTGCGTATTGTATTCTATCACTTGATTAAATTTTATGTCTCTATTTTTCTTGATTGTTGTTTATGTTCTAATATGAGAATGTTAGGCTAAACACCCCGTTCAAGGGGTGGGATGAAACACGTAGGATATTAATTTAATTAATTAATCAAATTGATTGTCATATTTCTAGGAAAATAAACCTTTTATTATCACAAGTTAATTTACATATCGAGAGATAGTAAATTAATTTAGTTTTAATTTTTTGATTTTGGAAATCGAACTACAGATAGATTTTTCCTAAATTTTGAAATTTAATTCAGTGTTAAAATTCAAGGATTCATACAATTTTTATTAAATTGATCTTAGCGGGTAATTTATTAAAAAGTGAATAAATATTAGTTTTTTAAAGTGTGACAATTTTAAATTAGTTTTCTGAAAAGATATTATTCAATTTATAATTGTAACGAAAGTAAAATTATGAATTTAATATTATCTTGAAATATTTCAATTCAATAAATTAAGAAATTAAAAATAACTGAACATGTGGTGTAATCCCATCTCTTGAATCTTTTCAGATTATCACACTTGGTTACGTATTATTTTTTGTTTACTTAATCACATTTGATTTTAGCATTAATTAATTCATTATCCCTTGAAGTTGTTTTAAAAATAAAAATATATAAAAAAGTTTTAATTAAAAAATGCAATTACAATTATTCACGCTATTTGTTTCGCCTTGAAGGTTGGGTTAATACCCATACTTATCACGATACGAGTTGTTTAACAAGTTTCGTAGAGTAATTCAAGGGAATTTTGAGACTCGACTTTTGAAGACAAAGATATATACGTAAAAAGCATGTTATCACTCACTTAGATGCACGTATCATAAGGAAAATTGGTAGAAAATGAAAAATTACGAGGCCCTCAAGTCCCATTTGGAGAAGTTGGCCCAGGCGAGGCACTTAAGCGAGTATGTAGAAAAGAATGGTTATAAGGTCGCCCTAGCGCCGACCAAAAACCAAATAATATTTGGTAAGATGAGTTCGTTGTTATCCACGATGTTTTGAATCCCAAGCAGATCCAAGGCAACGCTATTCGGATGGAACTCAAGAAGGTCACTGCAGTTATGGAGGCCTTCCAAATTGACTCTACAAAAAGTCTATCCAGCAAGCGCAGGTGACCAAAAGACGTGGACTACAATAAGAAAAAAGTTTCCATGGAAGGCAATTTGATCGGAATAAGGAACCCACACCATGATACATTAGTAATCACCCTTAAGATTGTAAACTGGGATGTGGATAAACTACTAATTGATCAAGGCAGATCCTCTAAAGTCATGTATCTAGAGATTTTTCACAAGCTCAAGCAGAAGTTGGAGAACTTGAAAGAAACAACCATCCCTCTAGTCGGCTTCGTTGGGAAAATGATTATATCGTTGAGAAAGGTGGTCCTATTAGTTAGGGTCGAAAATATCTCTATATTGATCGAGTTATTAGTGGTACACATTGACTCACCTTATGCCATTATGGGGAAAGGCTTCACGCTATGCAGGTTGTTCCCTCACTTACCAGCAAAAATTCAAGTGCATCACAAAGCATGGAATAATGAAGATCAGAGGCAACCAAGTTGTTATTAAGAAGTGTTTTATCGTTGCCATTAGGCCCGAACAAGAGAAGAAGAAAGAAAAGATGATCATTCCTAAAACGTCTCAAAAGGGAGTTACACCGTTCAAATAGAAACTAAAGTACGAAAGGCCAGAAATGGAATAGATGGAAGTCAATCCCACAGATAGGGTCATGGAGAAATTAGAAGAAATAACTTTTGATGAGACTTGATGAAAAAGTAAATTCTTTATCAACACCACATTAATCGAGCAGTAAATGGAGGAGTTAATTTCTGTACTGAAACAGAATCAAGATGTATTCACATTGCATCCATACGATATGCCTGGGATCGACTCTAAAGTTGCATGCGACAAGCTTCACATTGATCCCACATATCTGTCGATCGTACAAAAGGCTCGTCGAACTACCCATAGAAAGCAAAGGCAGTGGACATAAAGGTAAGGAAACTTTTAGAGGCAAGGTCCATTAGAAAAGTTCAGTTTTTGAAATGGATATTAAATCCGTTCCTGGTAAAAAAGAATAAAGGTAACAGAAGAGTGTTCGTGAACTTTACCGATCTCAATAAGACCTTCCCTAAAGATAATTTTCCTCTACCTAAGATAGATCAGTTGGTAGACACCATAGCCAGCCATGAGTGAATGATTTTTCTAGATGTATACTCGGGGTATCATTTGATTCTTTTGTTCGACCTCGACCAAGATAAAACTTCACTCATAACCACTCTGGGCTTGTACTGTTAAAAGGTCATGCCTTTTGGCCTTAAAAATTCCAGATCCACATACCAAAGGTTGGTTTCAAAGATGTTCAAGCAGTAGTTGGGAGAGAAAATAGAGGTGTACGTTAACGACATGCTCTTAAGGAGTAAACTCAAAGTCGATCACCTGAAGGATTTAATGGTGACTTTTGAGATCCTCGGGCATTACCAAATGAATCTCAACATGGCCATTGGCCAAATGCTCCTTTGGGGTTCAATCCAAAAATTTTATGAGGTACTTAGTTAGAAAGAGGGGTATTGATGCAAACCCTAACCAGATGGTTACGATCAACAATGGTCTGCCATCGAAGATGTTGCACGATATTCAAAAATTAACAGGGATGTTAACAGCCCTTTAACCATTTCATCTCAAAGTCTTACGAATGATGTCGACCATTTTTCATCTAGTGAAGAAGGAGAAAAGCCTCACTTGAAATGAGGAAATCTTAAAGGCCCTTGAACAAATCAAATCCTATACGAGAAAACCTTATATACTGGCCATTCTCGAACCAGAAGATCCCTTTTATCTCTCCACAAAATTTTCAAGCCGTGAAGTCACTTTGACCTTTGGTTGTAAGAAACAGGGATGATAATTGATTCGTATCGAATATTGCACATATATACCCTCGAAACTTATGCATTTTATCCCCCTCGGGTACTTTAATGTCTATAATTATGCTTGTTAATCAGACAACCTCCGTTTTATATGCTAAAATGTTATTTTAGGTATAATTGGGCTATTATAGGTATTAAAGTGCTTAGTATGAAGTTTGGGCCCGTTTCGATAAAGTTTTGTCGCGATTTGCACGTTCGAGGGCATTTTGGTAATTTTACACTCTGGGATTTTGGTAATTGATTCGTGTGGCCGTATACGGTGCACGAATCGAAGTTTGAACGAAGGAAACACATACCTTTAATCGGGGAAGAATTATAAGGATTTAATTTATTATTATTATATTAATATTTTAACAATTCATTCAATTACCTCCAATTAAATGGGATTATTATGCGTTTAACTTTCATTGTCACGCAACGTTAGTATTTAAAGCAATAATCCAATTTTAAGACGCGTGTCGCCATTTTTTTATTAAATATTTAATCTCGCATCGTTGGATTATATTCCTTCATGTGTGATGTTTATGGTTAATTAAAAATGCCCGATTAAATGTTTTCGAACCGAAATTCTAATTCCACGTGTTTAGCCCATGGCGGGTACGCGATCCTGACCCTCATTTTATTAATTATTTTTTAGACTTAACTTCTTATTTTTTTCTTTTATTTACAACCACCCATCACCTTTTACATTTTTATTCTTGAAATAATAAATCGATTAAAATCTGTCGAACACTCCCAGTGGATTTGATACCCGACTTACCACTATACTTGTATCGCAAGTGAAGTCGTAATTTAGATTTTTTGTATTAATGCGATGAAACGAGTACAACGATTAGCGTTTTGATGCGACGCTACTTTTTACGCTTAATCAATAATCCCCCATTTACTATGTTAGAAAAACACTTACAGACTCCGAGGAATGCTACCTCCCACTGAAAAATTAGCTTATTCTTTGGTCGTCACATCGTGCAAGTTCAAGAACTACTTTGAAGCTCACTCAATCATAGTCATTACTTCTTTTTCCCTTAAAGTCGTCCTTCGAAAGGCCGACCTTCAGGGTAGATGTCCAAATAATCGATAGAACTTGGGATATTTGATATACACAATCAAACAAGAACTACGATTAAGGGTCAAGTGTTGGCGAATTTCATTACAGAATTTACATGAGAAGATGAGCCTAATGACGAACAGATAGCCGAATAATTAAAAAGTCAGAAGATTGACCAGTACAAAAAGTGGACACTTCACGTGGACGATGCTTCCAATTTAAAGGCTGCAGGAGTAGGAATTGTTCTTATCTCTCCAGAAATTGTCATAATCGAGCAGGGGATCAGACTTGGATTTGAAGCTTCCAACAACGAGGCCGAGTACGAAGCCCTCACCACCGGACTGCGCAAAACCCAATCACTGAAGGCAAGTTATCTTGATAAATACTGAGATTCAAAACTGGTATCCAATTAAGTGAGAGGATATTTACATGCCAAAGATGAGCGAATGGCAACATACCTCCAAGTTGCCCATGAATTGATAGCCAAACTCAAGGAAGTCCACACTCAACAGTTACCCTGGGAGCATAATAGCAACGACGATGCTCAAGCAACCTTAGGGTTAGCAGTGACTATGATCTCAAGAGAACCAATAAAGTGGAATTCCTTGTTAAGCCTAGTATCATAAAGCCCCAAATTGTATAACAAATTCTCGACGTGCAAAAAAGTCCCACTTGGATGGACTCAATAATTACTTATCTGTAAAGTGACATCCTGCCATCCGATAAAAAGAAAGCCCATCGGGTCAGTGTAAAAGTCGCATGGTTCCGCCTAACACTGGAAGGCAAACTCTACAAAAGATCTTTCACCTATCCAAACCTCTATTGCGCTCATCCAAGTGACATCGACTAAGTTCTATATGAACTTTATGATGGAATCTGCGGTAGCCAGGCGACACTAAACATATGTAAGATAGGTTTAAATAAATGAACTATGTAGATTTGATAAAATAAGGTTAAATGATTTATCAAGCTTTACTGATATACGAGCATTGCATTGATTGAAATATCATTAAGCGTTACTAATATTTCGCGTATACCCCGAGTTTGATGGATTAAACTAGACAATACTCTAGTAATAATTTAAATTAATTATTTGAGATACCACCACATGTACTGTGAAAAGCGGTACTATAAATATTTGACACTTGGTTCCATAGAAAATATGACATGTGGCAAGCCCACTTGGATATTTTGGCTATAAAAAAAGGGTTCATCCTCATTTAAAAGGATGATGATTTGGGGGCAAGTTTTAGGAAAGATATTCTTACTCTTCTTACCCACAGAATACCAAGAGTTTCATCACAAGTATCATGGTGATAAATAAATGCTCGAGTTATATTATGAGTTTTATTTGATATATTCATGTTCAGAGGCGATTAGCTAGATTTGGCATCCCTCGCACTACAAAACCTGTAATAACCGGGATTTTTAAAACCGACCCTAAACACCTACGGTCACTATTTTAACCCTTATAAAGTATTCAAATTCAAAAGTCTTCTAAGAAGAAAGAAACTATACTTGATGTCTACAAGTTTACTGAATTGACTAAGACCCCCTGAAGTTTTAATAATTATAAAATATCCCCTAAAAATTCAAAGTAACATAAATTGATTTATATTTCACTCTTAAACCTCAACTTTCTATCAAATTAATCCTTTTGATTTAAAGTAATATAAAATTATAATTTCAGCCTTTGAAACTTTTTGAAATTGCAAAAATATACTTTATGAAAAGTGTACTTTTAAGGCTATATGTGTATATACAAGACCATCCAAGGACCAAATACCAAATATCTATTAATTTCCTAAAACCCCCTGCCCAAATAAGCACCCACCTAAGCACAAACAACCAAGAATCACATGTGTACACTATGCACACATGTGAGTAATAAGATCCCAAGTTAAAAACTCTACTATAACAGTTCAAATCCTCCTCTTTTTTTGCACCAATGAACTACCCGACTACTATACTATAAATACCCCACTAAAACCTCAGTTGAAACTCACTTAAACAAAAGTTCCAAATCTCAAAATTTTCAATCCAAACAAGTATTCTATGATTTTATGTACTATATTCAGTTCTTTTTGTTTCAATCATTTTTTGTGTAGTTATAATGGTAGGATAGCTCAAAATAGTAGGAAATTTTACGTAGAAAATAAGCTCTGGGTAAAAAACATGAAATTTCAACCATCAAATCTTGATCTTCAATGGTAAACTTTTAAATATCAATCAAAACTCATGTTTTAAGCTTTGAATGTATTCATTAGAACCTCAGAAACTTGAGTGTAATTATCAAATGCCATGAATGTGTCTAGTAAGCTCGAATCGACTCAAAGTGTAATTTGAACTAGAAAAATGAAAATATGAAATTCTCCATGTATAATCCATCTCAATCTTTAAAATCAAAACCAAACTACTCCTATACACAGTAGAAAAAAAACTATGTTTATAAAAATCCTTGCCATATCCTTAAAATCCACGAATGTTAAGTAAAAAATGCAGAAAAATATACAGTTATAGAACTTGAGATATACTGCATCTTAATCCAAAAAACTTATATATTCGGATTCCTTATGAAAAATTAGGTTGAGTTTGTTAGAAATCATCTCAAATGGTTTATAAATGAAAAAGTTATTCAAGGTCAAAAATTAAAAGTCCTAAAGTCAACTATCGAGGGGAAGAAGATTAACTTTTTAACCAGAAACCTTGACCTAGCGTGTGAGGGTGTGTGGCCAAGCAGAATTTTCTGATTTTTTTTCAATATTTTTATTTTATTTTTCTCGTCAAAATGATATAAGGTAAGGCCATGTTTGGATTAACCTAGCCTAAGTTATGGAAAAACAAGGTTTTAACTTAAGAATATTTTTTTAATTTGCAAATTGACCCTCCTAACCTTTTCAACTTATGAATTTGATCCCCAAACTTTGATTATGAATAACTTAAAATGTTTTAAGACAAAAAGTCTATTTCACCAAAGTTCAAAAATGACCTTGGGTCCAGTATTTTAAAGTCCTAAAATATTTATAAGTAAACCCCCAGAACGTTAAAAGATGTAGGTTTTGTATAAACTAACTGACCTAATCCCAAATACTTACATACCCAAATATTTTATATAGAAAATCAAGTGCCAACTCCTCCCAATATACTCTTGTGATATATAAAGTCGACCGATATACCAAGCAAGTAGGTTTTTCCTACATTTTCAATGGTAAGATTTTTGTATTTCGCATACTACTATTGATATCACTATGTGATAGATCCTATTTAATCTTAGTATGGGCATGTTATAATACTATCATACTACATATTTTATTATATATCATTGATATTTGAATTTGACTATGGATCAATTTAACCCTTATCACCTATTAATTCATATCAGGTTCCTTATTGATTCAATTTTCCCTTGCACTTTTGTGAAGATATTTATATTATAAGCATCAGTATTAACTAGGAAGTAGAGTGAAGTGTGATCCCACAAAACTTTCTACTTGGCCTAGTGGTATCAGATGATTGAGAGCCTGGATTATTACTACATACGTATGAGTGTAACTTTAATGTGTACCTAGTCGGTTACTTTTCCCCAAAGGTTTTGGGTTGATTATTATTATTATTTTTATTTTACTAATGGCTTAATTATTTATATACCCCTTAGTGAATTGGTAAGTATGGAATTATTAGTTTAAAGATCCTTGATTTTCGTAACATGATCCTTAATGAATTAGTGACGAACTTTATTTTCTAAATGAACTGATAAGCACGAGATTATTAGTTCACGAACTTTAATGTTCTTTATAGATTTATAAATATGGTATTATCAGATTTATTTCTTTAGCGTTGCTAAACACTGATTCTATACACACTCCAACTCTCAACTATACGCATATTTGTTATAGAACTGGTAAAACCTGCTTAACATATTTGTGTTAATTCCTTTTTCCTCCAGACGAACCCGAAGAAAGAGGATAATATATCTTCTCTATTAGAGACAGATACCGATCACTTGTAGCCAGATGGGAGCAATGAGTGACACTTTTCGATTTTTTACATTATAGTTTGTACTAAAAAATATAACTCTCCCCTACGGTGGTACTACCCTATGTAAACTACTTTAATAATGAATGAAGTAATGTTATTCCGCCTTAACTTTAATTTATTGCTTTATGTGTACTTCGTGTTCATTCATACGAAAAGAAGAATGGGACAAGTCCACCAAAATCGAGTTCTTCGGCGTATCGTACGGACCCACGAACTACGTAGACTTTGATTTTGCAAAGAGATAGATATGTAGGCGCAATAACGTTGCTCAAGTAAAAAACATGCTACATGTGGTGCTTCCCAAAATCTAGACTACTCTCTTACATTTGGTGACTCCGCCAGGGAGTTATTCGTGATTTTAATTACGTATCGCCTCGTGCGCTCACGGAGAAATCAACGAAGGTGAAGAAGGTGTCAAAGATATTTCATTTCAAATAAGTTTTTCAACACATTTCATTATTTAATATTCTGTTATTACATGAGATGGCATGATGAATACTAGTAAACTTTGACTAAAAAAAATATATTATATACTGATTATTTCATGGCTTGGCTAAAGCATAAATTTTCATAAACTGATTGTAGTGATTACAACTCATTTGAAATAATGCCAATATTTATTCATACATATTATAGATGATTATTGACAACTATGATGGTTGATAAAATGATTTTTCATTAATAGGCATGAGATATATGTATAATATGTTTAGTATTTGGCAGTGTTTACTATAAGCTTTACTATCCAATACGATTTTAAATTTATTAAAAGGAAAAAAAACATGTATTTACAATAAATTTTATTAGCTGTAGCTTTTTATTAATTGTTTCCGCATTGATTTGTTAAAAAATCTTTGGAGATATGCTTTGATATATGTAAAAAAGCTTGGGAATAATAAATAAATATATACATATACTTTTGTTAAATAAAGTAAAAAGTCCCAGTTCTAAGAGGTGAAAGGCTTGAATGGTAAGTTTGATTGTATTTATAGCCTTAGGTACATGAAAAATGTGTGTACTATGTCATTTTCTAGTATACATAGCTGGTAGCTGGACATGTTATCTGAAAAATGTTTAATGTATGTATAATCATTAAACCAAGTTGTACATGCCAAAAAAAACTAGTGCCTTTCATTTTCAGAACAAGGCTGAATTTTTTTTAATTTATCTCACGTTAGACTGTATGCACTATTTCGAGCCACAAAAAATGTCAAAAATTACATATACTCGTATAGATACAGTAACATAGATCAACATCTGTAAGGATTTTTACTACCTACTTTCGACTGTCAGATTAGGACATAACATAGAGCTCATGCCTTGTATTCTTAAACCCTTGGAAATTTCTTGATGGGACCGCACGTTTATATTAATAAATGCATAAAGAGGTGTCAGAACATTAAAAACCTACACACTACAATTCATTCAGGTCCAAAACCCATTCTCTGGCGTCACCATTATTTTGCCCAACGTCACAAAATCCGGTGTTTGGCCTTATATCTGTTCAATTGTTTATTTACATACATAAACCATTGCATGAAATACCAACGACCATACGGGTGACAAATTTTGTGTATTGACACAAAAAACCCTTTCAAAGAAATTCAAAACCGAGTTACCATATGATTTCAACTGAGAATTAACCTTCTGCCCTTGGGAGTTTGAAAGCTATTGATGCCATAGGAAACCACAAACCGACTGACCAGAGTCAAAACTCGAAGAACCTCCGGTGTTGAATGATCGAGCAACCTCAAATTCAAATTGAGTCGCCATGAGAATTCGATCCAACTAAAAATTTCTTTCTGACCAACCTTGCAAGTAGCAACCTTGCAGGAAGCATTAACCAAAAAAAAGTAGGAGATAAAAAATAACTCAGCTTAAAAATTACAATCCAATCAACGTAATTTTAATCATTGACCCACCATGGCTATGGAAATGGAAAAAAATGATCGATCTTTATGAAATTTATCGAGAAATCAGAATACGACGCACCTTATGTTATGGTCGACCCATCATCCCATTGCATCGCGATTGACCTTGGTTGAGTTCAGTTCGAACCACCATGGGTATAAAAAATAATGGGAATTGATCTGTTAGATTAATTTTAATTTTGTGAAAAGCATCACACAAATAGGAACATTCATATTGAATTATCAAGAAATAAAATTATTGAATTTGCAGAACGTACCTGATCCATAATGAGAAAAGTAAAATATCTAAGTCTGAGGTCTTATGATCTTCTAGATCAATACGTTTATTTTATGCCTGAATTTCTTTCTGACAATGGTAATCAGAATTAGAGAGTTGTGTGATCTGGGACCATAACCCCTATTTATAAGACAATCGTGTCTTTTCATATTCATATATTTCTATTTTAACCTATCATAAAAATAGAAATTATGTTTGTCTCTACACATTAAAACCCACACTTTTATTAATACATTATTAAGGCCCCAAAACTTAAATTAATCACTTTAATTGGCCTAACTTTATTTGACAACCTATAATTCATATTTATTTCATATATATGCCCATATATTTAATTTTACTCTAACAGTCTCCCACTTGGGCGATATATATAAATTTATAAATTTGAATTATACTTTATGAGCTCATGAGTTTTTGCTATCAGAACTTTATGCTTCTTAACAATCTTGTCCATTAATTGCACCAATATAATTTCAACGATCGCATATATCAATGCAACTGATGACAAAGATTAAGTGTAGATGTGTAGCATGGAAATTTCATGCAATGTGATATTAACATGCCTATTTCCAACTGGTCCTCTTTAAACCTTAGTGAGATCAAACCATATAAAATTAGAGTGGAAATAAACTAAATACTTTACTGCAATAAATAACCATTAAATCAAATGTGTCTATGAAAGCATACAAAATACAAACTCCCACTAAATCGACAAATCCTGAAAGGAAATTACACCCACATGAGGTGTGTGCTCATGAAAGACCTTAGGTGGTAATCCTTTAGCCAGCAGATCCGCAATCATGGAGTTTTTCCCGACGTTTTCTATAGACATAAGTCCACTCTGAACTCTTTCTTTTACAACTATGAACTTGATGTTAATAAAATTTGACTCCTTATAACTCCTGTTGTTGTTGGAATACAGTACTACTGATTTATTATCACAAAATAACTTAAGCGATTTATCAATGCCATCCACGATATGCAACCCCGTGACAAAATTTCGCAACCATATTCCATGATTGGACGCTTGGCATCCAGTAAAATCAGAGTCAGAATATCTGATGATCTCTAACTACTCTGACTTCTGATATGTGAGTATGTAGTCTTTTGTTCTCTATAAGTACCTCATGACTCACTTGTCTGCTATCCAGTGATCCTTTCCAGGATTGCTTAAGTATCTGCCCAACATGCCAACAATGTACACAATATTCAGACGCATACATACTTGAGCATACATAAGACTTCCTACTGCTGACGCATAAGGAATCTTTGCATCTTTTAAATCTCAAAATCATTCTTAGGACATTGACTGAGAATAAATTTATCTCCTTTAGCTACAGGGGTGTCACTTGGTTTAAAATCATGCATGCCAAACCTTTTAAGAACTTTCTCGATATAGCTATTTTGTGATAAATCAAGTGTACCCCAAGAGCGATCTTGGTGTATCTCTATACCCAACATAAAACAAGCATTACCAAGATCTTTCATATTAAATTTCTTTGAAAGAAATCTCTTGGTTTCGTACAACATACATATATCATTGGTGGCAAGTAAGATGTCATCAACATATAAAACCAAGTAAATATGCCTACTCCCACTGAACTTGTGGTGTATATAATCATTAACCAGATTCATCTTAAAACAAAATGAGATGATAACTTGATGAAACTTGTAATACTATTGACGAGAAGCTTGCTTAAACCCATAAATGGATTTCTTCAACTTGCAAATCGTCTTCTTTGCATCCCCGACACAAAGTTTTATGGTTGTACTATATAGATTACTTCATTAAGGTCACCATTGAGAAATGCAGTCTTAACATAAACTCGAGGTCAAGGTGCTCTAAAAGTGCCATTATTATCCTAAAAGAGTATGTCGATGAAACCGGAGAGAAAGTCTCTTTATAATCTATGACTTTTTATGTGTAAAGCCTTTAACAACAAGATGTGCTTTATATCTCTCCACATAACCTTTCAAATCCCTCTTGATTTTAAATATCCATTTGTAACCAATGGGTTTCACACCTTCAGGTAATGGGACAAGATCCCAATTGTCATTGTCCTTCATGAACTTTATCTTCTCGTTCATGGCAGCAATCCACTCTTGAGATTTAGAATTTTCCATTGATTGACGGAAGATGATTGCATCATCTTTCACCATACCAATGTCAAACTCATGTTCTTAAAGAAATACAATGTAATAATTTGGCGCAACAGTTCTCCTTTATCTAATGGATCACCTTAATGGCTTAGGTTCTGTAGGTGTTAAAGTTTGTTCTTCTAGAACATGAGTGTAATACCCCGTACTTTTGACTATAATTATTTTGGGGATTAATTAATTAAATGCGTATTAATTGGGAATTAATCCGGGTTATAAATACTAATGAGATGCGAGTTGGTATTTGATTATGTGCATATATGATTATATATGTATTTGGTATTATGAAATTTGTCGTGAGATTTATATACGGCAATTTAGAAATTTTGTTGAGATGCGTGGGACCGCCGCGTCACGGTGTAATATTTTGATAATAAAAGTGAATTTAAAATCTATAATTCGTATGGTCGTTTTGAGTGCGCCAACGCATCCGGAAGGGTCGAGATAATCAGAAAACACTAGCCAGGGGTATAGTTTGGGTCCCGGGATATTTTTAGGCCATACCGGTAACTTAAAGGGTATTTTGGTAATTTTACATTTTTAGGAATTAAAAGTGACGAAAATTAGAGATGTAAATCTGATATGGATTAAACCCATAAAGCCCACTAACCATCCCATATTAAACCATTAAGCTACAGAGGTTATCTTTAGGTTTACAACTTTCCTCAAAAACAAACCCTAGCCACCTTAAGCCACCATTGGAGAAGGAGCTTGGAGAGAGGAAACTCTGCAAAAAAACATCATCAACCTACACCAAAGTCAGAAATCAAACCAAGGCAAGTGACTTTATTCCATTTAATTTCAGAGAATGTTCCCTCCATGTTAGAAAATTCGGATTTATGGTTTGTTCTTGATAAAATATGAAAACCCATGTAGTTTAGATCATAGAACTTGAGAAATTTGAGAAGGATTGCATGTAGAATGATAGGCAGATGTTTTTATTGATGATATACATGATTGAACAGAAATTAAAACGGATTTTGTTGGGTTAATTCATGATTCAAAATGTTAGGGTTCATGTTCTTGAGATAATTGGGGAAAAGTGTAGAAATTCATATGTTAATTGATGTTGAAGAGATTTAATCCTTGAAAACATGTTAGTAGTTGACTTGAATATGTTTAGGATCACTTAGAGACCATAAAACGTTGTTGGGATGAACTTTGGATGATATTAGAGGTGTTAAAATGGTTAAAAACGTGGAAGGGAAAAATCTGGGACGAATCTGGCATCTCGTTAGAAGCCCCTAGGGAACGGTATCTCGTTAAAATCTGGGGCAGAATGGGCAGCAGTTTCACCAGGGCTAGCAGGGCCAAGGGAGGAACGGTAACGGCCACCAGGGCCGGGGACAGCAGGGGCAGAGGGGAGGGAACTTCCCAGGGAAGTGCTTCTTTTGTGGCAAGACGGGCCATAAGAAGCAGGATTGTCCTGATAGGGGCAGGGCCCCACAGCAGCAGCAGCAGGGTGCTCGCCAGGAGCCACAGAGGCCTATGTTTCCCGCCTCTCTTCCTGCACCGCCACAGATGGAAGCACTGCCACCCATTCCAACAGTCCCAGTTCAGCAGGGGCAGTTACAGTATGGACGTGTCTACAACGTCCACCAGGCTGCAGTTCCACAGGCATCGCCCGCGATCGAGGGTACGTTTCCTATCCATGGCACTATGGGTCGGGTGTTATTTGATACGGGTGCTACACATTGTTTCATAGCTACACACTTCGCGAAAGCTTTAGGATTGTTAGCTACGGCAGAGAGCACAGTGACGTGTGTCGACTCACCATTGGGGAGTGGGTCACTTATTTTCTTTATATGCCGGGGAGTGGGGGTAGAGATTGGTGGTTTGGTATTGCCTGCAGACATGTTAGTGTTAGACATGCATGTTCACGATGTGATCATCGGTATGGATTGGCTCGTAGCATATAGGGTCATGATTGATTGCTTCAGCGGGAGCATTATTTTTGCCATTCCGGGGCAAGAGATGTTTATAGTGGCGATGCCTCGCCCAGAGGGAGGATCGACCGCTCATCTGTATTACATTGAGGAGGATACCTCTAAGGAGGTAGTGATTCCTTTAGATTCTATCCCAGTTGTCAGGGAGTATTCAGATGTGTTTCAGGAGATACCAGGCTTACCACCCAGTCGAGAGATAGACTTCGTTATAGATTTGCTACCGGGCACGAGACCTATAGCACGCGCATCGTACCGTATGGCTCCAGCTGAGATGAGAGAGCTACGGGATCAGATAGAGCAGCTGTTGGGACAAGGCTTTATTCGCAGGAGTACCTCACCTTGGGGCGCCCCAGTTTTGTTTGTGAAGAAGAGGGACGGTTCACTGAGATTGTGTGTGGACTACCGAGAGTTGAATAAGGTCACGATATGGAATAAGTATCCGTTGCCTCGAATCGATGACTTATTCGACCAGTTGAGAGGAGCTTCTTTCTTCTCAAAGATTGACTTGAGATCGGGCTACCATCAGTTGCGTATCAGGGAGGAGGATGTCTCGAAGACTGCGTTCTTGTCGAGATATGGTTCTTACGAGTTTCGGGTTATGCCTTTCGGCTTGACCAACGCTCCAGCAGTGTTTATGGACTTGATGAACAGAGTGTTCAGGGATTTCCTAGATCAGTTTGTCATTGTCTTCATTGATGACATTCTGGTTTACTCTCAGACAGAGGAGGAGCACGCCGAGCATTTGAGGCAGGTTTTGCAGACACTTCGTCAGAACGAGCTGTATGCAAAATATGAGAAGTGAGGGTTTTGGCTGAAGGAAGTCCCGTTCTTGGGTCACATTATTTCCGACCAGGGGATATCTGTTGATCCGGGGAAGGTATTAGCGGTGAGGGAGTGGGGACAGCCCACGACACCAACGGATATTCGTAGTTTCTTGGGTCTAGCAGGATACTACAGGAGGTTTATTCGGGGTTTCTCGAAGATAGAAGGTCCTTTGACACATCTTACTCGTAAAGGTGTGCCGTTCATTTGGAGTGATGCCTGTCAGTTGGCATTCGATGAATTGAAGGACAAGTTGACCTCAGCACCTGTGTTAGCATTGCCGAGACCGGGAGTTGAGTATTTGGTTTACACCGATGCGTCTTTGCAAGGACTGGGAGGTGTATTGCAGCAGGAGAGACAGGCCATAGCTTATGCTTCCCGTAAGCTTAAGCCTCATGAGAAGAATTACCCCACACATGATTTGGAGTTGGCGGCAGTGGTATTTGCCTTACAGATTTGGAGGCACTATCTTTTGGGGGAGAAGTTTCAGCTGTTCACGGACCACAAGTCACTACAATATCTGTTCACGCAGAAGGAATTGAATATGCGGCAGCGTAGGTGGCTTGAATTTGTGAAGGACTACCAGTTCGACATCTAGTACCACCCGGGTAAGGCTAACGTGGTGGCAGACGCGTTGAGCCGTAGGCTAGCAGATGAGGTGGCAGAAGTGTGGAAAGCAAAGTGGAAGGAATTGGGACACCAGGATGCAGTGGCCCGATCTTTCATGTCTGTGATGACCGTTACACCACAGATTGTAACGAAGGTAGTATGGGCACAGGCCAATGACTCGTTCTGTCAAGAGCAGATAGTCCGATTACTAGCAGAGGGAGCCGAGTCCTATACCGTTAGCTCAGACGGGGGATTACGCTTTAATGGGAGATTGGTAGTTCCGAAAGGGGAAGAATTGTGGCACGAGGTGATGGAAGAGTCGCACGACTCACGGTTCGCGGTACATCCCGGAGGGGACAAAATGTACCAAGACATGAGACGGCAGTATTGGTGGAGCGGTATGAAGAGAGATATCGCTGAGTTTATCTCGAAATGCGCCACTTGTCAGCTTATAAAAGTGGATCATCAGAGACCAGCAGGATTGCTACAACCGTTGGAGGTTCCGGTGTGGATGTGGGAGAGCATATCCATGGACTTTATCACGGGGTTGCCTACGTCGCAGAGGGGTCACGACTCCGTTTGGGTAATTGTGGACAGGTTGTCCAAGGTCGCTCACTTCTTACCCGTAAGGACTGACTACACTACGGGACAGTATGCCCAGCTCTTCATTTCAGAGATTGTGAGACTTCACGGTGTGCCCCTAAATATCGTGTCTGACAGAGACAAGATATTTGTTTCGAGGTTTTGGGAGAGTTTCCAGGAGGCAATGGGCACGGAATTGCGGTTGAGTACGGCTTATCATCCGCAGACCGATGGGCAGACAGAGCGCACCAATCAGATGTTGGAGGACATGCTATGCATGTGCATCATCGACTTCGGGGGTGGATGGGAGCAGTACCTTCCACTGGTGGAGTTTGCTTACAACAACTCCTATCAGTTCACTATTGGCATGGCTCCATTTGAGGCATTGTACGGTAGGCCTTGTCGTTCCCCAGCATGTTGGTTAGAAGTGGGGGACAACAAACTACTTGGGCCGGAAGTGATTCAGGATACTTCGGCAAGGATTGAGTTGATTCGGAGTCGCATTCGGGTAGCTCAAGACAGGTAGAAGAATTATGCTGATGCGAAGAGGTTTTTCAGGGAGTTCCAAGTGGGGGACCAGGTTTTGCTCAGGGTATCTCCGATGAAGGGGATTATGGGATTCGGGAAGAAGGGGAAGTTGGCACCGAGGTATGTGGGGCCGTTTCCTATTATTGAGCGGATCGGACCGATTGTGTATAGACTTGGACTATCGGAGCACTTGCATCGGATTCATGACGTGTTCCATATTTCCTCGCTGAGGAAATACCTTAGAGATAATTTGGCTCATTCTCACATTGCTGTGGAGGACATCGATCTCCAGCCGGATAGTTCCTACGAGGAGGCGCCAATTGCTATTTTGGACCGAAGCGAGAGGAAACTGCGGTCAAAGATAGTCCCGTTAGTGCGTGTTCAGTGGCGACATCACAATGTCGAGGAGTCCACATGGGAGCGCGAGGATGAGATGCGCGAACGTTATCCAGAGCTATTTTTAGCAGGTACTTTCTAGTTTCGAATTTCGGGACGAAATTCAGTTATTAGGGGGGAAGTATGTAATACCCCGTACTTTTGACTATAATTATTTTTGGGATTAATTAATTAAATGCGTATTAATTGGAAATTAATCCGGGTTATAAATACTAATGAGATGCGAGTTGGTATTTGATTATTTGCATATATGATTATATATGTATTTGGTATTATGAAATTTGTCGTGAGATTTATATACGGCAATTTGGAAATTTTGTTGAGACGCGTGGGACCGCCGCGTCACGGTGTAATATTTTGATAATAAAAGTGAATTTAAAATCTATAATCCGTATGGTCGTTTTGAGTGCTCCAACGCGTCCGGAAGGGTCGAGATAGTCAGAAAACACTAGCCAGGGGTATAGTTTGGGTCCCGGGATATTTTTAGGCCATACCGGTAACTTAAAGGGTATTTTGGTAATTTTACATTTTTAGGAATTAAAAGTGACGAAAATTAGAGATTTAAATCTGATATGGATTAAACCCACAAAGCCCACTAACCATCCCATATTAAACCATTAAGCTACGGAGGTTATCTTTAGGTTTACAACTTTCCCCAAAAACAAACCCTAGCCACCTTAAGCCACCATTGGAGAAGGAGCTTGGAGAGAGGAAACTCTGCCGAAAAACATCATCAACCTACACCAAAGTCAGAAATCAAACCAAGGCAAGTGACTTTATTCCATTTAATTTCAGAGAATGTTCCCTCCATGTTAGAAAATTCGGATTTATGGTTTGTTCTTGATAAAATATGAAAACCCATGTAGTTTAGATCATAGAACTTGAGAAATTTGAGAAGGATTGCATGTAGAATGATAGGCAGATGTTTTTATTGATGATATACATGATTGAACAGAAATTAGAACGGATTTTGTTGGGTTAATTCATGATTCAAAATGTTAGGGTTCATGTTCTTGAGATAATTGGGGAAAAGTGTAGAAATTCATATGTTAATTGATGATGAAGAGATTTAATCCTTGAAAACATGTTAGTAGTTGACTTGAATATGTTTAGGATCACTTAGAGACCATAAAACATTGTTGGGATGAACTTTGGATGAGATTAGAGGTGTTAAAATGGTTAAAAACGAGGAAGGGAAAAATCTGGGACGAATCTGGCATCTCGTTAGAAGCCCCTACCCAGGTCGTTCGAACGAACTCGTTCGAACGAGCTTCTAATGAGTTGACCAGTCGCTGCTAACGAAAAGGGATTTCGTTCGATATCTCGTTCGATATCTCGTTCGAACGAGATATCGTTAGAAGGAACAGTTCGTTCGAACGAACTGGGATCTCGTTCGAACAGTCTCGTTCGAACGAGACTTCTAACGAGTTGGCAGAGGAATCTCGTTCGAACAGTCTCGTTCGAATGAGACTTCTAACGAGTTGACAGTTTGGTCCTTTTTGGACTGTTTTGATTTTTAGAGTCCCGTAAACTTATTCGAGGATATAGATATCATTCCGTAGATGTAGTAATGATAGAATTGGGACATTTGGGTATTTATGAGAAGGAATTTACATACGAGAGTGTATTACATGGACGGTTTGGGTTGAGACGTGAGTGTCTACTACGACGTGAGATAATTATGACGTGTATAATTACAAACCGGAATAGTATGAATTGTGATTATTATAAGTTAGTACGAGGATGCAATATGTACTACGATTAAAATACGGTATTACTAAGATGTGTGTTTACTTAGTATTGGTATATGGATTGTGTGTATGACATACCTACCATACTTGCTATCACGGGAGGTTGCGTTCGCTTAGGACCCTCTAATCCTTGTGTGCCTACGGGGGGGGGGATATAGACTGGTACATCGATGAACATAGGTCATAGAAGGACTTATTGTGATATTAATAAGTCTGCTGATCATGGGAGCGTAGGTATGTGCGTGACCCATGTGATGGTGACTGTGTTCGCCTCCACTATTTGTGATTTGTATTATCTGAACTATTCCTGAGAGATTCGGAATATGTGATCCTTATGTACGTGATGTACCGGGATGGATAGCAGAGTATGTGCGCACCGCAGCTTAGTTCTCGGGGTGCTTGTATTGTATATTTACGATGTGATTAATATACATTTAATTAATGAGAATCCTCATGTTAATGCTGTAAATATATTACGGTATTGTTTCGAGAAATATAACGAGTTAACTGATAGTTATATATATTGCATTTTGAGCATCTGAGTTTACATTAAATCCCTATCTAATTACGAGCGTTATATGTTAATAGAACCGGGTAATAAGGGTAGAAACTATTACAGTCTAGCTAGTTATGATGTCACTTAGCTAGTGGTTTATATCGTTGTAGATGGGTACTTACGTTAGGAGTGCACAGTTAGACGAGAGGTGAGAATATCATGTGAGTGTACGTCCTAACATGTACTTTGCATTTAATATTTTAAATGTTTTTAAAGCACTTGCAGGTTTTTAAAATATAACTCCACATTCGGGCTCTGACCCGTTTGCTTTTCAAATCTTTTTCTTGTAAAACCATTTTAGGTACCCAGCCACAGGGACACCAAGCATAGGATACTCATTCAGGTGACGAGCTGTAGCGGTTTGTGGAAGCTACAGGGATTTGCATGTAGACGCTTCTATCTTTTGGATTCCAGAATCACTATCTATCAGTTGTAGGGCATGTTGCCCATTTCTTTAGAGGCATCTTTTACATTTCAGTTTTCAGACTTTAGCATGTATTGTTTCAGTTTATTTATTTCAGTTATGGGATTGTAGTGAGGAGTTTTCCTCCAGACTTTATTTACGTTATGTGATGATTATTCGGTTTACTTCAGTATGGTGAATGGTGTTATTTATTTCTTCATTACACTTGTTGCATGTTAATCAGACTTTAATTAAAATTTTGGCAACTTGCTTTTTAAATACTAGGTGGTTAGTAATAATAAAAATGTTTTCGACAGTGATGCTATTAACTGAGCCAACTTGGCATTTTGAATTAATTTAATAAAGGAGTAGCTACCCGGTATTTAATTAGTCGGGGTGTCACAATGAGGTTCTTGGATATTGTTTTGATTAGGATCTACTTCTTGAACAATGTCAGGAATAGGATCCTGATCAATGTTAATAACAACTGTGGGAATATCAACATATTCCTCTTAAAAACCAAAATATCAATATATTCCTCTTCTAAACTAAAATCCCTAACCTTATACCCCTAGAAAACTCAACATCCTCAAAGAACTAGGCATTTCCCATCTTAAAAATTGATTTATTAGTAGGATCATAGAATTTGTAATCCCTAGATCTTTCAGAGTATTCAATAAAATAACAATCAACCATTAGTAGTTGCTTTAGTTGGTACTCTGTTAAGGATATACACTACAAACCTTAATGCTTCACCCCAGAGTAATTATGATAAGTTAGAGTGACTGATCATACTCCTTACCATATTTTTAAGCGTTATGTTTCGTCTTTCAGCAACACCATTCATGCTTGGAGAGCCTAGCATGGTGTATTGTGGGACGATACCACACTCCTCTAGGAATTCAGCAAATGGTCCTGGGCATTGTTCATCTGAACCTTCATACCTACTATATTATTCACCACCACGTTCAGATCTAACGTTGTTAATCCTTTTGTTGAGCTGATTTTCAACTTCAGCTTTGAATGAATTGAACACGTCCAGAGATTGGGACTTTTCATAGATGATATAAAGGTAGCCATAACTTAAAACATTGTCTATAAATATGATAAAATATTATTGATCATTCCATGAAACCGTAGGGAATGGCCCACAAATATCTATATGCATCATTTCTAAGATGTCTTTAGCCCTATTGTCACCAAATCTCCTTATATTTATCTGTTTTCTCTTTATGCAATTTGTGCAAATTTCAAAATCTAAAAAATCAAGGGAATAGAGAATCCTATCTAACACAAAATTTTCAATTCTCCTTTGGGAGATGTGACCTAATATTTCATTTTATAATGATGCAAAATTCTCATTGGTTAATTTCCTTTTGACACCCCAAGTACTTAATTACAAGGTTTCATGATATGAAGCAACCATATCAAGCATATAAAGGTTATCCACATAGGATAAAGAAGTAGTACTAACCAAATTTGAATTATTAAGAAGACTAAATTTATTATTTCCAAAAGAATAAGTATAACCAAAATTTTCCAATATAGAAATAGAAACAAAATTTTATCTAAATGACGGTACAATAAATGTCTCATTCAAATCCAAATAAGTATTAATAATAATCTATATATCCTAATTGATTCAACTTCAAATTTCTTTCCATCGCCCCGACATAGACACACTGATGTGAGTGGTTTCACCAAAATCTATCCACTAAGTGTGTTTAGGTACTGAAGTCAAATTAACCTCGGAATAAACTAGATTAAGAAGTGTGCCTTTCTTTACACGACAAGCATGATAATTGGCACATTGCTTCTTCTTATGTCCCGCATCTCCACAAAAGAAATAACCATCAATAATTTTTTTTCTTTATGTTGTTTCTTTGGATATGGAACCACTGTAACTTCTTTATCCTTCTTTCTTTTTTTCTTTCATCCTTGGAAGTACTAGCCAAATGAGCACTATCTGTCTTTTCTTGCTTCAGTATTTCCTCTTCTTGCATACAATGTGAGAGGAGCTCATTAAGATATCAAGTGTCCTTTTGGAAGTTGTAGCTCACCTTAAATTAACTGAATTGTGTGGGAAGAGATATCAGAGCCAAATGCACAAGCAAATCCTTAGAGAGATCAAGCTTAAGTGATCTTAACTTTGAAGCAAAATGAGATATTTTCATAATGTACTCCCTAATGTTTCCTGTGACACCCCGCCTAATTAAACATCGGGTGATCAGGCCTTTATTAAATTAAAACAAGTTTCTCAAATGGTTCATTCTTAGCATCACTGCCGAAAACTTTTTAATTACTAATCCCCTAAGTAAAATTAGACCGGTGCCAAATTTTATCTTTCTTAAAACAGATAAATCAACCATGCGGAAAATAGTAAAGCAAATACCATGCTAAAACCTAAACCAACAAAGTATAAGTACAACATCGCAAAAGTATTACCGAATAAACCATCGGCTAAAAATGCTAAACAACAATAGAACAACTACTAATCTGAAACTAACATCTGAGACTGATACCGGACTACAAGTCCATACATGGAATAATGTGACATCCTGTACTAGATCTGAATGAGGGATATCGTCTAGTCAAAATCCTGTAAGCATCCACTGTGCTACAGCTGCGAGTCCCTAGAATAGAATCATCATCCATGGCATCCCTGTGGCTGGACACCTAAAAGGTTTTGAAAATATTTTTTAGCAAGAGTTAGTACTCAAAACATTTTGAAAATATTTAGCAAACGTTTATCACAATATAAAATGCGGTTATTGATTACACATGTTAGGTTTTTGTACACTCTCTTGAGTTCACTCACTTCTCATCTATTGTGCACACCTAACTTTCTACACCTAGCCTACCTAGCCATGTTCCCCAAGTTAATTAGGTCTAAGTAATCATCTGAACTTCTTTAAGCTTAAGTTCTCACATCGCCCACACCGTGCATTCATTTCAATAACATCTCGCAAAGGTTAATTAATACTCAAATAACATTTCACCTATGTATGCTTCAAAGCTATTTACTTTAACTACTAAATTTCTAAGATTCTCACAATTGTTATCTTTCCACTTATGTAATTAAGTTTCACTACTTAAGTTACAAATTGGATATTCTCTATCTAAAGATACACTCTGTAATTAAGTTTCACTACTTAACTTACCAATTTGATACGTAACATTAAACACATCATATTCGTCTACTTATTCACAATGGTATAATATCATTAAGTGTATATATTTCACACATAATATATACTAAATATCAGTCGTTACTATTTGTCATTTTTACACACATAAAGAACTCTTGGTTCGGAATGATTCATCGACCCCAAGTAAGAATTGGTTCGGAATGATACATCGACCCCAATTATTTATATACACAAATTCTGGCTCGGACTCTTTCATCACGCCACCAGTTCAAAGGTTTGGTTCGACATTTTACATCGACCCCAAACCTATAATAACCCTATGTTAGTTCGGAATGTCTCATCGACCCTAACATAGTTAATTTAAGTATATATCAATCTACTAATACACATAAGTAGAATATCATTAAATATATATTTCACACACAATATATATTAAGTATCAGTCATTACTATTTGTCCTTTTTACATACATAAAGGACTCTTGGTTCGGAATGATTCATCGATCCCAAGTAAGAATTGGTTCGGAATGATACATCGACCCCAATTATATAATAACCCTATGTTAGTTCGGAATATCTCATCGACCCTAACATAGTTAATTTAGGTATACTTCTCTTAACCTAAAAGTTCATACAATTCAGTAGGTACACGCCCGACCTATCAATCATGTTCGTACGTAATATTTTATTCTCTTATATTTACCGTACAATATTCATTGTACGATTTATCTCATTAATCGCATTTATTTGAGTATTCACAACAATCTAAGGGCCCTAGTTACCCCTAGCGTAATATCAATTCAGTAGCTACCCTTGTTAACATATTGACCCAATAAATTTAAGCTCGCTCATGCTTTTTCGTAATTATATTCTTATCATCTCGAATTAGAATACGTCACAATCAAGCCTATGAATCTCCACTTTAATTCTCTCACAAAATTAAAGTCCAATGCTCAATCATAGACCTACTTCCATAACATTATTCCAAAAATATATTTCATCAAGGTCCCAAACACTTCCCCGATAAAATTTTAGGCATTTGAGGCTTAAAATTAAATATCTTACATTTTCTCGCAGCCTAACGAATCATAAAATTTTCTGGCAGATTAAACACCTTCTAGTAAAACTTTGATTTCTCCCTCTACAGAACTCCAATTGACCTGTCACACTCTAATTATAAGTACAACTCAAATAGTACATATTTAAAGTCACGTCAAACTTCTAGCAGATTACTATACTGGCAGATTAAACACCCTGTAGTAATATGTCTATTACTCCCTCTACAGATCTCCGATTGACCTGATTCCAAGTTCATTGGATAGCTAAGAGAAATACCTTTCTAGTAATGTATGGTTCACACTATAATTCGAAGTAAAACTCTAATGGCATACGTTTAAAGTTGTGTCAAAAATTCTGGCAGATTGACATCTTGTGTTCATCAATTAAACCCTAAGTTATTCAAGATTCATGTTCTTTAACCAAGAACTCATAAAGATTATATTTTAATCATCAAATATATTCAAATTTCATTTTACCTTTACTTAGGGATTCATTCTACATGCAATCCTACCCAAACATGTGATCAATTCAAACATTTAATTCATGGTTTTTCTATAGAATTAATCAATTCTTAAAACTCCCTACACATGGGTATTATAACTTGAATTTGATTTGCAATAAACACTTGCCTTGATAGAGGGCTTCTGATTTTGTGATTGTTGTTGATGATTGATTGTTTTTCTCCTTCAATCTTCCTTCCCCACAAGTTTGTGGTGAAAATCTCCTTTGAATCCTTCCCAATTCTTCCTTTTGCCTTGAGAATTGTTTCTCTCTTCTCTCAAATGGCTATGGTGTGTTTTTTCTTCTCTTTAACCCTAGCCTCCAACTCTTATAATCTGACTTAGAGTTATTAAATTCGTAGGTCTTCTCACTCCTATAATTTAAAAGACTAAAACGCCCCTGAACGGTCCCGGCATAGCCCAAAAACATCTCGGGACCCAACTAGTACCCCTAGGTATACTATTTTGACTATTTTGACCCTTCCGGGGTTAACCGTGACCTCTAAATTATCATTTGAGTCACTTAAAAATATATTACTCGTTCTCTCCCCAAAACGGTCTACATGCGTTAAGTAACTATTTACTACTCGCACTAAGTAAATATAATGAGGCAATATAAATCGGTAACTATCTCTCGATTAATATACTATAATTACAGTTCTTAATAAATATCATTAAATTACTCCTCTTACATAATTTAAATTAAGCCGTATTTTCTCATTTAATTTTCCAATTTAATAAAATAGAATATTCAGAAATACAGGGTATTACATACTTCCCCCCTTGCAAAGGAATTTCGTCCTCGAAATTAAGATAAGGCTGGTATTAAGACTAAGGACCTTAAATATCACTGCATCTTCTAATACTCAAAACCAAATCATAACATCCTAACAGTCGTCCCAAGTACATGCCTTGCTTCATTATAAATTCTTATCGCATGTTACCCATGCCGCATATATCATAATTAAGTCTCACTACTTAATTTCTCCATTGATTTCCCCAATCTAACGTTAACTCTTAAAATTAAGTTTCTCCCTACTTAATTTATCCTTTTGATGTATATCTCTATATATAACATCTATGGATCTACTATCACTCATAAGTAGAATATTAATAGGTATATATTTCACACACAATATATACTATAAGGGAAATTGGTCCGGCAAAATCATCGACCCCCAAAAATCCTATCATTTACATTGGTCCGGAAATCCCTCGACCCCAAGGTAAATGTAATGCATATGTTGGTTCAGACCTTCCGTCGATACCAATAATTATCATCGATTTGGTTCGGAAAATCATCGACCCCAAATCGATTCTTCATGTATTGGTCCGGAACATCATCGATCCCAATACAGAATTAAGCATACTTATTATCGCACATAAGTAGGAAAACCATAAGGTATATATTTCTTACACATAACATATACTATCAACACTAATATTATAATCACCCCCCCTTCTAAAACACTTTTGGGGTTATTGGCTCGGAATCTCACCTCGATCACCAATAGTGATTGGTTATATTGTCTCGGAATCAGACTTTGAGAACTAATATATGTAAATATATCTCATCGCACATGAGTAGACAATTTATGAGCCATATATTACACACTTTATATATCCTAAAATGTCATACTCCAATAGAATGTCCTCATAGCACGCGTTATGGACTAAGAGTTCAAAATGTCTCCTCGAACCACACCTCAAAGTACATATAAGTTCATAATAGGTATCCAAGAACCTAATCCTTATGTATAGTCCATATAGGCACCCACACTACCTATAAAATATGCTCATACGGTTATGCATTCAACCTATGAATTGATTAGTGGCTTCTTCCAAAATTCCACTATCGTTAGGACGTAGTATCTTCCTTTCTCACAATCATTGGGTCATAGGTGACACAGCACACCCAAAATAAAACATTATCTCCATTACTCCCTAACCATCTCTCACAGGGTGGGATTTTAGGATTTCATCTTGATTCATAACAAAATAGAGCGGCACCTTGCACTTGTGCACTCTACCTTTTTAACGACATATTAGTTCATAACGGTCAACCCATTTCGCTAACCCAACGGAATGTTGACTTAGTTACGATGTCCATAGCCCATCCATAAATTATAAGTCTGCCTACGCATTCCATCACTGGAAACGTAGATTCACCACCTAATTCCGGTTGCTCATTTCGAGACTGTCTTTCTCTATTAACTAGTGGTGCGTCTGGAGACAATCTCACTATATCTCTTTCGTAACACCGCTTCCCACTTACGTCATCTTTCCTCAAGTGGTAACCTATTCCCCTTTCACTCCGGGTATATTATACTTTACAATCCGTGCACTCTTAAAAATTGGCGCACTCTTAGGGTTGATTACCTTATAAGAATCAACATTTTAATAATGCATATGTCACTCTCAACACTCAGTTAAGTAGAACCTGGTGTCACTTCTTCACAACAGTTAGGCCTCCCATATCAAGAGACAACTTTTGAACGGCTTCCCACCGACTTTCATCCCATAGGGTGTGCTGGCTCTCTCAGTACATAAAAATATTGGATCATCGTCTATTTCCCATGACGTTCAATCCATTTCATCGATACGACTTGCCTTATAACCTCCCCACCGACGAACTTATCAAATATAATTTTTTTCTGCATCCCTCTACCTCGGATGACTAAGAAAGTCAATTGACTAGGGCGCCCATACCCCCTTTTCTCCGTGCACATTTTCAAAAACATTTCAAATGTCGCACTCGTAACATGCTTTCCTCAACTCTCGCCTTGTCTTCACGGCGTGCCTACAATTTTGTGGGTATTCACAATCCCCTATAGAACAAAATTCAAATTCTTGCCCACAAAGTCCCACTTATCCTTTCGTGGTGAGATAAGCTTTTCAGTGTTTCCCCACAACACTACCGGCCCCACCGATGTCCTAGCATCTAACGTCTCTTCTCCTGACGTGCATACAAATCTAGTCGTATTCCCTTGAATAACTTGGAAAGATCAAAACGTGTGGTCTTACGTCCCACATAATACATCTTTTCATAAATCCCCTTATTCCAGGCCACACTTACTGGTTTAGGGTATTCCTCCTCTCGGAGTTGGCAACCATAATTCTGAACACTATCATCATGGTTCCCTTAGTTTCGCTGACCAAGAGGAACACACTATTGGACTTAACAGTCTTGGCTTAGAATCAAATCAATGAATCCCCTAGTGGTTTTCCACTTATGGCTTGCACTAGCCCCCTTGCATTCAGTCTTACTCTTTGACTAAATCCTTAAACTCTTTTAGCTCCGGTCACCTAGGAGCATTTACATCAACCTTGTAAGAAGCACCATACAACCTTCATACACATAAGTCGTCCAAGCAGAGTTTTACCAAAATTGTGGATGACAACTCGTGAGTCCATTCTCTCAAGGGCTCTTTTTCCTTTGTACCTATCTCATCGGGTACCAGTTCACTTCAACGGATAAATTTCTTTCCCACAATTGGCCTTTACCAGGTTTTCATGTGATGGGTTCAGAAGTTTCCATTCACTTCGCTTCTTAACCATCATTGGAGAAATTTGTGGTTAAACTATACGTAAAATCCCTCTAACTGTATACTGACCCTAGGTTCGGATGTGGTGCCTGGTACCCCCACCACGTTGCCTCAAAAATCTTTACCCAAACTTTCACTTCTGGGTATTCCTACTTTATCCTAAATGCCAAGATCTCTAGGCATTCAACTTCCATGCATTAACATGCACAGTCTCCGCTTTATCACATTTTTACGGCCCGTTCTCATAAAAATCCTCCAGACCTCCTCTCGCCATCACTGCATTTGGCGGTCTATATTATCATTCCCCTTTTGCCATCGCGACACTTGGAAAATGCCTACTATGCCTCAACAGCCCTTGCGGCATTTACTTATAATTTCACACTTGGAGAGACCTCGCCAACGGTCATCTCTTCTATGATTACCATCCTCGAACACCCCATGCCTCATGCCGAGACCCTTCCTCCTGCAGTTCTTCCAACGCCTCCGCTAGTTTTTATCGCCATGTTCGACGTATCATACCCAATCGAACTCGTATATACTACAGTTCATCAACTAAATAGCAGGAGAACGTAAACAACGTACGTATAGGAAAATAACAATCCTAGTATAGGGCTCTATATCAATCAAACGATACGCTGAAAACGTAGTAAGTTGTACAGATCCTATGGACACTAGAACCTGATACTCTGATACCATCTGTGACACCCCGCCTAATTAAACATCGGGTGATCAGGCCTTTATTAAATTAAAACAGGTTTCTCAAATGGTTCATTCTTAGCATCACTGCCGAAAACTTTTTAATTACTAATCCCCTAAGTAAAATTAGACCGATGCCAAATTTTATCTTTCTTAAAACAGATAAATCAACCATGCGGAAAATAGTAAAGCAAATACCATGCTAAAACCCAAACCAACAAAGTATAAGTACAACAGCGTAAAAGTATTACCGAATAAACCATCGGCTAAAAATGCTAAACAACAATAGAACAACTACTAATCTGAAACTAACATCTGAGACTGATACCGGACTACAAGTCCATACATGGAATAATGTGACATCCTGTACTATATCTGAATGAGAGATATCGTCTAGTCAAAATCCTGTAAGCATCCACTGTGCTACAGCTGCGAGTCCCTAGAATAGAATCATCATCAATGGCATCCCTGTGGTTGGACACCTAAAAGGTTTTGAAAATATTTTTTAGCAAGAGTTAGTACTCAAAACATTTTGAAAATATTTAGCAAGCGTTTATCACAATATAAAATGAGGTTATTGATTACACATGTTAGGTTTTCGTACACTCTCTTAGGTTCACTCACTTCTCATCTATTGTGCACACCTAACTTTCTACACCTAGCCTACCTAGCCATGTTCCCCAAGTTAATTAGGTCTAAGTAATCATCTGAACTTATTTAAGCTTAAGTTCTCACATCGCCCACACCGTGCATTCATTTCAATAACATCTCGCAAAGGTTAATTAATACTCAAATACCATTTCACCTATGTTATGCTTCCAAGCTATTTAGTTTCACTGCTAAATTTCTAAGATTCTCACAATTGTTATCTTTCCACTTATGTAATTAAGTTTCACTACTTAAGTTACTAATTAGATATTCTCTATCTAAAGATACATTCCGTAATTAAGTTTCACTACTTAACTTACCAATTTGATACGTAACATTAAACACATCATATTCGTCTACTTATTCACAACGGTCTAATATCATTAAGTGTATATATTTCACACATAATATATACTAAATATCAGTCATTACTATTTGTCCTTTTTACACACATAAAGAACTCTTGGTTCAGAATGATTCATCGACCCCAAGTAAGAATTGGTTCGGAATGATACATCGACCCCAATTATTTATATACACAAATTCTGGCTCGGACTCTTTCATCACGCCACCAGTTCAAAGGTTTGGTTCGGCATTTTACATCGACCCCAAACCTATAATAACCCTATGTTAGTTCGGAATGTCTCATCGACCCTAACATAGTTAATTTAAGTATATATCAATCTACTAATACACATAAGTAGAATATCATTAAAGATATATTTCGCACACAATATATATTAAGTATCAGTCATTACTATTTGTCCTTTTTACATACATAAAGGACTCTTGGTTCGGAATGATTCATCGACCCCAAGTAAGAATTGGTTTGGAATGATACATCGACCCCAATTATATAATAACCCTATGTTAGTTCGGAATATCTCATCGACCCTAACATAGTTAATTTAGGTATACTTCTCTTAACCTAAAAGTTCATACAATTCAGTAGGTACACGCCCGACCTATCAACCATGTTCGTACGTAATATTTTATTCTCTTATATTTACCGTACAATATTCATTGTACGATTTATCTCATTAATCGCATTTATTTGAGTATTCACAACAATCTAAGGGCCCTAGTTACCCCTAACGTAATATCAATTCAGTAGCTACCCTTGTTAACATATTTACCCAATAAATTTAAGCTCGCTCATGATTTTTCGTAATTATATTCTTATCATCTCGAATTAGAATACGTCACAATCCAGCCTATGAATCTCCACTTTAATTCTCTCACAAAATTAAAGTCCAATGCTCAATCATAGACCTACTTCCACAACATTATTCCAAAAATATATTTCATCAACGTCCCAAACACTTCCCCGATAAAATTTTAGGCATTTGAGGCTTAAAATTAAATATCTTACATTTTCTCTCAGCCTAACGAATCATAAAATTTTCTGGCAGATTAAACACCTTCTAGTAAAACTTCGATTTCTCCCTCTAAAGAACTCCGATTGACCTGATTCCAAGTTCATTGGAAAGCTAAGAGATATACCTTTCCATAAATCTATGATTAACACTCTAATTCTAAGTACAACTCAAATAGTACATGTTTAAAGTCACGTCAAACTTCTGTCAGATTACTATGCTGGCAGATTAAACACCCTGTAGTAATATGTCTATTACTCCCTCTACAGAACTCTGATTGACCTGATTCCAAGTTCATTGGATAGCTAAGATAAATAACTTTCTAGTAATGTATGGTTCACACTATAATTCGAAGTATAACTCAAATGGAATACGTTTAAAGTTGTGTCAAAAATTATGGCAGATTGACATCTTGTGTTCCTCAATTAAACCCTAAGTCATTCAAGATTCATGTTCTTTAACCAAGAACTCATAAAGATTCTATGTTAATCATCAAATATATTCAAATTTCATTTTACCTTTACTTAGGGATTCATTCTACATGCAATCCTACCCAAACATGTGATCAATTCAAACATTTAATTCATGGTTTTTCAATAGAATTAATCAATTCTTAAAACTCCCCACACATGGGTATTATAACTTGAATTTGATTTGCAATAAACACTTGCCTTGATAGAGGGCTTCTGATTTTGTGATTGTTGTTGATGATTGATTGTTTTTCTCCTTCAATCTTCCTTCCCCACAAGTTTGTGGTGAAAATCTCCTTTGAATCCTTCCCAATTCTTCCTTTTGCCTTGAGAATTGTTTCTCTCTTCTCTCAAATGGATATGGTGTGTTTTTTCTTCTCTTTAACCCTAGCCTCCAACTCTTATAATCTGACTTAGAGTTATTAAATTCGTAGGTCTTCTCACTCCTATAATTTAAGACTAAAACGCCCCTGAACGGTCCCGGCATAGCCCAAAAACATCTCGGGACCCAACTAGTTCCCCTAGGTATACTATTTTGACTATTTTGACCCTTCTGGGGTTAACCGCGACCTCTAAATTATCATTTGAGTCACTTAAAAATATATTACTCGTTCTCGCCCCAAAACGGTCTACATGCGTTAAGTAACTATTTACTACTCGCACTAAGTAAATATAATGAGACAATATAAATCGGTAACTATCTCTCGATTAATATACTATAATTACAATTCTTAATAAATATCATTAAATTACTCCTTTTACGTAATTTAAATTAAGCCGTATTTTCTCATTTAATTTTCCAATTTAATAAAATAGAATATTCAGAAATACAGGGTATTACATTTCCATTATCTTTATATTTCACTGAGATGAGACTTGCCAAAAGTGTACTTGTTTCAACCTTTTCATTCTTAGCAAATTTGTTCTTAATATCTTCTAGGAACTCTTTGACTGTCTTTATCATTTTCGATATTGTGCTGTTGAATGCTTCTGGAATGACATTCTTTATGACCATCAAACACATGCAATTTGATTTCTCCCACCTTTCAATATCCTTTTTGTCATCAAAGGAACTTTTATTCATAAGAAGTACAGGAGAAGGAACCCTTAATGCAAGGTCCACATCCATGACACTTAGAACTATATAAAGGTTATCTTGCCCTGACTTAAAGTTTGTGCCATTAAGCATAGGAATAGAATTAATACTGGGAGTAATGTTGGAAGCATAAATGATAGCTAAATCCAGAGAACAACACACAAATAAAACTAGCTCATATAAGTCCTAAAATAAAAATAAATTCAAATGAAGGAAAATCCCATTTTAAGATATCGGACACTCTATTAATATGTTATCTTTGGAAAAAATATTAACTTGTAAGTGATATCTTGGTATGGTAATCAAACACTGATAATAAGAACATATCAAACAATATGTATTCCTTTGGGCCGATTTATTATTCATATGTAAAAAAACCAAATAATAATCACGCGCAAATTACTAATGGTGCACATGCAATTTTGTTAAAAATTAATCTTCCTCCGGGCCGATTAATTTTCACATAAATTACATGAACATAATATTTTTATATATAGAAATAAAAATTAATTTTTTGAACAAAAGAGGTCACTTGGGTGACGTATTATTTAAATTAATTTATGTATATATATATATACACACACACACACACACACACACCAACATTTAAATTTAAATTTATATAGTATACAAGCATGAAAGTAATATTTTGTATCTAATTCATATTTGGATACAGTATCATAACCAAAGAGTGGCTTAGCCTAGTGGTTGGTAGTCTTAATTAAAGATTTGAGACTTGAAAGGTCATGGGTTCAAAACCCCTTAGGCTCTAGACTTGAAAGGTCATGTATTCAAAACCTCTTGGGCTCCAGACTTGAAAGGTCATGGGTTCAAAACTGTTTGGGCTCCAGACTTGAAAGGCCATTTTAAAGCTTAAAAAATTAAACATTAAAAGTCGAACCCTTAACATTCCACTACCATAAAATCCAAGCCTTTTTTTTAAATCTTCGAAAAATCATATAAAATCAACCACTAGTCCAATTTTCATGAATTTTATATCGTTGGAATCATAATAAAACGAAGAATATTTTTGTCATTTTTTTTTCAAAAATATTGAACTTTTTGAAAAAAAATATTTCAACCCAAAATTAAATTAAATTCCTTCCCAATATGTTCTTAACAATTCAACATGAAATAATTCTGATACTACATGTTAGATTAATTTCTAATTTTATGAAAACCATCACACTAATAGGAACATTCATATTGAATTGTAAAGAAATAAATATATTGAATTTGCGGAAGCGTACCTGAATCCATAATGAGAAAAGTAAAATATTTGAGTTTGATGTCTTATGATCTTCCAAATCAACACGTTTGTTATATGCCTGAATTTATTTCTAAGAATGGGAATGGGAATCAGAAGAAGTGAGTTGTGTAATTTGGGGACCGTGACCCCTATTTATAAGACAATTGTGTCTTTTCATATTTCGTATATTTCTATTTTAACCCATTATAAAAAAAAAAAATTTCTCTTGTCTCTACATATTAAAACCCACACTTTAATCATACATTATTAAGGCCCCAAAACTGAAATTAGTCACTTTAATTGGCCTAAATTTATTTGATATCCTATCATTCATATATATTTCATATATAAGCCCATATATTTAATTTTACTCTAACAAGAGTTTTTTATCCGGGCCTCGTCCAAACCTGTATCAACCAATTCACTGTGGATGATCTCAAATCGAGCCACCATTGAAACCCAACGTACCTTGGAAAATTAACCCAACTCAGATCTTAAGCAGTTGGAGCTTACTGTAAGAGCTTGTTTTAAGTTTGAGGCACTTATAATTACGTTTTGAATCTGTCTCATAAAGACCTTCTTGAAATCGTTTTTTTTTCAAGTAGTTCTTTTTATAAAAAAAAATAAGTATAAAGGGAATTTAAGGTTGTTCGGAGGTACCTCCTTTTAAGGCATGGTGGGATATAGTGGCAATGAATCACGTTTAAAATTTTACTCAAAGATATACACAACATTAAATATATGATTGCTCGAACATTTTGTTAATGGAATAAAAGTATTCAATGAACGCGCAGCGGTTAGTTGAGTAAATATTTTATGATTCCCATGCTTTATTAATAATAAAAAATGAGATTATTAATTATGCATGCTATTGGAAAGTGACACACCAGATAAGCAAACCACATATCTCATTATTTGTGGACATTATGGTATTTGATTTGTGCATATTTTATTTGCACACTTTGGAAAACTATTTTAAGGCTTAAAAATATATTATATAACTTTGTACAAATTCAAGTGATTTGGGTAATAAAAAGTAATTATTTTATAGATAATCCATATACCCCATGAAATTAGATGAATATTTTATGTTATCTCGGGTGAGACCATTGAAAATTGAGCTCAAATTAGTACGTGCATGTATTCGAGTGACCTTGTTAAAATAATATTTTTTAGCAACTATGCCAATATAAAATCCTTCGAACAACCTTATCAAAAGGGTATTTTTTAGAATGACCATGTCGCTCAGTCATGGTTTCTTGGAGAAGCCTTCCACGAAACCTTTTTATGGTCGCTCGAAGCAACCTTTTGCACCGGTCGTGCAACCTCAATAGCAGACTTCCACGCAACCTTAGTCATGGTCGTTCGGGGTAGCCTTCTGCGCAACCTCAGTCATGGACCATGAGTAATGGTTATTCTAAGCAACCTTCCGCACAACCTTAATCATGGTCGTTCGAACCATCCTTCCGTGCAACCTCAGTTATGGTCATTCGAATCAGCCTTCTATGCAACATCTGCCATGGTTGCTCGAAGCAACCTTCCGCACAACCTTATATTCGACTTATTCTGAAATATGATTTATTCACATTGTGATATTAGTTACATGAAAATTCAAAATTGATATTTATTTTTCACCTCAAGGTGACTTAGCATGCTTACTGATTGTATAATTTTATATATGATTGAATAGACCCCCCAAATTTTTTTTGAGTTTGCTCGACTTTGATAAAATAATGGGAGCATGAGATTAATAACTAATAACATGACATGTCTGTACTTTATCATTTTATTCTATAAAAATGAGATTGAGAAAGCAGGAACTAAATATTGTGTCGTATCAAATGGGATCATGAAACGGTATAGAACAATATATTTTATGATTCCTTGTTTAAAGAGACACAATTTTGATTTTATTTTATTTTATTGACATAAAATAAAGTAAAGGAAAAAGAGATACCCCACATGATTATATATGGCACTATAATACATAGATCTAACAAGTTACTAATGGTTTGTGCCAGAATCGGAGATGATTTTTTATCCTTGCTGATATTGACACACATGATCAAATCAAGCTTGAGATTTTTATATTTGGGATATCACCTCGTGAAATATGTTTAAATGTTTTTATATGGTGGTATAACTGATGTATGAGTTTTTCTTTACTTTTCTTTATCTTGAGATAAAAGATAAAATAAATAAAAAAGGGAAAAGTACTGTATGAGGTACCATTTGTAGTTAGATATGAACTCGTGTGACAAGCATGCTCAAATTCGGTCCCAGAATGGCCATCATTAAAGAAGCATCTCCAAAAAAAGTATCAGACGTGTTTGGTTTAGCCACCAGTTGGTCTAAATGTGGCACCAGCCATATGACATTACTACTAGCAAAATAATAGGGGGCAAATTTCCTACAAAATCTAGAGAGTGGATAAAATAGTTATGACAAACCTTATCGATATCATGGTAAGTCACCCAAAGTAGTGCATTAAAATTTTGAAAAAACCTTACCAGCATCGTGGTAAATTGCCCAAGTGGTGCATTAAACTTCTGATAAATCTTACCAATATCGTGGTAAGTCGCTCAAAGCAGTGCATTAAAGTTCTGAAAAAAGCTTATCAGCATTCTGGTAAGTCACCCAAAGAGGTGCATTAAAGTTCTGAAAAAAAAACCTTATCGGTATCATGGTAAGTCGCCCATAGTGATGCATTATAGTTATGAGAAATCTTGACCTAAATGATCGTATACGTCTCAATTTTCTGGGCACGCTTAAAGTGCCAATTTACTTTAAGGATCTTTTAAGGTTGCTCGACTAAGTAAATTGGGCACGCTTAAAGCCCCAGTTTTCTTGAAGGACCTTTTAAGGTTGCTCGACCAAGTAAATTGGTCGTGCTTAAAGCCTCGGTTTGCTTTAAGGTCCTTTTAAGGTTTCTCTATCAAGTAAGTTAGGAACGCTTAAAGTCACAATTTACTTGAATGACCTTTTATAGTTGCTCGACCAAGTAAATTGGGCACGCTTAAAGTCCTAATTTACTTGAAGGAGCTATAAAGGTTGATTGACCAAGTATTCTAGGCACGCTTAGCCTTTATGGTCATTTAAAATCCCAGTTTACTTAAAGAACCATTAAGGTTGCTCGACCAAGTAATTTGTGCGTGTTTGCCATTTATGTTTGTTCAAAATCCCAATTTACTTGAAGCACCAATGATTTCTTGATCGAGTACTCTCTTTAAGTTTTGATCTTATGATCGCAAAAGATCCACTACTTAGAATTGCACCAATGGATTGCTCGGGCCAGTATACCTGGCAAGTTTATTATTCAAATATTTAACAAAAAATCACAATAAAACCATGGAGACATGTTCATTCAAGAGGAGTGGGGGCAACCCTTAAAATACTCCTCCAAATCCAAAAAAGCAGATGCAACAAAAGATAGTCCTTAAAACTATATGCAAATGATATATGCATATATACACATGCCATATACCGAACATGATCACACGATGGCTTAGATAGTTGAACCATACTGAATGATATTTCGTACACATAGTTGATATATCTCAGCCCAAGCATCAACACACCAACTATGCTTACGAGGGGGCAAATGTACGATGGGCTTAAATAAATTAACCCCGAAAATTTGATAAAATAAGGTTAAATGATTTATCAAGCTTCACTTATATCCGGTCACTACATTGACTACAATATCATTATGCCTGACTAATATATCGTGTATATCCCGAGTTTGACGGATCAAACCAAACAATTCTCTAGTAATAATTTGCATTAATTATTTAAGATACCACCACATGTACTGTTACAAGTGGCACCATAAATATTTGACACTTTGTTCCATAGAAAAGATGACATGTGGCAAGCCCACTTAGGATATTTTGTCTATAAAAAGAGGGTTCCTCCTCAATTAAAAGGATGATGATTTTGGGGCAAGTTTTAGGAGAGATTCTTACTCTTCTTCCTCTCAAATTATCAAGATTTTTATCACAAGTTTTATAGTGATAAACATATGCTCGAGTTATATTACGAGTTTTATATGATATATTTAAATTCAGAGGCAGTTAGCTCGATTTGGAACCCCTCATGCTATATAACCACTAAAACTGAGTTTTTCGGCATACCATACGAACCCACGAACTACGCATACTTTGACTCCTTGAAGAGATAGATACGTAGTCACAATAATGTTATTTAAGTAAAAAAATACGCTAGATGCGGTGCTTTCCCAAATCTGGAATACTCTCTTACATTTAAAATATGCTAGATCATGATCCATATATCGCCAATGGTCACGGCTTTGACCTGTGACCACGAGCGTGGGTCAGGGTCTTCATCAATGACAATATTAAGCGTGACAAAATTATGGATCACGATTCTTACCCATGACCCATAGGGGAAACGTGGGCCACGGTCTTCACCCGTGACCAGGACACCATGTTAGGCCACGACCCAGGTCTATGACCCACAAGGGAGATTTTTGGTCATGCTCATCACCCGTGACCAGAGTCATGGGATTGGTCATGGTCAATACCCATGACCCTTTTTCATTTATATTTTTTTTAGTCACGATAAAAAACTGCGAGCGCTATTATTTTATTTTAAAAAATTGGTCGCAATCCAGGATTGTGACCAAATAAAAAATAAAATATATATTTTTCTCCATTCTAAAAAAATCTGTACATTTTTCAAACCTGTTTACAATTCCAGACATAAATATTTAGCCAATATGTAAAATTAACTAACGCATGCTTGCGAAAATATGTACTAATCCAACACAAGTTAACTAACGTATGATTGTGTGAATATATACAACACAAAATAAAAATACAATGCATTTTGGGTGAATATGTACAATATAAATAAAAATACAACGAATCCTTGCGTGAATATATTCCAAATATTCCTTCTCCATTGAGGCCTATAAAAAGAACTTCAATTATATCAAAAATGGTTAGCAATGGATTTGGAAAATTGTCACAAGTGGTATGTAATAACAAACTTCAAAAATATCACAAGTGGTAAGTGATAATGTTACGTTAATCATGTTCAACTACATGTTTTCAAGCTTAAGTCTAGCTATTGTGTTCTCAATCTGGGCATCCCATGATTACGTGTCATTTTACCCTGTGGGAGGTATCCATGCCTCTTGTCAGGTCATTTGGGAATTATTTTATATTTTCACCCTTCAACGGTATGTTTTCAAGCCTAAGTCTAACAATCTGCAATTTTTGGTCATGTTCTCAAACCGAACATTTCGGGACTATGCAGCCAGTTATATATCCGTGGGAGGTGTTTGTGCCTCTTAGGGGGAGTTTGGGGGTCGTTTTTCATTTCACCCTTTAACAACATGTTTTCAAGCCTAAGTCTAGCTATTTATAATTTTTTATCATGTTCTCAAACCGAGTATTTTGCGATTATGCAGTCAGTTGCCATGTGTTACGTTGGTCATGTGGTAGGTGTTTGTACCTCTTACGGGGGTGTTTGGGTGTTGTTTTACGATTTAGCCCTTCAACGATATGTTTTTTAGCCTAAGTCTAGTTATTTATAATTTTTGATCATGTTCTCAAAACGAGCATCCCGTGATTAAGCGGTCAGTTGCTATGTATTAGTTAGACTTGCGGGAGGAGTTCGTGCTTCTTGCGGGGGTGTTTGGGACTGTTTTGCAATTTTACCCTTCAACAATATGTTTTCAAGTCTAAGTCTAGTTATTTTTAATTTTTTATCAAGTTCTCAAACCGAGCATTCTGTAACTACACGATCAGTTATTGCGTATTACGTTGGTCTCGTGGTAGGTGTTTGTGACTCTTGTGAGGGTGTTTAGGGATAGTTTTGCGCTTTCACTATTCAACAACATATTTTCAAGAATAAGTATGCTTATTTGTAATTTTTGATTGTGTTCTCAAACCGGGCATCCAATTACTACGTGGTCAATTTCTACGTGTTACGTTGGTCCCGTGGGAGGTGTTCGTGCCTCTTACGGGGGCGTTTGAGGGTTGTTTTGCATTTTCACCCTTCAACGCCATGTTTTTAAGTGTAAGTCTAGTTTTTTGCAATTTTTGGTCATGTTTTCAAATCGAGCATCTCGTCACTACGTGATAAGTTGCTACTTGTTACGTTGGTCCCATGGGAGGTGTTCATGTCCTTGTGGGATAGCAAAGGGGTTGTTTTGTATTTTCTCCGTTCAACGACATGTTTTAAACCTAAGTCTGGCTAATTGTAATTTTTGGTTATGTTCTCAAAATGGGTGTCCCGTGACTATGCGGTCTATTACTATGTGTTACGCTTCCTATCATTAAAAAAATAGCGACGTATGTAAGAAAATACATTTTGACTCTCTTTGTCTCATTTTATGTTTCTCTCTCTCTCTCTCTCTCTCTCTCTCTATATATATATATATATATATATATATATATATATATATATATATATATATATACCTTTTTTACAAAATCTATGAAATTTTGCACGTAGCCAAGTAAACGAAAGTGTGTCTATTATTTACGTATAAAGGTCTATGATATGAACTCAAAATCCTTTTTTCTTCAACTTATTTGAAACCTCATTTTTAATATGCATGTGTCGTGAGATGTCGTAATCTGTCTCTCTCTTTACGGAATTGTATCCATAAAAGCTGAATATTTTTCAGCCTATTTTAACTTTGTCACCAACGTTAGTGCCCTGTCGGGATTATGCACGAAAAATGTATTCTCTACTACCTCATCCCTGCATTCTGACAATGAAAACATAATACGATCAAAAAGGCAGTCTTGTGAGAGATGAACTCCACGATTTGTAATTAAAATTTTAAATTTTCCTATTACTATACTTGTAAATCAGATTTCTCTCTATATGGAGTATACTAATGAAAGATGTTTTAGTGCGGTCAAATTTCACCCTCTCATACTCTTATTTCTAGTAACTATTATTGTGACTCATTTTTCTTGAGAAAATATATATAGATGGGTGTGAAGACACAATAAATGACTTTGTTCTAAATACTACACCATTTAGTTAAAGGTTTATTATAAAGAATTAATAGAGTGAGCATTTTTACTATGTATCATCCGTATCAAATCATCAACCCAATAATTCAACACAAGATTATCCCGAGGTCCTTTTAAATTGTCTACTTCATTGATTTGTAAGAACATAATTATAAAATTCTAAGGGTTTCATATACAATTGTAAGGCTTCTATATACATTTATTTTCAACACAATAACTTTTAAGGGTTTCATATACAATTCTACATCAAGAGTTTCATATACAATTTTTAAGGATAATTAGTCATATACAATTTCTAAGGATTTCATATACATTGAATTCTAACACAAAATTTTCTAAGGGTTTCATATACATTGATTTCCAACACAAAAATTTCTAAGGGGTTCATATTTTTCAAAATAATTTAACAATAAACACCCTCCTACCCCCCCCCCCCCCCACACACACACAGAGAGAGACAACACATACACAAAACACATTGGATAAACAAAAAAAAACTGAACACACCATAAGCATAGAACGCACACTCGCTAAACACACATTGAACACATACACATAAACATAGAGAACGAACACACACACATACATACACACATAAGAAAACAACAGTGAAAGGAGTACCTTTGGGTGGAGAGAGATATTTCGCTAGAGAGAGAGGGAGAAGTCACAGAGAGAGAGAGGTCGCCAGAGAGAAAAAGAAAGAGTTTCGATTTTACTAAGGGTAAAATAAAATGTAAGGTTTTGATTTGATTTATACCTTAAAACGGGTCATGATTAAGACACGTAATCCTTCGTGTGACCCCTTAATGACTTAACTGGTCACGGTTATGGACAATAAACCAATAGGTAACTAATTAAAATTCGAGACATGGTCACGATTGCGAACTGTGACCTATGTTTACTGGTAATTGTCATAGATATGTCATAATTGTTGATCGTTACCACCACCATGACTAAAATGGAGCGAATATTGGCACAAAAATACCCATGTTCACGGTATTTGGTTCTTGGTGGGTTACGGGTAATGACCATCACCAGCAGTGTGATGAAAAATATGAGACATTTGGCGTCATACTGGTTCATGGCTGAGTCAAAGGTGTTGATAGTGACCCTGTTGGTTTCGATTTTAGACCGTGACCCGCTCCTTAATTATATCACCCTTAACCCTAGTCACTTATCTGGTTACGATGAATAGTCATGGGTCACAAAATTGGATCATGACCCCCTAGTCACGGGTGGTGACCATGACCCATTTTCTATGAATATTTTTATTTTGGGTGTAGTGCGGGAGGGAGGTCCCTAGATTTTCGAGCAATGAAAGAAGGGTACTGGTGGCCATAAATGCAAAGGAATGCACTCTCCACCGTCACGAAGTGTGAGAAATGCCAAGATTCTCCCCCATGCTCTAAAACTTTGATTAACTCTTCTATGTTGAATTAAGAGGGATATGGCTCCTCCTTCTTTGATTGATCTAGACAGAAGAAAATAAAAAACTCATCGATAACAGTATAATCGAGAAAAATTTAAAGCAGGAGGGAAAAAGTTAACCTATTTCCCTCCCCTTATCCGGGAAAATAAACCCTTGGTACTTCTCGCCCTAAAAAAGAGGTGGGTGTTGCCAATTTCTCGAAATGAAACCTTAATCTATAATTACCCTTAATGGAATTAGGAAGGTTGATAACTAATACTATGTCAGTCTTCCTCGCCTTTAGATATAAAGTCCCATCTATTGTGTAGGGCCAGGAATTGCAGTATCTCTGGAATCCTTATTTTGGTCCCATATAACTCATTGATTCTATAGACTTCGTTGACAATCGGCCATGTGTTTGGGGCATATTAGGAGGGAACCACCTCAAAGAACTCACAAAATCCAAGAACAACTGATTTGGGGGAAATGATATTCCTACTTCAGCCACTGAGAGGGTATGAATTCAATGACCACCCTCAATAGCAGCCCAATTATTATGGACCCGAGCACACTCAATCATTATCTAATAAAGAAAGTTCTCCACACTCCTACCTAACAACATAAACCATCTTTGTGAAAGAAGATATGAAAACAAGGATTACTTAATGAAAATAGAGCTAATCAAAAGAAGTTACAAAGCTCTGACAGTCATAAGTAAAATAAATAAAGATAAAGAGAACTTACAGGCAAATTATGAATACAGAGGCTCCACATGTTCTTTTTAAATAAAAGAAAGTATGCAAATGATGGTGCAGAGTTTTTGATTAATCAGAAGCAAAATTCCAAGAGTCTAGTCATATAGAACATATCCCAAGATCATCAATGAAACTGACAGTTCATTTTAAACTATAGACCAGTGATCCCCTCATAGAGATTGATTAATTATGAAGTATTCCCCCTCATAAACTCAACTCTAAGTTATCATGGGCTGAGCAATCATTTGTTCCAAACGAGCATACAAAACTCTTTAGCCAAAGTGGTACCAACCCGAAAATAAGATGCATATCAACTAAGTCAGATTAATATCGCATGGGATAAAGATGGAGAGTTCAATCTTGTTACCTAGAATCTTAGAGGAGATAGGCATAAATAAACAGAACGATCCAACCCATATCTAGAAGTAGTTCAACATATCTTAACCTCCTTTATGGCTATAAATAGAACCCTCACCCCAGGGAAATGGTCCATGTAATTATTTGTTCACGAATTATAAAGAATCAATATACGGAGAGAAACACCCCATAGACGTAAACATTTATGGAACCACATTAATCATTTTGTTGTGAGACTATTTTATTCCTTGTTGTAATACCCTGTACTTTTATTAATATTTATTTATGGGATTAATTAAATTAAATGTGAATTAATTGAGAATTAATCCGGATAAAATACTAACGAGATGTGAGTTGGTATTTGATCATAATGTGCATATATGGTAGTATATCAATATTGACAATATTAAAATTGTCGCGAGACTGAAATACGATAATTTGGGAAATTTTGTTGAGACGCGCGTGACAGTCGCGTCAGGAATGTAATTATTTAAATTAAAAAGTGAATTTTATTTTTATCAACCGTATGGTCATTTTGAGTGTGCCAACGCGTTAGGAAGGGTCGAAATAGTCAGGAAACACTAGCCGGGGGTTTAGTTTGGGTCCCGGAGCATTTTTGGGCCACACCGGCAACTTAAAAGGGTATTTTGGTAATTTTGGAATTTGGGGAATTTTGACTAACGAATTTTGGGAGTTTAAAATAGAAAATTTAATGACCCACTAACCCATTACCAACACTTAACTGATTAGAGGGCTACGGGGGTTTCAAGAGAAGTTAAGAGAAGTTCCCAAAAGAGAAAACCTTAACCTCCATCTTCAACCTTAAACCTTGGGAGAAAAGGAGGGATCAACCTTCATCAATTCAACACCAAATTCAGAGAATAATCCAAGGCAAGTGGTTTAATTATGTTAATTTCAAGCGAATGCTTCTTCCATGCTTAGAAATTGATATAATTTCATTGTATTGGGAAACTTATAAAAACCCATGTAATTGGAGTTATAAACTCATAATTTGACAAAGAGATTGCATGTAGAACTATGTTTGGGCGATTATATTGTTAGAAATACATATTTTATATTACAAAAACGGATTTAATTGTGGATATTGATGACTTTAATTTTCTAGGGTTCATATTCATAAGGGTTGGGGGAATATTGGGAGAGTTGATAATTGGGTGTTGTTTAGGGAGACTTGACCCCATAAATATGTTAAAATACGACCTAAGTATGTTTAAGAATGATTAAGAACCTTAAAACACTGTTGGGATAATATTTGGATGAGTTTTGAGAAGAGAAAGTTGGAGTAAAAACGGATTTAGGAATTCTGGGCTCGAAACTGTCACCTCGTTAGAATACCTGCCCAGGTCGTTCGAACGAGCTCGTTCGAACGAGCTTCTAACGAGTGGACAGTTTTCCTTCTAACGAGTTGGATGTTCGTTAGATGCCCACTTCGTTCGAACGAACTCTCGTTCGAACGAGACTTCTAACGAGTTGATAGATTGGCCTTTTTGGCCTGATTTGATTTCTAGTGTCCCGTAACCTTGTTTAATTGTAGAGATAACATTCCCTTGATGACTAATTGATATAGTTGGGATATTCGGGATATATTGAGGAGTAAAATATAGAAGAATGATTTGAACTAAATGATATTGGTGGATTAGGGCGCGAGTGACTAATCACGATGCGAGGATAATTAATGACTTGAATACATATAAACCGGGGACATATGAATTGTGACATTAAAAGTTGGTATGAGAATGAGAAGTATACCACTAATTTAATATGGAAATTACTAAGATGTGTGTATGCTTAGTATATGTATATGATTTTAAGTGTATGACATACCTACCATGCTTGCTATCACGGGAGGTTTGCGTTCGCTTAGGGCCATCTATTCTTTGTGTGCCTACGGGGGGATATAGATTGGTACCTCGAGGACATAGGTCAGAGAAGGACTTATTGGGAAGTTAATAAGTCTGCTGATCGTGGGAGCGTAGGTATGTGCGTGACCCACGTTATGTGACTGTGTTCGCCTCCATTGATTGTGATTGTTGTTATCTGAGAATGATTCCTGAGAGATTCGGAATGCGTGATCCTTATATACGTGATGTACCGGGATGGATAGCAGAGTATGTGTGCACCGCAGCTTAGTCTCGGGGTGCTTGTATTGTATATTTATGACGTGAATAATATACGCTTAAATAATGAGAACTTTCATGTTGGTATTGTGAGTATAATTATGGTAACACTTTGAGAAAATAAAAAGGGATAACCTGCAGTGAATTGTATTGCTAATTATTGAGAATCCGAGTTTAAGTAAAGTCATCTATTCAATTGATAACGTTAGAATGTATAATGGGAATCGAGTAGAAAGGGGTAGAACTTATGACGGTTTCGTTAGATATAAATGTCACTTAGATGGGTATGGTACGTTAGGAGTGCACAATTAGTCGAGAGGTGAGTATTTCATGTGAGTGCACGTCCTAACATGTATTTTGAATTAATTGTTTTAATGTCATTAAACACTTGCTATTTTTTAAAATACTCTCCACTTTCGGGCTCTGACCCGTTTGCTTTCAAATCTATTTTTGTAAAAACCTTTTAGGTGCCCAACCACAAGGACACCATGCATAGGATTTCCATTCAGGTGACGAGCTGTAGCTGTTGTGGAAGTTACAGGGCCTTGCTTGTAGACGCTTCTTTTGTCTTGACTCCAAATTCAGTTTCATCATTTGTTGGGCATGTCGCCCATTTCTATTAGAGACATTTCTTATTTCAGTTATTCATATCTTTGGCATGTAATTAATTCTGGATACACTGTTTTATTTATTTCAGTTGTGGGATTGTTGTGAGGAGTTTTCCTCCGGACTTACTATTATTTGTTGGTTACCTTATTGAGACTCTTTGGTGTATGGTTATGTTACTCTTTCGTTGTTCTTTCAATGCATGTTAATCAGACTTAATTTAAACTTTGACATCTTTCTTTTTAAATACTAGGTGGTTAGTAATGATTAAAATGTATTCGACAGTGATGTTGTTAACTGGACCAACTTGACATTTTGTATTAATTTAATAAAGGAGTAGCTACTCGGTATTTAATTAGTCGGGGTGTCACAGGTGGTATCAGGGCATCAGGTTCTAGTGTCCTTTAGGATCTGTGCGGCCTATTATGCTTCCAGCGTAACTTTCTTTGATATAGAGCCCTATGTGTAGGATTGTTGATTCCTTTAGTAAAATTTCGTTCTCCTGCTATGATGTATATGATAGCGAATCGTATTGCGATCGGGTGTATTCGTGTGCCGAACAATGTAGTACGTCAGACGAAGATAGTTGGGTGAACAGTAGGAGGCAAATATATATTGAGTTTAATTGATTTATATAAAGAAGGATGACCGTAGTTGAAGTCACCGATATTATGGCACGGAAGTCCTGGATGATATAGAAGGCTAAGGCGCTACTTGAGACTTCCGGGTACAGCTATAGTAGGAATGGGGTCAAATTAGACACATCCAACAAGGTTGGAATGGGAGAGAAAGAGTTAGGTGTAACATTGAAGAGAACCAGCAATAGCAATACTCGAAAGGTGAAGACGGCATGTGCTAACCAAACGAACGCAATGTCTCCAAAGGCTTGGACATATGTCAGGATATGACCAATTGAGAGTGAAAATTTAGAGAAATTTTTCCTTGACTCGTAAGAGCGGAGATTTAATGGTGAGAGACAAGCAACCCACTTAAAAGTGGAATGTGATGTCGAGAGGGTGTACACGTATGGTTTGACCATAAGTTCCTTCATCAGATTTTCAGGTTGAAAGGCGAATGTTATTCTGAACTCACATAAGAGGGCCAAACAGGGGTCAACTTGTGAGGAGAAATTTAATGTCGTAGCGAACCTTACACCGGGTGGAGAAGGTAGTATGGAGAAGAGGATGTTAAAGGGAGAATCTACATACAAGAAGAATTGTTAGCTCTTATGGCGAATTCTGCTTGGATGATAAATACAAATAGTAATTATATCGCGTGGTGTAAATTTGGAGGTAAATGTTCCCTTGGGTAGGGAGATACAAAAATCGAATTTTTTTTATAGAATAAGACTGGGAAAATGGTGTTGGAGAAACACCACAAGGAGGAAGACCCAATGGAGAAACCGTTAAAATAATTCGATAGAGAAATTACTACCGAGCGATGGTAATTTCAGTAAGAGAGGTGGAAAAAAAAACTAGTAACGTGTTCCTTAGGTACATCAAGCTAAGGGAACAATGAAGATAGTCTTCAGAGCTGAGACTACCAACGTCCGAGGAAAGGACCACTTTAACATGGTCAGGGTGACCGAAAATAAGTGGAGTATGTGTAGAGGTACTTTGTGGGAGTGAAAACCCGTACATTATAAATTTTTCCCGATACAAGAGTAGGGAACAAGGTATTGTGCTTGGCGAGGGAAACAGTTATTGAAATATCCGGTTTGGGACAGACATGTGTGGTAAGTCCAAGAACCATTTGAGCCGCCGGGACGATTATTAGGATAGAAGTATGAGTTATATCCTCAGACGAGGATGCATGTTATTTGTGGCATGAATGAGTTACTATATTTGTTACAATTGTATTTTCACTTGAGAGTCGAGTTTAGTGAGTATATCAATAAGTTTATTATATATAAGAACATTTTCCCTAATAGTGTGGGGGTTACTTTTATTGTCATCCGCGAAGGATGAATGGGTATATTAATAGCGGTTTATGCTTTATCGAAATTACTCGTTTTAGTGTTATGTTATACGAGTATGATATGATCTTAATTATTGTTTTATATATGATTATACCGATAGTGTACTGGTATTGCAAGTTTATTGGGATTACTACATCGGGATAGCATGTTTTGTTCTGGCGAGGCCCCATCTGTTAGAGGGTTGGGCTCGCAATTGTACTTTCGTGCATATAAGTGTGTATATATATATATATATATATATATATATATATATATATATATATATATATATATATATATATATATATATGTTGTGATTTCAAGGTATTATGGTCTCGGATATTTAATCCCAGTATGCGTAGGGATTTCATTATTATGAGTCGTATGTAATTGATTTACTAGTCAACAAAGAGTTAGTTGGTTTTTTTATAATTAACGATAGAGAGGTCGTAACAAAAAGCGTGCATTGTTTTATCACCCGTTAGAGATTTGGAAGTTTATACTCATAGTTGTGTGTCTGGGGACGGGAATTTGAGGGTCTCAAATATCTCGCATGTTGTATATGAAATGTGATTTCCATCACTGTAAAGAGAAAAGTGTCTTTCAGAAGGAGTTCTTTGTTTATGTATAATTGCGAACTGTGATGAAACTTTGTTGTTAAAAGACGAGAGTGTAGGGGTACATATTATGGACATGGCTTAACGAATTCCGATGACCAACAATGTTAGGTAGTAGTGTATCGGGGGGGGGTTCCTTGTTTGGATTTCGCTTTGCGAGACACCTCACGCATGAAACTTAGCGTAAGGTTGGTAGTAAGGAAATGTGTGGCCCTTCGTTCATGATTTGGATACCTCTATCGTTATGGGAGTACGTAGTTATAACGGGAAGTTACAAGGAGTAAATTATGAGGTACGGCCATTAGAACCAGTTTTTAGTAAATTACGATATAAGTACTAATAATGTTGGTTTTATCACGACGTGTTGAAGGACGCATTGAGGATAAGGAGGATTTAGGATTTCTAATTCAGAAGCGATTGAGAACGCCCAAGTGGTATAGCACTGTTGTATTTACAGTGACAATAAAGAGTTTGGGATTTGTATGAAGCGTATATAATGTTCAAAAAACCGTATAGTTGGGTTATAAGGGGCGTAGACATCTTGATTTGCTAAAGTGTAAATCAAAGGAAGAGGGAACATAGACGGGTGAGATTATTACTTATGAGATTAAACGTCATAAGAAAAGGTGTAAGTGAATATCATGTGTAGTAAGTGTAGCACGTTCAAACTTGGAAAAAGGGCAGTAGAAAGCCATTTAATAAAGGGATATCTCTTGAGAAGGCGAATAAATTATTATGAGAAATTTGGAGTAGAGTTTCGATCAATCGAATGTTGAGGGTGACTCAAGAGTAAATAGAATGAGGATGTCAATTAGGTATAAAGTCCAGATATGCACAAAGTGGTGAAAAGTGTAAAGGTTCAAACTTTTGGTATTCGTCGGGAGAATAAGATCATTAAGTATCATTTAACGGGGAAAATTTTATGTGAATATCGACATTGAAAGAGGTATAGTCAGTAGTAGAACAGTTGGGGTTAGATGATCAACCAAATAATTTTGTATCAAGACGATGATTCCAAGAATGGGAGGGTCAAGTTGGAGAATTTTCTTGAGAGGTAGCCAACTTATTGATAAGTAATGAGTTCCTTCGATTATGTGGGACATGTTGTCCAGAAGGAGAGAAATTGTTATATACTTGGGGTGATTTACACTTTTAGATAGTGAACACGCCGGTACGTGGTTCGACGTAGTACTATTTAGAACTGGGATGAAATTACCGAAATCCACATTCAGGTGGGGTGACAATAAGTAGTGGGAAATAACGATTCAAACTGAGGGTTGTATCACCTATAACCCGAGGTGTAGGCGCAAGGTGACCAACGACTGATGGATTGTATGAAAGAAATTTGGGATTCATTGCGATATTTTCAATTCCAAATCGGGTATAACTAGTGAGGTATATTGTAGGCATGAGGAGGAGATATTACCTAATGGTAGAGTTGGGGGAAAAGCACCCATACCTATCTATGGTGGACAAGGTGCTTACAAAGGTTTGTGTGACACCAATAGGCTGAAGTGGTTTTCCCTTGTGTAAAAGTCACAACGTCGGGATATTTCAAGGAATGGACAAGCGTAGTCAGATGTGTTATTGATTCATCCCAGGATGGGAGTTTGGTGTTTTGATGAACGCGGGAGTTAGTAGTGAGGTGCGGAATCACAATACTAATAAAAATAATGCGGCTAACGATGTATAGGCCATTTTTCTTCGATTGTTGTTTAATAAGAACACAACGTGAGGTACATTTATTGAAGTGTATTCTGATAAGGTATCAAGTCTGTTAAACAAGCTTGTTGTGAACAAGCGCTTTAGTGATTGGGATTTTATTTATATTTTGTTTGGAACACTGGAGGGTACCGAATTTTTCCAGGTATGCCTTATTTTTCCGAATTTTGGGACGAAATTCTGTTATTAGGGGGAAAGTATGTAATACCCCGTACTTTTATTGATATTTATTTATGGGATTAATTAAATTAAATGTGAATTCATTGAGAATTAATCCGGATAAAATACTAACGATATGTGAGTTGGTATTTGATCATAATGTGCATATATGGTAGTATATCAATATTGAAAATATTAAAATTGTCGCGAGACTGAAATACGGTAATTTGGGAAATTTTGTTGGGACGCGCGTGACAGTTGCGTCAGGAATGTAATTATTTAAATTAAAAAGTGAATTTTATTTTTATCAACCGTATGGTCATTTTGAGTGCGCCAACGCGTCCGTAAGGGTCGAAATAGTCAGAAAACACTAGCCGGGGGTTTAGTTTGGGTCCCGGGGCATTTTTGGGCCACACCGGCAACTTAAAAGGGTATTTTGGTAATTTTGGAATTTGAGGAATTTTGACTAACGAATTTTAGGAGTTTAAAATAGAAAATTTAATGACCCACTAACCCATTACCAACACTTAACTGATTAGAGGGCTACGGGGGTTTCATGAGAAGTTAAGAGAAGTTCCCAAAAGAGAAAACCTTAACCTCCATCTTCAACCTTGGGAGAAAATGAGAGAGAAACCTTCATCAATTCAACACCAAATTCAGAGAATAATCCAAGGAAAGTGGTTTAATTATGTTAATTTCAAGCGAATGCTTCTTCCATGCTTAGAAATTGATATAATTGCATTGTATTGGGAGACTTGTAAAAACCCATGTAATTGGAGTTATAAATTCATAATTTGACAAAGAGATTGCATGTAGAACTATGTTTGGGCGATTATATTGTTAGAAATACATCTTTTATATTTCAAAAACGGATTTAATTGTGGATATTGATGACTTTAATTTTCTAGGGTTCATATTCATAAGGGTTGGGGGAATATTGGGAGAGTTGATAATTGGGTGTTGTTTAGGGAGACTTGACCCCATAAATATGTTAAAATACGACCTAAGTATGTTTAGGAATGATTAGGAACCTTAAAACACTGTTGGGCTAATGTTTGGATGAGTTTTGAGAAGAGAAAGTTGGAGGAAAAATGGATTTAGGAATTCTGGGCTCGAAACTGTCACCTCGTTAGAAGACCTGCCCAGGTCGTTCGAACGAGCTCGTTCGAATGAGCTTCTAACGAGTTGACAGTTTGCCTTCTAACGAGTTGGATGTTCATTAGATGCCCACTTCGTTCGAACGAACTCTCGTTCGAACGAGACTTCTAACGAGTTGACAGATTGGCCTTTTTGGCCTGATTTGATTTCTAGTGTCCCGTAACCTTGTTTAATTGTAGAGATAACATTCCCTTGATGACTAATTGATATAGTTGGGATATTCGGGATATATTGAGGAGTAAAATATAGAAGAATGATTTGAACTAAATGATATTGGTGGATTAGGGCGCGAGTGACTAATCACGATGCGAGGATAATTAATGACTTGAATACATATAAACCGGGGACATATGAATTGTGACATTAAAAGTTAGTATAAGAATGAGAAGTATACCACTAATAAAATATGGAAATTACAAAGATGTGTCTATGCTTAGTATATGTATATGATTTTATGTGTATTACATACCTACCATGCTTGCTATCACGGGAGGTTTGCGTTTGCTTAGGGCCATCTATTATTTGTGTGTCTACGGGGGGATATAGATTGGTACCTCAAGGAAATAGGTCAGAGAAGGACTTATTGGAAAGTTAATAAGTCTGCTGATCGTGGGAGCGTAGGTATGTGCATGACCCACGTGATGTGACTGTGTTCACCTCCATTGATTGTGATTGTTGTTATCTGAGAACGATTCCTGAGAGATTCGGAATGCGTGATCCTTATGTACGTGATGTACCGGGATGGATAGCAGAGTATGTGTGCACCGCAACTTAGTCTCGGGAGGCTTGTATTGTATATTTATGACGTGAATAATATACGCTTAAATAATGAGAACTTTCATGTTGGTATTGTGAGTATAATTATGGTAACACTTTGAGAAAATAAAAAGGGATAACCTGCAGTGAATTGTATTGCTAATTATTGAGAATCCGAGTTTAAGTAAAGTCATCTATTTAATTGATAACGTTAGAATGTATAATGGGAATCGAGTAGAAAGGGGTAGAACTTATGACGGTTTCGTTAGATATAAATGTCACTTAGATGGGTACGGTACGTTAGGAGTGCACAATTAGTCGAGAGGTGAGTATTTCATGTGAGTGCACGTCCTAACATGTATTTTTCATTCATTGTTTTAATGTCATTAAACACTTGCTATTTTTTAAAATACTCTCCACTTTCGGGCTCTGACCCGTTTGCTTTCAAATCTATTTTTGTAAAAACCTTTTAGGTGCCCAGCCACAAGGACACCATGCATAGGATTTCCATTCAGGTGACGAGCTGTAGCTGTTGTGAAAGTTACAGGGCCTTGCTAGTAGACGCTTCTTTTGTCTTGACTCCATATTCAGTTTCATCATTTGTAGGGCATGTCGCCCATTTCTATTAGAGACATTTCTTATTTCAGTTATTCAGATCTTTGGCATGTAATTAATTCAGGATACACTGTTTTATTTATTTCAGTTGTGGGATTGTTGTGAGGAGTTTTCCTCCGGACTTACTATTATTTGTTGGTTACCTTATTGAGACTCTATGGTGTATGGTTATGTTACTCTTTCATTATTCTTTAAATGCATGTTAATCAGACTTAATTTAAAATTTGACATCTTTCTTTTTAAATACTAGGTGGCTAGTAATGATTAAAATGTTTTCGACAGTGATGCTGTTAACTGGACCAACTTGACATTTTGTATTAATTTAATAAAGGATTAGTTACCCGGTATTTAATTAGTCGGGGTGTCACACTTGTTTGGTTCCAAACTTCTTACATTCATTCTTTGCGATTATTTACACTCAAACTTACAAACAATGTCATCTTCCAATTTGAAACCCAGCATCTAACCAGTTTCAATTGCACCAACAATAAGAAAAAGGGTATAGTTGATAGGGTTTGGGACCCCATCACCCAATTTTGAGAACTTTTCATTCCTCTCTCTCTCTCTCTCACTCACTCACTCATTGCTATAAAATGTTAATCATTAACAACAACAATTGAGATTTTTTTCCTTTCTTACATTGATTTTTGCTTAAGGTTTCTATATGGTATTTATGTTTAGGGTTTCGATTTGGGGTTGTGGTGGTTGGCACCATTGGTTTTGATTTTTTTTTGCTGGTGGTGGTTATGGCGATATTGGGATATAAGTAGAGGGAGGGATGGAGTCAGGGTGCTGGTTCGATGGCTGTGCTTGGTGGTAGACAATGGTGGGTCAAAGATGGCGGGTTGAAATAGTTAAGGGAGATGTTTCAATGTTTTTTACTTTTTTTCTTTCTTCATAACAAAAATATATACTAACTCTCTTTTTATTCAATATTTTAAATTAGTTTTTCATTTTTTGTCCTGTTGGGCTACTAGGTGGCCGCTGAAGTGAGTCATATGGAAATTGTTAGTTCTCCAAACGATGGACTCACAGAGGGTTATAATTGAATCACCAAATGTATCTCAGCATTAAATTTGTAACTTTTAAAAGTATCATTTTTTGTTTCAAACTCACTCCGAACCTCAGGGTTAACTTTAAAATTTTCTGAATAATTTATTACTTCTTTTTTAAAGTAGAGTTCTCTTTTAGCACATTCCTTTTAGCAAGGTAAAATAAGACATGGGGAATGCTATTAGTACAAAACAAAGTCCAAAAATCATTCACCAAATGATGTGGAATAAAGAAAATTATAGTGCATTGTCATATTACATTACATTGCACAACATTTATTTCAATGCTACATCATTTGGGGATGATTTGGAGAGTGTATTTGGTACTCATATAACGATTCATAATTCATTGATAATGCATAACTACTTAATCAAGATGGACAAGTTTTCAAGATATGTACGATATATGGACCAAAACGCTCACATAAAGTTATACAACTAAAAAGTTAGCAAAATCATAACTTATTACATAGCACACCATTTCTCTTAAACTGGCTACAATCAGTAATCTAAAAATGTTGGGCCCAAAGATATATATATATATATATATATATATATATATATATATATATATATATATATATATATATATATATATATATATATATATATATATATATTTAAGAGTTGGTATTGGTGCATATTATTGGTGCATATTGCATACCATACCAACCTTGATATATAATGATATAAACTACGCGTTGCATGCTCTCATCTTCTAAACATAATGTTTTGATGTTCGTAGAGAGAATATTGTATAACAATGGTCTAAATGATATTACAACTCGATAAGTGTAAATATTGAGGTGGTTCTGTATTAAATTTCTTTTTTCTAATAAATTCAAAATATGATTACTTAAAATTTTACATGCATGATTAAAACATCGTTGTGATACGCTTAATATCTTACCTTAAGTCATCTATTCTTTTCAATTCTCCTTATTTGATTGAGTGATTATAGGAGGACTCGTGATTTTTTATTGTAAACAATACTTTCCAATGTGACATCAATGCATTGAAAATGTGTTAATCTTGTGTGAAAATATAATTTTAATATATTTTTACATTATACATATGCCAACTACATCCTATATATTAACATATAATTAAAAATGCGAATATTTTGTATTTAGGAGACACATTTTTTGTCCCACTTTCTTCTTAAGTGTTTGCCATATTTGTTGTTACGAAGCCTATCTTCTCTCCTCATAAAGAGCATCTATGGATATCAAGTTGTTTTTCTCTTGTAGTACTTAATTGTGAGACCCCGCCTAATTAAATACCGAGTGATCAGTCCTTAATTAATTAATTTTAGAATATCAAGTTGGTTCAAATAAATGCTTCACTATCGAAGAACTCAAATTTTAATTTAATTGAAAAATAACCACCAAATATTTAAAAGGGTTGGTGTCAAAATTTTATCTTGTCATTAACCATCATCAAATAAGGAAATAAATTAACTAATACTATTCATCCCAAAAGCATAAGGAAAGAACTAGCTGAATTAAAATAAAGAACTGGAGTAAACACTTCCAGTTAAAATCCCATACAATAATCCAAAGTCATGAAATTAAAGTCTACTAACAAATTAAAATATCTAAATCTCAGAATAGAAAATAGGAAGGGATGACATATCCAACTGAAGTAAATAAGTGACAGATAAAGAAGAATAGACTATGAAGCATCTACTAGCAATGTCATGTAGCTTCCAAAGCACATATAGCTCGGCAACTGAATGGAATCTCCTAAGCTTGGTATCCCTGTGGCTGAGCACCTAAAATAAAGAAACAAGAAGAGAGTTTTGCAGAAAAACGGGTTAGAGCCCGAGTAGAAAATAGTTTAAATATAGCAAGTACTTAAATTGATTAATTAGCACAAATATTATTCATGTTAACTTAGCATACTCACTTGAGATGCTCACCTATCATCTAATGTGCACGCCGAACGAGCCTAACTACCAATAATAGTCATGATGCTCTGCCTGACTATACGTTGTATAACCATTATGCTCGATAAAATATGTAAATAACTCGAAGACAATATATTGATATTATTTAGGAATAGATTTAAAGATGACTTAACTCATTCTCATAACATTCTTAATTCTCAACTGGTGACCCAATCAGTATATACTATAATAAAGCGGCCAATATGAAACACAAAATAGGAACTTAGCATACATATATAAAATCTCACTACGTATACATACATATATATATATATATACATATATATATATCAATACTGCACCCATGGTTAAGAAACCCCTAGTGCTGGGCGTACTCGGCTATCTAGTCCCATTGTAATGCTCATGCATGAAGGGCAATAGGTTCAATATCTCATGAACCAATAAAGCATATACACATATTGGAGGCGAACATAGTTACAAACCGATGGGGTATGCACATACCTGCGCATCCATACGACCGTTAACACTATCGTTCTCACTAATAGCCCGTACCTAGGTTCCATGCTCTAATGATATGACTCAAAATCCCCCGAAGGAACATAAGATATGGTCGCCACAATGCGCTAACCTCCGTTCGATAGCCAGTAGATAGGTATGTCATACACATAATATCTCAAGTAATAAGCATGCACACAACTTATATAACTCAATAGGCATTCACGCAACCTGATTTTCATAGTACGTAAGTAGTAGTATTAATTCTACCACTCACCGTGATTCGATCATATATTTCCTCTCTTGAACATACTTTCCCTCCTAGGTTCTATAAGCTTTCTATATCCCGAGAACTATTACAATCCCAAAACACTAATAATTCGGAATTTACGTCACCTGTTACTCACGTAGGTCATTACTCTCACTTGGATAACCCTATGAATATTTTTAACTCTACCGGACCCAAAAAAACCATTCTGAAATCTCATTAGAAGTCAATGGAATCTCGTTCAAATGAGGTCGTTCGACCGAAGTTCTCACTTCGAACGAACTCTATCATTTCATTAGAAGGGTCTTTGGAATTCTCGTTGGAAGTCTCATTCGAACGAGTTCATTCGAACGACCTGGGCAGACTTCGAACGAGAAATCCGGGCAGACCCTTATTCTTCTCCAAATTCGATTTTTCCAACTTTCAATCTTCAATATCAATACAAAACTTGACCCAACTCTAATTTAATGATCCCAAACTATTCCAAATTACCCTAAGATACTTTCTAATACAAATTAAAGGTCAAATCCTTATATACTCAAATGGAATTCAACAATTTCTTCAATTCCTAAATAATCTCTTAAATATTAACCCAGATTTTTTTAAACTTTCAAAACTCCCAATTAATTTTGTGATTTCCAACATATAATTACCAAATTTAACAAGTCTAAGATGGGAAGATACTCTACATGAAAACCCATCTCCAATTCACAAGGTTTCTTTACAAATTAGTCTAATTAAACCTAAGTTTTCATTGCCACAAGTTTATATCATCTAATTTAAATCAACAGAAACAATATTTGCTAAAAGAGGAGCAAGATAAACACTTGCCTTGGGATGAATTTATGATTCTATGATTGAATTTGGTATGTGGTTGATCCTCTCGTCGCGATCTACACTTTGGTGTAACTATTTGTGAGAAATCTCCAACTTTTGGCTTTGTTCTCTAACGGGTCTCCTTCTTCCTTGGTTCTCCCTCTCTTTCTCTCTCTTTCTCACGTAAGTTTCAATTGACAGATCACTAACCCTCGATGTTCCTATTTTAATCCTATTTTCATCCATTTAATTACTCAAAAATCCTAAAAGACTAAAATGCCCCCTGGGGTGTCATTTAGGGCTAAAATGCATCGGACTCCAATTAAAACACCCGAGTAGTGTTTTCTAACTATTTCGACCATTCCGGGCACACTGGAACACTCAAAATAGTCATTCGAGCTATATAAAAATAATTTTCCTTTTTAACCCTCAAATATATAATAGTGACGCGACTCATAAGCGCGTTCCAAATAATTATATCTTAACTGCCGTTTATCTCTTCCCCCGCCAAATTATTATTTTGGAAACGATATTATGTTACTCATTACGTAATGTTTAACATAGTTTTTACTCAACATGATTTCAACATAATTATTTTCGATAACTACCAACTCCCGTCACGCTAGTAATTATTACCCTTAAAATCGGATTAATTATAAATTATTTTTTTTCCCTTTAAATTAATTAATCCCAATTTCCATAACCTCATAATAAAATAAATATGCGTAAAAATACGGGGTATTACATTAATCCCCGCATATCTTCGCTCCCCGGAAACCCTTTGGCATACCATGTCAATAATCTCTACTGGTTTTATGTGGCATTGTTGTTGTGTCTCGTTATTACAAACACAAGCTTTGTCACAATGAAGGTTGTACCTTACCAAACTGATTGTTGTTGTTGGGTTATGAATATTTCAGTTGAACTTTGTAAAATTGGTTGTTCGTCTCCTATCCAAATGGTTTGAATACTCTCCCTTGATATCTAAAGTGAACATGAGAATTAAAATACCCTCTTTTACCTCTAGACAATCTACCTATATGGAAATAGAATCCTCTTTAAGAGAATTGATTAACTGAGTCATTTTGGGGTAGGGTGGCTTCCCCAACATGACTGTTCTGAAGGTAGCGTATTTTTTGTCCAAGACCTTTTGTAAAGGTAATGACTTTTGTGTCTTTATCAAGTATCTTAGTAATGGCAGCTAACCCATCACATAATTCCTTAACCTCCTTTTGATAGTTGTCAACTATATTGCCTTCTATTCATATGTGCTGCAGTTGATCCTTAAGTTAAAATTCTCCATCTTTAGTTGCCTGTAAGTAATTCTCTCTAGACATCCCCAACTTTCTTTAGCAGTTTGATAACCAACTCTTCTTAGGAGTGCCAACAATTCATTTTCACAGCAAAACATATTTCTCCTCCCAGTCACATTTGAACCTTTCATTTTCATCCGTGTTTCCAGTGGGAATCGGTGGATCATTAGTGACAAAGTGAAAGATTTTCATTGACTGCATTTAACGAAGTACTTGTGTCCTCTAGACCGGATAATATGACGATTTGAGTTTGAATGTAGAGATAACAATCAATTACTGAAGTGAGCTCATTGAGAGAGAGATTCCAGATGAAGAAGTAGTGGAAGAAAGTTTGGGTGTCATTGAACTCTGAAGCCTTAATACCATGTAAAGATTAAAATATTATGGACTATCAGTGGTAACTTGCACACTTAATTGAGATGTTGATATTGATCACATTTATATACACGATAGGTACCACTGAAATGGAGACATACAAGGAAAGTTTTAATTTGAAAAAAAGGTTAAAGACTAGAATTAATCTGGAGGGTGTGGTTGCTACATAATAGCTATATCTGATGGAGACTTATTTAGACTTGCATGGGCATGATTATCACGTGTTATAGCTAGTGGAGACTTATTCAAACTTGTATGGGCATGTCCAATATCTCTAACACAAAGCCATAAGCTACATCTCCTGATGTGCTAAATTCTCTAATTGAACTCTCTATAGCGTGTGCATATGTTTTTGTACTTTATCTGTGAGTTTCATTTATATGGGGAATTTTTGAAAAATAATGGGATTTTAAACATGGAATGGGTCAACTTTTGGCCCAATTAAAAAAGGGACCCACACTCCTTTTGGCGAGGGGCCAAAATCCAACATGTTTCTGTCCGCAAGTAGATTAATGTGGTATATTCATATGTTCAAAAATATTATGAGGTGAATGAGAATTTGATGTTAAAGTTCCCAATTTAAAGTAGATGAACTACTATTTAGTTGGTGAAATGGGTTATTCCCTTATATTAAAATTAAAAGAAAAGCAAGTAGTGTATCTAATCATTAGTGACCTTAAGGCTTGGATGCCCTTGAAATATCCCAATCCTTTGAAAATGATGATCTACACAATACATGGTTTAGGATTTGGCCCAAAAGCTCATAGACGACTTTTCCACCTTCTTGTCTGACCTGTGCTCGAGTCCAGGTGTCGTGGGCTTGGGCTTTGTCAAAAAGGCCACATTTTATTTAATTTTATTCTTAAATATTTTTTTACTAGATTGGGGCTGTTTGAATTAACTTAGCGTTAATTTGTTATACATTGCATAGTTCAACCCGACCCATTATTTATGTCCAAAAATAACTTATTTTAAGGATCTCAATGTTCAATTTTTTGTCCGAAAAGTTGTCATTTGGCTCACGTGATTATTTTGAACAGACTTGCACATGTTCAAAATAGACACATTTTCTCAGAAAAATAATTTCATTTTGTCCCTGCATTTGTGTTTGTTTCATCAAACATTCTTTGGATATGCATAAGCAAAGAGTTCATCATATAAATTTGGTCCATAGGTAAACTAAGTTGGAGTGTTAATCGTTGTATCTTGATAGATAGTGGTTCCAAGGACCATAAGTATTATAGCATGAACGTAATTGCCTTATGAACATACCATTCAACAGTAGCATTGATCAAGTCTGCATTAGTTTTGTGTTACTCTAAATTTGTAAGTTTGTTGAATTTATATTTTTACTACACTTCGTGAAAATAAAAAATTATAAAATTAATTATTTCTATCATATATATATATATATATATATATATATATATATATATATATATATATATATATATATATATATATATATATATATAGAGAGAGAGAGAGAGAGAGAGAGAGAGAGAGAGAGAGAGACCCCCTCTTGTAAGGACTCCATATGGTGCAGACCCTGGTATATACCTTTTTTTTTAATTGTAAAAAATGAATTTTTTGATGAAACTTCATAGACATGATCTCCACTATGAAAAGATTATCTCCAATTTTTTTAATCAAAAAATCCGAAATATAAACGTTGAGATGAGGTGATATGTGAAAAAATGATATGAATATGCATTTTCGACTGTTGAAATTTTGACGGTCATCTCACCTACTTTTTAATTGAATTTTTCGATGAAACTTCATGAGTATGACCTCGATAGTGAGAAGATCATATTCATGAAGTTTTAGCAAAAAACTCAATCATTGAAGTGGCTAGGGTCGACCCAAACTTTTAATGATCGAAAATGGATATTTATACCATTTTTTACATATCATCTCATCCCAACGGGGTTTTTATTGAATTTTTTAATGAAAAAATTGGAGATCTTCTCACCGTGGAGATCATATTCATGAAGTTTCATAAAAAAATTCATTTTTTTACTATTTTAAAAAATGATATGCACCAAAATTTACATCATAAAAAGTCCTTACAAGAGATTATATATATATATATATATATTTGTGTGTGTGTGTGTGCAGTTTAAATATTTATGTTTGAATTTGTTCATACAATCCAAATAAAGTGATTGGTTTGTATTTATATTTTCAATGCTTAAAACCTCCATTAAAGATGATATTTTGGAGTCATGTGTAGCGGTGGATTTGTATAGGGCCGAGGAGGGGCAAAGGCTTTTCCTGAGACTTTTGGGAAAAAAATATCGAGAAAAAAGTTCAGGGTTGTTTTGTGTAAAAATAGTAAGTTAAAAGTAATTTTTAAAGAGTTTTGAAAATTTAAAGGGCAATAATGTAATAGATTTCAATCTTCAATATATCTTCTTAGGTTTAACTTAAACGTAAGACCCGTAGCGATCTTTCTTTCATTTCGAGTACTTTTATATAAACCTAGTTTTTTGTTTGATGCTAGATTGACACAGAGTAGTGACACATAATGGTGCGACACAGTGACGTGTCGCACTAATATTGATTATTGTCTTATGAGTGTGGGTCCGCGTCAGCGGCACTAGTCAATACCGGTGCGACACGTCACTGTGTCGCACTGAATGTGTCGCAAAACTGTGTCGGTATAGTAGTACTCTTTTTTGTTTGGTGAAGCAATCACCTAGTACATTATGACAAAAACCTCCGGACAAGGCCCCAAACAATTATTGTCAAATTGCTTCTCAACCATCAAATTAAGAAAATCCACTTTCTTAACCAGTAGTAAAATCGACGGAAAAAGCAACAATGAAGAAGATTAATCGGTTGGAAGGATTTCTTTATATTTTTTCCCAAATTACATTCTAAGGTAATGTTAATTAGTAGTTTCAAAAGATGTTGTGATAACACTTATGATAGGGTTTATAAATTGATAATGTAATCTCTCTCATGTGATGAAAGAAGCAGGAAATGATGTAATTTCGTTTTCGAGGACAAAGACATCATTTACCCCTTCACAAATTGTACAAAAGGCCAAAGAAGGAGAGATGGAGGACATCAAAACTAACAATTCCTATCCATATAAAAATTTGAGTGTTTTGTTTAGTGGGCTTGTTCTAGAATGTTAAAGCTGATTGTGAATCAGTTATAGAGTGTTTACGTTAAGTCAATATCTTGAGTTACACGTGTGAATGGATCGGTGGCCAATAAAAGGTGCAAAATCGTTTTTCTTTTAAATTCATCATTTAAAGAATGTTTTTATATAAACCATTGATACCTTTATACAAACCCCCAACAAGTCGGTTTTAATTCCCAAATTATAAAGTGGCTAAAAGCCTTAAATACCCCTTTTAAAATCCTTCGGATGTAAGACTCTTAAATGATTCAACAAAGCAAAGAAACATTAACAAATACAACTCAATTTAACACAATTTAACGAACCATTTATCTGATTGGAAGTTTCATAAATGGAGAGCCGTCTAATGCATATCACATTTTTAAAACATTACGGTTAAATTTTTTGGAGTTATATAGCATAATACCCATTAAAGGTCATGGATGGGAGTTATATTATATAAGTATACTCAATACAATTATTTTAACCAATAGAAATTCTTTACATATCTGTAGAAGTTTGGTTGCAGTAAGAAAATTCATTAAACACCTAGGAAAAGGGGAAAACATGTGATTCAATAAAAAAAAATCACATATAATACGCAAAATCCAAATACTTGTCAAAGCTGTGTCTTTCTATATACATGCTCTTATCAAAGAGCTTAGGAGAATGATGTGTCAGTAACGTTTTTTTTTCTATTTTATGAAACAAAAAAAATTAGTCTGTACGAAATAGTGTTTATCGAATATGAGTTCGACACTTTCTGCTCTATTGAATCCTTCTCAATAAGTGTTTCGATATGTGTTGTTATTAAAATTCACGACCGATACAAGATTAATGTGAGGTAATCCATCTAAATTTTGGAGGAAGAAAAAATAGGGTCTTCTCTTGCCTTGAAATGGGTTTTTTGAAATGTCCAAATTTTCTTTCCCATTCAGTAAACCCCTTCACTTGGGTGTCATATATGAGTTTAAACCTATTTTGGTGGGTTCAATAAAAATGGAAATTGTAGACCCTAAAAGTACATTTATACAAGAACACCTTTGTTGAAAATTAAACTTGTTTTTGAAATTAAAATAATTGGGCTTTATTAGTTTGTATTTTTGGGTTAAATGTTTGGGTTGTCTAATTAGTTAGTATTGGGCCTCTATAAAGTTAGACCCATTAAGAGTGATATTTTGCCAAGAACATTCTAGATCCATCTTGTGTATTGTGGAGAGTGTAAGAAATGGTAGATAGATGTGGAAGGTTCTAGAGATTCAATCTTGACCCTTGATGTAAATTTAATCTCCACCATTCATTTGAGTTGGAGGATAGTATAAATAGGGGTGTTGTCTCCACATTTTGTATAAAGCAAAATTTAGTGAGTTCTAATAAAATAGTTCCTTTCACCAAATAGTTCTCCACTCTTTTTTCATATATTTTGCTCCCTCCCCTAAATATATAAACAATCTCTTCCAACAAAGTGGTATCAGAGCCAAGGTTCTAAAATGGCTAATGGTATGGTTCCTTTCCAAATTCCCCAACTCACCAAAGACAACTACAACCATTGGAGTATCAAGATGAAGGTGTTACTCGCTTCTAAAGATATTTGGGAGATCGTTGAAAAAGGCTACAATGAGCCTCAAGATGAAGCCACTCTATCTCAAGCTCAAAAGGATAGATTAAAAGAAGCAAGGAGGACAGATCAAAAGGCCCTCACTCTCATTCACCAAGCATTGGATGAAGGTACGTTTGAGAAAATTGCGTTTGCCACAACCGCCAAAGAAGCATGGGAGACTATACAAAATTCTCATAAGGGGATTGAGAAGGTAAAGAAGGTTCGTCTCCAAACACTTAGAGGTGAGTTCGAGTCTTTGCATATGAAAGATTCCGAGTTACTTTCAGATTATTTTGCTAGAGTTTTGGCTATTGTCAATCAATTAAAAACTAATGGTGAAAATATGAGTGACACGCGGGTGGTAGAAAAAATCCTCCGCTCTTTAAGTTCCAAGTTTGACTATGTTGTTGTAGCAATTGAAGAATCTAAAGATACAGATTCTATGGGAATTGATGAACTCATGGGTTCCTTAAAAGCCCATGAAGAGAGACTTAACAGGAAAAGTCAAGAGACTTTAGAGCAAGCTCTTCAAACAAAGCTTACTCTAAAAGAAGGAAGAGAATACAACAACGAACGGAGCCAAAGAGGAAGAGGCAGATGTCAATTTCGAGGAAAAGGCGGTGTGAAGTATTTCAACAATGAAAGGCAAAACTCATATCCAGCAAGGGGACGTGGAAGAGAAGGCAACACGAGACCAAGGTACGAAAAATCCCAAATTAAGTGTTATAATTGTCAAAAATTTGGCCATTATGCTTCGGAATGCAGAAGTAATTCGAATATTGTGGAGGAGAAGGCTAACTATGTTGAAAAGGAAAAGCACAAGGATTCGACATTGTTATTAGCATACAAAGGAGAACATAATGGAGAAAGCAAGGTGTGGTATCTTGACACGGGAGCAAGCAACCATATGTGTGGAAAAAAGGACATGTTCGTGGAACTTGATGAATCGGTAAAGGGCAATGTTACTTTTGGAGATGAATCAAAAGTGCCGGTGAAAGGAAAAGGTAAAATTTTGATTCGTATGAAAAATGGGAAGCACCAATTTATTTCAAATGTCTACTATGTGCCAAACATGAAAACAAATATCTTGAGTCTGGGGCAACTCTTAGAGAAAGGTTATGATATCCACATGAAAGATCATAGTCTTTCTTTAAGAGACCAAAAAATGAATTTAATTGCTAAAGTACCTATGGCAAGAAATAGAATGTTTTTGCTAAACATTCAAAGTGAAGGTGCAATGTGTTTAAATGCTTGCTTTAAAGACATGTCTTGGCTTTGGCACTTAAGGTTTGGGCATCTAAATTTTGGTGGCTTAAAATTATTGCATAACAAAGGAATGGTTAATGGGTTGCCTCCCATTAATCATCCGGATCAATTATGTGAAGGATGCTTACTTGGAAAACATCCTAGAATGAGTTTTCCAAAAGAGTCAATTACAAGAGCAAAGAAGCCCCTAGAACTCATTCATACCGATGTGTGTGGCCCTATTACTCCTTGTTCTTTTGGCAAAAATAGATACTTTCTACTTTTCATTGATGATTTTAGTAGAAAGACATGGGTCTATTTCTTAAAAGAAAAATCAGAAGTATTTTGTTCTTTTAAGAAATTTAAAGCACTTGTGGAAAAAGAAAGTGGTTATGAAATAAAATCTATGCGATCCGATAGAGGAGGCGAATTCACTTCTAAAGAGTTTGAAAAGTTTTGTGAAGAAAATGGGATACGCCGTCCTTTAATGGTTGCATACTCACCTCAACAAAATGGAGTTGCTGAAAGAAAAAATAGATCCATTTTAAATATGACTCGAAGCATGTTGAAAAGTAAAAGAATGCCAAAAGAATTTTGGGCCGAAGCTGTGGATTGTGCCGTTTATCTGTCAAATAGAAGCCCCACTAGAAGTGTGTGGAATAAAACTCCACAAGAAGCATGGAGCGGGAGAAAACCCGGAATTTCTCATTTGAGAGTATTTGGGAGCATTGCATATGCTCATGTGCCAGATCAAAAGCGAACAAAGCTTGATGACAAGAGTGAAAAATACGTATTTGTTGGCTACGATTCACGCTCCAAAGGTTACAAGTTGTACAATCCAATCAGTTGAAAAGTCATCACGAGTAGAGACGTCAAGTTTGATGAAGAAGGCTCGTGGAAGTGGGATGCCCAGGAGGAAAACTATGACTTTCTTCCTTTGTTTGAAGAAGAAGATGAAGATAGCAGCAATGGAGGGTTAGAAGAGCCTGTTACTCCACCTCCATCACCACCATCATCATCATCATCATCATCAAGTCAAAGTTCACATGAAAGAGCCCCACGTTTCAGAAGCTTGGATGAAATATATGAGGTAACTGAAAATCAAAATGATATAACTCTCTTTTGTCTTTTTGCCGATTGTGAACCTATAGGTTTTGAAGAGGCCATACAAAGCAAGAGATGGAAGGATGCAATGGATGATGAGATAAAAGCAATTGAGAAGAATGACACATGGGAGTTGACAAGTCTACCCAAAGGGCACAAAGCTATTGGAGTCAAATGGGTGTATAAAGCCAAGAAGAATGCTAAAGGAGAAGTGGAGCGGTACAAAGCAAGATTAGTCGCCAAAGGATTTAAGCAACGGTATGGAATTGACTATGAAGAGGTATTTGCTCCAGTTGCTCGTCTTGAAACTATAAGATTAATTATCTCTTTAGCAGCTCAAAATAGATGGAAAATCCATCAAATGGATGTGAAGTCTGCTTTCTTAAATGGACATCTTGAAGAAGAAGTATATGTAGAGCAACCCATGGGGTATGTTGTGAAAGGCAACGAAGATAAGGTGTTAAAATTGAACAAGGCATTATACGGCCTAAAACAAGCACCAAGGGCATGGAATAGTAGAATTGATCAATATCTTCATAAAAATGGTTTCAAAAAATGCCCTTATGAGCATGCCCTATACACAAAGGTGAATGGAAATAAAGATATGTTAATTGTTTGCTTGTATGTGGATGATTTAATCTTCACAGGAAATGATGCAAAGATGATCGAGGAGTTTAAGAAGGTGATGACAAGAGAATTCGAGATGATCGATATTGGGCTCATGTCCTACTATCTTGGCATAGAAGTAAAGCAAGAGAAAGAAGGAATATTTATTTCTCAAGAAAGCTATGCAAAGGAAGTTCTCAAGAAATTCAAGATGAATGAATGTCATCCCGTAAGCACTCCCGTGGAATGTGGAACCAAGCTGTCAAAGCATGAAGAAGGAGAAATAGTGGATCCAACATATTTTAAGAGCCTCGTTGGAAGCTTGCGATACTTAACATGCACAAGGCCCGATATCCTCTTTGGAGTTGGACTTATCAGTTGTTATATGGAAACTCCAACAATAACACACTTGAAGGCTGCAAGAAGGATCCTTCGCTATGTTAGAGGAACGATTGACTATGGATTATTTTATTCAGTCTCTAACAGTTTCAAGCTTGTTGGCTACAGTGATAGTGATTGGGGAGGAGACTTAGATGACCGAAAAAGCACAAGTGGGTTCGTGTTCTACATGGGAGACGTTGCATTCACATGGAGTTCAAAGAAGCAACCTATTGTCACCATTTCCACTTGTGAAGCTGAATACGTCGCCACAACAAATTGTGTATGTCATGCAATTTGGTTGAAGAATTTATTGAAAGAGCTTAACATACCTGAAGATACGGTTGAGATATGCGTCGACAACAAATCGGCGATTGCATTAGCAAAGAATCCAGTTTTCCATGACAGAAGCAAGCACATCGACACAAGGTATCACTACCTTCGTGAATGTGTGGAAAAGAAGGAGGTACAACTGAAGTACGTAAAGTCTCATGATCAAGTTGCCGACATCTTTACCAAACCACTCAAGCATGAAGTGTTCCACAAGCTACGAAGACTACTTGGAGTTGCAAAACCAAGTTTAAGAGGGGGTGTTGAAAATTAAACTTGTTTTTGAAATTAAAATAATTGGGCTTTATTAGTTTGTATTTTTGGGTTAAATGTTTGGGTTGTCTAATTAGTTAGTATTGGGCCTCTATAAAGTTAGACCCATTAAGAGTGATATTTTGCCAAGAACATTCTAGATCCATCTTGTGTATTGTGGAGAGTGTAAGAAATGGTAGATAGATGTGGAAGGTTCTAGAGATTCAATCTTGACCCTTGATGTAAATTTAATCTCCACCATTCATTTGAGTTGGAGGATAGTATAAATAGGGGTGTTGTCTCCACATTTTGTATAAAGCAAAATTTAGTGAGTTCTAATAAAATAGTTCCTTTCACCAAATAGTTCTCCACTCTTTTTTCATATATTTTGCTCCCTCCCCTAAATATATAAACAACCTCTTCCAACAAAGTGGTATCAGAGCCAAGGTTCTAAAATGGCTAATGGTATGGTTCCTTTCCAAATTCCCCAACTCACCAAAGACAACTACAACCATTGGAGTATCAAGATGAAGGTGTTACTCGCTTCTAAAGATATTTGGGAGATCGTTGAAAAAGGCTACAATGAGCCTCAAGATGAAGCCACTCTATCTCAAGCTCAAAAGGATAGATTAAAAGAAGCAAGGAGGACAGATCAAAAGGCCCTCACTCTCATTCACCAAGCATTGGATGAAGGTACGTTTGAGAAAATTGCGTTTGCCACAACCGCCAAAGAAGCATGGGAGACTATACAAAATTCTCATAAGGGGATTGAGAAGGTAAAGAAGGTTCGTCTCCAAACACTTAGAGGTGAGTTCGAGTCTTTGCATATGAAAGATTCCGAGTTACTTTCAGATTATTTTGCTAGAGTTTTGGCTATTGTCAATCAATTAAAAACTAATGGTGAAAATATGAGTGACACGCGGGTGGTAGAAAAAATCCTCCGCTCTTTAAGTTCCAAGTTTGACTATGTTGTTGTAGCAATTGAAGAATCTAAAGATACAGATTCTATGGGAATTGATGAACTCATGGGTTCCTTAAAAGCCCATGAAGAGAGACTTAACAGGAAAAGTCAAGAGACTTTAGAGCAAGCTCTTCAAACAAAGCTTACTCTAAAAGAAGGAAGAGAATACAACAACGAACGGAGCCAAAGAGGAAGAGGCAGATGTCAATTTCGAGGAAAAGGCGGTGTGAAGTATTTCAACAATGAAAGGCAAAACTCATATCCAGCAAGAGGACGTGGAAGAGAAGGCAACACGAGACCAAGGTACGAAAAATCCCAAATTAAGTGTTATAATTGTCAAAAATTTGGCCATTATGCTTCGGAATGCAGAAGTAATTCGAATATTGTGGAGGAGAAGGCTAACTATGTTGAAAAGGAAAATCACAAGGATTCGACATTGTTATTAGCATACAAAGGAGAACATAATGGAGAAAGCAAGGTGTGGTATCTTGACACGGGAGCAAGCAACCATATGTGTGGAAAAAAGGACATGTTCGTGGAACTTGATGAATCGGTAAAGGGCAATGTTACTTTTGGAGATGAATCAAAAGTGCCGGTGAAAGGAAAAGGTAAAATTTTGATTCGTATGAAAAATGGGAAGCACCAATTTATTTCAAATGTCTACTATGTGCCAAATATGAAAACAAATATCTTGAGTCTGGGGCAACTCTTAGAGAAAGGTTATGATATCCACATGAAAGATCATAGTCTTTCTTTAAGAGACCAAAAAATGAATTTAATTGCTAAAGTACCTATGGCAAGAAATAGAATGTTTTTGCTAAACATTCAAAGTGAAGGTGCAATGTGTTTAAATGCTTGCTTTAAAGACATGTCTTGGCTTTGGCACTTAAGGTTTGGGCATCTAAATTTTGGTGGCTTAAAATTATTGCATAACAAAGGAATGGTTAATGGGTTGCCTCCCATTAATCATCCGGATCAATTATGTGAAGGATGCTTACTTGGAAAACATCCTAGAATGAGTTTTCCAAAAGAGTCAATTACAAGAGCAAAGAAGCCCCTAGAACTCATTCATACCGATGTGTGTGGCCCTATTACTCCTTGTTCTTTTGGCAAAAATAGATACTTTCTACTTTTCATTGATGATTTTAGTAGAAAGACATGGGTCTATTTCTTAAAAGAAAAATCAGAAGTATTTTGTTCTTTTAAGAAATTTAAAGCACTTGTGGAAAAAGAAAGTGGTTATGAAATAAAATCTATGCGATCCGATAGAGGAGGCGAATTCACTTCTAAAGAGTTTGAAAAGTTTTGTGAAGAAAATGGGATACGCCGTCCTTTAACGGTTGCATACTCACCTCAACAAAATGGAGTGGCTGAAAGAAAAAATAGATCCATTTTAAATATGACTCGAAGCATGTTGAAAAGTAAAAGAATGCCAAAAGAATTTTGGGCCGAAGCTGTGGATTGTGCCGTTTATCTGTCAAATAGAAGCCCCACTAGAAGTGTGTGGAATAAAACTCCACAAGAAGCATGGAGCGGGAGAAAACCCGGAATTTCTCATTTGAGAGTATTTGGGAGCATTGCATATGCTCATGTGCCAGATCAAAAGCGAACAAAGCTTGATGACAAGAGTGAAAAATACGTATTTATTGGCTACGATTCACGCTCCAAAGGTTACAAGTTGTACAATCCAATCAGTTGAAAAGTCATCACGAGTAGAGACGTCAAGTTTGATGAAGAAGGCTCGTGGAAGTGGGATGCCCAGGAGGAAAACTATGACTTTCTTCCTTTGTTTGAAGAAGAAGATGAAGATAGCAGCAATGGAGAGTTAGAAGAGCCTGTTACTCCACCTCCATCACCACCATCATCATCATCATCATCATCAAGTCAAAGTTCACATGAAAGAGCCCCACGTTTCAGAAGCTTGGATGAAATATATGAGGTAACTGAAAATCAAAATGATATAACTCTCTTTTGTCTTTTTGCCGATTGTGAACCTATAGGTTTTGAAGAGGCCATACAAAGCAAGAGATGGAAGGATGCAATGGATGATGAGATAAAAGCAATTGAGAAGAATGACACATGGGAGTTGACAAGTCTTCCCAAAGGGCACAAAGCTATTGGAGTCAACTGGGTGCATAAAGCCAAGAAGAATGCTAAAGGAGAAGTGGAGCGGTACAAAGCAAGATTAGTCGCCAAAGGATTTAAGCAACGGTATGGAATTGACTATGAAGAGGTATTTGCTCCAGTTGCTCGTCTTGAAACTATAAGATTAATTATCTCTTTAGCAGCTCAAAATAGATGGAAAATCCATCAAATGGATGTGAAGTCTGCTTTCTTAAATGGCCATCTTGAAGAAGAAGTATATGTAGAGCAACCCATGGGGTATGTTGTGAAAGGCAACGAAGATAAGGTGTTAAAATTGAACAAGGCATTATACGGCCTAAAACAAGCACCAAGGGCATGGAATAGTAGAATTGATCAATATCTTCATAAAAATGGTTTCAAAAAATGCCCTTATGAGCATGCCCTATACACAAAGGCGAATGGAAATAAAGATATGTTAATTGTTTGCTTGTATGTGGATGATTTAATCTTCACAGGAAATGATGCAAAGATGATCGAGGAGTTTAAGAAGGTGATGACAAGAGAATTCGAGATGATCGATATTGGGCTCATGTCCTACTATCTTGGCATAGAAGTAAAGCAAGAGAAAGAAGGAATATTTATTTCTCAAGAAAGCTATGCAAAGGAAGTTCTCAAGAAATTCAAGATGAATGAATGTCATCCCGTAAGCACTCCCGTGGAATGTGGAACCAAGCTGTCAAAGCATGAAGAAGGAGAAATAGTGGATCCAACATATTTTAAGAGCCTCGTTGGAAGCTTGCGATACTTAACATGCACAAGGCCCGATATCCTCTTTGGAGTTGGACTTATCAGTCGTTATATGGAAACTCCAACAATAACACACTTGAAGGCTGCAAGAAGGATCCTTCGCTATGTTAAAGGAACGATTGACTATGGATTATTTTATTCAGTCTCTAACAGTTTCAAGCTTGTTGGCTACAGTGATAGTGATTGGGGAGGAGACTTAGATGACCGAAAAAGCACAAGTGGGTTCGTGTTCTACATGGGAGACGTTGCATTCACATGGAGTTCAAAGAAGCAACCTATTGTCACCATTTCCACTTGTGAAGCTGAATACGTCGCCACAACAAATTGTGTATGTCATGCAATTTGGTTGAAGAATTTATTGAAAGAGCTTAACATACCTGAAGATACGGTTGAGATATGCGTCGACAACAAATCGGCGATTGCATTAGCAAAGAATCCAGTTTTCCATGACAGAAGCAAGCACATCGACACAAGGTATCACTACCTTCGTGAATGTGTGGAAAAGAAGGAGGTACAACTGAAGTACGTAAAGTCTCATGATCAAGTTGCCGACATCTTTACCAAACCACTCAAGCATGAAGTGTTCCACAAGCTACGAAGACTACTTGGAGTTGAAAAACCAAGTTTAAGAGGGGGTGTTGAAAATTAAACTTGTTTTTGAAATTAAAATAATTGGGCTTTATTAGTTTGTATTTTTGGGTTAAATGTTTGGGTTGTCTAATTAGTTAGTATTGGGCCTCTATAAAGTTAGACCCATTAAGAGTGATATTTTGCCAAGAACATTCTAGATCCATCTTGTGTATTGTGGAGAGTGTAAGAAATGGTAGATAGATGTGGAAGGTTTTAGAGATTCAATCTTGACCCTTGATGTAAATTTAATCTCCACCATTCATTTGAGTTGGAGGATAGTATAAATAGGGGTGTTGTCTCCACATTTTGTATAAAGCAAAATTTAGTGAGTTCTAATAAAATAGTTCCTTTCACCAAATAGTTCTCCACTCTTTTTTCATATATTTTGCTCCCTCCCCTAAATATATAAACAACGTCTTCCAACAACCTTATTTAAAATTATAATTTTTTACAATGAGTCCCGTTTACTAAGTATGTAGTTTAATCGATCCTATCATCTTTTTTTTTACTCCAACAACTCTCATTAAAAAAAATTGGTTCGATAGGTCATATTTGTAAACACATAGTGAATATTCGTTATATGTATAAATAAGACTTATTTATGAATTTTTTTTATAATAAAATTTATTAAAATATATCTTGTGTAAATAAAACTTATTTGTCACGCTACAAATATATGTATTTCTGAATTGGATATAAAAGGATGTAAATAAGAACACCCTTCGTTCCTATAACCCATTTCATTTTAATTTGTCCCCCACTCACCTCACCTCTCCTCCCTAACACCGACACCCTGCCCCTCTCCCTCTCCCTCTCCCTCCTTCGGCCTGCTGCCCCCTTCTCCCTCGTCCTGCGCCTGCTACCTTTCCCTGCCCCTATCCCTTCGGCGGCCAGCTGTGTCTGAGACAGGTCAGTAAGTAACTAAGTTTGAGTTTCATTTCATTTTTGTGGCATATATTTTTTTGTTTTGTTAATATTGTTGATAATATTGTTAATGTTTTTAATATACTCTAATATTAACTTATTTTTATTATTAATATAAAAAATTAACTTATTGTTTGGTATATTTTCATTGGGGGTAAAAAATTGTTGAAAAACAAAAAATAACCCTAAAATTTTGTATTAAACTCAAATTAAACTTGAATTGTCAAAAAAAATTAACTCCAGGCTCCTGCCCCCAAACTCCCGGCACCACTTGAAAATTAGGCTCCCTCTAAATGAAAATCCTGAATCTGCCACTGGCCATGTGTAATTATTTATTGGACAAAAGAGTAAATTGCCAAGTAGGATGGAATGTTAGGATTTTGTTAAGTATTTTAATGACACTTTGATGGTTGAGTTTCCATTATTCCCTTTTTTTGTATATTAATAATTGTATTAAGTAGGCCTGTCAACGGATCGGGTCCAGTAGATCGAGATCCATTTAGTAGGCACTTAATTGGATCCGGGTCGGGTCTTAATTAAATCTATAATATTAGATCCGGATCAGATCGGATCAGATCTAGGTCTGGACAGATATATACATTTATTTGTATTTATTTTTATTTTATCCCCTTTATTTATCTTTTAATCTTAGATTAAAATATTTTATAATGTATTTTTGTATATGATTAGTATAAATAAAACATATATTACTTATATTTATTTTATACATAAATATATATTTTTATATATAATACTTACATTATATATATATATATATATATATATATATATATATATATATATATATATATATATATATATATATACACACACACACACACACACACACACTAGGGTATGCCCGTGCATGAAGGCACGACGATATTCAAGAAAGCTTACACAATCACAACAAAATAACGATCGACCCGATGTAATTTCAATACAAAAAGTTATACTTTTTTAAAAAATTTGGAGAACATTTCCTTTATTTATAGGACTATCCATCTGTTTAGGGTATAAAAACACTTTAACGACAAAAACAAAAATCACTCAAGGACCTTGTATAAACTACATACCTATTTAACAATATTCCAAACGTGTGAGTTAAAAGACAATGAATTAAGAATCAAATTACATATGTGAAAACATATCAATCTTCCCCGAATAATTAAAAACTAAAAATATTGCTAAGATTAAACAATAAAATGATTATATCAGTTTGGAGAGGAGAATAAACATCTTGCACATCAAATATAACAATGTCGACCATTGTCCGCGGATCTTCGACAACAACAATAATTCACCTGTTAAAAAACAAAATAAGAATTTTGATTAGATATATTAACAAAGATGATACCAAAAGCAGAGTAACAAAGTAGTAATCAAAATAAATTGGATACCACGATAAGACACTCTTACACATTGGTATTGTAATTTGTAAAGAATATACCCAATTCAACCGTTCTTAGAAATTGATATCTTGATGGTCTAATGTTGATAATACTTCTCAGATAAAGAAGTTAACTTATGTTTTGTCAATCAGAACTTGGGCATTCAAGCACACATATATTTATCTCTTTGTTGACATTTTCAAACTACTATATAATATTTACAAAAAATCGCTTCAAACTAGATCAAACTGATAATTTTTTTTATATTTGATAATTTTTCAAATATCTGTTTGTTGACATTTTCCACTGCCACCAATTATGAGGTATTTGATAATTTTTTTGCAATAAATCAAACTGTTCAAAACAATATTTTGTTGTTTAGAACTAGTATTACAGAAAATGCTATACTAATAACTCAAGAAACGTAAAATTGACAAAGATTGGATACAACTTACTTCATATGAACAGTTGAAACTTGAAAGTTTTAAATGGCCCAATCCCTTTTCGGTATAGTTTATTTAAACTGTTAAAACCGACCTCTTCATTTCAGCGACCTCTTTTGCTTCTCAGCAACACATTTCAGCGACCTCTTTATGTAATACCCCGTAATTTTAAATGACTTTTAAAATGGGTTATATTTTAAATTAATGGATAAATTGGATTTTAATATTAATTAATTCATTTGGATTTTATCCAAAATGTGGATATTAAAATGAATGCTTCTGAATATTACATAAAGATATTTAGGTAATATATGAATGTGATGCTATTGATATGGCTGTGAGTTATTAATTCAGTAATTTGAATTTTTAGTCAGACGCGGTATGGGACGTGTCGGGACTAATTTTGTTAAATTAAATAGAGGCTTACTTTTATATCGACCTTATAGTCATTTCGACTGCGTCGTTGCGTCCGGAAGGGTTGAAATAGTCAGAAAAGTCTATATGGATGTGGGTTTTATGTCTCGGGTCATTTGAAAATGAAAAGACAACCCAAAAGGGCATTTTGGTTATTTTACAAGGGGATGAATAGTGATTTCGGATTTTTGTCCTATTATAAGTATTTGGAGATTAAGTGTACTTGGGTTATTCATCTCTTCTACACAAAATAGAGAAGTCATCTTCCTAGAGAGAGTGAAAGGTTGTTTGGGAAGAGAAGCTTTCTTGGAAGGAGGAGAACCAAAGAACCAAAGGTCACCACCACCAACCACCACTGGAAGTTGGCCGGAGAAGGAAGAACCACCTGTGATATACTACACCAAAGGATAAGACCTTCATTAGAGGCAAGTGTTTGATAATGGCAATCTAAGTTTGTATATTGTCCATGTTAGAATAGTTATAAAAAGAGATGATTTTTCATGTTTGGAAGATAAAGATGGAGTTGAAATGGATTTCTGGAAATATGAACATATATAGGAATCAAACTCATGTTGTAGGTAATTAGTAATCCACGAAATAATCATAAATCTGTTGAAGAAATTCTGGAAACCATTGATGTGTTCTTGAAGATATTAGGTTAAAAATTTCTGGAAAAAGAGGATATAAACACATGCTTTTAATTCAATCTCTTGATGATTCTAGGATGTTTAGATCATTAGAAATCATTTGTATATGTTGATATATCATGTAGTAAGAATTATAAGTCATTTGGGTTATTAATATGAAGGTTTGATTAAGCAAAAATGGTTAAACCAGTAGTAGAAGAAATGCAAAAAAACTGGGTTGATACCTGGGCGATCGATCGATCGACCTCCCCAGAATTCCTAAAGTTGTTTCTTTTTAATGTTGATTCTTATCCCAAACCTTTTATAGATCTTTGATGATTATTAATTGGATATTATGGGACTTAGAAAAGATCAGTAGGCCCTAGATGAGATTCAAATTAATTTGATTAGGATTTAATTGATTAGAATGACGATAATTACATTGAAAGGTATTTCGGTTGCTAGATTCATGTGTTGGATTCTAATTAATATGCATGAGGATTAAGGATAGGTCCAGTAGGGGAGATTGAATATAACACCTGGGTAGCCTTAGGGTTACAATTTGAACATCAAGGACTGAGTTTAAGCTCATTATTGATTGCGCAAGGACTGAGTGTAGTACAAGCGCTTAGTGGTATGGCTCCTGGATAGAGATGGGAGTTTAGACCATATTTGATTGAAAGAGGGGATGAGGTTATCCCGATTGCGTATTTGAAGTTGACGAACCTCCACGACCAACAAAATTAAGTAGTAGTGTATTGGAGGGGTTCCTTGTTTGGATTTTGCTTTGCGAGACGCTCCGCGCATGAACCTTAATGACGTCGGGAGTGGAGAGATGTTATAGGATGCGAGGATGTTGATTTTGTTGATAAGTCATTTAGTGTGAATGAAACACTATAGACTATGAACCATGTGATGATTGTATTCAATCCTAGGTTATAGAAGATGTGTTTATAAGAGATTCGAAACAATTGGCTATAACCCTAATTAAAGGAGAGTTCATTCGTGGTAATTCGGGAGATAAGATGATATGGATAAGTAGGATATTAGTGATTTCTTACTGAATAAAATGTTGAGGAAAAACCTATTTGAACCTTGAGTAATGAGTGAGGCTCGGGGATGATTAAATTTAAAGAAAAATAATGCTACGTATGGGAATTTTCTTATGGTAGTGTGAGTACCTTGTTGATATTGTATTATAGGTAGATGATAGTGCCTATTTGATTGATTGATGATTATGTGTATGACATACCTAGCTTACTTGCTATCGACGGGAGGTTTGCGCGTGAGGACAGTCATATCCTGATGAATCCATGGGATCTTTGATTTGTTGCTCAAGGATATAGGTCTATGAAAGACTTATCGGGGAGTTGATAAGTCCGCTGACTGTGGGAACGTAGGTATGTGCGTGATCCATGGATACGAGAACTATGTTCGCCTCCAATTTGTATGTTGATGTTTGTGGTTCGAGGTATCCTTACCTAACCTTTAGTCCCCTATTCGGCGACCAGCGATAATGGGACATGATAGAAGAGGAATGCATTGCACCGCAGCTGTGACTCGAGGTGATGTATTATATATGTATATATATATAATGAATTAAATGAGTAAATGGATATATTGTGGTTAAATCATCTACTGTGTGATAATTATAGATAACGTTGAATTGAGAAAAAGAATTGTAATAAGTTAATGAACATTTATGGGAAAAAATTAATTCATATTAATGAGAAACGAATCATATTAATGAGAAACGTATAGGAATGATTATATAACATATGATATGGGACATACGGGGTTATGATATGGAAATGGAATCATATTATGGAATTAGTGAAGAGGAACCATTAACTAGGAGGTTAATCGGAAACGTTAAGTGTGCACTCTAGTTGAGAGGTGAGAATAGCAAGTGAGAGTGGGATGCTAACATGTACATAATAAATGCTTTATTGCACTTGTTAAATACTTGTTGTTTTAAAAATCATTTTCACATCGGGCTCTGACTCGTTTCCTTGCATATTTTCTTTTCTATTATACCTTCTATATCAGGTTTCCAGCAACAGGGACGCCAACCTTAGCGGTTTATGACGAGCTATGGAGCTATGGAGTATTGCTTAGACGCTTATCTTCATTTGATTCACAGTATTCTCTTAGTTAGGGCATGTCGCCCAAAGGAACTCAATTATCTCTTTTCTATCTGAGTCAAATACTCTTGTAGTAGTGTCATTTTAATACATTTCATATTGTTGGAATTACTGTATTGGATTATTATATGGGAATGTTTATTCCAACTGCATTTAAATTCTTTTGTGTTATCTGTTCGATTATCAGTGTTGTAGATAAATGTGTTGTGTTATTTGTAAACTAAAAATGGATTTTGTTGAAATTAAAATTTGGAAAGTTTTTAACACCAGCTTAATTGGGTATTGGGTGAGTTGTAAATGTTTTCGACAGTGATGCTAAGAATGAGCCAACTGTATATTCTATTTTAATTTGGTATAGGACTGGCCACCCGGTATTTAATTAGGCGGGGTGTTACACTTTATTTCAGTGACCTCTTTCGCTGCCAGTTATACCACAATAGGAACAAAGGACTAATCTTTTCTCATGATGGCGCTCTAGTTTTTGGAATCACTAAAGCAGAAGTTCATCTGTTATAGCGTGTCGTAGACCTGCTAGCTCCTTATAAGAATCAGGTGGTTTAGATTCAATACCATTATTCTCTAAATTGGTCGACTTATTGCAGCTTCATTAGGATTCCCACAGAAAATATTGAGGCCCCAAACATGGCTACAAAAAAGTGGATTCCAACCTTGAATGCCCATCAATAGAACATCAAACTCAAATTTAAGGAAAATGCACCAACAACATCTTTCAAAAATGTTGCTTCTTAAACTCTACATTTCATCTATCAATACTCAAGAAGTCACACAGAGATGAATAAAATAAAATTATATGATCAAAGTTGCGCAACAAATGCTTGTAAACATTGTCAAATAACACACACAATTACAGAAATATGCTTTGCAAACCATGTCAAACCAACAACACTAACTCGTGATTATCATTTTTTTCAAATTCGAAAACAAATACAGTTACCCATTTAAGAAAAATGCATGTTCCATTTTATTTTGGTATCGACGTCAGCTTGAGTGAAAATGAAAAGTAATAGTTGAGCTGCTATTGCTTTTGGTCCTTAACAGTAGCTCTTTGCAAACACAAATACAAAGGTTTAAAAAAAAATTACTGGAGAAATCAACTTAGAAAGTATACATTCAAATCTCATGGTGTGCCAAAAGAATGTCATGACCATCTCAAAATGGTTTGCAAATCTCTCCACGTTGAATATTTTGTACTATAATAGAAGACATGGATGACTTTCACAACATATGCACCACCACAAATATTTGATAGGATTATTGGGATGACTCTTTGTTTACACTTACTGAATTCTAATAGCTTCATTTAGTAGGAATTAACTTGAAAAGACAAAAAAAATGTGTACAATTATATCAATCGGTTCTAACAAAATATCGAGGCCATCGATTCACAATCTGCTACAGAACCGTAAGTAAAAGATCTTTAGCTTACCGTAAGTAAGGATAGTTTGGGGAATATTCAGTTTGCACGCAGTGGAAATATCTGCTTACCAAAAACTTGTAAAGCATGCGTGTGGCAGAGGCACGGGGTATGGATGCGGAGATCCCCCAACCTATGACATCTTTCAAAGATAGTTAATTGACACTTTAATCAATTCCCTTGTCATTTACCTATTTTTTCATTTCTCCAAACTTCAGTGAGAAAACTAAAAACATAAGTAAGTAATATGAAGATGAGATATATCATAACATATTATGCTTGTTTAAGTTTAATTTCTAATGGAAATAACAATAGAAAATAAAAGACGTAGTGTTTATTATGTGACTTCCTTTTATATTTCATATTAGAAGATTCCTTTTTTTTACACACATCAACGAATTGTATAATAAAACATAATGAAAGAATCGTGAATAAAATAATGAAAGGAACACTAATTTTTCTATTCAGAACACAAATATTGGTTCCAAACTTCCAATCAAATAATGAAAGGAACACTAAATCGTACCCAATTTGAACAACTACAAAGAGAGTGATATAAAAAATTTAACAACTACAAATAAAAAGTGAAGTGGGGATGGGGGGTGGTATTAACCAAAACATATTAAAGAGACAATACAAACACAAATGGGACCACCATCACTACAACCCCCAGATTGCTCTCCAGTGAAAACCTCATCGTTACTTAGTATGCTATTCATAACTACATTTACACATACACCAAAACATGATAATTTGTTTTGCATATGGTTGTACAATCAAAGTTATGATTAAAACAACATTAACTCCATTTTATCCAAGTACTTAACATACATATGCGCAACCCCGATGGTCATATGTAAAAATTACTTAAAGCCCGTAAATTAGTGATTTTAAGTATTGATTGGGCATAAATATTGTATATTTATCCCCCTAATTTCAGTACTTTTGTGAACCCGAATGATGTAACATATATGGATTTGATTCACTTTTATGCTTCTAACCTTCTTGGCGAGTATTGCGTGTTTTTTGCTTCTCCTATTGGTTTTACAGGTTAATTACGCAAGCAGTGCAAAGGAGGAAGCAAGACAGTGCAAGAAAAGCTAGGAAGGCAAGTTCAAGGGCATTTTCGTAATTTTTCAGCCTTAGTCCGGAAGTGGGTCCAACTAGAAATTTTAAGATCTTTCAATTACAAGAACACCATAAAAAACGGAACCTCAATCCGAGCTACGATGAAAGAGTTATGACCCCTTGAAGTTGCGGAAAAATCATAGAAGAAAGGCTAGGAAGGCAAGTTCAAGGGCATTTTCGTAATTTTACAGCCCGATTCTGGAGGTGGGGCCTTCTGGAAAGTTGAAGATCTAGGAACAACGAGCACACTGGAAGAAACGGCACCCAAATCCGAGCTACGGTTGAAAAGTTATGCTCAGTTGAAGTTGAAGAAAAATCCAAGAAAAGAAGAGAAAAACCAGAAAAAAATCTAAGTGCTGAGAGCAAGACCAGGCTGGTACATGCGAACCGGTTCGCTGTACCTGCGAACCGGTTCGCTGTACCTGACACGCGAATTTTGTCTTTCATTTGGATTGGTCTCCAAGTCTCCTAATAGGTTTAATATACTCCAAACTTGTGGGGAACGAAGGCATTAACCTAGGAGCAGCTTTTAGGGCTATTTTTAGAGAGTTTTTGATAGAGAAAAAGGAGAGGAACATCTAGGAACATCAAGGGCATAAATTACTTCAAGAATTCATTGTTTCGGGTTTGTTTTTGCAAGTTTTAAATCAAGATTCTTGTTTCTTATTATTGCTCTTGCATGCTTTGTTTTCCCATTAGATTCAACTTGTTTTCGCATTCATAATACGTATTTACATGTTTAGATTTAGTTTTATCATGAATTCATACACATGCAACATCATTCTTTCATGTATTAGGCAATTTAACATGTCCGGCTAGGTTTTTCAAGGTTGGGATGCATGAACCCAACCTGATGTGTTAGTGCATGTGTATAACGTTGATCCGCTGAATTTAATGATTAATTTTGATCGTATCGTGTAATTTCATAAGAGTTGTAGATCTTTATATCTCGTTTGCCTATGGGTACTCGTGATGATTTAGAATACAATTTGAGTGTAATTACCGCGATACCGATTTACTCATCCTCAGATTAGGTATGACGCGGGCTTGAACCTCGTATACATAATGCTTGGGAGTACTAAATTCCGGGTTTGAATTAATCGGATAAATTTATGATTGAAGTTGTCGCTGCATTACACTAGGGTTAGGGGATTGTATTCCCATCCTGTTTTCTCATCATTTAGTTAAAAGTTTCAAATTAATCCTTCATTCTTAATCTAGATAATTTAGTTAATTGCATTTTTCATTATATTTTCACAATTGCATTTAGTTTAATCCATCTCAAAAAGCCAAATCAATCTTTTTTTTTTCTTCTTAGAGTCATTGGTAGGATTTCTCAATCTTATCCCGTCGTCACAACTCCGTTGTCCTTTTTCCCTGAGGATCGATACCCGACTTGTCGGATTATTACTTGAACGATAGGCTTGCACTTGAGCCTAGAGAGCACACACTTTAGAAACACATTCTGAGTCGTGTCAAGTTTTTGGCGCCGTTGCCGGGGAATTAGGTAGACTTAGGATTAGATCGAGTTAATCCAAAGCTTTGACCAAAAATTCAAAAATCCAAAAAAAAAAAAAAAAAAAAAATCAAAAAAATAATAAAAATCCAAAAAGATTCACAATTGTCATCTCTCCTGAGCTTAATGCAAAATTCTGAAACCACTCCCACACCCCATAATACTCCAACCAGCATTCACGAAAATCCACTTGTTGAGTATAATCCTGATAGTCCCCACACTCCACAAGCCCCACAGTTCTGGATCCCACCTCCCACACCGTCACACTCCATCTCTAGCAACACTCCTTTCTCCTTCGTAGGACACACTTCGTGCACACCCAGTGAGAACGCTGAATCTTCGAGTGAAAGAGAGATGTCGCAGCACAGTAATGCAACTGCCGGTGAGGACGAGCCCCCGTACCGCCCGTTGAGAGAATTCTTATATCCCGAGCGCACTGTCACTCCGGGATGCATTATACTCCCGTATAATGCCGGGCAGTTTCGTTTCAAAAATGGGATGATCCAGACGCTACCACATTATCACGGTATGGATTCTGAAAAGCCATACCTCCACATAAGGGAATTTGAGGACGTGTGTGATACTCTCAACGATCAAACCTGCACACAAGAGGTAATCCGCCTCAAACTCTTCCCCTTCTCGCTTAAAGATAAAGCCAAAGCTTGGCTATGGTCTTTACCTCCAAGCTCGATTCCATCCTGGAATGAGCTACAGTCTAAATTTCTCAAGAAATTCTTCCCAACACATCGAACAATCTCTATAAAGGCTCAAATTCAAGCATTCAGGCAACAAGAAAATGAGCCTTTCCATCGATGTTATGAACGTTTCAACGAGTTAGTGGATTCGTGCCTCCATCATGGATTTGACCCATCGCAAATCATCTCCTTTATCTATAATGGGTTAAATCTTAATTCTAAACAGCTTGTTGAAACCATGGGAAGTGGTCCATTTGTCGATCTAGATGCCCATGACGCTGATCTTCACATGAGGTATGTTGCCGAGACTACCCAATCCTGGGATACCTCTGATCCGAACGCTCAAAACCGAAATCGACAATCTACCACAGCTCCGTCGACATCCGGTCTATTCCACGTAGATAAGAATTCGATGTCGGACTGTCGGTTGGACACCATTGAGAGAGGACTGCGAGACTTATGTGAGGTAGTTGGATCCATCAAGAATCCCGTCGAAAAGGTGTGTGCAATTTGTGAGGCGGGACATTCAACTGAGGAATGCCCGACGATACCCGCCTACAAAGTAATGTTGCAAGAGCAAGTTAGTGGGATAGGAGGCTTTAAGGGTAATTTCGGTGCCCCGCACGGAAATTCATACAACCCTTCGTGGAAAAACCATCCCGGTTTTAGCTACGGGCAACAACATGCCGCAATGAACCCTCCTTCGCATGTTGCCCCTCCTCCTCCACAACAATTTCAACAAGCTCCACACATGCAAGGACATGTGCAAGCACCACCACCTCATGGAAACTATATCCCGCCACAACGGAGAACTCTCGAGGATACTGTGAATCAATTCATCGCAAGCCAGGCCGCAACCAATGCCAAGTATGATCGTCTCATTGGCGACCTAAATGCAAATCTGTCTAAGATACAATCCTCATTGAGTGTTCAAGAGAAGGGCAAGTTTCCTGCCCAGGGCCAAAGACCTCTCCAAGGTCAAACTAGTGTTAGCTCCACCTCCACTGAACATCAAGAGCAATGTAGCGCAATTACCACTCTACGTAGTGGGAGAGTAGTTGACTTGTCACCTCTCCCACGAGACGTACTTAAAGGCAAGGAGATTTCGCCCGGCACGAAAGAGGCCGAAGATGTCCCCTTGAACGAGAGTGACAAAGAAGACGCTAGTGAGCCCGAGGTAGTAGTGAAACCACCCTCCGCGGCACCGTTTCCTCAAAGGCTAATTCCTCCTCATAAAGGAAATCCACGTGATGACGTGCTAGACGTGCTAAAACAAGTTAAGCTAAATTTACCTTTCCTCGATGCCATTAAACAAATTCCAGCTTATGGAAAAGTCATTAAAGACTTGTTGACGGTAAAGAGAAAGATGAAGGTAAAGAAAAATGTCTTTCTAGCACAGAATGTGAGTTCCATTCTACTAAATGATCTCCCGCCTAAATTCAAAGATCCCGGTGCACCCACCATTTCCTGCATCATTGGAGAAAACAAAATCGAAAAAGCCTTACTTGACTTGGGAGCAAGTGTCAATATCCTCCCTTACTCCATTTATAGGCAACTTGACTTGGGCGACCTCAAGCCCACAAAGGTCACTCTCCAATTAGCGGATCGAACCGTGAAGATCCCAAGAGGCATAGTCGAGGACGTGATCGTCCAAGTTGACACTTTCTACTTCCCGGTAGACTTTGTCATTTGGGACACGGAGCCCTCATTTAACTGGAGTAACCATGTTCCCATCATCCTTGGGCGCCCTTTCTTAGCTACGGCTAACGCAATCATCAACACTAGGAATGGGCGAATGCAACTCACTTTTGGGAACATGACTTTAGAGACCAACATCTTCCACGTAGCCCAAAATGCAGGGGAAGAAGATGATCTTCACGCGGTGAGTTCTATAAATGAGATCATAGAGGAATACAATGAGGAGAATTATTGTGGAGACACCTTAGGATCATCTTTAATGTCAAGCCATGAGAGTGAGAGGTCCCACAAGAGAGAGCCATTAGGGGTGTGCCCTATTTCATCAGGTAATAGTGGTAGTTGTGACGCGGAGAGAAAAGTGGAAGAGAGGTGTGTAGGGACCGCCATTGAAAGAAAGAGAGAGGGGTTAGAAGAGAGAAAAATGGCGGAGTTAGAAAGCGAGCAAGTTAGAGAGGACGTTGACACCGCGAGAGAGAGAGATCTAGGGGACATGAGCATGGAAGAATTTGAAAAAGAATTCGGTCCGGTGGATGAGAGCCTAGATGAGAGCCTTAACGACCAAGTCCAAACTCTAATGGATTCATTTAGACACCTAGAAGAAAGCGAATGGGAAGATAAAATCAATGAATTTCTTCTTTGTGACCATCCACCCATACCACTAGAGGTCCCGAAGGCGAGTGAGGAGAAAAGTTGTGGTTCATCCGACTTAGAGCCCGACCCATGCATCTTAAAAATTGAAAGAAACCTAGGTGTCCCCTCCGAGTCAGTGCACGTAGACCACGCTTTGAGTCAGCATCACGAGGATCCCTTTCCAATTAGTCACGACGAATCTCCCGGTCTATCCTTTATCTATGGGCGAGGTCCCAACTTGTTTCGATTATTGGAATATGATCCTAGGACGGGAGTGACAAGGAGAGCATCAACCCCCATAAGTGGGGTCGGGTGAGTTTGTGGAGAGATGAGAGGTCGTCGCACCCCCGACGCGTATGGGGTGATTGTTGTTGTATTTTTGAGTCATGCATGAGTGTCATATAGTGTGTTGTTGCATTTTTCATATTTGTTTGTTTTATTTTTCCGCACTTTTCATTCGCCTTGAGTTAGATTTTCGTCCTTTTTGCTTGAGGACAATGCAAAAGTCTAAGTTAGGGGGGGTCACAAGTGCGTATTTCTAAAACTTCACAAATTTTCAAAAATGCCCAAAATTTCCAAAAAAAAATCATAAAATTTTGAAAAATCCAAAAATATTTTTGTTCAAAATAAATAAAAATTGGAATTCAAATTTTTCAAAAATATCATTAAAAGTCAAATTGGAGTCTCAAATTGTAAATACCCAACTTACACAAAGCCGAAATTGACCAAAGATGGAAATTGTGCGAAAATTGACGACTTAACGAATAAATGTGGAGATTAACAAACCCGGTGAGATTCGAGCCTATCACGTTTTGCGAGATTTTAAATCAATCCGAGTTAATTGTTAACTCAAAGTTCTTTTTAGCGCTTAATAAGTTGTCAAGGATCTCAAATTTTTTTCATTTGATCGGTTTTGAAAAATGTGTGCAATATTGCCTTGAAAATCGTGCCAAATTAGTCTCTAAACTAAAATTCATCTCGAAACGCATATGGTAACGCAATTGGTATTTTGGACAATGAAGTAGGCCCTCGTTTGTCACCCAAAAATATTGGCCAGAAAAAGTAGCGAAAAATTATCCCTTTTGTAACCCAAATTGAGCCAAATAATTTTCCCTTTCGTTTGACAACCCGAAAAACCCAAAATAGCCCGGAATTGCGAAAAATGAAAAAACAAAAAATCAGAATTTAAGTCCGAAAAGTGCAACAAAAAGGGGGCAAGAAAAAAAAATAGAAGAATGCTCAACAAAAATAGCAACAAAGAAAAAAAGAAAAGAAAAAAAAAATAGAAAAAGAAGAAAAAAATGAGCAATAGCCCGGAAAATGCACAAACGGACATCACGAATGACTTTTCCAATTCCAACCCTCCATACCTCCTTTATTTTACCCAATGCAACTTTTAACCCGAAAAAGTCCTAACCGAGTCCAAATTGCGTAAATTGAGTACCGCGTGGAGAGTTAATACACCAAAAGATAATATAAGAGGTTAAATGCGCGAAATAGAGGCGATGTTCCCGTTTTTAAAACCGTAATCCGTTGAAGAGATCCTTTCACCATAAAATTTCCGTCTTTCTAATTGCATGCGTGTATTTGCTTCCACTACATTTACTCCTTATATCACGCATGCCGAGAGAATAGCCATAATCCGAGAGATTCGTTTGTGAGTGCATTCCGTGAGAAATTGAAATCAAAACGAATTTTCGGATAAGTAACGTAATGATCAATCGATGAAAATTGGCGGTTATATTTCCGGCTTCGCACACACACACTACGATTTGAGACTTGTAAATATGACTTGATGATGACTATTTTATGGAAAAGTTTGAATTGTACAATTTTTGCATATTTTGAATTTTCTTTGAGTCGAATTTTGTGGGTATATTCACTGCAAACCCTCACGAGACACAACTCGTCCTACTAGGGTAACCTAGGGGTTTAAAGGCTTGTTGCATGCGCTAAATGCAATCGCTTGCCCGCGAAAGAGGTGTTCTATCCCAATAAAGTCCTTGAAGTGTCCTTAACTCTTACTTTCATTCTTTTACATTGCTCGGGACGCGCAAAGTTCTAAGTTAGGGGGGTTTGATTGGGCATAAATATTGTATATTTATCCCCCTAATTTCAGTACTTTTGTGAACCCGAATGATGTAACATATATGGATTTGATTCACTTTTATGCTTCTAACCTTCTTGGCGAGTATTGCGTGTTTTTTGCTTCTCCTATTGGTTTTACAGGTTAATTACGCAAGCAGTGCAAAGGAGGAAGCAAGACAGTGCAAGAAAAGCTAGGAAGGCAAGTTCAAGGGCATTTTCGTAATTTTTCAGCCTTAGTCCGGAAGTGGGTCCAACTAGAAATTTTAAGATCTTTCAATTACAAGAACACCATAAAAAACGGAACCTCAATCCGAGCTACGATGAAAGAGTTATGACCCCTTGAAGTTGCGGAAAAATCATAGAAGAAAGGCTAGGAAGGCAAGTTCAAGGGCATTTTCGTAATTTTACAGCCCGATTCTGGAGGTGGGGCCTTCTGGAAAGTTGAAGATCTCGGAACAACGAGCACACTGGAAGAAACGGCACCCAAATCCGAGCTACGGTTGAAAAGTTATGCTCAGTTGAAGTTGAAGAAAAATCCAAGAAAAGAAGAGAAAAACCAGAAAAAAATCTAAGTGCTGAGAGCAAGACCAGGCTGGTACATGCGAACCGGTTCGCTGTACCTGCGAACCGGTTCGCTGTACCTGAAACGCGAATTTTGTCTTTCATTTGGATTGGTCTCCAAGTCTCCTAATAGGTTTAATATACTCCAAACTTGTGGGGAACGAAGGCATTAACCTAGGAGCAGCTTTTAGGGCTATTTTTAGAGAGTTTTTGATAGAGAAAAAGGAGAGGAACATCTAGGAACATCAAGGGCATAAATTACTTCAAGAATTCATTGTTTCGGGTTTGTTTTTGCAAGTTTTAAATCAAGATTCTTGTTTCTTATTATTGCTCTTGCATGCTTTGTTTTCCCATTAGATTCAACTTGTTTTCGCATTCATAATACGTATTTACATGTTTAGATTTAGTTTTATCATGAATTCATACACATGCAACATCATTCTTTCATGCATTAGGCAATTTAACATGTCCGGCTAGGTTTTTCAAGGTTGGGATGCATGAACCCAACCTGATGTGTTAGTGCATGTGTATAACGTTGATCCGCTGAATTTAATGATTAATTTTGATCGTATCGTGTAATTTCATAAGAGTTGTAGATCTTTATATCTCGTTTGCCTATGGGTACTCGTGATGATTTAGAATACAATTTGAGTGTAATTACCGCGATACCGATTTACTCATCCTCAGATTAGGTATGACGCGGGCTTGAACCTCGTATACATAATGCTTGGGAGTACTAAATTCCGGGTTTGAATTAATCGGATAAATTTATGATTGAAGTTGTCGCTGCATTACACTAGGGTTAGGGGATTGTATTCCCATCCTGTTTTCTCATCATTTAGTTAAAAGTTTCAAATTAATCCTTCATTCTTAATCTAGATAATTTAGTTAGTTGCATTTTTCATTATATTTTCACAATTGCATTTAGTTTAATCCATCTCAAAAAGCCAAATCAATCTTTTTCTTTTCTTCTTAGAGTCATTGGTAGGATTTCTCAATCTTATCCCGTCGTCACAACTCCGTTGTCCTTTTTCCCTGAGGATCGATACCCGACTTGTCGGATTATTACTTGAACGATAGGCTTGCACTTGAGCCTAGAGAGCACACACTTTAGAAACACATTCTGAGTCGTGTCAAGTATCAAAAAAGTAAAAAAACTCATTGTTTATCCCATTCCACCTTTGTTTTAAGAGATCCCATTGGTATGAAAGTTTATGAAATTCCATAAATAATAACTATCAGGCTCATCAAAGTACAATAATTAAGTAGAAACGTGATTAGTTTTAAATATACACCCTTAAAAGTCTAAAAATATAAGAAGTAGTTTCAATTAAATGGTCGCCTTAGATGCTTTACACAACCAACATATGCTCTCAAGCTCCCCCCCCCCCCATCTGGTGAAGATTCTCTAGTACCCAATTCTATTCAACAATTTCAGATTCATCGAATTTGGGTTGGTCTTAAAATGGGAGTTCCACGGCATAATTGACCTCATAATTGATACTCAACAGGCTGGATTTCATTAACTCAAAGAAGTTCTTGATCAAAAGAGGTAAAGTCATTATTCTCAAATGATTCTTGAACTTCTAAAACATAGGTTACATCTTCTAAGTGTGCAAAATTTATTCGATTCCAACCTTTACTCATCAACATGCCGATAAACATTAAATCTTAAACCTGCATATATGATTTCAAACTCATGACATGAAGATGAGATTTATAATTAAATAATGACTTTTCCAAAATTATACTTTCTACTAATATAATACGAAAGGAAATTCTAATCACTAAATTCAACATTTATCATTCAACATAATGGTCTATTAATCAACATTTACTAAAAATTAAAATTAACTCACTTGTACATTTTATAAAACACCTAAACTGCAACAAAGAATTTTATAAATTTAAAACACTTAAAATTACCTCAATCTCTTCGAAACTTTGCCTATCCAAAACTAACCAAACAAACCCTAAAACAAAAACAAAATTAGATGAATAGTGGAGAGAGTAAAAAAAAGTCAAATCATACCCAGAAAAAATGTTTGTAATACTTAAAATGTCTGCAACACCAAAAATCCATGCCCATTAAAAAATATAGATACCAAATTAAACACAAAAAAAATCCATAAAAGATGTTGAACAATGCTATTGATACCTTTATATACTCCCTCAATACGAAAATCGTGCAATAAATTTTTAATTTGAAACAAAATGTAGTGTGAACATTTGAAGCTAATTGAAATAGAACTATATGAATGTAAATAAATGACAAACCCAAATCATAATGTAAATAAGTGACAAACTCGACAAACCTAAGCTTCCCAAAACCAACCTTTCGAAATGCATAACCCCAAGATTTTAAAATGTATAAACCCAAGAAATCATAAGCCAAGAAATCCAAAACTGAACCTTGACATGGGAGTTGAGAGGTTGTTGTTCGCTCATCCCTAGTTACTTAAATCTACCCATCCCTTGTTTCGTCCTTTTGGGTTGTTGTTTAGTTGCGAGTTATAAAAATAGGGGATCAGTAAAAGTTCCATCGACATAAACAAAGCAGTCAAAATGGGTTTCTAAGTTGAGATCAGATCTAGAAAAAACTCCATCACCGGAGATCTGGAAACAAAACTCAAGATGCTGAGTAAATATTAAAACAAAACAATAGAAAAAACCTAATACAAAACCTAATGCTAAAACAAAACAATAGAAAAAATAGCATTAAATATGAAATCTTTTGGGGAGAAGATGTTGAGTAAATATTAGATCTCTCCCATTTGCACAATATGATGACAGAGAGAACAAGTTTATTTCTCGAACACACCGAAATGAGGAAGAGGCATGAGAGAGAAGTTTAAACACATCAAAACCATCAAATCCACCTTGATCTGATGGTAGCCTTAAAAGAGGGTTTGATAGGGAAAATAGGGTATTATGAAAGGGTTGTATACAGGGCTTGAGAAATAAAGAGAGGGAGAGAATGAGGGCGACAGTGTGAGTGAGGGAGATATCTAGAAAAGAGAGATGGGATTGTGTGTGTATAGAGGCAGTGTGTTACCAAAATACCCTCATTTTTTAATTTAAGTGTAAGTTTGATGAGTAAAAAAGAGGGAGAAATCAAATAATTGAAGGGTAGGTTTGTAAAAAAGAAAGAGATGTGATCTTAACCGTTAAAATATGTAAGGAGTTGGCATTCATCTACATCGTTAAATTGTGTACATAATTCAAAAAATTTCCTATCCTATCATATATATATATAGATGGGGAGAGGATTACAAATGAACCTAAAAATTGAACTTTTTAATGGGCCTTAAAAAAAAAAAACACCTAACAACCCATTAATTTTAATTCTTATGGTGTAATTGGTCCGCCCCAGCGGCAACGAACACGTGTGCCAATTGAATATATTTTTTACACCCCCACCCCTTCCCCCACCATAGCATCCTTTACCCATGAGTAAACATTCCAGCAACTTAATTTTTTTTATTAGTGGTTCCGTTGTCGCTAGAGCGAACCAATTACACCATAGGAATTAAAATTAATGGGTTGTTTGGTATTTTTTTTGTTAAGGTTCATTAAAAAGTAATGTTTTTAGGTTCACTTGTGATCCTCTCCCTATATATATATATATATAAATAATGTACAAGTCGAGTTGGGTCTTCGGGTTCAGGTTTTGTATAGGATCCAAACCCTACCCATGTAATAAATAGGTGTTCGGATCTTCGGGTCCAAAAAGACATGCTCACACTGTGACAACCCTATTTTTTATATTTAATTCGGTTAGCTACGCCCAATTAAATTAAAGCGGAGCGTCAATATATTGGCATTAGAAACATAATTTAAATAAATGCAATAGAGTAAACATGTACACTCTCATACGTGTAACCAAAACACATAATAGCAACTATAGGATCGACAAGTAATATCAGTACTGAGTATAAAATCTCCAAACATACGGGCCCAAAAATAAACTGGATAAAATGTGTAATGTAAAACTCTCAACACTATCAAATCCCTAAAAATGGGAAATCTTTGATACCACACTCTGAGGAATAGTGACAAAATAGGATAAGGACCAGCGTCCACCACTACAAGATCCTAATAATTGATGCGAGGTCATCCAGCTCTATGGTCTACTGTCCAACGGGACGAGGACATATATAATACATATATATATATATATGGGAGAGGGGAGAGGAGACATAGAAACGGGTGTCAACTGCAAGAAAATCTATACAGTTATAAGATGTACGTATGATGAAATTAATTCGTTCAATTACCCAACCAATGCTCATATGTCATGACTATCCAACCCAAAACTCGCGTAACGTGTAATCTCATATTGTATCGTGATTAATCATTATTAATCTCATTCCAGTATTTAACGCATCGAAATATTTCCTTCAAGTATAATATCAATTGCATCGATTCAGGATATTACTTTAAGATACAAGCATAATATCTCACACAACAAATCATATCGGGTCACTAGCGTTACCCGGGGGAACAAGTTGTAACCCTAGGCCTACACATGAATATTTCTCAATATTACGTGGCAAGTACAATCATACTAAGTCCTAAATCACATGGCGTTCCAATGTCTTCCTATCCGACCCGCATTACAACCATGTGTCTGGTTTCGGCGGTTAATCTCCGACACGGCACTCGAGCGGAACCTAACCGGATCAATCACAACAAATCGCATTCAACATGTGCATATATTGACCGGAGGATTAGTCTAGCGTATACTCGATAATATACATGTAAAAAAATTTCACGCTTATGTATATATACAATCGTATCAAGTCTCTTACTCGAGTTATACAATAGTCATTATTTACGATATAACATAATTTATATCATCAATTTACTAATTAAACATCAACTCATTTCAAGGTTATATATCCCTAATAACCATAAGTATATGATCAAGTTAGAATATTAGGCACAACACCAGTATTATCTTACTAACAACATGAAAAATATTTGCACTCTTATTTCAATAACTTTCTGCCCAGAAATGTAAAACGCCGATTTGAGGCTTTTTCGATCCGTTTTTGAAGAAACTTAAAACTACAAAGTTGTTTCGAATATGATTTATCATGGGAACACTCGAGCACACTTCCATTTTCTGCTTAAAACATACCCAAAACTAACCTATAATATTCTCCCCTATTTTCGACAACTTTCTGCGGAGAACTGTAAAACGAAGATTCAGGGATTTTTTGATCCGTTTTTGAAAAAACTTAAAACTACAAAGTTGTTCAGAACATGATTTTCTACAAAAAACTCACAAGCACACAACCATTTATGCCTTAAAACAGACCCAAAATCAACTTGAAATGATCGTCCCTTTTTAATTTTGGATTTGTATGAGTTCAATTTATTTCTAGTTTGATGTATTCTAAATCATTTACATATTAATTACATCTCATCAATTTCAAGATTTAGGGATTTAACTCTTGTTCATACACTTTTTCATCAAACATTTAAGATTTAACAATCTAGAATAACTTGCCTTTGGTTTGTGTAGGGAGGTGTTGATGAAGAAGATGGCAGCCTTCTTCTTCTTCTTCTTCTTCTTCTTCTTCTTCTTCTTATTCTTCTTCTTCTTATTCTTCTTCTTCTTCTTCTTCTTCTCTTATAAACACAAAAGAGAAGATGAAACCCTAACCCTCTCTATTTATATTTTGAGGGTAATTTTCAGATTCATTTAAAACCTAGGGTGTAAAATAACCACTATACCCTTTTTCGAGTCACTAAGGGTCCAAAAAATTCCGGAACACAAATATAACTTTCGGATACTTAATTTCAATTATTTCGACACATTTGGAAATATTGGTGCACTCGAAATGGTCATCCGAATCACTTATCTAAAATATACTTTTTGCACCTGACTCTTAAGTCCCGTGCTCAAAATTCGTAAAGTAGTCGCTATCACTAACTAACGACATAACTTAAAAGCATACGTTCATATTTACTCTTCACGCTAGTAAATATATATGTAGATAAACATTATCACTCTAATTAATATTTACCTTAAGTCAATTTAATTTCCCCATTAAATTATTTAATTTCTCACACATCGGTAATTAATTATGCATTAATTTAATTTCTCTATTAATAATTTTAATTACGCACACAAACAAGTAATTAATAATTCATTAAAACTACGGGGCATTACACAGACCCTATTATATATTTTGGGAATGGATCGGGTCCGGCCATAACCCTACCCATTGACAGGCCTAGTATTAGGAACCCACACCCACCTAGCAAAGCAGTACCCAAAGTCCAAACTCACAATTTCTTTTATTTTCTTCCCACAACCCTCCCTCCTCCATCTTAGCAGCGCAGCTCCTCTTCCTCCATCAAAAATGTATCCTTTCTCCCCCCTCCCCCCCAAACACACACCGTAACACAAAAACACGCACAACTATACACACACACATGTACAACTACACACCTAGTGACCTCTATGTAATACCCCATAATTTTATTGACTTTTTAAATGAGTTAAATTAAAAGTTAATGGGATTAATTGGAATTAATTTTAAATTAATTAATTGGGATTAATCCGGATTTTATATTACTTGTGGATATTGAAATATATGATTCTAAATATTACTTAGTGATATTTAAATAATATATGAATATGATGTTATTTATATTGCCATGAGTTACTTATACGGTAATAACGAAACTTTAGTTGGGACGCGGAATGAGACGTGTCGGGACTGATTTAAATGAATAAAAAGGAAACATTATTTTATATCAATAAAATAGTTTTTTCGAGTGCGTTGTTGCATTCGGAAGGGTCGAAATAGTCAAAAAAGTCTATTCGGGTGTTGGATTTGGGTCTCGGGTCACTTTGGAGATGGAAGGACAAGCCGAAAGGGCATTTTAGTCATTTTAATTAGGAGATGAATAGTAATTTCGGGATTTGTCTTATTATAAAGGTGATGTATTAGAGGAACGTAGGTTCATTTCATTTTATCACAAAACATTTGAGAGGTATTAATGTGAGAGAAAGTGAAGAGTTTCTTGGGAGGAGAAGAGATTGTTTAGGAAGGAGGAGATACTTTTGGGGCAAGCCAAAGGGGATTAACCAACTTCTACCACCAGCATCACGATCGAAAAGTCACCGAAAAATAAGAAAAGGATTCTACACCATCATCACCAAAGGTTTAGACCTACATAATTAAGGCGAGTGTAATTCTTGCTTTATTTTATTGCTTACAATATCCATGCTAGATAGGTTAAGTAAGAAGTATGAACCTACATAATTTAAGGATGAAATATAGAGTTTTTGGAATTTGTTCTTGATATAAAAATTAGATAGAATAAATCTCTTTCTGTTTAACTGATTTAATCCACGAATTTTAGGTTACAAATGATAAAAGAAGTCTAAGTTAATATAATTTTTGGAGAAATAAGAACCTATGAGAATTATGGGAATAATAAGATTTATTATTTTAGTTTGTTTGATTATTAGAAACTGATCATATATCATGCTATATCAATTGAGATTAATTAAGAGAAGTTTTGGATTGATTTGTGTTGGTTATGATGAGAAAGAAAATGGATAAAACGCATGGAACAAAATTATTAAAAAGGATAAACATTATATGATAATTTTAAGACTGTTTTAAGAGAAAATTGGCAGTCTGCTCGCAAGTTTTTGCATAAAATCACGTTCTGAACAACTTTGCAGTTTTAAGTTTTCTCAAATCGGGGCAGAAATGCCTCGAAATTGTAATTTTATATTTCTGGAAGAATGTACAAAAAAAAAGTTTGGAAAATGGTAATTTTTCCCTTGGTGAGATTTTATTAATTTTGGTACATTAACAAGGAGCAAGGAACTTGGATTAACGTTGGAAAATTATTTGGATTTGTGGATTAAATTTTGTGAGAGATATCTACATAATTATAATACGATTTAGAGGAGAATAATAGTTATAGTAAGTACGGGTAATATTGAAGATATATACGAGTACTTAGGTTGGATAAAAGATCATGTGAGTAATAACTACATGATGAATGTATGATGATAATCATGATTACAGGTGTGGGTAGTATTTGATAAATACAACGGGTACTTGTGAGAGGATCAATTCTTAATATGATATAGGTAGTGTAAGTACCTAATTTTATATAGGTAGATGATAATGCCTATTGTTTGATAATTTGTGTGTGTGACATACCTAGCTTACTTGCTATCGACGGGAGGTAAATGCGTGATGTCAGTCTTATCCTGATGAATATATGGGACCTTCGACTTGTCGCTCAAGAACATAGAACTTAGGTCGATTACAATTAGTGAGAACAATGGTATAGAACGGTCATTTGGGTGCGTAGGTATGTGCATAGTCCAAAGGCTTAGGACTATGTTCGCCTCCATTATTTGTGATTTGATATTTGTGGTTCGAGGAATCTTTACCGAACCTATAGTCCCCTATACGGCGATAAGCTATACTGGGACATGATAATAGAGTAATGCATGCACCGTAGCTGTGTCTCGGGATGTCGTATTATGTTATAAATATGTATATATATAATGAATTGAATGAATATGTATATACTGGTTAGATCTATCTTCTGTGTGAGTTAAGTAAAATTGAAAGATGATAGTATGTAATTAATTAAGTATGATAATGATTAATTATGTTGAAAATAAAAAGGCGTATCCATGTTGAATATTATTGGATATATTTAATTTATGCGAGATAGATATGGGCTATGATTAGTTGATATAGTTATGAACTAGTTAGCATGGAGAATAGTAACTAGTATGATTTAGAGGTACATTAGGTGTGCACTCTAGATGAGAGGTGAGAATATCAAGAGAGAGTCCGATAATCTAACATGTATCTTATAAGTGATAAATATTGCAATTATTCACTTGCTGTTTTCAAAACTATTTTACCATCGGGCTTTGACCCGTTTTCTTGTATATTCTCTTTTCTCTCTTGTATCTTCTATATCAGGTGTTCAGCTGCAGGGACTCCAACCATAGAGGATTAAGATGGTTGATGAGCTATAGAGGATTGTTTAGACGCCCTCATTTATTCTCATACTATGTAGAGATCTTTCCTTTAGGGCATGTCGCCCCAGAGGAGTTTAAATGTTTCCTTTCTATTTGAGTCAAGATTTTATACTCGTGTCGTTGTGATACATTTACTATCATTGGGATTTATGTATTGTGATATTTTACTGGAAATTTTTTATTCTAGATGCATTTAAATTCTATTGTGGCATCTATTCGGTTTATTGTTCTTGAGGAATTGAATGTGTGGAATTGTTCAAAATGGTAAAATGAAATTTTATTAAATTAAAATTGGAAAGTTTTTAACACCAGCTTAATTGAGTATTAGGTGATAGAAAAATATTTTCAACAGTGATGTTAAGAATGAACAAACTGGATATTCTGATTTAATTGGGCATGGGACTGATCACCCGGTATTTAATTAGGTGGGGTGTTATAGAATGGTATCAGGGTTTAGGTATACGACCACCCTCGGGTCTTTGGTTTTGGGTCTGTTGCGTTTTTGTAGCGCATATTTGGAGATAGAAATTTTAGATGATCGTTTTGTGTTAGGCATCTAGATTAGATGTGCAATAATGAATTTTTGGTGACGAGATTATTTTGGAGATTGTTGGCCTGATTTTTTAGAGTTAGGCATTCGGCGAATTTTGAGGGCGAAATTCCATTGTTAGTGGGAAAGTGTAACAACCCGCGTAATTTTGGGGTATTTTCAAAAATATAGAGAAAAATAAAGTTTTTGATAAAATTATTTTTCTCGCTCAAAAATGTTGAATTTTATTTTTAAAGACGAGAATTTCAAACGGTTTCGAAAATGGAGTTAAAACGGATTTTTAATTGATTTTTAAAGTTTATCCTTTATAACATTTTTTAAGCAGAACTGTCAAAATAATTGGGCGATCGATTGATCGACGCCAGGGGTCGATCAATCGACCCCAGCAGATTTCGTGCGCTGTAAGAATTTTTGGAGAGTTTTGGTTTGTTTTAAACTCTATTCTTTTTTCCATATAAAATGAGGTCATGGGTGACCACTTGAGAACAAACTTTTGGCACAAAAATATGCAGTTAACATATTTTTATTTCCTCTCTTTTTATATATACTTAGCCCCTTTATATTTTGCATTCAACCCTAGTTTTGGAGGTGTTCTTGGGGCTCTTTTGATGTTGGGGCTTAAAGATGATTTGATGATCTTTGTGGACTGATTTTGATGGTTTAATCTGAGTTTCTGGGCAGATTCATGTTGGTTCCTTTTGGTGGTTTAAGGTATGGGATTTTACACAATATGCTCCTTAATCTCGCGAGAGTTATTCCATTTGATTTCATGTGATTATTGAACTCATATTTGAATTGCTAAATTCATTGGAATCTCAAAATTATTCTTGGAATCTGATTTTGATTCATATGGTATTATATTTGTGTTGGGCATGTTGTCATAAAATTTTAATATGGCACTGATGTTGGTCACCCGTCAAGATCTCTGTCCCAGTTACTTGATAAAGTATGGCGCGGTATGGCGAGACCTGGTGACTCGGATTAATTTGTTGTTTAGAAATTATATTGATAAAATGCTATTGAGATTTGTATTTGATTTGAATATTCATACTCGTATTGTTACGCTTTATTCACCGCTAATATAATTGTTGAGCATCTTTCCTGCCGTATTGTGTACTTATTCATATTTTCTCTTAGTGGTAGGTTAGCACGGATTTGGGCGCTATGGATTAATTGGAGATTGATTTTTAGCTTGGATATTTTGGGAAGAATATTCGAGAAGCATGAGAATATTGTATTTATTTTTTATGCATAGAGCATTGGCGATTTATTTTATTTCGAGATAAATAGTTGTATTATTTCAAGAGACTATTGTTGTATTTAATTTGAAGAAATTGAGATTAGTGGTTTCTTTTCTATTGTGGATTTTATTTAGATGTTCTGTACTTGCTTTTGATGGATTTAGTTTAGTTTTATCGTACTAGCACGCCGCGTGTCTCTCCGGGCGTGCGGGGTGTTACCGATGATATTGTGTAAATCCCGTACCCTAAAATCATTACATGAATCACCACATAAATTCAACCTCAAAATCTGATCGCACCATCACGTTCCTCTCGCAAAAATAATCAAATCTTATTCTAGCCCCAACACGAAATAACTCCAAATAGTCCTATTTTAAAAACCCAGAAAAATCAGATCCAAAAATTATTCAAATCACCAATTCGACTTCAGATTTGGATTCTAGACGAAAAATTAAGTCAGGTTCTAGTGTCCTTTCGGGTCTCTACGGCTTACTATGCTTTCAGCTTAGCGTTCTTTTATGTAGAGCCCTATCATTAGGATTGTTTCATTTCTATGAGACTATAAACAAAAACCTTTTGGGGATTTACTTATTTTAGACATGTCCTAGTATAAGGTGATTATCGGCATGAATTGACTTGTTGTATATGAGGCCAAGATTGATGGTATAGTCAGCGTATTATCTATAGCAAGAGAGTGAATAAGTAGACTTATATATAAATAGACAAAACCTGCTGGGAAGTTATATACTATAGACTAAGGACCTGAGGAGTTTCGATGACCGACCATTTTAGGTAGTAGTGGGTTCCTTGATTGGATTTCACTCTACGAGACACCCCACGCATGAAACTAACGAACATTGGGAGTCGAAATAAGTTGGGTCTTTAGGATATGAGTTTATAACTTTTACTATTATATGTATATCTATTAATCAGAGAGTTATGAGTTCTGGCATTATTTGAGGCAAATGGAATCGTCAAATGGGAATGTGAAAATAATAGAAATACGGATTATAAACTAAGTAGTCAGTTAATTAAGGGTAAACTTACAGAGGAATCACATTTGTTTAGGTCTTATGACGGAATGTACACACATAGGGTGTATGGGCGCCCTGGATGGTTGAATTGTAGTATTTTCCATAATTGTGACACAGTAAGTATTCTTGAGGTTAATGAAAGTAGAAGTTGTGACTTCAGGATTTAGTTGTTTGATGATTTAGGATCGCTACTCCCCAAAATTTTCCATGAGGATGGTATAGGAAGGTTTGGGTAAAGTTTAACTCGAGGTAGTTGTAACCAAATGGTAAGGCTTGGAGTATAATATTAGTGGGGGTATTTGCTAATGTACTGTATGGGCGGTACGACAGAGATTACATGAAATGTGAGATTAATACTCAGAGTTGTCCTTACCAGTTATGCTTTATTTTTTGAATTTCGAGACAAAATTTTGTTATTAGGGGGAAAGTATGTAATACCCCGTAATTTTAATGACTTTTAAAATGAGTTAAATTAAAAGTTGATGGGATTAATTGGAATTGATTTTAAATTAATTAATTGGGATTAATCCGGATTTTATATTACTTGTGGATATTGAAATATATGATTCTGAATATTACTTAGTGATATTTAAGTAATATATGAATATGATGTAATTTATATTGTCGTGAGTTACTTATACGGTAATAATGAAACTTTAGTCAGGACGCAGTATGGGACGTGTCGGGACTGATTTAAATGAATAAAAAGGAAATATTATTTTACATCAACCAAATATTCGTTTCGAGTGCACCGTTGCATTCAGAAGGGTCGAAATAGTCAGAAAAGTCTATTCGGGTGTTGGATTTGGGTCTCGAGTCACTGTGGAGATGAAAGGACACTCCAAAGGGGCATTTTAGTCATTTTAATTGGGAGATGAATAGTAATTTCGGGATTTGTCTTATTATAAAGGTGATGTATTAGAGGAACATAGGTTCATTTCATTTTATCACAAAACATTTGAGAGGTATTAGTGTGAGAGAAAGTGAAGAGTTTCTTGGGAGGAGAAGAGGTTGCTTAGGAAGGAGGAGAGACTTTTTGGGCAAGCCAAAGGGGATTAACCACCTTCTACCACCAGCATCACGATCGAAAAGTCACCAAAAAATAAGAAAAGGATTCTACACCATCATCACCAAAGGTTTAGACCTACATAATTAAGGCGAGTGTAATTCTTGCTTTATTTTATTGCTTACAATATCCATGCTAGATAGGTTAAGTAAAAAGTATGAACCTACATAATTTAAGGATGAACTATAGAGTTTTTGGAATTTGTTCTTGATATGAAAATTAGATAGAATAAATCTCTTGATATGAAAAATCTCTCTTCTTCTTCTTCTTCTTCTTCTTCTTCTTCTTCTTCTTCTTCTTCTTCTTCTTCTTCTTCTTCTTCTCTTATACACACAAAAGAGAAGACGAAACCCTAACCCTCTCTATTTATATTTTAAGGGTAATTTTCGGATTTAATTAAAACCTAGAGTGTAAAATGACCACGATACCCTTTTCCGAGTCACTAAAGGTCCAAAAAATCTCCGAACACAAATATAACTTTCGGATACTTAATTATAACTATTTCGACACATTTGGAAATATTGGTGCACTCGAAATGGTCATCCGAGTCACTTATCTAAAATATACTTCTCGCACCTGACTCTTAAGTCCCGTGCTCAAAATTCATAAAGTAGTCGCTATCACTCACTAACGACATAACTTAAAAGCATACGTTCATATTAACTCTTCACGCTAGTAAACATATATGTAGATAAAAATTATCACTCTAATCAATATTTATCTTAAGCCAATTTAATTTCCCCATTAAATTATTTAATTTCTCACACATCGGTAATTAATTATGCATTAATTTAATTTCTCTATTAATAATTTTAATTACGCGCACACACAAGTAATTAATAATTCATTAAAACTACGGGGTATTACACAGACCCTATTATATATTTTGGGTATGGATCGGGTCCGGCCTTAACCCTACCCATTGACAGGCCTAGTATTAGGAACCCACACCCACCTAGCAAAGCAGTACCCAAAGTCCAAACTCACAATTTCTTTTATTTTCTTCCCACAACCCTCCCTCCTCCATCTTAGCAGCGCACCTCCTCTTCCTCCATCTATAATGTATCCTTTCTCTCCCCCCCCCCCCCAAACACACACCGTAACACACAAACACGCACAACTATACACACACACATGTACAACTACACACCTAGTTACCTCTATGTAATACCCCATAATTTTAATGATTTTTAAAATGAGTTAAATTAAAAGTTAATGGGATTAATTGGAATTAATTTTAAATTAATTAATTGGAATTAATCCGAATTTTGTATTACTTGTGGATATTGAAATATATGATTCTGAATATTACTTACTGATATTTAAGTAATATATGAATATGATGTTATTTATATTGCCATATGTTACTTATACGGTAATAATGAAACTTTAGTCGGGACGCGAAATGGGACGTGTCGGGACTGATTTAAATGAATAAAAAGGAAACATTATTTTATATCAATAAAATAGTTTTTTCGAGTGCGCTGTTGCATTTGAAAGGGTCGAAATAGTCAAAAAAAGTCTATTCGGGTGTTGGATTTGGGTCTCGGGTCACGTTGGAGATGGAAGGACAAGCCGAAGGGGCATTTTAGTCATTTTAATTAGGAGATGAATAGTAATTTCGAGATTTGTCTTATTATAAAGGTGATGTATTAGAGGAACATAGGTTCATTTCATTTTATTACAAAATATTTGAGAGGTATTAGTGTGAGAGAAAGTGAAGAGTTTCTTGGGAGGAGAAGAGATTGTTTAGGAAGGAGGAGAGACTTTTAGGGCAAGCCAAAGGGGATTAACCACCTTCTACCAGCAGCATCACGATAAAAAAGTCACCGAAAAATAAGAAAAGGATTCTACACCATCATCACCAAAGGTTTAGACCTACATAATTAAGGTGAGTGTAATTCTTGCTTTATTTTATTGCTTACAATATCCATGCTAGATAGGTTAAGTGAGAAGTATGAACTTACATGATTTAAGGATCAACTATAGAGTTTTCGTAATTTTCTCTTGATATGAAAATTAGATAGAATAAATCTCTTTATCTTTAAATGATTTAATCCACGAATTTCGGGTTTCAAATGATAGAAGAAGTCTGAATTAATATGATTTTTGGAGAAATAAGAACCTATGAGAATTCTAGGGATAATTTGATTTAATCTAAACTATTTGATGATTCTAGTTTGTTTGATAATTAGAAACTTATCATATATCTTGCTATATCAATTGAGATTAATTAGAAGAAGTTTTGGATTGATTTGTGTTGGTTTTGATGACAAAGAAAATGGATAAAACGCATAGAAAAAAATTATAAGAAATGACGAATATTATATGATAATTCTAGGAGTGTTTAAGAGGATATTGACAGTGTGCACGCGTATTTTTGTATAAAATCACGTTCTACACAACTTTGCAGTTTTAAGTTTTTTCAAAATCGGAGCCGAAAAGCCTCAAAATTATAATTTTATATTTCTGGCAAAATGTACAAAAGGAAAAGTTTGGAAAATGGTAATTTGTCCTTTGGTGAGATTTTATTAATTTTGGTACATTAACAAGGAATGAGGAACGTGGGTTAATGTTGAAAAATTATTTGGATTTCAGGATTAAATTTTGTGAGAGATATCTACATCATTATTATACGATTTAGAGGAGAATAATCGTTATAGTAAGTACGGGTAATATTGAGGATATATACGAGTACTTGGGTTGGATAAAAGATATGTGAGTAATAACTACATAATAAATATATGGTGATAATCATGATTACAAGTGTGGGTAGTATTCAATAAATACGACGGGTACTTGTGATAGGATAAATTCCTAATATGATATAGGTAGTGTAAGTACCTAATTTTATATAGGTAGATGATAATGCCTATCGTTTGATAATTTGTGTGTATGACATACCTAGCTTACTTTCTATCGACGGGAGGTTTACGCGTGAGGGCAGTCTTATCCTGATGAATATATGGGACCTTTGACTTGTCGTTCGAGAACATAGGACTTAGGTTGATTACCATTAATGAGAACAATGGTATAGAATGGTCATTTGGGTGCGTAGGTATGTATGTAGCCCAAAGGCTTAGGACTATGTTCGCCTCCATTATTTGTGATTTGATATTTGTGGTTCGAGGAATCTTTACCGAACCTATAGTCCCCTATACGGCGACAAGCTATACTGGGATATGATAACAGAGTAATGCATGCACCGCAGCTGTGTCTCGGGGTGCCGTATTATATTATATATATGTATATATATAATTAATTGAATGAATATGTATATACTGGTTAGATCTATCTTCTGTGTGAATTAAGTAAAATTGAAAGATAATAGTATGTAATTAATTAAGTATGATAATGCTTAATTATGTTGAAAATAAAAAGGCTTATCCATGTTGAATCTTATTGGATATATTTAAATTATGCGAGATAGATATGGGCTATGATTAGTAGATATAGTTATAAAAATGTTAGTATGGAGAATAGTAACTAGTATGGTTTGGAGGTACGTTAGGTGTGCACTCTAGATGAGAGGTGAGAATATCAAGAGAGAGTTCGATCATCTAACATGTATATTATAAGTGATAAATATTGCAATTATTCACTTTCTATTTTTAAAACATTTTACCATCGGGCTCTGACCCATTTCCTTGTATATTCTCTTTTCTCTCTTGTATTTTCTATATCAGGTGTCCAGCCGTAGGGACGCCAACCATAGAGGATTAAGATGGTTGACGAAATATGGAGCTATGGAGGATAGTTTAATCCCCCTCATTCATTTGATTCATACTCTGTAGTGATCTTTCATTTTGGGCATGTTGCCCCAGAGGACTTTAACTGTTTCCTTTCTATTTGAGTCAAGATTTTATACTCGTGTTGTTGTGATACATTTACTATTGTTGGAATTTATGTATTGTGATATGTTACTCAAAAAGTTTTATTCCAGATGCATTTAAATTCTATTGTGGTATCTATTCGGTTTATTGTTATTATGAAATGGAATGCGTGGAATTGTTCAAAATGGTAAAATAAAATTTTATTAAATTAAAATTGGAAAGTTTTTAACACCAGCTTAATTGAGTATTCGGTGATAGGAAATTTTTTCGACAGTGATGCTAAGAATGAATCAACTAGATATTCTGATTTAATTGGGTATGTGACTGATCACCCTATATTTAATTAGGCGGGGTGTTACACTCTACACATAGACACACCGCCACTTCTACACACACACGTAACCACCGCTGGTCCGCGACATATACTGAACAACTACACACGCACACACACACAACACATTAAGGGATGCAATTATTGATTGGAGCACAATTGTTTTAAATCGTAAAACACACACACATTTGATTTTATTATGAAATCGTAACAAACATAGTTGGTTGAATAATTATGAAATTGGAGACGTGTGATTTTTGGAGATGTTAATTTTGGTGGCGATGACAACCTTTTATTATTATTATTATTTCCATTATTAGTCGTTTTTCATAAATTCTATGACTTATTTATGTTTAGTGAACTCATGATTCATGAATATGAATATTAAAGGTTAGTATTTTATTTCAAACATTCTCTTTTGAGTTTATATTCAATACGAACATTAAAGGTTGGACTTTGATCGTCTAATTTTTATTCAATACGAATTTTAGTTAATTTCAAAATTAGTGTTAATTGCAATGGATAAACAACGTAAACGGTTACGGATATTATCTGAATACGGGGAATCCGAGAGGATACGAATATGAATAGTTATTTTTACTATTCGAGCGGATACGGATACGGATACGGATACAGATACGGATACGGATACGGATAATGCATTCATATAGTGGATACGTATATGAATAGCATGATATATTCTCCGTATTTGTCCATTTACAATGAAAAGGCTCAATTTTAATAAAACATGAAATTTGCTATCGATTCATTATGATAATTGAACAACTTATTTTCACACAATCAGACATCTCAAGCATATATTATCTTGATCACTTCTTATTTACAACAAAATCACAAAATACAAGACTTCTTTTTTTATGTACAAACTCAAGCCATATTTACACTATTTGATAGTGACAAAACTATGGGAGAAACGTTCAATTTGAGACTTCAACAAATCTCCGATAGAGAACCGAGTACGTCCGGGCGAGGTCGGCCCTGTAAACACCGTTTCATTCTTGATTGCAAGATCAATGGGCCCCATCTCTCTCATCATTGACTCAACGAACTCCATGTCCACGTCATTTCCTGAAATGTCTTTTACATAGAAAGCGTTCACTGCCTTTTCTCCTTGGGTTGCTATGTCTGCTCGAACGACAACTAGGCCATTTTCACGGAGAACTCGAGTTATATCGGATAGCAACCCTACCCTATTATTTGCACACAACTCTACTCGGATGCCCTGCACAAGAAGAATTTATAGACCTTTAAGAAAAAAAATAGGATAATTCAAAGCTAGTTCTATTTATTGGGTCAAAGATGCACCAAATTTCATTGACTTTTTTTTAATGCACCAAGTCCTTTTTCATTATAGGCTACATATATTTAGACAAATATACCCTCACATGTACCCATTTTAAATCCACTTTCTCTCTCTCTCTCAAAATAAACACATAATCTCACACTATTTCTCTCTCTAACAGCCCCACTTCCACCTCCACCCCCACCCCCACCCCACCCCACCGCACCGGAGACTCACCGAAAACAGCCCACCAGAAAAACTCGCCGGAGGCCGCCAAAATTCTCTCCGGAGTGTCTCTCTCTCTCTCTCTCTCTCTTCGTCTATTTCTTTATTTTTTTTGTCCGCGCCAACTGCACCATCACCCGAGCTGGAGAAGAAAAGGTTTCGCCGAAAAAAATGGAGGTTTCGCCGGAAAAAATGGAGATTTTGCAGAAAAAATTGAGGTTTTACAGAAATAGATAAATTTATCTGTTTCGATTTTTTCATCAAAAAATATCGAATATGGGTGTTATTTGATAGATCTCGACGAGTAGATTCCAAATATATAAATTTTATGAATTTTGGATTTGTAGATTTAAAGTTATGGACTTTTAAAGATTAGGTGGTTTGGAAAAAAACGACGCACAATTGGTTGGTGATATTTTGTGGGTGTTTTTGTCATTTTAATGTGATGAGTTGGCAAAATAGGACCTTTGACACCATTCACTCAATCAAAAAATTTCTTCACTAATTGAATGAGACTTGAAAATAATTACCCCAATCACATGAATCCTAAGTGTGTCCCGTAATTTATAGTGGACAGTAGCAAATCATTAGCCATGGATGAAATTCGAAAAACTGTACTTTGGTGCTAAAGTTAAAGATACTAAATTAAAATCCAACAATTATAATAATAACATAATTTAAATGTCATTTCATGTAGAATTCACCTCACAAACACGGCGCTCTATGGCGGCCTTTAAGCATTTCATGACTCGCTCCTTCTCGCCCTGCGTGTTCAAAGCGCAGCCATCTATGTGCCGTATAAAGTACTCCTGTAACAACGCCATTTATCTTATAACAATAAATGGCAAAAAAAGGAGGAGCGGGGGGGTTCGAAATACGGGATTATGACATCAATTCATCTAGTGAGCTGTAGTCTCTTACAATAAAAAAGGTCCCCAAACTGGAAGTAAAAGTTTGAATTGAAACATAGTAGCGTACAACTATGATACAGGTAAAATGATTAAAACTCTTCACTAAAAACTGATTATGAGCTAGCTGATAATCAGCAGTAGTTAGCGATGAAAATAGGGTGTGTATACCTGAAAAGCATAACCTTCATGAGAATACACAGAAGCATGGTTAATAACGTATTGCATGTCAATAAGAGTGCACACAGTATCGAACATGAGCCTCCTCCTGTCCTTACACTTTATGGTAACAATTGAATATCCCTTCTCATCACAGTTCTCCACCCACACATTGCTTGAATTTCTCTCCTCCTCGTCACTGTCCAATCCCAAGGACAATGGCACCTTGGAGCTCGTGAGCCCACACGGCCTATCAAAATCTCGTAGAGAAAGCAAGAGTTGATGAAGTCTCCGCTCCACGGTGGTCATGGTACCTTCTCCCCCCGGGATACCGGCAGTCTTCACTTTCTGCTGGTTCGTGATGTCCTTACCTATTGGCGAATTGGTTAGTTTTTTGCACACTACCAATTTTTTTCCATTCTACGCTTTGAAAAGTAATGTACACAATTTCAGGATAATTGGATAAGTTATTATACTGATTATAAGTTCTATTAAAATAATTATTTTCTATTAAGTTTGGAATGGAATGAAAAAAAGTAGATTGTCAATATGACTCAGTATAACCAAATAAGAACAAATATGCAATATAGAATGTAATTGCATACGAACATTAGCATATATTTATCACAGGAACATTTACAATAATTTCTTATTTTTGAAGCACAAAACAGCGATAAGATGGAAACTCAGAGTACGTGAGCTTATGGAGGCATGTATTCATTCTTATCTTCCAAAATATATGTATTGGGATTAACATCTAACTCTATAATGCAACCCCAAGTGTTCACATGAGAACCTATTTTACTAAAGATAGCAGTATGCTCATAAGGCACTATGTCCTAAACATTAATCAAAATGCAACAGTGTGAGTCATTTGAGATAGGGGTTCAATATGTTGTCACCATAAAGACAACATTGGATGTTCCACTCTATGTCATGTGTTAAATGGTGTTCAGTTTGGACACCTAATAATATGTGAGTATTCTATAATTTCTCCTACTTCATATTGCAAATTTGCAGGAGATGAAGTTCCCAGACCACATTAGTTCCTATAAAGATATATACAAAGATTTTAAATGGATAAGAAAGATGAGAGGATGAGAGAATCAACTAAGCATGTGCCTCCATTTTAGTTCCCTCTTAGATCACGGTTGTGTGACTTGGTTTCAATGTCGTGCCTATTTATTTAATTTAAAAGTATAGTCAATTTTGTCTCCAATCTCATTTAAAAATCTTTATCTAAACAATTAAATGTGGTACTCAATGGCAGTCACACCCTTTATTTCATTTGTGCATGTAAATAAATACATAATATGTGATAATACTAAATTTAATTGCTATTTTGAATATTCTCATGACATCCAATATTACCTTGGTTTCTGGTGGTGGTGGCCCGTAGGATGGTGGTGAGGTGGTGTTCAATGATGGCGAGGCGGTGATTGTCAATTGGTGTATCGGTAAATTGATCGGAAATGTAGGCAACACAGGCCAAACGCGCATTGTGACTCCATGCATGGGCTTCAACAATATTGCAATGGAGGTCAGCTAGAGCTGCCGATATCTCCGAGAATAGACCAGGCCGGTCTGCCCCGGTCATCTCAATTGCCCTAGGTTCACTCCAAGGCTCCGATTTTAATAATTTACTGGTTTGAGTCGTCACTTTTGAGCTTGTGAGTTTTTTTGCACTCATGGCCTGCATTCCCTCCTCTTTTTCGTCAGTAACAAATATTCATGCAAAATGCATATTGAATAGGATTATGCAAATGTTTTATGTGTGAGTAATATAGTGTTTTACGTAGCATATTAACAGAAAAAGGGGCATTTCAAGTATAGTCAGCTTTAGTAGTAGGACGAAACTACCTTGGGGCAGAGGGGGGCCATGGCCCCCTCCAAACTTTGCATTATATTTACTCTACTGCTATACAAATTTGAAGTGGGGAGTGATTAGAGATATCTATCCTTTATCCCAATCTTTCTTATTTCACATAATTTCCTTTAAAAACCCGATTACATTTTAAGTTAAAAACTAAGGCCGCTTCTAACTTTTTTGTTATTTTTCATTCAAAATGTGTTGTTGCCTATATCATTGTGGCAATATATATTAGGGTCTCTCTCCCCATGTACACACATGTATTGACAATTTCTTTCCTATATTTAGTCTAAATTAATATTTAAGTTTTGATATATTTGCAAATGAATATTTTTCCTTGATTTTGTGTTTTAATTGCATATATAATTTTTTAAACCTTAAATAAATCCATTTTAATTGTAGATTTTTGACATAATTGTAAATTTAAACTTTGACTCACAGTGTTTATTAAATAGATTCTAATTGCAATTTTTTAACACTTTTTTTGTTATCTTTCTCAAAGTTAATTGTCTTATTTTTATCATGGTCAAAGTACGTTTTAATTTATTTTTGTATATCATGAATTTTTTCTTTTGTTGATGACTATCTATTATCTCTTATAAGTGAATTTTCCCCCCATAACTTTTGGGCCCCCCTTAAGATTAAATCCTGGCTTCGTCAGTAGGATCATCACACATAATTACTTTCAATGTAGCACGCTCGCATTCCTCGACACTATTTAAATGATTTTATAATTTTATAAAAACTGGGGTCTAAAACGTAAACATATAATATTATATAATGGTCTCAATAAACTATCAAAAAATGTTTTTTATGATTTATATAATTAACAAAATTAAACAAGAAATACAAGATTCGTAAAAACTGTAATTAGAGAAATAAGTATAGTTGTGCGTTAGTTTATGACATATCATTTGCCATTTCATATTTTTGGAGCCAAACATATTTAGTAGGTGGTAGTGTGTGAATAAGAAAGTGAGAAAACTTCAATATAGTACGAGGGAAAGTGATATATTAAGTTACAACCAAACATATTTAGTGTATTTTTTCCTTTTTAAAATGGCTATAGAAGAACGCAAGTGGAGAATGCTGATATTTTTTTATTTTATTTCTCCGGTTGCTTTGGATACATTTGCCAAATTCAAATTCAATTTATTTAAAATTGCCCCGAAGAGCCGAGATAACATAAATAAAATAAGGGTCCGTTTGATAGCATTATTTGCCATGGCAAATGGCAAATAAGTTGGCAAATATGATATTTGCCTACAATTTGGTGTGTTTGATAGCAAAATTTGCCTACAAGCTATTTGCCAATGTACAACACCTCTTATGCATAACATGTTGGCAAATTTTGCTTTGCTATATGGGTGAGAAATATTTGCCAACAAATTTGCTAACTTCTTAAACGCTTTTAATATTTTAAAAAACAATTTAAAAACAATTTTAAATAATTTAAAAAAAAACTGTTATGAATATTTTAAAAATTGTTATGAATATTTTAAAAATTGTTTTAAATAGTAAAAAAAAACTGTTTTAAATTAAAATCTGTTTAAAAACTGTTTTTTCGTAAAAACCGTTTTAATGTAAAAAACTGTTTTAATGTAAAAAATGTTTTAATGTAAAAAATTAAAAATTGTTTTGATGTGAAAACTGTTTTAATATAAAATATTGTTTTAATGTAAAAACTGTTTTAATGTAAAAAATTATTTTAATGTAAAAACTGTTTTTTCGTAAAAACTGTTTTAATGTAAAAAATTGTTTTAATGTAAAAATTGTTTTAATGTAAAAATTTTTAAAATGTTTTAATGTAAAAACTGTTTTAATGCAAAAAATTATTTTAATATAAAAACTGTTTTAATGTAAAAAAAATTAAAAACTGTTTTAACGTAAAAACTGTTTTAATGTAAAAATTAAAAGCTGTTTTAATGTAAAAAGTGTTTCTAGTAAGTAGTTTTGGCGTAAAAAACTTTTTATATATATATAGTTTGTTACTTTTTTAATAAATAAAAACGGGAAGTAAAAAAGAAAAGAAAAAACTGTGTTTTTATTAAATAAGAATTGGGACGAAAATTAAAAAAAAAACATATTTTTTATTATTATATATGTTAATATGGACGAAAAATGTGTTATTAAAATGTTTTGCCTAAAAAACTTGTTTTACCTTATTTGGTGTTTGATAGTCTAATGTGAGAAAAAAATATTTGTCTAGCCATGCCAACACTTTTGTCCAATAAGTATTAAACGAACCCTAAGAGTAGTGAATGAGTAAGTAAACCACCAAGGCATACATAGAAAAATCTAAAGAGACGAAAACACAAAACAAAAAGGCAATCTAAGAACAAAATACAAGGGCACGTCATTTACCCTTGTGGGTCTTCGTACGAGTTTCTCGAAGGTTAAAATCACTCTTAATTTCTTTAATACAGGCATCTCGAAATTTTTTACCTCTCTATTTAAAGAATTCCCTTTTTCATCATGAATTTTTTTAAAACCCCATTAATTGCCGTTTTTGTATCAGTCATAACCTTGAAAATTTTCATATGGGCCAATTTTTTATTGACTTCATTTTTCTCAAGTTGATTTTGTCTTTCTTTCTTTTAATGATCTTTTTGGGGCTTCAGACAAATTTGAGTTACTAGATTGAGATGGAATAAAATATTCCGCTAAATTGTTCAACGCATGCTCGTGATATTGAAAGTGTGAAATTAGACGGAGTGTTACTAGAGTTGGGATTTTGATCACTTGGATGGTCAGTCCAATTATTTTTTTTTCTCAAAATCATTTTAAAGAGAAACGTTAACATGACCCGAATGAGTGGGACCATGCTCCCCTAGCTCACAACTAAACTCAACATAAGTTGAGGTTCCAATACAACTTTCCCCACATTAATAGAATTAACGATACATGTCACATGCTCTTCAATACCATGTGTAGAATCATCCAACACGAGAGAATGTGGGCTGTCATGCTTTTCCATATTCCCATGCAAGTGGGAGCGTTTCCCCACCATGTGCCGAAAAAGTTGGAGACAAGGTACCAATGTTCCCATCACAGTAGTTTCCTTGGCATGATGGTGCCACGATGGACTGATTGCAGGCCTCTCCATTAGCCCTGTCAATGTCGATTTCCTCATTACCTGATTGCAACTTTGTTGCTATGGAGGTGTGAATCCTTGTCATTTTTCTGCATGTTCTGAACTTCTTTTTGGGTATGTTGACAGTAAATAATATCTTCGAAAGAGTTTTGGGGTTCAAACTCCCTAACATGATTTTCTACACTTTCGAGACATTAGGGGGTTGTGCCAATGTTTTCAGCATCCGACACCAACTTCTTGCTCCCTGCTACCCAGTCCCCATTAGTGTGTTTAGAATGCCATGGGCATCTTTTTCTCACAACAACCTTTGTTGTTGACTGGTGTTTGACATGAGTTTTAATTCTCGTATAAACTGAAATACCATGTCCTACCAACCACAATATTCACAAAAAGCAGGAGAATGCTTAACCTCAAATAGGAACCACCCGCTTTTGGCAGTTCATAAATAAAGTCCACTGCCACCATGATTCGGGCATATAACCCATATCTATGATCCAACGTTGCTGGGTTTATCAGAATGGGGTTACCTATACCTCTTGAAAGTTCCATGAGTTATCCTAGATGCCAATATTCCTCAGGAAGGTCTACCCAGACATTAGAGGTCGAAGAGATATAAGATGATGACCTTAAAATCTTTACACCATTGAATAGGTTAGAAAAAACCTATATGAAGTCTCAAAGGTCTTAGTGCCCAAACTTTCCTCGTATCGTCTTTGTTTTCAAAAGGCATACTATAGAATCCTTTTTCTCTTGACATGATTTTCCATGTTTTCTCAAGATCCCACTGTGTACAGAGGAGAGAGTGTAGTTCCTATGTAGACAAAGGATGCTCACCTTTTGCAAGGATGAGCCTCCTAGGAGTTTAGATTCACATGAGATATAAGAAGCTACAAGAGTCTCCTTATGAATTTTTACTATAGCATCATCACCACGGAACATTGGGGTGGGTAGTTGAGGAGCAGCAAAATTACTAGCTTCAAGAGCCTTAATGGTGGTATGTCAAAGGTGACGATTTTTTTATGCTTTTTCACCATTTAGAATGGAGGCAAAAGAGGGATTTAGAAAAGGGGGGTCTAAAAAATTTCATGGCACTAAGGGAGATTTAGTAGAAGCCATGGAAACATAATTCGGGCTTTGTAAATTTAAGATCTATTGTAATATGTATTTTGAAAATAGGACAGCAATCCTATTTTTGAATAAAGCCGCTGGCGTGGACCCATATTCATAAAACGTCAACAGAGACGAAGGTGAGAGCAGGGCGGGGTTCTTGCTTTTTTGAAATGAAATTCTTGGGAATTTGTCTCCAATTCTGGATCCTTTAATTTGAAAATAAGGACTAAAAATGAAAACGAAATGTTTATTGTCCTATATCCATAATCAATATTATTTTAAGTCCTAAAATTATATAATCTAATTTTGAAAAAGGAGGCTCTTCTCTCTCTAGACCCGAAAAAGGGACTCACATCCGAGTAGGGAATACTCTAGATCCACAATGTAATATTGTTTCTGCACTATCTTAACTTGTTAAAGCTTGTTTGATTGATAATTATTTTATGAAAAATATGAATGTTTTCTTATTTTACATGAATTCTTTTTTCAAATTAGCCTAAAGTATAATATGATAATGCAGATTTGAAATTTTACCTTTGAATTTTTTTCTTTATGGGGAGCTAAGATTTTTTTTTCTTTGATTTTTTTTTAATCCTCTCTGATCAAAAGGGTTGTGCTAAGGCACCTATTTTCGTCAAGACATACTTCAAATAATTGTACATTGTATTTATTAAAAATGTTATTTGCTGGTCACGAGAAAAAAAATAGGACGCCTTTGGCACGACCATAATAAAAAAAGGCCCTTAGGTTATAATGTCAAGAAAAAAATATTATCATCCTGTATACTTGACCGTCTGGTTATAAAATCCTGACTCCCCCTCCATTTTTTACCATCCCTTTTAATTTGTAAGATACATAAAAAAACCATTAAATAAATACACTTCTACACAGGGGGACTCTTGTTAATTATTGACACTTGACCTTAACATGCAGCACCATCAACTGCAACAAGAACCTTCGAGAAGTTTTGTGGCAATCTTTTTTTGACTTTTTCTTTTTATTGGGAAAAAAGGCATAGAAGTGGAGAATTGTACTCTTTTATCACTCCATGAACAAAACTCCTCAAATACCAGATGACTTTCCGACAGACTTGTACTGAAAGGACTTAAAAATGAATCTTGACTTTCATATTAAACATTGTCAAGAGACTTGAGAAAAACGAAAATTGAAAAATTATCTTGAGTTCCTCCACTTTTCAATGTGGACCATTTCCATAGATCTTTTTGAAGTGTAATGTATGTTTGACATCTTCAATTGAACAATACAGCTTCTTTTTCACTTTTATGTATCACCTTTTTTTTGTCTCCTAATTGTTTGTGCCCAATCTACTTAATTAAAAAATGATTATGTATTCTCCCAATGTATGTAGCTAAAAATACTTTTTGAACAAAATGTAAGAAAATTATTAATTAATCTTTGGGTTCCTTAATAGTTATAATTCCTTCCCCGAAATATGGCCATTGATATTCAGGTTTTTAATTAGAATATGTTATATCCTATGAGAATGGTTCATATTCCAAAACCAAATGGATATTGAAAGGAGTTAAAATTCCAATCAAAATATCTACCTTGATGGACGGTTGAGATTAATTTGACCTTTAAAATTTAGACCCTCTCTTCACCTATAATGCCTTTCTCACATCGGAAAGGAATCCATGAAATACACAAATAAAAATTTATTGGCAAGGAGAGAGAAGCCAAAATTCTCCATTGAAATACTGCTGAGGTGGTCAGCCGACGGAAATCAGCGGCGACAAACAGCGACATCATATCCATGACGATGAAAGGCGGCATTACATTATCCCTCTTTTCACATACCTATTAGGTGTTTATTACAATGTTCACTATCTTAGGATTCGCGTAAATAAACTGTTTTACACAAAATTGTACAAAAATATACATTTTTTTTTATAATTAAATGATTCTATAAAACCAACCGTTAAGGGAGCGAACCCGTATACAGGGAGTATACAAAGCAAAGAAAAGAAAAAGAAGTAAATAAACATACGCCTGCCTCACAACCTCCCAAATTACATCACTGAGAGGATCTCGTCTATAAAGCTAACCAAATCATGAGTCGTGGCGTAAATCTTCCTCTTAGACCAACTAAGAAGGGTGCTTAAAAATAGATAATGAAGTCTCGAAGGTGCCATCTCAATACCTTCGAAACAGCGTGCGTTCCTCTCCTTCCATATCGTCTACCAAATGCAGTGAGGAGCCATGCGCCAAACCCTTTTTTCACCCCCCCCCCCCCCCCCACCCCAAGGAGGATTCCATGCCTCTAAAAGATCCCTAAGTGACTCAAGCATGACCCATTGGGTCTTAGATATAGCCAGAAAAATATCCCACAAACCTCTTGTTACCCTGCAGTGCAGAAGCAGATGGTCAGTCTTTTCCTCTTCTTCCTTACATAACCAACAACGGCTAGTCAGGCGATATCTTCTCTTCTGCAGACCTTCCATCGTCAAAATGGTTTGTCTCGCCGCCGTCCAAACGAATAATCTAACCTTGGGAGGCGCCTTAATCTTCCAAATCTTCTTCCAGGGGAAACGAACCCTGGGGTTTTCCCTACCACTTAATATAACATAGTACCCCTTAACCGTGAACACCCCAGTTCCACCCCCTATCCACCTCAAAGAATCATCCCTCGCCGACGTTCGGGGGGCCGATCTCAGCCATTCAAAAAACAAATCCGCCTCTTCAAGTTTCCAATCCCGAAGTCTTCTCCTAAGCTGAGGATTCCACCTAACCACAGTTCCGCTGATATTTACATGCTCTAGCACCGTCCCATCTTGATTTTACCCTAGACTATAGATACCAGGAAAGAGATCCTTAATCGATCCATTTTCACCCCATTTATCTGTCCAGAATCTAATCTTGTCCCCTTTCCCTAAAATGAATACAGTATTTCTAGAATAATCCTCCCACTCCCTCGCAATATGCTTCCATAGACGCACTCCGTGTGCTAAAGGCCCCACAACCGGTCTCCACCCCATCTGCAAAGAACCCCACCAAATACATTTTTTCAAAGCACTCTTTTTAATATGCATGACAAAAAAACTACTTATGTATACTTCAATGACAAATCTTTTAATAAAACTTTCTCAAAATCCTCTTGAATTAGATTAACCAAAATTAGGTTATTTGATTTCATTATGTGCAGGGAAATTTTATCAATTTCACACTAAAAATTACTTCAAATGAATTTGTTATTTCATACATTAAAGATTGACTTCTTTACTTTGTTGAACTTAAACCATGATTAATGTGGGTTTATTCACATTTCATTATTCATCGGACGGGGCGTGGTCACTTACTTGAAATTATGTCTATTAGAATTTATGCTACCATGCCTTTTAGAATTCTTTAATTTATGCATTTTTTGCAATTTTATGACCTTTTGGAATTTTAGAAATTATCTCTTTTCAAATTCTCGAAATTTATGACATCTAAAATTCTAAGTTTTTGGAATTCTAGACTTATGAAATTCTAGATTGTACACCTTTTGCTATTCAAGAATTTTACAATTATGTAATTTTATGGCCTTTGGAATGAGCGCAATTGTATTATTAAGGTTAGGTTTCACCACAGTGATCCTTATTATTACCCATTACAAATTGGCCCTTTATTACTATTATAAAGTAAAAGTCTGTTTATTTAACATATATCAACTAGTTGCCCACAGGTATACTATAGTCATGTGTTGAATCGAATATTAAGGAGTGCTTGTACATGTGTAAACCAAGGATAACCACAAATAGCTTATTAAAATGAAATAGATACATCACTCAATTATCCATATTAAATATTACGACCATTAATGGTATTAATTTAATTTGCGATGACTACCCACGGGATCATCTTATTTTCATGTCGCAAAATATTCAAATCTTACTATGTTTTAATTAAAGTTTTAAAGCCTTATTAAAAATTGTTGTATCTCTAAATTGCAACCTCTTTTTCTGCTCAATTGACTTCATATGCAACATTTGTCCCTATTCTCATTGATACCAACTTCTCTGAATGGAAAGAGCAAGTTAAGTTTAACTTCGGGGTACTTGACCTTGATCTGGCTATTCAAATTGAAAAACCAGTTGCACTTACAGTAACAAGTATTGATGAGGAAAAGACTCGCAATAAAGTTTGGGAGAATCCTGACAGATTAAGCATCATGTTTCTACAAATGACGAACAATATCAAAACATCACTTCCTAAACCTAACAATGTTAAGGATTACATGAAAGAAATAGAAGAAAGTTTAAGACTGCAGATAAATCCCTTGTTGGAAAACGAAGGCAGATATTACAACCATGAAGTTTGATGGCACACGCTTAATACATGATCATGTCATTGAGATGATGAACCTTGTTGTCAAGCTAAAGAATTTGGTAATGATAGTGGATGATTCATTTCTCGTCCAATTTATCATGAACTCTTTACCTACTCAGTATGGACCTTTCCATCTTAATTATAACGCCATTAAGGATAAGTGGGCGGGGAATGAGTTGGCTAACAAACTGGTTCAAGAGGAGGCTGGGTTGAACCAATAAGGTATTAAGGTTGCTCATCTTGTCTAAGGAGATGGATCATATAAAGCTTGGAAAAGGCATAATTCAAGCTATGAAAGAGCACCACCCATGGGTTTCGTAAGTTTTATTAATCAAATCTTATTTGTGTTTCTTCTAACACTTGGTGGATTGATTCTGGTGCTAATATTCATGTTTCTAATTCAATGCGGGGCTTTTTTACAACCCAAACCATAAGCCCAAGTGAAAACTTTATGTTCATAGAAAACCGAGACAAAGTCCAAGTTGAAGCTATTGGCACTTATCGTTTCATTTTGAAGAATGAATATCATTTAAATTTGATTCAAACTCTTTATGTTCCTTCTATTTTTGATAATTTAGTTTCAGTTAGTTAACTTGATCAAGCTGGTTGTTCGGTTCACTATGGAGATGTTTTTTTAATTTGTTTTGAACTCAAATCATATTGGTTCTAGAATTTTAATTGATGGTCTTTATAAATTTCATCTTGATAGTCAATTTGCTGAAACTCATCTCACACTGCATTCTAATGTTGAAACAAAGTGTAAGTCATCTAAAAATGACTCTTATTTCCTGTGGCATAAAAGGCTGGGACATATATCCAGTGATAGAATCAAGAGATTGGTAAAAGATGGAGTTCTTCCGAGTCTTGATTTTACCAATCATCAAGTGTGCGTGGATTGCATTAAAGGAAAAATAACAAAATACGCAAAAAAAGGAGCTACAAGAAGTAAACAACTTCTTGAAATCGTATAGACAGATATTTGTGGACCTTTCGACGTTCCAACATTTAGAGGGGAAAAGTATTTCATTACTTTTATCGATGATTATTCACATTGTTGTTATCTATACTTGTTTAATGACAAATATCGGTATGTGGTCGTTGTACAAGTGTTCATCACTGAAGTCGAAAGGCAACAAGTTAGAAAAGTGAAGATCATAAGCTCAGATAGAGGTGGTGAGTTTTATGGAAGTTATGACGAAACGGGACAACATTGTAGACCTTTTTCAAAACTTTTCCAAAACCTTGGAATTGTCACTCATTACACAACGCCTGATTCTCCATGGTAGAATAGTGTAGCTAAAAGGAGAAATCATAAATATATGGAAATGGTTAGGTATATGATGAGTCATGCTAATTTACCTACATCCTTGTGGATTGATGCTCTACACACATCTATTTATATATTAAATCGAGTTTCTAGCAAGGCAGTTTCAAAGACACCCTTTGAACTGTGGAAAGGTTGAAAACCTAGTTTAAAACATCTCTAAATTTGGAGATGCCTAACTGAGGCTAGAATTTATAAACCACATGAAAAGAAATTAGACTTCCAAATGGTCAGTGGTTACTTTATAAGTTACCCAGAGAGGTCAAAAGGATATAGATTTTACTCTCCTAATCATAGTACAAGAATTGTTAAAATGGATAATGCCAGATTCTATGAGAATGCTGAAATCAGTGGGAGTAATAAAATTAATGATGTGATCATTCAGGAAATTAGGGTAAATATCCCTTTACCCTCAATTTCGCAAGTTATTGGGAATCCCCCCCATTGTTGATCCTTTAGGCAATGAGGAACATCCAATAATTAAAAACAACTTTATGATGAGATTATTGCCAATGGACCTATGGATGAAGCACATAAGGAACCAGCATTAAGGAGGTCTCATCATTAGAGGAGATCTGCTATTTTCGATGATTATGTGCTTTCCCACGTAGAATCTGATGTTGGAATAACTAAAGATCCGATTTCATATTCACATTCCATTAAAGATGTTAATTCTTGCAAATGGATTGATTCCATAAAGGATGATATAAAATCTATGGATGGAAATGAAGTTTGGGACGTTGTTCAATTACCATAGGACACAAACTAGTCGGGTAAGTGGATTTTTAAGACTAAGCGCGACTGCAATGACAATATTGAATGACATAAAGCTCGACTTGTAGTCAAAGGTTTTAATAAAAATTAAGGTATTGACTATACTGAGACTTTTCCCCCGTGTCTAGAAAGGATTCTCTTAGAATTATCATGCCATTATTAACTCATTATGACCTCGAGTTACATCAAATGGATGTGAAAATAGCCTTTCTTAATAGTGACTTACAAGAGAAAGTCTATATGAACAAGGCTTCATAATCGAAGGTTAAGGAGACATGGTCTATAAACTTAAGAAATCAATATATGGGCTTAAAGAAAGGCAATGGTATCTTAAGTTTGATGAAATCATTACGAACTTCGATTTTAAAGAAAACTTTGTTAATCCATGTATATATCTCAAGATGAGTGGGAGTAAGTTTATTTTTTGGTACTCTATGTTGATGACATATTACTAGCCAGCAGAAATCTTGGTTTATTACACGAGACTAAGAATCATCTCTCTAAGAATTTGAAATGAAAGATATAGGTGAGGCTTCTTATGTGATAGTAATTGAAATATTCCGTGATAGGTCACTTGGAATTTTGAGAATGTCTCAGAAATCTTATATTGATAAAATTTTAGAGAGACTTAGCAAGATGACATGTTCTTCTTATATAGTTAGAAAGGAGACAAGCTTGATCTTAGGAAATGTCCGCAGAATGATTTGGAACGTAAAGAAATGGAAAATTATCCTTATGCTTCTCTTGTGGGAAGTTTGATGTATTCACATATTTTCACCAGACCTGACATTAGCCATGTTGTTGGCATGCTGGGTAGATTTCAGAGTAATCCAGGAATCTCTTATTGGAAATGTGCAAAGAAAGTACTTAGATACTTAAAGGGAACAAGGAATCACATGCTCACATATAGGAAATCAGCTCATCTACAGATGGGTGGGTTTTCAGATTCAGATTTTGGTGGATGCCCAAACACTAGACATTGTACTCTTAGCTATGTGTATCTCTAGTTGGAGGTGTAATATCATGAAAAAAGAAGAAGTTCGAATTGATCTACATATCTACTATGGAGGCTGAATTTATGGCATGTTTTGAGGCTGCAAATAAAGGAGAATGGTTGCGAAATTTTGTCTCTCAGTTCAGAGATTTGAGTTTCATTTCTAAGCCTTTAACTATTTACTGTGACAATGAGACCACAATCTTTTTCTCCAAGCATGACATAATATCTAAGGGATCCAAACACATGGATCTTAACTGTTTCTCACTGAAGGAAGGTGTTAGAAGAGAAAAAGGTTTTATTGAACACATTGGCACAGATTTCGTGGTTGAAGATATTTTTACCAATGGACTACCTCTAAAGACATTTCAGATACATACTAAAACCATGGGTCTTGAAGATAGTTTCTAGTTATTTCTTTTCTGCAATTTATTTTGCCTGTAATTGACATTTGTTGAGCTCTTAATAAAAATTCTACATCTATTCTATTATGTTTTCCATTGTGTACACATATTATTATTAGATAAATTATAACAGAAATTTGCCTTCTTCAAGACATTATGGGACCATTATGTAAACTCCTGATTATGGTCTAGTTAGGAAGGTCGTCGATGACGTAGGACATGGAAAGAATCATGTTGCATAATGATATGCGACCTCCATGACTTCCATTGACTACTGGACTAGCCAAGGCACTTATGAAAATTAATTATTGAAGAATTTAGCATAAAATGCGTGCCTTATGATTCTTAATTAAAAAATTAATCGATACTCCTAACGATCAAGTGGGGGACTGTAAGGATATTATTAATTAACATTTGGGTTCCTTCCCTGAAATATGGTCATTAATATTTTGATTTTTAATTAGAATATGTTATTTCCTAACAAAATGGTTCATATTCCAAAAATGAAATGGATATTGAAAAAAGTTAAAATTCCAATTAAATCTCTACCATGATGGACATTTGAGATTAATTTGACCTTTGGAATTTAGGCCATTTCTCCACCTATAAATAGATATTTTTCGTCCATCTAAAAGGTATCCACGAAATACACATATAAATGTTTATAGGCAAGGAGAGAGAAGCCAAAATTCTCCGTTGAAAGACTGCTGAGATGGTCACCGACGACAAACAGCGACATCATATCCATGATGATGAAAGAAGGTATTACATTATCCCTCTTTTCACATACCTATTAGGTGATTATTATGATGTTTACGATCTAAAGATTCATGTAAATAAATTATTTTACACAAAATTGTACAAAAAAAAATACTTTTTTAAAAGCACTCTTTTCAATATGCATGACAAAAAAACTACTTATGTAAATCATCCCATTCATACTTCAATGACAAATATTTTAATAAAACTTTCTCAAAATTCTCATGAATTAGATTAACCAAAATTAGGTTATTTGATTTCATTATGTGCAGGGAAATCTTCTCAGTTTCACACTAAAAATTACTTCAAATGAATTTCATATTTCATATATGTATGGTTGACTTCTTTACTTTGTTGAACTTAAACCATGATTAATGAGGTTTTATTAACTTCATCATTATATTTGTCAAACTTTTTATCATTTACCTTTTATTTTTGGTCATTTGATCATCCACTTCTTCTATTATATTGCCTCCAAATTCTTCAATTTTTTTCTCCACAAATTTTAGAACCTTGTTGACATAGCTCTCATCTTCATTCTCCATAGGAGAGTCTTCATAACATACCAGATGGTTCTTTCGCAAACCATATCTCATAAATTACATGTTTTGAAATATTAAGTGAGGATCCTCCTCATGCTGTTGCAATTATTAAGCATTATTTTTTTTACACGAAATTCATTTTCATATCCCTCAATTCTTTAGGGTTTAAACAACTTGGTTTGATACTACTTGAAGTTTTTTTAATGAAGATGGGGAATATAAGTAGATCACATTGTTTATATGTTATTATACTTTCTCACTTTTGTTGAATTGCAACGCCCCATTAAAACCCCACACTTAGTGATAATGACAGAAGCCCAAAGTATTTCAAGCACATAAATGGACACCTCCATAAACAAGACTCATAAACCAAATGAGTTTCAGATTAGAGAGGAATGAATGTACTTGAAAATGACTCTTGACTTTCAAAACTACATATTATATTTTCAATAATTTCTAGTGCCAGAATTATTTAACTTTTATATATTGTAAAAGTCCATCATATCACATCTATGTATATATGTAAAATAGAAGTCTGAAACCATTAAAAGATAACATGTGGCGATTTGTTTAATTAAGCCCCGACTTTGTTTAATAAATCTTCCCATTACGGGTGGCCTAATAAGTGCCCTCCTTTAACCTCTTGTCTCCCTCAAACATATTTCTTGAGACATATTATTTGTCTATACTTTCCCTTCTCATTAAATGTTTTATCTTCCAATACCAATCGTTTCCTCTTCTCCGTAAATATATGTGCATGCTGACTCCTTGAATTTTCTAAATAAGAATAGCCTTTTATCCAATTCTTTTCTCCATTGAGCGACCATTCTAAGAAACAAAGTTGGCATTTAATTTCTCATTGGCCATACTCCTCGGTTCTTTATGGTCAAAAAGTACACCAAGCCAATACATTCCAAATGTATTTTCTTTCCATTTCTAATCCAACGGAGGATGAAAATTATGAAATAAATGCTAAGAGGTAAGAATGTGTTGGGCTCTATGGTTTTTACTTTGTGGGTCTTACAAGTGGAATAAGAATTTTGTAATAGTAAAATATATTCGTGCAAGAGAACTATGTATAAAGCAATAGATTATAAATCCATTTACTATATCGTTTGTCAATTGCCCCACTGATATGTTTTTTCATGCAATCTACTAAGTAATATCTTTTATTTTTACTCTAATTTTCCCCGTTAGCATCTTTTTTATTTTTATATCCATATTTTCAATCCAGATTTTGAACTCTCGATTTAAAAGTAATCTATGTATTATTCACACGTCTCATGCAGGGACATGAAATGGAAACATGGTTGCAGAAATTTCTTAAAATATGATTTATAGTTTGTATTTCAAAATTCCTTTTCTGCATGATTTATAGTTTGTATGACTTATGTTTACAAAAATCTCACTTCTTGATATCTCGTATTCTGGCCTCTTTCTCTGTGATCACTAGGCTCTCACGTATGAGTTTTGGTGGAGTAGTTCAATTTTTAGGGGTGCTGGTTCTTACCTCGTAATGTTTAATTTTAGTTTTGTTCAGCATTACAAGTAATATAAGGAGAGTGTGTTTTACCTCCTAATACTTAATTTGGTTCCACTTTAGAGTTTGGTTTTAGCTCTTAATGTTTTAAAAATATTTAAAATTTAGCATTCGCCATTCAGAGGTAAGTCCCCACTGAATGCTTTGCTAAATTTTTCTAAATTTTATTTTAGTTTTACCCTTGATGTATCTGGTATAAAACATTAATATACAACATATTTCGTAATAACTTTATCATTCCTAAATTAAGAGTTTCTATTTTCTTTTTGTATAAATTAAGGATGCACTGAATCAATGGTCCATATCAATACTTCTTTACTATTGTGGAATTTGATTGGTTGGCTATGTCCAAAAAACAAAAGTGGACTTTTAACTGAGATGATAAAAGAAGAAAAGTGGACTTCTAATTCAGGATAGAGAGAGTAATTATTAATGATCACTTGGTTAAACAACCTATACGCATCATTCGGAACCAAATAAGGGTAAACGAAGAGCATACATCCTGAGATTTATTCAAAGTAAATAAACAAACACAGTTTTCTTCATTCAAAGTTCAACATGCAACATTTAGCAAAATTTACAAGCCAAAAAGACAAACAACCCCTTAGTGTGTTTTTTCGCTCTTAAATTCTAAAAAAATAATTAAAATTCAATATTAAACATTAAAAAGTAAATTTTGTGTTGAAATTCTTAACGTTTAATGCTTATTTTTTTTTCCAAGAAATCTCAATCCCAATTTTATCCTTGTTGTATTTGTTAAAAGACGCCACTCTATAACTATTGAGTAAATAAATACTAAGGATAAATGATCAAATTACATGTATTGAGCATTCATAACCAAATAAATTTAAACAAACAACATGCATAAATAAACAATATTTTTTGGTATCAAGCAACCAAAGCTTAAAAAAATTTGCCATTGGTGCTTAGTGCAGAAAACACCAGAGATGTTGTGTGGGAGATGTATTTTAGATGTTAATGCAAAGTTAACCTCAAAGATGTATTCTAGATGTTAATGAAAAGTTAACATTAAAGACAACCACTTTTTTCGAGTCATGGCCAAAAATGTTACGTCGACAGAGAGTGGTGCGACACAGTGATGTGTCACACTGGTATTGACTATGGTCTTATGGATGTGGGTCTGCACCAGCGGCACAAACCAATACCGGTGCGACATATCATTGTGTCGCACCAAATATGTCACAAATCTGTGTCGGTGTAGAAGGACTCTTTTATGGCTATTATTCGTGATCTTTTTAACCGAGAGAAGTGTCCTATGAGTCTACGACATGGTTGTATTTAGTAAATTAGACGGAGTCTAATTAGTTTGCTAGCACATGATTGGCAATAGCTTTCTTGATTATTTTTTATATTTATCCTGAGCAGTATATAATTATGCATTTAATCTTATATGTTTATAAGTTGATTACACTTAGATCCCATGAACTTTGACCTCCCAACACTTTATCATCCCAACTTTCAATTATTTCAATTCACTCCTTGGCTTCAAAAACAACTTCAATTAACCCCTTACCGTCCAACTCTGTTAATTTTTTTTAAGGGAAACATTAGGCATGTAGCTGGTGCATGATTTAAAGTAAGAGCATTTTTGTTATAACATAATTTTTTGAAAAAAAGTATTAAAATAATAGCAAAAACATTTAAAAATTAAAAAAATTCTAAAAAATATTTTATAAATATAAAAAAACCTTGAAAAACATTTACAAAATTTTTAAAACATTTCTAAAATACAAATACATATTTGAAAAATCTTGAAAAGACCAAAAAAATATTTAAAAGTTGCAAAATTCTATAAAAAAAAAAAAATCAGAAAATATATTTAAAATTCTTACTGAAAAAATTATTTCCCACAACAAAAATCATTTCCAGCAATATAAATAATTTCTAGCAAAACAATAATTTCTAGTTATAAATTAAATAATAATAAATTATTTCCAGCAATAAAAAATAATTTTTAGTAATATAAAGGTTCAATTACCAAAAAGTTTCTTAAATATTTTTTAATACACATCTAGTCCAATCCTTTTTATTTTGTTTCAAAAAGTCCCTCAAATACCCATTTAACCAATATTCTCTTATTTTTAAAAGTTCGCACTAGCGACATCTTGAGGGACTTTTTGGAACAAATAAAAACGCTTGGACTAAACGTGCATTAAAAAAATATTCGAGGGACTATTTGGTATATGCCCCATATATAAAAGTATTTTTAACACATAAAAATGATTTCTAACAAATAAAAAATAATTTTCAGCAATAATAAATTATTTCCAGAAAATAAATATTACTTTCAGCATTAAAAAATGATTTTCATTAAATAAAAAAAATCAACAATAATTAATTATTTTCAGAAAATAAAATAGCATTTCAGCAAATAAAAAAATATTTTTCAGCAATATAGAAGTATTTTCAAAATATAAAATAATTTTCAGCAAATAAAAAATAATTTTCAGAATAAAAATGGATTTTCAGCAATATAAAGTATTTACAACCTAATTTCTAATAAAAAATATAAAACATGAAAAAAACATAAAAAATAGAAAATATACCAAATTTCCAAAACATCAAACCTCCAAAAAAAAGGAAAAAAAATGAAATTTCCCCAAAAAAATTCCACAAAGACAAATGTACAAAACTAACTCAGATTTAGAAAAAAAAAATGTCTTCATCGTTGATAAGTGAAAAAATAAATTAAAATAAGTAGTAGATCTAACCGAGGGGGAGGCGGGGTGCAGGATGCGGGGGCAGAGGCAGAGGCGAGGGTAGCTATGAGGGTAAGGGAAGGGGGAGCTTGGGGTGGGGGTGGGAGGAGGGTTAGAAGGGCGTGGTTGGGTGGGGGTGGCGTGGTTGAGAGAGAGAGAGAGAGAGAGAGAGAGAGAGAGGGAGAGAGAGAGAGAGGGGGGGGTTTAAAATTGGTCAAAATTACTAAAATAGTCTTTAAGAAGTCATATGCCAAGCACATGCCTAATCTTTTCCCAACAAATTAACGGGGTTGGACGGTAGGAAGTTAATTGTAATCGTTTTCAAAGTTACGGGAGTAAATTTAAAAAATTCAAAATTGAGGTGATAAAATATTGGGGGAGTCAAAGTTCAAGGGCCTAATTGTAATTAACTATATATTTACTGAATAATGGTCATGCCTTTTACTCTTATATATCTATATCTATATTATACTTCCAAAATAATAGAAAGAGAGTTTAATGTATACATTAATTGTAAACATCTCTTATACATTAGACTTCTCATTTATTGACGAACTGGAATTTAAAAGGATCTCCAAAGTAAATGTTTTACATTAGAATTCTCCTTTATTAATGGTTCACAAGAATTGGAATTTGAAAGGCTCTCCAAAGTAGGTATTTTCTTTTTCTATTTCTCTTCCTCAGTCTCTCCTTAAAAAATCTGTGGATGTTGTCATGGATCTCTCTCTCTCTCTCTCTCTCTCTCTCTTACGAACACACACACACATACACACTCCACTACATACCTTCGCTGAAAATGAAACCCATCACCACAAATTCCACCCACATCCCTCCACCCTCACATCAATGGCCCACAAACACGAACACACGTGAATATACATACAGACTAACACGCAAAAATACATACACATAATGTTCGGCTAAGATCTGATTTTGGAATATATTTTTTTGAGATTGTTGGCTTGAATCCAAAATGTCTGATTTTTTTTTTGGGAGATTTTTTTTTGGAGATCCGTGGTTTAAATCCAAATTTTAGATTTGTTTTTTTTGGATATTAATGGATTGAATCCAAATTTCATATTTAGTTTTTTTTGGAGATCGTTGGGTTGAGATTGTTGGTACAAGTTTGAGAATAAAAGATTCCAAATTTAACTTTTAGATATTTAATTGACCTATTTTTTTGAATTTCTTGATTTTTAGTCCCACTTTTTTCTAAAAAATATGTTTTTTCAGAAAAAAAAATTCTAAAATTTGTTTTTCCTGTTTCTTTTTTTTTTCAAGTTTTTATTCTCTTTTCTGATATTCTCAATTGTCCCTATTTTTAAGTATTTTTTAACTTTTTTCCTACGTCTGAGTATTTTTTTATCATTTCCACCACAAAAATATTTTCTAATTTTTTTCTGTAATTTTCAAGTGTTTTATTCAGTTTTTGATTTTCTCTCCTTTTTAGGCCTGTTTTTATAATTTCTATTTTCTCTGTAATTTCTAAATTTGAAGAATATTTTTCTTTAATTCGAATTATTTTTTTTCGTAATTATAAGATTTTACAAATCTTTTGTAATTTATTTTAATTTCTATTTTTTAAATTTTTTTATATTAAGTTATACCAAAATATCCTATGTTTGTTTCAATGAATTTATATTTCAGTTATACTCTTTTGTTTACAGGTAAGACCATCACCCTCGAGGTCGAATCCTCTGATGCCATCGACAATATGAAGGCCAAGATCTAGAACAAGGAAGGAATCCCCCAGACCAACAACTGAAATCTGATGGACAGAACTAAGCTCACAAATGGACAATTGTGATAACAGTAATGATCAAACCTGGAATATTCGGTCAAATTCTATAATAGAAACCACGAAATCTAGTGGTGAACAAGTGGGCTACAGGAATTATTGAATCGATCTAGAGGCTGGAAATGCTTCTACCGAAAACCCACCAATCTAACGTTCTACAGATCTAATGGATATATGAGATAAGAAATTTATATTTTTGTTATTGCCTTTTCATATTATTTTTGTTGTCTTTAGTTTTGTGCTTATGAAGATATGGAGTATGCAATTCTATTTTTCGATTTTTACATTTTAGTTCATCTTCTTTATTCTTTCAAATTTTAGTTAAATCTACATATATCAACATGTATATTCAATATATTTTTCGATAGCAACATGATTCGTTGTCCTCTCAAATTAATGTTAAACTTTTCTTACTTTTTAACTTAGGAAGATGTTTCATCCCCATACATGCCCAACACGAATCTTTTTGCACAAGATTATGTTCCTATCGTGAATTATTTTTCTTATGTATTTATCATCGTAAAGTTAACCACGACTATAGGTAGTATTATATACATATATATCACAGAAAAACTATAATGCGTCCGTTCATTGCGCGGGTTACATGCTAGTTATACCTCTAAAGTAATAGAACTGGAGTTATAATTTCTCATTTATAATAGGGTTGCTCTATTCATTTCCCCCATTTTAATTTTTCAATATATAAAACGTCCCAAGAAAACTCTTCATATAAGCAAGCCCCTTATTCTTTGAATTGAATGATCGTTTCTTCAATTAACTCTCTTAAAAGCACAACCCTTCTTATACTCAATACTCATATTTCTCTCCCTCTCGCTCTCTTCACTTACCCCCTCTTCATCTGCAACATCAAATGCATATGCCATCTTAACGATCACCACACACATTCCCAGTCTAGAGACCAAGATCGTCATTGTCATATGCAAAGGGCGCAATCATTCGCCAGTTCTAAGAAGAGATCATATTTGTGCTAATATTCTCATTTTTGTGCACAAAAAGAAAGGGTTTTTCGTTAAAGCCTAAAGTTGCAGAGAAGGAATGGATTTTTATTTCCCCTCCCTTTGATGTCTTTCAACTCTCCACTTCGATTAGATACGTAATTAGTTTTCATCATATTGCCATTGACACTTTACATATTACTGATTCTCTTTCTACATATCCCCTATTCAAAAACCATGTGAGTTAGTATTTATTGAATGTGTTTGCTAAACAATGAATTAATATTATGCCCCTTTTATATTATGAGATCAAGATATAACCTTGGAGGTTAATAAAGGATTAAAATATGCGTGATTGGTTTTTTGGACTTCTATAATATGAGATTAAATCGTTTTGGGGCAATAACCATATTGGGGTTTAATGTGCTCGTATGGTGTGGTTTTTTGGAATTCTATAATATCATTTTTTGTCTGTTAGATGTCTGAAATTTATTAATTTTCTTTAACATTGTGTACTTTACGAAGAAGTATCACCGGGATACAAATAAGAATAATGCTTATGCAAAGAGAAAATTTGAAGAGATAAGAAATGCTTATGAGGTTTATAGTTTTATTTGAGTGGAAACACACTTATCGCCTCTGTTTCAGTTTCTTACACCTTTGGTTTAAATAATTAATCTCTAATTTTTTCTTATTCTTATAATGGTATTATAATATTAGATTCGTGAATAGATCTTCCTTTGCGATGTTTTTCTTGAATGATAATCTCACCAGTCACTCTTGTGAAAGGTGAATTTTAGACATTACACGATTCTGGAAAAAAACACATTCATGGTAACTGCTTTTGTTTTTACTATCTCAAGTCATGTTTCGATCTGGTTCTTTATTCTAAACTCAATTAGCAAAACTAGGGGTGATTTCGATTATAAAGTTGGGAAAATATTGAAAAACCATTCATTTTTAATGGAAGTTGGAAAAAGAGACGAGTGACTCGGTGATATATTGTCTTATCCTGTAGAGTCTAATTCTCTTTGGGGGGGGGGGGGGGGGTATGAACTATTTCCATAGAAAATTAAGAAAAAAATGGAACAATTGTAACTTTTTAGAATATATTTCTCATTGAATATATTTTCAATCAAGCATCACAAAAGTAAAAAAAAGTTTGTAAAGGATAAGTTTTTTTCCAATGGATGAAAATGCAATGCCAATAGACACAACCTAAGTGTATTATTTGCTTAATGACAGACGAAACGTCACTCTAGGAGCTCACAGGATGTAGAGGGGTTTCGATATGCGCATACAACTCATTTCTCTGATTCATTCCACAAAATATTTTCTGACGTATTCCTGTTTTCGCCTGAGAGGTCAACAATGAAAGCAATCTATTTATTGAAGAGATTAATAGAGAGGTATAGGGAGAAAAAGAATGATCTTCATATGATTTTTATAGATTTGGAGAAGACGTATGATAGGATACCCAGAGATATAATATGGTGGGTTCTAAATAAAAGAGGAGTGACTCGCAGATATATTGATGTGATCAAGGATATATATGATGGTGCGATGACTACAGTAAAAATATAAGTCGGAGAAAGTAGTGAATTTTCAATTACGGTAGGTCTACACCAAGGTTCAACATTAAGTCCTTATCTCTTTGTTCTTGTTATGGATGAATTGACTGGACAAATACAAGATGAGGTGCCATGGTGTATGTTATTTGCAGATGATATTATTTTAGTGGATGAGACTAAGATGGGGATTAATGCTAGGTTGGTATTGTAGAGAGAAACTTTAGAAACAACAGGATTTAAAATAAACAGAACTAAAACAGAATATGTGGAGTGAAATTTTAGTAGTAATAGGAGGATAAATGGAGATGCAGTGAAATTGGAGGGTTAAGAGATACCTAGAAATGATCATTTTTATTATTTAGGATCGATTATCTAAAAAGATGGAGATATTAGTGATGATATTACTCAAAGGATTATAGCAGGCTGGTTAAGTGGAGAAGCGATACTGGCGTTTTGTGTGATAGTCGTACGTATACCTTTGAAGTTAAAAGAAAAATTTATTAGGACAACCATTAAACCCATCATATTATATGGGACAGAGTGATGGACAACCAAGAAATAAAATGTGCAGAAAATGAGTGTGGCGGAGATACGAATGGTAAGATGGATTTGTGGTAAAACTCGAAAGGATAAAATTAAAAATGAACAAATTCGTGAAACGGTAAAAATAGCTTCTATAGAAGATAAATTGAGAGAAAATCGACTTAGATGGTTTGGAAACGTCAAGCGTAAACCAATGGATGTTCATGTAAGGAAGAGTGATTTAGTTAGTATTGAAGGTAACACAAGGGGTAGAGGTAGGCCTAAATTGATTTGGTGGGATATTATAAAAAATGACATGATATCATGTGGTTTAACCGGAGATATTGTATTGGACATAATGGAATGAAAAAATAGGATTCATGTATACGACCCCAAATAATTAGAAAAAGACTTTGTTGAGTTGAGTTGAGTATTCATGTTTTCCTCCTCCATTTCAACTTATAGGAGAAAGTGTCAACCCCATAATTTATGATTTTCTGCAAAAAAATCCCTTGAATTAATTTTAATCTGAAACAACCATTGAACTGTACAATTTATTGCACAACCTCCTTCGGCATATTTTTAGCAACACTTTTTTAGTTACTCATGGTGTGATATTTGAAACAACTTGCATTATATTTTTGTATGGATTGAGATGGTTCGGGGGATTCTTGTAAAATCTGTATAGTTCAGAACTTTTTCTTGCAGTTCATCTCCTTTGAGTTTTAGTTCTTTTAAATGTTTGCCTTTGAAAATATAAATTCTCCTAATGTATTCATTTAAAATCATCTATTTTCTTCATAACAGATCCCAAATCAGACTCACAAAACTTCTAAATTAAATTTTAGTCTGCTTGGAATTTAAGGATAAAAAATTTGTATATACTTCTATAGAAGTTGTATGTATAGGTTGACATGTTGTTTAATAGTTTGTGGAGGATGTATACACTGCGTGTTTATCTTATTATATATACATATGTAGTAGTGGCTTGGAGAAGCCTCGAAAACCTCAATCCTAAATTCTCAGATTTTTGAGTTTTTTTAATCAACTTAACACAGGTGTCCACATATAAAGTTTCCACGTAAGTTTAAAGAAATCCCACTCACACATCAAACCCCGTAACTTCCTAATACCTGTCCATATAAAATTTCACGCCTCACACCTGCCTTAACAATGTAACCTCCTTTTTTATAACTGACTCAAAAAACCCACTTACAAACTACCCACTACCACGCACGCATCTTACCATATATTTCAACCTCAACCACCCATGACCTAAAATTAACTCTTCATCTCAGACCCCATCTATAACACTCTCCTTCTCCATATTTTTTTTCATCACAACCTCCATCAAATGTGAGCAGTAAGTTAGTTTCTCCCCCTCTCTCTCTCTCTCATTTGTTTCGCACAACCCAAATGAAAATACCGTCCATCCTTTAAATGATAGACTTAGTATAAAATTGTGCAGTGAATAGAGAGTACAGAAGTCTGTATTGAATTACACCTATTTGTTTCGACTGGTCCATCCAAAATTTACACAAATTTTGTAAATTTATTAGCATAAATTGAAATTTGTACATTATTACTGAAAGTTCCACTGTAGGCATGAGATTGGCGAAAGTTATACATTTCAATTAGTTAATTTGTAAGTGTTGTAGTAATTTTTATTTATTTTATTGGTTGGTACTAATAATCATTGGGTGAATATGCAACAGGAAGTGGTGAATAACTTGGATGATGCGCATTAGGTGATTGACATTGCAATATCAGTTGCTTTGAAGAAAAGCAAGCCAGTTTACATAAGCATACGTTGTAATTTTCCCTGAATCTCTGACCCAACATATGCTGAAGAATCAGTCCCATATTTTCTTTCACCATGGTAAGGGTTTTCCTCATCTATTGATTAAAACCTTTAACGGTATTTTATTTCATCATCATCCAGTACATTGTTGACAGTGATTGCTTCGCATTTTCTCTTTTCCTTTTTTTTTATTCTTTCTTTTATAGGGTTTGAAAATGCTGAAAATATAAGGTAACATTCTAATATTTTTTCCCTTCCACATTTGTTTCACTCAAGAATTCACGAATTGATTTTTACACAAGTTAATTATTTACTATAGATTGAGAAATGTTTTTTCAACTTTGCAGTTTAATTACCAAGTTGCAGTTACCAATATGATTCCACGATGCCTTTGAATACTGTTATGTCAAGAGTTTGATTTAATTTGGGATAATGATATTCTTTTTATTTTTTGTTCCATTTAGTCCACTCACCAACTATCTCTCTATGCAGTGGAAATGACACGAGGTTTCCCATAGTTAACCTAACAATGCAAGGTGGAAATATATTTTCTATTACTAATGATGCATTAGATCTTTCTATTTAGGTATTATATTTATTTTAATGTTTTTGTGATCCAAGGAGATGGATACATATTTTGCTTCGTTGCTCTTAAAAGTGATAAAATAAATATCATTGGATGAAAGTTTTTACATTTGTTTTCTATTACTACACATGAGAATGTCCTACTAATGCTTTTTACACCATGACTACAATTAATGCCTATTTGCCTTTTTGTTTTTCTGGTGAAGCATTTCAGAGAGAGGGGTTAACAAGGGTTCAACATGCACATTTTTTTCATTGTTTTTAGTGATTGATCTTATCATTTTGTAGCCCATTTTAAATAAGTATAAAATATGAGAGACAAATGTTTTATTTTGAAATGAGTTTTTATACGGATTTTTAAGGGTTATTTTGAGTTCTGCTCCCCCCCCCCCCCCCCCCCCCCCTTTTGAACAGTTTTGCAATACACTCTAATTTTAAAAAAAAAGGAATACACCTCATTCTGATAATTATTCATCACAACCGTTAGTCCTGTTTATATTATGTGATCCCCCCCCCCTCCCCCACCACCACCACCACCACCACCACCACACACACACACACCAATTTTATGGCCAGTATTGCAAGAGACCTTCAATTTAAAAAAATGATTACGACCCAAAATTATTAACACTCCAATCTTTTTATTTTTATACAAAGAAATTCATTGGTGTATATTTAAAAAATTCTAAAAAAGAGAAATTTTGTAACAAAATAAAAAAAAGAAATTACGTAATAAAATAAAAAGAGAACTTTTTTAATTGGTTTCGAATAAATAAAATATGTCAAAATACAATCGGAATAATTTTAGAAAAATTCTAATTGGGCACATTTAAAAAGATCAAAATAGTATAATTTTGAAAAAAAAAAGTGAGTAAATATAGAAAATTTTGAAATTAAAATTAATTCCACAAATATTTGGAATATCTCAAAGTTAAAAAAATAATTAAAATAATTAAAATAATAATTGAAAAAATTCAGAAAATATCGAAAAAGATGAAATTAGTTCCTATTAAATAAGTGTTTGGAATGTTCAAACTTCAAAAATATTATATTATATCGAATTTTTTTTTAAAATTACTAATTTTCATATATTTGAAAAATCAAAATAGTATGATCTTTTAACATTAAAAAATTCCAATTATTGGAAAACATTTCAACTTTTTCTATATTTTCTGACTTTACTATTTTGATATTTTTAACATATACCCAATTAAGATTTTACTAAAACTATTCCGATTGTATTTTGATATATTTTACACCTTGAATTTATAATATTCCGAATTCTTAATAGTTGTCAATTAGAAATTTTAAATTCTTTATTTTATTTCAAAATTTCTTATATTATGGACTTTTTCAACTTTTTAAGACTTTTCAAATATATGTCGATGAAGTTTCATCATATAAAGATAAAACAATTGTGGTTTTAATAATTTGGGGCTTTAATGATTTTTTTTAAAAAAATAGGTGTCTCACTTGAAAATGGTTATAAAAGTTGGGGGTAAATAAATGTAAACGGCACAAACAGTTTGTACGGATAATTAATAGAATGAGGGTGTATTAAAAATAAAAAAAAAATGGGGGTGAGCCTGGTGATAAAGCAAGGAGGAAACTCAAAATAGCCCTTTTCTTTTTAATTATTTGGATTTTTTTACTATGTTATGTTCTAGGATAATATAATTATTGGCATTCATTGCCTCATATTCTTTTCAATTAATGTGCATTTCTCTCCATATTACTTACATTTACATCTCCAAGGTTATGGACATGATCATTTTTTTAAATACCAATCAAAATTATATATTGGACTACATATTAGAATAATATATTTTAGAATGTGTTACACCCGTCCGTACATCGCACGGGTCACCACTAGTATACATATATATGGAAGTGCGTGTATGTGTATGTAAATGGAGAAAACATTGGCGGATTTTTACTCAATTACGTAAACAGTTAATAATAACTCTTCTAAGCATGAGTTAAGTTCAAATCTACATCTCATAAGATCAACCATACAATGACATATTTTGTTATAAATATGATTGGTTAGGATTCCAGAACAATTTGAGAACTTTTACTTGCAAATCATCTCATTTGAGTTTTACTTCTTTTAACTGTTTGTCGTTGAAAATATTAATTTTCTTAAATAATTAATACTTTAAAGATAGAATTCGATGATCAAATACATTCTTCAACAGTGAGATCGCCTCATTTCCTATACTTCAATATCATTTATTTGTAGGATTAAGTTTCATAAAATAAAAACATAACTAGGACCTCTTTCTTACTGCTATCGCAATTATTTATAACAAAATTCGTGCTATAATTTGACGCCCGCGCATTGCGAGGGGTACATGCTAGTATCAAATAATGGCCATCGAGTGATACTTATACTGTGGGAACTTTTGCAATGAATATTATGGGTTAATGGAATATTTTCACTTTGGAATTAGAGAGTGATCAATATGCATAAGACTAATAATTTCCAAGGCATTACCTGCTCAATATAGTTGATGACTCTTTCGTCCAAAACTTTGTTGCCACGCTCATCTTTTACATGAAAAACTGCACAATGTGCAGAGATAAAATTGTCAAGATGCTTCTTATCTTATTAGTAGCCCTTAAACAATATAAGGTGATAATGCGATATATTTTTTCTTTGTGGAAGTTATAGCTAGTCTGCCTAGTCTTCTCACTCATGTGTGAACTTTACATTAATATATATAAGGTTAAAGTCGAAAACAAAATTAAACCTCGTGAAGTTCATTAAAATGCAAGAAACCAACCCCACTTAAGAGGCATTTGGAGATCATTAAAAAAAAATATTTAAAAATACAATCTAGAAGTAGATGATTTAAAAATTAAATTAACATATAAATTTTTAACCTACAAAACTTGTGATAATCATTTCTCTGTCTTTCAAATTTTCTTTTTGGATTAATTTTTGGTAGATAATCTCTACATTATGGAGATCATGTATACCCAATTTGATTGAAAATATAATTTTTTACTATTTTTAAAAATAAATATGTTCATAGGCATGTTGTTAGGAGGTATGTTAGAGACGCTCATTATATATATATTCCTTCCCCTCCTTTCGTTTTAAATTGAGGTTCTACTATTTTATCTTGGATTGTTCCATATTAGTAATTCACTTTTTCATTTTTGATATGATTAACGAATCTTAATCACTGATTTAATACTAAATCAAATTCTATAATACTAAATAAGAGTCGATCTTAATCACTGATTTAATGTTCCTTAATCTATAAAAAAAAATAGATGAATATCCTTAATTTGGAAGAGAATTATATGTTTGTGTATGTAAGAGAGAGGTTAACTTGTAAGGAAGATCAAATATATATACCATCCATGAACCATCCGGCATCAGCCGATATATAGCCTTTTGTGATAATTAGGTTCACATCTGTCAGCACTTGCACCACTTCTAAAAGGAGACCCTGCTTCTTGACACTATCTATCTGCAGTATACATCAACATCGAATACCTTGTCACTCTTAATGATCTCTTTGGTCGTGTTAATAATAAAAGATGAATTATTAATGGCGAAAATTTTAATTTTTTCACACACACCACATACCTTTACCACGGTGCAATCATCTAAGCTTTCATTGTCTATGCAAACTCTGCATCTGCAAGCAAAAACAATACAATATCATCAAATGATAAGAATCACTTTCTTTCATATTATAATTACAAGGAAAGGAATGTTTGTTGATCCATCCTTCACAGCATGGATTCTCTTACGCTGGGCCATATATCCTTTCCTGCAGATTGTCAAAGTCTGGATCAAAGTATGGTGAATAAACTTGCTTCATTCTTAAACCTACAGAAAGAGAGAGAGAACAAGTTTTTAAATGTTTTTGTTTAGACAAACAGAGCAGCATTTTATGAACTAGTTTCCTCTTTCTAGTATGGTTACATACATCAAAACCAAAAACATCATTGAAAAACTGAGGAATAACTTCGAGCAAAAAAAATATTTTTAATTGCTATTGTTTAATAAGCAGGCTATAGAGACTTGTATGGTTTAGTTATAGGCTCATACGGTGTTGTATCAAAGTTTGACTACATAGGGTTAACCTAACGTTTCTGTATCTTATCAAGAAAAAGGTTGGGGCAATGGATATATATTCTATTACACCCCAAAGTTCCTACAAAAAATAAAAAAGTAAAGTGAAATTGAATTTCCGTTTCCACATTGAAAAGAAAAAGATTAATGCATAGAGACAGACCTATGTCAGAAATGAAGGGAATAATGATGGTTTTCTATCTATATAATTCAATAAATATATTTATCCGAGTGTTGGAGATAAATATTTGAAAACACAGTGATACATTTTCTATCAATTTCGTTAAATGGAACATGATTTCGTTGATATGAAACATTATAACATATCGATTAAATTTAATAATGGAAGCTGAAAAATTGTGTACTTGACATGTTTCTCCATACTCAGTTTGCAAGATCACAATTAATTCAACGAATCTTCAAAAACTCAACAAATTAGGTCTGACAATAATACTAATGTACGTCTTGTTATAAAGAATGCACGTCTTATGGTGAACAAAAGAAGGAGACAGATTAATTACCTAAAGCAATGGAAGTTATAAGATGAACTGCATTCCTCTCTTTCTCTTGATGACGAAAGAACAAGACCAACTATAAACACAGCTGATTCCTATAATAGGAGACGTCGTGTGGTGGAGAATGGGTTTAATGAAAAGTCTCGTGAGGGGGAGGGTGTCAAATTGGAACAAGTAAATAGTCGAACGGATTTATAGGCCACGTTGGGATTGATTAAGTCATATATTTCTTTCTTAGTTAATGCATGTTAACATTGTCACATATCCATCCACAATAGTCACACCCAGAGTATATCGGTTTGACCATTTAGTTATGGTCAAATTCAAAATTTAAGTAAGTGCGTAGCTCACTTCGTTTGCGATGAGACCAAATTGAAATTTATTCTACTCTCATATTAGTATTAGATAAATGTCACTGGGGGTGACAATTTTGACATGACACGATAATTCGACACGAAGTTAGCGAGTTAGGGTTGACAATTTCTTGACACGAATCCGAATATGACACGACCCCCCTACACGAATAACAAACGGGTTGGGTTAGTGTCAAGCACGTATAACTCGAAAATGACACGAATAGACCCGCTTAACTCGTATTTTATGGAGAATATATTAGATAATTTATATATCTTGATAGGGTTTCTATAAAATTCATGGAGAATCGGATGATAAATTATTTATGTGTTGAAAGAAGTTGTAATTAATTAAATTTAAGTTATTGTAGGTCTGTGATTGGTTAAGAGAGAAGAAAAAAAAATATTTTATATTTTACTTAATGGTTATGCGGGTCAACCCGAACACGACACGATAATAAATAGGTCGGGTTAGTGTTTGCTCATCTGACACGATTAGTTAAATGGGTCAAGTTAGGATTGACTAATACTTGACACGAACTCGACATGACACGACCCGAACACGACACGACGCACACGAATTGCCACCCCTAAATGTCACGGCCACTTTTTTGCACTCAAAATGTATTAGTTTACATTGGTTAACAGAATTCCCGGAACAAGGTTAATGTGTACTACTCTCATGTCCATAACTTGTGTTAAAGTTACGTTTCAATATATATATATATATAGGAGAAGGCTCACCTACATCATGCTCTATACATCATCCATACATCACACCTAGTTGTAGCCCCTTAAAAATCATTTTTTTCAAATTTTTTTATTTTTCTCTTGAAATTAATCTTCTAATAAACCAATGTTCAAAAAATTAGGTCAAAATACATTTTGTAGCTATTTTAAAAAAATTCACAAAACTACTCAAATACCTTATTTATAAGGGTCTGCGCCAGCAGTTTTTTGTAAATTTTATAAAAATAGCTACAAAATGTATTTTGATCTGATTTTTTGAATATGGGTTGAATAGAATGTTAATTTGAAGGGAAAACTAAAAATTTTGAAAAAAAAAAGTATCTTAGTGCCTATAACTAGATGTGATGTATGGTGTGATATATACATCATGATATAGGTGAGCCTCTCTCTCTCTCTCTCTCTCTCTCTCTATATATATATATATATATATATATATATATTAAGGCATGCAAAATAGATAAAGTGAGTTATGCAATTCGAAATTATCAAATTATGTGAGTTGCCTCGTTTCGTCATCATATGGTAGTTGATGTCTACTTTTACCACGGTGGAATTTTTTGTTAAGAAGTATTATAAGGTTGTGTGTTGGGGGGGGGGGGGGGGGGGGGGGGGGGGGGGGAAGGGGGGCTTTGAGGCAGAAATGGGTTTTCGGTCATGAATGCTCTTAGGCTTATGACAACTTCGTAGGCATATGTGGGATATTCATTAACCGAACTTGGGTTTGGTTGTGCATGGATTTGGGGCATGATTGGAAAATTTTCTTGAGTCACCCCTATTTTGCATCTTGAGTTGCATCCGTGGGCCGAGGTGCTTATTTTGGGGGCAGCATTGTCTTGATTCATGGATTGGTTGCTAATTGTCTTTAAGGAGCAGTGGGACTTGTCCGAGAAACGGTTTTGGGTTGTTTTATGGCAATTATTGGGATAAACAGGTGTAAAACAGGATTACACAAAGTTGGGCACATGGAGATCATGGCTAAACTCCCTGGACACCTGTTGGGAAACAAATACAATATTTATTTGAAGGTAATTACCTGAAAAATATGGCAACCGTAATTTTGAGATATTTGTCCTAGCGGTTGGGGATGTCAATTGCATTTGTAACCTCTATTGATAAGTTTTTATAAGTTTTGTTGCCTGCAATTCAGGGCAAGAAGTCTTAGGCCTAAATTGAGTGTTCCTTTTGTAATCTTTGAGTGATTAATAAAGGTTGGATGTAGAGTTCCTGTAATTTTGTGACTTGTGTGTGTGTTTCTCATATATTGTGAATGGTTTGTTGTTTTACTTTCTTTTAATCGTGAAAAAAGTCGGTTATCATCCGAGTGAACCTCGAATATTGGTTGGCTGATTAGGTTTGCGGAGAAAAGTTGATGCCTCACCGAAAATTTCGAAAAAAAAATATCCGTGCCACTTACCATAGCGTGGTAGAGTAACTAGAGCGAATAACAATCTAAGTCTACAATCAAATCTGGAGTGAACTAAGGAAGGAGTTGCGCAAATAATTATTTACAAGTTGACAAGTAAGGAAGTCTTTACGATACGTGAAGCATGACAAGACTGTGTAGGAATACATGAAAAAATTCATATCATTAATGTTGGATATTATGGAAATGTCTGAAGAACAAACATTTTTTAATTCCATGTCCAATATGTAGTCTTGGACTCGAGCTGAATTGTGGAGACAAGGCAAATGTGATTTTCAACAAGTTGTGGCAACGGGGTAAAAAACTAGTGGACCTCAAAATTGATCAGTCGGACACTACTTCATCTAAGTCCAAAATCAAAGACAAAAGTGCAACCGATTCGGGTAAAGATGGAGAAGAAAAGGGACAATGACAAGAGGGATTATGGACGACAAAAAAGGCGAGGGTATCTTTACTGATTACTTCATTTGCAAGTGTTAACAGTGAGAAATGATTCTCCAATGTAGGAAAAGCTTGTTACGATTTAAATGGAAGAGTAAAAAGAAGTTGACTCAAGTTTATGAGGGGAATATGCTCATGTCAACCCTTTGGTATTACTAGGCAAACTCCAATTTATGGAGTCAAAGGAGAAATATGCATGTGATGTTTTGGTGCGCATTGGTTGTAGAAATCTCGCATAACTAAGGGTAACTTGTTGTGTTATATGTTAAAACATAGAGGTTATGGTCACGCATGGGGGGAATACAACCGAACTATGTTTTGTATTGTGATTACACTTCGGTTGAGTAAAACGTTGATGTTGTGGTTCTTCGATTGAGTCAAAGGTTTTATTAAAAAAATCAGGGAAGATGGATTTTTTTAACATCAACTTGGATGTTAAGGGCTTATCAAACCCTAAATTTCACTCAAGTTGTGGGTATGACAATAGTAAAAAAAGTCTTAGTTTACCTTGGCTAAGGTTAGTAATTTCGAGAATAAGATGAATTCATTTATGGAAGCTTTGGGTAGTGGTGAAATTCATCCACTTATGACAATTGATGAATACTGCCACTAGATTGGATGTTTCATTAAGAGTTACTATATGGAAGGGGTCCTCCCGAGGCATAATTGGAAAAAGTTCATGGGTGCTCCTAGGCCTGTGGCTTCCTTACGGCCATGTTGTGGGCATCATATCATAATTTTGGGATCTTGTGGAGCATGATTTTGATATTTGTCATTTGCCCATGCATGAGAAAAAATGCCTTGTGTAGTGCAAGTTGCACGTTTTAGCACTCGGTGGTTCATTATTGGGGTGTGTCTTATTTTGTGATGATAGAAATATATAAATTCTTACAATGAAGTTGGTTCAAAAGGCTGAACAACTATTTAGCTTATGCCAAAAAATTAGGATGGTAGCAATTTCATGGGAAAGATAGCTTAAAAATGAAAAGTATGTAGAGTCATGGTAATTTTTTAGCAGTTTTTAACATAATGGATGTATAAAAAAATGTGGGGGATTAGTTTAGCCTTAGTTGTAACACCCCGTATTTATGAGTATTAAAAATTTAATTAATTTAGTTATTTTAAATTACACGTGTGACGTAATTTAATTGAATTAAAATATTATATATTTACCAAAATATTAATTTTTGTGAGATAATGATTAATATTTGTGGAATAAAGTAACTAAGTGAATAATAAATAACTTGTGATAATTATTATACGTCGTAGTGAGTGATATCGACGTGATTGTGTTATATCTCAACCGGGAGTCACGTGTAAACTATATTGAGGTCAAGATATAAAATTAATGTAGAGTGATTCAGATGGCGATTTCGAGATCATGGTTGATTCCAAATGGGTCGAAATAGTCAAAATAGTGTACACGGGAATGTCGATTGGGTCCCGAGGTGATTTTAGACCAATCCGGCACCAAGTAAGAGCGTTTCAGTTATTTAGGAGCCTATGGTAGAAGGAAATCCAAATATTAGAGTGTTATATCAGCCCCTTTGAGTTATGAGCTAGGGTTACAACACTTGGGATAGAGAGGGGGCCATAGGAGAGGAAGAGGAGAAGAAACCTAGGCCATTCCATATCTTTTCGCACCACCGACATTGTCGAATTTGTGATCTAAGCAAGGAAAGATCAACCTCATCACTTTCAAACGAAAATCATACATGCTTTATAGAGGTAAGCGTTTATCTTTCATTATTTTAAGCATGTTATAATACCCATGTAGTATAGGGTTTCAATTTCATGATATAAGTGATTTTCTTGGGATTTGGGTGGGTGAAATTCATTATTCGGGGTAGGAATCCATGTAGAATGAATCCCTATGTGTAGATAACACGAAATCAGATAACATGTGATGATTAATTTGAAGAAAATCTAGGTGTAATGATGAACATACATGAAGAACACCATAAATTAGGGTTGTATGAACTTTGAGATTTAATTGATTCTTAGATAGATGTCTTCCAAATTTGATGCGTTCTTTACATTAGAATTCGTCCCTAGATATATTTGAAATGTTTGGGTATGTTGGCTTGAAGTTTGGTAAGGTTTCATGGGTGTTTGAGATAGTATAATTGGTGAAAACTCGTAACATCAATGAGGAGGATAACTTCCCAGATTTGTGAACCAATTCGAACCCTATATTAAAAATCAGTTCGGTTGCCTGGATTTGTGAACTGGTTCGCCTGCTATACAAAATCAGTTCAGCTTCCTAGTTTTGTTAAGTTTAATTTGTTTCTGAATACTTCCGCACGGAACTAAATACGAGAACTTTGGTGATGATTTATTAGTGATATAAAGACTTAGAAAAGATCAGTAGATATAGTTAAATCCAGTTTAATCTTAATGAGTGTAGAATTAGGGTTAGGAATGACGACAGTTAACTGATTGGATTGCGTATTAGGAACTTGTAAAATTGGGTTACGGGAAGAGTAAATTATAACCTAAGATCAATACCAGTAGGAGAGTGACATTTTACTGAAATTTACTTAAAGGATAATTGGGACCCTTCGGGTAGTGAATAATACTAGGAAATACAAAAATAATAATAGGCGTGAATTATTAGTACATCGAATATTCGAGAGATATAAATACTATGTATAGTATATATTATAGGTTGCGTGTATACCTATACTGATGAATATATATATATATATATATATATATATATATATATATATAGGCTGTGTTAATAGATATTATGCAATTTCTTATGTTTGTGAACATACTTACACTACCTGTTATCACGGGAGGTTCCACGCAGAGGGCGAATCCCACCTTGGCAATTCCAGCGAGGTCTGGACATGTGCCCCAGGATATAGAACTTAGGGCGGCTCACTATGTGCAGTGTATTAGTGGGACCGACATGTCATTTAGGTACGTTCGATATGTGCATATCCTAAAGGCTTAGAACTATGTTCGTCTCCATTGTGTGTTGTTTGATTTATGGATCGAGGAGACATTCTGAACCGATAGTCCCTGATTTAGTACAAGAGGTACATAGAATTGATGGCAGAGTTTTCCTGCATCACGGTGGCCATTTTGAGGGATACAGTAGTTGTATATATTATAGTGTGACATATATATACAAGTGTGATTATTTTACTTATGTATGATGGTAGAATAGATAGATAATGCATATGTAAAAGTACTTTTAAGTATGAGAAACTTAAATGGATGGTGCAATAATAATAATACTCGGTAAAATGAATTATTGGTTTGATGGTAGCGTGTCATATGGGCGGTATGAGGGAGTTCAACCTAGTTTGGTTAGTTAGATACTTAAGCCTAGTTAGGTTAGGTAGCATAGCTAGGAGGGAGAAATAGGAGACGTTAGGTGTGCACTATAGATGAGAGGTGATGAACTCAAGGGAATGTACGATGGACTAACGTGTGTATTTAATAAATGCTGTTATATCTACAATTTTAATACTTGATAAATATTTTTTAAAGGTTTTGGGCTTTAACACATGTCAAATATATTTTCTAAAATATTTTAGGTGTCCATCCACAGGGACGCCAAGCTTGACGATTCATTCCAGGGATGCGTAGCTGCAGCATTTGTGAGGCTTGCAGGTTTTGTTTAAACACTTCAGTTATTCATTTCTAGATTAGGATTTATGATTCAGTCTTTCATTTGGGCATGTTGCTCCATCAATTGATACATTCTTTTAGTTTTATTTATTAGACTATGTATTGGGATTCAGTTCTATTTCCGTAGACTTATGGTTTGGATTTTACTTTGGAACCGACGGTTTATTCAATATTTATTTTTATCAATTTATCTCGTGATGATTCAAACTTCTATAAATTATGTGAATTGTTGAGCTATATCATTTAAATTTTTGCATGTTTTTATATGTTAATGAAAGATAAAATTTGGCACTTGCTTAATTTTATATAGGTAGTTAGTAATTTAAAAGGTTTCGATGGTGATGCTAAAAATGAACCAAATGAGATTTCTATTTATTTTGATAAAGGATTGATCACCCGTGGTTAAAATAGGCAGGGCTTCATAGATGGTATAAGAGCATCAGGTTCTAGAGTCCATAGGATATGTACTGCTTATTGCGATTTCAACGTAGCGTCCTTTGCCAAAGAGTCATAATATTAGGATTGTTGCATTCACTGTTACGTATTTGAGATTTTGTTCTTCTGCTATTATACTTGTTTTTATTTTGAACTCATACAATTCGACTGGTTCTATATGTCACCTAGGAGGGAACTATAGGCTAGGATCACCGAAAGATATAGTGTTGGACAGGATCAATAGGTACCTCAAGTACCATAGGGTATAATGGCAACCATAGAGGTGGTTGGTATTGTAGAACAAGCGGTTATTGCCACATTATTGCAATATTGAGAGCATCATTTCCAGATTTTAAGGAGAAAAAGAATAAAGTAATCTATCCAGTCAGGTAGGTCAGGAAGCAACAGTAGTAGTGGAACGCCGAAGCAGCAGCAACACGTTACAAGAGGTAGTCGAGGTCAATAGAGTAATAGAAATGGTCAGTAGAGTCAAGGCCACTAGGATCAACAGGGCAAGAAGCAAGGATACTTCAAAAGGAGATGTTTTAAATACGGAGAGCATTGCCATAAGCTCGATTTTATCAGCAGCAATCTAAGTAAAAGCCTTGAACTAATAAACATGGTCTAAAGCAGAAGATCTTCATTGGTCGTTGTTTTATTTACAAGGAGATAGGTCACCAAAAGAAAGATTGCTCACAGTAGGGTAGAGTAATGCAACAGGGAGTCCAGTAGGGTCAGCAGTGCAGTTAACCCTTGTAACACCAAATCCACCAGTCCCACAGCAACAGGGGCAACTACAGTACGGACGTGCCTATAATGTCCGGTATGTAGTCAAGTCGCAGGCTCCACCAGCAGTAGAAGGTACATTTTTTATTCACGAGCTTGAGGGTAGGATTTTGTTTGATACGGGGGCATCATACTCATTTATAGCTAAAAGATTTGCACACTCAACCGATTTATTAGAGACAGTCGGTGGTCTCATTATGTGTGTAGGTTCACCTTGGATAGTAAATCTCTTATACACTCGATCTGTAGGGGTATAGATATTGAGGTGGGGATACAAGATTTAGCCTCCGACCTTCTAGTGTTAGATATGGAGGGTTATGACATCATTTTGGTATAGAGTGGTTAGCTGGATATCAAGCGATGGTAGATTATTTCAGGAGGACCATTTTATTCTTTATCGTAGGGAAGAAGATGTTCCTAGTGGAAATGCCTCTTCCTGTGGGAGGGTCGAGCATAAACCTATATTATATTGAGGAGGAAACTTCACAGGAGGTGGTTGTCTCTTTAGACTCGACTCCAATGGTGAGGGAGTTTAAGGATGTGTTCTAGGAGATACTCAGGTTACTGCCCAATTGGGAAATTTAGTTCATTATTGACTTAGCACTGGGTGAGAGACCGATTGCCCGAGCGCCTTATCACATGGATGCTTCAGAGATACGGGAGTTAATGGAGAAGATTCAGCAGCTTCTAGTTCAGGGTTTCATTAGACAGAGTACATCACCGTGGGGTGTGCCGTGTTGTTCGTAAAGATTAAGGACATATTATTTTATGTATCAATTACAAGGAGTTGAATAAGGTCATGATTCAAAATAGTATCTGCTGCCTCCAATCGATGACCTGTTTGGCCAGCTGAAAGGAGAAGCTTACTTCTCCAAGCTAGATCGGGATATCATCAGTCGCGCATTAGGGAGGAAGACGTTCCTGGGGCTAATTTTCTGACACATTATAGATCGTACGAGTTTAGAGTGATGCCATTAGGGCTCACCAATATGCCAGTTGTGTTCATAGATCTTATGAACCAGGTTTTTAGAGAAGTCCTAACCAGTTCATCATCGTATTCATCAACGATATTCAAGTTTACTCTCGTTCAGAATATGAGCACATAGAGCATCTGCGTATGGTTTCAAAGACGTTACGAGACCATGAGTTGTACGCCAAATTTGAGAAGTATGGATTTTCGCTACGTGAGGTGCAGTTTCTAGGCCACATTGGGCCTGATAGGGGCATTGTTGGCGATCCGAGTAAGGTATCGACGATAAGGGAGTGGGGATAGCCTACGATACCAATCGAGATTCATAATTTTCTGGGGTTAGTCGGATACTATTGTCTCTTCATTAAGGGTTTTTGGAATATTAATGGTCCATTGACAAACTTGACTCGTAGAGGGGTGTTTTTTATTTAGGACGACTACTGTCAGTTAGCTTTCGATGAGCTAAGGGTCAAATTGACCTCAGCACCTGTACTCGCATTGCCTAGGGGAGAAGTGGGGTACCGTCTTTATACAAATGCATCCTTATAGGTACTTAGGGTGTACTACAATAAGAGAATAGGGCTATAGCTTATGCATCTCGCAAGCTTAAGCCCCACGAGAGGAATTACCCCACGTATGACCCCGAGTTAGCAGTGGTTGTATTTACCTTGAGTATTTGGAGGCATTATATTTTGGGGGAGAAGTTTACCGTGTCCACATAGAAAGATCTAAATATGAGGCAGAGGAGATGGATAAAGTTCATAAAGGATTATCAGTTTGATATTCAGTATCATCTTAGGAAGGTTAACGTGGTAGTAAACGCAATGAGCCAACAACCTTCTCTAGAGATAGCAGAGGTATAAAAGGTAAAATGGAGAGAGCTTCGACATGACGATGAGGTTGCTAGAGCCTGTATGTCCGTATTAGCTGTCACTCTCGATATTATTATGCAGGTGGTGAAAGAACAAGCAGCGGATTAGTTTTTCTAGGATAGAGTTCCATAGTTGTTAGCTGTTGGGGAGGAGTCTTATTTGATTAGTTCTGAGGGAGGCTTGTGCTTTAATGGGAGACTCGTAGTTCCAAAGGATGAGGATTTGAGACATATGGTGATGTCAGAGTCTCACGGGTCGAGGTTTGCGATACATCCGATGGGAATAAGATGTATTAGGACATGCATAAGAAGTATTGGTGGTCTGGGATGAAGCAGGACATAGCGGAGTTTGTCTCGAAGTGTGCTACCTGCTAGCTAGTGAAAGTAAACCACCATAGATCAACGGGGTTGTTACAGTCACTCGAGATTCCAGTGCATAAGTGAGAGAGTATCTCCATACATTTCATTATCAGGTTATTGATATCACAACGAGGTCACGAATCCATCTGAGTGATAGTGAATCGATTGACTAAGGTGGCCGATTTTCTACCGCTTTATACAGATTTTAAGATGAGGCAGTATGCGAAGTTGTTTATTACTGATATAGTGAGGCTACACGGGGTACCAATTAATATTGTGTCGGATCGGGATAAGATTTTAGTGTCCCACTTCTAGCAGAGTTTTCAGGACGCTCTACTGGCACAAATTTACGTTTAAGTATAGTGTATCACCCACAAACAGATGGGAAGATGGAAAGAGTTAATCAGATGATAGAGGATATGCTAGGATGTGCATACTTGACTTCGGGGAGGATGGGAGTAGTACCTTCCATTAGTGGAGTTTACGTATAATAACTCCTACCAGTTCACCATCATCATGACACCATTTAAGGCACTGTATAGATGGCCTTGTCGTTCTACCGCTTGTTGGATAGAGGTGGGGGGATAATAAGCTATTAGGGCAAGAGATGATTCAAGACAATAGTTCTAAGATTGAGCTGATTCGAGGGCGCATCTCTATAGCTTAGGACAATAAGAGGAGTTATGTCTATGCACACATGAGGCACATAGAGTTGGAGGTTGGTAACCAGGTATTGGTACAGCTGTCTCCTATGAAGAGGGTCATGTGGTTTGGTAAGAAAGAGAAGCTTGCACCGAGATATATGGGACCTTTTTAGATTATTGAGAGGGTGGGTCCAATTGCTTATAGGTTGGGTCTACAGGAGCACTTATTGAGGATTCACGTTGTGTTCCGCTTGTTATCGCTGAAGAGGTACCAAAGGGGCGAGAGGGCTTTTTGGCAAGTTCCATTGGAGGAGATAGACTTGCAGCTAGATGTCTCCAATAAGAAAATACTGTTGATGATACTTGATCGTAGTGAGCGTAAACTGCGGTCTAAGATGGTACCCTTAGTTCGGGTCCCGTGGAGGCACCACAATGTTGATGAGTCGATGTGGGATCGAGAGGATGACATGTGCGAGCAGTCTCTAGAGTTATTCACTACATGTACGTCCTAATTTCGAGGACAAAATTCCTTTGTAAGGGAGAAAGTATATAACACCCCGTATTTCTGAGTATTTAGAATTTAATTAATTTGGTTATTTTAAATTACACGTGTGACGTAATTTAATTTAATTAAAATATTATGTGTTTATTAAAATATTAAACGGGAGAGATAATAATTAATATTTACAGAATAAAGTTACTAAGTGAATAGTAAATAACTTGTGATAATTATTATATGTTTTAGTGAGTGATATCGACGTGACTGTGTCATATCTCAACCGGGAGTCGCATGTAAGTTATATTGAGATCAAGATAACTTATGTAGAATGACTTTGATGGAGATTTTGAGGTCACTGTGGATTCCGAATGAGTTAAAATAGTTTGAATAGCGTACTCGGGTGTGCTTATTGGGTCCTAGAGCGATTTTAGACCAACCCGACACCAAATGATGGGTATGGGAAATTGAAAATTTTTCCAAATAAAATTTCCAATTTCATTTGATAACCCGAAAAATTTCCAACTTCGTTCGATAACCCAATTAACCCGAAATTTTCAAAATAAATTTTCCATAAAAAGTTCAGAAAGTATTCGTCGATGGGTATGGGATCACTAGGTACTTTAGATGAAAGCCTAGACAAATAGTCGGCTACGACATTTTTTACTCATTTCTTATCTGTTATGAAAAGATTGAATTCTTATTGGAGTAGCATCCCCCTTATAAGTTACAACTTAGCATCCTTTTTGGAAAGGAGATACTTAAGAATCGCGTGGTCGGTTAAGCATGTAATGGGTGAACCGATGAGGTAGGAGCATAATTTATCTAGGGAGAAAACTATCACTTGCAACTCTTTCTCTATGGTGGAGTAGTTAAGTTGGGGTCTGATTAAGGTACGGCTAGCATAGTAGATGATGTGGGACTTCTATCCTTTTTTTGCCCCAAAACAGCCCCAATATCATAATCACTCGCATCACATATAAGATCGAATGAAAGGGACCAATCCAACGCTTGCATGATGGGAGCGGAGACTAGCATTCTTTTTAATTTTTATAAAAGCTTATTTACATGCTTCGTTACACTCAAAGGGTAATTTTTACTAGTTAGTTTCTTAAGGGCCTAGCGATGGCACTAAAATCCTTAATAAACCTACAGTAAAAACCCGCATAACCTAAGAAATAGCGCACATCCTTTAGTGACTTAGTTTGGGAAAGATCGACAATGAAGTTAATTTTTACTTTATCTACCTCAATACCTTTTGACAAAATGATGTGGTCAAGAACTACGCCTTCGGTAACCATGAAATGGCACATTTTCTAATTCAATATCAAGTTCTTTTCCATACATCGGGCTAGAACCTTCTCAAGATTAAAGAGGCAATGGTCAAAAGAGGGACCGAAAACGCTGAATCATCCTAAAACATCTAGTCCTCTCTCAACCATATCACTAAAAATACTAAGCATGAACTGTTGAAATGTTGTTGGTGCATTACATAATCCCAATGGCATACATTTGTAGGCCGACAAGCCAAAAGGATATGTGAACGCCGTCTTTTCTTGACCCACTACATCCATCTCGATTTGATTATATCCGGAATAACCATCAAAAAGGAAATAAAATGGGTGGCCCACTACTCTCTCCAGCATTTGAGCAATAAGCTGTAAGGAAAAATTATCTTTTCCAGTGCCGATATTGAGCTTTTAATAGTCAATTCAAATGCGCCACCCAGTGGTGGTACGTTTTAGGATAAGTTCACCCTTAGCGTTGTCGACCACAGTCATCCCCGACATCTTCGAGATGACTTAAATAAGACTAACCCACTTGCTATCCTAGATGGGATATATGATTCCCACGTATAATAATTTTATAATTTCTGCTCTCACAACATCTTTCATCGTGGGGTTCAAATGCCTCTACTTCTCTCTCGAAGGCCTCACGTTCTCCTCGAGGTGGATTTTATGGGTGCAAATTAGGGGACTTATACCTTTCAAATCCGCGATGCTCCAACCAAAAGCACTTCGATGCTTCCTCAAAATGTCCATAAGCATCCCTCTTTATCTTTACTTAGGCTCGAGGAGACAACAACAGGAAATGTCTCATCCTCTCCCAAGTAAGCATATTTAACGTTTCAAGGAAAATTTTCAATTCGAAGGTAGGAAATTTCTCATCAGAGGGAATCGTGCGCGAATCCCTTGGGGGTAGTTCCTCTAAAAGAGAGACCCAACTAACATCTCTCACATCCTCATTGATCTTACTCTCATCCAAAAATTATATTATCTGCCTCACCTCTCTCTCAAACTCGGTTTACGCATTGTCGCCCTCGCTGACATTTACAAAACACAGTTGTAAAGAATCCTTCATGTGATTACCCTAAAAATGTTCTTGTACTACCTCCTCAATAAGATATGTCTTGCACAACTCGTCCTCATCACCCATTTTTTTGGTGATGTTGAAGAGATTAGTCTCCAGTGTCTTGTTCCTAAACGTGTGTTGCATTTTCCCATTTCGCATATCAATCAATTCATTAGCCATATTAAAGAATAGGAAGCCGAGGATCACGTGATCATGATGGCTCGAGGGAGAGGAGGGATCCCTGTCTTAAATGACGAAGTCTACCAGGAAGTAGAAAGTGTCGACTTGGATGATCACGTCCTTAATAATCCCCTGAGGTATCTTCATGAAATGATTCGCGAGTTGAAGAGTGACTTTTGTGGGACAAATGTCTCCTAAATCGAGTTGTCTATAGATAGAGTAAGGGAGAATATTAACACTCGCCCCTAAATATAATAGCGCTCTCCCAATTTTTCTCTCTCAAGTGGTTTGTGCGCCGGATCTTTATACTTTGGCAGGAGGTCGCTCAAAAGTACCGAACTTACACTTTGTGATAGAAATACTTTCTTATTTACCTTTAGTCTATGTTTCACCGTTAGTATGTCCTTGAGTAACTTTTCATAAGTAGGAATTCGCTTTATTATCTTGAGAAAAAGGTAAGTTAAGCTTTACTTACTTGAATACTTCTAAGATATCATCATGGGTGGCCCCTTTAAGGGGAGGAACCAACCGTTGATGGTAAGGTGACGCATTAGAAGGTTTCACTACCACATCGGGTTTAATTGTGTCCTCTTTATCTCTCTCCGCTAAGGAGGCATTTTCGACCTCTTTCGTGTCAGGCAAAACCTCCTTGTCGTTACGCTCGTCGTGTGGGGGAGATGACTGTCACACCCCGCTAAATTCTGACGTAGGTCGCCACCAAAACTAAGTCGAGCGTGAGTAAATAAAAGTACCATTCTTAGCATGAGACAGATATGAGACATAAATAAATCAATCCACAAGATAAATAATTGAATCAGTCCCAATTGATAATAAAAACTGAACGATAAAAGATCCATCACATTCTAAAACTTAGAATAATTCCAATCTCCAAAATGATTTAATGAAAACTGAGTAATAATCAACTATGAATAATCCAAATGAAATCCTCTAATAACTTTGGAACCGAATGGACCAATAAACCCAAATGAAGTCTCATAATAAATACGACTGAAAAGAAAGTCTAACTAATTAAAGAGATAAAAAGAATAAACTCCAGTTACACCTCCAAACGATATCCAATAAATCCTATGCATCTACTCTAACACTAATACCTGAAAAAGTTAGTCAACGCACGAGGTCAGAGCCCCGAGCATAAATACACACTACAACCCTCAAATAGGGTCCGTGAACCCAGACAGTAGCATTATACGCAATAAATATCACAATAGAATATTTTAATTATGAATATAATTAAACGCGGGCAAGATAAATTACTGACCACCCCCAAAGATTCTGATAAAGACACACCAATATCATTTTAATTATCCCAAAGCCCCAAAATGTTAATTTAATTAAATTAACCAAAATTATCATTTTCTCAATTTATTTCACTTAAGAATAGTTGTCCTCCCGCCTCGGGTGATTTCTCAACCAAAATATACATCCCCTCGTCAAAATGTTAGCTGGTCCATTTAAACTGTCGACCCCTGCTACATGACAAGGTTCCACACATGACATGACATAAAACATCGACTGGCCCGTTTAAACTGTCGGCCCTCGCTGATTATGTTGCCAATATATCTTAATACATGTTTTATTATCTTAGGTAGTAAATTCTCAATTTCTCAATTTCATAATTAACAACTTACCCCACCCTTTTAATCGATATGAGATCCTCAAAATACCCCTTAGTCCCGTAAAGTACATATACGTCCTATCCTACGTAAAATATGAATTTCGAACATTTACTCGTCCTAGTCTCATGCATAGGCTAGCATGACGACGATAAAACATAAAAATCAGCCCACCCCCCGACATGATAAAATCGCAATAATCTACTCTCACTAGTCTCATACCTGAAAGGCATCCTAAAATATAGGGAGAGCAAAAATACCCAACAACCCGTTGTCACAATGGCAATTTAATAATACAAACAAATCACGCAAACAAGTATAAATAAGTCAACGTATAAAACTACGTATAATATTCCAATTTAATTATATTATAATTTAATTATCACATCATCATAAATACCTAATTAATCCCATTTAATTATTTTAAATTAAATACACCGAGTGTTGATACCAAAATTAATCTGCTGACATGGACCAATCATATGAAGACACGTGGCTATCTACATGGCAACAAAAAACACTTCCGAGGAACCCACTCGCTCCGAGGAACAAGACTACAACGAGGAAGACTAGTTCCCCGAGGAACTCACAAGCTCCGAGGAACAATGCCTCTCCGAGGAACTCTTAAATACCGAGAAGCTTAGGCGGTCCGAGCAACTCATGGCGGTCCGAGCTGCACCTCGAAGCAGGATACCAACAGTTTAACTGCTCATTAAATGCTTATCATTTGGAGGCGCACGCAAATAGGGCATTAAATGTATTACCCTTTCATATGTATATCATTTAATGTATTACCCTTTCACATTACAGCCTCAGGGCTATAAATACATTGGACAATCCTCATTGTAAAAGGACTCCCAGACCGAAATTTCTTGAGATAACTTGTACTCGAGAATTCCCAAACACTCAGCAATAAAGCAACAGTGGACGTAGGCCATTCTTATAAGGTTGAACCACTTTAAAATTCTTTGTCTCATTTATTTATCTGTGATTGAATTATTAGAGTGATCTAATTTTTTACATCAACAGATTGGCGCCGTCTGTGGGAACGTGTTACAAGCATTGTTCTCCATTAAAAGCTAAGTTTTTATTTTCTATATGTATAATCAATTATATACTGTGCATACATCTTTTGATTCAGTCATGATTTTTATGTTTATATACAGAAATTAGTTGTCCAATTTTTATTTAGGAAATCTGCAAAATATTACATATCATGATTTTAAAATCATAACTGTTAGATTATTTTTATTGAGAAATCTGTAAAACAGTAAGATTTAAAATCATAATTTTTTACTTGATTCCTAAGTCTAAACTTTATAATGGGGATAAACTTTAGAACGATTCAATATTTTTCATGTACACACTGTTTCATTTTACTAGTTTTGATAAAGTGATCATTCAAATTCAATTAATCTACCAATTGTGTGAATCACACGATAATTTTCATTATTGAGTGAGAATTGATAAAACAGAAATAGGGGACATCCACGTCTTGATATGAATTGCAGATCTAATTTCAATGATGGATCTAATGCCTCCGTAAATTTTTGTGATGGTTGAAGGAGATAGTCATCAACGAGTTAAGAATATATATTTGTTTGATTCTCATGTGTATCAATTTGAGACTCTAAAAGTCAGATTCTGATTATTAGAAGAAGCTGAGACTCTAGATTTCATCTTTCTCTCTTTAAGAGATGCCAGATCTTAAAAATGGCAATTGGTATTCAAATCGCACCTGCACAGGTCGGCGTTATCCAATACTTGGTCGGCAACCTTATTCTTAGTCGACGACAGTCGGTGACAACTATTATTGGGCCATCACTGGTCGGAGATCATATATGATTGCTCAACTATATCTTATTCTTGGTCCGGCATATTTATTTCTTGATCGGCATCAATGGTCAACCAAAGCCTATTGGGTCAGCAGGTCATTTTGTTGGTCGGTAGCTCTTATATGATGGTCGACGTTATATATAGTTGGTCGGGGGAAATCAACTGGTGGTCGGCACAGGTCGGCACCATCCAGCGCTGGTCGGAACCAGCAAAACAGGTCGACGATCATCTACTTCTTGGTCGGCGACGCCTATTGTTAATCGGTGACTTGAAATTCAATTTTCTGTAACTACAAGGTTATCATGGTTGGTCGGCAGAAGATGTTGTGCAGATTTAGAATTTTAAACCTCCCATTTGCTAATCGATGACAGGAAAGATAAAAAAAATTCTAATGTTGGTCGGCGGTTGTGGCCAAGCAAGAACAACTGAAATCATACGTGTCTAGTTGGGGCTCAAGTCTCACTTTTTGACTTATTTTTCTGTTCAAAAAAGGACTCCTGGTTTATCCACATAGTGTTTAAAGATATTTTTGGTTTATTACACCAAGTATCTACAGTTTACAACCCCACCTCAAAAATATTTTTAAAATCAATAAATATTTCTAAAAACGAACTAATTTTTAATATTTATTGGGATTGTAAATAATTTTACAAAAATCCTGGATTACACAATTATGTCTTACATAGGGCACATATCTGATAAAAATCTGCTCACATGACATATTATTATCTCGAAATTTAAATTGTCCAATATTGAAGTCGATGCACACTATATATTGGTCGGCTGAATAATTATTCTAATCGTAATTTTTATATGATTCTGCCTCAACAGGTGCTCAGGCAAAACTATCTGCCCAGTACAATTCTTGGATGCTCATCAACAGCACATCAAGACCTTAAAAGGTCAATACCGAACAAAAACAACGCAGCTAGACTGCACACAGCACAGCAGCAAGACTGCAAACAACAATTAAATTGGCACCATCAGATTCATTTCATACATGCCCCAATCTTGGGCATAGAGATTCATACTTGACTTAATCGAGTTAAGAGAAGAGATACATGTAGGCCTTTCTAATTAAGAATTCAAACATCTATTCCTCAAACACTCGTACTGAGCTAAAGAACACATGTAGAAATTCCCAAGTTGGAATTCAAACAGATTCTTCAAAAGCCGACAAGAGTCATATGATGGAAGAAATGTAGAAATTCATAATTAAAATGTCAACATATATTCTTCTTAAACACTTGAACTGAGTTAAATAATAGAAGCCAGAAAATGCAAACATGTAAAGATCTCAGGGAGTCATTTCATGGAATATTTCCTCGGCCTTATTTTTCCAGCAAGACCAACATAATTCAAGGCCACGAAAGTACTCAAAGTTCATATTCCACACTTGGGGGCCTCTATTACAAATTTAGTTGTTCATTCGGTAGCACATTCTCATAACATCATGCAGTCGAGTATCAAATTCAACTCCACAAACTTACACGGAGGCATATTGAAGTTCAGGAGTCAAATTCAGCATCTACAGCACTGAGATCTTTACTACTATTGTCCCGACCAATAATGAAGAAGAAGTTGTATGAAAATGTTTCGAAGTCCACCACTAGCTTGGTACTAACAAGATTGAAGAGTTGGGTTCAAAAGCTAGTATGTTACTCGACAAAGTATTCAGAGGAGCATAAATCAGAAAAATTAAGAACGTAAAGTTAGCATTCAGTTGCTCGACACAGGAAGCAGTTGGTCGGCTGGCAAACCAATCAACATACTTGAAGATTATGACAAGCTACAAGCTGCATACTATGGCATGGCTGCATCCAAATTCCCAGGGGTGATACATAGCACACGTTCACTTGACGAACGAAGTTCCTCAAAAGAGATATTAGCAACCATCGATCAGCCTGCATCATATGTCATCCAGGAGATGGTGCACTTTATGTTGAACAAATCAAGAAGACAGATCAAAAATTTCACGAGCACCGAGCAACGCTTTAGAATAAATACTCCATCCTTTCAGTAAACCATCGAGCATGGAGCATTGGGGGCTTCTATTGACGCAAAAAAATTCTCCATCTATGAGGACCAATCAGAAAAGGACACATGTCATCCTACGTGGAAATATTCGGCACCCGAGGAGAGTTGGTCAGTACCCGAGGAGAGTTGGTCGGCACCCGAGGAGAGTTGGTCGGCACCCGAGGAAAGTTAGTCGACACCCGAGGAGAGTTGGTCGGCATGCCAACCAGGAAGATCAAAGGATAACTATGCATTTAATGTGCATTAATGAAGATGACAACACATTTAATGAGCCTTAATGTACATTTATACTGTATTAATAGATGACAACACATAGCATACCAAGCAATTCAAGGAGGATCAACCATCATAGAAAGTCAACAATTAGATTCATTGTATATAGACATAAATGTCTGAATGTATAAAGACATTGTATCTTTTTATCTCCCATCACTATAAATACATGTATTCCCTTAGCCAAAAGGGGTGGACGGTGGGAGAAAACTAAGAAACACCATACATAAGATACACATCCTCTCTCTCTCTACACCATATTGTGCTATTGTAAACCCCTGTGAATAAAATAACAGTGGACGTAGGCTTTATTCATAGCCGAACCACTTTAAAAACCTTTGTCTCTTATATGTTTGATGTGAATGTTTATCTTCATCTTCAATATCATCCTCATCATTTATCTGTTGTCGACGCCACTAAAATGGCAGTGGCCATTTTTTGTCTTCAACAGATTCTATTGACGCAAAAATTTCTCCATCTACGAGGACCAATCAGAAAAGGACACATGTCATCCTACGTGGCAATATTCGGCACCCGAGGAGAGTTGGTTAGTATCCGAGGAGAGTTAGTCGGCACCCGAGGAGAGTTGGTCGGCACCCGAGGAGAGTTATTCGGCACCCGAGGAGAGCTAGTCGGCATACCAACCAGGAAGATCAAAGGATAACTATGCATTTAATGTGCATTAATAAAGATGACAACGCATTTAATGAGCCTTAATGTACATTTATACTTTATTAATAGATGACAACACATAGCATACCAAGCAATTCAAGGAGGATCAACCATCATAGAAGGTCAACAATTAGATTCATTGTATGTAGACATAAATGTCTGAATGTATAAAGACATTGTATCTCTTTATCTCCCATCACTATAAATACATGTATTCCCTTAGCCAAAAGGGGTGGACGGTGGGAGAAAACTAAGAAACACCATATATAAGATACACATCCTCTCTCTCTCTCTACACTATATTATGCTATTATAAACCCCTGGGAATAAAATAATAGTGGACGTAGGCTTTATTCATAGCTGAACCACTTTAAAAACCTTTGTCTCTTATATGTTTGATGTGAATGTTTATCTTCATCTTCAATCTCATCCTCATCATTTATCTGCTGTCGACGCCACTAAAATGGCAGTGGCCATTTTTTGTCTTCAACAGATTGGCGTCGTCTATGGGAAACGACTGATAATATCATTTTTCATCAAAAACAATCCATTACCAATGGCGGATATTCCTGAATCCAGCAATCGAAACACTGGAACCCCTCCAAATCCATTTGCTCCACCAATTATTCCAGATCTAACTGGAATAATGGCAAATCTGGCTCAGGGCCAAACCGTCATGCAAGAAACAATGCGACAACTCATCCAAACCCTCCATTGCGGTGCATCAGCCCATTCCAGACCACGAAGCATTCAAAGAAATACCCATGCGCCCTCTTCGCGTACTAGGCGTACTAACTCACATCGCAATGAGGAATCTGATGATTTCTCTTATCAACTTGGGCGAACTTCGTCGGTGTGAGCCACGGATATTGAACAACGTGTCACCCTCTCCCCAGAAAGGACCAGCGCATTGGAAAGATTAAGTAGGACTTCTCCTTTCGACCGATTAGGCCCTAGGAGGAACAAAAGTCCTCTTAATGCAGCGTCGAGGAACTTTCGACGACCATCAGATTTAAGGGAAGGATCTGCCCAGTCGCGACCAGTTGCTCGTCAAGATAGATCCTATGACCGACCAGCTGCTCGTCAAGATAAATCCCAGGAAGCCACTTCAACGCGGTCAGTTGCTCGAACCAATAGGCCCGAGGAAGGGAATGATGTATAGAAAGGATCTATTCAGAGGCTGGATGATAGATTAGGGGAAATGGCTAAGGCCAGGAACCCTCTACAATGAACCTTTGTTCGAGGAACGCCTTTTGTCCAGGACATTGTTGATTTTCCAACACTATCAAAGTTCAAAGCACCCGTTGTGACTCCCAAATATGATGGAAAGACTGACCCTGTCCTTCATATAGAACAATATCAAGCTGCAGCTGATATCTATGCTGTCCCATATGAGATGAGATGAGATGCAGAGCATTCTCGGGAACACTTACCGGATCTGCTCAAATATGGTATAATAGTCTTCCTCGGGGTAAGATTTCAACTTTTCTTCAACTGGTCGAGCTATTCATTGGGAATTTCTGCTTTGGAGCAAAGCCAGTTAAACGAGTAGCACATTTTTTAAGTGTTAGACAAAAAGCTGGTGAGAGTACCAGAGATTATATAACTCATTTTAATAATGAGAAACTCGAAGTTATTGATTATGAGGAGAAGACAACAATTACCTCTTTGATGAGTGGACTACTGCCAAACAAGTTGTACTACACTTTGGCCAAAGATCCACCTCGAACCACGTCGGACATGATGGGAAAAGCGTCCAAGATTATGAATGTCGAGGAGGCTATGTCTGTGAAGAAGAATATAGATGCCAAAGAAACCAAGGTGGAAGGTGATAAAGCTAAGAAGAAAGAACATAAGAACAATGGTGGTGACAAACAATCCAAAAATATGTCGTCATGGGAGGTCTTGAAGAAATTTGATAATTACACACCTTTGAAGGTAAATATCAACCACGTCCTGGAGGAAATCAAGAACAACGAGGAGTTAAACTGGCCAAAGAAAATGAAGGCAGACCCTGACACGAGGAATAGGGAAAAATATTACGAATTCCACAAGGATCATGGACATATGACCAAAAATTGCATAGCTCTTCAGAATGAAATTGAAACACTCATCCGACGAGGAAAGCTAGCAAAGTATGTTGATCGGGGAGGCGAAAGAAGAAACAACGATCGAACTAGAGAGAGTTCTAGATCTCCTCGTCGAGCAGAGGAGAACAAGAAGAGAAACCATGAAGTTGATCCAGAGGATGACCCCGATCTTCCCAAGAAACCAAGGCAGCCAGAACGAGAGGTATTTTCAATATTCTTTGGGTCATTTGATTGTAATGTTATTACAGGAGGAGATGCAGGAGGAGGAGATCTTACTGCAGAAAGAAAAGCTTACCTCGGTGAGGCTCAAGCTTGCTCGTACATTCAGCGGATACATCTAGCTGAGGAAGATCGCCCGAGAAAGGTGAACAAGGAGAAATTGGTTATCGTTTTTTCAAAAAATGACCTTGCAGGTGTTTTATATCCTCATGATGACCCGATGGTAATCAAAATGAGAATGAAGGAAGTCATGATTTCAAGAGTACTGGTCGACAATGGTAGCTCGGCAGACATCATGTTCTACTCGTGCTTCGATAGTTTAAATCTAAAGCTATCTCAACTGGAGCCTTACCACAGACCCCTCATTGGTTTTGCTGGCGAGAAAGTATTTCCACTTGGGACGATCAAGTTGGATATATTCATTGGTACGTGGCCTGCTTATCGGACAGAAAGAATACGTTTCTTCGTGATGGATAAGAATGTCCAATCATCGTACAATATCATCATGGGAAGAGTAGGATTAAAGAAGTTCGAGGCTGTACCATCTACAGTGCATCAGTGCCTAAAATTTCCAACAAACTTTGGAGTAGGAGTTGTGAAAGGTGATCAGAAAGTAGCTCGGGAATGCTATTATTCATCCGCCGAGCAAGAAGAACTGGAAGAATCAAAGAAAAAGACTACTACCTATCAAGTGGATGAAGGTGAAGAAATTGAAACATTGGATCATCGAGATGAGTCGCAACTCGTGAAGGGTCAAGTGGTGGAAGCTACTGAAAATATCATTCTAGACGACGAGCACCCTGAGCGAACTACTCAAATAGGTTCATCGTTGGAAGCCTCATTAAAACAGGAATTGATAACTTTCCTTAGAAGCAGAAGACAAACTTTTGCGTGGAGTCATGAAGATATGCCTGGGATAGACCCAAACTTCTTGTGTCATGAGCTCAACGTGAATAAGGAGATCAAGCCTGTGAAACAGAGAAGAAGAGTATTCAGTCCCGAGAAGAATCAAGCTATACAGGAGGAAGTCGAGAAGCTCCAGAAAGCTTGTTTAATTGAAGATGTTAAATATCCAGATTGGTTAGCTAATGTGGTGATGGTAAAGAAGAAAAATAACAAGTGGAGGATGTGTGTAGACTTCACCGACCTCAACAAAGCATGCCCAAAGGATCACTTTCCATTGCCCCGAATCGATCAACTGGTGGATGCTACCTCGGGACACAAGTTGCTGAGCTTCATGGATGCTTATTCTGGCTATAATCAAATTAAAATGAAACCTGAAGACAGGGAGAGTACTTCTTTCATTACCCCTAGGGAAACTTATTGTTATAATGTTATGCCTTTTGATTTGAAAAATGCAGGTGCAATATATCAGAGGCTGATGATAAGGTCTTTACTGAACAAATCAGTGACAATATGGAAGTCTATGTTGACGATATGTTGACGAAAAGCAAGAAAGCTGCCGATCATCTAGTTGACTTAAGTCAGACTTTCGATCAACTAGATAAATATCAAATGAAGTTGAACCCGACGAAGTGCATCTTTGGAGTACAAGAAGGCATGTTTCTCGGGTACATTGTCAATCAACGAGGCATTGAAGCAAATCCTGAAAAGATCAAAGCTCTATTAGGGCTGCGATCTCCAACGACGAAGAAGGAAGTTTAGAGTCTCATAGGACGAGTAGCAGCACTCAATAGATTTGTGTCACGAGCAACTGATAGATGTCTCCCATTCTTCAAGACACTCAGAAAGACTTTTGAGTGGAATAATGAATGCGAGAAGGCTTTTCAAGATTTGAAGAGATACTTGGGAACACCTCCACTGTTGTCCAGGCCAGTGATGGGAGAAAAATTGTACTTGTACCTTGCAGTGTCCGAGAATGCAGTTAGCTCGGCGTTGATCAAAATGGAGAATGGAGTACAAAAGCCAATTTACTACACAAGTAAGGCCTTCTGACGAGCAGAGATCAGATATCCAAGGCTGGAGAAATTGGCACTGGCGCTGATTGAAGCGAGTAAGAGAATGAGGCCATATTTCCAAGATCATACCATAGTAGTATATACTGATATGCCATTGAGGCAAGCCCTGCATAAGCTAGAAAAATCAGGAAGATTGATGTACTGGGCAATAGAGCTCGGTGAATATGATATAGTCTATGAACCCAGATCATCGCTTAAAGGGAAGGCTGTAGCAGATTTTATAGCGGAGTTCACCTATCCTGATAGCTCCGAGGAACAAAAGTTACTCGCTGATCAACCTGTGGATGTTACAGGATCAACAAACACTAGCTCAGACCAACTCCGGTTGGTAAAAGGGCAAGTGGATGTTACAAGATCATTGACTTCGGGCTCAGACCAACTCCGGTTGGTAAAAGGTCAAGAAGAAATGATCGACGAAGAGCAAGAAAAATTCGAGGAGAAAAGGAAGAAACAAATATTTCACCGAGGAACTCTAACTGATCAGAAATTTGAAGACGAGTTACCTATATGGAGACTATATGTAGATGGCTCATCTTGCACTACAGGATGTGGCGCGGGGATAGTTTTGAGCACTCCGGATGAGGTCGATATGGAATATGCCTTGCGTTTCCAATTCAAAGCTTCCAATAATGAGGCTGAGTATGAGTCCATGATTGCAGGACTTAGTTTGGCAAAAATTATGGAGGCGCAACAGGTCATTATTTTCAGTGATTCTCAATTGATCATAAACCAAATAATGGGAGTATATACAGTTAGAGGAGAATTAATGATCAGATATCATGCAAAGGCAAAGGAGCTGGTGTCAGAATTTGCCGCTATTCAGCTGTTCAGAATACCAAGAATGGAGAATGCGATAGCAGACGCCCTAGCTCGACTAGCATCAGCTACTCGCACCGAGCTACGACGAACAATCCTAATTGAAGTGTTAGCTGGTCGTAGCATAGATGAAGATCTGACGATGAACTTTATTACCCTTGATTTAGGACCATCTTGGATGGATTCCATCAGGGCGTATATCGAGGAGGGAGAGTTGCCAATTGACAAGCTCGCTGCCAAAAAATTGAAGTTTAAAGCTGCTCGGTACGTATTAACTAATGGTGTTTTATATAGACGAGGAATTATGGCAGGTTTGTAGAGATGTGTACACCCCTCCGAGGTGAAAGAATTAATTGAAGAGATCCACGAAGGGTCTTGTGGAGCACATGTTGCAGGTCGGACGCTTTTATAAAGGGTGATGACGCAAGGATACTACTGGCCGATGATGAGGGCTGATTGCATAGCCTACGCCAAGAAGTGTGACAAGTGCCAGCGCTTTTCCTCCATCCGAAGAACTCTACAAGCATTGTTGACACCCATAACCTCCCCTTGGCCATTTGCCATGTGGGGAATTGACTTGGTTGGGCCACTGCTAACGACCCGAGGAAGGTTCAAGTACCTCGTCGTCGCAGTGGATTATTTTACTAAATGGGTAGAAGCTGAGCCACTCATCAATATGACGTACGAGAAGGTATACCAATTTGTTTGGAAGAACATCATTTGTCGATATGGTCTACCTCATGCCTTCATCACACACCATGGAACACAATTTGATAATAAGGAGTTTGCCGCCTATTGTCATCAGTCAAACATTTTGAAGGTCCACTCAGCACCAGGCCATCCTCAAAGCAATGGACAAACTGAGGTGACAAACAGAACGCTTCTAAATGGCTTGAAGAAAAGACTGGATGATGCAAAAGCAAATTGGATCAACGAGCTACAATCAGTACTTTGGGCTTACCGAAATACTCCCCGAGTAGCAACAGGAGAATCACCATATATGCTGGCGTTTAGAAGTGAAGCTGTTATACCTGCCGAGTTGGGCCTCCCAACACACAGGGTACTGAATTTCAATTCCCCTGTCAGCGACTTAATGAGAAGGATGGATTTAAACATGCTCGAGGAAGTCAGAGAAGAAGCATCCATCAGAAATGTTGCATACCAACAACGAACAGCTCTATTCTACAATAAGAGGGTGAAGAAGTGCGATTTGAAAGAAGGAGACTATGTGCTGATGAAAGTAATCCAAAAGCACAACAAACTGGAGGCAAACTGGCATGGACCATACCGAGTTACAGAAGTTGTTCGACCAGGAACTTATCGAATAGCAACTCTAGAGGGGGAGGAGTTCAAGAATGCATGGAACGCAGAGCACCTACGCAAGTATTATCAGTGATGTATATGTAACACAGTTCCATCAGTATGAATAAAATGAAGATATTCTTCTAAAGTCTCTCCTTTTATTGAGAATTTTTTGGGGAATACTAGTGCTACACACTACTCAGCAAAACTCGGCAAAGATCAGACTGCTCAGCAGTAAAATATTCCTAAAAATGCCAACCTGTTTGGCTAGGAAACGAAATATTCCTAAAAATGCCAACCTGTTTGGCTAGGAAACGAAATATTCCTAAAAATGCCAACTTGTTTGGCTAGGAAACAAAATATTCTCGCAAATGCCAACTTATGTTGGTCGGGAGGTAAGATTATTCCAGAAAGTACAAAAGTTGCTAACTATGGCTGGTCGGGGATAAAAACCCACCAACTATAGTTGGTCGACAAAGAAAATTTACCGACCTTGGTTGGTCGGAAACATTTAAGATAAAAATCTACTAACTATGGCCGGTCGGAGATAAAAACCCACCATCTGTAGTTAATCGACAAGCAAAATTTACTGATCTTGGTTGGTCGGAAATATTTTATGGGTAAAATTATTTCAAAAAGACTAACTATAGCTGGTCGGGGATAAAAACCCACTAACTGTAGTTGGTCGACATGGAGAATCTAACAACCTTGGTTGGTTGGAAACATTTTAAACAACATTTTTATACTCATTACTTTATTATTAAGTGATTGAGCAACAGTATTGATACTTATAATTTTTTAATTGTTAATGAGTTGGTCGACAAACAACACAATATTGTTATCTTTTTAATAGATATGCATAAATATAAAGCATTTGATAATTACAAGACAGTAGCAATCAAGATTTGCAAACAAAAATGAAAGTCTTTCATTGAATTCAAAATAAATTACATTACAGTTACATTGACATGTCTACTAACTATTACATCAAAAATTCCTATTCTACTGGTTTCTTCCCCTCTGCTTTTGACACAGGTTCCTCGCGAGCAGGCGGATCATTTAAAGACAGAGGAGAATTGATGAAGTTGAGATCCTTCAACATCCTGACATTCATCACGGATGGGCGATCTAAAATATGCTCGGGACGAGATACCTCGATTTGAGAATGTAAATTGTAGTCACCGAGATACTTTGAAATTAACCTCCGAGGAATGGCTCGAGCAGGGATCCAATCCATGTCCAAATTATATGGTGGCACAGGCAAGTCGAGCAACCCGGGATCATGGTAGCCCCACAGATAATGACCTTGTTCGAGCTTCAGCACACCTAAGGCATTCATCCAGCCTTGCTTGTAGCCCTCATTGTTGGCATTCTGGATACGATCATCCAAGTGGAATAATGCTTCGTTGTATCCAGCCATCCAGAACTCCCTGGGCTGTTTGTGGAATTGATATGTTAGCCTTTCTAGCTGCTCGTGGAGATTCTTGATAAAAAGCTCCTTATTCTCCAAGACTGACTTCTGCGTAGAGAGCTGCTTTTCCAGGTCCCTAATCTTCTTTGACATATCGAACAACGCCTGGTTCTTCGCCATTAGTTGGAAAGCCTGGTTCTCTAAGGCAGACTGAGTCCTCTGTTCCTCGACAAGAACCCGAGCTGCTCTTGCTCGTCCCTGAGGAGCTCTTTATCGACCACGAGAAGATGAAGAGGTGCCAAAGCTCCTCAAAGTCTCCAACTCTTCCCTCAACTTGGCGGTCTCAACCTCTAAGAACGAAAATCCCTCATTGGTCACTGGGATCAAGGCACTAGAAGTGGAAGCTACAGACTTCAATTGTGACAGCTCCTTCTGCATGTTGTTATTTTCCTTTTCCAGCAACTCAGTAATCTGTCTGTATTCTTCGACTTCACCTCTCAAGGTTCTCTCCCTTACATCGTACCCAGCAAAGAGCTTCTCGTAGCCCTTGTCGACAATGATCTGCTGGTACTTCTTCTCGTACCCCTCATGCAACAAAGCAGTGGATTCTTTGTATTGGAGCTGAAGGTCCTCGAGGGTGCTTTGAAGATCCTCGATCATTTCGTAATAGGCAATGTTGTTGGCTACAGCCCTATCAAGAAGACACTTCAGATATTGATATGCTTCCACTGCCTGTTCTGAAGCGTCATGACCAAGTATATCGACAATTTGTGTAGCACTCAGGTCTGTGTGATCAGCCTTAAAGTACTCGTTACATTGTCGCAGCAACTTTGTATCACGGGCAGAGAGTAGTTCCATCCTAGCCAGAAACTAACAGAGAAAGAAGAGCAATCGTCAATAAGAAGAATAAGCAGAGTATGAATGAAAGATAGACAACAGTATGCAAAAAAGGTCAAATTTTATTAGATCATAATTCAGAGTTACATCTTCTGAGTTACATTTGATAAAGAGAAACAAACTAAAGAGAAACCCGAACAACACTAAACCTTTTCCTTATCTCCCAAAACCTTCTCGGGAGGCTGGGATGAAGAGTTAGGTTGCTCGGAGGGAAGAGATAGCTGCTCGGGTAGAGTAGGCAGTTGCTCGGAGGAATAAACGATGTGCTGATTTTCCTCGGCAGCAGGCTGGATGGTTAGGGCACGATCTCCCATCACCATCGAAGACTCTTCAGAGGTAGCTTCGTCCTCTTCTAATTCTTCTGGAGTTGGGGGGGACCAGGAATATGTCTCTGGAAGATCTCGGAAGACTCGTCGACCTTCATTTCCTGAAGGGCAGCAACCCATTCGTCCCTAAATTATTTAAGGCTGCCATAGTCTACTTGCGACACCATGGCAGCCAACCCCTTATTCCACCCCTTGTCCCAGCCAGAGCTGAAGGACTTCTTCACAGCAGCTTTCCTCTTCAGCTTCTCAGAGGAAAGTTTCTCAGACAGCAGGTTCTCAACAGCCTTTAATTTATTTTCTGCTTCCTCCTTTTGCCGACCTACTTCTTGAAGCTGGCCCAACCTTTCCTCAGCAACCCTGAGCTTATCTTCAAGCTCTCCAGCAGTTTTGAGCTTCTCTGTGAGATCTTTATTTGCCTTCTCCAAGGCATTATTTTTCTTCTCCAACTCTTTGGAGGCTTCAACAGCTCGATCTTTATCCTGCTCGGTGGAGGCAAGCTTCTTCTCCTAGACAACTTTGTCATCAGCATATTTCTGGCGAGAATCTGCCAGAGACTTGGTAGCTTCTTCCAGAGCTCCCTCCACACTGGACGAGGAGCAAGAAGCCTTAATCGCTTCATCCTTATTCAGGATTATATTGAAGCAGCTCGTCAACTGTGAACAGAAAAAGAAAGCAAGTTAGAAACAGAAATGACAAAGGAAATATGAAAAATTCAAAGTAAAAAGACTTACAGAAGCAAGATGACGAGTAGCTAGTGAGGTGATCATGTCCCGAGTAAGGTTCTCTTCAGTACCTTGTACCTCGGGAATGATCGATAACTTTACCGAGCTCATCGCAGAGCTCGGGGGAACGAAAGTTGGAACCCCAGTTCCAGTAACCGGGGGCTGAGCAATGGTATCAGCCAAATGGACCGAGGAGCTCTTCTTCAGCCTCCTCGGGGGAACAGGTACCGATTCAACCAAGGAAGAACCCTTGGTCGATGATATCACAATCACCTCTCCAGGAGCAGCAGACCTGCTAGGATCCACTGCGGGCTTCTCGGCAACTTTAACAGGAGCAGCGGGAGGAGATGCATCAATCTTCTTCGTCCCCTCCTTTGGGACATCAATCCTACTCCTTTTTACCTCCCCAGAACCGGAGGCAGTCTTCTCAAATAGGGCAGGAGGTCTTCTCTTCTTCATCCTTTCACTTAAAGGAATATGGGATTCAGGTGATGAGCTTGTGGAAGCAGGAACTGACTCTGATTCACTTATCACTGGACGAGCAGTGAAGGAAATGGTGTAGCTCTTGTACTGGAGCAGATACGAGGCCAACCTAATGTGCTCGTCGGCAACACTCTGATGCAGACTCCAGATAAGTTTCAGATGTCTTACATTAACATCTGCTTCCTTTGGGCACTTTCTTTTGTTATCAACTGAAAATAAATAAACATTGTTATCAGTGGCACATTTTATCAAACACAAAAGAAACATGATTTCAAAATAAAATAAAATAAAAATAACCTATCCCGTTGCCATAAGGAGGGCATCTGGGACCTTGGTAAACCTCATCTCCAACTAATGGAGGGTGTTGCCAATTTTTTATGACAACCCCATGTTCAAAATAATCCCTATTGGCATCATGGAGATTGACTACTAAGGCTTTATTTAAAAATCTAGTTTTTAAATAAAAAATATTATCATTAACTGCCCATCTATAGCAGTACATGATTTCTGGAATTCCTATGCGAGTTCCATGGACTTGATTTAATTTATGCACCCCATTAACTATTCTCCATGTGTTGGGGGATATTCTCGCAGGAACGACGTCAAAATAATGACAGAATTCCAGACACAAGGGATTTGGTGGAAAAGAAAATCCACACTCAGCAATAAAAAGGCTGGGGAACCAATGTCCCTCAGCCAAATTGAAATAATCAGAAGGCTCAGAAAACTCTTCCAAGACAACCCAAGAGGGAATGGAAAAATCAAAACGAAACTTTTCAAGAGACTCAATAGAGTAAACCATGATGATGAATAAAATAAATGAAGAAGAAAGAAGAAGATCTTACAGAAAAAGAGTATAGCTGTTGGCAACGAACGACGGAAAAGATGAACGCACAAGAGAGTAGGAAGAGACGACGTAAAACTCGAAGATAAAAATTTGAAAGGTAGAAGACGATGGGAGGGTCTGTGAAGTTTAAATACCTTGCCTTGGGAAATGGTGAATTAATGATTAAAAAAATGATGATTACGTTACCGGCGGCTAAAAAGATGAAAAGTAGCGCGGGAATCAAAGCGGACAACAGCGGCTAAAAAGAGGAAAAGTGGCACGGGAATCGAAGCAGACAACAGCGGCTAAGAAGATGAAAGTAACGCGGGAATCGAAGCATGCAAAAAATTCCAAAAAAGCATGATTCTACGAATTGGGAAGGAGAAATAAATACAAGGGAAACGCTCCTAAAAATCAGGAAGACTATTTAAAGCTACCATATTCCGAGAAAGAATGTTCCACACTGCTCAAATTTCGAACTATGAAACATTGGGGGCTTCTGTTGATACCAAAATTAATCTGCTGACATGGACCAATCATATGAAGACACGTGGCTATCTACATGGCAACAAAAAACACTTCCGAGGAACCCACTCGCTCCGAGGAACAAGACTACAACGAGGAAGACTAGTTCCCCGAGGAACTCACAAGCTCCGAGGAACAATGCCTCTCCGAGGAACTCTTAAATACCGAGAAGCTTAGGCGGTCCGAGCAACTCATGGCGGTTCGAGCTGCACCTCGAAGCAGGATACCAACAGTTTAACTGCTCATTAAATGCTTATCATTTGGAAGCGCACGCAAAGAGGGCATTAAATGTATTACCCTTTCACATTACAGCCTCAGGGCTATAAATACATTGTACAATCCTCATTGTAAAGGGACTCCCAGATCGGAATTTCTTGAGATAACTTGTAATCGAGAATTCCCAAACACTCAGCAATAAAGCAACAGTGGACATAGGCCATTCTTAAAAGGCTGAACCACTTTAAAATTCTTTGTCTCATTTATTTATCTGTGATTGAATTATTAGAGTGATCTAATTTTTTACATCAACACCGAGCTTTCACCATAAATACATCTTATTTCAAATCTCATTATCTCTACACAATTTACATGAGTTAAATGTCCCCAAATTCATTTAATTCAAAACCAATGTTTTTCTACACGCAACCTACACCAATAAAACCCAAAATCCACTCATCAATCCTACGCACCCAAGGATTATGAATATTATTCAGATTAAAATATTTAATAAAAATAGTCTCATAATTAGTGTCCACTTTTCCTAATTAAGTCACTACTTTCTTTTAAGAAAAATATGATTAAAGGATTGGGTAATACTTAAAACGCATAACACCAAAGGAAGGGAATAGAGTATTCATGCCTGAGTGAAGATCGATTTGAAAATATGATTAGAAATTTGGATTCCTCTCGAAAAATTAGCAAAGAGTTGTTCTTGGACAAACTTGGTTAAACCCCAATTAAGCCTCCAAACCTTGTGACATAAACTTGATTATGTTGGAGGTTGAGGATTATGAAGGAGAGGAAAAACTTTTGGAAGAGCTCTCTGGTGAAAAACTTGGGGAAAAAGTGATTACGAGAAGTCCCCCCATGAATTAGAATGGTTAAATACCAATTAAGAATCCTAAACCTACTCAAACTCTATAAATAAAATCACTGAAGCGCCTCAAATCTGGGCATAGTCGATTGATCGACTCCCTAGATCGATCGATCAGGTACGCCGCCTTTGCCAGAGCCCCTAGTTTAATTCTATTTAACTAAAAAAAATATTTCCCACTAGTCACGACCTAAATCCGTGACAAATGCCTTTTTATTTATTTTATTTTATTTTCAAATCCCATTATGACTCAGATTTTAATTTCCATTGAAGTTTTATTCTTCTAATATTAAGACCAACATATTTAAATAATAAAATTATTAAATCCAAAAATTTATTTTTCTCTAATATTCCAATTAATTAATAAAAACACTGGGTGTTATATACTTCCCCACTAGCAAAGGAAGTTCGTCCTCGAAATTCAGCAAATCGCAATTGCGCAAAATAAAATAAAGCTCACATATGCCTACCCGTAAAGTACCACAATTAGGCGCCAATGCACCTAACCTACCCGAACGTAATCCTTAACAAAATAAAATATATATAAAGCCTAAATATATAAGTATTTAAGAAAATATTATGTGCCGTGATACTCTACTAGCCACGCAATCTATCCTGCTCTACCTTAGGCTGAGGTACATAGCACCTCCCATAAGCAGTATTGGTTAGTGCTGCGGCTACTTCCTATCCACCTGACGCTGTCGGTGCTGCTGGTGCTCCCTGAACACCTAATACCGCAAGAACTGGAGGCCTCAGTCCTTGATGTCCATGTACCCCTTGACCTTGTTTCCCTTGTGTGACTTGACCCTATTGGGCCTGTGCTGCTTGGCCTTGTTATCCCTCCCTCTTGTTACACTGGGCCGCTCGATGTCCTATTTTTCCGTAGACAAAACATGCACCCTTAATAGATCTTGAATTAATCCCCCGGTTTTTCTCACGCTGTTGTCCTTGATTTGTTCTCTGTTTCTTCCAAGCTTGGTCATTACGACCCTTATTCTCACCACCTTGTCCATTTGACTCTTGTCTATTTCCCAACTTCTTCTGATAATTGGACTTCTCTTTTCATAGTAACATTGCGACATCCACCACCTGAGCGTAAGTAGTGTACGTTGGGTTTACCAACACCATCTACCTAATCGACCAAGTCAAATCCTTAATTAAACACTCCATTTTCTTCACCTCAGTGCTAACCTCCTCTGGTACAAACAAAGATAAATTTGTGAACTCGTATTCATACTCGAAAATCGACTTTGAACCTTTCTCCAAGTCCATAAATTCTCTCCTCTTCGCGTTCCTAATTGTATACGAAAAATACTTAGTATTAAACTTTATTAGAAAATCTACATAACCCAACTGATCTCTATCCTTCGACGTGGTGGCACTCTCCCACCACTATAAAGCATCTCCCGTTAGCTTAAATGTTGCTAAAATCTACTTCCGCACATTTTTGCAGTCCACCATCCTCAAATGTCTCTCCATGTCCCTCCTCCATTGGTGAGCAACCGTTGGGTCAAATCCCCCTGCTAAGGTGGGAGGATTTCCCTTAAGAAAGTTGGTTCTCACCCAATCCCAAGCCAAAACGGGTGTACCCTATTGCTAGGACTCTAAAGTCACCCATGTCTGTCTCCCCATCTCCATAGCAACCGTCGTGTCCTCACGAATCATAGCCGCTAACTCCACGGCCACCAAAATAATCTGTCGTTGCCTCTCCTGAGTCAAGGGACCAGAAACGGACTCCTCTCTCCTACTCCCAGCTCTCCTTGTATTCGCCATATGAAAAGGTAGGAACAAAACAACATCAGACTCAGAATGACTAAGACTACAAATCATCAAAAGTAATCAAAGATAAGCAATGCGGAAACTAAGGCGGACTCATAACCTACGAGAGCTAAGACCATGCTCTGATACCATCTGTCACACCCCGCTAAATTCTGGCATCAGTCGCCACCAAAACTAAGTTGGGTGTGAGTAAATAAAATACCATTCTTAGCATGAGATAGATATGAGACATAAATAAATCAATCCATAAGATAAATAATTGAATCAATCCCAATTAATAATAACAACTGAACGATAAAAGATCCATCACATGATAAAACATCGAATAAATCCAATCTCCAAAATGATTTAATGAAAACTGAGTAATAATCAACTGTGAATAATCCAACTTAAATCCTCTAACAACTTTGGAATCGAATGACCCAATAAAATCCAAATTAAGTCTCATAATAAATACGACTGAAATGAAAGTCTAACTAATTAAAGCGATAAAAAGAATAAACTCTAGCTACACATCCAAACGATATCCAATAAATCCTATGTAGTTACTCCAACACTAATACCTGCAAAAGTTAGTCAACGCATGAGGTCAGAGCCTCGAGCATGAATACACACTACTCCCCTCAAATAGGGTCCGTGAACCCAGACAGTAGCAATAAATATCACAATAGAATATTTTAATTACGAATATAATAAAATGCGGGCAAGATAAGTTACGAACCACCACCAAAGATTCTGATAAAGACACACCAATCTCATTTTAATTATCCCACAACCCCAAAACGTTAATTTAATTAAATTAACCCAAATTATTATTTTCTCAATTTATTTCACTTAAGAATAGCGGTCCTCCCGCCTCGGGTGATTTCTCTACCAAAATACACATCCCCTCATCAAAACGTCAGCTGGTCCATTTAAACTGTCTACCTCTGCTACATGACGAGGTTCCACACACAACACGATATAAAACGCCAGCTGACGCGTTTAAACTATTGGCCCTCGCTGATTATGTCGCCAATATATTTTAGTACCCGTTTTATTATCTTAGGTATTAAATTCTCAATTACTCAATTTCATAATTAACAACTTACCCCACCCTTTTAATCGATGTGAGATCCTCAAAATACCCCTTAGTCCCATACCTAAGGGTTTCCAATGTACATATACGTCCTATCCTACGTAAAATATGAATTTCGAACATTTACTCGTCCTAGTCTCATGCATAGGCTAGCGTGACGATGATAAAACATAAAAATCAGCCCACCCCCCGACATGATAAAATCGCAATAATCTACTCTCACTAGTCTCATACCTGAAAGGCATCCTAAAATATAGGGAGAGCAAAAATACCCAACAACGCATTGTCACAATGGCAATTTAATAATACATACAAATCACGCAAACAATCATAAATAAGTCAACGTATAAAACTACGTATAATATTCCAATTTAATTATATTATAATTTAATTATCACATCATCATAAATACCTAATTAATCCCATTTAATTATTTTAAATTAAATACACCAAGCTTTCACCATAAATACATCTTATTTCAAATCTCATTATCTCTACACAATTTACATGAGTTAAATGTCCCCAAATTCATTTAATTCAAAACCAAGGTTTTTCTACACGCAACCTACACCAATAAAATCCAAAATCCACTCATCAATCCTACGCACCCAAGGATTATGAATATTATTCAGATTAAAATATTTAATAAAAACAGTCTCATAATTAGTGTCCACTTTTCCTAATTAAGTCACTACTTTCTTTTAAGAAAAATATGATTAAAGGATTGGGTAATACTTAAAACGCATAACACCAAAGGAAGGGAATAGAGTATTCATGCCTGAGTGAAGATCGATTTGAAAATATGATTAGAAATTTGGATTCCTCTCAAAAAATTAGCAAAGAGTTGTTCTTGGACAAACTTGATTTAACCCCAATTAAGCCTTCAAACCTTGTGACCGAAACTTGATTATGTTGGAGGTTGATGATTATGAAGGAGAGGAAAAACTTTTGGAAGAGCTCTCTAGTGAAAAACTTGGGGAAAAAGTGATTACGAGAAGTCCCCCCACGAATTAGAATGGTTAAATACCAATTAAGAATCCTAAACCTACTCAAACTCTACAAATAAAATCACTGAACCGCCTCAAATCTGGGCATAGTCGGTCGATCGACTCCCTAGATCGATCGATCAGGTACGCCGCCTTTGCCAGAGCCCCTAGTTTAATTCTATTTAACTAAAAAAAATATTTCCCATTAGTCACGACCTAAATCCGTGACAAATGCCTTTTTATTTATTTTATTTTATTTTAAAATCCCATTATGACTCGGATTTTAATTTCCATTGAAGTTTTATTCTTCTAATATTAAGACCAACATATTTAAATAATAAAAATTATTAAATCCAAAATTTTATTTTTCTCTAATATTCCAATTAATTAATAAAAACACGGGGTGTTATGTACTTCCCCACTAGCAAAGGAAGTTCGTCCTCGAAATTCAGCAAATCGCAATTGCGCAAAATAAAATAAAGCTCACATATGTCTACCCGTAGAGTACCACAATTAGGTGCCCATATACCTAACCTACCCGAACGTAATCCTTAACAAAATAAAATATATATAAAGCCTAAATATATAAGTATTTAAGAAAATATTATGTGCCGTGATACTCTACTAGCCACGCAATCTATCCTGCTCTGCCTTAGGCTGAGGTACATAGAACTTCCCATAACCAGTATTGGTTAGTGCTGCGGCTACTTCCTATCCACCTGACGTTGTCGGTGCTGCTAGTGCTCCCTGAACACCTATTACCGCAAGAACTGGAGGCCTCAGTCCTTGATTTCCATGTACCCCTTGACCTTGTTGCCCTTGTGTGACTTGACCCTATTGGTCCTGTGCTGCTTGGCCTTGTTATCCCTCCCTCTTGTTACACTGGGCCGCTCGATGTTCTATTTTTCCATAGACAAAACATGCACCCTTAATAGATCTTAAATTCATCCCCCGGTTTTTCTCACGCTGTTGTCCTTAATTTATTCTCTGTTTCTTCCAAGCTTGGTCATTACGACCCTTATTCTCACCACCTTGTCCATTTGACTCTTGTCTATTTCCCAACTTCTTTTGATAATTGGACTTCTCTGTTCATAGTAACATTGAGACATCCACCACCTGAGCGTAAGTAGTGTACGCTGGGTTTCCCAACACCATCTACCTAATCGACCAAGTCATATCCTTAATGAAACACTCCATTTTCTTCACCTCAGTGCTAACCTCCTCTCGTACAAACAAAGATAAATTTGTGAACTCGTATTCATACTCGACAATCGACTTTGAACCTTTCTCCAAGTCCATAAATTCTCTCCTCTTCGCGTTCCAAATTGTATACGAAAAATACTTAGTATTAAACTTTATTAGAAAATCTACATAACCCAACTGATCTCTATCCTCCAACGTGGTGGCACTCTCCCACCACTATAAAGCATCTCCCGTTAGCTTAAATGTTGCTAAAATCTACTTCTGCACATTTTTGCAGTCCACCATCCTAAAATGTCTCTCCATGTCCCTCCTCCATTGGTGAGCAACCGTTGGGTCAGATCCCCCTGCTAAGGTGGGAGGATTTCCCTTAAGAAAGATGGTTCTCACCCAATCCCAAGCCAAAACGGGTGTACCCTATTTCTAGGACTCTAAAGTCACCCATGTCTGTCTCCCCATCTCCATACCGACCGTCGTAGCCTCACGAATCATAGCCGCTAACTCCACGGCCTCCAAAATAATCTGTCGCTGCCTCTCCTGAGTCAAGGGACCAGAAACGAACTCCTCTCTCCTACTCCCAGCTCTCCTTGTATTCGCCATATGAAAAGGTAGGAACAAAACAACATCAGACTCAGAATGACTAAGACTACAAATCATCAAAATTAATCAAAGATAAGCAATGCGGAAACTAAGGCGGACTCATAACCTACGAGACCTAAGACCATGCTCTGATACCATATGTCACACCCCGCTAAATTCTGGCATCAGTCGCCACCAAAACTAAGTTGGGCGTGAGTAAATAAAATACCATTCTTAGCATGAGATAGATATGAGACATAAATAAATCAATCCATAAGATAAATAATTGAATCAATCCCAATTAATAATAACAACTGAACGATAAAAGATCCATCACATGCTAAAACATCGAATAAATCCAATCTCCAAAATGATTTAATGAAAACTGAGTAATAATCAACTGTGAATAATCCAACTGAAATCCTCTAACAACTTTGGAACCGAATGGCCTAATAAAACCCAAATTAAGTCTCATAATAAATACGACTGAAATGAAAGTCTAACTAATTAAAGCGATAAAAAGAATAAACTCCAGCTACACCTCCAAACGATATCCAATAAATCCTATGTAGTTACTCCAGCACTAATACCTGCAAAAGTTAGTCAACGCATGAGGTCAGAGCCTCGAGCATGAATACACACTACTCCCCTCAAATAGGGTCCGTGAACCCAGACAGTAGCAATAAATATCACAATAGAATATTTTAATTACGAATAAAATAAAATGCGGGCAAGATAAGTTACGAACCACCACCAAAGATTCTGATAAAGACACACCAATCTCATTTTAATTATCCCACAACCCCAAAATGTTAATTTAATTAAATTAACCCAAATTATTATTTTCTCAATTTATTTCACTTAAGAATAGCGATCCTCCCGCCTCGGGTGATTTCTCTACCAAAATACACATCCCCTCATCAAAACGTCAGCTGGTCCATTTAAACTGTCTACCTCTGCTACATGACGAGGTTCCACACACAACACGATATAAAACGCCAGCTGACGCGTTTAAACTGTTGGCCCTCGCTGATTATGTCGCCAATATATTTTAGTACCCGTTTTATTATCTTAGGTATTAAATCCTCAATTACTCAATTTCATAATTAACAACTTACCCCACCCTTTTAATCGATGTGAGATCCTCAAAATACCCCTTAGTCCCATACCTAAGGGTTTCCAATGTACATATACGTCCTATCCTACGTAAAATATGAATTTCGAACATTTACTCGTCCTAGTCTCATGCATAGGCTAGCGTGACGACGATAAAACAAAAAAATCAGCCCACCCCCCGACATGATAAAATCGCAATAATCTACTCTCACTAGTCTCATACCTGAAAGGCATCTTAAAATATAGTGAGAGCAAAAATACCCAACAACCCGTTGTCACAATGGAAATTTAATAATACAAACAAATCACGCAAACAATCATAAATAAGTCAACGTATAAAACTACGTATAATATTCCAATTTAATTATATTATAATTTAATTATCACATCATCATAAATACCTAATTAATCCCATTTAATTATTTTAAATTAAATACACCGAGCTTTCACCATAAATACATCTTATTTCAAATCTCATTATCTCTACACAATTTACATGAGTTAAATGTCCCCAAATTCATTTAATTCAAAACCAAGGTTTTTCTACACGCAACCTACACCAATAAAACCCAAAATCCACTCATCAATCCTACGCACCCAAGGATTATGAATATTATTCAGATTAAAATATTTAATAAAAACAGTCTCATAATTAGTGTCCATTTTTCCTAATTAAGTCTCTACTTTCTTTTAAGAAAAATATGATTAAAGGATTGGGTAATACTTAAAACGCATAACACCAAAGGAAGGGAATAGAGTATTCATGCCTGAGTGAAGATCGATTTGAAAATATGATTAGAAATTTGGATTCCTCTCGAAAAATTAGCAAAGAGTTGTTCTTGGACAAACTTGATTTAACCCCAATTAAGCCTTCAAACCTTGTGACAGAAACTTGATTATGTTGCAGGTTGATGATTATGAAGGAGAGGAAAAACTTTTGGAAGAGCTCTCTGGTGAAAAACTTGGGGAAAAAGTGATTACGAGAAGTCCCCCCACGAATTAGAATGGTTAAATACCAATTAATAATCCTAAACCTACTCAAACTCTACAAATAAAATCACTGAAGCGCCTCAAATCTGGGCATAGTCGGTCGATCGACTCCCTAGATCGATCGATCAGGTACGCCGCCTTTGCCAGAGCCCCTAGTTTAATTCTATTTAACTAAAAAAAATATTTCCCATTAGTCACGACCTAAATCCCTGACAAATGCCTTTTTATTTATTTTATTTTATTTTAAAATCCCATTATGACTCGGATTTTAATTTCCATTGAAGTTTTATTCTTCTAATATTAAGACCAACATATTTAAATAATAAAAATTATTAAATCCAAAAATTTATTTTTCTCTAATATTCCAATTAATTAATAAAAACACGGGGTGTTATGTACTTCCCCACTAGCAAAGGAAGTTCGTCCTCGAAATTCAGCAAATCGCAATTGCGCAAAATAAAATAAAGCTCACATATGTCTACCCTTAGAGTACCACAATTAGGTGCCCATACACCTAACCTACCCGAACGTAATCCTTAACAAAATAAAATATATATAAAGCCTAAATATATAAGTATTTAAGAAAATATTATGTCCCGTGATACTCTACTAGCCACGCAATCTATCCTGCTCTGCCTTAGGCTGAGGTACATAGAACTTCCCATAACCAGTATTGGTTAGTGTTGCGGCTACTTCCTATCCACCTGACGTTGTCGGTGCTGCTGGTGCTCCCTGAACACCTATTACCGTAAGAACTGGAGGCCTCAGTACTTGATTTCCATGTACCCCTTGACCTTGTTGCCCTTGTGTGACTTGACCCTATTGGTCCTGTGCTGCTTGGCCTTGTTATCCCTCCCTCTTGTTACACTGGGCCGCTCGATGTCCTATTTTTCCATAGACAAAACATGCACCCTTAATAGATCTTCAATTAATCCCCCGGTTTTTCTCACGTTGTTGTCCTTAATTTGTTCTCTATTTCTTCCAAGCTTGGTCATTACGACCCTTATTCTCACCACCTTGTCCATTTGACTCTTGTCTATTTTCCAACTTCTTTTGATAATTGGACTTCTCTTTTCATAGTAACATTGAGACATCCACCACCTGAGCGTAAGCAGTGTACGTTGGGTTTCCCAACACCATTTACCTAATCGACCAAGTCATATCCTTAATGAAACACTCCATTTTCTTCACCTCAGTGCTAACCTCCTTTGGTACAAACAAAGATAAATTTGTGAACTCGTATTCATACTCGACAATCGACTTTGAACCTTTCTCCAAGTCCATAAATTCTCTCCTCTTCGCGTTCCAAATTGTATACGAAAAATACTTAGTATTAAACTTTATTAGAAAATCTACATAACCCAACTGATCTCTATCCTCCGACGTGGTGGCACTCTCCCACCACTATAAAGCATCTCCCATTAGCTAAAATGTTGCTAAAATCTACTTCTGCACATTTTTGCAGTCCACCATCCTCAAATGTCTCTCCATGTCCCTCCTCCATTGGTGAGCAACCGTTGGGTCAGATCCCCCTGCTAAGGTGGGAGGATTTCCCTTAAGAAAGATGGTTCTCACCCAATCCCAAGCCAAAACGGGTGTACCCTATTGCTAGGACTCTAAAGTCACCCATGTCTGTCTCCCCATCTCCATACCGACCGTCGTGGCCTCATGAATCATAGCCGCTAACTCCACGGCCTCCAAAATAATATGTCGCTGCCTCTCCTGAGTCAAGGGACCAGAAACGGACTCCTCTCTCCTACTCCCAGCTCTCCTTGTATTCGCCATATGAAAAGGTAGGAACAAAACAACATCAGACTCAGAATGACTAGACTACAAATCATCAAAAGTAATCAAAGATAAGCAATGCGGAAACTAAGGCGGACTCATAACCTACGAGACCTAAGACCATGCTCTGATACCATCTGTCACACCCCGCTAAATTCTGGCATCAGTCGCCACCAAAACTAAGTTGGGCGTGAGTAAATAAAATACCATTCTTAGCATGAGATAGATATGAGACATAAATAAATCAATCCATAAGATAAATAATTGAATCAATCCCAACTAATAATAACAACTGAACGATAAAAGATCCATCACATGCTAAAACATCGAATAAATCCAATCTCCAAAATGATTTAATGAAAACTGAGTAATAATCAACTGTGAATAATCCAACTGAAATCCTCTAACAACTTTGGAATCGAATGGCCCAATAAAACCCAAATTAAGTCTCATAATAAATACGACTGAAACGAAAGTCTAACTAATTAAAGCGATAAAGTGAATAAACTCCAGCTACACCTCCAAACGATATCCAATAAATCCTATGTAGTTACTCTAGCACTAATACCTGCAAAAGTTAGTCAACGCATGAGATCAGAGCCTCGAGCATGAATACACACTACTCCCCTCAAATAGGGTCCGTGAACCCAGACAGTAGCAATAAATATCACAATAGAATATGTTAATTACGAATATAATAAAATGGGGGCAAGATAAGTTACGAACCACCACCAAAGATTCTGATAAAGACACACCAATCTCATTTTAATTATCCCACAAACCCAAAACGTTAGTTTAATTAAATTAACCCAAATTATTATTTTCTCAATTTATTTCACTTAAGAATAGCGGTCCTCCCGCCTCGGGTGATTTCTCTACCAAAATACACATCCCCTCATCAAAACATCATCTGGTCCATTTAAACTGTCTACCTCTTCTACATGACGAGGTTCCACACACAACACGATATAAAATTCCAGCTGACGCGTTTAAACTGATGACCCTCGCTGATTATGTCGCCAATATATTTTAGTACCCGTTTTATTATCTTAGGTATTAAATTCTCAATTACTCAATTTCATAATTAACAACTTACCCCACCCTTTTAATCGATGTGAGATCCTCAAAATACCCCTTAGTCCCATACCTAGGGGTTCCCAAAGTACATATACGTCCTATCCTACGTATAAGATGATTTTCCAACATTTACTCATCCTCGTCTCATGGCTAGGCTAGCGTGACGACGATAAAATATAAAAATCAGCTCACCCCCAGACATGATAAAATCACAATAATCTACCATCAATAGTCCCATAGCTAGAAGGCGTGAATCACTAAAAGGTCTACCCACTAGTCACATACCTAGAAGGCGTCCTAAAATATAGGGAGAGACAAAATACCCTATAACCCGTCATCACAATGGCTATTTAATAATACCAACAAGTCACGCGAACAAGCATAAATAAGTCAACATATAAAACTACGCATAATAGTCCAATTTAATTATATTATAATTTAATTATCACATCGTCATAAACACCTAATTAATCCTTTTTAATTATTTTAAATTAAATACACTGAGCTTTCATCATAAATGCATCATATTTCCAATCTCATTATCTCTACACAATTTACATGAGTTATACGTCCCCAAATTCATTTAATTCAAAACTAAGGTTTTTCTACATGCAACATACACCAATAAAACTCAAAATCCACTCATTAATCCTACGTACCCAAGGATTATGAATATTATTTAAATTAAAAGATTTAATAAAAACAGTCTCATAATTAGTGTCCACTTTTCCTAATTAAGTCACTACTTTCTTTTAAGAAAAACATGATTAAAGGTTTGGGTAATACTTAAAATGCATAATAGCAAAGGAAAGGAATAGAATATTCATGCCTGAGTGAAGTTGAATTTCAAAATCTGATTAGAAATCTGGATTCCTCTCGAAAAACTAGCAAAGAGTTGTTCTTGGACAAACTTGATCAAACCTCAATTAAGCCTTCAAAACTTGTGATAAAAACTTGATTATGTTGGAGGTTGATGATTATGGAGGAGATGAAAAACTTTTGAAAGATCTATCTGGTGAAAAACTTGGGAAAAAAATATTATTAGAAGTCCCCCCATGAATTAGAATGGTTAAATACCAATTAAGAATCCTAAACCAACTCAAACTCTACAAATAAAATCACCGAACAACCTCAAATCTGGGCGTAGTCAATCGATTGACTCCCTAGGTCGATAGATTGATCGATCAGGTACACCACCTGTGCTAGAACCCCTAGTTTAATTTTATTTAACTAAAAAAAAAATATTTCCCATTAGTTATGGACTAAATCCGTGTCAAACACCTTTTTATTTATTTATTTTTATTTTATTTTAAAATCCCATTATGACTCCGATTTTAATTTCGATTGAAGTTTTCTTCTTCGAATATTAAGACCAACATATTTAACTAATAAAAATTATTAAATCCAAAAAATTATTTTTCTCGAATATTCCAATTAATTAATAAAAACACGGGGTGTTACAGTGACAAGTCAACAACTCTTCCACTACGTAGAGTGATAACCGCTTGACATTGCTCTTTGTTCTCGTAGGTATTAGAGCTAACACAATTTTGACCTTGGGTAGGTATTTGGGCTTTGTGGGAAACCTGGCCTTCTCTTGGACACTTAGAGAGGATTGCAACTTAGACAATGACGCCTTCAAGTTGGCATAATTTTGGGTGTTTTGAGCGTTTATCGCTGACTAAGTTTTCATGAATAAATTTAAAGCGTCCTCAAGACTTATTCATTGTGGGGTGATATAAAACGCAGGAGGTGGTGCTTGTAGCGTGGACCTTCTTGGAAAGGTGGGAGCAGTGGCGGGTATTGGACAACCATTGAATTTGGATTCAATGTAGCTTTTGGTTGACCATAACTAAAACCCGAATGGTTTCTACATTAATGGGTTATAAGAATTCCCATATGGAGCATTGAAGTTACCCTTAAAAGCTCCTACCGCTTGCATTTGCTCTTGGAGTTTCACTTTGTAGGCGGATATCATCGAGCATTCCTTTGTTGAATGCCCCGTCTAACAAATAGCACACACCTTCTCTCTCAATCCTCGAGTGGATCCGGATATGTCTCTTCCCTAGCTTCAATGACGCCTACTAGCCTCTTTGCTAGTTAATTAATTTGGAGTTTTAATTATAATTCCTTATCCAATTGATAAAGTCCGGATGTAGATGGAGACGTGATTTATTTAAGTTTGGGCTAGGTACTCGGGTTCGATGTGTCCCACGCTTAAGTAGTCTTATAAGTGTATTGAAGTGGGCCTTCGCATCATTTGCATCTAACTTTAAATACTCTCCCTCGCACATGGTCTTAATGAGTTGTTTGGAGGTTAAGCTTAGCCCGTGATGCAAGTAGGATATGAGTCTCCACTTCTTAAAATCATGGTGTGGGCATATGTTTACTAACTCATTGAAATGATCCCAACATCGATCAAAGGGATCATTATCTTATTATCTAAATGTTTCAATTTGAGTCCTAATAGTATTGTTTCTATGTGCTGGAAAGAAATTTTTGAGAAACTTAGCCTTCAAATCCTTTCAAGTGGCTATTGAGTTCAATGCTAATGACCAAAGCCATATCTTAGCCTTCTCCTTGAAGAAGAAGGGGAAAAGCTTGAGACGCACTACATCTTGAGTGAATGCTTGGTCCATGAAAGTCTTGCATGCCTCCTTGAACTCTCAAATATGGAGGTAGGGCTTTTTCAACTCTATACCGTGAATTATTAGGAGAATCTGCATCATCCCATTTCTAAAGTGACTTTTCCCTGAATTACACGGGAGTATAAGAGGTCCCTTAGAGGGCGATACGGTAACTCACCCTCACCCGTATCATAACCAACGTTATCTGACATCTTTCTCTCTTAATGACTCAATATCCTCATCGGATGCCCTAGACATGCGACTCGTAGTGTGACTAGTGATGGAATTGGGTTGTGTAGGAGGTGGAACCCAGAAATTCAGAGTGTTTGGGGTACGTAGGCTATCGAAGTTTAGCTCTGCCGTAGGATTCTCATTAACTCTAGGAATGATAGGATTTGGGGGAGTGTTTCGCATTTAAGGATGGAGATAATATTTTCGGGATTTTTTTTATTTTTTTATCTTATGAATTTTTTTGGATTTTGATTTTTTTTTTTATTCTTTTAAGAATTAGAGTCAAATCATAGGATTAATTCGACCTAAATTAGTATATCTGCCACTACACCAAACTGGGTGGTTGGTCATGAATTTTGTTCATGCCATTGGTTGTGGGTCACGGATTTGGTCTATGACCAAATCGCGCGTGACCATCTTTAGTGGTCACGGCCCAAATCCTTGACCAAAGCATTTGTCACAAATCTCAGGGGCCGCGATATATGGTCACAGACACTAGCCGTGACCCACACACACACCTGGTCACGGCCTTGGGTCGTGGCTCACCCTTCAATTTACGCGAATGTTCACGATGATGGTCACGGATCAAAGCCGTGACCAATCCTTCGGCGTATGAAAATGGTCACGGACATTGTCACGGCCCTGGACCGTAACCCACACTTTGATGTTCCTAGAATGGTCACGGACCTATGCCGTGATCCATACTTTGATGTCCCCAAAATGGTCACGGCCCTAGGTCGTGACCCCTTTTATGGGTGACAAAGAAAATAGAGATGGTCATGGACTATGCCGTGACCATTTTTAAATATATTTAAAAAAATGGTCAGAATTTTTTCCATTTTTTGGACATTATAAAACCTGTGTAATGTAAACCCCGCACAACCATAATTTTAAACAGTAAATTGTCATAGCCCGCGTATTCAAGGAACCCCCGATTTGAGAGAGCGGAGATATTTTAATATTTGGGTCGTGTTTTCAAAGCGGAGGTCCCATGGCCATGCGGTCGGTCCTGTGTGAGATGTTGGCGCCGCTCATGGGACCGTTTGGGGGGTGTTTCGGGGTTTCACCCTCTAACGGCCTGTATTGAAGCCTAAGTGTAGATATTCTAAAATTTGGGTCGTGCTCTCAAACAAAGGGTCCCATGGCCATGCGGTCAGTTTCGAAGAGATACGTTGGTCTCGTGCGAGGTGTTGGAGCCTCTCACGGGGCCCTATGGGGGGGTGTTTCGGGGTTTTACCCTCTAACAAAATGTTTTCAAGCCTAATTGTAGATATTCTAAAATTTGGTTCTCTCAAATCGGGGGTCCCGTGGCCACGCGATCGGTTTCGATGAGCTACGTCGGTCTCGTACGAGGTGTTGGCTCTGCTCACGAGGCCATTTGGTGCGAGTGTTTTGGGGTTTCACCCTCTAACGGCAAGTTTTAAAGACTAAGTGTAGATTTTCTAAAATTTGGGTCGTGTTCTCAAACCGAGGGTCCCGTGGCCATACTATCGGTTCCGATAAGCTACGTTGGTCCCGTGCAAGTTGTTGGTGTCGTTCACGGGGCTGTATAGGGGGTGATTCTGGATTTCACCCTCTAATGGCATGTTTTCAAGCCGAAGTGTAGATATTCTGAAATTTGGATCGTTCTCTCAAACTGAGGGTCCCGTGACCACGCAGTTGGTTTCGACGAGCTACGTTGGTCGCGTACGAGGTGTTGGCGCTGCTCACGGGGACATTTTGGGGGGGTGTTTCGAGGTTTCGCCCTCTAACGAAAAGTTTTCAAGCCTAATTGTAGATATTCTAAAATTTGGGTCGTTCTCTCAAACCAGGGGTCCCGTGTCCACGCGGTCGGTTCCGATGAGCTACGTTGGTCCCATTCGAGGTGTTGGCGCCTCTCACGGGGTCGTTTGGAAGGTAGGGTTTCACCCTCTAATAGCATGTTTTCAAGCCTAAGTGTAGATATTCTGAAATTTGGGTCGTGCTCTCAAACTGGGGGACCTGTGTCCACGCAATCAGTTCTGACAAGCTACGTTGGTCCCGTGTAAGGTTTTGATGCCGCTTACGAGACCGTATGGGGGTGTTTCAAGGTTTCGCCTCTAACAATATGTTTTTAGGCCTAAGTGTAGATATTCTAAAATTTGGGTCGTGCTCTCAAATCGAGGGTCTAGTGGCCACGCGATCGGTTTCAATGTGCTATGTTGGTTCCGTGCGAGGTGTTAGCACTGCTCATGGGGCCGTTTGCGGGGTGTTTTGGGGTTTCTTCCTCTAACGACATGATTCCAAGCCTACGTGTAGATATTCTAAAATTTGGGTCATGCTCTTAAATTGGGGGTCTCATGGTCACGCTATCAGTTCCGATGAGCTAGATTGGTCCCGTACAAGGTGTTGGCGCCGCTAATGGGGCCGTATGGGGGGTATTTTGGGGTTTCGCCCTCGAACGACATGTTTTTAAGCCTAAGTGTAGATATCCTAAAATTTGGGTTGTGTTCTCAAACCGGGGGTACCATGGACATGCGATCGGTTCCTACAAGCTGAGTTGGTCCCATGGGAGGTGTTGGCGCCACTTAAGGGGCCGTTTGGGGGTGCTTCGAGGTTTTTTCCCTCTAACGACAAGTTTTCAAGCCTAAGTTTAGATATTCTGAAAATTGGGGCGTGCTCTCAAATCGAGGGTCCCGTGGCCACACAATAGGTTCCGACGAGTTATGTTGGTCCCGTGCGAGGTGTTGGCGCCATTCACGGGGTCGTATAGGGGGTGTTCTGGGGTTTCACCTTCTAACGGCATTTTTTCAAGCTTAAGTATAAATATTCTGAAATTTGGGTCGTGCTCTCAAACCAGGGGTCCTGTGGCCACGCGATCGGTTTCGACAAGCTACATTAGTCCCGTCGAGGTGTTGGGGCCGCTCACGGGGCCGTATGGGGGGTGTTTCGGGGTTTCGCCCTCTAATGGCATGTTTTCAAGCCTATGTGTAGATATTTTGGTTTGGTTTTTCAAGCCCTCTAACGGTCGTTTGAGGTGTAGGCGCCGCTCACAGGGCCATATGTATATTTTATTTTTCTATAGGTTATGTTTTGGGAGTTCATATGTGTTTTACTCCTTGAACGTTGGGGTTCCTCTCGATTATTATAACACAAGTGGTAGTTTATTAAAGAGTATGATCATAATTTCTTATAACTACATTAGATTTAGAAGTGTTTTTTTTCTTTTGATAAGCAAATAATTCAATAAATTAAACCCGCCTAAGGGATGCAATCTCGTATACAGGATGAATACAAAGTTAAAATTAAAGGGCCGGGATCTATAACAAACTAGCGAAGCACCTGGAACTCTGTTTTCTCTTGAAAGGCTATGTTGTCCATGAACCTTGTTTGGTTTGGAATACTCTTCAAATATTGCAAACCAATCATTGCTCATAATACCAAGAGATCTTCATCGCAATCTTGTTGCCAGTGATTTTCAACGTGCCTCATTTTTCCTGAGAAGAATATTATTCAACAACAAGCCAACAACCGATAATTATCCGGTACTCCTTCTAACATACTATCCAACAACAAGCCAACAACCAATAATTATCCATCCGATGTATATGTACAGGAACATGTGGAAATTAAGTTGGGTCAATTTAATTAAACATTCATGCATCAAAGTAAATCATATTAAAAATTCGTAAAAGTAACTAAACATTCATACATCCAAGTAAAGCTGTAATACAGTGTCAATATCATAATAGGGTACAAATAAGAATGACAAGGATAAAATAATATTTTCATACTCAATCTTCCTCTAAATCAACTAAAATATCCTTCAAATTAGGGTTGTCATCAAGAGGTGACTAGAACTCTTTTGGAGCCTTTAAAGCATCCACTTGAGTAGTCATACCCTTCGGTACATGCACAACAATAGATCAATTGCCATCGTTTATGCACATCGCGTAGAATACCTTATTTACGATCTGAAAGGTACAAATAAAAGGATCGTCGACATGCGATCTTTACTCTTCAGCTTTGATAAATCAACCTAGGGTTGTGTTTCAACCGGATTGGATCGGATTGGAAAATGTCTCTTCAGAAAAAATTCCGATTTTTTTGAAAATAAAATAATTATTCCGATTTCCGATCCGATTTTTTTGAAAATAAAATAATTATTCCGATTTCCAATCCGATTTTTTTGAAAAAATAAAAAAAATCCGAATTCGGAAAAATCGAAAAAAATCAGAAGTTCCTAAAATATATTAAAAATCTGGAAATTTCAAAAATTCCAAAATTTTTAAAATATAAATTATGGATTGTCGATTACTCGAAATTCTCATTTTAAATAAATAAAGAAAAGGGCTTAACCCAACATGAGGATTTGGCCCATTTTTTCATTTGTGTAAAAGTTAAGAGGATACTCTCCTTTTATAAAGTACATTTTGGAGCCCTCTCCCTCTCCCAACCGATGTGGGGTATGGAAAACTTCAAAAAAATTGGAAAAAAAAAATCGAGAAATTCAAAAATCGGAAAATAATTCTAAAAAATCTAAAATAATTCGAAAAAAATAGGAAAAATCGGATCAACATAGTTTCGGAGAAATCGGACCGAAAAATCGAAAATTCAATTTTTTCAGAAAAAACGGAAATCGAAAAATCACAAAGCGGCAAAGTAAAACTTCATTCAAATTTCGAAAAAAATCAGATTCGAAATTAGAAAAATCGGAAGTTCAAAAAAAAAACACAGCCCTAAATTAACCATAATAAGTTTGGAGTCAGGTTCAACTTTGCAAGCATTCGTAGTATCCTCAACTTTACCCAATCACAATAGAATACGGTTTCTGTGAAACCTAAGTAATCAACTTCTAGGATTTTTTGGATTATCCCATAATAGGTTAGCACCGTATTCTTTAGATTTTTATCGCTTTTGCTAGCGATACAGGTGGTCAAGGCTGAAATTGATATTCCACTATTTTGTGTCAAAAGATTTTTCACATATGGATATGAAATGAAATCAAGACCGTTGGTGCGAAATTTCTTAAACCCTTTCACACGAAAACTAGGGCATTTTGCTAGGTGTGTGATTAAGCATAAATTCTTCGTATTTATCCTCTTAATTTAGAGACTTTTATCATCTTATGCAATGTAAATTGAGTAGATTTATCTCATATCATTACTACTAACCTGTTCTACATAGTGCATCGAGTTTCGGGTATTTCTCTTACATTTTGCAGATATTTTATACAAGTGGAGAAAAGAGGAAACTCAAACTCAAGGAAGATACAAGTAAAGGAAAATCAATGGAAAAATAGTAATCTTACACCAGGAATTTAGATAAGGAGTCTAAAGGAAAGTTGAAGATCTCGAGTCCACAAGCACGTAGGAAGAAACAATACCCAAATCTGAATCCCGAGTAAGAAGTTATGGATCTCTAAAGTTGAGAAGAAATCAAGGAGAAAAGGGAAGAAAAAAAAGTAGAGAACCGAACTTATAGAATCTCTACCGGATCACTCCCCTACGCTGGTATTAACCAATTGAACCAATAAAAAAAATCTGTACCAGTACACTCAACTGGCAGACACCAGACCGGTTCGCCCATTAAAGAAGGAGAAGATCGAAACGATTCGGCTGGATGAAGTTCTGATTTTTCTTTTCTCTTAAAAAGAGTTTTGCATGGTTCAAACACTTCAAATAACGTGATGTATTTATTCTTTTGTCATAGCAGACATTAGGGATCTTCTCTTTAGTTAGTTTTGATAGGGTTTTGAAGCCAGGAAGTTTAGGATTCATATTGTTCAATATTTTCTTCATCAATTTGGACTAATTCAAGACTTTTATTCATTCCAAGTAATCTTCTCTTCATTTTTTTCATTTTCTTTCATATTTTATGTAGGTGATTCATTCTTTCTTGGTTAAAATCCTTCCTTTCATGTTTAATTTCACTTTTCTTGCAATTATGATTTCATGCAACATAGATTTCTTGTTTAACTTAGTTTTATAATGTCCAGCTATATTTCCAAGGGTTGGGATGCGTGGACCCAGTCCGATGTGGTTTGCATGAATATAAAAGTAATTCCCTTAATTAAATAAATGATTGAATCGTGTTGATTAGTTGTTACTACCGACGTAGGACTTTTAACCGTTGTCGGGGACTTATCTAGACTTTTAGGTCAAGTCAATTTAATCCAAAATTTGACTCCAAATCTTAAAAAGCCAAAAAATCATAAAATCCAAAAAAAATCAGAAAAGAAAAAAAATAAGATCTCTCACAGTCCTTTCATGCAAAATCTGCAACAAACTCCTCAATCAACTCCAACTCGCATTCACAAAAACCCGATAGTTGAGTACGACCCTGATAGCCCACACACTCTAACGCACCTCAATTTTGGGTTCCACCTCCAAATTCCATCATGAGTCACGTTTCTAGAATATCGAGTGAGGATACTGAATCATTTGGCGAGAGAGACATGTCGGAGAATGCTAGTTATGGTACCGGTGAGGGAGAAACACCGTATCGTCCCATGAAAGAGCTCTTATATCCTGAGAGAACTGTCACCCCATGACGCATTTTACTTTCCTATAATACGGGAAAGTTCCATTTTCGTACAATACCGATCGAATGGCTCATTTGGAGAGAAATGGCATCCAAGTTTCTCTTAAAATTCTTTCCCTAACATAGAACGAATTCCATCAAAGCTGAAATTCAAACATTCCAACAGCAAGAAAATAAGCCATTCGATCGGTGTTAGGAGCACTTCCAAGAGTTTCTTATCACATGCCCACATCATGGTTTTGAAAGGTATCGCCTTATCTCTTTCTTCCACCAAAAGCTGAGTATATCGTCTAAACAACTCATTGAAACAATGTGTGAGAGACCATTTTGGGAGTAAGATGTGAATGATGCCAAAGCCCATCTCAACCAAGTCGTCGAGACTACTCAAGCATGGAACACATTCGATCTTAACACCCAAAATCGGGTTCGACAAACATCCACTACTCGTTCTGCGTCTAGACTCTATCATTTGGATAAAGAAATCGCAATTCAACTTCAAATAAACCAACTTGCTAACTAGTTGAAAGATGTAGTTGAATCACGAGAAAGAGAAACACCTGGATCCACTCAATCAAAAGAAAAGGTGTGTGCCATTTACACGGTGGGCCATTCAACAAAGGAATGACCGACGATACTCGCCTGTAAATTAATGCTTCAAGAGAAAGTAGGGGCGATAGGAAATCTTAAGGATAATTTTAATGCCCCTCATGGGAATTCTTACAATCCTTCTTAGAGGAACCATCTTGGGTTTAGTTACGGGAAACAACACGCTGTGTTGAATCCCAATTCACAAGTTGCCCCTCCTCCACCACCTCCTCCTCACTTTCAACAAGTACCACCTCCTACACCATATATCACCCCCACCGAGGCAAACGTTTGAGGATTGCGTCAATCAATTCATGCAAGCCCAACAAGTGATTAATGCTCAAAATGCCCAGATGTTTGCCGAGATAAATGCTAATATTTCTAAGTTGCAACCATCCTTGAGTGTCCAAGAAGGGGGTAAGTTTTCGTCCTAAGGCCAACCTAATGTTAGCTCTACCTCTAATGAACATCAAGATAAGTGTAGTGCAATTACCACTCTACGTAGTGGGAGAGTAGTTGACTTATCATCTCCTCCACGCAAAGAGAAAAACGATAAGGAGATTTCGCCTGGCAAGAAAGAGGCCGAAGATGTCCCCTTAAGAAGAAGCGATAATAATGGCACAATTAGGCCCGAGGTAGTTGTGAAACCACCCACTGCTACGGCGTTCCCTCAACGATTAGTATCCCACTCCAAGGAGACTTCTCTTGATGACATTTTAGATGTTCTTAAGCAATTAAAGATTACTTTACCTTTTCTCGATGCCATAAAGCAAATACACCCTATGCTAAAGCCCTTATGGACTTCTTGACGGTGAAAAGAAGGCTAAAGGTAAAGAAAAATGCATTCCTAGAACAAAACATCACCTCAATACTTTCAAGCAACCTTCCACCAAAATTCAAAGATCCGGGTGCACCCACCATTTCGTGCATCATGGGGAAGAATCGAATCGAGAGAGAGCTAATAGATTTAGGGGCGAGTGTTAACATTCTCCCCTATTCCATCTATAAAAAATTCGACCTGGGAGATCTTAAGCCCACAACGATGACTCTCCAGCTCGCAGATCGTTTAGTGAAGATACCTCAGGGGGTTGTTGAGGACTTGATCGTCCAAGTTGACACTTTCTACTTCCCGTTAGATTTTTTCATTTGGGATGAGGAGCCCTCCGTTGCTCTGAGCAATCATGTTCCCGTCATTCTCGGTCGTCCATTTTTATCTACTGCTAATGCACTAATCAACACTCTAAATGGGACTCACAGTTGGGAATATGACCATTGAAACAAATATCTTCAACATCTCCAAGCCCGAGGGTGATGAGAGTGAGTTACGAGAGATGAATCTTATGGAAGGTATAGTACACGAGCCTGAGAGGAATCACGTGAGAGATCTGGTAGGGGAATGTTGTACCACATCAAGTGAGAGCAACACTCCTAACGTTGATCGAGAGAAGAGAGAAGCGTGCTTAGTCACCGATATTGCGAGTGTCAATGTGAAGAGCGAGAGTGATCACATTATTGAGTGCGAGAGAAAGGAGTTGGAGATTGAGAAAGTTAGAGGGGACATAGAAAGTAATCATGAGAAACAGGTAGGAGACATGAACCTAGAAAATTTTGAGAGAAAAATCGGGTCGGTGGAGGAGAGACTCACTGTTGACGTACAATCTCAATTGGACTCAGGTAGTCACGTCGAAAAGAGTAAAAAGAAAAATAGGATAAATGAGATTCCTCTTCGTGACCATCCAACTGTGACATTGGAGTCTTCGGATGCTATAGAGGTGAAGATTCAAGGCTCGTCCGACTTAGAGCCCGACCCATGCACTCCCGAAGTTGAGAGAGATCTAGTTTTAACATGTCCCTCCAATTTTGACCAAGATGTTCGCTCCAAACCGGGACAAGTAAGTTGTAATTCGATTGAGCAGCAGTAGAATACCATTCATGACGAATATCATGAACCTCAAGGTGACTCCCTTATCTATGGGACGAGTACCAATTTTTATCGGGTGTTGGTTTACGATGTTAAGACCAGAGAGACAAGGTGAGCATTTGACCCCGTATATGGGGTCGGAGTTTTTAGGATTAAGAAGTCGTCACACCCCCGACGCGTATGGGGTGATTCTTGTGTATATTAGTTAGTTTTAGGTTAGGGTCATTAGAGGTCGTTAGATGTCTTTAAGAAGCAAGTTCGTTAAAGAGAGAAATGCAAAGGAATTGATGAGAGTGCGTAGCAGTTTTCAAGGGGAGTTGTCACATATTTTTTAGCTAACTCTTGGGTAGCAATATATTCATAAGGGTACGAAAAATTCGAGTGAGAAATAGCCCTTATTTAGAGATTGCAAGAGAAGGGAAGAATACCTTTTAACAATGTCCTGGACCGGTTCGGTTCGTTGCTACAAAAAAATAAAAATTAAAAAAGACCAGACAGGTTCGAATATCTATAGCAGTTCGTAACTTTCCCATGGTTCATCTCCCATTTCACAAAACTCTTTTCCCCAATTCTCAAGTTCTTTCCCAACTACTCTTCCCTCCAAAACCATTCCCCTTTCCCTCTAACCTTTCCCTCCAACTTTTCCCTCCAAACTCATCCCTCTCCCCTCCTCACCCCACCTATAAATACCCACTATATCCACCCCATTTCACATCACACCTACCATATCCCTATCTTTCTCTCTCTCGCTCTTACATTTCCAGCAATTCCAATTCACATCAAATGGCCGCTAGATCAGCACGAGCACTCCCCACCAAATACAACTCCACTGATATCCTCCCTGAGTCAGAAACAACGAATATCGTTCCCGCCAAGAGAAAAAACGGTGTGACTCGTTCTTCTCCCAATCCCACTCAATGCATATTGAGAACAAAGTTAAATGGGAGGAGTTGTGGCAATCGGTAAACAACCTATTTAGATCGTGGGGTTGGTGTCGATTTTTTGGGGAGCCTCACCCTGTCGTTTGGGAGGACGAGGTGAGATTCTTCTATAGCATGGTCATCCGAACTGGGGAATTTGAAGTGGAAGCCTATGTTGACGAGAGGTGCATACTATTTTTGCTGGAAATAATAGTCTAAAAATAACGCACCATGGATGTCCCAAGCCCGAACAAATTTGACTACCCCACCAATCTCGAGCCAATTACGAAAGGTGCATGCATCATTCGCCTTGCCCTCAGACACTCGTAGAACCAAGAGACCTTTTTGGTGGGGAGCCTTCCATAAAAATCCCGCATCGTGTTCCATATTGTGTGTGCCAACATTCTTCAAACCTCCAACGATTCGACAATGCGTCCTAAGCAATCCAATCTCCTCTACCACCTTTTTTATCCCCGTGCCCCGATCCATCTCGCACGCATTTTCAACGCTGACATCATGAATGCGACTATGGATCGCAAAGGATGAGCTCCCTTACCATACCCACCCTTTATTACCTCCCTCCTTGCTAATGACGAAATTCAGCCCCCCCCCCCCCCCCCCCCCAAAAAAAAAAAAAAAATTTCCTTGCCTTCTAAAGGCCATTGGGCAATAGTTCTGCACCCGAAGCTAACGCTAAAGAGAGGTGATATAAGCGGCGGCACATATGGACGAGGATGTGGAGATGGAAGAAGAGGAAGAGACCGAATATAATGAGGAGGAGGATTCAGACTATGAGCCAATGGGAGTGGACATTACTCGTGGCATTCAGAACTTGGAGACGGGTTTCAATGATTTTTTAAGGGATTATCGGGCGGACCAAGAGGCATATCGATGCCATACTAGCATGATGATCCGCCTCCAAGCTGAAATGTACAAGCTCCATGTAAGTGAAGGTGTACCACTCCCCACACTTACTTCTATGACCCGTATGATCCCAACACTCCTAGCCCCTCTCGCCCTCCTCCACAATAAGCCGTGTTAGGATGTTGTTGCTATTTTTTTGCTTTCCTTATGTATTTCTCTTTCTAAGTTCTTGTAATCCTTGTGTAGTAATACCCAAAAGAAAAGTTTGAATTTTGCCTTTGTTTATTTTTATGCACTCTCCTTTTATTTTAAATTTTAGCCTTTTTGCATAGGGACTTTGCAAAAGTCTAAGTTAGGGGGGGTACACATGCGTTCCAATATTTCACAAACTTCAAAATGCCCAAAAATTCCAAAAAACTTAAAAAAATTCAAAATTTTCCAAAAAACATTTTTAAAAAATTGAAAAAAAAGCCAAAAATATTTTTCTTCAAAATAAATAAAAATTGGAATTTAAATTTTTCAAAAATATCGCAAAAATTTTGTTTGAAGTCTCAAATTGTAATAATCCAAATGCACAAAGCCAAAATTGACCAAAGATGGAAATTGAGCGAAAATTGACGACTTTATGAATAAGTTTGGAGATTAATTAACCCGGTGAGATTTTGAGTCTATCGATTTTTATGAGTTTTTAAATCAATCCGAGTTATAATTAACTCAAAATTCGAATTCAATGCTTAAATTAAGTCGTTGAGGATCCCAATTCCTTTATTTTGATCGGTTATGAGAAACGTGTGAGATGTTGTCTTGAAAAACCCGCTAAAATATCTCTAAACTAAATAAATCTCGCGACGCATATAGTAAAATAATTATTAATTCGGACAATGAACTAGGCCATCACTAATTTAACCCGAAAATATTAGCCATAAAAAGTTGTGAAAAAATTATCCCTTTTGCTACCCAATTTGAGCCTAATAAAAAAAATTCCCTTCTTGTTTGTAACCAAAATAAACTAATTGGCACGGAATTGTGAAAAGTGAATGTTCATCAATTAAGTCCAAATAGTGCAAGAAAAAGGGGAAAGAAAAATAAAAGAAAAATGCTCAATAAAAATAGTAAGAAAAGAAGGAAAAAAAATAAAAAAAATAGACAAAAAAATAGAAAAAGGAAAGAAAAATAGCAAAAGCCCGAAAAAACACTAACGGACATCATAAGGACATTTTCCAATTTCGACTTTCACAACCATTACTGTTTTTACACAATACACATTATAACCCGAAAAGTCCTAACCGAGTCCGAATTTTGAAATTAATTACCGCTTGAGAGTTAAGACATGAAAAGATAATACGAGAGATTAATTGATGTGAATGGAGGTGATGTTTCTCGTTTCCCAATAATCGTATTCTGATGATGAGATCTTTTCGCTATAAAAATTTCAACTTTTAAATTTGTGTGCGTGAATTCGTGTTCAATTACATTTACTCTTATAAATCACGCACACCGAGAGAAAATAGCCACATTCCGAGTGATTTGTTTGTGAGAGAATTCGTGAGCATTTGAATCAAAACGAATTTTCAGAAAGTAACGTAATGATCAATCGGTGGAAGTTAGCGATTTAATTTTCGGCTTTGCACACACACACGACAAATTGAGAATTGTGAATATAAATTTACGGTGATTATTTTTAAAAAAGTTTAAATTATATAAGTTTTAGGTATTTTGATATATTTTGATTTTTTACTTGAGTCAAAAAAAGAATTTTGTGGGTAAATTTACTGCAAACCCTCACGAGACATAACTCGTCCTACTAAGGTAACCTAGGGGTTGAAAGGCTTGTTGCATACGCTAAATGCATTCGCTTGCCCGCGAAAGAGGTATTTTATCCTAATAAAAAAAAATTAAGTGTTGGACCATGATTGGACTCTTTAACATTACTCGGGACGATCAAAGTTCTAAGTTAGGGAGGTTTGATTAGGCATAAATTCTTTGTATTTATCCCCTTAATTAAGAGACTTTTATCATCTTATGCGGTGTAAATTGACTTGATTTATCTCATATCACTGATACTGACCTGTTCTACATAGTGCATCGAGTTTCGTGTATTTATCTTACATTTTGCAGATATTTTATACAAGTGGAGAAAAGGGGAAACTCGAACTTACGGAAGATACAAGTGAAGGAAAGTCAAGCGAAAAACAGTAATCTTATGCCAGGAATTCAGACCAGGAGTCTAAAGAAAAGTTTAACATCTTGAGTCCACAAGTACGTAGGAAGAAACGACACCCAAATCCGAGTCCCGGGTCAGAAGTTATGGATCTCTGAAGTTGATAAGAAATCAAGGAGAAAAACGAAGAAAAAATAAAAAAGGCAAAGAACCGAACCGATAGAATCTCTACCGGACCGGTCCCCTAAGTTGATATCAGCAAACCGAACCGATAAAAAAACATCCGGACCGGTCCACTCAAATGGAAGACACCGGAATGGTTCGCCCAATAAAGAAGGAGAAGACCAGACCGGTTCGGCTGGATAAAATTCTGATTTTTCTTTTCTCTTAAAAAGAGTTGTTCATGGTTCAAACACTTAAAATAACGTGATGTATTTATTCTTTTGTCATACCAGACATTAGGGAGCTTCTCTTTAGTTAGTTTTAATAGGGTTTTGAAGCAAAGAAGTGTAGGATTCATATTGTTCAATATTTTCTTCATCAATTTGGCTTAATTCAAGTCTTTTATTCATTCCAAGTAATCTTCCCTTCATTGTTTTCAATTGCTTTCATATTTTATGTAGGTGATTCATTCTTTCTTGGTTAAAATCCTTTTTTGCATGTTTAATTTAACTTTTCTTGCAATTATGATTTCATGCCATATAGATTTCTTGTTTAACATAGTTTTATAATGTCCACCTAGATTTTCAAGGGTTGGGATGCATGGACCCAATCTTATGTGGTTTGTATAAATATAAAAGTAATTACCTGAATTAGATAAATGATTGAATCATGTTGATTAGTTGTTACTACCGACGTAGGACTTTTAACCTCATTTGCCCTAGGTAACCGGGGTGTTTAATAGTGCGATGCGCGTGTCAACTATTTTGACACCGCTTGTACCACCCTGCTTGCCGGGGAGAGCGACTGGAGCGATACTCGATAAAATAAATCCAAATCCACAATATAACAAGGTATAGAGCATCTAAATCCCACAATAGAAAAGAAACCACTAATCTCAATTCTCTTCAAATTAATACAACAATTCTCCCGAAATAATTACAACAATCTAACTATCTCGACAAAAAATAAATCTCCAATGCTCTATACATCAAAATAAATACAAGTCTTCTCATCTTGTATTAAAAATTCTTCCCAATTAATCCACGCTAAAACAATCATCCCAATTGACCCAAAGCGTCCCAAACCACGCTAACCTTCCAACTAAAAGAAAATATGGGGAAGTATACAATACGACAGGAAAGATGATCAACAAATATACGTTAACGATGAATAAAAACGTAACAACACGAGTATGAATATTCAAATCAAATGCGAATCTCAATAGAATTTTATCAATATAATTTCTCGACAACACATTAACCGGGTCACCAGGCCTCACCCCATCCGTATATGCTTTATCAAGATATAGCCCCGGGAAGCAGGAATTGTGGCGGGTGCCCAACCTCCGTGCCATATTAAAGTCTTATGAGATCGTGCTCAACAACGGCATTAATAATACCACGTGAATCAAAATAATTGCAATAATTATTTTTCCAGATTTTCAAGAATTTATCAATTCAAATATGATTTCAGTTAAACATGAAATAACCGGAATGAACTCGCGAGATTTAGAAGCATATTGTGTAATACCCCATACCTCAAACCATAATGAGAAACTAACGAGAAATCTGCCCAGAAATCACAATCACATCATCAAGATCTTCTCTCTAAGATCATCAACACAACTCCAAGAACAAACACCAAAACAGCCCCTAAGAACACCTCAAAACCTAAGATTGAAAGCATAAATTAAAGGGAACTGTTTGTGTATAAAAGAGAGGAAAAGAAAATATGTTTTGTGGGTATTATTGTTGCAAAAGACTATTCTAAAATACTTGCCCACGATCCCTTTATATAAGGTAAAAATATAAGAGTTAGAAACCAAAACAACCTCCTTAAAAATATTTGTTGTTCACGAAACCTAAGGGGATCGATCGATCAATCCCTAGCATCGATCGATTGATCACCCAGGATAGTTGACAGTTCGCCTAAAAAAATTTATAAGGGACAATTATATAAAAATCATTATAAAATTCATTTTAACTCCGATTTAGAAACCGTTTTAAATTCTCGCCTTTAAAAATAATAACCAACATAATTGGGTAATAAAAATAATTTTATCAAAAACTTTATTTTTCCTCTATTTTTTAAAATACCACAAAAATTACGCGAGTTGTTACACTTCCCCACTAACAATGGAATTTTGCCCTTGAAATTCGCCGAATGCCTAACTCTCAAAAATCAAGCCAACAATCTCCTTTCGTCACCAAAAATAAATTCCTGACATCTAATCTAGATGCCTAACCTAAAACGATTATCTAAAATATCTATCTCCAAATACGCACCACAAAAACGCAACAGACCCAAAACCCAAAACCCGAGGGTGGTCGTATACCTAAGCTCTGATACCATTCTGTAACACCCCGCCCGCCCGGAGAGAGCGACCGGAGCGATATTCGATAAAATAAATCCAAATCTACAATATAACAAGGTATAGAGCATCTAAATCCCACAATAGAAAAGAAACCACTAATCTCAATTCTCTTCAAATTAATACATCAATTCTCTCGAAATAATTGCAACAATCTAACTATCTCGACAACAAACAAATCTCCAATGCTCTATACATCAAATTAAATACAAGTCTTCTCAACTTGTATTAAAAATTCTTCTCAATTAATCTACGCTAAAAAACTCATCCCAATTGGTCCAAAGCGTCCCAGACCACGCTAACCTGCCAACTAAAAGAAAATATGGGGAAGTACACTATACGACAGGAAAGATGCTCAACAAATGTACGTTAGCGATGAATAAAAACGTAACAACACGAGTACGAATATTCAAATCAAATGCAAATCTCAATAGCATTTTATCAATATAATTTCTGAACAACACATTAATCGGGCACCGGGCCTCACCCCATCCGCATATGCTTTATCAAGACATAGCCCCGGGAAACAGGAATTTTGGCGGGTGCACAACCTCCGTACCATATTAAAATATCATGACAACGTGCTCATCAACAACATGAATAATACCAAATGAATCAAAATAATTCCAATAACTATTTTTTCAGAGTTCCAAGAATTTATCAATTCAAATATGACTTCAACTAAACATGAAATCAACGGAATAAACTCGCGAGATTAGGAGCATATTGTGTAAAACCCCATACCTCAAACCATGATGAGAAATCAATGATAAATCTGCCCATGAATCACAATCACGTCATCAAGATCATCTCTCAAAGATCATCAACACACCTCCAAGAACATACACCAAAACAACCCCCAAGAACACCTCAAAACCTAAGGTTGAAAGCATATATTAAAGTTTATTGTTTATGTATAAAAGAGAGGTAAAGAAAATATGTTTTCTGGGTATTTTTGTTGCAAAAGACTGTTCCAAAATACTTGCCCACGATCCCTTTATATAAGTTAAAATTAAAAGAGCTGGAAACTAAAACAACCTCCTTAAAAATACTTGTTGTTCACGAAACCTAAGGAGATCAATCGATCGATCCCTGGCGTCGATCAATCGATCGCCCAGATCTGCTGACAGTCGCCTAAAAAATTTTATAAGGGGCAATTATATAAAAATCATTATAAAATCCGTTTTAACTCCGATTTCGAAACCGTTTGAAATTCTCGCCTTTAAAAATAAGGGGATGGCTATTCCCACTCCACCAAATTCTACCCACACTCCATTTAAACATGAAATGACAATTTTACCCTTTTCTTGCCCACTTTTTTACCTCCAACTCAAACAATTGATAAAAATAAAAAAAATTGTATTTTGAATAAAAAAACTTTTTTTTAGTAAAAAAACTGCTTTTAATAAGAAACTGTTTGAAAACTAAAAAAAATTGTTTTTGAATTTTATAACTATTTCAGAATAATATTTCATCTGTTTCAAAAGAGTAAACTTTTTACCTATTTTTTTAATAAAAAAGTTGTTTATAAAACGTCAAAAAATATTTTAAAAACAGTCTTTACAAAAATAAACTGTTTTAACTATTTAAAAAACGTTTTTTATATTTTTTATGAAAGCCTTGTTTTTAAAATTATTTGTTTTATACATTTCTTTCTAAAAAAAATAAAAAAAAATAAACCTCCAATAGTATACCAACCATAAACATGTGTCTAAAATAAACCAACCGTTTTGATTATAAAAAATATTTATTTTAGAAAATTGTTTCTTTAAAAGAAATTTGTATAATTTTTACAAAACTTTGTATAACTTTTTTAAAAAGAAAAAAAACTATTTCCACACTTAAAAAAAATTAACTGTTATTTCTATTCGGTCGTGTTTCTGTGTTTATAAATAAATTAAAATAAAAAAAAATTTGGTCGCTTTTACGAAATCATTTTAATTTGGTCGCTTTTACTTTGATCGTATTCGTGTCAAGTAAAAAATATTCATGAGGTTTCTTATTTTAATTTGGTGATGTTCTTATTTGGATAAAAAAAGAATTTGTATTTATTAATTTTAAAGTTAATAGTACGAAATCATTATTAATTTAAATGAATTTGGTCAAATTAAATGCCACACAATACGAAATCATTATTTTTTTATCAAAATGGACAAGTTAAAGCGACACAACATGATTTTTTTTTAACAAACACAAACACGATCCAATCTAATTTATCAAACACAAATATTAAAATGCGACACAATACAAAATCTTTTTTTACGAAACACAAATATGGCCAAGTAAAAGTGATATAACATGATTTTTTTTTCTAAACACAAATAATAAATTTTTTTTACCAAATACAAACACAATTAAAATGCGACACTATGCAAAATCTTTTTTTTATCAATACGGCCAAGTAACGGCAACACAACATGATTTTATTTTTACCAAACAAAACTACGATCCAATGTGGTGTGGTGTTTATGTTTTACTTCGATCGTGTTCGTGTTTGTGCTCGATAAAAAAAATCAAAATTACCTAACACGGCTCAAATAAACGCGAAAGGACACGAAATCTTATTTTTTTATCTAACATGAACACGATCTAATTAAAATACAATTTTGCATTTTGTTTGTTTTAAAATTCATGAACCATATAGTAAAAGCGACGCCAAATAATATTTTTTTTTACTGAGCACAAACACAAACACAATCGAAGTAAAACATAAACACCACATTGGATCGTGTTTTTGTTTGGTAAAAAAATAAAAAAAATCATGCTGTATTGCTTTTACTTGGTCATATTAATAAATAAATAAAAGATTTCGTATTGTGTCGCATTTTAATTGTGTTTGTATTTGGTAAAAAAATTATTATTTGTGTTTGGAAAAAAATCTTGTTGTATCGCTTTTACTTGCCATATTTGTGTTGCGTAAAAAAAAGATTCGTATTGTATCGCATTTTTATTCGGTTGTGTATCTGTTTTTGTAAATAAATTAAAATAATATTTCGTATCATTTCGTATCTCTCTTAATTGGATTGTGTTTAGGTTAAAAAAATATTCCGTGTTCGTCTAAGATAAAAAAAAAATAAGATTTCGTGAAATGTCACTTTTATTTGAGTTTTCTTTTTGCTAGATAAAAAATAAAATTTCGAGTTGTGTCACATTTTAACTAGATCGAGTTCATATTTGGTAAAAAAATAAGTAAGCACTAAAGTATAAATTAATTAATGACTAAGTTGTTAATAATTGTTATTTTAAGTTAAAAAAATTATTTGCTTAAATTGTAAAGGTTAAAGAATAAAGGGTAAAGGTTAAAAACGTTAAAATCGTCAATTAAAATTTTTTTGGAGTGTTTGCAGATTTTTTGGAGCTTCTTTAGCTGCACCCAAAAATAATAACCAACATAATTGGGCCATAAAAAAATTTATCAAAAACTTTATTTTTCCTCTATTTTTGAAAATACCACGAAAATTACGCGAGTTGTTACACTTCCCCACTAACAATGGAATTTCGCCCTCGAAATTCGCTGATGCCTAACTCTAAAAAATCAGGCCAACAACCTCCAAAAATAATTCCGTCACCAAAAATAAATTCCCCACATCTAATCTAGATGCCTAACCTAAAACAATTATCTAAAATATCTATCTCCAAATACGCGCCACGAAAATGCAACAGACCCAAAACCCAAGACCGAGGGTGGTCATATACCTAAGCTTTGATACCATTCTGTAACACCCCGCCCGCCCTGAGAGAGCGACCAGAGCGATACTCGATAAAATAAATCCAAATCCACAATATAACAAGGTAAAGAGCATCTAAATCCCACAATAGAAAAGAAACCACTAATCTCAATTCTCTTCAAATTAATACAATAATTCTCTCGAAATAATTACAACAATCTAATTATCTCGACAACAAACAAATCTCCAATGCTCTATACATAAAAAAAAGTACAAGTCTTCTCATCTTGTATTAAAAATTCTTTCCAATTAATCTACGTTAAAAAAATCATCCCAATTGGTCCAAAGAATCCCAAACCACGCTAACCTGCCCACTAAAAGAAAATATGGGGAAGTACGCAAAACGACAGGAAAGATGGTCAACAAATATACGTTAGCGATGAATAAAAACGTAACAACACGAGTACGACTATTCAAATCAAATGCAAATCTCAATAGCATTTTATTAATATAATTTATCAACAACACATTAACCGGGTCACCAGGCCTCACCCCATCCGCATATGCTTTATCAAGACATAGCCCCGGGACGCATGAATTTTGGCGAGTGCCCAACCTCCGTGTCATATTAATATCTCATGACAATGTGCTCAACAACAACGTGAATAATACCACATGAATCAAAATAATTCCAATAATTATTTTTCTAGATTTCCAAGAATTTATCAATTCAAATATGAGTTCAATTAAACATGAAATCAACGGAATAAACTCGCGAGATTTAGGAGTATATTGTGTAAAACCCCATACCTCAAACCGTGATGAGAAACCAACGATAAATCTGCCCAGAAATTACAATCACATCATCAAGATCATCTCTCTAAGATCATCAACACACCTCCAAGAACAAACATCAAAACAACCCATGAGAACACCTCAAAACTTAAGGTTGAAAGCATAAATTAAAGGGTACTGTTTGTGTATAAAAGAGAGGAAAAGAAAATATGTTTTCTGGGTATTTTTGTTGCAAAAGACTGTTTCAAAAAACTTGCCCGCGATCCCTTTATATAAGGTAAAAATATAAGAGTTGGAAACCAAAACAACCTCCTTAAAAATACTTGTTGTTTACGAAACTTGAGGGGATCGATTGATACATCCCTGGCATCGATCGATCGATCGCCCAGGTGTACTGACAGTTCGCCTAAAAAAATTTATAAGGGGCAATTATATAAAAATCATTATAAAATTCGTTTTAACTCCGATTTCGAAACCGTTTGAAATTATCGCCTTTAAAAAGAATAACCAACATAATTGGGTAATACTAATAATTTTATCAAAAACTATATTTTTCCTCTATTTTTAAAAATACCCCAAAAATTACGCGGGTTGTTACCCCTCTTTATTCCTATTCTTGATTATGTATGATGCGGGCTTATACCGTCATATATGTAATGCTTAAAATTAATAAAGTCTGGGTTTAATTAATTATTTAATTTTATTTGCTTTTATATCCGGTAAACATACTTGGGTTCGGGGAATTTTGGTCCAACCTACTTTTCTCATTCATATTATTCAATCACAGTTAGTTTACTCTGGCATACGTAGTTTAATTATTAGTTTAATTCATTTGCATTTAGTTAGTTGATATAAAACTCAAAATCAATCATCGTTTCTTTCTTTTTCTAGAGTTAACCTTAGAATTTTTTGTCTCATCTATCGTCGTCACGTTCAACGTCTTATTTCCCTGAGGATTCGACCCCGTCTTACCGGGTTTATTACTTACGTGACCGGTTTGCACTTGAACCGGAATTAGCACGCACTAGAGACACATTTTCATCGGCGTTAAGTTTTTGACGTCGTTGTCGGGGACTTGGGTAGACTTTTACGTCAGGTCGATTTAATCCAAAATTTGACTCCAAATCTTAAAATCAAAAATCCAAAAAAAATCATAAAAGAAAAAAAAAATAACATCTCTCACAGTCCTTTCATGAAAAATCCGCAACAAACTCCTCAATCAACTCCCACTCGTATTCACAAAAACCTGATAGTTGAGTATGATCCCGATAGCCCACACACTCCTAACGCACCTCATTTTGGGTTACACCTCCTACACCTCCAAATTCCATCACGAGTCATGTTTCTAGAACCCTGAGTGAGAATACTGAATCATTTGGAGAGAGAGAGAGACATGTCAGAGCATGCTAGTTATGGTACGACTGAGGGATAAATACCGTATTATCCCATGAAAGAGTTCTTATATCGTGAGAGAACTGTCACGCTATGATTCATATTACTTTCGTATAATGCGGGACAGTTCCATTTTCGCAATGGGATGATACAAATTCTTCCCACGTTTCACGGGTTGGATTCGTAGAAACCATACCTTCACATCCGTGAGTTCGAAGAGGTGTGCGAAACATTTGGTGATCAATTTCGACTCAAGATGTCATTCGCCTAAATTTTTTTCCTTTTTCCTTAAAGGATAAAGCTAAGACCTAGCGTTGGTCTTTATCGATGAACTCAATTGGATCAAGGAGAGAAATGGCATCCAAGTTTCTCTTCAAATTCTTTCCCCAACATCGAACGAATTCCATCAAAGCTCAAATTCAATCATTCTAACAGCAATAAAATGAGCCATTCGATCGGTGTTGGGAGCGCTTCCAAGAGTTGCTTAGCACATACCCACGTCATGGTTTTGAGAAGAATCGCCTTATCTCTTTCTTCCACTAAGGGCTAAGTACAGCGTCTAAATAACTCTTTGAAACAATGTGAGAGAGACCATTGTGGGAGTTATATGTGAATGATGCCGAGGCCTATCTCAAGCATGTCGCTGACACTACTCAACTATGGGACACATCCGATCTTAACACCCAAATCGGGTTCGATAAACGTCTACTGCTCCTTCTGCGTCTGGACTCTATCATTTGGACAAAGAAGCTGCAATGAAACTTCAAATAAACTAACTTGCTAAATAGTTGAAAGACATAGTCAAATCACGGGAAAGATAAACACCCGGTCCCACTCAATCAAAAGAAAAGGTGTGTGCCACTTACGCACCAAGCCATTCAATAAAGGAATGTTCGACGATACCCGCCTGCAAAGTTATGCTTCAAAAGCAAGTAGGGGCGATAGGAAATCTTAAGGATAATATTAATGCCCCTCACGGTAATTCTTACAATCCTTCGTGGAGGAACCATCCTGGATTTAGTTATGGGCAACAACACGTTGCATTGAATCCCAATTCACAAGTTTCTCCTCCTCCACCACCGCCTCCTCACTTTCAACAAGCACCACCTACTGCACTATATATCACCCTACTGAGGCGAACGTTTGAGGATATCCTCAATCAATTCATGCAAGCCCAACAAGTGACGAATGCTCAAAACGCCCAGATGTTTGCCGAGATAAATGCTAACATTTCTCATTTGCAAGCATCCTTGAGTGTCCAAGAAAAGGGTTAGTTTTTGGCCCAAATCCAAAGACCTCCTCATGGCCAAGCTAATGGTATCTCTACCTTTGAGGTACATCAAGAGCAATGTAATGCAATTACCACTCTACGTACTAGGAGAGTAGTTGACTTGTCACCTCCTCCGCGCGAAGAGAAAAATGATAAGGAGATTCCGCCCAGCACAAAAGAGGCCGAAGATATTCCCTTAAGAAGGAGCAGTAATAATTAGATAGTTAGTCCTAAGGTAGTTATGAAACCCCCCATTGCTGCACCATTCCCTCAACGGTTAGTATCCCACTCCAAGGAGAGTTCTCGTGATGACGTTTTCGACGTTCTTAAGCAAGTAAAGATTAATTAACCTTTTCTCGATTCCATAAAGAAAATTCCTGCCTGTTCTAAAGCACTTAAGGACTTTTTGACGGTGAAAAGAAGGCTAAAGGTAAAGAAAAATGCATTCCTTGCACAAAAAGTCAGGTCCATACTATCAAGCAACCTTCCACCAAAATTCAAAGATCCAGGTGCACCCATAATTTCTTGCATCGTGGGGAAGAATCGAATCGAGAGAGCGCTAATAGATTTAGGGGCGAGTGTTAACATTATCCCCTACTCCATCCATAAATAATTAGACCTAGGGGACCTTAAGCCCACAAAGATGACTCTCCAGCTCGCAAATCGTTTAGTGAAGATACCTCGGGGGGTTGTTGAGGACGTGATCGTCCAAGTTTACACTTCCTACTTCTCGATAGATTTTGTCATTTGGGATGAGGAGCCCGTCGTTGCTCTCAGCAATCATGTTCCCGTTATTCTCGGTCGTCCATTTTAGATATGTGTAATGCACTAATCAACACTCAAAATGGGAGAAGGTAACTCACGTTTAGAAATATGACCCTCGAAATAAATATCTTTAACATCACCAAGCCCGAGGGTAATGAGAGCGAGTTGTGAGAGACGGATCTTACGGAAGGTATAGTACACGAGCCCAAGAGGAATCACGTGAGAGATCTGGTAAGGGCATGTTATACCACATCAAGTGAGAGCGACACTCCTAACGTTGATCAAGATGAGTGGGAGGCATGATTAGTTTCGAGTATCGATGTGAAGAACGAAAGTGATCACGTTGTTGAGTGAGAGAAAGAGGAGATGGAGATTGAGCAAGTGAGAGGACATCAAAAGTAAGCGTAAGAGACAGGTAGGAGATATGAACCTGGAAAATTTTGAGAGAAAAATCGAGCCAGTGGAGGAGAGCCCCACTGTTGATGTCCAATCTCAATTGGACTCGTGTAATCACGTCAAAGAGAGTGAAAAGAAAAATAGGATAAATGAGATTTTTCTTCGTGGCCATCCACCCGTGCCACCGGAGTCTTCGAATGCGATAGAGGAGAAGAGTTAAGTCTTGTCTGACTTAGAGCCCGACCCATTCACTACCAAAGTGGAGAGAGATATAAGTTTAACATGTCCCTTCAATTTTGACCGAGATGTTCACTCCAAACCGGGACATGTAAGTTGTAATTCGATTGCGCAACATGAGAATCCTCTTCACGACGAATATCACGATCCTCAAGGTGACTCCCTTATCTATGGAACGGGTCCTAATTTGTTTCGGTGGTTGGTTTATGATGCTAGGATGGGAGAGACAAGGTTAGCATAGAACCCCGAATGTGGGGTCAGATGAGTTTTTAGGATTGAGAAGTCATCGCACCCCCGATGCGTATGTGATGATTATTGTGTATATTAGTTAGTTTTAGGTTAGGGTCGTTAAATGTCTTTAGGAAGGAAGTTCATTAAAGAGGGAAATGCGGTGGAATTGACGAGAGTGCGTAGCAGTTTTCAATGGGAGTCGTCACATATTTCGTTGCCAAATCTTGGGTTGGAATATTTTAGAAGGGTCTGAAAAGGTTGAGTGCAAAATAGACCTCATTTATAGATTGCAAGAGAAGGTAATAATACCCTTAACAGTGTCCCGAACCGGTTCGGTCCTAAGATCACCGATTCGGTTTGCTACTGCAAAAAAATAAAAAAATAAAAAGACCGAACTGGTTCGGATATCTGTAGCACTTCACAGCTTTCCCATGGTTCATCTCCCATTTCCTAAAACTCTTCCCCCCCAACTCCCAAGTTCTTTCCCTCTAACTCTTCCCTCAAAAATAATTCCCACCATATCCTCCCCATTCCTACGATTTTTCCCACTACATTCATCCCTCACCCCACCTAAAAATTCCCACCATATCCTCCCCATTTCACTTTATACCTACCATATCCCTCTCCTGATCTCTCTTTCTCTCAACAATTCCAATTCCCGTTAAACGGCCGCTAGAGCTGCACGAGCACTCCCCACCAAATACAACTCTACCGATATCCTCCCCATCGACAATAACGAATACCATTCCCGCCAAGAGAAAAAGTGGTGCGACACGTTGTTCTCCCCATCTCGCTCAATGCATATTAAACGCAAAGTTAAATGGGAGGAGCCGCCGCAATCGGTAAAAAACCTATTTAGGCCACGACGTCAGTGTCGATATTTTGGGGATCTTTACCCCATCGTTTGGGAGGACGAGGTGCGAGTCTTCTATGGCACACTCATCCGAACGAGGGAATTTGAAGCGAAAGCCAATGTTGACGAGCGGAGAATACCATTTTTGCTGTTAATAATAGTACAAAAATTGCGCACCATGGATGACCCAAGCCCGAACAGATTTGACTACCCCACCAATGTCGAGCCAATTACGAAAGGTGAATGCATCATTCGACTTGCCCTCACACACTCGTGGAACCAAGAGACTTTTTCGGTGGGTATCCTTCCCTAAAAATCCTGCTTCTCATTCCGTATTATGTCACCAATATTCTTCAAACCTCCAACGATTCAGCAATGCGTCCTAGGCAAGCCAATCCCCTCTACCACCTTTTCGATCCCCGTGCCCTGATCCATCTCGCACGCGTTTTCTACGCTGATATCATGAACGCGGCTATAGAACGCAAAGGTCGAGCTCCCTTACCATACCCACACTTTATCACCTCCCTCCTTGGTGATGCCGAACTTCAGCCCCCCCCAAACCTTTCCTCGCCTTCCAAAGGCCATTGGGCAAGATTCTTGCACCCGAAGGGAACGCCAAAGAGAGCGTCGGCACACGTGGATAAGGATGTGGAGATTAAAAAAGAGGAAGAGGCTGAATATAATGAGGAGGAGGATTCAGACTATAAGCCGATGGGAACGGACATTACTCGTTGCATTGAGAACTTGGAGACGAGTTTCATTGATTTTTTGAGGGATTATCGGGCAGACCAAGAGGCATATCGATGCGACCCTAGCATGATTGTCCGCCTCCAAGCTGAAATGTACAAGCTCCATGTAAGTGAGGGGGTACCACTCCACATTTACTTCTATGACCCGTATGATCCCAACTCTCCCGGCCCTTCTCGCACTCCTCCACAATAAGCCATGTTAGGATGTTGTTGTTATTTTTTGCTTTCGTTATGTATTTATCTTTAAAAGTTCTTGTAATCCTTGTGTAGTAATACCAAAAAAAAAGTTTGCATTTTGACTTTGTTCATTTTTTCGCACTCTCCTTTTATTTTAGATTTTAGTCCTTTTGCATAGGGACTTTGCAAAAGTCTAGGTCAGGGAGGTACGCATGCGCTTCAATATTTCACAAAGTTCAAAATGCCCAAAATTTTAAAAAAAAAATTGAAAATTGAAAAAAAAAGCCAAAAGTTTTTTTCTTCAAAATAAATAAAAATTTAAATTTAAATTTTTCAAAAATATCACAAATTTTTTTATTGAAGTCTCAAATTGTTAAAATCCAAATTCACAAAGCCGAAATTGACCAAAGATGGAAATTGAGGAAAAATTGATGACTTTAGGAATAAGTTTACAAATTAATTAACCCGATGAGATTTTGAGCTTATCGATTTTTGTGAGTTTTTAAATCAATTCGAGTTATAATTAACTCAAAGTTCGAATTCAGTGTTTAAATTAAGTTGTTGAGGATATCAATTCCTTTATTTTGATCGGTTATGTGAAATGTGTGAGATGTTGTCTTTAAAAATGCGCTAAAATATCTCTAAACTAAATGAATCTCGAGACGCATATGGTAAAATAATTAGTAATTCGGACAATGAAGTAGGACATCGGTTGTTTAACCCAAAAACATTAGCCATAAAAAGTTATGAAAAAATTATCCCGTTTGCTACCCAATTTGAGCCTAACAAAAAAAAATCCCTTCTCGTTTGTAACCAAAATAAATCGATTGGCCCAGAATTGTGAAAAGTGAATATTCATCCATTAAGTCCAAATAGTTCAATAAAAAGGGGCAAGAAAAATAAAAGAAAAATGCTCAAGAAAAATAACAAGAAAGGAAAAAAATAAAACAATAGATAAAAAAAGAAAAAGGAAATAAAAAGAGCAAAAGCCCGAAAAAGCACTAACGGACATCATAAGGACATTTTCTAATTTTGACTTTCCCAACCATTCTTGTTTTTACCCAATACACCTTATAACCCGAAAAAGTCCTAATCGAGTCCGAATTTCGGAATCAATTACAGCGTGGAGAGTTAAGACACAAAAAGATAATAAGAGAGATTAATTGGTGTGAACAGTGGTGATGTTTCCCGTTTTCTAATAATAATATTCCGATGATGAGATATTTTCACCATAAAAATTTCATCTTTCAAATTTGTGTGCGTGAATTCGTGTTCAGTTACATTTACTCTTATAAATCACGCAGACCGAGAGAAAATAGCCACATTCCAAGTGATTTTTTTGTGAGAGCATTTGTGAGCATTTGAATCAAAATGAATTCGAAAAGTAACGTAATGATCAATCGTTGGAAGTTAGCGGTTTAATTTTCGGCTTCGCACACACACACAACAAAATTTAGACTTGTGAATATAAATTTACTGTGATTATTTTTAGAAAAGATTAAATTGTACAATTTTTAGGTATTTTGATATAATTTGATTTTTTACTTGAGTTAGAAAATGAATTTTGTGGGTATATTTACTGCAAACCCTCGCGAGACACAACTCGTCCTACTAGGGTAACCTAGGCGTTTAAAGGCTTGTTGCATACGGTAAATGCAATCACTTGCCCGCGAAAGAGGTATTCTAACCTTATAACACGTTTATAAAGTGTTGGGCCTTACTTAGATTCTTTTACATTGCTCGGGACGGTCAAAGTTCTAAGTTAGGGGGGTTTGATTTAGCATGAATTCTTCGTATTTATCCCCTTAATTAAGAGACTTTTATCATCTTACGTAGTTTAAATTGAGTTTATTTATCTCATATCATTGCTACTGACCTATTTTACATAGTGCATCGAGTTTCGTGTATTTCTCTTACATTTTGCAGATATTTTATACAAGTGGAGAAAAAAGGAAACTCAAACGTAAGGAAGATACAAGTGAATGAATGTCAAGGGCAAAACAGTAATCTTACACTAGGAATTTGGACATGGAGTCTAAGGAAAGTTGAAGATCTCGAGTTCACAAACACGTAGGAAGAAACGACACCCAAATTCGAGTTCTGGGTCAGAAGTTATGGATCTCTGAAGTTGAGAAGAAATCAAGGAGGAAAAGGAAGAAAAAATTAAAAAAGGCACAGAATCGAACCGATAGAATCTCTATCGGACCAGACCCTTAAACTGATATCAGCAAACTGAATCGATAAAAAAACATCCGGACCAATCCACTCAACAGGAAGACACCGGACTGGTTCACCCATTAAAGAAGGAGAAGATTGGGCTGGTTCGGCTGGACGGAATTCTGATTTTTCTTTTCTCTTAAAAAGAGTTGTGCTTGGTTCAAACACTTAAAATAATGTGATGTATTTATTCTTTTGTCATACCAGGCATTAAGGAGCTTCTCTTTAGTTAGTTTTAAGAGGGTTTTGAAGCCAAGAAGTGTAGGATTCATATTGTTAAATATTTTCTTCATCAATTTGGATTAATTCAAGGCTTTTATTCATTCAAAGTAATCTTCTCTTCATTGATTTCAATTTCTTTCATATTTTCTGTAGGTGATTAATTCTTTCTTGGTTAAAATCCTTCCTTGCATGTTTAAGTTCACTTTTCTTGCAATTATGATTTCATGCAACATAGATTTCTTACTTAAAAATATTTTTATAATGTCGAGCTAGATTTCCAAGGGTTGGGATGCATGAAACCAACCCGATATGGTTTGCATGAATATAAAAGTAATTCTTTGAATTAAATAAATAATTGAATCGTGTTGATTAGTTGTTACTACCGTCATAGGACTTTTAACCTCATTTGGGCGAGGTAACCGGGGTGTTTAAGAGTTCGACGCACGTGTCAGTTATTTTGACAACGCTTTATTTCTATTCTTGATTATGTATGATGTGAGCCCTCATATATGTATTGCTTGAAATTAATAAAGTTTGGGTTTAATTAATTATTTAATTTATAATTGCGTTTATATCCGGTAAACATAGTAGGGTTCGGGGGATTGTGATCCCACCTACTTTTCTCATTCATATTTATTCAGTCACTTTTAGTTTACTCCTGCATACGTAGTTTAATTATTAGTTTGATTAATTTGCATTTAGTTAGTAGATATACTCAACTCAACTCAACAAGGCCTTTTCCCAATTACTTGGGGAGTTAGTAGATAGAAAACTAAAAATCAATCATCGTTTCTTTCTTTTTCTAGAGTGAACCTTAGGATTTGTAGTCTTACCAATCGTCGTCACGTTTTACATCCTATTTCCCTGAGGATTCGGCCCCGTCTTATCAAGTTTATTACTTACGCAACCGGTTTGCACTTGAACCGTAATTAGGACACTTTAGAGACATATTTTCAATCGCATCAAGTTTTGGGCGTTGTTGTCGGGAACTTAGGTAGACTTTTAGGTTAATCAATTTAATCCAAAATTTGACTCCAAATCTTAAAAAGCCAAAAAAATCATAGAATCAAAAATTCAAAAAAAATCAGAAAAGAAGAATAGCAGAAAAAAAAAATTAACATCTCTCATAGTCCTTTCATGCAAAATCCGAGTGAGGATAGTGAATCATTTGGAGAGAGAGATATGTCGGAGCACGCTAGTTATGGTACGGGTGAGGGAGAAATACCATATCGTCCCATGAAAGAGATCTTATATCTTGTTCATTTCGTTATTGAAACCAAAAGTTGCATTATTACAGGGTCAATTCCAAATTTGACCCTTTACTTTGGGGTGATTTTGAATTTTGAACCCATTCTTTCAATTTTTGCCATGTTAACCATGTTCTTTTTAATTTGTGCAATTCTAACCATTCGTCAAACCTCTGTTAGGAGACTTGACGGAAAGGATTATTCGGCATCCAAGGTAGTATTTATTTGATAAATTATCCAAGAATTAGGTGACATTTGACTAAAAAATTAATCAATTAAGAATTCTTATGGTTATGAAAATATTAATTACAAGAGTTAATTTAATTAAACTCTCTAACCACCATTTCCTCTAATCTACTACCTCCACCATTACCGCAACTCCTCCGCCGCGTGCTACTTCCATTACTGCCACATGGAAAAGCAAAACAAAATATCTCCTGACCACGAACTCCCCAACTCCCTCACTACATCCACCACCACTCCCCCGCCATCTGCTACCTCCACCGCTGCCACTTGAAAAAAAGGGAATAAACTATTTCATCCACACCAGAAGGTTTTCTTACATGAAAAGCCAAATCTAATTAACTCTATACATGAACTGATTCTGAGTTTGACTTTGACACACACATATATATATATATATATATATATATATTAAAATAGATATGGATAACATAACAGATCTGGAATACAAATCGGAGGTCTGGATTTAGCGCATATACACACACTTACTTGAACAACCATTTTTTTTAGAAATATTAAACTGTCTTCTTCGCGAACGTTTGATTGATTGATTTAGAGAGAGAGCTGGGGAATATCACAGGGAATGGACGGGGGGAGGTGGGGGCCACGTGACGTCTGGTCGCAATGGAGGATGGGGTAGACAGAGGGCTGGGGGCGGGTTCTGCAAGTGGGTAGGGGGAAAGAAGAAGAGAGAGGGGTGTTAATGTGTGAGTTTTATATTTTAATTAAAAAAATCAGATAAGTAGTGATATATGGCTGTGCAATCATCATTTCCGTTAAGTTTCCTAACGAAGGCTTGACAGAGGGTTAAAGTTGCTCAAATTAAAAAAATTAGGGTAATATGGCAAAAATTGAAAGAATGGGTCCAAAATTCAGAATGACCCAAACTTTAGGGTCAAATTGCAATCAACCCTTGTTACTAATAATAGAATAAATATTACTGTTAATGTCGGGGACACCACTTTTGGAGATTTAGTTCACGAACCCACCATGTTTCGGGTTATGTGATCCCGAATCTCCGTGCGAATGGGTTCCGGTGCTCTTGGTAACTATGATTAGGTGACATCCTTAAAGGGTCAAATTCCTGGGAAGTCATGTTCCATATATAGAAGGAAAATAGCATTGTAAGAGTAAATAATCAACTTCCCTTGCTTATTTACACAAGAACACCATTGTGGATATAAATAAGATTTAAATCTTCTCATTTGAATTTAATCTCATATTATTCCTCCTGAACCACCAACCAACCCAAAACATGCAGTTTAAAGGTAAGTCTGTCTTCCAAATCTTCTCATTGTCCCAGACGTGCTGAGAAGGTAGACTAGAACATACAAAATAATTGTTATATGGGTTTCAAAATAACAAAATAAATATGGGGTTAAATAAATCAGAGATGAAATAGACCGGCTGCACAAGCAACTGAAAGTGCAACTCTGTTTTTGTTGTTGTCGTCGTCATGTTTTATACCCAGGACTATGCGGTGATAAGTAGAGGAAGGCGAAGATGACTTTAAAGTCATCAAACACACGCTATAGTAGTCAAGACAAAGGGTCCAATCCCACGAGGGTGAAAAATTGCTAGAAATCGTAGGCAACAACTTCAAAAACACGTCTCCAGTTTAGTTTCCATGTATAACTTGTTTGCATGAAGCTAAAATTGCTAGTAATGACGATTCAACCATGCGTCGAAAAGCTCATTCCGGGGCATTTTACACAATGCCTGTCTCTAAGGGAGTTACAACATGCTCGGAGTTGTTACTTTAACTGAGGATGCTAACAATAGGGCTAGGATTTGATGCAGGAGTGAGGGATATCATTATACTTTTGCTTATTAGATATTTTGAGAGAATTCTAGAATTAGATTAATGATGTCATTATGAAAGGCCACTACCTCATGACATCATCAATCTAATACCCTTTCCTTTATTCCATTGTACGATTGTCTCTTTCTGTTTATAGGGCACTATTTATAAAGAAATATGAATATATGAGGAGTAAAGAGTTATTTTTTATTATTCCTAAATGTGTTTGTAATTTCCGTTGTGTATACATCAGATGAGTATTAGAGAAGTAAACCCAAATGGAGTTGGACGATTGGGAATCAGGGTGGTACCACCAGTGGATTTAGCTCCTCCCTCCATCAACGGCGTAGCCCAAGTCTTCCTTAACTAATTTCGTGCTGAAATCACAAGGTTCCACCTTATCACCAGTCGCTCCAAGCTGTTCAACTGAAGTCCCCCGATTCAACCCACTGTTACGCAAGCCCTATTCGACCCATATCATTTGCCCATTGCATCCAAGGAGTCGCATTGCGACCCCACACAATCACTCCCCAACCCCTATTGGTGTAAAGCCTCAACCCTCCAGATAACACCCCCCACCTATGTGTCATTAGCCATGATTTATAACCTCACCACCACACCGCCTTCCTCTATGTCCTAGGATTGGCCTCGCAATAGCTTGTTATATTCCCTTTACATATCCAAGGAAAGGTTGTGCACCGTTATTATTGATAGCGGTTCAAGTTACAATCTTGTTTCTCGAGAAATGATGGAGAAACTCGGAATTTCTACAGAGCCATTGTGTGTAATTTGTCGTATTGGATGGTTGAGAGGTTAATCCCAAATCGCTCCGAACCGATAGCGTTGTGTACCGTTCTTTAATTGGCCATGTGCAATTGAAGTCCTTTGTACCATCGTCGATATAACCATTTGTCATCTCCTCTTTGGTCGACCGTGGCAATGTGATAGAATAGTGTATACAACTCTCTACAACAACAAATACATACAATTATAGTCTATGCATGAGGTATGATCCGTGCCCTATACTTTTCCTTAATTTCATGTATTACACTTTATGACAATTCTGAGCCTTGTGCGGGACTCTCGGCCCATCTACGTTTATTTGCCAGTTTGGAATGCCTATCTACTACTAATAGCTCATTTGTTGTGAGATATCATTTGAGGGAAGCCACAGAGAGGGTACCAATAAGATTCGAGATAACAACTCCACCCTCACCTCCACAACGAATGTATTAATATACTGTAGCTTTCTTCTTTGTTGCTTTTAGTGGGGTAGCTAGACAAAGAGCGGAGTAGATATAAAAAGATTCTTTTTAGGACTAACATTTAACTTCCTTAAGTAACTTAAAGTTGTTCCAAGGTGCTTCAAATGCTTCTTCAAGGTTATAGTAGATAAGTATAAACAAGATGGTCTTAGATTGGATCTTTCTTCTTTTCGAGAAAGTGGTGCGGTAAAGAAGAATGCCTGTTATCATGCCGCTGTTGTGCTCTCTCTCTCTCTCTCTCTCTCTCTCTCTCTCTCCAATTAGTCAGTCAACCGACTCTTTTCGGTATGTATCATGTATCTTTGTCGTGCTGTAGCTATCTATATCATGTCTCGCTATTTTAGTTTAGTTAGTTAGGAAAGCTAGCCAACTTGGAAAGCCATTCTTGACGTTAGGAAGGAACGGGATAAGGGACTACCTTTGAGTTTTGCGAACAACAAAAGTCATCAATTCTGCACTTTTCTTGCCTCCACTCAGCTACACCCTTGGAACCTGGGGTGAAGTACTTCGATTGGGTCTTGTAGACAGACATGGTCCTCTTTTTCTTTGCCACCATGAGACCTCGCCTTATTTGGTAGTGGGGGGTGGAATCAACATAATTCGTAGGGTTGGAATAGTAGCCGAGCTTCCCCGCCTTGTTCTCTGTGGTCATTCTTGCTGGGACAACCATTAAAGGGTTCGTACACAGAGTAGAATCATGAAATTTTCTCATAATCCGTTTAATGTTTTCACTTTCATATCTAGCATTTCAGTGACACTAGTGATAGTAAGAGTTAGGTGTTGATTTTCATACTAACAACTATCTTTTTGAAGCACATAGTCAGAAAAGGAAAAAAGATGCAATCTAGCGGAAGGGGAGACACTAACTAAAACGGATACCTTCTTGACATACCAGACATGAATACATCTATTTTTTCGTAGGCAAGCAAACCCCTCCTCGAAAAAAGGTGAGTAGTGGTTGCTTAGGCCAAGGCTTATTTCGGATCTCATCTCTAGAAAAGAATTAGAGGCACATTAAAAATGGATAGTAAGGAAGATTTCGTTTTAGTATAGTATATATAGTGCCATAAAAAATTGCATACTTTCTAAAACCCTGGTCAAATGGGGCATTCAGGGAACTAATCATAAGGATAAGATAAGCAAGCTTTCGCAGGGCAAGCTTAAGAGATTGGGGAGGAAAGGAATGAAGAAACGAGCCGGATTAGTCTTAGTTATTAGTAAAGGAATTTCAGTCTATTAGTTCATAGCGAAGCTCAACGGGAGGGACAATCTAACATACACAATATATAGGGCTTATACACACATTTAGTGGATCCCTCCAAAATCCTTGTCTTTTGCCTAGCGACTTTACCTTCTCGTGCTTGTCCAAGGAAGAATTTTGCTTTACCCAACTCCCTTTCTGATAACAAGGCACAAACCCTCGACTCGACATTCATTAGTCTTGAATGAAGAGTGTTATGCCCTAGCAAGCACCTACTTTTATCAAAAAGCGAGACTTTACTAAACAAGAAAGAAAATCCCTTTCTATGTCAATAGTAAAGCGCTAACGAGTTACCGCTATATCGGGAGTTACTCCACGTATTGCTTGATGTAAAACAGATAGTAGATTTGTTTCTGTCTTTTGTTGAATATTTTTCAAGGCTCGATAGATAATTTGATAAGCCAATATTTTTTTCCGTGTTTTACACCAACACGTTAAGTAATCGATTACGATAAATTGGATCGGATTTTGCCCTTTTTCTTCTGTAGTACCTCGACGTGACATGAGCGTGAAAGATACTCCGGATGATGGTATGGGCTATGCACTCATTAGTATCATTTCCACTGCTCCCCCGTAATTGTTGGGTGAGTTTGCCTTCAACTATCCTGTTAACCAGTCCACCAGACACTCTATTCTAGGCCATCTTATGGACTGCACTGACTATATCTATTAACCTTGTTGAACTCCCACCCACTACTATGGCATGCCCTTTAGCTTTTGAGTTTGCAGCGCATATACTTTTTATTCATGTTCTTTTTTTGTACCTTGGTAAATGATATGGTAGGTGCGATTTTCTTAAAAAATTCAACACTATGCATGGTAGTCACCGGGGGATTTCTTTCAGAGTATTGATCTTATTTTTCTCCATTGCAAATATACATATATTTCTTGTGCTGTAGAATCTTCAAGGAATTGAAGTTGGAGTTGGAGTCTGAGTTGGTGAGTTGTTGTCCAAAAATTATAGGATATAAAAGGAATTCGAAGTGGTTATGGAGTTGGGGTTTGGAAACTAGTGAGGCGTCGCAAACAATAGGCTGAAGGATTGAAGAGGGAATAAGTTTGAGGATGAAACTTATACCCTCTAATCCACTCAAGGTAATCCTAGTATGTGTGTGTGTGTGTGTGAGAGAGAGAGAGAGGGATGAGAGAGATCTAGTTGTGGGTGAGATGATTTGCAATGAATACCTTTACCAAGTGTGGTATTTATAGTTGAGGTTCTAAAGTCTATATCTACTTAGTGGTGTGGAGTTTGGGAAAATACCTCATGCCCACTTATTCTGCGGAGAGTAGGTGTGGTACATATATGTTCGTCAAGGATGAGAAACGTGAAGATAGAAGGTAGTAAAGGTGAATTGCGTAAATTTGGGAATACGGTGGGACACCATACCCAAAGCAACTCTCTCTCAGGCGTAGGAAAGTTTAGGGGTATAGGGGGGATATTTTGGTAAAGGCCATTGGCTTCAGTTGCCAAACCAATTGCCCTCTAGGGTCCTGTTATGCTGTGGGGTGGCACACCATGGTCATGAAACCAAGCTTGTGGAGCTCCCTAGGGTCTGCTAGGGTCAATCCGGGTGGAGGTGTGCATGAATCCTTACCGCAAGTGGCAGACGAGCTTTGAAGACCACTGAACAACGTAGCATGCGTGGGAAGGTATAGTGGTGTTATGGTGCGTATCCTCTTGAGAGTAGTGCAATTGGGGTGCCTAGTAGTTGGCACACTTAGCTAAGGTGGATGCTACCTTGACAGGATGCACCCTTAGCAAATGATAGTGGGTCACCCAGGGATCGCATCCTTGGGTTACTTGGTGTTAGCTGACCTTGGTTGAATGGCCTGTTTGCTAGCATCCTTGATTGATAGCAGAAGTGCCAATGTTGGAAATCACATGAATATGTCACACGCGCAGACATGGGTCCATGGTGCCATACTGCGATACATAGTGGGAATGAAATTACTGCGTAATTTTGATATATAAGGGGGAGAGGGTATGTTAACAGCTTTATATAACATTTTTTTCCTTCCTGATTTTTCCCCTCAAGCACTGTTTGGGCCTGTCTTATTGCCTAGACCATGGATGCACTCCTGGTCCACCTTCCATTTGAGGTATATCATTTGGTTATCGACGATATGTGTTATGTTTCTTATTAAATAGAATAAGTTTCCTTTTATTTTTGTTTCTCTTTTCCATTTATTCTCATATCTGTGGACTAAACATAGTGTAAATGTAATATTTTTTTTGTTATTGTATGATTAATATTGTATTCAGTTTGTCAGGATGCATCCAGAATTTTGTTAATATAAGCCTTTTATTAATATATTTTTTTGGATATTCAACAGACAACATCTCACTATGTCATTGGTTTGAAGATACTGAATCAGCTTGTTTGTGAGATGAATCAGGTTACTCTTGCTTAAGTTTATATAGTTACAGCTGTCATGTAGTAAAATATTACTATTAAATGTTTCACAATGTAGAATTATACAGAATTATTCCCTATGAATCCCCAGCCCTCATAAAAATTGCACACTGCTGGACATTTTACAGGTAGAACAATTGCGCCAACGCTTGCACAACTTGTAGATTGTGATACCCTGCCTAATTAAATACCGGTTGATCAGTCCTTTATTAAATTAAATCAAAGTGTCCGGTTGGTTCATTATTAGCATCACTGTCGAAAACAATCTTTCTTTATTAATCACCTAATAAATAATTAAGCTAAGTGTCAAAACATTTAATTTGATAGATTAAGTCCTATTGTTATGATTTAATATACGAAACCATTTTCACGAACACAATTATTCATATTGAATACCAAACCATCCAAGTGGAATAAACAGGTTAGATTAATCAATCCAAATAAAATATCCCAAATCGAAGGACAATGAATTAATTAAAACAATCCCAACTAAAACTGAATTCTGAAATAAATAAGTGTACAAGTCTCTCTGAACTAAATAAAAACTGGAAATGGGCAACATATGCCCCAGCTCAAATGACTAAGTGAAGAGCTGAGATGATAAGGATGAAGTCGTCTACATGCAAAGATCTGCAACTCCCACACTAGTTGTAGCACGTCAATAGTCCAAAGATCTAAGTCTGATGCCCCTGTGGCTAGGCACCTGTAATACATATATATATACAAGAGAAAGAAGAGATGACAGGAAACGGGTCAGAGCCCGAGTGTAAAATAGCTTTAAAATAGTTTAGCAAGTATTTAAAATGCTTACCAGTTGATATAACATACATGTTAGTACCTCGACACACACTTGGAAATTCTCACCTCTCAACTAGTGTGCACGCCTAACGTACTACTGAATTAATCTAGATAAAGCTAACCTAGTTAACTATTCTAACCCAATCTCCCCTCACCAATCCTGATTCACGTGATTGCATGACTATAGTTTATATATCATAATTTTTTCTTATGAATTTACCAAGCCAATTATGTACATCTCAATACAGCCTTAAGTTCTCAACCACTTAATTTATTTAATATTAATTATTCAATTTTATCTACTTACATGCATAGTAGATGAATCACAGGTACATATATTTATCACTCATAATATATATATTAATAGGGCACCTCACATAAATCTATGGTGCTAGCATACTCTGCTATCAAGTCCCCGTATCTCTCGTACAAAAGGAAAATACTAGTTCGGAATCACTCTCGAACTGTATTAACACGAAGCACGCATATTGGAGGCGAAGCATTGTTCTCGGTCACTAAGAGGTCAGCACATACCCTCACGTCTCTTAGGACCGCCTGACTATCATTCTCAGATAGCCTGTACCAAGGATCCTATGTTCTAGGGTACAAGTCAATATCCCTCATAAAGGTCATATCGAGATAAGACTGTCCCGGCGCGGAAACCTCCGTGATAGCAAGTAGCTCATGTATGATTAAACGCAGATGTTCACATATTATATATATACATACACTCACATATATATTTTCATTATTCAGATAGGTACACCCACGACCCATAACATATTCTAACCATACGTGGCGCGTAGCTCCCGAATCCTACGTAGTTAATTCATTCTTTTATTTTCTCAATTACCATAATTCTCGAAGTGTATTATTTTAATAAATATCAAATCAGTAGGTGTTCCCTCTCTACCCTACTGGTCTAAGTCGTCATCGGCTTGCACAATTCCCAATTTATCACACACGCAATCATAACCCATTATATACCCTCATAACCCCACGGTTCAATTCCATATGAAATCGTACTACCCGGACCTTGCCCACAGCTCTACTGGTCTTTCTCAAGCCCCATTATGATATTTAAATTATGTTTAAGGGTCCTTATACATTGGGGTTGTATTAACATTTAAAAAGAAAAGAAGATTCAATTTCCAGGAGGAGACGATCGATCAAAAGGATGTCGATCGAGCAGTTATTGGCCCAAAAATCTACAGATAATGCCTACGGGTTTCTTCCATTTTAATCATCAAAACCTCTATTAAAATGTCCCAAACTCCCAACCAAACATCACAAACAGACATTATATAACAGGTATGGATGATTTCTAACGTAAAACATTCATTAATTCTCCAAGAATCATCATTAAATAGTTATAATTCATGATTTGGTCTCTAACCCTAGTTTACCATATTAATTCAAGAATCCACATGATATTTCCAGATTTTCTTCTCTAATCATCATTCAAATTCGTGATAAATACTCTACATATGATAAGAATATCAACCTAACATGATTTCCATTCAAACATATGAATTCTAGTCTTCCAATTACATTAAATCTCCATAAAACATATAATTATCTTTCCCACTCTAACATGGATGAAAAATAACTCAAGAACAACAAGATTGATACTTGCCTGGAAATCAAAGGTTTGAGTTGTAGAAGATGATGGGTATATTTACGCTCCTCGTTCTCCGATCTACGCGCTGGTGATGGAATTGATGAAAACGGTGTAGGATTGATGGTTCTCCCCCTTGGAAACCTTCTCTCTTCTTTCATCCTTAACCTCTCAGCAACTCAAGTGTTTCTAACCCTCGAAAACTCTAACTTCCATTAGATATAACCCTTTAATTTTCGTCATTAATTAAGGCCCAAAATTAGAAATTACTAAAATGCACTCCCGGGTTGTCGGTTAGGCCTAAAATTGTCCCGAGACCCAAACTAAACTCCCGGGTACACTTTTCTAACTATTTCGACCCTTTCGGACCCATGGGCACACTCAAAATGACCAAACGGACGACTTAGAATTAATTTACTTTTTTATTTTCTTAAATTAGTCCTGACACGACTGACACGCGCGTCCCGACTTAATTTCTATAATTGTCGTATTATTCACTCGCGACAATTTTAATAAATTCAATCTCATATATTACTTTACCCATTAAGTAATTTTTAACATAATTTTTATCAATAATTACTAACTCTCATCACGCTAGTAAATATTCAATTTAAAAAAATCCCGATTAATATTAAATTAATTTAACCCAATTTAATTTAATTAATCCCATAATTAAAGGCCATAAAAATACGGGGAATTACACAAATCATGGTGTTTCTAATTTGACTATAAATGTTTGTGAGGTTGATGGAAATTAGTGAAGCTTTAGGTTTATTTTAGTAATTTTTAGTATATTTTGATCCTTTTTATTTTATTAGTTTTCTCTTATTTTTGTTACATGTATTATAGGGATAATGGGAAACTATATAGAAGGGACATTGAAGGAAAATGATGTAAAATGGATGCTCCTAGGTCATATGACATTACGTGGGCCTACGCCTATTTCCCAATTAAGGTGTTGACAGTGGCGGTGCCAGGAATTTTTAACAGGTGGGGCACAAGAAGATAATATGCGTGGGTTCGGGGGCGGAAGCCCCCGATTTTTTTATGGTTATTCATTCATTTATACTTTGTGGATAAAAAGACAGATATTCACATAATAATTGTAATAAAATAGAACACACGAAACCATAATACTTCATTACTAAAACGAGTATCCAAAATCTGAATTTGTCATTACAAGTATTAATCAAAATATAAAACAAGCAAACTACAATCTCCCTCTACGATTTTTCATCTTTTGAAATCGATCCACAATTGCGTCATTGGAAATGCAATCAAAGACATCTGTTTCGATATACGTTACGCAAGAGTCACTTAGCCAACCATCCCCCATATGGTTTCGAAGATCAGTTTTTACGATGTTCATAGTAGAAAATGACCTCTCAACTGTAGCTGTTGAAACTGGTAGAATTAATGACAACTTTATGAGCCTATAAACTAATCCATACACAATGTGCTTTCGTTTCTCTACCATTTTCCTAGCCAATCCACTTATTCCATCCGCATCAACAAAGTCACTATCGGATTTGATATCGAATTCATACAACTCAAGCTCACCCCGAAGTACGACACGCTCTTGCTCGGTGAAATCGTCAACATAAAGTTCAGATAGACGAACCAACTTGTTTATATCAAAAGCAACAAAAGAATAAGCGGGATCAAATGATGCCATGCATAAAAGCAATTCGGAATTCACCTCATCGAAACGGTTGTTAAGTTCTACAAGTTGTTTATCCACGCAAAGGTAGAACAAGTCAACTTTATAGTGATGTAAATTTGTGGTTCTCAATCCTCTCCTTGATCTTCCCAAAAGACAAAAATCACTTTCCATGTTTGGAATCACAATATCATTTTTCACACAAAAAGACGATACCTCCATCAAAAGATTTTCCCACCCACTATCCTTCAATTTTTGCATTCGGCTCTTTGACAATTTCACTAAAGTCATTGTATTAACAATATCTTGTTCTTTTCGTTGAAGAGCTTTAGAAAGATCATTACTTATTGCAAGTACATTCTTCATTAAATGTAAGGTGAATATATAATCAAATGATTGCATTGATTTCATCAAATTAATCGCCTCACCCTTTTTATCTGTGGAATTTTCCCCCAAATCATCGAGAACACCAAGCACGGATTCATACATTACAATCAAATTAATCAAGGTCCCAAAGTGCGAACCCCAACGTGTATCACCAGCGCGTTTCACGCAAGTTTCTTGATTTAATCCCCGACTACTTGATATTTCACCACTAACCAATTGATATTTAATCCGCTCTACCTCTTTCTCTCACAAAATGTCGCGACGCTTACAAGATGCGCCCACAATGTTCACTACATTATTTACTAAGAAGAACTCATCAATGTGTTTAAGGTCTTTTGCAACTTTTACAAGTGCCAACTGAAGTTGATGTGCAAAATAATGTACATAGAATGCTGATTTGTTCTCCCTTAGAATAAGTGATTAAGTCCATTGTACTCGCCTTGCATATTACTTGCCCCATCGTAACCTTGACCCCGCAAATTTTTTACACTCAAGTTATGTTTGTTGAAAAATTGATCGAGTGACGCTTTTAATGATTTAGCGGTAGTGTCAGGAACATGTACCATACCCATGAATCTTTCCATCACATAACCCCTCTTATCCACATAACGAACTACAATAGAAATTTGTTCTTTAATTGATACATCACGTGCCTCGTCAATCAATATTGCAAATGGATCTCCACCAAGATCTTTTAATATTGTATTAGTAATCTCACTCGCAATTGCATTTACAACATCCTTTTGAATGCCAGGAGATGTCAATTTATGATTACCCGGTGCATTTTTAAGAACAACTTTGTTAACTAATGTATCTCTTTTGGCAAACAATTCTAAAAGTTCAAGAAAGTTACCTTTATTCATGGAGTCCTCTGATTCATCATGAGAACGAAAAGATAAAGCTTGCCGCAAAAGAAACCGAATCACATCAATAGTTGTAATTAGCCATAGACGATAATCATCTTTACATTCCTTCGATTGCTTATCAAATAGCGCCGCAATATGTTGATTTTGGTTCAACAAATTTTGAGTCTTCATATACGCCGCATTATGACCCTCAGTGTTCGCATGCTTTTGAAGTCGGTCTTTTTGTTTCCAATTGTCAAAACCATCTCTAACAAAAGCATCACTTTTATATTTGTCCGTGGATTCCGAACAAAAATAAATAACAAGGCAAACAAAATGTCGCATCCTTTGAAATGCTATATTCCAACCAACTACCAAATTGGGTGAACCAATTATAAAACGAACCGCCGATCCTTTTCTCCCAATGATTTTTGAGGATAAAGAGGCATAAAGGGCTGACAAGGGCCCATTTGCAAGTATGCTAGTCTAACTTTGTCTTGATCGTTCACATCATAATCTGAAATGCGTGGTCGTAAACTAGGATTCGATGGAAGATTTGTCAAATCAACTTCAATGCGAGTTCGATACACTCTTGAAGGTTCCACTTGGATAACTTTGGTTGGAAGCGGTGTGACATTGTCAATTGGAGAAACTTCTACACGGGCTTTTTTTGAAAAATAATTATCAAGAGACTGCAATTATAAAAAAAATTATTAGAAACTTTCAAGAGACTGCAATTAAAATGGATAATACAATTTACAATTTATCTACTTCTAAAAAAATGGACACTAAAAATTGGACTATTCCATAAAAAAATGGACTATTATTATAAAAAAAAAATGGACCCCAAACAAACCCCCCCAAAAATGGAGCTTCTGCATAAAAGCCATCACATAAAACCCCCCAAAACCCCCAAAAATAGAGCTTCTGCATAAAACCCATCACATAAAACCTATCACATAACCCCCCCCCCCCCCACCAAAAAAAAATGGAGCTTCTGCATAAAACCCATCACATTAGTCTAGCAATTAATAATTTCTTACAAATAAATCAACCACAAACAAATCAACCACTGTAAATGAAATCAACCACAAATAAATCAACTGTAAATGAAATCACACAAGAATAAGAGATACCTTCATCAGTGAACAGAGTAGGCCGAACAGGGGAAAGAAGACCGGAACAGCTGAACAGGGGAAAGAAGGTCGAAAAACGGGAGGTCGGAACACCTGAGGTCGCCGGTCGGAAGAGGGTTCAGACGAGGGAAGGGGAGAGCGGAGCGGCTGGCTATGGGTAGGCCTGTTTAGTTTTTGTGATTTTGTGGAGCGGAGCGGTGGGAGGTCGGAACAACTTGTGTTTCATTTTTGGCTTAGCAAAGTTATTTTAACTCTGTTTTTAAAATCTCAGAAGCGTAGACTGTATGTAAGCTGTAATATAATTTTTTTTTTAAATCAGGTGTGGGGCACGTGCCCCACTATGTAACTCATTCCCTCCGCCACTGGGTGTTGATGACCTCATTCTAGATCATTCCCACCCCCTCCTATAAATATCCCTTTATCCCAAATAGTAAAATAATTTTCTACGTTTATTCAAATTGAGTGTTAATTCCTCACTTGAGTGTCTTTCTATATTGCCATTGATGACTTAATTTACATCAATTGGTATTAAAGTCAGAACGTTCCACCCTTTTGTTGATGTTGTTGTTGTAAAATCAAAATTGTAAACACAAGCAAATAATGGCGCCGAGGAAACCCACCCAAGCCAAGATAATAAATGCCCGATTGGAAGAAGTCATAGCCATGCTCACCCTAAAGGTAGACCTACTCCTCCCACGAACACAACCACCGTGAAACACCCACATCCACCTCTCAACCGGCCGCTATTTGCCACCAGCCAACCCACCTACCCGCTGCCAGAATACCCCAACCTCCCATGGCGCTTCTGACCCTACCTCCCCTTATGATCTACCCGAACCAATCTTAAACCAAACATAAAACTGCCCCCTCTGCCAGGAGTGATGACTTTAGAATTTCAATCAACATGTTTCTTTATTTACAATGTTTAGAATTTACGAGTTGTCCCATATAAAATACATCATCGTGAATAATTCGAGAATCCTTTTAGTCTCTAAACGAAATGATGAAACTCACAGTCTAAGGATCTATTTAAAATGACCCGAATAGTGGAGTTGATGGAAGTAATAGTATAATGATAAGTGTTAAGCCAAGTGTGAAATATGAAACCTTAATAAATTATTAACGTGACAAACGTTTAAAATAATGAACTAATGAATGAGAATAATGTTTTAAAAGGCGAAACGAGGCGCGCCTCGAGGCGAGAGGCTTACGCCTTGTGTGGAAGATGCGTACGCCTTTTTTTTGTTGCTGATTAAAAAAAACAAGTCACGTGGGATTTGTATTTTGATTTGCTTAAAAAAAAAGTCGTACGAGGCTAAAAACCTTCGTAGCCGAAACAAAAGACCACCGAAAGACCAAACGAAAGACCACCGATCACAGAAACTGACCTCCGATCAGAAATCGATAGTCGTACGAGGTAAATTTCATGTTTTAAGAGGTTTTTCTTGATATCCCCTTGTTTTTTTTTTGTGTTTTCTGCTCTCTCTATATATCGATATATATATATATATATAAATATGTATTTTACTTATATATTCTACTCGATCTCCCTGTTTTATATATGTAAATATGTATATATGTATTTTACTTATATATTTTGCTATATATGTATTTTTATCCCCTTATTTTACTTATATATGTATATATGTATTTTACTTATATATCCCCTTGTTTTTTGTTTCCTACTATATTATTATTTTTTGCTGCTATATTATTATTTTTTGCTGCTATATATATATATATATATATATTCTCTTAAACGGACTTCCTTAAAGAACGGATTAACGGACTTTTGTCCTTATCCGGCTATGGTTTTCTAGTGGCCCATTAGACATTTTGTTATTTTCTTTAGATGGTCCCCCTCTTGTCTTATAGTAAAACCTTATTTTAAGACTCTATATTTAAAAGATTTATAGTTTAGACCCAAATTGGTATCAAGACCTAAAGAACTTTAGAAACTCACCAAATTCCCACCAAACCCCCTAATTGTGGTATCAGAGCCATAAGACGCTCCTTTTAGACTTATAGTAAAAAGACTTTAATGCCCTTGGGATTTATCCCTCGCATTTACAAAGATATTTTTGGAACCAACCCAGACTACCGTCCCATACCTATAACTGATTTAGACCCAGTAGGTTGTTTAACCTCTCACATAGACGGTTGTTTACACACTGAACACATCCCAGCCAAACACGCAGATAGTAGACAAGTTACTACTAGTGCTATTAATAGCATAATAGACCAAAATAAGTGTATACTCCTTATATTAAGACAATTAATAAAAGACACTCAAACCCTAGAAACAGAGATAAAAAATATCTCTAAAAGACTACTAGAAATAGATAACCAAATCCCAATAGACCTAGTACATGTTTTACAAGAAATAAATATTAAGACTAATCATATAAAAGTCCTTAACAAAGACATTTTGGAAATTAAAACTTTAACTAAAAATCAAGACAGTGAGTTAATTAAACTTACTAAAGAATAAGCTAAGCTTATCCCTAGATTAGATAGTTATCTTCCTAATGGAGATAGTTAGATCAGACTGGAATGAGGTATCATGAGACCTCTCCATTTAGACCTTAGCAGATTTTTACTAAAGAATTTTAGAAAAGATAAATGATGATAGATTTTATTACACAAGATAAATGAAATGAGATTGCCAACGCTGCTAAAGCAACTAGACTCACATTAGAAAGATTAAATTTAATTTCTACATCCATAGCAGCTACCCAAGACTATAACAGTAGCTTTGTTAAAGACTTACATTTAGGTTTAAAGGCTAAGACAAAAGGATTAACCACCTTCTATACAGACTTTGTTAAATTCCAACAAAATTTAGCAAATTATCTTAATAACATAGAAGGCCATAACTAATCTAGAATAGATGGTATTATTACTGAACTTAGACTAAACATGGCCTAAGCAAAAGATAAATATGAAGAAATTATTCAGGGAATTAAGGTTGTATACAATAAACCTTCCCAAGCAGAAATAGACTCCTTTTATTCTAACTCGATTAGATAAAATAGAAAAAACTGTAGAATCTATAGAAATTAGATTTATGCAACAACAAGAAAAAGATAATGAAGTAAAAGACTATATTACAAATGTTGCAAAATCCCTTGTTAATTCTCTAGCCAGACATAGTGAAGAAATTTCTGATAAGACAAGAAAATAGAATAAGATTTTTAAAGAAGAAATCCTTAGTCAGATAAAAAGACAAAATGATTATTCAGACTTATTAGAAAGAATTGAAAAAAGACTTGAACAAAAACAGTTATCCACCTGCAAATTTAGAGAATCCCCTCCTATAGAAACTAGAGAAAAGAAGACCATAAGTAGAAGAATCATAAATGCTGGATTAGATAAGACTAATAAGATAGTTAGCTCTATCTTAAATATTGGACAGAGTAATTGCATGCTCCAAAGACTTAAGGATTCATCCTCCAATGTTAGAACATGGTGGAAGGAGAGAAATTTCACCAATCCTCTCCAATGGAAAGAATGGGGTGAAGTTGACTGGAAGATTGTTGAAGATTCCATTCATAATGGACAACTTCCAACCGTTAGATACATAAACTTATTTAAAGAAGGTGCCACTCCTAAGTTCCCTAATTATAACATTACCTATCATTATAGAAATCATGTGTTAGACAAATCCTACACTGAGCTCCAAGTGTTTGACTCAGAATGGCTTAGATCTAGAGGAACTGGTAGGATATTCCAATTCCTAACCTTTGGACTCTTTCAAGCAAGAATCCAAGGATTACATAGACCTCAGAATAATATCAACATATTGTGTTGCTTAGTAGATAAAAGATGGAAAGATTTTGAGAAGAGCCTTATTGGGATAGCCTAACTAGAAATGTCAGATAACATAGGATACTTTAATGTCATTTCGGTATTTACAGTAACCATAGACACAGCCAAACATTTTAAGTTAATCTTATATGCTAGTGGCTATGAAGACTATATTATCCCAGACACTAATATAAATATAGAATTCCATAGCTATGTGAAGTTCTCCTAATTTCCTTATGAAGGAATGCAATCGGAAATTCCTAGCAGTAGACTTAATGAAGAAATCTTAGTTAGAACCAATTTTTTAGACTACAATCATACTTATAGTATTAGGAATACTGGACCTATGAAAGAAAACGCTAAGACCCTTTGGCAATTTCCAGAATTCCAAGAAACTGGAAATGTTACTATCCAGTTTGAACCTCCCAAGATTATCAATAAGAATATCCAGACTGAAGAAGTTAGATTTAGGAATATGGGCGAAGCCATAATCAATGATCCTTCCGAAGGAGAATGTAGTAGTAAGACTAGTGCTAGTTTACTAAGATAAGCCCCGGTAATTAGACCTAGAAGATCATTTGAAAACAAAGACTTAGTTAAAGAAAAAGCTAGGATCCAAAACTTTGGACATGAGCCCTCAGAGTTGGATATGAAGACATTTAAAGATCACCTTAAGAAAAGTCATTATCTTAGATTTCAAGAAAGAGAAAGATTTAATATGATAGCCTAAGACCGTATATTAAAATTAAAAGAATCTAAGAATACTAAGGAACTTAGAAACTTAAGACTAATAAAAGAAGGAGAAGAAAGACTAATGTCAGCTACACAAGTAGAACTTAATAAACAAGAGATAAGAAATAGTAGTAGGCTAGAAGATGCCCCTAGACTTTTTAGTAAACCAATAGGAATAAATATTCCTATATACTCTAGCGCTTTAGTTAAGACCAAACCTGATTATATAAAAGACTTTCCAACTAGTGATAAGAGCTTTACTCCTGTTAAGACCATGGCAAGTCAAGCCATAAATCCAGTAGGGATATACCTTAACCTAGACAACGTCCAAGATAGGAAGAAGGCCTTAAAAGAATGGTGTAATCAGATGAATATGTGTTTTGCATCTAATGAACAATGGGATGCAAGTTGATGTAAACAATACGCTGAGCAATTCATTAGAGGTATTGCAAAAGATTATTTAGATAGTTTAAGAAAGGCTATAGATGAAGACTCTTTAGCTAAGGTTGAAAAGATTAAAGAGAACGTAGAGGAAAGATCAATTGAAGAATATATTCAATTGATCACGTCAGAATTCATTGGAGGTGGACATTTAGCTCATATCAATGAACAAGACTTAGCAAAGACTAAGTTAGCCCTCCTTAGCATTTGCAAACTAGATAAGATCAATGAATATAACACTAATTTTGAGGAGCTATATTACCAAATTAAAGAATTTGGAGAAACCTTAAAAAATGAATACTTTAGGAAGATACCAGCCATAGGACAAATCCTAATTAATGAATATAGGAATTGGTCAGGAGTAGCTGGAGTTAAGAATAACTCCTTTGGTGAAAGAATCAATTTCATCAACGACTATATCATATCCAAGAGACGTGATATAACCCATGGCAAGTTGATAGAAGAAACTTTCAAGCAGATCCCTCCAATCAAAGACGAAAGAGACATTGCTCCAATCCAATGGGGATGTGGAAGTGAATCTAAGAAATTTAAAAAGAAATTAGAATGGAAACATAGGAAGTTTAAGACTAAACCTTTAGGATTTCCAAAGAAGTATAAATTTAGACCATCTACTACCTTTAGAGAAAAGAACACTAATTTCTTTGGCGATACTTTAAGAAGAATACTTTAAGAAGATACTTTAAGAAGAATACTAGTAAATATAAGAAGGTTCCTAATTATAGAAAGGAAAAAGATGTAGCTCAAACTAAGACTGCCATCAAAGAATGTTGGACTTGCGGCAAAGAAGGACACTTTGCTAAAGACTGCCCTAATAAGAAAGATAAAGAAGGTTTTAAGATTATTAATACAATGTTAGACTATGCAGATCATAAAGAATTAGATATCCTATACGCTATAGAAATATCAGACCTAGAAAATGATGATAATACTAATATCTATAGTGCATACACAGACAGTGATTCCGAAGACTATAATAGTGATACTGATGAATATGAAGACTCTCAGAATACTGTAGACTTGTATATGAAGCAAACTAATCAAGACGATTTAGATAATGAATATATAGAATTTGAAGAAGCTTGGTATAAGTGTATATTAAGCCCTTTTTAAAGAAAAGATGGACAGTTAGTATTCCTGAGTTACTAACCTATATACCTAGATGTTACTTTGATGAAATACATTATTGCACATTTGAAATGAAATGTAGTAAGAAAGACTTTAGATGCGTAGAGTGCTTTGAGATTATGTAATAACCCGCGTAATTTTGGGCTATTTTAATTAATTTCTGGAAAATGGAGAAAAATAAAGTTTTTGATAAAATTATTTTTATTGCTCAAATATGTTGAATATTATTTTTAAAGGCAAGAATTTCAAACGGTTTCGAAAATGGAGTTAAAACGGATTTTAAAATGATTTTTAAATGTTTTTAACTCTTGGAGTTGTTTTGACTTCCAACTCTTCATTTCTTTGCCTTATTTAAAGGAGTCTTTTGGCTTCCAACTCTTCATTTCTTTGCATTATATAAGGAAGTCACGGGCAACCCTTTTAACCTACTTTTGGCACAAATTTTGGCAGCAAATATATTTTATATTCCTCTTCTTTTTATATACACATTGGCCCTTGAGATTTGTGAGTTCCAATATTAGATTAGAGGTGTTCTTGGGGCTATTTTGTTGGAGGTTCATGGAGGAGATTTTGTAGATCTTTTGAGTTGATCTTGAGTACGTGATCGTTGGTTTCTCATCATGGTTTGAGGTATAGGGTTTTACACAATATGATCCTTAAATCTCGCGAGTGTCATTCTCTTTGATTTCTTATTAATTGAACTCGTATTTGAATTGTTAAATTCATTGAAATCTGGAAAATAATTGTTGAAATTATTTTGATTCATGTGGTATCATTATATTGTATTGAGCACGTTGGCATGAGATTTTAATATGGCACGGATGTTGGGCACTCGCCAAAATTCCTGTTTACCGGCCTATGGCTTGATAAAGCATATACGGATGTGGTGAGGCCTGGTGACCCAGTTAAAGTGTTGTTGAGAAATTAAAATGATAAAATGCTATTGAGATTTGCATTTTGATTTGAATATTCGTACTCGTGTTGTTGCGTTTTATTCACCGCTAATATATTTGTTGAGCATCTTTCCTGTCGTATTGTGTACTTCCCTATATTTTCTTTTAGTGACAGGTTAGCGCGGATTTTGGGGCGCTATGGAGATTGATTTTAGCGAGGATTGTTTGGGAAAGATTTGTATTATTTTGATGTATAGAGCTTTGGAGATTTGTATTTTATTTTCGAGTTAGTTGTTGTAATTTTAATTCGAGAGACTTGTTATAATTGAAGAGATTGAGATTAGTGGATTTATATTATTATGGGTTTATTTAGATGCTCTATACCTTGTCACTTGTGGATTTGGATTTATTTTATCGTATTAGCGCTCCGTTCGCTCTCTCCGGGCGGGCGGGGTGTTACAGATTATACCAACATAATTGTTTATGGTTTGTGTTATTTGTCAATTACACTACCATGAAAACTGTTGGAGAACTAGATTTAGAGCAATTTATACTAGTCAGTATGACGCTAAAATAGACTTAGATATTAAAATATATTATCAAGACATTGATAGAAATATAGCCAAAAGATTACAAGAAAATGAAGACTTAAAAGGAAACGGAATTTCCTATGATTTAGAAGGATGATAGTAGTTCAGAAGACCTAGTACCCTTAGATTATATAGATAAACCTCAAAAAGGAATATCTATTGTAGAAAATAATAATTTAGGAATTTCTACTAAACCACATGCTTATTTTGTAGAATTATTCGTTCAATATAAAGACTATCCTAAAAGACTTTCAGCCTTTATAGATACAGGATGCTCTCAGAGTATTTGCAAGGCTAATGCCTTCCCTGAAGACTATTTTTTAGAAAGTACTCAAGAAATCTATGGTAAAGTGGCTAATGGAGACCCATTTACCTTAAATTTCCAGACTATTCCTATTATTTTTAAATTAGGAAATCAGACCAACAAAACCGTTAATCATCGGTTTTGGATAATGGATCCTCGTCCTAGTTTCACAGGAAACATTATTTTAGGACAAGACTTTATTAGTAAATATCATCCTTATATTCAGTATAATTATAATATATTAATTAGTGATACAGAGGAATTTAATATAAAAGCCCCTCTAATAGATCACAAGACTGCCTTTGACCTTATGCAGGTCAAACCCAACTATAGACCCATAAAACATCAGAGTTCTTCAGCTGAGCATGGTGGACCTATACCTACAACCCAACAAGAAATACAAAAAGAATGTAAGTGTCCAGACCAAAAGTGTTATAAACAAATAGCGCTTATACAACAAGACATTTTAGATAAAAGCCAACATACCTTATTACAGGTTCAAGCTATATCCAAACAAAGGAGAATGGATATAGAGGTAGAAAAAGAAAAGATTAAGCAATTATCAGAAGCCTACTTTAGGAGAAAATCCCATTGCTAAGTGGGATAAAGACCAAAGTTATTGTGAAATTATCCCTATTAACCCAGACGCCACTATTAATGGTGGAACCTATAAGAAAGGATATTCACAAGAAGACAGAGAAGAATTCAAAAACGACATTGAAATGCTTAAGTTAGGAATTATTAGAGGAAGTAAAAGTAAACATAATAGCCTCGCCTTCTATGTTCAAAATGAATCTGAACGTAAAAGAGGAAAATGACGCATGGTTATAGATTATAGACAATTAAATAAGAATTGTGAATTTGATTCTTATAAGATACCAGACAAGAATAATTTAATCAATTTGATTGAAGATAGAATTATATTTAGTAAGTTTGATTGCAAATCAGGCTTCTGACAAATTAAGATGCATCCATACAGTATTCTTGGACAACCTTCAGTGTGCCTTAAGGAAAATACGAATGGCTAGTAATGCCATTTGGATACTTGAACGCTCCTCAAGTATTCCAAAGAAGAATGGATAATATATTTAGACCTTATTCAGAATTTTGTCTTGTTTACATAGATGACATTCTTGTATCCAGTAAGACTGAGATAGAGCATGTAGACCATTTTAAAAAGATTATTTTAGAATTAGACAAACATGGTATTGTTATTTTCGAAAGGAAAATACAATTATTTCAGACCGAAATAGATTTTGTGGGAATGCATATAAATAAACGAAAAATATCCTTAGCAGAACACATAACTAAAAAGATTCTTAAATTTCAGACCAACTTAAAGATAGGAAACAATTACAATCACTTTTAGGATTGCTTAATTGTGCTGCGAAATTTATTAAAGACCTTTCTTCTAAAAGACAAAGCTTAACTGCCAAATTAAAAGGAACAGACAAAACTAATCCTTTTTTATTGGACTAAAGATGATTTTGAAGTCATAAGACAGATTAAAGATACAGTCAAGAATATTCTTTTACTTGAACTGCCTAATGCAGAAGACCAGTTTATAGTAGAAACAGGTGCCTCTGATAAACAATGGGGAGCAGTTTACTTTGCCATTGATCATCAAACAAAAAAGAAGAAACTTTGTAGATATAGTTCTGGAACCTTTACAGACCCAGAAACAAGATACACTGCTCATGAAAAAGAAGTTTTAGCCATAGTAAGGGCAATAGAAAAATATATGCTTTTTCTTAGACCTAAATATTTTATTGTGTATATACTGACTCTTCTTATGCAGTAAAATTTAGAGATTTAGACTTGTCTAAATCAAGGACTAATAGACTAATTAGATGGCAATAATTGCTTAATTGTTATGACTTATCTGTTATACATATTAAGGGAAGTAAAAATACCATTCCAGATATTATATCAAGAGAACCAATGTTTGCTAACACTAATATGATTTCATATTTTATGTTGCAAATAGAAGACCTAGACACCATGAGTTCCTTTGGAACAAATAGACTAAACAGAGAAGACGTTGCAAACTATCTTAGACGCGTAAGACCAAATGCTGGTGTAACACAAAGACAGACTCGCAGGTGGTGCCTCAGAAGCTGTCTCTGTGACCCTTATCATGGGCGCCGCAGATGAGGATGTCTCACTAAACACCGCCCTGCGAATGGAAGAAAGATATGAAAATTATGAGTTGTTCGTAGTTACGAAGGAAAACATATAGAAGATAAGCATAGACAAGATAGAATAACTACCGGGAGAGGTGCTATAATAATGCCTCCCACAGAGACAACAGCTGCAGGAGCTCCCCCAGCAGTAGTGAGGCCTACTGGAAGGGGAACCGAAGAAGCAAGAGGTGAAGTGGTAGCACTAATCAACTGACATATAAACAAACAGAAACAGAATATGGGAATATAATCCCAATAGCAAAGAAAAAGTGAGTCGTGAAACGAAAGACTCGAAACAAGTGTACCTGAAGTCCTTCTAAAGAAGAAGGAAGGAAGATGACTGATGGGATAGTCGCAGCAGATGAAGTGGCCTAATCATTGCAAAGTTGTCAAAGAACCAAACATAGATAAAGAAAGAATTGGAGCCTAACAGGAATAAGTAAATACATGATAGGTGGAGCTAACTTGGGTAATAGGCTCGCTAGACGCAATAGAGAAAACTGGCTGAGAAGATATAGGCTAAATATGAGGCTTATTGTCCATGGGCATGAAGACCCGGGAAATATGAATCCTCCCAAAGGCGACATACCTGGGGAAATGCTTACTGTGAGCGGTGTTATTCCCCCAGTAGAGGAAGGGCCACTGGAAGAGGGTCCCTGCAATAAAGACAAGCAAAGACAATACAATCATAGATGTAGAAAGTATAATAAAATAGAGAAAGATAATAAAGGAGACAAGCCCAAAGTACCTCAGGCAGCTCGGTGGAAGAACCTCTCACCACAGAGGAGGGGGGAGGTGAAGAAAGGCGGCTAAGAGAAACAATCACCTATATATACAAAAGAAGAAAACTTTAAAAGATGTGGCTCAGAATATAACAAGTAAAAGCAAAGGACTTAGGAGAGCTAATGCTTACCTGGGCTGAAGAAGAGGACACAAAAGAAGTCCTCATTGTCGTTGGTAATACAGTAGATAGCTGCAAAAGTTAGACAAGAGTAGAGACCGCATTAGTATAACTGAAAAGAAAAGAGAATAATGACTTAGTGGGGGAAAGTGAGAAGCCTCCCTAGATAGGCCCAAAGATGAGACAAACATGGAGCTCCTCGCCCTAGGAAAAGGCGGAGGTGGAGACGGAGGCGATGAACCACTCGCCACAGTGGAGACACTTTGCAAATGCCACAAAGATAAAGACAATTCATATCTGAACTACACATATGTAAATGAACAATAAAAAAATGCAAAAGAGGTTAAGAGAGAAGACTTACAGTGGTGGAGTGGGCAGTCTGCCCATATGGTAGATCCCCGGTAGTAGGACTGCTGGTAGATGGAGTCTATTATGACGCCCTCGCTAGAATACTCCCCCGGAACTGGTAACAAAGAAGTATCAGGGTGTTGATCATCATAAGGATCAGTGACACTCATCTCATTCGAAGAAGAACCGTCATCATCATAGGAGGGAGTGATTCTATAATCGATTACTTCCTCTTCAAATGATAGAGAAGGGGTACCAAAAAGTGAACCCCCCCGAAAGTCAGTTTCACTAAGTAAAAGGGAATGAGGTGTAGTACCTTCACCAATTAGACCCTTGGTCTGGTGCCGGAGAGGGAGCAGCAACCCCAGCACTGGTCTTCTTCTTTTTCCTGCTGGCCCTAGTTCTTACTGGCGCGGGGGGGGGGGGGGGGGAGTAGGAGCTGCAGTAGCAGCAACAGTGGTAGCAAGGAGCAGTGGTAGTTGGTATGAAGTTAGAAACATCTGTTGTCTTGACTTTTGACTTAGGCCTAGAAGGTTGAGGCTCAAGTTACTTAGAATAAATGGAGTCGTCTAGCAGCGGCCTCACCAAGATCGGAGTAAGCTGCTCGAGAGGAGCCTTGGGACGGTGCTCCGGTGCCACAGTGACTTTTGTGTCCTCTTACCCAAGTACTTGTCGTTGTTGGGAATTTTTATGAAAATAGTTTCACGAGGGACATCCCTCACACAGTTTTGAATCAAGAGGACCACAGGGTAAATCACGAGCGAGTAAATGAAGGTAGGTCATCTCGAGAAGGAACAAACAGGTTTCCCAGGTGGCTAACTCTATCAACCACCCCCTCAAACGTGAAATTGGCAAAAGCCTCAAGGTATAACTCGGAGGTGGAGGTGCTCAAAGGATAAACAGGAGTATGAACCCCTTGATCACAACCAAACTGCCTCCTCACTTTTTCATACTGGTAGAACTCCACACCTTGGCCCAAGTCAGTCAGAGAAGGCAAGGTGCATGGAAGAAGCATAACAGTCATAGAAATATGGGGGCAGGTAGCAACAGACTCAACGTCAGCAGGGCTGTAGAAGGTGCCCCCAGAAACAGTAAGGTCTATCAACTTGTTCCATCTTGTAGTAAGATCTGAAGGAAAACTCATCAGCATTGTCTATCAACGACCCTAGAGAAGTCTTAGTAGTCTTCTTATGCCATCTTGCAGTACAAGCAGCCCTGCTGTGGCAAGCCCTAGCCTCTGGGGAAAAGTTTGGGAATCTCTCAAACAAAAAGGACATAATGATGAAAGTATTGGCAAAGTTGATGGCATCATAACGACCACAAGAGTTCTCAACATCCACATGAGCCCTGTCTAACCAAGTGTATAGAGACCCTAAGGTTAGAGCTGCGAGGGGAATTGCCCTGCCTCGAGCAAGCCTCACAGAAATCTTGAAAAGAAGCTCACGAGGAGAATCATATGGCCTCCCAGGAAGAAGAAACCTTCTCAGAAAAAGTGACAGAATGTTGCCATGTGTGAGGCGGAGTTAATTTTTGGGCACTCGTGACTCGTCAAGGCCCTGCTCAAGCTTTCACCCTTGGGCAGCTACTCGAAATCTTTGAAGTAGTATCTTTGCCACTTAGTGAAGGAATGTTTGGTGGTCCCAGTTGAATTAATAGCTACATATTTAGAGCACTCACCCAAAGCAGAGTGGAGCTCCCCCACCATTTGCTCCTCGACCTCATCCTCAAAACCATCCGTGAGAACATGGTTCCCCAAGTAGGGAAGGGCGAGCAACTCGCAAATATCCTCCAAAGTGATGGTAAATTCCCCCCAACCAGTAATGAGAGTATGAGAATCCTTACTCCAGCGAGAAGATAGCAAAGTAAAATTGCTAGACTGTTTGGCAATAGAACAAGTCTTGAGACTGGTAATGGTGGTCAGAAGATCTAGCCCCTCAATAACAACTCTGTGTGAGGGAGTGGACAAGACATGATCCACCCAGAGACCCCATTCCTCTGTGGCACCCCCACATGCCTTCACCTCAATGTTGGAATGAGAAAAGTCACGGCTGTCTACTTGCACTCTAAGAATGGAATCAGGCAAAATAATGGGAAAATCAGAAGACTCACCTAGACCCACTTAGGGTCGTTCGTTTATCTTGGCCACAAACTCCTGCTCGAAATTTGCGAGCGAGTTCATGAAAGTATTCTCCTTGCCAAAATAGGGCACCAGACGATAAAGGCCCAAATCCATTTATTGGTGAGCAGCTAAGTATTTCCTTTGGGATTTCGAGTATGCCACAGACGAGGAGGCTCCTGTTGCGAGCACCCCAACATATGAGGAGGCCCTCGTTGCGAGCATCCCAGCAGATGAGGAACCCCTCCTCACAGACATCCCAGCAGACGAGGAAGTCCTCCTTATGGGCATTCCAACAGTCGAACCTCCAAAATCCCCAGAAACAGTATCCAAAATCGTAGAGGTGATCGTGGTGGATCCGGTGGCCAAATCTGTCGATACAGTGACGAAGATGGGTACCACACCCACTATCACCTCGCTAGTGGCAGTGGCGATGGTGGAAGAAGGGTTTTGAGAGGATGAAGACGCCATTTGCAGTGAAGAAAAAAGGGAAGAAAGGATGGTGGCTATGGAAGCTTTTGGTTTCTTTTTTCTCTCCCTCTCAAAAGATCTTACAGTTTGAACTCAAATGCTAAGGTAAAAAAAGAATGAAAGTTTAAAAAGGGGTTTTATACCCTATTAAGCCACGCGCAGACTACCAATAAAAAAGAGAGAAAAATATTTCCTTAATGATGAGATGTGTGTTCCCCATCTGACACGTATCTATCACCTCGAGATCGTAAAAGTGGGCTGAGGTGACAAAGCCTAATTAATGCGATAGTATCATCATGAGATTGAGTTAGAATGTTCATATTCCAAGAAATGATGAATCACTGCATAACAAAATCTTTGGTATACTCAACACAGATTTTTGTACGAGGGGACTAATGTAGAGGGGGTACACACCCAATTACCCAAACAATTGGGCGAGCAGGCTCAATTGGCGAGGGGGGCCTCACCATGAGCAATCCCCTAAAGAAGTGTCCTGGTCAAGACAAAAGTAAAGTAGGGCGAGGAGGCCTACTAGGAAGGGCTCCTCGTCTCAAGAAACTCAGAGTTCACAAAATTTGAATTTGGGCGAGGAGGGCCACCAGGAATGACTCCTCGTCCCAATTTACCCAAAAGTGTACGGAAATTAAACTTGGGCGAGGAGGCCCACCAGGAAGGGCTCCTCGTCCCAATTTACCCAAAAGTTCACGGAAATTGAACTTGGGCGAGGAGGCCCAAAAGGAAGGGCTCCTCGTCCCAAAATGCCCAGAATTCACAAAGATTGAACTTGACCGAGGAGGCCCACCAGGAAGGGCTCCCTGTCCCAAAAAAGCTTAGAGTTCACATAAAGGAACTTGGGCGAGGAGGCCCACTATGAAGGGCTCCTCGTCCCAAAACAACTCAATAAGTTCAACAATAAAATTTGGCCGCGGAAGCCCACCACAAGGGGCTCCTCATCCCCAAATGCTTAAAAATACAAGAACAAAGTTTCGGCGAGGAGTACCACTATGAGGAGCTCCTCGTCCTTAGAAGTCTAAATTCTTTACAGAAAAGAACCAGTGGGCGAGGAGGTTCACCTAGAGTGACCTCCCCAAGATTTGTGACTCAAATATATGCTAAAGTACTAATATGTTACTTTCTTATACATGTAGCCTGATTGAGCAAGTTGGGATCTCTTGGGAGTTTTGGCTTGGTGGCTGAGGAGCAAGGTTTGTTGAGCAAGCTCAACCACTTAGTACTTTAAGATTGAGAGAACACTAGTAGATAGACCCTAGGGGTCACCCAGTCCTTGCACAGTCACATCCAGTCATAACTGAAGTGAGCAACCAAGATGTAGCTCACTAGAAATAAACAGTTTATAAAACAATTTTAGAGGAGGTGGTTCTTGATACCTCTTCTCAAGTTTATAAAATGATTTTAGAGGAGGTGGTCCTTGAGACCTCTCCTCAAGTTTATAAAAGATTTTAGAGGAGGTGGTCCTTAAGATCCTCCTCAAGTTTACAAAGCTTGTACATCAAGTTACCGTTTAAAAAGATATTTACCAAATAAGATATTTTGTCTACAAGCGTAGACATATTTTCTTTTTGACTTTGGTTTACACCAGGTGGCACTTGTCAGAGGGGACAAGCGGCTACACACAAGGACAAATGTTATATTTCAGACCTTGTTCCTCACCAACCCCCTCAGTTTTGGCTTCCAAAAGTGCCAACTCAGTCCTAGTCCCCAAGTATAAATAGGACCCTTGGGCAAGGTCAAGTCGAAATCAAAATTCAAGTCATATCGTTACTCTGTCAAAATCACCCCAGATACCTAGTGCCTTATTCCTTCACTCCACACTGACTACCATCATTCTCAGGAGTTTCTCTTGAGAAAAGTTACTATTATTATTGTGAAGTTCATCTTCTTGTTGCGGGGAGTAGTTCTTACTTTGGTTCCATTTTTACCAAAAGGAGAAGGTTTTACCTGGTTCTGCTCTAGAAGTTCTTGAAAACCTTGGAGGCAGAGTTCATTGACTCTAGTCACACTACCCTCCTATAATTAATTTATTGTCATATTATAAAATTAACTATATGTAAATGAAAATAAATTGATTTTGCATTTGATTGATTAAAAAACTTATCTTGGGGGAACAAAAAAATATTTAGCAATGTGAGGAAGTCCTCAAAGATGTGTTTTTTTGCAGTTTTCTTTTATATTTCTTTGTTACTTTATTTTTATAGTTTTATTAGTATTTTTTAATATTATTTTGCTCTTTTTTTTTTGTGAGGCTTACCCTTCGACCTCGTCTCGCTCCTTTTTAAACATTGCTCATGGGACAAGAATACAATAAGCCTAATTGACAAGCCTCGCACTCTAAAATAAACATTGAACTCAGATGGGGAATAGCCTGATGAATTTTTCCAAGGGTGGATTGACCCAATCTGCAATACCACTGAGGAGGACAAAACAGTGGCACTCAAAGCTGTAGTAGAATCTCTACGGTCCAAATAGTACAGACGATTACGCTCATGCCCCAACCACCAATCACCTTTTTCATCTGGATGTTTTTCAAAACACAAGGAGAAAATCTCATTGAACATTCAGGAGCTTTTGTTAACTGACTCACAAATAATAAATTGGGGAACAAATAAACCTAAGAAAGAGATATGGAGTTAGTGGAATGATCACCAATATCATGGACAGGTCTCTATATAAGACCCATTTTTTAAAACGATACAAGATTTTAAAGAGTGAAAATTAGAGAACAAAGAAGATATACTAGACATATGAGCACTGGCGTCAAAGTCAAGAATCCATGGAGAAGATGACTTAGGCTGGATTTCTCTGTTTTGGCCAATGTAGCAGTAGGAGCAGACAAGTTGGGGGAAAGAGAAGACAACTCTTGGTGGGATGACAAGACTTCCTTAGAACCAAAAGTGGTACGAGGTACAATAGTAGAGGGCTGAGACAATGGGACATTAAAAATATAATCAAACATATAATTAGCATTAGGCTCCCCCCATTTATCCCAACAATAGTCCTCAGTATGTCCTCCGCTACCACAATACATACTCTTCCACTCAGAATAATTACCATTACTACCTCATTCACGACGACTACCACGACCACTACGTTGGTCACCACTCAGTCTACTATTATGACCTCCACGTAATTCACAACAACTACCATCAAAAGTAATAAAGGCCTCTGGTGGAAGGATTTGCCCCTTGTGTAAGGGAAGCACTGTGTAATCTGGAATAGGCATTTGCAGCTGTAGTAGGAAGCTTCTCACTCGCAAGAATTTGGTCTTTCAACACACTATACTCGGAATTAATATTGGACAAGAACAAAGAAACTTGAAATTCTTCACGTTGATGACGCTAAACTACCAGTCTGTACTCAAGAAGTGATACAAAGACAATTCTACCCACATGCCTTCAAAGTACCATCGTGCTCTACAAGGGACTTCTCTTTCTGTTTGGTGTTGAATAACTGATCATAAAATATAAACACTAGAGACGCATATTGTTTCTGTGAGTACATCTCTTAAAGGGAGAGAGACAGAGAGAGAGGAATTGGCTTTGACATGGTAGAGATGCAAGAAGAAAGTTGTAGGTGCAGTAGATTAGAGATATATGGCTTTTCAAAACAGATTTGAATGTGGGCATCAGTTTTTGGCTACTACTTAGTAGACCTTACATGGGTATTCAGCTGGGGAGTAAATACCCATTTTTTAAGGGGAAGAATATAGATTAAGTATACAAAAACTAGAACTGGGCAAAGACCCCATGTCTCCAACGAGTCTAAAAAAGAGAGAAATCTACAATTCATACACAAACGACACAAATTTGGAGAAGTCTTGGGGGGTCATGGATCCCCTCTTCCCTGCAGTAGTTTTGTCACGGTTTCCTCTACTCTCTCTCTCTCTCTACACGCGCGCGCGCGCGCACATATATATATATATTATTTTTCTCTTTCGGCACACTCTTTTAACAGTATGCACTGTTGCGAGTTTTCCTCTGCTGCCAGCATAACTGAGCTATATTATCTAAAATGATAACTTTCTTGGTGAATACGTCCTCTTATGTGGTGTGGACGTTGTCTTTCGTTAATCCTCAACTTGAGTTCATTTAATTGAATAAATTTATACTAGTTTCTTCCCTCTAGTTTTTGTCCTTTTGGTTTTCCATATAATTAATCATTTGATTCTCCTATGGTTCGCAGAGATATAGTGAACTTAGCAAGCAAAGACTGGATCGTGCAATTTTGATATTTTTTCATAGGGGTGTTCGCGGTCCGGTCCGGTTCGGTTTTAAGGTTTTTTTTGGACCGAACCGACTTGGTCGGTCCTCTAAAAAAATGGACCGAGACCGGACCGATAATGTCGGTTAACCGACCCTACTCGGTTCGGTTTTTTATAGGGTCGGTCCGGTCTAACCCATCGGTCCTCACATTAATGAATTACATCATTTATAATAGTACAAATATACCCGAGTCTATTTTTTTCAAACATTAAAAACTAAAAAATATCAAAATTTGCGATTAAAACAAACCTACTATTGGATTAAACTATAATTTAAACTAATCAAATATTGAAATATATACTTTTACTATTTATTTATCTTATATATATACATATATATGTAAAAATATATTATTTTATATACAGTCGGTCCGGGTCGGTCCTAACAGGATTTTTGAAACTGTAAACCGTGGACCGGACCGACTAGGTCGGTCCACCAAAAAAATAAACCGAGACCGGACCGATTAAGAAAAAAGACCGAAAAAAAAGGGTCGGTTCGGTCCGTCGGTCCAGTCGATTTTTTGAACACCCCTATTTTTTCAACATTTTAGAATGTCCTATGTAGGCGATCAGGCAATGAAATCTTCTAAGGTAAATTTTCTTGAAGTTTGAAACTCCATTACCAAAAGGTGGAAAACAATAATCTTATGTTTTTGGCAATTAATAGTATGCATTTTCCCGTTCCTTGGTCCTCTGAACTTCTCTTGCAACCGCTATATACCCGACTGTCTGAGCTTCTTGGACTCAATGATCATATGATGATATTAAATGTTATTGAAGGAAAGATCACAATAAATCTGAAGTTCTACTCAGAGGTATAACTGTTCATTAGTTTGTTTTTGTTGGAAAATTGGAATTGAATGGGTATTATAAAGCTGTCCAGATTTTCTGGACAGATTTTTGAGCAACTTTGAGCTCAAATTTAGGTGGGACCCACACTACGAAAATTGTGGGACCATATACGAATGCGTTCACCTCCGCAAGGAGATTAACGTAGTATACTCATATGTCCAATTTCAATAAGTTATGAATGATAAATATGTCCCCAAAGTGACTCACAAAGCAATGAAAGTTAATGAATTGGGTATGTTTTAACTCGTCCCACATTGGAAGAGTAGTGGAATTTTGATGAGTTAATAACACCCCAAGTATGGACTAAGGCTTGGTTGCCTTGGGGGTATCCCAACTCTATGAAGGGGAGATGACCTAAGCTATGCACGGGTTGACTTTCGCTCAAAAGTCCGCACGCGTCCGTCCGGCTCGGTTCGGGCTTGGGCTTATAAAAATCTCCTACATTTTTGGGCCGAATTTATTTAACTGAGTTTAATTATTAATTAATTACGAAATTAATTAATAAACTGTTGACAGTTATTGCCAACAGTTAATTCGTTTAACTGATTAACTGTTTTTGACACAAAAGCTATAAATTAAACATTTTCCCTACAGAATTAATTACTGAAAAATTTCCCTCATTCCAGAATTGCTGTCATTTTTCTCTCAGAAAATTCCTATCATTTTCCTGCATAACATATCTATACTGTTTGTTGTTGAGTTGAGTAAAAGCCATAGAATTGAGTTCGTTGTAATTAATTATTTCGTGCTACATAATTAATTAGAAAATCCGTTCTATCTTGGGAGACAATATTCATCAACCTCGAAGCACATTGGAGGGAATAAATTGTCTTAAGGACACTGTGAGATTCACAGGGCTCGGATTATATTTCTATTTTTATTATTGTTTCTGCAAATTCAAGTAAGTGTTTCATTTCTGTAATTCTGTTTTAATTCCGAATTATATTATAATTATTAATTCTGTACAATTTTTATTTATAAATAGTAGACATAACAATATTAAGACAATCTATTCTATTTGTTCTACTGTTTTTTAGTGTACAAACTTTTTTTTTCAGAAATTTATTTGTTGGAATTAAAATCTGTTTTGACAGAATAATATGAATTAATTTACTGTTTTATGTAGAAATTAGTAAAACAGTTTCGATATAGAAATTAATTTCTATACTGTTTTTATATTTTGTTTTAGAAAATAAAATTTTATTTGTATTCTTGTTAAAATCTGTTTATGTAAATTTTTTTATAATTCTGTTTTGTACAGAATTCTTTTTATTATTAAAAATTAGTGTGACACAGATTTTATATTTAATTCTGTTTTGTACGGAATTCTGTTTACATTATAGTTTAATTCTGAATTTTATTTGGAATTCTTTTGGAATTCATTTATTGTGAATTATATTTGGAGGAAATTGTTGCACAGAATTTTGTATTATGTTTTGATTAATTCATTATACATGAATTTTATCATTGATAAAAATTCTGTTTTTGTAACAGAAATGGAATCACAAAGTACGAACACTACTCCTACGAAACTGATTGTCACCAACATAAATGTGACTGCACCCGTATCTATGCCACACGGGGAGAAACCGGAAAAGTTCATTGGGGCTGACTTCAAACGTTGGCAAGGACAAATGTACTTCTATCTCACTACCTGCCAACTGGGCAGGTTTGTATATGAAGATTGCCCCTCTATTCAAAAGGGAGATGACGCTGAAAAGGTTGCTGCTGTCGATGCTTGGAAGCATTCGGACTACCTATGCCGAAATTATATTTTGGCCTACTTGGACAAGACTCTCTATCATGTCTACTGCACTATCATAACATCCAAAGAATTATGGAATTCTTTGGAAAAGAAGTATAAAACTGAAGTTGCTGGGATGAAGAAATTTATCGTCGGGCGTTTTCTGGACTTCAAAATGGTCGATTCTAAATCTGTAATCTCGCAAGTGCAAGAATTCCAAGTGATCCTCCACGACATTCATGCTGAAGGAATGCCAATTAGTGAAACTTTCCAAGTTGCTGCAATTGTTGAAAAGTTGCCACTATCTTGGACTTTGTTCAAAAACTATCTCAAGCATAAGCGTAAGGAGATGAATGTGGAGGAGTTGGTGGTCAGGCTAAGAATCGAAGAAGACAACCGTGAGTCTTAAAAGAAAAGTGGGAAGAATCCAGTGGAAACAAAGGTCCATGTCGTTGAAGGTCCTAAAAAGAACAAACGAAAGTATGATGGGGAAGGCACTTCCAAACATAACAAGAAAAAGTTCAAAGGCAAATGCTACAATTGTGGTAAACCAGGACACCGCTCAAGTGAGTGTCATAAGCCTAAGAAGCAAAATAAAAATAACTCTCAAGCAAATATGACTGACGGTGAGAATATCACCAATGATTTGGCGGATATGAATCTTTTGGCCGTTGTCTCTGAATGTAACTTGGTTGGAAATACCAAGGAATGGTGGGTGGAAACTGGAGCCACACGACACATTTGTGCAAACAAATGGATGTTCTCCACCTATAAGCCTTTGGAAAATGAGGAGAACCTTTTTATGGGAAATTCTTCCACTTCTAAGGTGGTGGGACAAGGAAAGATTGCTTTGAAAATGACTTCTGGAAAGGAACTTACTCTCAACAATGTTCTTCACGTGCCTGATATCCGAAAGAATCTGATTTCTGGATCTCTCCTTACTAAAAATGGTTTCAAGCTTGTGTTTGTGTCTGATCGCTTTGTGTTGTCTAAAAATGACATGTATGTAGGAAAGGGCTACCTAAATGAGGGGCTCTTTAAACTAAATGTTCTTACTGTAAACCCTAAAACATCTGTTTCAATGAATGAAATTGCTAGTTCTTCTTACTTGATTGAGTCATCTAATATTTGGCATGCTAGATTGGGACATGTTAATTTTGATACATTGCGTAGATTAATTAACTTGGATTTTTTGCCAAAATTTAATATTGATAAAAATCATAAATGTGATATTTGTGTGGAAACTAAATTAGCTAGATTACCTTTCCATTCTATTGAAAGGATAACTGAACCTTTAGATTTAATTCACACCGATATTTGTGATTTGAAATTTGTTCAAACTAGAGGTGGGAAAAAGTATTTTATTACTTTTATTGACGATTGCACAAAATATTGCTATGTATATTTGTTACATAATAAAGATGAGGCTATTAATGTATTTAAACAATATAAGAATGAAGTTGAGAATCAATTAAGGAAAACAATAAAGGCTATTAGGAGTGATAGAGGAGGTGAATATGAATATCCATTTGAGGAATTTTGTTCTGAAAATGGGATTATTCATCAAACAACCGCTCCTTATTCTCCTCAATCGAATGGTGTTGCTGAACGCAAAAACCGTACTTTGAAAGAAATAATGAACTCAATGTTATTAAGTTCAGGAGCTCCACAAAATTTGTGGGGGGAAGCCTTACTTTCTGCTAATTACATTCTCAATAAAGTACCTCACAAAAATACTCACAAGACACCTTATGAATTATGGAAAGGTCGAAGACCTTCCTATAAATATTTACGAGTGTGGGGGTGCTTAGCCAAAGTGATGGTTCCTAAACCTAAAAAGGTAAGAATAGGGCCAAAAACCGTGGATTGTGTATTCATCGGTTATGCTACTAATAGCAGTGCATATCGATTTCTAGTTTGTAAATCTGAGATTTCGGACATTCATGTAAATACGGTTATTGAATCGAGGGATGCTTCATTTTTTGAAAATGAATTCCCGTAGAACATGACCCGAGAATCTGGTCCTTCTAAAAGGACAAATCAAGCTACTACAATTGGTACTCATCAACTTATTGAATCAATAGAGGATGAACCAAGACGTAGTAAAAGAGCAAAAACCTCGACTTCTTTCGGTCCGGATTTTCTAACATATTTGTTAGAAAATGAACCTCAATCGTATAAAGAAGCTATATCCTTAACCGATGCGTCCAATTGGAAATGAGCAATTAATAGTGAAATTGAATCCATATTACAAAATCATACATGGGAACTAGTGGATCTTACACCAGGTTCAAAACCGTCAGGTTATAAATGGATCTTCAAAAAGAAATTGAAGGCCGATGGATCAATTGATAAATATAAAGCTAGACTTGTAGCTAAAGGCTATAGGCAAAAGGAAGGGTTGGATTACTTTGACACATATTCACCGGTAACAAGAATAACGTCCATTCGGATGTTAATAGCAATAGCTGCTATTAATGGACTTGAAATACATCAAATGGATGTAAAAACTGCATTCTTAAATGGTGAACTAGACGAGGAAATTTAAATGGAGCAACCTGAAGGGTTCAAAGCTCCCGGACAAGAAGGAAAAGTATGTAAGCTTGTTAAATCACTATATGGATTAAAATAAGCACCTAAGCAATGGCATGAAAAATTTGATAATGCAATGTTATCAAATGGTTTCAAAATTAATGAATGCGATAAATGTGTTTACTTTAAATACATTCATAATGGATATGTCATTGTATGCCTCTATGTTGATGATATGCTTATCATGGGTAGTAACTTGAAAATTGTCAAAACTACAAAACAAATGTTGAGTAGTAGATTTGACATGAAAGATATGGGAATCGCCGATGATATATTAGGAATTAAAATTTCTAGAACATCGGATGGACTTATATTATCTTAATCTCATTACATAGAGAAAGTACTTGAAAAATTCAAGAAGTATGATATTAGTCCAACCAAGACACCTGTAGATGTAAATTTACATCTAGCAAGAAATAATGGTGAAAGCATATCTCAACTAGAATATTCTCGTATTATCGGCAGTTTAATGTATATCATGAAATGTACGCGACCGGACATAGCATACTCAATAAGTAAGCTAAGTCGATTTACGAGTAATCCAGGAAGAGATCACTGGAAAGCTATATTGAGAGTTTTGGGTTATTTAAAATATACTCAAAACTATGGATTGCATTACTCAAAATATCCAGCTGTTCTTGAAGGACATTGCGATGCAAATTGGATATCTGATATAAACGACTCTAAGTCTACGAGTGGGTATGTGTTTACCCTCGGAGGTGCAGCCGTATCTTGGAAATCCTCAAAACAAACATGCATTGCTAGATCGACAATGGAATCTGAGTTCATTGCACTAGACAAAGCTGAAGAAGAAGATGAATGGCTTTGAAATTTCTTAGAGGATGTTCCAAATTGGTCTAAACCTGTGCCCGCAATATGTATACATTGCGATAGCCAATCAGCGATTGGAAGGGCACAAAATCACATGTATAACAGAAAGTCACGACATATTCTTCGTAGACACAATTCCGTTAGACAACTTCTCTCAAACGGAATTATCTCAATTGACTATGTAAAGTCAAAAGATAATATATCGGATCCACTAACGAAAGGTTTAAACCGAGAGCAAGTTGAAAGATCATCGAGAGGAATGGGTCTAAAGCCTATAAATAAATAAGAATCAATATAGTGGCAACCCAACCTAGCTGACTGGAGATCCCAAGATCTAGGTTCAATGGGCAAACCGAACTACACTGTATTCAGTAAGCACTGGAGGATATTTAATCCTATCCATTCCAAAGATGAGACAGTGCACATCTGCCGCGAAATTAGGATAAGTTATGCTTTTAATGACATCTATATCTTAGTACGTCTAAGTGGGGTATTGCATAATACTCTTTATGGAAGTCACCTACGTGAGTAAGAAGGGGGACACTTCTATGAGAATAATGAAAGGCATATTCTCTAAAATACTTGCGGAACCAAGTGGTGTTCACGACCAAAATGAACACAAACGTGAGAACCAACTGTGTTGAAGAATTGTTGTGTGAATACTGTTGTCTAGGTTTACAAAAATGGTTGACGGTTCAAGGACGTGAAGTCTACTGATTAACCAAGTAAATTCGATAGTATATCACTAAGGAAAGTTCAAGGCCACTAGGCTACTTCTCCCGATGCAATAAGTCTTCAGTTTTACTCAACTTGTGTCTGCATCTGCATAAGCATCTGTTTTTTTTTATTTATAGTGATATATCATTCATGTGGGGGATTGTTGGAAAATTGGAATTGAATGGGTATTATAAAGCTGTCAAGATTTTCTGGACAGATTTTTGAGCAACTTTGAGCTCAAATTTAGGTGGGACCCACACTACGAAAATTGTGAGACCATATACGAATGCGTTCACCTCCGCAAGGAGATTAACGTAGTATACTCATATGTCCAATTTCAATAAGTTATGAATGATAAATATGTCCCCAAAGTGACTCACAAAGCAATAAAAATTAATGAATTGGGTATGTTTTAACTCTTGTACCACATTGGAAGAGTAGTGGAATTTTGATGAGTTAATAACACCCCAAGTATGGACTAAGGCTTGGATGCCTTGGGGGTATCCCAACTCTTTGAAGGGGAGATGACCTAAGCTATGCACGGGTTGACTTTCGGTTAAAAGTCCACACGCACGCGCGTCCGTCCGGCCGGCCGGCTCGGCTCGGTTCGGTTCGGTTCGGGATTGGGATTGGGCTTGGGCTTATAAAAATCTCCTACATTTTTTGGCCGAATTTATTTAACTTTCTGGGCTTTAATTATTAATTAATTACGAAATTAATCAATTAATTAATAAACTGTTGACAGTTATTGCCAACAATCAACAGTTAATTCGTTTAACTGATTAACTGTTTTTGACAGTTAATTTCGGTTGACTGTTCCAACAGTCAACACAAAAGCTATAAATTAAACATTTCCCCTATAGAATTAATTACTGAAAAATTTCCCTCCTTCCAGAATTGTTGTCATTTTTCTCCCAGAAAATTCCTGTCCTTTTCCTGCATAACATATCTATATTGTTTGTTGTTGAGTTGAGTAAAAGCCACAGATTTAAGTTCGTTGTAATTAATTATTGTCGTGCTACATAATTAATTAGAAAATCCGTTCTATCTTGGGAGACAATATTCATCAACCTCGAAGCACATTGGAGGGAATAAATTGTCTTAAGGACACTGTGAGATTCACAGGGCTCGGATTATATTTCTATTTTTATTATTGTTTCTGCAAATTCAAGTAAGTGTTTCATTTCTGTAATTATGTTTTAATTCCGAATTATATTATAATTATTAATTCTGTACAATTGTTATTTATAAATAGTAGACATAACAGTTTTCAGTAACTTTTAACTGTTGTCAGTACTAAAGGTGATGCTATTGTTTGCCGGTGTGCAGAGTGAAGAAGTCATCAATCAAACTTTAAATCTATTTCTGTAAATGTCATCTGAGTTAGTTTTATTTCTACATCGTTTTATAGGTAGGGTCAGAGTTGTTGCATTGCTAATAGTTCTACATTGACATTGAACCTCATGCAGATGTACGTCCGGAAGGATGCTTCTAAAGTTGAATACTGTTCAAACGATAATTTCTCATCATAATGTCAGTATAATAGATACACACACACACACACACACACACACACACACACACATATATATATATATATATATATATATATATATATATATATATATATATATATATATGTGTGTGTGTGTGTGTGTGTGTGTGTGTGTGTGTGTGCGTGCGTGTATCATATTCATTTCTTATGTTTTACTATTGAGATTTTCTAAATGTGTACGGGAAACTTGATTTTGCAATTGATTAGCTAAATATGATTTTTTTCAGAGGGAGCACTTCCCCTTTTTGGAAGACTTACGATGTTCTCGTAGAAGAATAACCTTCTTTTACATTGTCGGCTTATTGGTCTTCACAGAAGACAACCTTTGTAAATTCAAATCTTCAATGGATCCCCTTCTGCAGGTATGTAGTTTCCTTTCATTAAAGCAAGTTAAATTGTTGGAAAATCTCCACATTTTTCATTTGGTTTATTCCAGTCTTGAGAATCTTGTGTTTTTATAATTTCGATAAATATAAAAAATTTGTTCATTGAAACGTTTCTCATGATAATAATGTTGTTCATAGTGATATGGGGAGGGCTTTAGGACAGTATTCCCATAGAGGTTTAGAAGTGTTTAGTGGATGGAGTTTCTTGGCTGACATAATTGTTTATTAAATTATAATGACTTAAAGAATGACCGATGAATGGAGAAAAAACATTTGGGTTGCTATTTATAACATAAGATATATAAAGTTGTTTAAATTATCATGGTATTAAGTTAATGAACCACAATGAAACTTAGGAGATTGTCATTAAACATAGACGAGACTAGAACCATTAATGTCTCAGTCAGTTTGTGTTTATGTCCCATAGGAAACAATTAATCTATTGAAGAGATTTATAGAATGGTACAAAGAGGTGAAAAGAAAGGTCCGCATATGGCTATTATAGATTTGGAGGTTTACGATAGAGTTGCTAAAAGATAGACTAGGGTGGGTTTTCTATAAAAACGGATTTATTGGTATATAAATTGATGTGATCTAAATAGTTGTTAAAGGCGCGTGCCTAGGCTCCAGGATCACCTAGGCTTAACATCGGCACCTTGCCTCACTCAAGCAAAGCAAGGCTCCTTCAATAAGGCGCGCGCCTAGGCTCTAGTCTCGAGACACGTCTCAGTCGCACCTCATTAAAAAATTTTGGATAGTGCCCCCAATACAAGAACGGACCAATTTATATGTTGATTTTACATATTTTCCAATAGATTATGGAATATTAGACGATTCCCCAACCCAAAACTAACCAAAGTAAATTTTTGATTTCTAGTGAAACTTTATCTTTCCCAACCCATAAGTTATTATCTTTTTGCTTTAGTTATTGATTAATTAACGGGAAGAATAGAAGATGAGGTGTTGTGTTGTATGTTATTTGCAGTCGCAGATGATATTGGTCTATGGGATGAATTTAAACGCTAGATGCTAATTGGACGTGTGGAGAGAAAACCTAGAAGTAAGAGGATCTGTATTTAGTATGATTAAAACTAAATATATGGGTTGTAAGTTTGCTAATAGTAGAAGCAGAATTAGAGATTTTATGAAACTTGAGGGCCAGATGCCTAAAATTGATCATTTTTCGTTATCTTGGATTGATCATTCATAAAGTGGAGAGGTTAGCGATGATGTTACCACTAAGATTAAAGCAGATTGGTTAAGTGGAGATGTGCTAATTGCGTATTATGCGATAAGTGCATACTTAATGAACTGAAGAGAAAGTCGTATAGGATGGAGCCATGCTATATTGGATGAAGTGTTGGGTAACCATGGTTCAAAGTATCGACCGAGTTGACTCAGCCTCGGTATCGTCCGAGTCAACTCGGAATCGGAGGGTACCGATACGATACCGGGAGCCGTTTAAAAAAACACTGAATCGTGTTGTCTCGCTGAAATATCGGCCGAGACAACCGATTTCGAGACGCCTCGCTGTGATATCGACCTAAACAGACGCGATATCGGCCAAGACAACCGATTCAAACTACACATTTTTTTTTATCCTTTAGACATTTTTTTTCTCCAAAACATTTTTTAATTTTGTTTGTAAAAAGATGTCAAAAATACATTTTGTAAGACATTTCTTTGTACATTTTTTTACAAAACATTTCTTTGTACAAAAAAAAAATGTTGTGAAAATTATTGCGACCTTATATAATTTTTCTGAGTAATATGAAAAAAAAATTGAATAATTATTTGAACATTGTCATATTTTCTTTTTTTTTTTATTAAATTTTAATCTTTTACCATATTTATTCGTTGTTGAAAATATATTGTAACATTTACAGAACACGACCTATATAAGTTTGTCCCATGTTTCAAAGTTTCGGTATCGGACACTCGATTTTCAACTTGATCGTGGTATCGGGCGATACGCAAAGTTACGCAATTTAGAGAACGCGAAAAATTCCGAAAAAAATATATAAAATTTAAAAAAAATAAGATTAACAATATGTACCAATCAGATATATTCAAACCATTATTTAATATGCATTACATTGTACGATCAGTTATTTTGAAGTGCGGCGGACTTGGCATATTGCTAACGTACTAATTTTATTTTTATTTTTAATTATTTAAAATATCTAAATAATTATGTATTAGTGACTAATTATTGATTTTAATTTATGTAGGAGGATGTTTGATATTCATTAATGAGACTAGACTTATTGGGATTCTTTTTTCCCCCAATCTTTGTCTCTTCCATTTTTGAACATCATTATGTGACATTATATTTTATTCCAAGTTCAAATATTTTTATGTACGGTGAATGTTATTAGTTTTATATTAGTGACATTTTAATTTTATTGCAATTGTTTAATTTAATCTTAGTGTGTAAAATTATTCTGCATGTATATGTTATGTGGACAAACCATGGGTCAAAGTATCGGTCGAGTCAACTCGGAATCGGAGGGTACCGATACGATACCGAAAGGCGCTTCAAAAAAATATTGAATCGTGTTGTCTCGTTGAGATATTGGTCGAGACAACCAATTCCGAGACGCCTCGTCGCGATATCGGGCGAGACAACCGATTCGCCGCGATAATCAAGTTTTACCCAAAAAAAAAAGAGACGAAGGCAGAAATAATTGAAGGGAGTAACCTATTGTTGTCGGCCGGTGGTGTATTTAGGTAAGAATTGTGACACCCCGACTAATTAAATACCGGGTAGCTACTCCTTTATTAAATTAATACAAAATGCCAAGTTGATCCAGTTAATAGCATCACTGTCGAAAACATTTATATGATTACTAACCACCTAGTATTTAAAAAGTGAGTTGCTAAATTTTAAGTTAACTCTGATTAACATGCAATAAAAAGAATAATGATAGAATAACAACATTCACCATAACGAAACAATAGAATAATCAACAACATAATAATAAGTCCGGAGGAAAAACTCCTCACAACAATCCCACAACTGAACTAAATAAAACAAAGTATCTTGAATTAATTACATGCCAAAAGTCGGGAAATCTGAAATAGGAAATGTCTCTACTAGAAATGGGCAACATGCCCTACAACTGATGAATCCTGAATATGGAGTCAAGATGAAAGAAGCGTCTACTAGCAAGGTCCTGTAACTTCCACAAACAACTACAGCTCGTCACCTGAATGAGAATCCTAAGCATGGTGTCCTTGTGGTTGGGCACCTAAAATGGTTTTTACAAAAATAGATTTGAAAGAAAACGGGTCAGAGCCCGAAAGTGGGGATTATTTTAACTAAAACAGCAAGTGTTTTAATAACATTAAAACAATGAATGCAAAATACATGTTAGGACGTACACTCACATGAAGTACTCACCTCTCGACTAATTTGTGCACTCCTAACGTACCGTACCCATCTAAGTGACATACATATCTAACCAAACCGTAATAAGTTCTACCCCTTACTACTCAATTCCCATTATACGTTCTAGCGTTATCAAATAAATAGAGTGCTTACTGAACTCAGGTTCTCAATTATCAGTAATACAATTCATTACAGGTTACCCCTTTATAGTTACTCAAAGCGTTTATGTATTTATACACACAATACCAACATGAAAGTTCTCATTAATTAAGTGTATATTATTCACGTCATAAATATACAATACAAGCACCCCGAGACTAAGCTGCGGTGCACACATACTCTGCTATCCATCCCGGTACATCACGTACATAAGGATCACGCATTCCGAATCTCTCAGGAATCGTTCTCAGATAATAGCAAATCACAAACAATGGAGGCGAACACAGTCACATCACATGGGTCGTGCACATACCTACGCTCCCACGATCAGCAGACTTATTAACATCCCAATAAGTCCTTCTCTGACCTATGTTCTCGAGGTACCAATCTAAATCCGGGAAACACAAGGATTAGAGGGCCCTAAGCGAACGTAAACCTCCCATGATAGCAAGTATGGTAGGTATGTCATACACATAAAATCATATACATATACTAAGTATACACACACCTTAGTAATCACCGTAATTTATTTGTGGTACACTTCTCATTCTTGTACCGACGTATAATATTACACAATTACATATTCCCGGTTAATATAATTATTTAAGCCGTCAATAATTCTCGCATCGTAATAGTCACTCACGTTCTATTCCTCAATTTCCATTCAATTCGAGTCACACTTCTATGTTTTACTCCTCAATATATCCCAAATGTCCCAACTATATCAATCTATCATCGAGGGAATGTTATCTCTACAATTAAATAAGGTTACGGGACATGCGAAATCAAAACAGGCCAAAAAGCCTAAACTGTCAGCTCGTTAGAAGTCTCGTTCGAACGAGGCTGTTCGAACGAGAGTTCGTTCGAATGAACTGGACATCTAACGAGATCTCCTTCGAACGAAAGTCATCGAATGAACATCCCTCTCGTTAGAAGGCAAACTGTCAACTCGTTAGAAGCTCGTTCGAACGACCTGGGTAGGTCTTCTAACGAGAGACCAGTTTCGAGCCCAGATTTTCCCTTTTTCGTTCTTCCATCTTTTCTTCACATCTAATCCCACATAAAAATCGTCCCAACATTATTTTAAGGTTTCTAATCCATACCAAACAATCGTAGGTCATAATTAAACAATTATATAGGGCCAAATCTTCCTAAACATCATCAAATCATTATTTCCCTTCATTTATCCCCAAATCCTTTGAACACGAACCCTAAGATTTTAAAGTCACTAATGGGTATAATTAAATCCGTTTTTGTTTCATACCAGGTATATTATCATCAGAATAATTACCTAAATACAATTCTACATGCAATTCCTCATCAAAAAGTATGTTCTAATTCCAATTTAAATGGGTTTTTATCAATCTCCCAACAACAATGAAATTTCAGAAATGTCTAAGCATGGAGAAAACATTCAATGCTATTAACGAAATTAAACCACTTGCCTCTGGTATATCTCTGAATTTGATATTGAAGATTGAATCGTTCTCTCTCTCTCTGCAGAATTTCTCCTCTCTCTCTCTCTCTCTACAAGCTTTTCTTCTCCAAAGTGACAATGGTGGCTAGGGTTTTCCTTAGGAACCTCTTGGAACTAATTCTAAAAACTCCCGTAGCCCATTAGGTCATCAGGTGTAGTTAGTGGTTTTAGTGGGTAATTACCAAATCAGATTTTTATTTCCTAATTTTCGTTGGTTTTAATTCCCAAAAATCTAAAATTACCAAACTACCCTTTTTCGTTGCCGGTATGGCCTAAAAATGCTCCGGGACCCAAACTAAACCCCCGGCTAGTGTTTTCTAACTATTTCGACCTTTCCGGATGCGTTGGCGCACTCAAAATGACCATACGGTTAATAGAAATAAAATTCACTTTTTAAATTAGATAATAATATTCCTGACACGACTGTCACACGCGTCTCAACAAAATTTCCAAATTTGCCGTATTTCAATCTCACGACAAGTTTCATAGTTCACTATTCCTATATAGTCATATATACACATTATAATCAAATACCAACTCACATATCGTTAGTATTTTATCCGGATTAATTCCCAAATTAATTCACATTTAATTTAATTAATCCCAAAAATAAATATCACGAAAAATACGGGGTATTACATACTTCCCCCCTAATAACTGAATTTCGTCCCGAAATTCGGATCTAGAAAGTACCTAGTAAGAACAACTCAGGATAACGTTCGCGCATCTCATCCTCGCGCTCCCATGTGGACTCCTCAACATTATGATGTCGCCACTGAACACGCACTAACGGAACTATCTTTGACCGCAGTTTTCGCTCACTTCGATCCAAAATAGCAATCGGCCCCTCCTCGTAGGAGCTATCAGGCTGGAGGTCGATGTCTTCCAAAGAAATGTGAGCATGAGCCAAATCGTCTCTAAGATATTTCCTTAGCGAGGAAATATGAAACACATCGTGAATCCGATGCAAATGCTCCGGTAACCCAAGTTTATATGCAACAGACCCAATTCGCTCGATGATAGGGAATGGCCCCACGTATCTCGGTGCCAACTTTCCCTTCTTCCCAAATCGCATAATCCCCTTCATAGGAGATACTCTGAGTAAAACCTGGTCCCTCACTTGGAACTCCCTGAAGAACCTCTTCGCGTCAGCATAGCTCTTCTGCCGATCGTGAGCTACCCGAATGCGACTCCGTATTAATTATATCCTTGCCGAAGTATCCTGAATCACTTCCGGCCCAAGTAGTTTGTTGTCCCCCACCTCCAACCAACATGCTGGGGAACGACAAGGTCTACCGTACATAGCCTCAAATGGAGCCATGCCAATGGTGAACTGGTAGGAGTTGTTGTAAGCAAACTCCACCAGTGGAAGATATTGTTCCCATCTACCCCTAAAATCAATGATGCACATACGTAGCATGTCCTCCAACATCTGGTTTGTACGCTCGGTTTGCCCATCGGTTTGCGGGTGGTACGCCGTCCTCAACCGCAATTCCGTGCCCATGGCCTCCTGAAAACTCTCCCAAAACCGTGAAACAAATATCTTGTCTCTATCAGACACGATATTTAGGGGCACACCGTGAAGTCTCACTATCTCTGAGATAAAGAGATGGGCATACTGTCCCGTAGTGTAATTTGTCCTTACGGGTAGAAAATGAGCGACTTTGGACAACCTTTCACAATCACCCAAACGGAGTCGTGACCCCTCTGTGACGTAGGCAACCCCATGATAAAATCTATGGATATGCTCTCCCACATCCACATCGGGACCTCCAATGGCTGTAGAAGTCCCGTCGGTCTCTGATGATCCACTTTTACTAGATGAAAAGTGGCGCATTTAGAAACAAATACGGCAATATCTCTCTTCATCCCGCTCCACCAATACTGTCGTCTCATATCTTGGTACATTTTGTCCCCACCGGGATGTACTGCGAACCGTGAGCCTGCGACTCTGCCATCACCTCGTGCCATAATTCCTCCCCTTATGGAACTACCAATCTCCCATTGAAGCGTAATCCCCCGTCTGAGCTAAGGGTATAGGACTCAGCTCCCTCTGCTAATAATCGAACTATCTGCTCCTGAAAGAACGAGTCATTTGCTTGTGCCTTTACCACTCTCGTGACAATCTGTGGTGTAACAGTCATCACCGACATGAATGATCAGGCCACTGCATCCTGGTGTCCCAACTCCTTTCACTTGGCTTTCCACACCCCTGCCACCTCATCTACTGGTCTACGGCTCAACGCGTCTGCTACCACGTTATCCTTCCCCGGGTGATATTGGATATCAAACTGATAGTCCTTCACAAACTCAAGCCACCTTCGCTGCCGCATATTCAATTCCTTCTGTGTGAATAGGTACTGTAGGGACTTGTGGTCTGTGAACAATCGAAATTTCTCTCCTAAAAGATAATGTCTCCAAATTCGAAGGGCAAATACAACTGCCGCCAACTCCAAGTCATGAGTGGGGTAATTCTTCTCGTGAGGCTTCAGCTTACGGGAAGCATAAGCTATGGCCTGACTCTCCTGCTGCAATACACCTCCAAGTCCTTGCAAGGACGCATCGGTGTAGACTAGATACTCAACTCCCGGTCTCGGCAATGCTAACACAGGTGCTGAGGTCAATTTATCCTTCAACTCATCAAATGCCAACTAACAGGCATCACTCCAGATGAATGGCACACCCTTACAAGTCAGATGTGTAAAAGGACCCGCTATCTTCAAAAATCCCCAAATGAACCTCCTGTAGTATCCTGCTAGGCCCAAGAAACTATGAATCTCTGTTGGTGTCGTGGGCTGTCCCCACTCCCTCACCACGGATACCTTCCCCGGATCAACATATATCCCCTGGTCGGAAATAATGTGTCCCAAAAACTGGACCTCCTTCAGCCAAAACACGTACTTCTCATATTTTGCATACAGCTCGTTCTGACGTAGCGTCTGCAAAACCTGCCTCAAATGCTCTGTGTGCTCCTCCTCTGTCTGAGAGTAAACCAGAATATCATCAATGAAGACAATGACGAACTGATCAAGGAACTCTCTGAACACCCTATTCATCAAGTCCATAAACACGGCTGGAGCATTGGTCAAGCCAAAAGGCATAACCCGAAACTCGTAAGAATCATATCTCGTTAAGAACGCAGTCTTCGAGACATCCTCTTCCCTGATACGCAACTGATGGTATCCCGATCGCAAATTAATCTTCGAGAAGAAGGAAGCTCCTCTCAACTGGTCGAATAAGTCATCGATTCGGGGTAACGAATATTTATTCCGTATCGTGACCTTATTCAACTCTCGGTAATCCACGCACAACCTCAACGATCCATCCCTCTTCTTCACGAATAACACAGGGGCACCCCACGGCGAAGTACTCCTCCGTATAAACCCCTGACCCAATAATTGCTCAATCTCATCTCGTAGCTCTCGCATCTCTGCCGGAGCCATACGGTACGGTGCGCGTGCTATAGGTCTCGTATTTGATAATAAGTCTATGACAAAGTCTATCTCTCGACTGGGGGGTAGGCCTGGTATCTCCTGAAACACATCTGAATACTCCCTGACAACTGGGATCGAATCTAAAGGAATCACAACCTCCTTAGAGGTATCCTCCTCTATGTAATACAAATGAGCGGTCGAGCCTCCCTCTGGGCGAGGCATCGCCACTACAAACATCTCTTGCCCCGGAATGGCAAAAACAATGCTCCCACCGAAGCAATCAATCATGGCTCTATAAGCTGCGAGCCAATCCATTCTGATAATCACATCGTGCTCATGCATATCTAATACCAACATGTCTGCAGGTAATACCAAACTACTAATCTCTACCCCCACTCCCCGGCATATAAAGAAAATAAGTGACCCACTCCCCAATGGTGAGTCTACACACGTCACTGTGCTCTCTGCTGTGGCTATTAACCCTAAGGCTTCCGCAAAATGTGTAGCTATAAAACAATGCGTTTCCCCCGTATCAAACAAAATCCGACCCATAGTGCCATGGATAGGAAACATACCCTCAATCGCGGGTGGGGCCTGTGGAGCTGCTGCCTGCTGAAGCTGGTATACTCTCCCATACTGCAGCTGCCCTTGCTGAACTGGGACCGCTGGAATGGGTGGAAATGCTTCCATCTGTGGTGGCGCCGGGAGGGCGGCAGGAAACACAGGTCTCTGTGGCTCCTATCGAGCACCCTGCTGCTGCTGCGGGGCCCTACCCCTATCAGGACAGTCCTGGCGTTTATGGCCAGTCTTGCCACAAACGTAACACTTCCCCGGGAAGTTCCCCCCTCTCTGTCCCTGCTGCCCCCGGCCTTAGTGACCGTTACCGTTCCTCCCCTGGCCCTGTTGGCCCTGCTGAAACTGCTGTTGACCATTATAACCCTGCTGGTTCTGATGGCCGTTCGGACCCTGATGGCCCTGCCGGAAACCTCCCTGTCCATGCCTGAAATTTCCCGATCTGAATCTCTTGTGATCCCCCTGCTGGGAACCCTGGTCACCCTGTCTCTGCCCCTGAACAGATTGTGCCCCACTGGCACCATGTCCTCCAGTCCTGCCCTGATGGCTGGACTCTCCCGATCTCTTGCCCTCAGCCATGTGAAAGCGATGATCCTGGCAGTGTAACAGTGCAGCGTTAACCACATCAGAGTAAGTGGCCAACGATAGATTCCCCAACAAATGCTGACGGATCCTCCAAGTCAACCCGTCTGTAAATTTCTGTATCTTCTTCTCTTCTGTCGGTATCTCATCTGGAACAATATTCAACAGATTTGTGAATTCAGCCTCATACTCGGCCACAGTCTTACCTTCCTGCCTAAGATTCATCAACTTCCTCCTCATTTCCGTGTGAACAGCTGACGAAAAGTACTTGCGGTCGAACCGCACCCAAAACTCCTGGATCGTGAGAGTATCTCTCTCCTCCACGGTGGTAATGGACTCCCACCACTACAGTGCAGACCCCACTAGCTTAAAGGTAGCTAGTATCTGCTTCTGGACATCGGTGCACTCATACATCCTCAGGTGCCGCTGAATGTCCTTCCTCCACTGACTCGAAACAACAACATCGGAGCTACCTGCGAACTCCGGTAGGTGTGCTTTCTGAAAAGCATCACGTACACGTTCCCAAGAAGACAGGAATACATGTGCCTGAACTGGCGCGGCTACTGGCTCCTGAGGTGGTGCCTGCTGAACTACGACTAGTGCGGCATTTACCGCCTGGGCCACAATGGCTGCAACCTCAGCGACATTCATCGTGCCCTGAACTGGTGCGGGCTGTGGTTCTGGCGTTGCATCCCTGGGAACCCGTTGCGCACGTCGTGGAGGCATCTGAAATAAGAATAAAGTTTATAAGTTCGCAGTTATAAACTTGAAATAGCTGAAGAACGTAGCATATACAAAAGAATACAACAGTCCTAAAATATAGGGCTCTATATCAAAGAAAGCTCAGCGGAAACATAATAAGTCGTACAGATCCTAAAGGACACTAGAAGATGATGCTCTGATACCACCTGTGACACCCCGACTAATAAATTACCGAGTAGCTACTCCTTTATTAAATTAATACAAAATTCCAAGTTGGTCCAGTTAATAGCATCACTGTCGAAAACATTTATATGATTACTAACCACCTAGTATTTAAAAAGTGAGTTGTCAAATTTTAAGTTAACTCTGATTAACATGCAATAAAAAGAATAATGATAGAATAACAACATTCACCATAACGAAACAATAGAATAATCAACAACATAATAATAAGTCCGGAGGAAAAACTCCTCACAACAATCCCACAACTGAACTAAATAAAACAAAGTATCCTGAATTAATTACATGCCAAAAGTCTGGAAATCTGAAATAGGAAATGTCTCTACTAGAAATGGGCAACATGCCCTACAACTGATGAATCCTGAATATGGAGTCAAGATGAAAGAAGCATCTACTAGCAAGGTCTCGTAACTTCCACAAACAGCTACAGCTCGTCACCTGAATGAGAATCCTAAGCATGGTGTCCTTGTGGCTGGGCACCTAAAATGGTTTTTACAAAAATATATTTGAAAGCAAACGGGTCAGAGCCCGAAAGTGGGGATTATTTAAATAAAACAGCAAGTGTTTTAATAACATTAAAACAATGAATGCAAAATACATGTTAGGACGTACACTCACATGAAGTACTCACCTCTCGACTAATTTGTGCACTCCTAACGTACCGTACCCATCTAAGTGACATACATATCTAACCAAACCATAATAAGTTCTACCCCTTACTACTCAATTTCCATTATACGTTCTAGCGTTATCAAATAAATAGAGTACTTACTGAACTCAGGTTCTCAATTATCAGCAATACAATTCATTACAGGTTACCCCTTTATAGTTACTCAAAGCGTTTATGTATTTATACACACAATACCAACATGAAAGTTCTCATTAATTAAGTGTATATTATTCACGTCATAAATATACAATACAAGCACCCCGAGGCTAAGCTGCAGTGCACACATACTCTGCTATCCATCCCGGTACATCACGTACATAAGGATCACGTATTCCGAATCTCTCAGGAATCGTTCTCAGATAATAGCAAATCACAAACAATGGAGGCGAACACAGTCACATCACATGGGTCGTGCACATACCTACGCTCCCACGATCAGCAGACTTATTAACATCCCAATAAGTCCTTCTCTGACCTATGCTCTCGAGGTACCAATCTAAATCCGGGCAACACAAGGTTTAGAGGGTCCTAAGCGAACGTAAACCTCCCGTGATAGCAAGTATGGTAGGTATGTTATACACATAAAATCATATACATATACTAAGTATACACACACCTTAGTAATCACTGTAATTTATTTGTGGTACACTTCTCATTCTCGTACCGATGTATAATGTTACACAATTACATATTCCCGGTTAATATAATTATTTAAGCCGTCAATAATTCTCGCATCGTAATAGTCACTCACGTTCTATTCCTCAATTTCCATTCAATTCGAGTCACACTTCTATGTTTTACTCCTCAATATATCCCAAATGTCCCAACTATATCAATCTATCATCGAGGGAATGTTATCTCTACAATTGAACAAGGTTACGGGACATGCAAAATCAAAACAGGCCAAAAAACCTAAACTGTCAGCTCGTTAGAAGTCTCGTTCGAACGAGGCTGTTCGAACGAGAGTTCGTTCGAACGAGAGTTCGTTCGAACGAACTGGACATCTAACGAGATCTCGTTCGAACGAAAGTCATCAAACAAACATCCCTCTCATTAGAAGGTAAACTTTCAACTCGTTAGAAGCTCATTCGAACGAGCTCGTTCGAACGACCTGGGTAGGTCTCCTAACGAGAGACCAGTTTCGAGCCCAGATTTTCCCTTTTTCGTTTTTCCATCTTTTCTTCACATCTAATCCCACATAAAAATCGTCCCAACATTATTTTAAGGTTTCTAATCCATACCAAACAATCGTAGGTCATAATTAAACAATTATATAGGGCCAAATCTTCCTAAACATCATCAAATCAATATTTCCCTTCATTTATCCCCAAATCCCTTGAACATGAACCCTAAGATTTTAAAGTCACCAATGGGTATAATTAAATCCGTTTTTGTTTCATACCAGGTATATTATCATCAGAATAATTACCTAAATACAATTCTACATGCAATACCTCATCAAAAAGTATGTTCTAATTCCAATTTAAATGGGTTTTTATAAATTCCCAACAACAATGAAATTTCAGAAATGTCTAAGCATGGGGAAAACATTCAATGCTATTAACGAAATTAAACCACTTGCCTCTGGTATATCTCTGAATTTGATGCTGAAGATTGAATCGTTCTCTCTCTCTCTGCAGAATTTCTCCTCTCTCTCTCTCTGTCTCTCTACAAGCTTTTCTTCTCCAAAGTGACAATGGTGGCTAGGGTTTTCCTTAGGAACCTCTTGGAACTAATTCTAAAAAACCCCGTAGCCCATTAGGTCATAAGGTGTAGTTAGTGGTTTTAGTGGGTAATTACCAAATCAGATTTTTATTTCCTAATTTTCGTTGGTTTTAATTCCCAAAAATCTAAAATTACCAAACTACCCTTTTTCGTTGCCGGTATGGCCTAAAAATGCCCCGGGACCCAAACTAAACCCTCGGCTAGTGTTTTCGGACTATTTCGACCCTTCCAGACGTGTTGGCGCACTCAAAACGACCATACGGTTAATAGAAATAAAATTCACTTTTTAAATTAGATAATAATATTCCTGACGCCACTGTCACACGCGTCTCAACAAAATTTTCAAATTTGCCGTATTTCAATCTCATGACAAGTTTCATAGTTCACTATTCCTATATAGTCATATATACACATTATAATCAAATACCAACTCACATCTCGTTAGTATTTTATCCGGATTAATTCCCAAATTAATTCACATTTAATTTAATTAATCCCAAAAATAAATATCACGAAAAATACGGGGTATTACAAGAAAGGAGAAACCTTTCTATCTCCAGCTGTGATGTGTGTTTTGAAACCCTGTTTTATGTTTTAGGTTAAGCTGGTGGGTTACGTTGCCTCCTTATGTTTTTTTTCTTAGTTTTTTCTTAAAGACAAACCGAGGTGTTAAAAATGTTAAAAAAACGTTTGTAAAAACATTTGTATACATTTTTTTTGGTACAAAAACATGTGTAAAAAACGTTTGTAAAAAACATTTGTGTACAATTTTTTTTACAAAAACATTTGTTTACACAAATGTTCTTTTGTAGTTTATTTAAAAAAACATTTATGTAAAAAATGTTTTAATTTTTGCAAAATGTTTAATATTGTACATTTTTGTAAAAAATATTTTTTTTTGTACATTTTGTACAAAGAATACAAACTACAAACTATATTTTTGTAAAAACATCTTTTTACAAAAATTAAAAAAAATGTTTTAATTTTTGCAAAATGTTTAATATTGTACTTTTTGTATTTTTTTTGTACATTTTGTCCAAGGAATACAAACTATATTTTTGTACATTTTTGTAAAAACATCTTATTACAAAAATGTAAAAAAAATGTTTTAATTTTTGCAAAATGTTTAATATTGTACTTTTTTGTAAAAAACATTTTTTTTGTACATTTTGTACAAAGACTACAAACTACAAACTTTATTTTTGTACATTTATGTAAAAACATCTTTTTACAAAAATGTAACAAATGTTTTAATTTTTGCAAAATGTTCACAAAAATTTTATTAGAACTTTTATGGAATATTGAATCTGACAAGTTCGTCGCGCTTCAATATAATCAATTCTATAATGCAATGCATATTGAATGATATATTTGAATGTCTCTCATTGGTCCACATTGTTAATCTTATTTTTTTTTCGGAATTTTTTTCGCTCTCTAAATAGCGTATTTTTGCGTATCTCCCAATACTGCGACCGATATCGCGATCGAGTTAAAAATCGAGTGTCCGATTTCGATACCAATATCGAGACTTTGAACCATGCTCCTTATGGTGCAGACCTCGGTACATACCATTTTTTTAAAATAGTAAAAAATGAATTTTTTGATGAAACTTCATGGATATGATGTCCACGGTTAGAAGAACATCTCCAATTGTTTTCATAAAAAAATTCAATAGAAATGAGTTGATATGTAAAAAAATGATATAAATGTTCATTTTCAACCGATGAAATGTTGGGTCGGCGTCAGCCACTTTAATGATTGAATTTTTTGATGAAACTTCATTCATATGATCTTCTCACTTTCGAGATCATAGCCATGAAGTTTCATATAAAAATTCAATAAAAAAAGTGGGTGAGATGATCGCCAACATTTCAACGGTCGAAAATGATGTTTATACCATTTTTTTACATATCACCTCATCTCAACGGTTTTTTTTATTGAATTTTTTAATGAAAATAATTGGAGATGATCTTCTCACCGTGGAGATCATATCCATGAAGTTTCATCAAAAAATTAATTTTTTTACTATTTTAAAGAAATAGTATGTACCGGGGGGTCTGCACCATAAAGAGCCCTTACAAGAGAGGGCCTCATAAGCAAACATGTGGACACTAATATATATATATATATATATATATATATATATATATATATATATATATATATATATAACAAGAAAATATTTGTATATGACAAGAAAATCTAATATTTTAAGGTTGTATTCTGAAACACATGTATCCAACTTGTAAGTGATAGCAAACAATTATCAACCTTTTAATGGTAGATAGAAATATTAGTTGGGAATATGTATTGAAGTGTGAAATTACCGTTTATCTTTCTACACTCATACTCTCCATAAAATCTTCAGTTGCCTTATATTTTTATGAAAATTCACACGATTCTTCTAATAATTATATTTCTTTTGCATGCAAAAAATATTCGTACATTTGTATTTTGGCCATGCTTGGCAATGAAGAATTGTTGGTCTTGTTAATTTTCCCTTTACACTAGCATGGAGCCCGCACGATGCACGAGCGTAAATGTATACTATGAAGAGATGTGAAGACAAATATAGTATGCCATTTATTGAAAGGACAATCGTGTAAAAGGGCTAATGACAGACATAATTAACTGCGTAAAAGCATTACAGAAAAAGTTGTATTGTTTTTTACTCACAGGAAAAAAAATGTAAGAAGTTTCAATTTTTTTCCGCATTCCAGGCTTCATTGTGTTTAATCTATCCTTGATGTCAATTCCTTTGCTCCGGCAGAATAAAAGAATTGTATGTTAAAAGATCAATATGGTTAAATCTCTAACATTTTATTCATAATAATGATTTGTTTCGTTTTTTTTGCACTCCTTATATGAATTATATAGCTAAAAAAAATAGTTGTTCGTTGTGGATTTTCAATATTATATATGCTTACTCATTGTGTGCGGAGAACCTGTAGTTTTTAAAAACAGAATTGTTGGAATACCATATTAAACGTCGAGAGCCTATAAAAATCGTCACGTGAGTATTTATGATTAGACTTAAACTGGCGTTTGTTATTTCCGATGTAGGTTTCACATAATGAATTAATATGAAAGTAATTGATTAACGTTTGGAGTAGCATTAAGTGGAAAGTATTTTGTTAATTTCAGTCTTTTGGATGCCCGAGTATGTTTGCCTTCCTCGTCCTCTTTAATGTCCGATGTTTGAGACTTTGAATTTTGTGTAACATGATTTTTTGTTGATCCTTCTATAAGTTGTTTGAGGGTAATATCTCTTTCATTATTTCAACTGTTGCTGTCCTGCAATATTTCATTTAGGCAAAGTTGATTATTTAATGCATGAGTGTAAATATTTTGTTATTATGAATGTACTAAAAGGATGTAATATTAATCTAATATATCTATGTAACGTGGGAGCAGCCTCTCCATATATTGAAGGGGGGGGGGGGAGGGGTAAAATCGGACGAAATAGTTAATTTTCAACGAACAATTATATTATGTCAAGAAATTTGAAAATTCCTGATAACAAAAATATAAAATACATTGCAAAATTCATCGTAAACAGTGGTGAATCTTGATAGTAGAAATAAATTAGCCAAATACTGCCATGAAAAATCCCAATTTCCTTTACAACCAACCCGTTAATGTTCAACAAAACATCTTAAACTACTTAATAAATCACAAAATAAATACCCTGCTAACAAACAGTGACGAAACAAAATAGTAGGAAAGAAACATGATTTTTTTACAAGCAATATTCTTTTATCATAAATAATGGCCTAGATATTCCATTTGCATTTTAGTTTTATTAAAACTTTGCATTTTGTTTATAATGAATTAAGAGAGTTTTTGGTCTCTACAACTAATGGCCCAGATTGAAAGTATGGCCTTATATCTAATGGTTGAAAATCCCAGATTGAAATAAGATTTTGTATATAATGGTTCAAAATGCTCCAAACAATGTAACGTGTGGATAGTTGGAACTTATGAAACTAATGAAGAATTTCTCCTAATTGTACCATCTTGGGCTAGCTCATCCTTATATCTTTGCAGGGGCCGAATTTGCTTCACTTGCCATTAGGGCTGTGTTTTTTTTTCGAACTTTCGATTTTCAATCCAATTTTTCCAAATTTGGAATGAAATTTTAGTTTGCCGATTTTCGATTTTCCAATTTTCGATTTTTTTCGAAAAAAATCGGATTGGAAATAATTCTAAATTTCTGATTTTTTCGATCCGATTTTCCGAAACTATGCTGATCCGATTTTTTCGAATTTTTTTCTGAATTATTTTCGATTTTTTTGGAATTATTTTATGATTTCCGAATTTTCCAATTTTTTGAAAGTTATTCATATTCCACATCGGTTAGAAGAGGGAGAGGGATCCAAAATGTGTTATATAAAAGGGGAGTATCCTCCTAACTTCTACACAAATTAAAAAATGGGTCAAATCCTCATGTATTTACATGTTCGGTTAAACCCCTTTCTTTGTTTCTTTAAAATGAGAATTTCGAATAATCGAAAATCCATAATTTATTTTTTTTTGAAATTTTCGAATTTCTGAAAATTTTTGAATTTTTAATATATTTTGGAAAATTTCGATTTTTGCGGATTTTTCGAATTCGGATTTTTTTTAATTTTCTTAAAAAATCGGATCGAAAATTGAAATAATTATTTTATTTCCGAAAAAATCAGAATTTTTTTCGAAAAGGCATTTTTCGATCCGATCCGGTCGAAACACAGCCCTACTTGCCACCCTTACCCTCTCCATCTATCTACTATTTATACAAAGGTTTTACATGAAATATTAATAGTTGGTACAACGAACCTTAATTTTTTGGGAAAAGAACTGAGCATTTCAGTTTTGGGAGAAACTTTTAGAATTGAGAGAGAATAGTGGATCTTTTTAGAATTGGTTGAACATTAATTGGGGATTGTGTAAATGTGTGTTGCATTAATTAGCATTTAGACCTCTAATACTATCGTATTAGAGTTATAATAAAGATTATGGACACATCCAAGAGTGTCGGGTGCAACACGTGTCAGTCAGAGACATGACTTCTCAAGGATGTCTGCAACCTACTTGGCATATTGCTGTCACACCCCGCAAAATTCGACAGACGGGGTGGCCAGCCACCGCTGCCGAACTAAGCCGGGGGTGAACTAAGTAAATACCATTCTTAGCATGAGACAGATATGAGACATGAATAAATCAATTCATAAGATAAATAATTGAATCAATCACAAATGATCATAAACAACTAAACTAAAAGATCCATCACATGATAACTCTGAATAAATCCAATCTCCAATAATTATAAAACTGAATAAAGATCCCAACTCTGAATAACTAAAATAAAGCCCATCAACAACTTTGGAACCGAATGTCCCAATAACTCTCTTAATTGAGTCTCATAATGAAATACGACTGAAAGGAAAGTCTAATCTAAAACAAAGCAATAAAGTAATTCAGCTTCAGCTGCACCTCCAAACGACAATCTCCAAGAATCTTATGCAGCCACTCTAAATACTAATCCTGAAAAAGTTAGTCAACGCATGGGTCAGAGCCAAAGCCCCGAGCAAGAATACACACTACTCCCCTCAAATAGGATTTTTGAATCTAGACAGTAGCATTATACGCAGTAAATATCACAACAGAATATTTTAAATTAAACGGAAGAATTAAACGCGATAAATATAAATCACTAGCTACCCGAAGGAACCCCCATTTATAAAGGCACACCAATATGATTTTAAATTTCCAAGTCCCACGATATTAATTTAATTAAATTAACCAACTTTTATTATAGTTCTCACTTTTTATTAAAGTGTCACACTTCCCCTTGTCAATGGCCCTCTGACCCGTTTAAACTATCAGCCCCGACACATGACAAGATTCCACAGACGACACGACATAAATCGCCCTCTGGCCCCTTTAAACTGTCGGTCCCGACATATAATGTCGCAAAAAATTTTAATACCCGTTTTTATCTTAGGCATTAATTCTCAATTTCTCAATTTATAAATCACCCCACCCTCTATATCGATGTGAGATCCTCAAAATATCCCTTAGTCCCATACTTAAGGGTTCCCAAGTTATCAATCCGTCCTACCCTATGTATAGGATGAATTTCTAAGTCTCATGCCTAGGCTAGCGTAACGTCGATAAAGTATCAAAAATCAGCCCACTCCCGACATAATAAAGTCGCAATAATCTACCCTCACTAGTCCCATACTTAGAAGGCGTAAATCATCAAAAGGCCTACCCACTAGTCCCATACCTATAAGGCATCCTAAAATATAGGGAGAGAAAAATTACCCAACAACCCATCGTCACAAAGGCAATATAATAATACCAACAAGTCACACAAACAAGCATAATTAATCAACGTATAAAACTACGCATGATAGTACAATTCAATTAAATCTTAATTTAATTATCACCTCGACATAAACATCCAATTAATCTCATTCAATTATTTAAATTAAACATACCACTATTTCATCATTTAAAACATCAAAATTTTAATTTCATTGACTCAACACAAATTACATGAGTTATATGCCCCTAAATCCATTTATTTTAAAACTATGGTTTTTCTACATGCAACCTACACCAATAAAATCCAAAATCACTCGTGAACCCTACGTACCCAATTGGTTATGAATATTATTCAAATTAAAAGATTTTATAATAACAACCCCATAGTTAGTGTCCACTTTTTCTAATTAAGTTACTAATTGTTTTTAAGAAAATATGTAATTAAGTGTTTAGGCGACACTTATAACGCATAATACTAAAGGAAAAGAATAGAGTATTCATGCCTGTGAAGATCGTGTTGAAAATATGATTAGAAATCTGGATTCCTCTCGAAAAATTAGCGAAGAAGTGTTCTTGAACAAACTTGATTAAACCCCAATTAAGCCTCCCAAAACTTGTGACAAAAAAACTTGATTGTGTTGGAGGTTGATGATTATGGTAGAGAGGAAAAATATTTGGAAGTGTTCTCTGGTGAAAAACTTGAGAAAAAGTGATTATGAGAAGTCCCCCTACGGATTATTAATGTTATATAGTGATTATGAATCCTAATCCTAAACAAACTCTAATTCAAAACAACTTTCAGCGCACGATTTCTGTTGGGGTCGATCGATCGACCCCTGGCGTCGATCGATCGATCGCTCAGAAAAACTGACAGTTCGGCTTAAAAATTATATGGGACAAATATTTAAAAATTCATATAAAATTCGTTTTAACTCCGATTTTAATTCCACTTGAAGTTTTATTCTTCTAAAATCATAACCAACATATTTAACCAAAAAATTATTAAATCCAAAAATTTATTTTTCTCGAATATTTCAATTAATTAATTAATTAATAAAAACACGGGGTGTTACAATTGCCGGTTTCTGCATATTATTTCTTATTTATTATTTCAGTGGGATGCAGATTATTCCCTCGTGGCTCATTGAATTTCAGTAGCTAAACTTTTCTTCTTCACTCCAACAGTTTTAAAGTCGAAATTATCTTTCTTGATACAACATATTATTTTAAATGATGCATAGATGTGCTTCACCAATCCTAGTCCCGCCTTCTTTCTTTATCCTTTATTCACCTAGTGCATCTAAAATCTTGTCCTACTCGACCTAACCTTTGTATTTGAATTTCAAAAGAATGTTGCTTTTCCATTTCACACTATCTATTATTGGGATGATATATCTCATCTATTTTGCTAATGAGTTCAATATTCCTGATCTCACCCCATACTTCTTGGATTCCTCTACACACCTTTAATTAGTAATGTATTTCTCACTATGCTTATAGTTTCTGATCTGACCTTAGTCACTACTGATAATTATGTGTCTTAGCAGTTTTACATTTCCTAGCTGTAATAATGCATTTATAGTGCGTTTGATTATGAAGTTGGAAAAATTGAAAAATGGTTCATTTTTATGAAAAGAAGAAAGGCAAGTGGGAAAAAAGGCGAGTCGTTCTCTTACTTTTCTTATTGCCAATAAAATCTATTTTTTGGGGGCGTGTGAATAAGATCATTGTTCGCATAAAATAGAATTGGGAACGAACACTGAAAAGCTAAAAATTGAATAAAAAGAAGGATTTTCCATGGAAAAGAATGCTATGCCAATCAAGCACACCCTTAGTTCTGATTCTTCAGGTCTTCTTTGTTGTCCATCTAACCTATAATCATCATCTCCTCGATTGTTTCTTGTCAGACCATTTTGTTCAGATCCCTTGTAAAAAACCACAGTCCTTCAGATTTAGATTGACACAGAGGAGATGGTCAGAGGATCTTCAACCACAAATGCCGCAGATCAACTTTTAAATTGGCCTCGGCATTTTCAGATAGAATGGGGTGATGGTGGTTTTCAGGCAGTGGGTAGTTTAGTGGTGGCAGAGTATATATATATAGTGGTTGCAATGTGAGGTGGGTGGGTGGTTAAGAGATGGTCGCTATAGAGGTGGAGAACGGTGGGGTGGAGGTGTGGGGGGTGAAGCAAATGAGGGATATAGAGGGAGAAAGATGTTTTTTTTTTTTTTTATTATTATTATTATTATTATTATTATTTTACTTGAGTTCTATATTGTTTATTAACCATTTATTTTAGATTCCATGATACCAAATTGATGAACTATGAGGAAGTATTATAAATTTGAAATTGAGTGAAGTCATTATAGCAATTACGGAAGTGTTAAAGTAATTTATAAAAAATCCTTTTTATCCCCTATGGCATTATACTTGTAGGCAATGCCTTTCTATTTTGGTTCCTTAAGGCTATTCTTTTGGGGTAGGATATTTTTTTTATACATCCTGTATGCACGAGTTTTGACCCCTTTTGGCACATTTGAATCCATGAAAAGTGGTTGCCTAATTCATTTTTTTGTCTACATCTCACAGGCGCGTACTTTACATTTCTGGAGGTTTTATTAAACACCCACATCACTTATATCTTGAACCATGATTTTACAACCTTTGCGTTGGTTGTTGGATCTATTCAGTCTGACCTTAAATTACTAGATGCAAGTATCATGTCACAGGTTTGTATACTGTTCTCTCTTATTTTGGCTACTTTTCTACGTCTCCCTTTTCTATTCAAAATATTAATTACAACTGTAATCAGCGACTAGCCAAGAATTATTAGATGCGAGGGCTAAAAAAATTCGAACACAAATAAATAATGAGCATAACAGAGAAAAGACTTAATATTCGATTGAAATGTTTTGTCACGGTTACAATTACAATTGACCTCGACGACTTTTCATTTTTTGAAAATGTTGAATGATAAGATCATCATCTATTTTAGCAAAAACATCTTTTTCGACATATATAATCATGGTATCATTCATCCATTGATCTTCCATCCAATTGCGCAACGAAGTCTTTACGATATTCATAGTCGAAAATGCTCTCTCCACGGATGCCGTAGCTACAGGTAAGATCAACGCCAAGGTCACAAGAAAATACACCAATGGAAACACCTAATTTTTTTTTCTCGACCATTTTTTTTGCGAGAGAAGAAATTCCATTCAATTCTTTAAAGGTCAGACTAGATTGCATATCAAGAATATAAGTTCCAAGTTGCATATCAAGTTCGATGAGTTTGTAGATTGAAAATTCATTTGGATATAACCGGGCAAGATGAATCAACTTTTCCTTATCAAAAGCAACGAATGCATCATCGGGACAAAGTCATGCCACACAAAGAAGTAATTCAGAATTCACCTCATTGAAACGGCCATTTAGCTCTTGAAGTTTCAAATCAATGACCGCACAAAATAATTTAACACGATAACGATGCAAATTAGTCTTCTTTGTCGCTTTACGTTGTGATCGTTTTTTGGCAAAGAATGCATCATTCATATTGGGTACTTCAATTTCATGTTTCTCACAAAAGGAAGATACTTCATCAAGCAATAAGTCCCATCGATTATCCCTCATCATTTGTAGTCGTTGCTTACATACCCGAACTAAAGACATGGCATTCACAATATCTTGATATTTCCTTTGCAATGCTTTTGATAATTCATTTGCAAATCCCAACACATTTTTCATCAAAAGCATACTAAAAACAAAGTCAAATGTATGCATCGAATCCATAGCTACCCTTGCATCATATGTATGCTCTTGCTTAATTGCATCCACTTTTACAATCTCAAGAACACCAATTACATAGGAGAACATGGTAATCGAGCTAACTAAAGTGCCAAAATGTGAGCCCCAACGAGTGTCACCGGGACGTTGTAGAAAAGTACTTTGATTTTTTCCTTTCCCACTTTGAATCTCATTGTTGTCAATTGCACTACTAATCTTTTCAAGTTATTGCTCACGAAGAATATCACGACGTTTACATGAGGCTCCAACTAGATTGACAACACTTGAAACCAACGTAAAAAGAGTCATAATATCATCATCTTTCTTTGACACTGCAACAAGAGGCAACTGCAATTGGTGAGCAAAACAATGAACATAAAACGCACAGTTATTCTCCCGCAAAATAAGTGTTTTGAGACTATTAAATTCTCATCGCATATTACTCACCCCATCATAACCTTGCCCACGTAGTCTCGAAATACTCAAACCAAGTCTTGCAAATATACTATTTATCGACAACTTAAGCGACATAGCCGTTGTATCCCTAACATGTTCTACACCGATCAAACGCTCCATGACTTGCCCACTTTTATCTACATATCGTAAAACAACGGCCATTTGCTCCTTTATCGATACATCACGGGACTCGTCAATTAAAATTGCAAAAAATGAATCTCCTATATCTTTGATGATAAAGTCAACAATCTCACTAGCAATAGAATGAACAATATATTTTTGAATATCCGGTGATGTCAATCTTAGGTTTGAAGGAGCATTCTTCATTGCAACGACTCTAATATCCGCATTTAGATTGCATGAAAATTTCATCAGTTCAAGAAAGTTCCCTCTATTTTTGGACTCTTTCGATTCGTCACTACCACGAAATGAAAGTCTTTGGCGTAAAAGAAATCGAATAGAATTGATTGAAACACATAGACGTGTTCGATAATCACTTTTAGTTTTTTGTGATTGCTTGAAGAAAATTGTCTCAATGTGTTGATTTTGGTCCATTAAATCTTGACATCCTCTCAAAGCTTGATTATGAATACTACTGGGACCTCCAATGTGAACATTAAATCTTTTTTTTTCCAATTTGAAAACCCTTCACCCACAAAGGCGTCTGCTTTGTCACTCGTATTTGTCTTGAAAAGATAGCCACATAGACAATATGCGACATTAATAGTAACACTATATTCTAGCCAAGGAGAGAATTCATTGAACCAAGCGGGGTTGAAACGCCTCAATTGTTTGCCCATAGTTTTATATGGAAAGTTATGGCCACGAGGCTGACAAGGACCTTTCTATAAATAGGCTCTACGAATTTTGTCCTCCAATTTAGGATTTTCACGAGAAATTGGAGTTCGTAATGTCGGATCAGCCTGGATATCCTCCAACATAAATTCATCTGCCACATTGCTCTCAAACTCAGTAGGTGACGTGGATGTTGAGACAAATTTTCTTTTAAAATAATTCTCCATGAATTAACTGTTAAAACACAAAATTCAACCATAAAAATTTCAGCCCCAAAATTCAATTACCATAATTCAACCATAAAATTTATCCCTAAAATTCAACAATAAAATTTAAGCCCTAACATTCAACCTCGAAATTTCAGCAATTAATATGCAATTAATACACCAATTAATAAGTAACAAATTTCAGCAATTAATACACCAATTAATAAGCAATAAATTTCAGCAATCAATAAATTAAATAATTAAGTTAAAACTCTTACTTACCTACCAAAAATAAGAAATGATGCTTTTGAAAGAAGAAATTTTGCCCCTTCTACAAATGACGCTGGCTGCTACTGCTTCTTAGTTCTTACAAATGTCGCCCCTTCTAGTGCTACTGCTTCTTAGTTCTTACAAATGAAAATGATGATGCTTAAGAAGTTACAAATGTTGAGAGAAGAAAACAATGTTGAGAGAAGAAGAGAAACAACGTGGGAATAAAAAGAAATGAAAGAAGGGGAAGGCTCAAATAGGGTTTTAAGTTAAGGATATTTACGTTTTTACCCTACTTTTTATAAAAAATCAGTTTTTACCTACAAATTTTTAAAAAAAAATTGTGGGGGCTCAAGCCCCCACATGCCCCCATCTGCCTCCGCCCCTGACTGTAATAGAAACTCTCATTGAAAAATGCATCTCTCCAAAGTCGGAGCCAAGACATAGCTACATGTTTCCAAGTAGCGGTATCGGCTTATGACTTGGCCGCCTATTTTTCATCACGGTATTTGTTTCGGGCGATGAGCAACGATATGCTATAGAAATATCAAATTTTAAAAAATAGATCATACTATGGTCAACTAAAATATTTCATAATATTTGGACAATGGGTAATTTATACAATCTTTTTACACCCAAAATTCATAAATAGTTAACCTATAATTTTTTGCGTTAATTAAAATCTATAATGAATGATAAATTTAAATAATTATAATAATGATTTATAAACGTGGAATAAATTAATGTTTTTTGTAAATAATATAATAATTTAATAAAATAAATACATCTGACTAATTAATATATCATATTTTTTAAATACTATAACATTGTAAATTAGGGGTAGCCATAAATCAATGTTATGAATACTACAGTAATTTTAGAAATAAATCATATGAAATATAACTAAACATACTTACAAATCATAACATTATTTACAAATGATGATATATAAATTACAATTAAATATTTGTAACGATAAACTTATTGGAATTAACTTGAGTAGATAGGTAAACCTTTTCCTTTTCCTTACATTAACCTACCTAATTGAAACAAAGGAAACAGACGAGCAACGAAGAGTCATTGATCGTGAGAGGGATAGAAGTGGAACGAAAGATTGTTGTACAGATCCAGATTGAGATAGATATGAAGCCTCGTTGGATCGCTTCAGATCTCGTTGATATATGTGAGATTGAGCTTAAGATGGATTTGAGCTATAGTTTCCAGATCTGTGATCTTGATGTGATCGCGATGTCAGAAATCATGCCGAAGATGCGATTCTTACCTTATATTAGGCCATTTTCTTGTTTTGCTTCGACTCGCCACAACTCGCATTGATTCGTTGACTCGTTCCAATAACCTTTATCTCAAATGTTTTGACCGATAGTCTGCTGATACTCACTGATTTATGTCAGATTCGTTGATTCCATGACTCCCGTCGAAATTGGTTTCGCTACCGCTGAAACCGAGTTAACTCAGACGAAACCGAGCCAACTTGGTGCGACATTGTACCATGCATAGCTAACTTGGGCAGTTGCCTACCTCAGGTTTTATAAAGGAAAAATAATGCAGTATAGTTTGCGGTTAAAAATGTAAGCCTTTTTTTTACAACCTCAATACTTCATTAATCTTCGATTTTAGACTTACATACAATTTTGTTTAAAAATTGGACTTTTTCCAAAATAGTTAGGGCCTGTTTGGTTGTCCCTAAAATTGTAAATTGGCCTATTTAAAATTAACTCATTCATGAATTGTCTTATTATTAGTGTTTGGTTACAAGAATGAACAAATTCAAAAATGAACCAATTCATGTTGATTCACAAAAACTTAAATTAGTTCATTTCACCAAAAGCTTGAAATTGCACAATTTCTAATTACAACATGAATTTTAAATGCACCACTCCCATAGAATACCTCTCACCATACTACTCTCTCCCTCTCTCTCCACACACACACACACACACACACACATCAAAAGTAAATAACTCCATTTTTCTTTTCCAAACACACCACAAATTAGATTTAAACTCATTTAAAATTAATACATCGATAATCTATTCATTTCAAATTGATCAATTTATAAAATTAAATAATTTACGCAACCAAACGCGCCTTTAGTAAATCCGTTAACTGTAATTGACCGTGGCTTCTTTTAATTAATATAATACACAAACCAAAAAAATAATTAAGAAATAAGAAAAATGAAAAAGAAAATATGATGGAAATGGGTACTTTTTAGGGCTTTTTAGTCATTTTATTTTATTTTGTATTTTTTTTTCATTTTTCTTATTGTATTTTTCTTTATTTTTGTTATTTTATTTAGAGGCTAGGAGTGGTAATGGCATTTTTGTAATTAGTGTAGTAGCTTAGACCCTAATCTACTCATCCCCTTTAAATACCCACTTGTAAGCCTCATTTGAGGTAGACTTGAGTTTTGAAATAGAAAAAGAGTGTTTTTTCTCTCTAAACTGATGTTTAGATAATTTTAAGAGCCTTTTGATGGGTGATTATGTCAAAATACATATGAAGTTAGAAACAATAAAAAGATGCAGAAAATCTAAAAAATAAACAAAACTAAGATGAAGATGAAGAAAAATAACACACTTTCGTCTTCAACCCAGAGACCCCCCGGTCGTCGGCCAGTGAGAACCACCCACCACCGGCCCTCCTACCCCCACATTACCAAATCGAGAAATCACACACACTTACACTCCCCCTTCCCCCATATACACACCCACACACCTCCGAAAAATCCCTAACCACCAACCGGAACCAACCCCTAACCCCTCCCTTACCACCACCACCTTCGTCACTGATACAAAAGTAAAACCAAAACCATCTGATCTGAACCCATATCCAATTTGTGACGTTGAACCCAAAAACTCCAGATCTGAAACCCAAATCCAAAATCAAAATCGATTTGGTTTCTGTAGTGCTTTGTGTTGGGGGAGTGCGAATCTGATTCGGGGATGCCATTGGGGGTGGGTGATTCTTCGACGGTGGTGGCTTTGGGGGTGAGGGTGTGGGGGGTGTTTTTTTTTTTAGTTTTTGGTTTTGGATAAGTGAGGAAGGAGGGAAAGGGGAGGGGAGGGGTTGGTGGTGGTGAGAGCTTGGGTTGTTGGGAGTTTTGCTAGAGGTGTTTTTGTGTGTGAGAGAGAAAAAGAGGGGGGGGGGGGAGATTAATTTTGAGTTTTGAAATTATTTTTCAATTAAAATTATTTCTCTTTTTAGTTTTTAATCATTTTTTTGATTTTGTATCATTTTAATTCAAAAGGCCACGTGTGAGTTATAGTTAACGGATTTACTAACGATTTTGGGAAAAGTCTAGTCTAGTTTTGAAACAAAATTGTATTAAAGTCTAAAATCGAAGATTAGTAATGTTCCAAAATATAATTGTACAATCTGAATCAGAAGCAGGTCCTACATTAGAATCATTTTTGTGTGTTTATCTCCCGTTTAAGGTCATTATGAGTGATCTGCAGGTTCCACATTAGAATAGATTGTATATATCTCTCATTTTATAGGTTCATTGTAATGTGGGTGGGGCATGGGTCCCATATTAGCATAGAGAAATATATTTAATGTATATTATATTGTTCTCCCACCTGTATCGACATTTTCTCTCTTCATATGATGTGTATGCGTGCGTGAGAGAGAGAGAGCAACAACTTTACCATATTGATTGTAATAACTTTTTCTTTTTCATAGCGTGATGAGAGATACCTGCATCATTACAATAACAGATGTTATAACCGTCGCATTGATTATTTGTACATTTTCTATATGGTATAAACTGTTCTTTTTGTAAATTCCAGGATAATGCTTTGTGAAGTTTACCTCAGCATTCCATTTCTTAATTTCTTCCGTCATTCTTAAGGTCGTCTGATATATGGTCATACTTCTGCTGTTATTAGATATCTTTCCATTCACTAATCCTATTTCACATATGATATTTCAGTGTGCATCATGTGTGGATTATCTGGCTAGTTACTATTTCAACAATATAACAGTCGGAGAGTCACCCACCTTCCCAGCTTCCATTAATTTTTCTTGGCATATTGCGGATTTCCCTACATTATTTCCTGAAATAAGTTGGTTTCTCTCTTTTCCTTTTTCCCCCCTTCCTTTTGATTTTCTTTAGATGCATATTTTCATGTACGTAAGATATTTTCCATTATTTCGTCCTAAATTTGATATATCCAAATTATTTAATTTTAATCCTCGAAGAGAGATTAATCTCCGTTCTCATCTCCTTAAAGGATCTCTTAGACTCTCAATTTTCTATTTCATACTTGAAGCTAATTTATTCCATTATATCCCATCTCAATTTTAGTATCTGCAAAGTTGTGTGCATCATTTTACTTCATTCAGAGATAGAGAGAGATAAATATAGGGAGTGAGCCAAAGGTCACTTTTTCTTGGTGCATCTTGATGGTTTGTATTCACATTTTGCATATAAATATCCCATAGTCCTTTTGTTTGAAACATCTGCGTTCATATATTCATATCAGATTCATTATCTATATTTAATAAGCTTTGTACCGAAGATACAAAAGCTTTGGTTCATAGATTGAAGTGAGGAATGTTGGATGGGATTTTTTTTTGATGTGATGGCTTAACCAAATGGGAGCCCAGTAATTGTATTTATACTAAAAATATTACAATTCTAGAAGGTTAGAGCAATACAGAGTTAAGACTACACAATTAAGACCCAAAACACGGAGGGGCCAATACAAAAGAAAAAAATACGAAAACATCATGAAATTTAACACATTCCTTCAAGCTGGAGCGAAGAGATCAATCAAGCCCAAGGCAATGGGAATCGAATAAGAGGGCCTGACTAATTTGGTCAAGAAATCCGTCGTTTGTCCAAAAAAGGGATAAAACCCGGATGAATGATGTCAGACCTCACCATTTCCCGAATGAAGTGAATATCAACCTTCAGTAATTTATTCTCTTATGAAGCACGGAATCAGGTGCAAGCATAATAACCAACTTATTATCGCAAAATAACTCAGATGATTCTTTTTCCATAAGATCTAACTCCCCCAAATTTGATCGAAGCCATAAGAGCTCACATATCCCTAAGCCATTGCACGGTAGTCAACTTCGGTTGAAGAAAGTGAAACCACCGCCTACTTTTTACTTTTTTATGAGATGAAGTGAAAACTGTAGAAAGTACAAAAATCTGAAGTGGGGCCTCTATGAGTCTTAAACCCGCATAGTGTACATTAGTGAAACAAAAGAGGCATGTCTGTATCCCCAAGCCGTAAAATAACCCAACACTTGGACATGATTTGCGGTATCTCAAAATGTGGTAGATAGTATCCAACTGTGCGGTGTGTGGAGCATGCAAAAATCGACTTACTTTACTCACAACAAATGTCAAATCTAGCCTTGTGTCGGTAAAGTAAATGTGGCGACCACCAATCTCCGATAAACTATCACTAGTCTCAGTTGAGAGCTTTAGATTGAGGTCCATAGGTGTAAAATGCTGATTAATAACGTAGCATCACAATAGCTTGAAAAAGATCCAAAGTGTACTTACGCCGGGATAAAAAGATCCCGTGTCGAGATCGAGCCACCTTAATACCAAGAAAGTAATGGAGAGGACCTATGTCCATCACATCAAACGCCTTCCAAATATCCTTCTTCACTTATGTAACCACATCCACATTATTACCCGTAATAAGAATATAATCAACATAAACCATCAAAATAATGCATCCACCATCATACAGACTATGAATGAGAAACATATAATCGGAATGGCACCGGCCGAGTAAACCTTATGGATTTAACCACCTCATATGCCAAACCATGCTTTCGAAGATGACACACTTTTCTAGTATACTCCCTCTTAGCCCCAAAACCCAGAAGAGGTTCATATAGATGGCCTGGGAGAGATCCTTATGTAGAAAGGCATTCTTGATGTCTAAGACCTCTAGACAAATCAATAATCGTACTGAAGTAAGCTTGGCCACTGAGGCAAATGTATTACTAAATTCTTCCTTTGAACTTGAGTAAATCCTGTAGTCACCAACCGTGCCATATAGTGATAAATAGAGCCATCGTCCGAATTCTTCACACGAAAGATCCATTTACATCCGACGGTCTTCTCCCTGGGAGGTAGAGAAACAAGATTCCACGTACTGTTTCGGTCCAAAGCATCAATTTTCACTTTCATTACCTCCACCCACTAAGGATTTCGTAGAGCCTTAGCCACCGATCCGGAATGGAGATGGAGTTAAGCTACATCTAGAAAAGCTACAGACCTGAAAGACATTTATAGAAAAGATGTTGGGAAATAGGGTTATTAGAATTATCAACAAAAGAATAGAGGGAATGGGATTCCCGGATTTGAGAACGATAAGAAGTAGGATATGGTAAAGTTGAAGGAGTACATGAGTTCGGAGAAGGAGGTGGTAGAGGAAGACGAGGGCAATTGGAGTACACCTGCAAGCTTAGTAGTCTCAGATGGCAAGGTAGGTTCATATGGTGCAGGAGGATGAGCTTCATCAAATAGAGTAATATGCCGAGTAGGTGATGAAGCCTCACCCTCGAGAGATGACGAGACAAAAACATCCTCGAGAGATGGGTTTATTTCATTTGGAGGAATTGAAACAATGAGAGGACTTTATATTACCTTTTAAGCATATACACCCAAGTACACCGGAAATGTCATATAATAACAAGGACCAAAAAAGAAGTAGCAAGGGATGACCCCCACAAATCAAAATGAATCCAATTAAATATACTAGGAGCATAACTCATATGTGTTATATAATCAGCAATAGTATGCTTAGAGAGATTGTAAACTTCACATAATAATTTTTTGTCCTTAGTCGCTTTGAATTGAGAAGGGAATAAATAACAAACATAGGTATTGGAAATTTACATGCCACAAATGCAAGGTTCGAAGGGAATTATAATAAGTAGTGAAATTCGGCAAGATAGAAGCACTAAAACTGAAGGTGGGAGAGTACGGTGGTAGAGGATCCCCTGAAATAGTATAACCCATTGTGCTCATAGCCTCTGCCTCGAACTCCAGTCCTATAAAAGACAATGGGTTGCAAAGAACACAAAAACACAATTGAGATGTTTGGTAAGTTGGCTAAAGAATAAAACGTTAAAAGAAAAAATTGGACAATGCAAAACCAAGAAAAGTGTAATATCGGGAAACAAGCACACATCCCCTTTGCTATAGATATACATACGGATGTCGGACGCATAACGAACATACTGACAAATGAGAATGGTGGGTGAAGAAGAAAGGGATGACTCTCCCGTCATGTGATTAGTGGCTCCGGAATCCAGAATCTAAGTAGACTTCACAACCTGTATAACTTACACAACTATTACTTAATGTCGATTTCCCATATAGTTAAGTAATTTAAACATGGGAAGCACATCTACATATTCACAATCATCATTTTAATTACTGGTTGCATGCAACATCAGGATTTGAGGGGGAGTGTTTTTTTTGTTGCAAATGTTCTCCTCAAATAAACCTAAAGGGAATAAGTTTTAATGTAAAATTACCAATTTCGAATATTCCTTGGTCAATTTTTAAATCAATCCTAGTTAACATGCATCTAGGTGAGAGATTTACTAGATCTAAGTCAATTAGGTGAATTAACTAAATACAAGCCCTAAGTTCAATTAGCAAGGGATTATGTTGAATCCATTATTAGATCTAGATGTGTATGTTATACTAATCGTGTATATGCCCATCAAACAATCACATATAGGTACAAGACAAGATTTACAAGGAAAACCTAAGGGTGAAAAAATCTTGATGCATCTTACTCTCTTATTCAATTTGAAAAGCAATTTTACACAAACACAAGAAGGTACTTCTCTCTTGTCCCCTAACAAGAAGTTACCTATGGATGTTGAATCTCTCCCCCGTTTGAATGAGTGATCCGCTCAAAAGTCCATCAAGCGAACATGGAAGTCCCGTTTTCCATCCTTCGATACGAATCAACTCCCCAATAGTTAATTTGCCTCCCTTTTAAATCTCGAGTGTAGATCTTGAAATTCATATCATAATTGGTAGAATGAATCTCACCTTTGTGGTTTTTCAACTCAAAACAGTCTAAAATCTCATAATAAATGAATTAAGTATGAATTTAAGGTTTTCACTCAGAATTGTCAAGATCAAGTGAAATTGAAGTATAAAAAGGTACTTCTCTAATCACTTTATGTCGAAAATACTCTTTCTAGGTGTGAGAAGTACTTATGAAAAATATCCATAGAAATGGGAGGATAAATCACCTATTTATAGATTTTTTTTTACAAATCTAGCAATGTCGTGCACACGACAAAAAAGAACTCAGTGCGCACAGTTTGGGCAGAGGCCATTGCCACGCAAAAGGAGTGGCAACCTTACGCACGGGGCATATCTTAGTTGTACACATGCTTTAAGGTAGAAACATATAGAGGCCTAAAATGTGAGTGGTCGTGTGCGGTGAGTGCCACGGTTTTAGGGAGAAAGTATTCTCACCCGAAATCATGATGCCATGCGCACAAGTTCAAAACCCAACCATGCGTATGCAAGTAGGCAATATGTACAATACACCTAAACATGCATACATGACAATCTGTTTTAGAAAAATTTCGCTTATTCCAATCACAAAATCATTTTTGAAGAAAATGTGAACGTGTATATGTGTAAGCTTTGAGACGATTCAACCAAAAACAACCACAAGAGAATATGATCTTCAACCTTAAGAATTTCATGCGGAAGCTTTGATGTGGAGAAGTTATGAATGATCTTTAGTTTCAGTGTCTCTAGATTATAGTGAACAAGACTCTATCGTCTATCTATGTAATTAAGTTTTTTGGCTGCAAGACTCAATGTGTTGTCATGAGAATTAACCAACCAAACTATAATATCACCTCTTAGAAGATTTATTACATCTCCCCTTTGGCTATTCTGTGGCAAAACTCTCAAAAATTTAAAAATTATTGATTGCGACATTCAAACTCTTCCCACTTTAGCCATTTAATGAGAGTAGAGTGTCACAATACACTTAGATCCAAAAGACAACCTACAATCAACGTGTCGAGTCTCACTTAAGGGCTTGAGTTGCAATATCATGACTATACATGAATAGCATGAAAACAACCAAAAGATCATGCAGGAATGACAGGCACAAAGAAAAAGTCCCCTTGCTGTGGGAATTCTTTGATAAGAAGTCAATATGAACCATAAAGACGGGAATAAGCATGAGCATAAATAATATAATATCCCTTTAAATCATATCAATCTCGACATGCAATAATCAAGATTTCTCCCCCTTTTATCAAACGTCATCTCCCCCTTCATCAAATGTCTCCCCAAAAGACCATGATGTAAAGCAAGGGCATAATCATCATTTTTGGGTATATTAGTAGTTTATTTTCTTTATGTTATTGTCTTTTATTTTGTTTTGGCATTGTATTCCTTTTTTCTTTAGTATATATAGGTAGGGAGTAGTAAAGATAATTAATGGTATTTTTGTAATTTGAGCCTTAGCTTAGAGCCTAAGCTACTCCTCCCCTTTAAATACCCCCTTGTATTTCTTATTTGAGGACACTCTCTCCATTTGATAAGAAATCTCTTAATTCTCTCTCCAAAACTTAGGGTTTGGTTTATTTTCTTGGCTATTGACGTGTAATTTATGTCAAATTGGTATCCGAGCGAGGTGTCGCTCCCCGATTGGTGTATTGGTGTGTAGTTATCAAAATCGTAGACTACTTCTGATGGCTCCAAGAAGATCCAAATAACAACTAGAAGAGAATAACCAAGATTTGATGCAAATATTGGAAAAGCAACACCAAGTGGAGTCTCTCCTATAACTCTTCTCCATGATTCAAATCTCATTAAACCTTAACCCCTACTGGCCAACCACCACCCCAACCACCTTAATTCCTCCCTTCGGGTTGTATTGGGTGAAAACCCAGCTCTAACAACCCCTCCCCCTGCCTTACTCCGCCCCCCCCGTCCACCCCTCTGCCCTAGAAACCCCCTGCCACCATCGCCCCACCCCCGTCTGCCTTCGCTAGCCTCCGGACCTCACAAAACAGCCTGAACCAGCTCTCCCAGCCATAATCCCAACCCCTGACCCAGAATCCCACATACCCAGGCCTGTTTCTGACCCAGGAAACCTCCTTGTTGTCGACCCAGCTCGTCTATCCCAAAATCTCCCAACCCGCCCCCCCTCCGACCCATTTCTCTCCTTGTCGTCCACAAATAAAACCCTAGAAGCTCCCCCTTGATTCCGTGCGAAACCCAACCCATTTTTCTGCCCCAACCCGGGATACCGCAAAACCCGCTGCCTCGACCCATTTTTTCCAATCGGACCCTCCACCTTACCCGAGGGCCCTATCATGCCCAACTCCACTCAATTCCCAACCTTAACCACTTATTTCCAACTCCCTACCTACTTACCCCCACCCAATGAGCAACCTGAATCCTCAATTCAGCTCGTATATGCCCCACGCCCTCGATCCCATACCTTTTTGAACCCCCACAGGTTTCCCACCTATCCCGGAACCCTCCACCATCATATAGAGACCCACGACCTTTCCCTCGATCCTAACCCACTACTACCACCCCTATTTATATACCCTTGCCCACCACCATATGTCCCACCCCCTCTACCGTCACATCACACTCCTTCCCACCATGATCTTTCCCTACTCTACACCGACTCCTCATTCTTTGACGCTGGGGATACCTGCTGCAGCATCTTGGAGTGGATTCCACCACCCCCACCTAACCTTCCTCACTTAATCTCGCTTTGGGACCGCCAATACTTTTAATGTGGAGAGTACGACCACCTGATTGAACGTGTCCCATTGTGGCCTTACCAACACCTCCCGTGGCCCCACATGTTTATTCTCCTCGTTCACTACCTGTCCAGATGCCATCGATTCCTGCAGATTATGTTACACCTGCCCCAGGTGATGTGATGGGCCTCGAGGCTCATCAGGATGGAGACCACCTATCTATGGAACTTCGGTTTCTTTTTCAGAGTCTCTATGGGGATATACGTGTTGACGTTCCCATGTTTAACGGGTGGTTCTCTCCTGACACCATGATTGATTGGTTAGCTTCGATGCCCGTCTCCTTGAGATGGAAGATCGGTGGATCAGCCGATATGTTTTTGGACCGCAGTCGTACATTCAGCATGATCTTGGCTTGAGGGATATACCGACATTTCTGAAGGCGGTCGAGTATGCGACCAAGGTTGATAGCTTGTCGCTCTTCCGGCCTCACGGACCCCACTTACACCTGTCTCAACCTTAGCTCCTCATGTGACAGCTTCAGTACCTACTTTCACTACTTTTGCTGTACCTCATTCGGGGTCTCCTACATTCCGGTGCTACAACTATGGCAATGTTGGTCATCGAGCTTCTGATTGCTCTCTCTCGCGACGTTGTGCCCTATTGGCGATGGATCAGCCACCTGACTATTTGGACGCCTCCGAAGAGCTTCCCAAGCATGCTTTGATCACAATTTTGGAGGGTGACTCGAATGTTCTTCCTCTTTGAGTTCGAGGACGAACTATTTTCAAGGGGGAGATTCATGTGAAGTGAGGGAATAATCGGCATTTTTGCGCATGTTAGTAGCTTATTTTCTTTTTGTTATTTGTCTTTTATTTTGTTTTTCCATTATATTCCTTTTTGCTTTAGTATTTAGAGGTTGAGAGTATTAAAGGCAATTAATGGCATTTTTTGTAAGTTGAGCCATAGCTTAGAGCCTAAGCTACTCCTCCCCTTTAAATACCCCATTGTATTCCTCATTTGAGGATACTCACTCCAAAAGTTAGGATTTGGTTTATTTTCTTGGCCATTGGCGTATAGTTTACGTCAGATCAAGAGAATAGCTCGTTTCTCTCTCAACAAAGACATTTCTTCCCTAATGAATAGAGAGGATAACTCTCCTAGGATATTTCAATTTTTGTTTTTGAATTAACATTCTTTTCTTTCATTGGTTTAACAAAGCCAATACCATTCTTATCATGTTTTAATTGACCATGGTCCAACAAAATGTTATCAAGAACACTTGATCTTTCAACCAAATATTTGGCATGGATTTCAAAATAAATTTTAAAATTTTGCTTTGAAGCCTAACTTCATTTTTCACTTTCACAAGGATCTCATTTTTGCTTTTCAAAGTCTCAATTTCATCAAACAAACAAACAACTTTTTCTTAGTTTCAAATTCTCTTATTGAACATTTTCAACTTTTTCCTGTTTTTCATATTGTTTAAATTGAAAGGATTTCATTTTGTTCAAAAGTTTGATGTTTTAGTTTTACAATTTTAAAGACTCTTGGTAAATATCATCAAAGGCATCATATATGTCAATTTCATCATCACTCTCACGGAATGATTAATGGTATTGTGTGTGTTCTATCTTAGACTCCTACAAGATGAGGAATTGCTAATACACCTATGATTCGACTCTTTGACTATTTATCTTCAAAACATCAGCAAATGTCATACTCTCATCACTAGCCTTTTCTTCTTCTTACAATCTCAGCATAATTGTAATTTCACTCCTGCATTCATAAATTAAAAAACTATCATCTGAATCAATATTTGAATCACTCAAACTTGCCTTTTAGACATTCTTATTCTTCTCAAAGTCTTTATTATTTTCTTGACTTTTCAAGTATATTGGACACACATTCATATGATGTCCCACTCCACCACATCCAAAGCATCTATCCTCTTCTTTTTCCTTTCCTCTCATAGGCACATTTGTCTCCTAGCTACCTTAGGGGTTATATCCAATGGATTTGTGTTGGTTAGGCCTATATTTCTTTTCATTTAAAAAACAATTCTTCTTTGTTTTTGTAAAATATATTTAAACATTTTACAAATAAACCAACAACCACTTCAACATTCTGTTTCAGTCTTATCTTCACCATTTTTGTTAGGTTTAGCCATGGTAGAATGTTCCTCTCTTTCACAGATTTGGAGTGAGCCAACCAACTCTTCCCAGCTACACGTGATTGTATCCTTGATTTCATTGAGGATAACAACCATAACTTTGAATCGAGTTGCTAAAGTTCTCAATAATTTCTTCCCCACATTGTTCTCGTGGGTCTTCTCTCCAAGGTTAAAAGAGGCATTGACAACCTCAGTCAATATAGTGTAATACTCATTGAAACTTTCTTATTCATTCATTCTTATGGTTTAAAACATAGTCGTAATGTTTTGCAGCTTCACTCTCTTGATACTTGATGTTACCTCACGAGTAATGCTCAATATATCCCACGCTTCTTTAGCCGTCTCACAATTGAGTATTTGGTTATACTCTTTGTGTGCTAACGGGTAAAAAAATAGCATTCAATTCAATTGAGTTAAAATTGCAAGAAACAAACTTGGCATGCGACTAAGCCACTCTTGGTTTCTTAATTCTAACACGTTCATCAATCATGGGAGTACACCTATTTTCTATACTTATCTATACACGCTCATGTTTTGATTTCAAATGAGCACACCTTTTGACTTTCCAATGGCCATAGTTCGAGCCATCAAAGTAAGAAGGACGGTTTGTAGAACTACCATCAAGATATTGATAAATCTCCCAACAAGATGTAATCACAACCACAAGCTAGATCTAGGAAAAAAGAATACAATAAAAAGATACGAAACAAGCAAGATTGACTCAAACACGCGAGTGCTTAAAAGAGCAAAACCTTGCTCAGATACCAATTGAGGGCATGTGTTTTAGTTGCAAGTGTTCACCTCAAGTAAACATAAAGGGGACTGAATAGGTTTTAATGAGAAATTATCAATTTAAAAAATTCCTTGGATTATTTTTAGATCAATCCTAGTTAACATGCATAAGTGAGATTTACTACATTTAATTTTGTTAATACATCAGAAGAAAATCTAAGTCAATTGATGAATTAACTAAATACAAGCCCTAAGTTCAATTTAGCAAATGACTATGTTGGATTTATTCTTAGATTATGTGTGTGTGTGTATGTGATAGCAATTGTCCATTTGAGTACTAAACAATCACACAATAGGTGCAAGACAAAATCTACGAGGAAAACCCCATCCAGGGGATGAAAAAAGCTCAGTCCATCCTAGTCTCTCATTCAATTTGAAAAGCAAATTTACACAAATGCAAGAAGGTTCCTCTCTCGTTCCTTAACAAAAAGTTATGTATGGACGTTGGAACTCTCCCCTGTTTGAATGAGTGATCCGTTTAAAACTCCATCACGTGAACATGGAAGTTACGTTCTCCATCCTTGGATTGCGCCATGAATCAACTCCCCAATAGCTTATTTGTCTCCTTTTAAATCTGGAGTGTATATCTTCAAATTTAAATCATAATCGGTATAAATGAATATAAGCTTTATGGTTTTTCAATTCAAAACACTCTAAAATCTCACAATCAATGAATCAAGTATGCATTCAAGGTTTTCTCTCAAAATTGTGAAGTTCAAGTAAAATTGAAGTTTAAAATTGTTTCTCTGATCACTTGCCTCGAAAATAGTCTCTCTAAGTGTAAGAAGTACTCAGAAAAAGTATCTATAAACATGGGAGGTAAAAACTCCTATTTGTATTTTTTTTACAAATCTGGTAGTGACACGCGCACATTAAAAAAAAAGCTCCGTGCGCACGATTTTGGGCAGAGGCCACAGTCACGCAATAGGTGTGACAACTAGGTGCACGGGACAAATCTCGTAAGTTCTCACATTTTTAGGCAGAAACATATAGAGGCCCAAAAATGTGTTTGGTCGTGCGCACGGTGAACTTTTGAAGCCATGGGCACGGTTTTAGGCAAAAAGTATTGTCAGCCTAAACCATGTTGCAGTGCGCACGGGTCCAAAACCCATCCATGTGCATGCAAGTGTGCAGTATGTACAATACACCTAAACTTGTATACAAGGAAATCTCTTTTAGATAAAAATACTTAATTCAATCAAAGTAAAATGTAAAAGTATTGTGTGTGTAAGCCTTGAGGCGATTCAACCAAAAACAACCACAATATGATATAGTCTTCAATCTTTATTTTCAATCTTCATAGATTCTAATGAATAGATTCTAATGAATAAGACTCTCTCCATTTATTGTCTATCTATGTAATCAAGCTTTTTGGCTCGATTTGTGGAAGATTCAATGTTTTTTCACAGGAAGTAGCCAACCAAACTATAATATCACCTATTACATGATCTATCACACATTTTAAGTATTGCTTTTTATGCTTACAAGTAAACGAGCTTTGATTTATGAGTGATATGACTTTCATGTACCATAGTGTACAATATATGTATGTTCAATATGAAAAGGTAAAACGTGATTGCATATCACAATGCATCGTTAGTTTCATAAATGATCAAAGCAAAATAAAAAAGCATACCTTGTTTAACTTATTTTCTCATCAAGTTTTTTAGAACCCCAAAGAATCTTGAGCTTTTCCTCGCAAACCCTTCAGGAAACAATATACATGTAAGAATTTCAACATCAAACAAACAAGATCATCACCAAGGTCCTTGAAGAAACTCTCATTCAAAGCATGAAATACCTATGAATTTCCATCCTTAAGTAATCAAACCCTTACGAAGACGAGCAATCCTCATTAATCGAACTTGAGTTTAGCATTCAAATGTGAGGAGAATAGAGAGAAAATATGGTTTGTTCGATTTGTAATATTCATGAATTGAACTTAGCTGTGGGTGGATTCACGATTCTTGGCCTATGAAGTTTGCTTAAAATGTGCTTCATAGTGGTCTGAGTTCGATAAATAGCGTGCCATTGTTCGAATGATAGACGCCGAACAAGGTGCTCGTGGGAAGTATGCTTTGGACGAGACTGATTGATCAGTATTCGAATTTAATCACCAAACCTTGTTCTAGCGACAAAAATGCTCGTTCCAATGAAGCACAAAAACCAAATACTATCTGAAAAGGTTTAAAATCGATGCGCGACCCGTCACATTCTCTCCCCTTGAGAAATTTTTCCAGTGAAATTTGCTTGAAGTTCGTTCGGCAGTGCTTCTGCTGACGTGCAATACTAAGTAGAGCATGTACCCCACCTCGTAGTGTCATAACACCTGATGATATTCTCTAGGATGGAGCCATTGCTTAGAGATTTTACTGAATGAATTACAATGATTATTTTGATTTGCAACTATTGTCTAAATTATCCTTCAATTAATGCCCCCCCTCCCCACACACACACACACAAAAAAAAAATATTAAGTTTGGAATTATGACACTGGGTGGTATTATAGAAATAAAGTGAATAAGGGAGATGGAAAAGTTTAAATGACAACGTGGAAGTAAAAAGTAATTATGAAGAATACTGTAATCAGTATTTCATTATGACATAAAGCAATTATGAAGAATATTACTAGATCAGTATTTCATTATGGCATCGGAGCATGACCCTTGATGATGCCGAGTACAATTACATGATGCGGAGGAGCAATTTTCAGAGCTCTAAATTTATAGTTATTTAATCAGAGCTTCAGATTCTGTTCTGCATTTCTGAATGTACACTTATTTGTTCTTTTTTCATTTATACGGTCATTGACATGGATGTTTCTTCTATTTCTCTAATAGATACTGAAATTCATGCTCGAGATCATTCTATTCGAGGACTCTAGAAACCAGTGCAGTCTTAGCGGGCCAATGTTGAGTTTGATACTTATAAGCGAAGAGGTAACAAGTGAAATCCTTAAAATATGTTTACACGGTCCACACCAACATATACCGTATGTGGATTCGACCTGAAAAAAATCTATATAGAGCAACTATGAATTAGAAAATCAAGTCACATTAAAATATTCAACCCCTCCATCAATATACTCATTTTGACTATACATCTTGGGGTTGTCAAGTTTCTGTTGATATCCCTATAGTGCTTGTGATTTCTCAAATTTCACTACTTTAAAACTTGAGTGCGAGTTTTATCCAAAGCAGTGGTAGATAATGAAGAACACCCGTGCAAATATAATGGAAGTATATTAATTGCATTGGATGAAACTCTAAGGCCCTACTTGGTTGTCCCAAAATTGTAAATTGAATTATTTATAAATTGGTCCATTTACATATTGTCCCATTAATTGTGTTTGGTTTTATTAATGAAATGATTTATTAATTCCCTCATTTTAGCTCCCATGTATAATATGAAATTGGAGCATTTCACAGAAATAGGAGTCTAAGAAAGTTTATCCGATTGCGCCTGCCTCCCTCCCTCCCTCCCTCCCTCTCAATTCATCAATTTCAGATTACAAACATTGCGTAAAATCGGATTTAAACTCATTTCAAATCCACTCATTTGCAATTCACTATTCACAATGAACCAATTTACATAGTTAAACAATTTGCGCAACCAAACGGGGAGTAAATTTATGCCTGTAATTGAGTTAAAATTGTGGGTTCTCGATTGCAACTGACGAAAATTTTAGAAATTGTAATACCCCGTAATTTTAATGCTTTTTATTTATTGGGTTAATTGAATTAAATGAGAATTAATTTAGAAATTAACCCGGAAATAAAAACTAGTGAGATGTGATTTGGTATTTGATTATGATGTTAAAATAAAATACTACTGAGAATATATGGTAATATATGAGTATTGAAAATGTTAAAATTGTCACGAGGCAGAAATATGACAATTTGGGAAATCTAGTTGGGACGCGTGTGTCAGTCGCGTCATGAATGAATTTAATTTGATTAAAAAGTAAATTATATTTTTATCAACCGAATGGTCATTTTGAGTGCGCCAATGTGTCCGTAAGGGTCTAGGTAGTCAGAAAACACTAACCGAGAGTTTAGTTTGGGTCCCAGGGCATTTTTAGGCCAAATTAGTAACCCAGAAGGGTATTTTGGTAATTTTAAAATAGAGGGATTAAAACCCACGAATTTTAGTGTTAAATAAGATATTATTAGGAGGCCACTAAGGCCATTACCAACCAAAAACAAAAGAGTGGGCTACGGGGGTTTTTTGAGAGAAGTTAGAGAGAGGTTCCAAACCAAACCATCTCCCATCACCATCATTTTGGAAGGAATTACAACCAGAAAGAGGAGAGAATCACCCGATAATCACCGATAACCAATCTAAAGAACAAACCTAAGGCAAGTGATTTGATGTTATTAATTGCAATGAATATTTCCTCCATGTTTAGTGTAGAAAACCATATATGCTTTGAAAGTTTTGATGAAAACCTAATGGGATTGTTGTAGAAACTCTAAATTTTGATTAGGGATTGCATATAGAATGATTATGGACGAAATTGGTACCCAAACATTAACTTTGATGATTTTAAAAACGGATTAATGATGAGTATTTAGGTGCAATAAAATTCTGGGTTCATGTTCATAGGGTTTGGGGCAAGATTTGGGAATTTATGGCGATTACATGTTAATAAATAAGATTTGACCCCAAAAATATGTTAAGGAATGACTTAGGGTGACCTAGAGTAGTTTATCAACACAAAAACGTAGTTAATTTGAACTTAGGATGGATTTGGAGAAAGGAATTTGGTGAAAAAACGAAGTTGGGAAAATTCTGGGCGTTTTCTACCATCTCGATAGAAGACCAACCTAGGTCGTTCGAACGACCTCGTTCGAACGAGCTTCTAACGAGATGACAGTACCCCTTCTAACGAGTTGGTAGTTCATTCGAAGCCATTCGTTCGAACGACACTCGTTCGAATGACCTCGTTCGAACGAGATTTCAGTGACTTCTAATGAGTTCACAGAATGGTCTTTTTATGCCCGATTTTAGTTTCAAACTTCCCTTAAACTTATTTATTTGAGTGTCATTCTCCCTTTGTTGATTAGTGGGTATAGTTGTGAGATTGGAGTATGTTGAGGATTAAAATCTAGAATTATATAATAAACCGGGTGACTTCTAGGGATTAGGATATAAGTAATCGAAACTGCGACGTGAGAAGAGATGATAATCTATAATGTACATTTTTCGAAAACTTGTAAGTGTACTACATTAATGACGGTATAGGAATGTAAAATTATACCTCTAATAATATTATAAGTTATCTAAGATGTGTGAATGCTTAGTATATGTGGTTATCTGTGTATAACATACCTACCATACTTGTTATCACGGGAGGACGGCGTTCGATCAGGGCCATCTAATCTTTGTGTGCCTACGGGGGGGGGGGGGGGGGGGGGGGGATTTAGATTGGTACCTCGAGGACACAGGTCAGAGAATGACTTATCGGGGAGTTAATAATTCTGCTGATCATGGGAGCGTAGGTATGTGCGTGACCCATGTGATGTGAACTATGTTCGCCTCCAGTATGTTTGACTGTTACTTATCAAAACGATTCCTGAGAGATTGGGAATACGTGGTCCTTATGTACGTGATATACCGGAATTTGATAGCAGAGTATGTGTGCACCGCAGCTTAGTCTAGGGGTGCCGTTATTGTATATTTGTGATGAGATTTATATACTGGTAATTGAGATGAATTGTTTATTAAAGTGTAAGTGTGAATAATTGTAACATTTTTAGTAGAATTAAAGATGGAGAAATTCTTATAAATTATTATAACTATTTCTGAGTAATAATGGTAAGACTTCCTGTTTATATTAAGATGTTGGGAATTGAACTTTGAATTGTAAAGTAATGTCAGATTACGAATTGGACTAGTTAGATAGTTGAATAACTAGAACAGGTACAGGTACGATAGGTGTGCACATTTAGTTGAGAGGTGAGGAACTCATGTGAGTGCACGCACTATCATGTATTTTATATTCACTGTTTGATGATATTAAACACTTGCTATATTTTAAACTGTTTTCGAAATCGGGCTCTGATCTGTTTGCTTTCAAATCTATTTTCTTGTAAAAACCTTTTAGGTGCCCAGCCACAAGGACACCAAGCGTAGGAGTTCCATTCCAGTGACGTGCTGTAGCTGCTGTGGAAGTTATAGGACCTCGATAATAGACGCCTCTTTTTTTTACCTTGATTCGATTTCAGATTTATTCATCTGTAGGGCATGTCGCCCCTTTTTTTCTTAGAGACAGCTTATTTACTCAGTTATATTTCAGTTTTGAATTTAATTAATTAGCGATTCAAACTTTATATTTGGTTGTATTCAATATTCGAATTATTTAGGGGAGTATTCCTCCAGATACATTATTATTCCATTGTTATTCTATTGTGACTGTGTTGTGGTTGTGATATTTATATTTCATAATTTAAATGGACCGTATGTTAATTGGATTTAATTAAAATTGATAACTCACTTTTTTAATATTAGGTGGCCAGAAATTGTTAAAACATTTTTCGACAGTGATGCTACGAACTGAACCAACTTGTCATTTTGTATTAATTTGAATAAAGGAGTAGCTACTCGGTATTTAATTAGTCGGGGTGTCACAGGTGGTATCAGAGCACCAGGTTCTAGTGTCCTTAGGATCTTTACGGCTTGTTATGTTTCCGCTGAGCGTTCTTTGATGTAGAGCCCTATATTTTAGGATTGTTGTACTCTTTTGTGTATCTTACACTCTTCAGTTTTTTTTGAGATAATAACTGTAGACTTATAAGACTTCTCTTTCATTTCAGATGCCTCCATGACGTGCACAACAAGTTCCCAGGGATGCTCAGCCCGAGCCACAGCTTGCACTAATTCAGGGTACCATGAATGCCGCAGAGGTTGCCGCTATTGTGGCCCAAGAGGTAAATGCCGCTCTAGTAGTTGTGCAGCAAGCACCGCCTCAGGCGCGGGTAGTAGCACCAGTACAAGCTCATGCATTCCTGTCTGCTTGGGAATGTGTTCGTGATGCTTTTCAAAAAACACACCCTTTGGAGTTTGCAGGTAGCTCCGACGTCGTTGTGTCTAGTCTGTGGAAGAAGGATATCCAATGGCACTTGAGGATGTACGAGTGTGCGGATGTACATAGATAGATACTGGATACTTTTAAGCTGGTAGGGTCAGAATTACAGTGGTGGGAGTCCATTACCACCGCGGAGGAGAGAGATGTTCTTTCTATTCAGGAGTTCTGTGTGCAGTTCGATCGCAAGTATTTTCCATCAACCGTTCACACTGAGATGAGGAGGATGTTGATGAACCTCAAGCAGGAGGGGAAGACAATGGCAGAGTATGAGGCCGAATTCACAAATCGCTTGAACATCATCCTCGATGAGATTCCGATAGAGGAGAAAAAGATACAGAAGTTCATGGATGGGTTGACCTGGAGGATCCGTCAGCACTTACTGGGAAATCTCTCGTTGGCCACTTATTCTGATGTGGTTAACGCAGCACTGCTTCACTGCTAGGACCACCGCTTTCACCTGATTGAGAGTAAGCGATCAAGAGAGTCCAACCATCAGGGAAGGATAGGGGGGAATGGTGCCAGCGGGGCACAATCAGTTCAGGGTCAGCACAGGCAGGGTGATCAGAGTTCCCAACAGGGGGATTCTAAGAGATTTCGATCTGGGGGTTTCAGAAATGGCCAGGGAGGTTTTCGTCATGGCCAGCATGGTCAGCACGACCATCAGGGTCAGCAGGGCCAGTATGGCCAACAACAACAATTTCATCAGGGCCAGCACGGCCAGGGGAGGAATGGAAATGGCCAACAACAAAAATTTCATCAGGGCCAGCACGGCCAGGGGAGGAATGGCAACGACCACCAGGGCCGTGGGCAGCAGGGTCAGAGAGGGGGAAATTTTTTGTGGAAATGTTTTACTTGTGGCAAGATTGTCCACAAACACCAGGAGTGTCCTGATAGGGGCAGGACCCCACAGCAGCAGTAGCAGTGTGCTCGACATGAGCCCCAGAGACCTATGTTTCCCGTCTCCCTCCCAGCACCACCGTAGATGCCAGCCTTGCCACCCATCCCAGCAGTCCCAGTTCAGCAGGGACAACTTCAGTACGGACGAGTTTATTATCTCCAGCAGCCCGCAGTCCCACATGATCCACCTGCTATTGAGGGTATGTTCTCTATTCAAGGGACTATGGGGCTTTTTTTTTTGATACGGGAGCTACACACTGTTTCATTGTCACGAGATTTGCACGCATTATAGGGTTGTTAGACACTGCAGAGAGTACGATTACTTGCGTAGATTCACCGTTGAGTAGGGGTTCTGTGATTTCTCTTATTTGTAAAGGTGTGGGTATAAAGATTGGGAGTTTTACTTTACCTGCCAATATGTTAGTATTAGAAATGACTAAGTACGATGCGATTGTTGGTATGGATTGGCTAGTTGCGTACCGAGCCATGATTGATTGTTTCAGCAGGAGTATTATTTTTTCCATTCCCGGGCAAGAGATGTTCTTAGTGGCGATGCCTCGTTCTGAGGGAGGATCGTCCACACACTTTTATTATATAGAGGAGGAGACCTCTAAGGAAGTGGTAATACCACTCGATTCGATTCTATTCCCGTTGTTAGTGAGTTCGCTGATGTATTTCAGGATATACCTGGATTACCTCATATTAGAGAGATAGATTTTGTTATCGATTTGACGCCGGGCACTCGGCCAATTGCCCGCGCACCTTACCGTATGGCTCCAGCGGAGATGAGAGAGCTAAGGGATCAGATAGAGCAGTTGTTGGGTCAAGGGTTTATCAGTAGGAGCACTTCGCCATGGGGTGCCCCTGTGTTGTTCGTAAAGATGAGGGATGGATCATTGAGGTTGTGTGTAGATTACCAGGAGTTGAATAAAGTCACGATATGGAATAAGTATCCGTTGCCCCGAATTGATGACTTATTCGACCAGTTGAGAGGAGATTCTTTCTTCTCGAAGATTGACTTGCGATCGGGATACCATCAGTTGCGTATCAGGGAACAGGACGTATCGAAGACTGTTTTCTTAACGAGATATGGTTCCTATGAGTTTCGGGTTATGCCTTTTGGCCTAACCAACGCTCCAGCTGTGTTTATGGACTTGATGAATAGGGTGTTCAGAGATTTTATAGACCAGTTCGTCATCGTCTTTATCGATGACATTATGGTTTACTCCCAGACAGAGGAGGAGCATGCCGAGCATTTAAGACAGGTTTTGCATACGCTGCGTCAGAACGAGCTATATGCAAAGTACGAGAAGTGTGGGTTTTAGCTGAAGGAGGTACAGTTTTTGGGGCATATCATTTCAGACAAAGGGATATCAGTTGATCCGGGAAAGGTATCGGCAGTGAGGGAGTGGGGACAACCCACGACACCGACTTAGATCCGTAGTTTCTTGGGCTTGGCAGGATACTACAAGAGATTTATTCGGGGTTTCTCTAAGATAGCGGGTCCTTTGACACATCTGACTCGCAAAGGTGTGCCATTCATCTAGAGCGATGCATGTCAGTTGGCATTCGATGAGTTGAAAGACATGTTGACCTCAGTGTCTGTGTTAGCATTACCCAGACCGGGAGTTGAGTATCTAGTCTACACCGATGCGTCCTTACAAGGTCTTGGAGGTGTATTACAACAAGAGTGTCAGTCCATAGCTTATGCTTCCCATAAGCGTAAGCCTCACGAGAAAAATTACCCCACCCACGACTTGGAGTTAGCGGCAGTCGTATTTTCTCTTCGGATTTGGAGACACTATCTCCTGGGGGAGAAATTTCGTTTGTTCACGGACCATAAGTCTCTACAGTACCTCTTCACACAAAGGAACTTAATACGCGTCAACGTCGGTGGCTTGAGTTCGTGAAGGATTATCAGTTCGATATCCAATATCACCCAGGGAAGGCTAACGTGGTAGCAGACGCGTTGAGCCGAAGGCCAGTAGGTGAGGTGGCCGAAGTGTGGAAAGAAAAGTGGAAGGACTTGGGACACCAGGATGCAATGGCCCGATCATTCATGTCTGTGATGACTGTTATGCCTCAGATTGTTGTGAGAGTGATATAGGCCCAGGCAAAAGACTCGTTCTATTAAGAGCAGATAGTTCGATTACTAGCAGAGGGATCCGAGTCCTATACCGTTAGTTCAGACGGGGGATTACGCTTTAATGGGAGACTGGTTGTTCCAGAAGGGCAAGACCTGCGATACGACATAATGGCAGAGTCGCACGGTTCGCGATTCACAGTTCATCCTGGCGGGGATAAGATGTACCAAGACATGAGACGACAGTACTGGTGGATCGGGATGAAGAGAGATATTGCCAAGTTTGTTTCAAAATGTCACTTGTTAACTGGTAAAAGTGGATCATCAGAGACCAACAGGACTCCTACAACCGTTAGAGGTTCCTATGTGGAAATGGGAGATCATTTCCATGGATTTCACCACGGGGTTGCCCACGTCACAGAGGGGTCACGATTCCATATGGGTAATCGTGGATGGATTGACCAAAGTTGCTCATTTTTTGCCAGCACGGACAGATTACACTACGGGACAGTATGCCCAAATTTTCATAGCGGAGATAGTGAGACTTCACGGGATGCCTCTCAATATCGTGTCTGACCGAGATAAGATATTTGTTTCATGATTTTGGGAGAGTTTCCAGGAGGCCATGGGTACGGAGTTGCGGCTGAGTACAACGTATCACCCGCAGACAGATGGGAAAACCGAGAGGACGAATCAGATGTTGGAGGACATGTTGCGTATGTGCATCCTAGACTTTGGAGGTGGTTGGGAGAAGTACCTTCCACTGGTGCAGTTTTCTTATAATAACTCCTACCAGTTCACCATTGGCATGGCTCCATTCGAGGCGTTGTATGGGAGACCTTGTCGTTCCCCAGCATGTTGGTTAGAGGTGGGGGGACAACAAACTCCTTGGGCCGGAGTTGATACAGGATACTTCAACAAGGATAGAGATGATACGGAGCCATATTCGGGTAGCTCAGGACCGACAGAAGAGCTATGCTGATGCCAAGAGGTTCTTCAGAGAGTTCAAGGTGGGAGACCAGGTGCTACTCAGAATATCTCCGATGAAGGGGATTATGTGTTTTGGGAAGAAGGGTAAATTGTCACCAAGATATGTGGGGCCGTTTCCTATCATCGAGCGGATTGGGCCAGTAGCGTATAGGATCGGGTTATCGGAGCACTTGCATAGGATTCATGACGTGTTCCATATCTCCTTGCTAAGGAGATATCTTAGGGACGATTTGGCCCATACCCATATTGCTTTAGAGGACATCGATCTACAACCCGATATTTCCTATGAGGAGGGGCCAATCGCCATTCTGGACCACAATGAGAGAAAACTGAGGTCGAAGATAGTACCATTAGTACGTGTTCAGTGGCGGCATCATAATGCCGAGGAGTCCACATGGGAGCGCGGGGATGAGATACGGGAGCGCAATAGAGTTATTTGTACCAGGTATGCTTTAGTTCCGAATTTCGGGATGAAATTCTGTTATTAGGGGGGAAGAATGTAATACCCCGTAATTTTAATGATTTTTATTTATTGGGTTAATTGAATTAAATGAGAATTAATTTGGAAATTAACCCGAAAATAAATACTAGCAAGATGTGAGTTGTTATTTGATTATGATGTTAAAATAAAATACTACTGAGAATATATGGTAATATATGAGTATTGAAAATGTTAAAATTGTCACGAGGCAGAAATATGACAATTTGGAAAATCTAGTTGGGACGCGTGTGTCAGTCGCGTCAGGAATGAATTTTATTTGATTAAAAATTAAATTATATTTTTATCAACCGAATGGTAAATTTGAGTGCACCAATGTGTTCGGAAGGGTCGAGATAGTCATAAAACACTAGCCGGGAGTTTAGTTTGGGTCCCGGGGCATTTTTAGGCTAAACCGGCAACCCAGAAGGGTATTTTGGTAATTTTAAAAATAGAGGAATTAATACTCACGAATTTTAGAGTTAAATTAGATATTATTAGGAGGCCATTAAGGTCATTACCAACCAAAAACAAAAGAGTGGGCTACGGGGGTTTTTGAGAGAAGTTAGGGAGAGGTTCCAAACCAAACCATCTCCCATCACCATCATTTTGGAAGGAATTACAACCAGAAAGAGGAGAGAATCACCCGATAATCACCGACAACAAATTTGAAGAACAAACCTAAGGCAAGTGATTTGATGTTATTAATTGCAATGAATATTTCCTCCATGTTTAGGGTAGAAAACCTTATATGCTTTGAAAGTTTTAATGAAAACCTAATGGGATTGTTGTAGAAACTCTAAATTTTGGTTAGGGATTTCATGTAGAATGATTATGGACGAAATTGATACCCAAAACTTAACTTTGATGATTTTAAAAACGGATTAATGATGAGTATTTAGGTGCAATAAAATTCTGGGTTCATGTTCATAGGGTTTGGGGCAAGATTTGGGAATTTATGGTGATTACATGTTAATAAATAAGATTTGACCCCAAAAATATGTTAAGGAATGACTTAGGGTGACCTAGAGTTGTTTATCAACAGAAAAACGTAGTTAATATGAACTTAGGATGGATTTAGAGAAAGGAATTTTGTGAAAAAAGAAGTTGGGAAAATTCTGGGCGTTTTCTACCATCTCGATAGAAGACCAACCTAGGTCGTTCGAACGACCTCGTTCGAACGAGCTTCTAACGAGATGACAGTACCCCTTCTAACGAGTTGGTAGTTCATTCGAAGCCATTCGTTAGAACGACACTCGTTCGAATGACCTCGTTCGAACGAGATTTCAGTGACTTCTAATGAGTTCATAGAATGGTCTTTTTATGCCTGATTTTAGTTTCAAACTTCCCTTAAACTTATTTATTTGAGTGTTATTCTCCCCTTGTTGATTAGTGGGTATAGTTGTGAGATTGGAGTATGTTGAGGATTAAAATCTAGAATTATATAATAAACCGGGTGACTTCTAGGGATTAGGATATAAGTAATTGTAATTACGACGTGAGAAGAGATGATAATCTATACTGTACATTTTTCGGAAACTTGTAAGTGTACTACATTAATGACGGTATAGGAATGTAAAATTATACCTCTAATAATATTATAAGATATCTAAGATGTGTGAATGCTTAGTATATGTGGTTATCTGTGTATAAGATACCTACCATACTTGCTATCATGGGAGGTCGGCGTTCGATCAGGGCCATCTAATCTTTGTTTGCCAACGGGGAGGGGGGGGGGGGGGATTTAGATTGGTACCTCGAGGACATAGGTCAAAGAATGACTTATTGGGGAGTTAATAATTCTGCTGATCATGGGAGCGTAGGTATGTGCGTGACCCATGTGATGTGAACTATGTTCGCCTCCAGTATGTTTGACTGTTACTTATCAAAACGATTCCTGAGAGATTGGGAATACGTGGTCCTTATGTACGTGATGTACCAGAATTTGATAGCAGAGTATGTGTGCACCGCAACTTAGTCTAGGGGTGCCATTATTGTATATTTGTGATGAGATTTATATACTGATAATTGAGATGAATTGTTTATTAAAGTGTAAGTGTGAATAATTGTAACATTTTTAGTAGAATTAAAGATGGAGAAATTCTTATAAATTATTTTAACTAATTCTGAGTAATAATGGTAAGACTTCCTGTTTATATTAAGATGTTGGGAATCGAACTTTGATTTGTAAAGTAATTTTAGATTACGGATTGGACTAGTTAGATAGTAAAATAACTAGAACGAGTACGGGTACGTTAGGTGTGCACATTTAGTTGAGAGGTGAGGAACTCATGTGAGTGCACGCACTATCATGTATTTTATATTCACTGTTTGATGATATTAAAAACTTGCTATATTTTAAACTGTTTTCACAATCGGGCTCTGACCCGTTTGCTTTCAAATCTATTTTCTTGTAAAAACCTTTTAGGTGCCCAACCACAAGGACCCCAAGCGTAGGAGTTCCATTCCAGTGACGTGCTGTAGCTGTTGTGGAAGTTATAGGACCTCGATAATAGACGCCTCCACTTTCTACCTTAACTCTATTTCATATTTATTCATCTGTAGGGCATGTCGCCCCTTTTTTTCTTAGAGACAGCTTATTTACTCAGTTTTATTTCAGTTTTGAATTGAATTAATTAGCGATTCAGACTTTGTATTTGATTGTATTCAGTATTCGGATTATTTAGGGGAGTATTCCTCTAGATTCATTATTATTCCATTGTTATTCTATTGTGACTGTGTTGTGATATTTGTATTTCATAATTTAAAAGGACTGTATGTTAATTGGACTTAATTAAAATTGACAGCTCACTTTTTAAATATTAGGTGGCTAGAAAATGTTAAAACGTTTTTCGACAGTGATGCTACGAAGTGAACCAAATTGACACTTTGTATTAATTTGAATAAAGGAGTAGCTACCCGGTATTTAATTAGTCGGGGTGTCATATAAATTATATTTGATTGTGTTTGTTATTCCATGACATGATTTTTACTCCATAAATTAAAGGTATTCCTAAAAAATTGTTAGAACTTGAAGAATACTACCGAATCAGTATTTCGTTATGGAATGAAGCAGCGTGACCAGAATGTATATTTGACGTGATATACTTCTCACATACTTGTTCAAAAATCTTAACCAATAAAAAAAAGTTGTTCAACGGCTTAAACTGAAATCAACTCAATATTTAAAGTTTGTCTGAAGTGATAGCATATTATTGTGTGCTTGTATTGAAACTTCATTACATTATCTATATATTAACTGATATGATATCTTGCAGATGTTTACAAATATGAAATTGCAGGTTCTCGCTTCACAAGTAGGTTAATTTGCATATGCCTGCTTATTTTTGAAAATTTGTTAGTTTAGTTAGATAGTTGAAACATATATTTATTTTAATGTTATTACCTTCTTCCTCATTGAACCCATTGTGCACTCCATGGGTGGTTAATCAACTAGGGAAATGCAATTGGTTGTGGTTAAGTTTTATATATGCTTGTGAAGAAGTTTGTACTGTTGACTCTTATATATTAATAAAAAATTTCTAGGGAATTGGAATTTCCCTTTCCTTAGGCCCCGTTTGGTTTAGGGTGGAATGTCGGGTTCACTACATTTCTCCTTATCACATAATATAGTGTGTTTACACTTGTTTACAATTCGATATGAACTAAAGTTTTGACTCCAAATCGGTGATTTATTTTATTTTATATTTTCCATTTTATTTTTCATCTTGGTGAAATATATTTCACCCCAAACAAAGGGCCCTAAGGAGAATACTTTGGATGCACATAGTTTTACAATTTTATATGAACAAGAATTTATCTGCAAATTGGTATTTTTCTCCGAAGTGAATCGTGTCTTCTAACCAAATGGGATAATTTTTAGTCTATATAAGGCTTTATCCCATTTAATCCATTTGTTCTTTCATAATTAACATTCGAAAATTCTATTTATTGCATCAGGGTTGCCGCTTTGACAATTCTATAAATCTAATATTAATTTATGCATATAAAGATTTTAGAGATTAGTTAATTTCTCTTGATATGTTGTTTTATTCATTATTATGCAGCCAGTGTATGAACAACAGTGCCTTTCCCAGGGCTTTGATAAACTCGTGGAAAATGTTACTCGAAGGTTAAATCCAAAGAACAGGGAGCAGTTTGCAAATAATCGGGCCACTTTAAGGACTGGATTCCGCTCCAGATAAGCATAATTCTTCTGCCCAATTGAGCAAGACCATGAACATAATATATGCACCCCCACTCAAAAAATGTGGAGTGATACTCACTCTGTTAGTGAGGTACTACTTGAATTGTAGTGATTGTGTGAGAGACTGGGGAAGAAGATAGATAGATAGATATAGGTACAGTATAACTGAATTTCAAATGAGTTGTCTCTTTTTGCTAAGAATTTTTCAGATCAAATACCAAAAAGTCCCTCAAACATTTTTTAATACACACTTAGTTCAAGCCTTTTATTTTGTACCAAGGGTTCATTTGGTTCGTGGTGAAATACTTTTCACCGTGTTAAAAGTAAAAAGTGAATTATTAGCGTGGTGAATTATAAAGGTCTGCTCCAGCGGCATGGTAAAACCCTTTTGGCATGGTGAAAGACTTTTTGGTGTAAAATAAAAAGGTTTGGACTAAACGTGTATTAAAAAAAGTTCGAGGGACTATTTGGTATATGCCCTAAATTTTCTCTGATATTTTGTGGTGGTTATAAATAGTAGATGAGTAATGCTAGGGAGACCCATTTCGTGGACACATTTTGTGGACCCGTGAATAAGATAAAAATAGGTACAAGTTGTTAATGCATTGGTTGATTCCCTGGCGGGACCAAAACAATAAGGTATAAGCTTGTAATGCAATGTGTCCATGAAGTGGGTCTCTCTAGCATTTTCCATAGTAGCTACATTGTACAATCTAACAATAACTGGTCTATAATTGCGTCACTCGTACAGATCTAGGCTGATTTGATATGTGTGTATCAGCCAATTTTGTATTGAAAAGGTCATTCCTCTTGTATATAATGTTTTAAGGCTTAAGCATCCTAACTGGTTGTAACAAGACTGCTCATATATCATGCTGCTTTAATATAATAGACTTGCCACATCTCTTAAAGAAAAATCATAACCAAGTGGATTATAATAAATTTTGATGTTTTTAATTTAAGTAGTTATTTAGATATATAATCATGAATAAGTAGACTACTTGAGCATGATGGGGAAAAAGAGTTTTTACTACTTGAGCATGAACAAGTTCGAAACATTACTAAAAACAGTGACACCCCGACTAATTAAATACCGGGTAGCTACTCCTTTATTAAATTAATTCAAAATGCCAAGTTGGTTCAGTTAATAGCATCACTGTCGAAAACATTTTAATAATTACTAACCACCTAGTATTTAAAAAAGTAAGTGCCAAATTTCAAGTTAAGTCTGATTAACATGCAATAAAAGAATGATGGAAGAACAACATAATCCATTCACCATACGAAGTAATGAAATAACCAATAATTAATAATAATAAGTCCGGAGGAAAAACTCCTCACAACAGTCCCACAACTAAATATATAAGACAAGTCTGAATCCTGAATAATTACATGCCAAAAGTCTGAATAACTGAAATAAATGAAATGTCTCTAAAAGAGTGGGTGACATGCCCTACAACTGATAACGGCTACATATAGAGTCAAAGTAGATGAAGCGTCTACAAGCAAAGTCCTGTAACTTCCACAAACAGATACAGCTCGTCACCTGAATGAGAATCCTATGCATGGTGTCCTTATGGCTGGGCACCTAAAATGGTTTTTACGAAAATAGATTTGAAAGAAAATGGGTCAGAGCCCGAAAGTGGAAATCATTTTGAAAACAACAAGTGTTTTAATAACATTAAAACATTAAATGCAAAATACATGTTAGGATGTGCACTCACACGAAATTCTCACCTCTCGACTACATGTGCACTCCTAACGTACCGTACCCATCTATAAGACATCCATATCTAACCGATCCGTAATAAGTTCTACCCCTTACTATTCGATTCCCATAATACATTCTAGCGTTATCAAATAAATAGAGGGCTTTACTTAAACTCAGATTCCCAATATATAATACATTACTATCGGTTAACCCGTTATGTTCTCTCACTACAATACCATAATTATGTTCACAATAACAACATGAAAGTTCCCATTAATGAAGTGTATATTATTCACGTCATAAATATACAATACAAGCACCCCGAGACTAGCTGCGGTGCACACATACTCTGCTATCCATCCTGGTACATCACGTACATAAGGATCACATATTCCGAATCTCTTAGGATTAGTTCACAGATAACAACATCACAAATAATGGAGGCGAACATAGTCACATCACATGGGCCACGCACATACCTGCGCTCCCACGATCAGCAGACTTATTAACATCCCAATAAGTCCTTCTCTAACCTATGTTCATCGAGGTAACCAGTCTAAATCCGGGCAACACAAGGATTAGAGGGCCCTAAGCGAACGCGAACCTCTCGTGATAGCAAGTATGGTAGGTATGTCATACACATAAAATCAATACACATATACTAAGTATGCACACGTCTTAGTAATCACAATAATATATTGGTACATTACTCTTCTCGTACTGACATATAATACTACACCATTTATATGTTCCCGGTTAATATAATTAATTTGGTCGTCAATAGCTCACATCGTAATAGACACTCACGTCCTAATTCATATTTTCCATTAGGTTCAAACTACACTACTAGGTTTGACTCCTCATTATATCCCAAACATCCCAAATATAACAATTAATCATCAAGGGAAGGTTATCTCTATGTATACACAAGGTTACGGGACACTCGGGATCAAAACAGGCTAAAAATCCTAAACTGTCAACTCGTTCGAAGTCTCGTTCGAACGAGGCTGTTCGAACGAGAGTTCGTTCGAACGAACTGGGTCTTCTAACGAGATCTCGTTCGAACGAAAGTCTTCGAACGAACATCCCTCTCGTTAGAACCCAGACTGTCAACTCGTTAGAAGCTCGTTCGAACGAGCTTGTTCGAACGACCTGGGTAGGTCTTCTAACGAGTGGCCAGATTCGAGCCCAGAAATTTTTATTTCGTTTTTCCCCAATTCTCTTCACTTCTAATCTCCTCTAAATGTCATTCCAATAATGTTTCAAGGTATCTAATCCTTCCTAAACATGTTACAACCGTATTACAACGTTTATATGGGTTCAAATCACCCTAAACTACATCAATTTATCAAATCTCCACCATTTTTCCCAAATTCTCAAGAACATGAACCATGGAAAAATCAAGTCATTCAAATACATAACTAAATCCGTTTTTATAATGTAAAAGATGTATTATCATCCCACTAATCATTCTATTAATGTTCTACATGCAATTTCCTCTATAGATTTATAAATCTCTACATCCAATTAAATGGGTTTTCATCATACTCCAAGAGCAATACAATTTTAACCAATTCCTATGCATGGAAGAAGCGTTCTCTGAAATTAATTGAAATTAAACCACTTGCCTTATATGTATCTCTGATTTGATGACGAATTTGATGAATGGATCTCTCTCCTCTGCAGATTTCTCCTCTCCTCTCTCTCTACAAGCTTTCTTCTCCAAAGTTAATGGTGGCTAGGGTTTGTGCTTTAGAAATTCTTTTGGAACAGGTTTCAATAACTTCCGTAGCCTATTTGGGTATTAGTGGGCTTAGTGGGTTAATGCCAAATCAGATATTAATTCCCAATTTTCGTAGCTTTTAATTCCCCAAAATTCAAAATTACCAAACTACTCTTATACGTTGCCAGTATGGCCTAAAAATGCACCGGGACCCAAACCAAACCCCCGGCTAGTGTTTTCTGACTATTTCGACCCTTCCGGACGCGTTGGCGCACTCAAAATGACCATACGGATAATAGAAATAAAATTCACTTTTTAATTATCATAATTATATACCATGACGCGACTGTCACACGCGTCTCAACAAAATTTCCAAATTGCCGTATTTCAATCTCACGACAAATTTCATACATCAATATTCATGTATAATCATATATGCACATTATATTCAAATACCAACTCGCATCTCGCTAGTATTTTTAATCCGGATTAATTTCTAATTAATACGCATTTAATTTAATTAATCCCATAAATAAATATCACAAAAATACGGGGTATTACATACTTCCCCCCTAATAACTGAATTTCGTCCCGAAATTCGGAACGAGAAAGTACCTGGTAAGAACAACTCTGGATAACATTCGCGCATCTTATCCTCGCGCTCCCATGTGGACTCCTCGACATTATGATGTCGCCACTGAACACGCACTAACGGAACTATCTTTGACCACAGTTTCCGCTCACTTGGGTCCAAAATAGCAATCGGCCTCTCCTCGTAGGAGCTATCCGGCTGGAGATCGATGTCCTCCAAAGCAATATGAGAATGAGCTAAATCGTCTCTAATATATTTCCTTAGCGAGGAAATATGAAATACATCGTGAATCCGATGCAAATGCTCCGGTAACCCAAGTCTATACGCAACCGGTCCAATCCGCTCAATAATAGGAAATGGTCCCACATATCTCGGTGCCAACTTCCCTTTCTTCCCGAAATGCATAATCCCCTTCATAGGAGATACTCTGAGCAAAACCTGGTCCCCCACTTGAAACTCTCTGAAGAACCTCTTCGCATCAGCATAGCTCTTCTGCCGATCCTGAGCTACCCGAATGCGACTCCGAATCAAATCTATCCTCGCCGAAGTATCCTGAATCACTTCCGGCCCAAGTAGTTTGTTGTCCCCTACCTCCAACCAACATGATGGGGAACGACAAGGTCTACCATACAATGCCTCAAATGGAGCCATGCCAATTGTGAACTGGTAGGAGTTGTTGTAAGCAAACTCTACTAGTGGAAGATACTGTTCCCATCCACCCCCGAAGTCAATGAAGCACATACGTAGCATGTCCTCCCACATCTGGTTTATACGCTCGGTCTGCCCATCGGTCTGCGGGTGATACGCCGTACTCAACCGCAATTCGGTGCCCATAGCCTCCTGAAAACTCTCCCAAAATTGTGAAACAAATATCTTGTCTCTGTTAGACACGATATTCAGGGCACACCGTGAAGTCTCACTATCTCTGCATTGAAGAGCTGGGCATACTGTCCCGTAGTATAGTCTGTCCTTACGGGTAGAAAATGAGCAACTTTGGTCAACCTGTCCACAACCACCCAAATGGAGTCGTGACCTCTCTGTGACGTAGGCAACCCCGTGATAAAGTCCATGGATATGCTCTCCCACATCCACATCGGGACCTCCAACGGCTATAGCAGTCCTGCCGATCTCTGATGATCCACTTTTACTAGCTGACAAGTGGCGCATTTAGAGACAAACTCGGTAATATCTCTCTTCATCCCGCTCCACCAATACTGTCGTCTCATGTCTTGGTACATTTTATCCCCACCGGGATGTACCGCGAACCGTGAGCCGTGCGACTCTGCCATCACCTCGTGCAGCAATTACTCCCCTTCCGAAACTACCAATCTCCCATTGAAGCGTAATCCCCCGTCTGAGCTAACGGTATAGGTATCAGCTCCCTCTGCTAATAATTGAACTATCAGCTCCTGACAGAACGAGTCATTTGCCTGTGCCCTTACTACCTTCGTGACAATCTGCGGTGTAACGGTCATCACAGACATGAACGATCGGGCCACTGCATCCTGGTGTCCCAATTCCTTCCACTTGGCCTTCCACACCTCTGCCACTTCATCAGCTGGCCTACGGCTCAACGCGTCTGCTACCACGTTAGCCTTCCCCGGGTGATACTGGATATCAAACTGGTAGTCCTTCACAAACTCAAGCCACCTTCGCTGCCGCATATTAAACTCCTTCAGCGTGAATAGGTACTGTAGAGACTTGTGGTCTGTGAACAACCGAAACTTCTCCCCCAAAAGATAATGTCTCCATATCCGAAGGGCAAATACAAATGCCGCCAACTCCAAGTCATGAGTGGGGTAATTCTTCTCGTGAGGCTTTAGCTTACGGGAAGCATAAGCTATGGCCTGACTCTCCTGTTGTAATACACCTCCAAGTCCTTGTAAAGACGCATCGGTGTATACTAGATATTCAACTCCCGGTCTCGGCAATGCTAACACAGGTGCTGAGGTCAACTTATCCTTCAACTCATCAAATGCGAACTGACAGGCATCATCCAGATGAATGGCACACCCTTACGAGTAAGATGTGTCAAAGGACCTGCTATCTTCAAAAATCCCCGAATGAACCTCCTGTAGTATCCTGCTAGACCCAAGAAACTGCGGATCTCCGTTTGTGTCGTGGGCTATCCCCACTCCCTCACCGCGGATACTTTCCCCGGATCAACAGATATCCCCCGATCGGAAATAATATGTCCCAAAAACTGGACCTCCTTCAGCCAAAACCCGCATTTCTCATATTTTGCATACAACTCGTTCTGACGTAGTGTTTGCAAAACTTGCCTCAAATGCTCGGCGTGCTCCTCCTCTGTCTGGGAGTAAACAAGAATATCATCGATGAAGACAATGACAAACTGATCTAGGAAATCCCTGAACACTCTATTCATCAAGTCCATAAACACTGCTGGAGTGTTGGTCAAACCAAAAGGCATAACCTGAAACTCGTAAGAACCATATCTCGACAAGAACCCAGTCTTTGAGACATCCTCCTCCCTGATACGCAACTGATGGTATCCCGATCTCAAATCAATCTTCGAGAAGAAAGAAGCTCCTCTCAACTGGTCGAATAAGTCATCGATTCGAGGCAACGGATACTTATTTCGTATCGTGACCTTATTCAACTCTCGGTAGTCCACACACAATCTCAGTGAACCATCTCTCTTCTTCACGAACAACACAGGGGCACCCCATGGTGAAGTACTCCTCCGTATAAACCCCTGACCCAACAACTGCTCAATATGATCCCGCAACTCCCTCATCTCAGCTGGAGCCATACGGTACAGTGCGCGTGCTATAGGTATCGTACCTGGTAATAAGTCTATAACAAAGTCTGTCTCTCGACTGGGGGGTAGGCCCGGTATCTCCTGAAACACATCCGAATACTCCCTGACAACTGGGATCGAATCTAAAGGAATCACAACCTCCTTAGAGGTATCCTCCTATAGGTAATACAAATGAGCGGTCGAGCCTCCATCTGGACGAGGCATCGCCACTACAAACATCTCTTTCCCCGGAATGGCAAAAATAATGCTCCCACCGAAGCAATCAATCATGGCTCTATAATCAGCGAGGCAATCCATACCGATAATCCCATTGTGAACATGCATATCTAATACCAACATATCGGCATGTAATACCAGACTACCAATCTCTACCCCTACTCCCCGGCATATAAAGAAAATAAGTGACCCACTCCCCAATGGTGAGTCTACGCACGTCACTGTGCTCTCTGCTGTGGCTAACAACCCTAAGGCTTTCACAAAATGTGTAGCTATAAAGCAATGTGTTGCCCCCGTATCAAACAAAACCCGACCCATAGTACCATGGATAGGAAACATACCCTCAATCGCGGGTGGTGCCTACGGAGCTGCTGCCTGGTGGACGTTATAGAAACGTCCATACTGTAACTGCCCCTGTTGCGCAGGAACTGCTAGAATAGTTGGAAGAGCTGGCACCTGGGCTGGAGCTGGAATGGCTGGTTGAAAAAGTGGCCTCTGTGGTTCATGTCGAGCACCCTGCTGCTGCTGCGGGGCCCTGCCCCTATCAGGACAGTCCTGACATTTTTGGCCAGTCTTGCCACAAATGAAACACTTCCCCGGGAAGTTCCCCCCTCTCTATCCCTGCTGCCCCCGGCCCTGGTGGCCGTTACCGTTCCTCCACTGGCCCTGCTGGCCCTACTGAAACTGATGTTGACCATTCTGACCCTGCTGGTGCTGATGGCCGTTCGGACCCTGATGGCCCTGTCGGAAACCTCCCTATCCGTGCCTGAAATTTCCTCACCTGAACCTCTTGTGATCCCCCTGCTGGGTACCCTGATCACCCTGCCTCTGCCCCTGAACAGATTGTGCCCCACTAGCACCATTTCCTCCAGTCCTGCCCTGATGGCTAGACTCTCCCAATCGTTTGCCCTCAGCCATGTGAAAGCTGTGATCCTGGCAATGGAGCAATGCAGCGTTAACCACATCAGAATAAGTGGCTAACGAGAGGTTCCCTAACAAGTGCTGACGAATCCTCCATGTCAACCCGTCGGTAAATTTCTGTATCTTCTTTTCCTCCGTCGGTATCTCATCCGGAACAATGTTCAGAAGATCAGTGAATTCGGCCTCATACTCGCCCACAGTCTTACCCTCCTGTCGAAGGCTCATCAACTTCCTCCTCATTTCCGTGTGAACAGCTGACGGAAAGTAGTTTCGGTCGAACCGCACCCAGAACTCCTGAATAGTGAGAATATCCCTCTCCTCTACGGTGGTAATAGAATCCCACCATTGCAGTGCAGAACCTACTAGCTTAAAGGTCGCTAGTATCTGCTTCTGGACATCTGTGCACTCATACATCCTCAGGTGTCGCTGGATGTCCTTCCTCCACTGACTCGAAACTACCACATCGGAGCTACCTGCGAACTCCGGAGGGTGTGCTTTCTGAAAAGCATCACGTACACGTTCCCAAGCAGACGGGAATGCATGTGCCTGAACTGGCGCGGCTATCGACGCCTGAGGTGGTGCCTGCTGAACTACTGCCAATGCGGCATTTACCGCCTGGGCCACAATGGCTGCAACCTCGGCGGCATTCATCGTGCCCTGAGCTGGTGCGGGCTGTGGTTCTGGCGTCGCATCCCTAGGAACCCTTCATGCACGTCGTGGAGGCATCTGAAATAAGAATGAAGTTTATAAGTTCACAGTTATAAACTTAAAATAGCTGAAGAACGTAGCACATACAAGAGAATACAACAGTCCTAAAATATAGGGCTCTATATCAAAGAAAGCTCAGCGGAAACATAATAAGCCGTACAGATCCTAAAAGACACTAGAACCTGATGCTCTGATACCACCTGTGACACCCCGACTAATAAAATACCGGGTAGCTACTCCTTTATTAAATTAATTCAAAATGCCAAGTTGGTTCAGTTAATAGCATCACTGTCGAAAATATTTTAATAATTACTAACCACCTAGTATTTAAAAAAGTAAGTGCCAAATTTTAAGTTAAGTCTGATTAACATGCAATAAAAGAATGATGGAAGAACAATATAATCCATTCACCATACGAAGTAATGAAATAACCAACAATTAATAATAATAAGTACGGAGGAAAAACTCCTCACAACAGTCCCACAACTAAAAATATAAGACAAGTCTGAATCCTGAATAATTACATGCCAAAAGTGTGAATAACTGAAATAAATGAAATGTCTCTAAAAGAGTGGGCGACATGCCCAACAACTGATAACGGCTGAATATAGAGTCAAAGTAGATGAAGCGTCTACAAGCAAAGTCCTGTAACTTCCACAAACAGCTACAGCTCATCACCTGAATGAGAATCCTATGCATGGTGTCCTTGTGGCTGGGCACCTAAAATGGTTTTTACGAAAATAGATTTGAAAGCAAATGGGTCAGAGCCCGAAAGTGGAAATCATTTTGAAAACAGCAAGTGTTTTAATAACATTAAAACATTAAATGCAAAATACATGTTAGGACGTGCCCTCACATGAAATTCTCACCTCTCGACTACATGTGCACTCCTAACGTACCGTACCCATCTATAAGACATCCATATCTAACCGAACCGTAATAAGTTCTACCCCTTACTATTCGATTCCCATAATACATTCTAGCGTTATCAAATAAATAGAGGGCTTTACTTAAACTCAGATTCCCAATATATAATAAATTACTATCGGTTAACCCGTTATGTTCTCTCACTACAATACCATAATTATGTTCACAATAACAACATGAAAGTTCCCATTAATGAAGTGTATATTATTCACGTCATAAATATACAATACAAGCACCCCGAGACTAGCTGCGGTGCACACATACTCTGCTATCCATCCTGGTACATCACGTACATAAGGATCACATATTCCGAATCTCTCAAGAATAGTTCACAGATAACAACATCACAAATAATGGAGGCGAACACAGTCACATCACATGGGTCACGCACATACCTGCGCTCCCACGATCAGCAAACTTATTAACATCCCAATAAGTCCTTCTCTGACCTATGTTCATCGAGGTAACCAGTCTAAATCCGGGCAACACAAGGATTAGAGGGCCCTAAGCGAACGCGAACCTCCCGTGATAGCAAGTATGGTAGGTATGTCATACACATAAAATCAATACATATATACTAAGTATGCACACGTCTTAGTTATCACCACAATATATTGGTACATATCTCTTCTCGTACTGACATATAATACTACACCATTTATATGTTCCCGATTAATATAATTAATTTGGTCGTCAATAGCTCACATCGTCATAGACACTCACGTACTACTTCATATTTTCCCTTAGGTTCAAACTACACTACTAGGTTTGACTCCTCATTATATCCCAAACATCCCAAATATAACAATTAATCATCAAGGGAAGGTTATCTCTATGTAGACACAAGGTTACGGGACACTCGGGATCAAAACAGGCTAAAAAGCCTAAACTGTCAACTCGTTTGAAGTCTCGTTCGAACGAGGCTGTTCGAACGAGAGTTCGTTCGAACGAACTGGGTCTTCTAACGAGATCTCGTTCGAACGAAAGTCTTCGAACGAACATCCCTCTCGTTAGAACCCAGACTGTCAACTCGTTAGAAGCTCGTTCGAACGAGCTCGTTCGAACGACCTGGGTAGGTCTTCTAACGAGTGACCAGATTCGAGCCCAGAAATTTCTATTTCGTTTTCCCCCAATTCTCTTCACTTCTAATCTCCTCTAAATGTCATTCCAACACTGTTTCAAGGTATCTAATCCTTCCTAAACATGTTACAACCGTATTACAACGTTTATATGGGTTCAAATCACCCTAAACTACATCAATTTATCAAATCTCCACCATTTTTCCCAAATTCTCAAGAACATGAACCCTAGAAAAATCAAGTCATTCAAAGACATAACTAAATCCGTTTTTATAATGTAAAAGATGTATTATCATCCCACAAATCATTCTATCAATGTTCTACATGCAATTTCCTCTATAGATTTATAAATCTCTACATCCAATTAAATGGGTTTTCATCATACTCCAAGAGCAATACAATTTTAACCAATTCCTACACATGGAAGAAGCAATGTATGAAATTAATTGGAATTAAACCACTTGCCTTATATGTATCTCTGATTTGATGATGAATTTGATGAATGTATCTCTCTCCTCTGCAGATTTCTCCTCTCCTCTCTCTCTACAAGCTTTCTTCTCCAAAGTTAATGGTGGCTAAGGTTTGTGCTTTAGAAATTCTTTTGGAACAGGTTTCAATAACTTCCGTAGCCTATTTGGGTATTAGTGGGCTTAGTGGGTTAATACCAAATCAGATATTAATTCCCAATTTTCGTAGCTTTTAATTCCCCAAAATTCAAAATTACCAAACTACCCTTATACGTTGCCGGTATGGCCTAAAAATGCCCCGGAACCCAAACCAAACCCCCGGCTAGTGTTTTCTGACTATTTCGACCCTTCCGAACGCGTTGGCACACTCAAAACGACCATATGGATAATAGAAATAAAATTCACTTTTTAATTACCATAATTATATACCATGACGCGACTGTCACACGCGTCTCAACAAAATTTCCAAATTGCCGTATTTCAATCTCACGACAAATTTTATACATCAATATTCTTGTATAATCATATATGCACATTATATTCAAATACCAACTCGCATCTCTCTAGTATTTTTAATCCGGATTAATTTCTAATTAATACGCATTTAATTTAATTAATCCCATAAATAAATATCACAAAAATACGGGGTATTACATACTTCCCCCTAATAACTGAATTTCGTCCCGAAATTCGGAACTAGAAAGTACCTGGTAAGAACAACTCTGGATAACGTTCGCGCATCTCATCCTCGCGCTCCCATGTGGACTCCTCGACATTATGATGTCACCACTGAACACGCACTAACGGAACTATCTTTGACCGCAGTTTCCGCTCACTTCGGTCCAAAATAGCAATCGGCCTCTCCTCGTAGAAGCTATCCAGCTGGAGATCGATGTCCTCCAAAGCAATATGAGAATGAGCCAAATTGTCTCTAATATATTTCCTTAGCGAGGAAATATGAAATACATCGTGAATCCGATGCAAATGCTCCGGTAACCCAAGTCTATACGCAACCGGTCCAATCCGCTCAATAATAGGAAATGGTCCCACATATCTCGGTGCCAACTTCCCTTTCTTCCCGAAACGCATAATCCCCTTAATAGGAGATACTCTGAGCAAAACCTGGTCCGCCACTTGAAACTCTCTGAAGAACCTCTTCGCATCAGCATAGCTCTTCTGCCGATCCTGAGCTACCCGAATGCGACTCCGAATCAAATCTATCCTCGCCGAAGTATCCTGAATCACTTTCGGCCCAAGTAGTTTGTTGTCCCCTACCTCCAACCAACATGCTGGGGAACGACAAGGTCTACCGTACAATGCCTCAAATGGAGCCATGCCAATTGTGAAATGGTAGGAGTTGTTGTAAGCAAACTCTACCGGTGGAAGATACTGTTCCCATCCACCCCCGAAGTCAATGATGCACATACGTAGCATGTCCTCCAACATCTGGTTTGTACGCTCAGTCTGCCCATCGGTCTGCGGGTGATACGCCGTACTCAACCGCAATTCCGTGTCCATAGCCTCCTGAAAACTCTCCCAAAACCGTGAAACAAATATCTTGTCTCTGTCAGACACGATATTCAGGGGCACACTGTGAAGTCTCATTATCTCTGCAATGAAGAGCTGGGCATACTTTCCCGTAGTATAGTCTGTCCTTACGGGTAGAAAATGAGCAACTTTGGTCAACCTGTCCACAACCACCCAAATGGAGTCGTGACCTCTCTGTGACGTAGGCAACCCCGTGATAAAGTCCATGGATATGCTCTCCCACATCCACATCGGGACCTCCAATGGCTATAGCAGTCCTGCCGGTCTCTGATGATCCACTTTTACTAGCTGACAAGTGGCGCATTTAGAGACAAACTCGGCAATATCTCTCTTCATCCCGCTCCACCAATACAGTCGTCTCATGTCTTGGTACATTTTGTCCCCACCGGGATGTACCGCGAACCGTGAGCCGTGTGACTCTGCCATCACCTCGTGCCGCAATTACTCCCCTTACGGAACTACCAATCTCCCATTGAAGCGTAATCCCCCGTCTGAGCTAACGGTATAGGGATCAGCTCCCTCTGCTAATAATTGAACTATCAGCTCCTGACAGAACGAGTCATTTGCCTGTGCCCTTACTACCTTCATGACAATCTGCGGTGTAACGGTCATCACAGACATGAACGATCGGGCCACTGCATCCTGGTGTCCCAATTCCTTCCACTTGGCCTTCCACACCTCTGCCACTTCATCAGCTGGCCTACGGCTCAACGCGTCTGCTACCACGTTAGCCTTCCCCGGGTGATACTGGATATCAAACTGGTAGTCCTTCACAAACTCAAGCCACCTTCGCTGCCGCATATTCAACTCCTTCAGCGTGAATAGGTACTGTAGAGACTTGTGGTCTGTGAACAATCGAAACTTCTCCACCAAAAGATAATGTCTCCATATCCGAAGGGCAAATACAAATGCCGCCAACTCCAAGTCATGAGTGGGGTAATTCTTCTCGTGAGGCTTTAGCTTACGGGAAGCATAAGCTATGGCCTGACTCTCCTGCTGTAATACACCTCCAAGTCCTTGTAAGGACGCATCGGTGTATACTAGATATTCAACTTCTGGTCTCGGCAATGCTAACACAGGTGCTGAGGTCAACTTATCCTTCAACTCATCAAATGCGAACTGACAGGCATCATCCAGATGAATGGCACACCCTTACGAGTAAGATGTGTCAAAGGACCTGCTATCTTCAAAAATCCCCGAATGAACCTCCTGTAGTATCCTGCTAGACCCAAGAAACTGCGGATCTCCGTTGGTGTCGTGGGCTATCCCCACTCCCTCACCGCGGATACTTTCCCCGGATTAACAGATATCCCCCGATCGGAAATAATATGTCCCAAAAACTGGACCTCCTTCAGCCAAAACCCGCATTTCTCATATTTTGCATACAACTCGTTCTGACGTAGTGTCTGCAAAACTTGCCTCAAATGCTCGGCGTGCTCCTCCTCTATCTGGGAGTAAACAAGAATATCATCGATGAAGACAATGACAAACTGATCTAGGAAATCCCTGAACACTCTATTCATCAAGTCCATAAACACTGCTGGAGTGTTGGTCAAACCAAAAGGCATAACCTGAAACTCGTAAGAACCATATCTCGACAAGAACCCAGTCTTTGAGACATCCTCCTCCCTGATACGCAACTGATGGTATCCCGATCTCAAATCAATCTTCGAGAAGAAAGAAGCTCCTCTCAACTGGTCGAATAAGTCATCGATTCGAGGCAACGGATACTTATTTCGTATCGTGACCTTATTCAACTCTCGGTAGTCCACACACAATCTCAGTGAACCATCTCTCTTCTTCACGAACAACACAGGGGCACCCCATGGTGAAGTACTCCTCCGTATAAACCCCTGACCCAACAACTGCTCAATATGATCCCGCAACTCCCTCATCTCAGCTGGAGCCATACGGTACAGTGCGTGTGCTATAGGTCTCGTACCTGGTAATAAGTCTATAACAAAGTCTATCTCTCGACTGGGGGGTAGGCCCGGTATCTCCTGAAACACATCCGAATACTCCCTAAAAACTGGGATCGAATCTAAAGGAATCACAACCTCCTTAGAGGTATCCTCCTCTAGGTAATACAAATGAGCGGTCGAGCCTCCCTCTGGACGAGGCATCGCCACTACAAACATCTCTTGCCCAGGAATGGAAAAAATAATGCTCCCACCGAAGCAATCAATCATGGCTCTATAATCAGCGAGCCAATCCATACCGATAATCACATCATGAACATGCATATCTAATACCAACATATCGGCAGGTAATACCAGACTACTAATCTCTACCCCTACTCCCCGGCATATAAAGAAAATAAGTGACCCACTCCCCAACGGTGAGTCTACACATGTCACTGTGCTCTCTGCTGTGGATAACAATCCTAAGGCTTTCGCAAAATGTGTAGCTATAAAGTAATGTGTTGCCCTCGTATCAAACAAAACCCGACCCATAGTACCATGAATAGGAAACATACCCTCAATCGTGGGTGGTGCCTGCGGAGCTGCTGCCTGGTGGACGTTATAGACACGTCCATACTGTAACTGCCCCTGCTGCGCAGGAACTGCTGGAATAGCTGGAAGAGCTGGCTTGGGCTGGAGCTGGAAGAGCTGTTGGAAAAAGTGGCCTCTGTGGCTCATGTCGAGCACCCTGCTGCTGCTGCGGGGCCCTGCCCCTATCAGGACAGTCATGGCGTTTATGGCCAGTCTTGCCACAAACGAAACACTTCCCCGGGAAGTTCCCCCCCTCTCTGTCCCTGCTGCCCCCGGCCCTGGTGGCCGTTACCGTTCCTCCACTGGCCCTGCTGAAACTGATGTTGACCATTCTGACCCTGCTGGTGCTGATGGCCGTTCGGACCCTGATGGCCTTATCGAAAACCACCCTGTCCGTGCCTGAAATTTCCTGACCTGAACCTCTTATGATCCCCCTGCTGGGTACCCTGATCACCCTGCCTCTGCCCCTGAACCGATTGTGCCCCACTGGCACCATTTCCTCCAGTCCTGCCCAGATGGCTAGACTCTCCCGATCGTTTGCCCTCAGCCATGTGAAAGCTGTGATCCTAGAAATGGAGCAATGTAGCGTTAACCACATCAGAATAAGTGGCTAACAAGAGGTTCCCTAACAAGTACTGACGAATCCTCCATGTCAACCCGTCGGTAAATTTTTGTATCTTCTTTTCCTCCGTCGGTATCTCATCCGAAACAATGTTCAGAAGATCAGTGAATTCGGCCTCATACTCGCCCACAGTCTTACCCTCCTGTCGAAGGCTCATCAACTTCCTCCTCATTTCCGTGTGAACAGCTGATGGAAAGTAGTTTCGGTCGAACCGCACCCAGAACTCCTGAATAGTGAGAGTATCCCTCTCCTCTACGGTGGTAATAGACTCCCACCATTGCAGTGCAGACCCTACTATCTTAAAGGTCGCTAATATCTGCTTCTGGACATCTGTGCACTCATACATCCTCAGGTGTCGCTGGATGTCCTTCCTCCACTGACTCGAAACTACCACATCGGAGCTACCTGCGAACTCCGGAGGGTGTGCTTTCTGAAAATCATCACGTACACGTTCCCAAGTAGACGGGAATGCATATGCCTGAACTGGCACGGCTATCGGCGCCTGAGGTGGTGCTTGCTGAACTACTGCCAGTGCGGCATTTACCGCCTGGGCCATAATGGCTGCAACCTTGGTGGCATTCATCGTGCCCTGAGCTGGTGCGGGCTGTGGTTCTGGCGTCGCATCCCTAGGAACCCTTCGTGCACGTCGTGGAGGCATCTGAAATAAGAATGAAGTTTATAAGTTCGCAGTTATAAACTTAAAATATCTTAAGAACGTAGCACATACAAGAGAATACAACAGTCCTAAAATATAGGGCTCTATATCAAAGAAAGCTCAGCGGAAACATAATACACCGTATAGATCCTAAAAGACACTAGAACCTGATGCTCTGATACCACCTGTGACACCCCCACTAATTAAATACCGGGTAGCTACTCCTTTATTAAATTAATTCAAAATGCCAAGTTGGTTCAGTTAATAGCATCACTGTCGAAAACATTTTAATAATTACTAACCACCTAGTATTTAAAAAAGTAAGTGCCAAATTTTAAGTTAAGTCTGATTAACATGCAATAAAAGAATGATGGAAGAACAACATAATCCATTCACCATACGAAGTAATGAAATAACCAGCAATTAATAATAATAAGTACGGAGGAAAAACTCCTCACAACAGTCCCACAACTAAAAATATAAGACAAGTCCGAATCCTGAATAATTACATGCCAAAAGTGTGAATAACTGAAATAAATGAAATGTCTCTAAAAGAGTGGGCGACATGCCCTACAACTGATAACGGCTGAATATAGAGTCAAAGTAGATGAAGCGTCTACAAGCAAAGTCCTGTAACTTCCACAAACAGCTACAGCTCGTCACCTGAATGAGAATCCTATGCATGGTGTCCTTGTGGCTGGGCACCTAAAATGGTTTTTACGAAAATAGATTTGAAAGCAAATGGGTCAGAGCCCGAAAGTGGAAATCATTTTGAAAACAGCAAGTGTTTTAATAACATTAAAACATTAAATGCAAAATACATGTTAGGACGTGCACTCACATGAAATTCTCACCTCTCGACTACATGTGCACTCCTAACGTACCGTACCCATCTATAAGACATCCATATCTAACCGAACCGTAATAAGTTCTACCCCTTACTATTCGATTCCCATAATACATTCTAGCGTTATCAAATAAATAGAGGGCTTTACTTAAACTCAGATTCCCAATATATATAAATTACTATCGGTTAACCCGTTATGTTCTCTCACTACAATACCATAATTATGTTCACAATAACAGCATGAAAGTTCCCATTAATGAAGTGTATATTATTCACGTCATAAATATACAATAAAAGCACCCCGAGACTAGCTGTTGTGCACACATACTCTGCTATCCATCCCCGTACATCATGTACATAAGGATCACATATTCCGAATCTCTCAGGAATAGTTCACAGATAACATTATCACAAATAATGGAGGCGAACACAGTCACATCACATGGGTCACGCACATACCTGCGCTCCCACGATCAGCAGACTTATTAACATCCCAATAAGTCCTTCTTTGACCTATGTTCATCGAGGTAACCAGTTTAATCCGGGCAACACAAGGATTAGAGGGACCTAAGCGAACGCGAACCTCCCATGATAGCAAGTATGGTAGGTATGACATACACATAAAATCAATACACATATACTAAGTATGCACACGTCTTAGTAATCACCATAATATATTGGTACATATCTCTTCTCGTACTGACATATAATACTACACCATTTATATGTTCCCGGTTAATATAATTAATTTGGTCATCAATAGCTCACATCGTAATAGACACTCACGTCCTACTTCATATTTTCCCTTAGGTTCAAACTACACTACTAGGTTTGACTCCTCATTATATCCCAAACATCCCAAATATAATAATTAATCATCAAGGGATGGTTATCTCTACTTATACACAAGGTTACGGGACACTCGTGATCAAAACAGGCTAAAAAGCCTAAACTGTCAACTCGTTCGAAGTCTCGTTCGAACGAGAGTTCGTTCGAACGAACTGGGTCTTCTAACGAGATCTCGTTCGAACAAAAGTCTTCAAACGAACATCCCTCTCGTTAGAACCCAGACTGTCAACTCGTTAGAAGCTCGTTCGAACGAGCTCGTTCGAACGACCTGGGTAGGTCTTCTAACGAGTGGCCAGATTCGAGCCCAGAAATTTCTATTTCGTTTTCCCCAATTCTCTTCACTTCTAATCTCCTCTAAATTTCATTACAATAATGTTTCAAGGTATCTAATCCTTCCTAAACATGTTACAACCGTATTACAACGTTTATATGGGTTCAAATCACCCTAAACTACATAAATTTATCAAATCTCCACCATTTTTATCAAATTCTCAAGAACATGAACCCTAGAAAAATCAAGTCATTCAAAGACGTAACTAGATCCGTTTTTATAATGTAAAAGATGTATTATCATCCCACTAATCATTCTATCAATGTTCTACATGCAATTTCCTCTATAGATTTATAAATCTCTACATCTAATTAAATGGGTTTTCATCATACTCCAAGAGCAATACAATTTTAACCAATTCCTACGCATGGAAGAAGCATTCTCTGAAATTAATTGGAATTAAACCACTTGCCTTATATGTATCTCTGATTTGATGACGAATTTGATGAATGGATCTCTCTCCTCTGCAGATTTCTCCTCCCCTCTCTCTCTACAAGCTTTCTTCTCCAAAGTTAATGGTGGCTAGGGTTTGTGCTTTAAAAATTCTTTTGGAACAGGTTTCAATAACTTCCGTAGCCTATTTGGGTATTAGTGGGCTTAGTGGGTTAATGCCAAATCAGATATTAATTCCCAATTTTTGTAGCTTTTAATTCCCCAAAATTCAAAATTACCAAACTACCCTTATACGTTGCCGGTATGGCCTAAAAATGCCCCGGGACCCAAACCAAACCCCCGGCTAGTGTTTTCTGACTATTTCGACCCTTCCGGACGCGTTGGCGCACTCAAAACGACCATATGGATAATAAAAATAAAATACACTTTTTAATTATCATAATTATATACCATGACGCGACTGTCACACGCGTCTCAACTAAATTTCCAAATTGCCGTATTTCAATCTCACGACAAATTTCATACATCAATATTCATGTATAAACATATATGCACATTATATTCAAATACCAACTCGCATCTCGCTAGTATTTTTAATCCGGATTAATTTCTAATTAATACGCATTTAATTTAATTAATCCCATAAATAAATATCACAAAAATACGGGGTATTACAAAAACCAGCAAAGCACATCATAGCCAGAAAATGTTATGATCCTTATGCTTTCAATAGTCTAAACTTGAACAATGTTGTTTTAGTAAGATTTTATAAAAGATGTGTATTTAACTATATATATGTGCTTGGTAAATTTGATTGAAAAATAGTGATTGATAATGTGTTAGTTGTGAATATTAATGTGTATACATATAGGCCCAGTTTGGTTGCGCAAATTGTTTGATTATGTAAATTGGTTCATTGTGAATTGTAAATGAATGAATTTAAAACAAGTTAAATCCAATTTTACACAATGTTTGGTAATTTGAAATTGATGTTAAGGTTCTATGAAAAAAAGATAGAAACAAATCAAGAGAGAGGGGTAGGGAAAGAGGGAGAGGGAGGGGGAGGGGGAGGGGGAGAGGGAGAGGGGACATGAATTTTATGTGACTCCTATTTCAAATGGATTCATTTCACGTTTTTTGTGAAATGATTCAATTTCAGGTTTTGCACATGAGCTAAAATTAGGGGTGGTTTTCGGTTGGTTTGGTCGGTAAATAGACCATACCAATACCATACCAACTTTGAAATCATCAAACCAAAATTACCAGTTTTACCCGCTGGTACACAAAGCCATAAACCAAAACCAAACCGCATGGTATATCGGTAAAATCAATTTTTTGCTGTAAAATCGATTTTTCAAAAAATACGATAATTTTCGTAAATTTCTCTTTGCGGTACATTTCTCTTTGTCGTAATTAGATTTTTTGTACCACTCGCATAAACCTGTTGATATGCATATTTAAAATAATGATTAAAAAACTACATAATTGTCTCGTCTCATATACTTAATGGCACATGTATAATGGCACAAATTGCTATACGTAATGGCACATCCTTAGTGGCTTACTGCATATACTTAATGGCACATGTATAATGGCACATCATTAAACATGTATACTGCATAATACCAATTGCTATAGCAGTTATAAATTGGCACCAATTGCTATACCAAGGTTGCTATGATATACTAAGGCTGCTATAATATTGATATACCAAGGCTGATATTTATACCAACATACCCTTTGCTACAAGGCTGCTATTTATAGCAGTTAAGAAATTAATTAGCATCGCAAGAACTACACTGTCAAGGATGCTATTTATACCCTCTTCTGCAAGGCTGCTATTTATACAATGTAATGAGTATCGCAGCTATTTATACCAAACTAAACTTGTAATGAGTATCGCAAGAACTACACTGTTAAGAAATTAATGCAGTAGTAGCATAAATTAAGGCCTACCTCATTCATTGAGCACTTGGTTGAATCTTCATATTGGCAAACTCATTAATAATACCTACAACAAATAGAAAAGTAATTCATATTTTTATAATAATGAAGAAAATGAATATATATATATATATATATATATATATATATATATATATATATATGAAGTGAAAAAGCTATAAAAAAAGATGTACCGATATGTACAAAAACTGTACCACACACATTGAGCATCGACTAAGGGAACATGGCCGATTTCTATTTTAAGGGGTAAACAAAGTTATAGACAAGCATAGCCATTAATAATTTGTGATCGGAGACAAACAAAGTGGTAGACAAGCATATAAATTAAACAAAGTTAAAGACAAAAAAAGTTGTAGACAAACAGAGTTGCAAAATACCGATCGGAGAGTTGGGTATCTAAACATAGCCATTGATAATTTGATGTAGTGATGAAAAGGGAAAAAAAGGGCGGCCGGAGGAAGAGGCAGAAAAAATTACCGTGTGGTGATGTGCGGTTTGTTGTGGCCGGAGGGGCTGATGTCGGTTTAGTTGTCTTGTGTGCTTGACATTTTGATGATGGCTCATATAATGATGAGAAGGGTAGGGTTTGTATTTTTTATATTAAAAAATGAAGGGAGGAGATGAGTTCAAAAAAATGAAGGGCTATGATTAATTTGGTATATATATTATTTTAAATACAATTTTTATTTGACAATTAGTTTAGTAGTATGATAATATGCATTAAGTTTGGTACGGTATTTTGATAATATACCATGTGGTAATATACGATAATATGTGGTACGGTAATATACGGTAATTTGTGATACGGTGTTTCGGTATTTTATTTCGGTACGGTACAGTCGGTAAATCGAATTTTAAAATGCTAAAACCAAAACCAACCACAAAAAATATGGTCGGTTTTGGTAGCTTCGATTTCGGTACATAAAAAATGTAAACCATTACCAAAAAAATTCGGTACAAAATGGTATAGTACAGGTTTTTACCGTACCGCGGACACCCCTAGCTAAAATGGGACAATTAATGAATCATTTCATTAATGAAACCAAACACAATTAATGGATCAATTTGTAAATGGATCAATTTATTAATGATCTAATTTTTAATTTTGGGACAAACAAATAGGGCCATAGTGTATACTATGTATTTAAAATAACTAAAATACAAGTAATAGCCCTAAGTGTCTTGAACTCTAAAGTAGAGACTCAACACGGAAGGCCATATGAATTTAAAATACCTAAAATACGCGCGTCCCATTTTCTTGGCTGGCTTGCCTAGGAGCTGACGAGGAAACCTTAGACGGCATAAATGAGTCTTCCTATGATACTAAAGTAGGTTTCCACAAAAGTAAGATCCTTCAAAAACATTTTCACATGGGGCAACAAAGTAAGAAGCAAATTGTAATTTCAGTATAAAAAGGCAAAATGATACTAGCAAAAAGGAGTCAGAGCATTTATAATGTCATATTTTTAGGGGGTTTCTAAGGGCACTACAAAAATTGCTTCAAAATATCATAAGGTGTTAAAATTTGATTTTTTCTAAGGACCACCACTCAATATATATATATTTTTAACACAACTAAAATATAAAATACCACTACACTCCCAATTCTTACTCTCTCTCTATTCACTACACTCCAAACTCTCCCTTTCTCATCTTCTCTTCACCCAAAAAAATTGTCTCCATTAATATAACTTATCATCTTCAACATCTTCAACAACATTATTAAATTTTTGGTTCCCACACATATTTATTAAAATTTTGTCCCCCACCAACCATCTTCAACAACATTATTAAATATATAGGGTTTGTTCTTTAAATATTCACATGCTAATGGATATCTCACCATTAAACAATGACAACACCTCAAAAATAAATGATAACTCTACAAATCCCATTGTTGAGGTAAACTTTGGGTCCCATTAATTATATATTTATTTTTTCATAATGTTGATAAATTAAAAAACACAGCAAACGTATAGTTGGTTCGGGATCGGGGCCCCGATTTCATGGCAAGAAATTCTGGATAAACCTCCCGAACCAACTCTATATTTTTTTTTCGAAGTAGGTTCATTCGTTATAATCATCTCGAACTTGATATACATATTCGATATAATTATCCCGAATCAATTGACGTCGTTCATTATGATCACCCCAAAACAGTTGAACATGATTCATTAGGATCACCCCGAATTAATGAAACATAATTGGTATATTCATGCCGAATAGAATTCAAAGACAATGTAATTCAAAGACATAATGTAAGTCAAGTTTGGTACCAAGTTTGGTTCCAATGTAATTCAAAGATATAATGTAATTCAAACATAACATGTAATTCAACTACATTGTAAGTTTGTTATGAAATTGTATCATGTTGTGTTTCAAATTGTTAATAATTTTGTTATGAAGTATGTTATCAATGTAATTCAAACATATGTTGTGATTATGTTATCAAGTACATTTCAATATTGTTCTCAATATTGTTATTCAAGTTCATTGATTGTGAGTACTAATAATATTTTTACTTATGTAGGATGCTTTCATGGATTTTAATGAGCTGTTATTTGATCAGGCTTTAGCGAATATCAATATACCCCAAATCGCGGAAGGTGGTGCGGTGTTAGTAGATGTTAGTGCGACGTTCATTACGGAGAAGGTATTATAATGTCTATTATTGATATAATATTTTTATAATTATAATTAGGTTGTACTGATTCATTATATTCTTAATTCTTTGGTATTTCCCACCCGACAAGAGTTAGTTGATTGGGCTCAAGAGCAAACCCGGTCTGTTAAAACAATGATAGTCATAACCAAGTCTGATGCATTTCTGCAATGCGTAAGGGACATCTACACATTGGTTGTGAGAGGGGAGGTGAGTATCATGATCATCACATGATGAATTTTGGGAACAAAGGTAGGAAGAGGGACACAGTCACTCGGAAGTGCAACTGTCTATTTTTGTTGAAGGGCATTCTGATGGACAATGGACAGTGGATGTTGTCTGTCGTTATCGGCATTCACAATCACCCATTGCCGAAAACCTTAGTTGGACATACATATGCGGGTCGTCTTACTTCGATGGAAAAAAATTGTTTAAGAGATGTCCTTGAGCGGTGTAAAGTCGGCCTCCGTTCTAATGAAGATTAAAAATCGTAATTTTAGTAATGTTTCGACCATGAAAATAATATATAATGCTAAAGGGAAGTTGAGGATCTCAGAACGGGAGGGTAGAGCGACATTACAATAGTTATTGAAGTTACTTGGGGATAAACATTACGTGAATTGGTATAGAACAAATGAGTCTACCATGGAGGTGGAAGACATTTTTTGGGCGCATCCAAACTCAATCCAACTAGCAAAGTGTTTTTCGTCCGTTGTCATTGTTGACTGCACATATAAGACCAATCGATACAAGATGCCTTTGTTCGAGATGGATGGAATAACGTCGTGTGGTAGGAATTTTAATATTTCCTTAGCCTTTTTAGAAACAGAGAAATTAGAGAACTATCGGTGAGTGTTGGGATGTTTGAAATCCCTATTCAACCCGTTTGTATGTCCCACAGTTTTCAACACAGATCGGGAGTATGCGTGCATGATCGCATTGCGAGTTGTGTTCCCCAAGGCAAGAACTTTGGTTTGCACTTTCCACGTTCATCGTAATGTGGAGATCCATGCTAGGAAAGAGATAAAAGATGAGGATACATTGAAGAAGTTCATGAGGGATTGGATGCATTTGGTTGAATCACCCACCGAGAGTGATTTTAACGAAGAGTGGACGCTTTTTCACTGTGATTGGTTTGAGTTCCTAAACACGCTTCATTACATAGATTGTACATGGTACAATCTAAGGGAGAGCTTCTTTCATGCGTGGAAAAATATGGTTAGGCACTAGGGCAACCGAATAACTAACCGTTGTGAAGGAGCACATGGTAAGTTGAAGAGGAACTTGGAGAGTTCTCAACTTCCTTTTGACAAGATTTTTACCGGCATGAACAACTACATTGAGTTACAAGTGACGGAGATTATGAGGGAGTTTGAGGATTCTTTGCAAAAATTAAGGCACTCGCACAATATTTCGATTTTGCGAGAGCTCATAGGCCGAGTTTCTCATTATGCCATTGACCTATTTCTTGAGGAGATGAAGACTTGTGATACCGTTGGCATGGATGTTAAATCGTGCCTACACTTGGCATGCAACATCTATGATCTACCGTGCGCTCATGAATTGGTCCTTTACCAGATGGAGGGAAGGGCAATACTATGGGAGGATGTTGATGCACATTTGCACATATTAACAATGGTGCCCGAATTAGTGAAGTACCATATGGTTGACTACAAGTCAGAAAAGATACTTTTTAAACAATGGTAGGAACGATCAACTATCGATGAGCAAAGGGCCATGTTGTAAAAATTGAAGGATATCGGGTGTCCCACAACCGCTAGGTTATTTGAGCTATCCGTGCTAAAGAATTGCAAGGGTCGCCCGAGAGGTCGAAAACCAATTGTTAAAGTGCAAAAACACGAGAAGTCAACTAAAAGGGAACCCTCGGGCTTTGAACTTGCTAGGCAAACAACAGTAAATGAACACCCCACGGTTCAAAGGCCTAAGAAGAAAATTGATTTTACGGAGTTCACGTGCCCAGCCCCATGGTGCCCGAACTACTCCCCCGCATATAAACAATATATTAATGAGATACCAATTTGTTTTTATAAAGATTGCGTAGAAGATATCATTGAGGTTGAAGCTGACAAAAATTATGGGTTTAGAAGCGTTTCTAAATGCCTCAGATTTGGCCCCGATGGATGGAGACATGTGAGATCTGACTTAATTAAAGAAGTCACGACAAATACTGAATTCTATGCACATTATTTTGGTGAATGGTTTCCAAACACTGTTCTACATATATTGGACGATTATTCTAGCCCATGTATGCCCAAGTCATGGACGATCATGCCCGAGTGCGGCTATCTTTTGGTGGAAACTTACAAATGCGTGTGCGTCCTTATTTCGAATAGACGGTGTCTCACATTTCTACCAATGAGACATAAACGAACCGTGCATCCCTTGTTCATAGATATTTCTCATATATGCGGGAATCACTTTGTAGCTTTGAAGTTGAAGTACGGTTGTCCAATTCCCCCGGTAGCAAGTCACTGGCATAGTTACTCATTGCCAGAAGCAAAATCATGGATTGATAAATATGCGCAACAAGTATCGGAGTTTCAAAAAATCTGCCCAAACGATGTAGAAACCAACGATGAGCCTATCCATATCGACTAGTTTGGTATATGAAACATTTTTTATGGTGTGAAATGAACTTGTATGATATGATATTGAAACAAAGTTGTATGATATTCAAATTTAGTTGTATAATTTGTTGAGATTAATTAATGAAGTTGTATTTTTTATTTGTCGAGAATAATTAATGAAGTGAAAATGTTTTGATTTGATTAGATTAATTATTTTTTGATTCGATGAGATTAATTAATGAAGTTTACCCAGTACTGATTCACTATGTTTATGCCGAATGGACCTCATGAGACAATCCATATAGGATTCTGTTAGGTATGTATATAGAGAACCAACTTTAACCATAACTGGTTAGCTATATACATCCCAAATTATGATGTATTATTCGTTATAATGATGCCAAATGGACCTCGTGATCCATTACATCTAGGATTCTGTTAGGGATGTATATATCGAACCCAGTTTACCCACGACTGGTTCGCTATCATCATGTCGAATTATAATGCTTGTTTCGCTATGTTTATGCCGAATGGACCTCATGAGCCAATACATATAGGATTCTATTAGGGATGTATATACCAAACCAACTTAAATCGTAATTCGTTCGCTATAATGATGCCGAATGGATTTTACTCTCTATTTTTATAGGTTTTTTGGGTATTTTCTATAATTTTTAGTTTATTATTACACCTTTGTATTTTTTTCAATATTATTGTTGATATAATTTTTTGCTTTTTCTAGTTTTTCTTTTTCATTATTGATATATAATACACAACAAACAATTAAGGATGCAAGTTTCAAAATAATACACAACAAATAATACACAACCAACGATTAGTGCTGTTTATACAAAATAAGCCACAACCAACAAATTATTTGCAAATTTATAAAAAAATATTATCATTAAATTAAGCATTCATACAATATATATTGCACTTTAACCCAAAAATTCAAAAAAATCTGGCCTATTTCTTTCTTTTACTTCTATGCGACCCCTCAACTGCTTTATCTTTTCCCTTGGCTTTGGTATTTATTTTCTTCGCCACCCACTCCTCAATGACAACCGATCTGCCTACCCCGATGGCCGCAACTAGGATATCTTAGGCTTGCACTTCGCGTGCAATTGATATGGCCAAATCAGTTGCAATTCCATCATCAATATTGTTCTTCATTAAGTCCATAGCCTTTCGCACATCATCCGACTATGAAACAGTTAATAACACCGTGGGATTAGATTAGACAAAAAACGGTATTATAATCACATATAATAGCGGAAGAAGTTTAGACAAAAAACTTATCAACAACGTTTGCTGTTGTTTCCCACTCCGAAACTTCTGATTTTGGACTCTAGGATGGGATTTGGAAATGAACCAAGACATATAATCATTTCTACAATCCCAGGGGCTAGATACGGGCACATACCTAGATTTCTCAGATAAGAGGTGGTCTTGCCAGTTTTCTTGCTACTATTTTTGCATATCTAATTTAACTTTGTACCGACCCACCTTGTTTCCCCTGTCACCCTTCAAGGGTGTCATTGGGTCACGTGGTATGATTTGTAGCCATCCCATTTGTCTAAGGCATCTTTCAGGGTAATATGGCTCCCCCACCTCAAAACAAATCATAATTCGGCTATACCACGTAGCTTCATGGAAGGGATAAGCAACCTTAGAATCTCGATAGGGTTCCCAAATGACCAACAAATAAAACATTACCAACAGTCATATCAAAACATAATTTGATGTCAGAAAATATAAAATGTTACAAAAAATATTTTAATTTACTCACATCACCAACAGTCATATCATCCAATTGCTCTCGAAATGCATTTTTCTGAGAGGCGGACTGCAACGACCAACGTGTGATCCTTGGATTCCTTTCATCAAACTCTATATTAACACATCCGCTAACCCCTGTAAAATTCTCATATATCCATGACTGCAAAGCACACACGTTACGAATTTATTATAAAAAATTAGGAAATTGATAAACATACATAGACAAAATATGAATGTGTGTTATTGGTTACCTGTATGAGAGAGAGGAAACCAACCATTTATCAGACACCTGAACGTGAGGCAAGTCCCAACTGCCTATACACAATCACTAAAATTACCATACATCATGCTAGTTTCCCTACCTTCTTTAAGTCTCTAAGGACATGAATGTATACCATGAAAATCTTGTTCTTCGTCTTGTCGGGGAAAATTGTGCACCCGATAATGTAGAGTAAGTAGGCTCTGGAACAATAGTCTTTGTCTTCACTCGATGCGTTGGCATCACGCGACTTCTCCTTGAAATTCGCAGTGAGCCAATTCAAATGGACTACCTCATGCTCACCACATTCATCCAAGGCAACTTCCTTACAACTCCTAAAAACTCTACCACCAAGTCCACAAGTGACGGGACCATTACGTCCTCCTCCTCAACTACGGGTTGCGGGTTATACAAAGGTGATCCGACGAGGAACACCCAAGATCGCCGATACGTCGTCGAGGGTGATTGTCATCTCCCCAAAGTGCATATGGAATGTGTTAGTCTCCGGATGCCACCTCTCGACAAACGCAGATATAAGGGCGTAATCTAAATAACGGTGGATAGATGAGATAAGCCCCCCCCAGCTTGGCCCTCCGAGCCCTCTTTTGTACACTTGTAAAAAGATCACTGAATTTCCATTCCTTGATCTTAGTCCAGTGATTAATGCACAATAACGGCACCCGCTCCACCTACAATATATGCAAAATATTTATTAAGGTTTATGAAAGAAACACAAAAAAAAACATTAATGATTTAACATTGAAGGGAAATGAAATTACCACTGATCAGTCCAAATACCGTACGCCACATGATGCTTGAAATTTTTTAATAGGCTAAGATCGGCGGGCCCCCCGTATGTCGGATTAGATGTGCCTTCTTCAGGCACCTTCTTCTTCTGGCTATAAGCTAATGCGGTCTTATATAAAATGCTAAACGGGTCTTCAGTCCACGGAGAACAACATCCTTTGACTCGGAACCCCCGTCTGTCGCCTTATGACCCTCATTGGCCTCCTCCTCAACCTCAGCCTCCTCCTCATCCTCAACCTCGACCGCAACATCCTCATGCATCTCCACCACTCGAGGATCCACCTCCATCACATCCGGGATAGTAGTAGTAGACAGAGCATCGATCTCTTCTCAACGCTTCCTCTCTGAGGCAGTCAACGACTTTCGGTTCTTACGAGAGTAAGATACTAGGTTATCCATGTTTGACCTGCATTCATTATAAACATAAGTCAATTCGTAACAAATCATAGGTAATCATATGTTGATTATAATTATAAATCACAGATAATAATGTTTCAATTCATAAGTAATCATGTATTATTTGATAGGCATTCAACATAAACCTAAGTAACAAAGATAACAACATAATTGATTCCATTTGGGGGAAAGGTGTCGAACTGTGGTGGTTAATTCGGCATAAACATCACGAAAGTTATAGTTAATTCAGGGTAAACATCACGAAACTTGTTTACCCATTCAGGATGAATGTAACGAATTAAGTCATTCATTTAAGCATGAATGCAATGAATTAAGTCATTCATTTCGGCATGAATGTAACAAATTAAGTCATTCATTTGAAATCCATTGATTCATTGTATACATGACGAAACCTTACACTCAATTCGGTATGAATATAACGAATGAAACCTTAGGTAGAAAAAAGTAATCGTCATGAAAATATAGAATAAATGGAATTCATTCGATATCTTCATAACGAATGAAACCCTAGTTCAATGCCTTTAACTTTTTTAACAGTCCAAATGATGTTATAATAATAAAAAAATTCCATGTAACTATTTTAACAGTCCAAACAATCGTAGCAGTCCTTAAACATGTTCGTTTTCACCATCTACATTCAACAATAATTCGATGTATAGCAAATGAACAGCAAACCAAGGTAATGAAGATGAACAACAGGTGTAATTCGATCCTTAGGTGTAATTCGTTCCTTTGTTGTAAATCGATCCTTCTGTATATCACGATTCAAATGGGTGTTCCAATGGGTATATATATATATATATATATATACATATATATATATATATATATATATATATATATATATATATATATATATATATATATATATATGGGTAGTGTATTCTAGGGGTGTTCAGAAAATCGAATGGGTCGGTGGACCGAGCCGAACCGAACCGAACCGTCATAATTTTTCCATTTTTTTAAATCAGTCCGGTCTATTTTTTTTCCAGATCGGTCTAACCGGTCGGGTCTTAGGTATCCTTTAATTAATACCCGGTCTGGACCGACTCAAACCGGTTACTATAATATATATGCAATTAATTTTAATTATATTTATATATATTTATTAACAATACACATACAAGACAAGTTAGTAGTTACAATTAGAATTAGTAAGGGAGAAGGGTACGCTCGTCCAAAAAAAAAGACAGAAGAATAATAGAAACCCTACTAGCTAAAAAAAATTATCTTCAAAATAAACACACGATTTGTAAAGATTTGTACAGCCGTCGCCGCTGCTTCTTCTCTCTTCTCTCTTCCGCTGACCGCTGCTTATCTCTTCTCCATTGCGCCGACCACGTAGCCATTTCATCCACCGCTGCTTCTCCCGTCGCACCTCTTCGCTGCTTCTACTTCACAGCCCCACTTCGCTGGTCCTGTTCACTGCTTCTACTTGTTGAGGAGGACTAGAAAACTAAAAGAATCTTTCTCTAATGTGGAAGAATATTTTTCTGGGATGCATAAGTCCTTGGAGGCTGTTAGCCTTATCCATGAGGATGATAAGAAGAAGATGGTGCATAAGTCCTTGCAGTGCCCAAGGATCAGGTGGTGGTGGTTGCCCAACCAGAAGGTGAAGTGGCGGATGATAAGACAGGTAACATAAATGTTATCTGTTAATATATATGTTACTATGTTATTATATATATATATATATATATATATGTTATGTTATGTTATAAAGTCCTACTGAAATTGAAATTGCATTTGGATTATATATGTAAATTGAAATTGCATTTGGATTATATATGTTATTATATATATGTTATATATGTTATGTTATAAAGTCCTGCTGGAATTGAAATTGAAATTTCATTTAGATTATATATGTTATTATATATATGTTATGTTATATATGTCATGTTATTATATATATGTATAATAACATATAAGGTCCTGCTGAAATTACATTTGGATTCAAATATCTTGTGGATCTGGGCAGTTTATATAGTAAAAATTTGGGCAATTTTTTGGATAACTTTGGGCAGTTTTTATTTTTAAAAAGATTATTTCAATAAGATTAGGACCGACAAGTTTGACCGGACAGACTATATAAAAAATCGGACTGACTAAGCCCGAAAAACCGGTTTAATCGGTTCGGTCTTGGTCTTTTTTTTAGGACCGATTTAATTGGTCCGATCCTTAGATTCATTAAAAACCGGATCGGACCAGACCGCGAACACTCTTAGTGTATTCAATGTACCAAAATGAAGTTTAATCTTTAGTTGAAGGAGAATGGATTTGAAGATGAAAAGTTTAGAAGTTGAAGATGAAAGGTTTGAGGATTTGAATGTGTAGAGAGATGGAGGGAAAGTGTGTAAATAATTTTTAAAACTTTAAATATGTGGTGGCCCTGATGTGGTATTATGATGTAACTATTAGAATTAAGTGTTATTTTGTAGTAAAAATAAAGTTGTGGTATTTTGGAGCAAAAAATGAGGTGCCCTTAGAAACCCCCTATATTTATCAGTGAAACTTCTTCCTTGCCTTGGGGGAAAATTAATTAAGAGTAATTTAAATTAATTATATAGCAACTTGGGTTAGTTATATGATTGAAATTGAGATTTAATATCATTTACAAAGGTTTAATGTTAAACTCATGGGGAATTTTTAGAAAGCCTCGGGGACAAAATGGTCCTTATGCTATACTTGGTGCACAAGTTAGGATTTTATCTTTAAGGTTCTAAAATCCATCTCTTTTGCCCTTTAATTTGGAAGTCGCAACCATGATAATACAAACAACAACCGCGGATAGCAAGCCACGATCGTGGTAGGATGATGTCATAATCACAGGCCCGCCAAACCTTAGTTGGGCTGCGAAATGGTTGTAGGGGCCTATGGGTTTGGGATTTGTTTTAGTACCCTTGTATATTGAAAGCGTTATTTATTCATTTCAAGCCTTATTTTATCATACCTCATTCACCAAAAAAATCTTACTCTAAACTCTATGTCAAAATATTTTCCTCCATTAATCAAAGTAGGATTTTTTTAAGGTTTTCAATTAAGAGTTCAAATGAGGTTATCTAGTCAACGAAATCAAGTTTTTCAAAAGGATTTAATGCCTAACAATTTCAAGAACATATCTCTTCATCTCAAATCAAGTTTTAGTTAATCTTTTGAGGTAAGTTACTATCTACTCCTACTCATATTAACTTCACCTAAAAACAAATTGTAGATTTAAAATGGGTTAGAAACACTTCAAGATTTGATATTTCTTATGATATTATCTAGTTTAGGTGAAATTATTTTGCCTAAAATATTATATATTATGATTTAACCCTAATTAATGTGAGAAATTGAATATTGAGCGATGGATAGTAAATTGATTGTAACAATCCGTGACTTTGGAGACTGAGAAATTAAATTTTTGGGAAAATAAAATTTAATTAAATTGGAGAATTCTAGAATTTGGAAATTTAAGTCCAAAAATTGAGGACGTTTCAAAGTTTGTCGGATGAGGATTTTGAGTGTACCATTGCTTTCGGATGGGTCGAGATTGTCAAAATGACTGTCGTTGGGTTTTATTTTGGCTCCGGAATATTTTTAAGTATGTTTGACTCGAATTGGAGTAAACGAGTCATTTAAAGTGTGTATTAACATTTAAAATTGGGTTTATTATTTTAAGGGATTTAAAGGCTTACGGATCAAGCCTTCTCATTTGAGAGAAAGAGAGAAATAGAAAGAAAAAAGAAAGGAAGAAAGAAAGAAGAAGAAAAGAAGAGAGAGAGGAAGAAAAGCTTGGAGATTCCGGGCCAAACGCGACATCGAGGACGATCCAACCTCTAAAAATCTTAGGCAAGTGTTTAATCTTGGTAAATATTTCATTTTTGTATTTAATTTCATAATTTGTGGGTTAAAGAAATGGATTTTGGGTATTAATATCAAAATCTAGATTTTGGGGTTTAATCTTGAAATCAATGTTTAAATATGGGTTTGATGGTGTAGAAAGGGTTAGGATCAGATTTGGGTTGAATTATTGGCTTAGAATCATGATAGGATGAAGGATTAGGGGTTAGAAGTGAAATTTGAGGGTTTAGAATTCATGGGTTTTGTTGAAGAAGAAGAACCCTTCAAATTTTGCAGACCCGAATCGATTCGCCCCTTAAGCGAATCAATTCGGCCTAGGCAAATTGGCAGGTCTGCATTGACCGAATCGATTTGGACCCAAGGCGAATCGATTCGGCCTGAGACAGAAGCCTAGGTATTTGAACCCGAATCGATTCGCCTTGGAGGCCGAATCGATTCGTTGGGCCGAATCGATTCGGAAACACGACATTTGGAGTGATTTTCTCTATAGTGATTTCTAACCCTATTTGGTTGGGTTTATTAATTTGGGGTCTTCTTTTATGATGTAAGAGATGTAAGAGATATATTTTAAAGACTTATAAGGGGTTTCTCACATGTTAGGATCATGGGGATTTCTTAAAATAGTTTGGGGAAAATATATGTGTATGCATAGGGGTTGTGTGTGTTTATGGAGATAGTGAGAAACCTCATTAGGGTTGAAAATCCTAATTATAAATCAAAAGTAAGTATAGATACGATGGGAGGTTAAGAAGTCTTAGAGGGAGTTGCGAGGGTAAGTTGTGAAATTCTAGGCCGACATTTATATCGAATCCTTATAGAGATAGGATATCATTAAGATACAATTTGGGGACCACTGAGAGAGAGAGAGTAGTCGCATTATCCTTAGTAATGATAAATTTAAGGGGTAAATCTGAGGTGTTGGACTAGGGGATTCATGAGAGTAAATGAAACGTAGTCCGAATTGGGAACGATTCGATCGTACTATCAACTAGAATAAGCGGTAATATAAATTCTAGTAAGGATAGTTTATACATAATTGTGTGGAAATAATCATTGGGATTCCAATACTTGAAAGGAAGTTGGGATAAGCTGAGTTTTGTAGACTACTAGTTATGTATATACCAATAGTCGAAATTGGTATTGGAGTTATTGATGTCCTTTCGGATATATAGATGAGATGTGTAGTGATTGTTACCTACACTAAACCTTGGGTGATAACCCAAATGTTGAATATAAACATATATTTTTGGGAGACTATTCATCATAGGAAAAATGAATGAATATGCTTCAAGTGAGGGATCGTATTCACATATCGAGGTAAATTAAATGAATTTGGGGTGACTGCTAGTATATTGAGCTTTATATATACTTAAAGCCGAGTTTATAAATATCATAGATACAAACGAGAGGTAGTGTGTATATATATATATGTGTGTGGATATGTGGATATAAATCTGTATAGATATGAATATATGGGTATATTTATGTTGTGAATATTTAAACCGTATGTAATGGTTTAATTATATGATGTAATCACGTGGATGTATATATATTGTGCATGTGAATGATATATATACTTATGTGGTTAAGCATACCCCGCTCATTCTATCATTGGGATGTTTCCGCGCAGAGGGTGAGCATCCTGGCTTAAGGAGCAGGGTGTGGATATTCCCCAGGTCATAGTCGTCCATTGTGTTATTATGTGATATGCATTTCTTTTGGGGTGAGACGTGGTGGGTATGTCTCGTCTCATTGATCAGTTAGGAGCTATGACCGCTTCCCGGGATGTCGTGTGTGTGTGTTTGTCCCCGATGTCGGTGATATTGAGTCCGACCGTGGTCCCCAGGATGGTATATGAGTAATGTCCTTGAAAATGATAGCATGGTGCAGTTTATCGGCGATATATATAGCCGAGTATATTATGTGCATGGCCATTGTACATCATATGTGGTATGTACACTTGGCTATGGGAATGGATGATTGTATATATATATATATATATATATATGGTTAGAATAAATGCCTATATATATTTATATATATCCTATAGGTGAAAGGATATGGAATTTTTATGGAGTAAATCTTGGATGATTATGGTGTACTAGAGTATTGGGGGGGGGGGGGGGGGGGTTTGATGTATCGCAATTAAGGAATATTTCGGTTATATCAACCCAAGGATAGTTATTGGAGATTTGGGGATTTCTCTTAGTTGGCAATTCATATAGTAGTAGTATATTGTGTGTACGACATGACCTATCCCTACTAACGACGTTGTCAAGGAGTAGTGTAACGGGGGGGATCCTTGTTTGGATTTCGCTTTGCGAGATGCCTTACGCATGAAACGTAGTACAATGTTGAGAGTAGAGAGAAGTTTTGTCATTAATAATTTGTATTCATGTTATTTAGAAATTAAATCATATGATTCATCCCAAATGTATATGGGTAACGTATTAAGAATTAAAATTGATTAAATCATAAACCAAAATCCATTAAGCCTAGTATGGCATATATGTTGGTAAAAATAACTAAGTGTGTTTAGAAAGAGTTGGATTCTTGGGATATGATAGGAAGGCAGGTCTTGTGGGTATAGGTTGTGCCTATGGTAAGTTAGGTTGTCCTTATAGGTGGGGTAACTTAACTAAGATTTCATGACGTGAATAGGTGCGCGCCATTAGATGAGAGGTGAGTTGGGGTTTCGTGAGAGTGCGATTCCACTTTAATTATGAAATAAGTGCATTTATATTTATTATGCACGGTTAACACACTTGCTAAATATTTTTACAACTCGGGCTCTGACCCGTTTACTTTTCTCTCCTGCATGTGTATATATATATATATATATATGTACTATTACAGGTATCCTACCGCATGGATGCCGGATGCCTTCTACTTCTTTGAAAAATATAGTTAGGACTCATATTATATATCGGGTTTACACCCAAGGGATATTTATAAATGTTTATATTTATTCCATTTTAGTTATTGTATTGTCTGTGACCCGACAACTTATTCGGGCTTATTTCTTTGTGGCATATTCATTTGTAGTTATTCATTTCATTTATCATAGTTCTTGTATGCATGTTTCTTTTCTTTGTTAGTAGCTTATAGCATTGGTTTGTTGTCTGTTCTATGTTTTATTTAATTTTAACATCTCGCTTATATGATATCGGGTTGTTAGTCTTATACATTTTAGTATTGCCAGTTGATGTTGACACTAAGCCATCTGAGACTCCTGATTTAATGTAGTATAGGGCTGGCCACCCGTTATTATTTTAAGCAGGGTGTTACATTGATACTTTATGGTTTGAAGTTTCATCTTGGATTTATGTTCATTGGAATAGATGATGAGTAATTTGGACACATTTAAGACTTAATTAAATTCTGAAATGCATGTGCTTAGTAGTTATACCTTTAGAATTGATAATAGTACATTTGGTAATAAATCCCTAATTAGTTAGATTTGAAGTATGAAAATTTATATTTATGGCCTAGGTACTTATTATAATTTATCACTAGTGAATTTCCCATATTTTATAATCTTAAAATGTGCATTGAAGCCTTTATGTTGAATTACGTTGTTAAAATTTGAAATATGATTCAATTGAGTACGAATCCAATGTGATCCCTCAACAACTTTTATTATGTTGCTGATAATTAATTATTCAAGTGAATGAATTAGAAGAAGTAAGAGATAAATTTATGGTGGCTTTTGTTGAACGAATTACTTTTGGATTTGGAAGTTTGTTTTTTAATTCGCTTGATCTCTTAATTTAATTCTGTCACACCCCGCTAAATTCTGGCATCGGACGCCACCAAAACTAAGCCGGGCGTGAATAAATAAATACCATTCTTAGCATGATACATATATGAGACATAAATAAATCAATCCACAAGATAAATATTTTTAATCAATCTCAAAATATGATAATAATAGAACGATAAAAGATCCATCACATGCTAAAACTTCAATTTAAATCCAATCTCCAATAATAAATTTTATTAAAAACCGAAAGAAACCAACTGAAATCCTTTAACAACTTTGGAACCGAATGGCCCAATAAAACTCAAAAGGTGTCTCATAATGGAAAATACGACTGAAAAGGAAAGTCTAAACTAAAGTAAAGAAATAAAAGAATAAATCCAGCTTCACCTCAAACGATATCCAATAAATCCTATGCAACTACTCCAACATTAATACCTGAAAAAGTTAGTCAACGCACGACGTCAGAGCCCCGAGCATGAATATACACTAATCCCCTCAAATATGATCCTTGAATCCAGACAGTAGCATTATACACAATAAATATCACAATAAAGTATTTTAAATTAAACGAGATAATTAATAGCGATAAATATACATCACTAACTACCAGCAGAAATCCCCATTTAAAAGGCACACCAATATGATTTTAGATTCTCAAGATAAATTAACCAATTTTTATTATTGTTCTCACTTTTTATTATGACGGTTCTCTAGTCCCGGGTGGTAATTTCCACCATAGTGTCACACTTCCCCTTGCCAAAACGCCAGTCGAATCCGTTTAAAATGTCGATACCCCGCAATTTGATAAGGTTCTACACACGACACGACATAAAATGCCTGCCGAATCCGGTTAAACTGTCAATCCCCCGCAATTTATGTCGCCACCAATTTTAATACCCGTTTTCATCTTAGGCATTAATTCTCAATTTCACAATTTGTAAATTACCCCACCCTTTTTCGATGTGAGATCCTCAAAATACCTCTTAGTCCCATACCTAAGGGTACCCATGTTATCAATACGTCCTACTTTATGTATATCATGAATTCCTAACATAAACCTCGACCTAGTTTTATACGTAGGCTAGCGTAACAATGATAAAGTATAAAAAATCATCCCACCCCCGACATAATAAAGTCGTAATAATCTACCCTCACTAGTCCCATACCTAGAAGGCGTAAATCATCAAAAGGCCTATCCACTAGTCCCATACCTAGAAGGCATCCTAAAATATAGGGAGGGCAAAAATACCCAGCAACCAGTCATCACAATGGCAATATAATAATACCAATAAGTCACACAAACAAGATTAATTATTCAACGTATAAAACTACGCATAATACTCCAATTCAATTAAATCTTAATTTAATTATCACATCGTCATAAACACCCAATTAATCCCCTTTAATTATTTTAATTTAAATACACTGAGATTTCATCATTAAAACATCATGTTTCCAATTTTATTATCTCTACACAATTTTACATCAGTCATACGTCCCCAAAATTCATTTAATTCAAAACCAAGGATTTTCTACAGGCAACCTACACCAATAAAATAAAAAATCCACTCATCAATCCTATGTACCCAAGGGTTATGAATATTATTCATATTAAAATATTTAATAAAAACAATCCCATAATTAGTGTCCACTTTCTCTAATTAAGTTACTAATTGATTTTAATAAAAAAACACATGATTAAGGGTTTAGACGACACTTAAAATGCATAATACTAAAGGAAAGGAAAGTAATAGAGTATTCATGCTTGTAATTTAGATGAAGAAATATGGTAGTACGGTTGGATTCCTCTCGAAAAATTAAGAAAGAAGTGTTCTTGCACAAACTTGATTAAACCCCATTTAAGCCTTCCAAAACTTGTGACAAAATTTTGATTATGCTGGATGTTGATGAAAATGGTGGAGAGGACAAACTTTTGGAAGAGCTTTATAGTGAAAAACTTGGGAAAAAGTGATTATGAGAAGTCCCCCCACGAATTAGAATGGTTAAATACCAATTAGGAATTCTAATCCCACTCTAATACTACAAAGAAAATCACCGAACCGCATTAAATTTGGCATAATCAATCTATATGGTACGCCGCCTCCGCCATTTCCCTTTGTTTAATTCCATTTAACTAAAAATCAAATTTTCCATTAGTCACGGCCTAAATCCTTGATTTTTTTTTTAAATCCCATTTAGACTCCGATTCTAATTTCGATTAAAATCCCACTTTTTATTATAAAAACTCAACATATTTAATTATTAAAAATAATTAAATCCAAAAATTTATTTTTCTCTGACTTTCAAAATTAATTTAAAATTTTCCATTTAAAAAAATTAGGGTTGTTACATACTTTCCCACTAGCGAAGAATTTCGTCCTCGAAATTAGACGAAGCATACACATCAAACGTAAATCTCGCAAAAGAAAATAAGGCTCACATATGCCTACCCATAGAATGTCATAATTGGGCACCCATATACCCAATCCTACGCGCATCTACTCCACGAATAATAAAATAATATATATCGCAATATATATACATAAATATGAAAGTAACGGCGTACCACGCACCCTCGCAAATCACCACTCGATTCTATTTCTAAAAATCTTTGCAACATATAAATCCTCAAATCAAATCACATCGCTGCATCGATATAAGACATACCCAAAATTTATACTAATGATCTTCTAAATAAACATCGTCTCCAAAATCAACTCTAAGGATCCTCACATCAAGATTACTAATTCTAAACTCAATGCCTACAACGTCCTTAACACAAAATTATATATCTCCATGAAACACATATAACACGTATGCTAGACCCTCTACCTTAAGGAGTACAAATCAATAAAGGGAATCAAACATTGATAATATGGAAGCTAAATGGAATCACAACCTACGAGACCTAAGACCATGCTCTGATACCATCTGTCACACTCCACTAAATTCTAGCATCGGCCGCCCCCAAAACTAAGCCGTGTGTGAGTAAATAAATACCATTCTTAGCATGAGATAGATATGACACATAAATGAATAAATCCACAAGATAAATATTTTGAATCAATCTCCAAATATGATAATAACAGAACGATAAAAGAACTATAACATTCTAAAACTATAATTTAAATCCAATCTCCAATAATAAATTTTATTAAAAACTGAAAGAAATCAACTGAAATCCTCTAACAACTTTGTAACTGAATGGACCAATAAAACTCAAAAGGTGTCTCATAATGGAAAATACGACTAAAAAGGAAGGTCTAAACTAAAGTAAAGAAATAAAATAATAACTCCATCTGCACCTCCAAACGATATCCAATAAATCCTATGCAGCTACTCCAACACTAATACCTGAAAAAGTTAGTCAACGAACAAGGCCAGAGCCCCGGGCATGAATACACACTACTCCCCTCAAATATGAACCTTGAATCCAGACAGTAGCATTATACACAATAAATATCACAATAGAGTATTTTAAATTAAACGAGATAACTAATAGCGATAAATATACATCACTAACGACCAACAGAAATCCCCACTTAAAAGGCACACCAATATGATTTTAAATTCTCAAGTCCCATGATGTTAATTAAATAAATTAACCAAATTTTATTATTGTCCTCACTTTTTATTATGACGGTCCTCCCGTCCCGGGTGATAATTTTTACCAAAGTTTCACACTTCTCCTTGCTAAAACGCTAGCCGAATCCGTTTAAACTGTCGATCCCCCGCAATTTGCAAGGTTCCACACACGACACAACATAAAATGCCAGTCGAATTCGGTTAAACTGTCGATCCCCCATAATTTATGTCACCACCAATTTTAATACCCGTTTTTATCTTTGGCATAAATTCTCAATTTCTCAATTTATATATTACCCCACCCTTTTTCGATGTGAGATCCTCAAAATACCCCTTAGTCCCATACCTAGGGGTCCCCATGTTATCAATACGTCCTACCCTATGTATAGGATGAATTCCTAACATGAACCTCAACCTAGTTTCATACCTAGGCTAGCGTAACGACAATAAAGTATAAAAAATCAGCCCACCCCCGACATAATAAAGTCTTAATAATCTACCCTCACTAGTCCCATACCTGGAAGGCGTAAATCATCAAAAGTCCTACTCACTAGTCCCATACCTAGAAGGAATCCTAAAATATAGGGAGAGAAAAAATACCCAACAACCCATCATTACAATGGAAATATAATAATACCAACAAGTCACACAAACAAGCATAATTATTCAACGTATAAAATTACGCATAATAGTCCAACTCAATTAAATCTTGATTTAATTATCACATCGTTTCTCTACACAATTTACATGAGTCATACATCCCCAAAATTCATTTAATTCAAGACCAAGGTTTTTCTACATGCAACCTACACCAATAAAATCCAAAATCCACTCATCAATCTATAATAACCCAGGCTTTTGAGCGGCTATTTTATATTATTTTGCCCGATGGGAAACTTTTATAAAATAGGGGAATTTGGAGTAAATATTGTTTCCCGTGATATTAAGGGATAATATTTACTATGTTTTGTCTATTTACCATATGAGAAGGTAAATGACATTATATTGTGATATGTTGCGTCGTTATATGTAAAACGACGGTTATGGTTTATAAATAAATTTGAGTATAATTAAGGAAATGAAAATGAATTTAGAACATAATTTTTTTTTGTTCACGTTATCCCGAATGCCAAAATAAGGGGTGCGGTTGTTTATAGAATAGTCGAGATAGTCGAAATAAGTGCCATGTTGTATTTTTGGGTTTCGAGCACTTTTTACGTGTTATGGCTCTATTATGTGGTTATGAGTCATTTTAATGATGTATTAGAAATATAAAGAGGGAATTTTTGTTTTAAGACCCGTTTAAGTACCCCACCCATTTTTCTTCCTTCATTTGTGAGAAAAGCCAAAGGAGAGAGAGAGAGAGGAGAGAGTTGGGAGAAAATGGGAGAAAAGAGAGAGAATGGAGATTTGGGCCAGATTTCCGTTGCTACCGGAGGTGGATCAGAGACTACGAACCTCGAGGAAAGTTTCTTACTTGCTAGATGTTGATATAATTTGATAAATTGCATGTTTAGTTAAGTTTTGGGAGATTTAAACCATAAATTTGGTTTTGTTGATTTTGATGATTAAACCCTTAATTCTTGGTTTTAATTTGATTTGAGGATAAATTCGTAGTTAGTAATGGTGTAGGAATGATTTGGGTTGATTTATTGTTGTTGATGTTGGGAAAAATCAAGGGTTAAGAGCTTTTGGGGCTTTAGGGTTCAAACAACCCGTAGCCCAAACTTGGAAATTCTGCAGAACCGAATCGATTCGGCCCTAGCGAATCGATTCGGTAAGAGGGAAAGTGTCAGGTCTGGGTTGATCGAATCGATTCGGACCACCCGAATCGATTAGGGGTTATGCATAATGCCAGGGTCTTATTGACCGAATCAATTCGGACCTACCGAATCGATTCGCTATGGGCCCGAATCGATTCGGCCAGGGCGAATCGATTCGGAATTCCTGCATTTTGGGGATGTTTTTCTAGTTTACTTTTTACCCCTTTTCCTTTAGGTTCGAGGTTTAGGAACCTTCCTTTGGGAATTAATTAAGAGTCCTAGAGGGTTGTTATGGGTAGACTAATGTCCTAGGTTAAGATGGGACATTTGGGCTTACCTAAGGACTAGCTTATATAGGTTAATGTCCGATTGGTATAGGAGGGTAACCTAAAGATAAATTTGAAGTTAAAATATTAATGTTGAGCCTTTTGGGAGACACTCCTTTATGGAGATTCTCCTTGAGGGTTTATGAAATTATATGAACTCTTGGATGCTAGTTTGAAGTTAGTGGCACTTTGGGGTCTTAGGTCATTAATAAAATATGACTTAATGAATAAGAAATGCATAATATAAAATGTGGTACTAAATGAATAAGTACAAAATGATTTTTAAAAGGTAAAATTGGATGTTTTAAAAAGGAAAAGTAACGGTTTTCATAAATGATAATTTATGGATTACACACCTCCCTAAATCGCTATCATAAGGGAAGTTGCGCACGTGTGGTGAAGCTCCGTGGATAATGAATGCAGGGTGGATATAGTCCCTAGGCCATATGGGCATTTTTTTATTACTGCGCTGGTTAGGAGATTCTGGGTGTGGTCTTGACTTTCCCACAAGCAATATGGCCGCTTCCCGACATTGGTAGGTTCCCAGATTGTCTTGTATAGATAGGACCTCGAAGATGATAGCCATTTACGGGCGTGTCCAGTGGGAAAACACGGAGGGACAGTCTTAGATTATTAAAGCAATTCATGATAATGAATTGGCTTTAATTACATTTCCTGGATGGAAGAAGGAAAATGGGATATATGGTACAAAAGTATTTTTATGCTAATAAAAATGACTTTTGATTACACTTCCTGGATGGAAGAAAGGAAGTGGGGTTGTATGATAAAGGATAAAGAATTTTTATGTTAATAAAACTTGCTTTAAAAATGTATTTCTCCTGGAAGGAGGAGAGGAAATAAAATTGGTAAATAAATTGCATAAATGAGATTAATTGGTAAACATTTGATAAAATGTTGTACCACTTATGTATATTCCTATGAAAGAAATAGGAATGGCATATATAGAGTTATGAGATTGAAAGGGTAAACATTTGATAAAATGTTGTACCATTATTATACATTCCTAAAGAAAGAAATGGGAATGATGGTTTAGATGGTGGATGGATTTAATTATGTTTTCTTGAATAGTTGTAAATTATATTAATTACGTGTTAAGGGTCTAATGGATCTCAACGACCAGCCTTGCCTAATTAGTAGTGTATCTGGGGGGTTCCTTGTTTGGATTTCGCTTTGCGAGACACCCCACGCACGAATAGGGCATAGCGTTGAGACTGAGGAGAATTTATCCCTTAGTACTTGGGTTAACTAGAGCATATCATGATATTGTTCTAGGTTGCTGCTAGATTGAGAGGTGAGAATTATTATTGTTATCTGCGAGAGAAACACGCACTTAACTGTCATGCATTTTTAGTCACATGGTAATCATATCAAACCGGGCCCTGACCCGTATATATTTCTTTGTTTCTGCATATACTCTTTGTCGTACAGGTTCTCTTCCGCATGGACACCCGAATTTACATTTCCATTCCAGTTGTCATGGAGCTACAGCATATTGCGGATGTTGTAGGTTAATTGTATTAGACGCTTCTTTCTATTTTACTCTAGTTATGTTCAGTTATTTATTCGAGCGTGTTGCCCAATGCATTGTACTCATTTATTATATTATAAATATTGAATTGTAATACTCGATGTACTATTTGTATTGGTCTGTTCACCGACAGCTTATTCGGTGATTATTTATTATACTGTCATTCTTTATTCATCGATTTTTTGATATCCACCGTTTTTACAAATGGGATTGTCTAAGTGTTTTTCTTTTACTTAATAATTTTTTTTAAATTAACAGTCCATTTTTCTAAAATGATTGGTGGTTATCTCGTACTATTATTTTAATCGACAGTGATGCTGAGAATGGACCATCTATGATTCCTGTGATTATTAGAGTATTGGGTTGGACACCTATTATTTTAGTAGGCGGGTTGTCACAGATGGTATCTGAGCATTAGGTTCAAGAGACCTTAGGAATCCGTACGGATGTATTGCATCCTCTGCGTTACTTCTGATTTGATATAGAGCCCTAAGATTAAGTTCGTTGATTTATCTGGTAAGATTTTGTTCCTCTGCTAGGTTATGAGAACCCCAAAACTCTTTCGCGCGTTCGTGTGAGACTTATAGGTCGTCAGATGAAGGGCGTCGTGGGAGGCTGTGGTAAAGGCCTCATGAGACGGGATTATTAAGAGCTGTGGGCGGTAGTCGGGAATGAGGACCGATTTAGAGGTCGCTTCCTTTGTAGCGTTATCTTATATTGCTACCGTGACTACTAAGTGTAGTAGGAATAGTTTTTCCATATACCGCTACAAGCAGAGAGTGGTACTGAGCTTGAAATTTCAAGCGACGCTGATTTGAAGTTGAGGGGTCCTTGACAAGGACCACATGTTGAAGTTCCGGTGGATAAAGGAAGAGTAATCTCATTTGGTGAGAGAATAAGGCCCGAGAGTTTTGGCCTATAGATGGGTATATAAGTACCCAAGTGCGAAGATTGGAGGAAAATCTTCCACCCATTTGGAGTAAGGTTAAGTAGCGGAAAAGGTAGTCGCCTTATATTAGTGGAGCAAGAAGTTTTTCCAATAGAGGAACCTGGTAGATGTTTTAACAGCGAGTTTCTCTGGGATGACAGGAATAATGAGAAGGTAGGATTCTCATGTATTCACGCAAGGTTCGGTTAGAGGCCGACAATGAATAAAAGGGTGCTAAAGTTAAGGAAACTGTGCACCGAAATAAGGGTGATACAAAGAGATCCTTCCAATGGAAATAATGGGCTCAAAAGTAAGTGTTGCTAACACTTTTGGATAAGTGGTGTTCGTGAGACCCCATCGGTGGACCTCCACCCGGGGAAGACTCACTGAACTAGACAAGGGAGGGATATAGAGTGTTCTCTTTACAAAAGGAGTTAAGGGAACTACTCGAGAAATCATTGGGGTAGCTAGACATGGAAGTAGTTTAGTTCGAATGGGACTAGATTATGTGCCTAGGAACCATTAGTGGTGGCCAAGGGATTGGCAAGTATGTGGCAGGAATTTCCCACCGTAGTTGAGGGTGGATCATTTCCTTATGATAAGTTAGAGAAGAATATATTTACCCTAGGTTTGGGTGTGTATCGAGCTTGTGGTATTATGGATGTTAATATAGTGAATGTGTTTCTATAGCTTCCAGGATAAGGAGGTTTTGTGTTTTCTTTCACTCGTTATGGGGCGAGTGATGATATGGGTAGTAGGTGCTTCTTGTATTATATGTGATATGAGTAGAGATATTCTTGGTTTGGTGGGTGCGATAGCGAGCGAATAAATCGCGAGGCTATCCTATTCCTAGTTCTATAAAAGGACTAGTTGTTCTATAATATCTCTCCTGGATACAGGTTGAGACTTTATAGAGGTGGTTTATGGGGTGTAGTTAGTTTTCATTTTATTTGTCTTTCTTTCTTTATTTTTGATTGCTTGCTTACTTTGTTTGCCTTGCTTGTGTATGATGTTGCTTGATCTCCAAAACCAACTAGTTAAGGGGATTGTGTGGAGGGGTTCCTTGTTTGGATTTCGCTTCGGCGAGACGCTCCACGCATGAACCTTAACGACGTTGGGAGTGGAGAGATGCGCATTCTCTTTTTTATTCTTTTCTTTCTTTACTTTTTTGTTGGTTAAGGTTGGGTTGGCAAAGTTTAGCCAAGAATCACGTAAATGAGTGGTTAGAAGGCTAAGTTATTGTGCGTGATATGAGCACTGTGATAGTTTTCCTCTGATCGATGTGGGGAAGACTATGATATGAAAGTCGAATTGAGACTTAAGGTTATGCCTTAATGAGAGGGACATCTATAAAAGATGTATGTATGTATATTGGGATAAAAGTGTTAGTGGCATTTTACAGAAAGTAAATGCCAGGTTAAAAATTTTTTAAGTTGTTTGAGTTGGTAGGACTTAGGAGTACAAAAGCATTTGTGGAGTGACGAGGTAGGAGTCTAGCGATCCCGATCATGTGTCTTAGACCGTTACTTCTCGACGACCGATGATGCAAGGTAGTAGTGTAATGGGAGGGTTCCTTGTTTGGATTTCGCTTCGGCGAGACATCCCACACACGAAACCGAGTGAATGTCTGGAGTTGGGAAAGGTCTTGGACACTAGGGATATAATTAGGATAATATTTATACGCCTAGATTTAGATAGATAGATTGACTTTAGGATTTTTAGGTCGCAATGCCCTTAAGGCATGTAGTATTTTTTTAGGAAGGTGGTAAGGAATTGACCACAATAGGTTTGTGGGCTAACTCTAAGTGGGATTCGGTCCCTAGAACGAAGGTGTATAGGATCTTAAGTGATTCAAAACGATAGGCCTTAGAAGGTGGGGTCTTTACTAGATAAAGCATTACGTTGATAACCTATCTTTCAAGGAGTTGAAGTATGTGTGACTTTTACTCCTGCACTCGTGTTGTTATGATCGAAAGTGGATTTGACAAACGAGTCTTTTCCAGGAACGAGAAGTATTAATACCAGAGCATGAACCCTTTCATTTATGCGTCTCACAGACTTAAACTCTGTGAGAAGTATTATCCTCCGCTTTAGAGCTCGTAGCGGTAGTTTTCGCCTGAGCAGAGGCACTACTTCCTGGGCAGGAATTAGGTCTTTTCACGAACAAGAAGTTGGTGGTCGTAAAGGATTATCAATTGGATATTCCCTTTTGCTAAAGAAATGCTGATGGGGAAGGTGGTACACCGAGTAGAAAATTTGTCGGAGAGATTAGTTATGGCATGGAATACCAAGTAGAACGAGCTTCACCGAGGGGACGCTATAGTAAGGGCATTCATATCCCTGATTAACCAACTCACCTACTAGTGTGAAGAGACTAGTGGTGGGATGAGGAAGGAGTGGAGTAGTAGATTTTCGGAATCAAATTTCCGTACGATGGTTCGGATCGATTCTTACGAGGAGGGTACCGTGAGTGTGGCCGAGTGTAGTTATTCCCTAGCAAGGGTATAACGTGATTCGGGAAGAAAGTCAAAGTATGTCTAGATGTGTAGATATCTCCTTCCATAGTAGAAAGGTAGGATCGATAGTTCATGAGGAACGGTTTGGTGCTATGATAGAGCACGGAGAATGTAGACTGAGATAAAATAATGATGACCTTAGTCCAAGTCCAAATGGGGACACCGCGCTATCAAGGGGTTTGCTAAGAATGATAGAACGATAGTTTAGTATGGTATACCCTTTATATGATTAAGGTTATACTGTATGCCTGAATTTTGAGGGCAAAATTCCTTTCTAAGGGGGGGAGTATGTAACAACCCAGGCTTTTGAGCAGCTATTTTATATTATTTTACCCGATGGGCAACTTTTATAAAATATGGGGATTTGGAGTAAATATTGTTTCCCTTGATATTAAGGGATAATATTTACTATGTTTTGTCTATTTACCGTATGAGAAGGTAAATGGCATTATATTGTGATATGTTGCGTCGTTATATGTAAAACGACGATTATGGTTTATAAATAAATTTGAGTATAATTAAGGAAATGAAAATGAGTTTAGAACATAATTTTTTTTTGTTCACGTTATCCCGAATGCCAAAATAAGGGGTGAGGTTATTTTTAGAATAGTCGAGATAGTCGAAATAAGTGCCACGTTGTATTTTTGGGTTTCGAGCACTTTTTACGTGTTATGCTCTATTATGTGGTTATGAGTCATTTTAATGATGTATTAGCAATATAAAGAGGGAATTTTTGTTTTAAGACCCATTTAAGTCCCCCACCCCTTTTTCTTCCTTCATTTGTGAGAAAAGCCAAAGGAGAGAGAGAGAGAGAGAGGAGAGAGTTGGGAGAAAATGGGAGAAAAGAGAGAGAATGGAGATTTGGGTCGGATTTCCGTTGCTACCGGAGGTGGATCAGAGACTACGAACCTCGAGGAAAGTTTCTTACTTTTTAGATATTTATTTAATGTGATAAATTGCATGTTTAGTTAAGTTTTGGGAGATTTAAACCATAAATTTGGTTTTGTTGATTTTGATGATTAAACCCTTAATTCTTGGTTTTAATTTGATTTGAGGATAAATTCGTAGTTAGTAATGGTGTAGGAATGATTTGGGTTGATTTATTGTTGTTGATGTTGGGAAAAATCAAGGGTTAAGAGCTTTTGGGGCTTTAGGGTTCAAACAACCCGTAGCCCAAACTTGGAAATTCTGTAGAACCGAATCGATTCGGCCCTAGCGAATCGATTCGGTAAGAGGGAAAGTGTTAGGTCTGGGTTGATCGAATCGATTCGGACCACCCGAATCGATTAGGGGTTATGCATAATGCCAGGGTCTTATTGACCGAATCAATTCGGACCTACCGAATCGATTCGCTATGGGCCCGAATCGATTCGGCCAGGGCGAATCGATTCGGAATTCCTGCATTTTGGGGATGTTATACTAGTTTAGTTTTTACCCCTTTTCCTTTAGGTTCGAGGTTTAGGAACCTTCCTTTGGGAATTAATTAAGAGTCCTAGAGGGTTGTTATGGGTAGACTAATGTCCTAGGTTAAGATGGGACATTTGGGCTTACCCAAGGGCTAGCTTGTATAGGTTAATGTCCGATTGGTATAGGAGGTTAACCTAAAGATAAATTTGAAGTTAAAATATTAATGTTGAGCCTTTTGGGAGACACTCCTTTATGGAGATTCACTTTGAGGGTTTATGAAATTATATGAACTCTTGGAGGCTAGTTTGAAGTTAGTGGAACTTTGGGGTCTTAGGTCATTAATAAAAGATGACTTAATGAATAAGAAATGCATAATATAAAATGTGGTACTAAATGAATAAGTACAAAATGATTTTTAAAAGGTAAAATGGGATGTTTTAAAAAGGAAAAGTAACGGTTTTCATAAATGATAATTTATGGATTACACACCTCCCTAAATTGCTATCATAAGGGAAGTTGGGCACGTGTGGTGAAGCTCCCTGGATAATGAATGAAGGGTGGATATAGTCCCTAGGCCATATGGGCATTTTTTTATTACTGCGCTGGTTAGGAGATTCTGGGTGTGGTCTTGACTTTCCCACAGGCAATATGGCCACTTCCCGACGTTGGTAGGTTCCCAGGTTGTCTTGTATAGATAGGCCCTGAAAGATGATAGCCAATTAGGGGCGCGTCCGGTGGGGAAACCCGGAGGAACGGTCTTAGATTATTAAAGCAATTCATGATAATGAATTGGCTTTAATTACATTTCCTGGATGGAAGAAGGGAAATGGGATATATGGTACAAAAATATTTTTATGCTAATAAAAATGACTTTTGATTACACTTCCTGGATGGAAGAAAGGAAGTGGGGTTGTATGATAAAGGATAAAGAATTTTTATGTTAATAAAACTTTCTTTAAAAATGTATTTCTCCTGGAAGGAGGAGAGGAAATAAAATTGGTAAATAAATTGCATAAATGAGATTAATTGGTAAACATTTGATAAAATGTTGTACCACTTATGTATATTCCTATGAAAGAAATAGGAATGGCATATATAGAGTTATAAGATTGAAATTGTAAACATTTGATAAAATGTTATACCATTATTATACATTCCTAAAGAAATAAATGGGAATGATTGTTTAGATGATGGATGGATTTAATTATGTTTTCTTGAATAGTTGTAAATTATATTAATTACGTGTTAATGATCTAATGGATCTCAATGATCAGCCTTGCCTAATTAGTAATGTATCGGGGGGGTTCCTTGTTTGGATTTTGCTTTGCGAGACACCCCACGCACGAATAGGGCATAGTGTTGAGACTGAGGAGAAGTTAGCCCTTAGTACTTGGGTTAACTAGAGCATCTCATGATATTGCACTAGGTTGCTCCAAGATTGAGAGGTGAGAATTATTACTGTTATCTGCGAGAGAAACACGCACTTAACTATCACACATTTTTAGTCACATGGTAATCATATCAAACCGGGCCCTGACCCGTATATATTTCTTTGTTTCTACATATACTCTTTGCCGTACAGGTGCTCTTCCGCATGGACTCCCGAATTTACATTTCCATTCCAGTTGTCATGGAGCTACAGCATATTGCAGATGTTGTAAGTTAATTGTATTATACGCTTCTTTCTATTGTACTCTAGTTATGCTCAGTTATTTATTCGGGCGTGTTTCCCAATGCATTGTACTCATTTATTATATTGTAAATATTGAATTGTAATACTCGATGTACTACCAATAGCTTATTCGGTGATTATTTATTATACTGTCATTCTTTATTCATCGGTTTTTTGATATCCACCGTTTTTACAAATGTGATTGTCTAAGTGTTTTTCTTTTACTTATTAAATTTTTTTAAATTGACAGTCCGTTTTTCTAAAATGATTGGTGGTTATCTCGTACTATTATTTTAATCGACAGTGATGCTGAGAATGGACCATCTATGATTCCTGTGATTATTAGAGTATTGGGCTGGCCACCTATTATTTTAGTAGGCGGGTTGTCACACAATCCTATGTACCTAAGGGTTATGAATATTATTCAGATTAAAATATTTAATAAAAATAGTCCCATAATTAGTGTCCTCTTTCTCTAATTAAGTTACTAATTGGTTTTAATAAAAAACATAATGATTAAGGGTTTATGCGAAACTTAAAACACATAATACTAAAGGAAACGAATAGAGTATTCATGCCTGTGATTTAGATGAAGAAAATCTTGTAGCACAGTTGTATTCCTCTCGAAAAATTAACAAATATGTGCTCTTGAAAAAACTTTATTAAACTCCATTTAAGCCTTCCAAAACTTGTGACAAAAAACTTGATTATGTTGGAGGTCGATGGATATGGTGGAGAAGAAAAAGAATTAGAAATCCTAATCCCACTCTAAAACTTGTGACAAAAACTTGATTATGTTGGAGGTTGACAAAAATGAATTAGAATGGTTAAATACCAATTAGGAATCCTAATCCCACTCTAACACTATAAATAAAATCACCGAACCACCTCAAATCTGGCATAGTCGATCGATCGACTCCCTAGGTCGATCGATCGATCTATCAGGTACGCCACCTCTGCCATTTCCCTTCATTTAATTCCATTTAACTAAAAATCAAATTTTCCATTAGTCATGATCTAAATCCGTGAAAAATATATATTTTTAAATCCCATTTAGACTCCGATTCTAATTTCGATTAAAATCCTACTTTTTTTTATGAAAAGTCAACATATTTAATTATTAAAAATAATTAAATCCAAAAATTTATTTTTCTCCGATTTCCAAAATTAATTTTGTAAGGACATAATTTTATAAATGTCCGGGGTAGAATCGAGGATTTTTATGTTTTCCCTAGACCACAGTTTGTATGTCTGATACCGCTACATTCGACACGTCATCACGATCATCCTCGACGACCTTTATTCGAATCCATGCATCCATCATCTTCACACGAGCATCATTGCTACATACTACGTACGGCTCAACCGTTTCCCACAACTCCACGATGCACTATCAGCAAAATGATTAATTGGAAATGTTTATATATGCATAAATATTTGGGAATTTTTTAGAAAATATTTTTTTGAAGTCTGAAATTATTTTTTATCAAATGCAGAATTTTTTCTAAGCTGAAACGGACTTTTTTGGAAAAGCGTGCTCGCTCAAATGACTAGCACTATCGTTCGTGCTAGATCATCATGTCGCGTGAACTCGTTCGAACGATAATTGTCTTCGTTCGAGCGACATCTGATCTCGTTCGAACGACACCGTTGACCTCGATTTCTGTGTCAATATTCTGCCACCACTACTTAGTGGCCAAGTCCTTTTTCCAGCATGTTGAGCAATTTCTGGCACAAAAACGGCCCCCTTTTGCTAGAATTTATTTTTTTAGGCTATTATGCCTCTTTATAAAAGGAAAATTCACTCTCATTTATTCATGCACACAATAAACCTTCAAGAAATTATTCTTACTCATTTTGGAGTATTTTGAAGAGAAGGCGGTCCCTTCTTTATTGCTGCCCATCTGAAATTTTTGCTGGAGATTACAACCGATGACATCGGAATCGACACCTACGGGTATTTTCATATGTCACACTTATTTTCATTATAATCCGTATAAACGTTCGTTACAAATTATAGTGAAAATGATATGGTTTTGCCCTGTAGGGATTTTTCCTGATATTTTGTGTCACATGCTTTATTTATTTATGGGATGACACACACACACACACACACACACACACACACACACACACACACGTAGGTGCACGTTTAGGGACTGTGTTAATTTCGTTAAAAAATAAACTCTAATTAAATATGGTTTAATTGGAAACTTGCGAATAATTTTTTAGTTCGATATCACACACCGCGCGTTTGGTTATCATGCTTTTCAAATTGGTATCAGATCAGGTTGCGCTAATTTATCACGTATTCATATTTTTTGCAAAATTTATGTGATATTGATTTTTTTCAAAAATCTGTTTTATGTTTATTCGCAATTTTTCCAATGGAATGCCCATCTAACGAGGAGCCTATTTTTGAAAAAGTTCACGACAGTGCTCAAAAATTAAAACTTTTGAATTTGACACTTTGCAAAATAATTAAAGTTTTAGAAAAAGAAATTTCTCATTTCAAATCCTCAATGGATCTTTTCCAAACGGTTCAAAATCAAAGAGATTTTTATCGTGAAAAATTTGTTTCCTTGGACCATGACTTTAATGATTTAAAATTGTCCAAGAAAGAGAGTGTTGATAAAGTCCTATTTTTAAAAAAGGAATTGGAGGACTTAAAAAATTCTAGGGTTCCCGTTTGTGCCGTGGAGGATAAAAAATTAATCGATGATTTTACGGCACATGAAAAGACTCTTAGGGATAAGTTTGTTTTAATTGAGGGAGAGAGAGAAACGCTTTTAGGAATTATTGAAAATTTTAAAAAGGCGTCCCTTAATTTGGAAGTGTCTAATTCTTTGCTTGAATAAAATATTTTAAAGTTAAAAAATGATTTAAACGATTCAAGTAGGTTTGATAGTAATGGTAATGGCTCATTTTGTTCTCATGCTTCTAGTGCTAAAGCCAAAACTATTATTTGTTTTAGAAGGTCAACCATTTCCAAGGACATTAGAAAAAGTCAACCCATAGGTGTCGTTCCACCCGTTTACACATGTTCACATTGTGGTAGGAAAGGTCACCTTAGGAGATTTTGTTTTAATCTTGAAAGATGTCCTTGGAAGTTTAAGTCTAGTGTTCCCTTGGTTTCCAAAGCCCCGACATGACGTTTCACATCTACTTTGGTTAGAAAATCACTTTTGGATATGCTAGATTTTAGACTTGTTGATTCTCATTTGATTGCACATGATTCTTCTCTTTCCATATCATATATATGATTGTGTTCGCATGTTTATCATACGCTAATTTTTGATTCATGATATGTATATTTGCTAGCATTATGACATGTACTCTATGTATAAATATTTTTAAAAAAATACAAAAATATTTTATTTTGATAAATTTAATTGAAAATCCAAATTTTTTTGTATTTTGTTTGCACCATTTATGGATAGACACTTAGGATGACTAAGTCACAATATCATTCCATATTTCTCATGTGACTATTTGACAGTGGTTTCAGACAATATATCATGCCATCTTTGTGCTTTATTATGTTTGGAGGCATGACAATGAAATTAAGTGTTACTTCCTACATGTTTGACTCATGATTTCCTTTACTGCACACATGCACGGATTTGTTTGATTATTGTGCTTGTCTTATCACATGTTGGTTGGGTGTTTTCACTTCAATCCTGTCCCTAAAACGAACCAAGCGTGATAAAACTTGATAAGAAAGGTGTGCATGTAAGAACCGTTTGTGAGTTTGTGTGCTTCATTTGAAAACGGGGAAGGGCTACGAAAGGTTCATTTGGCCTTTGCGAATATTAAGCCACCATTATAACGGACCTAAAAAATTGAGGAATTTTATTATCCGGGGTCCAAAGAGGTTAAAAGAGCCCGAAAAAATTAAAGGCAATAAAAAAAAATACATGCCAATTATGAGCCAATTAGGATTTTGCACCAATTCTCCAAAGTTTGAGAATGTAGTTTAACACCTCTAAAAAGAAAATATATTTGAGGGATTTTGGTTGGAGATTTTATAACGGGTTTACACGTCCTTGAAAATCTTGAAAAAGCGGTAAATAGTTTTGGACGTTTTTGGTGTGGAAATCAGTTTGACTTTGATTTGTATAAAAAACGATGTGATCTAAATTCAACAATTTTTACACCTAAGGATACTTTTGATGTTCATTCGTTAGGAGTTCACGTATTCATCGTGCATATATGATTGATTGAGTTTATTTACGTATCGAATGTGCTCACACCCATACATTCCATTTCCATGACTGGGTTATTTGATTTTATATCCATGGTGTGATTTTTAGTATCTTATTTTTGTGTAATTTTTTTTAAAAAAAAAATATTCAAAAACAGAAAATTATTTTGTGACATTTACCATATTCTTTGTTGTATATTTTGGGTTTAAAAAAATTAAAAAAAAAAAGAATTTGTTTTGAAAAAATAGAAGATTTTTTTTGTGACATTTTCCATATTTATGCTTCTCATATTTGTCTTTTTGGGGACATCATAAAAAGGGGGAGAATGAGTTATGGGGGAGAAATTATGTTGATTTATCAATGATTTTCTTAAGCTTAAATGATCTTTGATTTTTGCATATCATTATAAATCAAACTGTTGTGTGTCACGGGTATTTGCCTTTTCTCATGTGTGTAGGTACAAAGTTGATATCTATTGGATTGCACACCCTGATGAGAAAAGCTTTGGGAGTTTCTGAAATGTTGAAGATTTGATTGAAGACATGTCATTTAGTATTCTCAGTTTGATGGTTTAATGGGGATATTATCTTATATGTCATTTGTTTTTGGGAGATTGCATAATTCAGAATTTTTATGTATGTACCGGCATAGACATAGGGGGAGATTTGTAAGGACATAATTTTATAAATGTCCGGGGTAGAATCGAGGATTTTAATGTTTTCCCTAACTCACAGTTTGTATGTTTGATACCGCTACATTCGGCACGTCATCACGATCATCCACGACGGCTTTTATCCGAATCCATGCATCCATCATCTTCACACGTGCATCATTGCTACATGCTACGTACTGCTCAACCGTTTCCCACAACTCCACGATGCACTACCAGTAAAATGATTAATTGGAGTTGTTTATATTTGCATAAATATTTGGGAATTTTTTAGAAAATATTTTTTTGAAGTCTGAAATTATTTTTTATCAAATGCTAAAATTTTTCTAAGCTGAAACGGACTTTTTTGGAAAAGCGTTCTCGCTCAAACGACTAGCACTATCGATCGCGCGAGATCAACATGTCGCGTGATCTCGTTCGAACGACAGCTGTCTTTGTTCGAGCGACATCTGATCTCGTTCAAACGCCGACGCCGACCTCGATTTCTGTGTCAATATTCTGTCACCACTACTTAGTGGCCAAGTCCCTTTTCCAGCATGTTGAGCAATTTCTGGCACAAAAATGGCCCCCTTTTGCTAGAATTGTTTTTTAAGCTATTATGCCTCTTTATAAAAGGAAAATTCACTCCTATTTATTCATGCACACAATAGACCTTCAAGAAATTATTCTTACTCATTTTGGAGTATTTTGTGGAGAAGCCCGTCCCTTCTTCATTGCTGCCCAACTGACATTCTTGTGGGAGATTCTAGCCGACGACATCGGAATCGACACCTACGGGTATTTTCGTGTGCCACACTTATTTTCATTATAATCCGTGTAACCGTTCTTTTCAAATTATAGTGAAAATAATATGGTTTTGACTTGCGGGGATTTTTCCTGATATTTTGTGTCACATGCTTTATTTATTTATGGGATGACACACACACACGCAGGTGCATGTTTAGGGACTGTATTTATTTCGTTAAAAAATAGACTCTAATTAAATATGGTTTAATTTGAAACTTGCGAATAATTTTTATTTTCAATATCACACACCACGCGTTTCGTTGTCACGCTTTTCAAATTTGAAAAATTTCCATTTAAAACAATCCGGTTTGTTACAAATTCATTCTAATAAATCTTTATCTAATTAGTTTTTCTAAAAGACTACCCTATTTAAACGGAAGTGTATAGGGGGTTCCTGGTTTGGATTTCAATTAAGAGACGCTCCACGCATGGAGTTTCGGGACGGGTATGAACAACGTCTTTAGAACCTTAATTAATGCGCCTTTTAAAATTTTGATGTTTCGGTTTATTAGTAGTTCCACGTTAGATATTTGAACCTTTAGTCCTTAATGTAATGACATAATGTTTGGTTCAGTAATCTATTTAAAATTACCTGAAGGGTGGAGTAATTGGATACTAATGATCTAACGATAAGTGATAATTTACAATTGAAGCTTTGAGCGTTATTGAATGAATTAATGAATGTGCATTTTTGGCATGTGCTGAGAGGGAACACTATTATATAGGCGTACTCGAGGAGTATGATTTGATGTGGAGTGTCAATGGGTCACATTGTACTGTGTAGTTTTGGCCCTACATAGAAAGTGGCGACGAGTATTTTGAATTTGTGACGGCTTATGTGATGGTTTTATATGGGCGTACCTCATGTTTCTTGTGATGGCCGAGGAGAAGGGGTGAATGTTGGTTACATTGTATTTAATTAAGAGGTTAATTAATTAATTAATTGACGATTTTTATGACTTATTTAAATGGACTCTGAGGCTTTGTGACACATAATGGATCATCATTATTGATTATATAAACTTTGAATTCATATATCTATATATATATATATATATATATATATATATATATAATTAGATTTTGAGTTGTCTATCTTGGCGACTTGTTAGGGTTTTGACCCATTTTATTCGTGGTAATCTATCATAATCTAGAGCTTGTCCATCCACGTATACTTTCTCCTTCTCCATCTAGCACACATTCTCCATCCCCCTTTTTAGATATTTTCATGCATTAGAGATCGATGTAGGTCCATATTACTGAGAGGCTATCCTTCTATTTTTCAGACACGTGAGTTGTACTTTTTGGTGTAGATGAATAGTGGATAGAACGACTCGGATATTATTATTGAGACTTAGTCCTCACATGTATATTTGGGAGTTGGTGTTTAGTTCTCTCTCTCTCTCTCTCTCTCTCTCTCTCTTCTATAGCTATGATGCATCGGTATGAGTTTTGTATTCGAGGACTTTCATATCATATTCTTTTATTTATCACTTCTTTTATTTGTTTTATTTCATGATGATAATGATATTTAAATTATCTTTACAAATTGCATAATTTAATGTTAGGTAATAATCAATCCTAAGTTTAAAATATACGGGTTGCTACAATTGCTGTCTGAGCATGGTATTCAGTCTCAATGGTTTTAGGCCCTCTTAGACTTCTACGTAGAGTTATTTAATACATGCATATCTTTGTACACTTATTTATGCCCCATTACTGATAAGACTTTATTTTGAACTTCATATGTCGCCTAGGAGGAGAGCACGATATATGATAACACTTCTGGATGGGGTGACCTCACAGATCCACCACATGCACTGACAGTATTGATGTAAAATGCTAGGGGAAATATCATTTTGGTTCCCAAGAGTTAGCTGATCTTAACTTCCAGTTCGTAGAAATGGGTTAGGTAACGGGCCTACAAGAAAGGGCCCTAAATATGGTAAAGCAACCTGTTTTTCAGACGGCTTTATAGTAGAAGGTGATGGTTTTCTTCATGTAGAAATACCCACCTACATTTATTGGTTCCTTGGATCCCGTTGTAGCCTATTAGTGGCATCAGGACATCGAGCGTCACTTGCGACTATTGGATTGCACGGAAAAGCAAAGATAGGTTTTGGAGACTTTTTGCCTTATAAGGAATGCTCTCAAGTGGTAAGATAGTCTGAAGACTCCAGCATAGAGAGATGCGTTAACATATGAGCAGTTCTAGGTTTGATTCAAGGGGAAATATGTTTCTCATTCTTTGAGTTCATAGAAGAGGGTGTTTCTTTTCTTGCAGTAGGGTTCGTCTCGTATAATATTAGAGTATGAGAGAGAGTTTACAGAGATGTCTATATTTACACTAGAGGAGGTTAGTACAAAGTAAAGGAAGATGGAGGGCTTCATCAAGGGTTTGACGTATCACATCGAGCAAATGATTATGGGGAACTTGATTTATTCCACCTATGCTCAAATGATGGATGTCTCTTTAATGCATTATCATGAAAGGAGAGATAACAAGAGAAAACCGGAGAATATGGGTCAGTCTAGTGGGCCCAAGGTAGAGTCTAGTTCATAAGGAAATATGTATGTAGTTTAGGACTAGTAGGGAACTATGCCATATACCAAGAATGACCATGATTTTGGACCGTGACAAAGGCTTAGTGTCATGGTTTTGGTCAGTGAACATTTTGAGAATGATCATTTTGCGAGTCATGGTACGAATCCATGACTATAATAGGTGGTCGTGCCCCTTTTGGTGGCATCAACATTAGGGGCTTGGTCATGGTTGTGGACTGTGACCACGTGGTCAAAGCTCAGAATCGTGAGCCCAAACATGACAACTAATCTTACTACTTTAATGGTCACAGTCCCAACCATGACCATATTTGGTGGAATTTTGATGTTGGTCACGGTCTGCAAACGTGATGCTCGATTGTGACCAAAATGGGCATGACTCAGAACCGTTACCAAAAAAAAATTTAATTAACAAAATATTTTTTACTTTTCTAACTCCAAAAGAAAAGATGTACATATTTTCAATCCTGTATACATATTTACGATAGAACTAACTAATCCATGAGTCAAAAATAATAATACAACACAAATTAACTAACCATTAAGTCATGAAATTGTTCAACACAAATAATAATACAACACACCATATATACATTTTCACAAATAATAGTAACACAAATTGTATATATTTCCACAAATAATAATACATCATAGCCTGTATACATTTTCACAAATAAATATTTAAATCTTCAATGTGCTCCTTTCACGAAACATATGCAAAATGTTCAAAGTGTTCCTTCTCCAAATGCCTACACATTCAAAATGTTTTAAATTTTAAGAAAGGAATTGAATCACAAAATGACTTTCGAACACTTATGTAGACAAAAATGACATCAAAGTCTACGTAGTTCGCACAATGTTCTGTATTAGGAAATGTTACATTTATTAATGTTCTGTATTAGGAAATGTTTTACAACACATACTTATATAATCTCAATAAAATATGTGGGAATTACTTATTTTGATACGCGTGCCCTAAAATCACTCACAGTGAAATTTATATTTTAATTTTAGAAAATTTTGCTCTCATACTTCCTAAACGTGTTCATAAATTTGTAGAGTTTATATGGTAATATAGAGAACATAGATAATCAAATAAAAATAAGTTATATATGAATCTACTTAAAAATAAGTTATATATGAATCTACTTACTCACTCCAATATTCAACTTCATCTTGCAATTTGAATACATAACGAGTTGCTTGGTCATATTGCAGATTGTTGAGTCTCGCCTATTTAGGGTTCCTGAATGGAAATTCATCTTTAAACACTATAGGTTCCTCGATCACTCATTCTCAATGACGATCGAACATCCTAAGCCCTTGTTTCGAAATTAATTCCCAAGCTCATAATGATGATTATTTTGTTATGTATTCTTATGCAATTACCTCCAATATACCATGTATTGTTAGCGTAATCTTTGAAGGTTTTCATTAAGTGCTCGAAAGGATGCATCCAACGATACCTGATAGGTCCACACTATAAAGCCTCATCGCATACATGCACAAGCAGGTGGATATTGATGTCAAAAAATGACAGAGGAAAATATTTCTCTAAGATAGTCTCCTTGGCTAAAATTGATTTAACAACCTTAATGTGCTTCCTCTTTACCACTCTTTCATATAGTAAAGTGAAGCACAAACTAATCTCCATAATTACCCCACGGAGAGCTTATAAAAGTAATGCCTAAATAATAGAGGTATTGATTGAATGATGGCGTGCAAGTGTTGAAACTTGCACTATTGCAAGTAATTTTTTTGGTAGCTTACAACCCTAATAAAATTACCGAAATTACTAATCGAAGTCTTCAAGTTGAACGGGTCTAGGAGCATCTTTTTTTCATTAGTAGTCAAATTGAAAAAACAAGCGAGAATCAAATTTCTTCTTGTTGTAGGATTAGTTTTTAACCACAATTTATTTTTTATTTTCATCTCCTCTAAATCGGGAACACACTCTCTCCGTCTTTATAATGAGATCCACCTAGACATATTCCTATTAGATGTTTCAAAATTTTATCTCCAAGTTCATCATATCAATTACATGTCATACATAGTGCTTTATCCAATACATCAAGTCAAATAAAATTGAGCGTCTGGACCATGCCTTAATTTTACTAGGATATCCTCCCTATATTTATACTTCTAACCAGAAAACTGAGGGTGTTTTCTTATAAACTAATTTCCCAAAGTCCTAGTCTTTGCCTTCTTCTCGATTTGATAACAAAAAAATTGAGTAGGTTCCATCCTATGCTCGTGACCGATAAGTAAAAAGTTAGACTTGTCGTTCCAAAAAAAGTGACTATTCAGAAAAAATCTATGATGACTAACATAACTCATCTTACCACCATGATGTATCCAAGTGGATTCCATTTCCTCCCCACATATGGGACATCCATAATAACCATGAACATTTTAACAGAACAAGGTCCCATTAGCAGGAAATTCATGGATCGACCACAACACCATTGCTTTAAGTGTGGTTTTTCACGTTATGAGTGTCAAACACCCTCACGCCTCCATCACACAACTTTTAAGTTTTTCGATTAACAAGGCTGAGAAAATATAAATATCACTGTCGGGAACCTTTGCCCCGGGTATCAATAACGATAATAATGTGAATTATTTTCTCATGCGTAAAGTTGGAGGGAGACTTAAAGGCATCGTGGGAACTGGACAATAACTCCAACTATTGAAAAATGGTCAAACCCATCGGTTCATAATGCAAGACATACATTGTGCAGTCCCTTTGCAAATTCAGAGTATCGAGCGTTTAAAAGCTGCTAGATGAGTGAATTAATAGGATGACGTATGATATTACCACCCACCTCTAATCGAGCGTTCCACGTCATGTCCTCTACTCACGGCACAGTGAAAAATATTTTAAGTGTGGCTTGAAGAAAAAGTACTTTAATACCTCTTGTGGAACATGCGAGCAATTACAAAATTTTACAGACTTGTCTTTTCTACTCTCACAAACCATATATCTTGGCTCATTGTATACATGACAACCATCCATTAGTTTGTGTTCGTTGTGGTAAAATATGCAATCATACTTGCATGCATGATTATATTTTACTTAAAACCCAAACCCTTCAAGCTTTTCTTCATAGTTGGATAACTATATGGTAAGGTGTTCTCTTTTGGGAGAATGTTTTTAATCCACTTAAGAATTTTGGTTACACTGTTACCCGACAAACCAAATTGAATCGTCAAATTATGCAAACCGATTATTTCATACAATATTGAGTGATATTCTTCGCAATTTTTAGACAAAAGTCTAGCCACATCGACTTTCAACCGTATGTAATTCCGATCTTCTAGTAATTCAAAATCAACTTGTCCATTGGATTGGTCATAATTCACATTATTTGAATCCATAGATTGGGGGTTAACTCCGTAAGCATAATCAATTAGTCCGATCAAAGGATGATGTGCAAGTGAATCATTCAACATTTCCACCCAGTGGAGTTTCGTTACTCGGTCGGGTATTGATAATTCTTTAAGAACACATGGTACAATATTTTCCCCACAGAATGTCCATATCTTATAGTCTTGAAAAATACCCCATCTTAGTAGATTCAACTCAACTTCTTACAAAGACTTAAATTTTCCATTCATATAACAGTTGCACGGATACGAAATCGTGTCACTGTTAATATTTCAATCTCCATATTTAAGAAATTCGAAAATGCCCTTTACATGATTATCAGAGACTCTAATACTCTCTCCCATCCACTAGTTGTATTGTGGGGAAAATATTAATTAGTCTTCAAAATTCAAATCACCAACATAAGTTTGAAATGGAAGTCATATTGGATACAAGAACTCTTAATTTATAATTCAAGAAAATTCATTCAACCCAAGAAAATTCAAGCAAATTCATTCAACCCAAGCATTCAGTAAATATGAAATAAATCAAAACAAATTAATATATCATTACACCTCAAAATATTAAAATTAAAATAACTGATGATGTCAACAAATGTTTGACATGGAGAAAATCGACTGGTCATGTAAAGACACTTTCGTTGTTTAGTTTCCTACCACAATATAAGAAAAACTAAACTATTACCTCATTCATTTTATCAGTCTAGCAGAGAGTTTGGGAATTGAATCCACAAAGCATGTTGCTAGACCTTAATTAACTTAGTACTTCTGAAGACAAGTACAAAAAAGGTGATAGTTTAAAAAAATATTAATCTAGGAATGTGTTTAAACTAAGATTAACAAAACGAGTAAAAATTATAGATTGAGAATAATATCCCCTACCTAGGGTTCGTAGTAATTTGTGACACCCCGCCTAATAAAATACCGGGTGATCAGTCCTATACCAAATTAAAATAGGAGTCCCAATTGGTTCATCCTTAGCATCACTGTCGAAAACCTTTTTAAAACTTACTAACAACCTAGTATTACAAAAAGCAGGTGCTAAATTTTATCTTTTTAACTAAACAACCAATAACATGCGGTAAGATAATATGAGTCACACACCACGACTGAATTAAATCAACAGAATAAATAACAAACTACATGCCGAAAAAGCCATCGGTCACCAAAGTAAATAGTCCAATACAAACATCCAACACTTGAATAAATAAATCCGAAAATTGTACTAAAAAGACTGGGCGATAAGCCCGAAGTAAAACTGAAATTGATAAATGATTCCTACACTAGGAAGGAATGAATGATGCGTCTAATCCAAACTCCTGCTAGCATCCACATGTACCGTAGCTCCGTGTCCTTGGAATAGAATATCAAGTCTGGCATCCCTGTGGCTGGCCACTTAAAAGGTTTTGAAAATAATTTTATAGCAAGGGTTAGAACCCAAAAAGTTTTAAAAATATTCATCAAGTGAATTAACTGCAGTAATTAAAAATATAATAATGCGCTTCATACTTACATTAGTGTCGCACTCTCTTGAGGACATACTCACCCCTCCACTAATGTGGACACCTAACAGTTACCGTAACCCCACCTAGTTGTACTACCTCATCCCACTAGTACTGGTGTAATCTCCCCTTGACATACTACTCTAACCCAAGTATAATAATTTCTGAATTATAAGTTGTCTCACCAATTAACTTAATTAATTTCTTTTAAATAATATCATATAACCGCGACACAAGTTATGTAAAGTAAGTACATTACACACTGTATTATGCCCCGCATATAATATTACATCTCATTATAAACGTACCTTTACAAAAACATCCACACATAATTCACATGTATATCCATCCCTCCGAGTATACCCTCACCGGATAATTCCCTCTAAAGTGCTATCTCACTAGGTGTGCTCACATAACCTAGTTACCCAAGTTGGAATCGCTCACTAACCTGGCCAAAAATAGAAACGGAGGGGATGCAGTCATATATATATACTAGGGTGTACCCGTGCCGATGGCACGGTGATAAATTTCCTCCCGAATATTTTTTTGTTATAGCACACTCGTAGCGGTGCCAGTGGCACACTGATAAATTTGCTTCCGAGTATTTGTAATTATAATAAGTGAACATCAAAAACCCTCTAAAAACAAAAAATGAAGACAGATCAAACTCTACAATAATATTAACGCATAAACTACTCAAACTCCCTCGCACAAAAAATTCACACATCAAGCAACTACATCCATAAATAAAAACATTTATCAATAGTTACATATTTGGGTATAAGTACAAATAATCAACTCTGAACTCAGTTGCGGTTCAGCTCCGAAAGCCTCTGAATTTAATTACCATCACACCTTGAACATGTGAATAATCTTTTTTAGTTAAGAGAGATCTTGACATGTAAAAAAAAAGATGAAACTCATAAGTTCCATAACCCACTATATTAGAGGAGTTAAAGATATAAACTTGAATCTAACAATACCAGACTCACATAGAACTTTGGGCCTTAATAATCTAAGCATTGAAAATTAAATTAAATTTTTTTGTCACGTTGAAGAACTTCGTTTACTAATAAACTTAATTATTTAAAAAAAAGATTTTGTATAACTATTATTAAAAAGATAAGAACAATATTCTCAATTAAAAAAGAGTTTGTACAATTATTTATTAGTGTAAGCCATCTCCCTCCCCAACAACAATAGTGTAACAAAAGTTAATATAAGAGATAACAAAAAAATCATTAAAAAATATTTAGAGAGGAGAATATTTATCATGTAAGAAATGTTATTGCTTTCTTTTGTTACATCATATAAGAAAATTTACTTTTATTACAAAGAAAGTATATTTAGTTCTTACCTTTTTTAGCAAAAAAAAAAAATCTCAAAGTTGAATTGTCATTGCTTTCTTTGTAAATCAGTATTGATTTGTCTTTACATTGCACCTTTAGATGACAATTAACCCCACCCAATTAGATTGCACACACCTTTAGCATGACCCCTAAAAATAACAGATAAAAATTCAGCGGCGAGAAGATCATAAACCAAAATAAATACATTACCTAGACTTTTGGCCAAATAGCTGAGATACAATACATGAAATAATATACCTCGAAGGAAAACATTCAATACCAAGATCATCACCATTTAAGCTGAAAAAATAATAAATCTAACCACCCATCTCTTTTCTCTCTCTCTCCTCCATCCATTAACACCCAGTACAACCAGCTTAAACCCCCTACTACCCTCGCCAGAAAACTACCACCGACGACTAACCTATTCCCCGTGCCTTAGACGCTACCTTCAACTACTAAACTCCAAAATCATCGGCGTTTGAAACCCCCCATCAACCAAGTCCGATCAAAAACATTAACCGGGAGAAAAAGGTCTGAATACCACTATAACTGAACGGAACTTTTACTGTTGACCAACTCCTACCCAATTCCCCTGACCAATCTCCATAACCCTCTGTACAACCCACACATACTAAACCGAACCTCGACCCGTATAACTACCTCAACCCGATTCGAATCCGAATCCAAACAGCAATCCACTTACCTGAACCATAATCACAAAAACCCAACAACAGTGTACACGAAGAAGACTTAGTTTCAAGATACACTCCCAAGGTTAGTCTAGTGATTAAACAGTAACTAAATTTCATGGGTACCTATTGGAATGTCAGATGACACTGGCCGTAGATGACAACTTGTCCATCGAAGACTTGTGCAAATGATTTCAAACTCCTCTCCTCACCGCTCTCGTCCTCCTCTGCTTTCCCGTTCCTTCTCTCCCCTCCCATCACTCCTTCATTTATGATCTCAGTCACTGCATTAACTGTAAAACTTCACTGTGAGGACCTCGCCATCAATGAACGTTGTCTACATAGAGGTGAAAAGCAAAAATGAATCAATTAACAGCAAAAATGGATTTGAAAAAACTTGCCCCAAAACATTCACATATGATAATATTGAAAAAACTTGTCCTAAGAAAAATAAACCAGATCTCCATTATCCCAAAATATAGATCAAATTCAAAAATAACTTAATGGAGGTGGGTAAGAAGTGAATGATTGAAAAATAAATCAGATCTCCACGCAAATCCCAAAAGGAGAGGTGAAATATATCTAAGAAAACATGAAGAAGTGAAATATATTATTAGTGTGGGAAAAAATAACTTCTGTGGTGGGAAGGAAGCAATGAGAGTAGAGAATGGATGTGTGTAAAAGATTGAGTCATTTGGAAGGGAGTGTCAGATAAGAGAAAAATAGAGATAGGTGTTTGGAAGGGGATGGTACCCAAGTTGGTACTTTCTACACACATTAGTACCCAAGTTGGTACTTTTTTTCGTGAGCCTTGTGCTGCACTTGTTAAAGCAAAGCATCGAGCCTTGTGTTTGCAGAATTATAGTTTGGTAAGTTTTTAAGTCTCACTTTTCCATGTCATATAGATACAGATATAGAAAGATAGATAGATACGAAATTTGTTTATATGGATTTTGTATTCAAAGTTATATGATGAGGCAAAAAATCCCTCCTCTTTTAGGTACCCCAACACGAACCCCTCTAAAGTCAATGAAAAGCTTCTTCCATCCCTCCCTGAATCTGGTTATGAAAGGAGCATCCAAGTGTGGTTATGAGAGAGAGAGTCGATATCTTTAACAGAGAGAGGGAGGACAATGGTGGTAATTGTTGGGTTGAATGAGAAATGGAGGAAATTAGTAAAAGAGCACATGGCTCGAGGTCTGGTCTTGAGAAGCGTGTGTTTACCAACATATTTTATTGAACCCTTAAATCACCATGTGATAAAAGACCAAACCTAACAGATTTAAGTAGGAGGGCAAAAATTGTATGACGTGTCTATATGACGTGGCAAAATTTGTATGATGTGGCAAAACACCTCCTGCTTTATTATATAGATATATATATATATATATAGTATCACCACACCGTATATATATAATATAAAACCCAACTTTACCGCGTACACAAAAACTCGTAACACTAGCCTGAAATTTTCCAAGTCTCTGTCCCGACTCAACTTAATTAATTTTCGCTCTTATTAAATTATCATCTTCCTGAGTCTCTGGTCCGACTCTAATTTATATAATTCACACATCAATTAATATAATATTTCCCTCGAGTCTATGGTCCGACTCTAATATAAATACTTTACGCATTAATTTATTTAATATTTGCCCGAGTCTATGATTCGACTTTAATTTAATTAATTTATTACCTTGTGTCACTTAACCAACATACCCAGACTCGCTCACTTGGCCCATAACTTAATATTTCCCGAGTCTATATTCCGACTCCAAATTAATTTGTTTATCTCCATAAATAATTTAATACCTTGGCATCGCTCAACCAATATACCTAGACTTGCTCACTCAATTCGTATATAATAAATTTGGAATCTAATTCCCCAAATTTATCCATAAAGTGCCTCATGTAAATCCTCCCTAACTCCAATTAAGCTTCCCTATAATTGTTAGGAAAAGGTTCTTCATAATTATTTTTAACATTAAACAATGCATGGAAATTAAATCTTAAATTAATTTCCCTTTATATATAAAACTGGCCGAACTGCCAAAATTCTGGGACCATCGATCGATCGAACAAGTATTCGTCTTCTCCGGCTTGCTGTTTCAGCCATTGATGAACCCTCAAGTTTTTTGGTCCTTCCCAAACCCTTACCCAATCACATCCAACATTACCTCCACATAAGAAAAGGGTCTAAACATCCTAGAGACCTTAATTTATCATCAAATTCCATTAATTCCAACGTTTTCCCAATTTGGGTTTTATCCGGGTTTCAAATCTCCAATATGATTTTCATTGTTATTAACAGAAATTAACCATTGATTCTTACTGATTTTAACATACGATCCATAACTATACATTCCATAATCATAAACATAAGAAATTTCACCCTTAATTCCATTAAAGTATATCAATTACCGAAAACCCAATTTTACATGAATATCCACCCAAAAAGTATTTTTGTTTACATCTTCCATAATATGAATTGATTATCATCAATTGAAGAATCACAATAGTTAACCACTTTATTGGAATCGTTCGTAGAGTCTGATCCGTTGTAGGGAATGGTTTGATGACGAACCCTCACTTTGTCCCTCAATTTGTCTCCAAAAAGGTTCTCAATTTGCTTGTAGATTTGTTTACTCTGTGTCTCTCTCAAACCCTAGGTTTAGAATTGTTAACTGCCATTCAATAAGTCCCTCAATTAGGTTAAAAACCTTTAATCCCATTTTTGGCCACATGGGCCTAATTAAAATGTCCCGAATCACCCCTTGTGGGGCCGAGTATGCCTAAAAATGCTCCGAGACCCGATTACAATCCACGGGTACTCTTTTATGATTATCTCGACCCATCCGGACTCAATCGCACACTCAAAATTATCATCCGAAATACTTTATAACATTCTCCAATTTTGACCTCAAAATGCGACATACAATAATTCGAGCAATTTAACTTAAAGTCGCCAATTATAAATAATTCTTCCCACAAAAATAAATTATCCAATTTAAAAATTTCAGTTTCTCCAACTTAAATAATTTTTATTTCTCCCAAAAATAATTAAATACTAAATCCTCAAAATTACGGGGTGATACATACTTCCCCCCTTACAAAGGAATTTCGTCCTCGAAATTAAGATGATCCTAGTGCTCCAAGTCTCGAATATCACTCTCTAGTCTTGTGCCTCTAAGCTCTCTATATCAATCTCTCCCGCTTCTAAGTATAAGTTACACCAATATGCATTTTAATTAACCAGGGCGCCCATACATCTTGTACCCGTGCTTAACCACACAAAAGCAACTCTAATTAACCAAGTTGTCCATACACCTTATCCTCATGCTTAACTGCACGAAAGTTACCCGACTATGCTAGTCGTAACCCGTAATATAACTTCCAATCCATAGTTATATTTCATATATATATATATATATATATATATATATATATATATATATATATATATATATATATATATATATATATATATATATACTGGCCGAGGTACCCAACCCATGTACTAACGACCAAACATCTCCCCACTTCCAACGTTGAGCTAAGTTTCGTGCGTGGGACTTCTCGCAAAGAAAAATCAAAACAAGGAACCCCCCGATACACTACTACCTAACATTGTCGGTCGTTGAGATCCGTTGGACCCTCAGTCCATAACACGTGACCCCAAATACTTGTCTTTTAACACAAAAGCATTCGTGCCTACCCTTATGCTACAAAATACAACATAGAATACCACACCCTTACTATCACTAGTTCTTGCACAAAATAAACCCTGAGTTATCTCTCCCTGCTCGAAAATAAATCTAACCACCCTGATTCACTTCATTAAACACCCCTACTTACCGGGATAACATATGAGAACACAAGACCTCATTATGTGTCTATCGCACCACACAATACAACATATATACACACATATATAGGCTAGACTCCCTCTCAGGTGATACCTAGTAAAATTCATACCCTGGTGTCGCGAATACCAAAACTTAACCCCCACTATTAACAATAGTTCAAATCCATCGCTATCCAATCGATATTTGGGAAAATCATCAACCCTACTCCCATAATTCTCGAAAGTAGTGACCCCTCGCATAATTCAAACCTTCTCTCTGTGTACACCTCCACTCTCTCGTGGATAACACCAAAGAACTCCGCTACCCCACAGAAATTTTATCACCATACTATGGCTGCTACAACAAGCGCACCCATTAAATCGGACTCACTCGCGAATTTAAGTGAAAAATAATTTTTTATTGTGACACCCTCACTGTCACCCAAAACATACCCCATGCCCATAGGATAAAAATATAATTATATGTATACTCCAGCTGCAATGGCCCTCGGTTTCCTGAGCAACTTCCCCTGCCCAAACTCACCCACTACTTGTTGTAGTGGTTGTACATCCAGGACCTCGTCCTGTAGTTGACCCCTACCTCGCTTAGGACAATCTCTTTTCATGTGTAACACTTCCCCACAAAAAAAACACCTCCTAATAAATTCACCTTGCCATTGATCCCTTTCTTTCTGGCCTTATTGGAATTCCTGGCCATCCTGTCGATAGCCTCCATCTCTAAATCGTTTGTCATGATTCCCCTGCCAGAAATCCTGTCCCTGATCTCCCCCTGTCTGCTGCTGGGATACCCCACTGGTACTGTTCCCTCCTGCTTTATTCCACTGGTTGGTTTCCACTCCCCTCCTGCTTCCTTTCACGTGGAAGCGATATTCCTGGCAGTGTAGGAGTGCTGCATTAACGGCATATGTATAAGCTACTAATGCGGGATTACCAATCAAATGTTATCTGATTCGGAAGACTAGCCCATCAATGAACCTTGCTTTCTTTTTTTCTTTATCTCTTACCTCATCCGGTACAAAGTTTACCAAACGAGTGAATTCTTCCTCGTAATCGGCCACTGAACGGTCCCCCCGAGTCACCTCTCTGAATTTTCTCCTCATTTCGGTCTCCACGGCTGGCAAAAAATACATGCGATCGAACCGCACCTAAAACTCTATAATAGCTAATGTATCCCTTTCCTCAATTGTGGTGATCGACTCCCACCACTGTAGCGCTACTCCCACTAACTAACCTAAAAGTGGCTACCATTTGCTTCTGCACCTCATTGCAATCTACCATGCATAGGTGACGCTGGATATCTCTCTTCCACTGACACACTAGAACCAAATCTTAACCCCCTAGAAACTCTGGCGGATGCCCTTTTTGAAAAACCTCTCGTAATTTCTATCACCCCGACGGCCCCGAGTGGGCCTGAACATCTGGTACCACTAACACCTGTGGCTAATCTCTTGGAAAGTACCTTTCCATTGCGATCATTGTTGCTTCAACTGCCTGTGCCACTAATTCAGTTACTCGTGCTGCAGAAATCATCTCTAGTAGTTGTTGCGGTAATTCTGGCTCCTGATGAGCCTCTCTAAACTCATCTCCCCCTGCTACCCTAGCTGCTCTATCACTCCTGGGCGGCATCTGAAATGAGAATCGAATCATATGAGTTCACCCTCAAATATAAAGTAATTGGTAGAAGAACGTAAATGCGCATACGTTTGAGAATGCAACAATCCTATGATAGGATTCTACATCATAGAACGCTACGCTGAAACGTGAAAAGCTGCATAGATCCTAAGGACACTAGAACTTGATGCTCTGATACGATCTGTGACACCCCTCCTAATAAAATACCGGGTGATCAGTCCTATACCAAATTAAAATAGGAATCCAAATTGTTTCATCCTTAGCATCACTGTCGAAAACCTTTTTAAAACATACTAACCACCTAGTATTCCAAAAAATTGGTGCCAAATTTTATCTTTTTAACTAAACAACCAATAACACGCGAAAAGATAATATGAGTCACACACCATGACTGAATTAAATCAACATAATAAATAACAAACTACATGCCGAATAAACCATTGGTTACCAAAGTAAATAGTCCAACACAAACATCCGACACCCAAATAAATAATTCTGAAAACTGTACTGAAAAGTCTAGGCGACAAGCCCGAACTAAAACTGAAACTAATAAATGATTCGTACTCTAGGAAGGAATGAACGATGCGTCTAATCCAAACTCCTGCTAGCATCCACATGTACTGTAGCTCCTTGTCCCTGGAATAGAATATCAAGTCCAGCGTCCCTGTGGTTGGACACCTAAAAGGTTTTGAAAATAATTTTATAGCAAGGGTTAGAACCCAAAACATTTTAAAAATATTCAGCAAGTGAATTCACTGCAGTAATTAAAAATATAATAATGTGCTTCATACTTACGTTAGTGTCGCACTCTCTTGAGGACATACTCACCCCTTCACTAAGGTGCACACCTAATAGTTACCTTAACCCCACCTAGTTGTACTACCACGTCCCACTAGTCCTGGTGTAATCTCCCCTTGCCATACTACTCTAACCCAAGTATAATAATTTCTTAATTATAAGTTATCTCACCAATTAACTTAATTAATTTCTTTTAAATAATATCATATAACTGTGACACAAGTTATGTAAAGTATGTACATTACACACTGTATTATGACCCGCATATAATATTACATCTCATTATATATGTACCTTTACTAAAACATCCACACATAATTCATATGTATATCCATCCCTCCGAGTATACCCTCACCGGATAATTCTATCTAAAGTGCTATCTCACTAGGTGTGCTCACATAACCTAGTTACCCAAGTTGGAATCGTTCATTAGCCTGGCCGAAAAATAGAAACGTAGTGGAGGTGGTCATATTCCTTCCCTGAAAGTGAGATAAGCCCCTCATCCATATACCGGACACTATGACCTGGGGATATACTCACCCTACTCCTCAAGCTAGGAGATTCACCCACATCGCGCAACCTCCCTTGATAGCACTAGAGTATATAAATTAAATAAATATCTAGTCACTGATATTTAATAGCATGCACAATGTATAAACATATATATACACACACACACACACACACAAAATCACCACACTGTATATATACAATATAAACTCCGTCTTTACTGCGTACACAAAAACCCATAACACTAACCTGAAATTTCCTAAGTCTCTGTCCCGACTCAACTTAATTAATTTTCTCACTTATTAATTTATCATCTTCCTGAGTCAATGGTCCGACTCTAATTTATATAATTCACACATTAATTAATATAATATTTTCCTCGATTCTATGGTCCGACTCTAATATAAATACTTTACGCATTAATTTATATAATATTTGCCCGAGTCTATGATTAGACTCTAATTTAATTAATTTATTACCTTGTGTCACTTAACCAACATACCCAAACTCGCTCACTTGGCCCACAGCTTAATATTTCCAGAGTCTATATTCCGACTCCAAATTAATTTGTTTATCTCCATAATTAATTTAATACCTTGGCATCGCTCAACCAATATACCTGGACTTGCTCACTCAATCCGTATATAATAAATTTAGAATCTAATTCCCCAAATTTATCCATAAAGTCCCTCACGTAAATCCTCCCTAACTCCAATTACGTTTCCCTATAATTGTTCGGAATAGGTTCTTCATAATTAGTTAACATTAAACAATGCATGGAAATTAAATCTTAAATTAATTTCCCTTTATATATAAAACTGGCCGAACTGCCAAAATTCTTGGTCGATCGATCGATCGATCCCCTGGGTCGATCGATCGATCGAACTGGTATTCGTCTTCTCCGGCTTGCTGTTTCAGCCATTGATGAACCCTCAAGCTTTTTGTTCCTTCCCAAACCCTTACCCAATCACAACCAACATTACCTCCACATAAAAAAAGGGTCTAAACATCCTAGAGACCTTAATTTATCATCAAATTCCATTAATTCCAACGTTTTCCCGATTTGGGTTTTATTCGGGTTTCAAATCTCCAATACAATTTTCATTATTATTAATAGAAATTAACCATTGATTCTTACTGATTTTAACATACGATCCATAACTCTAAATTCCATAATCATAAACATAAGAAATTTCACCCTTAATTCCATTAAAGTATATCAATTACCGAAAACCCAATTTTACATGAATACCCACCAAAAACGAATTTTGGTTTACACCTCCCATAATATGAATTGATTATCATCAATTTAAGAATCAAAATAGTTAACCGCTTTCCTGGAATCGTTCGTAGTGTCTGATCCGTTGTAGGGAATGGTTTGATGACGAACCCTCACTTGGTCCTTCGATTTGTCTCCAAAAAGGTTCTCAATTTGCTTGTAGATTTGTTTACTCTGTGTCTCTCTCAAACCCTAGGTTTAGAATTGTTAACTACCATTCAATAAGTCCCTAAATTAGGTTAAAAACCCTTAATCCTGTTTTTGGCCACATGGGCCTAATTAAAATGGCACGAATCACCCCGTGTGGGCCCGACTATGCCTAAAAATGCTCCGAGACCCGATGACAATCCACGGGTACTCTTTTCTGATTATCTCGACCCATCCGGACTCAACTGCACACTCAGAATTGTCATCCGAAATACTTTATAACATTCTCCAATTTTTACCTCAAAATGCGACATACATTAATTCGAGCAATTTAACTTAAAGTCGCCAATTATAAATAATTCTTCCCACTCAAATAAATTATCCAATTTAAAAATTTAAGTTTCTCCAACTTAAATAATTTTTATTTCTCCCAAAAATAATTAAATACTAAATCCTGAAAATTACGGGGTGTTACATACTTCCCCCCTTACAAAGGAATTTCGTCCTCGAAATTAAGATGAGCCTAGTGCTCCAAGTCTCGAATATCACTCTCTAGTCATGTGCCTCTAAGCTCACTATCTCAATCTCTCCCACTTCTAACTATAAGTTACACAAATATGCTTTTTAATTAACAAGGGCGCCCATACACCCTGTACCCGTGCTTAACCGCACAAAAGTTACTCTAATTAACCAAGGTGTCCATACACCCTATCCTCGTGCTTAACCGCACGAAAGTTACCCGACTATGCTAGTCGTAACCCATAATATAACTTCTAACCCGTAGTCATATTACATATATATATATAGTGGCCGAGGTACCCAACCCACGTACTAACGACCAAACATCTCCCGACTTCCAATGTTGCGCTAAGTTTCATGCGTGAGACGTCTCGCAAAGTGAAATCCAAATAAGGAAACTCCCCGATACACTACTACCTAACATTGTCGGTCGTTGAGATCCGTTGGACCCTCTGTCCATAACACGTGCCCCCAAATATTTGTCTTTTAACACAAAAGCATTCACTCCTACCCTTATGATACAAAAGACAACATAGAATACCACACCCTTACTATCACTAGTTCTTGCACAAAATAAACCCCGAGTTATCTCTCCCTGCTCGAAAATACAATAACCATCCTGATTCACTTCAGTAAACACCCCTACCTACCGGGATAAAATATGAGAACACAAGACCTCATTATATGTCTATCTCACCACCCAATACAACATATATACACACACATATATATATAAACTAGAATCCCTCTCAGGTGATACCTAGTAAAATTCATACCCTGGTGTTATGAATACCAAAACTTACCCCCCACTATTCACAATAGTTCAAATCCATTGCTATCCAATCGATATTTGGGAAAATCATCAACCCTACTCCCATAATTCTCAAAAGTAGTGACCCCTCGCATAATTCAATCCTTCTCTTGGTGTACACCTCCACTCTCCTGTGGATAACACCAAAGAACTCCTCTACCCCATGGAAATTTTATCTACATACTCTGGCTGCTACAGCCACCGCACCCACTAAATCGGACTCACTTGCGAATTTCAGTGAAAAATAATTTTATATTGTGACACCCTCACTGTCACCCAAAACATACCCCATGCACATAGGATAACAATATAATTACCTCTATACTCTAGCTGCAATGGCTGATCCTCGGGTTCCTAAGCAGCTTACCCTGTCCAAATGCACCCATGACTTGTTGTAGTGGCTGTACATCCAGGACTTCGTCCGGTAGTTGACCCCTACCCCGCTTAGGACAATCTCTCTTCATGTGTACCACTTCCCCACAAACGAAACACCTCCTAATAAATTAACCATGCCACTGATCCCTCCCTTTTTGGCCTTATCGGAATTCCGGGCCATCCTGTCGATAGCCTCCAGCTCTAAATCGTTTGTCATGTTTCCTCTGCCAGAAATCCTGCACCTGATCTCCCCTTGTCTGCTGCTGGGATACCCCACCGGTACTGTTCCCTCCTGCTTTATTTGACTGGATGGCTTCCACTCCCCTCCTGCTTCCTTTCACGTGGAAGCGATATTCCTGGCAGTGCAGGAGGGTTGCATTAACAACATATGTATAAGCTACTAATGCGGGATTACCAATCAAATGTTGTCTGATCCTCCAGACTAGCCCATCCCTGAACATTGCTTTCTTTTTTTCTTCACCGCTTACCTCATCCGGTACAAAATGTACCAAACGAGTGAATTCTTCCTTGTAATCGGCCACTGAACGGTCCCCCTGAGTCACCTCTCTGAATTTTCTCCTTATTTCGGTCTCCACTGCTAGCAGAAAATACTTGCGGTCGAACCGCACCTAAAACTCTATAATAGCTAATGCATCACTTTCCTCGATTGTGGTGATCGACTCCCACCACTGTAGCGCTTCTCCCACTAACCTAAAAGTGGTTAGCATTTGCTTCTGCACCTTATTTCAATCTACCATGCCTAGGTGATGCTGGATATCTCTCTTCCACTAACACACTAGCACCACATTTGAACCCCCTCGAAACTCTGGGGGATGCCCTTTTTAAAAAACCTCTCGTACTTGCTGTCACCCCGACGGCCCTGAGTGGGCCTGAACATCTGGTACCACTAACGCCTGTGGATGATCTCTTGGAAAATACCTTTCCATTGTGATCATTGTTGCTTCAACTGCCTACGTTACTAATTCAGTTACCCGTGCTATCGAAATCATCTCTGGCATTATCGCGGTAATTCTAGCTCCTGATGAGCCTCTCTAGTCTCATACCCCCCTGCTTCCCTAGCTGCTCTATCTCTCCTGGGAGGCATCTGAAATGAGAATCGAATCATATGAGTTCATCCTCAAATATAAAGTAATGGGTAGAAGAACGTAAATGCGCATACGTATGAGAATTCAATAATCCTATGATAGGATTCTACATCATAGAACGCTAAGCTGAAACGTGAAAAGTTACGTAGATCCTAAGGACACTAGAACTTGAGGCTCTGATACCACCTATGACACTCTGCCTAATAAAATACTGGGTGATCAGTCGTATACCAAATTAAAATAGGAATCCCAATTGGTTCATCCTTAGCATCACTGTCGAAAACCTTTTTAAAACTTACTAACCACCTAGTATTCCAAAAAGTTGGTGCCAAATTTTATCTTTTTAACTAAACAACCAATAACATGTGAAAAGATAATACGAGTCACACACCACGACTGAATTAAATCAACATAATAAATAACAAACTACATGCTGAATAAACCATCGGTTACCAAAGTAAATAGTCCAATACAAACATCCAACACCCAAATAAATAAGTCTGAAAACTGTACTGAAAAGTCTAGGCGACAAGCCCGAAGTAAAACTGAAACTAATAAATGATTCATACTCTAGGAAGGAATAAACGATGCGTCTAATCCAAACTCCTGCTAGCATCCACATGTGCCGCAACTCCATGTCCTTGGAATAGAATATCAAGTCTAGTGTCCTTGTGGTTGGACACCTAAAAGTTTTTGAAAATAATTTTATAGCAAGGGTTAGGACCCAAAACATTTTGAAAATATTTAGCAATTGAAATAACTGTAATAATTAAAAATATATGAATGGGCTTCATACTTAAGTTAGTGTCGCACTCTAATGAGGACATACTCACCCCTCCACTATTGTGCACACCTAACGATTACCTTAACCCCGCCTAGTTGTACTAGCCCGTCCAACTAGTCCTGGTGTAATCTCCCCTTGCCATACTACTCTAACCTGAGTATAATAATTTCTGGATTATAAGTTATCTCACAAATTAACCTAATTAATTTCTTTTAAATAATATCATGTAACCATCAAACAAGCTATATAATGTAAGTACATTACACACTGTATTATGCCCCGCATATAATATTACATCTCATTATATATGTACCTTTACTAAAACATCCACACATAGTTCATATGTATATCCATCCCTCCGAGTAACCCTCACCGGATAACTCCCTCTAAAGTGGTATCTCACTAGGTGTGCTCACATAACCTAGTTACCCAAGTTAGAATCGCTCACCAACTTGGCCCAAAAGTAGAAACGTAGTGGAGGCGGTCATATTCCTTCCCTGAAAGTGAGATAAGCCCCTCACCCATATATCGGACGCTATGACCTGGGGATATACTCACCCTACTCCTCAAGCTACGGGATTCACCCACATCTCACATCCTCCCTTGATAGCACTAGAGTATATAAATTAAATAAATATCTAGTCACTGATATTTAATAGCATGCACGCACAATATATATATATATATATATATATATATATATATATATATATATATATATATATATATATATATATATATAATATAATATAATATAAACCCCGACTTTATCGTGTACACAAAAACCTGTAACACTAGCCTGAAATTTCCCAGTCTCTGTCCCGACTCAACTTAATTAATTTTCTCACTTATTAATTTATCATCTTCCCGAGTCTATGGTCCGACTCTAATTTATTTAATTCACACATCAATTAATATAATATTTTTCCCGGGTCTATGGCCCGACTCTAATATAAATACTTTAAGCAGTAATTTATATAATATTTGCTCGAGTCTATGATTCGACTCTAATTTAATTAATTTACACATTAATTAATTTATTACCTTGTGTCACTCAACCAACATACCCGGACTCGCTCACTTGGCCCATAACTTAATATTTCTCGAGTCTATATTCAGACTCCAAATGAATTTGTTTATCTCCATAATTAATTTAATACCTTGGCGTCATTAAACCAATATACTCGTACTTGCTCACTCAATCCGTATATAATAAATTTGGAATCTAATTCCCCAAATTTATCCGTAAAGTGCCTCACGTAAATCCTCCCTAACTCCAATTACGTTTCCCTATAATTGTTAGGAATATGTGTTTCATAATTATTTAACATTAAACAATGCATGGAAACTAAATCTTATATTAATTTCCCTTTATATGTAAAACTGGCCGAACTGCCAAAATTCTAGGACCATCGATCGATCAATCTCCTAGGTCGATCGATCGATCGAACATGTATTCGTCTTCTCCAGCTTGCTGTTTCAGCCATTGATGAACCCTCAAGATTTTTTTTCCTTCCCAAACCCTTACCCAATCATAACCAACATTACCTCCACATAAGAAAAGGGTATAAACATCCTAGAGACCTTAATTCATCATCAAATTCCAGTAATTCCAACGTTTTCCCGATTTGGGTTTTATCCGGGTTTCAAATCTCCAATACGATTTTCATTCCTATTAATAGAAATTAAACATTGATTTTTATTGGTTTTAACATACGATACATACCTCTACATTCCAGAATCGTAAACATAATAAATTTTACCTTTAATTCCATTAAAGTATATCAATTACCGAAAACCCAATTTTACATGAATACCCACCCAAAACGAATTTTGGTTTACACCTCCCATAATATGAATTGATTATCATCAATTTAAGAATCAAAATAGTTAACCTCTTTCCTGGAATCGTTCGTAGAGTCTGATCCGTTGTAGGGAATGGTTTGATGACGAACCCTCACTTTGTCCCTCGATTTGTCTCCAAAAGGGTTCTCAATTTGCTTGTAGATTTGTTTACTCTGTGTCTCTCTCAAACCCTAGGTTTAGAATTGTTAAATACCATTCAATAAGTCCCTCAATTAGGTTAAAAACCCTTAATCCCGTTTTTGGCCACATGGGCCTAATTAAAATGGCACGAATCACCCCGTGTGGGCCCGACTATGCCTAAAAATGCTCCGAGACCCGATTACAATCCACGGGTACTCTTTTCTGATTATCTCGACCCATCCGGACTCAACCGCACACTCAGAATTGTCATCCGAAATACTTTATAACATTCTCCAATTTTTACCTCAAAATGCGACATACATTAATTGGAGCAATTTAACTTAAAGTCGCCAATTATAAATAATTATTCCCACTCAAATAAATTATCCAATTTAATAATTTAAGTTTCTCCAACATAAATAATTTTTATTTCTCCCAAAAGTAATTAAATACTAAATCCTGAAAATTACGGGGTGTTACATACTTCCCCCCTTACAAAGGAATTTCGTCCTCGAAATTAAGATGAGCATAGTGCTCCAAGTCTCTAATATCACTCTCTAGTCATGTGCCTCTAAGCTCGCTATCTCAATCTCTCTCACTTCTAACTATAAGTTACACAAATATGCTTTTTAATTAACTAGGGCGCCCATACACCCTGTACCCGTGCTTAACCGCACAAAAGTTACTCTAATTAACCAAGGTGTCCATACACCCTATCCTCGTGCTTAACCGCACGAAAGTTACCCGACTATGCTAGTCGTAACCCGTAATATAACTTCCAACCCGTAGTTATATTACATATATATATATATATATATATATATATATATATATATATATATATATATACTTGCCGAGGTACCCAACCCACGTACTAACGACCAAACATCTCGCCACTTCCAACGTTGCGCTAAGTTTCATGCGTGAGACGTCTCGCAAAGTGAAATCCAAATAAGGAAACTCCCCGATACACTACTACCTAACATTGTCGATCGTTGAGATCCGTTGGATCCTCTGTCCATAACACGTGCCCCCAAATATTTGTCTTTTAACACAAAAGCATTCACGCCTACCCTTATGCTACAAAAGACAACATAGAATACCACACCCTTACTATCACTAGTTCTTGCACAAAATAAACCCCGAGTTATCTTTCCCTGCTCAAAAATACATGTAACCATCTTGATTCACTTCAGTAAACACCCCTACTTACCCGGATAAAATATGAGAACACAAGACCTCATTATATGTCTATCTCACCACCCAATACAACATATATAAACACACATATATATATAAACAAGACTCCCTCTCAGGTGATACCTAGTAAAATTCATACCCCGGTGTTATGAATACCAAAACTTACCCCCCACTATTCACAATAGTTCAAATCCATCGCTATCCAATCGATATTTGGAAAAATCATCAACCCTACTCCCATAATTCTCAAAAGTAGTGACCCCTCGCATAATTCAAACCTTCTCTTGGTGTACACCTCCACTCTCCCGTGGATAACACCAAAGAACTCCGCTACCCCATGGAAATTTTATCTACATACTCTGGCTTCTATAGCCACCGCACCCACTAAATCGGACTCACTTGCGAATTTCAGTGAAAAATAATTTTATATTGTGACACCCTCACTGTCACCCAAAACACACCCCATGCCCATAGGATAACAATATAATAATTTCTATACTCTAGCTGCAATGGCTTATCCTCGGGTTCCTAAGCAACTTACCCTGTCCAAACGCACCCATGACTTGTTGCAATGGCTGTACATCCAGGACCTCGTCCTCTAGTTAACCCCTACCCCGCTTAGGACAATCTCTCTTCATGTGTACCACTTCCCCACAAACAAAACACCTCCTAATAAATTCACCCTGCCACTTATTCCTTCCTTTTTGGCCTTATCGGAATTCCTGGCCATCCTGTCGATAGCGTCCAGCTCTAAATCGTTTGTCATGATTCCCCTGCCAGAAATCCTGTGCCTGATCTCCCCTTATCTGCTGCAGTAATACCCCACTGGTACTGTTCCCTCCTGCTTTATTCGACTGGCTGGCTTCCACTCCCCTCCTGCTTCCTTTCACGTGGAAGCGATATTCCTGGCAGTGCAGGAGTGCTGCATTAACGACATATGTATAAGCTACTAATGCGGGATTACCAATCAAATATTGTCTGATCCTCCAAACTACCCCATCCCTGAACATTGCTTTTTTTTTTCATCGCTTACCTCATCCGGTACAAAATGTACCAAACGAGTGAATTCTTCCTTGTAATCGGTCACTGAACGGTCCCCCTGAGTCACCTCTCTGAATTTTCTCCTTATTTCGGTCTCCACTGCTAGCAGAAAATACTTGCGGTCGAACCGCACCTAAAACTCTATAATAGCTAATGTACCACTTTCCTCGATTGTGGTGATCGACTCCCACCACTGTAGCTCTGCTCCCACTAACCTAAAAGTGGCTAGCATTTGCTTCTGCACCTTATTTCAATCTACCATGCGTAGGTGACGCTGGGTATCTCTCTTCCACTGACACACTATCATGACATCTGAACCCCCTCGAAACTCTGGCGGATGCCCTTTTTGAAAAACCTCTCGTACTTGCTGTCACCCCGACGGCCCTGAGTGGGCCTGAACATCTGGTACCACTAACGCCTGTGGATGATCTCTTGGAAAATACCTTTCCATTGTGATCATTGTTGCTTCAACTGTCTGCTCCACTAATTCAGTTACCCGTGCTATCGAAATCATCTCTGGAAGTTATTGCGATAATTCTAGCTCCTGATGAGCCTCTCTAGTCTCATCTCCCCCTGCTTCCCTAGCTGCTCTATCTCTCCTAGGCGGCATCTGAAATGAGAATCGAATCATATGAGTTCACCCTCAAATATAAAGTAATGGGTAGAAGAACATAAATGCGCATATGTATGAGAATTCAACAATCCTATGATAGGATTCTACATCATAGAATGCTAAGCTGAAACGTGAAAAGCGGTGTAGATCCTAAGGACACTAGAACTTGATGCTCTGATACCACCTATGACACTCTGCCTAATAAAATACTGGGTGATCAGTCTTATACCAAATTAAAATAGGAATCCCAATTGGTTCATCCTTAGCATCACTGTCGAAAACCTTTTTAAAACTTACTAACCACCTAGTATTCCAAAAAGTTGGTGCCAAATTTTATCTTTTTAACTAAACAACCAATAACACGTGAAAAGATAATATGAGTCACACACCACGACTGAATTAAATCAACATAATAGATAACAAACTACATGCCGAATAAACCATCGGTTACCAAAGTAAATAGTCCAATACAAACATCCAACACCCAAATAAATAAGTCTGAAAACTTTACTAAAAAGTCTAGGCGACAAGCCCGAAGTAAAACTGAAACTAATAAATGATTCATACTCTAGGAAGGAATGAACGATGCGTCTAATCCAAACTCCTGCTAGCATCCACATGTGCCGCAACTCCATGTCCTTGGAATAGAATATCAAGTCTAGTGTCCTTGTAGTTGGACACCTAAAAGTTTTTGAAAATAATTTTATAGCAAGGGTTAGGACCCAAAACATTTTGAAAATATTTAGCAAGTGAAATAACTGCAATAATTAAAAATATGTGAATGCGCTTCATACTTAAGTTAGTGTCGCACTCTATTGAGGACGTACTCACCCCTCCACTATTGTGCACACCTAACGATTACCTTAACCCCACCTAGTTGAACTACCCCGTCCAACTAGTCCTGGTGTAATCTCCCCTTGCCATACTACTCTAATCTGAGTATAATAATTTCTGGATTATAAGTTATCTCACCAATTAACCTAATTAATTTCTTTTAAATAATATCATATAACCGTGAAACAAGCTATATAATGTAAGTACATTACACACTGTATTATGCCCCGCATATAATATTACATCTCATTATATATGTACCTTTACTAAAACATCCACACATAATTCATATGTATATCCATCCCTCCGAGTAACCCTCACCGGATAACTCCCTCTAAAATGGTATCTTACTAGGTGTGCTCACATAACCTAGTTACCCAAGTTAGAATCGCTCACGAACTTGGCCCAAAAGTAGAAACGTAGTGGAGGCGGTCATATTCCTTCCCTGAAAGTGAGATAAGCCCCTCACCCATATACCGGACGCTATGACCGGGGGATATACTCACCCTGCTCCTCAAGTTACGAGATTCACCCACATAGCACAACCTCCCTTGATAGCACTAGAGTATATAAATTAAATAAATATCTAGTCACTGATATTTAATAGCAAGCACGCACAATATATATATATATATATATATATATATATATATATATATATATATATATATATATATATATATATATATATATATATATATATAATATAAACCCCGACTTTATCGTGTACACAAAAACCCGTAACACTAGCCTGAAATTTCCCAGTCTTTGTCCCGACTCAACTTAATTAATTTTCTCACTTATTAATTTATCATCTTCCTGAGTCTATGGTCCGACTCTAATTTATTTAATTCACACATCAATTAATATAATATTTTTCCCGGGTCTATGGTCCGACTCTAATATAATTACTTTAAGCATTAATTTATATAATATTTGCTCGAGTCTATGATTCGACTCTAATTTAATTAATTTACACATTAATTAATTTATTACCTTGTGTCACTCAACCAACATACCCGGACTCGCTCACTTGGCCCATAACTTAATATTTCTCGAGTCTATATTCAGACTCCAAATTAATTTGTTTATCTCCATAATTAATTTAATACCTTGGCGTCGTTCAACCAATATACCCGGACTTGCTCACTCAATCCGTATATAATAAATTTGGAATCTAATTTTCCAAATTTATCCGTAAAGTGCCTCATGTAAATCCTCCCTAACTCCAATTACGTTCCCTATAATTGTTAGGAATAGTTGTTTCATAATTATTTAACATTAAAAAATGCATGGAAACTAAATCTTATATTAATTTCCCTTTATATGTTAAACTGGCCGAACTGCCAAAATTCTAGGACCATCGATCGATCAAACTCTTGGGTCGATCGATCGATCGAACATGTATTCGTCTTCTCCAGCTTGCTGTTTAAGCCATTGATGAACCCTCAAGATTTTTGTTCCTTCCCAAACCCTTACCCAATCACAACCAACATTACCTCCACATAAGAAAAGGTTCTAAACATCCTAGAGACCTTAATTCATCATCAAATTCCAGTAATTCCAACGTTTTTCCGATTTGGGTTTTATCCGGGTTTCAAATCTCCAATACGATTTTCATTCATATTAATAGAAATTAACTATTGATTTTTATTGGTTTAACATACGATACATACCTCTACATTCCAGAATCATAAACATAATAAATTTTACCCTTAATTCCATTAAAGTATATCAATTACCGAAAACTCAATTTTACATGAATACCCACCCAAAACGAATTTTGGTTTACACCTCCCATGATATGAATTGATTGTCATCACTTTAAGAATCACAAAATTTAACCACTTGCCTCGAATCGTTCGTAGAGTCTGATCCGTTGTAGGGAATGGTTTGATGACGAACCCTCACTTTGTCCCTCGATTTGTCTCAAAAAAGGTTCCCAATTTGCTTCTAGATTTGTTTCCTCTGTGTCTCTCTCAAAACCTAGATTTAGAATTGTTAACTGTCATTCAATAAGTCCCTCAACTAGGTTAAAAACCCTTAATCCCGTTTTTGTTCACATGGGCCTAATTAAAATGGCCCGAATCACCCCATGTGGCCCGGCTATGCCCAAAAATGCCCCGAGATCCTATTACTGCCCCCGGGTACTCTTTTCTGATTATCTCGACCTATCTGGACCCGACCGCACACTCAGAATTGTCATCCAAAATACTTTATAACATTCTCCAATTTTGAACTCAAAATGCGACACACATTAACCCCAGTAATTTAGCTTAAAGTCGCCAATTATAAATAATTCTTCCCACTCAAAGAAATTATCCAATTTATAAATTTAAGTTTCTCCAACTTAAATAATTTTTATTTCTCCCAAAAATAATTAAATACTAAATCCTCAAAATTACAGGGTGTTACATAATTATGGTTGCATGAAAAGACTAATTTATTAAGATTAGATCTCACTTAATTATTTAATCACTTCTGGAGTTGTCACCCCCTGAATTCTCATAAAATCCCACTATGATTTTGATGTCAATAAATATCCCGTAATTTACCCACATAAGGTTGTATATACAGTGCATACATGATATACATCATTAAATCTCCTAGGTGCAAAATTAAGAACAACTTAACCCATTCAAGCCAATCTAATTCATCAACAAAGCAAAGCAACTAATTTTTTTCAAGGTGAGTTCATTCAATCTCAACCTAAACTAACTTCGTTATAAAGCATATTAAATGGCATGAAATTAAAGGAAAGCAAGAAATTAAACAATAGAACTAATTATCAAAGCACGAATCAAGGTTAACAAAGAAAGAAAAAAGAAGTATAACTTACATATATGGAGAAGATAATGAATAGCATTCTTACACACAAAGCCTAGGGGAGAGAGGGGGATTAAAGAGATCCCAGAACCAACACTAACCACACCCGAGACTGTCTACTGAAATCTCCTATCAAATAAAAGCCAAACTTATATATATATATATATATATATATATATAACCAATATATGATCATAAAATTAAGATATAATGGAAACAAAAAATTCTAGAATGCATAAGAATAATGGGCGCTAATATATAATATTCGTGATGTATCACACCCCCTAACATAGACATTGATAGTCCCTAGTGATGAAACAAAACAAAACTAGTCCAAAAGAGAGAGATACCAGAAGTAGGTAGGCATAAAAAATAGAAATGCATCTTTCATGGGCGAACGATGGCATTTAACCTATGCAATAAGCCATTGGACGAGTGTTGTCTCGTGGGGTTTTCAAGGATGAAACCCATGCCTAAACAAGAATCATTAAAAACTAAAAAATGATGAAGAATATTTCAACAAGTTATTTAGCATTAACATTATGGCATGAACTTCATATAATTGAAACCTTAAATGGGGGGGAGGGGGGGGGGGGGGGGGGGGGGAGTGATCACAAGAAATGTATGATTTGGCAACAAATGTATAAATTGAATAAGTGTTAAAAAAATGTGTAGTTATCAATTCTCTTCAGTGTTTACACTCAACAAATGAAGTCACTATAAAAAGGGGAGCACATGTCATCAATTGAAGAACACTATATATGAAATGAAAAATATGCAATCTCAATAAAAAAAAAATATCATCATTAAAGAGGTAAATTGCAATTTCATGGATTATCGCATTATTAAATTTTTTGAATTACATTGACCTTAGGATCACATAGAATGTTTATGGGTTATAATCTAGGTTAGGGGTTAAGGTTCTGAAAGGAAGGGAATGTGTATGGATTCAAAGTTGTTTGGGAATGGAACACTTGGGATAATGGAAATTGGAGCATGATTTCTATAACAACATTGGATATAACATTGAAAAGTCATAAAGATTATTGAAAACTATGTACATAAGGAAATACTTTCTCTTTCTCTTTATTTTATTCCCTTTCTCATCATTTTCGTTTGTTTTCTTCTTTTCTCTTTTCCTTTATTTTTATTTCATTTTTCTTTTCTTTCACAATCTCACATGCTTAATTGCAACAACATAACAAGAACATCATCCAACCCAAGTATCATAACAAACAAAGGTATGGAATGTCTCATCCGCGAATTCCATGTTTTTAATGGTAAGTAAAGAATAAAATAAACATAATAAATAAATTAAGGGTAGTGGAAATTAAAAGATTTTTATTAGGGAGATGCCTAACATCTTATTACATAGCTAAGTCTGAAATAAACGGAATATATAATTATTCGTACATGCCATATATAAGGTAAAACTAATAGAAAAACTTCGGGAATCATAAGAGCTGATAAGTTACGGAGTGGATATTCCAACGGGGACTAACACCTTTGTCTACTACCACCCATACTTATTTAACCAAAAATATTTTTTCAAGGTAAAATAAAATAAAAGTCCAAACTTGCAGTAGGAATCTCATCTTCTTCAGGTTCGTCGTCCATTTGGAAGGAAAATAATTAAGCAGACATGCGAAGTAGATAATTTTTATTTCTATACAAGGTATGCGAGAAAATGTATTGATGGAGAATAATTGGATTTAATATTGATGTCATAAAAATTTGGTGGCAACAAAAATATCATAGAACTGTCGGGGGTATAACTGTCGGGTGATCGCTTTTAACAGATTCATATCCAGAGCAATTCATAAGTGCCTCCCATTATTTAAGGCGATTATAAACTCTTTCAAATGGATGGATGAATGTCAAGGTTTCCTCCTGGAGCTTAAAAATTACCTAGGAATGACTCCATTACTATCAAGACCAATCCTAGGAGAAAAACTATACTTATATTTGGTGGTGTCAGAGTCAAAAGTTAGCTCGACTTTAATCAGAAGTGATGAAGAAATTCAAAAACCAGTATAATATATAAGAAAAGTTTTTTATGATGAATAAATGAGATATTCCATAATGGAGAAGTTGGATATATCTCTCATAGTGGCATCAAGAAATATGAAGAAGTATTTCCAAGCGCACTTTATAGTGGTTGGTCTACACTGATCTCCCACTTTCACAATCTTTAGAAGTCTTGTAGATTAATGACATGGTATATAGATCTAGGTGAATATGATATCACATACGAGCCAACGACAGTAATCAAAGGCCAAGTCGTAGAGAATTTTATTACAAAATTCACCAATAAGGATAGACTAGCCGAGAAAATCCAAATACCACACGAGTAACCTATTATAGTTACAATTAAGAAGATCTAAAGATAAACTACGTCCTCATCCAAAAAAATAAGATTTACTCAGTGATGAATTTACTACAAACTATTTAAGGACGGTTCCTTAATACAAGGAGACTATAAACACGAGTTACCTATATGGATGAAATTCGTGGATGTATCATCATGTGTAAGTAGTAGAAAAGTTTGATTGATAGGAAACACGCCTAATGGAGACAATATAGAATACGTTCTACATTTTAAATTTGTAGCATCTAATAATGAATTAGAATATGATGTTTTAATTACTAGATTAGAGTTGATTGTATCACTAAGAGACCAACAGATAATGGCTCAAAGTGATTAGTGGTAAAGTATGCGCTGGGAGTGTTCGAAGGAAGAAAAGGAAATATGTTAAAATATTGAAAATATGAGAGCAAACACATTAGCTCGTCTTGCTTCATCCACCAGAGTTAAACTGAGGAGAACTGTGCTCGTAGAGATACTGTGGCAAAATAGCATTGATGTAGAAGAAGTTAACTTTCTAGAGTTGACCATGGGCCCATCATGGATGGAACCAATTAAAAGATACTTGACATAAGGTATTCTATTAACTGGTCAGAAGTAAGAAGACTTCATTACAAAGCAACCATGTTTATCATGGAAAATAGAGTGCTAAACAAAAGAGGTTTTATTGTCTTAATAATGAGATGTATTTACCTCATACAAAAGCCAAATATGGTGAAAAAATATATGAGGGATTGTGTGGCGCAATATGTCAAGAATAAAAATTTAGGGATATTATTAGCCAATAATGAGGAAAAACTGTGAAGAACACATGTAAAAGTGAGACAAGTACAAAACATTCAGAGTGATGTAGAAGAGACTAGGAGCCGAGATGGTGTCGATCATATTTCCTTGTCCTTTTTCCATTCGGGTTATGGATCTGGTTGGCCCACTCTTAAAGACCAAAGGAAGGTTTAGGTAGCTAGTGATAGCGGTGGATTACTCTACAAAATGGGTGGAGGTTTAACCACTCATATAGATGACTTGTGCAACGGTCTTCCATTTTATATAAAAAATTATGATATACAGATATGGGATCCCTCATGCCTTCATTGGTGACCATGGTGCCCAGTTTGACAATGATGAATTTTGAAACTATTGTCATAACTCCAAAATGATAAAAATTGCACTCATCACCATCTCATGCATGGCATAATGGGTAGACAAAGTTCATGAACTGAATTTTCCTAAAGGGAATGAAAAAAAGATTATATAAACTAAAAGATAATTGGATAAATGAACTTAAAAGTGTGTTATGGACCAGAGGACGACACCACGAACAATAACAGGATAATCCCCTTATATTCTAGCCTTTGGCAGTGAAGCCATTACCCTAGTTGATGTTGGACTCGCAGGCTACAGGGTCTCTGATTTTGTTTCCCCCAATATTGGTTTTATGAGAAGGTTGGATTTAAACCTAGTATAAGAAGTTAGAGAGGCAGAAACGATTAGGTAGCGACTTATCAGCAGCGCACGATAAAATTGTATAATAAGAGATTTAAAACAAGTACCTTCAAGGAAGATAAATACATTTTGAGGAAGATCACACAAAAATTAAAAAAATTAAAAGATAATTTGCATGGTCCTTACTGTATGACTGAAGTTGTACGACTTTTTACATATCAAATTGAAACCTTGGAAGGAGAGCTATCCAAGAACCTTTGAAATTATAAGGACCTAAAGAGGTATTGTCATTAATGAAGTATTTTTATTAATAAAAAAAAGATGAATGTAACAACCTAAGTCAAATAACCTGTTCGAACAAAGATCATTAATGAGAATGTCTACTACCATAACTTTAGTTTCATGGTTATCAAAATACCTTTGACTTAAAGAGATGGGCAAGAAGCAATGGTCGAAGGCATTTTGAGTTTAGAACAAGGTCAGGCCGGCTAAAGCTAACCCAACTGAACAAAATCACATCCTTGACTACTAAAAAATGTTAGGTCAGGTTAGAGAAATCCAACCCAATTGACCAAATGAAGGTATTTTACTGCATAAAAATATTGGGTCAATGACTAAAGTCCACCTAATTAATCAAAAGTATGTAGCTGACAGCTCAAAAATGTTAGGTCTGGTCATAAAATGCTAACCCAATTGACCAAATTCACGTCTTTCACTACAAAAACCTTTGGAAGAAGGTGTGGCATTAAAATCAAACCACATACCTTTCCAATATATACAATTAAAACAGTTCATCCTTAGAGAACTATAAGCCTAGGCTATTATGACAAGATATGATAACATAGTTCAAAAAGTTTAAGAAATACTAACAAGATCCAAATAAAACTTGGATTAAACTTCAAAATTAACTAGATTCAATCATGAAAATCCATAAACAAAAGTATGTGGAAAATAAAACATATAAAGTACTTGATGAATGAGATAAACTTCTTTCATTAATGCTAAATAATCAGTTTTCATAAGTTGTTCCCATTCATGAATAATTTCATACATGAGTAATGTTTACAGAAGAACTACATAAGATAAAAATCATGTTAAGAAGAAACATCTTTAGGTGCTAATTCTTAATTCCTAGTACCATGAAGCTTCTCCTCAATGACCTATTCCTTTACAGTGACCTAGAGCTCATCTTCAGATGATGACCCTATTTTAACTCTTTTGGCAGCCTTTTCTTAATCTAAAGCTTTGGTGTCATCATTATCCCCCTCCCAAGACATGATGGCCTCAACAATATTAAGTTAGTGTTTAGCTACCCTCTTTTTCAATTCGTTATAGCCCTTGAGGAAGGACATAATATTATCTAAGATTACTCAGAGGTTTAAAGGCTCTGACAACCTCTTCTCCAGCTATCGAAGCAGTGACCCAGGCCTTAGCAAGTTGAACTTTGAAATTATAAAGTTAGTCTTTAGTAGTCTTAAGATCCTATTTCAGTTGCTTGATTTCTTCTTAAGATTTACTAAGTTCTTTAACTTTAGTTACCATATGGTTATCAACCTTTTTAAGCTTTTGTATAAGAATTAGACATATCGTCTTTAAAAGTAATTTGAAATTTTTCTTCAAGTCCCTCTTTGGTGGTCCTTAGTTTTTGCCAATTATTCAAGGAAGATTGAGATTTTTCCTCAAAATTTTTGTGGTCATGTTACCCTACATAAGAAGAAATGGAATAAATTATCTAAACGAAAATAGATTGGTATGAAAGAGAATAGTGGAAGATAATATTTCCACCACTCACCTCAAATGCCTTATGAGAAAGAAAATTCCAAACATTATCTACATCCAAATTCCGCGTGAACTGGAAGTCAGGAGTATACCCAATATAGCCCAAGACTTCAGGAATATTAATACAATTAAGAAGAATATATTTTTTTTTCTGCAAGGAGTTTCTCATCGGTCATTAGAGGGTGAAGCTCATATGTCTCAACATAAACATAGTGAGATGAAGAGTCTCCCCCTTTGTATAGCCTCTGAGTAGGTTGATCATCAACGCCAATCTTTTCTTTGGAATTTAACTTGGGAAATTTAGGATCCATGATAGGCAAATCATCCAAAAACCTCTTCTTGCTATTTCATCTCTCCTCAGGTACTTTGGTTTTTCCTTTGTCAATAAATTTTTTCTCTTGGCCTCTTTAGCGGTAAATTTTGTTTCCTTAGAATTTGTAAGTTGAGTCCAGTCATCATTCCTCTTCTAAGTATGAGCTTAGTCCTTAGCCTTTTTATCGGTTGCTTATTGGGCAAGCTTTTCAAGATATTTAATTTGAATTTTCTTCACTTTATCTTGAGAAATATTGGTTGGATCTATGACAAATGAACTGGAATTTGGAGTTAAAGTTGCATAAAACTATAGATGAAACCTGTTAGTAATAAGTTTCATATAAAGTAAAAAAGCACATAAAAAAGAAGTAAGAGTTGTAAAAGTTTATCACCTTCTTTGACCTCCCGATCGGCCTTTTCGTAATTCCTTCAACCCGTCCAACCTCCACCTCATTTTCCTCTTCTTCCTCAGAACTCTCCTCCTCCTCATCATCATCAGTTTGACTTAGTGTCCAATAAGTGTCAAAATTAATGGTACTGATACACAAATAGTTCGCCATGGACCCAAAGTTCTTGAGGAATATACATCCTCAAAATACTTGGTATCCCAAGTGTAAACTCTCCTAATCATCTTCACCATCTTTTCATCCAATGATGGGGCTTTATTGGTAATCAAATATGGGAAGCACCAGTCCCGGGGAATGTTGATCCCCCTTTGTGGGTCATTGTGAAAGAACTCACATGCACTAGAGTTGCAAGAAAAAAACTTAGTTTTCTAGTTATGATTGTTGATTTAGGTGACATGGACTATTTTGGTATTGGACTTTCAAGGAGAAAAATATTAATACACAAGGATTTTATAATTATCCTATAAACCATAAACAATCCTAAATATGTCCCCATTAATGTCAAACCACCCATATTTTTTTTAGTAGATCATGGATCCTACTATAGACCTATATGCATTCGAAGGAAGCTGGGTAAGGGCCATTCCATACACCTTTAATATTGATCTTATTGAGGGATGGAAGAGAAGATGAACTCCTTCTTGGAATGCCCAAAGAGGAAGGAAAACCACATTGGAGTTTCTCCTATCATATGCCCTCTCTTTTGGTTTATGTATTTAAATAATCACATCGTCTAGTATGGAATAGAGAATCCTAAGTGTAACTAGGTCTTTAAATCGGACATCACTTTTATACCATATGGCATTAGAGTTGGAAGGATCGTAAAAGGTCATAAGATGTTTCCTAATTCCAACTACTCAACAGTTAGAGAAACCTCAATATGAGAGGTGTAAGGCAAACGATTAGAGATGCAATCTTTCTCTTTAGAATTGACATGATCAGATGAAGTTGTATTACTGGTGACAACATAATTTCTCCCTCCAATTCTAAAATTTATGTTGTAAAAGCTTTGTGAAGTATGAAATTTAGACATGCTATACTCAACACTTGGTGGCTTGAGGATTGATGCAGTAGAAAAAGCAAGTTTTATGATGATATTAGGGTTCACTGGATCATCCTCACCTGGAGTGGGGTGGGAAACCTCTCAACAAAGGCACTAGGAATTTTTTTTCTTAAAATTCGTAATGTGGATCCAAATTATCAAAGATTCACTTGTGCAGGGTACATTTACACCCAAATAACACTCACTAAATCCTAAAAATGGAAAACCCTAGGAGGAAATCCCTAAATTCAATGCAAATCCAAAATTAAAGAATAATAAAAGATTAGATAAAAAAATTGTAAAAAATACCTGATGAAAAATACGAATGAAAGGCTGAATTACAGAGTTTTAAAGTAAACTTGGCAATAAAAGTCTAACAATCAGTTATCTCTCTAGAAAGTATGGGTATAGAGAGTTTAAATTTTTAGCCACACTTTTATATGGGCAAAAATACGTGTATCAAACTCACCTATTAAAGACCCACCAGATTTTTGGCACGTGGTCAACTGGAAATTTAATCATGAAAACTCACAAGTCATTATGCTCGAGTGGCCGAGAACAATATCTATTTAACTATGAACCACGAGATGCCAACCCAGGACCATTTGTAAAAAACTTCACCCACTTCTTTGCAGTCAGATCAAAGTCTTGGGATATTTTGTTATACCATATTTGTAGAGCATCTCATGACCCAAAGAGAATTGAATAACACCACTAAATTGTAAGTTAAAGAGCCTAAACCCGACCAAACACACACCAAGGCATGACCTCGACTAAACAATGAGGTCAGCCTTCTTTTCATTTAGGCAGACTAGGTCAATTCTAACAAGGCAAACTGACAAACTATAACTTTAGTAACGCTATTAGTGGATGGCTAATACCATGTCTATGCGACCAATTGATTGTCAACTTGTGCATGGACATTCATTTATACGTAAAACATTAAATATTAATTTATCTAGGTTGTTCTTTGATAAGAAAATGTTTCCACCTAACCCATACCGAGGCAGACGGACTATCCTTTTGGGATCTAGACAACGGCTGATCAGAAGAGAGAGATTCTCGCATTCGAATTGTCTAAATAGAGAGATTGCGTGATTTTATTATTGTAAGAACTTCGATCAATTGAAACCTAGTAATAGAAGCTACTCTATGGACGTAAGCTCGTTCTTGAGAGTAAAACCATGTATTTTTTAATGTTAATCCTCCTATTCCCACCTTGATCTTTACCTATATGCATTTACAGCTTATTTATTATTTGTTATCTTAGATTGGGTCTGAACCATCTAATAAAAAATCTTTAAACCAATTTTAGACGATAAGATGGGAATGGTGTTGTTTAATGGCTTTGATTTAGGTGTTTTGTTTATTAATGGTGGATTTTTAAGATTTGGAGAAGATGACTGCATTTAACTTTTTCGAACTTCTATCTCTTTCAAATAATATTAGTCTCCAATTTAAAACATATTGAAGGTTCGTCCGAATGAGTTTGTAACTCATTAGAACCAGGCAAGGCTACTCGTTCGAACGATAATAGTCTATCATCCTAATGACCTATTGAGTCCCGTTTTGATGAGAATAGGTACTCATTTGAACGACTTTGATATTGTTAAATTTTTTGTTCTTAATTAAATGAGAATAATTAATTTAAGAATTCTGATTTGTGTTATAGTAATTTGTGAGTGGTTTTGATTGTTATTATGTGCTCTTATGTGTAAGCATACTATATGCGAGTTTCTGGGTGATATAGTAGGAGGGATTTTAATGGGGTGTGTACGACATTAATCGAGCAGGTATTCTGGTGATAGAGATGGTCTTTATCCTAGACCTTTCCCCATATCCTATAACTGACATACACGAGAGATCTCTAGCATATAATTTAGGTATTGAGGTCGTGATTTACGAAGAAATTGCATGTAATTATCCCTTGTTGATGTCTTTGAGGTTATAAGTTGTGGATGGCCTATAACTATACCTTGTATGCATTAGTGATCCCAAAAGGCAATAGCGATATAGGCATTTGTATATTTTTATGTGTGGACTGTAGAGGAGTCCATTTACTTCTATGTGTTGGGGATCGTACTTATGTGGATATTAGCCGTAATATTGTCTTATTCTTAATTGGTATTATACTTGAGATGTGTATACTGACATATATATTAGTACCCATTTTATTTCATTTAAATGAGCAACTTGATAATTAAATATTGTGTTCACTTGGAATTAGGATTAGATGCAAGTGTTATTTAGGGTTGTTAAGGTTGGGATACCTTAAAAATAATTATAATAGGGGAGGAAGATGCGTAGTTATTTATTATAGACAAAATTCAATTAAATTTTTATTTTTTGTATATTTTTTTATTTATTTATGTTGTTGATTCTGTTCTTCAGGACCTCATCTGTAGCTACCGCCTCAGCCCTCATTCATCTACTTCTTTTTCCTCTCGAGTTGTTATTTATATAAGATGTAGGTGTCGAGTTTGCTTGTGTGACAACCCAGATATAATTATGATAAATTATATTTTAATCATGCTTATATTATGTGAGATGAATAATTTATTATTAGTATATATAATGTTAAGTGATTATGTTTAGTCTAGTCCTACTTTAATAAATCATGAAATGTCGAGTTATGTACGGACACAAAATTTTATTATTTTCGATAGAAATGTTCCTGTTTAAGACTAGTTTTGACCCCTATAACAATACAAATGACTTGATATGAAAGCTAGATAGTTGTAGACATGTGAGTTAGGGTTGTAACACAATAAACGGTGCATTAAATGGATGTTTGAGTAAGAAGTTAGGCCAAATTTATGAACAAGGGGAAAATATGTCCATTCCCTTTAAGTGGAAAATTCTCTTTTAGTAAACCAAGTGGTTTAATTTGATTGGTGGGCATGGGAGGAAGCCTTGGACGACTTAAACCTCTCCCTTTAACTTATTTCTTCAGAAAATATAACCCTAGGTTCAGTTGTGAGAGATTTAATCTTAAGGAAAGAGAAAGTGGAAGTTTAAGGAAGAACGATTACAAGAAAAGCTAGGAAAATTCCAAGAAAATCCTTAAAGTGTTTCCAAGGTATAAGTTTGTGATTACTATTGTTTTAATCTTTTATTATACTTATTTCAAAGTATATAAATCGTTAATTAGGGATTAAAATTCCATCACCTTTGTGATAATATGTATTGGTTCATATGTGAGGTAGGTGGTGTTTATAGGCCATATTGGTTTGTATTGAAACCCCTTGTATTCAAACTTACATATATTTTTGTGTGTGTACTGGAATTCAGAAATTCCAATTGTATATGAAAGTAGACTCATATATTCATACCTTCTTCGAAAATTATAATGTAACTCTTTGTGGTTGGGCCTTGGTGATGTTTTCAAGTTGGTACATAGTTTCTGTTTGGATATTTAATTTCGGTATACCCGGAGTTTGGTAAAGATTTTGACATAGAAAATGAAGTCAAAAGATTATGAAACTTTAATTCTGTACTATTAAGTATGTTTAATGAAAATGGGTTAAAAATCATGAAAAGTTATGTTGGAGAAAAATTATGAAAATTCTTGGAAGTTGAAGGAACAATAGAGGCGTTTGTAGGGTAGATTTCTTGTGTTGTAAAGAAATGGCCATAACTTGCTCTAGGAAGATTTAAAAATTACACCGTCACTTGTAACGGAAAGTATATTAAGATATGTTTTCATATTGATAAACTTGGACACCTGTATGTGTACTATTTATGAATATGAGATGGTTAAGTATGGAGGACAATAATTTGAGGCCATATTGGATACTCCATGAAAGAATGTTTTTATCTTCTCTTTTCAAAGAGTATTTTGAGTACATGTTTCATGTGTATATACATTGAGAAGTATGCTTTAATATTTAATTGGGTTCAGTTATAAATTTCTTATGAGGTATTTCCTACGGTTGAATGTCCATAACTTTATCAACATGTACACCACTGTTTTGTCGTTACACATTTTTATGGATTGTGACTTGAGTAGAATTATATTGGTGTTGTATAGTCATTGAAAGTTACATAGATATATTAAAATAAAACTTATGATTGAGATTCAGTACTGATTTTGTTGGATTAACAGGTGTAAGGTCAAATCAACCCAGTTCAGCTCCACGAGAAGGAAATGAGAATACATAGTTAACAACCCAATGTGAGGGTACTTACTGAGTTGATTATGGATATGATGTGTATGTATTATATATTGAGATGATATGGCTTATTAAAAGTCATGAGATGTTGAGATGTTATGGCTTGTTAAAAGTCAAGAGATGTTGAGATGTTATGGATTTATAAAATTCAAGATATGTTGAGTTGTTGTGCAATTCAAGAGATGTTAGGTTATTAAAACCTATGGATATGATTAATTCCTACGGGCAGGAGATGTGGGGTTTATTAACTCCTAATATGTATATGGCCTAATTTGGCATAGAGATGGATATATATTGATATGTGGAGATGTTAAAATAGTACCTTTACTATATAGAGATATAGTACATTTACTGAGTTTTTAAACTCATGGTTTTATATGTTTACATTTTCAGGTTCTGAAGCTGCCACTGCCAGGTCTAGGAGGTTGAGTGAATAATAGTGGAGTCTTGTTAGTTTTGTTTTATACATTGTACTTGTTGTATTTAAGTTAAATGGTATTTGAGTTCTGTTTAAATTATGTCTCCTTAAAATGATTGAATTTTTAGTATTCCTCCTTTTAACCTTGAAGTTGTTTCAATATGTATTACTAAATAAATAAATAAATAATAAATGTGGTTTGTGAACTATTTAGTTAATTATATCCTAATGGGGTTGGGGGTGACAACTTGGTATCAGAGCTTTAGGTTTTTATATTCTGGGGTTAGAGAGTCTATATGTGGCAGTGGCAGAAATAGTGTGGTGTGGCTCATTTATATTAATTTATGAGAAATACTAACCGTTATGTTAGAAATAAATGTTTTATTCTTGTTTCTGTAATTGTGGTTTATGATAGATAGTTAGATATGGAAGGAGAAAATGTTGATGAGAGGGTGGATGAGGAGTCTTCAAATACAGTAAACCAACAAAATCCAAATAATGTAGAGGGGGCTTCTGAACAGCTTACAGATATGTAGAAAATGGCTCGTGCCATGAATTTAATGGCAGAACAAGAAAACATGTTTGTGACCCTGTAAGGACATTTTTCTCATGTCCAACATGTTACATTTGTGTATGTCGTACGCCACTACATTTTTCAAGTCACCTCAAGATATCACTCGATGGACTAAATCCGAATTCCGAGAATCAAGCATTTTTATCTCCATCATGTGTCCCTCATCTACCTCAACGACTTCACGTACCATTATTTTAGGGATTTTATGCAAGTGGTACGCAAGAGAAGCCAAAACAATGCAACAAGGCTTGATAGGGAATTTCAAGGGCAATTTGGTAATTTAACAACCACCGTCCAGAGGACTGATCAACTGAAAAGTTTAAGAGCTTGCCGCAATAAATATATTGGAAGAAACAGCACCTCAATCCGAGCTACGGTGAACAAGTTATGGCCCGTTGAAAATTGAGATAATTCCAAGAAAAAACCTTGGAAATTTTGCTAAGTGTTTATCCCCCTTCCAATGAGTTTCCTCGAACGTAGCCCAAACCGGTTCCGGGGGGGGGGGGGGGGGGGATCGGTTAGCAGGGTACTCGAACCGGTTCGAGGTCCCTGTACGCTGGATAGAATTTTAGAGTTTTTATTTTGTGAAACTCTTCATGTGTTTCCCTATAAATACTAACTTCGGGGGAGTAGTTTGGTAAGACTTTGGAAGACGTTTTTGAGAGTCCCAATTACTCTAGTCTTCATATTTTTTGAGTCCCAAGAATCATGTTTTGATTCACATATCATTGCCATATCTTTGTGAATCTTTTTGGTAACCCAAGAACACATCCTTGTATTTGTTCAACCCTTGTGAAGAAGCCGCTTCTCTTCTTCATTGTGTGACACCCCGCCTAATTAAATACCGGGCGATCACTCCTTTATTAAATTAAATCAAGGTTAACAGTTGGTTCATTCTCAGCATCACTGTCGATAAAATAAATTTCCCAAATTAACACCCTAAATAATTAAGCTAAGTGTCAAAAACATTTTTTTATACAAACTTTCCAAATTTTAATTAAAGAAAAAGATTTATTTATTTAAAACAACATTTCTACAATAAGAATCACACCACAAAAAGCCTAATAACAAAATACATTCGTCAATCGAATGTCAACATAAGAAACTAAAATCACAAATCCATCCTGAATAAATCCCATAGAACAATACCGAAAATAACTAAAATATAAATGCCCCAACAACAAATGAAATGAAGAAAAGGGGCGACACGTGACCAATAAATGAGAGTACTAGGAGTGGAATCAATAACGGAAGCCGTCTACTTAAGTGACCTGCAACTTCCACATAAGCTGCAGCTCGTTCTTCTCAAGGGATCCTAAGCAAGACGCCCCTGTGGCTGGGCACCTGAAAATATACATATATATACAAGAGAGAGAGAGAAAAAGAAACTGGTCAGAGCCCGAAAGTGTGTTTGATTTAAAATACGTTTAGCAAGTATTTAAATTGATACATGCCAATGCAACAACATATTAGTACGTCCCTCTCTTGAGAAAATACTCACCTCTCTTCTAATGTGCACACCTATCGCACTAACCTTCCCAATGGTTTGTTTTAACATTTATCATACTAGTCTTCCTAAAAGATTTAACTTAACTTAGATTACTCGAAAGATTTACAATACACGATTTCAATTTAAGAAGATGTTCCAATTTGTAGCCAAAGTTCTCTATTTTTAACTTCGTAAAAATTTATAAAGTACCCGTGACATTTTATACTTTCTCAAAACAAGTATTTATAATATGAGTCAACAACCATGTCCTACTTATCAAATCACAGTAGTCAGTCTAAAATTTCATAATCTCATATATATATTAACTACTCGTATGATATATATATATATATATATATATATATATATATATATATATATATATATATAACAGCACCCGGAATAAAACTATGGTGCGTGCATACTTCCACTATCCAAACCCCATACCACTCAAATCAAGGGGAATACGAATTCGGAATCACTCTCGAATTGTATTAACACATACACAAACAATATTGAGGCGAAGCATAGATTCCAAGTCCCTAAGAGGATGGCACATACTCGCGTCTCTTAGGACCGTCTGAACTATCGATTCGATAGCCTGTACCAAGGATATCTATCTTCTAGGGTACAAGTCAATATCCCCCATAAAGGTCCCATCGAGATAAGACTGTCCCAGCGCGGTAACCTCAAGGATAGCAAGTAGCGCGGTATGTTTTTCACATGCATATAATATATATACCCACAATCATATAAATATACCCCTTTATCATATTGAAATAGGTTCTTCTCATCACCCGTAATTATACCATTTATCCTTAATTTCACAGTTATAGAATTACGTATAAGGTTTTATTCCTAACCTTAACTCGAAGGGTTTTCTCACTTATTACCTAACACTCGTGGATTATAACCCCACAAATCTGAAATTCGGTAAGTGACTTTATTAGATTCCAACGTAACTCTCTTACGCACCTCACCCTTTAACTTCATAAATCTAACAACCTAAGGTAAATATCCCATAAATATCATTCTCGTTGAATATTAAAGGTTCCAACATCATTTCATATACCCTACTGGTCCTCAATGTCTCCCAAATCATTTTATTTAGAATGCCCAAAAATGATTTCACGATAAACTTAATTTAACTAATTAAATAAGGAAATAGGAGTCTGCCAGGAGGGGTCGATTGATCGAAGCTTGGGGCTCGATCGATCGATCAAGCAGGTCTGGGCAAAATTCTGCAGAATGCAGTTGCGGGATTCATCAAACTTCTTCGTCCAAAACTATGTTTTTCCATTCTAATCGTCCCAAAAATCCTACTTTCATCATCATAACGTTATACCAGGTGTTTATAACGTAAAGCATGTGTATAACTATCATTAAACATGGATTTTCAACCTAAAATCATGTCCAATCATCAAGAACCCTAGAATTTTCTTAAACAGATTTCTAATGAATCTTTCTCCAATATTTCTTTATTATGATCACCAAATTTCGTGGATTATTACCTCTACATGGCAAGGGTTTCCAGAATTAACATATACATCACTACTACATGGGTTCTCCTATAAAAAATGGGGTTTTCTTCCATAGTTTTTATCACAATTCATTCCTAAACTAACATGAAGATTGCATCAACGAAAATAGCAAGTTTAAACACTTGCCTGGGATTTTGGTATGCAGATTCACGGCTGATTTTGGTATGGCTGCGTTCCTTGACTCGTGATCTACGCGGTGGTGGTGGTGGCGGTGCAAACTGGTGGCTTTTTGGCCTTGGATTGCCTTGGAGTTCTCTCCTCTCTTATCCAATGGCCGTCACTTGATTTGTGAATGTTCTAACCCTAAGAGGCTGACCTAATGGCTGATATAGGTTGGATGAAATTCGTGGGTTTAATTACCCACTTATGTAAAATGACTAAAATTCCCTCCCGGGGCACCAATTAGGGCTAAAAACGCCCCGAGACCCAAACTAAACCCCCGGGTATACTTTTCTAACTATCTCGACCCTTTCGGACGCGTTGGCTCACTCAAAACGACCATACGAACAACTTATAAAATATTCACTTTTTATTTAACAAAAATAGTCCTGACGTGACACGGGCACGTCCCGACTTAAATTTCCGAAATAGTCATTTAATTCACTCTTGACAACATTATAAAAATAAATCTCATATATTACTATACTCATCCAGTAATATGCAACAAATAACAAATTTCCAATAATTACTAACTCTCGTCACGCTAGTAAATATTCAAAGCAACATTCCGGATTAAAATTAAATTAATTTATCTCAATTAAATTTAATAAATCCCATATTTTTAAAAGCTATAAAAATACGGGGTATTACATACTTCCCCCCTAATAACGGAATTTCGTCCCGAAATTCGGAAAATAAGGCCTATAAAATATTCACAATTCTGGATATCCTTTTCCGTACACAAACTAACTACACATTACGGTGCTCAATTACTATTGCCCTTTCTTCACCGCAACATTATTTTACATTCTCATTTGCAATACTTCACCTTGTGCTCCCAACTGACAACATTCGCATAAGTCATGCTTATACGTTATGCATTTCATTATCTCACTAACATTAGGAGGCCGCACCCTACTATAGACAATTACTCAGATCATTTATATACAAAACTTCCATTCTGAGAAAATATTACGAACAATTGACCACTTGTTCGTCTAAAACAGTTGTGGAATTCTACCATAGTTATCGGGTATTTTCTCGACCGATCCAAAAATTCTGATTATCTACTCTCCTCTAAACATACAGAAGGAGAATAGTCGAGGTTCTTCCATAACAAAACCTTAATAAATACCCTGTATGTGACAAACAGGTACGAGTGCTTCTACAGAGCATTCTTGAAATCATCGTATCAAGATTCCAAAAACTCCTTCACGTGGCTCCACAAATCTTTAATCACCGTGCGCCTATTCCCTGGCTACGGGTGGTACATCCTACTCGAAACGAAACCTTATCTCCACTGGTTCCTGAAATCCCATATCAAAGGTGGGATTAACCAATCTCATCCTGATTCAGAAATTTATACTGCGTCGGACTATGCACTGGCGCGATCCTTCCTTTCAAAGGAAGTCTGGGGCATACTAGTTAATATAATAAACGATCCCAAAGGAATGTCAATCACTTCCTTCTCATCGGCTTAATTCACATGTTCGGGATGAACCCTTAATCTTGTTTTGACGATGGCAACCCATCCAAGAACTGTACCAACTTTACCGACCTCTTCCAATTTCCGGAATTGTCGATAAACACAAAATTTCTTTAGTTGATTCTCCGCTTTCAACCAAACCTTACTTATGGGCGGTGCATGTAGAGACTACTCACTACGTCTCGCTAAACATTGATTCTTCCCTTGAAATGTCTCACATTAAGTGACACTTAATACTCCCCTTCCTCCATGGAGTAGGCCGAAAGTTCCGACCCGTGCTCTTCTCTCCACGAAGCGCACTTCTGGATCTCTTATACCATACTAACATCCTTACTCTTTGTATGCGCAAGTCGCTCTCACACTTGACTAATAATAACTCCGCTCTGGGTGTTCTTCATAATCTTTAAATTCTACTCTATTCAAGGAATACCAATTCTTGAACGACTTCCAAAGCCTTCCAATCAAGTTAGGGCGTGTATTCTAATTGCATACTTATGTATGGATTATCGCCCCTCATGTGACGTTTAATCCACTCTATCACTTCCACTTCGTCATACTATTCCCACAACATATATTCCACACGTCTATTTTCACGTCCCTTCGATTCGGACCATTTTAACTGTAGTTAACCAAGATGCCCACATTTTTGCAACACTCCGACCGCCCTAGGAGAGCGAACGGCGTGCTACTCATCTGTAGAACTAACTAAATTCAACGGAATAGAAGGAATAGGGCATTCAAATTCCATGACAACAAAAGAGGAACAATAATTCTCAACCTTTCTCGGAGAAGTACAACAATTTTCCCAAATAGGTACAACAACTAAAGTAAATCACTAACGCTCTATTCATCAAAATAATTATAGGTCATCTCTTATGTATAGTATAAAATTCTTTCCAGATAATCCATGCTAAAAATCATTCCAACTTTTATTTTTCACTTTGTGTTCTGTACGCAGTTATGATATTCGGGTACTCTCAATCACCCTAGGGATCAGAATTCTTAAATTCTCCTTATCATAGTTCCACCCCTCAACTTGTGGGCATAACTTTCAATGTTTTCCTACCACAAGATCCGACTCCAATAGCCTTATTACTATAGCCCTATCCAGAATTGAGCGCCGTAATGTGTAGTTAGTTTCTGTACGGAAAAGGATATCCAGAATTGTGCTATCGGGTCAGAGCCCGAAAGTGTGCTTGATTTAAAATACGTTTAGCAAGTATTTAAATTGATACAGGCCAATGCAACAACATATTAGTACGTCCCTCTCTTGAGAAAATACTCACCTCTCTTCTAATGTACACACCTATCGCACTAACCTTCCCAACGGTTTGTTTTAACATTTATCATACTAGTCTTCCTAAAAGATTTAACTTAACTTAGATTACTCGAAATATTTACAATACACGATTTCAATTTAAGAAGATGTTCCAATTTGTAGCCAAAGTTCTCTATTTTTAACGTCGTAAAAATTTATAAAGTACCCGTGACATTTTATACTTTCTCAAAACAAGTATTTATAATATGAGTCAACAACCATTTCCTACTTATCAAATCACAGTAGTCAGTCTCAAATTTCATAATCTCATATATATATTAACTACTCGTATAAAATATATATATAACAGCACCCCGAATAAAACTATGGTGCCTGCATACTTCCACTATCCAAACCCCATACCACTCAAATCAAGGGGAATACGAATTCAGAATCACTCTCGAATTGTATTAACACATACACAAACAATATTGAGGCGAAGCATAGATTCCAAGTCCCTAAGAGGATGGTACATACTCGCGTCTCTTAGGACCGTCTGAACTATCGATTCGATAGCCTGTACCAAGGATATCTATCTTCTAGGGTACAAGTCAATATCCCCCATAAAGGTCCCATCGAGATAAGACTGTCCCAGCGCGGTAACCTCAAGGATAGCAAGTAGCGCGGTATGTTTTTCACATGCATATAATATATGTACACACAATCGTATAAATATACCCATTTATCATATTGAAATATGTTCTTCTCATCACCCGTAATTATACCATTTATCCATAATTTCACAGTTATAGAATTATGTATAATGTTTTATTCCTAACCTTAACTCGAAGGGTTTTCTCACTTATTACCTAACACTCGTGGATTATAACCCCACAAATCTGAAATTCAGTAAGTGACTTTATTAGATTCCAACGTAACTCTCTTACGCACCTCACCCTTTAAATTCATAAATCTAACAACCTAAGGTAAATATCCCATAAATATCATTCTCGTTGAATATTAAAGGTTCCAACATCATTTCATATACCCTACTGGTCCTCAATGTCTCCCAAATCATTTTATTTAGAATGCCCAAAAATCATTTCACGATAAACTTAATTTAGCTAATTAAACAAGGAAATAGGAGTTTGCCAGGAGGGGTCGATCGATCGAAGCTTGGGGCTCGATCGATTGAACCTTCGATCGATCGATGCTCTAGGCTCGATCGATCAATCAAGCAGGTCTGGGCAAAATTCTGCAGAATGCAGTTGCGGGATTCATCAAACTTCTTCATCCAAAACTATGTTTTTCCATTCTAATCGTCCCAAAAATCCTACTTTCATCATCATAACATTATACCAGATGTTTATAACGTAAAGCATGTGTATAACTATCATTAAACATGGATTTTCAACCTAAAATCATGTCCAATCATCAAGAACCCTAGAATTTTCTTAAACAGATTTCTAATGAATCTTTCTCCAATATTTCTTTATTATGATCACCAAATTTCGTGGATTATTACCTCTACATGACAAGGGTTTCCAGAATTAACATATACATCACTACTACATGGGTTCTCCTATCAAAAATGGGATTTTCTTCCATAGTTTTTATCATAATTCATTCCTAAACTAACATGAAGATTGCATCAACAAAAATAGCAAGTTTAAACACTTGTCTGGGATTTTGGTATGCAGATTCACGGCTGATTTTGGTATGGATGCGTTCCTTGACTCGTGATCTACGCGGTGGTGGTGGTGGCAGTGCAAACTGGTGGCTTTTTGGCCTTGGATTGCCTTGGAGCTCTCTCCTCTCTTCTCCAATGGCCGTCACTTGATTTGTGAATGTTCTAACCCTAAGAGGCTGACCTAATGGATGATATAGGTTGGATGAAATTCGTGGGTTTAATTACCCACTTATGTAAAATGACTAAAATGCCCTCCCGGGGCACCAATTAGGCCTAAAAACGCCCCGAGACCCAAACTAAACCCCCGGATATACTTTTCTGACTATCTCGACCCTTCCGGACGCATTGGCGCACTCAAAACGACCATACGAACAACTTATAAAATATTCACAATTCTGGATATCCTTTTCCGTACACAAACTAACTACACATTACGGCGCTCAATTACTATAGCCCTTTCTTCACAGCAACATTGTTTTACATTCTCATTAGAGATACTTCACCTTGTGCTCCCAACCGACAACATTCGCATAAGTCACGCTTATACGTTATGCATTTCATTATCTCACTAACATTAGGAGGCCGCACCCTACTATAGACAATTACTCGGATCATTTATATACAAAACTTCCATTCTGAGAAAATATTACGAACATTTGACCACTTGTTCGCCTAAAACAGTCGTGGAATTCTACCATAGTTATCGGGTATTTTCTCGACCGATAAAAAAATTCTGATTATCTACTCTCCTCTAAACATACAGAAGGAGAATAGTCGAGGTTCTTCCATAACAAAACCTTAATAAGTACCCTGTACGTGAAAAACAGGTATGAGTGCTTCTACAGAGCATTCTTGAAATCATCGTATCAAGATTCCAAAATCTCCTTCACGTGGCTCCACAAATCTTTAATCACCGTGCGCCTATTCCCTGGCTACGGGTGGTACATCCTACTCGAAACGAAACCTTATCTCCGCTGGTTCATGAAATCCCATATCAAAGGTGGGATTTACCAATCTCATCCTGATTCAGAAATTTATACTGCGTCGGACTATGCACTGGCGCGATCCTTCCTTTCAAAGGAAGTCTGGGGCATACTAGTTAATATAATAAACGATCCCAAAGGAATATCAATCACTTCCTTCTCATCGGCTTAATTCACATGTTCGGGATGAACCCTTAATCTTGTTTTGACGATGGCAACCCATCCAAGAACTGTACCAACTTTACCGACCTCTTCCAATTTCAGGAATTGTCGATAAACACAAAATTCTTTAGTTGATTCTACGCTTTCAACCAAACCTTACTTATGGGCGGTGCATGTAGAGACTACTCACTACGTCTCTCTAAACATTGATTCTTCCCTTAAAATGTCTCACATTAAGTGACACGTAATACTCCCCTTCCTCCATGGAGTAGGCCGAAAGTTTCGACCCGTGCTCTACTCTCCACGAAGCGCACTTCTGGATCTCTTATACCATACTAACATCCTTACTCTTTGTATGCGCAAGCCGCTCTCACACTTGACTAATAACAACTCCGCTCCGGGTGTTCTTCATAATCTTTAAATTCTACTCTATTCAAGGAATACCAATTCTTGAACGGCTTCCAAAGCCTTCCAATCAAGTTAGGGCATGTATTCTAATTGCACACTTATGTATGTATTATCGCCCCTCATGTGACGTTTAATCCACTCTATCACTTCCACTTCGTCATACTATTCCCACAACATATATTCCACACATCTATTTTCACGTCCCTTCTATTCGGACCATTTTAACTGTAGTTAACCAAGATGCCCACATTTTTGCAACACTCCGACCGCCCTGGGAGAGCGAACGACGTGCTACTCATCTGTAGAACTAACTAAATTCAACGGAATAGAAGGAATAGGGCATTCAAATTCCATGACAATAAAAGAGGAACAATAATTCTCAACCTTTCTCAGAGAAGTACAACAATTTTCCCAAATAGGTACAACAACTAAAGTAAATCACTAACGCTCTATTCATCGAAATAATTATAGGTCATCTCTTATGTATAGTATAAAATTCTTTCCAGATAATCCATGCTAAAAATTATTCCAACTTTTTTTTTCCACTTTGTGTTCTGTACGCGGTTATGATATTCGGGTACTCTCAATCACCCTAGGAATCAGAATTCTTAAATTCTCCTTATCATAGTTCCACCCCTCAACTTGTGGGGATAACTTTCAATGTTTTCCTACCACAAGATCTGGCTCCAATAACCTTAAAATAAAATTCAACTTCCAACTTACATAAATAATTACTTGATCCCATTTCGGCCAGGGTACCAAACTCGTGGAATAGTGACCAAACGTCTCCCTATTTCCAACCTTACGCTAAGTTTCATGCGTGGGATGCCTCGCAAAGCGAAATCCAAACAAGGAACCCCCCGATACACTACTACCTAGCTTTGTCGGTCATCGAAATCCGTTAGGTCCTCCGTCCGTGGTATGTACCCCTTTATTCCGTCTCTTGACAGAAAAGTTACAATTTTCCCCTAATTATGCTTAATAAAAATGTTTCACCAATTTCACTACCGTATTGGTTGATGGTAATAGCATTCCATAAACCTCGAATAAATACAATCGGAATTCTCAAAATTCCTTTCCCTAATAATAGGGGTATAAAGATTAACTCCCACATCTCTAAAGGTTAAATATAACAATGCACTCTTCCTATCACCAAGTCCGGAGTGCTAAACATAATACTGAGTCAAATCTTTTCGCTCAACGGTAAATCTCGATACATACGGAATTATACTAACAAGGTCTATACATACATTGGCATCGAATATCTCGAGCCCACTATCTCCTCCGAAGTCTCTAGGATAGATAATATAAGTGCGAGTCCAACTTCCTTACAGGTAAGCCTCGCCAAAGCAAACATGAAACATGTTGCACCAATGCAACTACTCCAATATCCTCTCAATAAATGCCCACTATCATACTACCCATTTTTATAACATTTTAACAAAGATAAAATCATACTCGTGTATCGCATCACTACAACAAGCAATCTCCATAAAGTATAAAACACTGTTAATATACTCACCCATCCTCCGCGGATAGCTCTAAAGAAAATCGCGCTACACTAAAGAAAAATATTCACACAATGGTAACATTTCTAATTATATGCATTAAACTCGTCTCACATGCTAATCTAGAAATGATCAAAATATGGTGACTCGCTCGTGTCACATAAACACGCCTCATCCTCTGAGGATACAACATACACTTCTACCTTGACAATTGTCTTGACTGTGCAAATGGTTTTCGGACGTAACATGTCTTCACAAACAAAACAATATTACTTTACTCGTTGCCTTTTACTAGGCACCGTATTTTTTCCCTTATACTTACTTTGGAACATATTATCGTGAGCGATCTCACTCCGCATAAAATACCTCAACACATAATTCACCTATCACCTGTCCTACTAACCAGGTTAGGATTGTTCTTTCCTCGGACATTAGTAGACTCAATTTCTGTTAACCATCCTGGTTGTTCCATAGCCTTCTTAGGCCATAAAGATCAAGTTACTATCTATACTAGTACTTACTGAATTTACCATCACTTGGTAAGAATTTAACTGTCTGAAGCATTTAAATGGTTTTCCTGATATGTATCCACATCCTTCTGTGGTGTTATACCACCACCGTTGCATTCAGTCTCATTCTCGAATAAATTCTTCGATTCCTTTAACTTCCTCCACAAAGAAGCGTTATCATCTATTCTGACACAATATGACAATGTCAACCTCTGGATCGTTCGTCCATCAGAATTTCCTCCTCGAGTTTTATCAACTATTATTACGAGTTGGTCTTCCACTTGGAGTCATTTCCCCCACTTGTATCTACATCTTCTAACACAAAATTAGCTAACGGTTAAGATTCAAATTTACGAATGGACCCCTAATATGCCCTCCCTCGAAGAGTTCAGAACCACATTTTCTTCTCATCCTGAACAGTTAAGGAAGGAACATACGGTCAACACTGTACCTCAGGTTCTCCTATAGGCATTGCATTCCACTTCTAAAATTGTTGGTTGTCTCCAACCATTATAATTTCGTCCCGAAAGCCAAGAAATTTTTTCTCTAAATTTTCACTTTTGGTTTGCCACACTCCGTTCTACATTAAGCCTTTGGATACTTTACCGCTTTTGGTAAAGACACATACAATTTTTGCGTTTCTAAAATTTCCCGTTGATAGTCTTTACCTGTTTTTGTAAAACGTTGGGTAAGTTTACCCCCGTACCTCATTTGACTATAACAGCATTTGAAAATCATTGCTTCACCTTAGTCGCCTTTCAAGTCTTGGCTTCTCGTGCCATAATGGAGGTGACCTCGACTACGGTCGTCATCCTCGAATATATTTCCTAATCTCAACTAAGCCCTGCCTCCTGATGTATGCTTAACGGTCTTCTTCTGACATCCGTCATCACTCGGCACACGCACACATCAGAACGAAATTAGAATTCACTAATGCATACACATTATAGCAGGAGAACGAAATCTCGCCAAAGGAATCGACAATCCTAAACATAGGGCTCTATAACAAACAAAGCAACGCTGAAAGCATAATAAGCCGTACAGATCCTAAGGACACTAGAACCTGATGCACTGATACCACATGTGACACCCCGCCTAATTAAATACCGGGCGATCACTCCTTTATTAAATTAAATCAAGGTTAACAGTTGGTTCATTCTCAGCATCACTGTCGATAAAATAAATTTCCTAAATTAACACCCTAAATAATTAAGCTAAGTGTCAAAAACATTTTTTTATACAAACTTTCCAAATTTTAATTAAAGAAAAAGATTTATTTATTTAAAACAACATTTCTACAATAAGAATCACACCACAAAAGCCAAATAACATAATACATTCGTCAATCGAATGTCAACATAAGAAACTAAAATCACAAATCCATCCTGAATAAATCCCATAGAACAATACCGGAAATAACTGAAATATAAATGTCCCAACAACAAATGAAATGATGAAAAGGGGCGACACGTGCCCAATAAATGAGAGTACTAGGAGTGGAGTCAATAACGGAAGCCGTCTACTCAAGTGACCTGCAACTTCCACATAAGCTGCAGCTCATTCTTCTCAAGGGATCCTAAGCAAGACGCCCCTGTGGCTGGGCACCTGAAAATATACATATATATACAAGAGAGAGAGATAAAAAGAAACGGGTGAGAGCCCGAAAGTGCGTTTGATTTAAAATACGTTTAGCAAGTATTTAAATTGATACAGGCCAATGCAACAACATATTAGTACGTCCCTCTCTTGAGAAAATACTCACCTCTCTTCTAATGTGCACACCTATCGCACTAACCTTCCAAACTGTTTGTTTTAACATTTATCATACTAGTCTTCCTAAAAGATTTAACTTAACTTAGATTACTCGAAAGATTTACAATACACGATTTCAATTTAAGAAGATGTTCCAATTTGTAGCCAAAGTTCTCTATTTTTAACTTCGTAAAAATTTATAAAGTACTCATGACATTTTATACTTTCTCAAAACAAGTATCTATAATATGAGTCAACAACCATTTCCTACTTATCAAATCACAGTAGTCAGTCTCAAAGTTCATAATCTCATATATATATTAACTACTCGGATAATATATATATATAACAGCACCCGGAATAAAACTATGGTGCGTGCATACTTCCACTATCCAAACCCCATACCACTCAAATCAAGGGGAATACGAATTCGAAATCACTCTCGAATTGTATTAACACATACACAAACAATATTGAGGCGAAGCATAGATTCCAAGTCCCTAAGAGGATGGCACATACTCGCGTCTCTTAGGACCTTCTGAACTATCGATTCGATAGCCTGTACCAAGGATATCTATCTTCTAGGGTACAAGTCAATATCCCCCATAAAGGTCCCATCGAGATAAGACTGCCCCAGCGCGGTAACCTCAAGGATATCAAGTAGCGCGGTATGTTTTTCACATGCATATAATATATGTACACACAATCATATAAATATACCCCTTTATCATATTGAAATAAGTTCTTCTCATCACCCGTAATTATACCATTTATCCTTAATTTCACAGTTATAGAATTACGTATAAGGTTTTATTCCTAACCTTAACTCAAAGGGTTTTCTCACTTATTACCTAACACTCGTGGAATATAACCCCACAAATCTGAAATTCAGTAAGTGACTTTATTAGATTCCAACGTAACTCTGTTACGCACCTCACCCTTTAAATTCATAAATCTAACAACCTAAGGTAAATATCCCATAAATATCATTCTCGTTGAATATTAAAGGTTCCAACATCATTTCATATACCCTACTGGTCCTCAATGTCTCCCAAATCATTTTATTTAGAATGCCCAAAAATAATTTCACGATAAACTTAATTTAACTAATTAAACAAGGAAATAGGAGTCTGCCAGGAGGGGTCGATTGATCGAAGCTTGGGGCTCGATCGATCGAACCTTCGATCGATCGATGCTCTAGGCTCGATCGATCGATCAAGTAGGTCTGGGCAAAATTCTGCAGAATGCAGTTGCGGGATTCATCAAACTTCTTCGTCCAAAACTATGTTTTTCCATTCTAATCGTCCCAAAAATCCTACTTTCATCATCATAACGTTATACCAGGTGTTTATAACGTAAAGCATGTGTATAACTATCATTAAACATGGATTTTCAACCTAAAATCATGTCCAATCATCAAGAACCCTAGAATTTTCTTAAACAGATTTCTAATGAATCTTTCTCCAATATTTCTTTATTATGATCACCAAATTTAGTGGATTATTACCTCTACATGGCAAGGGTTTCCAGAATTAACATATACATCACTACTACATGGGTTCTCCTATAAAAAATGGGGTTTTCTTCCATAGTTTTTATCACAATTCATTCCTAAACTAACATGAAGATTGCATCAACGAAAATAGCAAGTTTAAACACTTGCCTGGGATTTTGGTATGCAGATTCACGGCTGATTTTGGTATGGCTGCGTTCCTTGACTCGTGATCTACGCGGTGGTGGTGGTGGCGGTGCAAACTGGTGGCTTTTTGGCCTTGGATTGCCTTGGAGTTCTCTCCTCTCTTATCCAATGGCCGTCACTTGATTTGTGAATGTTCTAACCCTAAGAGGCTGACCTAATGGCTGATATAGGTTGACTGAAATTCGTGGGTTTAATTACCCACTTATGTAAAATTACTAAAATGCCCTCCCGGGGCACTAATTAGGCCTAAAAACGCCCCGAGACCCAAACGAAACCCCCGGGTATACTTTTCTGACTATCTCGACCCTTCGAAACGCGTTGGCGCACTCAAAACGACCATACGGACAACTTATAAAATATTCACTTTTTATTTAACAAAAATAGTCCTGACGTGACACGGGCACGTCCCGACTTAAATTTCCGAAATAGTCATTTAATTCACTCTTGACAACATTATAAAAATAAATCTCATATATTACTATACTCATCCAGTAATATGCAAAAAATAATAAATTTCCAATAATTACTAACTCTCGTCACGCTAGTAAATATTCAAAGCAACATTCCGGATTAAAGTTAAATTAATTTATCTCAATTAAATTTAATAAATCCCATAATTTTAAAAGCTATAAGAATACGGGGTATTACACATTGCTGACCACCTGGAGTTCTTGAGGGAGATTCTAGCCGACACTGTTTCTAGCCGTTGCTTTGAAGGTTTGCCGAAGACACCGTGTGTTACACTTGTGGGAGATTATTAGGTTGTATGTAAGTCAATGGTCTTGTAAATTATTCAAAGTTCTAGAAATAAATGGTTTTTCCCTGAGGGGATTTTTCCTTAATTTTGTGTCGCATACTTTATTTGTTTACGGGTTGATACACGCACTTTAGATGCATGTTTAGGGGCTAAAATTAAATAAGTGTTCTAAATTAGAAATTTGCAAAGTTAATAAATTATCACACAGTCATACGCCGTTTTCAAATTGGTATCAGAGTAGGTTACTCTAAATTATCGAGTATTCCTATTTTCCGCAAAATCGTGTGATATTGATTTTTTTTAAAAATCTGTTTTGTGAAAAATTACAATTTTTTCAATAGAATGCTCATTTAATGAGGAGCCTATTTTTGATAAAGTATAGGACCATGCTAAACATTTAAAAAGTTTGAATTTGAAACTTTGCAAAAGAATTAATGTTTTGGAAAAAGAAAATTCTCTCTTTAAAGTAAGATTGAATATTTGCAAGCGTTTCAAACTCAAAGTGATATTTGTCGTGATCCCTTTGGTAATTTGTGTATTGATTTTGATTCTTTGAAATTGCCAAAAAGGAGAGTGATGATAGGGTCCTATTTTTAGAAAAGGAATTGGAGGACCTTAAAAATTCGATGGTTTGTGTTTGTGCCAAAGAGGAGAAAAATATTTTAGTCAATAAGTTTGTGGCACGTGAAAAGACTCTTAGAAAAAAGTTTGCTTTAATTGAGGGAGCGAGAGATACGTTTTTAGGAATTATTAAAAACTTGAAAAAGGCGTCCCTTAATTTGGAAGAGTCTAATTCTTTGCTTGAGTCAAAAATTTTGAAGTTAAAGAATGATTTGACAGACTCAAGTAGGTTTGATAGTGATGGTAATGTCTCATCTTGTTCTCATGCTTCGAGGGTAAAAGCCAAAACCATATTTTGTTTTAGAGGGTCATTTAACTCCAAGGATGCTAGAAAAGATCACACTTTAGGTGTCGTTCCACCCGTTTACACATGTTCATATTGTGGTAGGAAAGGTCACCTTAGGAGATTTTGTTTTGATCTTGAAAAATGTCATAGGAAGTCTATGTCTAGTGTTCCCGTGGTTCCCAAATCCCCTACGCGACGTTTCACATCTATTTGGGTTAGGAAATCACTTTTGGATACGCTAGATTTTAGACAAGTTGATTCTCGTTTGCTTGCACATGATTCTTCTCTTGCCATATCATATAGATGATTGTGTTTGCATGTTTATCATACGCTAGGTATGCTTTTTGATATATTTTTGCTAGCGTTGTGACATGTAATTTTTGTATGTTTTATTTTTTTTAGAAAATTTTTAAAAATACAAAAAGATTTTATTTTGATAAATTTTTTGAAAAATCCAAAAATATTTTTGTATTTTGTTTGCACCGTTTATGGATGAACACTTTGGATGATCGAGTCACAACATCATTCCATTATTTTCATGTGACTATTTGATAGTGTTTTGAGACAATAGGTCAATTCATCCTTGTGCTTTATAATGTTTGGAGTCATTAAGATGTAATTAAGTGTTTCTTCCTACATGTTTGACTCATGTTTCCTTTATTGCACACATGCATGGATTTGTTTGATTATTGTGCTTGTCTTATCACATGTTGGTTGGGTGATTTAACTTCAATCCTGTCCTTAAAACGAACCAAGCGCGATAAAATTTTGATAAGGAAATTGTGCATTTAAGAACCGTTTTGTGAGTTTGTGTCCTTTGTTTCAGCGGGGAAGGGCTGCGAAAGGTTCATTTTGCCTTTGCGAATACTAAGCCACCGTTAAATTGGACCTAAAAAATGGAGGAATTTTATTATCCGGGGTCCAAAGAGGTTTAAAGAGCCCGAAAAAAATTTAAAGGCAGTAAAAAGAAAGTCATGCCAAATTATGGGCCATTTAGGTTTTTGCACCAATTCTCCAAAGTTTGAGAATTTAGTTTATTCACCTCTAAAAGAAAATATGCATGAGGGAGTTTGGTTGGAGAATTTTAAATGGGTTTGCACGTCCTTGAATTGCTTGAAAATGCGCTACATAGTTTTGGACGTTATTGGTGTGGAAATCACTTTGACTTTGGTTTGTTGATTTGTATAAGTCGATGTCATCTAAATTCAACAAATTTTTACACCTAAGGATACTTTTGATGCTCATTCGTTAGGGGTACACATATGCATCGTGCACATATGATTGATTGAGTTGATTTACCTATCGAATGTGTTCACACCCATTCATTCCGTTTCCATGACTTGGTTATTCAATTTTAAATCCATAGTGTGATTTTTGTATTATGTTTTACATATTTTTTTCAAATTGGTATCTTATTTTTTGTGCGAAAAAATTTGAAAAATAAAAAATAGTTTGTGAAGATTTTTTTTGGCATCTCCTTGCAAGAGCGTGTTTACCATATTGATTAATGCCTTGTTTTGAATATCGTGACACCCCGATTTTGCTTGTTTGATTCATTCTTCTTATTCGTCTATTTGGGGACATCATAAAAAGGGGAGAAAGAATTATCTTATTTTGGGGGAGTTTGAATTTTGGGGGCGTTTTGAGATTTGACTTATGCTTATCATTTATTGGTATCTATGTTTATCTCATTTCAAACTCGATACGTCACTTGGTATTTTTTCTTTTTCTCATGTGTGTAGGTACTACATTTATGATCACTGAATTACACAGTCTAATGAGAAAAGAGTTGAGATTCCTGAAGATTTAAAGAACAAACGATGGAGACTATTCATTTGTACCTTTTCCAGTTTTGGGTTCATGGAAGGGTAGATTTGTATAGACAATTTCGTATTTGATAATTCGATTTTTTTATGTATGTACCGGCATAGATATAGGGGGATATTTCTAAGGACATTTTTCTCATGTCCAACATGTTACATTTGTGTATGTTGTACGCCGTGATAAGCACCCAAAACTGTACAATTTATACCCCAAATAGATTTACTTTTGTTGCTAATTCTCGACAATATGAGTCTTATGTGCTTAAATGTTAATTATGCAGGTCGAATGTACGTTGCGGTGTTCAAACGCGTATTTCAAGGCAATTGTGCATTTTATGGAGCTAATACCCTTGTCTCGTACCCTAGTCTACCCTAAACTTGTCCCTAAACCGTCACCCAAGCCTCGTGTGTGTTGGTTTGATCCTTTTTTATTTTATTTTAATTTTTTTAGATTTTTATTTAGTGTCGTTTTATTTTTTAGATTTATTTAGTATTTTCTTAGTTTTATTTTCTATTTTTCTATTTTATTAATTTAATTCAATTTTATTTTGATTTTTATTAGTTTTTAATCTTAGTTTTTATTTTATTTTATCTTATTTTGTTAGGATTAGAATTTTTACGATTTCATTTGTTTATTTTTAAATTTATTTGATTTTACATTTATTTAGGATTTTAGTTTTAGTTTATTAGATTTTATTTTTATTTTATTTCTCTTTTTAGTTTCATTTTTAATTGAGTCTTTATTTTTATTAGAAGTAGGATTTTGATTTTATAAATTTTTATTATTAGTAGTTAATATTATTTTATTTTAATAGGGTTAAAATTAACACACACACACAATTACTACACACATACATATCCAAACACACCCTCATCCTCACCCTTACCCTAGACCTCACCACACACAAACACACAACCCTTCTTCTTCAACCTCCCAACACCCATCTCTTCCTCTCTCCTCTAAACCCGCCACAAACCCATTTTCAAAACCCACATTAAACCCGGAGTCCCCCCCCCCCTCCGACGAAAATCCAGCTGTCCGACCCCAATACTCACCCTCCGGCCGGTGGCGACAACATTCGCCGGTGCCCATTCGGAATCCGGTCCCTCCAATCGCGTTGTCCCACGATGACGGTGGCGCCACCTGTATCGCCGGACCTCCAACCACCCACCACCGAAACGCGAACCTAGCAGTTCCCGACGAGCTCCCTTGCCGGCAACCCCCCTCTCTCTCCTCTCGGCATCAACCCCCTTCAAGCCCATCCGGAACCCGACCATACCCCGCTGCTCAAACCTCCACTCCGGCGACCCCTTATGCCTCCCAAATCCGGACAGACCCATACCCGATTGACCCACTCCTTCTTGCAACCCATTTCTAGCCCAACCTTATTCCACCATTCCAAACCAATACCCATATTCTCCCATATAGCCACGACCTTCATAAACCAAAAGACAAAGACCCCATGTGCCAATAAATCCATTAAACCTTTTAACCATTTTACCTATTATACCCCATAACTAACCTCTTCTAACCAAACACCCAAAATACCCCTCAAACCAAATCTGAATTTATCCTCACCTCACCATTTCCATGCCTACATGCATTTTAAATTCCCATTTTTACCCCCACGCTCCATGCCTACTATAAATTGAAGATGAAGGCCTCAAAAAAAATAAGGAAGAGCTTAAAGATAGGAATTCTAGAGAGAGAATTGTAGAGAAAATTATACTTTGTAAATAGTTTTTCCTTTTTATTTTTTATTTTTAGATATTTGTGAGATTAAATATTGTAAGAGAGTTAATTGAGTGAATATTTCAATTTCAAATCATTTGGATGCTCAATTAAGTGGTGTATGCTACAATTTGGAAGAGTAGAGTTCAACTTTCTCAAAGAGATTTGGTTTGCTTGTTCTATTCTCTTCTCTTTTATTTTAGTAGCCTTGATTATTAATTTGTCATGTTTAATATCATGTTAGGCTAAAACCCCTTTCAAGGGGTGGGGTGAAACCCTTATTTGATATTATTTTAGTTTAATTAGTTTGATTACTTGAAATTTTCCTTTGAATGTTAAATTTGATCCATCACCCTTAGATTTACGCCTCGAGAGAGGGTAAATGATTTTCGAGAGAAAATCGAAATTCTAGTGATAATACCCTTTTTAGATTCTAACTAGAGATAGGGGTTTCTTAAGTGGGATATTATCACTTGAATTTCAACTCTAAATTTATTTTATTAGATTGGCATAAATTCTAATTGATCGATCATAGCGGGTGATTAATTAAAAGGAGTGTGGACCTATTTTTCTAGAGTTGTGGGGTGTTAAAATTTACTTTCTAAAAGAGTACTATTAAAATTAGACTTGCAACGAGAGTTGATTTTTAGTTTTGATATTAATTTGGGAGAATTTAAATAATTAAATTAATGAATTAGAATAACTAAAATTTGTGGTGTAATCCCATTCCTTGATTGTTCTCACAATTATTTACCTCACTTATCTCTTATTTTTAGTGTTAGACTTTATTATTCATTTTAGTCACTTTCTAGTTAGTTCTTTTCATCTTAGTTTAGTTTAGTTTAAAATCTCACCTCACCCTATTGTTTTAATATTTGAAAAAGTTAAAAAAAATTAAAAAAGTGAAAAAGTACAAAAAGAAAATAAAAAGTGAATTACAATTGAATTTGTTCCATTTGCTTTACACCCTAGGATGTGGATTGATACCCTTACTTACCGCTATGCTTGAGTTGTTATATTTGTAGGTATGTGAGGTTTTGATTAGAAGGAGCTTTTCAAGCAACGACAAAATACACGCAAAAGTCTTTCTATCACGCCGCTACATTTGTCACGTCACCTCAAGATATCACTCGACGGACTCAATTTGAATTTCGAGAATCAAGCATTTTTTATCTCCATCATGTGTCCCTCATCTACCTCAACGACTTCACGTACCATGATTTTAGGTACTTTATGCAAGTGGTACGCAAGAGAAGCCAAAACAATGCAACAAGGCTTGATAGGGAAGTTCAAGGGAAATTTGGTAATTTTACAACCACTGTCCAGAGGACTGGTCAACTGGAAAGTTTAAGATCTTGCCGCAATAAAGATACTAGAAGAAACGACACCTCAATCCGAGCTACGGTGAACAAGTTATGGCCCGTTGAAAATGAATATAATTTCAAGAAAAAACCTTGGAAATTTCTCTAAGTGTTTATCCCCCTTCCAGCGAACCGGTTCGCAGGGTACCTGAACTGGTTCAGGCCTCTGTACGCTGGATATAATTCCCTGAACCCAGCCCAAACCCTTTCGGGGGGGGGCGAACCGGTTCGCAGGGTACCTGAACCGGTTCGAGGCCTCTGTACGCTGGATAGAATTTCAGAGTTTTTATTTTGTGAAACTCTTCATGTGTTTCCCTATAAATACTTACTTCGGGGGAGCAGTTTGGTAAGACTTTGGAAGACGTTTTTGAGAGTCCCAATTACTCTAGTCTTCATATTTTTTGAGTCCCAAGACTCATGTTTTAATTCACAGATCATTGCCATATCTTTGTGAATCTCTTTGGTAACCCAAGAACACATCCTTGTATTTGTTCACTCCTTGTGAAGAAGCCGTTTCTCTTCTTCATTGCTGACCACCTGGAGTTCCTGAGGGAGATTCCAGCCGACATTGTTTCTAGCCGTTGCTTTGAAGGTTTGCCGAAGACACCGTGCGTTACACTTGTTGGCAATTATCAGGTTATATGTAAGTCAATGGTCTTGTAAATTATTCAAAGTCCTAGAAATAAAAGGTTTTGCCCTGCGGGGATTTTTCCTTAATTTTGTGTCGCATACTTTATTTGTTTATGGGTTGATACGCGCACTTTAGATGCATGTTTAGGGGCTAAAATTAAATAAGTGTGATAAATTAAAAATTTGGGAAGTTAATCAATTATCACACAGTCATACGTCGTTTTCTGACGCAAATAGCAGAACAACACGCCAAATACTTGGAGGAGCAGACTTTGGTTAGAAGAGAAAGAGAAATACAACAAGAGGAGAAGAATACTCTGTACGAGAAGTTATCAAATTGAGGCCCCCAACATTATCAAGTTCTGTAGATCCTTTTGAAGTTGAGTTTTGGGTTAGAGACACATAAACTATCTTTTGGGTGATGAATGTACCTGGCGCGTAGAAGGTGATTTTGTCTACTTTCATGTTAAAGGGCGAAGATAAATATTGGTGGGAGTCTTCCAAACATTTATTGCTTACTCCGGAGGGAGGTGAGGTAATTACTTGGGATTCCTTTATTAAAGCCTTATATGAAAAGTATTTTCCTCGCATGTATCGGAAGCAAAAAGAGAGAGAATTTTTATCATTGACTCAGGGGAATATGTCGGTCAGGGAGTATGAAACTAAATTTATATCTTTGTTTCGATTTTCATTACGTTTCTTACACAATGAGGAGGACAAATGCACCAGATTTCAGGATGGGTTGAATTTGGTTATCAAGTCTAGACTCACTGCACTTGAAATGGTAGATTATACTTCTTAAGTTAACAAAGCTATGATGGTTGAAGGAGATGTTAACGATGCAATAAAGAATAGGGAACAAAGGGGAAAGAGGAGTAGATTTGATCCATCTGAGCAAAAGGAAGGCAATGTAGAATACTCAAAACAAGGGAGTCAAAGATTTCAGCGCGGTAGAGGGACTAGAAATTATGTTCAGAATAGGACACCAAGTAGTTTTAGGGGTGCAGGATCGATGGGCCAACATAATAGACAACAGGAGAATGACAATGGGCAGCCTAAGCCTGTTACATGCTATTTTTGCAAAGTTGAGGGTCATATTAGTCCAGATTGTCCAAAGGTAAAGGGGGTAAAGTGTTATCACTGTCATCAAATTGGTCATACCAAAAGAACTTTATTATGTTATTGGGAGGGATTTAATCTGCTACTACTAGTCGAGGTTCATCACCTGGAGGCATAGGAAGAGGAAGAAGTAGAGGACATGCTAGTGGTTCCAGGGCTCCGGGAAGAATATTTTCTATGACTTTACAGGATGCTCAGGCTACTCCATAGGTGGTGACAGGTACATTTTCTATCATGAACAAACATGCTTACGTGCTTATTGATCCAGGTTCTACTCATTCATTTGTATCACTGTTAATTACCATGCATTTGGGTAGACCATGTTCTTATCTAGATTGTGGTTTATATATTTTTACACCTATGGGAGATGTGATGTTAGTGGAGCTTGTGTATAAAAATTGTGTTTTGTTTGTGGGGAGACGTAGTTGACCATTGATTTATTTCCACTAGATATTCGAGATTTTGATATTATCTTGGGTATGGACTGGTTAACTTCCAACCATGCATCAATTGTCTATGTTTGTAAGGAGGTTACATTTAATATGCCGGGGGAGGAAGAATTCAAATTTATTGGGGAAACAAATGTGGTTCCGAACTATCTTATTTCTACCCTTTGGGCGAGAAAATTGTTAAATAAGGGTTGTCAAGACTTTTTAGCATATATTGTGGTTACAAACACGGAATTGCAAAAATTAGAAGATATCCCAGTCTTTAAGGATTTTGCAGATGTGTTCCCAGATGAATTACCAGGATTTCCACCTAGCAGAGAGGTAGAGTTTATTATCGATTTAGTGACTGGTACAGCTCCAGTTTCTATTTCTCCATATAGAATGGCACCTGTGGAACTAAAGGAGTTAAAGGTTCAACTGCAAGATTTTCTAGATAGAGGTTTTATTTGACCCATTGTATCACCATGGGGTGATCCGGTATTATTTGTGAAAAAGAAAGACGAAACCATGCGACTTTGCATTGATTATCGGCAGTTGAACAAGGTAACAATTCGAAATAAATATCCATTGCCTCGTATTGATGATTTTTTTGATCAATTACAGGGTGCTAAAATGTTTTCAAAAATTTATTTGAGATCGGGTTATCATCAATTAAGGGTGAGATATTATGACATTTCTAAGACAACTTTTCGTTCTCGCTATGGTCATTATGAATTTTTGGTAATGCCATTTGGGTTAACAAATTCTCTTGCAGTGTTTATGGATTTAATGAATCGGGTATTTCATCCTTTCATAGATTCATTTGTGATTGTCTTTATCGATGATGTTTTGATATACTCACCTAGCTAAGAGGAACATGAGAAGCATCTAAGAGTTGTATTGCAAGTTTTGCGAGATAATCAATAGTTTGTTAAGTTTAGCAAATGTGAGTTTTGGTTAAATCAGGTAGTATTTCTGGAGCATGTTGTTTTAGGAGATGGAATTTATGTTGACCCTAAGAAGGTAGAATCAATTGTGCAATGGTAGAGACCAAGAAATTGAACAGAGATAAGGAGTTTCCTAGGATTGGCTGGATATTATAGAAGATTCATAAAGGGGTTTTCATCTTTAGCCTTACCATTGACTAAATTAATCCGAAAGGAAGTGAAATTTGTGTGGAGTGATGAATGTCAGCACAACTTTGAAAAGTTGAAAAATAGGCTAGTATCAGCTCCAGTTCTCACTATTCCATCTAGTGGAGAAGGTTTTGTGATTTATATTGACGCTTCACATCAGGGCCTGGGTTGTGTTTTCATGCAACATGGAAAGGTAATTTCTTATGCATATAGATAGTTGAAGACTCGTGAACGTAATTATCCTACACACGATTTAGAGCTTGCATCTATTATTTTTGCCTTAAAATTATGGAGGCATCATTTATATGGAGAGACGTGTGAAATTTTCACTGACCATCAAAGCTTGAAGTATTTATTTACAGAGAGAGACTTGAATTTGAGGCAGAGGATTTGGATAGAGATGATTAAAGACTATGACTATACTATTCATCATCATCGAGGAAAGGCCAATGTAGTAGCAGATGCTTTGAGTAAAAAATCATCGGGGATTCTAGGTTCCATACAGTGTGCACATGTGGGAAATATCCTTAACTTGGAATTGATGGGCATTGAATTAAGTTTTTCAAAAAGGGGAGGCTTATTAGCACATGTCATAGTGAGACCTTTATTGGCAGAACGCATAAGAAATTTGCAGGTTAGTGAACCATTCCTTTAGAAGAAGAAACAAGATGTCTTAGATGGTAAAGAGAGTGACTTTGAAATTAAGAACGATGAATCATTGTGTTATAAAAATAGGAATTGTGTATCGAATGATCAACCCTTAAAGAAGGATATATTGAAAGAGGCACATAGTTCTATTTACTCTATGTATCCGGGAGGTACCAAAATGTACAGAGATTTGAAAGAGTATTACTGGTGGAATAATATGAAACGTGAGATTGGCGAATTTGTAGCTAAATGTTTAGTATGTCAGCAAGTGAAAGTGGAGCATTAAAAGCCGACATGATTATTACAGTCATTGCCTATTCTGGAATGGAAGTGGGAGCATATAACGATGGATTTTGTTACAGGATTACTAGGGTCACCAAAGGGGAATGATTCTATTTGGGTGATTGTAGATCGATTGACAAAGTTGGCCCATTTTCTTCCAGTTAAGACCACTAACATTGCTAACAAGTATGCACATATGTACGTTGATGAGATTATCCGTTTATATGGGGAACCAGTGTCAATTGTATTAGATAGAGATCCAACATTCACTTCTAAGTTTTGGCCTCGTTTACAGAATTCCATGGGCACAAGTTTGAAGTTCAGGACTGCATTTCATCCACAAACCGATGGGCAATCTGAAAGGACGATTCAAATATTAGAAGACATGTTACGAGCCTGTGTATTTGACTTCAAGGGTAGTTGGTATGATCATTTTCCATTGATGGAATTATCGTATAATAATAGTTATCAGTCCACCATTGGTATGGCTCCGTATGAAGATTTATATGGGAGGAGATGTAGAAAGCCTTTGTGTTGGGATGAAGTAGTGAAAGGAAACTTTTGGGTCCTGAATTAATAGATATGACGACTGAAAAGATCAAAATGATTTGGGAACGGATAAAGATAGCGCAAAGCAAGCATAAATTTTATGAAGATAAGAGGAAGTATCCATTGGAATTTAAAAAGGGGGATTTTTTATTCCTACGTATTTCACCATGGAAAGGCGTTATGAGATTTGGGAAGAAGGGGAAACTAAGTCCAAGATACATTGGACCATATGAGTTGTTGGAAAGAATTGGGAAACATGCATATAGATTAGCATTACCTCCAGATTTATCTCGTTTACACGATGTGTTTCACGTATCGATGCTTTGTAAGTATTTGGCGGGTCCATCTCATCAGTTGAAAGTTCAACCAATTGAACTGAAGGAAGACTTGTCATACATCGAGGAACCAATGGAAATTATTGATCGTAAGGATCTAGTATTGAGAAATAAAGTTATTCCCTTAGTCAAAGTTATGTGGATGAGCCATGGAATTAAATAAGCAACTTGGAAAATGGAGGATATCATGAAGAAACAATATCCCCATTTGTTTGGTATGTGACCTTTATATTAAATTTTGGGGACGAAATTTTCTAAGGTGGGGAAGTTGTGACAACCCAGATATAATTATGATAAATTATATTTTAATCATGCTTATATTATGTGAGATGAATAATGTGTCATTTTTATAACTAATGTTAAGTGATTATGTTTAGTCTAATCCTACTTTAATAAATTGTGAAATGTAGAGTTATGTACGAACACAAATTTTATTATTTTCGATAGAAATGTTCATGTTTAAGACTAGTTTTGACCCCTATAACATTACAAATGACTTGAGGTGAAAGATATCTAGTTGTATACATGTGATTTAGGGTTGTAACACAACAAACGGTGCATCAAATGGATATACGAGTAAGAAGTTAGGCCGAATTTACGAACAAGGGGTAAATATGTCCATTCCCGTTAAGTGGAAAATTGTCTTTTAGTAAACCAAGTGGTTTAATTTGATTGGTGGGAATGGGAGGCAGACTTGGATGACTTAAACCTCGCCCTTTAACTTATTTCTTCAGAAAGTATAATCCTAGGTTCAATTGTGAGAGATTTAAGCTTAAGGAAAGAGAAAGTAGAAGTTTAAGGAAGAAAGATTACAAGAAAAGCTAGGAAAATTCCAAGAAAATCCTTAAAGTGTTTCCAAGGTATAAGTTTGTGATTAATATTGTTTTAATCTTGTATTATACTTATTTCAAAGTATATAAATCGTGAATTATGGATTAAAATTCCATCAGCCTTTGTGATAATATGTATTGGTTCATATGTGAGGTAGGTGGTGTTTATAGGTCATATTGGTTTGTATTGAAACCCCTTGTATTCAAACTTACATATATTTTTGTGTACTTACTGGAATTCAGAAATTTCAATTGGATATGAAATTAGACTCATATATTCATATCTTATCCAAAAATTAGAATTCAACTCTTTGTGGTTGGTCCTTGGTGATGGTTTCAAGTTGGTACATAGTTGGTATTTGGATATTTAATTTCGGTATACCCTGAGTTTGGTAATGCTTTTGACATAGAAAATGAAGTCAAAAGATTATGAAACTTTAATTATGTACTATTCATTATGTTTAATGAAAATGGGTTGAAAATCATGAAAAGTTATGCTGGAGAAAAATTATGAAAATTCTTGGAAGTTGAAGGAACAATAGAGGAATTTGTAGGGCAGATTTCTTGTGCTGTAAATAAATGGCCATAACTTGCTCTAGCAAGCTTGAAAAATTACCCTGTCACTTGTAACGGAAATTATATTAAGATATGTTTTCATATTGATAATCTTGGACACCTGTATGTGTACTATTTATGAATATGAGATGGTTAAGTATAGAGGGCAATAATTTGAGGCCATATTTGATACCCCAGGAAAGAATGTTTTTATCTGCTCTTTTCAAAGAGTATTTTGAGTACATGTATCATGTGTATATATATTGAGAAGTATGCTTTAATATTTACTTGGGTTTAGTTATAAATTTCTTATGAGGTATTTCCTACAGTTGAATAATGTCCATAACTTTATCAACATGTATACCACTGTTTTGTCGTTACACATGTTTTATGGAATGTGATTCGAGTAGAATTATATTGGTGTTGTATAGTCATTGAAAGTTACATAGATATATTAAATTAATACTTATGATTGAGATTCAATACTGATTTAGTTGGATTAACAGGTGTAAGGTCAAATCAACCCAGTTCAGCTCCACCACAAGTAACGGGAATACATAGTTAACAACCCAATGTGAGTGTACTTACTGAGTTGATTATGGATATGCTGTGTATGTATTATATATTGAGATGATGTGGCTTATTAAAAGTCATGAGATGTTGCGATGTTATGGCTTGTTAAAAGTCAAAAGATGTTGAGATGTTATGGCTTTATAAAATTCAAGATATGTTGAGTTCTATGCAATTCAGGAGATGTTAGGTTATTAAAACCTACGGATATGATTATTACCTACGGGCAGGAGATGTGGGGTTGATTAACTTCGGATATGTAAATGGCCTAATTTGGCACAGAGATGGATAAATATTGATATGTGGAGATGTTAAAATAGTACTTTTACTATATAGAGATGTAGTACATTCACTGAGTTTTTAAACTCATGGTTTTATATGTTTACATTTTCAGGTTCTGAAGCTGCCGCTGCCAGGTCTACGAGGTTGAGTGAATAATAGTGGAGTCTTGTTAGTTTTGTTTTATACATTGTACTATTTGTATTTAAGTTAAATGGTATTTGAGTTATGTTTAAATTATGTCTCCTTAAAATGATTGGATTTTTAGTATTACGCCTTTTAACCTTGAAGTTATTTCAATATGTATTACTAAATAAATAAATAAATAATAAATGTGGTTTGTGAACTATTTAGTTAATTGTATCCTAATGGGATTGGGGGGTTACAGCTTGCCCACTCTTTTATTCCGATTTACATTTCATTTGTGTCGGATATTATAGTCGTTATTATTTTATTTGGGTGAGTTGGATTTATATTTAAGATAGTTGTACTTCCAATGTTAGATTTTATTCCCGTGGTGATTATGGTATTAAAGGTCTATATTGTTTTATTGTTATTTTTGTTTGGGTCTTAATAATTCCATCAAAAAAATATCTACAAAACACTAAAAAAAATTAAATACACACTTTACTAACAACACCCAAAAGTGTTGTACCTTTTTAAATAATCAAAATGTCTAAAATATCCCTAAATAACCAAAAGAAACACATCCCAAACTCGTCACGTCCCACTGAAACAAACACTTCCCGGATTGAACCTAAACATTTTTCATCCTCTTCATTTGTGCAAAAATCTTTTTCTTTTGTTATTTTTTGGTCTTGTTGATTTGTTGTGGGGTTGTTTTACAAAAAAATGGTTAAAAGAGGCTACATTGCCATGGGTGAAGAAAAAAGTTGATGTTAAAGCTTCTCAAAAGTTGGACATCCGATGCTCCTTGGATGATTTTAAGGTATTAAAACACCTATACATACTTTATAACATCTAAACCATTCCTAAAACTAAAAAAAAACTGGATATACTGTACTTAGGGTGGGCCAACGACGTAGGTGATAGAATATTTCGATGGCATCTTGCTGTAAGAGATGACATATTTCCAGGGTACATTTTGATGGCATTTATATATATATATACAGTTTGATGTAATTGTGATATAGGAACATATGTGTAATACCCCATATTTTTACGTATATATAATTTAATTAATTGGGTAATTAAATAGAAAATACGTTGTAATTTAAATTACATGAGTGAAGTAATTTAATATGATTTAATAATAATTATGATTATTAAGCGTAACATAATAATTGTGATTATTTCTATATTAATCGAGAGATATAGACTAATTAATATTTCTAATATGACCTTTACTAAATGTGAATAGTAAATAATTGATAATTAAGATTATACGTCATAGCGAGTGATGTGGGTGTATTATATGCTATCTCACCGAGAGTCGTATGTTAGACTATGCCGAGGTGGGAAATGAGAAATATATTTTGGGTGACTCGAATGATAATTTAGAGGTCACAGATGAGTCTAGAAGGGGCGAATTAGTCAAAATAGTATACACGGGGATGCCAATTGAGTCACATGTCAACTTTGGACCAAACCGGCACCTTACGGGGGTAATTTGGCAATTTTAAAAATAGTGGTTAAAGGACCTACAAAAATTAGAGTCCTATATCTGATAATTAGAATTAGGGATTAGGGTTCATAACGCAAAAATCTTAGAGAAGCCATTAGAGAGAAGAGAAGAACCTTTCCCAAAACCTTAAAGAGGATTCTTGCACCCTAAGCATCTAAGGAGTGGCGAATTTGAAAAGAAGCACATCAAATCATCATCTTCATCATGAAATAAGATCACCTTTGTATAATCAAGTGGTTTATTGCAATTAAACTCAAATTTATAATACCCATGTGTAGGGTTACATGATTTATGAAAACTCTATTTAATCTCTTGGAGAAAAAGATTGATGTTGATGCATGTTTGGTTAGGATTGCATATAGTTGATAGTAATAACTATAGAGGATTAAAAATCAAACGAAATTGGATTGTCACTACGAATTTTAATTCTGGGTTATGTTAAAATCAATATGAAGAACACCATTATCTAGGGTTTAATGGAAACTGAATTTTGATGATTCTTGGGAGGATTTCGTATGGATTTGATGGTATATTTACGTTAGGATTAGCCCCTATACATGATAATAATGTTTACTGATGATGGGAGAATGTTTCATAAGGTTTTAATAAGTTTAGAAGGGACAAGTTCAAAGAAAATTGAAACTAAGAATGGCTGGTATCTGGTCGATCGACCCATGAATGTCGATCGATCGACAAAAACCTTCAATCGATCGACTAAAGATGAATTGAGGATATTTTGTTCGTTGATGGCTATTTGATTCCTAATGACCGAGGGAAACCTTAGGGATGATATTATACCTATTTAGGGACTTAAAAAAGATCAGTAGGTATATTGTTAAGTCCGATAGGGTCCTTTAGAGTGAGACTTAAAGTAGCGACCGATGAGGATAAATCAATTGAGATATGTATCGAGAAATGCGTGGCATGAGTTATGGAGAGAAAGTAACATTAATCCATGATACATACTAGTAGAGTAAGTTAGTCTTAGCTAATGAAATTAAGAAGGGGTTAACTAGGTCCCTTAGAGTTGGGTGAATACTCGAGAAAATGCAATGAAGAGAGAAATCGAAAAATGCACGGTACGGTGAGTCTTAGAGACAAATATACTATGGACTAATGAAAATCTTTAGGTTGTGTGAATACCTATAAATTTTGTACTTAGGGTGGGCGAATACCTATAATTCCTATACGATATTGGAGTCGAGGATTAGACCGGGCCAATATTGTATTATTTCATTTATATTTGGAGTCGAGGATTAGACCGGGCCAATACTCCTTATAGTATATATTGTGTGTGAAATATATACTATATAAATAATCTACTTGGGTAGAATGGTAGATGATTATATGATGTGCATACATCTACAAGATAAATAATTTGGGATAATTGGAGTTGATGATTACGCTGGGTCAATTATCCTTATAGTCTATATATTGTGTGTGAAATATATACTATATGAATAATGTACTAGGATGAAGTAGTAGTTAATTAGATGACGTTAATACATCTAAATAGTAACTTAAATGGAGAAAGCTTAATTGGAATAATATAATACTAGATAGTGAACATCTAATGAACAAGATTAAGTGGTCAGACTTTACTTCCAAATCAGAAACTAACATATGTGAAATGTTACTTGGAAATTTATTAACAGAATGAGAAGTGTTAAAGAAACTTATTACTGTATGGGAGGTACATGAACTTAGACGTGTAGATGAGTTCAGAAGAGTACTATAGTCTAAATAGCTTGGGTAGTTGTAGCTAACTAGACTAAGTATGGAACGTTAGGCGTGCACTATAGATGAGAGGTGAGAAGACTCAAGTGAGTGTGTGTAAGACTAACATGTGTAATTGATAACTTATCTTTACTGCAATAAATTTAATTGCTAAATATTTTCAAAACTTTTTGAGTACTAACTCTTGCTATGTAAAATATTTTTAAAAACCTTTTAGGTGTCTAGGCATAGGGACGCCAAGCGTGAATTCATTCCAGGGATTTCGGAGCTGCAGCACAGGTGGATATTGCAGGACATTGATTAGAAGCTTCTTTTATCATTTCTGATCTAGTGTAGGATTTTAATTTCAGTATGGACATGTTGTCCCACCGTACTTTCTTTAGTTGGGATTTTGATATTTGTTGGGTTTTGGCCGATGGTTTATTCGGCAAAAGTTATTTACCTTAGTTGTTATATTCAAACTTTTATGTTGGTATTTGACTTATACTTTGTTTCCCATGTTGTTGTATGCTAAATGAAAGTTAAAATTTGGCAGTAGTCCAATTTCACCTAGGTGGTTAGTGATTAAAAAGTTTTCGACAGTGATGCTAAGAATGAACCAACTGAGAAACCTACTTTAATTTGACTTAGGACTGATCACTCGGGATTTCATTAGGCGGTCACAAATGGTATCAGAGTATCAGGTTCAAGTGTCCTTAGGATCTGTTCGGTTTACTGCATTTTCAGCGATTCGTTCATTTGTTATAGAGCCCAATTTTAGGGTTGTTGCTTTTATCTTTACGTGGTTGAGATATCGTACATATGCTATTGGACTTTTGTATAAAATGAGTACTTATACAATTCATTATATTTCTAGATGCCAGCAAGGAGACAGAGAGAGGAGAGGGTCGAGGCAAAGGATGAGGTGATGGAGGCTCATTAGGAGTCATAGATACCGCCACCCCCACCCCACCTGAGTTAATCTCTACTACTCAAGTGGCTGTGATAGTGGCTCAGGCAGTCGAGACAGAGATGAGGGCCATGGTAGCCCATTTTCCTTAGCCCCAGGCACCACCTCCAGTAGGGCCACCTTCTTGGCAGCGAGTTAGGGAGACCTTTCAAAAGGTCCACCCATCTGAGTTATGGGGCAATACTGATGTGGTAGAGGCTTGTGACTGGAAGAAGACCATTCAATGCCATCTGCGCATGCTTGAGTGTAGAGATGTGTAGAATCCGATGCTTGCTACCTTTCGTCTATTAGGATCAGCTTTACAGTGGTGGGAGTCAGTTACCACCGCCAAGGAGAGGGACTTAATGAAGATATCTGCTTTTGATTTTTGGGTGCGGTTTGATCGCAAGTACTTCCTACCTGCAGTTGAGACTAAGATGAGAAAGAAGTTTGGAGAAGTTTGTCAGGTTGATCTCTCGGTAGCAGACTATGAGGAAGAGTTTACCTGCCTGGAAAGTTTAATGCCAGATGAGGTGAGAAAAGAAGAGAGGAAGATATCAAAGTTCATGGATGGTTTGTCCTAAAAGATCAGGCAACACTTAATCGGTAATACTGTGTTGAAGAATTTCACTGACATCGTCAATGCTGCACTGTTATATTGTAAGGATCACTTATTCCATGCTAATAAGAGCAAGAGAGGTGAGCCCAGTCAGTAGGGCAAGACCAGGGGGAGTGTTAGTAATGGGGAACCGCCCCACTAGCAGCAAATAGCAGGTCCCAATAGGGGAATTTTAGCAAGAGATTTAAATCTATAAAGTACTGACGCGATGTGGGATTTAAGTAGGGTCAGTAGGGTCTCCAATAGCAGCAGATTCCCCAGGGCCGATAGGGCCAAGGGAACTAGGGAGGAGGCCATCAGGACTAGTAGGTCCAAGGACAGAGACAATCCAGGATCAGTGCTTTACATGTGGTCAGTAGGTCCACAAGAGTAGAGCTTGCCCCCAGCAAAATGGGGCTCAACATCAGGGTTCCCAACAGGGGAAACAAGCTCTGTTATCCCCAATACCAGCACAGGACCCACAACATCAGCCAGGTCAGATGCAATATGGACGTGCGTATGATGTTCGGGATGTGCCTTTCCAGCCAGCACCTTCATCACCGTTGGTAGTCGTGGGTACGTTTCCTATCCATGGGAATGAGGGTAGTATTCTATTTGACACAGGAGCGACACACTCTTTTATTGCCACTAGATTTGCACGGGCAGTCGGCCTTTTAGAGATAGCCGACACTCATCTTATGTGTGTGGAGTCATCGATGGGTAGTGGGTCCCTTATACACTCTATCTGTAGGGGTGCAGATATTATGATCAGGAGATTAAGTCTAGCGACAGATCTTCTAGTGTTAGATATGGAGGGTTAAAATGTCATCTTAAGTATTGATTGGTTGGAGGGATATAGGGCGATGGTTGACTGTTACGAGAGGACTATCGTGTTTGCTATTCTGGGACAGGAGATGTTCCTAGTGGCGATGCCTCTTCCTGAGGGAGGATTGCGAACTCACTTATATTATATTGAGGAGGAGACCTCACATGAGGTGGTTGTTTCCCCAGACTCGATCCTAGTCATAAAGGATTTTGAGGATGTCTTTCAAGAGATACCAGGAGTACCACCTATAAAGAAGATTGAGTTTGATATCGATTTAGAACCGGGGACGAGACCGATTGCCAGAGCACCGTATCTCATGGCCCCTTCAAAGATGCGAGAGCTGAGAGAGCAAATCCAATAGCTCTTGGTATAGGGATTCATTCAGTGGAGTACGTTTCCATGGGGCGCACCGGTGTTATTTATAAAGAAAAGGTATAGTTCAATTTGTTTGTGTGTAGACTACAGGGAGCTGAACAAGGTGAAAATACATAATAGGTATCCATTGCCTAGAATTGATGACTTGTTTGATCAGTTGAGAGGGGATGCATACTTCTATAAGATCAATTTGAGGCCGGGTTACCATTAGTTGTGCATTCGAGAGGAGGATGTACCTAAGATCACTTTCTTATTGTCAGAGGGTAGTGAGACTGGGGTCTGTGAATAACAGGAAATGGTGAGGCGTGACCCACTCCAATGGATGCTGTCAGTAAGGTACTCAAGAACTTCTAAATCATCTTCAGATGAAACCTTCTCCTTCTAGTAAAAATGGAGCTCAAGCTGGAAATCCCAACCTACAAGAAGATGAACTTCCATAACAATAATAGTAATTTTCTCAAGAAGAACTCATGAGAGTGATGGCTGTTAGTGGGGAGTGAAAGAACAAGGCACTCGGCATAAGAGAGAGAGAATTGAGAGAATACTAGAGAGGTTTTGGGGTGATTTTGACAAAATAACTTTTGCTATTGAGTTTTTCTATCTATTATTGACCTTATTCAAGGGTCCTATTTATACTTAGGCACTAGGTCTAGGTTGGCACTTTTAGCGCCAAAAACTTAGAGGGTTGGTAAGGGACAAGGTCTGAAGTGTACTATTTTTCCCTACCTGTGTGCAGCATCTTGCCCCCTCAGACAGGTGCCACCTGGTGCAAACAAAATTCAAAAAGTAAATATGTTTCCTAATGGAGAAAAAATATATGATTTGGTAAATATCCTTTGAAATGGTAACTTGTGGTGCAAAATTTTGCAAATCTTGAGAGGGGAGGCCTTAAGGACCCCTCTCCTCTAAAATCTTTGTTTTTCTTGAGAGGAACCTTGAGGAGCCCCTCTTTTGAGAAAGTCATTTTTTATAAAGAGTTTATTTCTTGTGAGCAGCTAGCTCTTTGGCTGCCCACTTCACTTGTGACCAAGTGTGCGGTGTGTGTAGTATTGAGTGACTTCTGGGTCTTCCTACTAGTATTCTCTCAATCCTATAGTGCTAACTGGTTGAGCTTGCTCAACATACCTTGTCAATTAGCTGCCAAGCCAAAACTCCCAAGAGATCGTAACTGGCCTACTTGAGCCCTACTTGCTCAACTAGGCATCCTGTATAAGAAAATATGTGTTAGTACTTCTTTTCTTTTATCATGATGGGGGGTTGCTTATGTTAGACACCCCATCATCCTAACTTGGTTTTCTAGGAGCTGAGGGGGGAGGACATTACGGGTCCCTCCTCCCATGTAAGTTTCTGCTGTTGAGGAACCCTAGGGGGGTTCCTTCTTAAACATCATTTTTGCTCTTCAGGAAGCCTTGGGGGGTTCCTTCTCAAATGTCATTTCTGCAGGGACTCTGGGGGGGGGGGGGGGGGGGAGTCCTTCTCAATCTGGGCTTCTACCACCATCTAAGTGAAGTTCCTTCTCAGTGTGAGTTTCTGCAGGGACCCTTGCAGGGGGACCTCTCAACATAAGCTTCTGTTGACATCTAGGTGGGGATCCTTCTCAACGTGAGTTTTCATTGAGACCTTAGGGGAAGTCCCTCGCAACAACGGTTACTTATTAACTTGAGTTTCAGCAGGGACCCTTGTGGGGGTCTCTCTCAACATAGGCTTCTGCTGCCACCTTGGTGGGGTTCCTTCTCAACGTGAGTTTCTCCGGAGACCTTGGGGGAAGTCCTTCTCAAGAGGTTCCTACTCAACTTTATGTTTCTGCAGGGACCCTTGCAGGGGGCCCTCTCAACAAAGGCTTTTTCTTCTACCTAGGTGGGGTTTCCTCTTAACTTGAGTTTCTATAAGGACCCTTGCGGAGGGCCCTCTCAACATAGGCTTCTACTGCTACCTAGGTGGGGTTTCTTCTCCAATATGGCATTTCTTTGGTGGAGGGACCCTGGGGGTTCCTTCTCTAATATGGCACTTCTGCGTTGGAGGGACCCTGGGGTTACTTATCCAATATGGCATTTCTACGGTCGAGGGACCCTGGGGGTTCCTTCTCCAATATGGCATTCTACTGTTGAGGGACCCTGGAGGTTCCTTCTCCAATATGGAACTTTTGCAGTGGAGGGACCCTGGGAGTTCCTTCTCCAATATGAATTTTTGATGTTGGAGGGACCCTGGGGTTCCTTCTCCAATATGAATTTTTGTGGTGGAGGGACCCTGGGGGTTCCTCTCCAATATAAATTTCTATTGTGGAGGGACCTTGGGGGTTTCTTATCCAATAAGAATTTCTGCGGTGGGTTCCTTCACCAATATGGATTTTCTGTGATCGAGGGACCCTGGGTGTTCCCTCAACCTCATATTTTTTGTAAGCTGAAGAGGGGGGGGGGGGGGGAGGGGGGCTTTGAGAGCCCTCACCCACAAATATAGTGGTCAAGCTTGGAACACCCTTCTACATTATCCCCTCGTGCAAAGTCTTTTGTGTTGGGTAAACCAAAAGGCTTTGTACGCCATAAATTCAGTTTTTTATTTTGATGGGCCCTAGGGTTCCTTCATCATTCCCCTTAGGGTCATTAAATCTTCTGTCACTTCATCCCAAGTTTTGTAAATGAGGCCACTTATGGTGGACCTCCTTATCTAGGTATCAACTTGGGCGAAGGGGTTACTCGTGGTAAGCCCTTCATTCTTGGCCTTCTTTCTTGGGTAGAGGGGTTGCTCGCGATGAGCCTCTTGCCCTTGGCCTTCTTTTGTGTCCTTTCATCCTGGGTAAAGGGATTGCTCGCGGTGAGCCCCTCATCCTTGGCCTTCTTCTATGGCCTTCTATCTTAGGTAGATGGGTTGCTCACAGTGAGCCCCTCGCCCTTGGCCTTCTTCTGTGGCCTTCTTTCTTGGGTAAAGTGGTTTCTCGCAGTGATCCCCTCGCCCTTGGCCTTCTTCTATGGCCTTTCATCTTGGGTATAGGGATTGATCGCGGTGATCCCCTCGCCCTTATCCTTCTTCTGTGACCTTCTATTTTTGGGAGAGGGGTTACTCGCGATGAGCCCCTCGCCCTTGGCCTTCTTTTTGTGGCCCTCTATCTTATTCATAGGGATTTCTCACTGTGAGCCCCTCATCCATGGCCTTCTTCTATAGCCTTCTATCTTGGGTAGAAGGGTTGCTCGCGGTGAGCCCCTCGCCCTTGGCCTTCTTCTGTGGCTTTTCATCTTGGGTAAAGGGATTGCTCGCAGTGAGCCCCTCTCGCTTGGCCTTCTTCTATGGCCTTCTATCTTGGGTAGAGAGGTTGTTCACTGGGAGTCCCCTAGTCCGAGTTATTTCACTCTTTGTCCACTTGCTTGAGGACTTCTCAATATTATCCCTCTCGCGCAGAAGTGTCTTGTAGTGTCGGGAGATTTGTGCACGAGATATCATAATCAAGGTTTCACTCTTTGTTTACTGTCTTGAGGGATTTCTTAAGATTAGGCCCCCTGTGAAGAATATGGGTTAATAACAGTACGAGTGCTCCTATGCCATTGGAGCCCTAGGTACTAACCTATAGTACCATTTATTTATTCTTGGAAGTTTCTCAATAATGCGAGCACTCATATTACCTTAGAGCCTATGGTACTAAACTATCGTACCTTTTATTTATACTTGGCATTTGCTCAATACTGTGAGCGCTCTGATGCCCTTGGAGCCTTAGTTACTAAACTATTGTACCTTATATTTATAATTGGCATTTTCTCAATACTGTGAGAGTTCCGGTGCCCTGGGAGCCTTAGGTACAAAACTGTCGTACCTTATATTTATACTTGGCCCTTTCTCAAGACTGTGAGTTCTCCAGCGCCTTAGGTACTAAACAATCATACCTGACATTATACTTTGCCTTTGCTCAAGACTATGAGCGCTCCGGCGCCCTTGGAGCCTTAGGTGCTAAACTGTCGCACTTTAAACTTATACTTGGCACTTGCTCAATATTTTGAGCGCTCCGGTGCCCTTGGAGCTTTGGGTGCTAAATTTCCGCACCTTATATTTATACTTGACACTTGCTCTATACTATGAGCTCTTCGGTGCCCTTGGAGCCTTAGGTACTAAATAGTTGTACCTTATATTTATACTTGACACTTGCTCTATACTATGAGCTCTCTGGTGCCCTTGGAGCCTTAGGTACTAAACAGTTGTACCTAATATTTATACTTGACACTTGCTTTATACTGTGAGCGCTCCGGTGCCCTTGGAGCCTTAGGTACTAAACTATTGTACCTTATGTTTATACTTGGCCTTTGCTCAACACTGTGAGCGCTCCAGCACCTTTGGAGCCTGAGGTGCTAAAATGTCACACATATACTTATACTTGGAAGTTACTCAATATTGTGATTACTCCGGTTCCCTTGGAGCCTTAGGTGCTCAACTAGCGCACCTGTTATTTATACTTAACATTTGCTCAATATCGTGAGCACTCCGATGCCCTTGGAGACTTAGGTACTAAACTATCGAACCTTATATTTATAATTGGTATTTGCTCAATACTGTGAGCGTTCTAGTGCCCTGGGAGCCTTAGGTACTAAACTGTCGTACCTTATATTCATACTTGGCCCTTGCTCAAGACTATGAGTGCTCCGACGCCTTTGGGGCCTTAGGTACTAAACTTCCGTACCTGACATTATACTTGGCCTTTGCTCAAGACTATGAGCGCTCCGGCGCCCTTGGAGCCTTAGGTGCTAAATTTTTTCACTTTAAACTTATACTTGACACTTGCTAAATATTTTGAGCACTCCGGTGCCCTTGGAGCCTTAGGTGCTAAATTTCCACACCTTATATTTATACTTGACACTTGCTCTATACTATGAGCGCTTCGGTACCCTTGGAGCCTTAGGTACTAAATAGTTGTACCTTATATTTATACTTGACACTTGCTCTATACTGTGAGCGCTCTGGTGCCCTTGGAGCCTTAGGTACTAAACTGTTGTACCTAATATTTATACTTGACACTTTCTCTATATTGTGAGCGCTCCAGTGCCCTTGGAGCCTTAGGTACTAAACTATTGTACCTTATGTTTATACTTGGCCTTTGCTCAAGATTATGAGCGCTCCAGCACCCTTGGAGCCTTAGGTGCTAAACTGTCGCACATATACTTATACTTGGCAGTTGCTCAATATTGTGAGCACTCCGGTGCCCTTGGAGCCTTAGGTGCTCAACTGGGGCACCTGTTATTTATACTTGGCATTTGCTCAATACTGTGAGCGCTCCGATGCCCTTGGAGCCTTAGGTACTAAACTATCGTACCTTATATTTATAATTGGTATTTGCTCAATACTGTGAGCGTTCCAGTGCCCTAGGAGCCTTAGGTACTAAACTGTCATACCTTTTATTTATACTTGGCCCTTGCTCAAGACTATGAGTGCTCGGACGCCTTTGGGGCCTTAGGTGATAAACGGTCGCACCTTATATTTATGCTTGACACTTGCTCAAGACTATGAGTTTCTCTATTTTCTGTGAGAACTTCAAGATCAAATTTCCCCGTACTCTGTGGGGTACTTTGCCTATGATCTGAGAAAGTTGTCATTTCTGAAGACTCCCCTCTATCTGTGGGGTACTTTTATATAGGATGAGCAATTTCAAAGTTTAATGCTGCCCCTTTAACTGTGGAGTACTTCTATATATCTGAGCAAGTTAAGATTTGGAAGCTACCCCTCTAACTGTGGGGTACTTGCATATAACTAAGGAAGTTAGAATCTGGAAGCTTCCCCTCTAGCTACGTGGTACTTACATATAACTGAGCAAGTTAAAATTTGGAAGTTGACACTCTAGCTATGGGGTACTTGCATATAAACGAGCATGTTAAAATTTTGGAGCTACCCCTCTAACTGCGGGGTATTTGGGTACAACTGAGCAAGGTTCTAAAAAATGCGAGGCGTGACTGAGCCGTAGAGGCCAAGCCTTAAGCCTTAGAAGCCTTGGCGAGCCTTAGAGTAAAAAGGTGTTATAAGGCGTTTAGGCCTTTTTAAATATTTCTTAATTATAACAAGGCAAATAAAAAATATTAAAAATGGTACATACCGAATAAAAATAATACTGAAATGGTACATACCTGAAAAATATGTACGTCTATTTGCAATTAGGATGCCTTTTCCATATGCATGCTCCATAAGTCCTCATCATATTATCACCTAATTCCATGCAATCAAAATTCAAAGTAGTCAATAAAATAATTTAAATAAATAATATTAATCAATATGAATATTAAAATCAAAATAGCCCCGTATAAAATAGAAAATGATACATACCTTAATATTGAATACCAATATATGCATTGGGATCCCTTTTCCATGTGCATGCTCCACAAGTCCACATCACCCTAATAAACTTACACTACAATAATTCAAAATAAAATACTAAATTGATCCATTAGTTAGTACAACCCAAGTTTCAACCAAACAACATATCTCTCAAACAAGGTCATAAATATTACAATCTTTTAAACTTAAACAAACATGTTTAATCATCTAATTCCTTATCGGACTCCAATTCAAAATCATCTTCTTCATCCATTCCATCTTTTGTGCCATCCGATACAAAATCCTCTTCATCGGGTGCCCTTATTTCACTTTCATCATGGGCATTTCTACCGCTTATTCTAGGTTGTAAAATATCATTTGCCGCTTCTACAGCCGCATCCCATGTAAGTTCGGAACCCGCCTCCACCCCATCCACACTCTCATCATCATCATCACAACCATCAATAATCCATGATTGTGCATTAGTAGCATCACTTGCTAGTAATTTACTCTTCTTCTTTTTCTTATCATTCTTATTCATCAACCTTGCATTGAATTGCACAAATACTAGATTATTCATTCTCGTGGTATCTAATCTATTCCTCTTCTTGGTGTGTATCTACATTAAGAAAACAAAATATCAGGATATTAGTATACTTGAAATTACAAAACTAATAACAAAAAGCAACTAAACAGGATATTTATGTAACTTACCCCTTCAAAGACACTGCAATTTCATTCACACCCCGATGAACTAGAAGTCAAACCAATTATCTTTTTATCCATTCTCTTCAAATTTGGAGTTCCACTTCCATAAAAGTCCCACCAACCAACTAGTCAATGTGAAATAAATAGAATAAGTGGGTGAGAACAATGTAAAGAGTGTGACTAATGTAAATGTACAAAAATGAAAAATAGGAATAGTAACATACCAGTGTTATAATAATCATCATTGTTCTCACATTCACTAATCGCTTGCTTTTTGTTGAATGCACCCTCCTTCTGGAAATACTTATGCAACTCAATATTTAGCACATGATTTTGGATTGCATCATCATTAGGAAATAACTTCTCAATGCAAGTAATCAGATTGTCTGTAAACCTTGGATCATATTTGATACTCAAATTTTTTTAATAATAAAACGGATTCAACAAATAACCCATTGTGTGAAGTGGACTATCAATGCCACCCTTGCCTTTGGTATCAATAATGTCCGAGATCGGTTTATAATCACGCTCTTTCTTCAACGCATTTCTAATTTCCTCCATAGTCTTTACTACCTCCCCAAACACAAACCCCATTGTAGGCTTAACATCACCATCAACAAGTCTAAGAACCTTTAATAATGGAGTGAACACTCTCAAGCACAACTCAATCAAATTCCAAAACTCATTTGGAACAACAATAGTGAAAGCCTCTTTCCCCTTTTTACTCTTAGACCATTTAGTCTCATCCCACTCATTGCTAGTCATCATATTTCTCAACTCCTATTATTTGTCAAGCAAATTTTGTAAAGTCAAGAAAGAATTAGAAAACCTTGTAACTCCCTCTCTAACTATCTCCTTCTTTCATAAATTTTCTCATCAATGACAAAGTCTTGTGATGTGTATAGATGAAAATAGTGAATGACTTTGCCTTTTGGATCACATTTTTAAAGGTGGGAAGCTTAAAAATCCCCTCAAGCATAAGGTTAATAGTGTGGGTAGCACATGAGGTCCAAAATATGTTTGGCCTTTCTAAGTCCAATAGATTCTCCGCCGCCATATTGTTAGTTGCATTATCAGTCACCACCTGAATCACATTTTCTGGCCCAACATCTTTAATACACCCATTCACATACTCAACTATGTAAGTACCGGTGTGAGCATAACCCGACACTTCCTTTGAAGAAAGAAAGGTGGTACCTAACTTACAACTCATGTACAAATTCATTATACTTATCCTTTTTCTATCACTCCAAGCATCAGTCATGATTGAACACCCATTCGCTTTCCACTCCTCCTCTTTCTTTTTAAGTTCTTTTTTGGTGGACTCCATATCCCCCTTTAAAAGAGGCTCCCTCAGTTGGTATTATGAAGGGGGTTGGTAACCCGGGCCATATAACCCAAATGCATCAATAAAATTCTTGAAGATATCATTGTCAATTGCATTAAAAGTAACCCCCGCTTCATATATCCACTTCGCCAAATATTGATGAACTGCTAATGCCCTTTTCTTGTCAACAACATCGTTAATATTTTGTTGCTTCTTCTCCATGCAAGTAGATAAATATGAGTCATCTAACCTAATTTCCCTCGTAAATTGATCCATGGGACCACGAAAAGCCCTTTTATGACTCCCACCTTTAAGACTTTCAATTTCTTCTTCATCCTCCGCCTTATTCGTTAAACTTACCTCACTCCTCCTAGTTTTATCACTCACCAATTTTTGGACTTTCTTGTGTTTCGCCTCTTTAAGCGCCTCAACACATTTGAACTTTTGCTCTTCATTAGCCTTACTACATGGTGGAACACCCAACCCCTTGATTCCAGATATATGAATTTTATGTCTATAGATTCCTGATTTAGTAATTTTTCCACACAATGTGCATTTGATATCATTATTCTCTTTTGGATTCGCACGAACCGCGGTTTCCCACCCAACATAACTAAGATCTTTCTTTGATGACGCCTCATTGGATGCCATCGACAAAGATTCATTTTGATCCATTAACCTATATTAAAAACAGAAACAATTTACAAAAACAGAAAAAGATTAACAACTAATGTAAAAAAACAGTTTGCAGATTAATAGTTAACAAATACAAATTAAATTATAAAAAATAGAAATCAAATTGCAAAAACAGGTTGCAAAAACAGATTGCAAAGTTTGTACAGTTAATGGGGTCTAAGACTTCATCTATTATAATAAATTCTACACAATTTTAATAAAAACAGATTGCAAAAACAAATTATCACTAATGTACAAAATCCAACCATCAATTTCGTAATTAACAAAAAAAAGAGAAAAAAAAAGTTACAGACTATGAATTGTAGAACAAAAGTTACTGATTGTAGAACAAAAGTTACATACTGAAAATACATTGTAGAACAAAAGTTACATACTAAAGTTCAAGAAAAGAAATTGTAGAACAAAAGTTACATATTGTAACTAAAGTTACTGTAAGAAATTGTAGAACAAAAGTTACATACTATAGTTCCAGCATTAATGAAAGTTACAGACCGAGAGGAGCTTCGGCGAAGGAGTTCCGTCAACAAAAAAGGAGAACTCACCTGAGAAGAAAAGGGCACGCCGATCGTGAGAAGAAAAGGGTAGAACGAAAAAAAGGGTTGAGAACAAAAAGGCATAACTCAATCAAAACACAAATTAGGTTTAGACCGATTTTTCATTCAGTGTTTTTTTTTGGTTTAAAAGCTACCAAAACGATGTCGTTTTGGTTAACCCCGAAAATAAAAAAAAAAATGCCGCCTAAGGCGTGTTTTATCGAAAAAAATGCATTTTTGACACCTTTTTTTAAAAAAAACGTTGATCAAAGTTGACCACGCCTAGGCCCTAAATGGGGCATCTAAAAAAAGCCTTCCGCCTAGGTGCATTTTTTAGAACACTGCAACTGAGCAAGTTAAAATTTTGAAGCTACCCCTCTAACTGCGGGGTACATGCATATGAGGTGAGCAAGTTGTTATTTCTGAAGCTACACCTCTAACTGCGGGGTACTTACATATAACTGGGTAAGTTAAAATTTTGAAGGTACCCCTCTAACTGCGGGGTACTTGTATATAACTGAGGAAGTTAAAATTTTGAAGCTACCCCTCTAACTGTGGGGTACTTGCATATAGCTGAGCATGTTATAATTTTTTTAGTGCAGACTCGTGCGACTGTGGGGTAATTTTTAGCGCAACCCCGTGTGACTTTGGGGTATATATATATATATATATATAGAGAGAGAGAGAGAGGCAGGCTCCTGTGCACACTAAGTTTGCACATTACCTTTTAAAAGTGTGCAAACTTAGTGCTGGCGCACACCAATTTTTTTATGTGATATTTTAACATTTCAACGGACTCACATAAAAAAATTAGCTCAAGAAAACTTTTTTTACTATTTTTAAAAAATCGGTCAAACTTTCGCAGTTTTTAAAGGGCTTAAAAACTGCGAAAGTTTGACCGATTTTTTAAAAATAGCAAAAAAAGTTTTTTTCAGCCGATTTTTTTTATATGGGTTCCTTGAAATGTTTAAATATCACACAAAAAAAATCAACTCAAAAATATTTCTTTTACTATATATAAAAGGTAATGTGCAAACTTAGTGTGCACAGGAGCCTGCCTCTCTCTCTCTCTCTCTCTCTCTCTCTCTCTATATATATATATATATATATATATATATATATATATAATTTTTAGAGCAACCCCATATGTCAGTGGGGTTTTTTCTTATGCACATTAATTTCTTAGGGAGTGACTAGGAGATGGGGTTAGCCCTTCTCCCTCCCACAAAACTTGCATAAAATTTCACATATATCATAAGTAAAGAAATAATTATTTCTTTATACTGAAAATTTCCCTTGGTCTGCAGGATCCTTGTTCCAAACTTTTCTTAGGAACCTTTTTGTCTCATAAAAATAACAAGTTTAGAGGGGGGGGGGGGGGGGGGGGGAGACCCGTTTCTCCCTATTTTCTGAAAAATTGGTCAAGTAAATTTTTCTTGAGAACAGAGGTTAGGACTTGTTCTCTAGGCTATAAATCTATATGGAATAATAATAAAAAGATGTAGTGATTTTTTATTATTATTATTACTAGAAGGATAACCTCCTGCTGGTCTTGTCGTGTCTGCAAGGGCTTTACTCACTATACTTTTACTTTTGGGTTGGATATATCCCCAAGTATAATGAGGAAAGTTTCTTATATCATATGCCCTCTTCTAATCTAGTAGAGGTTCTACTATACTATTAAGAAAGATAAAACATTAGTCTGGTGCACCTTCTGTTGAGCGATTCTATGCCTTTATGTCTATATTCTGACCGCTTATACTATTTTTTTGAGTTTAAATGCTTCAGGGGGTTCCTCGTGTGAGGCATTAGTAACGAGAAATTTCTTGTATGGGATTCACTATTTGGAGTTCACGCTGCTGGGGGCTCCTCGCGAGTGTTTCTATCAATGGGTGGTTCCTGGAGAGTGTTGTTGCTTGCAGAGGGTTCATCGTTTTTGCTCGATGTTAAGGTCTCCTTGTGACTTGGTTCCTTTCAACCACAAAGGGCCAGCTTTTGTTCCTTAATATCTATTTTAACCATGAGAGTTCCTCGTCAGGGGGTTTCATCACTGAGGGTTCCTAGTTCACCCCTATGAATGAGGGGGTTCCTCATTTTGGATTTCAACCAATTTGGGTTCCTCGACAAGGCTTTCACCCACGAGCGGTTCCTCTCCATGGAATTTCACCACTGAGGGCTCCTTATGGATGATGCTACTATCGGAGGGTTCCTCGTGTCAGATTTCATCTCCACGTTGGGTTCCATGCCTGCCCCTTAACATTTGGAGGTTCCTCTCCATTTCCAGAAGGTGGGCTCCTCGCAATTTCCAGTAGTGGGTTCCTCGCATGTCGAATTCCTATCCGGGGATGTCTTAACCTCATTCTTCTTCGAGGGTTCCTCGTCTGGTGGTATTATATTTGGGTAAGTTCCCCAGGGTTCCTCGCCCATGGGTTCCTCGCGAGTTGGTGTTTCTTGAGGGGCTGCTGCCACGAATTCTTTATTGGCAGCGAAGGACACCCAGGGTTCCTCGCCTATGGGTTCCTTGCGACCCATAGATGGTTCACATACTACTATTAGCGAGTGTTCCTCATCATTCATTACTTCGTCTGTTGGTGATGGGCCCATTGTTGGGACGGTTACTGATATTTTGTCGTCGTCAGGTATACTAGGGATTTATCGTCACTTTTCCCCAACCCAAAATCTCAGAGGTTCCTCGCAGTCTATCTCAATATTCGAGGGTCCCTTGTCAGAAGTAACATTGGTGGCTAGTTGTCCCTCGTGGGTTGTGTTTCTATCAGCGGGTTCCTCATGGGTTGATTTATTGTCCGAGGGTTCCTCGACTATTCCAAGTAGTTTACCATTTGATTTTCCATCTAGAAGTGGCGTCGCTAAGAGCTCCTCACGAGACTCATTTCATACTATGGGTTCCTCGTCCACAGTGCCGTTGTCATAGAATGAAGTTGTGAGACTTGATACTAGCGAGGGTCTCTCGCATGGTAATTCTGTATCTTTTGGTTTCTCGTGAGTTGGATTTCTACAAGAGGGTTTCCCGACTGTTCCAAGTAGTTCACCATTTGATTTTCCATCTGGCAGTGGCGTAGGCAAGAGCTCCTCGCGAGACCCATTTCATACTATGGGTTCCTCGTCTGTAGTGCCGTTATCACAGAATGAAGTTATGGGACTTTCTACTAGCGATTGTCTCTCGCGTGGTAATTCTGTATCTGTGGGTTTCTCGCGAGTTGGATTTTTACAAGAGGGTTTCTCGACTATTCCAAGTAGTTCACCATTTGATTTTCCATCTGGCAGTGGCGTAGACAAGGGTTCCTCGCGAGACCCCTTTCGTACCATGGGTTCCTCTCCAATGTCAAAAATTGAAGTCACAAGACCCCATTTGGCTACGGATTCTTCCTGGGTGGACTTCATACCAGGGGGTTCCTCGCCAGAAGTGTCGTTGGTGTCTCATACTTTGTTGGCGATGAGGGACACCCGGGGCTCCTGGCCCATGGGTTCCTCATAATCTGGTGTTTCTACAGGGGTTGCCGCTGCGACTTCTTTTTTAGTGGCAGAGAATACCCAAGGTTCCTCGCAAGTTGACATTTCTATAGGGGTTGTTGCTGCCACTTCTTTTTTGGCAGCAAGGAGCACCCACGGTTTTTCACCCATGGGTTCTTCGTGACATCAAAAGGTTGGCGAGGGTTCCTCGTCTGAGGTGTCAGGTGTGAGTGGGTTCCTCGATTTCACAGTCACCATTAGCTATAGGCAGTTCTTCGACCACCTCATCTTCTCCTTAAGCTTGGGAAGACTATATGCGCACTTATGGGTAGGGGTCCCGCGACTCATCATACCGATGAGGACCCTCCATCTGATAAGAGGAGAGCAACTTCCTAGCCTCCTCCATAGTAATAACTTTGTAGGGTGATTCCTCTAAACCCATACCCTTAGTTGCTGGTGATCTTATCGGTGCCACTACTTGCTCCAGCACCACTTTTCGTGATGGATCTACTTTCGTCAGAATCATTTTAGCAATTGCTGCCCCACCAGAGGGGGCTACTGCTGGTATTAAACAGCCTTGACCCAAACTTTCCATGTCTACGTTGTTTTGTTTCAAAAACTCAAAAACATACTCATACGGTTGATACTTGTCGTCGGAGCCACTACCGATGAACTAGTCTGTCCTCCCTAATGAGCAGGTACTCTAGCTTCGATCACCACCACATCCTCCTGAGTGGTCTGATCTCTTTGAGCTCCATTCCTAGATGGAATGTCTTCAAACACTAGGTTCTTAGAAACATTAAAACCTTCTTTGTCCATATAAGTGAGGATACCTCCTCAATGGAGTTACTAAATGTAGGAGCGTTGTGAGACTGTGGTATATGAATAAATGGAAAGGGTGATGCGTGACCCACTCCAATGGACGTTGTCTGCAAGGTACTCAAGAACTTCTGAAGCATCTTCAGATGAAACCTTCTCCTTTTGGTAAAAATGAAGATCAAGCTGGAACTCCCTCCCTGTAAGAAGATGAACTTTCACAACAATAATAGTAATTTTCTCAAGAAGATCACGTGATAAGGGAGAGAATACTAGAGAGGTTCTGGTGTGATTTTGATAAAGTAACTTTTGCTATTGAGTTTTTCTATCTATTCTTGACCTTGCCTAAGGGTCCTATTTATACTTGGGCACTAGGGCTGGGTTGGCACTTTTAGCGCCAAAAATTATAGGGTTGGTGAGGGACAAGGTTTGCAGTGTACTATTTGTCCCTACCTGTGTGCAGCCGCCTGTGACCTCAAACAGGTGCCACCTGGTGCAAACCAAATTTAAAAGGCAAATATGTCTCCTAATGGAGACAAAATATCTGATTTGGTAAATATCCTTTGAAATGGTAACTTGTGGTGAAAAATTTTGCAAATCATGAGAGGTGGGGACTTAAGGACCCCTCTCCTCTAAAATATTTGTTTTTCTTGAGAGGGACCTTGAGGACCCTCTCTTGTGAGAAAGTCATTTTTTGTAAAGAGTTTATTCCTCATGATCAGCCAGCTCTTTGGCTTCCCACTTCACTTGTGACCAAGTGTGCGGTGTGTATAGTCTTGAGTGACTTATGGGTCTTCCTACTATTATTCTCTCAATCCTGTAGTGCTAAGTGGTTGAGCTTGCTCAACATACCTTGTCCCTCAGTCGCCAAGCTAAAACTCCCAAGAGATCCCAACTGGCCTACTTGAGCCCTGCTTGCTCAACTAGGCAACCTGTACACGAAAATAAGTGATATGTTAGACACCCCATCATCCTAACTTGGTTTTCTGGGATCTAGGGGGAGGACCTTGCGGGTCCCTCCTCCCATGTAAGTTACTGGTGTTGAGGAACCCTAGGGGGGGTTCCTTCATAAACATTATTTTTGCTCTTGAGGAAGCCTTGGGGTGTTCCTTCTCAAATGTCATTTTTGCAGGGACCCTGGGGGGGGGGGGGGGAGTCCTTCTCAATTCGGGTTTCTTCCGTCATCTAAGTGAAGTTCCATCTCAGCGTGAGTTTCTGCAGGGACCCTTGCGGGGGGCCCTCTCAACATAGGCCTCTGTTGCCATCTTGGTGGGGTTCCTTCTCAACGTGAGTTTCTGTGGAGACCTTGGGGGAAGTCCCTCACAACAACGGTTCCTTCTCAACTTGAATTTCTGCAGGGACCCTTGAGGGGGTCTCTCTCAACATAGGCTTCTGCTTCCACCTTGGTGGGGTTCCTTCTCAACTTTGCGTTTCTGTAGGGACCCTTGCGGGGGCCCCTCTCAACATAGGCTTCTGTTCTACCTAGGTGGGGTTCCCTCTCAACTTGAGTTTCTGCAAGTACCCCTGTAGGGGCCCCTTTCAACATAGACTTCTGTTGCTACCTAGGTGGCGTTTCTTCTCCAATATGGCATTTTTACGGTGGAGGGACCCTGGGGGTTCCTTCACCAATATGGCACTTCTGCGGTGGAGCGATCCTAGGGGTTACTTCTCCAGTATGGCACTTCTACGATGGAGGGACCCTGGGGGTTTCTTCTCCAATATGACATTCTACTGTTGAGGGACCTTGGGGGTTCCTTCTCCAATATGTCATTTATGCGGTGGAGGGACCTTGGGGATTCCTTCTCCAATATGGCACTTCTGCGGTGGAGGGACCCTGGGAGTTCCTTCTCTAATATGGCATTTCTATGGTGGAGGGGCCCTGGGGGTTCGTTCTCCAATATGGCACTTCTGCTATGGAGGGTCTTGCGTTTTCCTTCTCCAATATGAATTTCTGATGTTGGAGGGACCCTGGGGGTTCCTTCTCCAATATGAATTTTTGTTGTGGAGGGACCTTGGGGGTTACTTCTCTTATATGAATTTTTGCAGTGGAGGGACTCTTGGGGTTCCTTCACCAATATGGATTTTCTGCAGTCGAGGGACCCTGGGGGTTCCCTCAACCTCATATTTTCTATAAGCTGAAGGGGCGGGGGGGGTGTTTGAGGGACCCTCACCCACAAATATAGTTGTCAATCTTGAAACACCCTTCCACACTTATTTAGGTATGGGTCATATGAGTTTAGGGTGATGTCGTTTGGGCTCACTAATGCGCCAACAATATTTATAGATCTCATAAACCGGGTATTCAGGGAGTTTTTGGACGAGTTCATGGCCGTATTCATAGATGATATTCTGGTTTACTCTCGCACGGAGGAATAGCATGCGGAACACTTGCATCTGGTGCTTCAGACATTACGGGACCATCAGTTATATGCCAAACTTGAGAAGTGTGGATTTTGGCTTTGAAAGTTTCAGTTTCTTGGACACATAGTGTCCGATCAGGGCATTGATGTTGATCCAAGTAAAGTATTAGCGGTGAGGGAGTGGGGACAACCCACAACACCGACCGAGATTTGCAGTTTTTTAGGTTTGGCCGATTATTACCGTCGCTTCATTAAGGGGTTCTCGAAGATCATTGGTCCTTTGACGAACCTGACGTGAAAGGGAGTACCATTCATGTGGAGCGACCACTGATAGTTAGCGTTTGATGAGATGAAAGACATGCTAAGATCATCACCCATACTGGCATTTCCTAGGAGTGGAATGGAGTACCGAGTATACAGTGACACATCCCTGCAGGGACTTGGGGGTGTGTTACAGCAGGAGGAAACGGCGATAACTTATGCTTTTCAATAGATAAATCCACATGAGTAGAATTATCCCACCCACGACCTCGATTTGGCAGCGATCATTTTCGCTTTAGGATATGGAGGCATTATCTTCTGGGGAACAGTTCACTCTTTTCACGGATCATAAGTCACTTCAGTATCTCTTCACATAGAAGGACCTAAATATGAGGCAGAGACAGTGGCTAGAATTCATGAAGGATTAACAGTTTGATATACTGTATCATCCTAGTAGGTTAACGTGGTGGCAGACGCATTGAGCTGATGACCTACTGGGGATATAGCTGAAGTGTGGAAAGCTAAGTGGAGTGAACTCAAACAAGAGGATGAGGTGGTCAGGGAGTACATGGCAATTATGACCATCACTCCTGAGATTGTGATACGGGTAGTGAGGGCTCAGGAAGAGGGCCAATTCTATCAGGGTAGGGTGAGAGAGATATTAGTCGAGGGTGCAGAGTCTTACTCGGTAAATTCAGAGGGAGGTCTGTGATTTAATGGGAGGTTAGTAGTGTCCGAGGAGGAGAGTTAAGGCAGGGAGTGATGATCGAGTCTCATGGTTCTAGATTTGCTGTACATCCCGATGGGGACAAAATGTACCAGGATATGCAGTGACAGTATTGGTGGCCAGGTATGAAGCGAGACATAGTAGAATTTGTCTCGAAGTGTGTTACATGCCAGCTAGTGAAAGTTCACCATCAGAGACCTTCGGGGATGCTACAGGAACTAGAGATTCCCATGTGGAAGTGGGAGAGCATTTGGATGGATTTCATTATTGGACTATCAACATCACAGAGGGGTCACAACTCTATTTGGGTGATAGTGAATCGGCTGACCAAGGTAGCTCATTTCTTGTCAGTTCGTACTGACTTTGATACGATGCAGTACATGTAGTTGTTCATTTTATAGATTGTTAAGATGAACGGGGTCCCTATTAATATTGTGTCTGAAAAAGACAAGATATTTATGGCACATTTTTGTCAGAGCTTTTAGGAGGCCATGGGTACAAACTTACGGCTGAGTACGACGTATCATCTCAGACAGATGGGCAGAATGAGATGGTGAATCATATGCTTGAGGATGTGTATCCTAGATTTTGGGGGAGGATGGGAGTGATACCTCCCATTAGTAGAGTTTGTGTATAACAACGCTTACCAATTCACTATCGGTATGGCTCCTTTCGAGGCACTTTATGGGAGGCCTTGTCGTTTGCCTGCCTGCTGGTTTGAGGTGGGGGTCAACAAGCTATTTGGGCCGAAGATGATACAGGAGACTTCTGCCATGATAAATTTTATTCAAGGATGTATTCGAATAGCCTAAGATATGCAGAAGAGTTGTGATGGCTTCGGTAGGAGACACGTGGAGCTAGAGGTGGGCGACCAGGTGTTGATTTGGGTATCTCCTATGAAGGGGATTATGAGGTTCGACAAGAAAGGGAAGTTACCGCTGAGGTATGTGGTATCGTTCTCTATTTTTGAGAGGGTGGGATCGGTAGCATACAGATTGGAGCTCCCAGAGCATCTTCAGCGGATACACGACGTGTTCCATGTGGCATCGCTAAAGAAATACAGGACGAGTGAGAGAGACTTTTGGCACGTCCCACTTGAGGAGATTTATTTGCAGCTAGATGTCCCAATGAATTCAACGTTTTCAACGAGGAAAGAATAGTGTATAACACTCACAAATGACGAAAGGTACAAAGCTTACTCGATGTAAGTATATACAATTCAATAAAAGATTACCGAGTTACAAAAATCTTAAACCAAATCAATAGAACAAGAAAAGCGCATGTGCTCATGGGATTGAAGTTTAATTCATGAATTTATTCATAATATCAATAATTATAGGACTGTAGTCTAATAACTTCTAAAATCGAGAACATGCACCATTGAGTTATCAATTGGATCAGGAAATTATTGAAATTTATCATCTAAAACAAAGGCAAAATGCCCAATAAAGGATAAAAAGAAAAAAAATCTTTTTGAAAATTTTCAAAATTTTCTAAGAAAGCATACTTAGTAATTAACAGGTAATCAAATCAAAGAAACTACCAATTAATGGATAGAATATCCCATACCCCCTAACATAAAACCTTACACTGTCCTCAATGCGAATTAAGAACCAAGTTAAAGAGAGGAAAATACCGATATTAACCAAAATGGAGGGATCTTCAAAAAGTACAAGTCCAAAGATTCTACAAAATATGTTAGTACCAAAGCATAACAAAAAGAAAGAATAAATTTTTTAACTAGTTACACTAGACTAAATTAAAAAGGAAAGAAAAGATAAAAAGAAAGAAAGAATAAAAAGCTAACTATATACTACCTACTATTTAGGCTTCACACTAACTATACATTAGAAGTCTAAATAGTTGAGGGTCCACCAAGAAAAAGATTTGACTTTGGAGGATAACCGGTGTACCCTCACTCTCAAGCATACCTTCCGAAAAATAGGAATTTCGTTCAAAAAACGGAAGGCATGTGTAAGGCGGAAGAAATGAACCATCGCTAATTAAAAGTTTTTGGGGGACGATGGGGGATTTGGATAAGGTGGGTGACAAAAACATATGGGTTCCAAAAAAAACTGAATTATCTCTTAAGGGTTTAGCAAGTGGAATGGGAGGTGGCGCACATGGAGGCAAATATGCCTTCATGGAGAGAAACTCCATCAAGTACTCCTCATTGGTGAAAGGTTTAAACGTTTTAAAGTTCGGAACTGATTCATCGGGTACTTGTGACGGTGTGATAACAGAGAATGAAAAGGGGGCGGATAGAAATTCCAACTCAAGAGATGAGTTATCATCACTCAAAGTTGGAATTTCAAAGGAGATAGGATCATTTGCAATGAAACGTTATTCTTTGGGATCCAAAGACGAAGTCATCTCATTGCAAATGGATACTACATCCATTCACCCTCATTTTCAATATCTATTAAGTGATGGGCCAAGTGAAGAATGGTTTATTCCAATTTAGGCACAAAGTCCTCAATTGGTTCAAAACATTCCTCAACTTCAAAAGTCTTGGAAGAGAAATCATCATCGGATTCGAATAATAAATCCAAGTCATGCTCCCAACAGCGATTTTCTTCCCGATAATGGTCTTCATACCTCTCATTTTCAAGCATGAGAAAACCCTCGCCGAAAGTCATAGGCCGAGGTGCGGATTCTTGGAAATGAGAAGTTTGAAAATTATTATCGGAACTATACGCAAACTCATTATTATAAGAATTTTGAAAGCTATTGCAATTTGTTTCAAAATTCCTATTATAAGGAATCAGAGGCCCAAAATCATTATCCTCCTCCTCAAAATACACGCACTCCAAAGCTTGACTTTTGTAATACTTGCCCAAAGTCATTTTTGAATTTGAATTTTTTGGGACTCTAAGTATTGACCAAAAGTCATAGGACTATGGGAATTTTGATAATTGTAATAATGATTACCAAAAGAATTGGAATAAGACATGCTTACCCCAAAAATGGCTCGAAGTGGCGAAATCCACAAAGCAGATGCACACGCGAGAAATTCAAGCATTTATTAGCGCTCAAATGTAAAAGTCCTGCAAAAAGTTAAGCAAACAAAATACAAATAGAAAGAAAATACTACGAAATACTAAATGAAATAAATTCTAAAACAAACTCATCCCCGGCAACGGCGCCATTTTGATTAAGGGTGAGAAGTGGCGCGTGTCAAAACGCCGATCGTTGTTTTTAATTCAACGCCCCAATACAAAAACCTAAACTTATGACTACACTCAACAGGTGAGTATAGCGGCCAAGTCCGGGTATCGAAAATCCACTGAGACGAGTTGCTAGAATTTATAAGGTTTAATACTCCTAAAATAAAAGTGTAAAAAATAATTACAACAAAAAGGAAAAGATGCAAAAAGGGAAAAGATTAATCTAGACGGTTGTAATTAAACTAGATTAACAAAGAGAATAAAAACTATAGGTTGCGTCGAATATTCCTCACCTGAGTTAATTAGTATAAAAACTATAGGTTGCGTCGAATATTCCTCAAAGAGAATAAAAACTATAGTTATTAAGATTGCGTCTCGTTTCGAGAATTAATTAAATCAAGAGTTGTCACACCCCTAAATTCGCATAAAAGTCTAATAAGATTTTGGCATCAATAAATATCCCAGAAATTACGCACGTAAGGTCGTAAGCACGGAGCATACATGATATACCTTGCCAAATCTCCTAGGCGTATTAAATAGAACAACACACTCGAAATAAACCCGTAAACTCCATCACCAAATCAAAACAACATGTCAACCCTAAATGAGTTCAATTCGACACAACCTAGACTAATTTACCTAGAAAGCATGGTAAAAATGCGGTAAAGGAAAGCAATAAATAAACGCAATAAATCAACACTACAAAGCATGAAAACAAAGCAAGAAAACTAAATTAGAAAGCAAGTAAATTAATTACAAAGCAAGAAAATAAGGAAATGCAACTTAAATTAAATGGAAGGGAAGATGAATAGTTCAACTTACAAACCCTAATGGGCGTCAAACCAAGAAGAATTGAAGATGAGCTCTCCAAACCTCCAAACCCTAACCTAAACTATCTAAAATTAATTATATCTGAAAATAGAAACCAAAATTGGTTTATATAGTAAGTTACAAAAGAAATAAAGGAAAAAGAAAAGAAAATAATCGAAGCAATAAATATCTGGTATACGCGGTCGATCGGTTGTAGAGGCGCGGTCGACCGATCGCAGAGGCGCGATCGACCGTGCCTTTAAGTTGAAGCCCGTTGTCTCCGATCTAAGGAAAAAAACCAAACCGCGGTCGACCGACATCAGAAGTCTGGTTGGCCGGTACTATATTTTTGGCAGTTATTTGGTCCATGACTTGGGAGGAAAAGGATGGAAATGGAAATGGTCATATCTTCTTCTTCTGAACTCTAAACGACGCGCCGTTTATGGCCACGCGATGCTAACTCAACAAACTATGCATCCGTGGAATTTCCATAAGCTGGAGAAGAAATGTGAATTGACAAAAATGCCCTTGAAGTAGCGTCCAATGACGGAACTTCTTCGAAATGCAATAGATCCTCATTTTTAGCGTTCCAATACCTACAAAAGCATAATTAACCCCTACAAAGCATGTATATATGCAGATACGATGTTGTCTGGTTAATGAGCATAAATATAGTCATTTATAATTTTAAAAGTGCTAGAATGCATAAAGATATAGGGCGAAAATATGCAATATTCGATACGAATCAATAGTCTAAATATCTTAGGTAGTTGTAGCTAACAAGACTAAGTATGGAACGTTAGGTGTGCACTATAGATAAGAGGTGAGGAGACTCAATTGAGGGTGCATAAGCCTAACATGTGTAATCAATAACTTATCTTTACTGCAATAAATTTGCTTTCTAAATATTTTTAAAACGTTTTGATTACTAACTCTTGAAGCGTAAAATATTTTTAAAAACCTTTTAGGTGTCTAGCCACAGGGATGCCAAGCGTGAATTCATTCCAGGGATTTTGGAGCTACAGCACAGGTGGATGTTACAGTACATTGATTAGATGCTTCTTTTATCATTTTTGATCTAGTGTAGGATTTCAGTTTCAGTATGGACATGTTGTCCCACCGTACTTTCTACAGTTGGGATTTTGATATTTGTTGGTTTTTGGCCGATGGTTTATTCAGCAAAACTTGTTTACCTTAGTTGTTATATTCAGACTTTTATGTTGGTATTTGATTTATACTTTGTTCTGCATGTTTTTATATTTTTAATGAAAGTTAAAATTTGTCACTAGTATAATTTCACCTAGGTGGCTAGTAATTAAAAAGTTTTTGATAGTGATGCTAAGAATGAACCAAATGATATACATGTTTTAAGACTGATCACCCGGGATTTAATTAGGCGAGTGTCACAATATGATGAGCATAAATTATTGGTGTCATGCCACGGTTGCCTATGGTTGTGTATTCGCACCTCACGTTTGCATCAAAACTTGTATACTCTATTACGGTTTAGTCTCACTGCATATTGAACATTTATGGTTTGCTTTAACGGTGGTTATTCATATTCGGTTTCAACCCACTGTACTTAGCACCAAATCCTTTTTCATTTTTACCCTGACCATTTTTGTCAACTTCTCATACCAAATGTATTCTCAATTGTGACGATATCTTAGATCGATGACTCGGTCCTAGATGGTTCATTTTGGCAATATATTGAAAATTTTATTGTACCGAGTTCTTCGTCTACATGTGATTCAATCTAGAAATCAAATACGGGTAAGAACGGCAGGAATCGAGATACCAAAGGCATCAACATTAAAAAAATATAACATTAGTGAAAAAGGCACGGTCGAGGAACCAACGACATCAACACCCGATAAATTAAATGTGATTGAATGTTTACATGATTTTTCCTAGACGTGATGTTGTCTATGATAATCAACAATAATTTCCATTAATTACTTAATTGTATGACATAATTGGATGACCCTAACATTTGATTTTATACTTTGATTGGATGTGGGGTTAGATGAAGGCTTGGACGTTAATGCAATTACACAAGACCACACAATCGAATTCACTATAGACGAGGCATAATTTCCTTATACGTGACATTCATTTATGTGTAATTTCAATTAACAATGCATCTCATACTTATACATATATAGTTGTAATTTCCATATTTGAGTAATTTTAATTAAAAATGCATGTTATACTTACATATATATTCGATGATTGTGACAAAATGATTGATTGGTGCCACAAATCAGTCACAAACTTCATGCCATTACCATCATCTTGAATTACAGCAAGGAAAGTTTAGTTAGAAAGGAAATGGTGATATTGGGTTGTGAGAGCAGTGAGCATCACAGGAATAGGAGAGATGGGGGGTGGGCAAAAAGAGGAAGAGAAGTTCTGGTACGCAAAAGTGTGACTGCCCCTTTAAAGGCATGCCGAGAGAGGATGTCGAGCGGGGATGGAAATTGTTTAATGGATACACAACCACGAGGTATCCAAAATAATTGTTGGACATCCTTGTGCTACATGATTGTCCCAAAAAGAGTGGAATATAGAAAGCAAGATGATTACCAAGGAGGTGGGCCTAAAGTAAGTACTCCAAACTTTGAAACAATGGTTGGGAAATAATTATTCTTCCATTAGAATAATTTATAATGCGAAGATAAGTTGGAAAATATGGAGATGCATGGGCATACAGTGATGCAACAACTGATTCATTTTCTAACAGAAAAGAACTATATCCATGAGAATAGGAGAAACAAGCATACCAATGTTTTGGAGCATATATTTTTTGCGCATCCCATATCTTATTTGTTGGTTAAGTGTTTCCCGACCGTACTAGTGATTGATTGCACCTACAAGACCAATCACTATAATATGCTCTTATTTTAGATGATTGGATTCACATAAATCGAGAAATAATTGCCTTTTTGTTCTTGAAGAATGAGAAGAAGATGAATTTTCTTTGGGCTTTGCACAATTATTTGTGGTCATTGTACGAGCTAGAAACATTGCCTCAGTTTTTTGTTTCTGATAAATAATAGTCTTGCTGAAATGCAGTTCAAAAGGTGTTTCCACTTTGACACCCTTATTTTATGTTTGTTCCATGTTCAAAAAATTATAGAAGGTTCATTTTTAAAACACAACATTAAAGATCAAGAGAAGAATTTGTTTATGCAAGGTTGGATTGGGATGTTGGAGTCTGAGATGTGGCATGATTTTGAGAATTCGTGGCCGGCTTTTTGTTAAAATTGGCTCAAGTATCCTAATATGATTTGTTACATACAAAAGAACTGATTGCCTCTACGGTATCAATAGACGAATTCCTAGACTAAGAAGGAACCTCACTATGGCAACCACATAACTAATAGAGTGGAGGGTGCCCATGCCCAACTGAAAAAACATTTAATAAGTAGCACCGATTATTTTACAATTGAGTGGAAGGGAATGTATTCATTGTTTGGCCACCAAATAAATCAAATACATAAGGATTTTCAAGAAATGGTGTAAACAACCAGGCATGACCATAACAACTCATTGTTGCGTGATATCCACAGTAGGGCATCACACTATGCCTAGACTTGATTTTTGAAGAGATTGATTGCATGAGATTGATGTTGAGTGAATCTACTGCCAACACCCAATATACACAGATACGATGGTACACCAACTCCATATAATTTACGGACTGTCCTGTGTACATGAGTCGGAACAATGGGGGAAGCTAGGCTAAGAAATTACCAAATGGGCGCTAGACAGTCATTGGAAGAATCTTGCTATTGTTCCGAACATCCCAGTGTAACATAAGATTAAATTTACTCATGAGATGATATTATTTAAGAAAATATGGACTAAGGCGGGTGAAGCAATCAAGAAGATGATGAAAAGTGAAGCAATCAAGAAGATAATGAAAAGTAAGTTACTAAAGATTGCTCAACCCTCTTGCATGACATTGATGGAGCCCGTACAAATTTGACTAAAGGGTATGCCTAAGGAGAAAAATCTGTTGATACATCTATAAAATGAAAACCAAAGACGTGGTCTAGGGAAAAAAAGATCAATATTAAAAATGTTCCTGATTTGTTCCAATCATTTATGGGCAAAATACACGATGTCAGATCTGAAGGGAAGTGTAGTTACACGATCATTTATAAAGGAGCATGTGTTGGGGATGGACTTAAGCATTCTCATGCTATCCATAGTGTTATATTATCCTAGCTACGTAGGGACAACCCTTTATAGGCTAGTATTATGAATTCATATGATATTAATGACTATGAGAGGATATTGGATAGGTTTAGGAACTCATGCACTAGAGAACATTGTTTTATCATGTCCAATTTTAGGTATTTTACAGCTAATGCATTTAATCTTATAGTATTCATGATATTCAAACTCTCGTGCCATTTGATGTTGGGTTATGTAGACACCACATTTTAGGACCCCCTAAGTTTTTCCTTAGGTCCTTATCCCCTCTTCCATTCACTACAAACCCTAGGTCATACTTTGAGTACTGATCAAGAGGCCATCAGGTGCTCTTGGGCCCCATTTGACTCCAGTTAACTCTATCCTCAAGGAAAAATCTCATTGAATATTTGAAGGTCTCTAAATTGCCTTTATAATGGTCCACCATGTGCTCTAATCAGCATAATGGTTCAGACGAATAGATCATTTTACTATCAAAAATTGATCTAGAGGCCACCGGGCTCTCCCGGGCCCTGATTTGACACCCAATCAGCTTCATCGTCAGAGAGAAAGCTCTTTGAATCTTCAAAATAAACTAAAACCCCTTTCCAATGGTCCATCCCATGCATTAAACGGAATAATCATTCGGACGAAAGATCCGTTTTCCCTCAAAAATTGAATCGGAGTTCAATTGGCACTTCCGGGCTCCGTTTGACCAAGGTCAACTTTTCAGCTCGAACAAGACTGGATGAATATTTAAAGGGCACTTAATACCCTTTCCAACGGTCTTCCCCATTCATAAATCAGCCTTCTGGTACAGACGAACGACCTGTATTACTCTGAAAGGTCTTCGGGCGTTTTCGGGTCCCGGTTGAACAAAATTAACTTTTCAAACCGAGTGAAGATATTTAGAATGTCGAATTACCTCACATAAACTTTACAACAATCTACCCTGTACACAATTCGGACTTACCGATCAGACGAATGATCCATTTCCATCTAACGATCTCCCATCCAAAGGATCGATGAGCGCTTTCGAGCCCCCTTGACCCAAAGTCAACTCACGAACCTAGGAGACGCCTAAAGGACTTTTGAAGATCTCTGAATTAAATTTGTAATGGTATGCCCCATGTGCGATTTGGATTAACAAATTGCGTTCTATGATTATTTTTTTTCAAAAAAATCTGTACGAGACTATCGATTGGCAGGTCCATTTTCCTACCTATATGTAGTCTACCTAGGGTTACCTACCGATTGACACGGCTAAGGATATGTCGATCAACATACGCTCACCCTATAAATAGAGGGTATGACCTCACTCCCAGGACAAACCTTAGATCCATCAATGTCAATGATCTCAGCAAACATTCTCTTGTAATCAGTGAAGTTTTCTTGTGTGAAATTCCTTCCAATCTTTCATTCCCATCCTTTTCATACACAATTTATCAAAATATCATTATCTTTCATCCAACATTCATCTCAACATCCAAGGGAGATCATCAAGGATCAAGATCAAGCCTCAATTCTCCAAAGAATGTCCAAAATTCTTCTCTATTTAATTTCTTTATTTTTGCATTAGTTACATAAATTCTTAATCTAGCTTTTACTTTAGTTCGTACACATTAATATCTCACATTTTTATTAATTATATTGCACATACTTTATTCTCTATAAAAAAATCCAAGATAAACAAAAAGAGGGTTACACCTATAAATTCCAACGGGATTATCCATCACAATGTCTCAAAAAACTAAAATATATTTTCTACACACACACATATAATAAATTCCCGTTCGAATCTAGGGGATAAACCCAACCCTTATGACTTATGTGAACTACGTGGACTTTTATGCCTTTATAGGCTACGTAGGCGTTTCGAGTTGAAACTCGAGACTCGAGTCCAATTTCTCAATTCTACAATTTTCCCATTTTCACTTTTGTCACATTTTCATCTATACACTATTTTAATATGTATTATATTTGTGATCCTTATTGGCATTTTATCCAACATATATTAACGTTTCATCATAATGATCAATATCTCGATAAAAACATACATCGTATTTTCTAGATATTATTTTGGGAACATTCCTTTGGATGACCTCACTCTATCTCTTCGGTGATATGAGTCGGGAAATTCTGATCTCCGTTTATATTTACATGCACACACACCTCACAGAGAAATTAAGCAAAACAGTAACACAAGCCCATGAGAGATCGAAAGGGAGGGATGGGCCCCTAACACCTTCCCATTTCGTAACTTATCCCCAAAACCTTCGAACTATTGGTTTCATAAGCAACAATTTTTCCTTGATGCCGCTCTCTTGAGGTGACGACATGTTCTTTTGCCTGTTTTGTGCAAAATAGGCTGGCGAATCCATCTCTTTACATTCACCCCACACTAACGATGATGAAGCGTTATTAGAGAGCGAGCGCGAGACCTGTTTCTCCCCCCCTCCCCCTAAACGTCGAGAGAGAAGGGGGAGAGAAATCCGGGATCTCCACAGTGACGACTCTCTTAGGGACATTTTTCATAAAAGGCTAGACTCTATTGCATGGGCCTTATTATTTTTTACTTGTGTGCATATGCACCTAAATGTATGTTCCCTTTTTTCTCCTCTATTATTTCTTGCACATATATACCTCATGCTTATATCACTACTCACTCAAACACTTATAGATACACTCTCCATGTACACTTCACACTTCTTATACATAGGATCACTTATATCCATATGTTGCACACACCACTTAGAACGGTTCCCCCCGCATCGTATCTCTTAATCGAAGTCATGAAGGGACGTATCTCGTAGGGAACTCGTTCATGTATGTTGAGTATATCAAATTTTCTCTCCCATGTATTTTCCCCATGAGGTATATAGTGAGGCAATTCACGTACACTCAGGTATATCGAATGGCTTGTCCACACGTACCGATTGCCCTCAAAAGCAAGACATATATCGTGGAAGTCATGCCAAAGGAGGGAACCCTTCCAATTAACCCAACAATTGCAAACCCTCATATGGGTGCCAAACCCAGGGCACTCATATTTAGTTTGTCGATTACTACCCGAAACTATGCCGAAATGATGGGTCAGCATGCCGCCCAAATGTTTGGGCGATTTCATCTTTTTTAAAATGGGACCCTGTCCATGAGCCTGGTAACTAGTCCCACCATGTTTTTACATATTTTTCAAACCCAATTTTCCCAGGCTCGGGTCCCATCCGATATTTCGTTTTTGCATTTAGGTAAACCTAATACAAGTGAGAACATACTAATACTAATAATAATTATGCTGAGACCCTTTTTTCTGTTTTCCTTTTCTTTACCAAAAGTGTCAACAACATTTTGCCCCCTCGTTTATCAAAAATACCAAAAGAATTTTTCCTTCCTTTTACCATAAATATTTTTCCTCCTTTTTTACCCAAAAACATTTTGTCCTCCCCTTTTCTAAAAATGTCAAAAATATTTTCCTCGCTTTCCAAAAAGAAAGAAAAAGTAACAGTTTTCCCCTTTTCTTTAAAAAATAAATTCTAATTTTTCTCCATCTCAGATCAATCGCACACCCAACCCTTGGCCTGGTTCCCTATTGGTTTTCGTATTTTGTCGAATCACCCCGAGACTCTGTTGTCACACCCCGCCTAATTCTGGCGTCGGCCGCCACCAAAACTAAGCCGAGCGTGAGTAAATAAAATACCATTCTTAGCATGAGACAGATATGAGACATCAAATTTTAATCCACAATATAATTTATTTTAATCAAACCCAAATATGAAATAAAAGATCCATCACATGCTAACTCCAAAAGAAATCCATACTCCAATAATGATATAAATCAATCCAACTGAAAATTCAAACAACTTTGGAACCAAAAAGGCCCAATAACTCCAAAATAGTCTCATAAATAAAACGACTGAATGGAAAGAGAAAATCCAACTACTAAAGCAATAGCATAAATCCAGCTGCACCTCCAAAAAATCTCCAATGAATCCTATGCAGCAACTCCCAAAAATCCTGAAAAAGATTAGTCAATGCATGTGTCAGAGCCAAAGCCCCGAGCATGTAAACCGACTACTCTCCTCAAATAGGTTCCTTGAACCCAGACAATAGTGCTATATATATCGACTATAAAAATAGAATCTTTTAATTACGAGATTAATAATCACCATAAATAAATTCACAATTACCCGCAAGGTTTTCATAAAAGCCACACCAATATGATTTTAATTAACTAACCTTCCCACATTGTTAAATTTTATTTAATTTAACCGTGAAGAATATTACCAACACCCGTCCCCTTGTCAAATCCGCCGTCTGATCCGTTTTTATCCTGCGATCCTCGCGATATGACAAGGTTCCACGCACGCACTCGTCCCCTTGTCAAGTCCGCCGGCTGGTCCGTTTTTATCCTGCGACCCTAGCGATATGACAAGGTTCCACACACGACACGACATAACTCATCCTCTGACCCGTTCAAACTGTCGGCCCTAGACACATTATGTCGCCAATAAATTTTTAATATCCGTTTTAGTCATGCGATATTAAATTCTACATTCCTTGTTTTCATAAATCACATTAATTTTCCCCACCCTTAAAAGCGATGTGAAAATCCTCAAAATAACCTTTAGTCCCAACTAAGGGTTCCCAAAACACAATATCGTCCTATCCTAAGCAAAGAATGATTACAAAATTTCACTCTACTTAGATATCAATCATAGGCTATCACAACAAAGGTATAATATAGAAAATCAGCCCCCACCCCAAATTATATAACCCGCATAGACTTACACTAACTAGTCCCATACCTAATTAGCATAAATCGTAATTAAGGCCCACTTACTAGTCCCATACCTAACAAGGGTGAAAACCAATTATCTACCATACCCAATCTTCCCGAAAAATTATCATCTTTCCATAGAGTAACAGAATTCCAAATTATAACAACATTCATAATAATACTAAATTACCATTTAAATAATTCAATTTAAAAAGTGGAAATCAAAGACACCTAAATATTATGATTTTCAGAATAATCTCTACATGCGAGTCCTATAATGATCCTTATTTTCCAACACAAGAAATTAAATTAAACTAGGGTTTTCACATGAAATATAAAATTTACTTTTAAAAGGGCTCCTCTACATGCACATGCCCATAGCAAAATCGACTACGCCGACACAACCCAAAGAATACACAGTTATAAGTATTCGGTATCATTAATTTTTTTCATGTAAAACAACCCCGAAATTTATCTTTTCAATCTTTATATTCATATCTTATTTTAGAAAACATGAGTTTAATGGAGGCTATAATTAAGACACATAACAACACTACAGAAAAATAATAGGGTCAACATGTCTGAATAAAAGTTGGTTTAGAAATTTGATCTTGAATGTGTAATCCTCTAAAATTTTTGACAAAGATTCGTTCTTGAAGCGTCTTGAGAAAATCAGGTTAATCTTGACAAAACTTGAGTTGAAAGTTATGTAGAATGGGTCTAGGGTTTTGAGGTTGAAGAAGATGAAGAACATGAGAGGATTCTGATTTTTGAGAAGGCTAAAATGTGTTTTAAAAGATCTAAACTCGTCACTTTACGTTTATATAGCAAAAAGAATTAGAGTCCTAATCAAATACAAATACTCGAAAAAATATTACGAACGATCGGACCATTAGAATCGCTTGAAATTTTAGTATGTTGTAGCGAATGTAAGAGACAGGACCGCTGACAAAAATTCAGCTTGATCGGACAGTCGAATTTCTAAAAATATTATTTTTACTAGAAAGTTTTATGTTTTGAGGACTCTTAGAGAGTTTTATATTTTGAGGACTCTTCTAAATAATAAAAATTCAATTAAAACTCCATTTTAATTCCGATTCTAATTCCGTTTGAAAATTTATTTTTCAAATATAAAAAACCAACACTTTAAATTATAAAATTTATAAAATCCAAAATTTTATTTTTTTCCGATTTCCAAAATTAATTTAAAAATTCCCATTTAAAAAATCCGGGTTGTTACATATGTCAGTTCCCTCGCTACTTCCTCTAAGTTTGGTATTCACCGTCATCCCCTTTCAATGGATAATGCTAACCAAGTACCGAATGTGCAACCATATTTGATGACAGTCCCAGCCTAACTCACTGCTAAGATTGACAACCTTCAAACCAAGGTTCGTGAGATGCAATGAAATCGAGTCCATGTTCTCGAAGAGCCCGAGGTCCTCTTCTCTCGCGCTATGGGTTTCCCCACACCTAAATCTATTTGGGTCCCTGAAGAATATCAGCACACTCCACGTTCCCCTCCTACTAATGGGTCACCGCCAGCTCAGCTCCCTATGCTGAATCTTGCCCAGCTAGGGGCTAACCTACCCATGATCGTTGATTCTAAGGAAGAAGAATTGAATAAGGTCAAGGAGGACCCTTAGATGTTGACTAAGAAGTTTGACCAAGTTCAAATCTATGGGAACTACATAGATTACACCCATATGTCTCCCTATCCTAAAGCAAGGGTACCGAAAAAGTTCAAGATGACTAACATTGAGAAGTTCCGGGGCCGTTGACCCACAATTGTTCATCTCCGAAGTTACCACCGAGCCATGAATCTCCTAGGATCCTTCGAAGAAATAATGGCCCAAATATTCTAACACACTTTGAAGAACAACGCTCTTCGCTGGTTCTTATCTCTCAAGGAATCCAAGATTCACAGTTGGGAGGATGTTACCCGTGAATTCATGTCACAGTACAAGTATAAGGAAGAATTGGATGTCACTCACCGTGATTTAGAATTTTCAAACAGAATCTCGAGGAATCAATCAGTAATTTCATAGCAAGGTGGAGAGAGAAAGCGGCCACCATGACCAACCGACCTTTCGAAAGAGGAGCAAGTCAGTATTATGAAAAATAACTTATTACCCCATGTCCGAACAATAATGGGAGGATAGTTTTACCCCTATTTTTTAGCGCCCTTCAGGAAGTAAGAGTCGAGATTGAAGAGAGTATTGCCAAGAAAGAAGTTGAGCCGAAGAAAATATCCAGACAGTTCACTCTTAGAAAGTACGAGAAGTCTGCCAACACCGCAATTTTAACCATTAATAATACCTCTTAGCCTGCCATTTCATGGGCATAAAAAAACTGGCCTAACCCAGTAAAAAAGGAATACATCGAGTTTTACCCTCCCTTTTTAAACTTTTACTAAGACATTTTAAGCCAAAATCTTATGAAGCCATTGGACCCTCGTCCATTACCAAACTACTTCCAAAACATTTCAAACCAGATGCCCATTGCAATTTCACCAAAGTGCCAAACACATCATTAAGAAATGTTTCCATCTCTGAAATATAATCCAAGGTCTAATTAACCGGGGTATCATCGACCCACCAACCAATCCTAAACCAAACACTACCCACAATCCACTCCCAAATCATACAAATTCCATCTTCCTAGAAGAAAACTCAAAATTTGATCCATCTACCCAGATCATCACCCATTATACCCATATATTCCTCTAAATCCCTCCAAGTTTGTCCATATTTTCTCCTGCATCCTACCTATTTTGCTGATCAGGCTCTATCACTACTTATAAGAGCATGCATTAATGTTCGTTACCGCTCTGGAAGGAAAGATATGGAATTATTAGAAGTATTAAAACAACTTCTAGAGTTTGGGATGAAGTTGCCTCAGAAATGACTATTGACTGCCAGAGATTCAGTACATTATTCTTGAAATATCAAAAATGGGTTTGAGAGTCAAATAAATGGGTGGTACATGCCGATGAAGTCAGTTTAGATGATGTTGTCCAAATCATAGGAGACATATTCTGACAAACCAATGAAATTTGATGTATGTTCGAGCTACTGGATGCTTTGAAACTATAAGGGCGCCTGGTCCCTTTACTTCTAAATCTCCCCATTGAGTGGGAGGATCTATACGAAGAGGCCATTAAGGTTGTGGAGTGCATTGACTTTTTATTAAAATATGATGTCATTTCCATCATATGGGGGGACGAATTTGATAGTTCAGATGAAGATAAAAGTCCAGAGAAGACTTGCTCAATAGTCAGCATATGTGGAATAATATCGTTTGAAGAGCTTCTAGGAGAGAGTAACAAGGTGGCTGAACAACTCTAGATTGATGAGTAAACGGGATTTCTATTTTTTCCTTCTTCTATGAACCATATGACTAGACTAGGGAGGCATTACCAAGTTCCAAACCCGCAACCATCAATGATCGATAAGGGAAAATGTGTTGAGAAACTTCCTATGCCAGAGAGGAGAGCAAGATCCTCTATTAGTTGAATAAAAACCAAGCTAACATTAACCTGTGGGGACTCTTTATGTCTTCCCAGCTACACCAGAATGTCTTGATTAAACTACTCACCATGCCCTCCATCCCTCCTTCCACCATGCCCGAAGAAGTAGTGAATCTGGTTGGAACTCTAACCTCTAGTAGAATGCTCTCCTTCTCCAAAATCGCAACTACTCTCTCAATATCTCTATCGAAGTCATGGGAAAGACCATCCCACTTTTGCTTGTTGATAAATGATCAACTCTTAATATCTGCATGTTGAGAAACCTCAATTGCCTAGGACTGAAAGTGAGTGACCTTGCTCTAACCTCTGTCGCGGTGCATGCTTATGATAATACTCATCGAGAAGTGATGGGATCCATAAAACTTACAATAAGGGATAGACCTATAAATCCCGTTGTTGAATTCCAAGTCATCGATATCTTGAATTGTTTCAATCTGTTGCTTGAACGACCATGGATCCATAGTATCAAGGGTGTGTATTCTTCCCTACATCGAAAACTGAAGTTCTTTACTAATGGGAATGTCGTCACCATCTTGGGCGAAGATGATATTCCTGAGAATGCAACCACTAATAATCTGGTACTAAAAATACAACATGAGGGGAATGATATGCTTCTGTCAGGTTTCTGAGTCGAACCGCTTCCGCTCCCAGCAGGGGACGATTTCAAAGACATATTTTGTCCAGAGCACAACCATCATGGAAATGTCAATGTGATACAGATGTTAAAGAGCATGCACTTCATTCTCGGACTGGGTCTGGGACTAGAATCCGTAGTGTTGAAGAAATATTTTCCTCTTTGTGCCCTGGGTTATCAACCATTAGTAGAAGAACTCAAAATGATCGGCCAATCTCGATTGAAGCGAAGGATAAAAAGTGCCAAGACTGTCTTAAGGAATTTCTTGAACGAAAGGTTCATTAAAGAGGGTGAAGATTTCCCCTTTTATGGATTTCACGAACCATGGTATGATCATGTGGATAAGAAGATGAAACAAGGAATGAAGATCTTTTTCCAAGACAACTACTCTTGGGTCGAACGTTCCCAGCATCATATGTAACCATTCATTGAGAAAACTATAGTTATTGCCAAAGATTCTGAGAGAAGTGACTCCGAGGATTCATTCAATTTGCAGACACTGGACTAACGCTCTGCCTGATCCACTCAAGTGCTACATTATCGAATCCATCCTGCATGATCAAAGTTACTGATGCATCTATCCTCAACTGGCATGCTATACTAGTTCCACTTGCTGAGATACAAACCAACTCTGATGTTTATCCCATTTCCTCTTCTTTTTTATTCCTCCCTATTCTAATACAATCAGGACCTCCTTTGATGAGGTTCTCAACACTGTTATTCCTAATAATGAAATAAACGATAATTTTGAGTATCTTGATGTGCCATACATTAATTGTCTTGATTCTAATCAAACTCTTGATGATGATGATTTTGAAAATGGACAATTCTTAACTGATCTTAATAAGGTTAATAACAAATAACATAATCGCATTTGAGTTAATGAAGATGAAAATGTTGTTATTAATCTTAATTTTAGTAGCTAAATGCGCGATATTATGATAGGGTCTACCCTTTACGAGCAAGAGTGCACGTAACTCGAGGAATTACTAAAGGAATTTATGGATGTCTTCACATGGTCCTACGATGACATGGCCGACATTAATCCCTAGATTGCTCAACACAAGATTCCAACTCTCCCAAAAATCAAATCGATCAAACAGAAAATGTGCAAGCTCCGCACTAAATGGTCGCTCAAATTTAAGGAAGAAATGGTCAGATAGTTGAACCCAGGCTTCATCTAGGTGATCAAATATTCCATATGGTTAGCGAACATCGTACCCATGTCGAAATCAGGAGGAAAGGTTTGCATGCTCATTGACTACTGAGATCTGAATAAAGCCTATCTAAAGGATGATCATCCGTTACCTAATATAGACATAATTGTGGATAACATAGCCAATCACTCTCTTAAGTCATTCATTGATTGGTTTGATGGATACAATCAGATCAAGATGCACCCGAATCATCAAGAGAAAACTAGATTTATCATCCCTTGGGGAACCTTTTGGTACACCATTAGGCCATTTGGTCTAAAAAATGTTAGGGCTACCTACTAGAGGGATTCCACAACCATATTGCATGATCTAATACACAAAGAAGTCTAGGTCTACGTGGATGATATGATTATAAAGTCTAAGACTAGGTAAGGTCATATCCCCACTCTTCGAATTTTTTTTCGAGCGACTACACCAATACCAGATGTGACTTACCCAACAAAAATGTGTTCTTGGAGTTACGAATGGAAAACTCTAGGGATTCATGGTTAGCGAAAAGGGGATTGAAGAAGATCCTACTGTGACACCCCGCCCAATTAAATATCGGTTGGCCAATTATTTATCAAATTTAAAACATAATATCCGGTTGGTTTATTCTTAGCATCAATGTCAAAAAAAAAGTCCACCTAATAATTAATTAAGCTAGTGTCAAAACATTTTAATAATTTATATTAAGTCCATTAATTTAAACTATTAAAACATTCTCCATTTTCATGCATAAATAACTAAGGAATAAACATCATCCAACTGGATATAATAAACTGGAATAATCGTCCCAGTCAAATAGAATCCAAACCAATAATAATAAATACAACTAATATGGAAATGTTGAAATAAATAAGTACAATGTTCCTATGACATTGATAAACTCAGAATGAGAGACACATGCCCTAACAGAGAAGTCTAAATACTAGAACTGAAAAGATAGAAGTAGAGGCATTTAAATGTGAGGACCTGCGACTTCCACCATAGTTGCAACACGTCAAAAGATCCAATGGTTTAACCCTGGTGTCCCTGTGGCTGGACACCTATAATACACAAGAAAATGTATTTTTGCAAGAGACAGGTCAAAGCCCAAGTGAAAAAGATTTAAAATAATTTAGCAAGTAATTTAAAGATGCTGTAAAGAAAATATAAAACACGTGTTAGATTTCCGCACACTCACTTGAGATTCTCACCTCTCAAATAATGTGCATGCCTAATGTACCGCTAAACTACTCTAGACATAATTCTCATCTAACTAGTTTGTAGATGTAAACTATCTTCCTATCATCCGTAGTAATGTCCAAAAATCCCCTGTACCATTGTTATGCATTGTTCTTACATATACTATCCCGAGTATAAATTTCACAACAGTTGTTTAAGGGTTCACATACCTAAGTTATTTAATAATTCGCCATCTTCTTTATCTACAATTATCATACAGTAGATAATATTACAAGCATATATACATAACTATCACAATATTATTATATATATACACTAAAACAACACCGCTAGACTCAGCTGTAGTGCATGCATACTCGGCTATCAAGTCCCGGTACATCTCATACTACATAAGGACTAATGATTCAGAATCACTCACGAACCATCGAAATACAAATCACACATATTAGAAGCGAGCATGGTTCCAAGTCTCTGGGCTATGCACGTACCTACGCACCCATATGACCATTATCACTATTATTCTCACAGATAGCTCGTACCTAGGTTCCATATTTTGAGGTACCAAATCTAAAATCCCCCAATTGGTCTTGTCAGGATAAGACTGTCCCCTTTCCTAAATAACCTCTTGTGATAGCAAGAAGCGTAGGTATGCTATACACATAGTAAATAAATCATATAGGTATTCACACAACCTATTCCAATTAGTATACACAGCCTAAATTCCGATTCGTATATAGTATACCTCTTACTGTGCTCCCGATATTATTTAATTGCGATTATTCTCTATATCGTACCTCATGTAAAGCTATTAATAATCCTAAGTATCTTTTATAGTGGCAATTCCCACTTTTATACTACTAACATAACATAAGGAGTCATGAAATAACTGTAGAATAAATTTTTCGGAAAAGCGAACCAATCCGGTCCTGAATGATCAGTTCGGTTCGGCCTTTATAGAAATTTTCAAAAAAAATGAACCGATCCAGATTTGCAAAAAACCGAACCTCTCTGGATTTGCAGAAAATGAATCGATTCGATCCTGTTTGATTGGTTCGATTCGGTTCAGTCTGAATGGACCTTTACCTTCTAGAACTACATTTTCCCATCATTAATGATACTAAAACCTCTACACAATCATCCCAAACACCAATCCAACAATTTTAATCGGTGTTTTGATATATTTATATGATTTATGACAATCTAGAATCATTAAATCATGCATAACCCTTATTAAATCCCCAAGTCCCCAAATTGTTTCATTAAACTCTAGTTCTTCAAATTCACATTAAAGAATACTAAAATTTTCAGATTCATTTATCATAATGAATTCTCAATTCATGATTCCTAATCTACATACATGAAGAATTCAACCTAATTGTTTCTAGATTCTAATTATTACTCTAACTCTCCAATTTCATCAAATAAATATCATATTCATATTCAAATTGAACCTACACTAACATGGGTTCCATTATTGCTCTAAATTAATCAAGTTCAAACACTTGCCTCAAAAGTGAAGGTCTGAGTTGTTGGTGTAGTTGGTATGGTTGTGTTCTACATTCTTCGATCTATGCGGTGATGGTCTTGAAGGTCCAAGCTGGTTGTTTTTAGCTTTAGACTCCTAGAATTGGCGCTCCCTCTTCCTCTGTAACTCCCCCTTGGATTTTGTGAATGATAACCCTAATCTCCCTTATAAAACTGGCATAATACCTCTCCTAATTTCGTTGGTAATTAATGTCTAAAAATAGAAATTACCAAAATGCCCTCCTGGGATGCTAGTCAGACCAAAAATTTCCCCGAGACCCAAACTAAACCCCCAGGTAAACTTTACTTACTAACTCGACCCTTTTGGACTCAACGGCACACTCAAAATTACCATTCGAATTACATATAAATAATTTACTTTTATTACATTAATTTAGTCCCGACACGATTGACACGCACGTCCCGACTTAATTTCTATAACTGTCGTATTTCTCACTCGCACAATTTATATCACTTCACAATCATATCCACAATTATATTTTACTTTATTCGCTCAGTAATATTCAATAAAGTTCTCACTAACAAATGCTAACTCTTATCTCGCTAGTTAATTTTTATTTTAATCCGGATCAATTATTAATTAATTTCCCATATTTAATTTAATTAATCCAATATGTAAAATCATAAATATACTGGGTGTTGCATACTTCCCCCCTTACAACGGAATTTCATCCTGAAATTCAAAAAAAGATAGTATACCTGGTAAAAATAATTCTGGATATTTCTCGCGCATCTCATTTTCGCGCTCCCAAGTAGACTCCTCGACATTATGGTGCTCCCACTGAACGCGCACAAGTGGCACTACCTTAGACATCAATCTCCTCTCGCTAGGGTCTAGGATATTCGTCGATCTCTCCTCATATGAACTATCAAGCCATAAATCAATCTGTTCCAGTGCAATATGAGTGTGATCCAACTCATCCCAAAGATATCGTCTAAGTGAAGAAATATGGAACACATTATGTATATGATGCAAGTGCTCTGACAATCCCAACCTGTATGCAACTGGTCCAATCCTCTCAATAATGGGAAATGGTCCCACATACCTCGGTGCCAACTTCCCCTTCTTCCCAAATGGCATCATCCCCTTTGTAAGAGGGTAGTTTAGATAAGATAGAGGCGTAACCCCTTTTTTAAGTACAATAATGATAAGTTAAATAGCAACACTATTGATTAACCACATGACATACAAACACGACTCAATGAAGATAGACTCGGTTTGAACTCACAAATCTCTCGTGTATAACTCAGAAGGTAGTAATGAAATTAGAAGCAACTTAGCTAGAGGGAGAGAGAAGTAAGCATCCTGGATACACCTTGGTAGGCAGCCAAACACACTAACCACCCTCAAGAATCTCTGTCAAGTATTAAAAGCTTCGTAATAAATAATAATGGTGGGTGAGTGAACTCTCTGGTTTTGTAATAACTCTCTCTAATATATATTATCTCTAGTAATAACTTCTGAACTCTTAAAAGATCGTATGATGCCTCTCTCCAGAGGTGGTTAGGGTCTTTAAATATCCTCCCACACCATCCCCGAGGCAACTTCGCCATTAATGCCTGTGAAAGACATCCCCCATACTTTATGTCACAAACATGAAATACCTGATACACTAGTTGTCTCCACGTCATAAACATTAAATGCCAAGACATGCCTTTTGCCTAACCACTGTGTGTCAGGGGGGTGTTGTCACAGAAATGACTCACCAACTGTTTGATAGCCCCAAATACCACGGTGGTTTAATCAAGTGAATATTTGACATTATCTAGTTGGCTAGTGACATCACCTACAATAGATGTGACCTTAAGTAGATGGTTGTTTGGTTCACAGCTCAACGCCTGATGGAACTCAAAGCTGATCCGTTCGAGGTTCCACAGTGAGGTTCCTTCGTTATTTTACCAAGTGTATCTAGGATGGTCAGGATAAGCCCCAACGGTGCCTCACTTATCAATCCTCCAAACCAGGTCCCTCCAAAGTTCCCATGGCAAGGACGTTCGATAATGTATGAACACTCTCCCAGGCCCTGCCAATCCTGGTCTCTCGCGAGTACCGTTCAACCTCACACATAATCATTATTCTCGTTACATCATTATAACCGTTATAGATCATAGTCAATATAAACAAAAATATAATATGACTAACTAACACAACAAGCTATGAGTTGCCACGCTAAACTACCTTGCTTGAGCTTCCACGCTTAAGCTTCCTTGATACTAAACACTATTGTTAATGGGGGGATTATCCCTAATCTCAGGATTACCTTCAAGCCCCGTCTACACCCTTCATAGGAGATACTCGCAGAAGAACCTAATCCCCCACAGAAAACACCCGAAAGAACCTCTTGGTATCGGCGTAGCTTTTTTGCCTGTCCTGAGCTACTCGCATATAACTCCGAATCATCTCAATCTTGGTTGTTGTGTCTTTTATTAACTCTGGACCTAGTAGCTTGTTGTCCCCCACCTCTAACAAACATGCAGGATAATGGCAAGGCCTATCGTATAATGCCTCGAATGGGGCCATGCCAATTGTGAACCGATAGGAGTTATTATAAGCAAACTCCACCAGCGGAAGGTACTGATCCCAACCTCCCCTAAAATTAAGGACACACATACGCAACATATCCTACAGCATCTGATAAGTGCGCTCGATCTTCCCATCAGTCTGTGGGTGATAAGATGTACTCAACCGCAACTCGGTGCCCAAAGCCTCTCGAAACTCTCCCAAAAGCGAGACACAAAAATCTTATCCCGGTCTGACACGATATCAAGGGGAACTCCATGTAATCTCACAATCTTAGCGATGAATATCTAGGCATACTGACTTATCGTGTAATCCGTCTGTACCGACAAAAAGTGGGCTACCTTTGTCAATCGATCCAAAATCACCCATATGGAATCGTGACCCCTCTGAGAAGTTGGCAACCCTATGATAAAATCCATGGAAATGCTCTCCTATTTCCACATCGGAATCTCCAATGGATGAAGAAGCCCTCCCAATTTCTGATGGTCCACCTTGACTAACTGATAGGTGGCACACTTTGATATGAACTCATCAATGTCTCTCTTCTTGACACTCCACCAATATTATCGCCTCATATCTTGGTACATCTTATCCCAATTGGGATGTACCGCAAATCGAGATCCATGCGACTTTGTCATCGTCGCATGTCACAGATCCTCACCCTATGGAACAAATAGATGTCCATTAAAGCGCAAGCCTCCCTTAGAACTCACTGAATAAGACTCTGTTCCCTCTACAAGAAGGTGTCGAATCCTTTCCTAAAAAAATGGATCCGCTGCCTAGGCCTATACAACCCTCGTCACAATCTGGGATGTAACTATCATAACAGATATGAATGATCGGGCCACTGCATATTGTTGTCCCAACTCCTTCCATTTTTCTTTCCACACCTCGGCCACCTCACCTACTGGCCTATGGCTAAACGCATCAGCAACTACGTTAGCCTTCCTCGGGTTGTACTCGATCTCAAATTGGTAGTCCTTCATAATTTTAAGCCACCTGTGCTGGTCTATATTAACCTCTCTCTGAGTGAATAAGTACTACAGTGACTTATGATCTGTGAATAGGAAAAATTTCTCTCTTAAGAGATAATGTCTCCAAATCCAAAGTGAAAACACGATTGCTTCTAACTCCAAGTCGTAGGTTTGTTAATTCTTCTCGTGAGACTTAAGCTTGCGAGAAGCATAAGATATAGTCTGATCTTCCTGCTATAGCACTCCGTCAAGACAATGTAACGATGCATAAATGTAAACAGGGTACTCCACTCCTATACTAGGGAGATCTAGTACGGGTGTTGAAGTTGGCTTATCCTTCAGCTACTCAAATGCCAACTAACATGCATCATCGCAAATATATGGTACGCCCTCACGAGTCAGATTAGTCATCAGACCCGTAATCTTCGAGAATCCTCGAATGAATAGTCTGTAATAATAAGCTAATCCCAAGAAACTCTATACCCCCATCGATGTCGTGGGCTATCCCCACTTCCTCACCACTGACACTTTGCTGGGGTCCACTGATATCCCCCTATCGGATATAATATGCAGCAAAAACTGTACCTCTCGTAGCTAGAACCCACATTTCCCAAACTTGGCATACAACTCATTCTCTCGTGAAGTCTGCAAAACCCTACGTAGATGTAACACCCCGTATTTTTATGATATTAAATAATTATGGGATTAATTATTATTGCTAGATTAGTTAAATTAAAATTGTGAGAAATTAATTATTAATTAATCCGGATTAAAAATTAATATTAACTAGTGTGACAAGGGTTAATACTTATTTTTGAGAATTATGGAATATTACTGTGTGAATACGTAATATGGAATTATGAAATTTTATAAATTGTCGAGAGTGCGAAACGTGACAGTTTGGTATATTTAGTCAGGACGCGCGTATGAGTCGTGTCGGGACTAATTGAATGGAGTAAAAAGATAATTTATTTTTAAGTAACTCGTATGGTCATTTTGAGTGCACCATTGAGTCCAAAAGGGTCGAGATAGTCAGAAAACTCTACTCGGGTATTTTATTTGGACTCCGAAATATTTTTAGGCCTAATTGGCACCCCGTAGGGGTATTTTTGTCCTTTGAATTTTTGGGGAAACATTATGGACAAAAATTAAAGAAAATAAATAAGGTAAATGTGGGGGGAGATGTAGTATCTATTTGCAATGAGAATATTTCTTCTTTGGATCCCAAAGAAGAAAGTTTCATTGAAAATGATCCTATCTCCTTTGAAATTCCAACTTTGAGTGATGATAACTCATATCTTGAGTTTGAATTTATTTTCTCCCCATTTTCATTCTCCGTTATCACACCATCACAAGTACGCGATGAATCGATACCAAACTTTAAAGCGTTCAACCCTTTCACCGAATCCACAGAGAATGTTTGATAGATCGTAACAGATTATTAATCCAGGAATAAAAGTGCAAAAAGGTGATTTGAAAATATAAATAAAAGAAAAGAGAAGTTAAGTCTAAATAATGTAAAAGCAAGGATTGGGATAACATCCAACCATGAAGATCGAAACACTTATTAATTAGAATTTCGGCTTGAGAGAAACTTAATCGAGCATTAGCAATTAATCATAAACTTCACACAATAAGGAATTTAAGCCCAAGTTGCAAGAATAAACAATTAACTGAAAATTGGATGCACGTGGATTAAATTCAGATTATCGCTTTAAACACTAACGTTGCATGACAAAGAAAGTTAAACGCATAATTATCCGACTTTAATTCGCGCAGGTTCAATTAAATGCAATTTTGCACGAAACCTAACTTTCGGAGCTCGAGGCCCGAAAATTGCGGAATGAAATCCCAACCCTATTTATCTAGGGGCAATACATGAATTAAACTAAATTATATTAATTAAACTAGTAAAGCAAGAAATAAAGAAATTAAACTAACTACAAAGCATGGAAACTAATTTACAAAGCAAGGAAAAATGAAGAACAAAACTATATTAAGGGAGATGATTATGAATAGTCCGATCTTACAAAACCACATGGATGTCACCCCAATAAGAGAAGAATATGAGATCTCCAAACCAAAACCTAACCTAAAATGTATTCTTAATCTAACCATATCTGATATTACAACAAAATGGGGTTATATAGTAAGTTGGAATAAAAGAAAAGAAAAGGAAAATATATGCAGAAAACAGGGCATCGATCGATCGACCCCTTTGGTCGATCGATCGATCAAGACCAAAATATCCCAAATTGATAAGGATTGATCGATCGATCGATCATGGAAGATTCAAGGTAGCCTACTGCATTCCTCTTCTTCTCTTCTCCCCTCTTTTGGTTCATTATTTTTCTCTTCCGCCAAATGTTCCGTAACTTCTTCGTTAGGGATCCGAATCACGCACCATTCATGGGCACACGAAACTAGCGAGAAGGGATACAACTTCCATGAGATGTCAGGCCAGGTGCCCAAACTATGAAAAGATAGAATTGCCCTTGAACGTGCGATTGCATATGGAACTTGAGCGGAATGCGTCCGAACCCCATACTTAGTACCTAAATACCTACAAAAGCCCAATTATACCTCATATAGCATCTTAACAATATAAATCGAGGTTGTCTGGTTAATGGACTTAAATATAGAGATTAAGGCACCCGAGGGGGCTAAAATGCATAGGTTCGAGCGATGAAATACGTAATATTTTCGTATTATCACATGCCAATTAGGCATAACAACTGGAGGAGTGAGATTTTTAGAGGGGGAAATTGGGTCTAGAGAATTGAGCCCAATAAGTTACAACCTAAGAGTTGTGGGTTCGGACAGAACCAGTAGAGTCCTTGGTAATAGTAGATGGTATTTAGGGTTGACGAGGCCAAGGAGGAAATAGGGTGGCCAGTAAGGCCATAATTGAGGTCTCCAGATTTAAGCCAATATTTCAATGATGGGCGTGTAAGGAAAAGAACATAATATTTTTCACACAGCGGGGAGGGGGCAACTATTAAGTGAAATACTAGATGTATAAAGATTGCAGATGCGCATGGGTCGTGTTGGCAGCTACGTGCTGGGACCCTATGATCTGGTAAGCCTGATGAAGTTTTGTTGCATCCTTCCGAGAAAAGGATTAGGTCAAGTGACATGGGTGTGTCACAATACATATATGAATTGTTAACACTAAAGTTCGTGTCGAGTCAAGTTTAGTGGGTACGTTAGTTTTAACAATCTGGTTATAAAGATATTTATCATGGGTAACGGGGCTTTCTGATGTCGCCGGTGAGTGAGTCGGGTGGGCCCTAAAAGCATAATTTATTGTTATAATTTGCTATTGACTGAGATAGAAAACTAGATCTTAATATGGTAATGTGTACTGATAATTACTGAATGTTTGAACGATAATAGATTGAGTGATAAGACTATCATGCTGGATACTCCGGGTGAGTAAAATTACTTATGTGTGGTGCCACCTGAAATAGGGATGGGCCTATATATATGTATATGAAAATTTCATGATATCATAAACTCCAGTGAGTATGTCGACTAGTTATATATGACCCCGATGTGTAGAAATTTATTTACTGATGTGACTCAGGATACATTGTGTTATTTATCAAGCAACGAGAGATAACTTGTTATATATAGTGCCGAAACTTGGGATAGTGAGAGTGTCATGTTTTATATTATTTTTACGTACATACGTAAATTAATATGTCAACATATGGAGATTATGGGAAAGTACATGTTATGGACTAGGGGCCTTACAGATCTCGATGATCGATAATGTTAGGTAGTAGTGTATCGGGAGGGTTCCTTGTTTGGATTTTGCTTTGTGAGACATCCCACGCATGAAACTAAGGAACGTCGGGAGTTGAAGATAAGTTTGGATGATAGTACATGGGATTCGTACCTTAGTAATTATGCATTTATGAGGGTATAATTGAGAGTGGATAATTCCACTATAATGTGAGAATATATTTCATTTGTGCAAAAATGTGCAAGGCATAGGGTGTATGGGCGCCCTAGGTAATTGAATCTTGATTTCATTTCCTTTTGGAATGTATGGGTTAAGGTAAATGAAGATATAAGTGGAGATATCATGACTTGATTGTACGCTCATAAGAATGGTATTGTATTAGGTAGTAGATTGTGATTATCATGTGATTTTAACAACATTTAGCCCGGGGAGTTGAAGTTTATTCCGTAAGAGTTGTTATAGATTTACGTTTCATGAGAAACTGATTATTAGAGCGGAGGAAGGACCTGTGACACGCGGTGAGGCAAAGTCACATGGATCATGGTTAGAGGTACATTTGAGAGAATATAAGATGTATCATGTTATAAATGATAGTGGTGATGGGATTTAATGAAGAGAAATATTGATAAATTCATTTTACAATGGGTCATTGTCTGTTGGGAAAGGGTACCATCCTAAACCAGTAGGGGTTTCTTCAACCGTCTACTAATTTTGAAGTAATAATGGGAGAATATTCCCAAGGATTGTATTGATATGGGGGTTACAACCCTATATGGGTGATAATGGATCGGTTGACCGAAGTTGCTCATGTTATGACAGTTAGGAATGGTTATACTACGTGACAATATAAACAGATCTTATTAAGTGAGATAGTGAGGTTATATGGGGTACCTCTTGATATCGTGTCCGATTAAGACAAGATATTTATCTTTCTATTTTGGAAAAGAGTTCATGAGGCTTTGGGTACCAAGTCGTGGTTGAGTACGACCTATCATCCGCAGACGAATGGGCAGAATAAGCGGTCTAGTCAGATATTGGAGAATAAATTATATGTGTACCCTTGAGTCTCATGGGAGGACGAGATAAATCCCTTCCACTAATGGAGTTTGTGTACAATAACTCATATGAGTTCACTTTTGGGCATGTCGCCTGTTAAGGTATGGCACGGTAAGCTCGCTGTCCTCCTGCTTGTTAGTTAAAGGTGGGGGACCAGGTACTATTGTGAAGATTAAAGACGAGTTGGTACTTAGTATATCATGTGCCTAAAATATATACTGGACAAATAATCCACTTGTGTGCGATCGACGCGAGATGGGACCGAATGTATTTAAAGAATGATTAATCTACTAAGCTGCAAATAGTATAACACTAGATAGTGGATATCTAAAATTAAGTTTAAATAGTGAAACTTAAATGATACGGCTTGGACAAGATACGTGACAAGGTATCCTAGAGTTTAAAATGAACATATGTGAAGTGTTCATTATTAAAGGTATCAATAGCGTACTATATGGGTGGTATGGAGTAGTCTACTTGGATGCGATGCGAAATATATATACAGCGTTATTTGTACCTAGTATACTTTTTTTGAATTTCGGGATGAAATTCTATTATAATGGGGGAAGTATGTAACACCCCGTATTTTTAGGATTTTAAATAATTATGGGATTAATTATTATTGCTGGATTAATTAAATTAAAATTGTGAGAAATTAATTGTTAATTAATCCGGATTAAAAATAAATATTAACTAGCATGACAAGGGTTAATACTTATTATTGAGAATTATGGAGTATTACTGTGTGAATACCTAATATGGAATTATGAAATTTTATAAATTGTCGAGAGTGTGAAACATGACAGTTTGGTATGTTAAGTCAGGATGCGCGTGTGAGTCGTATCGGGATTAATTGAATGGAGTAAAAAGATAATTTATTTTTAAGTAACTCGTATGGTCATTTTGAGTGCGCCATTGAGTATGGAAGGATCGAGATAGTAAAAAAAATCTACTCGGGTATTTTATTTGGACTCCGGAATATTTTTAGTCCTAACCGGCACCCATAGGGGTATTTTTGTCCTTTGAATTTTTGGGGAAACATTATGGAAAAAAATTAAAGAAAATAAATAAGGTAAATGTGGGGGAGAAAGGGTCCGTCAGTTGCAAACCTACGAGAGAGAAAAGAGATAGACACATAGGAAGGAAGAAGGAGTCCATAGGTGTTCTTGGTGCAAAACTCAAGGACTCACATCACAAATTCCACCAAAACGTAGATCGAAAGATGAGGAACAAATCTATGCCAATTTCATCAACGGATCAAAATATCATAATCGAGGCAAGTGTTTATTACTTGTTTTCTATTAGCAATAATTGTGCTCATGTTAGTATAGGAATCAAATACATGACGTAGAATTGATTTGGGTGAATTTAGAGAACTTAAATCCTGAATTGAGAGTTATTTTGAAGGAGAATTGAATCCCTTTGCATGTAGAATAGAAATTCCAGAATTATATGTTGAAATTGAGAAACGAATCTGAGTTTTAATTTAGAGTTATGCACATAATTTGAGAACTAGGGTTCTTGATAATTAAATTGGGGATTTTGAATTTAATTGATGATTAGTGATGATTTAATGATGTTATATTGTTGGAAATCATATATAGATGTTAGGTAGTTGATTGGAATTGTATGATTGGTGTTTAGGCTGAGTATTTTAGAGGTTTTAGGCTTAAAAATGGTGGAAGACAAAACTGTTAAGGTTAAAAATAATAACAGGTCTGGTAGTGGTGGATTTTGCTCAATCTCGTTCGAACGAGATTGTGTCTAGTTCGAACGAGAATGCATGTCGTTCGAACGACATCCATTCTGCTTCGAACGACAGGTTCAAAATCTGGAAAATCCTATTTTAGTTCAATTCGGTTTGCATAGTTATTTCGAGTGAGGGAAACTATCATTTGATGATTTTAGTAGAGTGAATAATTGCTAAGGGGCCTTCGTAGAGTAATACCTTATATATTTTGGAAATGTGGGTTAGTGATTTTAGCATAGTGCAGTATTGCTAGGGGATATTCATAGAGTAATACCTTATATATTTTGGAAAAGCGAGTTAACCGTGGAAATTTTGAGAGAGGGAATAATCGAGATAATAATATTATAAGTAGTAATGAGAGAATACTGCATATGGAAAATACATGTATGGGTTGGGTGAATACCTTGATTTTTCAATAGGATGTGAGAATGCCTATTATATGATTGTATTTGTGTGTATAGCATACCTACACTGCTTGCTATCGGGAGAAGGTTTTGTGCAGTGGACAGTCTTATCCTGGGTGACCCATTGGGGGGATATTTGACTTGTACCCAGAGCATATGTACTTGGATATGTGCTACCTGAGACGTAGGATAGTTTCGATGGATGAATGGGAGCATAGGTATGTCCGTGACCCATTTGGCTGGTGAGTATGCTCGCCTCCAATATTTGTGTTATGAGATTCATGGTTTGTGAGAGATGCCGAACTAATTGTCCCTATGCAGCGAGCGATGCACCAGGACATGATAGCAGAGTATGCATTTGTGCCAAGTGGTCTTAACCTACGGGTGCAGTATTATATGTATATTTACTAGCGGAATGCCCTTGCCTGAAGGCACGACGAAAATTTCGTAAGCACGTAATTACAAAACGATGAAGATTTTCAAAGTACGTAATTGTAAAACGACAAAAATATTGTTTTAACAAAAAAAGAGTAATTTATAACAATTGACCATAATCTCCTTTGTTTATAAACTATTCACCATGCTTAACAAATAACAAATAGTCCAACAACATTTAAATAGTCTAAATTCATCAAACAAATTCACATATAATATGAAATATACAATATTCATCAAATGAATTCTCATTGTGTCTCAAAAAAACAAAGTGTCAAAGTTTTAAAAAAATTGGGCAAAGTCTCCTTTGTTTATTGTAATATCCACCCTTCTCAAGGGATAACGACAAATCCAACAATACAGAAAAAAACAAATTCGCCTAACAAAAGCTTCAATATTCCACTATAATTATTGTCCGTTCTTTTCCAAATGTGACCTGATACAAAAAAGAAAATATAGTCAGTAAATTGAAAGAGCTAGTCAAATATTATATAAACAAAGTGTCAAAGTTTTAAAAAAATTGGACATAATCTCCTTTGTTTATTGGACTATCCAACCTTCTCAAGGGATAACGACAAATCCAACAATATAGAAAAAAAATACCCTAACAAAATCTTCAATGTTCCACTATAATTATTGTCCGTTCTTTTTCAAATGCGACCAGATACAAAAAAAGAAATATAGTTAGTAAATTGAAAGAGCTAGTCAAATATTATATAAACAAAGTGGTGAAAAATTTGTTCTCCAATAAAACTAAGGCACATAAATATGTAATATTTCAACTTGTGTTACAATGCCAATAAACTTCAAATGTATACAAAATGTAAAATTATGATCTTGCACGAGTATATTCGAAATTTAAGCATATAATTTAATTATAACATTATCATCATGTTTACGACACGCACCATGCAAAGAAATTTAAGAACTCACAACACAAAATTGGAAATTCAAATTTATGAGGTGAAGGATAATTACCTCGAGTATTAACATTCCACTGAAATTGACTCCTGATTTGTTGAACTTCTCAACCGCCCTCTTGTGACGTAGCATCCTTTCAATGAGGTACCTCCTCCACCATGTTGATTCTTAATCCGACAGTAATGGAAGCTTTCAATTCCAAGGAAGTAACTGCTCTCAATCTACCTTGATGCTAAAAGAGCGTGAGAGAGAATACACCTATAACACACAAATTAAAGTTCATTGCATTGTAAAATAAGGTGTTTAAAAGTATGAGTGTGTACTCATCCGTAGTTTGGGATGATTGGGGACTATTAAGGTGGATGGGTCAATGTTTGGGGTGGGAGTGTTTAATGAGGCTCCGAGCGCCAACGATGTCTTGAACACTAAAACTTTACATGTCTTGAATAACAACTAATAACTAAATGTAAAAGACACCCCAAAAAATGGAAAGCTTATATTTAAAGAAGATGGTAATTCTTATTACAGTTTTTCCTGACAGTTTGAGAAAAAACTACACTTACCATCTCAATTATTTTTTTCCTATATTGGAAAATAGGACCTGCTATTAAGGCTCTATGCTGCTAATTGTGACCTCGTTAATGGAAAAAGTGGTAAATGTCAGAGAAGAATTGACTAAACACTGCATGTTCTACTAAATATTCCATATCTCCCGAGCTTAACAAAAAAATATCACTAAGCACACAGACAACTCATGAAATGGAAGGTTGATCCTCAATACTTTCACACTATAATACAATATGTTGGTGTCGTTCCCATCCACGTCGGCATTTTTGACCCAAGATGCGATTAGATAATTCCTCACATCTTAAATAGATGCAAATATTTAAGACACACAATTATGGCATTTTTAAAACTATAAACTGAAATTCATTGCAGAACAAAGAAATCAAACCAAGTGAGGGGGTGAGGGGGGTGGTTTTCTTACCCTTACCCTTTTCGTTAATCAAAAGTTGCTCCGTGTATTTTCTCTTCTGAAAAAGTAAAATACGAATCTTATATTAGTCAAGTTAAATGAGAAAGAGACAAAGAATGTGATGTATGTTCCACCCTAATTAAAGTTTGTTTAAATACCTCTTTAAGAATGATGCCCACTTCCAAAACATCCCAGATGACAACACCCTTGTTTGATAAGGGGGTTTGGTTATGACGAGGGAAACATTGGGGTGTAGGGATGATTAACAACGGAGAAGTCATAGAAGATGGTTCCACGTCAGGAATCTTATGACCCACCTCTGGAGCTCATTGACCGTATAAACTCATTCACCACACTATTCCACTTTGCGACCCACCTCTTAAGCTTGAGAAACGTGAAATGCTAGATATTGTCAAAGATGAAGAATCAAAGAAACAAAATGAAACTGCAGTGGAAAAACCAAGAAAAACTTAATTTTTCCAAAAAAATTATAGGTGAGAGCATGTGTGGGAGAGATTACCTTTTTTGCGGCACCAATATCAGGGCAGCAGCGGCTGAGGAATGAGGCAACATCGTACCTTTGAACTGCAAAAGAATCCCTTTCAAATCCATCATAATAATAGCAGATTGTGGAGCGGAAGCATCCCTTTGAACAACAAGCTCACCACCCTTCTCCTGCTGAGAAAACATTGATTCAAAAAATAAACAGCATCATACAATTGAGAAAACATTGCAGACTAAATTACAGAAGCAGCTAGAGTTATCCCATTGGTTGCTTCAAGATCCTTCGTAGCATCCTCAACCAAATGGAAATGAACAAATGTAAATCCACTCGAGATGTGCGATTTAAAAATAAATAGCGATTTAAAAGGTCTCATCTTCGTCTTGTAAGGAATAGAATAATGCTATAGTAGCACCATGAATCGACCACCACCCCTGTATTACTCATCCACCACCCCTGTATTACCCCCCATTGTGATCAACTTTCATATAACTGCAACACCAAGAAAATCCCACAGTAGCACCATGAATCAAAAGTCCAGTAAACATTAGCACCATTAATAGAAAACCATTAGTAAGAATACATTAATACAATTGCACATAATTAGTAAGAATACAATTGCACATAATTAGTAAGAATACATTAATAAAAATATATTCAGTTTCTATATGTAATTAATGTTTTTGTCAGATCCATCTTGAATATAAGGTTAACGGACACTGAGTGGACATGGATATGACACGCGGTGACAGTTAATTTTTCTTGAGCCGTGTGCTCTGTCAAACTGCATATAGGATTGACATATTTAATCCAACCGCTAGTTTCCATAAAGATTTCCTTTTTTTGGCAAAAAAAATCAATAGCTAATTATCCAGAAATTAGAGAAGAATGAAGGGCATACCTGCAAGTGATTGGCAATGGTTAAGCTCCGCAGCCTCGACCTGTCCACCGGGCTCTTTGTCTCGATGGCTACAATACTCAATGAACCTTTAAAGTCTCTAGTAGTGTAAATCATTACCCAAATCTAAGAGATAAGGAAATTATGAGCGACTATATAAAAGCAGACATAAAGTTCTATATAAAAGCACTGCCAAAAAAATTTAATTAACACCAATAATGTAATGTACCCTTTTTAGACCTGGAACTGCAATTTTCAAACTTGGAAAACAAATATAAATCAAATAAATCAAAAGAAAACATACGTACCATTCTAATTTCGCCACAAAGTCGGCAATAGTCACATAACCCCATGATTACCGTACGGATGCACCTACGGTACGAATGCGAACAAAAAATAAGATTTACAGAATTGTGCTGAAATAATAAGTACTAAAATCCCGTTACATCAGATCTGAAATGTGCATTTACAGAATTAAAGCTCCAAGTTTTACAATATGAGATCCAAAATCCATCTACAGAATTAAAGCGAGATAGGTAACATTTTAGGTAATTAAAGCAAGAAATTAAAACAATTAGGGTGATTTTCAGGTAATTTTCAGTCTTCTTACGGAATTAAAATGAAATTGAAAAGAAAACAAAGATGAACATACGCTTGCCACCGTCGAAAATCTGGAGAACCAGAAAACCTTAAACGATTACTTATCATCGTCAGAATCTGAGGACAATGAATAGGAGGAGGAAGAGTGACCGCATAGCATCAAGGACTCGCCCTTCGCTTTATCTCTGATCCAAAAACTATATATCCGATCCAATAATACCAAATCCAATGCCTTCATGATTTGATGTATGAAGCGGGTATGAAGCGACGCTGAGAGAGGTAGCGGATGTTGGTGGGAGGGAGGCAGCGGAGGTGGTAGGGTTTGAGAGGGAGCCGACATCAAAGGGGGTTTGAGTTTTGGTAGAAAGTGAGGGGGAAATCGTGATGAACGGGATTGAAATGGAAATTTGAGTGGGTTTTGTTTGGTTTGTTCCACTTTGCCATGTCACAATGGTATAATCCTATGTGGCACAATCCCACACCATTAGATCGTTCAAAAAAATTCATTTTCAACCGTTGATTTTTTGGAATAGTGAAACACCCTTCTCTCATATATATATATATATATATATATATGTGTGTGTGTGTGTGTGTGTGTGTTCTGACTATATGCATATATGTGCTTGTAGATATTTCTACTTTGTGAAAGTAGTTGATATAGAAATAATAATAATAATAAATGATTTTCGCCAAGTGGTCGTAACCAAGGGGTGCATGATTAGTATGTATATATATATAGGGATGTGGTTACTATATATATATATATATATATATATATATATATATATATATATATATGAATATACTTGAGGAAAATTTTAATACCCCGCATTTTTGTGGCCTTTAAATTTAGGGATTTATTAAATTTAATTGAGGAATTAATTTAATTTTAATTCAAAATTTTGATTTAAATATTTACTAACGTGACGAGAGTTAGTAATTATTGGAAAATTGTTGAATATTACTAGATGAGTAAAGTAATATATAAGATTGGTTTTATTAAAAATTGTCACGAGTGAATAAAATGACAATTATGGAAATTTAAGTCGGGACGTGCCCGTGTCACGTCAGGACTAAATTATGATTATTAAAAGAGAATAAAGTATAAGTCACCCGTATGGTCATTTAGAGTGCGCCAAAGTGTCCGTAAGGGTCGAGATAGTCAGGAAAGTGTACTCGGGGGTTTAGTTTGGGTCTCGGGGCATTTTTAGGCCTAATTGACATCTCGGGAGGGTATTTTAGACATTTTATATTTTTAGGTAATTAAACCAACGAATTTCCTAAGGATATATCAGCCTTTAGGAGTCGTCTTCTAGGGTTGACAAACACAAAATCAAAAGACGACCATTAGTGAAGAAGTTGACAAGCTTTTCAAGAAATTCAAGGCCAAAGACTCAACCGTTTGCACCGCCACCACCATCAAAACGTAGATCGCGTGACGAGGAGCGCAACCATACCTTTTTCTTCCACAAATCAGAAACTAAATTCCCAGGGAAGTATCTATCTTTCTTTATTTTTAGTTAGTGTCTCAATCATGTTAGTCTAGGGTTGTTTAGGACTTGTGCCATGAAAGAAAGTATAGTTTTGAGACTTAGAATCACATGTTATAGAAGAAGAAATCATATTCTGGACATCTAAATCGCATGTAGAGGATATACCATGAATTTGTGTGGATTTAGAAGTAGGAAATATGGAAAAAGAATGGGAAGAATTGAAATTAAAAGAGAAGATTAGGGTTCTTGAAGTTTATGTAGATTTTACCCATTTAATCGTTATACTTGATGAATTCGGACATGTTTTACGTTTAAAATCATGTATTTAGGCTTATAGTACTTGTGATAATGTTGGTTGGGAGTTTGTGAATCATATATGGAGATTTGGTTGAGGTTGGAGAGGTAAAACCGTAGCTAGGTTAATGCAGTTTTTGTCATAACTGCTTGATCGATTGGTCGACCCAAGAACATCGATCAATCGATGATTGATCGACCGACCCCCTTCCCTCAATCGATCGACCCCTCCTGGAAAACTGCATATTCCCCTTATTTTGGTTTAATCCGATTAAAAGGCATAGGAACCCTTGATTATTATTGGTAGAGTATAATGGGATGTAAAAAGGACCACTAGGGTCTAGGTAACCCCGTTGAGTGAGAATTTAATGTAAGCTGAAATTAAGGGTTAATGGGGGAATTATTCACATATGAAATCATGCGTATATTTAATAAAAGACCGATACTCGCAAGAGGGTTAGACCAGAAGATAAGTGAGTGTATGTCTACTGAAATTTTACTTAGGATACTTCAAGAGAGGGGAAGTGTGTATGAAGTAAAATATAAATGAGAATAGAAAAATAACAAGTTCATTATGCGAAATAATCGAGTAAAATGCGCTAAGAACGGATGATTAAAATTTTTGGTCGTGGGCGTACCTAACTTAGAAATATGAATATTTATATACATATGAATGTGTGATTGTGCATATATTATATAGCTGTGTAAAAATCATACCCGATCTACTTTCTATCACGGGGGTTTCCGCGCCGGGACAGGCTTATCTCGATTGGACCTATATGGGGGATAACGACTTGTACCCTAGAAGATAGTATCCTTGATTAATGGCAATCTGAGTGATAGTCAGATGTTCCTAAGAGACGTGATGGTATGTGCTGACCTCTTAGGATCAGGAACTATGATTCGCCTCCATTTGTATGTGTTTTGTGTTAATACAGTTCGAGAGTAATTCCGAACTAGTATTTCCCTTAGTATGAGTGATACAGAGACTTGATAGTAGAGTACGCCAGCACCATAGATTTTATGTGGGGTGCCGTTAGTGTATATATTATATGTGAGACTAATATATATACATATATTTACGTGACAACTTTCTACTGTGCATATAAGTAATGAATAAATGTTTCAACTCTCTTAAATGTTCGGGAATTTCATAATGGTACTGATTTGTTTTAAATAGCTTAAGGAATCTTGAAGAGATTAGTTTTTTTTTTCTAAATATTATCACCCTGTTATTTCTCGAGATAAAATTTTATGGAAAATAAGTGAGATAGGCTTATGAGGTTTAGTAGTACGATAGACGTGCACACTAGATGAGAGGTGATAATTCTCAAGAGAGTGTCGCATACTAGCATGGGTGTTGCATTAGCCGGTAAGCATTTTAAATACTTCCTAAACTAAATTTTAAATTTGTTTTACAATCGGGCTCTGACCCGTTTCCTGTTATCTCTTCTATCTTGCGTATATATGTATATATTATAGGTGCCCAGCCATAGGGGCGTCATGCTTAGGTTCTTTGGATTGGACGTGGTGCAGCTTATGTGGGAGTTGCGGGCCATTGCTTAGACGACCTCGTTGTTGATTCCACTCTTATTCCAGCTCTAATTAGTTTGGGCATGTGTCACCCATTTCCTTATTTAGTTGGATTGGTCAGAGATTATGTTCATTTATCTTTAGAATTTTACTCGTTGGGATTTATTTACTGTCAGGATGGTTTTCCTTTATGGTTTTAAAGTTGGTATTTGTTGTCTGAATGGTTAAATTATAGAGGGTTCATTTCCAATCTTTTTAAATTGTGTGATTCATAAACTGTTATTTATTAAAGCTTTTATAATTTGGTTAAATGAAATGGAAATAATGTTTTAAATGATTTTGACACTTAGCTTAATTATTTAGGGTGTTAACTTGGAAAGTTTATTTTCGACAGATGCTAAGAATGATCCAAATTCACCTTGATTATAATTTAATAAAGGAATGATCACCCGGTATTTAATTAGGCGGGGTGTCACAAAATTCTACTGTGTAAAATTAGTAGATTTAATAATAATGAGAAATATAATGATTTCAGTGAATAAAAGTTTACCCATTCGAACGGAGAATATAATGGAATTTATTTATGGGGGATGAACTATGTTAATGACGTATTGTATGGGAAATATGGGATACTCCTTCGAGATATAGTTAGAAGTATAAGTTTATGGCCTAGTTGGGAGTGATATAGATGACTAGGTCGTGCATAATAGTGGAGAGGTGAGAATCTCATGTGAGAGTTCGAAACTAACATACACATAATACTTGCTTCATTTCAGTTTTAAATACTTGTTAAAACAAATATTTTTACAACTCGGGCTCTGACCCGTTTCTTGCTATTCTTTGTCTTTTTCTATATATATATATTATTTATCAAGTGCCTAGCCATAGGGTTACCATATGTAGATGAGTGGCTCTTTTAGCGAGATGTAGCAGTTGTGGAAGTTGCATGCCTTTGCACTTAAACGCTTCTATCATTTCTTTCCACTCTATTCAGATATTCCATTTAGGGCATGTTTCGTCCCTTTCCCCGTTATTTATTAGAGATTGTACTCATTCCTTTTTGTATTTTATTTCTGTTACTCTTGGGGATATTATGGTTTGTTCGATTGTGACTTTGAACTAGACTGTTTCATCCAGCTTCATTTATTTAAGTACTTATTCCTTGTTCAGTATTTATCTTATTCTTGTGGAATGTAAATTGTTCACATTTTCAAGAATGGAAAATTTATTAATGGTTAAATAGTGTATAATTAAATGGAATTTTTTTTTGACACTTAGCTTAATTATATATTAGGTGATTAATAAAGAAAAATTATTTTTTGACAGTGATGCTAAGAATGAACCAAACTGTCACTTCAGTTTAATTTAATAAATGACTGATCACCAGGTATTTATTTAGGTGGAGTGTCATAGTAGATGCTCGGCATGTTCCTCCTCAGTCCGTGAATAAATCCAGATGTCGTCTATGAAGACAATGGAAAACTGATCCAAGAACTCACTGAACACCATGTTCATCAAGTCCATAAATGTTGTCGACGCATTGGTTAACCCAAATGGCATGGCTCGAAACTCATAGGATCCATATCTCGTTAGAAAGGCAGTCTTAGACACGTCCTTCTCCCTGATACGTAACTGATGTTATCCCGATCTCAAATCTATCTTAGAGAAGAATGCTTCTCCTCTCAACTGGTTGAATAAGTAATCGATTCGAGGCAATGGATACTTATTCTGTATTGTGACTTTATTCAACTCCCGATAATCCACACATAATTGCAAGGATCGATCCATCTTCTTCCCAAATAGAATTGAGGCACCCCAAGGTGAGGTACTCCTTCAGATGAAACCCTATCCCAATAATTGCTCAATTTGATCATGTATCTCCCTTATTTTCATAGGAGCCATACGGTACGACGCACAAGTTATCGATCGTGTGCCCGGTGCTAAATCAATCACAAACTCTATCTCTCTACTCGACAGTAGTCCGGGTTTATCCTGAAATACATCGGCGTACTCACGAACAATCGAAATCGAATTAAGGGAAATCGCAACTCCCATAGAGGTCTCATCCTCTATATGAAACAAGTAAGTGGACGATCCTCCTTCGGAGCGAGGCATCACCACTATAAACATCTCCTGACCAAGGATAGCGAAAACAATGCTCTTATAAAAGAAATCGATCATGGCCTTATACATGACTAGACAATCCATCCCAATAATAGCGTCATACTCAGACATGTCTAAAACAAGCATATCGATAGGCAAAATAAAACTCCCAATCACTATATGTAATAGCTCGAATTTTTAAATGAGTATTTTTAAATAAAAAAAATAGAATATTCGATAAAAATAAATTTATAAATTGTATTGGTTAAATATGTTGGTTATGATTTTAGAAGAATATAACTTCAAGCGGAATGGAAATCGGATTTAAAACGAATTTTTAAATGAATTTTTAATATTTTTCCTTGTGGCATTTTTAAGGGCCAAATTTTTGGCATGATCGATCGATCGATCAATGGTCCCAGAATCTGTGCATAGCAGTGCGTCATTTTGACGAAATAAAGAGATTTAATTATATTTTTAACTCCTAAACTTTACTATATAAAGGGAGCTCGGGATTTCATTTCTAACACACACCGCTTACAAACCCTTAGCAGCCAACAAATCCTTTTCTCTTCATCTTCCACCTCCAAAACCCAAACCTCCATTAAAACAGATTTCCAACCTTATTTTTGGGGGTCAAAACAGAATTATTTCAAGATGGTTCAAGAGAGTTTTTCGATCAATTTTTTGAGGAGAACCCGAATCTCTTGTCAATTTCAACATCTAAAAATCAGGCATGTTTATCCTATTCTTTTCCTTTAGTGTTATGTGTCTTGATTATAGGCTCCATTAAAACTCACGTGTTCTAAAATAAATTAAGAACATAATATGTGAAGAAATTAATTGTGAGGCTAGTTTTTGGAAATAATTATAATTTTGTTGTTATTTGGATTGTATTTACTTAGTTGGTGATATTGTGGGCATATACATGTAGAGGAGACCTTGGTAATTTAATTTGGATGTTTATGTAAAAAAATCCCAGATTAATTAAATTACTTGTGCTAGAAAATAAATAGCTAATATGGAGCTTGCGAGTAATAATGATTCAAAAAAATCACAATAATTACGTATTCTAGTTTTCCCCATATTTACATTAAAAATCATTAAGTAGGAATTTAGTGTTGTTGAGAATATTATCATAAATTGTAAATTGTGTCACTTATGAAATATTATAGTATTGAATATTTCGGGAACGTTGGTATTTTAGAAAATTGGTTTTCACCCCTTGTTATAATAAGTGGGCCTTAGTTGAAATTTATACTAATTAGGTGTGGGAATAATTAATATAAATCTATGCGGGTTATATAAATTGGGGTGGGGGGCAAATTCTCTATACTTACCATTGTTGTGATAACATATGATTGATATCTAGGTGAAGTAAAATTGTTATAATCATCATTTATTAATGATAAGATGATATTGTGTTTTGGGAACTTTTAATTGGGACTAAGGAATATTTTGAGGATTTTCACATCGCTTTTAAGGGTGGGGAAAATTTTATATGAATAACTAGTATGAGAAATTTTAGGAAATTAATACCGCAAGACAAAAACTGGTATTAAAATTTATTGGCGACATAATGTGTCCAGGGCCGATAGTTTAACCGGGTCAGAGGGCGTTTATGTCGTGTCGTGTGTGGAACCTTGTCATATGTCGAGGATCGCAGGATAAAAACGGGTCAGACGGCGAGTATGATAAGGTGAAGTGTTTTTGGTGCAAATCACCCATGACGGTAGGACTGTCAAATTTTGGTGGAGAAAATCACCCGTGGTGGGAGGACCGCTATTATAATGTATTTTGGTGTAAATCCCCCATGGCGGGAGGACTGCTATACCTAATAATAAAGTGAGAACAAATCATCATGGTTAATTCAAACACATTAACATCGTGGGACTTGGGTTAATTTAAAATAATATTGGTGTGGCACATTTAAACCTTGTGGGCACTTAGAAATTTAATTATTAAGGATTATAGACTTTCTTTTTATTAAAATATTCCATTTTTATGATCGATATGTATAGCACTATTGTCTGGGTTCAAGGACCCTATTTGAAAGGAGTAGCCGTTATTCATGCTCAGGGCTTTGGTTCTGACACATGCGTTGACTAATATTTTCAGGAATTAAATTGGAGTAGCTGCATAGAATTTTTTGAAGATCTTTCAGAAGTGCAGATGGAGCTATATTATTGTTTTAGTAGTTTATTTCTTCTCCTTTTCAGTTGTATTTATTGTGAGAATATGTTTGGATTTTTATTGGGCCTTTGGGTTCCAAAGTTGTCTTAAGATTTTAGTTGGATTTGATTTATTATAATAATTGAGATATTCAGAGATTGCATGTGATGGACTTTATATCGCACTTTGGTGATAAATCAACTAGATGTTCAAAATATTTGGGATTGATGTAAAATATTCATCTTGTGGATTAAAATTTAATATGTCTCACATCTGTCGCATGCTAAGGATGGTATTTAATTTATTAATGCCCGGCTTAATTTTGGTGGTGGCCAACGCCAGAATTTAGCGGGGTGTTACACTATACCTACACCCTGACATATAAAGAAAATCAACAACCCACTACCCAACGGTGAGTTTACACAAGTCATAGTATTATCGTACGTGTCCAACAACCCTGCGGCCCGTGCAAAACTAATGGCTATGAATGAGTGTGAGGCTCTTGTGTCAAACAAAATATGCCCCATAGACCCATAGTATTCAAACGTACCCTCAACTACGGGTGGAGCATGTGGAGATACTATCTGGTGGACGTTGTAAACACGCCTATACTGAAGCTATCCCTGCTGAATTGGGGATGCAGGAATGGCAGGCAAAGCTGGGAATGGCGCTAGCGCTGGGAGAGCGGCTAAGAATATCAGTCGTTAGGGCTACTGATGAGCAACCTACTACTGATGCGGGGACTTATCGTTCAGTGGACAGCCTTGACATTTGTGACCAGTGTTGCCATAAACGAAGCACCTACTGGAAAAGTTTCCTCCCCTCTGACCCTGCTGACCACGACCCTGTTGGACGTTGCCACCTCTCCCTTGGCCCTGATGGCCCTGCTAAAATTGTTGGTGTCCCTAGTATCCTTATTGACCTGGTGGATGTGCCTGAAGTATCCTGTAACAACCCTCGCTTTTGAGAATCGATTTTATATTAATTTACTATGTGAAGTAATTATATATACAATGTTGGAATATGGAGTAAGTATTAATTTAATGAAGAAAAGTTAATATTTACTAACTTGTTGCATATTTACTATATGTGTATGTAAATATCCTCATGTTGAGTTTTATAGTGTCATAAGATTTAAATGACATTGATGGTTTAAAATGAAACCGGAACTTGAAACGATTTATAAAATTTCCAAACGATAATTTGGAGGGCGTAGTTAGTTCCGAAAGGTGCGAGATAGTCAAAATATGTGCCATATTGTATTTTGAGGTTTCGGTCATTTTTGACTGGTTATACCTTAAATGTGCAGTTGCGTGTTACTTTATCGCGGTATTAATCATTTAATTTTGAATTTAGACTTAAGCTACAATTTTTAAGTCTTGCATTTCTTTTATTTCTCTTAAGATCAATTGTTAACCAAGAGAGAAAGAGAGAAGAAGATAACTTGTGGAGAAAGAGAGAGATTGAAGATTTGGAGATTGATCTTGCATTCATCTTCCTCAAATCTGAATTTTCAAGCTTCAGGCAAGTTTTCTACTTGCTATATTGTAGTTTAAGATAAATTATTAGTTGTGATATTTGTGTATTAATCATGGATTAACTATGTTAGGGTTTTTGTGAATTTATGGGTTTTGAATCATTCAAGAATGAACTTCCCTTAAGATGGCATTTAGAGAGGGCGTGTTCCAACAATTTATTAATTACTACATCACAATTATGTAAATTATCATTTACTTTGTTCATTTACATTTTATCAAATGCATTATGGATATCCGGAACTAAATGTACTTCACATCATCACAATAACCTCGATGTATATGCATTATGGATATCCGGAACTATACGTACTTCACACCATTCAAGAATCGATTCGCCCCTGCGATTTTGCCAAGTTTGGCTATGGAGTATTGGACTCCTAAATTTCTCCCCAATTGAAAATCCATCAAAACCAAGATCATTTATTGTCATCAATACATCATAAATACATCTAACTACTACCATAAACATCAATAATCATCCATAGCCAAACTGGCTGAATCGATTCAGTAATTTACAAAATGCTAGTTTTCTTTGTCCGAATTGATTAGCTTTTTGGGCGAATCGTTTCGCTAGGGTGAATCGATTCGTTTTCCTGCTGTTTTGAGTTAGTTTTGTAATTCAATTCTAACTCATTTTCTTTAGGATTAGGGACTCGGAATCTTCTTGTATGAAGTAAACTTAGAGTCCTAGAGTTCTCGATGAGTTAGTTTACTACCTTATATTAGAATTGGTTTATATGGAGTTTATTCCTAGGGTGCGTGAAGTGATGTTCAGGCATTACTTTCCTTTGCTTAATTAGTAGGAGTCTAGGAGATTATGAAGTTGTATTTGGAGACTTTAGAAGTTAATTTGAGGTATGATGGTCTATTATAAAGCCCTAAAAAGGAGGCTTGGGAAAATAACTTGGGAGTTTAATTATACATCGAGGTTATTGTGATGATGTGAAGTACGTATAGTTCCGGATATCCATAATGCATTTGATAAAATGTAAATGAACAATGTAAATGATAATTTACATAATCGTGATGTAGTAATTAATAAATTGTTGGAACACACCCTCTTTAAATTCCATCTTAAGGGAAGTTCATGCGTGAGGTGAAGCCCCCTAGCTAATGAATGCAGGGTGGATATAGTCCTAGGCCATATGAGCACTTCTTGTATATTTTTATGTGATGGGTAGGTAATTCCGGGTGTGGTTATGACTACCCCGCCAGCATATGGCCGCTTCTCGACGTTTCGATAGGATCCCAGGTTGTCTTGATGATAGGCCCTGGAAGATGATGGTCATTTAGGGGCGCGCACAGTGGGGAAACCCGGACAGGCGGTCATAGAATCGTTATATATGTATACATATAACTATTCTAACATCAAGTGGGACTTGATGAATATTAATGCCATAAAGAGCATAACGCAATACCATAAAGAGCATAATACATGCCACAAAGAGCATATAATCGAGATACGTGCCACAAATAGCACATGATAAAATTTGCATTCCTGATATGGAATGGAAAGATAAAATGAAAAGGGTGAAAGATGAAAAAGGCTTATGATTAATCATATTCTCTTATATAACTGACTTTGATTTATAACCATTTAATTGTATTAGTTTATTTTATGAGGTTACCATGTTAGAATATCATCTTTATCATCCATGATTAACTGTTCATAATTGTCATACTTGTTATTTATCTGGTGATCACATAAAACCGGTCCCTGACCCGTTCTTCTTTCTTGTTGTGCATAAATATTATAATTGCTCAGGTGCTCCACAACTAGGACGCCCGTATTGACCTCCCCATTCCAGTGTCTTTTGAGGAGCCGTGACATTTTGCGGATATCACGGGATATTTTGGGTAGACACCTTCATTGTTGTTTTCTAGTTATGTTCGGGTCTTTATTCGGGCATGTGGCCCAAACTGTTGTAATTTTTTAATGGATGTAATATGTAACTTATGGAACTTGTTGTACCTTGTATGAAATTATGTTGACCGACATTATGTTCGGTCCTTTTATTGTATATTTGTTGTTGTTGTAACATATATACTTTTGGGGTTTCCACTTTCTTTTCTATTATGGTTTGTTGAAAATGCTTTCTTTAACTTACAAAACAAAATTTTTGATAACCCGTTTTCTGAAATATTGAGTGGTTATCCCGTATACACTTTATTTTGTCACAATGTTGAGAATGATTCCATCCATGATTCCTGTATTATTGGAGTATCGAGCTGGCCATCCCTTATTTTTGTTAGCGAGTTGTCACTGATGGTATCAGAGCATCAGGTTCTAGAGTCTTTAGGATCTATGCAAACTTGTCACGTTCTACCGTAGCGTTCTTTGATATATAGCCTAATGTTAGGACTTCTTTGTTTCTTATGATTACGATCTTCTGCAAGATAGATTTTTTTATATAGTATTTTAACTCTATTATTTCTCCATCTCAGATGCCGCCTAAGAAAGGTCGCCCAAAGAGACGTAATAGAGTTGTGGAAGAGGAGGTTGGTCCTCCATCGCCACCACCGGGGGTATAAATGCTACTGATGTAGCAAATATAGTGGCCCAAGCGATCAATGCAGCGATGACTACCGTGGTACAATAAATGCCACAAGCTCAACCACGGGCGCAAGAGGCACAAGCTCCTACGAGACCTTCTCCATGGGAAAGGGTTAGGGAGTTTTTTCTAAAAGGCCATCCCCCGAAATTCGATGGAGGCTCGGATGTTATAAGGGCAAATCAGTGGAAGAAAGACATGCAACGCCATCTTCGAATGGTGGAATGTAGTGAGGAGAAAAATAAAGTCCTTGTTACTTTCAAGCTTTTCTGATCCGCGTTACACTAGTGGGAGTCGATGACTACACCAAAGCATAGGGATACGATGTCAATCACTGATTTCTGGGCCTTGTTTGACCAAAAGTACTTCCCTCCCGCAGTTCAAAGGGAGATGCAAAGGAAGCTACAAGATGTATTACAAGGAGAGAGATCTGTTGCAGAGTATGAAGAGGAGTTCACCCGGTTGGCAAGCTTTGTACCGGATGAGGTAACTCCAGAAGAGAGGAGAATCTCCAAGTTTATGGGAGGTTTACATTGGCGGATAAAACAACATTTGTTGGGTAATCCATCTTTGCAAACCTTTGGGTATGTGATGAATGTGGCATTACTTCATTGCCAAGAGCATAGATTATTTGTGCAAAATAGCAAGAAGGCTACAGCTATAGGGCAAGTGGGAAAACCTGGAGGAAATGGGATTGGGGGAGGAGCATCTCCTCCATCCCAATATTTGGGGAGTAAGAAAAGAGAAAGGGACCCCTAGCAAGGGGATTTATCTAAACGTCCATGCATTGGTGGATTTAATGCGGGTGGTAACAACAATAGGTAGGGTCAAGGTGGACCGCCACAACAACAAGTAGGTAGAGGTGGAAATGGGGGTAGAGGCCAGCAGGGCCAAGGTTTTGGGAAGTTTCAAAACAATCAATGGCGAAACCAGGAGAATGTGACGAACAAATGTTTTCAGTGTGGAGAGCTGGGTCATTATAAGAGGTCGTGTCCTCAGTTGATTGGAGGACAGCTTCCTAGGGCTCCACAACAGCCATATGTTCAGTTTCTGCCATAGGTGCCTAATCCGGTTGTTCCTCCACAGTAGGGACATCTACAGTATGGATGGGTTTATCACATTCAGGAGGCTATGCTTCCTCCAGCTCCTCCAGCACCGCCAGTAATTGAGGGTAAGTTTCTCATTCAAGGACATATGGGTCGGGTATTATTTGATACGGGCGCAACACACTCATTCATTTCTAGGAGTTTTGCTCAGACCACAGAGTTGATAAAATCTTCCTTTGAGTATCTTCACTAGTGTCGAGTCCTCTATAGGTGATGGTTCACTTAGTTTCCTTATTTGTAAACGAATAGGAATTACTCTTGGTAATTTGTGCTTTGAGGCCGATTTTCTCGTCCTTGACATGGTCGGGTATGATGTGATTTTGGGTATGGATTGACTAGTGAAATATCACGCGATAGTCAATTGTTATGGGAAGAGTATAGTCTTCACCGTTCCGAGACAAGAAATGTTCTTGGTAGTTATGCCTCGCTTAGAAGGAGGTACTAGAACATATTTATATTGTATTGCGGAGGAGACTTCTAGGGATGTAGTTATTCCCTTGGATTCTATTTCGGTTGTTAGAGATTTTGAAGATCTTTTTCGAGAAATATCGGGTTTGCCTCCGAGCTGGGAGATTGGGTTTGTGATTGATTTAGCGTTGGGAACTCGACCTATTGCGAGATCTCCATATCGCATGACTCCTGTGGAAATGAGGGAGTTAAGAGAGAAAATCCAACAGTTGTTGGAGCAGGGATTTATTAGGTGTAGTACGTCGTCATGGGGTGCTCCGGTGTTGTTTGTAAAGAAAAGAGACGGTTCACTCAAGTTATGTGTTGACTACAGAGAGTTGAATAAAGTCACCATCCGAAATAAATACCCTTTGCCTCATATTGATGATCTATTTGACCAACTTAGGGGAGCTTCATACTTCTCTATAATCGATTTGAGGATGGGGTATCACCAGTTGAGGATACGGGAGCAGGATGTATCCAAGACCTCATTTCTGACGAGATATGGATCCTATGAATTTTTGGTTATGCCCTTTGGAGTAACCAATGCCCCCGCTGTATTTATGGATCTGATGAATAGGGTATTTCGGTACTTCCTTGACCAATTTGTTCTGTATTCATCGATGACATCTTAGTCTATTCTCAGACAGAATCTGATCATACTACTCATTTGAGGTTGGTCCTACAAAGATTAAGGGATCACCAATTGTATGCCAAGTTCGAGAAGTGTGGATTTTGGTTGAAGGAAGTTCAGTTTTTGGGTCATGTGGTGTCATCCCATTGTATTTCGGTGGATCCAATCAAGGTGGTTGTGGTGAGGGAGTGGGGTCAGCCCACGACACCTACAGAGATTCGTAGTTTTCTGGGTTTGGCGGGTTATTACCGTCGATTTATCAAGGGTTTCTCTAAAATCGCAAGCCCTTTGATAAATTTGACCCGGAAAGGGGTGAGATTTGTTTGGGATAACTCTTTCCAGGTTACTTTTGACGAGCTCAAAGATAGGTTGACTTCGTCTCCAGTCCTTGCATTGCCAAAACCGAGATTGGAATATCTAGTCTTCACCGATGCATCTCTTCAAGGATTAGGAGGTGTGCTTCAACAAAAGACACGGGCTATTGCTTATGCTTCTCACAAGCTAAAGCCCCATGATAGGAACTATCCGGTGGATGACTTAGAACTCATCGCGGTTGTCTTTGCCTTGAAGATTTGGAGGCATAATCTCTTAGGGGAGAAATTTAGTCTTTTCACAGACCATAAATCGCTGCAATATTTATTTTCACAGAAAGATTTGAATATGCGACAACGCCGATTGTTGGAGTTCATGAAATATTATCAATTTGATATCCATTATGATCCAGTCAAGGCGAACGTTGTGGTGGATGCGTTGAGTAGAAAGCCCGAGGGAGAGTTAGCTGATGTATGGAAAGCTAAGTGGAAAGATCTCAGTTAGGTGGATGCGGTGGTGAGAGCGTTCATGTCAGTAATAACCATTACTCCTACCATTGTGGCAAGGGTTGTAGAAGCCCAAGGAAGGGATAAGGGTTTCCAGGATCATATACACCGATTAATTTTCGAGGGAGCGGAATCCTACTCGATAAGTTCAGAGGGTGGATTACGCTTCCATGGAAGACTCATTGTTCCAGAGGAGGGGGATTTGAGGTGGGCGGTGATGGCAGAATCTCACGGGTCGAAATTTACGGTACATACTGGTGGGGACAAGATGTATCAAGACATGCGCCACCAGTATTGGTGGATAGGTATGAAGAAGGATATTTCTGAGTTTGTATCCCAATGCACTACTTGTCAATTGGTCAAGATCGATCATCAGCGACCTACAGGTTTGTTGCAACCATTGGAGATTCCGGTGTGGAAATGGGAGAGCATATCGATGGACTTTATTACGGGCTTGCCAAGGTCACAGAGTGGTTATCATTCTATTTGGGTGATTTTTGATCGCTTGACTAAGTCGGCACATTTCCTACCCGTGCGTACTGATTATGACACTTCTCACTATGCCCGATTATTCATCGCGAAGGTTGTTAGACTCCATGGGGTGCCATTAAATATAGTTTCCGACCGAGACAAGATCTTTGTTTCCCACTTTTGGTGAAGTTTCTAAGAGGCGATGGGGACCGAATTGAGGTTAAGCACTTCTTATCATCCTCAAACAGATGGTCAGACTAAAAGAGTAAACCAAATGTTGGAGGATATGCTCCGTATGTCTATGCTTGATTTCAAGGGTGGTTGGGAACAATACCTCCCATTGGTCGAGTTTGCTTACATCAATTCGTATCAATTTACTATTGGAATGGTGCCCTATGAATCTTTGTATGGTAGACCTTGCAAATCACCCACGTGTTGGTTGGAAGTGGGTTATAATAAATTCCTTGGACCTGAAATGATCCAAGATACTTCTTCTAAAATTGATCTCATTTGGAATCGCATTCGGATAACCCAAGACCGCCAAAAGAGAAATACCGATGCGGGTAGAAGACACATGGAGTTGGAAATTGGGGACCAAGTCTTGGTGCGAGTGTCACCAATGAAAGGCATTAAGCGTTTCAGGAAGAAAGGAAAGCTTGCGCCGCGATATGTTGGACCTTTTCCTATTATTGCAAAGGTAGGTCTAGTGGTGTATCAACTTGCCTTACCGGAACCTTTGCAATAAATTCACGATGTATTCTATGTTTCCTCTCTGAAGAAGTATAAGAGATGCGAAGGTTCCCTTTGGCATATCCCTTTAGAGGATATTGACTTACAACTCGACATTTCATATAAAGAATAATCGGTTGCTATTTTAGAGCATGGGGAGCGTAGGTTGAGGTCTCGCGTGGTGCCCTTGGTGAGAGTCCAATGTAGTCATCACAATGCTAAAGAATCGACGTGGGAACGTGAGGATGATATGCGGGAAAAGTATTTGCCTCTCTTCTTACGAGGTACGCTTGAATTTTGGGGGAAAAATTCCCTCATAAGGGGGGGAGTATGTAACAGCCCTCTCTTTTGAGAATCGATTTTATATCAATTTACTATGTGAAGTAATTATATATAAAATGTTGGAATATGGAGTAAGTATTAATTTAATGAAGAAAAGTTAATATTTACTAACTTGTTGCATATTTACTATATGTGTATGTAAATATCCTCATGTTGAGTTTTATAGTGTCATAAGATTTAAATGACATTGATGGTTTAAAATGAAACTGGAACTTGAAACGATTTATAAAATTTCCAAACGATAATTTGGAGGGCGTAGTTAGTTCCGAAAGGTGCGAGATAGTCAAAATATGTGCCATATTGTATTTTGAGGTTTCGGGCACTTTTGACTGGTTATACCTTAAATGTATAGTTTCATTTTATTTTATCACGGTATTAATCATTTAAGTTGGAATTTAGACTTAAGCTACGACTTTTAAGTCTTGCATTTCTTTTATTTCTCTTAAGAGCAATTGTTAACCTAGAGAGAAAGAGAGAAGAAGAGAACTTGTGGAGAAAGAGAGAGATTGAAGATTTGGAGATTGATCTTGCATTCATCTTCCTCAAATCTGAATTTTCAAGCTTGAGGCAAGTGTTCTACTTGCTATATTGTGGTTTAAGATAAATGATTAGTTGTGATAATTGTGTATTAATCATGGTCTAACTATGTTAGGGTTTTTGTGGATTTATGGGTTTTGAATCATTCAAGAGTGGTTTGGATGATTATTGATGTTTATGGTTGTAGTTAGATGTATTTGTGATGTATTGATGACAATAAATGATCTTGGTTTGGATGTATTTTCAGTTGGGTAGAAATTTAGGAGTCCAAGACACCATAGCCAAACTTGGCAAAATCGCAGGGGCGAATCGATTCGGCCACTGGGAAAATCGATTCGCATAGGTCCAGTTTCTAGGTTTTCTTGGACCGAATCGATTCGGCTTGTCCGAATCGATTCGGCAATTTACAAAATGCCAGTTTTCTTTGTCCGAATTGATTCTCTTTTTGGGTGAATCGATTCGTTTTCCTGCTGTTTTGAGTTAGTTTTGTAATTCAATTCTAACTCATTTTCTTTAGTATTAGGGCCTAGGAACCTTCTTGTATGAAGTAAACTTAGAGTCCTAGAGTTCTCGATGAGTTAGTTTACTACCCTAGATTAGAATTGGTTTATATGGAGTTTATTTCGAGGGTGCATGAAGTGATGTTCAGGCATTACTTTCCTTTGCTTAATTAGTAGGAGTCTAGGAGATTATGAAGTTGTATTTGGAGACATTAGAAGTTAATTTGAGGTATGATGGTCTATTATAAAGATCTAAAAAGGAGGCTTGGGAAATAACTTGGGAGTTTAATTATTCATCGAGGTTATTATGATGATGTGAAGTACGTATAGTTCCGGATATCAATAATGCATTTGATAAAATGTAAATGAACAAAGTAAATGATAATTTACTTAATCGTGATGTAGTAATTAATAAATGGTTGGAACACACCCTCTTTAAATGCCATCTTAAGGTAAGTTCGTGCGTGAGGTGAAGCCCCCTGGCTAATGAATGCAGGGTGGATATAGTCCTAGGACATATGAGAACTTGTTGTATATTTTTCTGTGATGGGTAGGTAATTCCGGGTGTGGTTATGACTACCCCGCAGGCATATGGCCGCTTCTCGACGTTTCGATAGGATCCCAGGTTGTCTTGATGATAGGCCCTGGAAGATGATGGTCATATTGGGGCGCGCACAGTGGGGAAACCCGTATGGGAGGTCCTAGAATCGTTATATATGTATACTTATAACTATTCAAACATGAAGTGGGACTTGATGGATATTAATGCCATAAAGAGCATAACGCAATTCCATAAAGAGCGTAGTACATGCCACAACGAGCATACAATCGAGATATGTGCCACAAAGAGCACATGATAAAATTTGTATTCCTGATAAGGAATGGAAAGATAAAATGAAAAGGGTGAAAGATGAAACAGGCTTATGATTAATCATATTCTCTTGTATAACTGACTTTGATTTATGACCATTTAATTGTATTAGTTTATTTTATGAGGTTACCATGTTAGAATATCATCTTTATCATCCATGATTAACTGTTCATAATTGTCATACTTGTTATTTATCTGGTGATCACATAAAACCAATCCCTGACCCGTTCTTCTTTCTTGTTGTGCATAAATATTATAATCTCTAAGGTGCTCCACCACAAGGACGCCCGTATTGACCTCCCCATTCCAGTGTCTTTTGAGGAGCCATGACATTTTGCGGATATCACAGGATATTTTGGGGAGACGCCTTCATTGTTGTTTTCTAGTTATGTTCGGGTCTTTATTCGGGCGTGTGGCCCAAACTGTTGTAATTGTTTAATGGATGTAATATGTAACTTATGGAACTTGTTTTACCTTGTATGAAATTCTGTTGACCGACATTATATTCGGTCCTTTTATTGTATATTTTTCGTTGTTGTAACATATATACTTTTGGGGTTTCCACTTTCTTTTCTATTATGGGTTGTTGAAAATTCTTTCTTTAACTTACAAAACAAAATTTTTGACAACCCGTTTTCTGAAATATTGAGTGTTTATCCTGTATACTCTTTATGTTGTCACGATGCTGAGAATGATTCCATCCATGATTTCTATATTATTGGAGTATCGGGCTGGCCACGCCTTATTTTGGTGAGCGTGTTGTCGCACCTCCCTGTCCCTAGATAAAACCTCCTGATCTGAATCGCTTAGCAGAATCCCCCTGATAGGAACCCTACTTATCCTGCCTCTGTTGACCCTGAGCTACTTGTGCCCCATTAGCACTACCACCACCAGTCCTGCCCTGCTGGTTGGACTCCCCTCCACATTTGCTCCCCTTGATATGGAAGTGGTGGTCCTAACAGTGTAACAAATCTACATTAAGTACAGCTGTGTAGGACACTGCAAAGAAAGGTTACCCAAAAGATGTTGTCGAATCCTCCAAGTCAGACCATCCATGAACATCTGAATTTTTTTCTCCTTAGTGGGAACCTCTGCTGGTACCAAGTTCACCAATCTAGTAAATTCCTCCTCGTACTTCGCCTCAGTCTTCCCCTCCTGGGTGAGGTCAAGTAATTTCCACCTCATCTCAATCTAAACGGCAGAGGGAAAATATTTGCGGTTAAATCGCAGCCATAAGTCTTTTATACTCATCGAATCGTCTTCCTCTGTGGTAGTAGTGGACTCCCACCACTGTAGCACTACCCCTACTAGCTTGAAAGTAGATAGTACCTACTTTTGTACCTTCGTGCACTCATACATCCTCTAGTGCCTCTAGATGTCCTTCTTCAAGGGCTCGTTACCATAACAACTGAACTCCCCTGGAACTCTGGGGGTGTGCCTTTTGAAAGACATCTCTGACTCGCTCCCAAACAGAAGGGAAGGCATGTACTTGAGCTGTTTCTTCTACTTGTATCGGTGTTGGATCCTGTTAAACCACGGTTAATGCGACATTAACTGCCCTGGAAATAATGGAAGCAACCTCCACTGCGTTCATCGTAACCTGAGCCTGTGCTGGCTGGGGCTTGGGTTAGACATTTCTATCCACCGGTGCACGTCTTGGAGGCATCCGAAACTAGAATGAATTTATAAGTCCAAAGTTATTAAATCTCAGATAGTTGAAGACATAATCACATAATCAATAATGCAACAATCGTAAAAAAAGGGCTCTATATCAAGGAACGCTAAGCTGAAAGCATAGTAAGCCATACAGATCCTAGAAGACTCTAGAACCAGATACTCTGATACCACCTGTGACACCCCACCCAATTAAATACCAGGTGGACAGTACTTTATAAAATTTAAAATTGAATATCCGATTGGTTCATTCTTAGCATAGCTGTCGAAAAATAATTTTCATTTTAACCACCTAATAATTAATTAAGATAGTGTCAAAACATTTTATTGAATTATATTAAGTCCATTAATTTAAACAATTAAAACATTCACCATTTTCATGCATAAATAACTAAGGAATAAACATCATCTAACTGGATATAATAAACTAGAATAATCCTCCCAGTCAAATAAAATCCAAACCAACAATAATAATCCAACTGAAATGGAAATGCTGAAATAAATAAGTACATTGTTCCTATGACATAAATAAATTGAGAATGGGCAACACATGCCCTAACTGAGAAGTCTAAATACTAGAACTGAAAAGATATAATTAAAGGCGTCTAAGTGTGAAGACATGCGACTAGTGATTATGTGAACAGGAATATATATATTACAAGCATATATACATAACTATCATAATATTATTATATATATATTTACTAAAACAGAACCCCTAGACTCACCTGCGGTGCATGCATACTCTTCTATCAAGTCCAGGTACATCTCATACTAAATAAGGACTAGTGATTATGAATCACTCACGAACCATCGAAATGAAAATCACACATATTGGAGGCGAGAATGGTTCGAACTCTATGGGCTACACATATACCTACGCACCCATATGACTGTCATCACTATCATTTTCACACATAGCCGTACCTAGGTTCTATGTTCCGAGGTACCAAATCTAAAATCCCCCCAATTGGGCTTATCAGGATAAGACTTTCCCCTTTCCTAAATAACCTCTCGCGATAGGAAGCAACGTAAGTATGTTATACACATAGTAAATCAGTCATAGAGGTATTCACGCAACCTATTTCAATTAGTAGGTATACACAACCTAAATACCTATTCGTATGCGGTATACCTATCATTGTGCTCCCAATATTATTTAATTACGATTTTTCTCTCTATCGTACCTCATGTAAAGCGATTCATAATCCTAAGTATCTTTTACAGTAGCAAATCCCACTTTTATACTACTAACATATCATGGGGAGTCACGAAATAACGGCAGAATAATTTTTCCAGAAAAATGAGCCGATACGGTCCTGAATGATCGGTTCAGTTCGACCTTTACAAAAATTTGTAGAAAAATGAAACGATCAGGATTTGCAAAAAAATGAACCAATCCGTATTTGTAGAAAACGAATTGATCCAATCCTGTTTGATAGGATCAATTCTATTCAGTCTGAATGGACCTCTACCTCCTGTAACTACATTTTCCCTCCATTAATGATACTAAAACCTCTACAGAATCATCCCAAACACCAATCCAACAATTCTAATCGATGTTCTCATATATTTATATGATTTATAATAATCTAGGATTATTAAATCATGCATAACCACTACACCCAAAAAAAAAAATTGGCACATACTGATATTAAAAATCTGGCACAGATTAAAACTGTGCCAAATTCTGGCACGGTTTAATGACAATCTAGCTCACTTTAAAACAATGCCAAAATTGTCCAATGTTTTTAGGTATGCCAAAATTGATACACTTCAATAAGATATAAAATTTCTTACAAAAATTAAGTGACTCATTTGGACTCTCCTTCTCACTCTGACTTTGGAGTCTCCCGCTCGTCTCTCTCTCACATTTTGGTCACAAGTCGGCTCTGGTGGTGTAGCTGGTGGTCTCTCATTTCCGCTCGGGTCTTTATCTCTCTATCTTTTCCATCTCAATCTCCGATCACAGCTCAGCTGTTGAGGTCCTATCACTTCTAAAATAGGTATGTGCCTAGGTATTCTTCAAATGTTAACTTAAGGGATTCCTTATTTTTGCATTTTTAGGGTTTTATATATACATTTTTAAATATTTATTGTTTTGTATGATTTTTTTTTGTACAAATTGAATGTTGATAATGAAAAAGACAAATCATTATTTTCTTTATGAATCTTGGGATCTTCTAGTGGTAATATGTGTTTTTGTGTTCTTACTTCTTTTTTATTTAAAAGGCATATTTGTTCTGATTCGTATAGATTATGGAGTTTAAGAAAATTTAAGTGCTAAAAATTATATAGTAATGTAAAAAAATCCTATTTAAATAGTAAGTGGACAGCCCAACAATTAAATTCTAGATAAATGAGATTTTGTGTTAAAAATTTTAGAAAAAGTAAAAAAAAAAAAACTATTTAAATAGTAAGTAGACATTAGGGGCTTTGTAAATTTAGGGCCTATCGTAATATGTATTCTAGAAATAGAACAACAAACATTTCATTTATAATTTTAGTTCCTATTTTTTAATAAAGTCACTGACGCGGACCCATATCCATAAAACGTCAACCAATCACAGCATGCCATGTCAATCGATAATTTGAAAATATGGACTAAAAAAGGAAACAAAATGTTTGTTGTCCTATATACATAGACAATATTATTTTAAGTCCTAAAAGTGCATAATCTATATACATTGATGATAAACATTCAATAATAATGTTACACATGTAGAAAAACCCTATACCCATTCAAGAGGTCTCACTACGACTGTGGTGAGAACTCTTGAATCGTCCTATTTTTGGAAAGTTTGGAAATGCAAAAGTCTGTTTTGTACAAAATCTTTATGCATGTCCTATTTTGCAAAATGTGATGGTATGTCTTTATGTTCTTTGAGTTCATACTAGATTGATGTAGTGTTTTGTATTCTCTCTATGTTCATCCTTGCATCTCAAGCAAGTCAAGTATTTTATTGTCAAGATGCAAAGCTGAAGGGGTGGTTAGTTGTTTTACACTCTCCCAAAAGACTAAAAAAAGAAATAGATGTGATTAATATTGATTGTACGATGTATGACTCAATTCTCGAGGAAAATGATAAATTGCTAGAGCTTTTGGACACCTATGAAGTGTTATAGTGCAATGATTTAGTTCTGAACTTGTTTTTGAATATGAAATATTCTATTTTTTTGTTATTTTGAATGAATAGTATTCTATTTATTTAGTTTGGTGTTGTTGTAAACATTTAATAGTTTGTGTCTGTCTATTTGAACTTGTAATTTTATGTTTACTGTTGTGTGAACATGTAATATACTAGTGTCTATTTGAACACGTAATCTTCTTTATATTGCTATTTGAACATGTAATACTCTTGTTAATGTTTATTCTGATTATTTTGGTGTCATCCAATAGTCACTTTTTTCCAGATAATTGTCTCATATGGGTGATACTTCGCAACCGTCACTAAGTGGGGTGACACCTATATCAACCTCCCGTTCTAAGGTTACTTCGGGTGAGCAAATGATGACTTTTCCACAAAGAAATTGAAATTTAATGAGCACGGCCTTCCAGTTGGTGATGATCACATACACTCACAACCAGGTTGGGAGACTTAACAAGGACACATGTTCCCATTTTTTATACGAGTTGGAAGCAAGTGGATGTGCGATATAAGAACTCCGTTTGGTCATCATTAATGGTATATTATTTTTTCTTTTTTGAAGAATGTAATAGTTAGTAAATTCAATTATGTGATGTTTTAATTTTATTTCTTCATATATTGTAGAAAGAGTTCCTAGATGTGCGCGAAAGTCAGAAGACTATTTTTATGAAAAAATCGAACGATGATTGGTTGTTGTTCAGGCCTCATTCTATTGTGGTTGAACATGGTGATTATTTACATTCTGTTTTTACATTCTGATTTGGAAACTCGTGTATTTACATTCAGTTTTGGATTTATTATATTTTGATTCAGATTTGTATTATTTACATTATATAACGCTCCTGATTTGAAATTTTTATGAGTAATTAGTGACTGAAAGTGTAACATTTTATAATGTTTTGAATTCTTGTGCGTTTGGAACAGATATTTAATTGCGAGGAACATTCCAGCATTGGGGTGTGGTGATGAGTTTTCTAATTTGTCCGGGTCCTATGGAGATGGTGGAAGAGTAAGCTCTCTCTCTTTCTATCTCTCTCTCTCTCTCTCTCTCTCTCTAAATATAATATATATATATATATATATATATATATATATATATAACATGTTCACATATATGATTAAGGTCTCTTAGTTTTAAATTCATTAGTACTACTGGTTTTAGTTTTAAATTCACTCATGTTCACATATATGATTAAGGTCTCTTAGTTTTAAATTCATTTAGTGCACACACACACACACACACACACACACACACACACACACACACACACACTATAACAATGCTTAATGGATAAGTTTGAAGGGATACATTTTCAATGGTTGAGTTATGAGTTGTTGACATACCTCAATATTTGTTAATTGGAGTACATTTATCATGGTCAAGTCCTTTGATTGTGATTGAGTTTTGATCTTGATAGTCTAAGTGAACATTGAAATATTAATCTTATCGGTCATGGTGGTGTTATGATTGGTCTTGGTCTTGGTCTTGCTATTGCTATTGCTAATGTCTAATATTTGCTAGTTGTGTGTGATGGTGATAATGTGAGTGTGTTGCTAGCATCGATTGTGATTATGAGGTGTCTTTTCTGTATTGGTATAATGTGTTGATAATGTACCAGTTACTTCCAATTACTTTCGATTCCAAGTTTTTATATTAATTCTTGGATGACCACTATAATGTTATAACAATTCAGGTGAATCTGAAGCCTGTCTTGTTCAACGATACAATTCGAGTCAACATTGCTTATGGGAAGGAAGGTAATGCTCATGAGACTGAAATTTTAGCAGCAGTCGAGTTGAAAAATGCTCACTCGTTCATCAGTAGTTTACAATAGGTATCAATTCTTTGATAATCTTTATTATTTCTTCTCCAAAGTTGTTGATCGTAAAGTTGAGAATGTAATTGAAGCAAAGCAAAATTTGAACTAGATATGTCCAGTCTCTCATGGAACTTGTAACTGCAGTTTGTGTCAGCAAACAAAAGGGTGGCCTGCCACTGGTGTTCAGTATATGAAGGTGATAATTGTTGTATTTATTCCTTGTATATGATACTTATGTGCATTTTTTCCCTCCCCAAATGTTTAAAGCTCAATGAACCTATTGTTCACTATCCAGGTTTCAAATACGGTCTTGAAATTAGTTGCACACTATCTCATTCAAACCAAATCAGTTGCACACTATCTACATACCATAACGGTCACAAATCATGTCTTACCATGGGTAAGCATGGATAATCGCTAGTTACTAGAGTGTAATTGGACAGTAGTGCCATTGTTTTGTGTCACAGAACGTCCTTACAGACAATTGACTACAACTATGAACATTAGACAAATGTCCTTTAATTATATCTTAACTTTATCTTAATTCTTAGCACATTTTATTTCTTAATTCAATAACTAAACCTGTCGAAACATTCTAACCCTGCTGCACTATTTGTACTTAATTTTGTAGAACTATATATCAATAATTACTGCTCATCCTCAGATAATTGACGGAAGGCTCGAAACAATAGGGATTGAATCATTCTTGGTTGACGTGCCTGAGGGGAACACTAAAGATGATACATGCTACTTTGTGAAGGACCTAATCAACTACAACCTAAAATCCTTGACTGAAGTCTATGAGAGGATGGCTATGCTTGATCGGGCCGAGACCATTGGCCGAGCCTGAGTTGCTATATTGTTAATAACTTTGATTTGCTTTTGAAGGTGTGTTTATCATGCCTTTGTGATGTTGAGTCTGTTAGTGGTAAGAGGGAAATGTTCTCTTCCATTGTTGTATTGTGTTGTGTGCTGTGTGTTGTTATATTTGAATAGAGGTCTAGTTGGTGCAGCACCTCAGCAACTGATACTCACTTATTCTTTTTATCCCCTGAGCTAGCCCAAGAAAATTAGATCAATTTTTATTATGTTACTCTTATGAGATGGATTAAGCTAGAGAAATTCTAGGATTTTTCAGGGAAAGTTCTTCTAAAAGGAGACTCTATTGGGAGAAGATAATATTTTCAGCAACTAACTGGTCTTATTTATCTCCAATCTTTAGAGATATTCCTTTTTTTTTGTCTATGTGCTGATGTAATTGTATACAATGACTTATAAATGTGTAGGGGTCTGGTCTTTTTTTTCGTTATGGGATATGAAGGTGTTTATTGTTGTTTTCTGTAAACGGATGCTAGATACTTTTGGTGGACAGTTATCCCCAATCTCATAGTACCTTTTGATTGATTGTTAATGAAATTATATTTTTTCTAATAATTAAATTTATAGTCAGGGGCATTACATTTTTTTGTTGAAAGTCCATTCCTATCACAGAGTTATGTGTCAAAGAAGAGAGTCCAGTTCTCTTGAAAGTGACACCACCATGTTTGGAAGCATTGGAGTAAGCGAATGTATTATTTGGGTCTTCTAAATGTTTGTTCTACTATCTTAATATAAAACATTATTTCTCTTTTGCCATGTCATGCAAGTTTCAAAAGTGCGCATCTCATTGCAAGAATCTTCCATGGACAGCGATGACCCAATGAAAAGTCATTTGCTTCAAGTATGTAATAATCTTAAAAAAATTTCCTACAGTTTTGATCAAAGTATAGGGTTTCTTTTGTGCGATTAATGATTAATTATGCTGCAGGCATGGGGAAGACTCTACAAATGCTTAGGACAAGAGTTTTTTCCTTATCTGAGTGTTTCCATTCCTCACTTTCTTAAATCTATTGATCTGGAAAATTCTCTGATTGTTTTTACCAATCCTGATGGTACCGCTGACATATACTGTGGAAGGTTAGCCCTTTTTATTTGTCCATATATGTATATGTATATATACATATATAAATATTGCATGAAATATTATGTTAAGAATATATATTTTATTTCTGATAAAAGAGAAAATTATAAGCCAATTCAAGTGACAATAAATTGTCCAAAGAAATGTTACTTGGAATATGGATTGCTTTGGTTCGTGCCAACAATATGGGTATGTGGTAAGATATTGTGACTAGTACCTGCTATATTATTGACGTAAGCACGTTATTATGCAACGGAACACACACATGAAATAAGAAGATATATTCAAGCCAAAAGCGGCAATCATAGAAATCTAAAAATTATTATGTAATTAAAATGAAGGTAGAGGCCTATTAACATATGCATCATAATATTTGATCCCTATGGCTACTAATTACTCAAGGAAACTAATTCAAAAGGGAAATAAGAAAGAAAACTTGTTTATTTTCTCTCTAAACGGCCGTCTTTCTCTATTTACTTCATTTGTGTGTAAAGTAGGCTTAGTTGAGATGTAGTTTCAGTTTTCATTTCGTTTTGTTTCGAACTATTATCTCGATCAACGGATTGTGTGTTAGTAGATATTGGTTTATTAAATAGAAATTATTTTATTGACCCTTCTTTTTGTATCTTTTTCTGTTTCATGGTATTCTATAGCATATCCATATGTGCATAATTTTACTTCACAAGATTTTTTCTCTTTTGCTAAGGATCTAGTATAGGTAATGTGATTCTTGGTAATTGTAGGTATGAGCTCAAAACCAATGTCCTAGATGAGAAAGTATCGAATCATAACATTTTATGTTGTTGTGCAGCTGAGTTGAAAGGAAAATTACATATGTGGATAAATGAGCTAATGTCTCCACATAAGAATTTCCATTATTATGCATCTGAAAAATGTTACAACATTATAATGCAACTCATATTTGATAGAGGTAGAAAAGACTCAAGTTCCACTTAATAAATTCATTATCAATGAAGAAGTTAGAATGGCTTCCATATCGAGTATATGTGTGACATTAGTTCCTAATAAGTTTGACATTAGGATTTTTAATCCTTTTCCCAATATTTTGTTATGTTAATTTTCAACATGTTACGTAGCCATGACCTTGATATTGAATTCAGCTTCCTCTTCCAGGTTTTAAAGAATACCCTATGAAAAGTTTGTCTGACGTGATCTTATCATCTTTTCTAGAAGCTATTCAAGAGGTAATTCCCTTTGTTGATCGCGATTAATTCCTTTAATGAACATTGATCTCAATTGACCTTTTCAGTAATGATAATGGAGATATTTTGAATCGCAATTGGTCTGTAGGATTCAAAGAAAGAAATTCGTGCATGTATTTTGGACTCATTGAATCAATGCTTGCAGGTTCGGTACTTTTTTTATTTAAAACACTGAAAATAATTTTATTTCCTTGACATGTAATTCTTTCTTTACTATATGGATTACTAAAGCTAATATAGGTCTTTTAAAAAATTCTTGGAATCTTGTGACGAATTGTGAACAATTACAAATATTTTGTCTTAGTTACAAAAGAGAGTGTTTGACGAATTGTGAACATCTGGATCTCGTTTAAATAAAACACAGCTTACACAATATTTTGAGTCAATAGAAGAGGTTCTTACAGCTTGCTCGTGTAAGAAAAATAAAATAAAAGAGAGAATAAAAGCGGAGGACCTAGATGCAGTTAATTTGAATTTTATGCAGATTATTGAACAAAATGCTTTACTTATTTACGTATATGTCGTGATTACTATATCGTAGGAACGAGGTGAACGTGAAATTAAATTTTTAGTAATGCACATAATTAAAATATACTATTATTCACATGATCTTTTGTGATGTGATAGACACACCATTTAACATGTTTAGTCACTTCATTATTTCTTATTATTTAGTATGTATGCATTGGAGTTAAAAGTCATGAGAAACGTTTTTCTTAATCTTACGTATGCATTGGAGTTAAAAGTCATGAGAAACGTTTTTCTTAATCTTACGCTTCAGAGTTTTAGTAACAAATTATGCGTTTGGACATACGAACAGCAGGACTATTGTCTCCTAACAATGTTTGATTGTTGTCTCCTAATGGTGTTCGATTGCATAGTTTACTGAAAAAGTGACTACACTTAAGGGAACGGTAATGACTGGGATTAGATGCGTGTACAAATTGTTAGAGTTTAGTAATTTACTAACACGTGAAGAACCCCTATATGTTAAGTTTTAGGTTTGAGTCTGGTCAATTGTTACTGACCCTAGCTACTAATTCATTTATTGACCTTAGATTTAGGAATAATTGCAAATTTATATGCTTCTCAAACTTTGTTATGAAAATAAAGTTTTATGATGTACTGAAATCCTACTAATTGAGCTTAATTAGTATTGTGTTCTTATAGAAACACTGAATCTTCTCTTGCTATTACTTGGTTGTCTCTTATGGCTAGAAAAAAATCGAAAAGACCTCAACAAATCGATGAACATCTTATCATTTATGAAGCGCCAATCTTTTACAGACTTAGTTAAATCAGCTTTGGGAGATTTGATGAGCGGCGTGGAAGGATTGGGCAGACCTGTAAAGTCAGCTGCAACAACTATACATGTTATATTACACGTTATTATGAATTAATTTTGAATAACGCCCATGCATCAGATGGGTCAAATGCTTGTTAATATATATTTCACTGTCTTGATTGCCTACTTGCTCTTTCTCTGACAATTCACTGATGGAATATGAATTCAAGGTCCTACAAAGTTTGTAGATTATGAAATCGCATCTGCGTGAATTTACTGTAGTCTCAAAATTGTTGAGTAATATAGATACTCCTCTATACATACTGGATGGATGCCATCTTCATTTTTTCAAACCGGTATATGATGGTGTGTTAATTCCATATAATAAGAATTAATTCATCACCCCCTAACCCCATTAGGATATAATTAACTAAATAGTTCACAAACCACATTTATTATTTATTTATTTAGTAATACATATTGAAACAACTTCAAGGCTAAAAGGCAGAATACTAAAAATCCCATCGTTTTAAGGAGACATGATTTAAACAGAACTCAAATACCATTTAACTTAATTAAAACTAGTACAATGTATAAAACAAAACTAACAAGACCCCACTATTATTTATTCAACCTCCTAGACCTGGCAGTGGCATCTTCAGAACCTGAAAATGTAAACATATAAAACCATGAGTTTAAAAAATCAGTGAATGTACATCTCTATATAGTAAAAGTACTATTTTAACATCTCAACATATCAATATATATCCATCTCTGTGCCAAATTAGTCCATATACATATCCAGAGTTAATAAACCATATATCTCCTGCCCTAGGCAATAATCTTATCCACAGGTTTTAATAACCTAACATCTCCTGAATTGCATAGCAACTCAACATATCTTGACTTTTATAAAGCCATAACATCTCAACATCTCTTGACTTTTAACAAGCCATAAAATCTCAACATCTCAAGACTTTTAATAAGCCATATCATCTCAATATATAATACATACACATCATATCCATAATCAACTCAGTAAGTACACTCACATTGGGTTGTCAACTAGGTATTCACGTTTCCCTCGGGTGGAGCTGAATTGGGTTGATTTGACCTTACACCTATTAATCCAAATAAATCAGTACTGAATTTCAATCATAAGTATTATCTTAATATATCTATGAAACTTTCAATGACTATACAACAACAATATAATTGTACTCGAGTCATATTACATGAAATATGTGTAAAGACGAAACAATGATATACATGTTGATAAGGTCATGAACATTCAACCCTAGAAACTACCTCATAAGGAATTTATAACTAAAACCAATTAAACATAAAAGTATACTTCTCAATATATATACACATGAAACATGTACTCAAAATACCCTTGGGATGGAGCAAATAAAAACATACCTTCATGGGGTATCCAATATGGCCTCAAATTATTTTCCTCCATACTTAACCATCCCATATTCATAAATTGTACATATACAGTTGTCCAAGCTTATCAACATGAAACATAACTGAATATACTTTCCATTACAAGTGACGGTGAAATTTTTCATGCTTCTTAGAGCAAGTTATGACCATTTCTTTACAACCTATTAAATATGCCCCACAAGCTCCTCTATTGCTCTTTAAACTTCCAATAATTTTCATAATTTTTGTCCAACATAACTTTCCACAATTTTTCACATATTTTCAATAAACATACTTAATAGTACATAATTAAAGTTTCATAATTTTTTAACTTCATTTACTAGGTCAAAAGCTTGATAAAACTCACGGTATATCGAAATTAAATTTCCAAATAGCAACTATGTACCAACTTGAAACCATCACCAAGGTGTGACACCCCGCCCAATTAAATATAGGGTGGTCAGTCCTCTACCAATTTAAAACAGGATATTCAGTTGGTTCGTTCTGAGCATCACTGTCAAATTTTTTTTAACATAATAATCTCCTAATTTAAAATTAAGTTAGGTGTCAAAACATTTCCAATTTTAATAAAACCAAGTAAATCCATTTCTTTCCATCTTAAAATATAAACCATTCACCACACATGGGAATGTAAATAAATACTGAGCATGAATCAAGTACTGCAATAAATAAGACTGAGTAAAACTCTTAGTTCAAAACTCCAAACCATCAACTAAACTGAATATAATAACTCTGATGAAAGAACTAGAAGTGGGCGACATATGCCCTAAACAAGAATTCTAGATAAAACTGCATGGAAAGGATAGACGCATCTACTACAAGGACCTACAGCTTCCACAACAGCTGCAGCATGTCAAGCAATCCAAATCTCTAAATCTGATACTCCTGTGGCTGAGCACCTGATATAATACATATATATATAGCAAAAGTGAGAAAAGATACAAGAAACGGGTCAGAGCCTGATGTGTAAAAATATTTTAGCAAGTATTTAAATTGGTTCTTAAAACAAGTCTTATACGCATGTTAGTTATCGAACTCTCACATGAGTTTCTCACCTCTCATCTATTGTGCACGCCTAATGTACATCTAATCTCCCCCTAGTTATACCTCCCAGTTTAACTAGTCAGAAACCATACTAATACTAACTATGCTCACTAGTAGTATTCCCGTATCGCCCATACAATACGCTATTCAGATAGTTTATCTCACATACTGAATTACATTATTCACCGTTTAAATGGTTAATGTTTTATTCACTAAGATTATCTTACTTCTCATTTTCATTTTATCTACTAGTCTCACAAAGTAGAAAGTTATCCAAGTACACTCATACATATATATTGTCTCATCATCCCTATACATATACACTAATCCGGCACACTTAGGTTAAGACCGCTTGGTTCAATGTAATGATTATTATTATTACCAATTCTACTAATTTCACACAGTAGCAATATTCACAAGTCCATATATATTTATATAGTCACATCATCCCTATACATATATATATATATATATATATATATATATATATCCTGCACCCCCGGCTAAGACCCCTTAGTGCACATATACAGAAAATCATGCATCCCTGGGTTAGCACCCATTAATGCACCTATCAATAATAATTCAGCACCCCCGGGTTATCACCCATTAGTGCACCAAACAATAAATTATTGCATCCCCGGGTTAGCACCCATTAATGCACTTATCAATAATAATCCAGCACCCCCGAGTTATCACCCATTAGTGCGCCTAACAATAATCATCCTTGTACCCTCGGGTTATCACCCATTAGTACACTTAAAAATAGAGTTTCCGCACCCCCGAGTTATCACTCATTAGTGCGCTTAACTATAAGGTTATTGCACCCCCGGGTTATCACCCATTAGTGCTCTTACAATAATATCACATAATAGGGATACACACATCCTATTATAAATTATAGGTATTTCACCAACCTACATATACACTCTTCATATGTATTTTAATCTCATCTCTACGTATAGTATAAATATTTAGATTACTATCTCTCTCGTAATATCCAAGGTATAATCTCTCTCTATACATAAATAATTAAAGTATTTATTCTCACATACTTTCCCGAAATTCCATCTTATTTAAATTTACCATCTGGCAGTTTGTCTCACTCCAATAAACCGGCAAACTCAAAACTAAACTTTGTGAAAATTTCCAAAAATTCCCTCTGTCACTCGAACTAGAAGGGTTGTCGTTTGAATGACTTCCAAGTGTCGCTCGAGCAACATCATGTGAGATGCCATCTCGCTCGAACGACTTCGTACGAGATCCCCATCTCGTTTGAACCACTTCGCGCGAGATTGCACTGTTCGTCGTCTTCACCAAACTTCAACGTTTTTCACCATTTTTGAACCTAAAAACCTCTAAGATTCAATTCCCAACAACTCATCATCAATACCCATCAACCCCTAACAGGTTATAGATCATTTCTATCATCCTAGGATCCTTAATTCGTCATTAATCATCATAATTTCATAAAAACCCCAAATTAATTCACATGAACCCTAGTTTTCCAAATTCCAATTCAAGAACCTAATCAAACCAGATTCGTTCATCAATATATAATCCAATTCCATGATTAATCCTCTACATACATGAAGGAATTCCAACCACTAATTATATCAATCCTTAATCATAATTTAAATCTCCAATTTTCACCCAATTAACATATAAATCATGATTAATTCCACCTATACTAACATGAGCATGATTATTGCTAAAAGAAAGCAAGTAGTAAACACTTTCCTCGAATATGACGGTCTGATCCATTGGTGATGTTGGTATATACGCGTTCCTCTCCGCGATTTACGCGTTGGTGGTCACGGTTATGCAAGGTGGTGCTAATCGAGCCTTCTCTTTTCGAAATTGGTTCTCCCTCACACCCTCAATGGCCATTCTTGATTTGTGTAACCTATTAACCCTAATGGACTTTCCTAGGCTGATATAATTACTCTTACTTTTCGTCCATTAGTTTAGCCCAAAAATCCAAATTACAAAACTACCCCTACGGGGTGCCGCTTAGGCCTAAAATCGCCCCGGGACCCAAACTAAACACCCGGGTATACTATTTGGACTATCTCGACCCTTCCGGACTCAATGGCGCACTCAAAATGACCATATGAGTTAATAAAAATAAATTCTCTTTTTATTCCATTCAATTAGTCCCGACACGACTCACACACGTGTCAGACTTAAATTACCAAACTGCCGTATTTCTCACTTCCGATAATTTATCAAATAACATAATTCCATATTACATATCACACAGTAATATTCAATAATTATCAACAATAAGTATTAACCCTTGGCACGCTAGTTAATAATTATTTTAATTCGATTTAATAACAAATTAATTTCTCACATTTTAATTTAATTAATCCAACAACAATAATTAATTGCATACTTATTCCTATAATAATAATTAATCACATGATTATTTAAATCATCAAAAATACGAGGTATTACACAAGGCCCAACCGCAAGGAGTTAAATTCTAATTTTTGGATATGATATGAATATATGAGTATAATTTCGTATCCAATTGGAATTTATGAATTCCAATAAGCACACAAAAATATATGCAATTTTGAATACAAGGGGTTTGAATAGAAACCAATATGGCCTATGAACACCACTTACCTCACATATGAGCCAATACATATTATCACAAAGGGTGATGGAATTTTAATCCATAATTCACGATTTATATACTTTGAAATAAGTATAATATAAGATTAAAACAATATTAATCACAAACTTACACCTTGGAAACACTTTAAGGATTTTCTTGGAATTTTCCTAGCTTTTCTTGTAATCTTTCTTCCTTAAACTTCTACTTTCTCTTTCCTTAAGCTTAAATCTCTCAAAACTGAACCTAGGGTTATATTTGCTGAAGAAATAAGTTAAAGAGAGAGGTTTAAGTCAGCCAAGGCTGCCTCCCATGTCAACCAGTCAAATTAAAACATTTGGTTTACTAAAAGATAATTTACCAGTTAAAGGAAATGGACCGATCTGCCCCTTGTTTGTAAATTCGGCCTCACTTCTTGCTCGGACATCCCTTTGACGCCACGTTTGCTGTGTTAGAACCCTAACTCACATGTATACAACTGTATAGTTTTCACCTCAAGTCATTTGTAATGTTATAAGGATCAAAACTAGTCTTAAATGGGAACATTTCTATCGAAAATAACGAAATTTTGTGTTCGTACATAACTCGACATTCACGATTTATGAAAGTAGGATTAGACTAAACATGATCACTTAACATTAGATATACTAATTACACATTATTTATATCACATAAGATAAGCATTATTTAAATATAATTTCTCATAATTATATTCGGGTTCTCACCCCCCTTTGAAAATTTCATCCCCAAAAATTAATATAAAGGTCACTTACCAAAGAAATGGGGATACTATTTATTCATGCTATCCTCCATTTCCCAAGTAGCTTTTTTAATTCCATGTCTCATCCACATAACTTTAACTAAAAAATAACTGTATTTCTCAATACTTGCTCCTTACGATCAATAATTTCTATTAGTTCCTCGATGTATGACAAGTCTTCCTTCAGTTCAATAGGTTGTGTTTTCAATTGATGAGATGGATCTACCAAATACCTATGAAGCATCGATACATGAAACACATCATGTAAATGGGATAAATCTGTAGGTAAAGCTAATCTATATGCCAGGGTCCCAATTCTTTCTAGCACTTCATATGGTCTAATGAATTTTGGACTTACTTTCCCCTTTTTCCCAAATAACATGATTCCTTACCATGGTGAAATACGTAGGAATACAAAATATCCCTTCTGAAATTCCAATGGACACTTCCTTTTATCTGCATAAAATTTATACCTTCTTTGCGCTATCTTTATTCGTTCCGAATCATTTTAATCTTTTCTGTTGTCATATCTATCAATTCAAGACCCAAAAGTTTCCTTTTACCTACTTCATCCCAACACAAATGCATTCTACATCACCTCCCATATAAAGCTTCATATGGAGCCATATCAATGGTGGACTGATAACTATTATTATACGAGAATTCCATCAATGGAAAATGATCATCCTAACTACCCTTAAAGTCAAATACACAAGCTCGTAACATGTCTTCTAATATTTGAATCATCCTTTTAGATTGCCCATCGGTTTGTGGATGAAATGCAGTGCTAAACTTCAAACTTGTGCCCATGGCATTCTGTAAATGATGCCAAAACTTAGAAGTGAACGTTGGATCTCTATCTCATACAATTGACACTGGTACCCCACATAAATGGATAATCTCATCAACATACATACATGCATACTTGTCAATAGTGTAGGTGGTCTTAGTTGGAAGAAAATTGGTCGACTTTGTTAATAGGTCTACAATCACCCAAATAGAATCATTCCCCTTTGGTGACCCTGGTAATCCTGTAAAAAAATACATCGTTATATGCTCCCACTTCCATTCCGGAATAGGCAATGACTATAATAATCCTGTCGGCTTCTAATGCTCCGCTTTCACTTGCTGACATACTAAACATTTAATTACAAATTCTGTAATCTCACATTTCATATTGTTCCACCAGTAATACTCTTTCAAATCTCTGTAAATTTTGGTACCTTCCAGATGCATAGAGTAAATAGAACTATGTTCCTCTTCTAATATATCCTTCTTTAAGGGTGGATCATTCGGTACACAAATCCTGTTTTTATAACACAACGATTCATCATTCTTAATTTCAAAGTCACTCTCTTTACCATCTAAGACATCTTGTTTCTTCTTCTCAAGGAATGGATCACTGACCTGCAAATTTCTTATGCATTCTTCCAATAAAGGTCTCACTATGACATGTGCTAATAAGCCTCCCCTTTTTGAAAAACTTAATTCAATGCCCATCGTTGCCAAGTCAAGGATATTTCCCACACGTGCACACTGTATGCAACCTAGAATCCCCGTTGATTTTTGACACAAAGCATCTGCTACTACATTGGCCTTACCAGGATGATGATGAATGGTACAGTCATAGTCTTTAATCAGCTCTATCCAACACCTCTGCCTCAAATTCAAGTCTCTCTGTGTAAATAAATACGTCAAACTTTGATGGTCATTGAAAATTTCACACGTCTCTCCATATAAATGATGTCTCCATAATTTCAAGGCAAAAACAATAGCTACAAGTTCTAAATTGTGTGTAGGATAATTACGTTCATGCGTCTTCAACTGTCTAGATGCATAAGAAATTACCTTTCCATGTTGCATGAAAACACAACCCAGACCCTGATGTGAAGCGTCAGTATAAATCATAAAACCTTCTCCACTGGATGGAACAATGAGAACTGGAGCTGATACTAGCCTATTTTTCAACTTTTCAAAGAGGTGTTGACATTCATCACTCCACACAAATTTCACTTCCTTTCGGGTTAATTTAGTCAACAGTAAGGCTATAGATGAAAACCCCTTTATGAATCTTCTATAATATCTAACCAATCCTAGAAAACTCCTTATCTCCGTTACATTTCTTGGTTTCACCCATTGCATAATTGCCTCTACCTTCTTAGGGTCGACATAAACTCCATCTCCCAAAACAACATGCCCCAGAAATACTACATGATTTAACCAGAACTCACATTTGCTAAACTTAGCAAACAATTGACTATCTCGCAAAACTTGAAATATAACTCTTAGATGCTTCTCATGTTTCTCTTGGCTAGGTTAGTATATCAAAACATCATCGATAAAGACAATCACAAACGAATCTATGAAAGGATAAAATACCCGATTCATTATTCCATAAACACTGCAGGAGCATTTGTTAACCTAAATGGCATTACCAAAAATTCATAATGACCATAGCGAGAACGAAAAGCTATCTTAGAAATGCCACAGTCTCTCACCGTTAATTGATGATCAAATCAATTTTGAAAACACTTTAGCCTATAATTGATCAAACAAATCATTAATACGAGGTAATGGATATTTATTTTGAATAGTTACCTTGTTTAACTGTCGATAATTAATGCAAAGTCGCATGGTGCCGTCTTTCTTTTTCTCAAATAATACCAGAGCACCCCATGGTGATACACTGGGTCAAATAAAACCTTTGTCTAGCAAATCTTGTACTTCAACCGTTAACGCCTTTAGTTCCACATGTGCTATTCTATATGGAGAAATAGAAACTAGAGTTGTACCAGGCACTAAATCGATAGTAAACTCTGCCTGTCTACTAGGTGGCAATCCTGGTAATTCATCTGGGAACACATCTACAAAATCCTTAACTACTGGGATATCTTCTAATTTTTGCAATCCCCTGTTTGTATCCACAATATATGCTAAAAAGCCTTGACAACCCTTATTTAACAATTTCCTCTCCCGAAGGGCAAAAATAAGATAGTTTGGAACCACATTTCTTTCCCCAGTAAATTTAAATTCTTCCTCCACCGGCATATTAAATGTAACCTCCTTGCGAAAATAATAAAATGGTCAAATCCCTCTCCCCCACATATAATACATAATTTTTATACATACGCTCCACTAACATCACATCCCCCATAGGTGTAGAAAATATAAACCACAATCTAGATAAGATCATGGTCTAACTAAATGCATGGTAAATAATAGTGCTACAAATGAATAAGTAGAACCTGGATCAATAAGCACGTAAGCATGTTTGTTCATGACATAAAATGTGCCTATCACCACCTCTGGAGTAGCCTGAGCATCCTGTAAAGTCATAGAAAATATTCTTCCTGAAGCCCTGGAACCACTAGCCTGTCCTCTACCTCTTCCCCTCCCTATGCCTCCATGTGATGAACCTCGACTAGTAGTAGCTGATTGAATCCCTGCCAATAGCATAGGAGACTTTTTTTGTGTGTGACCAATTTGATGAAAGTGATAATACTCTACCCCCTTTAACGTGGGACACAATCTAGACTGATATGGACCTCAGCTTTGTAAAAATAGCATGTAACAGGCTTAGACTGCCCATTGTCATTCTCCTGTTGTATATTTTGTTGGCCCATCGATCATGCACCCTTAAAACTGCTTGGTGTGCTATTCTTAACATAATTTCCAGTCCCTCTACCACGCTGAAATCTTTGACTCCCCTGTTTTGTGTATTCTACATTGCCTTCCTTTCGCTGAGATGGATCAAATCTACTCCTCTTTCCCTGCTGTTCCCTATTCTTTATTGCATTATTAACATCTCCTTCAACCATCATAGCTTTGTTAACTAAAGAAGTATAATCTACCATTTCAAGTGCAGTGATCCTAGACTTGATAACCAAATTCAACCCATCCTGAAATTTGGTGCATTTGTCCTCCTCATTGTGTAAGAAGCGTGATGAAAATTGAGACAAAGATATAAATTTAGTTTCATACTCCCTGACCGACATATTCCCCTGAGTCAATGATAAAAATTCTCTCTCTTTTTGCTTTCGATACATGCGAGGAAAATAATTTTCATATAAGACTTTAATAAAGGAATCCCAAGTAATTACCTCACCTCCCTCCGAAGTAAGCAATAAATGTTTGGAAGAATCCCACCAATATTTAGTTTCGCCCTTTAACATGAAAGTAGCCAAAATTACCTTCTGCGCGCCAGGTACATTCATCACCCAAAAGATTTTTTTCTGTGTCTCTGACCCAATCCTCAACTTCTAAAGGATCTACAGAACCTGAGAATGCTGGGGGGTTCAATTTGATAAACTTCTCGTACATAGTATTTTTCTCCTCTCGTTGTATTTCCCTTTCTCTTTTGGAAAAAGTCTGCTCCTCCAAGTACTTGGCTTGTTGTTCTGCTATTTGTGTCATAAACATGTTTTGTTGTTCGTCCATTAAAGTCATGGCACGAGCCATTTTCTGCATATGTGTAAGTTGTTAAGGATCCCCCTCTACTTTATTTGGATTTTGTTGGTTTACTGTATTTGAAGACTCCTCATCCACCCTCTCATGAACATTTGCTCCTTCCATATCTTACTATCTGTCATAAACCACAATTACAGAAACAAGAATACAACATTTATTTCTAACATAATGGTTAGTATTTCTCATAAGTTAATATGAATGACCCACACCACACTATTTCTGCCACTGCCACATCTAGACTCTCTAACCCCAAAATATAAAAACCAAAAGCTCTGATACCAAGTTGTCACCCCCTAACCCCATTAGGATATAATTAACTAAATAGTTCACAAACCACATTTATTATTTATTTATTTATTTATTTAGTAATACATATTGAAGTAACTTCAAGGTTAAAAGGCGGAATACTAAAAATCCAATTGTTTTAAGGAGACATAATTTAAACAGATCTCAAATACCATTTAAATTAATTACAACTAGTACAATGTATAAAAGAAAACTAACAAGACTCCACTATTATTTACTCAACCTCCTAGACCTGGCAGTGGCAGCTTTAGAACCTAAAAATGTAAACATATAAAACCATGAGTTTAAAAACTCAATGAATGTACTACATCTCTATATAGTAAAAGTACTATTTTAACATCTCAAAATATCAATATATATCCACATCTGTGCCAAATTGGGCCATATAGATATCCGGAGTTAATAAACGCCACATCTTCTGCCCATAGGCAATAATCATATCCATGGGTTTTAATAACCTAACATCTCCTGAATTGCATAGCAACTCAACAAATCTTGACTTTTATAAAGCCATAACATCTCAACATCTCTTGAATTTTAAGAAGCCATAACATCTCATGATTTTTAATAAGCCATATCATCTCAATATATAATACATACACATCATAGCGATAATCAACTCAGTAAGTACACTCACATTGGGTTGTCAACTAGGTATTCACGTTTCCCTCGGGTGGAGCTGAACTGGGTTGATTTGACCTTACACCTGTTAATCCAACTAAATTAGTACTGAATTTCAATCATAAGTATTATCTTAATATATCTATGTAACGTTAAATGACTATACAATAACAATATAATTCTACTCATGTCATATTCCATAAAATATGTGTAAAGACGAAACAATGGTATACATGTTGATAAGGTCATGAACATTCAACCCTAGAAACTACCTCGTAAGGAATTTATAACTAAAATCAAGTAAAAGTAAAATTATATTTCTCAATATATATACACATGAAACATGCACTCAAAATACCCTTGGGAAGGAGCAAATAAAAACATTCCTTCATGGGGTATCCAATATGGCCTCAAATTATTTTCATCCATACTTAACCATCCAATATTCATAAATTGTACATATACAGGTGTCCAAGATTATCAATATGAAAATATACCTAAATATACTTTCCATTACAAGTGACGGTGCAATTTTTCAAGCTTCTTAGAGCAAGTTATGACCATTTCTTTACAACCTATTAAATCTGCCCCACAAGCTCCTCTATTGTTCTTTCAAATTCCAAGAATTTTCATAATTTTAATCCAATATAACTTTCCATTATTTTTCACCCATTTTAAATACACATACTTAATAGTACATAATTAAAGTTTCATAATTTTTTGACTTCATTTGCTGAGTCAAAAGCTTGACAAAACTCAGGGCATATTGAAATTAAATTTCTGAACAACAACTATGTATCAACTTGAAACCTTCACCAAGGCCCAACCACAAGGAGTCAAATTCTAATTTTTGGATATGATATGAATATATGAGTCTACTTTCATCTTCAATTAGAATTTCTGAATTACAATAATCAAACAAAATATATGCAAGTTTGAATACAAGGGGTTTGAATAGAAACCAATATGGCCTATAAACACCACTTACCTCACATATGAACCAATACATATTATCACAAAGAGTGATGGAATTTAAATCCCTAATTCAAGATTTATATACTTTGAAATAAGTATAATACAAGATTAAAACAATATTAATCACAAACTTATACCTTGGAAACACTTTAAGGATTTTCTTGGAATTTTCCCAGCTTTTCTTGTAATCTTTCTTCCTTAAACTTCTACTTTCTCTTTCCTTAAGCTTAAATCTCTCAAAACTGAACCTAGGGTTATATTTTCTGAAGAAATAAGTTAAAGGGAGAGGTTTTAAGTCTGCCAAGGCTGCCTCCCATGCCAACCAATCAAATTAAAACGTTTGGTTTACTAAAAGACAATTTACCACTTAAAGGAAATGGACAGATTTGCCCCTTGTTCGTAAATTCGGCCTAACTTCTTAATCGGACATCCGTTTGATTCACAGTTTGTTGTATTAGAACCCTAAATCACATGTCTACAACTATATAGTTTTCACCTCAAGTCATTTGTAATTTTATAAGGGTCAAAACTAGTCTTAAACAGGAAGATTTCAATCGAAAATAACAAAATTTTGTGTTCGTACATAGCTCATCATTTCACGATTTATGAAAGTAGGATTAGACTAAACATAATCACTTAAAATTAGATATAATAATTACACATTATTTATATCAGATAAGACAAGCATTGTTTAAATATAATTTTTCATAATTATATTCGTGTTGTCACATAATTACTCTTTTTTGTTTTTTTTTTTGTTTTATAGGTTGGAACTCATTGGAAGTTTGATGGTTGTGCATGTAGAGGCGAACCAGTGCTACTTGATAAATGAGGAGTTAAACACGTTAGTGCGGCTTGAAGAGAAGACCGCGGAATTTGAGATGAATTTCATATGTATTGACATGAATTGAGATAAAATTCGAATTTCCCCATTTATTGAGATGAATTTCATATGTATTGACATGAATTTTCTATTAATGGAATTTGAGCCATTAATTTTTAGTGGACATATTGTCTGAATGTGTATTAGTGTTGTTGCAGACTATTTGTATTGTTGTTGTACTATTTTTTCCATGCTGGTTTTATATTATTATTGAATTTTTGTTATTCTAAAATAGGTATGAAAAATAGTGGAAATGTTGTTGATTTGTTTTGGGTAATATTATTTATAATTAATTTTTTTTCTTTGATCCAAAAATTTGGCACAATTCAAAATTGTGCCAAAAGTATACCAAAATGTACTCAATCTAGCACAATTATAAAGTGTCATAAATATCAAATTCCAGCACGATTTTAAAGTGTGCCAGAAGTGTTCCTGTTTGGCCAAATCTGACAGACTTTTAAACCGTGCCAGAAAAAAATGGTAATTTTGGAACACCGGATTTTGACATATTTCAAAATTGTGTCAGATTTGATCTGACACAGTTTTAAATCGTGCCAGATTGTTGTTTTTGGTATAGTGAACCCTTATTAAATTTTGAAATCCCCAAATTAGTTTATTAAACTCTAGTTCTTCAAATTCACATTAAAGAATACTAAAATTTTCAGATTCGTTCATCATAATGAATTCTCAATTCGTGATTCCTAATCTACATACATGAAGAGTTCAACCTAATTGTTTCCAGATTCTAATTAGTTACTCTAACTCTCCAATTTCATCAAATAAATACCATATTCATATTCAAATTGAACCTACACTAACGTGGATTCTAATATTGCTCTAAATTAATCAAGTTTAAACACTTGCCTCAAAAGTGAAGGTCTGATCCGTTGGTGTAGTTGGTATGGTTGTTTTCTACGTTCTCCGATCTATGCAGTGGTGGTTTCGGTGGTCCAAGATGGTTGGCTATAGACTCCTAGAATTGGCTCTCCCTCTTCCTCTATAACTCCCCCTTGGATTTTGTGGATGATAGCCTTAATCTCCCTTACGTAATTGACATAATACCTCTCCTAAGTAGGTAATTAATGCCCAACATAGAATTTACCAAAATTCCCTCTCGGGATGCCGGTTAGGCCTAAAATTGCCTCGGGACCCAAACTAAACCCCCGGGTAGACTTTTCTGACTAATTCAACCCTTCTAGACTCAATGGCGCACTCGAAATGATGATTCAGATTACTTCTTAATAATTTAATTTTATTACATTAATTTAGTCCCGACACGACTGACACGCGCGTCCCGGCTTAATTTCTGTAACTACTGTATTTCTCACTCGCGATAATTTATATCTCTTCACAATCACATCCACAATTACATATTATTTTATTTTCTCACTAGTATTCAATAAAGTTCTCAATAACAAATACTAACTCTTATCTCACTAGTTAACACTTATTTTAATCTGGATTAATTATTCATTTGATTTCCCATATTTAATTTAATTAATCCAATATGTAAAAATCATAAAAAATATGGGGTGTTACACCTACCAAACTGAAAGCCATACTCGAAATTCCACCACCCCAAATGGAGAAGGAAGTCCAAGAATTCCTTAGAAAATTAAAGTATATCAGTCGGTTCATCAACCAGTTGACTTCTATCTATAGACCCATCTTCAAAATCCTCCGAAAGGATTCAACTAAGGTTTGAAACGAAGTTTGCTAAGAGGTCTTTGATCGAATAAAGAAATATCTAACCCGACCTCTGGTACTCATGCAACCAAAGCCTGGTTTACCCCTACTCCTATACCAGATCGTAACAGATACTGTAGCTGGGGCTTTGTTGGCCCAATATCTTAAAGGGTCTCACAAAGAGAGAGCCATTAACTACGCTAGTCGAAAGTTAGCCCAGTAGGAAGCTAACTACACTACCTTGGAGAAAGCATGTGTCGCCCTTATCTGGGTCACCCAAAACATACGACACTATATGCTCACTTTTACCATCAGACTTGTATCCCAAATGGATCCTATCAAATACCTGCTCGAAAAACTTGCCATGTCTAGTCGAGTGGCCCAATGGTTGATGCTGCTAGCCAAATGTGATATTATGTATGTCATTAAAAAATCCATGAAAGGAAGAGCCATCTCTGACTACCTCACTGACTACCCTATGGAAGAAATCGATGTTTGTTATTTCTAATTCTCAAATGAAAATATCTTTTGTACCTCCCAAGAAGACCTCCGGTGGCAAATGTTCTTTGACTGCACCGTCAATAAGAAATTGTATGGCATTAGGATACTCATAATCTCCCTTGATGACTCTTACACTCCCATTCCAATCAAGCTGGATTTTCCCTGCACCAATAACATGACCGAATATGAGGCATGCACGGTAGGCCTCAAAGTCGCTTTAAAGAAAGGAATCCTATACCTAGATGTCTATGGGGATTCATCCCTCATCATCGGTCAAGTACTCAAAAAATGGAAAGTCAAGGACAAAAAACTCTAATCCTTCCATGCCCACCTAAAAGAGTTAGCCTCCCAATTCTAAGACATCACCTTCCACTACCTGCCCCAAGCAAAGAAAAACTTATACGATACCCTTTCTACATTAGCCTCCATGGTCATACCCAAAGGAATAACAGTATCCCCCTTCCTTGTTCAAAATCAAGCTAAACCTACCCATTGATACCACATTAATCTAGTTACAGAAGAGGATCCTGATATAACCGATTGTTGGTACTATCATATTTAACACCTCCTCAAGCATGGTAGGTATCCCCAAGATTCTGATTAGAAAGACTGAGAAATCCTTCTCAAACTGGTTACCTAGTATATTATCTGTGATAAAGCTCTGTTCAAGAGAAATTTTGATGGAACCCACTTACACTTCATCGCAGGAGATGACATTGAAATGATGATGCAAAAAATACAGTTTGGGGCGTGCAAACCCCACATGAATGGCCATATACTCGCTAAGAAGATCATTCGGCAGGGTTACTATTAGAATACCATGGGTTAGGATTACACCACCTATGTTAAAAGATGTCTTAAATGCTAGCAGTATTCCAACCTCCAACACTTCGAGATAGAAGTCACAAAAGTGGTCGACGAGTATGAGATTCATAGACACAAATATTCTCCCTACCGACCTCAAACCCACGGTGCAGTCGAAGACGCTAATAAGAACTTCAAATAAATCATAAGAAAAATGACCGAGAGTTGTCGAGATTGGGTTGATCAGATCCCTTATGCCCTCTAAGGCTATCGAACTTCAGTTAAAACATCTACTCGGGCTACCCCTTACTCTTTAGTATACGACATGGAGTCCTACCTGTTGAGCTGGAAATTCCTTCATAACACGTCATGTTTTAAAGAAAAGTCAGTGATGAAGACTGGCATCATAGCCGTCTTAAAGAATTGTCACTCTTGGATGAAAGAACGATAAAGGCTCTATATCACATACAAGGGTACCACCACCGAATACCACGTTCATTCAATAATAGAGTCAAGTACTGTGGTGTCCAAGAAGGGAACTTAGCCCTTAAAGCAATCGTATGACCGTGGAAATTCAAGCCCAATTGTACTGGCCCCGACATTATGAAGAAAATCCTATCTAGTGGCGCTACTATGCTCACCGACATCGATGGGGAAGAGATGGCTCGTCTAGTCAACCTTGACCGCCTCAAGAAGTTCTACCCTTAATCTCGGTTCAGTACGACTCTTCTCATCTCCCTTATATTCTATAAAAAATTCTTCATTTCCCTCTACTCAGAACTACGTGGGGCCTGATCCTCTAAAAATCTTTTTACTTTCAAAAGTGCAACTTAGAAAATTTTCAAAATCCTCAGAGGTACATAGGCAACTCATACGCTTCACATGAGCATGCACCCCTTCTTTTTCACAAAATGCTATTCTTTTCTTACATTCGAGAATGACGGTTCATTTTTATCATTTACATGAACAAACGGATTATGAATGCCTTAGCTATTGTTATAGATAATTTAAATGCAGAAACTCATCAAGAGGAACAACAATATAATTAAATTTTTCTTTATTTCATTTATGAGAATTCTTTTACAATTACATCAGCAAAGGAAGTCAAATAACTTCCCCCCTCCAACCTAACCCTATTTCCCTAAAACCAAACAAAAATAAGCCAGACCTTTCGAATTTATTCCCATACATAACCAAACAACATACAAAATATTCACAAATTAAACTCCCCAAGGATCCTACCCGCAGCTGCTAGAAGAACTAACCCCATAATCTTCTACATCTTGGGGTCCCCAAATTTTTCCTGCTTAGATGGAATACCGAAGGCACTCTATGGAACGGTAAGTCCAGACTAGTCCAGGGAAAACCACAACACCTCCCTCCATGGTATCTAACATGACAAACCACATTTGCTCAATCTCCTCAGCCAGCATTTTAGCCACTACCCTCCTCCATAGCCATTTTATGTAGTCCTCGAAAATATGCCAAACTCTACCAATAGATGGGAAGGACAAGTTAACAATCGATAATTCTCCCAATGAAAGCCCAGTTGCTTGCACATGAGATCTGTAAAATCCTCCACATGAAAGAATTCTAGTGTCTTAGGTGTCACCATCTGCTCCCAGCCAAATCGACACAGGAGCCATTAGGGAAAGTGAAAAGAAGTCTACGAGAGGCTAACCAACTGAACATACTGGTATTCCCCCAGTTCTAGAATGGATTTTAACTCCCCCAACCAAGGCACTAACCAATGTAGATCTTGAGCCCCGTGCTCCATAAACCAATTATCTTGACTCTCGATATCCAAGCCTACGCTGATAAAGTAACGAGTAAAGAAGTTTGGCACAACTGCAAAGGGATATTTAGGAGGGACCTCCATACGGAATCTCTCTGATAACCACATGAACAAAATAATTGGGATTCCCTTCTGAAAGTTTGAACGACCTTCCTACCAAGAATTTATACCATTCAGATTCTCCGTCAGTATCATCACCTTAGGATTGAAACAGTATGAAATCCACGAAGTGATTGCTTTAAGTTGTGGGTCCACCAACAGGTCCCCCGTCACCAATAATAAATTTTAAGTTAAGCCAAGGAATACGGCTTCAGCATAATTGGCATCATTAATATTTTGCGGATGAATAGAATGCAACACAACCGGGAGAGAGATCTTTCCTCGCATAACCAATGACTGAGCCGATGAGGGCGAGATATGGAGAAGTCCTGCTAATAACTCCCAAGGATATCGAGAGAATTTAGGCATGACAATCGTAACAATGGGATTTATCCCCAGCATAGTAAAGAACTCTTCATAAGTTGAACAAACTTCGTCCAAGATAAAGCGAAAGACATGGTCCTTGAGGTACCAAAATTATACCTTCGCCATCAGTATGTTCCATTCAATATGCCAATTGTGCCATAATGAAACTCGACGCGTGTTAAAAGCATCATAGTCTACATTATATGAGCGCGTAGATTTTAAGTTTTTGAGGTAAGAAGAAAATTTAACACTTTTGGGGAGATCCATATTGGAAATGATGAGACAGGAAGCAAAAAGTAAGAAAAAGAAAGGAAATATGGATGAGTGAAGAAAACACTCCACCATTACCCCTTTTTATACTTGAAAAACTTATCAAAAGATAAAGAACCTGCAAAATCCGTAGGAAACCCTGTCCCATCAAGGACCAAGTATTGAAGAAAGTGAAATCAAAGCCTTGGGTTGATTATACTGAACTGACCTACCGATAGGCAGGACAAGGGGTATGTCGATCGATAACTCCCTATTTTTGGAAAGTTCCCCTTTTCCATTTTTGTCAAAATAAAAAACTCAATAAAAAATTTATTCTAAGGAATTCAGAATTTTCTTGTCCCTATATTTTTACTCATCCAATTTTAAAATAAATTTTCCCTTAAATTATTTTAAATTCTTTTTACGATCTCAGGAAAAAAAGTAAAAAGTACATATGCATTAAGTCACTAAAAGAAAAAATTAATAAAATCCCATTCCATTGCATATATATTGCTTTATTATATTTTTCCTTACAGGAAAACACAAAAATAATGGGACTCAACCTAACCCCACCAAAAACATTCTCTCTCACCTTATCTTTCCCTCTCTCTAAACCCCCCCGTCCCTGTGATGTATGTACTTTCCCCGCTGACGAGATGATGAGCCTCCGCTCCCTGAACCAGACCCCTCCTTAGACAAGACAGAGGGCACCAAGCATGAAGGAATCAGGATCGAGTCCCAAATGTAAGCCATCACGGAAGCCACCCAATCCCCAATATCCCTCATCCAGGTAGTCGACACTCAAACATGCTATAAGAGAAAATATAAAACAACAAATCGATCAATCTGTGGAAAATAAGAAATCTTAAAAACAAAAGTAAAAGAAGTCAAAGGCATACCTTCGGTTGAAGGACATCCTCTGTCAGTCCTAGCACCTCTGGATCCATCGCATTCAGGCGATGTAGCATACACACCGATCGTCCATCAGTCCACTGGATGTTATAGAAAGGAGGGGCCAACTATAGAAACAGAACCTCTGACATCGCCACCGCTACTAATGTCGATGCACCGCCTGCACTGTGGGCAGACCCCACTAGACGACTCGTTCTCTTACTAGAAACCATAGGGGGAAGAGGCATAACGTCATATATGCTAGAAAACATCATCTAGCTCAACATGAAATCTAGATAATCATAGGTCGCCTTCATGTTAGTGTACAACGAATAAGGATCGCCAACCCTCTCCGCCACCCTCGTCTCCTACGGCATCACCCTCTCCCGCCTAATATACCTCGAGGGACTTGCACGTGGAACCATCACCTCTTCCTCCACCACCTTTTGAACTACTCTCTGCCTCAGGTACCAGTTGTAGCCTAACTCATGCGCCAACAGACGACATACCTGTGTATTCCCCCGATCAAGCATGTGTGCTGGATGGACGTCCCCCAAGGATAGAAGGCCCCCTAAAAGATCCCCAATGGGAAATCAATATTTAAAAAGGTCATCGAAGAAAAATGATATCAATAGGAAAGAAGAATTTACCTGATCACTCATCAGGCCATTCAAGACCTGACGCACTACCACCAAAGAGAGAGACTGCCTCGACTTCCGATTGGATTTTCGACACTGGTACATACGATATAAGTCTGCCATCAAATCATCCTTCAAACCTATCAAGCGATCATTAAGCCCAATCACCTCATAGAATCATGTCTGCAAAGGACAAAGGGTCATCAATCAAAAGAAAGAAATCAAGGAATCAAGAATAAAATGGATAAAGGAAAATGAAAATGCATAAAGGAAAGAATACCTCTAAAATATATGTGGCGACAGTAAAGGTCTATCGAAAGCACCGGTTGAATGCATCCAAAGAAGAATAAAGGGTCATCAAGGTTAGGCTCCCCAGTGAAAGAGAGGAATATCCAAAAATACCCTCAAATAAGGTAAAAACCACAGATGGACGACGTCGCCACTCGTCGCCACCAAAAAACCTCCCAACAGCAAAAGAATGAATAAACAGTCCTTCTACTGCACCTACATCTCGTCAGTATCGTCAATACATAGACTTAATAAAACCTCCTTCAAAATAGAAATACTAATAGAGTCACCATAGACTATCCGCCCAACATCACCCAACACCGCCTCCACCGTCGCCAGCATCACTCGCGAAGTCCAGTCCACCTCTATCTGGGCCCCTTCACAGTCCAGCCCCAGCAAATAGCACACATCGATGGGATTCACTGTCATCTCCCCAAAGACAAAATTCATGGTGTGGGTAGTATCCAACCACATCTCTCCCAAGGCACAAAGGACAACCGTCGAACGAGGTGTCTCATCCAATACAGATGCCAAACTGCCAAAGCCGATTGATGAAACCACCTAACGCACTACTGATGAAAGGTGATCCCAGATATCCTTGAACTCCGTCATCCCCGGAGAATGCAGGTTCAACGTAGATATATCAATCTGTCAAAGACAAAAGGAAAAACCCTTGTCAAAATTCAGGAAACATAACGAAATAATACCAGGGAAAAAGGAAATATACCAAAGGTCATTAACACTTATATAACCATTAGGTTTCACCACCCTAAAGGATCAATAGTTCGTCGACTCACGCAAAAGAATCCTCTCATACACTACTGGCTAAAATGAGTTAAAGCCATTTTCATTGCCTAGGACTAGGGGAACCCTCTCCCGCCACTCCAAATGAGCCCATCCGTCAACACTCAACCATGCCATGTGGACAACGCTTCTTGAAAAATCTGCCATTTCTTAGTTTTGGAGGAGAAAAGAACGCTAGAATAGTTCATAAAAAGAAAATGCAGACGATAAAAGATCCGAAAGTTATGAAAAATGAAGAAATCTCACCCCTTTTTATAGGAGGCTAAAGGGCATACCGATCGGAAGTCCTAAGCCACATACCTATCAACACTATCCCTTCATCTACCCGAGGAGTCCAAAAGACAGTGCCACTATGTCTGGCACTCCCACACCCTGCCGGTCGGCACCTCCCTGAAATTTTGTACAAAACTTCCCAAAAATTCCCCAAAAAACCCTAAAAAAATTCTAAAATTACCAAATGAATAACATTTTTTCAAGAATCAAATCCCCAACCGGATTAATACCACATTTTCCCTAAAACTATCTCCGTAGAGGAATTTCCAAAATTAATTGAATGTCTCCCCAGCAATATCTCCAAGGGACATCGCAGAAATTGAATAAAATCCTCCATCAAGGTCGCACTAAATCCTTAGATTAATACCTTTTCCCCAATACAATCTCCAAACCTCCCAAAGAAAACTATTCCTTAAGGTCCTCAGAATTGACATTGACCCTCAGAATCGGTCACCTCTACTTAAATTAGACCTGTCAATGGGTCATGTTGGGTTGTGTTCGTGTCGATTTTAATCTTGTTTGGGTCTTATTGGGTTCTTATTGGGTCTTATAGGGTCTTATTAGGTTCGTGTCTAAACATGTGACTTTTTTATTGTGTGAAAAAATTATATCCAAATCCGACCCGTTATGTTATCGTATCATGTCGTGTTCACTCGTTAATACACATTACGATAATGAATTATTTTGAATTGTATACAAGTTAATATATTATCTATTTTTTTAACCCAAATAGACCCATTAATTCATTAACATTACTAAATCTCTCATTTAGTAACATTCATTATGATTAAATTAACGTTATGCTACATAAATTGTTTATAAGTTCCAAAAGAATATCTTATTTACTTAAATTAATGGGTCATAACGGGTTTTATCGGGTATTAATGGGTGAAGGGGGCCAACTCTAACCCGACCCGTTAACTATCGTGTCTTATCGGGTTGGCACTGATATGACCGGAACCCATTAAGGGTCCACCCATTAACTTATAACTTCATATCGGTTCGTGTCATGTTATCGTGTCGTGCCTCATTTTGCCAGGTCTAACTTAAATCCCCTAGAATTGTCTTCGAGTCACATAATTGGTCACCTCTACTTAGGGTCCTCAGAATTGACCTTGACCCATAGAATTGGTCAACTCTACTTAAGCCCTAGGAATTAGCTTTGACCCACAGAATTGGTCACTCCCTACTTAAGCCCTCAGAATTGGTTTCGACCCGTATAATAAGTCACTCCATACTTAAGCCCTCAGAATTGGATTCGACCCTAATAATCGATCACTCCTTAATTAAGGCCTTAGAATTGGCTTCGACCCTCAGAATCAGTCACTCCCTACTTAAGCCCTCAGAATTGTCTTTGACCCACAGAATTGGTCAACTCTACTTAAGCCCTCAGAATTGGCTTCGACCCACAAAATCGGTCACTCCCTACTTAAGCCCTCAGAATTGTCTTCGACCCTCAGAATTGGACACTCCCTACTTAAGCCCTCATAATTGCTTTCGACCCACAGAATCGGTCGCTCCCTATCTTAAGCCCTAAGAATTAACTTCGACCCTCAGAATTGGTTGCTCCGTTTAAAGACCTCAGAATTGGCTTCAACCCTCAGAATTGGTCGCTCCCTACCCTAGGTCCTCGGAATTAACATCGACCCATAGAATCGGCCATCCCCATCATATCCTTAGGTCATCAAAACTGGCCTAAACCCTCTGAATCGATCATCCTTGTCCTTTTAGGTCCACAGAATCGACCTCTTTCTAAAACATCATGTGGTATCCAATCAATGACTTTCACTTTTTCTAAGATCACCTGTCGAGGGTCTCTATAGACACCATATTCTAGGACCCCCTAAGTTTCTCCTTAGGTACCTATCCCCTCCCCATTTCACTACAAACCCGAGGTCATATTGTGACTATCGATCTAGAGGCCATCGGAACTCTCGGGCCATATTTGACTTTGGTCAAATCCAGCGCCAGGGAAAAATCTCTTTAAATCTTCGAAGGTCTTTTAATCCCCTTTTAATTGTCCTCCCCGTGCATGAATTGGCATAACAGTTCGAATGAACGAACCATTTTACTATTAAAAATCGATCCGATGGCCCGATTTAACCCCAATCAACTTCATCATCAGAGGAAAATCTCTTTGAATATTCAAAGGTCACTGAAACCCCTTTTTAATGGTCTTCCCCTGCATAAAATGACATAACCATTCGGACGAATGATCCATTTAAAAAAAAAAATTGATCTGGAGGCCACTGAGCATTCTCGGGCTCCGTTTGACCAAGGTCAACTCTTCAGCTCGAACGAGACTGAATGAATCTATGAAGGGAAGTGAATACCATTTCCAATGGTCTACCCCATGTACAAATCAGCCATACGGTACGGACGAATGACCCGCTTTACTCCAAAAAGGCCACAGGGCGCTTTCGAGCCCCGATTGACCAAAGTCACCTTTCCAAACCAAGCGACGCTCTTTGGAATGTCTAAGTAAATCACATAAAATTTCCAACGGTCTACCCCGTGCACATTTTTGACTTACCATTTGGACGAACGCTCAATTTTTGCCCGATGATCTCCCGTCTAAAGGACTGACGAGCTCTCCCAAGCCCCATTTGACCAAAAGTCAACTATCGGACCCGAGAGAGGCCCAAAGGACTCTCGAAGGTCTCTTAATTTACTTTCTAATAGTATGTCCCATGCGCAATTTGGATTAACAAATTCATCTATTACCATTTTTCTAAAAAAATCTGCACGAGATTGCCGATTGGCAGGTTCATTTCCCTGCCAATCGACAGTTTGCCTAGGGTTACCTACTGATTGGAAGGGATAAGTCTATGAATATCGAAAACCCCTTACTCTTTAAATAGAGGGTATGACCTCACTCCCAGGACAGACCTTAGATTCATCAATATCAGTGATCTCAGTAAACATTCTCCTACAATGAGCGAAGTTTCCTTGTGTGAAATTCCTTTCAATCTTTCATTCCCATCCTTTTCATACTCAATTTAGTTAAATATCATTATCTTTCATCCAACAGTCATCTCAACATCCAAGGGAGCTCATCAAGGATCAAGATCAAGCCTTAATTCTCCAAAGAAGGTCCAAAATTCTTCTCTCTCTTTAATTTTTTCTTTTTTTTGCATTAGTTTCATAAATTCTTAATCTAGCGTTTACTTTAGTTCATACACATTAATATCTCACCTTGTTATTAATTATATTACACATACTTTATTTTTTACTAAAAAAATAAAATAAACAAAAAGAGGGTTACACCTATAAATTCCAATAGGATTATCCATCATAATTTCTCAAAAAACTAAAATATATTTTCTACTCACACACATATAATAAATTCCTGTTCGAATCTATAGGATAAAACCCACCCTTATGATGCATGGGAACTATGTGGACTTTGATGCCTTTATAGGCTATGTAGGCTATTCGAGTTGAAACCCGCGACTCGAGTCCAATTTCTCAATTCTCCAATTTTACCATTTTTACATATGTCCCCTTTTCGTTTATACATTATTTTAATATATATTTTATTTGTGATCCTTATTGGCGATCTAACATATATTATCGTTTGATCATGACGATCAATAGCTTGATAAAAACATACATCATATTTTCTAGATATTATTTTGGGAGCATTCCTTTGAATGATCTCACTCTATCTCTTCCATGATATGAGTTAGGTGATTCTGATCTCCATTTATACACACACACACACACACTTCATAGACAAATTAAGGAAAACAGTAACACAAGCCAATGAGAGACTGAAAGGGAGGGATGGGTGCCTAACACATTCCCATTTGATAACTTAGCCCCCAAACCATCAAAATATTAGTTTCGTAAGCACCAGTTTGTCTTTGATGCTGGTCTCTCGAGGCGGCGACATCTTCTATTTCCCATTTTGTGCAAAATAGGCTAGCGACTCCATCTATTTACATTCACCCCACACCGATGATGGACGAAGCGCTCTTAGAAAAAGCAGTCATGAGACCTTTTTCTCCCCCCTCCCCCCTTCTTGGAGAGAAGGGAGAGAGAAATTCGAGATGGCCATAGGCTAAAATATCCGATAGAAGAGAATTGCATAGCCTTCATAATCGACATATGAAATTCTCATTGGGTGAATATTAAATGCACCCGCTTTTGTCCCTTACCACCATTTTCCTTTCACTGGAGATCCAGGGCAAATCAAGATGCCCTTTAGTGGGCTCATATGTTCATGGCTCGTTTGAATACTTTTTAGAATTTATGTTTAAAAAATATTGCAACAAAAGATGAACCATGCTTGCTTTCATTGAATGAAGAAGAGGACTTAACTGTGCCTTCAGGAATGACTGTGTATTTTGTGGAAATACATAACTTTTCATGGGTATAGCATTGATTATAACTTTTTATGGAAATATGTAACCTTTTATGGTTATAATATTGATTTTAACCTTTTGTGGTGAGATATGAAATATATTTCTTATGTGTTAATATGATTGGTTATAACATGTGTTGACTATTTGTGGTGAAATATGAAATATGATATATCTTTTATTGTGTTGATATCATTGCATATGATTAATTAAATAAAATTATCAATTGTCCTAACATGACATAAAGAACAAAACTCTTTAGTTTTTAAATATGTTAACCACATTGGGAACTTACCGGTAAAATACGTTGCACGGCTATACATAGCCTTAACATAGATGAAAACGATGGCACCACACCGTAACATAGAAAACAACGGTGATACCACACCGTGAAGGATAACATCATGGTTCCTTTTGGTCGTGGTACTTATATAATATCAGGCGTAAAAATTCTAACCTTAAACCATGGTGTCATCACATCGTGGAACTCAAACTCATGGTTGCCTTATACTATGAGTAATAAGATCACAATTCCTCTTGGACGTGGTATTTAGGTAGTGTTAGGGGTAAAAATTCTAACGTTAAACCACGGTGTCATCTCACCGTATAACTCAAACTCACAATTATCTAATATCGTGAAAAATAACACCATAATTCATCCTGGATGTAGTATTTAGATAGTGTTGGGGTAAAAAATCTAACCTTAAACCACGGTGTCATCTCACCATGGAAATCAAACTCATGGTTATCTTATTCTGTGAAGGATAACATCACGCTTCCTTATGGTCATGGCATTTTGGCAATGTTGGGGCTAAAACTTCTAACCCTAAACTACGGTGTCATCTCAACGTGGAACTCAAACTCAAGGTTGTATTATACTGTCAAGGATATCATCATTGTCCCTTCAGGTCCTGGTGTTTAAATAGTGTTGGGGGTAAAAATTCTAACGTTAAACCACGATGTCATCTCATCGTGGTAATCAAACTTATGGTTGGCTTAGACCATTTTATTCAAATTCAACAACATAGTACATATCACATACTTTCACAAACATAACATTAGGAGGCCCAAATCTAATATACACCCACTTAGATACAAATCTGATGTGGCAGAAATCGAGCGTTTGTGTAGATACTCTAATCGTTGTTATCGTCTTCCAATTATAAGGAAAAAAACCTAAACTTTAACTATACTCTTATGGAGTATAGCGGCCAGTCCGGGAATCAAAAATCCACAAGGAATGTTTGATAGGCTTTAATTGATTTATTACTTCTTAAATAAAAATTTAAAATATGATTTGGTGTAAAACGGAAAAAAGAAAGAAAAATTAAGAACATTAATTAAAACTAAACAAAGATTAATAAAATGAGATTAGGGTCACATCCCCACCATAAGCTAAACAACGCATCAAAGGGATTTTGGTTCAAAAATATTTAACCGAGCATATTGATTATAAACATCAAACATGAAGAAATTTAATCAAACACTGAAAGATTAAACGTTCGCACGAATAAGGTCACAAATGGATTAATTTAGAAATATCACTATAAACACTACTATTGCGTGACAAAGAAAGTCAGATGCCTAATATTCCTACTTTAATACACAAGGTTTCAATTAAATACATTTCTAACCAAAACCAAGATTTCAAAGATCAATACCCATTAATGGAGGAAATATGATAGCAACCCTCAAACTAGCTACTATACATGATTAAAATAATAAATATGACAAATTAAAGAATGAAAACAACTAAATAACAAACAATAACTAAATAATAAAGAAAGTAATCTAGATAATAAAACAAGAAAACATGGAAGTATAACTTTAATTATAGGAAAAAGAAGATGAATAGTGCTTACTTACAAAATGGGTACAAACCCTAAGAAAGGGGGAGAAGAGATCCCAAGCCCCAAACTCTAAACTACACAAAAATGAGAACAAAAATCCCTTTAAACAAAACCCTAGGGTTAAACTTGTAAATAAAAAAATCAAAAATTGAAGGCCCAAATCGATTCTGCTACAGGAACCGAATCAATTTGGCTACAGGAAAAAATCATTTTTCGTACAAACCGAATCGATCCCCCAAAATGGGCGAATTGATTCTCCCATGATAGTCTTAATTCTTCATCTCGAATCAATATACAAAAAATGTCGTAACTTCTTCGTTATAAATCAAAATTAGGCACGGTTAGAGGCTATGTGAAGCTAACTCAGAGGGCTACAACTTTAAGAAGACATTGGTACATAAAAAAAAATTGTGAAATGAATAAAATGAGCTTGAATGTGCCATTGATGATGAAATTTTCCTGAAATGTCTCCAAACTTCACGATAAGCACTTCAATACCTAAAAAAGCTCAGTTATACTCTGTAAAGAATATAAACATACATAAAAGAGGTTTTCTAGTTAATGATCATAAATATAGGTATTAAGGTACCAGAGGGGGCTAAAATATATAAGAAAAAGGGGTAAATAAATGCAATAATCAAGACGAATCAAAATCACTTATAGTGGAATTCATTAAACAATAACATTACATTGAAAATTATTTCAATAACACACGAAACAAAGAATAACTTGTTTAAAAGACTGTAATAACCACTTTTACTTTCAGTAATTATCTATTTTCTCCTAAAGCACTTTCTAAGGGCATTAACTATAACAACCACTTTTTGGATCATGATGTGCGTTTGTCCTCGGTTCACAAAGCTTGGGTGCTTTTTCCCTGTTATTATGTTCGCTTTTCCTCTTATAGGGCATCAATTGATGTACGTACGGAATTAACCACATCAAAAGTATCTCGATCAAAGCCTGCATTAATTAGATCTTGTAGAAGATTGATGTCTACATCAATCCCGTAAACCTATACATATAACCACTGTTTTAAAAAACTCTCACAGGCTCAGCCTAGGCATGCCTAGGCTTGAGGCTTGGGAGAAACGCCCCGCCTTAAGCTTTTTACGTCTTATTCTTAGTAAAAACCTTAAGGCGCACTTTTTTCTAAAAACAACAATACTTTAGTGAAACGATATCGCCTTTTAAAGAATTTTTTTTACAAACCGGACCATTATCTCATCTAAAATAATCAAATAGTATTTAATTTGCAAATATTCAGACATATTTTTATGTTGTGTAAAATTTTAGTATTTTAATAGCCTTGTTATGGTTAAAAACTATTAAAATATATTAAGAAGGCCTTAACAACTTTTCACGCTTTTTTACGCCGCTTCTAAGGCTTTGGCCTCCACGCCTCGATCACGCCTCGCGTTTTTTAGAACCTTGAATATAACCATAAATTATTTATTAGAGAATAATTGCAAAAATAAGAAATCCATTTATAGATAGTTTTAACTTATCATTTATCATAGTATTTTACTTTAGGCTTCTTAATACGGTGATCAGGATTTTGAACGTATGGATGGGATTATTCTATGTAGAAGGACATATAACCATCCACACATTCTAATGACATTTCATCACTGCAATCAACTAGCTAGCCTTTGAGAGAACATGGTCCTCCTAGTTAAGTTGACACTGTTTCTTGATATCAAACTTCAGTTTATTGCGTGACTTGGTATTTCACTTCTCTTCTCTTCTAATAATAGACACATTAGGAGTGTTAGAAGTTTTTGTACAATGGCAGTCTGGCATAACACCCTCTCTGGATAATAAGGTTCCCTATTATCATAGCACATGAGGATGTCATTGTACCACGAGACCTCCTAGAAGGGTTAGGCCTCAGGATTTTCAATGTAGGGATCCCAAACAACCTACACATTTTGTAAATGTTAACATATATAACAGAGTAATAGAATTACATTTAAAACAATGAATATTTAAATAATACTCATGTAAAATTCTTTTAGATAATCTAGGGTCTCTCTTAACTCCGCCATTTGTGCAAAGGCCTCAACTGGCACTGTTTTTGCCTTCCATTTGCATAGACACGACTTTGAAGGATGGAACTCCAAATTTCGTACACCCCTTACCACATTAAAGTAGCTGTAAATCCACACCTACATTGAGAGTAATAAATTAATTGGTAAATTTATATATAACCCAAAATAAATGAACTCCAACATGATAAGTGAAAAGAGTTTACCACTTATAGAAGGAGATATCTGGCCACCTGTCGTAGGTCTACGTGGGACGCAACCCTAAGCCACTGATACAAATAAGCTAATATGCCCATCCCCAACTGTATTCATTGCACTTTCCAATTTTTTGCAACATTTGTAGATAGTAATCTAGACTCCGTTCCTTGATTTTTCTGGGACAACAAGCACCCGATCATGAGTAACAAGTACCCTCATGCCACTTGATCAATGTCACATTTGGTGACATCCTCCCATAAAGTTTTCGCCTTCCCCTTGCAATGATTCATTAACCAAATAAAATAGATCTAATACAAAGACATGCATTCTTACAATTCCTCCTCCTTAATACAACCAATGTATTTAGTTATCCATTTAATTTATTTACCCTTACATTCGGCTTTATTAAACATTATCCCATTAATCGGTTTACCAATGACCAAGATGTTGAATAGATGGAACACATCATTTAGGGTGATGATCATATCACCGAATGTCATATGAAATGAATTCGTCTCTAGTTTCCACATTTACATGAATGCCAATAATGATACATAATCAATGTATCGGTATATGTGTTTTTCCAATCCCCACTACCCAAGTTTTTAACCAACTCAACCAGTCGCTTATCCTTATTTCTATATCCCACTCGATAAATTTTTTGAATTGGTATACGCATTTCTTTATGATCTTCTCCTTGTCGCAGTTCTATATCAAATAAGCAATATGGTTCTATAAATTTTTAAGAAACTTGGGGTTATTTGGTGTGCACCCCTCTAATGGCTGTGAGTATGGGTGGATAAATTTTTTCTGAGATCTCTTCTTGTGTGTTTTTAAAGATATTGATGGATGCATTTCCTAATCTGAAAAGAAAGACTCACCATCAGTCTCATTTTCTTTCCCTCCTTTACCTCCAGCCTCATGTTTTCCCTCCATAACTACCTTGTGTAAACTACTCTCCTCTACCTTAACACTACTTACCTCATCACTCTCACCCACCTCCTACTCAATAACCTTATCCACATTGGATACCTAATCTATGTCCCCATACCCTTGTACCTCATAAATCAACTTATCAATAATCTTATCTAATGATTGTGAAAGACAATACACTATACTTTCTTCATTATCACTGACACTCGGTGATACGGGTTGTTCACCTCATATAGCATCCTCCAACTTCCTCTTTTGCTTTGATGCGGCATGAGGATTTCTTAATCTTCTTATTTATATCACATGTAATTGTAATAACAAAAGAGTACATGAGACTAAAAGAAATGTATAAGTGTTCAAATTGTTAAAAAAGCTGTAAGTGAGCGAAACATTAAGATCTAACCGTATATTGAAAACAAAAGCTAGATAAAATCATGTATAGAAAATCATGATTAGATAAAATCGAGTAAGGGAATATCTTACGATGACTTATAGCCGTAACTAACAAATAATGGTGACAACAAACTGTTATGGTTCATACCATGGCTACCTTTGAACCTGTGTACATCTACCACGATTTGTTGTTACCATTTTTATTCAAACACAAAATTATATGTCACTAATGTTACTCCTCACAATAAGCTATTTCCCATGGTTAATCCTCATCGTAGTTACTTCACCATGGTAGGAGGTCATCAAAGATGATTGCCACCTACGGTGAAAGGTCTCCAAATGATCAGCATCCCAAATTTTTTTTCTATTTTTTGTATAGGTATTTTGTTCGCATTTTAAGTAATATATTTGAAATGTTGCAATACTTTATGATGTGAATACCATTCGCAAGTGTTTTCATTTCAATTTTTAAACATGTTCATGGTAGGGTTTGCATGGTATGATTTCCTAGAATTTTAGTGTGCATTTCAGAAAGACATTCTTTAAATAATACATTAATGGTATTAGAATAACTTATCCGAAGTTTCTTGCTCTTCATGGTAGAAGTAGGCTTTGTTTTTAGTTTGTGTACATTGATAGAAATAGTTAGAGATAAGTTAGAAAAGAGAGTGAAAAGAGAAAAAATGATGTTTAATTTTTTTTTGATTTATATATGATACCAAGTTATGTGATATTGGGGTTCTAGGGTGTTTTGAGTGAAATAAATGGTATTTATGTGGTGTTATGGAAAAAAGTATGATTAGGAGATATTTTTTTGGTGGAATTATCAGGACCTTTTAGGTATTCTGTTATTTTTATTTTACCCATGTTAGTTATTTTATGTCATGCATATAATTGTATTTAATTATTTTAGACTCATGTATTATTTACTTTAAACCTGATCAATCTGGTTTATAATTTACGACGTGTCACACCTTTAAAGATTTTGAAAACCTTATTTGATTGGAATCAAGCTCCAAGTCTTAGGATGAAAAACCAACTTTTCTGATCCTTAAAGATAAAACATATGAAATATCGTATTAGGTTATTTAGATGTATAAATAAATCGTAACATTGGTGATAAAAATCAACCAATATCATAAATGTAGATACATGAACAACCCTTAAGTTTTCTAAAGTGACATTCTTAACTACAAAGTAAGTCCAAGTGTAGTAAGTTTGGTTGTCTCCCCCAAAACTAATATACTCATTATCTGCCTATACAACTACTTTTTTAGATCTAAGCTTAAGCTTCAATGATCAGCATACTCCTTTTAAATCCTAATTATCGAGCTCATATGGTACCCCCTAATTTCACACATATCGAGTGACTAATCCTTAATGTCGAATGTAGGTAATGTTAAACAGTTTATGTCATTCTCAACATCAAAGATAAATAAATAAATTAATTAAATCATCCACAATACTTTTGAATGATGCCATAGAGTAGCATATATTGAGATAAGATTGAATGATATGCCCTTGTCGGGTTGCACTCAGAGAATAAGGGAATGCACGACACATAATGTATTTTTTTCTATAATAAATGTAAAGGTTAAAAAATGTCACATGTCTGACTTGATTTTAGTTTGTACGTGTTAGTAAATCCTTAACAAATTTGGGTGCGTATCGGGTGGACCCGCTAAATGCGATAAGTTAAAGAAATATATTTTTATTTATCCGCTTAATGAAAATCGACTCATTAATATATGTCTTAAACTCAATTGAATACTGATATCACATGAGCCATTACCACCGCTAACTAAATGTCATGTTGGGAATCAAATCCAAAAATGTGAACATATTAAGAATTAAATATAAAATGAAATAATTAATAGTGGCCAAACTCTAAGGGCCCATTTGATTATGTAGTTCGAAAACTATTTTTAAATGTATAATTTAAGTTCAATTTTGTCTGTTTTCAATATTGTTGTGCGTTTGGTAAATTGGTTTTTAAATCTAATTTTTTTAAAGTAAAAAAACTCACACACATGAAAAGTAAACACGTGCGTGTATATATATACATACATAATACATAACACACACACACACACACACACACACACACATATATATATATATATATATATTACATACATGGGTGAAGCCACATTATGGCAGAGGAGGACATGCCCTCACCCAAGGTTTGAAATATTTTTGGAAATGCCGACAAATTGGGGTTCCATTCAAACATTTACCCTTGTTTCACATTGTGTGGCCCCCTAAATAAGCATTATTACCTAAAACTACAACACATTCAGATTTACGAACTACCAAACATTAGAATGTGTGGTCCTAATTTTATAACAGCCAAACACATGCCCTATTTGTACTTGTTGAAGATTTATAATGCACGCAAGTGTTTTTATTACTAAACTCACCAAATTAGTTGGACTAAAACAAAAACACAATGTAAAGAAAATCGAAACCTATCTTTTTCCCCTCCCTATGGATCTTATTGGTACATACAAATGGAGTCCTAAGCACATAACCAATATGTTTATGTTAAAGCAATAAATCTTTTAAGTTTGGTCTCTCTCTCTCTCTCTCCCTCCCCCCCTCTCTCTTTCACACACACACATGTACATACATATTTGTGATTTTTGCGCTAACTATTTACCCAACATTTTAACACATGTTAGTATAACAAACACTGGTATGACCTAAGTCTACATTTTATTTTATTTTGATATTTTACCCCTAACTTTTTACGTCTTTAATCCATTTTGATTGAAGATCCCTAGTGGTAATATTATATTAAATTGATATGTGACCAAATGACATAATTTTTTTACCCTTAAATCAGTTGTAATTATAGATTTTGGAGTTTCATTTGAAGTTACATTTAAAATAATGTTATCTTTTTTGGGGGGTAAATATGTATGTGTATATGGTGCAATTTTTACAGTTTGATGGTGAATATATATGATATTGTTGAGAAAAAATTTCTTACGATAAATTTATGGTCCCCTTTAAATATATATCATGGCATGGCCCCTACATACATATGTATGTATATATTATGATATTATATGTATAATACATAATAAAACTATATGCATACACGAATTTACAATATTATTTAATACATATGTACTATATCTATATTTTATATAATTACATATATGTATAATTCATGTAAAAAATTATATATAAGTATCATGTATGTATTGATAATATTATATAACATATAGATATTTGTATACTATATAACATACATATATGTAATATTATGTACATCTACATATATAATCTCTATTTATTATAACTATATACTTATTTATTTACTTATTATATATGTATTATATATTAAGGTATAAGTGCACTAAAATGTGGAGAATAAACAATTCTGAGATTAAAAAATAAAAAAATAGAATTTTGAAAATAGTCTTTTGTTGTTTTATGAAAATGCATAATTTAAACTAAAAATATTGTAATTCGGTATTTAAAAAGAAATATGTCAAACGTAAATTCTCACAAGAATTGTATTTAAACATAGAAAATACTATTATAATTAAAAACCAAACAGGGCCTAAATAACCTTTATTTTTAATTTTTAAAATTAAATCATGTAATTATTAATGTGATGTGTAATAGGAAAATAATTGTCCCGTCTTTGATCAATAAAATAAATCTCTCTCCTCAATTCCTCAAAACTAGACTTCTCAATGAGTCGTGTTCATGTCATGTGATATTGCGTTTGAGTAAAAACACTAAACCCATATACGTCCCATTAACAAATTGTTTCCTAAGAAGAAACCCAACCTCGAACTTGTAGTATTAATGGGTCACTCGACCTAAACATTTAGCACTTGTTAAGTAACTAAAATTTTATATCGAAACATATATAATTATCCCCTACATCTTAAATTCCAAATTTTAATAGTATTAGGATCCAAACCAAAAAATTTTACTTACCCAAAATTATAAATATTAAAATATGTATTATACATAATTTATAAGCAGAGAGTTAGGGTAGTATTAACAATTTTTAATGGGTGCAAACGGGTCAAATCGGTTATATCAAAATTATCAAACCATAGTCGTTATCTTAATGGGGCTATTGTGTTGACGTGATATTATCCCAAACTCGATAAGATTAAACACATAAATTTATAATTTCATCTAGTATTTTGTTATGTCACGTGAATTTTGACAAGTCTACTCAAAATCGTAATGTTACAAGTGGGCCAATGGTGTTAAAACTCAAAATGACCCCTTCAACCCTAAAAGTCCAAGTTGAACTCTACTTCAATATTTTATCCACTATGAAACCAATAAAATATCCAATAATATAGTTAAGATATAATGTTATAACAATTATAACTTTAAATTCATCAAAAGATAGGATAACGATCCCTACAATTAAGTATTTATATAAAGTCTTCTAAACTATAAAGTCGATTTACCGCTCTCTCTCCCTCTCTCCGAGATATGATGTACATAAATGATCTCTCTCCTAATCATATAGCCATCATGTATACTTACAGCAAAAGTAAATTATAGATAGAAGAATTTAAGTTTCTAGACTACAGCCATAAAGATTACAATCTCATATCTATGCACTATTACAAAATGGAGGTTAAAATTTACACCACCATCACCCACACACCTTTCGTGCTGAACAGCTAAATCTTTTCACTTACAGTAGGCTTCCATGTACTAGATTTGGTTCGCTTACATAGACTTTCATCTTCTCCAGCTAGCACACATTATCCATTCCCCTCTTCAAAGATTTACCAACATCATAAATTGATGTATATCCATCTTATTCATAGACCATCCTTTTATTTTTCATATGTATGAGTTATACTTATGAGTTTAGATGGTCTATTTGTCACGAATATTGCATTTAGTACCCTCTATTCTTAAACATTCTAGTATTCTCCCATCCGTTAATTTCTATATTTAAACTCATATATTGGATAACCTTTGTTATATCTGTTTATATGTTTTGTGAGGTATATTTAAGTGATTATAGGTATTATGAATGCATAGTGTGAAGTTGGATATGTGGCAACTGAATGTGTGTCATGATCCCGAATGAGGAAGTTATGGACATTTTTAGAAAGGTTCAACATGTTCTTCTATTTCAAGGGTAATTTGGAAATTTCATATTGCATAATTTGTCAGACTTCAAAATGTCATCATGTAGATAATTGAATTATCTTCATATGGATTCTGACCTCGCATCATTCTGAGTCCGTTTGAAGTTTCTATTTCCTTTTCCATGCGACGTGTTAAAATTGGATCGAAGTGAGAAGGGGACTGCCAAAGTCAAGGCCGACGGGTGTCCTTGTCGAGGTTGACCTCAAATAACAGAAAACTTACAAAAAATTATATTTTGTTGGGTTATTTTTCTTTGTTTTCTATGCATTTTGTTTGAAGAGATAAATAGAATATGAGAGAATTTATTTTAGAGATATAAATTAAATTAGGAGGGATATTTTTCTAGGGGGCTTTCTCTCCTAAGGTTTGATTCCAAAGGGTTTGTAAGTTCACTATTCATCATAGTCCCCATTAATATAACTTTCCATTGCTAATTTCAAGCTTTGTTAATTAGTTGACTTCATTTATTTCTTTTTTTATTTACTTGCTTGCTTTAATTACATGTTTTGATATGCTTTTTAGATAAATTAATTTAGGTTGAGATTGATTGAAGTCACTTTGGATTAATTTGGTTGATTTGCTTTAGTGATGTATTGTGTAAGGATATATTTTTATAAATATCCGTCACAATTAATTATGTCGTATACCGTTACAACCGTCGAAGAAGTTAAAGAGCAATCTACATCAAGACAGATCCGAATATATCAAGGTTCTTCATCAAAAAGCCTCCGCAAAGTTTACTTTGGTAAGGTTATGTTTTTAATACCTTAACTTTGCACTTAGAGCTTTGGGATATTTTTACAAAATATTTTCTAAGTGTTAGAGCGGACTTTTTTTCGTCAAAATTTGAGAATGAGTAATTTTCTAAGTCCTATAGCGTTCCTCGATTTTGACGCTCAGGTCGTTCAAGAGAGATCCCATTTTGTTCGAGCGACATTGAGATGACGCACAATGTCGTTCAAATGACACATGTACTTCGTTCGAGCGATATCCCATTTCATTTTAACGATCGGGGAGACGCGATTTTCTATAAATACTCATTAAATGGTTTTGTTTTCATTAAGAAGTCCTAGCATTTTGAAAGATAGAAAACTGCAAATCTGCAAAATTCTTTTGACTTCTTCATTTTGGGTTTTCATCCCTTTTGTTTTCATTTCACAAAAATCCCATATGCTTTGGTGATTTTTTTTGGTGTTCAAGAACACACTTTTCTTTTGTTCATACTTTGTGAGGAGCACTCTACAACCAACAGTTGCATGATATTGTGGAGGGAGTCCTTGTGAAGATTTTAGACAGCGCGTTTGGACTGCGCGTCCTGGTGGTATATCTGCGTGCGAACCATTGCTGATTTATTTCTAGCCATTGCTTTGGAGGTTTGACGAAGACACTGTGTGTTACTCTTGTGGGCGAAAGCAAGATGGTATATAAGTCAACGGTCTTGTAAACTTTTCAAAGTTCTAGAAATAAAAGGTTTTGCCCTTCGGGGATTTTTCTTGAAATTTTGTGTCGCATGCTATATCTTATTTGGTTTGTCACGTAGTTGCATGTTTAGGGGATGAATTAATTTGGTTTAAAATTAGACTCTAATTAAATAAGTGTACCAAATTAGAAATTTGCGTATTTAATCAGTTATCACACCGTCATATTTTACAAATTGGTATCAGAGCGGGTTAATCTAATTTATCGCGTGATCCTGATTTTTTAAGGATTTATTTTTTTGATACAATTTGACTTCTCACGTCATTAAATTGGCATCATAGCGGGTTGCGCTAATTTAACACATATTCCTATTTTTCGCAAAATTGTGTGATATTGATGTTTTTGAAAAATCAGTTTTGTGCAAAATCGTAATTTTTCCAATGGAACGCCCATTTAATGAGGAGACTATTTTTGAAAAAGTTCATGACAGTGATGAAAAATTAAAACTTTGCAAAAGAAATAGTTTTGGAAAAAGGAAATTCTTGTTTTAATAGTAAGATTGAATATTTGCAAACGTTTCAAACTCAAATAGATATTTTTCGTGAACACTTTAGCAGTTTGTGTAATGATTTTGATTCCTTAAAAGTTGCCAAGAAGAAGAGTGACGATAGAGTCCTATTTTTAGAAAAAGAATTGGAGGAATTTAAAAATTATAGTGGTTGTGTTTGTGCCAAAGAGGACAAAAATATTTTAATCAATGAGTTTGTGGCACGTGAAGAGACTCTTAGGGAAAAGTTTGCTTTAATTGAGGGGGCGAGAGATACCCTTTTAGGAATTGTTGAAAATTTGAAAAAGAAATCCTTGTCTTTGGAAGAGTCTAATTTGTTACTTGAATCAAATATTTTGAAGTTGAAAAATGATTTAAACGATTCAAGTAGGTTTGATAGTGATGGTAATGGCTCATCTTGTTCTCATGATTTTAGTGTTAAATCCAAAACCATTATTTGTTTTAGAGGATCAATTAATCCCAAGGACGTTAGAAAAGATCACACTTTAGGTAATATTCCTCTCATTTAAACATGTTCACATTGTGGTAGGAAAGGTCACCTAAGGAGATTTTGTTTTGAGCTTTGAAGATGTCCTAGGAAGTCAAAGTCTAGTGTTTTGTTGTTTTTCGAAACCCCGTGTCGACGTGTTACGTCCGTTTGGGTTAGGAAATCACTTTTGGATACGCTAGAATTAAGAATAGTTTATTCTTATTTGCTTGCACATGACTCTTCTCTTTCCATATCATATAGATGATTGTGTTTGCATGTTTGTCATACGCTATTTTTTTGTTTCATGATATTTATGTTTGCTAGCATTGTGACATGTACTTTTTGTATAAATTTTTTCTTTTGAAAAATTTGAAAAAGCCAAAAAGATTTTATTTTTTAATGTTTTTGAAATCCAAAAAGATTTTTGTCTTTTATTTACACCTTTTATGGATCGACACTTAGGATGACCATGTCACATCATCATTCCATATCCATGTGACTATTTGATAGTGTTTTGAGACAATATGTCAATTCATCCATGCGCTTTATAATGTTTGGAGTCATTGAGATGTAATTAAGTGTTACTTCATAAATATTTGACTCATGATTTCCTTTATTGCACACGTGCACGGGTTTATTTGATTATTGTCCTTGTCTTATCACATGTTGGTTGAGCGTTTTCACTTCAATCCTGTCCTTAAAAACAAACCAAGAACGATAAAACTTGACAAGAAAGTAGTGCATGTAAGAACCGTTTGGCGAGGTTGTGTGCTTTATTTGAAAACGAAGAAGGGTTGCGAAAGGTTCATTTGGACTTTGCGAATACTAAGCCACCGTTATATCGAACCCAAAAAATTGAGGAATTTTACTATCCGGGGTCCAAAGAGGTTTAAAAGAGCCCAAAAAAATTTAAAGGCAATAAAGGGGCCATTAGGTTTTTGCACTAATTCTCCAATGTTTGATAATTTAGATTACCTCTAAATGAAAATATGCATGAGGGAGTTCGGATGGAATTTAAAAACAGGTTTTCACGTCCTTGAAAGTCTTGAAAAAGCGTTAAATAGTTTGGTGTGGAAATCACTTTGACTTTGATTTGTTGATTTGCATAAGGCGATGTCATCTAAATTCAGCAATTTTACACCTAAGGATATTTTTTATGTTCGTTCGTTAGAGGTACACATATTCGTCGTGCACATATGATTAATTGAGTTGATTTACCTATCGAATGTGTTCACAACCATACATTTCATTTCCATGACTTCGTTGTTTGAGTATAAATCCCTGATGTGATTTTTGTAACATTATTTATTGCTTTAAAAAATTGAAAAATCCAAAAATAAGTTTGTGGAATCTTTTGAGATACTCCTTTGCATGCATAGTTTGATCCATGTTTGCTATGCTTTTGTCGTGACACTCCTTGTTTTGATTGTTTCTTCTTACTGTCTATTTGGGGGCATCATAAAATGGGGGAGAAGAAATTATCATGTTATGTGGGAGTTTTTGCATTATGGGGAAGATTTGAGTTATTAATGATTTATTCTTATATCATTTCAAACTCGATACGTCACGAAGGTTTTTACTTTATCTCATGTGTGTAGATACAAAGATTGAAGACCATTATGTTTCATTCCCTGATGAGAAAAGCTTTGAGATTTAATGAAGATTTTTGAAGAAAAGTTTGAGAACTTGCAAATTTGTACCTTTTCAATTTTGAGATTCATGGGAGGGTATATTTGTATAGGCATTTTGGTATTTGATAAATCGGATGTTTTTATGTATGTTACGGCATAGACATAGGGGGAGCTTTTAAGGACATATTTTTATAAATGTCCGTCACAATTAATTACGTCGTATACCGTTACAACCATCGAAGAAGTTCAAGAGCAATCTACATCAAGACGGATCCGAATATATCAAGGTTCTTCATCAAAAAGCCTCCGCAAAGTTTACATTGGTAAGGTTATGTTTTAAAAACCTTAACTTTGCACTTAGAGCTTTGGGATATTTTTACAAAATATTTTTTAAGTGTTGGAACGGACTTTTTTTTCGTCAAAATTTGAGAATGAGTAATTTTCTAAGTCACTCTTGATATTTAATTGGGTATCTTGGTCGGAAATAGCATAATATTTAGCTTTTAGATGACGATAAAGATCAGCAATAACATCAGTCTTGGCCTTCAACTGAGCATCTTGGTCGGCCAAAGTTTTTACAGTTCTTTTTTCCTCAACATTAGGCTGAGCAACAATGGCTCTTTTTGAGGGTTGCCCCGACTTAGGCTTATCCGTATTCAAGGACTCCAACTCCTCTAATAGTCTCGCATTCTCCTCTTCCAAAAAGTAAGCACCTTCATTCGGATGTAACACCCCACGACTTTGGAGACTGAGAAATTCAATTTTGGGAAAAATTAAATTAAATTAAATTGGAGAATTTTAGAATTTGGGAAATGAAGTCCAAAATTAGAGGACGTTTCAAAGTATTCCGGATGATATTTTTGAGGGTACCATCGATCCCGGAAGGGTTGAGATAGTCAAAATGACTGTCATTGAGTCTTATTTCGGCTCCGGAATGTTTTTAAGTTGTTTTGACTTAAATTGGAGTCAACGAGTCATTTAAAGTGTGTATTAACATTTAAAACTGGGTTTGTTGTTTTAAAGGATTTGAGGCTTACGGATGAAGCCTTCTCAAATAGAGAAAGAGAGAAAGAAAAAGGAAGAAAGAAAGAAGAAGGAAAAGAAGAGAGAGAGGAAGAAAAATCTTGGGATTTCCGGCCCAACCGCAACATCGAGGATGATCCAACCTCTACAAATCTGAGGCAAGTGTTTAATCTTGCTAAATAGCTATTTGTGTATTTCATTTCATAAATTGTGGGGTAAAGAAATGGTTTTTGGGTATAAATGTCAAAACCAAGATTTTAGGTTTAAATCTTGAAATCAATGTTTAAATTGAGAATTAATGACATAGAAATGATTGGGATCAACTTTGGGTTGGTTAATGGGCTTAAAATCATGATTTGATGAAGGATTGGGGGTTGGAATGAGAAATTTAGGGTTTAGAATTCGTGGGTTTTGAAGAAACAGATGAACCCTTCAAAAATTGCAGGTCCGAATCGATTCGCCCCCTCAAGCGAATCGATTCGGTTTGGTAAAATTGGCAGGTCTGCATTGACCGAATCGATTCGGACCCCAAGCCGAATCGATTCGGCCTATTGTAGAAGCCCAGGTCTTTGGACCCGAATCGATTCGCCTGGGAGGCCGAATCGATTCGGAAACAGGGCATTTTGAAGTATTTTCTCCATAGTGATTTCAAACCCTTTTTGGTTGGGTTTATTGATTTGGGGGCTTTCTCTTAGGATGTAAAAGATATATTCTTGGAGTCACATAAGGAGTTTCTCACATATTGGGATTTGGGGACCCTTAGGGTAACTTGGGAGAAATGTACCCATGTACGTATTGGAGTTACATACGGATATTGGGGGAAAACTCTTTGAGGTTGGAATTTACCAATTATACATAAAGGTATATATATATATGTTTGAGGTTGAGAACTCTTAGAGAGTGAGAGGTCTCCTATCCTTAGAAATATTTAGACTAAGGAATAAATGATAACCCGATAGGGGTAAGGAGTCATAAAATACAATTGAACCATAGGTAAAAGTGGGAAACAGCTTACAGGTGTACTATCGACTAGGATAAGCGGTAGCGTAAATTCTAGTTAGAATAGTTTATACGCAATTATGGGGATATGGCCATTGAGATTCCAATACTTGAAATGAGGTTGGAATAAATTGAGGTTTTAGACTATTAAGTCCTGTTAATGCCTATGGTTAGATAGTACTAAAGATAATTATGTACTTTCACATTTAGAGGTGAAAGGTGTAGTGATGGATTTCTACACAAATTCTTGGGTGATAACCCTAATGTTGAATGTATATGTATAGACATAAACATATGGTTTTCGGAGACTACTCATCATAGGAAGATGATTGAATATGTTTCAAGTATGGAATTATATTCACATATCAAGGTAAATTTAATGGAAATGGTAGTGACGGCTTGTATATCGAGGACTATGTATACTTATAGCCAGTTATATATATATCTTATACATATGAACGAGAATTAGTTTATATATATAGATAAGGATATGTGAATATGTGTTGATATATATATATATACATGTATGTATATAGATATATGGATATCTTCATATTGTGGATATACTTGGTATGGTTATTTAAACCGTATATGATGGTTTATTATTTGATCATATGATTGGATCATATGGATTATATATATTATGCATGTAAATGATATATATACTATATTGGTTAAGCATACCCCGCTCATGCTATCATTGGGAAGTTGCGCGCGTAGAGGGTGAGCATCCTGGCTAGAAAAGCAGGGTGTGGATATTCCCCAGGTCATAGTCGTCCCGTGTGTTATTATATGATATATATATATTTATTTTGGGATGAGACGTGATGGGTATGTTTCGTCTCATTGCCGGTTTGGAGCTATGACCGCTTCCCGGGACGTCGTGTGCGTGAGTGTACCACGAGATGGGTGTCGTTTAGTCCCACCATGGTGGCCCCAGTTTTGCTACGTGAGTCGGGCACTGGGAAGATGATAGCATTGATGCAGTTTATCGGCGATATATATAGCCGGGTATATTATGTGCATGGCCTTGTACATCATATGTAGTATGTACACTTGGCTATTGGATTGATGATGATATATATATACGGTTAGAAATAAATACCTATATATATATATATATATCCTATAGACGAAAGGATATGGCATTTTATGAAGTACATCTTAGATGATTATGGTGTACTAGATTTATGGAGGTTGATGTATCGCACATAAGGTATTATTCGGTTACATCATCCCAAGGATATTATTGGAGGTTCTTTTATTTTATTTTATTTGTTTTCTTTTTCTTTCTTCTTCCTTTCTTTAGTAGTTATAGTTAGTAATAATGGTAGTATTTACTTGTATGTTGAGGATTATGGATCTCTAGGATCGACATTGCCCAGGAGTAGTGTAACGAGGTGGTTCCTTGTTTGGATTTCGCTTTGCGAGACACCTCACGCACGAAACGCAGTGCATTGTCGAGATTTGAGAGAAGTAATTCCATAGGTGGCATCACGGATCTCTGGTCTTGACCTTGTCAGGAGTAGTGTAACGGGGCGGTTCCTTGTTTGGATTTCGCTTTGCGAGACTCCCCACGCACGAAACGTAGTACAATTTTGGGATTAGAGAGAAGTCTTGCCAATATTCCATGTGCATATTATTAAGTATAGTAATTCTTACGTTTTTAGCCTATATAGGTATATATATATATATATATATATATATATATATATATATATATATATATATATATATATATATATATATATATATATATATGTATATGTATAGGGGTAATGCTTTAGGAATTATGATAATTATAATTCATGAGATTATTAATCGGAATTCATTAAGCCTTTTATGGCATAATTGTTGTAATCTAATCTGATAGGATTAAAAGAGGGTGGATCCTTAGATTGTGACGGGAAGGTAGCTCTCGTGGATATAGTCTAGGCCTGATAAGTTAGGTTGTCCTAAAATCAATGGGGGTAATTTAACTAAAATTTGAGGGCGCGATTAGGAGCGCGCCTTTAGATGAGAGGTGAGTTGGGATTCCACGAGAGTGCGGTCTCACTTATTTACGAAATTAAGTACACCGGTATTTATTATGCACGGTTAACACACTTGCTAAATATTTTACACATTCGGGGCTCTGACCCGTTTACTTCTCCCTCCTTCTTGTATATACATATATATTTCCACAGGTATCCTACCGCATGGATGACGGATGACCTTCTATCCAGAGTCTCGGGAGCCGTGACAGGTGCGGACTGTTGCGGGATGTTTCATGCAGCCGCTTCCTACTTCTTTAAAATTCTAGGTAGGATTCATGTTGTATATCGGGTTTGTACCCAAGGGATATTTACTTACATGTTTATATTTATTCCCTTCAGTTATTGTATTTGCTGTGACCCGACAGCTTATTCGGGTTTATTTATTTATAGCATTTTAATTATTATAGTTCTTTCCTGCATCTCTTCTATTCATTAGTAGTTTTATAGTGTTGGGTTGTTGTATGTTGCAAGTTTTAAATTTTTATAACATCTTGCTTATATGATATCGGGTAGTTAGTCCTATATTATATAGTACCGATAGTTGATGTTGAGACTGGACCATCTGGAATTCCTGATTTAATATAGTATAAGGTTGGCCACCCGTTATTATTTTAAGCGGGGTGTTACAGATGGTATCAGAGCATCAGGTTCTAGAGTCCTTAGGATCTGTGCGAGTTTCTGCATTCTTTTGTTAACGTTCTTGACTTAAAGCCCTAAAAATAGGACTGTTGTGTTCACTGCGTTGTTTTCTTCTGTGAAGTGTATTCACTTGATTGGCGTTCTGGTAACAGTTTCTCTTGTTTCGTTTCAGACGTCGCCCAGATTTTGTCGTCTAGGAAAGGATAGGTTTAGAAGTACAATACCCATAGTATATTTTGGGTACGCTTCAATCGGGGGTATTTGTCTTCCCCGGTTTTGGAGGAGTTATTGAGGAGATTTCTAACAGTGGTTCGAGGTGATTTATCGACGGTTGAGTAAGAAAGGAAAATTTACTCGAATGACAAACCTTGGACTTAATAAAGTAAGTCCGAGGAGAGGTTATTGTAGTCTTTGGGAGGTTTGGATTTAGAAACCCGTCAACCTTCGCTGGGAAGGATTTTGAGGAAGATGTTTCTCTTGTGAAGAAATAGGCTTAGGGATAATGATTTTCCTGGAAGGGGTTTAGGACCCTGAGTTGAGATTCTAGGGTAAGGGGAAACCATTAGGTTATGGAATTGTAAGGTAGAATACCTTTCTTTGGGTTTAAGTTACGCTTTGTACGATAGTGGGAACGTCGCGTGTGAGGTGTGATGAGTAGCTAGCCGCTATACCGCTAGGGGGTATGGAATTTTCCTAGAGAAGGAAGTAAGCAAGTGTGGCCTTGGTATGGCATCTTGGGAGATGATACATCTTTTCGTAACGAGATAATAGGGAAGTTTTAGAATCCCAATGAGGGAAGGATTTATTTTTATATAAAGGTGTTATTATGATGTATAGGAATTTCATAACTGAGAGGTTCAGAGTTTGGTAGATTCGTGAGGAATGGATAGTTTAGCTCATAGTTGTGCTAGTTTTGAGAACTAGGTATTGGCTAGAGCATTGTATTTGTTGAGACCTTGTGTTCTAAACATAAGGTGTTTGTTTGGCGTGTCGAAAGACGCGGAATATATTTATATTGTATTATTGTATAGGCCCTCGGGCAATATCTAAAATATGAAAAATCTTTTATAAAACCTTAACCCTGGTTCAACTAATCTCAATCCCCGACCTAGCTACGCAGTAGTGTATTGGGAGGGTTCCTTGTTTGGATTTCGCTTGCGAGACCTCCCCCGCATGAAGGTGGCTAGTGTCAGGAATTGAGGAGAGTTCAACCAGTGGAAATTTTCAAACTTTTATATATTTAGTATATTATTATAGATTATATTACCGAGGGTTATCTTACAATTTGAGGCTAATGGAGCCTGATTAGGATTTTACGAGTGGAAGCTCGGGTACGGGGTGTATGGGCGCCTTGGGTAGCTAGTTGATTTTTTAGACCGGTAAAGATCTATGTAGTTCGACATGAGAACTAGGGAGGATCGATATAGTGATCCTAAGACTTGATGTTAGGACTAGATGATATTGAGGTCCTAGGCATATCTTAAATTTCGCGGACGAAATTCTTGTAAGGGGGGAAGATTGTAACACCCCACGACTTTGGAGACTGAGAAATTTAATTTTGGGAAAAATTAAATTAAATTAAATTGGAGAATTTTAGAATTTGGGAAATGAAGTCCAAAAATAGAGGACGTTTCAAAGTATTCCGGATGATATTTTTGAGGGTACCATCGATCCCGGAAGGGTCGAGATAGTCAAAATGACTGTCATTGAGTCTTATTTCGGCTCTGGAATGTTTTTAAGTTGTTTTGACTTAAATTGGAGTCAACGAGTCATTTAAAGTGTGTATTAACATTTAAAACTGGGTTTGTTGTTTTAAAGGATTTGAGGCTTACGGATGAAGCCTTCTCAAATAGAGAAAGAGAGAAAGAAAAAGGAAGAAAGAAAGAAGAAGGAAAAGAAGAGAGAGAGAGGAAGAAAAAGCTTGGGATTTCCAGCCCAACCGCAACATCGAGGATTATCCAACCTCTACAAATCTGAGGCAAGTGTTTAATCTTGCTAAATAACTATTTGTGTATTTCATTTCATAAATTGTGGGGTAAAGAAATGGTTTTTGGGTATAAATGTCAAAACCAAGATTTTAGGTTTAAATCTTGAAATCAATGTTTAAATTGAGAATTAATGACATAGAAATGATTGGGATCAACTTTGGGTTGTTTAATGGGCTTAAAATCATGATTTGATGAAGGATTGGGGGTTGGAATGAGAAATTTAGGGTTTAGAATTCGTGGGTTTTAAAGAAACAGATGAACCCTTCAAAAATTGCAGGTCCGAATCGATTCGGCCTATTATAGAAGCCCAGGTCTTTGGACCCGAATCGATTCACCTGGGAGGCCGAATCGATTCGGAAACAGGGAATTTTGAAGTATTTTCTCCATAGTGATTTCAAACCCTTTTTGGTTGGGTTTATTGATTTGGGGGCTTTCTCTTAGGATGTAAAAGATATATTCTTGGAGTCACATAAGGAGTTTCTCACATATTGGGATTTGGGGACCCTTAGGGTAATTTAGGAGAAATGTACCCATGTACGTAGGAGTTACATACGGATATTGGGGGAAAACTCTTTGAGGTTGGAATTTACCAATTATAGATAAAGGTATATATATATATATATATATGTTTGAGGTTGAGAACTCTTAGAGAGTGAGAGGTCTCCTATCCTTAGAAATATTTAGACTAAGGAATAAATGATAACCCGATAGGGGTAAGGATTCATAAAATACAATTGAACCATAGGTAAAAGTGGGAAACAACTTGCGGGTGTACTATCGACTAGGATAAGCGGTAGCGTAAATTCTAGTTAGGATAGTTTATACGCAATTATGGGGATATGGCCATTGAGATTCCTATACTTGAAATGAGGTTGGAATAAATTGAGGTTTTAGACTATTAAGTCCTGTTAATGCCTATGGTTAGATAGTACTAAAGATAATTATGTACTTTCACATTTAGAGGTGAAAGGTGTAGTGATGGATTTCTACACAAATTCTTGGGTGATAACCCTAATGTTGAATGTATATGTATAGACATAAACATATGGTTTTGGGAGACTACTCATCATAGGAAGATGATTGAATATGTTTCAAGTATGGAATTATATTCACATATCAAGGTAAATTTAATGGAAATGGTAGTGACGGCTTGTATATCGAGGACTATGTATACTTATAGCCAGTTATATATATATCTTATACATATGAACGAGAATTAGTTTATATATATAGATAAGGATATGTGAATATGTGTTGATATATATATATATATACATGTATGTATATAGATATATGGATATCTTCATATTGTGGATATACTTGGTATGGATATTTAAACCGTATATGATGGTTTATTATTTGATCATATGATTGGATCATATGGATTATATATATTATGCATGTAAATGATATATATACTATATTGGTTAAGCATACCCCACTCATGCTATCATTGGGAAGTTGCGCGCGTAGAGGGTGAGCATCCTGGCTAGAAAAGCAGGGTGTGGATATTCCCCAGGTCATAGTCGTCCCGTGTGTTATTATATGATATATATATTTATTTTGGGATGAGACGTGATGGGTATGTTTCGTCTCATTGCCGGTTTGGAGCTATGACCGCTTCCCGGGACGTCGTGTGCATGAGTTTACCACGAGATGGGTGTCGTTTAGTCCCACCATGGTGGCCCCAGTTTTGCTACGTGAGCCGGGCACTGGGAAGATGATAGCATTGATGCAGTTTGTCGGCGATATATATAGCCGGGTATATTATGTGCATGGCCTTGTACATCATATGTAGTATGTACACTTGGCTATTGGATTGATGATGATATTTATATACGGTTAGATTTAAATACCTATATATATATATATATATATATATATATATATATATATATATATATCCTATAGACGAAAGGATATGGCCTTTTATGAAGTACATCTTAGATGATTATGGTGTACTAGATTTATGGAGGTTGATGTATCGCACATAAGGTATTATTCGGTTACATCATCCCAATGATATTATTGGAGGTTCTTTTATTTTATTTTATTTGTTTTCTTTTTCTTTCTTCTTCCTTTCTTTAGTAGTTATAGTTAGTAATAATGGTAGTATTTACTTGTATGTTGAGGATTATGGATCTCTAGGATCGACATTGCCCAGGAGTAGTGTAACGAGGTGGTTCCTTGTTTGGATTTCGCTTTGCGAGACACCTCACGCACGAAACGCAGTGCCATGTCGAGATTTGAGAGAAGTAATTCCATAGGTGGCATCACGGATCTCTGGTCTTGACCTTGTCAGGAGTAGTGTAACGGGGCGGTTCCTTGTTTGGATTTCGCTTTGCGAGACTCCCCACGCACGAAACGTAGTACAATTTTGGGATTAGAGAGAAGTCTTGCCAATATTCCATGTGCATATTATTAAGTATAGTAATTCTTACGTTTTTAGCCTATATAGGTATATATATATATATATATATATATATATATATATATATATATATATATATATATATATATATATATATATATATATGTATATGTATAGGGGTAATGCTTTAGGAATTATGATAATTATAATTCATGAGATTATTAATCGGAATTCATTAAGCCTTTTATGGCATAATTGTTGTAATCTAATCTAATAGGATTAGAAGCGGGTGGATCCTTAGATTGTGACGGGAAGGTAGCTCTCGTGGATATAGGCTAGGCCTGATAAGTTAGGTTGTCCTAAAATCAATGGGGGTAATTTAACTAAAATTTGAGAACGCGATTAGGTGCGTGCCTTTAGATGAGAGGTGAGTTGGGATTCCACGAGAGTGCGGTCTCACTTATTTACGAAATTAAGTACACCGGTATTTATTATGCACGGTTAACACACTTGCTAAATATTTTACACATTCGGGGCTCTGACCCGTTTACTTCTCCCTCCTTCTTGTATATACATATATATTTCCACAGGTATCCTACCATATGGATGCCGGATGACCTTCTATCCAGAGTCTCGGGAGCCGTGACAGGTGCGGACTGTTGCGGGATGTTTCATGCAGCCGCTTCCTACTTCTTTAAAATTCTAGGTAGGATTCATGTTGTATATCGGGTTTGTACCCAAGGGATATTTACTTACATGTTTATATTTATTCCCTTCAGTTATTGTATTTGCTGTGACCCGACAACTTATTCGGGTTTATTTATTTATAGCATTTTAATTATTATAGCTCTTTCCTGCATCTCTTTTATTCATTAGTAGTTTTATAGTGTTGGGTTGTTGTATGTTGCAAGTTTTAAATTTTTATAACATCTTGCTTATATGATATCGGGTAGTTAGTCCTATATTATATAGTACCGATAGTTGATGTTGAGACTGGACCATCTGGAATTCCTGATTTAATATAGTATAGGGCTGGCCACCCGTTATTATTTTAAGCGGGGTGTTACATCAGATTAGTATCACTGGATTTCTTCAGTCTGTCCAGTTCATACCTCAGGGAATTGTTTTTTTTCTCCAGTAGGGTAGTTATCTCCAGGATGATTTAATCTTTTGTTGAAGGGCATTCTCCTTCTTATTTAATGCTAAGGTAATTTTTTGAAGTTTATTGTCAAAGACCCACCCTTCACTTAAAGCTTTGTACTTTGCCTCATAGTTGTCATGGAGCAGGGCCTTAGATTGGTTATGTTCTTCTTGTGATTGCTCAATCATCTCATAATAAGCAACATTGTTGGCCACAGCCACGGCGTCGCATCACTGACGCCCGTCGTTTGTTATATTCGGCTCACCAGATCTATACAAAAATCTAAACTATGACTACACTCTTTTAAGGGAGTATAGCGGCCAGTCTGGGTATCGAAAATCCATAGAGACAAATTGCTGAATTTAATCGGTTTAATATTCCTAAAATAAAAGTGTAAAAGATAATTTTAAATAAAAGGACAATAAATATAAAAGATTGAACTAGGTGAGTGTATTTAAACTACATTAACAAAGTGAATAAAAACTATAGGTTGCGTCGAATATCCCTCACCCGAGTTAATTAGAATAAAATGGTTACATGGGTCGACGAGTTATTAAGATTGAGTCTCGTTTCGACACTTAATTAAATCAAAATATCTCCCCAAAGAAAATCCAAACCCTAACCTAAACTATCTAAAATGAAAATATCTCCCCAAAGAAAATCCCCTAACACTATATTTATACCCCAAAACAAAACCCCAACAAAACCCAACCAAAACACCCAAAATATGAAAATTTTTGTCCATATCTGATGGGTCCGGTCGGTCTCATGTTTGTGACCGGTCGACCACAGTTTTGGGATTTGCCCCCCTTTTTCTCTCCGAACCAATTTTGACGCGTTGCACAGAAATGGCCATAACTCCATCATACGGAATCGAAATGATGCGTGGTTGGAATAGACATGAAGATAATTCAATTCTATACATGATTATGTTTTTAAACTCTCGAAATTATGCAGTATGGAATTACCAAAATGCCCTTGAAGTAGAATAAAATGCTAAAACCTTCCAAAAATGGCCATAACTTCCTCATTCGGAGTCAGAATGACGTACGGTCAGTGGACGTAAAAAGATAATTTGATGATATACATGTTGGTAACTTCATTACATACAAAATAGTGAGTTTAAAAAGATCATATTGCCCTTGAAGTAGCTTTCAACAACGGACCTTCTCCGAAATGCAACCGAACCTCACTTTTAGCGTTCCAATACCCACAAAAGCACAATTAACCCATAAAAAACATATATATCTCCAAATCTGAGGTTGTCTGCTTAACAAGCATAAATATAGACATTAAGAACGTAAAAGTACTAGAATGCATAAAGATAAATGGCACAAATATGAAATATCCGTGATGTATCACACCCCCTAACTTAGACATTGCTAGTACCTAGTGATGAAACAAACAAAACCAGTTCATAGAAGGAAATAAAAAATGTATATATGCATCGAAATACAATTGCCACTTTCGTAGGGAACACGATTGCATTTATCATATGCAATAAGCCGTTAAACCCCTAGGTGACCCTAGTGGACGAGTGTCGTCTCGTGAGGATTTTCAGGGATGAAACCCACAAACATCATATGGTTTCCTCAAAATAATGCCCAATCACATGTGACAACCCCAACAATAGGAAAAAGATTTCATACACATTATTAGCACGGTGAACTAATTCACGCAAAAGTCCGTATTATTCACATTATAGAATGCACCTCATCGAATTGAAACTTTAAAATCTAGGAGGGGAGCGAGCAGATGCAAAGTGTGATTTGGAAAAAACTTATATAAACCGGATAAAAATTAAAGCAAGCATATATTTAATCCTCACGGGAATTACACTCATCAAGTGAATTCACTCAAAACAGGGAGTTAACACACGAAACATGCGGGCATAAAGAGTAAATGTAAATGTAAACGAAGCCGCACACGTCACAAATGAAGAATGCTACATATGAAATTAAAAACTATAATCTCAATGAAAGATACCACACATTAGAGAGGCGAAATGCATTTTCACAGATTATCAAAACTATTTTAACTTTTAAATTAAATGCACACTAAGATCACATAGGACTTGATAGGGTTATAATGTAGGTTTGGCTAGGGTACGAAGCGAAGGATATATGTATGTATTCAAAGTGTTCGGAGATGAAAACTAGGGATAATGGGAAAATGCGAGAAATTTCAAAATTAGAAAACAAGTTCCAAACAAGCATTAGATATGACATTTGGAGAGTAATCAAAGCTTATTGAACTATTTACATCACATATACAAACTCATTATTTCTTTTGTTTTTTACTTTCTCTTTTTCATTCTTTTTCACTTTTTTCTTTTCTTTAGTTTTCACTCTCACATGCCTAAATTGCAACCACATAACAAGAACATCATTCAATCCCAAGTAACATTCCAAAAAAAGGTATGTAATGTATATATGGATTAAAACTCCAATACGGAGTTGGTTATGGGATTGGGGTTATGAAACGATAGGCTATATTTAGGCTCAAAGGGGTTGACGAGGGAAGACATTAAGGGTGAGGTCAAGGTCAATATGGGTGATATAACAAAGATGGACTATCATCATTTCCTAACGTTTACGCAATTCTCGAGTCAAAACAAACTTTGAAAATCATGCTCAAGTAATACATTTCAAGATATAAACTCAATTAATGAATGATCAATGAAAGAATAGAGAGATTACCGACGAATTCAACGTATTCACAGAGGAAAAAATAGTGTATACACTCACAAACGATGAAAGGTACAAAGCTTACTCGGTGTAAGTATATACAATGCAACAAAATATTATCGAGTTATAAAAATCTTAAACCAAATCAATAAACACAGAAAAATGCATGTGCTCATGGGATTAAAGTTTAATTCATGAAGTTATTCATAATATCAATAATTAGGACTAAAGTCTAATAACTTCTACAATCGAGAACACGCATCATTGTGTTGTCAATTGGATCAGGCAATTATTGAAATTTATCATCGGAAACTAAGGCAAAATTCCCAATAACGGCAAAAAAAGAAAGAAAATATTTTTTTAATTTTTTTAATTTTTCTAAGAAAGCATACTTAGTAACTAACATGTAATCAAATCAAAGAAACTATCAATGAATGGATAGAATATCCCACACCCCCTAACTTAAAACCTCACATTGTCCTCAATGTAAATTAAGAATCAAGTTAAAGAGCGATATTACCCACAATGGAGCGATCTCCAGAAAGTACGAGGCCAAAGATTATACAAAACATGTTAGTACCAAAGCATAACAAAAACAAATAAAAAAAAGTTAACTAATTACACTAGACTAAATTAAAAAGGAAAGAAAAGATAAAAAGTAAGAAAGAATAAAGAGCTAACAATATACAACCTACTATTTAGGCTTCACAATAACTATAGACTAGAAGTCTAAATTGTTGAGGGTCCACCACGAAAATGATTTGACTTTTAAAGATCCACGGACCCTCCCACTCATTCATGCCTCCTGAAAAATAATAATTTCGTTTGAACAACGGAAGCCATGTGTAAGGCGTAAGAAATAAACCATCCCCAATTAAAATTTTGGACAGGAGGATGGGGGATTTGGATAAGACGGGTGACAAATACGCATGGGGGACAAGAAAAATTGAATCATCTCCCAAGTATTTTGAAATTAGAATGGGAGGGGGCGCACAAGGAGGCAAAGATGCCTTTATGGAAAGTAACTCGAGAAAGTACTCCTCGTCGGTGAAAGGGTTGAACATTTTAAAGTTCATCACCGATTCATCGAGTACTTGTGATGGTGTGATAACGGAGAATGAAAAGGGGAAGGAAAGAAATTCAAACTAAAGAGATGAGTTATCATCGCTCAAAGTTGGAATTTCAAAGAGATAGGACTATTTTCAATGAAAATTTCTTTTTTGGGATCCAAAGACGAAATCATTTCATTGCAAATGGATACTACATCCATTTCATCGTCACTTTCATTCTCTATTAAACCATGTACCAAGTCAAGAAGGGTTTGTTCCAAAGTAGGCAAAAAATCCTCGTTTGGTTCAAAACATTTCTCGACTTCAAAAGTTTCGGAAGAAAAATCGTCGTCAGATTCAAATAATAAATCCAATTCATGTTCCCACAAACGATTTTCTTCCTGATAATGGTATTCATACCTCTTATATTCAAGCATGAGAAAACGCTCGCCGAAAGTCATAGGCCGAGGTGCGGATTGTTGGAAATGAGAAGTTTGAAAATTATTATCGAAACTATACTCAAACTCATTATTATAAGAATTTTCAAAGCTATAGCTTTTAGTTTCAAAATTCCAATATAAGGAATTAGAGGCCCAAAATCGTTATCATCATCCTCAAAATACACGCACTCCAAAGCTTGACTTTTGTAATACTCGCCCAAAGTCATTTTTGAATTCACAATTTTTTGGGACTCTAAGTGTTGACCAAAAGTCATAGGTTTACAGGGATTTTAAGAATTATCATAATGATTACCGAAAGGAATGGAATAAGACATGCTTACCCCAAAGATGGATCGAAGTGGTGAAATCCATAAAGTGATGCGCGCGCGAAAAATTCAAGTGGTTATTGGCGCTCGAATGTAAAAGTCCTACAAAAATGTTAGCAAAAAAAATACAAATAGAAAGAAAATACTACGAAATACTAAATCAAAAAAATTCTAAAACAAACTAGTCCCTGACAACAGAGCCATTTGATAGACAGGGGTTTCCCCATGGTGTCGTGTCATCGACCCCCGTCGTTTCCTATATTCGGCTCACTAGCTCTTTACAAAAACCTAAACTACGACTACACTCTTTTAAGGGAGTATAGCGGCCATTCCGGGTATCAAAAATCCACATAGACAAGTTGCTAGAATTTAATCGGTTTAATATTCCTAAAATAAAAGTGTAAAAGATAATTTTAACAAAAAGGAAAAGATAATAAAGAGAAAAGATTAAACTAGGCGAGTGTATTAAAACTACGTTAACAAAGCGAATAAAAACTATAGGTTGCATCGAATATCCCTCACCCGAGTTAATTAGTATAAAATGGTTACATGGGTCGATGAGTTATTAAGATTGAGTCTCATTTCAACAGTTAATTAAATTAAGAGTTGTCACACCCCTAAATTCGCATAAAAGTCTAACAAGATTTTGGTGTCAACAATAGCCCGAAAATTATGCACGCAAGGTCATAAATACGGAGCATACATGATATACCCCGTCAAATCTCCTAGGCGTAATAACTAGGACAACCCATTCGAAATAAACCCATAAACTCCATCACCAAATAAAAGCAACCCGTCAACCCGAAGTGAGTTCAATCTGACACAACCTAGACTAAATTATCTAGAAAGCATATTAAGATGCATGTATTTAGGTGAAAGCAATAAATAAAGCAAGTAAACTAAATTAGAAAGCAAGTAAATTAACTACAAAGCAAGAAAATAAGGAAATAAAACTTAAATTTATTGAAAGGGACAATGAATAGTAACCTTACAACACCCAAAGAGAGGAGAAGATGAGCTCTCGAAATCCAAACCCTAACCTAAACTATCTAAAATTAAAATATCTCTCCAAAGAAAAGCTCCTAACACTCTATTTATACCCCAAAGAAAACCCCTAATAAAACCAAGCCAAAACACCCTAAATAAGTCAATTTTCATCCATATCTTATGGGCCCGGTCGACCTCATGTTTCGGACCGTTCGACCGCAGTTTTGGGATTTGCCCCCCTTTTCCTCTCCGAACCAATTTTGACGCGTTGCACGAAAATGGACATAAATCCCTCATACGGAATCGAAATGATACGTTGTTGGAACCGACGCAAATTATGTAATATGGAATTACCAAAATGCCCTTGAAGTATAAGAAAATACCAAAACCTTTCGAAAATGGCCATAACTTCCTCATTCGGAGTCAGAATGACATACGATCAGTGGCCACAAAAAGATAATTTGATGATCTACATGTTGGTAACTTCATTCCATACAAAATAGTGAGTTTGAAAAGATCATATTGCCCTTAAAGTATCTTTCGATGGAGGTAAAAGATCATAATTATGTAATATGGAACCTCACTTTTAGCGTTCCAATACCTACAAAAGCACAACTAACCCCTGAAAACATATATATGTCCAAATCCAAGGTTTTCTGGTTAACAAGCATAAATATAGAAATTAAGAACGTAAAAGTGCTACAATGCATAAAGATAAATAGTGCAAATATGCAATATTCGTGATGTATCAACAGCCCGATCAAGGAGACTTCGCAAGTAATAATATGCTTCCTTAGCTTGGTTAAAAACATGAGCACTGAGATAGTCTAATAATCCTCGGTCAAATCCATGTGACCAGCCTGAAGCACACTATTACAACGTCTCACTAAGTCTGATTTAACGGATGAAATCATTTCCATCCTTGTATCAAGCTAAAAATAAAAAAGTATGAGGGAACAAGAACACAACCAATAATAATCATATTAAGGGCAACACAATAAAGAACAACAAGCACATCAAGTACAAAAAACTAAGTAAACATTCATTTCTTTCATTGATTGAAAAGGGTGTTACAAAGAAATACACATATTACAATAACATAGAAGGTGACCCAAGAAGATTACAAGAATAAATAAAGACAGATTAAGAAATATAAACCTTCTCCTTATCCCGAGGATTAGCTGGAGCAGGAGATAGGTCGAACAACACATTTGGGCCTATGGCAGAGTCAACAGGAGCCAAAAAAGAAGTCTCTGAACCCTCCTCCACATCAACTTCCTCATCCAAATTTCGACGGGGGCCTGGGTCATATCTTTGGAATAGCTCAGAGTCTTCAGTCATGTCAACTTCTTTCAAAGCCTCGGACCAACTGTCCTTAAAATATTTTTTCTTGACATAAGCAATTTCAGCAAAATTTACCAAAATAGCTTTCTCCCAGCCCTTGTTAAAAGAAGCTTCCTTGGCTTTCTTCCTTTTGGCTTTCTCGATGACCAAATCATCACCCAAACTAACAATTGTCTCCTCGACAGTCTTGAGAGAAGTTTGATTCAAGGTCAATTTTTCCACTGCAACCTTTGCCCTACGCTGAGCTTCAAAGCTAGCCAATATAGCTGATAAGCACCCAAAAAATTACATTTTCTACCCCGAATATATGTATTTTAGTTGCTAATTCTCGACAATAATCGTCTTATGCACGTAAGTGTTTAATGTGAAGGCTTGATTGCAGTTGTGGTGTAAAAAGTGTTATTTCAAGGCAAATTGCATCAATAATGGAGCTAATTACTTGTCCCGTAACCTTACCCGAGCCTAAACCAAGCTTAGCCCTTCCCCAAAGCCCATGTGTGTTTAGTTTGTGCCCTTTTATATTTTTTTAGTTAGAGCCGTTTTATTTTTGATTTATTTAGAATTTTTAGGTTTTTTTTACGATTTTTATATTTTTATTATTATATCTTATTTTTATTTTGATTAGTTTTTAATTTTTTTATTAGGATTAGTTTTTTTAGGAATTCATTTATTTTTAGTTTTATTATATTTTACTTTTTTTAGGTCTTTAGTTTTATATTTTTAGTGTTTATTTCATTTATTTTATTATTTGAGTTTTATTTTATAGATTAGGATTTTATTTATTTTTAGATTGTTAGTTTTATTTTTTATTTAGCTGTAGTTTTATTTAAGATGTCCAAATTAAACACACACACATCCTCCAACCCACTCACACCCAAATTCCTTACACCCTAACACAAACCAAAACTAAGCCCTCACCCTCACCTAATTTTTTACACCCTCACACACACATTAAAACAACCCCACTCCATCTTCTACCTCTTACACACATTCTCTCTCCTACCCATCCACCATAATCAAACCTCCATAACCAAAACCAAAAACAAAACCACCTCCATACCCATTTCCCATCCCAATCCAACCAACTTAAATCAACACCCATTTATCCGGCGACCTCACCCCTCCAACTCCGGCGATACTAAACCCACCGACGGACGACCCTACACCTGGTTGACCCAAAACCGGGAAGCCCTTGCCCCACCATCATGACCATATCCTTTGGCGAAACTCGTCGGTATCGAACCCACACAAGCACCGACAACCCCCTGTCCCATACCCGTTGCCAGTGACCCTCTCTCCGGTGAACCCGAACCCGAACCCGAACCCGAAACCCATGTAGGAAACCGCGACCCCAGCCTACGATCTCCATAAACCCTACGCTCCTTCCTTACCATCCCCTACACCTGCTATCCCCAAACCCGAAACATCCCTTAACCCGTAAACCCATCTCCCTTTTTCCCATTTCTAAGCGTTAGCAATGTTTTTTTTCTACCTGCCAAGACCAAATACAAAAAATCAAATGAAATCCAACATATCAAAAACCCTTTTACCCATTTAAACCAACCTTTTTCCCTTTTTCAAAATTACCCCTCAAACATATCTGATTTTTATTCTCCCATTTCCCACTTGTCCCTTATTACCTCACACAACCCATGAACATTTGTGCATTTCTCTATTTTGGCCCCATGTGCACACCCCATGCTCTTGAACCTTAATTATTCCAACTTTACCCCCATGCTCCATGCCTACTATTTAAGGAAGAAGAAGACCATTTTGAGAGAAAGCTTTTATCATATCAATTTTAGATAGAGAAACATCATTTTTTTAGTTCAGTTTTTTTAGGTTCGAATTTATTTTATTTTACTTTTTTTAGATTAGTGAGAAAAATAAATTAGTGAGAATCCATTTTTGAGTGTAATTGTTGATGTAATTTTGGTTTGATCACACGAATTGGAGGGATGTAAATTGCAAATTCAAGAATTGAAGTCCAATTTGACTCAAAGAGATTTGGTTTGATTGTTCTTCTCTTATACTTTATTTTATTAGCATTTGATTAGCATGTTTAATATGATGTTAGGCTAAATCCCCTTTCAAGGGGTGGGGTGAACCCTTATTTGATGCTATTATGATTTAATTAGTTTGATTACTTGAAAATTACCTTTGAATATTAATTTTGATCCCCCACCCTTAAATTTATGCCTCGAGAGAGGGTAAATGATTTTCAAGAGAAAATTATAATTCTAGTTATAATACCCATTTTAGATTCGAAGTAGAGATAGGGGTTTCTTAAGTGTGGTATTATTCCTTGAATTTCAACTCTATTTTTATTTTCTATGATTTATACAAATTTCAATCGATCGATCCTAGCGGGTGATTAATTAAAAGGAGTGTAGATCTATTTTTTAGAGTTGTGGTGGATTAAACTTAATTTTCTAAAAGATTACTATTAAAATTTCACTTGCAACGAGAGTTGATTTGTAATTTTGATATTAATTTGGGAGAATTCAATTAATTCAATTAATTCGTTAAAATAGCTAAAATTTGTGGTGTAGTCTCACTCCTTGATTGTTCTCACATTTTTTTACCTCACTTTTTCTCTTATTTTTGTGTTAGACTTTGTTTTTCATTTTTAGTCACTTTTTAGTTTGTCATTTGATCTTACATTTAGTTTAGTGTTATTTCACTTCATCTCACCCAAAAATTGTTTTAATATTGAAAAGGCTAAAAAAAATAGAAAAAGTAAAAAGCCCAAAAAGAAAAGAAAATTGAATTACAATTGAGTTTGTCTCTAGTTTCACCCCCTTGATGTTGATTGACATCCTTACTTACCTCTCTACACTTGAGTTTGATATTTTTTTAGGTATTTTAAGGTTTTGATTGACTTGGCTTGCAACAACGACTACACACAAAAGTTAAGTTATCAAATGACGCCGTTGCCATTCTTGGCAGCGTGAAGCACTTGGAGCGGATTTTATTTTGTAGTTCGTTTACTTTTCCTATTTTGTTGCTTTTTGTACCATTTTTATATTTTAGAAGGCTTGTATTAGGTTTATTTTATTCTTGGCTTGTATTGCGGTGCATAGAGACACCTTTATTTTATATTTCATTTAAAAATTATAATAATCGAAGATAAGCTTGATAAGAAAACCGGACAAGGTAGAGAGAGGGAGTCCAAAGGCGAGGATTTAGAAGTCTCTCTACCATGGGTTGGTAGGACTCCCGGAGCCGACTGAGATTGGTGTGATATCCCCCCAATCGACTCAAATTTTTTGGCACCTCACGGCGTAAAAATGATGGGAGGTACATCTCTTGAACACTCGCCCCTCTCCTGTTAGTGAGTCAATATCTTGTGTGTGATTACGTGCTCTTGTGTGATTTTATTCTTTCATTTATTTTCGAATGGTGTGATGAATTAAATTACTAAGACCCACAACCGGTCACTCGTGAGAATGGATTTCATCATCCGACTCACTCGCTTACCATTGTGTTGTACCCTATCCATTACTAAATTTAAAATCAATCAACTAGGTAGCCCAATAGGAGAAAATTTTGCAAAGGCGATCACTCAGATTATTCCGTGATTTATTATCGCCAGGGGACTTAATTAAAATTTGACTACCCTTGCACTAAATTTAAAGATAAAATTTGGTTATGTGCTAGTTAGGAATTCTCCTTGACTTGTGTGTGTCCAATTCCATTCAATTTTTCGGTAGTCGGATTGTAGTTAGTTCGTCTATTCAAAGAGTCCATATTTTCCCCCACCTTTTCTTCCAAAAAATCCAAAAATATTTTCTTCCTTTTTCTTTAAAAAAATCCAAAAATATTTTCTTTCTTTCATTTTTAGAAAATCCAAAAATATTTTCTTTCTTTCATTTTAGAAAAATCCAAAAATATTTTCTCTCCATTTGAAAATTTTGAAAAACTCCAAAAAAAAATATTTTTCTCCTCATGGACAAAAAACGTCCCTTACGGCCTACTTTGGCCATTTTTCCTTTGTCACGTGACACTTGTGAGAGTGATCCCGAACCATCTCTTTATGATATACTTAATGGTCACAGCCTTGTCGTGCACCCACTATTCCTATGCCGATCACTTGTCCCATGAGTGTTCGTACTTGTCATATCCCTACGAACCCACCATGGAACATGTGACATTGTTCCAGAACCCACCTCGACCTATTATCCCGATGTCTCATCCTGAGTTGTGTGATTACCCTAGTTATTCGTGGAGGCCTGATCACCCTTTCATGCAATATGAATTCCAACCCGCTGTTGTGGATCCTCACACGTTCCAACAGTTGTCATGGCAACCTAGTGCACCCGTTCACGATCAGTTCCCTCACTACGCACCCCATGAGTATCAACCATTTTTCCATCATGAAGGTGATCCTTTCTTGTATGATGAACTTGACCCCGTTCTGCACACTTCCTATGAGTATTCTCCACATCCTAGTGAGTTGTGTCCACATCAACCACCACTTCCACCTACCACCACTTCAACACCATCATCCACCTCCGCTCTCGAGGTACTCTTGCAACAATTTATCATCGAGCAAGGGAAAGCCACTCAAATTCAAAATCAATCTCTCCAAAGGCTTGAACAATGATTAAATGAATTTGAGTGTGTGAGAGAGTCGGACATTCCCATGGATTCACCCATTATTGCACCCGAGTGTGATGATGATGTGTCCTCTTGTTACACGGATTTTGAGTGTGACCAACCCTACCACCCTGAGAAACTCAAAGTTGAGACCATTTTATGGTCCGAGCCTCAGGTTAACACTTATGTTGATTTACCTTTCATTAGTGATCCTAATCAAATCCTGCAATTTATCCCACCCGACCCACCCATTATCCCTTTCACACCACCACCTGGTTTGGATCTTGATTTTACACATTTCAAGTTTTCATCTACATTTTTAGATACTCACCTGAAGCCATCCACCATCATTCATGAGAGTATATGTGGTGATACTCTCCACTTTCGTGACACCGAGCTTGTTACTCTATTCCCGCCACTCTCTTGTGGTGTTGATTTTTTACTTCGATAGCTCCTTGGCGTGTCACGGCGCGACCATTATCATCGTCCATTCATAGAACGATCGTGTGATTTTTTTGAGGCCCATTCGATTCAACTTAGCAAACCATTTCGCCTCCCTCACCAACTTGAGCACCATGCTTACAAGGCCCTTGTTGCCCTCACCTTTCGGCTCAATAAGGCCCGATACCGATACCTCTTCACCTTCACCCTTACCCTAATCCCCACCCGCCCATGGTCCACCAATGCTTTACATCGCGTGATGCACTTTCCCATATAGGTGCATTGACCATTTTTAGCATTTATTCAGTAAAACTGACGCTTCAGTCTTGTTTGGGGGTGATTCTCATCACCCATTTTTCTATCACCCCGCGCTTTAATAGATCTTATCTTTAGGGTGAGATTCCCTTCGATCTGGCTGAAGACATTAAACTTAGCGCTATCGGGAGGCAGCCCGTGATTTCTTGTACTAGTCTTATCCTGTTTGGGGGTGGTGTTTCACATCACCCTATGATTTATATTTTTATGGACTTGTACATATTTTTTTCTCTCACTTCTTATTCAGGTTTATTTTTCTCTACATCTGTCCACATCATTAGCGGTTGATTCTGGTAATCTCTTTCCTCCCTTCTGCTCTCAATTTTAAAAATCATTTTGCTTAACATCGAGGACGATGTTCCTTTTTGTTCGGGGGTGGTGAATTTTATCAAAATCGTACCTCTTTTGAAAATTTTGGATTTTTAAACCTGATTTTTAAAGGTTCGTGCGGTTTCTTTCATTCAATCATTGACGTGAATGTTTTATCATCCATCTTTTTTAAGTCTAGGAATGAAGCTACTGGATTTATTTTTTCTAAATAGCTTATATAATACATAACAAGGCATGTTGCACCATGAATTTCTAGACTCAACAAAAATTTGTGCACTTATCATGTCACTACGGGTCAGAGTTGAAGAGTACCAAAATTCTCAAGAGAACCTTAAGGTTCACTAGTGGAGACTTTAGCTTGTGGGATTCGTGCCTTTCACCCATTTAGAGTGTTTTACGCAATCTCCGAGTCACAAATTGATTCAACTTCCTTTGGTTCAACAGTTAAATCGTTGTATGATCTCCTTATTCTTCACTAAATTTTTGGGTTGATCACTGAGAACGACATCACTTTCAAGTTGTAAGAAACATTTGGCTTTAAGTTTGTCCCGATCACTAGGTTTTCATCCATACATCAACCACTTTTCCATTTCGCATCCATTTTTCACCCATTCACTACACCCATGATCTTCCATTTCCACATTCACATTTATTCCCCTCATCATCACATATCATCTCCATTCATATATCATTTTTCATTTTCATAAAATTGTGTGATTTCAAATGTTAAATTTCTTCAGAGTTGGTTTGAAAAGAGAGAGAAAAATAAATAAATAAATAAAAGAATAAAAAATAGAGAGAAGAAAAAAAAAAGAGAGAAAAAAGAAGAAGAGAGTTGTAGTTGATTTTTATGTAAATAAAGGCATTTGTGCCTAAAGTGTATACACTCTTCTATTGCATCCATCTTTTATCCATCACACATCCGTCACTCATCATGTATCCATACATAACCATCCTACCTCATATCCCATACTTCTCATCTCATTTCCCCTCACCCATTATCATCCATATTACCCTAGGTGTTCGGGTAAATGAAAGTCAACGTGGTGAAGAACTCGACGTTCTCACTATAGTGGTTAGCATTCTTTCATGAGATGATTTTCTTTCTTAATGTGCTTCTTTCTTATATGTGTGTGAGACGTTTGAACTTTCTTACATTTACTCACCCCCTCACACACAAGAGCAATACACTAACCCATATCTCGAGAGTTCATTTGGGAGATTTATATCTAGTGACATTTGAAGTTGAAGCGTTGATTCCGAAAAGGCAATCTAAGAATTACTCTTATGATACTCGACCCATTTTGACTGATTTACACTACACACGTTGAGTTCTAGGAAGGATGTGCCTTTTGTATTCACATAGCAAAAAATTTATGCACTTATATCTCGTATTTCCCAAAATATTTTTTATGTGATGGATTGTGCGATTATTCTACGTCTAATAAGAGATTGACTGCCTTTCAATAAATTTTTTTAAATAAAGAATTTTATGGATATATTCCATGCAAACCCTCACGAGACAAAACTCGTCTTGTAGGGTAACCAAAAAGTTTAAAGTCTTGTTGCACATGCTAATTGCAATCGCAAGTGCCCGCGAAAGTGGTACACTTTTGGTTTCTTATTTGTCTCTTTCTCTCTATCTTATTTCTCGAGGACTAGCAACACTTTGTTTGGGAGTGGTGTGATAAGCACCCAAAAATGTACATTTTATACCCCAAATAGATGTATTTTAGTTGCTAATTCTCGACAATAATGGTCTTATGCACGTAAATGTTTAATGTGCAGGCTTGATTGCAGTTCCGGTGTCAAAAATGTTATTTCAAGGCAAATTGCATCAATAATGGAGCTAATTACTTGTCGCGTAACCGTACCCGGGCCTAAACCAAGCCTAAACCTTCCTCGAAGACCATGTGTGTCTAGTTCGTGCTCTTTTATATTTTTTTATATTTTTAGTTAGAGTCGTTTTATTTTTAGGTTTTATTTCAGATTTATTTAGAATTTTTAGTTTTTTTTATGATTTTTATATTTTTATTAGTATATTTTATCTTTATTTTGATTAGTTTTTATTTCTTTTATTAGGATTAGTTTTTAAAGAATTCATTTATTTTTATTTTATTATATTTTACTTTTTTTAGGTCTTTAGTTTTATATTTGTAGTGTTTATTTCTTTTATTTTATTATTTGAGTTTTATTTTATAGATTAGGATTTTATTTATTTTTAGATTGTTAGTTTTATTTTTTATTTAGCGGTAGTTTTATTTTAGGTGTCCAAATTAACACAAACACATCCTCCAACCCACTCACACCCAAATACCTTGCACCCTAACACACACCTAAACTACCCCTCACCCTCACCTAATTTTCTGCACCCTCACACACACATTAAAACAACCCCACTCCGTCTTCTATCTCTTACACACTTTCTCTCTCCTACCCATCCACCATAATCAAACCTCCACAATCAAAACCCAAAACAAAACCACCTCCATACCCATTTCCCATCCCAATCCAACCAGCTTAAACCAACACCCATTTATCTAGAGCCCTCACCCTCCGTCTCCGACGATCCTAGACCCGCCGACGAACGACCCTACACCTGCTTGACCCTAAACCGGGCAGCCTTTTCCCCACCATCGTGACCATATCCTCTGACGAAACTAGCCGGTACCGAACCCACACAAGCGTCGATAACCCCCTGTCCCATACCCGTTGCTGATGACCCTCTCTCCGACGAACCAAAACCCGAAACCCCTGTAGGAACTCGAGACCCCCAGCCTTCGATCTCCATAAACCCGACCCTCCTTCCTTACCAGCCCCTACACATGTTGTTGCCAAACCTAAAACATCCCTTAACCCATAAACCCATCTCCCGTTTTCCCATTTCTAATCCTTACCAACGTTTTTTTCTACCTTCCAAAACCAAATACCAAAAATCAAATTAAATCCCACATGTCAAAAACCCTTTTACCTATTTAAACCAACCTTTTACCCTTTTTTAAAATTACCCCGTAAACATATATGATTTTTATTCCCCCATTTCCCACTTGTCCCTTATTACCTCACAGAACCCATGCACATTTGTGTATTTCTCTATTTTGGCCCCATGTCCACACACCCTATGCTCTTGCACCTTAATTCTTCCAACTTTACCCCCATGCTTCATGCCTACTATTTAAGGAAGAAGAAGACCATTTTGAGAGGAAGCTTTTATCATATCAATTTTAGAGAGAGAAACATCATTTTTTTAGTTTAGTTTTTTTAGGTTAGAATTTATTTTATTTTACCATTTTTGAGTGTAATTGTTGATGTAATTTTGGTTTGATCACACAAATTGGAGGGATGTAAATTGCAATTTCAAGGATTGAAGTCCAATTTCACTCAAAGAGATTTGGTTTGATTATTCTTCTCTTCTACTTTATTTTATTAGCATTTGATTATTTGATTATCATGTTTAATATGATGTTAGGCTAAATCCCGGGTGAACCCTTATTTGATGCTATTATGATTTAATTAGTTTGATTTCGTGAAAATTCCCTTTGAATATTAATTTTAATCCTTCACCCTTAAATTTACGCCTCGAGATAAGGTAAATAATTTTCGAGAGAAAATCGAAATTCTAGTTATAATATCCATTTTAGATTCAAACTAGAGATATGGTTTTCTTAAGTGTGGTATTATTTCTTGAATTTCAACTCTATTTTTACTTTCTATAATTTATAGAAATTTTAATCGATCGATTTATTAATTAAAAGGAGTGTAGATATATTTTCTAGAATTGTGGTTGATTAAACTTAATTTTCTAAAATATTACTATTAAAATTTCACTTGCAAAGAGAGTTGATTTGTAATTTTGATATTAATTTGGGAGAATTCAATTAATTAAATTAATTCGTTAAAATAGCTAAAATTCGTGGTGTAGTCTCACTCCTTGATTGTTCTCACATTTATTTACTTCACTTTATCTCTTATTTTTTTGTTAGAATTTGTTTTTCATTTTTAGTCACTTTTTAGTTTGTCATTTGATCTTACATTTTGTTTAGTGATATTTCACTTCATCTCACCCAAAAATTGTTTTAATATTGAAAAAGCAAAAAAAAATAGAAAAAGTAAAAAGCCCAAAAAGAAAATAAAATTGAATTACAATTGAGTTTGTCTCTAGTTTCACCCCCTTGATGTTGATTGACATCCTTACTTACCGCTCTACACTTGAGTTTGATATTATTTTATAGGTATTTTGAGGTTTTGATTGACTTGGCTTGCAACAACGACTACACGCAAAATTTAATTCATCAGTAGCTATAGACAATGATTCCTCAGTCTTCTTATGTGCATTTTCGGCCTCTGTAATCTTGGTATGCCATGACTGTTTCTCTCTCTTTCTAATGCCTCTTCAAAATCTTTTAAATATTTTTGCAAACCTGTCAAGGCCTCCTCCTCATCAGAAGAAGTGCATGCTTTTATTTGGTCATCCTTCTCAATCATTGGGTTAAAGTCGACCAAGAACTGCATAAAAAAATGAACTATCAGCATATGAAAGAACTAGTTGTATCTTATCAACATAACCTATGAAGACTTACCAAAGCTAAATTCTGAGTATCTCTTTCATTTAGTCGGGCTCTTGTCAATGTAACTTCTACTAAACTATCTGCAGGTAAAGTCCTAAACTTTATTAATTTCTTGGCCAAACTAGAGTTGATAGCAACAAATGATATCTCAATCCTGCCCAGTTTGGCAGAACTTTTTATCCAACTCAACAAGATTGGCAATTTCAATTGACTTCTTGGCTCGAGGCTACTCGCTAAAGGGTAGACGTTTCTTCAACCTTATATATTCATGAGCAGCGGTGTCAACTTCTTCAATGACTTGGGGAATTTTTTCAATAACCTTAGGAAACTTCTCGATCACCTTGGACTTCTTGGGATCAGCCGCCTTGGGAGATAAGTACTCGTCCATTAAGTTTGGAATTTTTCTTTTACCCATAGTCGTCAATGGGGAAGAAGGGAAGGCATAAGTCTCTAAAGTTTCAAATGAAAAAGATCGCCTAAGATCTTTATCAACTCCAACAGACTCTTCAGTAAAGGAAGTTGATACTGGTTCTTTCTCCAAATCTATCACAATTGAAGGCAGTGCAGTGATGGGCCGAGAAATAAATGGGATTATGGAGCTCTTATACTCCAACAACACAAAAGTAAATCAGGGAGGTCCACCTTCTACTCTTTGGTTAAATCCCCACAAGAACTTGAGATCGGTAATATTAATCTCCCCTTCTTTGGGATACCTCCTCTTACTATCCTCTGCATTAAAAGCATCATCAATGTGAATTAAAAAGCATCAGAAATGACAATCTAAAGAGGAATAATAAGTAATGAAATAATAACCTATCCCACACCCTTAATAGGGACATTTGGGACCATTATAGGCCACTTCAGTAGGAAGAGGAATATATTGCTAATTCTTGACCACTAAGGCATAATAACAGTAGTCTTTATTCGAATCTGGAAAGTTTACTACTAGATACCTATTTGCTTGCCTAGTTTTCAAACAATAAGGTCCCTCACCAATAGTAACCCACTTATAGCAATAAATTAACTCTGGAATCCCAATATGGGTCCCATAGATTTCATTCAAACTATTTACACCATTAACGACCCTCTAGGTATTGTGGGCTACTCTTGTAGGGATTGCGTCAAAATATTGACAGAAATGAAGAAAAAAAGTATTTAGTGGAAATATAATATCACACTCAGCTATGAATAAAGTTGGGATCCAATGACCCTCAACCAAAGAGTAAACATCAATGGGACCATTGGGTATCTCCAAGTCTACCCAAGATGGGATTTTATGTTTTCCCTAAACTCCTCCAGGGAATCCTCATCAATGATGTGAATCATTATTAAGAAAATAAAAATAAAAGAAAGAAAATAAGCTTATAGAGATTTAAGGTTTCAGCAAGAACTAAAGAAAGAGACAACAAATTATTGTGCAAGAGATAGTCTGAAGATAAAGAAATGGCAATGGTTAAAAAATGTTTGAGGTAAGTGAGAACAGGGAAAGCTTCGTTCCTTATAGCTTATCTCAAAAATAGCAAAAGCAATGATAACATGTCCTAACGATTGACATCCTTACGGCGACACAACTTTAGATGGGAAAAATACCAGTGTGCCATTTGGCGGTTCACTAATTTTTAAATTATTTACAAAAATGACACTCTCAAAAAGTACCATCAGAATTTTTTTACAAGTATGGGAGATCGGCTACTGACCAGACTCCCTAATATCTTGTCAATTAACTTGTTGAAGAAAATACTCCATACTTTCATGCATTCATCAAACATGGAGCATTGGGGGTTTCTTTTGTATGTAAATATCATACTGCCACCTGGACCAGTGATTAGCGTACACCTATCATCCAGTATGTCTGACCAACCATCTTGATTGGCTTCAGAGACACTTATTCAAATATACTACTGACCTACACTAGAAGGCCAATCAACCAGAATACCAAGCGTTGCTCAGACGAGAGTGCCCACTAACTTGGAACAACTAATATCTTAATCAATGTATGCAGTTATAAATGTCTGTCAATATAAAGACGTTCCATCTTCAGGGTTTGGGCCCTTATAAATAGATAGCCTCCCCAAGCTCAGGGGGATAATTCAATTCACGACAACTCAAGTCACTCATTTCTGAGCTATTCTAAGCCCTTGAATGAAATAACAATGGGCGTAGACTTTATTCTATAGCCGAACCACTTAAAAAACCTTTGTCTTTATGTGTGTGATTTAAGTTACTTCTCTTTTATTTATATGTGATTATAAATTTGGAATCAATCCCTTTTTAGACATCAAAAATAATTTTGATATTAGTTATGAGGATAGTCTCCTAACTTCTCATTTTCAAGAATCCGTTCATCAACCTATGACATTGCATGAGGCCTTGCACATTCTTGAAAATAAAAAACTTAAAAACCATTATCTAGCAGAAAATCATTGTTTGGAACTAGAGTTGGATGCATTATTCTAATCCTATGATATTTTTCTTTCGAGACTTTTGAAGTTGAGGAATATATTGAACAAATTGCGAAATCGATACCTACTTTGGAACAAACCATTCTTCTCTTTTCCTATGGCATAATAGATAATGAAAGTGAGGAAGAAATGGATGTAGCATCTATTTGCAATGAAATGATTTATTCTTTGGAAAACAAAAAGGAGGTTGAGACTTATGTTTCAATTCAAAAAATTTAGAAGAACATTTCATTGAAAGTGAATCCTTTTCCTTTAGAATTTAATCTTTAAGCTATGAGGAGACATCTCTCGAGATTTAATTTATTTCATCCCCTGTTTCATTATCCATTATCTAACCTTTACGAGTATCCCATAAATGGTCCAAAACTTTAAAACGTCCAACCCTTTCACCATTGAGGATTACTTATTTGAGTCACTTTCCATGAAGGCAATATTTTCTCTATGTTCTCCATCTCCCATTACAATTGCAAAATATTTGGGTTGTAATTCTATTTTTTTTTGGATTCCTCGTGTATTCATCACTTGTTCAATTCAAACCCCCCATCATCTCCCAAAATCTTTCAATTAGTGATGGTTCTTTTTTTCCTCCATAATCATACCTTTTGTTATTCAAACGGACTTGTTATTTCCTAGAAGGTATGCATGTAAATGAGGTAAGGCCATTAATCCCTCAAAGTCAAATCTTATTTGGGTGTACCCTTAAAAATTTCAGCTTCTAGTGCATAGTTAGTTAGAAGATCAAATTGTAGGTGGTACATCGTAGTTTGATTTTCTTTTCTTTTTATTTTTGTTTAGTGCAATTAGTTAAAGTTTTTATTCTTTTCCTTTTGTTATTCTTGGTTTTAACATGTTTTGTATAATCTTTGGACCAGTACTTTTTGAAGATCTCTCCATTTTGGGTAATATCACGTTTTTCCTCTTTTTAACTTGGTTCTTGATTCACATTGACGAAAATACAAGGTATAAGTTAGGGGGTGTGGGATATTCTTCCCATTGCTTTTTGAGTCCATGATTTGATTATATGTTCTTATAAAGAATACTTTTGTTGTAAAAATTGGATAAAATTTAAAATATTTTTTTTCTTTTTTCCCTATATTAGATATTTTGCCTTTATTTTGGATGATAAATTTTAAATAAATCCCGATCCATTAAATAATTTAACGATGCATGTTCTTGATTTAGAAGTTATTAGAACTTCATGAATCATTGATATTATTAAAAACTTCATGAATTAAACTTTAAACCCATGAGAACATGCGCTTTCTTGTTTAATTGTATCGGTTTTAGATTTTTATAACTTGTTATCTTTTGTCGCATTGTATATACTTACACCAAGTGAGCATTTTTCTTTTCTTCATTTTTTAGTGTTATACATTAAAGTCATTGGTAATCTTTTATTGATCATTTATTAATTGAGTTCATATCTTAAAATGTGTTACTTAAGCATGATTTTCAAAGTTGTTTTGATTCGAGAATTGCCTAAACTTTAAGACAAGATCATAGGACCTCTTTGTTATATCACCTGTATTGACCTTGACCTCACCTTATATGTTTCCCCTCGTCAACCTCTTTAAGCCTGAATATATTCTTTAATTTCATAACCCAAGATCCCATCAATAAGTCCAAATCGGAGTTTTTAAAGCATACATACACATTCCATACCATTGTTCGGAATAATACTTGGGATTGCATGATGTTGTTATTATGTGGTTGCAATTGAGCACGTGAGAGTAAAAATGAAAGAAAAAGAAGAAAATAAAATAAAAGGAAGTGAAAAATAATAAAATAAAAGAAAGAACAAAGAAAAAGAAGAAAACAAAATAAAGAGAAATCATTTCCATTTTGTATATAATGTTCAATAATCTTTATCTCTTGTCATTGTTATATAGAATCCTTTTTATGAAATCATATTCCAATTTTGAAAATGCCCACAATTTTTCATTGTGCCAAGTGTTTTATCCCTAAACACTGTTAAATCTGCTTATTTCATAACCTTAAATCCAAGCGTATAATATAATACTATACAAGTCCTATATGATCCTAGGGTTAGTGTGATTCGAAAGTCATAATAGTTGTGATAATTTGTGAAAATGCATTTTACCACATTTAATGGTGATATTATTTCATTGAGATTGCATACTTTTTTATTTTTCATATACCTTTCTTCATTGATGACATGCGTGCAACCTGGTTTTCATTTGCAATTACTCTTTATACCTACATGTCCTGTGTATGTACCCCATTTCATAGTGATTTCATTTGTTGAGTGCAAATAACGAAGATTATTGATATCATGAATGCTTTAATGCTTATCAAGTTTATAATTTTTTTCTAAACTACTTTTTTTTCATGTGCTCCCTCTTCATCCACATTTTTAGGTTTCAATTATGATTGAAGTTGTTCTAATGTTAATAACTATGGACTTTTGAGTGAATTCATTCACTATCCTAATAACTTGTTGAAATCTTTTTCATTATTTTTGAGCTTCTCTTATTGGTTATTTGGGCATACTTTTGAGGAAACTTGATATCTGTGGGTTTTATTCCGAAAACCCCTCACGAGACAACAATGATCCGCTAGGATAACCGAGCGATTTAACCACTTATTGCATATGCTAAACGCAATCGCGTTCCCTACGAAAGTGAATTTTTATGATATATATATATATATATATATATATATATATATATATATATATATATATATATATATATATATATATATATATTATAATTGGTTTGTCTCTTTTCTTATATTTATTCATCTTTATTTCTTGGAACTGGCAATGTGTAAGTTAGGGGATTTGATTAGTCAAGAACATTGCATTTAGTACCCTTTATTCTTGTATATTTTAGTATTCTCGTTTTCGTTAATTCCTATATTTAAGATCATATTGGATAACATTTGTTTTATCTATTTATATATTTTATGAGGTATATTTCATCATTTGTAGGAATTATGGACATATAGTGTGAAGTGGGATATATTTCGAGAAAGTTTTGTCGTAAAATGCACCTTCAAGGGAGACTTTTCAAATTCCCTATTTTGGATGGAATGAAATTACCAACGTGTATATCATCAAATTATCTTCGCGTGGTCGCTAACCGTGTGTCATTCTGATCCCGAATGAGGAGGTTATGGTCAATTTTCGAAAGTTTTAGCACATTATTCTATTTCAAGGGTAATTTGATAATTTCATTATGCACAATTTCGAGGGTTTCAAAATTCAATCATGTAGAGAATTTAATTTTATCCATATGATTTTTGACCGCGCATCATTCTCAATCCGTATGAAGATTTTATAGCCTATTCCGTGCGATGTGCCAAAATCAGATCGAAGTAAGAAGGGGACTGCCAAAGTCAAGTTCCACTGGGTCCTTGTTGAGGTCGACCTCGAGTAACATAAAACTTACAAAAATTGATTTATTTGGGTTATTTTTTCTTTGTATTTTGTTTAAAGGGATAAATGGAATGTCAGAGATTTTATTTTAGATATATAAATCATATTAGGAAGGATATTTTGAGAGGGAGCTTCTCTCTCCTAAGGTTTTATTTCAAAGGGTTTGTAAGTTCACTATTCATCATATTCCCCATTAATATAAGTTTCTATTGCTAATTTCAAGCTTTGTTGATTAGTGTTCTTAATTTATTTCTTGTTTTATTTACTTCCTTTCTTTAATTACTTGTGTTTAATATGCTTTTTAGATAAATTAGTTTAGGTTGAGATTTATTGAACTCACTTTAGATTAATTTGGTTGTTTTGCTTTGCTGATGTATTGGACTAGTTTTGATGGGTTAGGATGTTCTTGATTTTACGCCTAGGAGATTTAATGGTGTATATCATGTTTGCATTGTATTTACAACCTTTCCTGTGTAATCTTGGAGATATTTGTTAATGCCAAAAACATAGTACGCTTTTATGAGAATTTAGGGGATGACAACTCTAGATTTGATTAATTGATGAAATGAGATTTAATCTTGATAAACTTGTCTGCCCATGTAACCATTTATACTAATTAACCCGAGGTGAGGGATATTATTCTCAATCTATAGTGTTTACTCGTTTTGTTAATATTAGTTTCAATACATGCTTAGATTAATATTTATTGTAATCATTGTCTTGTACACTTTAATTCTTGAAATAATGAATCAATTCACACTAGAAACATTCCCTGTGGATTTGATACATGGACTAGCCACTATATTCCCGTAAAGAGTGTAATAAAAGTTCGATTTTTTTATATTATGGTGGGAAACCAAACAATGACAGTGTCGTTACACGACCATTCTATTTTTTCCATAATTAATGGAATGCATAATGTACATAAGGACTTGGATTGTATCATTTAGATTGATTCCTAGATTGTATATGTGAGTTAGACTGAGTCCTAGCATGTATATTTGAGTGTTGGTGTTTAGTTCTCTCTCTTTTTTTATTATAGCAATGACGTATCCGTTTGAGCATGTGTTTGAGCACTTTCATATCGTATGCTTATGTTTGTCACATGTTTCATTTGTTTCCTTCAATGCTATGAAAAATATTTAAATTTTTTTAGAAGTTATAATTTTAATGTTAGGAATTGATCAACCCCAAGGATAAAATATATGGGTTGTTACACCAATGTTATTGGTTTACCTTGCAAATTGAGACAAAACATGATATCAAGTATTTATATTATGACATGAACTGACATGAGGATACTGGTTAATGGGTGATACCTTAGTGGTTTTGGTTTGTATTAGTATCAAATATATATGATCGTTAATGGATCGTGTTATGTTGTTAACCTCTACTCGTTAAAAATTATTAAGACCTATTAATTAAAGTGAACAATTATTATTTGGAAACCTAAGGAGTTTATGTAGTTGAATGTTAATTTAGTTATAGTTAATTTTATTAATGAGTGCTTTGGTAATGTTAAGAATATAAGGGTCTAGTTGTCTTTGTTAAAATGCTAATGTGTCAGTTCATATATAATAAAAATGATTTATAATCTTAATGGCTAATGATGGGTGAACAAGACAAGTTAAAGTAATGGGTCATATTTGAATATGATATTTCACTCGATAAAAAATTAACCGTTTAACCACAAACCCCAAAAAATTCAAACATTAGAAAAACTGACATAAACACGACTCGGGATGACCTAATGCCATATCTAATTATTGCTATTAAATATTAATTAAAGAACAAAATGGATATATATGGTAGCATTGTGAGGGAAGTCCGTGCAACATGAGTGAAATATGCAGATCTTGATGAGACATTTGGTTAAGTAACTTGGCTAGTTCTTATTAGAATTCTCTTAGTAGTTCATCATAATATGAGGTTCAAAGTTAACAAACAAAAGTGCTTTTTAGATGACAATATAAAAGAAGCTGTACATTATCTAAATAGTGGAGTTTAAGGATCTCAAGTTTCATCATAATCTTTATAATCGTTCATGTATAAAAATGGGTTAAGTCCAAATTTATAATTACAGATAAATAAAGATAACCAAGCCAGACAAACACACATAATAAAAACGTTTTTAAAGTGGTTAAACTATAAGAAAGCTTACATCCACTGTCGGTATTATTTCTTGGGGATTACAATAGCTCAGTATTGAGTGTGCTAGTGCTTGATTAAATTACCCCCTGAGCTAAGGGATAATATGCATTTATATTGGTTAGAAACCCAAGATATGGAATGCATTTATATTTCCAGGCATGTATATTTGTATGAAATAATTGAGACTCTTGATATTCAATGTTGGTTGATATTCTATCCAAGTATCCTTTGCTATTTATGATGGTTTACATTCTTGGAGTTGGTCGGTATGCCAGCTGACCAGGTGTCTCTGAAGCAGACTAAGATAGCTAAGTGGACACATAGGGGGAGAGGTGTCCAATTTTCATTGGTCTACGTATGAGAGTAATTTTTACATACAACAAAAGCCCCCAATGATATATGCTTGATGATTGGTCGAAAGTAAGCCTTTCTTCTCTACTACTTGCTATTTGCTATTTCTGTCATTTTTTTTTATCTTTATAAGTTATCTTTCCTTTCTTTAATTTTCTTTCCTTTCAGTCATGGTGTACATCGTAGATGACATTTCCTTAGAGAAATTTAGGGTAGAAAGGAAAATTCCTTGTTGGGTAGGTTTAGAAATTTCCCATGGTTCTGTTGATGTGTATTCTTTGGTTGAGGATCACTAGATTTCCACTTTATTCATTACTGAGTGTGGAATTACTTTCCCCCCCAAACCCACTTCTTCTCCAATTTTGTTAATATTTTGATGTTGTTCCAGTAAGAGTAGTCCCAAATACATGGAGGTTTGTTAATGGAGTGAGTAAAATAACTAAAATTCATGCAACCCATATTGGGATTCCTAAACTTATGTTCTACTATAAGTGGAGAACTATTGCGGATAATAATTATTACCTGAAGACAAGGCAAGCCAATAGGGCTTTGGTGGTCAACTTGCCAGATTCTAATAAATACTGCTAGGATTATGGTGTCATTGAAAAAAATTGGCAATATTCCCCCTTCCAGAGGGACTAACATACATCGGACCAAGGTGCCCCAGGAAGGGCATGACATAGGTCATACTTTTACTCTTGAATTTCATTCCCTATTTGTTAATCGACTAAGGCTTTCTTGACTAACTATCTTATTCTGTTTTTGGTTCAGAGGAAAGAAAAAATAATTTCCCTGAAGAATGAAAGGTTAATATTGATGACCTCAAGTATCTATGGGCCATTCATCAAAGGGCAGGAAATGAGCATCCTCGGGTAGCCTCTGTCTTATGGGAATACAAGATTACTATCACCTATTTTGTTGCCCAACCTGCACTTATTTGTTCTCAATCACCCATTAACTTAGATGAGGAACCTATGTCCACTTCTTCTTCTCCCGAGTCGATTGGAGTAGAGCTTGCACAAGGATGAACTTCTTCTTCCTTTGATTCTCTTGACATCACTACCATTCCCACTTCACCTGCTCTAGAGATGGTGAAGAGAAAGATCCCATTTTTTGTCTGGATCTGACTCTCCTCCCTCTCCTTCTAAAAATACCACTAAAATTGATAAGAGGTCTCAGACTACTGAGAAGAGGCCTTAAGTCCTTACTACTGAGAAGGCCCTCATTGTTTAACCTCTGTACAAGAGGTTGGAGAAAATTCAACCAGGCCATCAAGAGTTGGATAAGAATTCTACTATCGAGAAAGGTAAACTTAAAGATGCCTCTATGGAGATTAACCTTGGGTTGGACAAGATTTTGATAAAGTTTGGTACTCTTCCAGCAGATAGGTTAGCAACAACCCACATGACCAGAGCCCGACTAGTAGAGAGGGCTAGCCAGACTTTGGTATTGGTAAGTTCATAACTCTTATATTTACTTTTCATAATATTTACTGCCTTTTTTTCTGAATTGATGCGACATACTTACTCTTTTGTTATTCTTGGTAGACTTCAACCATATGTTGAAGAAAGATGACCAGTTAAAAACCTCCTTGGCTGATATGGAGGAAGCTTTTAAGGGTTTGTAAAAATCCTTAAAGGCTTCAAAGGAAGCTTTAGAGAGAGAAAAAAACCTGGATGGAAAAGGTTAAAGATGTAGAGGATAAGTCTAAGGTAGTAGAGGACCAATGAAAGAATAATAGGAATAAGTTGACCCTAGTCGAGAAAAAACTTAAAGAGGCTCAAAGCAGGGCAAAGGCTGCAAAAGACAAGACTTTCAGTCTGACTACTGATAACATTGCTCTAAAGTCCAAGGTAAAGAAGTATAAAGAAGAGGCTACCAATAAAGGTTGGGATAAATCTTTTTCTACAGAATCCATTCAAATAAAGTATGTAAATAAGTTGTCCTTCAAAGAGGATTGGTCAGAGGCTATAAAAGAGGTCGGTACTCAGGCCTTCAGAAACATGACCCAGGAACTTCTCCCAACCTCGACAAGGATTTTGATGATGAGGAAGGTTTTGGGGAATCTTTCATGGTGCCTATAAATATTTCTGACCTTTTTTATGCTGACTAAGACAATGCAAAAGGATAAGGATAAGTTTTAGCTCCTTTCAGCTAGTTTCTTTATATTTTTCTCTTATGTATTTTACATTTCTTCTTCTTTTTCCTTTGTAATGGAATCATCTCTATAACCCATGATTTATCAATACAATGACATAGTTTTGTTCAATCTTTCCAACTTTCCTTTGATGTTTATTACTTGTTAGATTCATTATTGTTTGTCTTTCTTGGTCGGGATCATATACTTATACTTTCGAGTTTGATGCTAGGAAAAATGTGGTAGTTTTTGTTGAATATGACTTCCTAAGGCGATGATGGAGTCTTCTTGAAGTTGGTCATGTGCCTTTAACAGAAGAAGATTTGATGGGGGTGCTCGGCTCAGATGCTTCCGACCAAGTGAAATATGCTTATGTTCATCTTCATTGTCTTTTGGATATAATATTGGTGAACAAGGCTAGTTATTATGAAATGATTGAACAACTTCAAGAAGACCAAAAACTTTATATAACGTTTCTTTATTCTAATTATGAAACTAAGTACAAGGCCTTGAGCGAAGGTTAAGATTTTGATAAGAAGTTGTAATATATTACTTCTACTCTGAATAATAATAATAATAATAATAATAATAATAATAATAATAATAATAATAATAATAATAATAATAATAATAATAATAATAATAATAATAATAATAATAATAATAATAATAATAATAAGAAGAAGAAGAAGAAGAAGAAGGTGTTGAATATAGAAGCAGAAAATTCCCATGTGATTGTTGCACTTCTGGAGAGAGAAAATAATGCCTTGAGGAATGAACTGGACATTTGAAGAAGTCAACTAATATCTAGACAAATAATGGAGTATTTTTTTTGTAGATGGAGAATGTTAGGCTCCTGGAAGAGTTGGAGAACCTGGAGAAAAAGAAGAAAACCCAATTTGGTCAGTCTTCTAGGCAAGTCATGGTTACTCGACCAACCATGGATGAAGAAATAATCAAGAAGACATTAGCCGACCAAGCTACTCTACTCTAGGAAAAGGATAAGTCTATTAGGAAACTCCAAGATAGGGTGGACCGACTAGATTTCCAGTTCCATAAGCAACCCACGGCCACCTGGATGGATGGTATGATGAAGCGTTAACTTATTTGGATAAACACATAGAGTAATATAGGTCGGAAGAATATATATGGGGTTGGTTTAACTTGACTGGACTTCTGAAGATACCCGAGGTAAATAAATTATGGCATTTACATGATCCAAACATGTTGGATTATCCTAATCCACCTTTTAAAATTGATGTTAGTTGGATTCCACCTGATGCCATTCCTTAGAGCTTAATTATAAAATATATTGGAGATTACGGTCTTCATGGAGAGGATAAATATGTTCGCCCCCAACACCTACTAGATCGTCCGAGCACAACAAATGTACTAGGATGAGGGGTTTTAGATCTACTACTCTATCGATCACCCTTGATGAGCCTCCTTCTGGGATGAGCAAAGTTGAAGGAAAACGCCCAAAAGGATATGATTATATTTCTTTCTTTTTTTAATCTTTACTACGTAATACACAATTCTTGGAATAAAATGAAGTTATTTTTCCCGATGTAAGGTTTTGATCCCTTGTCATCTTTATTTAAGCTTTTGATTAGTATTAATCAAATTATCGACTAAGTATTCTATCAAATGATTAGCTAATCAACTTGTCGACTAAGTAATCTGCTTAAATGATAAATGCTTGATTCATGGTTGAATTTATTTATAATTCCTTAGATTTGACTAATGCAGTTAGATAAAACTGTATGTAGTTTTGTTGAACTAAGTTTTTGCATAAGTTATCAGTGGCGACCAAGTGTATTATGAATGTATAGTTATTATTATGTTAAACTTAGTATTATAAAACCTCTTGTGTTTAGCTTTGAGTCATACATGAAGTTTTATTGACTTTTTGTTCTTGATTTATCAAAGAGGAAATCATACATGAATTTTGAAAATATTTCAAAACTTTTCTGAAGCTAGAAAAGTTTGCATTAGAACTGAACTTTTCTATAGTGGGAAAAGTTAGAATTGTAAAAGTTATAAAGTCATTGGTGGTGGCACCATATTTCGAAAAAATACATAAAAATGAAGCATAACTAGTAGAAAATTGCAGCTTCATTAAATTGAATAATTGACTACCCTAAGGCAAAATTACTGATAATTTTTGTGAAGGTGGTCGACGTTCCAGTGATTCTTAAATTCTTCGCCTTCCAATGTTTCCAAGCGATATGTCCTTGGTCGAATAACTGTCGAGATACAATATGGGTTGTGCCAATTGGGCTCAAACTTATTGCTCTTCTAGATTACTTTCTTAAGTACCATACCTCCCAGTTTTAAGTTGGTTGGCTTGAACCTCCAGTTTTATAACCTAGAATTCTGTTATTTGTAAGCAACCATCCAAATTGCAGCATCCTCTCTGATTTTCTCAACTGTGTCTAGATTTAGTTACCTCATGAGATCACTTTTGGGGAATCAAAATTCTGCACTGTGAGAGTCAAAAAACCTATTTTAGCTAGCACCAGTACCTCATTGCCAAAAGAGAGAATGTATGGAGTTTACTATTGTTGTTCTTGGTGTATTCCTCTAAGTCATAAGGACATTGTGTAGTTCATTGATACAATTAATTTTAGCATTATCCAACCTTTTCTTCAATTCAATGAATAGAGTCTTGTCAGTAATTTATGTCTAACCATTGCACTGTGGATGTCCAGATGTTGAATGAAGTTTTTAAATTCCAGAACGAATCTTGTATTACTCAAACTCATCATTATCAAACTAGGTACCATGATTGGTGATGAAATCATAAAGCATCCCATAACAGCATATGATTTGCTTTCATATAAATTGGAAAACCCTCTGATAAGGAATATCCACCAAAGGCTTAGCTTCCACCCATTTGGTGAAGTAATCCACTACTAAAACCAAATATTTGAACCTTCCTTTGTTGGTCGGCAATGGTCCGACCAAGTATATTCCCCAAATAGCAAACAACCAGGGAGAAATGATGGGAGTGAGGGTGGCCCTCGGTATTTTATAGATAGTAAGCAAAATTTTTTCCACTTGTCACACTTTTTGGCAAAAGAAACAAAATATTCTTTCATCGTCAACCAGTAGTAGCCCTGTATGACTATTCTTTGTGCCAATGATCGGCTGACTAAATGGGTTTCGCATGAGACATCATTTACTTATTTAATCAGATCATTTACTTTGGTCGATAAACTGAATAAGCTCCATATGAGCTTTCTTTTACTTATTTAATCGGATCATTTACTTCGAATGGATGAACATAACGAAGTAAATAGATAGTACATATAGAACACCCTTCTCCAAAACATAACTGACTGCTTTGTATCTCATCTTCCTAGTTTCTATCTGGTCAGATGGTAACAAGCCTCTTTTAATGTAATCTTTAAATGGATCCATCCAATAAAGACCTAATTTTTCAGAGATTATAATTGCAAACTCCACATCAATGTCTCTATGGGTGATAATTTCTACTGGAATAGTTTATTAGAGCTCTATTTGAGTTACTGAGGCTAACCGAGAAAGGGCATCTGCTCGAGCATTATCCACCCTTGGAATTTAAACCATCTTGACTGCAAGAAATAAAGAGTACCATTTTTTCCCCTTTAACTTCATATATCTAAAGCATTTGATTAACAATGAGTTAAGAATCACTATGCATTATCACCTGCTCGACACCTAGTGATGAAGCTAGTTCTAACCCTGTAATTAATGCCTCGTACTCAACTTCATTGTTGGAAGATTGAAACTGAAATTATAAAGAATATTCCACATCTCAATCATCTGGAGTGTTGATGATAAGACCAAATCCACTACCAGTAGAACATGAAGATCCATCTATAAATAATTTCCAGATTGGAATGTCATTGGCAAAGTCTTCCTCTCATAGTACTCCATATCTGAATATATTCTTACCTTGTTCAGCTATTCGTTCGACCCTTTCATGAGCAGCTGATGATTTTGGTTGGTCTACAACAATCTCAGTTTTCTTTTGAGCTGAGCTCTCTTCTAAAAAAGTATGCTTGGTAAGAAAACTTGGATTATTTGTCACCTCTGTATATGTGAACTCTACAATGAAGTCTACCACCGCTTGACCTTTTAATACAGTTCTTGGATCATAGATAGTTTCATATTCCTCAAGCTCAACTGCAAAAGACATTAACCTTCCCGAATTTTCAGGTTCATGCAAAACTTGTCACATAAGAGTTTATACCATAATATTATGGACTTGAAAGTATGATCTCATTCTTTTAGAGGCTTCAATAAGTTCCACTGGCATCTTATCTAAGATTGGATATCTAGTTTCTTCTCTTCAAAATGCTTTACTAGTTTAGTACATCGAATTTTGAACTCCACCATCTAGTCGGATCAAAGCCGAGCTAACAGCTGACTCCCAGACAGTTAAATGTAGATACAACTTTTCTCCCAAAATCGGTCAGATGAGGAGTTATGAAGATCGAAAATATTTCTTCAACTCCAAAAAATATTTCTCGCATTATTCATTCCACTCAAAGGCCATTTTAAGCACAATAAATAATGGGAGACATTAATCTATTGCTCGAGAAGCAAAATGATTTAGAGTTGCCACTCTTCCAATCAGTTTTTCCATGTCCTTCTTGTTGCTCGAGGACTGAATCTCCATTAAAGCCTTTATTTTGTGAGGATTGGATTCAATTCCCCTTTGGTTCTTAATATATTCTAATAACTTTCCTTCCTATACCCCAAATATACAATTGGTCGGGTTAAGCTTCATTTGTGTAATTGTCACACCCCAAACCCAATATCCATACTTATCATTTGTTATTGGAATAATTGGATCATAATCCTGAGCCCATTGGAAAATATACTTCATTTATCAATATTTTTCCTTACATAATGTGCATAATGAACATAATATTATTCTTATACCATACAAAAAAAAATTATATCAGAGTCAAAATTAAGCGGACATACAATACTCTAATTAACTATGATCAACTCAATCCATACTAAATCAATATATATAATGTGCGAGTATATTAAAATCTTTAGTGTGACAACAATAACATCCCTATTTTTAAACCCCAGCTCTCTCCAACGGTGCAACTCTCAAAGTTACCGGTCATATGGTATCCTAGCTGGCAGCGTACGAACCTGAAATTGTTAAAGTATATACTGTAAGCATTAAGCTTAGTGAGGTACTCCTTCCCTACAATGAAATAACAATTCTATATCGAATATGTGGATATAAAATCCGAACAATCCTGCCCATTGGCAATCACAATTCATGGATCATAAGATCCAAATAATTCTGCCCATTGGCAATAACAAATCCTGGATCATACGATCCAAATAATTCTGCCCATTGGCAATAACAAATCCTGGATCATAAGACCCAAATAATTCTACCCATTGGCAATAACAAATCCTGGATATTTGAATATCCAAACAAATCCTGAATACCGAAGTATTCAAACCAATCCGGGATCATGAGACCCAAACAAATCCTAGATATTTTAATATCCAAACAAATCCTAAATATCGAAGTATTCAAACCAATCCTGGATCATGAGACCCAAACAAATCCTAGATATTTTAATATCCAAACAAATCATGAATACCGAAGTATTCAAACAAATCCACTCTTAGAGCTATATTCATATTTATATATGAAACAAATCATAAGTACACTCACCTTGATAGTTTAACTGGATTTTCCCTTGCCTTTATCCAGTACTTGTTCAATTAGCTCTTATTCCCTTACTATCATTCTTACAATATTAGTATCATCATAAGAATATCAATAATCCAAAGAATTATATAAACATAATTCAATCCATAAGCATCACATCATTCCATTCAACTCACTTATCACAAGTGAAGTTCCATCCCAATTCATGTCAAATCATAGACCAAATATAAATTAATTTATTCTTGTAAATTCAATCCTTGTCATATTAGTATTCCAATACAAAAGACGATACATAGTTTTAAGTCTCCTAGAGCAAGATATGCTCATTTCTTTACCACATATCAAATCTGCCCTATAGGCTCTTTCATCGTTCATTCAACTTCCAGGAATTTCCATAATTTTTCTACTTCATAAATTTATGTGATATTTCACCCAACATCAGTAAACATACTGAACAATACAAGATTAAAATTTCATAATTTTCAGAATTCATTTGCTATGTCAAGCAAAACATCGAACACATGGCGGGCATACTTTCACCCTTAGGGTAGATTTCATACCCGAATTTCAAACTCTCACCAAAGACTCATTTATTGGTATTTTAACATGATTCTATGATATTTCATACGCATGTGATTCCATGTTAATCTCCAATTGGAATCAATCAATTCCAGTAAGTATAGAGAAATATATGGAAGTTTGAATAAACAAGGTTCCTAAACAAAACAGTCTCAAGGGTTTACACATTCAAGTTTGCTTAAACATGCATCTATCCATAAGTACACATCCAGACATGGAATTTCAATAAACAAATGATTATTTCAATCATTTAAATAAGTAATACAAAAAAATAAGCAAGATTTATGGATGGAAATACCTTAGGGGCTTTTACGTAATTTTTCTATGAATTTTTTCTTCAATTTCTCCTCACACTTTCTTCCTAAACTACAAAACTCTCTTTCCTTAGGTTAAAAATCTTCCATGGCTGAAATATGCTGAAGGAAGAGCTTAATTAAAGGGTTTTAAGTCTGCATAAGTCCACCCCCTCTTGGTCCAATCAAAATATAACATGTGGCATTACATAAAACAAAATATCATTTAAGGCTAAATGACTACTTTACCCCATGTTCGTAAAAAGACAATATCTTCCCACTCGGATGTCCGTTCGATGAACCTTTTGTTTTGTTATAAAACTAACTCATATATCTATAAATAACTAGTTTATACCTCAAGTTCATTATTATGTCATAAAGGTCAAAACTAGCCTCCAACAAGAACATTCCTACCAAAACTTTAAAATTTCACATTTGTAATTAATTCGATATTTCAAGCTTTAGGAAGGTGGGATTAAACTAAACATAATTACTTAACATTATATATATACTAATAACATATTATTCATATCACATAAGCTAATCATGATTTAAACATGATTTATCATAATTATATTCGGGTTGTCACAGTAATACCCCGTATTTTTCTTCTAAAATAAATAATCAAATAATATTTTTTTGGAATAAATAATTAATTGCAGAAATTGGACCTAATTAAATTTTTATTTAAAAATTGTACAATTGATATTTGTTATTTAGTTATATTTGTGTGTGACTAATTTTTATGTGCTTGAATATGGCATTTACATGTAATAAAGAAAAATACATAATTAATGTGTGACACACATTAAAAGTACTTACTATCATTATAAATAATTCGAAACATATTTTGGGACACATATGGGATTGTTTAGATATTTTAGACCTTTTAAAATAGTCCCGGGTCCATAGTATATAGGTTGGAGAACTTTTGGGCTAGTTAGATTATGGATTCGGGTCCGTTTGGGGGTCCAAAAGTTGGATTTTAGGCCCAACTAGCCAATTATTAGTGTTTAAGTGGGGGTAAACCACTCCACCACTATCACTCCAGAAAACCTAAAAGAAAAAGTTAACGAGCGAAAATAGGAGAAGGGCCAAAAGAGAAGAAGAAGGCAAGAAACCAAGGGAAAATCAAGGGGATTTCAAGAGACTTTCTCCTACGAATCTTTAATGCGAGATTTCTCTTGCTTCAATTATGTTTTCAATATATTTCTTGATACATAACAATTGTCCCTTAAATTTCTGAGATTTAGGTTTGAGTATGATTGATTTGGTGATGAACAATGGATGTAGATGACTAAATTTAATGTAGATTTTGTTTGATAAATTTAGGTATCATAAACCTGAAAAATTATGGTAGAATCCTTAGGATTTTTATAGTTAAGTTTGGGATATTTTGACTAATTGATGTAGATATGTTATTGTTAATTAATGGACAAAAATACTGATGTGGATCCCTTAATGAATGCCTCTTATTGTGAATTAAATCTGGTTGGTAATTGGAGAATGCTCAATCGTTAAAATCTTTAAATTGGTATATATTGTTGGAGTTGGATATATCATTATGGGTTTAAATTTCTGGGCTGATGTATAATTGTTATGGGTTTTGAGATGAACTAGGAAGAATTGAATTATGAAACGGAGTGGGGAAGAAGACACATGGCTGTTCGAATGAGATAGGCTCTCCTTTGAGTGACGTGAGGTCTTTTCTCGTGCTTCGTTCCTTTACTGATTGGAATGGGTTTTGGTTTTCTTGGTTACTTTATATGGGATTAAAGTGAGAAGTTATTGAGAATAATTATATGTCCACATTTAATTGGTAATAATTATAATTCACTAGTTGGTTAGGTAATTATTTTATAGATAGGAATTAATAATTTATTAGAAGGTAAATTATTAATAAATTAAAAGTGTTCTGAACTTTAATTAGACTTTTATGGTAATTATGGAGTAATTACCTATACATATAGTATGAGATAATAATATGTACTTATTATGTATTTGTGTGGACATACCAATATTCGTGAACTGTCCTACTGGCTCGAGGTTTTCTTTCGTTCGGACTGGGTACAACACGTCGGCACAGGTGGGCTTGACGTTTTGTAGGTCATATAGGTACTACGTGGAGGCGCCATCTACGAGAGGTGGGTGTTGTCACTGACCCAACTTGTGTCACCGCTAGGTATGGGCCGTGAAAAAGTATCTTACGTAGGGACCACGACCAATTTATGTGTGTTTTATGATGTCCGCTTAGGATAAGAGATTTCTCGGGACTTGCCGATGGAGTACGAATTAGACACCAACTGTAGATGCCTTTGTGTCTCAAATAAATGAATGGAAATATATGAATAATTACCCAGACTTGAATAAATTGTATTTAATTGTCTAAGAATATGGACAATAATTATATTTGGACCCTGTAAAGCATAACAGTTCCTTATTTGTGAAAATTATAAGACTCGGATAAATGGGTGTTGGCAATTAAGTGTAGGGTTTACATTTAAATATTTAATTAACGATATATCCATTCTATGAATTTGAGACGATGTCATAATTATTATTTGGGACATTTTGGGATGCAAATAATATCACACTTAGATGAGGGGTGAGGTGTTAAATGCATGTGAGCGACGAAGGGGGAATATTAATTTTGCATTGACTGTATTATTGCATCATAAATTAATTAAGTTAATTCTTGCACACCTCGAGCCCTGACCAAAATTTAAATATTTTCCCCCCAGGTGCTCCTAGACAGGGATAACTGGATTGTGCTCTAGAAGTCCTAGAGTCTCAATTGCTCTTCAGATTTTAGATCAGTCGATTCTAGCATATGTGCTTTTCTTGTCATAGCTATTTATTTATTTAGAACATTTGTAAGGGCATAAGCTCAAGACTTCTTTACTTTATGTTGGTTGGGGTTTTTATTACACTGGTCGGATTTATTATTTTATTTGTGGTGGTTATGACCTATTTATTTATTGTGGATATATTCGTGACATTTTAAATACGGGCCTTAAATAAAAATTATTTTATATTCGCATTTATACTAAGAATGGTATTAAATTGGCAAGCAAGCCCTATCTTTGGTGTATCATGCCTATCCAACCTTTACGTGATAAAATAGGGGTTGTTACAGTTGATATCAGAGCACGATTCTAGTGTCCTTAGGATTTGTGTTGCACTCATTAAGTTTTGCATTGCATTCTTTGATATGTAAAGCCTATACTTAGGATTCATTGTATTCTTACGATTAATACTAATTCGTACCTTATTTGATTTCAGATGGAAAATGGACGGAGGGGAAGATCGAGGCGAGTAGTTCCATCAGTTGAGGAGGAGGAGGCTCACCCGAGCCACCACATAACCCACCTCCCCCATAACTTATTACTCATGCTGAGATAGCCATCATCATGTCTTAGGCAATATCTACGGCAATGGTAGCCATGCTTCATCACTTTCCACCGCCACAGGCACCTCAGTAGCCACCACCATAGCAGGTAGCTATACCAGCACAGACACCAGGTTACTTGTGGGATAGAGCGAGGGAGGCCTTTGTTAAGGTCCAACTTCTAGAGTTCGTAGGCGGTTCCTATATATTGGTTGCTTGTCAGTGGAAGAATGATATTGAGAGTCACTTGTAAATGGTTGAGGGCACGCCGGATCAAAAGTAGATGCTATATTCATTTATATTGGTGGGGGGGCACTCTTCAGTGGTGGGAGGCAGTTACGACTATGTTATATTGAATTGTTTTGGGAGAGGTTTGAGGGAAAATACTTTACCCTAGCCATGAAGTCCAAGATGAGGACCTGGTTCACAGAGATTAAGCAGGAGGGGCGTAATATTGCCGAGTATGAGGAGGAGTGCACCACACTCTCATACTACACTAGGGAGGATGTTCATATTGAGCAGAAGAGGATGGATAGTTTTTTTACGGGATCGACATGGAACATTAGGAAGGCTCTTCTAGGGAATCCATCCTTCACGACTTATCACCAATTGGTTAATGTTGAACCTCTCCATTGACAGTATCATAGGGCATTTCTAAAAAGCAAGGGGGGTAAATGGCATGGAGGAGAGTCGTCGAGCCAATAGGGCAAGGCGAGTGGGGGAAGTGGATCTGGGGCCTAGAAGCATAGGGGCACCCCATCCACTAATCAGAATAAGAAGTTTAGAGGTGTAGATGACCAACAGATGCAGGGCCGACAGGGCTAAGGTCAGATAAAACATGGCCAGCAGTACACAAGCCAGTAGTGTTAATAGTACAGAAGGCATAAGGGCCAGGGACAGCAGGGTAGAGGCCAGCAGTGCCGACTGTTTGAAAGGGGCCCATTTTAGAAAAATTTCTATACATGTGGTGAGAGGGACCACACTTCAAAGAATTTCACTCGAGGGGACCAGGCAGCCCAAGGGCAGGGAGGTTTTAGAGGACAATAGGCACCACAAGGACAACGACCACCATTTTCGGCTTAGGGAACCGTTGCACCAGTCGCTTCAGCACCCATCGCCCCCCCCCCCTCCCTCAGGGGTAACAACCATTTAAGTATGGGCAGGTCTATCTTATTTCAACAGCAAATGGGCCAACACCACCACAGGCAGTCGAGGGTATGTTTCCCATTTTTGGCCATATTGGTCGCATTATTTTTTATATGGGTGCATGTCATTCTTTTGTTAGCATGGGGTTTGCATGGGAGATGGGTATGGTAGATTTTTCATCAGATAATGTTTTACACATAGACTCACCAGTAGGTAGAGGGGAACCCATACGACCAGTATGCTGGGGTATCGACATTGAGATAGGTCGACTAACTTTTATAGCTGATTTATTAGTACTTGACATGCACGAGTACGATGTCATTTTGGGGATGGAATGGCTATCTACGTATAGAGCATGTGTGGAATTTTATGGGTGGTCCATCGTCTTCGCCATTTTAAGGCAGGAGATGTACCTACTTGTGATGTCGCACCCCGAGGATGGGTCGATCACGCATTTGTATTACATCAAGGAGGATATTTCTTCGGAGGTTGTGGTGACGCTAGATTCCATCCAGGTGGTGAGTGAGTTTTTTGATGTTTTGGGGGAGATTATGGGGTTACTACCTAGTCGGGAGATCGACTTCATGATTTAATTAATTCTGAGCACGAGACCTATTGCCCATACTCCGTATCGAATGGCTTCGTCGGAGATGGGGGAGCTACGAGAGAAGATTGAGCAGTTGTTAGGGTTGGGGTTTATTAGGAGGAGTACTTCACCCTGGGGTGATCCAATGTTATTCGTTAAGAAGAGGTATGGATCTCTACGGCTTTGTGTTGACTACCGGGAGTTAAACAAAGTCACTATTCAGAATAAATACCCGTTGCCACGTATAGGTTATTTATTTGACCAATTGAGGGGTGCTACGTATTTTTCGAAGGTTGATTTGAGGTAGAGGTATCACCTGTTGAGAGTCCGGGAGCAATACATCACAAAGGCACCCTTTCTTACTAAATATGGTTGTATGAGTTTTTGGTGATGCCATTTTGTCTAACCAATGCACCAACATTATTTATGGATTTGATGAACCAAATGTTCAGAATTATTTCGATCAGTTTCTTATCGTGTTTATAGACAATATCTTGATTTATTATTAAACTGCAAAGGAGCATGCAGAACATCTACAGGTGGTCTTACAAACGCTTCGGGATCATCAGTTGTATGCTAACTTTGACAAATACGGGTTTTTACTGAAAGAGGTATAGTTCTTAATCCACATTGTGTTCGAGCTAGGAATATCCGTGGACCTAGGGAAAGTTTCTGTCATTATGGAGCGGGGACAACCCACTACACCCACCGAGGTGCTCAGCTTCTTGGGACTGGCCGATAACTACCGTCGATTCATCCAGAGGTTCTCCAAGATAGCCGAGCCCTTAATGATTTTGGCGAGAAAGGGAGTACCAGTCGCTTGGGATGAAATGTGCCAGCAAGCATTTGAGGAGATAGAGACTAAATTGACTATAGAACGAGTTTTGGTGTTGCCCTGGGCAGGGGTTGATTACAAAGTTTGTACAGATACGTCCCTAAGGGGACTTGGTGGGGTTTTGATACAGGAGGAGAGGCCGATAGATTATGCTTCCCAAAAGATTAAGCCTCACGAGGGACATTACCCCACCCACGACTTGGAGTTAGCAGCAATGGTTTTTGCCTTGCGACTGTGGAGACACTATATCCTAGGGGAGAAATTTTAGCTTTTCACACACCACAAAAGCCTGCAGTACTTGTTCACACAGTGGAAGATGAACATGCGACATAGGAGGTGGCTAGAGTTTGTGAAAGATTATCAGTTCGACATTCAGTACCACTCGGGGAGGCAAATATCATGGTGGATGCGTTGAGCCGCAAATCATTTATGGAGCTGGTGGAAGTGTGGAAGGTGAAGTGGAAGTCACTTCGTGGGGATGATGACTTGCCCCGCTCATTTATGTCAGTTCTCGCCATCACCCTCAAGGTCATTATTCTAGTGGTGAAGGCATATGCGGGAGATCAATTTTTCTAGGAGAGGGTGAGATAGTTGCTAGCCGAGGGGGTGGAGCACTATTCTATTCGGTCGGATGGTTGTTTGAGATTATAGGGGATACTAGTTGTTCCGAATGAGGAGGAGTTGAGGCAATCCATCATGTCGGAGGCTGACAATTAACTTTTTACGGTACATCCTGGATGGGATAAGATGTACCAGGACATACATCGTCAGTATTGGTGGATCGGAATGAAAAGGCATATAACCGAGGTTGTGTCCAGGTGTGCTATGTGTCAGCTAGTGAAGGTGGTCACCAGCGTCCTCTAGTTTCTTTACAACCTTTGGAGATCCCAGTATGGAAATGGGAACGCATATCCATAGACTTCATCATTGGGCTACCTACTTCGTAAATGAGGTATGATTCGATATCGGTGATTGTAAAAATATTGACAAAAATGGCTCATTTCTTATCGATATGGATAGATTACAGCTCAGAGTAGTACACCAGACTCTTCCTTGCATAAATTGTAAGCTGCATGGGGTACCGCTCAATATCATATCAGACAGGGGTAGGACGTTTGTGTCCAACTTTTGGACGAGCTTTAATAGGCCTTGGGGGAAGAGTTGAGATTGAGTATGGCATATCATTCTCAGACTGATCGGCAGACGGAAAGGGTGAACCTGATGCTAGAGGACATGTTGCAGATGTGTATTTTAGATTTTAAGGGGAGATGGAAGTAGTATTTACCTTTGGTGGAGTTTTCCTACAACAACAGATACCAGTTCATGATAGGGATGGCACTATTTGATTCCATCTACTGGAGACCTTTCTGTTCACCATCATACTGGTTAGAGGTGGGGGAGACTTCATTCAGACCACCTCAGAGAAGATATGGATGATTTGGTCCAGGATACAGTTGCCCAGGTAAGGCAAAAGAGCTATGTGGATGCATGTCGGAGACACATAAACTTCGATGTTAGAGACCATATGTTGATAAAAGTGTCTCCCATGAAGGGGGTGATGAGATTTAGTAAGAAAGGGAAGTTGGTTCCCCGATATGTGGGACCATTCCCTATTCTGGAGAGGATTGGGCTCGTAGCATACCGGTTGGGATTACCGGATCACTTATAGCGGATGCGCGATGTTTTTCATATATCTTCACTTCGGAGATTCCTTAGAGATGAGGTGGCGTACCAACACATTGGCATCGATGAGATTGAGCTCCAGCCATACGCTACTTATGAGGTGAGACCAGTAACCATTCTGGACCGACGGGAGCGCCGACTTCAATCCAAGGTTATTCCTTTAGTTAAGGTGCAGTTGGGACACCATCAGGAGGACGAGTCAACTTGGGAGAGGGAGGATGACATGCGCACAAAGTGTCCCGAACTTTTCTAGATAGGTATGTTTGATTCCGATGATGGAATCCAGTTATTGTGTGTGTGTGGGGGGGGGGGGGGTGTAATACCCCGTATTTTTCTTCTAAAATAAATAATGAAATAATTTTTTTTGGAATAAATAATTAAATGCGGAAATTGGATCTAATTAAATTATTTTTTAAAAATTGCATAGTTGAAATTTTTTATTTAGTTATATTTGTGTGTGACTAATTTTTATGTGCATGAATATGACATTTACATGTAATGAAGAAAAATACATAATTAATGTGTGACACAAATTAAAAGTACCAATTATTAACATAAATAATTCGAAACATATTTTGGGACACATATGGGATCATTTAGATGTTTTAGAACTTTAAAAATAGTCATGGGTCAATATTATATCGGTTGGGAAACTTTTGGGCTAGTTGGGTTATGGATTCGGGTTCTTTTGAGGGTCCAAAAGTTGGGTTTTAGGCCCAACCCAAGATTAGTCAATTATTAATGTTTAAGTGGGGGTAAACCACTCCCCCACTATCATTCCAGAAAATCTAAAAACAACAGTTAGCAAGAGAGAATAGGATAAGGGACAAAAGAGAAGAAAAGGGCAAGAAACCAAGGGAAAATCAAGGGGATTTCAAGATACTTGCTCCTATGAATCTTTGAGGCAAGAATTCTCTAACTTAATTTATATTTTCAATATATTTCTTGATGCATCATAATTATCCCTTAAATTTCTGGGATTTAGGTTTGAGTATGATTGATTTGGTGATGAACAATGCATGCAGAGGACTAAATTTAATGTAGATTTTATCCCAGAAATTTAGGTATCGTAAACCTGAAAATTAATGGTAGAATTCGTAGGATTTTTATAGTTAAATTTGGGATATTTTGACTAATTGATGTAGATGTGTTACTGTTAATTAATGGACTAAAATATTGATGTGGATCCCCTAATGAATGCCTCTTATTGTGAATTAAATTTGGTTGGGATTTGGAGAATGTTGAATCTTTAAAATATTTAAATGGGTATAAATTGTTGGAGTTAGATATGTCATTCTGGGTTTAAATTTCTGGGCTGGCGTATAATTTTTATGAGTTTTGAGATTATCTGGGAAGAACTGAACTGTGAAACGAAGCAGGGAAGAAGACGCAGGGCCGTTCGAAGGAGGTGGGCTCTCGTTCGAACGATGTGTGATGTCGCGCGAACGACCTCACAGCTCGTTCGAGCGACGGGAGGGCTTTTCTCGCGCTTTGTTCCTTTTGCTAATTGGGTTGGGTTTTGGTTTTCTTGGTTACTGTACATGGGATTAAAGCGAGAATTTATTAAGAATACTTATATGTTGACATTTAATTGGTAATAATTATAATTAACTAGTTGGTTAAATGATTATTTTAGAGAATGGGATTAATGATTTATTAGATAGTAAATTATTAATGAATGAAAAGTGTTATGGACTTTAGTTGGACATTTTATGGTAATTATGGAGTAATTACCTATACATATTATATGACATAATGATGTGTATGATGAGCACAGGTTTCACTGTGGCGCGAGAGTCACCTACGCGTCGGTCGTTTTATGTTCGGCTCACCTGAACTATACAAAAACCTAAACTACGACTATACTCAACTGGTGAGTACAGCGGTAAGTCGGGTATCGAGAATCCACAGGGACAAGTTGCTAGAATTTAAGTGATTTAATACTCCGAAATAAAAGTGTAAAAGATGGTTACAAACTAAAAAGAAAAATATGCATAAAGGGAAATGTTAATCTAGGCAATGGTATTGAAACTAGATTAAGAAAGCGAGAAGAACTATAGGTTGCATCGAATATCCCTCACCCGAGTTAATTAGTATAAAATGGTTACACGGGTAGACGAGTTATTACACGTGCGTCTCGTTTCGACAGTTAATTAAATCTAGGGTTGTTACGCCCTAAATAATCATAAAAGCCTAATAAGATTTTGGCGTCAACAAATATACCGGAAATTATGCGCGAAAGGTCGTAAGCACGGGACATACATGATATGCCCCGTCAAATCCCCTAGGCGTAATAACTAGTTCAACGCACCCGAAATAGACCCGTAAACACCATCACCAAAGCAAAGAAACACGTCAACTCGAGTGAGTTCAATTCAAGCACAACCTAATTTAGATTACCTAGAAAGCATGTTAAAAACGTGGTAAATGGAAAACGGGAATAAATGTGATAAAACTATACTACAAAGCAAGTAAATCAAAGCATGTGAATCTAATTAAGAAATCATGTAAATCAAATTATCAAAGCAATAAAGAAGGAAATACAAACTATATAAATGGAGGGGATGATGAATAGTGCAACAATCAATCTAAAAGGGTGTCAATCCAAGAATAATTGAAGAAGAACTCTTCAAAACCCTCAAAACCTAAGCTATTATAACCTAAAAAATTTTTGTCTACTGAATATGTTCTTATTACAACAAAATTGGTTTATATACCAAGTTAGAATAAAAGAAAAGAAGAAAGAAAAGAAGGGAAAATATCTGCTGGAAAAAACAGGGGATCGATTGATCGACCCCTATGGTCGATCGATCGATAGTTAAAATCGTGGCCAAAATATGAAGGCTCGATCGATCGACCAATAGGCTCGATCGATCGATCAAGCAGGGCAGCCTGCTGTTTCCCCTGCTTTGGCATGCTTTCCATCTCCGCTCAAAGCGCTATAACTTTTTCATATGGACTCGAAATCGCGCACCATTTGCGGCCACGCGAAGCTAGCGAGGAGGGATACAACTTCCATGTAGATGTCGGGCCAGGTGCCCGAGCTATGAAATGACCGGATTGCCCTTGAACGTGCGGTTGCGTACGAAAATTGTGCGGAATGCGTCCGAACCCCATACTTGGTACCTAAATACCTACAAAAGCCCAATTATACCTCATATAGCATGTTAATAATATAAACCGAGGTTGTCTGGTTAACGGATTTAAATATAGTGATTAAGGCACCCGAGGAGGCTAGAATGCGTAGGTTCGATGGATGAAATACGCAATATTTGCGTATTATCACACCCCCTAACTTACACATTGCTAGTCCCTAGCAATGGAATAGGATGCAACAAGAAGAACAAGTAAACCAAAACAAGAGAAGTACAAAAATATGGTATCAAAGCATAAAGCCACTTTCGCGGGCGATTCGATTGCATTTAGCGTATGCAATAAGCCGTTAAACCCCTAGGTTACCCTAGTGGACGAGTGTCGTCACGTGAGGTTTTTCAGTGATGGTACCCACAAACATATATAGTTTCCTCAAAATATGCCCAATCAAGTACGACAAACTCATCAATGCGAACAAGATTTCAACATGTTATTAGCATAGCAAACGAATTCGTGTGAGAAGTCCGTTGTTATTAACATTATCGAATGCACCTCAATGAATTGAAACTCTAACATTTGGGAGGGGAGTGAGCATATGCAAAGTATGATTTGGTGAAAACTTAAATAACTCGGATACTAAATATCAAAGCATGCATAAAAGTTAATCCTCACGGGCATCACACTCATCAAATGAATTCACTTGAAACATGGAGGTAACATACGGGACATGCGGGCATAAGGAGTAAATGTAAAGGGAAACTAGGCCGCGCACATGTCACAATTGAAGAGCGCTATATAGGAAATAAAAATTACAATCTCAGTGAAAGGATACCGCACATATAAAAGAGGCGAAATGCATTTTCACAGATTATCAACACTATTTCAACTTTTAAATTAAATGCACCCTAAGATCACATAGGACTTGTAATAGGGTTGTAATGTTGGCTAGGCTAGGGTACGAAATGAAAGGAATGTATGTACGGATTCAAAGTGTTCGGAATGAAAAATTGGGAATAATAGAAAATAGTGCGGGCAATATTAAAATTTGGAAAACAAGTTCCAAACGAGCATTAGATATAACAATTGGAGAGTAATCAAAGCTTATTGAACTATATACAACATTTACAACTTTTTCTTTTTTTCCTTTTTCTCTTTTTTGTTTTCTTTTGTTTTCAACTTTCTCTTTTACACTCTTTTTCTTTTCACTTCTTACTCTTTTCATACTCAAATTTTAACCACAATACACAATAATAACATTCAATCCCAAGAAACAATCCAAACAAGGGTATGTAAGGTAATATGTATGGTATAAAACTCCAATTTGGAGTTGGTTATGGGATTTTGGGTAATGAAAAGAAAGGCTAGTATTTAGGCTCAAGTAGGTTGACTAGGGAACATATAAAAGGGTGAGGTCAAGGTTATATGGGTGATATACAAAGATGGCCTATGATCATTTCAAAAAGTATACGCAATTCTCGAGTCAAACAATAACTGAAAATCATGCTCAAGTAACACATTTCAAGTATGAACTCAATTAATGAATGGTCAATGAAAGAATAAAGAGATTACCAACGAATGTAATGTTTTCAAAGAGGAAAGAAAAGTGTATACACTCGCAAATGAAGATAAGTCTCTAATCTCACTCGATGTAAGTATATACAATGCAACAAAAGCATACCGAGTTATAAAAATCTTAAACCACATCAATATAACAAGAATGGTGCATGTACTCACGAAATAAAGTTTAATTCATGAAGTTATTCATAATATTGATGATTTAGGGACTAAAATCTAATAACTTCTAAAATAGAGAACATGCATCGTTGAATTGTCTATTTGATCAGGCAATTATTAAAATTTATCATCAAAAACAAGGGAAAATGCCCAATAAAGGAGAAAAAAGAAAAAATATTTTTGAAAATTTTCAAATTTTTAACAAAAACATGCTTTGTAACTAAATTTTAATCAAATCCAAGGACTAAATAGAAAAATGGATAGAATATCCTACACCCCCTAACTTGAATGTTGCATTGTACCCAATGCATCCATTAAAGAACACAACACAAAGCTAGGAAAAGAATGATATTACCCAAATATGGAGCGATCTCCATAAGTACAAGTCCAGATGAAGCTGCAAAACAAGTTAGTACAAAGCATATGAAGAATATGTACCGATGTATTAAGTTAAGAGAATCTATGTCACAAGACACAATAGTATAGAGGGGCTGAAGTGCAAATACTAGATAAATTGATGGTGAACTTTTTGATTTTATAAAATGGAAGGTCACACACATCAAAATCCAATAAACAACCACAAACTACATTTTCATTTCTCATTTCATAAGTTTAATACAAAAACACTTAATACATTACAACTAGTGAAATGAAAGAAATACAAATAAAAATAAAAATAAAAATAAAAAGTACAATATAATATCCGATCCCAGAATACAAAGATAACCCACTATAGCAGCAGCCTAGTGGCCAGAACCACTAGGATCAGAGGGGTCCTGAAATGAGGAAGCAGTGGTGTGTCGGCATCATTGCGCTGCAGATAAAGATCTCTCATCATCCGATAGTCATGTCTGTGCTGTGCCCTCGCCTGCCTCTGCATGGCCCACTCCCGCCGCTTCTCTGTATGAAATTGCTCCTGCTGAGCCTGCTGCTGTGTCCACTACTGTCACTGCTCGGCCTGCAACTGGCCCAAGCGGGACTCCCAAGTAGCCCACCTGAGTTGGGTATCCTCCCAGCGCTGGTCCTGCACGACATGGAATGCCACAAAGTTGGCATCGTAATCAGTGTGTGGCGCGTGAGAACCCTCACCAGTCTCCATCTCTCGTATCTCGTCCTCCTCATCGTCCGACTCATCATCCACCTTTGCTCGCTGTCTCTTGTTGTCCGGTTTCCCCCACTCATGCTTAAGCATTTTTGAAATATTGTCCTTGGAGAGAAGCCCGAGTGGCTCATGCTTACGGTCAGCGTCAAACTCAGGGAAACCGTGCGCTATACATATCCTCGTAATGAGGGCAGGAAAAGGAAGGAAAAATCTCCAGGCGATCTCTTTAGTTGTCGCGCACATCATGTCTAGAAAGATACTGGGCAAGCTGATATTGCCCAAACCATTAATCATTGTGTAGATCAATGCGGCATGCTTGTGACGAACCTCTGACCGGATGTTCGTCACCATGAAAGAGTGGACATTGATGTAGTGCAGTAACCTCGGTAAGTCCTCCATCGCCGCCGAGAGAAATGAACCTTTTTTCCATGCCTCCCCCGGTGCAAGAGCCTCAATCAATGTCCCACGGCCGAAGATATTCTCGTTCATAAAACTGACTGAATCCGTGGGGTTTGGCACATCCATGTAGTCATCCAAATCAGAAATGCTGAACGGTATCCTCACCCCACGAACCATCGCCTCATATGTAGTCGGCCCATTCCCTTTCACCTCTACCAACGGGGCATAAAAAATACGAACGAGCTCTTCATTGATGCGCCCGTTGGTAGCAAGAAAGGTCTCCCATCCCTGACGGGGCAAAAGAATACGCGCCTCCCTCGGTATATGCTCAATGGTCCATGCAAAATGATACCCAAGTGGACGCTCGGATGAGTGAAAGTGGGCGCGGAACCAATCCCGCTCCTTCTTGCAGCGGAATCCATCAACGTCCCCGGCGGGCATACACCTAGTAGATGAGTATTTCTTTGGCGCCATTTCAACCTACAAAACAAGAATTAGGCAATACAAAAAAATTGTAAGCACAATTAATGGTTAGTTAGTGTACAAGTTGAAATGGAGGTGCAAGTGCGCAAATCTGAGGTGAAAAAATGCAACATTACTATAAAAAATGTCGGAATGCGACATGGAATGAAAATCACCCAAGTGTGCACCAAAATGGGGTTGAAAACTGTTTGGGGCATTTTAGTGAACACTTGGCTTGCGCAATGTGCGTCAAGGTTGAAATATACCATTTTGAACCAACGAAATCACCCCACTCATGAACCAAACAACAATGCAGCAATATATATTTGTTCATGAGTGGATTTTCAACAAGAATCATGAGAAAAATCGGTTGGAACAACAAAAATCAGGGGGTAAAACCAACACATTCACATAATGTCAACTTAGGGTTTAAAACATGGAATACATGACAAATAAGCAGCAAAATCTACAAAAACAATGTAAAGTAGGAATAATATACCTTTGTAGTGTAGAAATTGGATGAAATAATGAAGAAGTGTGTTGGGGGGATTCTAAGGCACGAAGCAGTTTGAGAGGAGAAGAGAGAATAAGAAAAATGGGGAAAAAAGTAGGTAGATTTGGCCTTTAGCTGCTCTATCGATCGATCGAGCCTGGGCCTTCGATCGATCAAGCAGGTCCAGGCACACTGCTTTCCTTTTAAATGGGGGGGGGGAGGGGGAAATTGCAATTCAGGGATAATTAAAGGGTGTAAATATAAAATAAATATATATATATATATATATATATATATATATATATATATATATATATATATATATATATATATATATATATATATATATATATATATATATAATAAAAATAAAATTATATATACATAGGCTAAAATATACACACAAATAGGCCTAAGCTAACCAAAAAAATAAAAATATGTACAATGAGCAACACACACGCATATTCACGACAAAAATGAAAAATAAAATAAAATATAAAGAAAAACAAATGCAAATGCGTGAGGATGCGTGTGTGAAAAACAAAGGAAAAATATTTTTGGGGCTTTTTTGATCATTTTCTTAAGAAATGTGTGCCGGGATGCATAGTCTCCGCAAATTCAAGTCTGTTGAACCTATAAAAGAGTTAGAACCAAGCACACAAAAAGAAATAAAAAGAGATTAACTAATTACACTAGGCTAATATTAAGAAAAATAAAAATGAAGAAGTTAGTATATACAACCTACATTTAGGATGTGTAATTAACTATATACTAGAAGTTTAAACTTTTAAGGTCCATCCAAAACACAATTTAAATTTGGCGGATCAACGGTGGACCCTCTCGAACATGCATGCCTCCCGGAAAATAGGAATTCCGTTCGAACGACGGAAGGCATGTATAAGGCGGTAAAAGTGAACCATAGCCAATTGAAACTTTGGGAGGGAGGATGGGGGATTTGGATAGGACGAGCAACAAATACACATGCGGGATGAGAAAACATGAATCAACTCCCGAGTATTTTAAAGTTGGAACGGGAGGCGGCGCACATGAGGGTAAAGATGACGTTATGGAAAGCTGCTCAAGCGAGTACTCCTCGTCGGTGAAAAGGTTTGGAACTAAAAATTTTTGAACCGATTCATCGGGTACTCGAATTGGTACGACAATATATAATGAAGACGGGGATAAAAGAAATTCAATCTCAAGCGATGAGTGATCATCACTTGAAAATTGAATTTCGGAAGAAATGGGATCGTTTACAATGAAACTTTCTTCTTTGAAAATCAAAGAAGAAACGAATTCATTGCAAATAGATACTATGCCTTTTTCATCCTCATTTTCATTCTCTACTATACCGTGGGTCAAGTCAAGGATGATTTGTTCCAAAGTAGGAACGAAGTCCTCATTTGGTTCAAAACAGTCCTCGACTTCGGCAGTCTCCGAAGAAAAGTCGTCATCGAATTCAAATAGTAAATCCAACTCGTGTTCTTAACAATGATTTTCTTCCCGATAACGTTCTTCAATCCTCTCATTTTCAAGCATACGCAATCCCTCACCGAATGTCATAGGGCGAGGAGCGGATGCTTGGAAATGGGAGGTTTGAAAATTGTTATCGGGACTACACTCAAAATCATTAACATAGGAAGTTTGAAAATGATTACAATTGGTTTCAAAATTCTTATCATAAGGATCTTGAGACCCCAAATCAGAATGATCATGCAAAAAATTGTTGTAATCCAAACTTTGACTTTCGTAATACTCACCCAATGTAATTTTAGATCTTGCAACTTTTTGCGATTGCAAGTATTGACCAAAAGTCATAGGTTTACCGAAATTTTGAGCATTATCATTAGGATTACCAGAAAAGTTAGAATAAGACATTCTTACCCCAACAAAAGCTCGAGAAGGCGACTTCCACAAAGATGATGTGCGGCGGGATAATTCAAGCGTTCCTAGGCGCTCAAATGTAGAAGTCCTGCAAAAAGGTTAGCAAATAATACAAATAGAAAGAAATAATATGAAATACTAAATCAAATAAAGTCTAACACAAACTAGTCCCCGGGAACGGTGCCATTTGATGAGCACAGGTTTCGCCGCGGTGAGAGAGTCACCTACGCGTCTGTCGTTTTATGTTCGACTCACCTGAACTATACAGAAACCTAAACTACGACTATACTCAACTGGTGAGTACAGCGGTAAGCCGGGTATCGAGAATCCACAGGGACAAGTTTCTAGAATTTAAGTGATTTAATACTCCGAAATAAAAGTGTAAAAGATGGTTACAAACTAAAAGGAAAAATATGTATAAAGGGAAATGTTAATCTAGGCAATGGTATTAAAACTAGATTAAGAAAGTGAGTAGAACTATTGGTTGCGTCGAATATCCCTCACCCGGTTTAATTAGTATAAAATGGTTACATGGGTCGACGAGTTATTACACGTGCGTCTCGTTTCGACAGTTAATTAAATCAAGGGTTGTTACGCCCTAAATCATCATAAAAGCATAATAAGATTTTGGCGTCAACAAATATCCCGAAAATTATGCGCGAAAGGTCGTAAGCATGGGACATACATGATATGCCCCGTCAAATCCCCTAGGCATAATAACTAGGTCAACTCACCCGAAATAGACCCGTAAAAACCATCACCAAAGCAAAGTAACGTGTCAACTCGAGTGAGTTCAATTCAAGCACAACCTAATTTAGATTACCTAGAAAGCATGTTAAAAACGTGGTAAATGGAAAACGGGAATAAATGTGATAAAACTATACTACAAAGCAAGTAAATCAAAGCATGTGAATCTAATTAAGAAATCATGTAAATCAAACTATCAAAGCAATAAAGAAGGAAATACAAACTATATAAATGGAGGGGATGATGAATAGTGCAACAATCAATCCAAAAGGGTGTCAATCCAAGAACAATTGAAGAAGAACTCTTCAAAACCCTCAAAACCTAAGCTATTATAACCTAAAATCATTTTGTCTACTGAATATGTTCTTATTACAATAATTTGGTTTATATACCAAGTTAGAATAAAAGAAAAGAAGAAAGAAAAGAAGGGAAAATATCTGCTGGAAAAAATAGGGGATCGATTGATCGACCCCTGTGGTCGATCGATCGATAGTTAAAATCGTGGCCAAAATCTGAAGGCTCGATCGATCGACCCCTAGGCTCGATCGATCGATCAAGCAGGGCAGCCTGCTGTTTCCCCTGTTTTGGCATGCTTTCCATCTCCGCTCAAAGCGCCATAACTTTGTCATATGGACTCGAAATCGCGCAACATTTGTGGCCACGCGAAGCTAGAGAGGAGGGCTACAACTTCCATGTAGATGTCGGGCCAGGTGCCCGAGCTGTGAAATGACCGGATTGCCCTTCAACGTGCGGTTGCGTACGAAAATTGTGCGGAATGCGTCCGAATCCCATACTTGGTACCTAAATACCTACAAAAGCCCAATTATACGTCATATAGCATGTTAACAATATAAACCGAGGTTTTCTGGTTAAGGGATTTAAATATAGTGATGAAGGCACCCGAGGAGGCTAGAATGCGTAGGTTCGATGGATGAAATACGCAATATTTGAGTATTATCAGTGTACTATTATGTATTTGTGTGGACGTACCAATATTCATTGAGTGTCCTATCAACCCGGGGGTTCGTGCATTCGAACCGGGTACCACACGTCGGCCCAGGTGGACTTGACGTTATGTAGGTCATATAGGTACTACGTTGAGGCGCCATCTACGAGAGGTAGGTGTTTTCGCTGACCCAGCTTATGTCAGCCGTAGGTATGGTCCGTGAACAAGTATCTTACGTAAGGACCGCCCCCAAGTTATGTGTGTTTTGTGATGTCCGCTTAGGATAAGAGATTCCTATGGACTTGTCGATAGAGTACAAATTAGACACCAATGGTAGATGCCTTTGTGTGCCAAATATATGAAAGGACATATATGAATAATTACCCGGAACTAAATAAAATAAATTTAATTGTCTAAGAATGTGGAAAATAATTATATTTGGGCCCTGTAAAGCATCATAGATTTTTATGCCTTATATGTGAAACTTATGAGACTGGGATAAATTGGTGTTAACAATTAAGTGTAAGAATTACATTCAAATGTTTAATTATTGATATATCAATTCATAAATTTGAGACTATTTCATAATCATTATTTGTGCCATTTTGGGATGCGAATAATATCGGACTTAAATGAGGGGTGAGGTGTTAAATGCATGTGAGTGACGAAGGGGGGTATTTATTTTGCACCGACTGTATTATTGCATCATAAATTAATTAAGTTAATTCTTGCACACTTCGGGCTCTGACCCAAATTTAAATGTTTCCCTCCCCCCAGGTGCTCCTAGACAGGGATAGCTGGATTGTGCTCTAGCAGCCTTGCAGTCTCACTTGCTCTTCAGATTTCAGATCAATTGATTCTAGCATACGTGTTTTTTCTGTCGTAGCTATTTCTTTATTTGGAACATTTGTAAGGGCATAAGCCTAAGACTTCTTTACTTTATGTTGGTTGGGATTTTTATTACACTGGTTGGATTTATTATTTTATTTGTGGTGGTTTGGACCTATTTATTTATTTTGGATATATTCGTGACATTTCAAATATGGGCATTAAATAATAATTATTTTATATCCGCATTTGTGCTATGAATGGTATTAATTGACAAGAAAGCCCTATCTTCAGCGTATTGTTCCTAGCCAGCCTTTATGTGAGAAAATAGGGGTTGTTATAATTCGGTGCTTCTCCAATTGGTCAAATGTATAGGCTAAACCTTTAATATGGTTGGCAACAACCTTGCTCTTAGTAATCATGTCATCCAAATGCACTTCTATGTTCTTGCAGATTTGGTCTTCAAATACTTTGTTTACCATCCTATGATATGTTGCTCTAGTGTTTTTTAATCCAAAGGGCATAATGTTGTAGCAATATGTTCCTTGACTAGTGATAAATGAAGTGCTTTCCTTGTCTTCTAACTTCATTTTAATCTGGTTTTAAACAGAATAAGCATCCATGAAGCTAATTAGCTTATGATCTGCAGTTGCATCTACGAACTGATCAATCCTTAGTAAAGAAAAGTTATATTTGGGCAAGATTTGTTGAGGTCGGTGAAGTCTACACACATGCGCCACTTATTATTATTCTTTTTTACCATCACCACAATGTCCAACCAACTCGGATATTTAACATCTTCAATAAATTGGGATCTTTAAAAATTTTCCACTTCATCCTAGATTGCCATCTTCTTCTCGAGACTGAAAGTTCTACGTTTCTTCTTGATTAGCTTGTAGTCCTTGTAAATGTTGAGCTCGTGGAAGATGAAATTAGGATCAATCCTTGGCATATCCTCATGGCTCCATGAAAACACATTTTGACTCTATTTAAGGAATGTAATCAATTCCTGATTGAGGGAATGAATCAATCTTGAACCAATATGAGTAGTCATTTTTGGCTTCTCGTCATCAAGTATGATCTGTCTATATTTCTTCCATAACCTATCCCTTTACCAGATCTTCCTCCTCTCGAGGATCCAAATTATTGATATGATAGGTAGTGGTACTTTTCTAGACTTCCCTCTAGTCGACTGAGGTACAATATCACTCTCTAGCTTCCAATTGGATACCATTCACTATGCCGACTCCATAATTAATAGGAAACTTCATGAACTGATGCACGGTAGACGGTACAACTTCTAATTTCTTCATTCCTACTCTGCCAAGAATGATATTGAAAGCTGAAGGGACGTTTTTATCTAGTACAAGGAAATAAATTATTTCTTTTTATCTTGCCGACCAATACATCCAGCTTGATTATTCCTAAGGAATACACCCTTTCTCCTGAGAACCCTATGAGAGGCCTGTAATAAGGTTCTAGCTTACTGTCTTGTAGAACTAGCCTATGGAAATAGTTGTAAAACATGACATCCGCAGAACTCCCATTGTCGACTAGGATTCTTGATACTCTACCATGGTGAACCCTCTAAATCATGATTAATGGATCACCATGAGGATAGAGTACTCTACTCAAATCATTCTTAGAGAAAAGCGATCACCAATCTATCCTTATTAACCTTCCTCGGCCAACCATCTGTGCATTCAAACATGTCAATTTGTCTAATAAAAGAACCAACCTTGGCTTTATTTAGATAAGATTTTCTCTTGGCAATCTCATCTCCTCCACTAGTATCTCCTCCTGCAATGAAGTAATAACCAAAGGAAATAATTCCTACCTCCACTTTAGGTTCATCAAGTTTCTTTGGCAGATAAGTATCATCCTCATAATTGTTGTTGTGTGCCGTTTTTGTGTCATCCTTTCCTCCGCCTGGTGAGTCAAATCTTCTTCTAGAATATCGGTTGCCAGTATGATTAACATGTTTAGTTAATTTTCCTCGCCAAATAGTATTCTCCACTTCATTCTTTAGGGCTATGCAATTGTCAGTAGTGTGCCTATAATCTCTACGAAAATTGCAATATTTGGATTATTTCCTCCTATTAGGAGGTGACTTTAGCTTCCCAAGACAACTTAAGTCTTTACTGCCCTTAATTTCCTCCAATATATGATGGACACCCTTGGTGAGTGGAGTATACTCATCATACTTGACTTTTTCAATCTTCTTATCTTTTTTATCTTTTTTGATCGATTCTTCTGACTTTCAATTTTTACCTCCGAAATTTCTTCAGCAGCCATAACTTCCTTGGCATTCATAATCTTCCCAGCCTTAGCCATCAGTTATGTCATAATTTTAGGAGGATTCTTTGCTAGATCATAGCAGAGATTCTTGGAGAGTAACCCACTCATTAGTGTTGCAATAGTTGTCTTCTCTTCCTAATCTACCCCATCTAGTTTCTCATTATTGAAGCATGTGATGTACTTTTGAGTACTTTCTCTAGGTTTTTAAAGCATGATCAAGAGACAAGTAACACTCTTGATTGTCTTAGCCCCAAAACAAAAGTTATTAATAAATAGTTTAGCCAACTTATAGAAACTAGAAATTTTATTTATGGGAAGATTGTTGTACCATATCTGGGTTAGACCTATGATGGAACTAGAGAAAGCCCTGCACCTCATCTCATTGGGGATAAAATAGATATTAGCATCAGCCTGATATTGCTTAATATGTAGGATGTGATATGTCTTCCCATCATACTTGGGAGTAACAACTGGTGGATTGAATTTAAAAGGCATGGGGTAGTCCACAATAACCTGAATAAAAGGTGATCCTTTTACAAAACTTCTTTGCAAGGGATTCTTAATTTTTTCCATTTCTCCCAACTAGCCTTCTAGTCGTTGCATAGATCCTTTCTAGGAATGTTCCTCTAGCTTAGACATGGTTGAAGCAGTTTTGGTAGTTTTACTATGTACATAGGTCGAGCTCTTTTCCTGAGAAGTCTACACAGCGAGCACGAAGCCTCTCATGCTAGCCCAAGATCTCACGAGTCCCTCCTTGTGTAATATCCTGATTTTTATTTTTATTTAAATTGAATTATTTATGTTCCACAATGACCTTTCATGGACCATTAATACTTTTTGTGATGCTCGTGAACTGTACGTATGTCCTGTAACGTGAAAATAGGATCATCATATTCATTTGGGCATTCGAAATAATTATTTTTCAAATAAACAGATAGTATAACGAAATTATAAATTGATTATTTTAAATTTTTATTCAAATTAAAGTGTGTATAAATTAGTGTAATCAAAAAATAATTTTAATATAAAAATACCGCATTAACGTGTCCTACACGCCCCAATACAAATTTAAAGTTGGTTGAAATTTTAAGAAAAATAAAAATTAATACCTGCTAAAAATTATAATTGAGTACCAAATATATCCAGTTGCATAATTATCCCGAACACTATAAATAGAAACCAACCTGTAAAAGTGGTGATCGCTTTACAAAGCTCTGATACAAATTTGTAAGAGCGGTGTGATATCAACTTGAATAAATTCACAAATTCCAGTTAAACCCTTATTTAGTCAATTGTCAGTTTTAAACCAAATTAATTCAACCTCATTTTAATTAACCCTAAACAAACATCAAGGTGCAATGGATCATGCCAACACAAATAAATATGAAATGTTGACTCACAGATTTGAGGGAAAACCCAAAAGGGAAAACATTTTATTTTATTTAATAATACTCACAATGATTGCAAGCAAAATCTACAATGAATATCCATAGATACCCATAAGAACACGCAGTTCTAAATCAACAATGATTCAACCTTAGGAGATCAACAAAGAGACACTGTCCAATCAGCCAAGAACACCCTCGAGTACTCCCTATGACACATAGTCAACGTCAGCCCAATACCTCCCTCAAGTGGCACCTAGATCAGCAGCAGGTTATCCTCCATACAAGAGAAACTCCATCAATTATGTATCTTGGGTTCCAAAATAATTCACTAAAGTATTTGGAATTTTCATGAATTGAAAAACAAAAGGATTGAACCCTAAATTGAAGAAGACAAAGTGTTCTGTTGTTGTACAGTTTGTGCTGAATCAAAATTGTTAGGTTTTCTTAACGAAAAAGGACTCGTTTAACACGCTTTATATAAAAAACTTGAGTCGGTAGATCGCTCAAATGAAGTCCCATTGCCGCTCGAACGAGGACATATGTCGTTTGAATGACATCACGCGAGATGTTAATATTGTTTGAATGATAGGCATATATCGCTCGAACGACGGAGCGAACAAAATATTTTTTTTATTTCAAAAATCCGCCTCAACACTTAGAAAAATATTTTGAAGAAAACAATGCCTCAACACTTAGAAAATATTTTAGAAAAATATCCCAACACTTTTAAATGAATCGTAACGTAACCAAAACACAAGGTTACCAAAATTAATCTCATAGAGGCATGAAGAACTTTGATATTTGGATACGTCTTCATGTATCTTCAAACATGAACTTTTTCTCCGACGGTTTGAAGCGGTATACGACATACACTAATGTAAAACAGGACTTATAAAACATGTCATTACAATTCTCCCCCTATGTCTATGTCGGTACAAAATAAAAACATCTGAATTATCAAATCGAAATGCATATACAAATTTAATACCCTCCCATGATCTGAAAACTGACAAGGTATTAAAAATGCAAGATAAAAACTTTTCTTCAAAAATGTTCAACATCAAATCTTCAAGATTTTCTCATCAGGGTGTGCAACATATGACCATTAATCATTATATCTATACACAGGAGACAAAGCAAATACCTTTGTAACGTATTGAGTTTGAAATGAGATAAAGATAACATTAAAATCTCAAATCACCCCCATAATTTAAAAATCCCCTATAATTCGTTCTCCCCATTTTTATTTGTAAGAAATAGACAAGGAAAAGAATAACAAAATAAACATGGAGTTGTCATGATAAGCATAGTAAACAACTAAGATCATTAAGAGATACTCAAAAGCATTCCACAAACTATATTTGATTTTTTTAATTTTTCATACAAAAAAATGCGAAAATAATTTTACAAAAATCACACACCATGAATTTTCACTAAGATAACCAAATCATGGAAACGGAATGAATGGATGTGCACAAATTCGATAGGAAAATCAATGCAATCAAACATAACATAAAGTGAACGATGAATATGGATACTCCTAATGAATTAACTCAAAATCGTCCTTAGGTGAAAAAATGTGAATTTATATGATGTCGACTCAATCTAATCGACGCATCAAAGTCGAAATGATTTCCACACAACTAACGTCTAAAACTATGTAATGCTTTTTCAAGACTTTGTTAGGACGTGCAAACCCATTTTTTACATTTTCCATCCGAACACCCTCATACGTAATATATCTTTTATTTTTCTTGAGGTGGTCTATTTTTCTCTACTTAGAGAAATCCTATTGGCCCCATTTTTGGCATATGATATTAACTTAATTTTTTCTTGGGCTCTTTTAAACGGTGGCTTTCACGGGGAGTTAATTTTGTACTCTCAGAGCCCTTTCCCATGAACACTTACCATTTTTTGTAATTTAATTCCTCACGGTAAACGGTTCTTACGTGTACTACTTTCATTGTCAAGTTTTATCGCATTTGGTTAATTTTAAAGACAGGATTGAGATGGAAACACTTCGACCAACATGTGATTTGACAAGTACAATAATAAAATAATTTCATGCAAGTGTGCATTAAAGGAGACTAAGAGTCAAACATATAAGTAGTAATCTCAAATTATATCTTAATGACTCCAAACATTGTAAAGCATAAAAATGAGATGATAACGCATATCAAAACACTATCAAACAACAACATGGATATGGAATGAAATTGTGACTCGGTCATCCTAAATGTCCATCCATAAACGGTGTAAACAAAATAGAAAACTCTTTTTGTCTTTTTCCAAAAAAAATTATCAAAAAAAATCTTTTTGGCTTTTTTAATTTTTCTAAAAAAATAGAAAATCTTTTTGTATAATTTTCAAAAACAAAAATCTTTTTGGTTTTTCGAAAGATATATAAAAAATGGAAAATATAAATACAAAAATTGTACACACTAGCAATAGGCATAAAATATCATCATGAAAATCATCATATGCTAGCAAATAAGTCTAAACCTCAACCGTTAGGTGTAGTGGAGTTTTCCAAAGGTGGTGACATCCTATGAGAAACATCCATGAATTCATGTGAAGTCTTGACTAAAAACTTAACTTGCTCCCTAATATGTGCAAACTCTCTCATGTAATCATCCGGAGCATCCAAAGTATCATGTGTGGGTGCATGTGTCGTAGAAACACGTGTAGTAGCAAAACCTGACACATTACCCAACTTAAAGAAAAGCTCCCTAAGGTGTCCTCTCTTCTTAAAATGGGTGCAAACATACACGGTCCTAGGAACACATCTCTCAAAACGTCTATGGCGCACTCTCCTATCAGGTACGGGACGCCTAAGTGGGTTAGGTTGAGAACCATATGGATCAATCACAAACTCGGGAACCGATAAGGGTGAAACTTGCGAAGTGGATGCACCGCCATGACCTATTACTAGTCTCTCAACATTATCCATAGTGGGACCGAAGACTATCCCTCCCCACCTTCTTATACGTATCCTCTAAAGTGACCTTTACCTCCCGGGCATGTTCAAGATCTCTCTTTAATTGTGGCATATGGGCTATAAGTTCACTCTTCTCCCGATTTACGCTGATCAACTTCTCACTCAAAAAAAACCCTCACCTTCTCGAGTTGACTCTCTGACGCCTTAAATCTCCTCAAACTCTTGATCTCTCTCTCCAAATCTATAACCCTAAAACTGAATCCTTATTCAATTTCTTCGTCTTTAAGGTCTCGACGTACAAATTTCTAAACACAATCTGGAGCTCACTCTCACCCTTACTAGCGCGCTCATTGTCACACTTTCTAGATACACGTAAACTATCATCCTCGGGGGTCTCACGTGCACAAGTATCCTCATCGTCGTGGGAAAAACTAGGTGTGATCACGTGACTAGGTAAAAAGGCAAAAAACTTCCCATGTGAAGACTCACCCACGGAATCTTTCACCTCTTCCTCACTATCGCTAAGAGGGTTGACACGATAATCTTTTTTCCCTTTCTCTTTAGCCTAGTGGGACACTCAAATGCTCTATACCCTCTACCCTCACACTCAAAACATATTTCTTCTTCCTCTTTTTCTTTCTCGCCGCTCTCTTTGGCCTCGTCTTTTATTTTATTTTTCTAAAAAACCCTTTTATTGGAAGAATTTTGCATTGAAAACGTGAGAAATTTTTTGCAAACAAGGCCATAACAAAATCAGACTCTTCCTCAGACTCGGACTCACAAACTCTTAGTTTCTTTTTCTTCTCACTCTTAGATACTTCCTTTCCCTTCCTAGACCGAGATCTAAGTGATATCCCTCTATCCTTAGGTTTGACAATGTCGGGGAATATGTCAATCTCATATCTCTGGAGGTCTCCTACCAGCTCTTCTAATTTTAAATTTCTCAAATTGCCTAAGGAATTTAAAACAATTACTTTAGGGATAAAACATTTTCTCACCGATCTCAAAATCTTTTTAACCACACGTGCATCAGGAATGTGCTCATAGAGATTGAAACTAGCGTTGATAATATCAGATAAACGTGCATAAAAATCATCAAAACTCTCAGATTCAAGCATAGTTACAATTTCAAATTGAGTAGTTAAATTTTAAAGTTTAGACTCTTTGACTGCATTCATGCCTTCATGAGTAAGTTGTAAAGTATAGCACTATATAGGCGTGTCCATCTACTATTCTAAAATATCCTACGATGAGTGAGCCCACTTAGAGGGGATCCCACTATCCAAGTTAGTAAACAAGAGAGTCAGAGCGAGGAGGTCCCCCACAAGGAGCCCCTCATCCCCAAAAAGCTCAAAATTCACAAAAATGAAGTTTCGACGAGGAGGCTCATCACAAGGAGATACTCGTCCTAAAATACTCAAAAGTCACAAAAATGAGGTTTGGATGAGGAGGCTCACTACAAGGAGCTGCTTAACCTAAAATTCTCAAAAGTCACAGTATTGAGAGTTAGGGCTAGAAAATCCACCAGAAGGAGCCCCTCGTCCCCAAAACTAAAGAATTCACAAAAGGAGAGTTAGGTCAAGGAGGTCGGAGCCCCCATCCCCAAAATGCTTAAAATATCACAAAAATGTGTTTGGGTGAGGAGCCCCACCATGAGGAGATCCTTGTCCTCAAAAGTCCAAAGATCACAGAAAATGAGTTTGGGCGAGGAGGCCCGCCTTGAGGAGCTCCTCATTCCCAAAATCCCAGAAATTGCAGAAAATGAGTTTAAGACGAGGAGGCCCACCTGGAGAGCTCCTCATCCCCAACAGACTAAAAATCACATAAATGTATCTTGAATGAAGATGCTTACTCAGAATGATTCCTCTATTACCAAATGAATTACTAAAAAAGAACTAGTAGGCGAGGAGGTCCACCTCGATTGACCTCCTCCTCAAGACTTGTTACTCAAAAATATATTAAAGTATTGATATTTTACTTTCTTGTACATGTAGCCTAGTTGAGAAAGCAAGGATAAAAAAATCAAGTTGGGATCTCTTGGGATCTTTGGATTGGTGGCTAAGGAACAACGTTTGTTGAGCAAGCCCAGCCACTTAGCACTTTAAGATTAAGAGAATACTAGTAGAAAGACCTTAGGGGTCACCCAGTCCTTACACAGTTCACATCTAGTGTGAACGTAATGAACAGTTACAATGATTATATAGGAGGTGGTCCTTGAGATCTCCCTCCTCAAGTTTACAAAGATTTTAAATGAGGTGGTCCTTGAGATCTCCCTGCTCAAATTTATAAGGATTTTAGAGGAGGTGGTCCTTGAGACCTCCCTCCTTAAGTTTTACAAAGATTTTAGAGGAGGGGGTACTAGAGACCTCTCTCCTCAAATTTACAAATATTTTAGAGGAGGTGGTCCTTAAGACCTCCCTCCTCAAGTTTACAAAGATTTTAGAGGAGGTGGTCCTTTAAGACTCCCTCTTCAAGTTTACCAAATTTTAGAGGAGGTGGTCCTTGAGACCTCCCTCCTTAAATTTATAAAGATTTTAGAGGAGGTGGTCTCCTTGAGACCTCCCTCCTCAAGTTTACAATGATTTTAGAGGAGGTGGACCTTGAGACCTACCTCCTCAAATTTATAAAGATTTTAGAGGTGGTGGTCCTTGAGACCTCCCTCCTCAAATTTATAAAGATTTTAGAGGAGGTGGTCCTTAAGACCTCCCTACTCAAGTTTATAAAGATTTTAGAGGAGGTGGTCCTTGAGACCTCCTTCCTCAAGTTTATAAGAATTTTAGAGGAGCTGATCCTTGAGGCCCCTCTCAAGTTTACAAATCTTGTACAATAAGTTACCATTTTAAAATATATTAACCAAATCAGATATTTTGTCTCCATTAGGAGACACATTTGATTTTTGACTCTGATTTGCATCGGTCGTTGTCTATCAGAGGATACAGGTGACTACCGACTCAGTAGGGGCGGATGTACATTACAAACGTTATTACTCTAAGTTTCCCTCTCATTTTTGGCCCCCAAAGTGCCAACTCAGCTCTAGTGTCCAAGTATAAATGGGACCCCCGGGCAAGGTCATAAGGAGATATAGAAAAACTTAGTTGCAAAGTTACTCGTCAAAATTCACACCAGACCACCTAGTTTTCTCTCCATGCTCTCTCTAAGTGTTGAGTGATTGTTTCTTCACTCCCACCTTGATAACCATCATTCTCAAGAGATCCTTCTTCTCGAAGTTGATATTATTATTTGTGAACTTTAATATTTGCAGGAGGAGGTTCATAGATATTATTCCATTTTTACCAGAATTAGAAGGTTTTTACACCAAGATTCTCTAAGATATTTTGAATACCTTGAAGACAGAGTCCATTGGAGTGGGTCACACCTCACCCTTTCCAGTTATTTATAAACCCCAGTCTCACTACCCTTTTACAACCATGCTTCATTAGATGTGGTGCACGTCATAATACGTCAGAAATCCTCAATAGTGACAGTACCAAAAATTTCATTATGCCCACGTGAATTAAAAGTGCTCCACCTAAACTCATCCTTAGTCCAGTCTGCCCCGGGTTTTAAATTAGTAACATTATTTGTGGTGACAGTGGGAGGAGTCCATACTCTTTCACAAACAACCCAAACACTCTTATCGATTGCTTTTAAATGAGATTTCATATGGACTTTCCAGTAAGCATAATTACACCCGTAAAAAATTTACAATCGATTATATAAGTTTTCATTTGAAAACATTGCAATTTTTCAAAATCAGATTTACAAAAAATCAATACCGCTAAATTTTGTGAAAAACAGGATCACTCGATAAATTAGAGAAACCCCCTCTGATACCAATTTGTGAAAGCGGCGTGATATTGATAAATTCACAAATTTCAATTAAACCTTTATTTAATCATTTGTCAATTTTAAACCAAATTAATTCAACCTAATTTTAATTAATCCTAAATAAACATCAAGGTGCAGTGGATCACGCCAACACAAATAAATATGAATTGATGACTCACAGATTTTAGAAAAAAAATAAAAGGAAAAACCTTTTATTTCACTTAATAATACTTACAATGATTACAAGCGAAATCTGCAATGAATGTTCGCAGATACCCATAAAACATGCAGTTCTGAATGAGCAATGAATTAACCTCAGAAGATCCATAAAGACACGCAATCCAATCATCTATGAATATCCACGAGTACTCCCTATGTCATGCAATCAACGTTAGCCAAGTACCTCCCTCAAGTGGCACCTAGATTAGCAGCATGTTATCGTCCTTACAAGAGAAACTCCAAGAAAGATATATCTTAGGTTCTAAAATAATTCACTAAAGCATTTGGGATTTTTGTGAATTGAAAAACAAAAGGATTGAACCCTAAATTGAAAAACACAAAGTGTTATGCTATTTTGTAGTTTGTGTTGAATGAAAATCGTTGGTCTTCTTAATGAAAAAGGACTCGTTTAACACGCTTTATATATAAAACTTGAGTCGAAAGATCGCTCAAACGAAGTCCCATTATCTCTCGAACGAGGACGTATGTCATTTGAACAACACCGTGTGAGATGCCAATGTCGTCTGAACAACAGGCATATGTCTCTCCAACAACAGAGCGAAATTTTTTTTTTTTTTATTTTTTATTTCAAAAATCCGCCTCAACTCTTAGAAAAATATTTTGATGAACAAAAATACCTCAACACTTAGAAAAATTTTTAGAAGAATATACCAACATTTTTAAATGAAACGTAAAGTAACCAAAACACAACCTTACCAAAATTAATCTCACAGAGGATTGAAGAACTTTGATATATGGATTCGTCTTCATGTATCTTCAAACTTGAACTTTTTCCTCGATGGTTTGTAGTGGTATAAGATATACACTAATGTAAAACATGACTTATAATATATGTCCTTACACAACCCCTTTGGTTCTTAAAGCACACGATTTCTCTCTCTCTCTCTCTCTCTCTCTCTACAAAACCTATGCCCCGCCGATCTCCCTCTTCCCCAAACTCGTGTTCCACTATCGACCTATTTTTCTTCTTAGTTTTTTTTCTCTTTGTTGCCATGTATGTATAGATGTATGTATGGATCTATATGTATAATCGTTCATGTGTGTGTGCGATTCTGAGCTCCGACCACTACCCATTTCCATGGTAATGGGTGGCAGCCATGGAAACCATCTTGGGATTGGATTGTTGGGTTTTTTCTGATGAATTTCATATATAGCTAAATGTCTATATATAATGGTGTATGCCCGATTTAGAGAAGCTCCGACCCCCCCCCCCCCCCCATTTCCATGGTGGTGGCCGACAACTAAAACTCAATTGGGGTATTCTATTATTTTTGTTCTTTTCTTTATATATATATATAAACGCATATATCTATATATACATACATATATGGATTTATTGATCTGAGCTTATTGGTATATTGTTGTTCTTTGTTTGAATTCCATCCCGTTTCAGTTTCTCAATTTGGTATTAGCTACTGTAACTTTTATCCTTACAATACATATTTATTATTTATACTCGACTACGTATAAAAATGGTCGTAAATACAAAATACTGATGCAAACGAGTAATTGTACATTTTTTCTGAATATAATTGGACCTGTTGTCATTTTTCTAATAAAATTGTCACTTTTCTTTTAAAAGTACGTTTAAAACGAGTTACAACACCAAATGACTCGAAATTATGTCGTTGTAATCTGAGACGCTATTACAAGACATTTTTATTAAAAACATGTTTATGCAGGTGTTGTACATTTTGTTGTGTTGTGTTGACTAATATTGGAAGTTGCATGACCACTAGTTTATTGTCCAAATAAGGAAGGGAATTTTCAACCTTAGTTTAATTTTATTGTATCACTAACATTAATTTTATACTCAGCGTATCGATATTGACACTCGGATAATATTAATATGGTAGACGAAGAATAGTAAACACCAACACGATATTGAATGATAACTAATATTTTAATTAATTTAATTAAACAATTAATCTCGAATCAACTTTGGAAATTAATATTTTTAATATCATATATCATAACAATACCCAGAAACATGTCTTTACGTTCATATAAATTATACTGAATATTTGACCTAATTAATATTATAATAAAATATTAAATTATTTAGACAAATTGAATCTCTTAATTACATTTAAAGAATAAGTTTTATTCGTATTATCCACACCATGTTCGATATCCTAAATCCAAACCATCCTCCCAAAACATCGATATACTCACTCTCATTTAAACCCTCGATCCAAATAACTACGAGAACTGAAACGTAACATTGAAAGATCCATGAATAACAATGAAAAGCTTGTAAACACTGGTAAGTGATTCTATTTCACTATCATACCTTACTGCTTGTTATATCACTATGTGATAGCCTTGAGCTCGTATTCTCATTTATGAACTCTTTTATAGTTCAACTTCCCTGACAACCTATTTGATTTCAGTAAATTATCTAGATTGCAGTACACCCTTGCATCCTGTGGAACAATGATTTAAACTCTTGTTACCTTATTGTGGTAGACCCTGCATGTTATTAAAACATGGTTTTAAATATCTGATTTGTAGCATAGCCTGCCATTTTATAATTATTATCAATGAAACCTTCAGTAGCATACCTTATGATCCAGGGATTAGACTCGGTAAACTCTCGATAAATCTAATTGGCCTGAAGGACTCAAATGTTGAGTGCCTTGTTGTTATATTTGCTCGACGTATGAGTGTCGTTCTAGCTAAATGTGCCAATCTATTGGTTATTCCCCAATTATTTGGGATTTCCTGTTCAAGTATATTTTATGCCTTGAGCGATATTATAACGGTATGTTTACGCATTTACAACCCCTATAGACGATAATTTATGGGTTATCATATTATAGTCTGAACCTTATTTATAACTCGATAAACACCATATCCGGTTATACGCACCATATAGTTCTTTCATATATCGCAAACTTCAGTATACCCCTATTTAGTCCTGTTGATATTTCATGTTGCTAAAAATTACCGTATACTGTTTTATATTTCGAGCATTTCAAACCCAGATATGCTATTTAAATAGATATCCATATTTACATTGTTATAGAACTAGAATTATCTACGGGGCAAAGTTTTGTTTATTACTTCTTTTTCAATTATTTTACATAGGTACCAATAGGCTATGATGAATATTTTAGTGATTAACTGATACATGGAGACAAAGAAAGGTCATATTAGAAGAAAAGGAGCCTAGTTAGCAAGAGAAATACTTTTTCATTGTCCTTAGATTTCAGTAGTAACATATTTGAGAATCAATAAGTACCTCAATTATTTAGTATTCATATTTATTTATGATTTAGTAATTATCAGGTTAACCCTCACCCTCGGCAAAATTGGGATGTAACATTGTGCTCGCGACTTGCTCCTGTGATAGAATCTAGTTGCTCGGGGACCAAAACGATCGTAGACAGATTCCCTACTTAGTCTCTCTAACACACTCAATCGCTTGGCGGAGAAAGATTGACCATCATAATAATTCGTTGATCCTAATGATGATGTTGGTCCAGGACGGTATGATCTGTCATGAGAAGACCTAAAGCAATTACTTCTCTCATTCCTCCCTGGAGGAGGTGGCATGTTACTCCTAGAGGGTTCATTAGTGGATTTGTCTTGTAACGTACAAGTTAGTTGCCTAACTGACTTCTTCATGGCTTCCTTTCCCTTAGCCAAGTTGAGCAAAATTTCCTGAAGATCTATCACACTAGGTGGAACAAATGGATCTGGATTATTACCTGTAGCTTCAAGGCTGCTCTCACGAGCAGTGGTCATTTTTAGAGAAATTCCATAATAAAGAAAAGGAATAAAAGAGGTAGAGAACGATGACAAGAAGTCGTTCTCACAGACGGAGCCAATCTATTGATGCCTAAAAATGGGTTAAGTTCAAATTTATAATCACAGGTAAATAAAGATAACCAAGCCAGAAAAACACACACAACAACATGATTTTTAGAGTGGTTCAGTTATATAAAATCCTACGTCCATTGTTGGTATTATTTCTTGAGGATTACAATAGCTCAGTACTGAGTGTGCTAGTGCTTGATTTAATTGTCCCCCTAAGCTAAGGGAGAATATGAATTTATACTGGTTAGGAACCCAAGTGATGGAATGCCTTTATATTTCCAGGTAGTTAAATCTATATATAATAAATGAGACTCCTGATATTCAGTGTTAGTCGTTATTTTGTCCGAGTATCCTTTGCTATTCCTGATGATTCAGGTTCTTGGAGTTGGTTGGCATACCAGCCGACCAGGTGTCTCTGAATCCGACCAGGATAGTTTAGTGGCCATATAGGAGTATAGGTGTCCACTTTTCATTGGTCTATGTAGGAGAGTAATTTCTACATAAAACAATAACCTTCAAACAACTTTGAAAGCCTTACATGATTAGAAGTAAGCTTCGGCGCTTGGTATGAAAGACTAACTTTTCCTATTCTTAATGAGAAAATATATCAAATACTTATTGGGTTATTTAGATGAATAAATAAATCATAACATTGGTAACAAAAATCCATTAATATCGTTAATGTGGATACATTATCCACCCTCAAGTTTTATAAGCAACGTTCTTAACCACAATGTCTAAGTTAAGTAGATTTGGTTGTCTCACGTATAACTAATATACTCATTATCTCACCATATTGACACTCTATTGTATAATCTTAAGATCTAGTGGTCGGAATACTCCTATTTAAATCCTAATTATTGAACTCATGTGATACCCCCTATTTTCACACGAATCGAGTGACCAAGCCCCAACGTTAAAGATAAGCAATTCTAAAAAGTTTTATATTATCCTCATCATCCAAAACAATGTTGGATGAGACCATAGAGGAGCATATATTGATAATGGATTAAATGTTATGCCCATACATGGTTGCATTGGGAGAATAGGGGAATACACATCACATAAGTTATTTTTTCTACGCTAAATGTAAAGGTAAAAAAATGTCCCATGACTAACATGATTTTAGTTTTTATGTATTGGTTAAAAAATTTAGGTGCATATTGAGTGGACTCTCTAAAGACAATAACATAGAGAAACATATTTAGATTCACCCATTCAGTGACTATACATGACTCATTAATATATGTCTTGAGCACAACACAATTTCGAAATGATATGCCCATTAAGATCGCTAATTGAAAGTCATGTTGGGAATGAAATCCCCAAAAGTAAAAATGTTGGGAATTAAATATTAAATGAAATAATTAATAGTGTCCAAACTCTAAAGTTCCATCTCGTTATGTAGTTAGAAAATTGTTTTCAAAATGCATAATTTAAATTAGTTTTTTGTGTTTTAAAACATTGTTTAGCTTTTGTAAACTTGTTTTTTACAAGAGTAGAAAACTAAAACACACGAAAGGTAATATATATATATATATATATATATATATATATATATATATATATATATATATATATATATATATATATATATATATATATATATATATACTATTCTAAAAAACCCGCCTAGGCACGCCTAGGTTTGAGGGTTGAGAGAAATGCCCCGCCTAGCTTTTTACGCCTTATTCTTGGTAAAACCCTTAAAGCCCATTTTTTTTCTAAAAACAAATAAGCTTTAGTGAAACGATATCGCCTTTTAAAGATTTTTTTTACAAATTGAACCATTATCTCATCCAAAACAATCAAATAGTAATTTAATTTGCAAATATTCAGACATATTTTTATGTTATGTACAATTTTAGTATTTTAATGGCCTTGTTATGGTTAAAAAATATTGAAATATATTAAGAAGGCCTAAACGCCTTTTCACGCCTAAGCCCCGCCTAAGCTTCTAAGGCTTAAGGCTAGGCCTCCACGCCTCGATCACGTGCATGGGTTTATAATAATATTGAATACATATGTATTATATGTATATTTAATATAATTACATACATTTATAAAACAATAAATAAGTATCATGTATGTATTGATAATATTACAAAACATGTAGATCTTGTTATAATATATACATAATTTTGTGTACATATACATGTATAATTTTCATTTAATATAATTATACACATAATTATTTATTATACATGTATTATATATTAATGTATAAATAAATAAATATATGGAGAATGAACGATTTTGAGCTCAAAAATAAAAAATAGTATTTAGAACACAAAATTTTATTATTTTTTGAAAATAGGATTTAAACTCAGAAATATTCTAATTCAGTATTAAAAAATAAATATGTTAAATGCAAATTCACAAGAGAATTGTATTTAAACATAAAAAAATATCATTATGATTCATAAGCAAACAACCCAAAATAACTCTTATTTTTTAATTATGAAAGTAACTCAAACATGTAACTATTAACGAGAGGTCCAATTTGGAAATAATCCTTCCTTCTTTGCTTGATAAAATAAAATCTTTACCCTCAAAACAAAAAAATTACAAAAGGGTCAATGGTGTTAAAACTCAAAACGACCCTTTCAACCCGAGTCCAAGTTGAATTTTACTTTAAAATTTTATCCTAAACGAATCCAATAAAATAGACAATAATATAGTGAAGTGTTGTAAAATAAAATACACATAGAGAATTGATAGAGAGATTATTTTATTTCTCAATAGTATTGGGTGTAATTGTTATACAAAAATATATGAGGATCCTCCTATTTATAGGACATAGTGAGGCATCTCAAAAGACAAGAATGTGAGTGGACATCCACCCAAAGGCCAAAAGCCACATTATTTAACACTCCCCAAAAGGCCAAAAGCCACATTATTTAACAACCATTCAATGATTGTTGCCTCATTAAAACCTTACTAAGGAAAAACCCAGTGGGAAAAAACCAAAGTGAAGAAAAAAGAGTACAACTTTTGTGATCATTGAATCGGTGTTGGACGCGCTTAGTGTTGCCTCATTAAAACCTTTAACCAAAAAACCCAATGGAAAAAAACCTAGGTAAAGGAAAAAGAGTACAACGCGCATATGTCCAAAAAATCACGTTCTTAGATTCTCCCCCTGATCAAACGCTCTCCCTGAGTATGATATTTCTCCGATGATTGAGTCGATGCATATCCATCTCATATACAATCTTCTGAAATATTTCTTTAACATGGTGAATAGATTTTATTGGTTGTGACTACAATTTCATTTTTCTTCACAAGATCGACTTCCATAAGACTTGGGTGAAGAGGGATGAACATGCCACTTTATCAGATTTATTTGACTTCAGTAGCATAACTATTTTGGAGTTCCTATATGTATCATAACTTAAATGTGTTAGTCATTTCTCCCCCGATGTAGTATCTTTGAGTTTGAGGTGTACAAGCACTATTGCCTTCATAAGCAGTAGCAGGACCATATGTTGTTTGAGGCAAGTCATAAGTGCTTTGATTATTCTTTGAGAGGATCCAAGAGATAATCTGCATTTATATAACTAACTGGACATAGATGGTTATATATAAAAATATCATATGATATGATTGATATTAGTCCCATGCTATGCATGACAATCGTAATGTATTTCTTGTCGTGATATTGACTGCAATTATAATATCTAGTATAATGCATTGTGTCATGTATATCAATATACTAATAACGTATATGTAAGGTACATCTAGAACAAATACTATAATAACATGCACATATGGTACTTCTTAATCAAATTAGTAATTGTCACCCTCTTTAGGATGATATGGATAATTTAATATCCAAATACCGGAGACCACGGGTATACTAAAATTGTATGCTTAATATATGCTAAAGCATTGCATGACTTTTCAATCCATTTCACTAATGGATATGAGTTTAACATAAATTGTGCTCGATCTGTCCGTAGAGACAATAATTAGTTATCCCAAGGTCATTCATTTTTGAATTCCTTAATTCAAGAGAACATCCATTTAAGGATATTTCAGTTGAGCTCTTCAGGAGCAAATCCATTACGGATATTTTTTCATTTTAGTTGATCTCTTCAGGAGCACATCCATTAAGGATATTTTATAATGGAACATTTGCACATATGATTGTTTTCATACCCTTAGACAAATAGTTAATAAGATAGTTATACCTATATCCATTTGGATTGACTGCTGTACAGTGAACGTCTTAGTACATTTGAGTATGTACCCCTTATCTTTGCTTCAGGCAAAGAAAATCCTTCTAGGATTTTTATATGTATTCTCTGTCTAAGTCCCATATATATAAGCAGTTATAATATTCACGAGTCTCGCATAATATATTTAAATCAAATTGCTAAGCTAGTCAGATATCTGAAAGTACTTACGACCGAAACGGGATGGTATATTCTTATATAATCAATTTTATTTCTTCAGGAAACCTTGGGCCATAAATCAGACACTTTTGGTGTGTTTTAACACTTCACATTCTTATCAACACACATTAGTGACCTTCATGGTTAACATATTTTGGGATTTTTATTATAGGTCCAAATACACCACGTATATTGAGAGACTCGAATTATGCCATCATGGCATTTTTTTTTCACCAATATATTATTTGTCGACATTCATTCATAGTACGTGAATTTGTAGTACCATTGCCCTTTGATTTTTGTGTAGCTACAACATATATAACTATATCATCGATGATCATCTTTAGCGATTACACTTTTCTCTTGTATATGTATAAAACATATAGATATCATTTAATATTAGGTACCTTTGCCAACTTCAAGGGCTTTATAGTCACTTCAGGGACTTATGTATTTTCATAGATAATAACCTCTTCTGGGGTTTTAGAGAAAGTGAATCTTTTGTTCATAACCTCTTTTGGAGCGTTATATATAACCTCTTCTGGAGTATTATTTGGGCATGATTTTATATAACCTCCACTTCTGGGGAGTCAAGTAGTTAGGACCTATAGGTTTGCCATGCTTCTGATATACAATAAATTCATTTTCTGCCGAATTTATTTTATCCTTCTCGAACAACTATTTTGGCAAGCACATTTGCAACTAGTCCATGTGACATTTTGATGTTGTAATATAATTTTTTCACTTCATTTTCGCATTGAGCGATACAAGGGATTATATGAGACAAAGTTGAAGCATTCCACGAAAATTCTCTTCGTTCTCTAGGAACGAACCGCTCTTTAAATATAATTTGTACTTCTGGTACGTTCAGTCCTCCCCCCTAACGAAGAGAATAGTGTCTCATGCAAATAAAATTGCACATATACTGTAAACATTATATTTATCAATGGTTCAATAGGGTATGAATCGTAAGAACCATATATACCCTTGTGATAAATATCATTTGCATTCGCAACGTCTTACGGAAAAAATTAAGGTGACCAAAATGGTCTTTGTATAATAATAACTAATGAAAAGGTGCAATTTTACCATGATAAATATTGTATAGTATAATCCCTTAAATAATGTAATGATAGTGTAAGCTTTTGTCTTCTAACACTAGAAGTAATGCAAAATTACTTTGCACAATTTATTTCCATACACTGATGCCCATAAAACAAAGAAAATTACTTCAGGAATTGCTTTCATGTAACGTATCACATATGTATGGGAGGGTACCCAATACAACATCACATAGGCTCTTCTGGAGCCTTAGATTCAACTATGGTTAAAAGCTTTACTATATCACATTCCAAGTCTGAAAAAACTTCAGGTTTCTCAGAATATCGTGAGTTCTTCATTGTCGGTTAGACAAATGTCATCGTATGATGACCGTTCACAATTGCCACTTTTTAAAAGTAAAGAATGATTCCGAAGTGTTTAAAATAGCTCCAAATATAGAGATGTTGTACAGTACAATAATATTTTATGATCAAGCTTTTGTTAACCAAACTTTAAGAAGTGAAAGTATTAAAAAAAATCATATCAGATAATTATCAGATATTCAAATAATGAGATAGATAACAAAACTGTCCGAATTAAAGATTAAAACTTTGGTTTGATAACTAAAGAATCAAAAGATCATAATCTTATTATATTTGTGAGACTTGAGGATCGAAATTAAGAAGCTTTAGGCTTGTAATATATAACTATGGTCATTAAAATAATTATGATAAATATTTCGTTATGAAAAGTAGTGAGAACTTAAGGTTCTCTATTTAATGTCACATGTATATGAATCTTTAGGTTCACATAAATTATCAAATAAAAACATAGGACTTGAGATCCTATATGAAAATAACTCATAAAGTGCCCAGTGAGAATTATGTATAAAAATTGGAGTTTTTATTTTTATTTTATTTGTATATGAGAACTTCTGGTTCTACACAAATAGTTGAACTTCAAGCTCAATATCACTAATGTAAAAGTACATTAAATTCTCGACCCTTTTCTATCAAAACATCAGGTTGAGAGTGGTAAAAATTTTAAGAATCTTTCAAACAAGTGACAAATAATTTTTTTTATTAACACCGACCAATAATAATTCAACCTCTTTGAAAAAATATGAGGGGTCTAATTTTTCACATTCTCTACGCATTTACAAGGCTCCAATGAACATTATAATGTGAAAAGGAGTTAAAATTAAATAACATTAAAAGTAATTTAATACTCACATGAAGCGAAAGGTCAAGAGACCAAAATTTAATGGTGAAACTATTAATGGAATAGTTAAAGGGACAATTAACCATTGATAGAGTATTTGAAAAGACATTTCATTTATAAAGAAAATGGAAAGGCCAAAAACTTGAAAAGATATGTTTAAATATCAAATTGATTTTGATATTAATCCCAAAAAATAATACATTTGGCGCTTCAGGTCCAAATCATAAAAAAATTATTTGAAAATTTTCAACTTCATACCCTATGAATAATCAAATCTTCGAGTTTATTTTCATTTTTTTTGAATAATTATTGGGGAACTTCTGGTCCCAAATATAAATAATGAGGACAACGTCATAACGCAAAATTAAATATTTAAGGACGTTAAGCGTCCTGCTCAATGATATTCAAACTTCAAGGTTGATAAGGGGTAAAATTGTTTGGAACTTGAGGTCCAAAAAATAAATAATCCTTACCGAACATATAATATCCTTACCCTTGTTATATAAATAATTAAAACTTCATGTTTGATTAATAAATTATTGGAGCTTCGAGTCCAAATTATAAATAATTGTTATTGGACTTTTAATATCCCTTGTCATATTACAAAAACAATCAAAACTTCAAGTTTGATATTGTGGCTTATTTCATTGTCAAGTCCAAAAATTAACCAATAATTGAGAACTTCGAGTCTCAAATTTAAAATAATTTGAAAACTTCTAGTCCCAAATAAAAAGTATATAGAATCTTCTGGTTCTTAAGGCATGGAATCTTCTCGTTCCAAATGAAAAAAATATATGGGAACTTCAGGTCCCAAATTAAAATAATTACTTGGGTATTTCATGTCCCAAAATGTAGATAGCCATTGGAAACTTCATGTCCCCATAAATAGTAATTGGGAGTTTGAGATCTCAAATTTCAAATAGTATTGGGAGCTTTAGGTCCCAAATTTGAATTATAATTAGGAACTTCGGGTCCTAAAAAATAATAGAAAACTTCTGGTTCCAAATTTGAATTTTATTGTAACTCGTGCATACATAAAAGGATGAAATAGCAATTGTCAAAATTTAAAAGCAAACTTGTAAATATGCAAGGTTTTGTGACTCGTGAATATTAACATATAAAAAATTACAAGATCAAAGTATAATTATACACTAGTTAGAAGAATTCTACTAATAAATTTGGGTCGTATAATAAATATGTTAATGTAAACTAAAAATGATTCTAGCAATATGTTCCACATTTTTTTTTCAAAATTAGTATTTATATGCTTTGTCATATATAACATATAATTATAAGTGTGTTGCTATTACAATGAACTTTAATATTTTAAATCTCCATTGTTTAATGGATCGACAAATATACATACACATGGTGCCATTAAAAAAAATGTTGAAGACCAAATAAAAGATATTTTAAAAAAATCCATGGTGCCTTTTAAAGTTTTAAATGACTTATACAACATACACATGTTCTTTTATTAGGCAACTTAGGATAAAAACTATTAACATATAAAATATAATCCATAAAGTAATAAAGAGAGTCCATACCTTCATACCTTCACATTGAGTCTTCTTACCACATACTTGGCGTGAGTAACATATGATGGTCATTTGACTTTTGAGGTGGGTACAAAGCTGGCCACAAGAATTCTATGGCAATCTCCAATTCTTCACTAGCTACCTTGTGATTGTAAATCCATGAATTCGTTTTTTTTCCAGAGATCTAGAATGGATAAAATCCAAGGAGTGATAAAGAGATTTCGTGCTGATAGCGTGTTGTAAAATAAAATACATATAGAGAATTAAGAGATAGATTATTTTATTTCTCAATAGTATTGGGTGTAATGGTTATACAAAAACATATCAGGATCCTCCTATTTATAGGGGAAAATATTAGAGCGACCCACATTTGAGACATAAAACCAAAATTTAATGACATGGCACTGCCATGTCATCAACCACAAACTCATAAACCCATTTGAGAACAAAAAAAATAGGTAACATTTTCTATAATTAAAAAAAAATTATATTGCATAAATAGTAAAAAAACTCGGAAGAGCACTTATACATACCGTTGACACGGATCATTTTTTAAAAATAGTAAAATAAGTTTTTATGGATCCCCTCAAATGTTTAAATACCACACAAAACAACTTAACTAAAAAATATTTTTTTTGCCATTTTAAAAAAATGGTCCGCGTCAGCGGTACGTATAGTCATTCGTCAATCTATACATACCACTGGCGCGAACTATTTTTTTCTAAATAGTAAAAAAATTATTTTACTATTTTTTTTTCTATTTGAAAAAAAAATTGGGTCGCGCCAGTTGTATGTATAAGTGCTCCGACCACCTATACATACCGCTGGTGAGGAACCAACATATTAGAAAAAAAGGTCCACACCAGCGGTATGTATCGGCGGTCCGTGCCAGTGGTATGCATAGCAAAAAAATTATTCCCTTATTTTTTAATTATTTTTAACTCGTTTAATCCCTCAAATACCCATTTATTCAATATTCCCTTATTTTTAAAGGTCCGCGCCAACGGCACCCCTAATTTTGAAGCGTAATTTTTTTATTTTATTTTACAACATTTAAGACAATTTTTGTATTTCTTAAAACTGTTTAAAAGTCCGCGTTAAAAAAACCTATTCTAATAACAAGTTTTGTATTTTGTATTTCGTTTCTTATCCTGTTGTATTTTAACACATATAATTTTTAACATATTTTTTTTAGTAGAGAGTTTTTTTTTTAACTTGAAAATTATATTTTTTAAAAAATAAATTTATATTTGACAAAGCAAAAAAAAAAAGTGCGTATCTTAATGATGTGACATTGCCACATCATTATGTACACATTTTAAGTAGGAAACCAAGTGGCTATAGTCTTACTCATTTATAGTACATAGTGAGGCATCTCATTGGAACCATATCTCCTCCAATCACACAGCCATCAAGTACACTTATAGTGTAATTGTTATTTTATTTCTTACTAGTATTAAGTATAATTGTTATACAAAAAATAAAAATATATGAGGATCATCCAATTTCTCAAAAATAAGAATATCCACCAAAAGTAAAAAACGAATGAACATCCACCAAAAGTCAAAAACCATATTACTTCACGTCAAGAAAGAATTCTAAAATAACGGAGACTTTAGAAGTCATCAAAATATAGGATTACAATCCCTACAGGTTAAGGTTTAGTGTTTCTTATATAAGTCTTGTAAACCATAAGGTCGATTTACCTCAGACGCACACAATCTCTCTCTCTCTCTCTTAGACAAGATGTACTGGTACTGGAACGATAGCCACACAGCGATCAGGAACACTTACAGCGAAAGTAAATTGAGCATACAAGACTACAAGTTGCACGACACCCACAAAACCTACAACGTCATATCCATGCACGACAACATAGAAGGGGTAAAGATTTACACCACCGTCACCCACACACCTTCCGTGGTGAACAACTGGATATCGTCCATCTCCCGTAAAAGTAAAAGTAAAAGTAGCCTCGTCGGACTCTCCATTGAGCGTTGCAAAAACACCGTTGCCACCCTCCAAATCTGTGTTAACCGCCGCTGCCTCGTCTTTCAAATCGCCAACTCACCAAATAAGTTGGTGCCCGAGTCCCTCAAGGACTTCCTTATCAACTCCAACAACACATTCTTCTGCGTGGACCACGACGTCGCGAGTTTGTCCAAAGATTACGGGTTGGTGGTGTCTAATGCGGTTGATTTGGGGGGCTTGGTGGCCCAGTATAATGGCAAGGGTTGGGAATGGTTGAGGAATCAGCAATTGATAGTTGTGGTATTTCATTCTGTTTTGTCCTTGGGTGAACTCAAGCCGGATAAGATCGCTACGAGCCCGTGGGACAATGAGTTTTTAACGCCTCAACAGGTGAAATACGCTTCTTACGACGCCTTTCTTTCTTTAGAGATGGGGTGGCGCTTTACTGGATATCTATCTAAGTAATACCATCTAGATGTTCTGATTCAGTTCTGATAACTTTTTTGCAGTTGTTCAATAACTACTAGGTTATATAGCTTCAATTATTAGTTGGATTATTAGGGTTGCAGTTGTTCAATAACTACTGGGTTTACTCTATTTTTTTTCTTATGTAAATAATATTTCAGTTTTATTATAAGGTGGAATATTAGCACCCATTCTGAATTTTCTTTTTACTCTGGATCTTAAATTTTAACTGTGTTGTGAATCTTTTAGGCCTGGCTTGATGAGAAATAAGGAGTTGTAAATATGATTATATTATTGTTCGATTTGATGAGATATGAGTATCCTGACTAATGCTCTTTATCCCATTAGTTTGTGGAATCTCACCTATCTCAAAGTCCCATAAAATTGGTAAAAGGGTAAGGCGAAAGAATTAAAAGTGTCACTAAACCATGTACAAATTGTTGGAATATTTTATATATTTCAAATAATTTAATGTGAGCTCATATATTAAAATAGTAATTATATTCGAGCTTCAATTTTTAAATGGGCAAATGAAGTGATTTAATTAAGTAAGTTCAATCTGAATTGTGTAGTTACCCAAAAGTCACATATTGATTACTCAAGAGTCGTGTTACTCAAGAGCCATTTATTGGTTACTCAAAAGTCAACTAATTAGAATTTATAGTGTTCTAATTATATGTTTATAAATATAATGAAGGGTTCTCGTCCCCAATGCTAATACACTCATCAAGAGTCGTGTTACTCAAGAGTCACCTGTTGGTTACTCAAAAGTCAGCTAATTAGAATTTATGGGGTTCTAATTATATGTCTATAAATACAATGAAGGGTTCTGGTTCCCAAGACTAATTCACTCAAAGACTCCCCTCCTCATTCCCATCAATGAGAGAGAACTCATAGAGAGAGGTATTAGTCTTGTGTAAGACCTCCAACCCCCTAATCTCAATCATCACTATGGATTCAGGTACACAGTTCCTATAATTCTTTTATAAGGTAATTTTGATAATCTAATGTGTGGATGAATTTTATTTAATATTCCAACACAAATAGTAATACTTCTCATGTTATAATGTGTTTATAAGAGAGCTATTTTTATCCTATTTTTAATTTTACGAACTTCGGATATCAAGGAAAGAGATATTATCAATTTAAAGTAAATAACAAATCCTGGGTGTTATCATCAATGGTTAGATATTAATTAAGAAGTGATAATATTTGCCTTTATAATTTACAAAAAGATATATTGATAAGACTGCAAAGGAGAAAAATTAGGCTAATTTCATCAGAGAATATAGAAAAAATAAATAAAGGGGGGAAATAACGAGAAAAACATGTTAGTTAACAATAGTTAATGTAATCTTATTACAATAACTTTTTATAGGCGAAAGACCATTCATATGGGGTATTATTGCACTTCAATACTACCGAAAAGCGTATAAATAGTACACGTAATAGAATGCTTTTCAAGAACTTTAGGGGACCATGTCCCCCTCAACCATAAGGTGTCTTCGTCCCCGAGGTTCTCTAGTTATAACTTACACGAGAAGAATTTTAATTGCCATGCAAGAACTGTGAACAATGACCTAAAACAAAAATTATGTTAGATCTTAATCTTTTTATAATGAACAGAATAAGTAATAGCTGCGACAAACATACTGGTAGGTGCACAACACAAGTAGCAAAAGTTAAAAATGGAAGACAATCTATCCAATAGATATCGTATCAAGCAAGAATCACCTATTGGTTACTCAAGAGTCAGCTAATTAGAATTTATGGGGTTCTAATTATATGTCTATAAATATAATGAAGGGTTCTGGTCCCCAAGGCTAATTCACTCAAAGACTCTCCTCCTCATTCCCATCAATGAGAGAGAACTCATAGAGAGAGGGATTAGTCTGTGGAAGACCTCCAACCCCCTAGTCTCACTCATCACTATTGATTCAGGTACACAGTTCCTATAATTCGTCTATAAGGTAATTTCGATAATCTAATATGTTGATGAATTTTATTTAATATTCCAACAAGTGGTATCAGAGCTTCTTCATATTAGATTATTGGGATTGGTACGGTGATTGTAATTTAGAAGTGATTTTGTTTGATTTATCATACATATGATCTAGTTAGAACCCATATGACTTTTAGGATTCTATGTAGAATTTATGTATGATTTGTGATAATTTTCATAATCACAGTCCCAAATGGATTAAGGATTGTTAATCCAAGGTGATTTTTTATTTTTCTCAAAAGGGTTTAATTCATAATGGATTTAGATGGATTAATTCAGTTTTTTTTTAAGATTAATATGAAAATTTTTGAAATTTTAATTTAGAATTTTGAGGGACGTTTTCAACGACATAGTTTTCTTATTCAGAATTTTACAAAATTTTGTTGGTCACCTGGAAACGTCGAAATAAACTAAACCCATTAGAACAATGGGCACCATCCTATCTCGGCGATTTGACATCGTTTAGACCCCTAAAAGCGCGTTTTTTTCCATTTTTGGTAATAATGTCAATACTAATAACTCTCGACTAAAAATTGATTTTGCGATTCCGCGAATTGAAGAGTGATCTTGAAGAGATTGATTATGTCACTGTAGTGATAACTCAAAAATTTTCAGTTTTGCAAAAATAAATGAGCACTCAATTCAGTTTTTTTTTTTGTGAGAATTATTTCCAAATGCATATTTTTTTGGGGAACTAAGGCAAGTATAAAATTAGACGTACCAAATACTTGCATATTTAATTAAAAATCATTTGGTTTTAGATTTTTAATAAAATTTGATTTCCATTCAGAGTATTTTCTTTAAAAAAAATACCAAAATTGTATTATATCTTGAAATGAATTAATTAAAGTAATACATTGCCAAAGTAACCTCTATTGCATAGATTAATTTATTTTGAGATATAAAAATGATGTTATTATATTTATTATTCCTGCGGGTAATAATTGACCCAAAGGAAGATTATTATTTGGCTGAATAATAAATATACATGCAGAATTAAATATGTAATAATTCTATAGTTTTCATGTGGAGAATTAATCAGCCCAAAGAAGGGTTAGTTGTTTGACCGAATTCTATATTGTATAATTAATTAGACCAAAGGAGGGTTAGTTGATCGGATTTACTATCAATATTTTTTTCTGGACTGAGAGTACCACTTACAAGTTAATATTTATGTCCAAAGACTAAATGTTAATGTTGTGCTCGGTCTCTCATTTGATGGATCCACCATTCAACCATTACAGTTTTATAACATTTATGTCCTGCATTTATAAGTTTATTTTATTATAATATATCATGACATAAATTTTAAATTTGAGCTTTTGTAATTTATTTGTTCTTTAGGACTAAGTTGCTCCTTATTCTATTAATATTACTGACGACATGACCTCAATTCATGTGCTTAATGGTACAAACTTTAAGAACTCGAAAGAGGACATTCTTATAATTTTCAGTTGCATAAATTTAGGCTATTCGATAAGGAAGGAACAACCCGCTCCTCTTACGGATAAAGAGAACTTTGAGAAGTGGGATCGTTCTGATCGTTTAGGTTTAATGATGTTAAGGCGCAATGTTCTAGAAGATTTAAGGGACGGTATGCCCAATGCGGTAACTGCCAAAAGTTTCCTTTAAAATATTAAATTACATTTTGCAAATAACGAAAAGACTGAGACAAGTATGCTTTTAGCTAACCTTATCCAAATAAAGTATAAAGGCAAAGGACATACGGGAGTACATTATGGCGACTTCAAAACTTAAAGTACTAAGGTTAGACCTGTATGGTAACTTGCTCGTGCATCGGTTATTGACATCTCTTCCTGCACACTATGGACATTTTATAGTGAGTTATAATACTCAAAAGGATAAATGTACATTTACTGAGCTCATTTCACATTGTGTGTAAGAAGAGGAAAGGTTGAAGTGAGAAAAGACAACTGAAATTGCTCATACTACATCTACCTCAGGGAACATAAAGAGGAAAAGGACTAATGATAAGGGTACTGTAGTTGTAACATCACAACCCAAACCTAAAGTTCAACAAAAGAAACAAGTTTAGGATTAACAATTTTCTTGTTTCTTTTCCATAAACCTGGGTATGTGAATAATGATTGTTCTAATTACATCACATGGCGTGTAAAGAAAGGTACACTTCTCATTTTGGTTTGTTCAGAAGTTAATTTGGCTTTTGTACCTAGCCATGGTAGGTAGATTCAGGTGCTACTACTCATGTAAGTATGTCTATGCATGGTTGCCTGTGCAGCCGACCTCCAAATGATGCTAAAAGATTCATCTATCAGGGCAATGGCAAAATAGTTGGAATTGAAGCAATTGGGACCTTTTTATTATCTTTTGAAACTGGTCATTTTTTTGAATTAATAAAGACTTATGTAGTACCGTTTTTTAGACGAAACTTGATTTCTATTTTTTGTTTTGGACAAATACAGTTATTCTTGTTCACTTGAAAATAATAAAGTTACACTCTTTCTAAATTCTACTTTAGTTGCGACTGGTTCTTTAATTGATAAATTACATTTATTAAACACCAATGCTTCATATAATGAAATCTTGTAAAATTAAAATTAAATGATGAGAATTATGTTGCTTTGTGGCACAAGTGTTTAGGTCATATCTGAAAAAGGAGAATAGAGAGACTTGTGTCAGATGGAATACTTCAACTCCTTAATTTCACGGACTTTGATGTTTGTATTGAGCATATAAAGGGGAAATAGATAAATATAAGGAAATTAAGTTCCAAAAGGAGTTCAGATGTCTTAGAATTGATACATTCTGGCATTTGCGGTCCATTCCCTACGGCTTCATGGAATGGCCAATAGTATTTTATCACTTTTATAAACAACTATTCTTGTTATGGGTACTTATATTTAATTCGTGTTAAGTCTCAAGCTCTGGACGTGTTAAGGACTTCAAAGCCGAAGTTGAGAATCAACTAGGAAAGAAGATTAAAGTTGTCAAAACTGACTGTGGCGGTGCATACTATGGCAAATATAAAGAAGACCAGATTTTCTTTAACTTAGTTTCTTCCCATTCTTTTACCAGATTTTCTACTCCTAACTCAATGAAAATTCATGGTTCAACCTCTACATATGAATTTGATTTCCAGAATACGTCTTTTACCTATACATCATGCAAATTCAAGTCTCCAAAATATGCTTTCTTTCATAAAACTAGTTCTAATCAACCCTAGACTAATATCATTGAAGCATTAACTAAAATAGATCAAGATAGATACTTGCTTGGAAATATTTGTTCCTGATTTGTGGAAGAAATTATTTTTGTTGTGATCCTCATCTCGTGATCTACAATTTGGCGATGATGGCGGTGCAAACGGTGGAGTTCTTGGCCTAGAACTCATTGGAAAGATTTTCCTCTTCCTCTCTAATGGTCGTTCTTGGTTTTTTGTTATCCTAACCCTAGAAGACAACTCCTACCATCTGATATAATCTTGTAAAATTCGTGGGTTTCCATGCCCAAAAATACAAAATGTCTAAAACGTCCTCCCAGGATGTTAATTAGGCTTAAAAATGCCCCGAGACCCAAACTAAACCCCCGAGTACATTATTTTGACTATTTCTACCCTTCCGGATACATTGACGCACTCAAAATGACCATACGGGTGACTTATAATTTATTCACTTCTAATAATAATAATAATTTAGTCCTGACATGACACAGGCGTGTTCCGACTCAATTTCCATAATTGTCATTTTCATTCACTCGTGATAATTATAATAAAATAAATTCTACATATTACTTTACTCAATAAGTAATATCTAACAAATCAACAAATTTTCAATAATTACTAACTCTCGTTACGCTAGTAAATATTTAAAAGAACTTTTCGGATTAAAATTAAATTAATTTATCTTAATTAAATTTAATAAATCCCTCAATTTAGAAGCCATAAAATACGGGGTATTACATCCTATTAAAAGACAACATTCTTATTCTTAACCGTATCTTCCCCCTCAAACGCAACATCCTCAAAAAATCTCACATTTTCCGTTTTCGAAAAGGGACTTTGTTGATGGATCAAAGAACATAAAACCCCTCAACCGTTCATTATACCCAACAAAATAGCAGCTAATAGTTCTTGAGTCCAGTTTCTTTTCAATTGGCTTATAAGGCCTTGCCTCAGCTGGACACCCCCAAATGTGTAAATCTTTAATGATAGGTTTTCTGCCTATCCATAGTTCATAAGGGGTTTTATCTACCATTGTACGACGTACTCTATTTAGAATATATACTGCAGTCTTAAGTTCCTCTCCCTAGAATAAATCTGGACAAGAAGAAGGATTAATCATTATTGTTGTTAGGACATTTTGGGATATAAATAAGACCAGTAGGACTTTATAAAAATGGAACCTTTAATGTAAGACGAGATTAACATTTAACGAGGGTGTTTTATACTTAAGGAATCATGGGAACGTGTGTCTAAAGGGTGAGACTCATAAGAAAGTTACGTCGTAAAATAAAAGAGTACCTACTGAAATAACACTTAGGGAGATGGAATTTCATGAGTGTTACGAAGTAAGTTTTGAATAATCCCATAAATAAGAATAAAAGAGGAACCGTTATACGGGATATTCTAGTAATGTACAATAAGAATAAATATCATAAGTATGGGTTGTGGGTGTACCTAAATTAGAAATGGGAATGGTAGTATACATATATGACTGTGTTTGTGCACATACTATATAAGTGTAAATATCATGCCCGCACTACTTGCTATCACTGAGGTTACCATGCCGAGACAGTCTTATCTCGATGGGACCTTTATGGGGGGATATCGACTTGTACCCTAGAACATAGTAATCCTTGGTACAGGCTATCTAATCGATAGTCAGACGGTCCTCAGAGACATAAGGGTATGTGAGGACCTCTTAGTGACTTAGAACTATGCTTCGCCTCAATTTGTATGTAATTTTGTGTTAATACAGTTCGAGAGTAATTCCGAACTAGTATTTCCCTTAGTACGAGTGATACGGGGACTTGATAGCAGAGTATGCCAGCACCATAAATTTTATGTGGGGTGCCGATAGTATATATATATTAGGTGAGTGATTAATATATATATAGACTTGAAATTTGGAAACTTTCTACTGTGACTAAAAGTAGTTAAGTAATGAATAAATATTTCGATTTTGATATAAGTGATTGCAAAGTTTGAGGCAATGTTGAAAGATTTTTTTTAATGAAATCCTTATGAAAACTTTACTCTCAGTGACTAATTATTTAAGCCCTAAAATTTGTCAGCTCGAAACCTTAGGAGGAATTTAAGATAAGTTTAACATGTGGGGATTAATAGTGCGGTAGGTGTGCACATTAGAAGAGAGGTGAGAATTTCTCAAGAGAGTGACGCATACTAATATGATTGTTGCATTAGCCGGTAAGAATTTTAAATACTTGCTAAACTAAATTTTAAACTGTTTTACAATTGGGCTCTGACCCGTTTCCTATTTTCTCTTCTCTCTTATATATATATGTATAAATTATAGGTGCCCAGCCACAGGGGCGTCATGCTTAAGATCCTTTGGAAGGAATGTGTTGCAGCTTAGGTGGGAGTTGCAGGCCTTTTACTTAGACGACCTCATTATTGATTCCACTCCTAGTTCTATTTTATTCAGTAGGGCATGTGTCGCCCTTTTTCCTTATTCAGTTGGTTTTGTTAGAGATTGTGATTCATTTACTTTCAGCATTTCTACTTTGGGATTGTTTCTTTCAGGATGTCTTTCCTTTGAAGTTTTAAAGTTGGTATTAATTATTTGAATGCTTAAATTGCTTGGATTATCTTCTCCAATCTAGTTGTTGTGTGACCCTTAAACTATGAAGTATGAAAGGTTTTATTATTGGGTTTAAATTCAAGATGAAAATAATGTTTTAAAAATGGTTTTCTCACTTAGCTAAATTATTTAGGGTGTTTAATTTGAAAAGTTATTTTGTGACAGTGATGCTAAGAATGAATCAATCCGTTCACCTTGGTTATAATTTAATAAAGGACAGATCACCCGGTATTTAATTAGGCGGGGTGTCACAGGTGGTATCAGAGCATTAGGTTCTAGTGTCCTTAGGATCTGTGCTGCTTATTATGCTTCTAGCGTTACTTTGTTTGATATAGAGCCCTATGTTTAGGATTTTTGTTTTCAATGGTGAGATTCTGTTCTCTTGCTATAACGTATGTATCTTAGTGAATCTTAATTGCCTTCGGGCGTGTTCGAACAATTAAATATGGAAGGCAAGGGCCATTGGGCGGACAGTAGGAGGCAAAGCTTAGTTGAGATTGTAGACCATATTCGAGGATGATGACCGTAGTTAAGGTCACCCCTATTATGGCACGGGAAGCCAGGACTGTAAAGACTGTTAGAGTGCAGCCTATGATTTCCAAGTGATTCTATAGTCGAAAGAGATGCGAGAGAAGACTCACCCAACGTGGTACAATTGGGAAAAGTCAGATGAAGCATTGTAGAGAGCTGTCAATGGAAATTCTAGAAATGCAAAAATTGTGTGTGTTAGCCATGTAGGTAAAGCATCCAAAAGCTTGGACATAGGATGGAGTGTGGCTAACTGAAAGTGAAAATTTGGAGAGAAATTTTCTTGGCTTGTCGGAATAAGGTTATCATGGTGGGAGTTAGCCACTACCATTAGAAGTGGAATGCTATGCCTATAGGAGAATCTTAGGTACAGTTTGACCGCAAATTCCTACATCAGATGTTCAGGATAAGAAGTGAATGTTGTCCTGAACTCATCACAGGAGGACCTGCCAGAGGTCCATTTGTGAATATGAATCTAAACCGTTAGCGAATCTTGTATCGAAAGATGTAGACACAAATGGAGGAAAGAACTTCAAGTGGGATATCGACTCGTAATAATAGTTGATATCACTTAAAAAGGGAATTCTGCTAGACGATCAATTCAGAGGTTGACAATATCGTACTTTATCAATGAAGGTGATAATGCTTCTTGGTGTGGGAAGCTAAAAATATCAACGAATTTAGTCAAGAATAAAACATGGTACAACGGTAGTAATGTAGCACCACAAGGGGGTGTGGATACACATCAGGGCACCCATTTAAATGATTCGAATAGCTTAATTCTTACCAAGCAATGGTAGATTTAGTAAGGAATATTGTTGTCAGTAACATGTTCCTTGGGGCCTACAAGGCTAAGGGAATAATGGGGGTAGACATCAGAAATCAAGTTTACCAAAGTCCGAGAGAATGACAATCCTAACATGGTTTGTATGACAGGTGATAAGTGGATTATGTGTTGAGGTATTTTGTGGAGAGTGAAATCACACGCGCTAAATTTTTCCTAAAGCGATTATAGGGTACGAGAGTATGGTGCCTAGTAAAGGAGAACGATTAAAGTAATGTTGTTCTGGTTTGGACAGGCGTGTTACGTTCGGAGACCATTTGCACAGTCAAGGCATTTGGCAAGGTAGAAGTATGAGTTTTATCCTCGGAGGAGGAGGTGTGTTTCATATGACTCGAGCGAGTCAATATATTTTGTTCATTGCTAGATTAACATGTGAGACAAGTTTAATGTGTTTAACGATAAACATTATTATTATGTGAATATTTTGCCTAGTGTAGCGGGATTATATTTAATGCTATCCGAGGAGGATGAGTGTGTGTATTAATAGTGTTATATACTTTATTGAGGTTACTCGTTTTAGTAGTGTAATATACGAGTATGATATTATCTTGGTTATAACTTTATAGTAATGGTTAGTACGATAGTGGGCAGTAATTGCAAGGCTATCGGAGTGGTTGCCTTAGTGCAGCATGTTTTGTTATGGCGAGGACCCACCTACGAGAGGGTCGAACTCGCACTTATATTAGCTATTTTAGAGACTTCAGAGGGGATAGTGGTCTCAAGATATTCGATTCTGGTGTGTGTAGGGACTTTGTTGTTATGATTCAGTATATATTGGGTTTATTGTTGAGGAAAAGATTTGACTCATTATTATGTGGAGCACTCAGGACTTGGTGATAGGTAGAGAACATTGATATATCTACCCTTTAGAGATGTGATAGTGAAGAGTTAGACTCATATGCTTGGGATCGGGATTTTGAGAGTCCTGATTGTATGTGTACGAGGTTTGTGAATAGTGATTACCACTAATACTGGATGATAGTGGATTGGCGAAATGTTCTTTGTGTAGGTGTAATTACGGGAGGTGATGAAACTGTTCTGTCAAGAGACGGAATAAAAGGGTACATGTTATGGACGGAGGGCCTAACAGATTTTGATAACCGACAATGCTAAGTAGTAGTGTATCGGGGGGTTCCTTGTTTGGATTTTTCTTTGCGAGACATCCCACACATGAAACTTAGCATAAGGTTGGAAGTAGGAAGATGTTTGGTCATTAGCCTATAATTTTAGTACCTCGGTCATAGTAGGAGTAGGTAATTTTATCTGTAAATGGGAAATTGAATTGTGAATTAAGGCCAGTGGAGCCGGTTGGGTGGTAAGAAAGCATTGAAAGTTTTGTTTTATCACCACGAGTTGAGGGGTGGAACGATGATAAGGAGAATTTAAAATTTCAATTTCTAGGGTGATTGGGAATACTCGAGTGTTGTAACCGCATTCTGAGCACAAGGGAAAATAAAGAACTTGGATGATTTTTAGCGTGGATTATCTGGGAAGAATTTTTCATAACAAGAGAGAAGGCTTATATTTATTTTGATGGTAAATTACTTTAGTTATTGTATTTATTCGTGAGAATTGTTGTACTTATATGAAGAGATTGAGATTTATGGTTTCTCTTTTGTACTTATATGAAGAGATTGGAAACTTTCTACTATGACTAAAAGTAGTTAAGTAATGAATAAATATTTCGATTTTGATTTAATTGATTGCAAAGTTTGAGCCAACACTGAAAGATATTTTTTAATGAAATCCTTTTGAAAACTTTACTATCAGTGACTAATTATTTCAGCCCTAAAATTTGTCGGCTCGAAACCTTAGGAGGAATTTAAGATAAGTTTAACATGTGGGGATTAATAGTGCGGTAGGTGTGCACATTAGAAGAGAGGTGAGAATTTCTCAAGAGAGTGCCGCATACTAATATGATTGTTGCATTAGCCGATAAGCATTTTTAATACTTGCTAAACTAAATTTTAAACTATTTTACAATCGGGGTCTGACTCGTTTCCTATTTTATCTTCTCTCTTGTATATATATGTATATATTACAGGTGCCTATCCACGAGGGCATCATGCTTAGGATCCTTTAGAAGGAACGTGTTGCAGCTTAGGTGGGAGTTGCAGGCCTTTTACTTAGACGACCTCATTATTGATTCCACTCCTAGTTCTATTTTATTCAGTTGGGCATGTGTCGCCCTTTTTCCTTATTCAATTGGTTTTGTCAGAGATTGTGATTCATTTACTTTTAGCATTTTTACTTTGGGATTGTTACTTTCAGGATGTCTATCCTTTGAAGTTTTAAAGTTGATATTAATTATTTGAATTCTTAAATTGCTTGGATTATCTTCTTCAATCTAGTTGTTGTGTGACCCTTAAACTATGAAGTATGAAAGGTTTTATTATTGGGTTTAAATTCAAGATGGAAATAATGTTTTGAAAATGGTTTTGTCACTTAGCTAAATTATTTAGGGTGTTTAATTTGAAAAGTTATTTTGCGACAGTGATGCTAAGAATGAACCAATATGTTCACCTTGGTTATAATTTAATAAAGGAGTGATCACCCGATATTTAATTAGGCGGGGTGTCACAGAGGAATCAATTCCTCTCCCACACATTATTCAGCCTGCTGACAGTGTTGAAGGAGACACCAATGAGGACTTCCCTACTCAAAATAGAAGAATTATTCCAAAAGAGCAAACTCAACAACCTTATGAGGAGTTATATATCATTTTGATTTAGAGCTGCATCATCAGATGCATTTTAAGATGGCTTTTCTCAATGGTAACTTTGAGGAAACTATGTATATGGTGCAACCCAAAAATTTTGACCCAGTTGATCCAAAGTCTATGGTTTGTGAACTCAAGAAATCTATATATGATAAAATTAACTTCTTTGTGCTCTATGTCAATGATACACTATTGGCTAGTAGCGATATAGGCTCATTGCACGAAACTAAAAGATTACCCACTAAGAATTTTGAAATGAAAATTCTTAGAGATGCCTATTTTATTTTGGGAATTAAGATGCATCGAGATCATTCTCAGGGTATCCTTGTATTATCCCAAAAGAGCTATATCGAGAAGGTACTCTCTAGATTTGACATGAAATATTTTGCACAAGGAGATACTCCTGTTGCTAAAGGAGATAAGTTTAGTCTCTGTCAATGCCCCGGGAATGAGCTTGAAAGTGTATAAATGAAAAAGGTTCCTTATGCTTTAGATATTGGGAGACTTTTGTATTCTCAAGTATCTACGCGTTGGGATTTAGTGTACATAATGGGTATGTTAGGCAGATATCTGAGTAACCCTGGAATGGATCACTAGAAATCAGCCAAATGGGTTATGATGTATTTATAGGGAACAAAAAATTACATGCTCATACATCAAAAGTCAGATAATTTGGAGATCATTGGGTATTCTGATGCCGATCTTGTGGGTTGCCAAGACACTAAGAGATCCACTTCTGGCTATGTATACATGTTGTCTGGAGGTGCTATTTTCGGTGGAGTGTTAAGCAGTCACTCTTTGCCCCTTCTAATATGGCAGCAGAGTTCATAGCCTATTATGAGGCAACAAATCATGCGATATAGCTGCGAAATTTTGTGAATTGGCTACATATTTTGGATAGCATTGAAAAACCACTACAGATATATTGTGACAATAATTCAGCAATTCTATATTCGAATAATTATAGAAGCTTATTGAAGTCTAAGCACATATACATTAAGTTTCTTGTTGTTAAAGAAAGAGTTCAGTGTAAGATAGTGTCTATTGAAAATATAAGAACAAACTCCGTGCTCGCGGATCCGCTTGCTAAGGTTTACCACCCGAGGTCTTTCAAGAGAACACTACCCATATAGGTGTTGTTCAGTTTGATGATATTCATCTTTAGTGGGAGTTTTTATTCGGTTTAATGTTCCTTCATTTTATACTACTCAGATACTTTATGTATGTTTCAGTTTTCTGCAAAATAAAGTTAATGGTATTTTCATTTTGTTGTTTACTCTGAATGTATTATCTTTTAATTGTGGTATAACATAAGATTTAAAAGACTAAGGTTTGATCTCACTACGGAATAAAGATAGGACCAATAGGAAATAGGCATGTTTGAGATCATTGCTTGTAATTTCCAGCCACACATCCATACTTGATCTATGTCGTTGAATATATTTGGTGTGATAATCGTTGATGGATCGAGTTACCACATAAATGTAATAAAGGCCGCTTTGGTCTCATACTAGTATAAGAGATGGACGAGATTGATTCGGGAGATGTCTTAAGAATAGAAAGAAATTTGGTGCGCACATAAGGTTATTGAATATAATTACATTCATAATTATTATAAAGCCCAAGTAGGAGATTGTTGGAATATTTTATATATTCCAAATAATTTAGTGTGGGCTCACATATTAAAATAGTAATTGTATTTGAGCTTTAATTTTTAAATGGTAAAATAAAGTGATCTAATTAAGTAAGCTCAAGAGACATCAGCAGTAAGTATGGAATCTGAAATGTGTGGTTACCCAAAAGTCACCTATAGGTTACTTAAGAGTCACCTATTGGTTACTCAAGAGTCGGCTAATTAGAATTTATGGGGTTTTAATTATATGTCTATAAATATAATGAAGGGTTCTGGTCCCCGAGGCTAATTCACTCAAAGACTCTCCTCGTCACTCCCATCAACGAGAGAGAACTCATAGAGAGAGGTATTAGTCTGTGTAAGACATCCAACCCCCTAATCTCAATCATCACTATGGATTCAGGTACACAGTTCCTATAATTCTTTTATAAGGTAATTTCGATAATCTAATCTGTTGATGAATTTTATTTAATATTCCAACACAAATAGTAATACTTCTCATGTTATAATGTGTTTATAAGAGAGCTATTTTTATCCTATTTTTAATTTTACGAACTTCGGATATAAAGGAAAGAGATATTGTCAATTGAAAGTAAATAACAAATCCTGGGTGTTATCATCAATGGTTAGATATTAATTAAGAAGTGATAATATTTTTCTTTATAATTTACAAAAAGATGTATTGATAAGACTGCAAAGGAGAAAAATTAGGCTAATTTCATCAGATTATATAGAAAAAATAAATAAAGGCGGAAAATAACGAGAAAAACATGTTAGTTAACAATGGTTAATGTAATCTTATTACAATAACTTTTTGTAGGCGAAAGACCATTCATATGGGATATTATTGCACTTCAATACTACCGAAAAGTGTATAAATAGTACACATAATAGAATTCTTTTCAAGAACTTTAGGGGACCATGTCCCCCTCAACCATGAGGTGTCTTCGTCCCCGAGGTTCTCTAGTTATAACTTACATGAGAAGAATTTTAATTGCCATGCAAGAACTATAAACAATGACCTAAAACAAAAATTATGTTCGATCTTAATCTTTTTATAATGAACAGAAAAAGTAATAGCTGCGACAAACATACTGGTAGGTGCGCAACACAAGTAGCAAAAGTTAAAAATGGAAGACAATCTACGCAATAGATATCGTATCAAGCAAGAGTGAATTTTCCCCTACACTTCTGCCACATACGTTTTTTCATTTTTTTTCTTTTTTAGATTAATAAATGATGCATATGAAATAAATCGCTAAGGGGTGAAACCCGTATACAAATAATATGCAGTAAATAGGAAAAATATCACAGACGGATCTAGGAACAAACCTAACTAGCTAAACATCATTATACACTACTTCTAAAAACTCAAGAATATTAGGAAGCGTGGCCACGAAGTGTTCTTTATACCATACTAATAAGGAACACATAAAAGTGTATCAGATTCTAGATGGGTCCATCTCCACACCTTCGAAACATCTCGGATTCCTCTCCTGCCATATGGTCCAAAAAATGTAGTATGGAACCAAACGCCACGCTATTCGATTCTCTTTCCACCTTTTAGGAGTATGTCAAACTTCCAATAAACCCCTCACCGTCTCAGGCATGAATCAAGAGATCCTACTAAGAGAAAAGAAAACCTCCCATAAGCCTTTTGCCACCTTATAATGCAAAATTAAATGATTAGTCTTCTCCTCCACCTTCTTACATAGCCAACAATGCCTAGTCATGAAGTTCCTTCTCAATTGCCAAAATAGCCTGCTTTGCTGCAGTCCAAACGAAAAATATCACTTTTGGAGGGCCTTTTACCATCCAAACTTGCTTCCATGGGAAATAAGAACTTAAATTGTGACCTCCACCCAATAAGAAATAGTACCCCCCACTGTGAAGACCTCATTTCTCTTGACCACCACCTCAATTCATCATCCACCTCCATTGGACGTGGGGCCTCTCCTAACCCGTCAAAAAAATTCTCAGCCTCCTCGAGTTCCCAGTCCTATAGTCTTCTTCGGAACTTGGGGTTCCAAACTACACGGCCATCTAAAACTGACACATGAGCCCCTACTAGACCATCCTTATCTCCTCCTACTATATAGATACATGGAAATTTCTCCTTAAGTGAACCATTTTCCCCCATTTGCCTTTTCAAAACGTAATTCTATTTCCTCTCCCCAATAAAAAATTCGTGTACTTTGAGAAGTCATCCCATTCTTTCGAAGTATACATCCATAAATCCACCCCGTGTGCATACCTCCCCACTCCTGGACTCCACCCAGGATTCGAATAACCCACCCTATCCCCCACTACTCTCCTCGACAACCTATTCTCCTCGTGAGGAAATCTCCAGAGCCATTTTCCTAATAAATCTTTATTGAATAGCTTAAGGTTCTTACTTCCCTCACCCCTGCCCTGATGGGCTTGCACACCTCCTCCCACCCTACTAAACAATATTTGAAGTTTTCCTCACTACCTCTTGATGGGCTTTGATTTTGTTTTATTATGTAATCATAATACTCTAGTTTTTAAGAACACCCTTAAGTTAAATTAAACATGCCGAAAAATGTGTATACTAAATTTGTGCATACACCTGGAAATATCCAAATGTTTATTTGGTGATATAATATCATATGTGGACGGCCTCACGTGTTCATGCTGAACACCAATAAAGACATAACATGTTTTCACATAAAAATTGACATTATTATGGGTTAATTCCATTTATTGGGTCTTGGGTCAACTATGCAAGAAATTCATTGACTTTTTTTAATGCACCAATTCTTTTTTCATGATTGATCACATATATTTAGACAAATGTATTCCGCACTTATATCCCTTTTAAATTCATTATCTCTCTCTCTCTCTCTCTCTCTCTAAAAGTAAACACATAACTCCACTCTCTCTAACAGCCCACTCCCACCCCCATCCCCACCCACCCCACCCCAGACTCGCCAAAAATACCATGACGGAGGCCGTCAGAATTCTTATTGGAGTGTTTTTTTATCCTCCGTCTTCTTTTCTTTTAATTCTTTATTTTTTCTGATCCGAGACATCACTATCATCGTCGGGTGAGAGAGTGCTATAGCGGAATAATGCGACTTCTGAAATAAATTCAATTTTAATTATGTGACAAACCAACCAGTCTTAATTAAAACCAAATTTTAAATAAACCCTAACACATGCATCAAGGTGATTTAAAATCATAAAAAATAAACATGAAATGGAAACCAATTTGAGGAAAAATATCCGAAGGGCAAAACCTTTTATTTCACAAAAAATTGTAAGTAACTTACACATATTACAATGAAATAGATTTTCAAACACGAATACCCGCAGGTGTCGGTTAGTGTCATAAACAATGAATTACACGCAACAATCCACAAGAACCGCAGTCCTATCTTTAACCCAGGAACACCAAAACACTCCCTATGAACCTCAGTCGAAATCAACAAAGAATCTTCACGCAACAAGATCCTCAATGACACGTTATCATATGATGTAAATTTACCCTCTCTACAAGAGCAATATTAGCTAGATTGGATTTTGGGTTCCAAAACAATTCACTAAATGATTGGGATGTTTTATGAATTGTAAAAACAAAGGATTAAACCTCTAAAGTGAGAAGACAAATTCGTACTGTTCAAATGAGATTGGATGTCGTTTGAATAAAATTCAATGTCGTTCGATACTTAGCGCGATAAGCCATGTCGTTTGAACGATGGTAATATTAAATGTTTTTCTCTTTCTTTTTCTCAATAGATGCACCGCCTCAAAAACTCCGAAAATTATATTTTTGACGAAAAACATTAAAAACTCCACTCCAACACTTAGAAAAGATTTTATGAAAAATAATCACAGTACTCTACGTGAAATGCTAAGGTACTTAAACACAATCGTACCAAAATTAATCTCGCGGAGACTTCTTTGATGAAGAACTTTGATATTCAGATCTGTGTTGATGCTTGAATGATCTTGAATAATTCTTCGACGGTTGTAGTAGTATATGACATACTTTAATGTAAACAGTTGTTATAAAATATGTCCTTATTAATCTCCCCCTACGTCTATGCCGATACAAAATAAAAATAATCTGAATAATCAAAAACAAAATGCCTATACAAATCTAATACCCTCCCATGAACCCAAAAGTGAAAAGGAACTTGTAATGAAAGTCTTCAAATCTTTTTCAAAAATCTTCATCATTCTTCAAAAATCAAAGATTTTCTCATCACGGTGTGAAAATACCTTTGTGATGCATCGAGTTTGAATTGTGATAAATATATCAATCAATATAATCAAATCTCCCCCAAAATTCATTCTCCCTCTTTTTATTTGTCCAAAATTGACAAGGAAAAGAATAAACAAACAAAACATGGAGTGTCACAAAAAACAACACAATATATGTATCAAACTACGTGCATGTAGAGGGAATACTCAAAGTATCCACAAACTAATTTTTATTTTTCATTTTTTTAAACTAAAAGAATTTACAAAAATAACACACCCTGAATTTTCACTAGGATAACCAAATCGTGAAAATAGAATGAATGGGTGTGAACAAATTCAACAGGCAAATCAACGCAATCAAACACAACATATGCTCTCAATGTATACGTGTACTCCTATCAAACGAATCTCAACATCGTCCTCAGGTGTTTAAAGTGTTAAATTTAAATGTCATCGACTGAATCCATCAACATATCAAAGTCATGAATGATTCCCACACCAATAACGTCTAAAACTATGAATGCTTTTTCAAGACGTTGTCAGGACGTGCAAACCCGTTTTTCATTTCTTTCCATCCAAACTCCCACATAAATAATAATCATTATATTTTCTTTTGAGGTTGCCCTTCTTTTTTCTTTTTATTGCCTTAAAATTTTTCGGGATCTTTTCAAACAGTGGTTTTCACGACGAGTTAATTTTACACTCTCGCAGCCCTTTCCGTGAATCACTCATCATATTTTGTTGCATTTAAATCCTTAGGGTAAATGGTTATTACTTTCACTACTTCTATTGTCAAGTTTTATCGCATTTGGTTCGTTTTAAAGACATGATTGAGATGAAAACACTCCAACCAATATATGATTAACAAGTATGATTGATATACCCAAGTATGACCTCGGCCTAGAGGTGCCTACCTCGGCCAAGATGAGAGCCGAGACGATGACCGACCCCCCAGTGCGTCGGGGCCCACGATGTCATACCTCGGCCAAGGCTGCCTCGGCCAAGGCCGACACTACCACATGGACTTCCCAGGGACATTTCTCATGTCGCAGATATCAACATTGACCTCGGGCATCAAGGAATGGTAACCTCGGCCAGAAGTAGGCCGAGGTAACAAGAGGCTCCACGCATTCATCTTCAACATGGACCCTACCTCGGCTCAGGCCGGCACAGGCATATACCTCGGCCGACATAAGGCCGAGACAACTCATGACACCTCGCGGATTGAACGGACGACCAACCTTTATAGCTCGGCCTCTCCTAGGCCGAGGCCAATCACCAACATGACTGCCGAGCATCTGTTGACATTTGGATAAGGACACCTGGGCATAAATCAGTTATAACAAGATTATTCTCCACATGTGGGGGAATATTTCATCATCATTACTTACATGTGGCCAGGACAGGTGGCACACCCCCATTGGTGAGGGAGCTACACCCATGCACATTACATGCATAAGGGGGGTACATTACACCCCCTAGGCACTATATAAAGGAATCATCCCCTACCTTGCAAAGAGATCCAGATATTAAAACCCTAGCTAAAACTCTGTCTAAACACACACACAATAGAGAGAGAAAGAGCTTGAGAGGTTGTATCCATGGCCATTAGTGCCTTCTTTCAGTGATATTACTCACACACACGCTCACAGTGGACGTAGGCCGGATTGGCTGAACCACTTATATTCAGGTGTCATTCCTCTTATCCTCACCTCATTCTTATCTTCTTTATACAGCTATGCTGCCATTGTCATACCTATATTGAGCTTGCGAACACCTCACCTGGTGGTGCTGATTTTCAGCATCATCATTTTGGCGCCGTCTGTGGGAATCGAGAAGATATCTCTTCCTCTTTCTCTGCTTAGCCTCACAGGAGATTCTGGCGGTGAACCAGAAACCACCCCTTGCGTGGAGCTGTTTCACCATTGAAAGAGATCCTTTGAGGTATTTAGCTCACCTGCTACTCAAAGATCTATAGTGGTGATACATGGCACCAGACTTGCCACCACCTCTTCTGCCGCCTGTGGGTGGAGGGGCTAGTTCCAGTCAGGCTCCTCCTCAGTCCGAAATGGCGGAGGTGGCAGCTGCTTTGAAATCTCTGGCTGCCACGCAACAAGCCATGAGGGATCAGTTTGTCCAGCTCAGCCAAACCATGATGATGAGGCCACCTGGAGTCTCACCGGACATGATCACCCCAGTGGCAGTTCAGCCCCAACCGGACGCCAGGGGACCACCCCAGGCACCGATGAAGGACCAACCTGCACCCCAGCGGAGGAGGGACGTTGCTGACCCTAGGCGCTTGTGTCTGGGGAGGCAAGGAAACCCTTGCCCTGGGGATAGATATGATGACCCGGAGGCTGAAGAGGCCCCGGAAGACCGTTGGGAGCCATATGAGATGTCAGATAACACTGTACGGCCTCTTAGGCAAAGCCAAGGATGTGTCGGCCGAAGAAGAGAAGAGGCCCAACCAAGAGGTTCCGCTTTTAATAGATTGAACAGAGGCTCGGCCTTCGAGCGGCGGGGTGTGGTTAATGACCTGAGACAAAGGCTATCAAGGTCGAGGAGTGCAGCAGGCTCCCAAAGAGGGGATAGGCAGGCTCGGCCAGACCAAGGCCGGCCCGTAGAGAGAAGGGTCAAGGAGCAGGAAGAGGTCAACAGTCAGAGGGTTGTGGCTGGGGAACCCTCTGTCCACCACAGAGAGGTGGCAGGGGATAACCTCGGCTAAGTTGACGAGAGAAGACCATGGAATGACTCGATCCAACGTCTCGAGGAGAAGATAGGGGACCTCATAAAGAGTAGGGACCCCTTACAGAGGGGCTACACGGAGGGCTCACCGTTTGTTGCTAGGATAGTGGGGTTCCCAACCCCAGCTAAATTCAAGCCTCCTGTAGTGACTCCTAAGTATGATGGCAGCACTAACCCAGTGCACCACATCGAGATGTATCAGTCAGCCGCAGATATTTACTCGATACCTGATGAGATGAAGTGCAGGGCCTTCTCGGGCACCTTGACAGGGGCAGCGCATAGCTGGTTCACCTCTCTTCCAAAGAACTCGATCGAAAACTTTAAAGGCTTGGCCGAGCAGTTTATCCACAACTTCTGCTTTGGGGTAAGGCCCCAAAAGAAGACCACCCACCTCCTATATGTCAAACAGGATAAGGGTGAAAGCCTAAGAGACTATATAGCAAGATTCAACAAGGAGAAGTTGGAGGTGGAGGATTACGAGGAGAACATAGCCATGACCGCCCTTATAGGAGGCCTCCAGAAGGGAAAGCTACTATGGAAGCTAGCGGAAGACCCCCCCAAGTCTATGGCAGAGCTGTTATCCACTGCAGGGAAAGTGATGAATGCGGAGGAGGCGATGGCCGCCAAATACGAGGAGGAGAACCGTGGTAGCGCTGGGAGGTCCCAGGGCAAGAAAGAAGGGAAGAAGCGGTCAGCAGAGGACAAGTTCTCTCATTACACTCCTCTGACTGTGAGCTGTGAGCACATCCTTAATGAGATCAAGACTGACAGGACTCTACGATGGACAGAGAAGCTGAAGGCCCCACCGCATAAGAGGAATAAAAACCTCTGGTGTGAGTTCCATCAGGATCACGGCCATGTCACAGACAGGTGCTTCGCTTTAAAGGATGAGATTGAGAAAATGCTAAAGTCTGGGAAGCTGAGAAAGTATGTGGATGGCAAAGCCCCAAAAGCTGGAAGAGAAGACCCTAGGAAGAGAAGAGATGACAGGTGTCGAGGCGATGCCCCAACCAGAGAGCATGATGATTCAGAGGGTGATGATGGAGATGACCCTGATCTCCCACCAAGGGATGACAACACCCCAGTGAAGAGGGTAGGAATGATCTCCTTTGGTGTTAGCACCATATGTGGTGGATTCACAGGAGGTGGATCTGAGGTAGCTGATAGAAAGGCTCATGTAGCGGAGGCCAAGGCGGTGGTCAGGCCCGAGGTTGTGAACCTGACGTCTTCTGACGCTGTGCAGAAGAGAACGAAGGTGGATATGGACACCCTAGTGGTGGGTTTCTCCCGACTCGACTTCAAGGGCATCTTAGCCCCCCATGATGACCCCTTGGTCATAACGACAAGGGTGCATGGGTGCGACGTAGGGAGAATCCTCATAGATGGGGGAAGCTCAGCAGATGTAATGTCCTGGCCTTGTTTCAAGAGCTTGGGTCTTAGCAGATCAAGGCTAGTGCCATACCACCACCCCTTGGTAGGCTTCAGTGGTGAGAAAGTGCACCCATTAGGCATGTATGAGATGGATGTGCGTATGGGGGATGAGTGGCCTAAGAGGCTGACTAAGAAGATAAACTTTTTTGTGATGGACGAGAATGTCTACTCGGCCTACAACCTCATCATTGGAAGAGTAGCCCTCAAGGAGTTTGAAGTCGTGCTGTCAACGGTCCATCAAATGCTAAAATTCCCGACCCCTTATGGGGTAGGGGAAGTGCAAGGGGATCAGACCATGGCACGGGAGTGTTATTTCAACTCAGCGGAAGAGAGGGAGGCCCATAAGAAAGCAACCGCCACCTACAGCATAGACACTCTTGACCCGAGAGATGAAACAAAGCTAAAGAAGGGCGAGGTTGCGAAAGAGGTAGAATCCATCATCCTCAACGAGGACGAGCCGGAAAAAACCGTTCAGGTCGGCAAGGCCCTAGAACCAAAGATTAAGGAAGAGTTGGTAAGCCTTCTCAGGAAGAGGCTGAGTGTCTTCGCCTGGAGCCACACCGACATGCCTGGTATAGACCCTGAGGTCATGACCCACAAACTCAACGTGGATAGGGATGCCAGGCCAATCAAGCAGAGGAGAAGAATTTACTCCAGAGAGAAGTATGAGGTCATTCGGGAAGAGGTGAAAAAGTTAGAAGAGGCAGAGTTCATACGAGAGGTCACCTACCCAGAGTGGCTCTCAAATGCAGTAATTGTGCCTAAGGCCAATGGAAAATGGAGGATGTGTGTAGATTTCACAGACCTGAATAGGTCTTGCCCGAAGGACAGCTATCCCCTACCTAGGATAGACCAGATGGTGGACACAACAGCAGGGCACGAGCTCATGAGCTTCATGGATGCTTATTTAGGTTATAACCAAATCTTCATGGACGCCGTAGACTCTGAGAAGACAGCCTTCATCACTGACAAGGGGACGTATTGTTATAAGGTGATGCCCTTTGGTCTGAAAAATGCGGGGGCAACATATCAGCGTCTCGTCAATAGGATGTTCGAGGAACAGATAGGTAAGACCATGGAGGTGTACGTGGATGATATGCTAACGAAGAGCCTGAAGGCATGTACTCACGTGGCAGACCTTGAGAAGACCTTTGATGTCATGGACTCGTACAGAATGAAGCTCAACCCGGCCAAATGTGTCTTCGGGGTAGGAGCTGGGAAGTTCCTGGGGTTCATCGTTAATCAAAGGGGGATTGAGGCAAACCCAGAGAAGATCAAGGCATTGCTAGACATGAAGACTCCTAGGAGTATCAAGGATGTTCAAAGACTCACTAGAAGAGTGGCAGCCCTGAACAGGTTTGTTTCCAGGGCAACCGATAAGTGTCTTCCATTCTTCAAGGTTCTAAGGAAGGCCTTCCAGTGGGATGAAGAGTGTGAAAAAGCCTTTGATCAACTCAAGTCCTACTTAGGATCTCCCTTGCTGCTGTCCCGGCCCATTACGGGAGAAAAGTTGTTTCTGTACTTGGCAGTCTCTGAGTCGGCTATTAGCGCGGCCATCATATGAGAGGAAGGTGGAGTTCAGAGGCCTGTGTACTTCAACAGTAAGGCCCTCCAAGGGTCTGAGCAGAACTATCCCAGAATGGAGAAATTGGCTTATGCTCTTATCCATGCTTCAAGGAAAATGAAACCCTACTTTCAAGCTCACTCTATGATAGTCCTTACAGACTCCCCACTAAGACAGGTTCTGCACAAGCCTGAGAAGTCCGAGAGATTGATGGCCTGGGCCATTCAGCCAGGGGAGTATGATCTTACTTACCAGCCCAGGACAGCCATTAAGGGGCAGGCCCTTGCAGACTTTGTCGCAGAATTCACTTGGGAGGATACTGGGTCAGAGAGGAGCTTGGATGGCAACGAACAGAAGAGCCGAGCTGTCTCCCGAGATTCGGAAGAGACAGACCCTTACATCTTCCAAGGCCGAGAAGAGGTAGTCCCAGTCAAGGTTCGGAGGAGGGTAGAAGAAAACGAAGAGGATCGATACCTCTTCGAAAAAGGAGTGATGAGAGAAGGGGTCTTCTCTTCAGATGAAGACGTGTGGAGCCTCTTCGTGGATGGATCCTCCTGTGATGGTGGAAGCGGCGCGGGGCTAGTACTCTCAGCACCAGATGGCGCCAACATTGAGTATGCCTTAAGGTTCAACTTCCAGGCTTCAAACAACAAGTCCGAGTATGAGGCCATGATAGCGGGCCTCCTATTGGCAACAACTCTGCGGGTAAAGCGGCTGCTACTACATAGCGACTCAAGGTTAGTTTTTAACCAAGTGTTGGGGGCGTACGAGGCCAAGGACGAGAGGATGGCCAGGTACTTAAAAAGGTAAGGGGGCTGCTAGAGTTTTTTGCAGAGGCCAAACTGAAGAGAGTGCCTAGACTGAGCAATAACCACGCTGATGCATTGGCAAGACTGACCTCGGCAATGAAGACAGATTTGGGAAGAACCATCCCAATTGAAGTTCTAGGAAAAGCAAGCATAGAGGAGGACGAGGTATGTAACCCTTGTGACAATATAAACCCAGGAGACTCGTGGATTGACCTGATTGTCAGATACCCAAGGGATGGGGAGTTACCTGAGTCCAAGATAGAAAGGAAAAAGTTGAGATACAGGGCTGCCAAGTTCTCATTGATAGGAGATGTCTTGTATAAAAAAGGTTTCCTCTTGCCCCTCCTCAAATGTGTTCACCCCTTGGAAGTACCCCGAATCTTGCAGGAGGTCCATGAAGGCTCTTGCTCTAGCCATATAGGAGGAAGACCCTTAGCCAAGAGAATCATCACTCAAGGATACTGGTGGCCAACCTTGTCTAAGGACTCTACTGATTATGTGAAGAGGTGCGAAAAATGTCAGAGGTTTGCCACTATCCCTCATTAACCCCATCAGCCTATGACATCAATCTCTTCTCTATGGCCGTTCGCGGTATGGGTAATTGACTTGGTAGGACCTTTGCCAAGAGCAGTCAACAACTATAGATTCTTGATAGTTGCCATTGACTACTTTTCAAAATGGGTAGAAGCTGAACCCATGATAACAATTACGGAGCAGAAGACCTTTCAGTTCATCTGGAAGAACATCATATGTAGGTATGGCCTCCCAAACACGCTCATTTCATATAATGGGACCCAGTTCAAGAACGCCTCCGTGGAGAAGTATTGCCAAAGTGTTGGGATTAAACAGTTCTTCTCATCTCCGGGTCGACCTCAGGCTAATGGCCAAACGGAGGTTACAAATAGGACTCTCTTGGATGGAATTAAGAAGAGGTTGGAAGACGCGAAGGGGAGATGGACAGAAGAGGTTTACGCAGTGCTTTGGGCTTACAGGACCACAGCAAGGACACCCACGAGAGAAACCCCATTCATGTTAGCACATGGTTCAGAAACCGTCATACCAACGGAGATAGGCCTACCAACTCATCGGATTCAGACCTATGATCATGACAATAACGGGGAAAGGAGGAGGTTAGACCTGGACCTTATTGAAGAAAGAAGGGAAGACGCAGAGGTCAGGAAAGCAGCCTACCAACAGAGGGCAGCAAAGTTCTATAATCAAAGGGTGAAGACAAGACCCATTGCGGTAGGAGTCCTAGTGCTTAATAAGACCCTACAGAAAACAAACCAGCTACACCCGAACTCGCATGGCCCCTACAGAGTAACGGAAGAGGTTATGCCTGGCACGTATAGGCTAGAGAACCTAGAGGGAGAACCCTTCACCAACCCGTGGAATGCCGACCACCTAAAGAGATATTTCATATAATGTTGCATCTATTTTGTCAATTGTAAATGAACCATCTTATTGAAAAGAGGTTGTGAATAAAGATCAGTTTCCATGGAAAATTCTTGTTTCATTTTAGCATCATTCATTTGGTGATTTAATATGAGGCTTACCTTGGCCTAGGTGATGACCTCAGACCCTCATAACATCACTTGGTAGTGATGAGGTCTGAGCTCGGACACCTCGGCTAGAGGACCTCAGACCCTTAACATCATTCATTTGGTGAAATTTATTATGGGGATAACCTCTTAGGTGAGGACCTCAGACCTTTAGCATCATTAATTTGGTGACATTATGAGTTACCTCAGCCTAGGTGATGACCTCAGACCTTCATTACATCACTCGGTGGTGACGAGGTCTGAGTTCAGACACCTCGGCTAGAGTACCCAAACAAATTCGTGTAAGTTTGAATTAAAGGAAGATATGAGTAAAAAATGTAAGTAGTAATCATAAATTACATCTTAATGACTCCACACATTATAAAGAACAAAATGGGATGATGATGCATATCAAAATACTATCAAACAATCACATGGATATGGAATGAAGTTGTGACTTGATCATCCTAAATGTGCATTCATATAAGGTGTAAACAGAATACAAAAATCTTTTTGTCTTTTTCAATTTAAAAAAAAATGAAAATCTTTTTGTATTTTTCCAAAAAATTTCAAAAACGAAATCTTTTTTGTTTTTCAAAAAATATATCACAAATGTCGTACAAACAGCAATAGGCATAATATCAGCATGAGCATCATCTTATTCTGGGAAACAGTAGATCACACGAAGAATAATCAATCCAAGTAGGTGTGACTAAATGAGAAATGCAGTATTAGCAATTAAGCTTAAATACTAAAAGTAACTGCATATAAATAGACAAAGGCAACCTAGTAGTACTAAAAATATAAAAATATGAACCCAGGGTACTGAAAAAGATAAATGCTGAAAACTAACTAGGTCGTTCAAACGAAACTCAATGTCACTCGAACAAAAACGCTTGACGTTAGAACGACAACTTTGTGCAACATGAGATCTCGCTCGAACGAGGAAACCAAACTTTCACACTCTACCCATAACATTAAACATTGTTACCGAGTGAATTTTTTTTCAGAAAACAATAGCTGGAGGGTGCTAATAGAAGAAAAATAGTGCTAAAACAGTAGTATACTTAATAAAACAATATAAACTACAACAAAGTGGGGGTTTGAGGAATCGAATTTACTTTTTTTATTAAACTTCCTAGGTCCATTTAAAATTTTGTACCAGGAACGCCTAAGATGACATTGCCTACCGCAATTTGTCAAGTGTAAATTGGGCAATGCGTGTTACCTAAAAAGGGGCATCTCCTAAAGCTTCTAGGTGGCTCTCTCATTATGTTATTAGGTGCCTCTCTCTTAACAACTCTAGGTGATTCTCTCTTCATAATCCTAGAAGGCTCTCTAACACGTGTGGGGCTGGCTTTGGGAATGGGTGCAACACTATCATCTAAGCCTATACTACTCCTATCCTCCTTAATTTGGACAGTGCCTAAAATTTTATCTAGATTTTCAGACCTAGACTATAAATCAAACTTCACCTTACTTGATTCTCTTAAGCTCTTCTCAAGGTCACCTATCCTAGACTCAAGTACTCGTTTAGGAACTTAAAACTCTAAAATCTCCTTTTCCATAGTATCCATCAACCCTCTAAGAATATTTCTCTCACCCTTAACACATTCTAGCCTCTCTCTAAGCATTTTCTCACGTGTCCTAAAATCCTCAATTAATGCATCGGTGTTATTCCTATATGAGACACGTTCTTTTAACTGAGCGTCTAATTTCATGTTTGCCTTCTTCATCTTTGAAGCTTCCACATACAAATTATTGTAGGAAACTTGCAACTCACTCAATTATTCCTCTTCCTCCTCACTCTTTTCACCCTCACTCTCATCACTAGTCACACGGGTGGGAAGCTCTCTCCTGTATGCGTAAAAAACTTTTTCTTCCGAATCCCTATCACTAAGGGTAGAAACATAAGATGTCGATTTTTCCAATTGCTTCCTTAAATTTGTGTGACACACATTTATCGTGTAACCAATTCCCTTACAAGCACGACACCTCTTAGAATTACTTTCAACAGAAGATAAAAAACAAGAATTCGAGTGAATTTTTCAATTATCCCTTTCAAAATGTTGACATCTAAAATAATCAATACCACCAAAAGCCATATTTTAAGAAAGTCAATTTTCAAACTAGTTTTAAAAAAATCAGGATCACAACACAATAACTTCGTGCAACCAACTCTGATACAAATTGGACGATGTTAGTAGTCAAATTGTATCAGCAAAAATTCATGAAAAATCAGGATCACACAATAAATTAGAGTAACCCGCGCTGATATCAATTTGAGAGAGTGCGACAAGGGAATAATGCGACTTCTCAAATAAATCCAATTTTAATTATGTGACAAACCAACTAGTCTTAATTAAACCCAAATTTTAGATAAACCCTAACACATGCATCAAGGTGATTTAAAATCATAAATCAACAAACATGCAAAGGAAACCAATTTCAGGAAAAATCCATGAAGGATAAAACCTTTTATTTCACTATAATTTGTAAGTAACTTACACGTATTACAATGAAAGAGATTTTGACACACGAATGCCCGCAAGTATCGATTGGTGTCGTCAGTGATGAATTACTTTCAATCCACAAGAAACGTAAGCCTATCCTCAACTCAGGAACACCGCAACACTCCCTATGGACCTCAGTCCAAATCAGCAAAGAATCTTCACGCTGTAAGATCCTTAATCACACGCAGTCTTATGATGCAGATTTACCCTCTCTACAAGAGAAATATAAGATAGATCGTATTTTGGGTTTCAAAAAATTCACTAAAGGACTGGGATGTTTTGTGAATTGTAAAAATAAAGGATTAAACCTCTAAAGTCAGAAGACAAATTCGTAATGGTATTTGCAGAAAACATAAACAGTTTTTGTAAAGTGTTTCTTCTGAAAAATTGAGTTAGAGAGTCCTTTTTATAAAAGACTTAAGGCAGCGGCTTGTTTAAACGAGATTAGATGGCGTTTGAATGAAAGCCAATGTCGTTTGATACTTCCCGCGACAAGCCATGTATTGAGCGATATAGGATGTCGTTTGAATGACAATAATATTAAATATTTTTCTTTTTCTTTTTCTCAATAGATGCACCGCCTCAAAAACTTTGAAAATTATATTTTTGATGAAAAACATTAAAAACTCCACTCCAACACTTAGAAAAGATTTTATGAAAAATAATCCCAATACTCTAAGTGAAATGCTAATGTACTTAAAGACAACCTTACTAAAATTAATCTCACAGAGACTTCCTTGATGAAGAACTTTGACATTCGGATACGTCTTGATGCTTGAATGATCATGAATAATTCTTTGACGGTTGTAGTGGTATATGACATACTCTAATGTAAACAATTGTTATAAAATATGTCCTTACAAATCTCTCCCTATGTATATACCGGTACAAAATAAAAATAATCCAAATTATCAAAAACAAAATGCCTATACAAATTTAACACCCTCCCATGAACCCAAAAGTGAAAAGGTACTTGTATGCAAGTCTTCAAATCTTTTTCAAAAATCTTCATCCTTCTTCAAATATGAGTGATTTTCTCATCAGGGTGTGCAATATAATGATCTTCACTTTTGTACCTGCACACATGAGATAAAGAAAATACCTTCGTGACACATCGAGTTTGAAATGTTATAAATATGTCAATCAATATAATCAAATCTCCCCATAAAGTAAAACTCCCCCATAATTCATTCTCCCTCTTTTTATTTCTCCGAAATAGACAAGGAAAAGAATAAACAAAAAAAACATGGAGTGTCACGACAAACACACAATATATGGATCAAACTACGCGCATGTAGAGGAAATACTCTAAGTATCCACAAACTACTTTTTATTTTTCTTTTTTTTTTCAAACAAAAACAATTTATCAAAATCACCCACCATGAATTTTCACTAAGATAATCAAATCGTAGAAATTGAATGAATGGGTGTGAACAAATTCAATAGGAAAATCAACGCAATCAAACATCACATATGTGCTCGATGAATAATTTTCCTCCGATCAAATGAATCTCAACATCGTCATTAGGTGTTTAAAGTGTTAAATTTAAACGACTTCGACTCAATCCATCAACACATCAAAATCAGGAAAGATTCCCACACCAATAACGTCTAAAACTATGAATGTTATTTCAAGATGCTGTCAGGGCGTGCAAACCCATTTTCCATTTCTTTCCTTCCAAAATCCATCATAAATAATAATCATTATATTTTATTTTGAGGTGGCCCCTTTTTGGCTTATTTATCTTTTTATTGCCCTTAAATTTTTTGGTCTCTTTTCAAACGGTGGCTTTCATGACGAGTTAATTTTACACTCTCGTCGCCCTTTACGTGAATCACTCATCATATTTTGTTGCATTTAAATCCTCATGGTAAACGGTTATTACATTCACTACTTCCATTGTCAAGTTTTATCGAATTTGGTTCATTTTATAGACATGATTGAGATGACAACACTCTGACTAATATGTGATTAACAAGTATGATAGCCAAACAAATTCATGTAAGTGTGCATTAAAGGAAAATGTGAGTCAAACATGTATGTAGTAATCACAAATTACATCTTAATGACTCGACACATTATAAATCACAAAATGAGATGATGACACATATCAAATAGTCACATGGATATGGAATGAAGTTGTGACTTTATAATCCTAAATGTGCATTCATATAAGGTGTAAAGAGAATACAAAAATCTTTTTGTCTTTATCAATTTTTCAACAAAAATGAAAACCTTTTTGTATTTTTCCAAAAAATTTCAAAAGCAAAATTCTTTTGGGTTTTTCGAAAAATATATCACAAATGTAGTACAGCCAGCAATAGGCATAATATTGGCATGAGCATCATCCTATGCTAGAAAACAGTAGATCGCATGAAGAATAATTAATCCAAGCAGGTGTGATTAAACGAGCAATCCAGCATTAGCAATTAAGCATAAATACCAAAGGTAACTGCATATAAACTGACAGAGGCAACCCAATAATACCAAAAAGATAAGCATATGAACCCAAGGTACTGAAACAGATAAATGTTGAAAACAAACTAAGTCGTTCAAACGAAACTCAATGTTGCTCGAACAAAAATGCTTGTCGTTAGAATGACAGCTTCGTGCGACATGAGATCTCACTCGAACGAGGAAACCAAACTTTCAAACTCTGCCCAGAACATTAAACATTGTTGCCCAGTGTAATTTTTTTTTCAGAAAACAATACCTGGAGGGTGCTAACAGAAGAAAAATAGAGCTAAACAGTAGTATACTTAATAAAACAATGTAAACTACAACAAAGTGGGGGTTTGAGGAATCTAATTTACTTTTCCATTAAACTTCCTAGGTCCATTTAAAAGTTTGTAGCAGAAATGCCTAAGATGGCCTTGCCTACTGCAGTGTGTGCAAGTGTAAATCGGGCGATGAGTGTTACCTAAAAGGGGTTGTCTCCTAAAGCTTCTAGGTGTCACTTCCAAGGTGTCTCTCTCACGATGTTACTAGGTGGCTATCTTTTAACAACTCTAGGTGATTCTCTCTTCACAATCCTAGGAGGCTCTCTCACACGTGTGGGGTTGGCTTTGGTAATTGGTGAAACACTATCATTGAAACCTATAACACCCCCATCCTCCTTAATTTGTATAGTTCCTAAAATTTTATCTAGCTTTTCAGACCTAGACTCCAAATCAAACTTCACCTTACCTGATTCTCTTAAGCTCTTCTCAATCTCACATATCCTAGACTCAAGTACTCGTTTAGGATCCTCAAACTCTAAAATCTCCTTTTCATAGTCTCTACCATCCCTCTTAGACTATCTCTCTCAACATCAGCATATTCTAGCTTCTCTCTAAGTATTTTCTTATGTGTCCTAAAATCCTTAATTAATGCATCGATGTTGTTCCTATTTGAGACACGTTCTTTCAACTAAGATTTTAATTTCATGTTTGCCTTATTTATCTTTAAAGCTTCCAGATATAAATTATTGTAGGAAACTTGAAACTCACTCAATTATTCCTCTTCCTCCTCTCTCTTTTCACCCTCACTCTCATCACTAGTCACACGGGTAGGAAGCTCTCGCCTGGATGTGTAAATTTTTTTTTTTGAATCACTATCACAAAGGGTAGAAAGATATGTCGGTTTTTTCAATTGATTCCTTAAATTTATGGGACACTCATCTATCGTGTGACCAATTCCCTCACAAGCACGACACCTCTCAGAGTTACTTTCAACAGAAGATATAAAATACGAATTCGAGTGAATTTTCCAATTAGCCCTTTCAAAATGTTTCTAAGATCATCAATACCATAAAAATCCATATTTTAAGAAAGTCAGTTTTCAAACTAGTTTTGAAAAAATCAGGATCACACACAATAACTTAGTGAAACTAACTCTGATACCAATTTGATGATGTGAGTAGTCAAATTGTATCAACAAAAATACGTGAAAAATCAGGATAACACAATAAATTAGCATAACCCGCTCTGATACCAATTTGAGAGAATGATACAAGGGAATAATGTGACTTCTTAAATAAATCCAATTTTAATTATGTGACAAACCAATTTGTCTTAATTAAATGCAAATTTTAGATAAACCCTAACACATGAATCAAGGTGATTTAAAATCATAAATTAATAAACATGCAAAGGAAACCACTTTCAGGAAAAATCCCCGAAGGGTAAAACCTTTTATTTCACTATAATTTGTAAGTAACTTACACGTATTACAACGCAACAAATTTTAACACACGAATACCCGCAGGCGTCGATCGGTGTCGTCAGTCGATCGGTGTCGTCAACAATGAATTACGCAAAGCAATCCACAAGAACTACTGTCCTATCCTCAGCCCAGGAACACCACAACACTCCCTATGAACCTCAGTCCAAATTAGCAAAGAATCTTCACGCAATAAGATCCTTAATGGCACGCAGTCATATGATTGAGATTTACCCTCTCTACGAGAGAAATATCAGCTAGATCATATTTTGGGTTCCAAAATAATTCACGAAAGGACTAGCATATTTTGTGAATTGTAAAAACAAAGTATTAAACCTCTAAGTGAGAAAACAAATTCGTACTGCTATTTACAGAAAATGTAAACAGCTTTTGGAAAGTGTTTGTTATGAAAAACGGAGTTAGAGTGTCCTATTTATAAAAGACTTAAGGCGACGGCTCGTTCATAGGAGATTGGATGGCGTTTGAACCAAATCCAATGTCATTTGATACTTCCCGCAACAAGCCATGTCTTGAACGACAGTAATATTAAATATTTTTCTTTTTCTTTTTCTCAATAGATGCACCGCTTCAAAAACTCCGAAAATCATATTTTTGACGAAAAACATTAAAAAATCCCCTCCAACACTTATAAAAGATTTTATGAAAAATAATCCCAATACTCTAGTGAAATGCTAATGTACTTAAACACAACCTTACCAAAATTAACCTCGCGGAGACTTCTTTGATGAAGAAATTTGATATTCGGATCCATCTTGATGCTTGAATTATCTTGAATAATTCTTCGGCGGTTGTAGCGGTATACGACATACTCTAATGTAAACAGTTGTTATAAAATATGTCCTTACAAATCTCTCCCTATGTCTATACCGGTACAAAATAAAAACAATCTGAATTATCAAAAACAAAATGCCTATACAAATCGAATACCCTCCCATTAACCCAAAAGTGAAAAGGTACTTGAAATGCAAGTCTTCAAATCTTTTTCAAAAATCTTCATCATTCTTCAAATATCAAAGATTTTCTCATCAGGGTGTGCAACATAATAATCTTCACTTTTGTACCTTCACACATGAGATAAAGCAAATACCTTCATGACGCATTAAGTTTGAAATATAAATATATTAATCAATATAATCAAATATCCCCCATAATGCAAAACTCCCCCATAATACATTCTCCCCCTTTTTATTTTTCCGAAATAAACAAGGAAAAGAATAAACAAACAAAACATGGAGTGTCACGACGAAAACCACAATATATGGATTAAACTACGCGCACGTCAAGGAAATACTCAAAGTATCCAAAAACTACTTTTTATTTTTCATTTTTTTCAAACAAAAACAATTTTCAAAAAGCACACACCATGAATTTTCACAAAGATAACCAAATCGTGGAAATGGAATGAATAGGTGTGAAAAGTTCAATAGGCAAATCAACGAAATGAAACATAACATATATGCTCGACGTATACGTGTACTCCTATCAAGTGAATGTCAACATCATCCTTAGGTGTTTAAAGTGTTAAATTACAATGACATCGACTCAATCTATTAACACATCAAAGTCAGAAAGGATTACCACACCAATAATGTTTCAAGACTCTGTCAGGACGTGCAAACCCGTTTTTTATTTCTTTCCATCCAAACTCCCTCATAAAAATAATAATCATTATATTTTCTTTTGAGATGGCCCGTTTTTGGCATATTTATCTTTTTATTGCCTTAAAATTTTTTGAGCTCTTTTCATACGGTGGCTTTCACGACGAGTTAATTTTACACTCTCGCAGCCCTTTATGTGAATCACTCGTCATATTTTATTGCATTTAAATCCTCATGGAAAATAGTTATTACATGCACCACTTCCATTGTCAAGTTTTATCGCATTTGGTTCGCTTTAGAGACATGAATGAGATGACAACACTCCAACCAATATGTGATTAACAAGTCTGATAGTCAAACAAATTTGTGTAAGTGTGCATTAAAGGAAAATATAAGTCAAACATGTAGGTAGTAATCACAAATTACATCTTAATGACTCCAAACATTATAAAGCACAAAATGAGATGATGACACATATCAAAATGCTATCAAACAGTCACACGGATATGGAATGAAGTTGTGACTTGATCATCCTACATGTGCATTCATATAAGGTGTAAACAGAATACAAAAATCTTTTTGTGTTTTTCAAATTTTCAAAAAAAAAACAAAAAATCTTTTTGTATTTTTCCAAAAAATTTCAAAAACAAAAATCTTTATGGTTTTTCGAAAAATATATCACAAATGTAGTAGAACTAGCAATAGGCATAATATCGGCATGAACATCATCCTATGATAGCAAAGAGTAGATCAGGCGAAGAATAATCAATCCAAGCAGGTGTGATTAAACGAGCAATGCAGTATTAGCAATTAAGCATAAATACCAAAAGTAACTGCATATAAACTGACAGAGGCAATCCAGTAGTACCAAAAACATAAGCATATGAACCCAGGGTATTGAAAAATATAAATGCTAAAAAATAAGAAGGTCATTCAAACTTAACTCAATGTCACTCGAACGAAAATGCTTGTTCTTAAAACGACAGCTTCGCGTGGCATGAGATCTCGCTCGAACGAGGAAACCAAACTTTCACACTCTGCCCAGAACATTAAACATTGTTTCCCAGTGACATTTTTTTTCAGAAAATAATACCTGGAGGGTGCTAACAGAAGAAAAACGGTACTAAAACAGTAGTATACTTAATAAAATAATGTAAACTACAATAAAGTGGGGGTGAGAGGAATCGAATTTACGTTTGTGCACAACTTCCTAGGTCCATTTAAAAGTTCGTAACGGAAACACCTAAGATGACCTTTCCTACCGCAATGTGTGTAAGTGTAGATCGATAGATGAGTGTCACCTAAAAGGGGCCGTCTCTTAAAGCATCTAGGTGGCGCTCTCTGAAAATTCCTAGGTGCCTCTCTCACGATGTTACTAGGTGGCTCTCTCATAACAACTCTAGGTGCTTCCCTCTTCACAATCCTAGGAGGCACTCTAACACGTGTGGGGTTGGATTTGGGAATGGGTGAAACACTATCATCGAAGCCTGTACCACCCCCATCCTCTTTAATTTGGACAGTTCCTAAAATTTTATTTAGCTTTTCAGACCTAGACTCCAAATCAAACTTCACCTTACTTGATTCTCTTAAGCTCTTCTCAAGCTCACATATCCTAGACTCAAGTACTCGTCTAGGATCCTCAAACTCTAAAATATCCTTTTTCATAGTCTCCATCAACCCTCTAAGACTATCTCTCTCATCCTCAACATATTCTAGCTTCTCTTTATGCATTTTCTCACGTGTCCTAAAATCCTCAATTAATGCATCGGTGTCGTTCCTATCTGAGACACGTTCTTTCAACTGAACTTCTAATTTCATGTTTGCCTTCTTTATCTTTAAAACTTCCACATACAAATTATTTTAGGCAATTTGCAACTCACTCAATTATTCCTTTTCCTCCTCCCTCTTTTCACCCTCACTCTCATCATTGGTCACACGGGTGGGAAGCTCTCGCCTGGATGCGTAAAAAACTTTTTCTTCCGAATCACTATCACAAAGGGTAAAAACATGAGATGTCGATTTTTTCAATTGCTTCCTTAAATTTGTGGGACACTCATCTATCATGTGACCAATTCCCTCACAAGCACGACACCTCTCAGAGTTACTTTCAACAAAAGATATAAAATAAGAATTCAAGTGAATTATCCAGCTAGCCCTTTCAAAATGTTGACATCTAAAATCATCAATACCACTAAAGCCATATTTTAAGAAAGTCAATTTTCAAACTAGTTTTGAAAAAATTAGTATCACAACACAATAACTTAGTGCAACCAACTCTGATACTAATTTGACGATGTGAGTAGTCAAATTGTATCAGCAAAAATACGTGAAAAATAAGGATCACGCAATAAATTAGCGTAACCCACTCTGATACCAATTTGAGAGAGTACTATAGCGGAATAATACGACTTCTCAAATAAATAAAATTTTAATTATGTGACAAACCAACCAGTCTTAATTAAACCCAAATTTTAGATAAATCCTAACATATGCATCAAGGTGATTTAAAATCATAAATCAATAAACATGCAAAGGAAACCAATTTTAGGAAAAATATTCGAAGGGTAAAACCTTTTATTTCACTATAATTTGTAAGTAACTTACATGTATTACAATGAAATAGATTTTGACACACGAATACCCGCAGGCGTCGGTTGGTGTCATCAGCAATGAATTACGCGCAAAAATCTACAAGAATCGCAATCCTATCCTCAGGCTAGGAACATCGCAGCACTCCCTATGAACCTTAGTCCAAATCAGCAAAGAGTCTTCATGCAATAAGATTCTTAATGACAAGAAGTCATATGATGCAGATTTACCCTCTCTACAAGAGCAATGCCAGCTAGATCATATTTTGGGTTCCAAAATAATTCACTAAAGGATTGGGATGTTTTGTGGATTATAAAAACAAACAATTTAACCTCTAAAGTGAGAAGACAAATTCATACTGCTGTTTGCAGAAAACGTAAAGTGTTTGAACGGAGTTAGAGAGTCTTATTTATAAAAGACGTAAGACGGCGGCTCGTTCAAATAAGATTGGATGGCGTTTGAACGAAATCCAATGTCATTTGATACTTCCCGCGACAAGCCATGTCTTCAATGACATAGGATGCCGTTTGAACGACAGTAATATTAAATATTTTCCTTTTTTCTTTTTCTCAATAGACGCACCATCTCAAAAACTCCAAAAATTATATTTTTGACGAAAAATATTAAAAACTCCGCTCCAACACTTAGAAAAGATTTTATGAAAAATAATCCCAATACTCTAAGTGAAATTCAAATGTATTTAAACACAACCTTACCAAAATTAGTATCGACGAGACTTCTTTGATAAAGAACTTTGATATTCGGATCCGTCTTGATGCTTGAATGATCTAGAATAATTATTCGATGGTTGTAGCGGTATACGACGTACTCTAATGTAAATAGTTATTATAAAACATGTACTTACAAATCTCTCCCTATGTCTATACCGGTACAAAATAAAAATAATCTGAATTATTAAAAATAAAATGCCTATACAAATTTAATAGCCTCCCATGAAACCAAAAGTTATAAGGTACTTGAAATGCAAGTCTTCAAATCTTTTTCAAAAATCTTCATCATTCTTCAAATATCAAAGATTTTCTCATCAGGGTGTCCAACATAATGAACTTCACTTTTGTACTTTCACACATGAGATAAAGCAAATACCTTCGTGACACATTGAGTGTGAAATGTAAGAAATATTCCAATCAATATAATCAAATCTCCCCCATAATACAAAACTCCCCTTTAATTCATTCTCCCTCTTTTTATTTGTCCGAAATAGACAAGGAAAAGTATAAACAAACAAAACATGGAGTGTCACGACAAAAACCACAATATATGGATCAAACTACGCGCATGTAGAGGAAATACTCGTAGTATCCACAAACTACTTTTTATTTTTCATATTTTTCAAACAAAAGGAATTTACAAAAATCACACACCCTGAATTTTCACTAGGATAACCAAATCGTGAAAATGGAATGAATGGGTGTGAACAAATTCAATCAAGCAAACATAACATATGTGCTCGATGTATATGTGTACTCCTATCAAATGAATCTCAACACCGTCCTTAGTTGTTTAAAGTGTTAAATTTAAATGACATCGACTCAATCCATCAACACATCAAAGTCAGGAAGGATTATCAGACCAATAACGTCTAAAACTATGAATGGTTTTTCAAGATGTTGTCAGGACGTACAAACCCGTTTTTCATTTCTTTCCATCCAAAATCCCTCATAAAAACAATAATCATTATATTTTCTTTTGAGGTGTCCTATTTTGGGCATATTTATCTTTTTATTGCCTTTAAATTTTTCGAGCTCTTTTCAAATGGTGGATTTCATAAGGAGTTAATTTTACACTCTCATAGCCATTTTTGTGAATCACTCATCATATTTTATTGCATTTAAATCCTCACGCTAAACGGTTATTACATGCACTACTTCCATTGTCAAGTTCAATCGCATTTGGTTTATTTTAAAGACATGATTGAGATGACAACACTCTGACTAATATGTGATTAACAAGTACGAGAGTCAAACAAATTCGTGTAACTGTGCATTAAAGGCAAATATGAGTCAAATTTGTAGGTAGTAATCACAAATTACATCTTAATGACTCCACACATTATAAAGCACAAAATGAGATGATGACGCATATCAAAACACTACCAAACAGTCACATGGATATGGAATGAAGTTGTGACTTGATCATCCTACATGTGCATTCATATAAGGTGTAAACAAAATACAAAAATATTTTTGTCTTTTTCAAATTTTCAAAAAAAATAGAAAATCTTTTTGTATTTTTCCAAAATTTTTCAAAAACGAAAATCTTTATGGTTTTTCGAAAAATATATCACAAATGTAGTACAACCAGCAGTAGGCATAATATTGGCAGGAGCATCATCCTATGCTAGCAAATAGTAGATCACACGAAGAATAATCAATCCAAGCAGGTGTGATTAAATGAGCAATGCAATATTAGTAATTAAGCATAAATAGCAAAAGTAACTACATATAAACTGACAGAGGCAACCCAGTAATACTAAAAGCATAAGCATATGAACCCAGGGTACTGAAATAGATAAATGCTGAAAACTAACTAGGTCGTTCAAACGAAACTCAATGTCGCTCGTCATAAGAACGACAGCTTCGCGCGACATGAGATCTCGCTCGAACGAGGAAACCAAACTTTCACACTCTGCCCAGAACAATAACTAGTGTTTCCCAACAATTTTTTTTCCAGAAAACAGTAGCTAGAGGGTGCTAACAGAAGAAAACAGTGCGAAAATAGTAGTATACTTAATAAAACAATGTACTACAACAAAGTGGGGGTTTAAGGAATCAAATTAACTTTTTTTGTTAAAGTTCCTAGGTCCATTTAAAATTTTGTAATAGAAACGCCTAAGATGACCTTGCCTACCGCAATGTCTGCAAGTGTAAATCTGGCGATGAGTGTTACCTGAAAGGGGTCGTCTCCTAAAGCTTCTAGGTGGCGCTCTCCTAAAATTCCAAGGTGCCTCTCTCACGATGTTACTTGGTGGCTCTCTCTTAACAAGTCTAGGTGATTATCTCTTCACAATCCTAGGAGGCTTTCTCACACGTATGGGGTTGGATTTGGGAATAGGTGAAACACTATCATCAAAGCCTATACCACCCATATCCTCCTTAATTTGGAGAGTGCCTAAACTTTTATCTAGCTTTTCAGACTTACACTCCAAATCAAACGTAACCTTACTTGATTCTCTTAAGGTCTTATCAAGCTCACCTATCCTAGACTCAAGTACTTATCTAGGATCCTCAAACTCTAAAAGCTCATTTTTCATGATCTCCATCAACCCTCTAAGACTATCTTTCTCACCCTCAACATATTCTAGCTTCTCTCAAAGCATTTTCTTACGTGTCCTAAAATCCTCAATTATTGTTCCTATGTGAGACACGATCTCTCAACCGAGCTTCTAATTTCATGGTTGCCTTCTTTATCTTTAAATCTTTCACATACAAATTATTGTAGGCAACTTGAAACTCACTAAATTATTTCTCTTCCTCCTCACTCTTTTCACCCTCACTCTCATCAATAGTCACACAGGTGGTAATCTATCGCCTGGATGCGTAAAAAACTTTTTCTTTCCGAATCACTATCACTAAGGGTAGAAACATGAGATGTCGATTTTTTCAATTGCTTCCTTAAATTTGTGGGCCACTCATCTATCGTGTGACCAATTCCCTCACAAGAACGACACCTCTCAGAGTGACACGACTCAGAATGTGTCTCTAAGGTGTGTACTCTCTAGGCTCAAGTGCAAGCCTGTCGTTCAAGTAATAATCCGACAAGTCGGGTATCGATCCTCAGGGAAAAAGGACAACGGAGTTGTGACGACGGGATAAGACGGAGGAATCCTAACGATGACTCTAAAAAGAAAGGAAAAGATTTGATTTTGGTTTTTGGGATTGATTACACTAAATGCAATTATGAAACTATGATAAAATATGCAACTAACTAAATTATCTAAATGAAGAATGAAGAATTAAATTGAACTTTTTAACTAAATGATGAGAAAATAGGATGGGAATACAATCCCCCAACCCTAGTGTAATGCAGTGACAACGTTGATCATAAATTTATCCGATTAATTCAAACCCGGAATTTAGTACTCCCAAGCATTATGTATACGAGGTTCAAGCCCGCGTCATACCTAATCTGAGGATGAGTAAATCGGTATCGTGGTAATTACACTCAAATTGTACTCTAAATCATCACGAGTACCCATAGGCAAACGAGATATAAAGATCTAAAATTCTTATGAAATTACGCGATACGATCAAAATTAATCATTAAATTCAGCGGATCGACGTTATACACATGCACTAACACATCAGGCTGGGTTCATGCATCCCAACCTTGAAAAACCTAGCCGGACATGTTACTTTGACTAATGCATGAAATAATAACGTTGCATGTGTATGAATTCATGATAAAACTAGATCTAAACATGTAAATACGTATTATGAATGCGGAAATAAGTTGAATCAAATAGGAAAAACCAAGCATGCAAGAACAATAATAAGAAACAAGAATCTTGAATTAAATCTTGCAAAAACAAACCCGAAACAATGAATTCTTGAAGTAATTTATGCCCTTGATGTTCCTAGATGTTCCTCCTCTTTCTTTCTATCAAAAACTCTCTAAAAATAACCCTAAAGGCTGCCCCTAGGTTAGTGCCTCCGTTCCCCACAAGTATTGAGTGTTGTAAACCTATTAGGAGTCTTTGGGACAAATCAGCACAAAAGGAAAAATTCGCGTGTCAGGTACATGCGAACCGGTTCGCATGTACCTGGCTGGGGTTCGCATGTACCAGGCTGGTCTTGCCTTCAACACTTAGATTTTTTTCTGGTTTTTCTCTTCTTTTCTTGGATTTTTCTTCAACTTCAACTGAGCATAACTTTTCAACCGTAGCTCGGATTTGGGTGCCGTTTCTTCCAGTGTTCTCGTTGTTCTGAGATCTTCAACTTCCCAGAAGGCCCCACCTCCAGAATCGGGCTGTAAAATTACGAAAATGCCCTTGAACTTGCCTTCCTAGCCTTTCTTCTATGATTTTTCCGCAACTTCAAGGGGTCATAACTCTTTCATCGTAGCTCGGATTGAGGTGCCGTTTTTTCTGGTGTTCTTGTAATTGAAAGATCTTCAACTTTCTAGTTGGACCCACTTCCGGACTAAGGCTGAAAAATTACGAAAATGCCCTTGAACTTGCCTTCTTAGCTTTTCTTGCACTGTCTTGCTTCCTCTTTTGCACTGCTTGCATAATTAACCTGTAAAACCAATAAGAGAAGCACGAAACACGAAATACTCGCCAACGAAGGTTAGTAGCATAAATGTGAATCAAATCCATATCTGTTACATCACTCGGGTTCACAAAAGTACTGAAATTAGGGGGATAAATATACAATATTTATGCCCAATCACAGAGTTACTTTCAACAGAAGATATAAAAGAAGAATTCGAGTGAATTTTCTAATTAGCCCTTTCAAAATGTTGGCATATAAAATCATAAATACCACCAAAAGCCATATTTTAAGAAAATCAATTTCCAAAATAGTTTTGAAAAAATTAAGATAACAACACAATAACTTAGTGCAACCAATTCTGATACCAATTTGATGATGTGAGTAGTCAAATTGCATCAGCAAAAATATGTGAAAAATCAAAATCACATAATAAATTAGCGTAACCCGCTCTGATACCAATTTGAGAGAGTGCTACAACGAAATAATGCGACTTCTCAAATAAATCCAATTTACATTATGTGACAAACCAACTAGTCTTAATTAAACCCAAATTTTAGATAAACCCTAACACATGCATCAAGGTGATTTAAAAGCATAAATCAACAAACATGCAAAGGAAACTAATTTCAGGAAAAATCCCTGAAGGGTAAAACCTTTTATTTCACTATAATTTGTAAGTAACTTACACGTATTACAATGAAATAGATTTGACAAATGAATACCCGTAGTCGATTGGTGTCATCAGCAATGAATTACGTACATCAATCCATAAGAACCGCATTCCTATCCTCAGCCTAGGAACACAGTAGCACTCCTATTAACCTCAGTCCAAATCAGCAAAGAATCTTCACACAGTAAGATCCTTAATGACACACGGTTATATGATGCAGATTTACCCTCTCTACAAGAGCAATGTCAGCTAGATTGTATTTTTGGTTCCAAAATAATTCACTAAAGGATTGGGATGTTTTGTGGATTATAAAAACAAACAATTTAACCTCTAAAGTGAGAAGACAAATTCGTACTGCTGTTTGCAGAAAACGTAAACATTTTTTGTAAAGTGTTTCTTATGAAAAACGAAGTTAGAGAGACCTATTTATAAAAGACTTAAGGCGACGGCTCGTTCAAACGAGATTGGATGGTGTTTGAACCAAATCCAATGTTGTTTGATACTTCCCGTGACAAACCATGTCTTGAACGACATAGGATGTCGTTTGAACGACAATAATATTAAGTATTAATCTTTTTCTTTTTCTCAATAGATGCACCGCCCCAAAAACTCCGAAAATTATATTTTTGACAAAAAACATTAAAAACTTTGCTCCAACCCTTAGAAAAGATTTTTTGAAAAATAATCCCAATACTCTAAGTGAAATGTTAATATACTTAAACATAACCTTACCAAAATTAATCTCGTGGAGACTTTTGTAATGAAGAACTTCGATATCGGATCCGTCTTGATGCTTGAATGATCTTGAATATTTCTTCAACGGTTGTAGAGGTATACGACATACTCTAATGTAAATAGTTGTTATAAAATATGTCCTTACAAATCTCTCCCTATGTCTATACCGGTAAAAAATAAAAATAATCCGAATTATCAAAAACAAAATGCCTATACAAATCTAATGCCCCCCTATGAACCCAAAAGTGAAAAGGTACTTGAAATGCAAGTCTTCAAATCTTTTTCAAAAATCTTCATCATTATTCAAATATCAAAGATTTTACCATCAGGGTGTGAAACATAGTGATCTTCACTTTTGTACCTGAACACATGAGATAAAGAAAATACCTTCGTGATGCATTGAGTTTGAAAAGTTATAAATATGTCAATCAATATAATCAAATCTCCTTCATAATGCAAAACTCGCTCATAATTCATTCTCCCTTTTTTTTTCTTCGAAATAGACAAGGAAAAGAATAAACAAAGAAAACACAGAGTGTCACGAAGAACAACACAATATATGGATCAAACTACGCGCATGTAGAGGAAATACTCAAAGTATCCACAAACTACTTTTTATTTTTCATGTTTTTCAAAAAAAAACTAATTTACAAAAATCACCCACCATGAATTTTCACCAAGATAATCAAATCGTGGAAATGGAATGAATGGGTGTGAACAAATTCAATAGGCAAATATGCGCAATCAAACATAACATATGTGCTTGATGTATACGTGTACTCCTATCAAATGAATCTCAACATCATCCTTAGGTGTTTAAAGTGTTAAATTTAAATGACATCGACTCAATTCATTAACACATCAAAGTCAGAAAGGATTCCACTACAAGAATTTGCACCATTATCAACATAGAAATTATGTCGTTAAAGTTAGAAATATGTTGCTAAAAGGTATTGGCAACATATTTTGCTATGTTGCCAGCTTGTTGCCTATTGTCTGTCTAGGAAACTCTTTAGCAACACAGCAGGCTTGTGTTCCTGAAGGTATACTTTTGGAAACACGCAATTGTGTTGCCAAAAGTATTTTATAATTTGTCAAATTTATAATAAAAAATATTATTTGTGTTTCCAAAAGTCACTCAACAACAACAAAAATAGTTGTGTTGCCAAACGCTATAACTTTTAGCAACATAAGAGCTGTGTTGCCAAAAGGCTATACCTTTGGCAACGCAAGTCTTGTGTTGCCAAAAGCAATATATTTGGCAACACAATAGATACATTGCCAAAAGGTATGGCTTTTGTCAACAAAAGAGTTGTGTTGCCAAAGGTACGGCTTTTGGAAACACAAATCTTGTGTTGCCAAAAGTCGTACCTTTGGCAACACAACTCTCGTGTTGTCAAAAGCCGTGCCTTTGGCAACCAAATATGTGTTTCCATATCCAGATAGATGTAGATGATAACTTTTGGAGACAAAAAATTGTATTGCAAAAAGTACAATATTTTTATTTATTACCTATTATTTTTTTCTCAATTGGAAGCACTTATAAACCTGCACTTTTTCCATCAAACGTGCAACCTTATAATCCAAAATACCATTACGCATTTTTCTTACAATCATGAGTAATACAAAGTTCCACAATTTTCAACCATATCTCATAAATATGAATTAAAAAATAATATTTCATCACAATCCAAGTATAAAGGTACAAAATAAATGCTTCCCAAATAAGAACATAACAAAAGATGTAAACATGATTTAACCTAATACATCAACACATTAAAATATGTTAAAAAATCCACCTAAACTAAAACGATGATGACAATATCGCTCCCCTACACTATAAGAAACCTCAGCTCCAAGCCACCACGAACATAATAACTCCAAGAAAAATCCATCATAACCTGCACAAGATACAAAAATAAATGACTACATGGGTTTGTATAACTTCAAATGCATGTATGTTTGACTTGATCAATTTAAAACACTTTTTAATTTCAAAAAATTTCGACAGAGTTTCCTTTGTTTATTCATGAAATCCAGCCTGTCTTTAACATTAAAATAAATCCAACAGCAAAAAACGTAGCTAAACCACCATTAAATCCCTTTCACCAATTTAATATCTAAAAATAGTATCCGAGTAGCTACATAAACTTAAATAAGTATATGAGTAGCTATGTACCTCGATCCTCCGTATCCATTGACTTTTCCATGTGTCGCAAATCCATTTTCGTTCTACACAAAATACAAAATAAATTATAATCTATCCGACATCAAAAGATAGTAATAATTTATAACTATTATAGTTATATATATATATATATATATAAACATTTATATATAAATAGTTCTATATAACTGTGCCATTGTAAGAGGTGTGGATGCGAGTATGTTTAGATAGCGCGTAGCTATGTGAGTATGTTTATTTGTACACCCCTTCTCAAGATTCTCATATTCATGAGATAACTAGTATGCATAAGTAGAATAATGTTTTGCACCACCAGATTTGGAAGTGAAAACCCTCAGTAAATCTCAATTATAGCAAGCAAGGATCACACAAAGTAAATGTTATGCTCTAGAAGTGGATTGACTGCTATATTTTTAGTGAACTTAGAATTAACAACAAAATTTAGAACCAAAATGTATTTCTCTAAAAAACCTGAATAATTAAAGACATCACAAATTTATTTAATGTTTCATAACAGAAAATAGATAGTTAGAATTAGCCAATTCGGTAAGGAATGACCTAGAGATACTGTGAATATATAACTGTCATAACAAATATATGTATATATATGTATCCATATAACTGTTATATATATAACGGGATCATTTTGTGGAGTTTTATGTTTTCACCCTTCAAAGTCATATTTTTATTCTTAAGTCGAATTTTTTTACAAATTTATGTCGTACACTCAAACTGAGAGCCCCGTGACTACTCGGTCGGTTCCTATGAGTCACATTGAATTCGTGCGAGGGGTTCGTGACTCTTACGGGACCGTTTTGTGTTTTTTTTACGTTTCACCCTTCGATGGCATGTTTTTATGCTTTAGTCAAACTTTTTGCAAATTTACGTCGTACACACAAACCAGGATCCTTATGAGGCTGTTTTACGTTTTCACCATTTGATGGCTTGTTTTAATGCTTAAGTCTAATTTTGTGCAAATTTACGTTGTACACTCAAATCGGGATCTCCGTGACTACGCGATCGGTTCTTACGGGTCACATTGGTCATGTGTGAGGTGTTCGTGACTCGTACCGGACCGATTTGTGGTTGTTTTATGTTTTCACCCGTCGATGGCATGTTTTATGCTTAAGTCTAATTTAGTGCAAATTTATGTCGTACACACAAACCGAGAACCCTATGACTACTCGGTCGGTTCCAACGAGTCATATTGGTCCCGTGCGAGGTGTTCGTGACTCTTACAGGACCATTTTTTGTTTGTTTTATGTTTTCACCCTTCGTTGGCATGTTTTGATGCTTAAGTCTAACTTTTTACAAATTTACATCATACACTCAAACTCGGAGCCTCGTGACTACGCGGTCGGTTCCTACGGATCACATTGGTCCCGTGTGAGGCATTCGTTACTCTTACGGGACCATTTTGTGGTTGTTTTATGTTATCACCCTTCGATGGCATGTTTTTATTCTTAAGTTTAATTTTTTGCAAATTTACGTCGTAGACTCAAAACGGTAGCCCCGTGAGTATGCAGTCGGTTCCTACGAGTCACATTGATCCCGTGTGAGGTGTTCGTCCCTCTTATGGGACCATTTTGTGCTTGTTTTATGTTTTAACCCAGCGATTGCATGTTGTTATGCTTAAGTCAAACATTTTGCAAATTTATGTCACACAATCAAACCGGGACCCACGTGACTACGCGATCGGTTTCTACAAGACACATTGGTCCCATGTGAGGCGTTCGTGACTCTTACGGGACCGTTTTGTGGCCGTTTTACATTTTCACCCTTCAATGACATGTTTTTATGCTTAAGTCTAATTTTTGGCAAATTTACGTCGTATGCTTAGACCGGGAGCGCCGTCACTACGCGGTCCGTTCCTACGGGTCACAATTGTCTCGTGCGAGGTGTTTGTGACTCTAACAGGACCGATTTATGGTTATTTTACATTTTCACCCTTCTATGGCTTGTTTTTATGTGTAAGTCTATTTTATGCAAATATACGTCGTACACTCAAACTGGGAGCCCCATGACTACGCGGTCGGTTCCTACGAGTCACATTGGTCTCGTGCGAGGTGTTCGTGACTCTTATCGGACCGTTTTGTGGCATTTTACATTTTCACCCCTCGATGGCATATTTTTACGCTTAAGTCAATTTTTTTTGCAAATTTATGTCGTACACTCAAATTGGATCCCCGTGACTACTCGGACGGCTCCTATGCGAGGTGTTCGTGACTCTTACAGGACCATTTTGTGTTTGTTTTCCATTTTCACCCTTCACTGGCATGTTGTTATTCTTGTCTAACTTTTTACAAATTTACGTCGTACACTCAAATTGGGAGCCCCATGACTACGCGGTTAGTTCCTACGGGTCACATTGGTCCCGTGCGAGGCGTTCATGACTCTTACGCGATCTTTTTGTGGCTATTTTATGTTTTCACACTTCGATGACTTATTTTTATGCTTAAGTCTAATTTTCTACAAATTTACATCGTACACTCAAATCGGGACCCCCGTGACTATGTGGTCGGTTCCTACGGGTCACATTGCTCCCGTGCAAGGTGTTCGTGACTCTTACATCACCAATTTGTGGTTGTTTTATGTTTTCACCCTTCGATGGATTATTTTTATGCATAAGTCTAATTTTGTGAAAATTTACATCGTACACTCAAACTGGGAGCCCCGTGACTACGCGATTGGTTCCTATGAATCACAATGGTCCCGTGCGAGGTGTTCGTGACTCTTACCAGACCGTTATGTGGTTGTTTTACATTTTCACCCTTAGATGGCATATTTTTTATGCTTAAGTCTAATTTCTTGCAAATTTACATCGTACACTCAAACTATGAGCCCCGTGACTACACGATCGGTTCTTACGGGTCACAATGGTCCCGGGCGAGTTGTTCGTGATTCTTACCGGATCGTTTTGTGGATGTTTTACATTTTCACCCTTCGATGGTATATTTTTATTCTTAAGTCTAACTTTTTACTAATTTACGTTGTACACTCAAATCGGGAGCCCCGTGATTACTCAATCGGTTCCTACGAGTCACATTGGTCCCGTGCGAGGAGTTCGTGACTCTTACGGGACCGTTTTATATTTTTTTTACGTTTCACCCTTCAATGGCATGTTTTTATGCTTAAGTATAACTTTTTGCAAATTTACGTCGTACACTCAAACCAGGAGCCCCATGACAACGCGGTAGGTTCTTACGGATCACATTGGTCCCGTGGTGTTGGTGACTCTTACGGGACCGTTTTGTTGTTATTTTATGTTTTCACCCTTTGATGGCATGTTTTTATGCGTAAGTCCAACTTATTGAAAATTTATATCGTACACTCAAACCAGAAGCCCCGTGACTACGCGGTCGGTTCCTACGAGTCACATTGGTTCCATGTGAGGTGTTCGTGACTCATACCAGACTCATTTGTGGTTGTTTTATGTTTTCACCCGTCAATGGCTTATTTTTACGCATAAGTCTAATTTTGGGCAAATTTATGTCAAACACTCAAATCGGGATCCCCATGACTACGCGATTGGTTTCTACAGGTCACATTGGTCCCGTGCGAGGAGTTCATGACTCTTACAGGACCATTTTGTGTATCTTTTATGATTTCACCCTTTGATGGAATATTTTTATTCTTAAGTCTAACTTTTTGCAAATTTATGTCGTACACTCAAACCGAAAGCCCCATTACTACTCGATCGGTTCCTGTGGGTTACATTGGTCCCGTGGTTCACGACTCTTACGGGACCATTTTCTTGTTGTTTTACATTTTCACCATTCGATGGCATATTTTTATGCTTAAGTCTAACTTTTTGTAAATTTACGTCGTACATTCAAATTGGGAGCCCCGTCACTACGCGGTCGGCTCCAACGGGTCACATTGGTCCCGTGCGAGGTGTTCGTGACTCTTACAGGACCAATTTGAGGGTGTTTTACATTTTCACCCTTTGATGGCTTGTTTTTATGCGTAAGTCAGATTTTGTGCAAATTTACGTCGTACAGTCAAACTAGGAGCCCCATGACTACACGGTCGGTTCCAACGAATCACAATGGTCCCGTGCGAGGTGCTCGTGACTCTTACCGGACCGTTTTGTGGTTGTTTTACATTTTTACCCTTCGATGGCATATTTTTTATGATTAAGTTATACTTTTTGCAAATTTATGTCGTACACTCAAACTGGGAGCTCCGTGACTACTTGTTTGGTTCCTACGACTCACATTGGTCCCTTAAGAGGTGTTCGTGACTCTTACCGGATCGTTTTGTGACTGTTTTATGATTTCACCCTTCGATGGCATGTTTTTATGCTTAAGTCTAACTTTTTACAAATTTACTTCGTACATTCAAACCGGGAGCCCCATGACTACTCGGTCGATTCCTGTGGGTTACATTGGTCCCGTGGGAGGTGTTCGTGACTCTTACAGGACCATTTTGTTGTTGTTTTACATTTCACCCTTCGATGGCATATTTTTACGTCTAAGTGTAAGTTTTTGCAAATTTTCATCATACACTCAAACTAGGAGCCACGTGACTTCGCGATTGGTTCCTACGAGTCACATTGGTCCCGTGCAAGGCGTTCGTGACTCTTATGGGATCGTTTTGTGGTTGTTTTACGTTTTCACCATTCTATGACATATTTTTATGCTTAAGTCTTATTTTGTGCAAATTTACATTGTACACACAAATCGAAAGCCCTGTGACTATGCGGTCAATTCCTACGAGTCACATTGGCCCCGTATGAGGTGTTCGTGACTCTTATCGGACCGATTTGTGGCTGTTTTACGTTTTCACCCTTTGATTGCATATTTTTATTTCTAAGTCTAATTTTGTACAAATTTACGTCGTACACTCATACCTGGAGCCCCGTGACTACGCGATCGGTTCCTACGGGTCACATTCGTCCCGTGCGAGGCGTTCGTGACTCTTACGGGACCGTTTTTTGGTTGTTTTACGTTTTTACCCTTCGATGGATTTTTTTATGCTTAACTCTAATTTTGTGCAAATTTACATCGTGCACTCCAATCGGGAGTCCCGAGACTATGCGGTCGGTTCCTACGGGTCATATTGGTTGCGTGCGAGGTGTTCGTGACTCTTACAGGACCGATTTATGGCTGTTTAATGTTTTCACCCATCGATGGCATGTTTTTATGGTTAAGTCTAATTTTGTGCAAGTTTACGTCATACACTCAAATCGGGAGCCCCCAGACTACGCGATCGGTTCCGATGGGTCACATTGGTCCCGTGCGAGGTATTCGTGACTCTTACGGGTCCATTTTGTGTCTGTTTAATGATTTCACTGTTCAACGGCATATTTCCAGGCTTAAGTCTAACTTGTTGCAAATTTACATCGTACACTCAAACCGGGAGCCCCCGTGACTATTCGGTCGGTTCCAACATGTCACATTGGTCCTGTGCGAGTCGTTCGTGACTCTTACGGGACTATTTTGTTATTGTTTTATGTTTTCAACCTTTGATGGCATGTTTTTATGCTAAAGTTTAATTTATTGAAAATTTACGTTGTTGACTCAAATCGGTTACACCGTGAGTACAGGATGGTTCCTACAAGTCACATTGATCCCGTACGAGGCGTTTGTCCCTCTTATGGGACCATTTTGTGCTTGTTTTACATTATAACCCTTCAATTGCATGTAGTTATGCTTAAGTCCAAGTTTTTGCAAATTTATGTTGCACACCCAAATCGGGAGCCACGTGACTACGCGATCAGTTCCTACGAGTCACATAGGTCCCATGTGAGGCGTTCGTGACTCTTATGGGACCATTTTGTGGTTGTTTTATGTTTTCACCATTTGATGGCATATTTTTATTCTTAAGTCAAATTTTGTACAAATTTACATCATACACTCAAATCGGGAGCCCCGTGACTACACGATCGGTTCCTAGGGGTCACATTGGTCCCGTGCGAGGCATTTGTGACTCTTACAGGACCGTTTTGTGGCTATTTTACGTTTTCACCCTTCGATGGCTTTTTTATGCTTAACTCTAATTTTGCGCAAATTTATATCGTACACTCAAATCGGGAGTCCCGAGACTACGCGGTGGGTTCCTACGGGTCATATTCGTAGCGTGTGAGGTGTTCATGACTCTTACAGGACCGATTTGTGGACCCTTCGATGGCTTGTTTATATGCGTAAATCTAATTTTCAGAAAATTTACGTCGTACACACAAACTGGGAGCCCCGTGACTATGCGGTCGGTTCCTACGAGTCACATTGGTCCCGTGCGAGGTGTTCGTGACTCTTACTGAACCGTTTTGTGGATATTTTATGTTTTCACCCTTCAATGGCATATTTTTACTCTTAAGTCTATTTTTTTGCAAATTTATGTCATACACTCAAACTCGGAGCCCCGTGACTATGCGGTCGGTTCCAACGGGTCACATTGGTCCCGTGCGAGGTGTTCGTGACCCTTACGAGACCGTTTTGTGTCTATTTTACATTTTCAACCTTCGATGGCATATTTTTATGCTTAAGTCTAACTGTTTGGAAATTTACATCGTACACTCAAATTGGGAGCCCCATGACTTCTCGGTCGGTTCCAACAAGTCACATTAGTCCCATGCGAGGTGTTCGTGACTCTTATGGGACCGTTTTGTGTTTGTTTTACATTTTCACCCTTCGACGGGATGTTTTTATGCTTAAGTTTAACTTTTTAAAAATTTACGTCGTACACTCAAACTGGGAGCCCCATGACTATACGGTCGGTTCCTACGGGTCACATTGGTCCTGTGCGAGTCATTCGTGACTCTTACGGGACCGTTTTGTGGTTATTTTACATTTTAAACCTTTGATGACATGTTTTTATGCTTAAGTTTATTTATTTTTTAAAATTTATGTCGTAGGCTCAAATCGGTAGCTCCGTGAGTACAGGATGGTTCCTACAAGTGACATTGATCCTGTGCGAGGCATTTGTCCATCTTATGGGAACATTTTGTGCTTGTTTTACGTTATCACACTTCGATTGCATGTTGTTATTCTTAAGTCCAACCTTTTGCAAATTTAAGTCGCACACTCAAATCGGGAGCCACGTGACTACGCGATCAGTTCCTACGAGTCACATTGGTCCCGCGCTAGGTGTTCGTGACTCTTATGGGACCGTTTTGTGGTTGTTTTACGTTTTCACAATTCTATGACATATTTTTAAGCTTAAGTCTAATTTTGTACAAATTTATGTTGCACACTCAAACCGGGAGCCCCGTGACTACGTGATCAATTCCTACGAGTCACATTGGTCCCGTGCAAGGTGTTCGTGACCCTTAAAAGACCGTTTTGTGGCTGTTTTATGTTTTCACCCTTCGATGGCAAGTTTTTATGCTTAAGTCTACTTTTTTTGTAAATTTACGTCATACACTAAAATCGGGAGCCTGGTGACTACGCGGTTGGTTCCTACGACTCATATTGGTCCCGTGCTAGGTGTTCGTGACTCTTACCAAACCGTTTGGTTGCATTTTACATTTCACCCTTCGATGGCATATTTTTATGTTTAAGTCAATTTTTTTTGCAAATTTACGTCGTACACTCAACTGGGAGCCCCGTGACTACTCGGACGGTTCCTACGAGTCACATTGGTCCCGTGCGAGGTGTTCGTGACTCTAAGGGGATCGTTTTGTGTTTGTTTTCCATTTTCACCCTTTGATGGCATGTTTTTATGATTAAATCTAACTTTTTGTAAATTTACGTGGTACACTCAAACTGGGAGCCCCATGACTACGCGGTCAGTTCCTACGGGTCACATTGGTCTCGTGCGGGGCATTCGTGACTCTTACGGGACCATTTTGTATCTATTTTATGTTTTCAGCCTTCGATGGTTTTTTTATGCTTAACTCAAATTTTTTGCAAATTTACATCGTACACTCAAATCGGGAGTCCCGAGACTACGCGGTCGGTTCCTACGGGTCACGTTGGTCGCGTGTGAGGTGTTTGTGACTCTTACAAGACTGATTTGTGGATGTTTTACATTTTTACCCTTCGATGGCTTATTTTTATGCGTAGATCTAATTTTAGGAAAATTTATATCGTACACTAAAATCGGGATCCCCGTGACTACGCGGTCCATTCCTATGCATCACAATTGTCCCGTGCAAGGTGTTTGTGACTCTAACAGGACCGATTTGTGGTCATTTTATGTTTTCACTTTTCTATGGCTTATTTTTATGCGTAAGTCTATTTTTTTACAAATGTATGTCGTACACTCAAATTGGGAGCCCCGTGACTACTCGGACGTTTCCTACGTGTCATATTGGTCCCGTGCGAGGTGTTCGTGCCCGTACGAGACCGTTTTCGGGTTGTTTTATGTTTTCATCCATTGATGGCATATTTTTATACTTAAGTCTAACTTTTTGCAAATTTACGTCGTACACTCAAACCGTGAGCCCCGTGACTACTCGATCGGTTCCTACGAGTCACATTGGTTCTGTGCGAGGGGTTCGTGACTCTTACGCGACCGTTTTTTGTTTATTTTTATGTTTCACGTTTCGATGGTATGTTTTCATGCTTAAGTCAAACTTTTTGCAAATTTACGTCGTACACTCAAACCGGGTGCTCCATAAAAATGTAGTCGGTTTCTACGGGTCACATTGGTCCCGTGCGAGGCATTCGTGTCTCTTACTGTACCATTTATGGTTGTTTTACATTTTCACCCTTCGATGGCATGTTTTCATGCCTAAGTCCAACTTATTGTAAATTTACACCGTACACTCAAACCGGAAGCCCCGTGTCTATGTGGTCGGTTCCTACGAGTCACATTGGTCCCTTGCGAGGTGTTCTTGACTCTTAGTAGACCGATTTGTGGTAGTTTTATGTTTTCACCTGTCGATGACTTCTTTTATGCTTATATCTAATTTTATGCAAATTTACATCGTACACTCTAACCGAGAGTCCCGTGACTACGCGATCGGTTCCCACGAGTCACATTGGTCATGTGCGAGTTGTTCGTGACTCTTACCGGACAGATTTGTGTTTTTTTTTACATTTTCCCCCATCGATGGCATGTTTTATGCTTAAGTCTAATTTTGTACAAATTTACGTCGTACACTCAAATCGGGAGCCTCGTGACTACTCGGTTGGTTCCAATGAGTAGCATTAGTCCCGTGCGAGGTGTTCGTGACACTTACGGGACCATCTTTTATTTTTTTGACGTTTTCACCCTTCGATGGCATGTTTTTATGCTTAAGTCTAACTTTTTACAAATTTACGTCGTACAATCAAACCGGGAGCCACGTGACTACACAATCGATTCCTACGAGTCACATTCGTCCCGTACGAGGCGTTCGTGACTCTTACGGGACCGTTTTGTGGCTGTTTTACGTTTTCACCCTTCGATGGCTTATTTTTATGCTTAAGTCTAATTTATTGCAAATTTACGTCGTACGCTTAAACCGGGAGCCCCGTGACTACGTGATCCATTCCTACGGGTCATAATTGTCCCGTGCGAGGTGTTTGTGCCTCTAAAAGGACCGATTTGTGGCTATTTTATATTTTCACCCTTCTATGTCTTATTTTTATTCGTAAGTCTATTTTTATGCAAATTTATGTCGTACACTCAAAGTGGGAGCCCCGTGACTCCGCGGTGGGTTCCTACGAGTCACATTGGTCCCATGTGAGGTGTTCGGGACTCTTACCGGACCGTTTTGTACCATTTTACATTTTCACCCTTCAATGGCATATTTTTATGCTTAAGTCAATTTTTTTTTGCAAATTTACGTCGTACACTCAAATTGGGAGCCTCGTGACTACTCGGACAGTTCCTACGAGTCACAATGGTCGTGTGTGAGGTATTCGTGACTCTTACGGAACAATTTTCTGTATGTGACCATTTTCACCCTTCGATGGCCTGATTTTATGCTTAAGTCTAAATTTTTACAAATTTTCGGCGTACACTCACACCGGGAGCTCCATGACTACGCGGTCGGTTCCTACGGGTCACATTGGTCCCGTGCGAGGCGTTCATGACTCTTACGGGACCCTTTTTTGGCTGTTTAATATTTTCACCCTTCGATGGCACGTTTTTATATTTAAGGCCAACTTATTACAAATTTATGTCGTACACTCAAATCGGGAGCCCCGTGACTACTCGGTCGGTTCCTACTAGTCACATTGGTCCCGTGCAAGGTTTCGTGACTCTTATAGGACCGATTTGTGGCTGTTTTACATTTTCACCCTTCGATGACTTATTTTTATGCTTAAGTCTAATTGTTTTGCAAATTTACATCGTACACTCAAACCGGGAGCCCCATCACTACGTGGTCAGTTCCTACGGGTCACATTAGTCCCGGGCGAGGTGTTCGTGTCCCTTATGGGGCCGTTTTGTGGCTGTTTTATGTTTCCACCCTTCGATGCCATATTTTTATGCTTAAGTTTAACTTTTTGCAAATTTACATCGTACACTCAAACCGGGAGCCCCGTGACTACTCGGTTAGTTCCTACGAGTCACATTGGTACCGTGCGAGGGGTTCGTGACTCTTACGGGACCATTTTGTGTTCATTTTACGTTTTCACCCTTCGATGGCATGTTTTTATGCTCAAATCTAACCATTTCCCAATTTACGTCTTACACTCAAGTCGGGATCCCCATGACTACGTGGTTGGTTCCTACGAGTCACATTGGTCCCGTGCAAGGTGTTTGTTACTCTTATCGGATCGATTTGTGGTTGTTTTACGTTTTCATCCTTCGATGGCTTGTTTTTATTCTTCAGTCTAATTTTGTACAAATTTACGTTGTACAATCAAACTGGGAGCCCCGTGACTATTCGGTCGTTTCCTATGGGTCACATTGGTCACGTGCGAGGTGTTCATGACTCTTTCAGGACCAATTTGTGGTTGTTTTACATTTTTACCCTTCGATGGCTTGTTTTAATGCTTCAGTCAAATTTTGTACAAATTTACGTCGTACACTCAAACCGGGAGCCTCGTGACTACGCGGTCGGTTTCTACGGGTCACATTGATCCCGTGCGAGGGGTTACTGACACTTTCGGGACCGTTTTATATTTGTTTTACGTTTCACCCTTTAATGGAATGTTTTTATGCTTAAGTTTAACTTTTTGTACAAATTTTTGTCGTGCACTCAAACTGGGAGCCCCATGACTACGCAGTCGGTTCCTATGGGTTACATTGGTCCCATGTGAGGTGTTCGTGACTCTTATAGGACCAATTTGCGGCTATTTTCTATTTTCACCCATCGATGGCTTGTTTTTATGCTTAAGTTTAATTTTGTGCAAATTTACGGCATACAATCAAACCGGGAGCCCCTTGACTACGCGGTCAATTCCGACGTGTCACATTGGTCCCGTGCGAGGCGTTCGTGACTCTTACGGGACTGATTTGTTGAAGTTTTACATTTTCACCCTCTGATGGCTTATTTTTATGTGTAAGTCTACTTTTGTGCAAATTTACATTGTACACTCAAATCGGGAGCCCCGTGACTACATGGACGATTCCTACGGGTCACATTGGTCCCGTGTGAGGTGTTCGTGACTCTTACAGGGCCATTTTGTGTTTTTTTATGTTTACCCCCTTCGATGGCATCTTTTTATGCTTAAGTCTAAATTTTTGTAAATTTACGTCATACACTCAAACCAGGAGCCCCGTAACTACTCGGTCAGTTCCTACGAGTCACATTGGTCCCGTATGAGGTGTTCGTGACTCTTAGGGGACCGTTTTTTGTTATTTTTAAAGTTTTCACCCCTCTATGGCATGTTTTCAATCTTAAGTATAACTTTTTATAAATTTACATTGTACGCTGAAATCGAGAGCCCCATGACTATGTGGTCGGTTCCTACGGGTCACATTGGTCCCGGGCAAGGCGTTCATGACTCTTACGAGACTGTTTTGGTGATGTTTTGCAATTTCACACTTCGATGGTATGCTTTTATGCTTACATCCAACTTTTTGCAAATTTACGCCGTACACTCACACCGGGAGCCCTACGACTATGCGGTCGGTTCATACGAGTCACATTGGTCCTGTGCAAGGTGTTCGGGACTCTTACCGGACCGATTTGTGGTTGTTTTACTTTTTCACCCTTCGATGGTAAGTTTTTATGCTTAAGTCAAATTTTGTGCAAATTTATTTCGTACACTCAAACTGGGAGCCCCGTGACTACGCGGTCGGTTCCTATGGGTCACATTGGTCCCATGCGAGGTGTTCGTGACTCTTAAAGGACCAATTTTTTATTGTTGTATGTTTTCACCCTTCGATGGCTTGATTTTATGCGTAAGTCTAATTTTGTGTAAATTTATGTCGTACACTCAAACCGGGAGCCCCGTGACTACTCAGTCGGTTCCTACGAGTTACGTCGGTCCCGTGTGAGGTGTTCGTGACTCTTATTGGACCATTTTGTGGCTGTTCTACATTTTACCCCTTCGATGGCATATTTTTATGCTTAAGTCCAACTTTTTCCAAATTTACAGTGTACAGTTAAACCGAGAGCCTCGTGACTACTTGGTCAATTCTTACGAGTCACATTGGTCCCGTGCGAGGTGTTCGTGACTCTTACGGGATATTTTTGTGTTAGTTTTACATTTTCACCCTTCGATATAATGATTTTATGCTTAAGTCTAACTTTTTACAAATTTACGTCGTACACTCAAATCGGGATCCCCGTGATAACTCGATCGGTTCCTACAGGTCATATTGGTCCCGTGTGAGATGTTCATGACTCTTACGGGACCGTTTTATGGCTGTTTTACGTTTTCACCCTTCGATGGCATATTTTTATGCTTAAGTCTAATTTTTGGCAAATTTATGTCGTACACTCAAACCGGAATCCCCATGACTACTCGGTCAGTTCCTAGGAGTCACATTGGTCCCATGCGAGGCATTCGTGACTCTAATGGGACCGTTTTGTGGTTGTTTTATGTTTTCACCTTTCGATGGCATGTTTTAATGCTTAAGTCCAACTTATTGCAAATTTACGTCGTACGCTCGAACCGGGAGCCCCGTGACTACGCGGTCATTTCTTATGGCTCACATTGGTCTCCTACGAGATGTTCGTGACTCTTACCAGACCGATTTGTGGTTGTTTTACATTTTCACCCTTCGATGGAATATTTTTATGCTCAACTCTAATTTTGTGCAAATTTAAGTCGTACACTCAAATCGGGAGCCCCGTGACTACGTGGTCGATCACTACAGGTCACATTGGTCCCGTGCGAGGTGTTTGTGACTCTTACATGACCGATTTGTGGTTGTTTTACATTTTCACCCTTCGAAGGCTTTTTTTATGCTTAAGTCTAATTTTGTGCAAATTTACGTCGTACACTCAAATCGGGAGCTCCGTGACTACGTGGTCGGTTTCTACGTGTCACATTTGTCCCGTGTGAGGCGTTCGTGAGTCTTACGGGACCGTTTGTGGCTGTTTTATGTTTTCACACTTCTATGGCATATTTTTATGCTTAAGTCTCATTTTCTACAAATTTACGTCGTATACTAAAACCGGAAGCCCCGTGACTACGTGGTCTAGGTCTGACAATGGGTCACGTCTAGACCCGGACCCGACCCAAACCCAATCTGTATAATAGGGTCCTTAGCATATTTTTTTAGACCCGAACCCGAATACCCGAATTACCGTTTATTGAATGGGTAGGGTCTGGATCCTATACAAGACCCGGACCCAAAGACCCGACCTAGATTGTACATCATTATTTTTTAAATATATATACATATACTATAAATTTTTATATATTTATAAATATATCTTGTCAATATAGCATGTAAGTAATATAAATAAAAATATATTTTTATGTATTTAATAAATATAAATAATATATGTTTAATTTATACTAATAATTTTCTATAATACACTACAAAATATTTTAATTTAAGATTAAAAAATAAAGAAGGGGGATAATATAAAATAAATGTATATATTTGGCCAGATCTGAACCCGAACCCGAGACCTGAAGACATGAACGGATCCGGGTCCGGATCCAATATTGTAGACCCGATGAAGACTCGGACACGGACCCGAACCCAATGAAGACTCGATTACACGGATCTGGATCTCCCTAAAGCTGACCCGACTTCGACCCAATGACAGGACAAACATGGTCGGTTCTTACGGATCACATTGGTCACGTACGAGGTGTTCGTGACTCTTATGGGACCGTTTTGGGGCTGTTTTACGTTTTCACCATTCGATGGAATTTTTTATGCTTTAGTCTAATTTTTTGCAAATTTACGTCGTACACTCAAACCGGGATCCCCGTGACTACGAGGTCGGTTCCTACGGGTCCCATTGGTACCGTGCGAGGTGTTCGTGACTCTTACGGAACTGTTTTGTGTTTGTTTTAAGTTTACACCCTTCGATGACATATTTTTATGCTTAAGTCTAATTTTTATCAAATTTACGTCGTACACTCAAACCCGAAGCCCCGTGACTACTCGATCAGTTCCTACGGGTCACCTTGGTCTCGAAGGAGGTGTTCGTGAGTCTTACGGGACCGTTTTGTGTTTGTATTACGTTTTCACCCTTCGATGGCATGTTTTTATGCTTAAGCCTAACTTTTTGCAAATTTACGTCGTACACTCAAACTGGGAGCCCCATGACTACGCGATCGGTTCATGCGAGTCACATTGGTCCCGTTCGAGGTGTTCGTGACTCTTACGAGACCGTTTTGTGCCTTTATAACATTTTCACCATTCGATGGCATGTTTTTATGCTTAAGTTCAACTTTTTTCAAATTTACGTCGTACACTCCAACCGAGAGCCCCGTGAATTCGCGATCGATTCCTACGAGTCACAATGGTCCTGTGCGAGGTGTTCCTGATCTTACCAAACCAATTTGTGGTTGTTTTACATTTTCACCCTTCGATGGCATGTTTTTATGCTTAAGTCCAATTTTGTACAAATTTACGTCGTACACTCAAATCGGGAGCCCGTGACTAAGCGGTCGGTTCCTACGGGTCACATTGGTCCCGTGCGAGGTGTTCGTCACTCTTATCTGACCGATTTATGGCTATTTTATGTTTTCACCCTTCGATGGAATGTTTTTATGCTCAAGTCCAACTTTTTACAAATTTACGTTGTACACTCAAACCGGGAGGCCCATGACTACGCGGTCGGTTTCTACGGGTCACATCGGTCCCGTGCAAGGTGTTCGTGACTCTTACCGGACCATTTTGTGTTTGTTTTACATTTTCACCATTCGATGGATTGTTTTTATGCTTAAGTCTAATTTTGTTCAAATTTGAGTCATACACTTGAACTGGGAGCCCCGTGACTATGCGGTCGATTCCTACGGGTCACATTGGTCCCGTACAAGGTATTCATGACTCTTATTGGACCGATTTGTGTTTTTTTACATTTTCACCCTTCGATGGCTTATTTTTATGCTCATGTAAAATTTTGTGCAAATTTAGGTCGTACACTCAAACCAGGAGCCCCGTGACTACGCAGTCGAATCCTACGGGTCACATTGGTCCCGTGCGAGGTGTTCATGACTCTTATCGGACCGATTTGTGGCGTTTTACATTTTCACCCTTTGATGGCATGTCTTTATTCTTAAGTCGAACTTATTGCAAATTTACGTCGTATGCCCAAACCGGGAGCCCCGTGACTACGCGATCAGTTCCAACAAGTCACACTGGTCCCGTGCGAGGTGTTCGTGACTTTTACCGGACCGATTTGTGACTATTTTATGTTTTCAACCTTCGAAGGCATGTTTTTATGATTAAGTCTAATTTGTGCAAATTTACGTCGTACACTTAAACCAGAAGCCCCGTGACTATGCGGTCGGTTTCTACGTGTCACATTGGTCCCATGCGAGGCGTTCGTGACTCTTACCGGACCATTTTGTGGATATTTTAAGTTTTCACCGTTCTATGGCATATTTTTATACTTAAGTCTAATTTTGTGAAAATTTACATCATACACTCAAACCGGGAGCCCCGTGACTACGAGGTCTAGGCCTGACAATGGGTCGGGTCTGGACCCGATCCCGACCCGGACCCAATCTGTATAATAGGGTCTTAAGCATATTTTTTTGGACTCGAGACCCGAATACCCGAAGACTCGTTTATTAAATGGGTAGGGTCTGGATCTTATACAAGACCGGGACTGAAATACCCGACCCGGATTGTACATTATTATTTTTTAAATATACATGCATATACTATAAAGTTATATATATTTATAAATATATCTTATCAATATAACATGTTAGTAATTTAATAAAGATATATTTTTATATATTTAATAAATATAAATAATATATGTTTTATTTATATTAATAATTTTCTATAATACATTACAAAATATTTTAATTTAACATTAAAAGATAAAGAAGGGGGATAATATAAAATAAATATAAAATAAATGTATATATTTGGCCAGATCAGAAACCCGAACCCGAGACCCGAAGACCCAAACGGATCCAGGTCTGGATCCAATATTGTAGACCCGATGAAGACTCGGACCCGGACCCTAACCCAATCAAGACTCGATTACATGGATCTGGATCTCCCTAAACCCGACCCAACTTTGACCCATTGACAAGCCTAACGTGGTCGATTCTTACGGGTCACATTGGTCCCGTGTGAGGTGTTCGTGACTCTTACGGGACCGTTCTGGGGCTGTTTTACATTTTCACCCTTCGATGGCATATTTTTATGCTTTAGTCTAATTTTTTGCAAATTTATGTCGTACACTCAAACCGAGAGCCCCATGACTAGGCGGTCAGTTCCTACGGGTCACATTGGTCCCTTGCGAGGTGTTCGTGACTCTTACCGGACCGTTTTGTGTTTGTTTTACATTTTCACCCTTCGATGTCATATTTTTATGCTTAAGTCTAATATTTTGCAAATTTACATCGTACACTCAAATCGGGAGCCACTTGAACACGCAGTCGGTTCCTACGAGTCACATTGGTCCCGTGCGAGGCGTTCGTGATTCTTACGGGCCCGTTTTGGGGCTGATTTACATTTTCACCCTTCGATGGCATGTTTTTATGCTTAAGTCCAATTTTTTACAAATTTACGTCGTACACTCCAACCGAAAGCCCCGTGACTACGCGGTTGGTTCCTACAAGTCACATTGGTTTCGTGCGAGGTGTTCGTGACTCTTACTTGCCCGATTTGTGGCCGTTTTATGTTTTCACCCTTTGATGGCATGTTTTTATGCTTAAGTCTAATTTTGTGCAAATTTATGTCGTACACTCAAACCGGGAGCCCCGTGAATACGCGATCGGTTCCTACGAGTCACATTGGTCCCGTGCGAGGTTTTCGTGACTCTTATCGGACCAATTTGTAGGTTTTTTATGTTTTCACCCTTCGATGGATTATTTTTATGCCTAAGTCTAATTTTGTGTAAATTTATGTCGTACACTCAAACCGGGAGCCCCGTGACTACGCGATCGGTTCCTACGAGTCACATTGGTCCCACGCGGGGTGTTCGTGAATCTCACCTGATCGATTTGTGGCTGTATCAATTCTTACGAGTCATAATGGTCCCGTGCGAGGTTTTTGTGACTCTTACCGGACCGTTTTTTGTGTCTGTTTTACATTTTCACCCTTCGATGGCATATTTTCATTCTTATGTCTAATTTTGTGCAAATTTACATCGTACACTCAAACCGGGAGCCTTGTGACTACGCGATCGGTTCCTACGAGTGACATTGGTCCCGTACGAGGTGTTCGTGACTCTTATCGGACCATTTTGTGTTTGTTTTACGCTTTCACCCTTTGGTACCATATTTTTATGCTTAAGTCTAATTTTTTGCAAATTTACGTCGTACACTAAAATCGAGAGCCCCATTATAACGCGATCAGTTCCTATGGGTCATGTAGGACCCGTGCGAGGTGTTCGCGACTCTTACGTGACCGTTTTGTGTTTGTTTTACATTTTCACCCTTCGATGGCATCTTTTTATGCTTAAGTCTAATCTTGTGCAAATTTACGTCGTACACTCAAATCGGAAGCCCTGTGACTATGCGATCGGTTCCTACGAGTCACATTGGTCTCGTGCGAGGGGTTCGTGACTCTTACCGGACCATTTTGTGTTTGTTTTACATTTTCACCCTTCAATGGCATATTTTTATGCTTAAGTCTAATTATTTGCAAATTTAGGTCGTACACTCAAATCGGGAGCCCCGTGACAATGTGATCGGTTCCTATAGGTCACATTGGTCCCATGCGAGGCGTTCATGACTCTTACGGGACCGTTTTATGGATATTTTACCTTTTCACCCTTCGATGGCATGTTTTTATGCTTAAGTCCAACGTTTTGAAAATTTACATTGTACATAAAAATCGGGAGCCTCGTGACTATGCGATCAATTTCTACGAGTCACATTGGTCCCGTAGGAGGTGTTCGTGACTTTTACGAGACCGTTTGTTGGCTGTTTTATGTTTTCACCCTTCGATGACATGTTTTTATGCTTAAGTTTAATTTTTTGGAAATTTACATCGTTGACCCAAAACGGTAGCCCCGTGAGTACGCGGTCGGTTCCTACGAGTCACATTAGTCCCGTGTGAGGGTTCGTGACTCTTACCGGACCGTTTTGTGGTTATTTTACGTTTTCATCCTTCGATGTCTTGTTTTTATGCTTAAGTCCAATTTTGTGCAAATTTACGTCATACACACAAACCGGGAGCCTCGTGACTACGCAGTCAGTTCCTATGAGTCACATTGCTCCTGTGCGAGGTGTTCGTGACTCTTACGGGACTGTTTTGTGTTTGTTTTCCATTTTCACCCTCTGATGGCATGTTTTTATGCTTAAGTCTAACTTTTTGCAAATTTACATCGTACACTCAAACCGGGAACCCCATGACTACGCAGTCAGTTCATACGGGTCACATTGGTCCCGTGCGAGGCATTCGTGACTCTTACGGGACCGTTTTGTGGTTGTTTAATATTTTCACCCTTCGATGGCTTTTTTTATGCTTAACTCTAATTTTGTACAAATTTACATCGTACACTCAAATCGGGAGTCCCGAGACTACGCGGTCGGTTACTATGGGTCACATTGGTCCCGTGCGAGGTGTTCATGACTCTTACAAAACCGATTTGTGGATGTTTTATATTTTCACCCTTCATGGCTCATTTTTATGCGTAAATCTAATTTTGTGCAAATTTACATCGTACACACAAACGGGGAGCCCCGTGACTACGCAGTCAGTTACTACGAGTGACATTGGTCCCTAGTGAGGTGTTGGTGAATCTTACCGGACCGTTTTGTGGCTATTTTACGTTTTCACCTTCGATGGCATATTTTTATGATTAAGTCTAATTTTGTGCAAATATACGTCGTGCACTCAAATCGGGAGCCCTGTGACTACGCGGTCGGTTCCTACGGGTCACATTAGTCCCGTACGAGGTGTTCGTGACTCTTATCGGACCAATTTGTGGTTGTTTTACTCTTTCACCCTACGACGGATTATTTTTATGCATAAGTCTAATTTTGTGAAAATTTACATCGTACACTCAAACCGGAAGCCCCGTGACTATGAGGTCGATTCCTATGAGTCACATTTGTCCCATGTGAGGTGTTCGTGATTCTTACCTGATTGATTTGTGGTTGTGTCAGTTTTTACAAGTCATATAGGTCCCATGTGAGGTGTTCGTGATTATTACTAGACCTCTTTGTGTTTCTTTTACATTTTCAGCCTTCGATGGCATGTTTTTATGCTTAAGTATAATTTTGTGCAAATTTACATCGTACACTCAAATCGGGAGCCCCGTGACTACGCAATCGGTTTCTACGAGTCACATCAGTCCCGTGCGAGGTGTTCGTGATTCTTACGGGACCGTTTTGTGTTTGTTTTACGTTTTCACCCTTCGATAGCATATTTTTATGCTTAAGTCTAATTTTTTGCAAATTTACGTCGTACACTGAAACCGAGAGCCCCGTGATAACGCGGTTAGTTCCTGTGGGTCACGTTGGTCCCGCGCGAGGCGTTTGTGACTCTTACGGTACGGTTTTGTGGCTGTTTTACGTTTTCACCCTTCGATGGTACGTTTGTATGCTTAAGTCCACTTTTTGCAAATTTACGTCGTACACTAAAACCGAGAGCCCTGTGACTATGCGATCGGTTCCTACGAGTCACATTGGTCCCGTGAGAGGTGTTCATGGCTTTTACGGTACCGTTTGGTGGCTATTTTATGTTTTCACCCTTTGATGGCATGTTTTTATGCTTAAGCTTATTCTTTTACAAATTTACATCGTAGACTCAAACCAGTAGCCCCGTGAGTACACGATCAGTTCTTACAAATCCCATTAGTCCCGTGTGAGGTGTACGTGACTCTAAACCGACCGTTTTGTTGTTGTTTTACGTTTTCTCCCTTCGATGGCATGTTTTTACGCATAAGTCTAATTTTGTGAAAATTTGAGTCATACATTTGAACCGAGAGCCCCGTGACTATGCGATCGGTTCCTACGGGTCACATTGGTCCTGTACAAGGTGTTCGTGACTCTTACTAGACCAATTTGTTGTTGTTTTACATTGTCACCCTTCGATGGCTTGTTTCTAAGCTTAAGTGTACTTTTGTGCAAATTTACGTCGTACAATCAAACCGGGATCCCCGTGACAACGCAATCGTTTCCTACGGGTCACATTGATCCCATGCAAGGTGTTCGTGACTCTTATCAGACCAATTTGTGGTTGTTTTACATTTTCACCCTTCGAAGGCTTATTTTTATGCTTAAGTATAATTTTTTGCAAATTTAAGTCGTACACTCAAATCGGGAGTCCAGTGACAACGCGGTCGGTTCCTACGAGTCAAATTGGTCTCTTGTGAGGTATTCATGACTCTTACCTGATCGATTTGTGGCAATGAAATTCCTAAGAGTGATATTGGTCCTGTGTGAGGTGTTCGTGACTCTTATCGGACCGTTTTGTGATTGTTTTACGTTTTCACCCTTTGATGGCATGTTTTTAGGCCTAAGTCAAATTTTGTGCAAATTTACATCGTACACTCAAATCGGGAGCTCTATGACTACGCGATGGTTCCTATGAGTCACATTGGTCCCGTACGAGGTGTTCGTGACACTTACCGGGCCGTTTTGTGTTTGTTTTACATTTTTACCCTTCGATGGCATGTTTTTATGCTTAAGTCTAACTTTTTGCAAATTTACATCGTACACTCAAATCGGAATCCCCATGACTACGCGGTCGGTTCCTACCGTGCAGTCATGACTCTTACCTGATCAATTTGTGGCTGTGTAATTCTTATGAGTCATATTGGTCCCGTGTGAGGTGTTCGTGACTCTTACCGGACCGTTTTGTGTTTGTTTTACATTTTCACCCTTCGATGGCATGCTTTTATGCTTAAGTCTAATTTTGTGCAAATTGTCATCGCACACTCAAACTGGGAGCCCTGTGACTACGCGGTCGATTTCTACAAGTGACATTGGTTCCGTGTGAGGTGTTCGTGACCCTCACCGGACAGTTTTTTGTTTGTTTTATGTTTTCACCCTTCGATGGCATATTTTTATGCTTAAGTCTGATTTTTTGCAAATTTACTTCGTACACTCAAACCGGGAGCCCCGTGACAACGCTGTCGGTTCCTACGGGTCACATTGGTCCCATGCGAGCCATTTGTGACTCTTACTGGACCATTTTGTGGTTGTTTTATGTTTTCACCCTTCGATGGCATCTTTTTATGCTTAAGTCCAACTTTTTGCAAATATACATCGTACACTAACACCGAGAGCCCCGTGACTACACGGTCGGTACCTACGAGTCACATTGGTCCCGTGCGAGGTGTTCATGACTTTTGTGGGACCGTTTGGTGGCTATTTTATGTTTCCACCCTTCGATGGCATGTTTTTATGCTTAAGTTTAATTTTTGCAAATTTACATCGTACACTCAAATCGGGAGCCCCGCGACTATACGGTCGGTTCTTACGAGTCACATTGGTCCCGTGCGAGGTGTTCGTGACTCTTTCCTGATCGATTTGTGGTTGTTTTATGTTTTCACCCTTCGATGGCTTGTTTTTATGCTTAAGTCTAATTTTGTACAAATTTATGTCGTACACTCAAATCAGGAGCCCCGTGACTACGTGGTTAGTTTTTACGAGTCACATTGGTCCCATGCGAGGTGTTCGTGACTCTTACCGGACCGATTTGTGGCTTTGTCAATTCCTACGAGTCATAATGGTCCCGTGCGAGGTGTTCGTGCCTCTTACCAGAATGTTTTGTGATTGTTTTACATTTTCACCCTTTAATGGCATGTTTTTATACTTAAGTCTAATTTTGAGAAAATTTACATCGTATACTCAAACCGGGAGCCCCGTGACTACTCGGTCGGTTCCTACGAGTCACATTGGTCCCATGCAAGGTGTTCCTGACTCTTACCAGACCATTTTGTGTTTGTTATACATTTTTACCCTTCGATGGCATGTTTTTATGATTAAGTCAAATTTTGTGCAAATTTACATCGTACACTCAAACCGGGAGCCCCGTGACTGCACGGTCGATTCCTACAGGTCACATTGGTACCGTACGAGGTTTTCGTGACTATTACCCGACCAATTTGTGATTGTTTTACATTTTCACACTCTGAAGGCTTATTTTTATCCTTAAGTCTAATTTTGTTCAAATTTACATCGTACACTCAAATCGAGATCCCCGCGACTATGCGGTCAGTTCCTACGAGTCACCTTGGTCCTGTGCGAGGTGTTCGTGACTCTTACCTGATCGATTTGTGGCTGTGAAATTCCTATGAGTCATATTGGTCCCGTGTGAGGTGTTCGTGACTCCTACCTAACCGTTTTGCTGTTGTTTTACATTTTCACCCTTCGATGGCATGCTTTTATGCTTAAGTCTAATTTTGTGCAAGTTTTCGTCGCACACTCAAACCTGGAGCCCTATGACTACGCGATCGATTTCTACGAGTCACATTGGTCCCGTGTGAGGTGTTCGTGACCCTCACCAGATCGTTTTGTGTTTGTTTTACGTTTTCACCCCTCGATGGCATATTTTTATGCTTAAGTTTAATTTTTTGCAAATTTACGTCATACACTCAAATCGGGAGCCCTGTGACAACGCGGTCGGTTCCTACGGGTCACATTGGGCCCATGCGAGCCGTTCGTGACTCTTACGCGACTGTTTTGTGGCTGTTTTACGTTTTCACCCTTCGATGGCATGCTTAAGTCCAAATTTTTTCAAATATACGTCGTACACAAAAACCGGGAGCCCTGTGCCTACGCTGTCGGTACATATGAGTCGCATTGATCCCTTGCAAGGTGTTCGTGACTTTTGTGGGACCGTTTGGTGGCTATTTTATGTTTTCACCCTTCAATGACATGTTTTTATGCTTAAGTTTAATTTTTGCAAGGTTACATCGTACACTCAAATCGGGAGCCCCGTGACTACGCGGTCGGTTCCTACGAGTTACATTGGACCCGTAGGAGGAGTTCATCACTCTTACCAGACCAATTTGTGGTATTTTTACATTTTCACCCTTCAAAGGCTTATTTTTATGCTTAAGTCTAATTTGTGCAAATTTACGTCCTACAATCAAACCTGGAGCCACACGACTATGCGATCAGTTCCTACGAGTCACATCAGTCCCGTGCGAGGTGTTCGTGACTATTACTGAACCATTTTGTGTTTGTTTCACATTTTCACCCTTCGATGGCATGTTTTTATGCTTAAGTCTAATTTTGTGGAAATCTACGTCGTACACTTGAACCAGGAGCCTCGTGACTAGGCGGTTGGTTCCTATGGGTCACTATGGTCCCGTACGAGGTGTTCGTGACTCTTACTAGTCCGATTTGTGAATGTTTTACATTTTCACCCTTCAATGGCTTGTTTTTATGCTTAAGTCTAATTTTGTACAAATTTACGTCGTACACTCAAATCAGGTGCCCCGTGACTACGTGGTTAGTTCCTACGAGTCACACTGGTCCCGTACGAGGTGTGCGTGACTCCTACCAGACCGTTTTGTTGTTGTTTTATGTTTTAACCCTTTGATGGCATGTTTTTATGCTTAAGCATAATTTTGTGCAAATTTATGTCGTAGAGTTGAACCGGGGGCCCCGTGACTATGCGGTCGGTTCCTATGGGTCACATTGGTCCTGTACGAGGTGTTCGTGACTCCTACTAGACCGATTTGTGGTTGTTTTATGTTTTCACCCTTCGATAGCTTATTTTTATGCTTAAGTATAATTTTGTTCAAATTTACGTCGTGCACTCAAACCGGGATCCCCGCGACTATGAGATCGGTTCCTACGAGTCATATTGGTCCCGTGCGAGGTGTTCGTGACTCTTACCTGATCGATTTGTGGTTGTACAATTCCTACGAGTCATATTGGTCCCGTGTGAGGTGTTCGTGACTCTTACCGGACTGTTTTGTGTCTGTTTTACGTTTTTACCCTTCGATGGCATGTTTTTATGCTTAAGTCTAATTTTGTGCAAATTTACATCGTACACTCAAACCGGGAGCCTTGTGACTACGCGATCTGTTTCTACAAGTCGCATTGGTCCCGTGTGAGGTGTTCGTGACCCTCAACGGACCGTTTTAGGTTTGTTTTACGTTTTCACCCTTCGATGGCATATTTTTATGCTTAAGTATAATTTTTCCAAATTTACGTCGTACACTCAAATCGGGAGCCCCGTGACAATGTGGTCGGTACCTACGAGTCACATTGGTCCCGTACGAGGTGTTCGTGACTTTTGTGGTTGTTTTATGTTTTCTCCCTTCGATGGCATCTTTTTATGCTTAAGTTTAATTTTTTGCAAATTTACATCGTACACAGGAACTGGGAGCCCCGTGACTATGCGGTCGGTTCCTACGGATCACATTGGTCCCGTCCGAGGTGTTTGTGACTCTTACCGGAGCAATTTTTGGTTGTTTTACATTTTCACCCTTCGAAGGATTATTTTTATGCTTAAGTCTAATTTTGTGCAAATTTACGTCGTACACTCAAACTGGGAACCGCGCGACTATGCAGTCGGTTCCTACGAGTCATATTGGTCCCGTGTGAGGTGTTCGTGACTCTTACCTGATCGATTTGTGACTGTGCAATTTCTACGAGTCATATGGGTCTTGTGTGAGGTGTTCGTGACTCTTACCTGATCGTTTTGTGTCTGTTTTATGTTTTCACCCTTCGATGGCATGTTTTTATGCTTAAGTCTAATTTTGTGAAAATTTACGTCCTACACTTGAACCGGGAGCCCCGTGACTATGTGATCGGTTCCTACGGGTCACATTTGTCCCGTACGAGGTGTTCGTGACTCTTACCGGACCGATTTGTGGTTGTTTTATGTTTTTACCCTTCGATGGCTTGTTTTTATGCCTAAGTCTAATTTTGTGCAAATTTACATCGTACACTCAAAATAAGGAGCCCCATGACTACGTGGTTAGTCCTACGAGTCACATTGGTCCCGTACGAGGTGTTCGTGACTCCTACCTGACCGTTTTGCTGTTGTTTTACATTTTCACCCTTCGATGGCATGTTTTTATGCTTAAGTCTAATTTTGTGCAAATTTACGTCGTACACTTGAACCGGGAGACCCGTGACAACATGGTCGGTTCCTACGGGTCACATTGGTTCCGTACAAGGTGTTTTTGACTCTTACCAGACCGATTTGTGTCTATTTTATGTTTTCACCCTTTGATGGCTTGTTTTTATGCTTAAGTATAATTTTGTGCAAATTTACGTCTTACACTCAAATCAGGATCCCCGTGACTATGTGTTCCGTACAAGGTGTTTTTGACTCTTACCAGACCGATTTGTGTCTATTTTATGTTTTCACCCTTTGATGGCTTATTTTTATGCTTAAGTATAATTTTGTGCAAATTTACGTCTTACACTCAAATCAGGATCCCCGTGACTATGTGCTTAGTTCCAACGAGTCACATTGGTCCCGTGTGAGGTGTTCGTGACTCTTACCAGACCGATTTGTGGCAGTGTCAATTCCAACGAGTCATATTGGTCCCGTGCGAGGTGTTCGTTACTCTTATTGGACCGTTTTGTGCTTGTTTTACATTTTCTCACTTTGATGGCATGTTTTTATGCTTAAGTCTAATTTTGTGCAAATTTACATTGTATACTCAAAACGGTAGCCCCGTAAGTTCCTACGAGTCACATTAGTCCTGTGGGATATTTTCGTGACTCCTATTTGACCGTTTTGTTGTTGTTTTACATTTTCACCCTTCGATGGCATGTTTTTATGCTTAAGTCTAATTTTGTGCAAATTTACGTTCTACACTTCAACCGGGAGCCCCGTGACTACGCAGTTGGTTCCAACGGGTCACATTGGTCCCGTACGAGGTGTTCGTGACTCTTACCGGACCGATTTCTGGCTGTTTTACCTTATCACCCTTCGATGGCTTATTTTTACGCTTAAGTCTAATTTTGTGTAAATTTACGTCGTACACTCAAATCAGGAGCCCCGTGACTACGTGGTTAGTTCCTACGAGTCACACTGGTCCCGTGCGAGGTGTTTGTGACTTTTATCGGATCGATTTCTAGCTGTGTCAATTCCTACGAGTCATATTGCTCCCGTGCGAGGTGTTCGTGACTCTTACAAGACCATTTTGTGTTTGTTTTACCTTTTCACCCTTCGAGGGCAAGTTTTTATGCTTAAGTCTAATTTTGTGCAAATTTACATCGTACACTCAAACCGGGAGTCCCGTGACCATGTGATGGATTCCTACGGCTCACATTGGTCCCGTACGAGGTGTTCATGACTCTTTCCGGACAAATTTGTGGTTGTTTTACATTTTCACCATTCGACGGCATGTTTTTACGCTTAAGTCTAATTTTGTGTGAATTTACGTCCTACACTTGAACCGGGACCTTCGTGACTCCGCGGTCGGTTCCTATGGGTCACATTGGTCCCGTACGAGGTGTTCATGACTCTTACCAGACTAATTTGTGCTTGTTTTACATTTTCACCCGTCCATGGCTTGTTTTTTTGCTTAGGTCTAATTTTGTGCAAATTTTCGTCGTACACCCAAACGGGGAGCCCTGTGAGTACGCGATCGGTTTCTACGAGTCACATTGGTCCCGTGTGAGGTGTTCGTGACCCTCACCAGACCGTTTCGTGTTTGTTTTACGTTTTCACCCTTCGATGGCATATTTTTATGCTTAAGTCAATTTTTTTGCAAATTTACATCATACACTCAAACCAGGAGCCCCGTGACAACGTGGTCGGTTCCTATGGGTCACATTGGTCCCATGCGAGCCGTTCGTGACTCTTACGGGACCATTTTGTGGTTGTTTTACGTTTTCACCCTTCGATGGCGTCTTTTTATGCTTAAGTCCAACTTTTTGTAAATATACGTCGTACACAAAAACTGGGAGCCCCGTGACTATGTGGCCGGTACCTACGAGTCACATTGGTCCCGTGCGAGGTGTTCGTGACTTTTATGGGGCCGTTTGGTGGCTATTTTATGTTTTCACTCTTCGATGGCATTTTTTTATGCTTAAGTTTAATGTTTTGTAAATTTACGTCATAGACTCAATCCGGTAGCCCCGTGAGTACGCGGTCGGTTCCTACGAGTCACATTAGTCCCGTGTGAGGTGGTCGTGATTCTTACCTGACCATTTTGTTGTTGTTTTATGTTTCCACCCTTTGATGGCATGTTTTTATGCTTAAGTCAAATTTTGTTCAAATTTACGTCATACACTTGAACCGGGAGCCCCATGACTACGAGATCGGTTCCTATGGGTCGCATTGGTCCCGTACGAGATCTTCGTGACTCTTACTGGACTGTTTTGTGGTTGTTTTACGTTTTCACCCTTCGATGGCTTGTTTTTATGCTTAAGTCTAATTTTATGCAAATTTATGTCGCACACACAAATCGGGAGCCCCCTGACTACCTGGTCAGTTCCTACTAGTCACATTGGTCCCCTGAGCGGTGTTCGTTATTCTTACCAGACCGATTAGTGGCTGTTTTACATTTTGACCCTTCGATGGCATGTTTTGATGCTTAAGTCTAATTTTCTATAAATTTACGTCATACACTCAAACTGGGAGCCCCGTGACTACGCGGTCGGTTCCTATAGGTGACATTGGTCCCGTGCGAGGCATTCGTAACTCTTACGGGACCGTTTTGTGGCTATTTTATGTTTTCACCCTTGATGGCATGTTTTTATGCTTAAGTCCAACTTTTTACAAATTTACATCGTACACTAAAATCAAAAGCCCCGTGACTATGCGGTCAGTTCCTATGAGTCACATTGGTCCCTTTCGAGGTGTTCGTGACTTTTATGGGACCGTTTGGTGGCTATTTTATGATTTCACCCTTCGAAGCCATGTTTTCATGCTTAAGTTTAATTTGTTAAAAATTTACGTCGTAAACTCAAACCGGTAGCCCTGTGAGTACGCGGTTAGTTCCTAAGAGTCAAATTAGTCCCATGTGAGGTGTTTGTGACTCTTACCAGACAATTTTGTGGTTGTTTTACATTTTAACCCTTGGATGGCATGTTTTTATGCTTAAGTCTAATTTTATTCAAATTTGAGTCGTACACTTGAACTAGGAGCCCCGTGACTACGCGGTTGATTCCTACGGGTCACATTGGTCCCGTACGAGGTATTTATGACTCTTATTGGATCGAATTGTGTTTGTTTTACATTTTCACCCTTCGATGGCTTATTTTTATGCTCATGTATAATTTTGTGCAAATTTACGTTGTACACTCAAACCAGGAGCCCCGTGACTACGCGGTCGGTTCCTACGGGTCACATTGGTCCCGTGCGAGGTGTTCGTGACTCTTATCGGACCGATTTGTGGCTGTTTTACATTTTCACCCTTCGATGGCATGTCTTTATTCTTAAGTCAAACTTATTGCAAATTTACGTCGTACGCCCTAACCGGAAGCCCCGTGACTACGCGATCAGTTCCAACAAGTCACACTGGTCCCGTGCGAGGTGTTCGTGACTTTTACCGGACCGATTTGTGACAATTTTATGTTTTTACCCTTCAAAGTCTTGTTTTTATGATTAAGTCTTATTTTTTGCAAATTTACGTCGTACACTCAAACCAGAAGCCCCGTGACTATACGGTCGGTTTCTACGTGTCACATTGGTCCCATGCGAGGCGTTCGTGACTCTTACGGGACCATTTTGTGGCTATTTTAAGTTTTCACCCTTCTATGGCATATTTTTATACTTAAGTCTAATTTTGTGCAAATTTACGTCGTACACTCAAACCGGGATCCCCGTGACTACGAGGTCTAGGCCTGACAATGAGTTGGGTCTGGACCCGAACCCGACCCGGACCCAATCTGTATAATAGGGTCTTAAGCATATTTTTTTGAACTCGAGACCCGAATACCCGAAGACCCGTTTATTAAATGGGTAGGGTCTGGATCTTATACAAGACCGGGACCGAAATACCCGACCCGGATTGTATATTATTATTTTCTAAATATACATGCATATACTATAAAGTTATATATATTTATAAATATATCTTATCAATATAACATGTTAGTAATTTAATAAAAATATATTTTTATGTATTTAATAAATATAAATAATATATGTTTTATTTATACTAATAATTTTCTATAATACATTACAAAATATTTTAATTTAACATTAAAAGATAAAGAAGGGGGATAATATAAAATAAATGTATATATTTGGCCAGATCCGAACCCGAACCCGAGACCCGAAGACCCAAACGGATCCAGGTCTGGATCCAATATTGTAGACCCGATGAAGACTCGGACCCGGACCCTAAGCCAATCAAGGCTCGATTACAGGGATCTGGATCTCCCTAAACCCGACCCAGTTTTGACCCATTGACAAGCCTAACGTGGTCGATTCTTATGGGTCACATTGGTCCCGTGTGAGGTGTTCGTGACTCTTACGAGACCGTTCTGGGGCTGTTTTACATTTTCACCCTTCGATGGCATATTTTTATGCTTTAGTCTAATTTTTTGCAAATTTAGGTCATACACTCAAACCGAGAGCCCGATGACTAGGCGGTCAGTTCCTATGGGTCACATTGGTCCCTTACGAGGTGTTCGTGACTCTTACCGGACCGTTTTGTGTTTGTTTAACATTTGCACCCTTCGAGGTCATATTTTTATGCTTAAGTCTAATATTTTGCAAATTTACATCATACACTCCAATCGGGAGCCACTTGACAGCGCGGTCGGTTCCTACGAGTCACATTTGTCCCGTGCGAGGCGTTCGTGATTCTTACGGACCCGTTTTGGGGCTGATTTACATTTTCACCCATCGATGGCATGTTTTTATGCTTAAGTCCAACTTTTTACAAATTTACGTCATACACTCCAACCGGAAGCCCCGTGACTACGCGGTTGGTTCCTACGAGTCACATTGGTCCCGTGCACGGTGTTCGTGACTCTTACCGACCCGATTTGTGGCCGTTTTATGTTTTCACCCTTTGATGGCATGTTTTTATGCTTAGGTCTAATTTTGTGCAAATTTATGTCGTACACTCAAACCGGGAGCCCCGTGAATACGCGATCGGTTCCTACGAGTCACATTGGTCCCGTGCGAGGTTTTCGTGACTCTTACCGGACCGATTTGTGGCTTTTTTATGTTTTCACCCTTCGATGGCTTATTTTTATGCCTAAGTCTAATTTTGTGTAAATTTATGTCGTACACTCAAACCGGGAGCCCCGTGACTACGCGATCGTTTCCTACGAGTCACATTGGTCCCACGCGGGGTGTTTGTGACTCTCACCTGATCGATTTGTGGCTGTATCAATTCCTACGAGTCATAATGGTCCCATGCGAGGTTTTTGTGACTCTTACCGGACCGTTTTTTGTGTCTGTTTTACATTTTCACCCTTCGATGACATGTTTTTATGCTTAAGTCTAATTTTGTGCAAATTTACATCGTACACTCCAACCGGGAGCCCCGTGACTACGCGATCAGTTCCTACGAGTCACATTGGTCCCGTACGAGTTGTTCGTGACTCTTATCAGACCATTTTGTGCTTGTTTTACATTTTCACCCTTTGGCACCATATTTTTATGCTTAAGTCTAATTTTTTGCAAATTTACGTCGTACATAAAATCGATAGCCCCGTGATAACGCGGTCAGTTCCTATGGGTCACGTTGGTTCCGTGTGAGGTGTTCGTGACTCTTACGGGACCTTTTTGTGTTTGTTTTACGTTTTCACCCTTCGATGGCATATTTTTATGCTTAAGTCTAATCTTGTGCAAATTTACGTCGTACACTCAAATCGGAAGCCCTGTGACTATGCTATCGGTTCCTACGAGTCACATTGGTCTCGTGCGAGGGGTTCGTGACTCTTACCGGACCATTTTGTCTTTGTTTTACATTTTCACCCTTCGATGGCATATTTCTATGCTTAAGTCTATTTTTTTGCAAATTTAGGTCGTACACTCAAACCGGGAGCCCCGTGACAATGTGATCGGTTCCTATAGGTCACATTGGTCCCATGCGAGGCGTTCATGACTCTTACGGGACCGTTTTATCGCTATTTTACCTTTTCACCCTTCGATGGCATGTTTTTATGCTTAAGTCTAACGTTTTGAAAATTTACATCGTACATAAAAATCTGGAGCCTCGTGACTATGCGATCAATTTCTACGAGTCACATTGGTCCCGTGCGAGGTGTTCATGACTTTTACGAGACCGTTTGTTGGCTGTTTTATGTTTTCACCTTCGATGGCATGTTTTTATGCTTAAGTTTATTTTTTTGCAAATTTACATCGTTGACTCAAAACGGTAGCCCCGTGAGTACGCGGTCGGTTCCTACGAGTCACATTAGTCCCGTGTGAGGGTTCGTGACTCTTACCGGACCGTTTTTTGGTTCTTTTACGTTTTCATCCTTCGATGACTTATTTTTATGCTTAAGTCCAATTTTGTGCGAATTTACGTCATACACACAAACCAGGAGCCTTGTGACTACGCGGTCGGTTCCTATGAGTCACATTGCTCCTGTGCGAGGTGTTCGTGACTCTTACGGGACCGTTTTGTGTTTGTTTTCCATTTTCACCCTTTGATGGCATGTTTTTATGCTTAAGTCTAACTTTTTGCAAATTTACATCGTACACTCAACCCAGGAGCCCCATGACTACGCAGTCTGTTCATACGGGTCACATTGGTCCCGTGTGAGGCATTCGTGACTCTTACAGGACCGTTTTGTGGTTGTTTAACGTTTTCACCCTTCGATGGATTTTTTTAATCTTAACTCTAATTTTGTACAAATTTACATCGTACACTCAAATCGGGACTCCCAAGACTATGCGGTCGGTTGCTATGGGTCACATTGGTCCCGTGCGAGGTGTTCATGACTCTTATAGGACCGATTTGTGGATGTTTTATATTTTTACCCTTCATGGCTCTTTTTTATGTGTAAATCTAATTTTGTGCAAATTTACATCGTACACACAAACGGGGAGCCCCGTGACTACGCAGTCAGTTCCTACGAGTGACATTGGTCCCTAGTGAGGTGTTGGTGACTCTTACCGGACCGTTTTGTGGCTATTTTACGTTTTCACCCTTCGATGGCATATTTTTATGCTTAAGTCTAATTTTGTGCAAATTTACGTCGTGCACTCAAATCAGGATCCCCGTGACTACGCGGTCAGTTCCTACGGGTCACATTAGTCCCGTACGAGGTGTTCGTGACTCTTATCGGACCAATTTGTGGCTGTTTTACATTTTCACCCTACGATGGATTATTTTTATGCCTAAGTCTAATTTTGTGAAAATTTACATCGTACACTCAAACCGGAAGCCCCGTGACTACGAGGTCGGTTCCTATGAGTCACATTTGTCCCATGTGAGGTGTTCGTGAATCTTACCTGATCGATTTGTGGTTGTGTCAGTTTTTACAAGTCATATAGGTCCCATGTGAGCTGTTCGTGACTATTACTAGACCTCTTTGTGTTTCTTTTACATTTTCAGCCTTCGATGGCATGTTTTTATGCTTAAGTATAATTTTGTGCAAATTTACATCGTACACTCAAATCGGGAGCCCCGTGACTACGCAATCGGTTCATACGGGTCACATTGGTCCCGTGCGAGGCATTCGTGACTCTTACGGGACCGTTTTGTTTTTGTTTAACGTTTTCACCCTTCGATAGCATATTTTTATGCTTAAGTATAATTTCTTGCAAATTTACGTCGTACACTGAAACCGAGAGCCCGTGATAACGCGGTTAGTTCCTGTGGGTCACGTTGGTCCCGTGCGATGCGTTTGTGACTCTTACGGGACGGTTTTGTGGCTGTTTTACGTTTTCACCCTTCGATGGCACGTTTGTATGCTTAAGTCCACTTTTTGCAAATTTACGTTGTACACTAAAACCGAGAGCCCTGTGACTATGCGATCTGTTCCTACGAGTCACATTGGTCCCGTGAGAGGTGTTCATGACTTTTACGGGACCGTTTGGTGGCTGTTTTATGTTTTCACCCTTTGATGGCATGTTTTTATGCTTAAGTTTATTCTTTTAGAAATTTACGTCGTAGACTCAAATCGGTAGCCCCGTGAGTACACGATCAGTTCTTACAAATCACATTAGTCCCGTGTGAGGTGTACGTGACTCTAAACCGACCGTTTTGTTGTTGTTTTACGTTTTCTCCCTTCGATGGCATGTTTTTATGCTTAAGTCTAATTTTGTGAAAATTTGAGTCATACACTTGAACCGAGAGCCCCGTGACGACGCGATCGGTTCCTACGGGTCACATTGGTCCTGTACTAGGTGTTCGTGACTCTTACTAGAGCGATTTGTGGCTGTTTTACATTGTCACCCTTCGATGGCATGTTTCTAAGCTTAAGTGTAATTTTGTGCAAATTTACGTCGTACAATCAAACCGGGATCCCCGTGACAACGCAATCGGTTCCTACGGGTCACATTGGTCCCATGTAAGGTGTTCGTGACTCTTATCGGACCAATTTGTGGTTGTTTTACATTTTCACCCTTCGAAGGATTATTTTTATGCTTAAGTATAATTTTTTACAAATTTAAGTCGTACACTCAAATCGGGAGTCCAGTGACTACGCGGTCGGTTCTTACAAGTCTCATTGGTCTCTTGCGAGGTATTCATGACTCTTACCTGATCGATTTTTTGGCAATGAAACTCCTACGAGTGATATTGGTCCTGTGTGAGGTCTTCGTGACTCCTATCGGACTGTTTTTTGATTGTTTTACGTTTTCACCCTTCGATGGCATGTTTTTAGGCCTAAGTTAAATTTTGTGCAAATTTACATCGTACACTCAAACCGGGAGCCCTATGACTATGCGATCGGTTCCTATGAGTCACATTGGTCCCGTGCGAGGTGTTCGTGACACTTACCGGACCGTTTTGTGTTTGTTTTACATTTTTACCCTTCGATGGCATGTTTTTATGCTTAGGTCTAACTTTTTGCAAATTAACATCGTACACTCAAATCGGAAGCCCCATGACTACGCGGTCGGTTCCTACCGTACAGTCATGACTCTTACCTGATCGATTTGTGGCTGTGCAATTCTTATGAGTCATATTGGTCCCAAGTGAGGTGTTCGTGACTCTTACCGGACCGTTTTGTGTCTGTTTTACATTTTCACCCTTCGATGGCATGCTTTAATGCTTAAGTTTAAATTTGTGCAAATTGTCGTCGCACACTCAAACCGGGAGCCCTGTGACTACGCGGTCAATTTCTACGAGTGACATTGGTTCCGTGTGAGGTGTTCGTGACCCTCACCGGGCAATTTTTTCTTTATTTTATGTTTTCACCCTTCGATGGCATATTTTTATGCTTAACTCTAATTTTTTGCAAATTTACGTCGTACACTCAAACCGGGAGCCCCGTGACAACGCTATCGGTTCCTACGGGTCACATTGGTCCCATTCGAGCCATTTGTGACACTTACTGGACCGTTTTGTGGTTGTTTTATGTTTTCACCCTTCGATGGCATCTTTTTATGTTTAAGTCCAACTTTTTGCAAATATACGTCGTACACTAACACCGGGAGCCCCGTGACTACGCGATCGGTACCTACTAGTCAAATTGGTCCCGTGCGAGGTGTTCATGACTTTTTTGGGACCGTTTGGTGGCTATTTTATGTTTCCACCCTTCGATGGCATGTTTTTATGTTTAAGTTTAATTTGTGCAAATTTACATCGTACACTCAAATCGGGAGCCCCGCAACTATACGGTCAGTTCTTACGTGTCACATTGGTCCCGTGCGAGGTGTTCGTGACTCTTTCCTGATCGATTTGTGGTTGTTTTATGTTTTCACCCTTCGATGGCTTATTTTTATGCTTAAGTCTAATTTTGTAACAATTTATGTCGTACACTCAAATCAGGAGCCCCGTGACTACGTGGTTAGTTCCTACGAGTCACATTGGTCCCATGTGAGGTGTTCGTGACTCTTACCGGACCGATTTGTGGCTTTGTAAATTCCTACGAGTCATAATGGTCCCATGCGAGGTGTTCGTGACTCTTACCAGACTGTTTTGTGATTGTTTTACATTTTCACCCTTTAATGGCATGTTTTTATGCTTAAGTCCAATTTTGAGAAAATTTACGTCGTATACTCAAACTGGGAGCCCCGTGATTACGCGGTCGATTCCTACGAGTCACATTCGTCCCATGAAAGGTGTTCGTGACTCTTACCAGAACGTTTTGTGTTTGTTGTACATTTTTACCCTTCGATGGCATGTTTTTATTCTTAAGTCAAATTTTGTGCAAATTTACATCGTACACTCAAACCGGGAGCCCCGTGACTGCACGGTCGACTCCTACAGGTCACATTGGTACCGTACGAGGTTTTCGTGACTATTACCCGACCAATTTATGATTGTTTTACATTTTCACACTTCGAAGGCTTATTTTTATCCTTAAGTCTAATTTTTCTCAAATTTACATCGTACACTCAAATCGAGATCCCCGCGACTATGCGGTCGGTTCCTATGAGTCACATTGGTCCTGGGCGAGGTGTTCGTGACTCTTACCTGATCGATTTGTGGCTGTGAAATTCCTATGGGTCGCATTGGTCCCGTACGAGATGTTCGTGACTCTTACTGGACTGTTTTGTGGTTGTTTTACGTTTTCACCCTTCGATGGCTTATTTTTATGCTTAAGTATAATTTTAGGGAAATTTATGTCGCACCCACAAATCGGGAGCCCCCTGACTACCTGGTCAATTCCTACTAGTCACATTGGTCCCCTGAGAGGTGTTCGTGATTCTTACCAGACCGATTAGTGGCTGCTTTACATTTTCACCCTTCGATGGCATGTTTTTATGCTTAAGTCTAATTTTTTGCAAATTTACGTCATACACTCAAATCGGGAGCCCCGTGACAACGCGGTCGGTTCCTACGGATCACATTGGGCCCATGTGAGCCGTTCATGACTCTTACACGACCGTTTTGTGGTTGTTTTACGTTTTCACCCTTCGATGGCATTTTTTTATGCTTAACTCCAATTTTTTTCAGATATACGTCATACACAAAAACCGGGAGCCCTGTGCCTACGCGGTCGGTACCTATGAGTCGCATTGATCCCCTGTGAGGTGTTCGTGATTTTTGTGGGACCATTTGGTGGCTGTTTTATGTTTTCACCCTTCAATGGCATGTTTTTATGCTTAAGTTTAATTTTTGCAAGTTTACATCGTACACTCAAATCGGGAGCCCCGTGAGTACGCGGTCGGTTCCTACGGGTTCCATTGGACCCGTACAAGGAGTTCAACACTCTTACCAGACCAATTTGTGGTATTTTTACATTTTCACCCTTCAAAGGGTTATTTTTATGCTTAAGTCTAATTTGTGCAAATTTACATCTTACAATCAAACCGGGAGCCGCGCGACTATGCGATCAGTTCCTACTAGTCACATTAGTCCCCCGCGAGGTGTTCGTGACTATTACTGAACCGTTTTGTGTTTGTTTCATGTTTTCACCCTTCGATGGCATGTTTTTATGCTTAAGTCTAATTTTGTGGAAATCTACGTTATACACTTGAACCGGGAGCCTCGTGACTAGGCGGTTGGTTCCTACGGGTCACTATGGTCCCGTACGAGGTGTTCGTGACTCTTACTGGTACGATTTGTGGCTGTTTTACGTTTTCACCCTTCAATGGCTTGTTTTTATGCTTAAGTCTAATTTTGTACAAATTTACATCGTACACTCAAATCAGGAGCCCCGTGACTACGTGGTTAGTTCCTACGAGTCACACTAGTCCCGTGCGAGGTGTTCGTGACTCCTACCTGACCGTTTTGTTGTTGTTTTATGTTTTAACCCTTTGATGGCATGTTTTTATGCTTAAGCATAATTTTGTTCAAATTTATGTCGTACAGTTGAACCGGGAGCCCCGTGACTATGCGGTCGTTTCCTATGGGTCACATTGGTCCCGTACGAGGTGTTCGTGGCTCCTACTTGACCGATTTGTGGCTATTTTATGTTTTCACCCTTCGATAGCTTATTTTTATGCTTAAGTATAATTTTGTTCAAATTTACGTCGTGCACTCAAACCGGGAGCCCCGCGACTATGAGATCGGTTCCTAAGAGTCATATTGGTCCCGTGCGAGGTGTTCGTGACTCTTACCTGATCGATTTGTGGTTGGAAAATTCCTACGAGTCATATTGGTCCCGTGTGAGGTGTTCGTGACTCTTATCGGACTGTTTTGTGTCTGTTTTACGTTTCTACCCTTCGATGGCATGTTTTTATGCTTAAGTCTAATTTTGTCCAAATTTACATCATACACTCAAATCGGGAGCCCTGTGACTACGCGATCGGTTTCTACAAGTCGCATTGGTCCCGTGTGAGGTGTTCGTGACCCTCAACGGACCGTTTTAGGTTTGTTTTACGTTTTCACCCTTCGATGGCATATTTTTATGCTTAATTATAATTTTTGCAAATTTACGTCGTACACTCAAATCGGGAGCCCCGTCACAACGTGGTCGGTACCTACGAGTCACATTGGTCCTGTGCGAGGTGTTCGTGACTTTTGTGGGACCGTTTGGTGGTTGTTTTATGTTTTCACCCTTCGATGGCATATTTTTATGCTTAAGTTTAATTTTTTGCAAATTTACATCGTATATAGGAACTGGGAGCCCCGTGACTATGCGGTCAGTTCCTACGGATCACATTGGTCCCGTCCGAGGTGTTTGTGACTCTTACCGGACCAATTTGTGGTTGTTTTACATTTTCACCCTTCGAAGGCTTATTTTAATGCTTAAGTCTAATTTTGTGCAAATTTACGTCGTACACTCAAACTGGGAGCCGCGCGACAATGCGGTCGGTTCCTACGAGTCACATTGGTCCCGTGTGAGGTGTTCCTGACTCTTACCTGATCGATTTGTGATTGTGCAATTTCTATGAGTCATATTGGTCTCGTGTGAGGTGTTCGTGACTCTTACCTTATCGTTTTGTGTCTGTTTTACGTTTTCACCCTTCGATGGCATGTTTTTATGCTTAAGTCTAATTTTGTGAAAATTTACGTCCTACACTTGAACCGGGAGCCCCGTGACTACGCGATCGGTTCTTACGGGTCACATTTGTCCCGTACGAGGTGTTCGTGACTCTTACCGAACCGATTTGTGGCTGTTTTATGTTTTCACCCTTTGATGGCTTGTTTTTATGCGTAAGTCTAATTTTGTGCAAATTTACATCGTACACTCAAAATAAGGATCCCCATGACTACGTGGTTAGTCCTACGAGTCACATTGGTCCCGTACGAGGTTTTCGTGACTCCTACCTGACCGTTTTGCTGTTGTTTTACATTTTCACCCTTCGATGGCATGTTTTTATGCTTAAGTCTAATTTTATGAAAATTTATGTCGTACACTTGAACCGGGAGACCCGTGACAACGCGGTGGGTTCCTACGGGTCACATTGGTTCCGTACAAGGTGTTTTTGACTCTTACCAGACCGATTTGTGTCTATTTTATGTTTTCACCCTTTGATGGCTTATTTTTATCCTTAAGTATAATTTTGTGCAAATTTACGTCTTACACTCAAATCAGGAGCCCCGTGACTAAGTGGTTAGTTCCAACGAGTCACATTGGTCCCGTGCGAGGTGTTCGTGACTCTTACCAGACCGATTTGTGGCAGTGTCAATTCCTACGAGTCATATTGGTCCCGTGCGAGGTGTTCGTTACTCTTACCGGACCGTTTTGTGCTTGTTTTACATTTTCTCCCTTTGATGGCATGTTTTTATGCTTAAGTCTAATTTTGTGCAAATTTACATCGTATACTCAAAACGGTAGCCCCGTAAGTTCCTACGAGTCACATTAGTCCTGTGGGATATGTTCGTGACTCCTATTTGACCGTTTTGTTGTTATTTTACGTTTTCACCCTTCGATGGCATGTTTTTATGCTTAAGTATATTTTTGTGCAAATTTATGTTCTACACTTCAACCGGGAGCCCCGTGACTACGCAATCGGTTCCTACGGGTCACATTGGTCCCGTACGAGGTGTTCGTGACTCTTATCGGACCGATTTGTGGCTGTTTTACTTTTTCACCCTTCGATGGTTTATTTTTACTCTTAAGTCTAATTTTGTGTAAATTTACGTCGTACACTCAAATCAGGAGCCCCGTGACTACGTGGTTAGTTCCTACGAGTCACAATGGTCCCGTGCGAGCTATTTGTGACTTTTATCAGATCGATTTCTGGTTGTGTCAATTCCTACGAGTCATATTGGTTCCGTGCGAGGTGTTCGTGACTCTTATAAGACCATTTTGTGTTTGTTTTACATTTTCACCCTTCGATGGCAAGTTTGTATGCTTAAGTCTAATTTTGGGCAAATTTACATCGTACACTCAAACCGGGAGCCCCGTGACCATGTGATCGGTTCCTACGGGTCACATTGGTCCCGTACGAGGTGTTCGTGACTCTTACCGGACAAATTTGTTGTTGTTTTACATTTTCACCCTTCGATGCCATATTTTTACGCTTAAGTCTAATTTTGTGCGAATTTACGTCGTACACTTGAATCGGGACCTTCGTGACTCCGCGGTCGGTTCCTATGGGTCACATTGGTCCCGTACGAGGTGTTCATGACTCTTATCGGACCGATTTGTGCTTGTTTTACATTTTCACCCGTCCATGGCTTGTTTTTATGCTTAGGTCTAATTTTGTGCAAATTTTCATCTTACACTCAAACGGGGAGCCCTGTGAGTACGCGATCGGTTTCTACGAGTCACATTGGTCCCGTGTGAGGTGTTCGTGACCCTCACCAGACCGTTTCGTGTTTGTTTTACGTTTTCACCCTTCAATGGCATATTTTTATGCTTAAGTCGATTTTTTTTGCAAATTTACATCATACAATCAAATCGGGAGCCCCGTGACAACGTGGTCGGTTCCTATGGGTCACATTGGTCCCATACGAGCCGTTCGTGACTCTTACGGGACCATTTTGTGTTTGTTTTACGTTTTCACCCTTCGATGGCATCTTTTTATGCTTAAGTTCAACTTTTTGTAAATATACGTCGTACACAAAAATCGGGAGCCCCGTGACTGCGTGGTTGGTACCTTCGAGTCACATTGGTCCCGTGCGAGGTGTTCGTGACTTTTATGGGGCCGTTTGGTGGCTATTTTATGTTTTCACCCTTGGATGGCATGTTTTTATGCTTAAGTTTAACGTTTTGTAAATTTACGTCATAGACTCAATCCGGTAGCCCCGTGAGTACGCGGTCGGTTCTTACGAGTCACATTAGTCCCGTGTGAGGTGGTCGTGACTCTTACCTGACCATTTTGTTGTTGTTTTACGTTTCCACCCTTCGATGGCATGTTTTTATGCTTAAGTCAAATTTTGTTCAAATTTACGTCATACACTTGAACCGGGAGCCCCATGACTACGAGATCGATTCCTATGGGTCGCATTGGTCCCGTACGAGATGTTCGTGACTCTTACTGGACTGTTTTGTGGTTGTTTTACGTTTTCACCCTTCGATGGCTTGTTTTTATGCTTAAGTATAATTTTATGGAAATTTATGTCGCACCCACAAATCGGGAGCCCCCTGACTACCTGGTCAATTCCTACTAGTCACATTGGTCCCCTGAGAGGTGTTCGTGATTCTTACCAGACCGATTAGTGGCTGCTTTACATTTTCACCCTTCGATGGCATGTTTTTATGCTTAAGTCTAATTTTATGTAAATTTACGTCATACACTCAAACTGGGAGCCCCGTGACTACGCGGTCGGTTCCTATAGGCCACATTGGTCCCGTGCGAGGCATTCGTAACTCTTACGGGACCGTTTTGTGGCTATTTTATGTTTTCACCCTTCGATGGCATGTTTTTATGCTTAAGTCCAACTTTTTGCAAATTTACATCGTACACTAAATTCGAAATCCCCGTGACTACGCGGTCAGTTCCTATGAGTCACATTGGTCCCGTTCGAGGTGTTCGTGACTTTTATGGGACCGTTTGGTGGCTATTTTATGATTTCACCCTTCGATGCCATGTTTTTATGCTTAAGTTTAATTTGTTAAAAATTTACTTCGTAAACTCAAACCGGTAGCCCTGTGAGTACGCGGTTAGTTCCTAAGAGTCAAATTAGTCCCATGTAAGGTGTTTGTGACTGTTACGTTTGGACCCTTAGATGGCATGTTTTTAGGCCTAAGTCCAATTTTTTGCAAATTTACATCGTACACTTGAACTGCGAGCCCCGTGACTACGCGGTCGGTTCCTACGGATCACATTGGTCCCATACGAGGTATTCATGACCCTTATTGGACCGATATGTGTTTGTTTTACATTTTCACCCTTCGATGGCTTATTTTTATGCTCATGTATAATTTTGTGCAAATTTACGTCGTACACTCAAACCAGGAGCCCCGTGACTACGTGGTCGGTTCCTACGGGTCACATTGGTCCCGTGCGAGGTGTTCGTGACTCTTATCGGACCAATTTGTAGTTGTTTTACATCTTCACACTTCAAAGGCTTATTTTTATGCTTAAGTATAATTTTGTGAAAATTTACGTTGTACACTCAAACCGGGAGCACCGTGACTATGCGGTCAGTTCCTACGAGTTACATTGGTCCCATGTGAGGTGTTTTTGACTCTTGCCTAATTTATTTGAGGCTATGCAATTCGTACGAGTCATATTGGTCCCGTGTGAGATGTTCTTGACTCTTATTAGACCGTTTTGTGTTTATTTTATGTTTTTACCCTTCGATGGAATATTTTTCTGCTTAACCCTAATTTAGTGCAAATTTAGGTCGTACACTCAAACCGGGATCCCTGTGACTACGCGGTCAGTTCCTACGAGTCACATTGGTCCCGTAAGAGGTGTTCGTGACTCTTACCGAACCGTTTTGTGTTTATTTTGCATTTTCAGCCTTCGATGGCATTTTTTATGCTTAAGTCTAATTTTGTCCAAATTTACATCGTACACTCAAATCGGGAGCCCCGCGACTACGCGGTCCGTTCCTATGGGTCACATTGGTCCCATGCGAGGCATTCATGTCTCTTGCGGGACCGTTTTGTGGCTGTTTTACATTTTCACCCTTCGATGGCATGTTTTTATGCTTTAGTCCAACTTTTTACAAATTGACATCGTACAGTAAAACCGAAAGCCCCGTGACTATGCGGTCAGTTCCTACGAGTCACATTGGTCCCGTTCGAGGTGTTCGTGACTTTTATGGGACCGTTTGGTGGCTGTTTTATGTTTTCACCCTTCGATGGCATGTTTTTATGCTTAAATTTAATTTTGTACAAATTTACGTCGTAGACTCAAACCGGTTGCCTCGTGAGTACGAGATCAGTTCCTAAGAGTCAAAATAGTCCCATGTGAGGTGTTTGTGACTTTTACCGGACAGTTTTGTGGTTGTTTTACATTTTTACCCTTAGGTGGAATGTTTTTATGCTTAAGTCTATTTTTTTCCAAATTTGAGTCGTACACTTGAACTGGGAGCCCCTGAACTGGGAGGTCGGTTCCTACGGGTCACATTGGTCCCGTACGAGGTGTTCGTGACTCTTACTGGGCCGATTTGTGTTATTTTATGTTTTCACCTTTCAATGGCTTGTTTTTATGCTCAAGTCTAATTTTGTGCAAATTTACGTTGTACACTCAAACCGGGAGCCCCGTGACTACGCGGTCGGATCCTACCGGTCATATTGGTCCTGTGTGAGGTGTTCGTGACTCTTACCGGACCGTTTTGTGGATGTTTTATATGTTCACCCTTTGATGGAATGTTTTTATGCTAAAGTCCAATTTTGTGTAAAATTACATTGTACAATCAAACCGCGAGCACCGTGAGTATGCATTCAGTTCCTACGAGTCATATTGGTCCCGGGTGAGGTGTTCGTGACTCTTACGAGACTGTTTTGTGTTTATTTTATGTTTTCACCCTTCGATGGCATGTTTTTCTGCTTAACCCTAATTTTGTGCAAATTTACATCAGACACTCAAATCGGGAGCCCTGTGACTACGCGATCAGTTCCTACGAATCACATTGGTCCCGTTAGAGGTGTTCGTTACTCTTACCGGACCGTTTTGTGTTTATTTTGCGTTTTCACCCTTCGATGGCATGTTTTTATGCTTAAGTCTAATTTTGTGCAAATTTACGTCGTACACTCAAACCGGGAACCCCGTGACTACGCGGTCGGTTACTACGAGTGACATTGGTCCCGTGGGAGGTGTTCGCGACTCTCACCGGACCAATTTATGGTTATTTTACATTTTTCACCCTTCTAAGGCTTATTTTTATGCTTAAGTCTCATTTTGTGCAAATTTACGTCATACATTCAAATCGGGAGCCCCGTGACTACGCGATCAGTTCCTACGAGTCACATTGGTCCCGTTCGAGATGTTCGTGACTCTTACCTAATCGATTTGTGGCTGTGCGATTCGTACGAGTCATATTGGTCCCGTGTGAGGTGTTCGTGACTCTTACCATACCGTTTTGTTTTTATTTTATGTTTTCACCCTTTGATGCCATGTTTTTTTGCTTAACCCTAATTTTGTGCAAATTTACGTCGTACACTCAAATCGGGAGCCCTGTGACTACGCGGTCAGTTCCTATGAGTCACATTGGTCCCGTAAGAGGTGTTCGTGACTCTTACCGGACAATTTTGTGTTTATTTTGCGTTTTCCCCCTACGATGGCATGTTTTTATGCTTAAGTCTAATTTTGTGAAAATTAACGTCATACACTTAAACCGGGAGTACCGTGACTATGCGGTCGGTTCCTATGGGTCACATTGGTTCCGTACGAGGCATTCGTGTCTCTTACCGGACCGTTTTGTGGTTGTTTTATGTTTTCACGCTTCGATGGCATGTTTTTATGCTTTAGTCCAACTTTTTGCAAATTTACGTCGCACACTAAAACCGAAAGCCCCGTGACTACATGGTTAGTTCCTACGAGTCACATTGGTCCCGTTCGAGGTGTACGTGAATTTTATGGGACCGTTTGGTGGCTATTTTATGTTTTCACCATTTGATGCCATGTTTTTATGCTTAAGTTTATTTTTTTATAAATTTACGTCGTAGACTCAAACCGGTAGCCCTGTGAGTAAGCGGTCAGTTCCTAAGAGTCAAATTAGTCCCATGTGAGGTATTTGTGACTCTTACCGGACATTTTTGTTATTGTTTTACATTTTTACCCTTAGATGTCATGTTTTTTTGCTTAAGTCAAATTTTCTCCATTTTTGAGTCGTGCACTTGAACTGGGAGCCCCGTGACTACACGGTCGGTTCCTACGGGTCACACTTGTCCCGTGCGAGGTGTTCGTGACTCTTACTGGACCGATTTGTGTTTGTTTTATGTTTTCACCCTTCGATGACTTGTTTTTATGCTCAAGTATAATTTTGTGCAAATTTACGTCGTACACTCCAACCAGGAGCCCCGTGACTACGCGGTCGGTTCCTACGGGTCATATTGGTCCCGTGCGAGGTGTTCGTGACTCTAATCGGACCAATTTGTGGTTGTTTTACATTTCCACCCTTCAAAGGCTTATTTTTATGATTAAGTCTAGTTTTGTGTAAATTTACGTCGTACACTCAAACCAGGAGCACCGTGACTACGCGGTCGATTCCTACGAGTCACATTGGTCCCGTGTGAGGTGTTTGCGACTCTTACCTAATCGATTTGTGGCTATACAATTCGTACGAGTCATATTGGTCCCGGGTGAGGTGTTCGTGACTCTTACCAGACTGTTTTGTGTTTATTTTATGTTTTCACCCTTCGATGGCATGTTTTTCTGCTTAATCCTAATTTTGTGCAAATTTACGTCGGACACTCAAATCGGTAGCCCCATGACTACGCGGTCAGTTCCTACGAGTCACATTGGTCTCGTGCGAGGTGTTCGTGACTCTTCCCTAATCGATTTGTGGCTATGCAATTCGTACGAGTCATATTGGTCCCGTGTGAGGTGTTCGTGACTCTTACCAGACTGTTTTGTGTTTATTTTATGTTTTCACCCTTTGATGGCATGTTTTTCTGCTTAATCCTAATTTTGTGCAAATTTACGTCGGACACTCAAATCGGGAGCCTTGTGACTACGCGATCAGTTCCTACGAATCACATTGGTCCCGTTAGAGGTGTTCGTTACTCTTACCGGACCGTTTTGTGTTTATTTTGCGTTCTCACCCTTCGATGGCATGTTTTTATGCTTAAGTCTAATTTTGTGTAAATTTACGTCGTACACTTAAACTGGGAGCCCCGTGACTACGCGGTCGGTTCCAACGGATCACATTGGTCCCGTGCGAGGCATTCGTGTCTCTTACGGGACCGTTTTGTGGCTGTTTTACATTTTCACCCTTCGATGGCATGTTTTGATGCTTTAGTCCAACTTTTTGCAAACTGACGTCATACACTAAAACCGAAATACCCGTGACTACGCGGTCAGTTCCTACAAGTCACATTGGTCCCGTTCAAGGTGTTCGTGACTTTTATGGGACCGTTTGGTGGCTGTTTTATGTTTCCACCCTTCTATGGCATGTTTTTATGCTTAAATTTAATTTTTTACAAATTTACGTCGTGGACTCAAACCGGTAGCCCCGTGAGTACGCGGTCAGTTCCTAAGAGTCAAATTAGTCCCATATGAGGTGTTTGTGACTCTTACCGGACAGTTTTGTGGTTGTTTTACATTTTTAACCTTAGATGGCATGTTTTTATGCTTAAGTGTAATTTTGTCCAAATTTGAGTCGTACACTTGAACTGGGAGCCCCGTGACGACGCGGTCGGTTTCTAAAGGTCACATCGGTCCCGTACGAGGTGTTCGTGACTCTTACTGGACCGATTTGTGTTTGTTTTACATTTTCACCCTTCGATGGCTTGTTTTTATGCTCAAGTTTAATTTTGTGAAAATTAACGTCGTACACTCAAACCGGGAGCCCGGTGACTACGCGGTCGGTTCCTATGGGTCACATTGGTTCCTTGCGAGGTGTTTGTGACTTTTACCGGACCAATTTTTGGATGTTTTACATTTTCAACCTTCGAAGGTTTATTATTATGATTAAGTCTAATTTTGGGCAAATTTACGTCGTACACTCAAATCGGGAGCCCCGTGACTAGGCAGTCGATTTCTACGAGTCACATTGGTCCCGTTCGTGACCCTCACCGGACCATTTTGAGTTTGTTTTACATTTTCACCCTTCGATGGCATATTTTTATGCTTAAGTCTAATTTTGTGCAAATTTACGTCGTACACTCAAATCGGTAGCCCCGTGAGTACGCGGTCAGTTCCTACGAGTCATATTGGTCTCGTGCGAGGTGTTCGTGACTCTTACCTAATCGATTTGTGTCTATGCAATTCGTACGAGTCATATTGGTCCCGTGTGAGGTGTTCGTGACTCTTACCAGACCGTTCTATGTTTATTTTATGTTTTCACCCTTTTATGCCATGTTTTTTGCTTGACCCTAATTTTGTGCAAATTTAGGTCGTACACTCAAATCGGGAGCCCTGTGACTAGGCGGTCAGTTCCTATGAGTCACATTGGTCCCGTATGAGGTGTTCGTGACTCTTACCAGACCATTTTGTGTTTATTTTGCATTTTCACCCTTCGATGGCATGTTTTTATGCTTAAGTCTAATTTTGCTAAAATTTACGTCATACACTCAAACCGGGAGTCCCGTGACTACGCGATCGGTTCCTATTGGTCACATTGCTCCCATACGAGGCATTCGTGTCTCTTACGGGACCGTTTTATGGCTGTTTTATGTTTTCACCCTTCAATGGCATGTTTTTCTGCTTTAGTCCAACTTTTAGCAAATTTATGTCGCACACTAAAACAGAAAGCCCCGTGACTACGCGGTTAGCTCCTATGAGTCACATTGGTCCCGTTCGAGGTGTTCGTGACTTTTATGGGACCATTTGGTGGCTATTTTATGTTTTCACCATTCGATGCCATGTTTTTATGCTTAAGTTTAATTTTTTACAAATTTACGTCGTAGACTCAAACCGGTAGCCCCGTGAGTACGCGGTCAGTTCCTAAGAGTCAAATTAGTCCCATGTGAGGTATTTGTGACTCTTACCGGACAGTTTTGTTATTGTTTTATGTTTTTACCGTTAGATGGCATGTTTTTATTCTTAAGTCTAATTTTGTCCAATTTTGAGTCGTGCACTTGAACAGGGAGCCCCGTGACTACACGGTCGATTCCTACGGGTCACTCTGGTCCCGTACGAAGAGTTCGTGTCTCTTACTGGACCGATTTGTGTTTGTTTTATGTTTTCACCCTTCGATGGCTTGTTTTTATGCTCAAGAATAATTTTGTGCAAACTTACGTCGTACACTCAAGCTAGGAGCCCCGTGACTACGCGGTCGATTCCTACGGGTCACATCGGTCCCGTGCGAGGTGTTCTTGACTCTTACTGGACCGATTTGTGTTTGTTTTACATTCTCACCCTTCGATGGCTTGTTTTTATGCTCAAGTCTAATTTTGTGAAAATTAACGTCGTCACTCAAACCGGGAGCCCGGTGACTACGCGGTCGGTTCCTATGGGTCACGTTGGTTCCGTGCGAGGTGTTCGTGACTCTTACCGGACCAATTTTTGGATGTTTTTCATTTTCAACCTTCGAAGGTTTATTTTTATGCTTAAGTCTAATTTTGGGCAAAATTTACGTCGTACACTCAAATCGGGAGCCCCGTGACTAGGCAGTCGATTTCTACGAGTCATATTGGTCCCGTGTGAGGTGTTCGTGACCCTCACCGGACCGTTTTGAGTTTGTTTTACATTTTCACCCTTCGATGGCATGTTTTTATGCTCAAGTCTAATTTTGTGCAAATTTACGTCGTTCACTCAAATTGGTAGCCCCGTGACTACGCGGTCAGTTCCTACGAGTCACATTGGTCTCGTGCGAGGTGTTCGTGACTCTTACCTAATCGATTTGTGGCTACGCAATTCGTACGAGTCATATTGGTCCCGTGTGAGGTGTTCATGACTCTTACCAGACCGTTCTGTGTTTATTTTATATTTTCACCCTTTGATGCCATGTTTTTTTGCTTAACCCTAATTTTGTGCAAATTTAGGGCGTACACTCAAATCGGGAGCCCTGTGACTACGCGGTCAGTTCCTGTGAGTCACATTGGTCCCGTAATAGGTGTTCGTGACTCTTACCAGACCATTTTGTGTTTATTTTGCATTTTCACCCTTCGATGGCATGTTTTTATGCTTAAGTCTAATTTTGTTAAAATTTACGTCATACACTCAAACCGGGAGTCCCGTGACTACGCGATCGGTTCCTATTGGTCACATTGCTCCCGTATGAGGCATTCGTGTCTCTTACGGGACCGTTTTTTGGTTGTTTTACGTTTTCACCCTTCGATGGCATGTTTTTATGCTTTAGTCCAACTTTTTGCAAATTTACGTCGCACACTAAAACCGAAAGCCCCGTGACTACGCGGTTAGTTCCTACGAGTCACATTGGTCCCGTTCGAGGTGTTTGTGCCTTTTATGGGACCGTTTGGTGGCTATTTTATTTTTTCACCATTCGATGCCATGTTTGTATGCTTAAGTTTAATTTTTTACAAATTTACATCGTAGACTCAAACCGGTAGCCCTGTGAGTACGCGGTCAATTCCTAAGAGTCAAATTAGTCCCATGTGAGTTATTTGTGACTCTTACCAGACAGTTTTGTTGTTGTTTTACGTTTCTACCCTTAGATGGCATGTTTTTATGCTTAAGTCTAATTTTGTCCAATTTTGAGTTGTGCACTTGAACAAGGAGCCTCGTGACTACACGGTCGGTTCCTACGGGTAACACTGGTCCCGTACGAAGTGTTCGTGTCTCTTACTGGACCGATTTGTTTTTGTTTTATGTTTTCACCCTTCGATGGCTTGTTTTTATGCTCAAGTATAATTTTGTGCAAATTTACGTCGTACACTCAAGCCAGGAGCCCCGTGACTACGCGGTCAGTTCCTACGGCTCACATTGGTCCCGTGCGAGGTGTTCGTGACTCTTACCGGACCAATTTGTGGTTGTTTTACATTTTCACCTTTTAAAGGCTTATTTTTATGCTTAAGTCTAATTTTGTGCAAATATACGTCATACACTCAAACCGGGAGCACCGTGACTACGCGGTCGGTTCCTACGAGTCACATTGGTCCCGTGCGAGGTGTTTGTGACTCTAACCTAATCGATTTGTGGCTGTCCTATTCGTACGAGTCATATTGGTCCCGGGTGAGGTGTTTTTGACTCTTACCAGACCGTTTTGTGTTTATTTTATGTTTTCAACCTTCGATGGCATGTTTTTCTGCTTAACCTTAATTTTGTGCAAATTTACGTCGGACACTCAAACCGGGAGCCCTGTGACTACGCGATCAGTTCCTACGAGTCACATTGGTCCCGTAAGAGGTGTTTGTTACTCTTATCGGACCGTTTTGTGTTTATTTTGCGTTTTCACCCTTCGATGGCATGTTTTTATGCTTAAGTCTAATTTTGCGCAAATTTACGTCGTAAACTCACACTGGGAGCCCCGTGACTACGCGGTCGGTTCCTATGGGTCACATTGGTCCCGTGCGAGGCATTCGTGACTCTTGCGGGACCGTTTTGTGGCTGTTTTACATTTTCACCCTTCGATGCCATGTTTTTATGCTTTAGTCCAACTTTTTGCAAATTGACGTCGTACACTAAAATCGAAATCCCCGTGATTACGCGGTCAGTTCCTACAAGTCACATTGGTCCCGTTCGAGGTGTTCGTGACTTTTATGGGACCGTTTGGTGGCTGTTTTATGTTTTCACCCTTCGATGGCATGTTTTTATGCTTAAATTTAATTTTTTACAAATTTACGTCGTAGACTCAAACCGGTAGCCCCGTGAGTACGCGGTCAGTTCCTAAGAGTCAAATTAGTCCCATATGAGGTGTTTGTGACTCTTACCGGACAGTTTTGTGGTTCTTTTACATTTTTACCCTTAGATGGCACGTTTTTATGCTTATGTCTAATTTTGTCCAAATTTGAGTCGTACACTTGAACTGGGAGCCCCGTGACTATGCGGTCGGTTCCTACGGGTCACATTGGTCCCGTACGAGGTGTTCGTGACTCTTACTGGACCGATTTGTGTTTGTTTTACGTTTTCACCCTTCGATGGCTTATTTTTATGCTCAAGTCTAATTTTGTGCAAATTTACGTCGTACACTCAAATCGGGAGCCCCGTGACTACGTGGTTAGTTCCTACGAGTCACATTGGTCCCGTGCGAGGTGTTCGTGACTCTTACCGAACCGATTTGTGGTTGTTTTACATTTTCACCCTTAGATGGCATGTTTTTATGCTTAAGTCTAATTTTGTCCAATTTTGAGTCGTGCACTTGAACTGGGAGCCCCATGACTACACGGTCAGTTCCTACGGGTCACACTGGTCCCGTACGAGGTGTTCGTGACTCTAACTGGACCGATTTGTGTTTGTTTAATGTTTTCACCCTTCGATGGCTTGTTTTTATGCTCAAGTATAATTTTGTGCAAATTTACGTCGTACACTCAAACGAGGAGCCCCGTGACTACGCGGTCGGTTCCTACGGGTCACATTGGTCCCGTGCGAGGTGTTCGTGACTGTTAACGAACCAATTTGTGGTTGTTTTACATTTTCACCCTTCAAAGGCTTATTTTTATTCTTAAGTCTAATTTTGTGCAAATTTACGTCGTACACTCAAACCGGGAGCCCCGTGACTACGCGGTCGGTTCCTACGAGTCACATTGGTCCCGTGCGAGGTATTTGTGACTCTTACCTAATCGATTTGTGGCTGTCCAGTTCGTACGAGTCATACAGGTCCCGAGTGACGTGTTTTTGACTCTTACCAGACCGTTTTGTGTTTATTTTATGTTTTCACCCTTCGATGGCATGTTTTCTACTTAACCCTAATTTTGTGCAAATTTACGTCGGACACTCAAACCGGGAGCCCTGTGACTACACGATCAGTTCCTATGAGTCACATTGGTCCCATAAGAGGTGTTCGTTACTCTTACCGGACCGTTTTGTGTTTATTTTGCGTTTTCACCCTTCGATGGCATGTTTTTATGCTTAAGTCTAATTTTGTGCAAATTTACGTCGTACACTCAAACTGGGAGCGCCGTGACTACGCGGTCAGTTCCTATGGGTCACATTGGTTCAGTTCGAGGCATTCGTGTCTCTTATGGGACCGTTTTGTGGCTGTTTTACATTTTCACCCTTCGATTCCATGTTTTTATGCTTTAGTCCAACTTTTTTCAAATTGACGTCGTACACTAAAACCGAAATCCCCGTGACTACGCGGTCAGTTCCTACAAGTCACATTGGTCCCGTTCGAGGTGTTCGTAACTTTTATGGGAGCGTTTGGTGGTTGTTTTATGTTTTCACCCTTCGATTGCATGTTTTTATGCTTAAATTTAATTTTTTACAAATTTACGTCGTAGACTCAAACCGGTAGCCCCGTGAGTACGCGGTCAGTTCCTAAGAGTCAAATTAGTCCCATATGAGGTGTTTGTGACTCTTACCGGACAGTTTTGTGGTTCTTTTACATTTTTACCCTTAGATGGCACGTTTTTATGCTTATGTCTAATTTTGTCCAAATTTGAGTGGTACACTTGAACTGGGAGCCCCGTGACTATGCGGTCGGTTCCTACGGGTCACATTGGTCCCGTACGAGGTGTTCGTGACTCTTACTGGACCGATTTGTGTTTGTTTTACGTTTTCACCCTTCGATGGCTTATTTTTATGCTCAAGTCTAATTTTGTGCAAATTTACGTCGTACACTCAAATCGGGAGCCCCGTGACTACGTGGTTAGTTCCTACGAGTCACATTGGTCCCGTGCGAGGTGTTCGTGACTCTTACCGAACCGATTTGTGGCTGTTTTACATTTTCACCCGTCGATGGCATGTTTTTATGCTTAAGTCTAATTTTGTACAAATTGACGTCGTACACTCAAACCGGGAGCCCCGTTACTATGCGCTCGGTTCCTACGGGCCACATTTTTCCCGGATGAGGTGTTCATGACTCTTGCCGGACCAATTTATGGCTGTTTTACATTTTCACCCTTCGATGGTTATTTTTATGCAAGTATAGTTTTGTGCAAATTTACATCATACACTCAAACCGGGAGCCCTGTGACTACGCGATCGGTTCCTACGAGTCACATTGGTCCCATACGAGGTGTTCGTGACTCTTACCTGATCGATTTATGACGGTGTCAATTCTTGAAGTCATATTGGTACCGTGCGAGGTGTTCGGGACTCTTACCGGACTGTTTTGTGTTTATTTTACGTTTGTAAGCTTCGATGGCATATTTTTATGCTTAAGTCTAATTTTGTACAAATTTACATCGTACACTCAAACCGGGAGCCCCGTGACTACATGGTCGGTACCTACGAGTCACATTGGTCCCGTGCGAGGTGTTCGTGACTCTTACCAGACCGTTTTGTGTTTGATTTATGTTTTCACCCTTCGATGGCATATTTTTGTGCTTAAGTCTATTTTTTTACAAATTTACGTCGTACACTCAAATAGGGGGCCCCGTGACAATGCGGTGGGTTCCTATGGGTCACATTGGTCCCGTGCGAGGTGTTCATGACTCTTACGAGTTCATTTTGTGGCTGTTCATGACACTTGAACCAGGAGTCCCATGACTACGCGACCGATTCCTATAAGTTACATTGGTCCCATACGAGGTGTTCGTGACTCTTACCAGACGGATTTGTGATTTTTTACGTTTTCACCCTTCGATGGCATCTTTTTATGCTTAAGTCTAATTTTGTTTAAATTTACATCGTACACTCAAATCGGGAGCCCTATGACTACACGATCGATTCCTACGGGTCACATTGGTCCCGTGTGAGGTGTTGGTGACTCTTACTGGACCAATTTGTGGTTGTTTTACATTTTCACCCTTCGAAGGTTTATTTTTATGCTTAAGTCTAATTTTGTGCAATTTTACGTCGTACACTCAAACGATGAGACCCGTGACTATGCGGTCGGCTCCTACAAGTCACATTGGTCCCGTGCGAGGCGTTTGTGACTCTTACCTGATCGATTTGTGGATGTATAATTCCTACGAGTCATATTGGTCCCGTGTGAGGTGTTCGTGACTCTTACCAGACCGTTTTGTGTTTGTTTTACATTTTCACCCTTCGATGGCATGTTTTTATGCTTAAGTCCAATTTTTTGCAAATTTAGGTAGTACACACAAACCGGGAGCCTTGTGACTACGCGATAGGTTCCTACGAGTCACATTGGTCCCGTACGAGGTGTTCGTAACTCTTACCAGACCGTTTTGTGTTTGTTTTATGTTTTCACCCTTCGATGGCATATTTTTATACTTAAATTTAATTTTAAGAAAATTTACATCTTACACTCAAATCGGGAGCCCCGTGATAATGCAGTCAGTTCCTACGGGTCACAATGATCCCGTGCGAGCTGTTCGTGGCTCTTAAAGGACCGTTGTGTGGCTATTTTACATTTTCACCCTTCGATGTCATGTTTTTATGCTTAAGTCCAACTTTTTGCAAATTTACATCAAACTCTAAAATTGGGACCCCCGGACTACGCGGTCGATACCTACGAGTCACATTGGTCCCGTGGAAGGTGTTCATGACTTTTATGGGACTGTTTGGTGGCTGTTTTATGTTTTCACCCTTCGATGTCATGTTTTTATGCTTAAGTTTAATTTTTTGCAAATTTACATCGTAGACTCAAACTGGTAGCCCCGTGAGTACGCGATCAGTTCCTACGAGTCACATTTGTCCCGTGTGAGGTGTTCGTGACTCTTACCTGACCGTTTTGTTGTTGTTTTACATTTTCTTCCTTCGATGGCATGTTTTTATGCTTAAGTCTAATTTTGTGCAAATTTACCTTGTACACTTGAAGCGGGAGCCCCGTGACTACGCGGTCAGTTTCGACGGGTTAGATTGGTCTCGTACGAGGTGTTCATGACTCTTACCAGACCGATTTGTGGTTTTTTTAGGTTTTCACCCTTCGATGGCATGTTTTTATGCTTAAGTCTAATTTTGTGCAAATTTACCTTGTACACTCAAACCGGGAGCCCTGGACTACACGGTCGGTTCCTACAGGTCACATTAGTCCCGTACGAGGTGTTCGTGACTCTTACCGGACCAATTTGTGGCTATATTACATTTTCACTCTTCGATGGCTAATTTTTATGCTGAAGTCTAATTTTGCACAAATTTATGTCGTACACTCAAATTGGGAGCCCCATGACTATGCGGTCGGTTCCTACGAGTCACATTGGTCCTGTGTGAGGTGTTCGTGACTCTTACCGTATCAATTTGTGGTTGTGCAATTCCAACGAGTCATATTGATCCCGTGTGAGGTGTTCGTGACTCTTACCGGACCGTTTTGGTTTTGTTTTACATTTTCACCCTTCGATGGCTTATTTTTATGCTTAAGTCTAATTTTATGCAAATTTGTATTGTACACTCAAATCGGGAGCTCTGTGACTACACTGTCGATTCCTACAAGTCGCATTGGTCCCGTGCGAGGTGTTGGTGACTCTTACCAGACCGTTTTGTATTTTTTTTACGTTTTCACCCTTCGGTGACATATTTTTATGTTTAAGTCTAAGTTTTTACAAATTTACGTCGTTCACTCAAATCGGGAGCTCCGTGAGAACGTGGTCGGTTCCTACGGGTCACATTTGTCCCGTGCGAGCCGTTCGTGACTCTTACGGGACCGTTTTGTGGCTGCTTTATATTTTCACCCTTCGATGGCATGTTTTTATTCTTAAGTCTAACTTTTTGTAAATTTATGTCATACACTAAAATAGGGAGCCCCGTGACTACGCGGTCGGTACCTACGAGTCACATTGGTCCTGTGCGAGGTGTTCGTGACTTTTGTGGGACCTTTTGGTGGTTGTTTTATGTTTTCACCCTTTGATGGCATGTTTTTATGCTTAAGTTTAATTGTTTGCAAATTTACGTCATAGACTCAAACCGGTAGCCCTTTGAGTAGGAGGTCGGTTCCTACGAGTCACATTAGTCCCGTGTGAGGTGTTCGTGACTCTTACCAGACCGTTTTGTTATTGATCTACATTTTCTCCCTTCGATGGAATGTTTTTATGCTTAAGTCTAATTTTTTACAAATTTACACCATACACTTGAACCGGGATCCCTGTGAGTATGCGATCAATTCCTACGGGTCACATTGGTCCCGTATTAGGTGTTCGTGACTCTATCCGGACCGATTTGTGGTTGTTTTACATTTTCACCCTTCGGTGGCTTATTTTTATGCTTAAGTCTAATTTTGTACAAATTTACGTCGTACACTCAAATCGGGAGCCCCATGACTACGTGGTTAGTTCCTACGAGTCACATTGGTCCCGTACGAGGTGTTTGTGACTCTTACCGGATCGATTTGTGGCTATTTTACGTTTTCACCCTTCGATGGCATGTTTTGATGCTTAAGTCTAATTTTGTACAAATTTACGTCGTACACTCAAACCGGGATCCCCGTAACTAAGCGGTCGGTTCCTACGGGTCACATTGGTCCCGGATGAGGTGTTCGTGACTCTTACCGGACCAATTTGTGGCAGTTTCACATTTTCACCCTTTGAAGGCTTATTTTTATGCTTAAGTCTAATTTTGTACAAATATACGTCGTGCACTCAAACCAGGAGCCCCGTGACTTCGCGATCGGTTCCTATGAGTCACATTGGTCCCATACGAGGTGTTCGCGACTCTTACCAGATCAATTTGTGGTTGTCTCAATTCCTGAAGTCATATTGGTACCGTGCAAGGTGTTCGTGACTCTTACCGGACCGTTTTGTGTTTGTTTTACGTTTTTACCCTTCGATGGCATGTTTTTATGCTTAAGTCTAATTTTGTGCAAATTTATATCGTACACTCAAATCGGGAGCCCCGTGACTACACGGTCGGTTCCTACAAGTCACATTGGTCCCGTGCGAGGTGTTCATGACTCTTACCGGATCATTTTGTGTTTGTTTTACATTTTCACCCTTCGATGGCATATTTTTATGCTTAAGTCTATTTTTTTGTAAATTTACATCGTACACTCAAATCGGGATCCCGGTGACAATGCGGTCGGTTCGTATGGGTCTCACTGGTCTCGTGCAAGGCGTTCGTGACTCTTATGGGACCGTTTTGTGGCTGTTTTATAGTTTCATCCTTCGATGGCATGTTTTTATGCTTAAGTCCAAATTTTTGCAAATTTACGTCATACACTAAATCGGGATCCCCGTGACTACGCGGTCGGTTCCTACGAGTGACATTGGTCTCGTACGAGGTGTTCAAGACTTTTACGGGACCGTTTGCTGGCTATTTTATATTTTCACCCTTCGATGGCATGTTTTTGTGCTTAAGTTTAATTTTTTCCATATTTACGTCGTGGACTCAAACCGGTAACCCCATGAGTACGCGATGAGTTCCTACGAGTCACGTTAGTCCTGTGTGAGGTGTTCGTGACTTTTATGGGACCGTTCGGTGGCTATTTTATGTTTTCACCCTTCAATGGAAGGTTTTTATGCTTAAGTTTAATTTTTTTGCAAATTTACGTCGTAGAGTCAAATCGGTAGCTACGTGAGTACGCGGTCGCTTCCTACGAGTCACATTGGTCCTGTGTGCGGTGTTCGTGACTCTTACCGGACCGATTTGTGGTTGTTTTACATTTTCACCCTTCGATGGCTTGTTTTTATGCTTTAGTCTAATTTTGTACAAATTTACGTCGTACACTCAAACCGGGAGCCCCGTGACTAAGCGGTCGGTTCCTACGAGTCACATTGGCCCCGTGCTAGGTGTTCGTGACTCTTACAAGATCAATTTGTTGTTGTTTTACGTTTTCACCCTTCAATGGCATGTTTTTATGCTTAAGTCTAATTTTGTACAAATTTACGTCGTACACTCATATCGGGAGCCCCGTGACTAAACGATCGGTTCCTACGGGTCACATTGGTCCCGGATGAGGTGTTCGTGACTCTTACTGGACCAATTTGTGGCAGTTTCACATTTTCACCCTTCGATGGCTTATTTTTATGCCTAAGTCTAATTTTTTACAAATTTACGTCGTGCACTCAAACCGGGAGCCCCGTGACTTCGCAATCAGTTCCGATGAGTCACATTGGTCCCATACGAGGTTTTCGCGACTCTTACCTGATCGATTTGTGGCTGTGTCAATTCCTGAAGTCATATGGTATCATGCGAGGTGTTCGTGACTCTTACCGGACCGTTTTGTGTTTGTTTTATGTTTTTACCCTTCGTTGGCATGTTTTTATGCTTAAGTCTAATTTTGTACAAATTTATATCGTACACTCAAACCGGGAGACCCGTGACTACGCGGTCGGTTCCTACGAGTCACATTGGTCCCGTTTGAGGTGTTCATGACTCTTACCGGATCGTTTTGTATTTGTTTTACATTTTCACCCTTCGATGGCATATTTTTATGCTTAAGTCTAATTTTTTGTAAATTTACGTCGTAGACTCAAACCGGGATCCCCGTGACAATGCAGTTGGTTCGTATGGGTCACATTGGTCCCGTGCGAAGCGTTCGTGACTCTTACGGGACCGTTTTATGGGTGTTTTACATTTTCATCCTTCGATGGCATGTTTTTAAGCTTAAGTTTATTTTTTTCCAAATTTATGCCGTAGACTCAAACCGGTAGCCCCGTTAGTACGCGGTCAGTTCCTACGAGTCACGTTAGTCCCGTGTGAGGTGTTCGTGACTTTTATGGGAACCGTTAGGTGGACGTTTTATGTTTTCACCCTTCGATGGCAGGTTTTTATGCTTGAGTTTAATTTTTTGCAAATTTACGTCGTAAACTAAAACTGGTAGCCCCGTGAGTACGCGGTCGGTTTCTACGAGTCACATTTGTCCCATGTTAGGTATTCGTGACTCTTACCTGGCCATTTTGTTGTTGTTTTACGTTTTCATCCTTCGATGGCATGTTTTTATGCTTAAGGCTTATTTTGTGCAAATTTTCCTTGTACACTTGAACCGGGAGCCCCGTGACTACGCGATCGGTTTCGACGGGTCACATTGGTCCCGTACGAGGTGTTCGTGACTCTTACCGGGCCGATTTGTGGTTGTTTTGTGTTTTCACCCTTCGATGGCTTGTTTTTATGCTTATGTCTAATTTTGTGCAAATTTACGTCGTAAACTCAAATCGGGAGCCTCGTGACTACGTGGTCAGTTCCTACGAGTCACATTGGTCCCGTGCGAGGTATTCGTGACTCTTACCGGACTTATTTGTGGTTGTTTTATGTTTTCACCCTTCAATGGCAAGTTTTTATGCTTAAGTATAATTTTGTTCATATTTACGTTGTACACTCAAACCGGGATCCTCGTGACTACGCGATCGGTACCTACGGATCACATTGGTCCTGTGAGAGGTGTTCATGACTCTTACGGGACCATTTTGTGTTTGTTTTAGGTTTTCACCCTTCGATTGCATTATTTTTATGCTTAAGTCTAAATTTTTACAAATTTACATTGTACACTCAAATCGGGAGCCCCGTGACAACGCGATTGGTTCCTACGGGTCACATTAGTCTCGTGCGAGGTATTCGTGACTCTTACGGGACTGTTTTGTGGCTGCTTTATGTTTTCACCCTTCGATGGCTTGTTTTTATGCTTAAGTCCGACTTTTTGTAAATTTACGTTGTACACTAAAATCGGGAGCCCCATAACTATGTTGTCGGTTCTTACGAGTCACATTGGTCCCGTGTGAGGTGTTCATGACTCTTACGGGACCGTTTGGTGGTTGTTTTATGTTTTCACCCCTCGATGGCATATTTTTATGCCTAAGTTTAATTTTTTGCAAATTTACGTCGTAGAGTCAAATCGGTAGCTCCGTGAGTACGCGTTCGGTTCCTACGAGTCACATTGGTCCTGTGTGAGGTGTTCGTGACTCTTACCAGACCGTTTTGTGGTTGTTTTTTGTTTTGACCCTTCAATGGCATGTTTTTATGTTTAAATCTAATTTTTTGCAAATTTACGTCGTACACTCAGATCGAAAGTCCTGTGACTACGCGGTCGGTTCCTACGAGTGACTTTGGTCTCGTACAAGGTGTTCGTGACTCTTACGGGACCGTTTTATGTTTGTTTTACATTTTAACCCTTAAAAGTCTAACATTTTTCAAATTTACATTGTATTCTCTAACCAGGAGTCCCGTGACTACACAGTCGGTTCCTAAGAGTTAAATTGGTCTTGTACGAGGTGTTAGTGCCTCTTACGGGACCATTTGGTGGCTGTTTTACATTTTCATCCTTTGACAACATGTTTTTATTCCCAAATTCCAACTTTTTTGTAAATTTAGGTTGTACACTGAAACCGGGTTCCCCGTGACTACGCGGTCAATTACTATGAGTTACATCGGTCCCTTGCGAGTTGTTCGTGCCGCTTACGAGACCATTTTGTGGTTGTTTTACATTTTCACCCACTTATGGATTTTTTTTCCTTAAGTATAACTTTTTGCAAATTTACATCATACACTCAAACCGGGAGTCACATGACTACGCGGTAGGTTCCTACGAGTTATATTAGTCCCGTGCTAGGTGTTCGTACCTCTAACGGGATCGTATTATAGTTATTTTAAGTTTTCAGACTTCCAAGTCTAACTTTTTGCAAATTTACATTGTATTCTCAAACCAGGAGTCCAGTGACTACGCGGTCGATTCCTATGAGTTAAATTGGTCATGTACAAGGTGTCCGTGCCTCTTAAGGGATCGTTTTGCGGTTGTTTTACTTTTTCACCCTTTGACAACTTGTTTTTATTCCTAAGGCCCAACGTTTTGCAAATTTACATCGTACACTCAAACCAGGATCCCCGTGACTACGCGATCGGTTCCTACAAGTTACATTGGTCCCCTACGATATGTTCGTGCCTCTTATGGGACCGTTTTGTCGTTGTTTTACATTTTCTCCCTTTGATGGCATGTTATTATGCCTAAATCTAACTTTTGGCAAATTTACATTGTACACTCAAACCGGGAGTCCCATGACTACGCAGGCAGTTTCTACGAGTTACATTGGTGTCGTACGAGGTGTTCTTGCATCTTACGAGATCGTTTTATGATTGTTTTACGTTTTCAACCTCTAACGGCGTATTTTTAAGCTTAAGTCAAACTTTTTGCAAATTTATGTCGAAAATCAAATCGGGAGGCTTGTGACTAGGCGATCAGTTCCTACAAGTTACATTGGTCCCGTAAGAGGTGTTCGTAAATCTTGCGGGACCGTTTTGTGGATGTTTTATGTTTTCACCATTTAATGACATGATTCTATGCCTAAGTTTAAGTTTTGACAAATTTACGGCGTATACTCAAACCGGGTGTGCCGTGACTATATGGTCGGTTCCTACGAGTTACATTGATCCCGTGCGAGGTGTTCATGCCTCTTACGAAACCATTTTGTGGATGTTTTATATTTTCACCCTTAATGGGATGTTTTTATGCCTAAGTCTAACTTTTTGAAAACAAAATAATAGACTAGCGAACTGTTGAAAGACAAAGAGAGTAACTATATATATAATGTATAATAGAAGAATTAAGACAATAAATCAAACCTTGGAGCATCCACCAAAAGAATTGAGTTAACAGTGCGCCTCACACTTTAACCATGACATTTTGTCGAGAAGTTTTCGGAAGCAAAGAAGAAAGCTTTTACCTAAAACAATAATTATTTTCTCTCATCAACTACACGTTAAACCTAACATTGTAGTTCTATGAATGTTTCTTAAAAGCATTATCCTTTCATATTTTTATCAAACAATTGAACTTGTGCTACTTAGGAGACAACCTTTATAACTTATCGTAAGTAATCAATTTCATGATTAATAATAAGAGGAGAAACATTTCTAAATAACTTGAACTCGTAAATATTGCACATTCAGATGTCAAAATCTTACAAGAGCATAAAACAACTTATAAGTTATAAGAACCATAATAGTTATAAGTCCACCGACTAGTATTAAAAACACCTATTAACATAGGTTGAGAACTTCTATCACGACAGTGTTACCAACATCTGGGAGGATCAAATCTGGAGATATTTTCTTCATTACACAGTCCACATATTAGGCAAATGAATCAGTACGTAACTATTTGAATGTAAATGATTATAAAGGTTTTTCTGGAATATGATACCTAATTTTAGCACCAAGAACTTAAATGGTGATAATGTAATGAAAAGAGAGGGGTTTCGAGGGTCAGTAAGTTGTTTAAAACAATTCCAAACTTTCAAACCTTTTAGAGACAAAATTTGATTGAAAGTCATTGAACGACTCAATATGAACATATTTCCTAACATAGAAAAAGGAAAAGAATTTATAAGTAGGATATAGTTGGAAATCAACTGTACCCTATTGAACTATTGAAAAATCATGGTTTTATAGTGTTGTGCGAGTTTGATGTAAAATGCCTCTAAAAGTGCCACTCGGGAGTGAAGGATTATATCTGTCTATTACCATACTACCAGGACATCAGAGTCACCAGTAACTAAAGGCTTCGAAAAAAACAGTGAAGTCACGATGCCTTGAAATTTATCAGGAACATTTACTTCAACCCAGGTTTCTTAGTCAAGAACTACCTTTATTTTTGCAGTCTAAAAAAATAATGAAAGGTCAATCGTATATCAAAAGAAAACTAAAAACGAATGTAACTTAGCAGGGACAAAAATTAACTGGAGATTCGTGAGGGAAATGAATAAAGGCTTTGGCATGTGATTGCAGTGTTCCCACAATGCTATATCCCAAGAGAAAACATGTAACAAGGGTTCAACAATGACAGGACGTACTGAAAGTTAATGGAAGATAACTGTATAGTTAATGTCAATAAGAAATTAAAATAATATAATATATTTATTAACATAGAAATTCAGAATTGATGCAGAAGAAAATTAAAATATTTCTCCATCCACTATTATTCTCCTATATCTTTATGACATTGAGACTATATGATTCTTTATCTACACATTGTAATTGAAAATAGTCCATAGATATGACTTATTAGCCCTGGCTAATTGTAAGTTGCATCTCATCCTCCAATATTTCCAGAGCCCATCCTATTAAACATATACAATATTGATACAATTTTTTAGGAACATTGAACATATATTTACAAAAAAATCAATCAAAACATAGATAATGGCATAAATAGGGATTTTAAACCCGATTACATAAGATATCCTCAAAACTGATGTAAAATGACAAAGGAAATTAAACAATAGGTGGAGCGTGTGATCTGTTGTGAACCAAGCATACAAAACTTTAAGTGGGTGTGCGTGTGTTTTGTTTTGCGTGTGCGCATGTGTGAGAGGTAGGTAGAGGAACCTGCTATGGTGATCGGTGGAGAAGATTTTCATTCGGTGGTGGAGCAAGATTCATCTGGCAGTGGTGGAGAAGAGATCCATCGAGAAAGAGAGAGAGTGAGGGAAAGAGAAGGAAAACCGGGGGGGGATCTTATTTTAGGGTTTTGTTTATTTAGATTTTAATGTATTTTAAATATATAAAGTATATAAAAAAATTCTTTTGGGATCAAATAATTCTGGTTGCCGAAAGCGACTCTCTTTTCGCAACATAGGGTTATGTTGTAGAAATTTTTACAACTTTTGGCAACATCACATAATGTTTCTAAAGCTTCAAATAATTTCCCTCCTACACTTAAATAGTGTCCCATTAAAATTTTTAGTTTTTGGCAACAAGTTTTATTTTATGTTGCCAAAAGTACAATGTAAAATGATCTTTTGGCAACATAAATAAGATTTTGTTGCCAAAAGGGTATCTTTGGCAACAAAAATATCTTGTGTTGCTAAATATTGTTGCTAATGGTGAAAATTCTTGTAGTGTTACCACACTAATAATGACTAAAACTATGAATTCTTTTTGAAGACGCTGTTAGGACGTGCAAACCCGTTTTTCATTTCTTTCAATCCAAACTCCCTCATAAAAATAATAATCATTATAATTTCTTTTGAGGTGGCCCCCTTTTTGGCATATTTATCTTTTTATTTCCTTTAAATTTTTCAGGCTCTTTTTAAACGGTGGCTTTCATGACGAGTTAATTTTACACTCTCACAGTCCTTTCCGTAAATCACTCATCATATTTTATTGCATTTAAATCTTCACGGTAAACGGTTATTACATGCACTACTTCCATTGCCAAGTTTATCGCATTTGGTTCTTTTTTAAAGACACGATTGAGATGACAACACTCCGACCAATATGTGATTAACAAGTATGGTAGTCAAACAAATTTGTGTAAGTGTGCATTAAAGGAAAATATGAGTGAAATATGTAGGTAGTAATCACAAATTACATCTTAATGACTCCACACATTATAAAGCATAAAATGAGATGATGACACATATCAAAATACTATCAAACAGTCATATGGATATGGAATGAAGTTGTGACTTGATCATCCTAAATGTTCATTCATATAAGGTGTAAACAGAATACAATTTTTTTTTTGTCTTTTTCAATTTTTCAAAAAAAAGAAAATATTTTTGTATTTTTCAAAAATGAAAATCTTTTTGGTTTTTCGAAAAATATATCACAAATGTAGTACAACCAGCAATAGGCATAATATTGGCATGAGCTTCATCCTATGCTAGAAAACAATAGATCACACGAAGAATAATCAATCCAAGTAGGTGTGATTAAACGAGCAATGCAGTATTAGAAATTAAGCATAAATACCAAAAGTAACTGCATATAAACTGACAGAGGCAACCCAGTAGTACTAAAAACATAAGCATATGAACCCAGGGTACTGAAACAGATAAATGCTGAAAACTAACCAGGTCGTTCAAACGAAGCTCAATGTCGCTCGAACAAAAACACTTGTGGTAAGAACGACAGCTTCGCGCGAGTGGAGATCTCACTCGAACGGGGAAGCCAAACTTTCATACTCTGCCCAAAACATTAAACAGTGTTGCCCAGTGTAAATTTTATCAGAAAATAATAGCTGGAGGGTGCTAACAAAAGAAAAACAGTGTTAAAATAGTAGTATACTTAATAAAACAATGTAAACTACAACAAAGTGGGGGTTTGATGAATCGAATTTACTTTTCTATTAAACTTCCTTGGTACATTTAAAAGTTTGTAACAGAATCGCCTAAGATTACCTTGCCTACCGCAATGTGTGCAAGTGAAAATTGGGTGATGAGTGTTACCTAAAAGGGGTCGTCTCCTAAAGCTTCTAGGTGGTGCTCTCTTAAAATTCCTAGGTGCCTTTCTCATGATGTTACTTGGTGGCTCCCTCTTAACAACTCTAGGTGCTTCTCTATTCACAATCTTAGGAGGCTCTCTCACACGTGTGGGGTTGGCTTTACGAATGGGTGAAACACTATCATCGAAGCCTATGACACCCCTATCCTCCTTAATATGGAGAGTGACTATAATTTTATCCATATTTTCAGACCCGGACTCCAAATCAAACTTCACCTTACTTGATTCTCTGAAGCTCTTCTCAAGCTCACCTATCCTAGACTCAAGTACTCGTATAGGATCCTCAAACTCTAAAATATCCTTTTTCATAGTCTCCATCAACCCTCTTAGACTATCTCTCTCACCCTCAACATATTCTAGCTTCTCTCTAAACATTTTCTCATGTGTCTTAAAATCCTCAATTAATGCATCGGTGTTGTTCCTATTTGAGACATGTTCTTTCAACTGAGCTTCTAATTTCATGTTTGACTTCTTTATCTTTAAAGCTTCCACATACAAATTATTGTAGGCAACTTGAAACTCACTCAATTATTCTTCTTCCTCCTCGCTCTTTTCACCCTCACTATGATCACTAGTCACACGGGTGGGAAGCTCTCGCCTGGATGCGTAAAAAACTTTTTCTTTTGAATCACTATCACTAATGGTAGAAACATGAGATGTCAGTTTTTTCAATTGCTTCCTTAAATTTGTGGGACACTCATCTATCGTGTGACCAATTCCCTCACAAGCACGACACCTCTCAGAGTTACTTTCAACAGAAGATATAAAACAAGAATTCGAGTGAATTTTCCAATTAGTCCTTTCAACATGTTGGCATCTAAAATCATCAATACCACCAAAAGCCATATTTTAAGAAAGTCAATTTCCAAATTAGTTTTGAAAACATCTGGATCACAACAAAATAACTTAGTGCAACAAACTCTGATACTAATTTGACGATATGAGTACTGATATTGTATTAGGAAAAATACGTGAAAAATCAGAATCACACAATAAATTAGCGTAACCAACTCTGATACCAATTTGAGAGAGTTCTACAGCAGAATAATGCGACTTCTCAAATAAATCCAATTTTTATTATGTGACAAACCAACTAGTCTTAATTAAACCCAAATTTTAGATAAACCCTAATACATGCATCAAGGTGATTTAAAATCATAAATCAATAAACATGCAAAGGAAACCAATTTGAGAAAAAATCCCCGAAGGGAAAAACCTTTTATTTTACTATAATTGGTAAGTAACTTACACGTATTACAATGAAATAGATTTTGATACATGAATACCCGCAGACATCGTTCCGTGTCATTATAAATGAATTACATGCAGCAATCCACAAGAACCGCAGTCCTATCCTTAGCCCAGGAACACCGTAACACTCCCTATGAACCTCAGTCTAAATTAGCAAAGAATCTTCACGCAGTAAAATCCTTAATGACACACAGTCATATGATGCTGATTTACCCTCTCTACAAGAGCAATGCCATCTAGATCGTACTTTGGGTTCCAAAACAATTCACTAAAGGACTGGGATGTTTTGTGAATTGTAAAAACAAAGGATTAAACCTCTAAAGTGAGAGGACAAATTCGTACTGTTGTTTGCAGAAAATGTAGTTAGTATTTGTAAAGTGTTTCTTATGAAAAAAGGAGTTAGAGAGTCCTATTTATAAAAGACATAAGGCAGCCACTCGTTCAAACGAGATTGGATGGCATTTGAACGAAATCCAATGTCGTTTGATACTTTGCGCGACAAGCCATGTCTTGAACGACATAGACTGTCATTTGAACGACAGTAATATTAAATATTTTTCTTTTTCTTTTTCTTTTTCTCAATAGATGCACCGCCTCAAAAACTTTGAAAATTATATTTTTGACGAAAAACATTAAAAACTACGCTGCAACACTAAGAAAAGATTTTATGAAAAATAATCCAAATACTCTAAGTGAAATGCTAAGGTACTTAAACACAACCTTACCAAAATTAATATCATGGAGACTTCTTTGATGAAGAACGTTGATATTCGGATCCGTCCTGATGCTTGAATGATCTTGAATAATTCTTCGATGGTTGTAACGGTATACTACATACTCTAATGTAATCTGGACTTATAAAACATGTCCTTACATCGGGGATGAAAAATAAGGTTTTTCCCGAAAAAAAATGGTGTTTTCGTAAACAAAAATGAAGGTTTTACAAAAACAGTAAATTTATCTATTTTAATTTTTTCGTAAAAGAATATCAAATATTTGTATTATTAACGAGTAGATTCCAAATATATAAATTTTGTAAATTTTGGACTAGTAGATTTGAAGTTAGATACTTTTAAAGATTTTATGGTGTTTTTACGAAAAACAAGGTAGTTAGTTGTCAAAGATATTTTTTGGAACTATGAACAATGAACTAAAAATGGAAAACAATCTATGCAGCAGATGAATTGTCAAGCAAGAGTGATTACTTCCTACACTACCGCCACCAATTTTTTTTCAGTTTACTTTATTACATAATCTTTTTAATCCATTTTTTAATAATACCCTTAATTGAAATTAAACATTCCAAAAAAACGTGCCCACTAATTTATGCTTACACTTATCTAAATGGCTATTTGGAGATATAGTACCATTAGAGGATGGCACTACGTGTCTGTGCTCAACATCAATAAAGACACAACACATTTTCATATAAAAAATTATTGTTTGAATAGTGTAAAATATGTGGGACACGTATTGCATTCCTGTCGTATCCTAATTAGTGTTGATTGTGGACACGTGGTACCTCCGCATATGGTACTGTCTCTCGATTATTTGATATGCTTGCATTATTTTGTTAGTCCTCATCATAATTTATACATAGTTATAAAGATCTTAAAATGAGGCACGGTACAATAAGACGACATGACCCGACATGAAGTTATATGTTAATAGGTGGACCTTTAATAATTTTGGGTAATATCAGTGTTAACTCGATAAGACATAATAATTAATGGGTCGAGTTATGTTTTACCCTTCACCCATTAATACCCAATAAGATCCGTTAAGACCCATTAATTTAGATAAATAAGGTATATTGTTAGGACTTATAAGGATCTCATTTGATAGCCTGGGTTTTTCCGCGGCGTGAGAGTCACCTATGCATCGGTCGTGTGATATACGGCTCACTAGCTCCATACAAAAACCTAAACTTATGACTACACTCAATGGGTGAGTATAGCAGCCAAGCCCGGGTATCGAAAATCCACAGAGACGAGTTACTAGAATTTATATGGTTTAGTATTCCTAAATAAAAGCGTAAAAGATAAATTACAACAAAAAGGAAAAGATGCAGAAAGGTAAAGGATTAATCTAAGCGAGTGTATTGAAACTAGATTAACAAAGCGGTAAAAACTATAGGTTGTGTCGAATATCCCTCACCCGAGTTAATTAGTATAAAATGGTTACATGGGTCGATGAGTTATTACGAATCTCTCGTTTCGACGGTTATTTTAATCAAGAGTTGTCACACCCCTAAATTCACATAAAAGCCTAATACGATTTTGGCATCAACAAATACCCCAGAAATTACGCATGCAAGGTCGTAAGCACGGAACATACATGATATGCCTCGTCAAATCCCCTATACGTAATAACTATGACAACTCACCCAAAACAGACCCGTAAACTCAATCACCAAAGAAAAGCAACATGTCAACCCGAAATGAGTTCAATCTGACATAACCTAGACTAATTTAGCTAGAAAGCATACTAAATATGCGGTAAAGAAATTAAGCAACTAAATGAAAGCATGAAAATAAATGCGGTAAATAAATGAAAGCATGTAAACTAAATTAGAAAGTAATAAATTAAGAAAATACAAACTATATTGATGGAGAGGGTAAAGAAAAGTGTAACTTACAAACCCAAATGGGTGTCAACCAAATGAGGAAGAAGAAAGATCTCTCAAAACCCTCAAACCCTAACCTAAAACTATCTAAAATCTAATATATAACTATCTGATTATTACAACAAAAATGGTTTATATAGTAAGTGGAATTAAAAATCGAAAAGAAAAGGGAAAAGAAAAGAAAAGGAACCGAAGAGGCAAATATCTGGGAGGATCGATCGATCAACCAAGGCCATCAATCGATCGATCGAGTAGGTCCAAACCTTATGTCTTTGATCCAAAGCAAATTCTCAAACCGCAATCGACCGGGGTCCCAAGGCCGGTCGACTGTCACTCTGTTTTTGGCAGATTTTGGTCCATGAAGAGAGGGAAATGGTTGCAATCGGAAACGACCGTATCTTCTTCATCCGAACTCCAAACAACGCACCGTTTACGGCCACACGACGCTAACTCAATGAACTACTCATCTGTGAAATTTCCATGAGCTAGAGAAGAAATGTGAATTGACTAAAATGCCCTTGAAGTAGCATCCAATGATTGAACTTCTCCGAAATGCAATGGATCCTCACTTTTAGCATTCCAATACCTACAAAAGCACAACTATTCCCTGAAAAGCATGTATATATCAAAATCCAAGGTTTTCTGGTTAACGAGCATAAATATAGGTATTTAGGACCCTAAAAGTGCTAGAATTCATAAAGATATAGGGATGTAATATGCAATATTCGATAGGAATCACACCCCCTAACTTAGACATTGTTAGTCCCTATTAAAAAAACATATAAAACCAGTCCACAGAAGGCAGTACGAGACGTATATATGCATCAAAATATAAATGCCACTTTCGTAGGGAGCACGATTGCATTTAGCATATGCAATAAGCCGTTAAACCCCTAGGTTACCCTAGTGGACGAATGTTGTCTCGTGAGGGTTTTCAGGGATGAAACCCACAAACATCATATGGTTTCCTCAAAATATGCCCAAACCAACATGAGACAAGCCCAACAAAAGAGAAAAAGATTTTATATGCATTATTAGTAGTCTAAATGAATTCAAATGAAAGTACGAATCATTAACATTATAGAATACATCTCATAGAATTGAAACCTTAAAATGTGGGAGGGGAGCGAGCACATGCAAAGTGTGATTTAGCAAAAACATAAATAAACCAGATAAACATTAAAGCAAGCATATATTCAATCCTCACGGGCATTACACTCATTAACTGAATCCACTTAAAACAGGGAGGTAACAAACGGAACATGCGGGCATAAAGAGTAAATGTAAAGGGAAACTAGGCCGCACACATGTCACAAATGAAGAACGCTATATAGAAAATAAAAACTTGTAATCTCAATGAATGATACCGCTCATTTAAAGAGGCGAAATGCATTTTCACATATTATCAAAACTATTTAAACCTTTGAATTACATTTACTTAAGATCACATATGACTTGTATAGGGTTGTAATGTAGTCTTGAGGTTAAGGGTACGAAACGAAGGATATGTATATGCGAATTCAAAGTGTCCGAGGATGAAAACTCGGGATAATAGAAAATGCGGGAAAAATTAAAAATTGGAAAACAAGTTCCAAGCATTAAATATATGAATTGGACTTATTGAACTATATACAACATTTACAACTTTCGTTTTCTTTTCTTTTCTTTTCTTTTCTTTTCTTCTTTTTCTCATTTTTCTCTTTTGTTTTCTTTTGCTTTTTGCTTTCTCTTTTTCTCTTTTTCAATACTCTTTTCTTCACTTTTCACACTCTCACATGCCTAAATTGCAACCGCAACACAACAACAACATTCAATCCTAAGTAACATTCCAAAAAAAGGTAGGGAAGGTAATATGTATGGGCTAAAATTGCAATTTAGAGTAAATTATGGAATTTTGGGGTATGGAACGAAAGGGTATATTTGGGCTCAAAGCGGTTGACGAGGGGAAACATATAAGGTGAGATCAAGGCTAATATGGGTGATATAACAAAGATTGCCTATGATAATTTCATAAAGTTTACGCAATTCTCGAGTCAAAACAAACTTTGAAAATCATGCTCAAGTAGCACATTTCATATATGAACTTAATTAATGAATGATGAAATGAAAGAATAGACAGATTACCAACGACTGTAACGTTTACAAAGAGGAAAGAATAGTGTATACACTCACAAATGACTAAAGGTACAAAGCTTACTCGGTGTAAGTATATACAATTCAACAAAAGATTACCGAGTTATAAAAATCTTAAACCAAATCAATATAACAAGAAAAGCGCATGTGCTCACGGGATTAAAGTTTAATTCATGAAGGTATTCATAATATCAATGATTCGAGAACTAAAGTCTAATAACTTCTAAAATCGAGAACATGCATCATTGGGTTGTCAATTGGATCGGGTAATTATTGAAATTTATCATCGAAAATAAAAGCAAAATGCCCAATAAAAGAGAAAAAAGAAAGAAATTCTTTTTGAATTTTTTAATTTTTCTAAGAAAATCATACTAAGTAACTAACATGTGAGAAAAAACATGGACACTACTAATGAATGGATAGAATATCCCATACCCCTTAACTTAAAACCTGACATTGTCCTCAATGTGAATTAAGAACCAAGTTAAAGAAGTAAAAGAGCAATATTACCCAAAATGGAGCGATCTCCGAAAAGTGCGAGTCCGATGATTCTACAAAACAAGTTAGTAACAATCATAGAAAAAAGAATAACCAAAAAGTTAACTAATTACACTAGACTAAAATAAAAAAAGAAAGAAAAGATAAAAAGAAATAAAGAATAAAAATCTAACTATATACAACCTACTATTTAGGCTTCACACTAACGGTACACTAGAAGTCTAAATAGTTGAGGGTCCACCATAAAAACTATTTGACATTGGAGGATAACCGGTGTATCCTCACATACAAGCATACCTTATGAAAAATACTAATTTCGTTCAAACAACGGAAGGTATGTGTACGGCGTAAGAAAGGAACCATCGTCAATTAAAAGTTTTGGAGGGATGATGGGGGATTTGGATTGAACGGGTGACAAAAACATGTGGGGACCGAGAAAAGCAGAATATCCTCCCAAGGATTTTGAAATTGTAATGGGAGGTGGCGCACACAAAGGCAAAGATGCGATCATGGAAGGCGACTCGAGAAAGTACTCCTCATCGGTGAAAAGGTTTAAAACATTTAAGTTTGAAACTGCAAAAAATGAAAATGGGGAGGAAAGAAATTCAAACTCAAGAGATGCATCATGATCGCTCGAAGATTGAGTTTCGAAAGAAATAAGTTCATTTTCAATGAAGTGTTCTTCTATGGGGGCTAAGGAAGAAATCATTTCATTGCAAATAGACATTACATCATTTTAATCCTCACTTTCAATATCTATTACGTAATGGGAAAAGTCGATAATAATTTATTCCAAAGTAGGCACAAAGACCTCATTTGGTTCAAAACATTCTTCAACTTCAAAAGTCTCGGAAGAAAAATCGTCGTCGGATTCAAATATTAAATCCAACTCATGCTTCCAACAACGATTTTCTTCCCGATAACGATTTTTAATTTTCTCATTCTCAAGCATACGCAAGCCCTCGCCAAAATTCATAGGCCGAGGCGCGGATTCTTGAAAATGGGAACTTTGAAAATTATCATCGGACTTAAACTTAAACTCATTATTATAAAAATTTTGAAAACTATTGCAATTCTTTTCAAAATTCCAATTATAAAGAGGTAGAGGCCCGAAATCATTATCATCCTCCTCAAAATTCCAATAACCTAAATTTTGACTTTCATTATACTCGCCCAAAGTCATTTTTGAATTTGTAATTTTTTGGGACTCTAAGTATTGACCGAAAGTCATAGGATTACTGGAAATTTAAGAATTATAATAATGATTACCGAAAGAATTGGAATAAGACATGCTTACCCACCCCCACCCCCACCCAAATGGATAGAAATGGCGAATTCCACAAAGTAGATGCACGCGCGATGAATCCAAATGTTTCTGGGTGCTCAAATGTAGAAGTCCTACAAAAATGTTAGGCAAAAATATAAATGGAAAAAAAATATTATGAAATACTAAATCAAATAAATTCTAAAATAAACTCATCCCCGGCAACGGAGCCATTTGATAGCATGGGTTTTCCTGCGGCGCGAGAGTCACCTACGCGTCAGTCGTGTTATGTTTGGCTCACCATCTCTAACAAAAACCTAAACTTAGTATAGAGGGCAAGTCCGGGTATCAAAAATCCACAGAGATGAGTTGCAAGAATTTATATGGTTTTGTACTCCTAAATAAAAGAGTAAAAGATAAATTACAACAAAAAGAAAAAGATGCAGAAAAGGAAAGGATTAATCTAGGCGAGTGTATTGAAACTAGATTAACAAAGAGGTAAAAACTATAGGTTGCGTCGAATATCTCTCACCCGAGTTAATTAGTATAAAATTGTTACAGGGGTCGATGAGTTATTACAAATGCGTCTCGTTTTGACAGTTATTTAAATCAAGAGTTGTCACACCCCTAAATTCGCATAAAAGCCTAATACGATTTTGGCATTAACAAATGCCCCGAAAATTACGCACGCAATGTCGTAAGCACGGAACATACATGATATGCCCCGTCAAATCCCCTAGGCATAATAACTAGGACAACGCATCCGAAATAGACCCATAAACTCCATCACCAAAGAAAAGCAACATATCAACCCGAAATGAGTTCAATCTGACACAACCTAGACTAATTTAGCTAGAAAGCATATTAAAAATGTGGTAACGAAAAGCGGTAAATAAATGCGATAAATATACACTACAAAGCAACTAAATGAAAGCATGTAAACTAAATTAGAAAGTAAGAAATTAAGGAAATACAAGCTATATTGATGGAGAGGGTAAAGAAAAATGTAACTTACAAACCCAAATGGGTGTCTACCAAATGAGGAAGAAGAAAGAGCTCTCAAACCCTAACCTAAAACTATCTAAAATCTAATATATCTAAGTATCTAATTATTACAAAAAAAAATTAGTTTATATAGTAAGTGAAATTAAAAATAGAAAAGAAAATGGAAAAGCAAAGAAAAGAAAAGAAAAGGAACTGAAGAGGAAAATATCTGGGTGGATCGATAGATCAACCAAGGCCATCGATCGAGCATATCCAAACCTTCTATCTTTGATCTAAAGAAAATTCTCAAATCGTGGTCGATCGGGGTCCCAAGTCCGGTCGGCCGGCACTTTGTTTTTGGCAGCTTTTGGTCCATGAAGAGCGGGCAAATGGTTGCAAACGGAAACGGTCATATCTTCTTCATTCGAACTCCAAACGATGCATCGTTTGTGGCCACACGACGCTAACTCAATGAACTACTCATATGTGAAATTTCCATGAGCTAGAGAAGAAATGTGAATTGACTAAAATTCCCTTGAAGTAGCATCCAAAGACGGAACTTCTTCGAAATGCAATGGATCCTCACTTTTAGCATTCCAATACCTACAAAGGCACAATTATTCCCTGCAAAGCATGTATGTATCCAAATCCAAGGTTGTCTGGTTAATGATCTTAAATATAGGCATTTAGGACCGTAAAAGTGCTAGAATGCATAAATATATAGGGCAAAAATATGCAATATTCGATACGAATCACTCACGTAACTTAATTTTAATTTAGTCATAACAAATTCTAATTGCTTCAAAGATTTACTGGAGGGACATTTAAGGCTTTAACTGACTTCACTTTCTGTAGTGGGTTGAAGACTACCTAATCTTGCATCTCCCAGCTTGATGATCTGAGGAAAAAGTTCTACAAGAGTTAACAACTAGAATCTTAGCTCTCCTATTCTTCTTTTAAATTAAGGCCCAAGGGGATGCAAAAGAAGGTGATTTATCTTCAAATCCATCCCAATTTTTCTCACTAAAAGGCCGACGAGAATAAAAAACTATATGAATTGAAAGTTTTTCCAGCAAAAATGGTTGTTTTTTTTATCATAAAATAAAATTAGAGGAAAGACTAGATCAAGTCAATATTGAGCTGAAAATGACTGCCATCGAGGATGATGATTTCTAATTAATGATAAACTAGTTGGTAAAAGGCATACATTTATTTACTAACAATGCAACATTATTTGAAGAAAGGTTAGTTCAAATTCAAATCAGGAGGGTTGTGTATCAAAATTTGTGGACTAGTTTTAGGTTATTTTTATTTAGACATTTTGTCAACACATAATTTCAAATATATATCATTATGATTTTTATGTTTTCATTGTCTTGCTTCCCAGATGGTTGGATAATATGCCTTTAAGAACTGGCATTTGTTTTCCTCATTTGTATATGACCACTTATATCTCTCAAATGGCATGATGCACCTTTAAATGCATAATAAATTTGAAAAGGTCCTTCCCATTTTGGGCACCAAAACTTTCATTCTGCCCACGTGAATTAAAAGTGCTCCACCTAAACTCATCCTTAGTCCAGTCTGCCACGGGTTTTAAATTAGTAACATTATTTACGGTGACAGTGGGAGGAGTCCATACTCTTTGACAAACAACCCAAACACTCTTATCGATTTCTTTTAAATGAGATTTCATATGGGTTTTCCAATAAGCATAATTAGACCCGTAAAAAATGTGCAATTGATTATATAAGTTTTCATTCGAAAACATAAAAAAATTTCAAAATCGGATTTAAAAAAATCAATACCACTAAATTTTACAAAAAACGGGATCACTCGATAAATTAGAGAAACCCCCTCTGATACCAATTTGTGAAAGCGGTGCGATATCGATTCGAATAAATTCACAAATTTCAATTAAACCCTTATTTAATCATTTGTCAATTTTAAACCAAATTAATTCAACCTAATTTTAATTAATCCTAAACAAACATCAAGGTGGAGTGGATCATGCAAACACAAATAAATATGAATTGTTGACTCACAGATTTCAGAAGAAAAAAAACAAAAGGAAAAACCTTTCACTTCACTTAATAATACTTACAATGATTACAAGAGAAATCTGCAATGAATGTCTGCAGATACCTATAAAACACACAGTTCTGAATCAACAATGAATCAACATTAGAAGATCCACAAAGACACGCAGTCCAATCATCCAGGAACATCCACAAGTACTCCCTATGACATGCAATCAACGTTAGCCCAGTACCTCCCTCAAGTGGCACCTAGATTAGCAGCAGGTTATCCTCCCTACAAGAGAAACTCCAGCAAAGATGTATCTTAGGTTCCAAAACAATTCACTAAAGCATTTGAGATTTTTGGGAATTAAAAAACAAAAGGATTGAACCCTAAATTGAAAAAGACAAAGTGTTATGCTATTTTACAGTTTGTGCTGAATGAAAATCACTGGTCTTCTTAACGAAAAAGGACTCGTTTAACACGCTTTATATACAAAACTTGAGTCAGCAGATCGCTCAAACAAAGTCCCATTATCGTTCGAATGAGGACATATGTCATTTGAACGACATCACGCGCACACCAATGTCGTTTGAACGACAGGCATATGTCGCTCGAACGATGGAGCGAAAAAAATATTATTTTATTTTTTATTTCAAAAATCCGCCTCAACACTTAGAAAAATATTTTGACGAAAAACAATGCCTCAACACTTAGAAAATATTTTAGAAAAATATACCAACACTTTTAAATGAATCATAAAGTAACCAAAACACCACCTTACCAAAATTAGTCTCACAGAGGATTGAAGAACTTTGATATATGGATCCGCCTTCATGTATCTTCAAACTTGAAATTTTTCTTCGACAGTTTGTAGTGGTATACGACATACACTAATGTAAAACATGACTTACAAAATATGTCCTTACACAACTCCTTTGATTTTTAAAACTCTCTCTCTCTCTCTCTCTCTCTCTCTCTCTCTCTCTCTCTCTCTCTCTCCCCCTACAAAACCTTTGCCCCGCCGATCTCCCTCTTCCCCAAACCCCTGTTCCACTATCGACCTATTTTTCTTCTAGTTTTTTTCTCTTTGTTGCCATGTATGTATAGATGTATCGACCTATTTTCTTCAAGTTTTTTTCTCTTTGTTGCCATGTATGTATAGATGTATGTGTGGATCTATATGTATAATTGTTCATGTGTGTGTGTGTGTGTGCGACTCTGAGCTCCAACCACTACCCATTTCCATGGTAATGGGTGGCATCCATGGAAACCATTTTGGGATTGGATTGTTGGGTTTTTTCTGCTGAATTTCATATATAACTGAATGTCTATATATAATGGTGTATACCCGATTTAGAGAAGCTCTGACCCTCCCTCCCCCCCCCCCCCCCCATTCCATGGTGGTGGCCGCCAACTAAAACTCAATTGGGGTTTTCTATTATTTTTGGTCTTTTCTTTTTTTATATATATAAACGCATATATCTATATATACATACATATATGGATTTCTCGATCTGAGACTATTGGTATATTGTTGTTCTTTATTTGAATTCCATCCCGTTTTAGTTTGGATGTTTAGGTACTGTAACCTCAATTTGGTATTAGCTACTGTAATTTTTATCCTTACAATACCTATTTATTATTTATACTCGACTACGTATAAAAATGGTCGTAAATACAAAATACTGATGCATAGGAGTAATCGTACATTTTTCTGAATATAATTGGACCTGTTGTAAATTTTCTAATAAAATTGTAACTTTTCTTTTAAAAGTACGTTTAAAACGAGTTACAACACCATATGACTCAAAATTATGTCGTTGTAATCTGAGACAATATTACAAGGCATTTTTATTAAAAAAACATGTTTATGCAGGTGTTGGACATTTTATTGTGTTGTGTTGACTAATATTGGAAGCTGCATGGCCACTAGTTTATTGTCCAAATAAGGAAGGGAATTTTCAACCTTAGTTTAATTTTATTGTATCACGAACATTAATTTTATACTCATCGTATCGATATTGACACTCGAATAATATTAATAGGGCAGACGAAGAATACTAAACACCAACACGATATCGAATTATAATTAATATTTTAATTAATTTATTTAAACAATTAATCTCGAATCGACTTTGGAAATTAATATTTTTTAATATCGTATATCGGAACAATACCCAGAAACATGTCTTTACGTTCATATAAATTAAACCGAATATTTGACCTAATTAGCATGATAATAAAATATTGAATTGTTATTTAGTCAATTTATTTAGACAAATTGAATCCCTTAATTCCATTTAAAGAATAAGTTTTATTCGTATTATCCGCACGATGTACGATATCCTAAATCCAAACCATCCTCCCCAAACATCGATATACTCACTCTCATTTAAACCCTCGATCCAAATAACTACGAGAATTGAAACACAATAATGAGAGATCCATGAATAATAATGAAAAGCTTGTAAACACTGGTAGGTGATTCTATTTCACTATCATACCTTACTTCTTGTTATATCATTATGTGATATCCTTGAACTCGTATTCTCATTTATGAACTCTTTTATAGTTCAACTTCCCTGACAACCTATATGATTTCAATAAATTATCTAGATTGCAGTACACCCTTGTATCCTGTGGAACGATGATTTAAACTCTTGTTACCTTATTGTGGTATACCCTGCATGTTATTAAAACTCAGTTTTAATTATCTGATTTGTAGCATAGCCTGCCATTTTATAATTATTATCAATGAAACCTTCAGTAGCATACCTTATGATCCAGGGATTAGACTCGGTAAACTCTCGGTAAATCTAATTGGCATGAAAGGGATCAGATTTTGAGTGCCTTGTTGTTATATGTGACAACCCGCGATACGAGATAAGGGGTGGCCAGCCCGATACTCAAACGTAACATGAATCATGGATGGATATCATCCTCAGCATCAACAATAATAAACTGAGTAAACGGGAAAACCACCCAATAAATCAGAAAACGGGTTGCCAAAAAGTTTAGAATTTTGAAAGCAGTTAAGAAAATTTAATTAAACAACCCAATCTGACAAGCAAGTGGAATTCCAAAAGATTATATATATAATACAACTAAAATGAATATATACAAATGGAACGAATAGGCTGTCGATCCACAGCAACATTCAACAAAGTACAACAATTTAAATATCTTACATAATACATTTATTAATCAAATACAAAAGTTTGGGCCACACGCCTGAGTGTAAGACCCAATCACATCTAGAATACCAAAAATGGAGGCGTCTAATTCAATGACCTGTAATAATCAACAAAATCTTACAGCCCGTCAAAGTAGCTGGAATGGAAACATCGAAACAGGCGTCCTTGTGGGGGAGCACCTGAGCGAATATAATCATATATACAACAAGGAAAATAAACCGATCAGGGACGGGTTCTATATGATCACCAGAAGAAATAAAAAACATGATAGAAATGAACAGTTATGCATGAATGATAAGGATGATAAACTTACATCACAATTTAACTAAATGATAAAATGAAATGTCATTACATAAAAGAAAGAAAAGTAAATAACTTTAATTTAAAACCTTTCCTCATTTATCAAATTTCCATTATCCTTTATATTCCTTAATAGGAATAAAACCATTTATTAACTTTCATAGTTAATTATCTTACCATTTCATCTTTCCATTCCTTAATAGGAATATCATTTATACCAAGTGCTCTTTATGGCACATTAATCTCAATCCCGTTCTCTTTATGTCACGTAACCATGCTCTTTATGGCTTATATCCATCAAGTCCCACTTGATGTAGAAAAGTTATATTCATATATATATAACGATTCTAAGACCGCCCCTCCAAGTTTCCCCACTGGGCCCTCCCCTAAATGACCATCATCTTCTAGGTCCAATCTATACAAGACAACCTGGGAACCTATCGATACGTCGGGAAGCGTCCATATGCCTGCGGGAAAGTCAGGACCACACCCAGAATCCCCTAACCAGCGCAAAAAAATATATAAAAACCCCGCATATGGACTAGGACTATATCCTCCCTGCATTCATTAGCCAGGGGGCATCACCAAGCGCGCGAACTTCCCTTATGATGTCATTTAGAGAGGTGTGTTTAAGTAAATTAACATTTACCATATTTTATCTCATTTACATTTTGAATTTACCATTACCAAATTCCATTTCCAATATCCATGTGTCTCGTTCTTTATATTCGAACTTATCATAATTAAACAACCGGGTTTATTTTATTTGAACCAATCATCATTAACATAGCTTGGGTTAATTTTAGTGGAACCTATTATCTTTAAACCATTTGGGTTCATTTTATGCGAACCTAATTCCCATCGAATATTATCATTAATATTCCTCAATTTCAAGTCACAACTAAATCTCCAAATGATCATTATGATCCTACAAATCCCCAAAGTTCATATAACTTTGATAAGCCCATAGGTCTCCAAGTTAGGGCATTTAACTTCCTAACTTCTAAAAATTTTAATAAAAGAAGTAATGCCTTAACATTACTTTAATTCTCCCCGGAATAACCCCATATGAACCCATTTCTAGTGTAGGGTAGCGACCAAACTCAACTAATATTCTAGGACTCTAAGTTTACCTCTTTCAAGAAGGTTCCTAGATCCTAAGCCTGAGGAAAAGATCAAAATTTGAAAAGAAAACAAAAGAAAAATGCAGGGTCTCCGAATCGATTCGGCCTAGCCGAATCGATTCGGCCAAAAAAATGGGGATTCTGCATAAATGCCGAATTGATTCAGTCAAACCGAATCAATTCAGTCGACTTGAACCTGGGAACTTCCTCAAGGCGAATCGATTCGGCCATGCCGAATCGATTCGGTTCTGCAAATTTTCCTTGTTTTGGCTATGGAGTTTTAAACTCCAAATTTCTTCCAACTCAAAACCATCCAACCCAACCTCAATTACTTCAACTTATACATCATAAATGTATATAACTACCATCTTCAACACCATTCATCATCCAAATCAACTTCTAAGGGTTAATACCCAAATAATCTAACAAAACCCTAACTAAAATAAATCATAACAATCCACAACTAATCATGCTAATTAATCCACTTAAATTATGTAATAGCAAGTAAGTTACTTGCCTTCATCTTGTAAATTCAGATTTGATTTGGTGTAGGCAATGATCTAAGCGTGAATCTCCAAATTTCTCTTTTTCTCCCAAACTTCTCTTCCTCTCTCTACTCTCTCTAGGGCTCATTTGTGTTTTAAGAGAAATAGTAAGTCTTAGTAAGACTAAATCGGGCCATTAGTCTAAAATGCCCAACTTTAATGACTAATACGCGATAAAATAAATCGCAACTACACATTTAAGCTATAACCAGCAAAAGTGCCCGAAATGCCAAAACACAATATGGCACTTATTTTGACTGTCTCACACCTACCGGGACTAACTACACCCTCCAAATTATTTTTTGAATTTTATAACTCACTTTAAGTTCCGGTTTCATATTAAACCAAAATGTCATTTTATATCTTATGACACCATAAATCACCACATGGATATTTTTACCTACTCATCAGGTAATCATACAACAATTTAGTAAATATTCACCTTTCTCATATTAAATTAATATTTACTCAACACCCATCATTTTATAATTAATTACTACATATAGTAAATAAATATAAAATAGGATATCAAACGTGAGGGTTGTTACATTATATTTTCTCTATGTATAAGTGTCGTTCTAGCTAAATGTGCCAAGCTATTGGTTATTCCCCAATTATTTGGGATTGCCTGTTCAAGTATATTTTATGCCTTGAGCGATATTATAACGGTATGTTTAGGCATTTACAACCCCGATAGACGATAATTTATGGGTTATCATATTATAGTCTGAACCTTATTTATAACTCGATAAACACCATATCTGGCTATAATCACCATAAAGTTCTTTCATATATCGCAAACTTCAGTATACCCCTATTTAGTCCTCTTGATATTTCATGTTTCTACAAATTGCCACACACTGTTTTATATTTCGAGCATTTCAACCCCATATATTCTATTTAAACAGATATCCATATTTACATTGTTACAGAACTATAATTATCTAGTAGGCAAAGTTTTACTTATTACTTCTTTTCCAGTTATTTTACATAGGTACCAATAGGCTATGATGAATAGTTCAGAGACTAGCTGATACATAGAGACAAAGAAAGGTCATATTAGAAGAAAAGGAGCCTAGTTAGCAAGAGAAATACTTTTTTATTGTCCTTAGATTTCAATACTAACATATTTGAGAATCAATAAGTACCTCAGTTATTTAGTAATCAGATTTATTTATGATTTAGTAATTATCAGGTTAACCCTCATCCTCGGCAAAATCGGGATGTGACATTGTGCTCGTGACTTTCTCCTTGTGATAGCCTCTAGTTTCTCGTTGACACAAACGATCGAAGACAGATTCTCTACTCAGTCGCTCAAACACACTCAGTTGCTTGGTGGAGAAACATTGACCATCGTAATAATCCGTTATTCAGAATGATGATGTTGGTTCAGGACGGTATGATCTGTCATGAGAAGACCTAAAGCAATTACTTATCTCATTCCTCGCTGGTGGAGGTGGCATGTTCCTCCTAGAAGGTTCATTGGTGGATTTTTCTTATAATGTACAAGACATTTGCCTAACTGACTCCTGCATGGCTTCCTTTCCCTTAGCCAAGTTGAGCAAAATTTCTTGAAGATCTGTCACACTAGGGGGAACAGATGGATCTGGATTATCACCTACAGCCGCAAGGCTTCTCTCCGGATCAGTGGTCATTTTTAGCGAAATTCCATAATTAACAAAAGGAATAAAAGAGGTAAAGAACTATGATAAGCAATCGTTCTCATAGACGAAGCCAATCTATTGATGTCTAAAAATAGGTTAAGTTCAAATTTATAATCACATGTAAATAAAAATAATCAATCCAGACAAACACACATAATAACATGGTTTTTAAAGTGGTTCAGTTATATAAAAGCCTACGTCCATTGTTGGTATTATTTATTGAGGATTACATTACCTCGGTATTGAGTGTGCTAGTGCTTGATTGAACTGTCCCCCTGAGCTAAGGGAGAATATGAATTGATACGGGTTAGGAACCCAAGTGATGGAATGCCTTTGTATTTCTAGGTAGTTATATCTGTATATAATAAATGAGACTCCTGATATTCAGTGTTAGTCGTTATTATGTCCGAGTATCCTTTGCTATTCCTGATGATTCACGTTCTTGGAGTTGGTTGGCATACCAGTCGACCAGGTGTCTCTGAATCCGACCAAGATAGTTTAGTGGCCATATAGGAGTATAGGTGTCCACTTTTCATTGGTCCACGTAGGATAGTAATTTCTACATAAAATAATAACCTTCAAACAACTTTGAAAGCCTTACATGATTCGAAGTAAGTTTTAGCGCTTGATATGAAAGACTAACTTTTCCTATTCTTAATGAGAAAATATATCAAATATTTATTGGGTTATTTAGATGTATAAATAAATCATAACATTGGTAAAAAAAATCCATTAATATCATAAATGTGGATACATCAACCACCCTCATGTTTTATAAGCAACATTCTTAACCACAAAGTCTAAGTTGAGTAGATTTGGTTGTCTCACGTATAATTAATCTACTCATTATCTCACCATATTGACACTCTGTTGTATCTAATCTTAAGATCTAGTGGTCGTCATACTCCTATTTAAATCCTAATTATTGAACTCATGTGATACCCCCTATTTTCACACGAATCGAGTGACTAAGCCTCAACGTCAAAGATAAGCAATTCTAAAAAGTTTTATATTATCCTCATCATCCAAAACAATGTTGTATGAGACCTTAGAGGAGCATATATTGATATAGGATTAAATGTTATGCCCCTACCGGGTTGCATTGGGAGAATAGGGGAATACACATCACATAAGTTATTTTTTCTACGCTAAATGTAAAGGTTAAAAAATGTCCCATGACTGACATGATTTTAGTTTTTATGTATTGGTTAAAAAATTTAACTGCATATCAGGTGGACTCTCTAAAGACAATAACTTAGAGAAACATATTTAGATTCACCCATTCAGTGACAATACATGACTCATTAATATATGTCTTGAGCACAACACAATTTCGAAATGATATGCCCATTAACATCGCTAATTAAAAGTCATGTTGGGAATGAAATCTCCAAAAGTAAAAATGTTGGGAATTAAATATAAAATGAAATAATTAATAGTGTCCAAACTCTAAAGTTCCATTTCGTTATGCAGTTAGAAAATTGTTTTCAAAATGCCTAATTTAAATTTAGTTTTTTTTGTTTTAAAACATTGTTTAGCTTTAGTAAACTTGTTTTTTACAAGAGTAGAAAATTAAAACACATGAAAGGTAAACGTGTGCATTAATAAATTTATATATATATATATATATATATATATATATATATATATATACTGTTCTAAAAAATCCACCTATATACACCTAGGTTTGAGGCTTGAGAGAAATGCCCCGCCTAGCTTTTTACGCCTTATTCTTGGTAAAACCCTTAAGGCCCATTTTTTTTCTAAAAAAAACAATGCTTCAGTGAAATGATATCGCCTTTTAAAGATTTTTTTTACAAATCGGACCACTATCTCATCCAAAACAATCAAATAGTATTTCAATTTGCAAATATTCAGACATATTTTTATGTTATGTACAATTTTAGTATTTTAATAGCCTTGTTATGGTTAAAAAATATTAAAATATATTAAGAAGGCCTAAACGCCTTTTTACGCATAAGGCCCGTCTAGGCTTCTAAGGCTTAAGGCTTGACCTCCACGCCTCGATCACGCCCCGCATTTTTTAGAACCTTGATATATATAGACACGCATACATATATTATAATACATGCATACGTACAAGATACATAAATGTTTACATACATCCAGAATATGTAACACGTATATACATATAATATATATACATGCATATGTACATATGTATAATAACATTGCATGTATAATACACAGTAAAGCGATATACATGCATGGATTTATAATAATATTGAATACATATGTATTATATGTAGATTTAATATAATTACATGCATGTATAAAACAATAAATAAGTATCATGTATGTATTGATAATATTATAAAACATGTAGATCTTATTATAATATATACATAATTTTGTGTACATATACATATATAATATTTAATATAATTACACACATAATTATTTATTATATATTTATTATATATTAATGTATAAATAAATAAATAAATATATGGAGAATGAACAATTTTGAGTTAATACGACTGAAAAGAAAGTCTAACAAAATAAAGTGATAAAAGAATAAACTCCAGCTGCACGTTGAAACGATATCCAATAAATCCTATGTAGCTACTCCAGCACTAATACCTGAAAAAGTTAGTCAACGCATGAGGTTAGAGACCTGAGCATGAATACACACTACTCCCCTCAAATAGGATTATTGAATCCAGACAGTAGCATTCTACACAATAAATATCACAATAGGGTATATTAATTAAATGAAATAATTAAACGCGATAAATATAAATCACTTACTACCCTTAGAAATTTTCATTTCAAAAAGCACACCAATATTATTTTAAATTCCCAAGTCCCACAATTTTAATTTAAGTAAATTAACCCAATTAATCATTGTTCTCTCTTTTTATTATGGCAGTCCTCCCGCCCTAGGTGGTAATCCCCCAAAGTGTCACACTTCCCCCTGTAAAATGGCCTCGGATCTGTTTAAATGGTCTACCCCGCCCCATGACCAGGTTCCACACACAACACGACATAAATTGTTTGCTGACTTGTTTAAACTGTCGGTCCCTGACAAATTATGTCTCCACAAATTTTACTACCCGTTTTTATCTTAGGCATTAATTCTCAATTTCATAATTAACAATTTACCCCACCCTTTTAATCGATGAGAGATCCTCAAAATATCCCTTAGTCCCATAACTAAGGGTCACCAATACATCCTACCCTATGTATAGGATGAATTTCTAACATAAATATGGACCTAGTCTCATGTCTAGGCTGGCGTAACGACGATAAAATATCAAAAATTAGCCCACCCCCAAGATAATAAAGTCATAATAATATACCCTCACTAGTCCCATACCTAGAAGACGTAAATCAGCGAAAGTCCTACCCACTAGCCCCATACCTAGAAGGCATCCTAAAATATTGGGAGAGAAAAAATAGCCAACAACTCGTCGTCACAATGGAAATTCAATAATACCAACAAGTCACACAAACAAGCATAATTAATCAACGTATAAAAATACGCATCATAGTGAAATTCAATTAAATCTTAATTTAATTATCACGTTGTCATAAACACCCAATTAATCCCGTTTAATTATTTTAAATTAAATACACCGAGATTTCATCATTAATACATCATATGTTCAATTTCATTATCTCTACACAATTTACATGAGTTATAACTAGTCAAATTCATTTAATTCAAAACCAAGGTTATTCTACATGCAACCTACACCAATAAAACCAAAAATCCACTCCTCAATCCTACGTACCCAAGCGTTATGAATATTATTCAGATTAAAAGATTTAATAAAAACAGTCCCATAATTAGTGTCCACTTTTCCAAATTAAGTCACTACTTTCTTTTAAGAAAAATAAGATTAAAGGTTTGGGTAATACTTAAAACGCATAATACCAAAGGAAAGGAACAGAGTATTCATGCCTGAGATTAAGTTGAAGAAAAACTAGTAGCACGGTTGGATTACTCTCGAAAAATTAGCAAGTAAATGTTCTTGAACAAACTTGATTAAACCCCAATTAAGCCTTCCAAAACTTATGGAAAAAAATTTGATTATGTTGGAGGTTGATGTGACACCCCGCCTAATTAATCCCGGGTGATCAGTCCTAAATCATGTTAGAAAAGGTTTCTCAGTTGGTCCATTCTTAGCATCACTGTCGTCTTGTTAATTACTAACCACCTAAGTCAGAAAAGTAGACTGGTGCCAACTTTTATATCTTTAAATTAATTAAATCTCATGCGGAACATAAAATAATACACAATCACAATTAATTAAAATAACCATCCACAATTAAAATACTTAACCGAATAAACCCTCGGTCCAAATAACCAGTACAAGTAAAGATAAGAAGAAAAATCTTAACAAGTCTAATACATGAACTGTGAGCGACATGCTCAGATAACTGCTAGAAAATTCCTACACGAACGAAAGAAGGAGGCGTCTATCAAAACCCCGCAACATCCACATGTGCTGCAGCAAAGGATACCTGGAATAGAGTCAAGCCTGGCGCCCTTGTGGTTGGACACCTAAAAGCTTTTAAAAAAATTTATAGCAAGGGTTAGTACCCAAAAACATTTGAAAATATTTTACAAATGATTAACTTGCAGTAATAAATAAATAAATATGCGTGCTCTTCATATTTTAGTTAGTGTCGCACTCTCTTGAGGACTCCCTCCCTCCTCTAAGGTGCACTACTAACGCTTCCATTTAATTTACTAGGTCCTGCGCTCTTGACCCAATACTTATTTTAACCCTTGAAATTTTCCTACACTAAATGAGTATGCCTTAATTCATGATTTTTAAGTTATTATAAACATCAAACTTAATTAAATCATTACCCGTTTTAATTTCATATAACATTCACACCCGTTATGCACATAATGCATTTTTCACTATGTATTAATTATCCCATATATAATTATCTACCTAATTATATATCTAATCATTTTACAGTATTCACAAACATACTAAAGAAACATTTAATACAAACTTTTGACCGAGTAAAAATACTCAGAAAAATATAAATTTTCCCAACTGCTATCCCACTATGTGTATTCACATAACCTAGTTATTCGAGTTAGATTCGTTCACTAACTTAGTTTAACATACGAATTTGGAGGCGATCATATTCCTTCCCTGAAAGTGAGATGCCCTTCACCCATATAACGGACGCTATGACCTGGGATTGTACTCGCCCTACTCCTCAAGCTAGGGGATTCATCCACTATGCGTAACCTCCCCCTATAGCACTAGAGTATATACTAATAATATCCAATCACTGATATTAATGCACACACACACTATATATATATATATATATATACTGTCACATCCCGTACATATATATGAATATAAAATGTCCCGGCTACACCATATACACAATCCGTAACATAAGCCTAGTTAATTTATTAAGAGTTTATGGTCCAACTCTAATCATTAATTAATTCACACATTAATTAATTAAGTCACCTTTGGTGTCGCCCCCACCATAAAATTTGACTTACTCTCGTAGTCCTAATTAACCTCACCCGAGTCTAAATCCTCGACTCTCAAATTATTTAGCCTTTACCTAAATAAGGTTTATCTCTCGGTATTCCTCAACCATTATCCCCGTACTTGTTTCCTATCTATATTTAATCCTTTCGAACTCTTCCCAAAAATTTAACCTTAGTGTATCACCAAATTTCTCCAAAACCCGACGAATTGAAATTTTGATGTCACACTAAGTCGTCTCCAAATTCTAATTAATTTTATTCACCATTAATTAGATTTAAAACCCATGTATAAATTTCTCACCAAATTAATTCATGGAAAAATATTAAATTAAATTTTCTTTATATAAAATAAAACTAGGCGAATTGCCAAAATTTGACGACCTTCGATCGATCGACCCCAGACCTTAGATCGATCGATCGAGCAGGTCTTCGTCTTCTTCGCGAAGACAGATTCTTCCATGGACGAGTTTCATAAAACCCTAACTCCTTCTACCAGCAATCTCAAGTTTTCTTAACCATAATACAAGTTAGGAACCTTATTAGGGACCTACAGAATGCCCTCCAACGTTATTAATTCGTCCATTAACTACAATTTCTGAATTTGGGGAAATATTCATCTTTAATTCCTTACCCATTTACATCCCAAATCCCTTCACCAAATTCGTTTCTAATTATCCAGATATCATCCTACCAGATATGTATCAATTTATAATATCAGATTTCTACAAGAATCCTCATTCAAATTCGTAAATCAGATTATTATTTTCAAAACCTCATGTTTATGCCATGAACACCCAAAACGAATTTTGATCAAACACATCACATGAATATGAATTACAAAATAGATTCAATACTATTGCAAGTTATCCACTTGCCTTAGGTTTCGTAGTGTCTGATTCGGAGATGAATTTCCAAGGTTGAAGACTATCCTTGTTGGCTCTCTAGTGATCCCAAAACTGCCTTTAACTGCTATTAGGGTTCCTTAATACACTTAGCATTTTCTAAAACTCTATAAGCCGTTTTATTATTCCTCCCAATTCCATAATTTACCTAATCCCGTTTTTTGCCTAATGGGCCAAGCCCAAGTGACCTAAATGCCCCCGTGTGGGCCCGGCTATGTCTAAAAACACCCCGTGACCCGTTTACTACCCCCAGATACACTTTTCCGACTATCTCGGCCCATCCGGACTCAACTGTACACTCAAAATTGGCATCCGAATTAATTTATAAAAATATTTATCCCCTCACCCCTTTAGTCTATACCGACTCCCGATTGAGATAAGTGCATACCCTGTCATTAATACTCGAAATGACTTAAATAAATAATTACTATTCACTTAGTAAATAACTTCCCGTAAATATTAACCATTTAATCCTCGATTAATATTTAATGAAATTTCCCTAATTAATTCAATTAAATTACGACTCACAAGTAATTTTAAATTTCTGAATTAATTAAATATTTAATGCATGAAAAATGCGGGGTGTTACAGTTGATGAATATGGTGGAGAGGAAAAACTTTTGGAAGATCCCTCTGGTGAAAAACTTGGGAAAAGTGATTATGAGAAGTCCCTCCATGAATTAGAATGGTTAAATACCAATTAGGAATCATAACCCAACTCAGACTCTAAAATATAACTCACCGACTCAAAATCTGGGCATAGTTGATCAATCGACTCCCAGGGTCGATCGATCGACCCTACAGGTCTAGCGACAGTTCCCCCACAAAATGCCTATAAGGCAAAAATAATTAAAACTCAATTAAAAATCCATTTTAAATCCGATTTAAATTCCTCTTGAAGTTTTATTCTTCTAAAATCAAAACCAACATATTTTACTAACAAAAAAATTAAATCCAAAAATTTATTTTTCTCGAATATTCCAATTAATTAATAAAAACACGGGGTGTTAAAACTTATGGTCTAGTATTTGTGACTTGGTTTTGTGTAGAAATTGTAATGTGACAATTAGGGAAATAATCCAAGGGAAATTAAGGTTGAAATTGAGTGAATTGAAAACCATAGATTAATAAGTGTCACTACAAGAAAAACACATTTTCACGACGCTCAAAAAAATAATTTAAAGACATTTATTATAAAAATGTCATTTAAAGGTTAATGCTATTATTAATGTGGCATTTCTTATATAAAATGTCATTTTATACAGATTAGTATTATTTTTTATGACATTTTAAAAATAAAAATCATATTTAATTATAGATATTATGATCTTTTTAAGAGTTTTTAATCTAAATATACATATTATGACCCTTTTTTCCCTCCAAAATTTAGAAGCGGACTCCCCCTCCCCGCCAAATTTTTTTATCTTTTAGCCGCTCCCTCCATCCTTTTCATTCTACTTGCTCACGGATCTGCTCTCCATATTCTCCTCACGGATCTCCTCTTCGTTCTGTCACAAGATGATCTCCCTCTCCCTATGCTCTCCTCTTCATTCTGGTATGTTTTCTTGTCTCCATTCTCTGGTACGTTTTCTCCCTCCAAACCCTTGGTCCTATGACTTTCGTAATTGCAAACTTAATTATCTTTTACTTTCGTAATTGGTTTCACCTGTGACTTTCAAAATTGTTACCCAAAGCATTAGAATATATATTTGCAAATTTCTTTTTGCATTCCAATTCAAGGCCTCTTCATGATTCTATCTACGCTTCGTCTCAGCAAGCCCCATCGCAGATAGTTCATCTGCCATCGATCGTCTCTAATGTCGGTATCTTCCCTGTCTCTCATACACTACACATGAATTCGAACCATAATTTTGAGTTTTTTTTCTACAAACTAAGAATACCATAACTCTCACAAAACACACACATACAAAACTTATGTAGCTCTCTCTCGCTCATATATAGGGTTTCGGTCTATAAAGTTCGATTTTATGTGAGATTTAGGGTTTCTAATGCAAAATTTAATTTTTCCACTTTTACACTACCATGATATATTTAACTTGGTCTCATAAGATAATATTTGGGAAACCAACCTTGATGATGCATCGGAGAGCACAACATGTGGTGATTTATCAGAAAAATAATCGTATAAGTTGTTTATTACATATTTCATGTTATTTTGTTTCTCCAATTCAGTTGAAATTATTTTTTTCTTTTGATTACTATTTATTTATGCAATATTTGGATAAATTTTTATGTTTATAGAGTAATTAATGTTACATATATATCATGTTGTTGTACTATTTTTTGTAATTTATTATAATACCTACTAGATATGGATTTGAATCTTCTAGTGTTTTCGTATTGCAAATATTTTTTTTATGAAATAAATGAATTATGCAAATATTTTTGTGTTGCAAACATTTTGTTTCTTTTGTATACAATTTGGTGTACGCTTAGACTAAATACGTAATAAGAAATTGAAACTACTTGCAATTTATTTATGTCGATTGATTATTATTTGAACTTACTAATATGTGTAGTACTTACTCTTACTTTCTCATCGCACAAATTATTACCAGTGGTAGTTCATTTTAAAGTAAACTAGCGGTCGAATTCTCACTCTGAATTGTTCTCCTTGTTGGTTGTTGACCCTTTTATAATTCCCACTTACAAATTTAAATAATGACCAGTGCCTACTTTTATGTTGCCCCTTTGAGGAATATTTGTTTGCTATATATATCTTTTGTTGAGTTTGTTGTCTGGAGGTTCGATGCTTGGTTGGTTATTATGCTGTGGGATGATAATTTAGTACAAATTGATTTGTTTTGTAGTACAACTACTTACTTTGGCATACTGAAGATGTTTTGGGTTTGTGTGAACCACTATATGCTAACTGGGAGGTGGTATATAAAAAATTTATGTTCTCAATGTTATATTATTTATTTTCTTATAGTGTCAAGTTGTTGTTTTAGTCTTAATATGAATTATTCATCGGTGTTGGGGTTATGCTACTGAAAAGAGAGAGTTTTTATGGTTAAACATGAGAGTTATCATTTAGTCTGCAGGTAAGTAATTTATTAGATGACCTAACTCACCCTCTCACTCTTTTTTTGTCATTAACTCATTCTCTCTTTCCCTCAAACATATATTGTTGTAATCAATTTTTAGGAGTAGTTTCTTAGAAGATTTATGTATTGTTAATAGTACTTGGAAGTAATAATTTTATTTTCCTAGTTTTCTTTTCAATTTTAGAGTAACTAATAAATTTCTTAACTGTAGGAATACACTCTAAATCTTAACTGTAAGGATCGAGTGGCATGGAGAGAGGCACGGACACCCCATGGGGCTAAAAAGTAACTAGCGGGAGGTGATCACATTCTCATGAGGCTCCCGGTCTCAAAAATTAACTAGTATAGGCTCGTTTTGGGGTTCAAAGTGAGCGTTAAGGGGTGGAGGAGTTCAAAAGAATGACCAAGTGGCCCAGGTTGTGACACAGACACCCCATAGGGCATAAAAATAACATGTGGGAAGTGAGTGTGTCCTATCTGGGTCCCGATTGCTGAAATGTACTAGTATATGCTCGTTTTTTGGTTAAAAGTGGGCATTAAGGGGAGAAAACTAAAAGTCAATGATCGTGTGGTTGGGGAGTGGCACAGGTGCCCCATGGGGAACAAAAGTAACTCGTGGGAAGTGATCGTTTCGTCAATGGGCTCTTGATTGTCGAAATTAACTAGTATAGGCTCGTTTCACAATTAAAATTGGCATTAAGTGGTACATATACACTATTGGGTTTAAAAGTAACCCGTGGGAAGTGATCGCATCCTTACCAGGTTCCCGATTTCCAAAATTTACTAGTATAAGCTTGTTTGGAGTTAAAAGTAAGTGTGAGGGGGGATTTAAAATAACTTCCAAGTGGCTCAAGGAGAGGCACAAACACCCCATGGGGTGTAAAAGTAACTCATGGTAAGTGATCGCAACCTCTCTGGGCTCTTGGTTGTCGACATTGGATCATTTTGGGGTTAAAGTGAGTGTTAAGAGGAAAAACCTCAAAATAACGATCGATTGGTCCGGAGAGAGGCACGAACACCCCGTGGGGCACAAAAGTTACCAGTGGGAAGTGACTGCATTCTCATTGGGCTCCCGATTGAAGAAATTAACTAGTATAGGCTCATTTTAGGGTTAAAAGTGTGCATTAGGGGGCGAAAACTCGAAACAAACTATAATTTTTATATTCCAAATAGGTTGTTATAACCAACCTAAAATTAAAGGATGTTATATCCTTTGACTATTAGTGACATGATAAGTATAACTTCATGTGTTGTTAATATTTAGATATTAATTGAGAAAGGTTCAAGCATCTTCCTGTCGGTGAATCTAACCTCTCATGTGTCTATTCTTTTCATCATCATGTTCATGTTTATTCTTCTCATTAAGTATAAAGTAAAGGAAGATGAATAAATTATATTACAAGTTGTATTTATGAGATGAAAACTGATTTTCTATATAAACACGCACATGTGATTTTTTTTTATATAAACTGAGTTTTCTATATAAACTCAGTTTTCAAATTTAACACCATTTGCTTTCTTTTACACGTTTAGTTGGTTAAATTTTTCAATGTTTTGCATATCCTATAGTGAATTATGTACAATTTCCTTTTTATGTTGATGTTCTATTGAGATTCCTCTTTGTTTACACTTAATGTTTAGTGACTTTTTCCTATGTAAATAATTAGCCGCCATGTATAACAATTCCTTTTGTTTTTCAGATTAGGACTTATGATATAACACTACAAAAAAAGTTGCTTTTAAGACCATATTTTTTTAGACAGACAAAATATAGCCTTTGAAACATACTTTTTTATACGGATATAATTACCCGTCTCAAAAACTATTACTTTTTGAGACTGCTAGCTATATCCGTCTAAAAAAGGTCACTTTTTTATGCGATTAATTATATCTATCTTATAAAGTAAACCAAATGAGACGGTAAATACTTAGAGTATCAAAACATATGTCAAATAAGACGGCTAAAAAAAATTGGTTCCCACCATTCCTTTCATCTCCCACTCTCGACACTTTAACCTAACCTCCCACCTAAAAAACAAAAAACAAAATCCCCACTAATTTACCCCATCGCCAAATGTAACACCCCGTAATTTTGAGGACTAAGAATTTAATTATTTTTGGGAGATATAAAATTTATTTAAATTGGAGAATTTTCAATTTGGCAAATGAGGTCAAAATTAGGGGATGTTATAAAGTATTTCGGATGATTATTCTGAGTGCACGATTGATCCGGTATGGGTTGAGATAGTCAAAATGACTGCCCTTGGGTTTTATTTAGGTCCCGAAATATTTTAAGTTAGTTTGACTCGAATTGGAGTAAACAAGTCATTTAAAGTGTGTATTATCCATTAAAGTTGGGTATTTTGGAAATAGTGCTTGTAAAGCCTACGTGAGATAACAATCTCATTTGTGAGATTTAGAAAAACCTAGAGAGAGAGAGAGAGAGACAGAGAGATAATAGGAAAGAAAGAAGAGAAAGAGGAGAAAAGTTAAAGATTCCGGCCAATCTATGATTTCGTGGAAGATTCAACCTCTACAACTTTGAGACAAGTGATTAAACTTGCTAAATAATCTATGTGTGTAATTTATTTCATGATTTGTGGATAAAAATATGTGTGGTGACAATTATTATTCAACACAAAGAGATAAGAGAATCACAATCACCAACCAGAATAAGGAATATAAAATGCCAATCACATAACAAAAGATGTACGTGGTTCAGCAAAGGTGCCTACGTCCACGGTGGTGCAGTCAGTATTATTTATATGTACTCCGGAGAGTGATTACAGAGAATACAGTGTGTCCTTTGCCCCGAACCTAGGGTTTATTATATACATATTCATTTCAGGGAGTGGGGGTGTTGGACTCCCCCACATTTTCCATCTTCTCCTAGAACCACATGGGAGAAGACTAAATCATAATCGATTAAGACATGGGGAGTCTGGACTTTCGACCGTTTACAATTGGGCTACTCGTCCAGGCCCATCTTTATAATTTCGGGTACCCACAATTTCCCCTAAGTTTGTTGGTCCTTACTTTGGGCTCAATAAATTTAAATGATTTGTCATAGTGGTTCCTTTGTTCACCGTGCAACTCTTTCAAAGTTTGAGGGCTGAGTTTAGGCAAAACTTGCTTCATGGTCTGTGCATTATGATTAGCAGCACTTAAAAGCTATTCAGAGCAGTCATTTTTCGATTGTCGCTTCAACCTTCTCAGTAATTTCCTATTTTCTGTGAGCTCTAGCGATTCACGTTCTTTTCTCTCAGTCTCCATTCTTATTGCTTTCTTATCATTTTGGCTCATGATTCTTCATCATTCGAGTCGAGATTTTATCTTGTAAGTCTCCTGTGCCTTCTCTTTGTATTTTCTCTTTGAATTTGTAGTTTTCTAGGGTTTCCCAATGGCAAAGATCGGTAATAGGTCAGTGTCTAAGTTTAGGAAGTTCTATAATATCCCGGAGTGGGTAGAGATTAAGTGTGCTATCCCCCTAGAAATTTTAGATAGATAAAAGGTGCCCATTGGATCCATGTCTTGTTGCTTTCCCAAGGGGGGCTTACTTTTCCTCCCAACAATTTGTTCTTGCACTTCTTTGGTTATTTCAATATTGTTCATGCACAGTGTTCGTCCAATGTGTGGAAGATAATCAATGGTGTTCATAGAATAAATCAGTCATATGGTACCAAGTTAGGGTTCGTCGAGGTCTATTTTTGCTATTATTTTTCTCGAATTAGTTCAGGTGTTCTCTATCTCAAGGCCAGGAGTCCTGATAGGGTATTGGTAGTAAACCTACCTGATTCCCATAAGGACTATTGGCAAGAGGGCTTCCTTGCTAGAAATTGGAAGTTTTCTCCCCAGTCTGAGGGGTCGAGATCTGATAGGTTCTCAGTTCCCTTTTATGGGGAAGAATACATAGGTAGACTTTGCTTTGTCCATTCAATTTCTTTACTGATTTGTGATCTTTCTGACTTTTCCTATTTTTTCTTCAGCGAGGTCGAAGAACTTGGAACCTTCTCTCAGCGAGGTTCATCTATCTAAGTTGATCAAGTCCTGGAATATCAGGGAGCCTTTAGCCGACGGCGAGCATCCCCGGTCTGCTTCTTTCTTGCTCAAGTACAAAAATGTTGGCTCCAGCTTTATAGCGAGGCCGGTAGATAGTATCCCTGAATTTGACACCTCTGAAGAGACTGCTGCTGATCCTAGCCAGTTGGACGAGGAGGAGAGCAGTTCTGAGAGTGATATTATAGGCGGTGCTGAAGGAAATTTTGGTGAGGAGAGATCCAGTGGTGATAGTTCTTCTGACTCAGAAGAGGCTTCTGAAACCCGAGGCTCTTCAAGCACGTCTAGCAGTTCAAGCGAGGAGATGGTTCCTCCAAGGAAAAATTTAATTCGGGATGCTGATGATGATGATGATCAGGTGCTCCTCGCTCAGAGGTCGAAGAAGCAGAAGTCCAGCTCTAGGGATGTAACTACTGGCTCTCAGTCTTTTGCTCAGGAGAAGGAGAAGAAGAGGAAAGAATAAGAACAAATGAGAGAGAGAGAGAGAAAAAAAGGAAGAGGAGAGAAAGAAGATGGAGGAGAAGCGAAGGATGGAGGAGAAGAGGAGGAGGATGGAATCAATGATGACAAGCCTTAGTCCCGGTGTCTGTATTGCCCGAGGGGGCCTCTGTTGCTATTTCTCCTCAGTTGGCCCCCGCGCTTCTCGAGAGGGTAGTTCTTCCTGCTGATTTGCTAAAGAGCACTGGGGTCTGATCAATTGGACCTACACGCTAGCCAGGGGCTAGCTTTGGTAAGACCTTTTCTTTTCTCCAATGCTTTATTTAGTGTTAACTGTTTCCTTCTCTTGATGTTTTTCTTTATTTTTGCAGTTTGTGACTGACTTCGCCGTGCTCTATCGCTCTCGCGATGAGCTGATGAGTAAGAACAACGAGCTAGAGCAGCAAAGTGCTGCCTTGAAAGTGAGGGGCACTCAACTGGAGGTTAATCTAAAGACTGCTGGTGCTACCCGAGCTTCTTCTGACCTGGCCCTTGTCAATTCCATCCGAGAGATGCGGTGGTTAAGGAGCTGAACGAGCTGAGGCAGGCCTATGACCTGGTCTGCTAGAGCAAGTTGGCCATCGCAGAGGAGAATAGGGTACTGATCGAGCAGCTTCAAGAAAAGGACTCTCAGGTAGCCACCATCAAGGAGGATTCATACAACTCCGGGTGGGCTACTGCATATGAAGAAGCCGAGATTCAGATAGGCTACATCAGTCGAATGAACTTCAAGAAAGGTTGGAACAAGTCCCTTATAGCTGCTGGTGTCGATGTCGCCTCCCCTCTGTTCGACGAGCATGACCCAGGTCCGAAGCCGGTTGTAGAGGAAGCCCCTTCCCCCACCATCGAAGGCATTGACCCTGCCCCCAAGACAATTCCTGCCGATGTCCCCCTTTCTCAGGGGATAGAGGTTATCCCTGCGAAGGGGTATGCTTCTACTGCTGCTGACAAGGGGAAGCATCCAGCTACTTCTGGGTAGCTTAAGGTCGCTAGTTAATTTTACTTCTAGGACTTACTTTGTATCTTTGCTTGTAATTTTCCTTTTTGCTTCTCGATGTACTTTGACCCTTATTAATGAAATGAAAAGGTTTCTCATTCCCTTAGTGTGGTGAATGAATCTATCTTTCCTTGATCTTTTATACATTGTAGTTGATTTATGTAGAAGATTATATTCCTACCACTTCTTAATTGGGCAGGACCCTTGGTCCCAATGCAAGTCCTCAGGTTCGCCAAGCCTTTGTTAAGCTTTTCAAATCTCTTAGATCAAGGAATCAGAAGTATAAGGATCAGTCTGAGCTTGTGGCCAAGCTGAAGGACAGGCTTCAAGAGATGGAAGAAGTTTGTGCTTCAGTCCAAGAGGAGGTGAATACATTAAGGGAGAAGCTTCTAGATGCTTTCGAGATCAACCAGATTGTGGAGGTTCTTCAGCGGGAGAACAAAGCTTTGAGGAGAGAGGTCTCGTGACTTAGGGAGCATGCGCCGAGCAATGCTCCTGTAGTATTACGAGGTTCCTCCTCATCATGAGCTAGAACTAGTCCTGGCGATGTTCCTCCTGTGCTGTGAGGCCCTACTCCTCCAACCATTCCGTGAGCTAGCAGGAACACCAGGGTTTCAGCTAGGGAAATGGAAGAGCTTCTTGGTGATGTCCAGTGAGCGTATGTGATTTATGTTGGGCTCCAGGGGGACGTCACCCAGTTGAAGCATTTGTTTAAGAAAGGACCTCGACGAGTATGGGCCGATGGTTACAATCAGGGTTGGTTAGATGCTCTAACGAGGCTGATAGAGTTTGAAGAGCTCGCCTTCATCAGGTGGTGGTTGAGTGCCTTGAGGGAGCTGCAAGTCCCAAGAAACTCGATGCTCTGGTACCGTCATGAGATTTCTCCCTCCACCCTGATGCCTAACCCCTTCCGGAGAGATGATCAATGGATCCCCATCGATGCCATCCCTTGGCAGTTAATAGAGTCGGATGCGAATGAAGTTAAAGAGGATCTAGCTCCCCATCCCGATGACGGCCGAAGAGCCCAAGTGGCTGATTACCTTGCTCAGAGGCCTCATCCTCATTAAGATTTTTCTAGTAGTAACTTTGTATATTTTATAATGAGGTGATGTAATGTGAATGTTTTGGGCGAGCTCGCTGACTAAACATGTATTGCAATTGTTGTAAATATGATGAATTAATATAAAATTTATGTTTTGAGCGAATTTGCCGACTAAACAAGTGTATTATATTTTTCTCATCTTTGTTCAATAATCTTGATCCTCTCTTGGCTGACTAGATTTGCATTTTCTGCATTATCAAGTAAGTGTCCTTCCATTCCAGTATGCCAATGAGATACCATTATGCCCCACTTTACCTTTTAGGTTGTGTCGTCACACTCCCTTAGGCCTAAGTGTGGCAATTGGCGAGGACACGCCTGGTGTTGGATGTTTTATCAGATCAGGGTTTTATTCAACCAAACATTATTTGGTGACCAATTTTGACTTGGCCATACTACCTAATGATCTCCTGTAGGGCTTCATATATTTCCAGGGGCAATGCTAAGAGAGGTCTTTCCTGTTTCATAACGAAAACCTGAGGAGGGTTATTTCCCTGCTATGATGTAATGATTAGTGTGCCTTTCACTTGGAAAGGGTGTGTGAGTTGTAGAGTCTAAATACTACTAGTTAACTGACACTTCATAGAAAGCAACTGCTAAACAACTTTGATTAATGAGTTTTAGTCTCATAAGTACAATGCAAAAGAAGAATCTAAAAATAAAATTTCTTTAGATTGGTTTCATTCCATGCTCGGGGTATATCTCTGCCTTCCAACATTTCCAAGTGATAAGCTCCTTGCAGGTCATTTCTTGTTATCTTAAATGGTGCCTCCCAGTTGAGCCCTAACTTGTCGTCTGATGGTCTTACTATACTCCCCAGGACTTTCCTTAGGACATAGTCCCCAACTTGGAAAGCCTTTGGATTGACCTTTTTGTTATAATGCCTTGCGAACTGTTGCTAATAGCTCGCTAGTTTTACTAGGGCTAGCTCCTGACGCTTATCAGCTAGGTCAAGCTCAGCGAGCAATGCTATATCATTATGGCCCTGGTCGACAAGGCTGGACCTCATTATTGGAAAGCCTGCTTCTAATGGGATGACTGCTTCCATTCCATATGTCAGCGAAAATGGGGTTTCCCCCAGTGCTTATCGGGGAGTGGTTCTGTAGGGCCATAGAATATGTGGTAATTCATTTACCCATGCGCCTTTGGCTCTCTCTAATCATTTCTTTAATCTATCGATCACTGTCTTGTTGGAAGCCTCGGCTTGGCCATTGCTCTGAGGATAGGCCACCGAGCTAAAATGGTGTCTGATTCCATGCTCGTCGTAAAAACTCTGAAAGGATCCACTCTCGAATTGCGTTCCATTATCAGTGATGATGGTTCTGGGGATGCCAAAATGGGTGATTATATTTCTCCATATTAACCTTATCATATCTGCGTCTCGGATGTTAGCTAGGGGTTCCGCCTCGAACCATTTGGTGAAGTAGTCAGTTGCGACCAATAGATATTTACGATTGCCGCTAGCGATAGGAAGTGGTCCTATGATGTCCATTCCCCATTGGGTGAATGGCCATGGGCTGGATAGTGATTTTAGTTCACAAGCAAGTTGGTGGACCATAGGTGTGTGAAGTTGGCGGACCATAGGGGTGTGAAGTTGGCATTTCAGGAACTTGCGAGCATACACCGCAGAGTCCCTTTGCATATATGGCCACCAATAGCCTTCCTTCACTGCTCAGAAAGCCAGGGACCTTCCTCCAATATGGCTTCCATAGATTCCCTCATGAAGCTCATGTAGGACCTGCTCGACATTCCTTGGGTGAACGCATTGAAGGTATGGACTGAAAAAAGATCTCTTATATAGTTTGACCTCTGGTGATAAGTGAAAGCGAGCAGTTTTGACACTTATCTGGTGGGCAATCTTTTTTTCGTCTGGGAGCGTGCCATCCTTTAAATAGTTTCTTAAAGGGTCCATACAGCTAGGTGCTAATTCCACTTGGAGCATCTGCTCCATGTTTGGCGACTTGCTGCTACGATTAATGCTCAGATGAGTGAGGAAATTGATGGGGATTATTCTTTTTAGGTCAGAATTGACTGCTGAACTTAGGGCTGCTAAGGCGTCAGCATGGATGTTATGTCCTCTGGGAAATTGCTGGACATTGATCTCTTCAAAGCTAGCCATTAGTTCTTTCACTAAGGTGAGGTAAGCTGCCATTCTTTCATCTTTTGAATTGTAGTCTCCACTTATCTGATTGGAGACTAATTGAGAATCGCCGAACACCTGTAAATTCTTTGTTCCTAAAGTGTGTGCCTTCTGGAGGCCGGCTATTAAGGCTTCGTATTCTGCTTCGTTGTTGGAGGCTGAAAATCCAAGCATGATTCCTTGTTCAAGGATTGTATCCTCTGGAGTAATGAGGACAATGCCTACTCCTGCCCCCTTTGAGTTGGAGGCTCCATCAATGAACAATTTCCAGGTTTCCTCCGTCGCATCGTTCCCATTTTATCTCACTGCTTGAGGTTGGTTGGAAGGTTGCTCGCTTGTGAATTCGGCTATGAAATCAGCAAAGACCTGCCCCTTGATTGCGTTCCTAAGTTAAAATTGGATGTCAAATCGTTCGAGCTTGACTGAACATTCAGATAGTCTTCCCGACAAATCCACCTTCCTCAGGATCGCTTTGAGGGGTACGATGTAAGGACGATTATAGTGTGGGCTCCGAAATAGTGCTTCAGCTTCCTCGAAGCCACTACTGGTGCAAAGGAGAGCTTCTCTAGTGGTAGGTACCTTTGCTCGGCATCTAGTAGGATTTTGCTCGCGTAATAAACGGGGTGCTGGATTCCTGCAACTTCGCACATTAATGCAGAACTGATAGTGTGGTTGGAAATGGAGAGGTACAAGTACAAGGAATTTGTTTCTTTTGGTATGACGAGCACTGGTGGGGAACTGAGGTAAGCCTCGAGCTCGTCCAATGCTTGTGAGCAATCTTGGTTCCATCCTACCATTTTATTTCTCTTTAGAAGCTGGAAGAAAGGCTTGCACTTCTCGTAGGACTTGGAGATAAAGCGGTTTAAGGCAGCGAGCATACCGGTGAGCTTTTGTATGTCCCGAATTATTCGAGGGGGTTGTACCTTGTTTATTGCATCAATCTGGTCTGGGTTAGCCTCGATGACTCTCTTACTAACCAAGTACCCAAGAAATTTTTCTAACCGGACACCGAAATAACATTTGCTCACGTTAAGTTGCATTCGGTACTTCCTGAGGATTTCGAAGGTGCTTGATAGATCTGAGAGGTGGTCTTATTTTTTTTTTCTTTTAACGAGCATGTCATCGATGTAGACCTCCATGGTGTCTCCCATCTAGTCCTTGAACATCTTGGTGACCAGCCGCTGGTAGGTTGCCCCTACATTTTTTAGCCCGAAGGGCATGACCTTGTAGCAGTATAACCCAACTGTGGTGATGAATGTTGTTTTGTCTTGGTCTGGGCTATACAAAGGGATTTGATGATAGCCTGAGTATGCATCTAGAAAACTCATTCTCTCGTGAGCTGCAGTGCCATCTACCAGTTGATCGATTTTTGGGAGGGGGAACTGTCTTTAGGACATGCTCTATTGAGGTCAGTGAAGTCGATGCAAACTCTCCACTTCTCGTTGCTTTTTGGAACTACTACTGGGTTGGATAAACATTTGGGGAATTGTACCTCCCTGATGGATCCTGCATCCAACAGCTTTTTCACTTCTTTTTCCGCGGCTTCTGCCTTCTCGGGTGCAGTTCACCATGCCTTCTGTGCGATTGGTTTGAAGGTGGGATCGACGTGCAGCTGATGACAAACCATGCTAGGATCAATTTCAGGAAGATCGTATGGTTCCCATGCATAGACGTCTATGTTGTTCCTTAGCAGGGTCGTTAATTCTTTCTTCTCTTGATCTGTGAGAGAATCTCCAATCAAGAAAATCATGTTATCACCGCTGTCTTCAGCTGCGACTTCCTCCAGGTCCTCGACGAACCATTCGGAGGGGAGGAGCCTGGTCTCCTCTACTCCGGGTCTTCCACACTTTAATTGCTATTTCGAAGGTATCAGACCTTCTTGTTCTTCAACTCTTTCGCTAGACTTGTCGGCCTTCTTCTCTGGTTTTAGGCGGATGGCCGTTATGAAGCACCTTCTTACCATCACTTGATCGCCACGGATCACCATTACTCCTCGCCCGGTCACATACTTGAGCTTCTGGTGGTAGGTCAAGGAAACTTCCTTCATTGCATGTAGCCATCCTCGATCGAGGATAGCCTGGTATGGCGAGTTAATGTCGACCACCAGAAACTCGATCATTTTAGAAACATTTATTGCCCTTACTGGCAGCACGATCTTTCCCAGGGTCATAGTCATCTTTCCAGTGAAGCCAACCAAAGGGAAGGTAGCTTCCTTTAGGTCGGCGATGCTTAATTTCAATTTTCTGAACAGGTCGAGATACATCACCTCGGACGAGCTTCCTTGGTCGACGAGCAATTTTTCGACGTCATAGTTCGCTATTCTTAGAGTAATGATCAAAGCATTATGATGTGGGGTTCTCACTCCCACCAGATCTTCATCTGTAAACACGATATGCTTACTATAGTCGACGTCATCTGCTCGCCAATGCTTTCTTGACTGTGTTTTTGCTGGATCGATCTGAAAATCTTTCATCATTGTTGTAAGCTTTTTTACATCCATGCGAGCTAAATTGCCCTGAATCCGTTTCACGTCAGATGCCCCATGAATTACTGCAAATTCATGGCCGGCATCGTCTTCGATCACGTTGTCACACCTTGCCTCTCTATGGTCAATAACTTTCTCTGCCTTTTTCTCCATGAATTCGTTCAGGTTCCCGGACTGGGTCAGCTCCTCGAGGTGGGACTTAAGATCTTTGCAATGCTTAGTCTTATGTCCTCCCTCTTTGTGAAAAGTGCATCTCATCGCATTTTTCCTCTTCGAGGGATCTCCTCCCATCTTCCTGGGCCACTTGATGAATGGCTCGTCTTTGATTTCTGCGAGAATTTTGTAAATTGGTTCTTTAAAGGCGGTGTTGACCGCCTAAAATGCTTTCGACACATCATTATTTCCTCCATTTTTGGAGCCATTTTTGCCCCCATTCTTTCCTCCTTTCTTCTAGTTCTCAATCTTGTCATTGCCTTTGGCAGCGAGCTTAGTTTAAGCATTTTGCCCTGTGCTGAGCTGGGTCATATCTTCCACCTTGTCATACTTCTCGATGCGGGCCATTAGGTCGTCGATGGTCATGGCCTCTTTCTTTTTCAGAGATTGGTACAGAAGGGAAGAGCTGGGTAGCCTAATTTTGAAAGAGTCCACTGCCACTTGCTCAGAACAGCCCTCGACCTCGTTGAACAATTCCCAGTACCTCTTTGCGTAGTCTCGGAGGGTCTCTTGGGGCATCTTTTTCATTGTCATCAGAGCATCCATCCTTTTTGGATGAGAGCTATTAGTAATGAATCGGGTCGTAAAGAGATCGGCCAGGGACTTGAAACTCCTGATGGACCGGTGGGGGAGCCTTTCGAACCATTTATGCGCCACGTCATGCAGGCTCGCGGAGAAAATTTGTCACATTAGTGCGTCTCTATTGTTCGAGAGGGTCATGGCCTGCTGGTATTGTCCGACGTGATCAATGGGATCAGTCTTTCCGTCATAAATTTTGAACCTTTGTAAGGACATAAATTTCCAATTGAGTCCTTGTATTGTTTTGACTTAATTTCGTGAACAAAACTATGTTTGTAATATGTCATAGGGGGAATTTTATTTTGTCACAATCCCACTTGGTCTATGACGTATTGAAGAAATTGAAGACGTTGCGGCAAAGCTTCAAAGAAATAATCATGCCGATGTTTATTTGGTGCAAGTTTACTCGTCTTCAAAGATAATTTCTTTCCGAGATCACTCAGGTATGAATGCGTATAATTAATGGTGCTCGAAATTATTTTTATAAAAGATAAGGATGTATTTTTTTATAAAGAAAAATATTTTTAAATGTTTTAATGGTTTGAACTTCATTTTATGATGATAAGATCGAAATAGAGTTTGACTAATTTGAATCTCTGTGTTAAGAGACGTTTTTATCTGAAAGTCAAAGAAAGTCAAACTTTCGCTAGGTCGCTCGAACGAGATACAATGTCGTGCGAACGACATGCTTAAGTCGCTAGAACGAGATACAATGTCGCGCGAATGACACGTTTTTCGAGGCGGTGTTTAAATCCTATTTAAATAGTGTTTGCATCATAATTTCGTAAGTGTGCTTTCTGGAAAAAAATTTTACGAACCAGAACCTTGTTTGCACATGTTTTCTAAGGTTTACAAAGCTTAAACACATCCTTAGAGTTTGCAAAGATCTGAGTTATCATTCTTATATGTTTACGTGATCTTGCTGCACCAAAGTTGTTTTGTTCTACACATTGAACACAAAGGGTTTTGCGATGAAGAATCGACGGACATCGTGTTTAACATCGTAGACGTATCAAAGTCATATCGGTGGACACCGAGACATACGAGGACGCGTGTGTTGTGGACAGAGATCGTAGAAGACGGAATTTCTCTGTGGTCACTATTAAAGAATGGTTGAAGATCAGAAGGAGCGCCAAGACCCGTGGGGATCGAGTCTTAATGTAAGGCTAATCTATCTTTGTAAAACCATTATTCATAGTGATTGTCTGGCATGGGCCGTCCGAGGTTGTTTTCCCGCTTTGGGTTTTTTCCTCGTACATCTGGCGTTGTGAGTATTCTTTACTTTACTTTACTTTACTTTCTTTAATCACTAGATGCATGTTTAGAATTAATCAAGATAAAATTGGTTAAAAGTGAGAATTGGGATTTCACAACTTGGTTTGGTGTATAATTAAAAATTGGATCTTTTTCAACAAAAATTGATTTTGTTGAAAACACACATATCGGGCCACCCACGTCTCCACAACCTTGGAATAGAAAAATTCTTGGGGGCTTCCTCTTCTTCAATTTCCCTTAAGAAAGGTGATTTCATCTGAGTTTTGAGATCTCGCCTAGAGAGTTCTCGGGTCGATCTGGTGTCGTGATGTGCAGGGTCTTGGTCCATCTCCCTTCGGACCAGACTTCGTATGTTTTCGTTGCTGCGATCTGGGCTCCTGTGACTGTGAGCTAGTCGCAGTTGCTTGAGCAGGTCACCCTCTGACTCGTTTTCCTAAGCTTTCTAGGATTCGTGCTTGGGGTTCCTTCCTCGGCTGCGAGACTTGCTAGCCTGAGGGCTAGGAGTGCGATATGGACGCCTTTTGGTTCCATGATGGAGTTATCTCTTCATTCTTTCTAATCTTCTTTTAAGGCGAGCATTCTCTACTTCATGCTTGCGAGAAGACTCCCTCTGCTCGTGGAACCTTGCCTCATATGCATCAATCAGCCTTGATATCTGTGTGGACCTCGTTGGTCCTTGTCTTTCTTCTGAGGCTTGCCTCTCTAAGCGAGCCCTCTGATCTGAGCGTCGAACTTCGGATCTAATCATATGAGAATAAGGTGGCTCTTGGATATCTTCTACCTGGGGAGCATTACTACTGTGACCAGACATTTCGAACTCCTTTCTGGGTGTGGGCTTTCGTAGGGAAGATAAACGTTTCCCACCGACGGTGCCAATTGTGGTGACAATTATTATTCAACACAAAGAGATAAGATAAGAACAATCACCAAGTAGAATAAGGAATATAAAATTCCAATCACACAATAAAAGATGTACGTGGTTTAGCAAAGGTGCCTACGTCTACGGTGGTGTAGTCAATATTATGTCTATGTACTCTAGAGAGTGATTACAGAGAATACAATGTGTCCTTTGTCCCGGACCTAGGGTTTATTATATACATATTCATTTCAAGGAGTGGGTGTGTTGGACTCCCCCACGTTTTCCATCTTCTCCTAGAACCCCTCTTAATGGGAACATGGGAGAAGACTAAATCATAATCTGTTAAGACATGGGGAGTCTGGACTTTCGGTCGTTTACAATTGGGCTACTCGTCCAGGCCCATCTTTCTAATTTCGGGTACCCACAATATGGATTTTGGGTTAATATGTTAAAACCTAGATTTTTTGGATTAAATCTTGCATTTGATGTTTATATATGGGTTTGATGGCGTAGTGATGGTTGGGATCATAGCTAGGTTAATTTATGAGGTTAGAATCATGATTTAATGTGGGTTTGATGGATAGAGTTGATGATTTTTGGGTATATATTTTGTGGGTTTTATACAGAAGATGGGATTTTTAGAGTTCTGCAGACGCGAATCAATTCTCCCCCTAAGCGAATCGATTCGGCTTAAGGTAAAAGTGTCGGGTCTGTGTGACCGAATCGATTCGGATCCAAAATGAATCGATTAGGCCTAAGATAGACTTACAGGTCCTTTGGACCAAATAGATTCTCATACTGGCGAATCGATTCACTTTTAGGACCGAATCGATGCGAATAGGGCAATCGACTCGAAAAGAGGGCTATTTTGCGAAGTTTTTCTAGGGTCAATTTTACTCCGTTTCGATTAGGTTTATCGATTAGGAACAATCTTATATGATACAAGAACCATGTTTTGGAGATTTATTGGGAGTTTGTTATATGATGTGATATTGGGGACGTATTGAGTTATTTGGTAAGGTATAAATTGGAGTTATTTTATCGACTTAGTGGGGAGTCATATTAGCGATGGGAATCCTACCTGGAGATAATTATGGGTCAGCTAGAGAGAGGTTATGTACCCTTAGTGACGTAAATCTTAAGGATTTAATCATAAATGCAATAGTGTTAAATGTTCATATGAGCAACTGAAACGTAACCTGAATTTGGAAGGATTTAATGTATCACCGACCAGAATGGTTTGTGTTTGTACTTATAGCCGGGATGACTATTGTATATCTATGTTCCTACGGATATAGATGGTGTGTATGATGATTGTATATATATCTTGTGTATATGATAATTTAGGTAGACATACCTAGCACACGCAATCATGGAAAGTTTTGGGATGTGGGTGAGGCCTCTGTCTTGAGGAGCAGGGTACGTAGAGTCCCCAGGTCATAGGCGTCCATTATTTGCATTATGTGGCATTGTATCAGGGGTAAGACGTCTTGGGAACGATTCGTCTTATTTTTCGTTGAGGAACTAAGACCGCTTCCCATACGTTGTGATCTGATTGTTTACCAGGGCGGTGTGATAATGATCTGGTAGCTGGTGACCCAGGATAAAGTGAGTAATTCCTGGAAGATGATAGCATTGTGGAGTATATATATTTAGATCCTATAAGTGAATGTGTTATAGGTATTTTAAATGTGTGTTATGTGTGTTATGTGTACGTGTTTGTTAGGGTTGAATGATCGTATTTATAACTAGTATAATGTTATATAGACCCTAAAGGTATTGTGCGATATCTTATTTATGTACTTAGAGGTAGTTGTTCATAATAAGTAGCTGATGTTATATATGTTGTGTACTGAGGGCCTATTGGATCTCGACGATCAAAATTATCAAGTAGTAATGTATCGGGGGTGTTCCTTGCATAGATTTAACTTTGAGAGACGTCCCACGCACGAAACATAGCGCAATGTTGGGAGTGGGGAGTAGTGTAGCCCTTAGTACTCAGGCTTATGTTGAATGGTGAAAGAATGCTTTATAAGAATATAAAGATGATGTGTGACTATTCTGATGCTAATAACTTGTTTAAGTTAATAAATGCGAATCGGATGGATTATATATATATATATATATATATATAAGTTCAGGCTTAAACTTAGGATATGATAGGATAAGAAGATAATGGTTATATATTCAATAGTGGGTCAGGCTCTCCCACATACCTCCTAACAACATACCCTTTTTTTAAAATAGTAAAAAAAATAATTTTAAGATGATATTTTTTATATGGGTTCAAGATATTTCAATATGCCCCTATAAAAAAAATCAATTGAAAATAATGGTTTTGTTATTTTAAAAAAATAGGTCAAAAAACTGTCAGTTTTTACCCTTTAAAGTTGCCAGTTTTTTACCTATTTTTTAAAAATATCAAAACACATTATTTTGATCTGAATATTTTTACAAGGGGGCATTGAAATATCATGAACCCATATAAAAAATATTAACTCAAAATTATTTTTTTACTATTATAAAAAAATATGTATGTTCATAGGTATGTTTAATGAAATATGTTGGAGAGCCTAACTCTCTCTCTCTCTCTCTATATATATATATATATATATATATATATATTAATGTATAAGTTCGGGCGTAAACTTAGGATATGATTAGATAAGAAGATAATGGTTATATCTTATATAGTGGGTCACGCCGGTGTAAATTATGCGTAGATTAAGATTGAATTGTCCCTAGAATGTGTCGGGTAGCTCAAATTGAGGTTCATGTTCATACGTTTAGGTTCATGCTTTAGTCGAGGGGTGGGTTTGAGTTCCAGGAGAGTGCGACTCCTCTTTAATTATGAAATTGTGCATTTATAATTATTATGCATTTTAATGCACATACTAAAAAAAATGTTTTCAAACCTTGGGATATGACCCGTTTATATTTCTCTCTTGATATACATATATTGTAATATATTATAGGTGTCCCACCGCAAGGACGCTAGTGATCCTTTTCTATCCAATGTCCTCGAAGTTGTAGCAGATGCGGACTGTGGTAGGATTTTTGTTATAGTCACTTCCTATCTTTTGTAAATCTAGTTAAGGATTCATTTTGTATATCGGGTTTAAACCCAAGGGTTATATGTAGCACTTTTATATTTCTCTCATCAAGATGTTGTATTTTCTATGACCCGACGGCATATTCGGGTATATTTCATTTTGTGTACTTATTATGTTTTAATTTGAGTACTTATTTTTATAGTGGTACGTGTGTATATTATTAGATTCAGTAGCTTCTATATTGTTGGTATGTTGATTCATTGTATGTTTTAAATTTTTTTGGCATCCACTTGTTGTAGTATTGGGTAGGTATCTCTATTTTTTTAGTATCGACAATAGATGCTGAGAATGATCCACTTGAGATTCCTTATTTATTTAAGCATAGGGTTGGCCACTCATTATTATTTTAAGTGGGGTATCACAGGTGGTATCAGAGCATCAGGTTCTAGTGTCTTAGGATCTGTACGGGTTTTCTATTTTCTTCCATAAGCATTCTTGATGTAGAGCCCTATTATTAGGATTGTTGTGTTCATTACGCGTATATTTTCTTCTGCGATGTGTAATCACTTGAACGGCGTTATGATATACTTTCTCTTATTTCAGATGTCGTCGAGAAGAGGTTGTCTAGGCTGGGAAAATAGAAGGGCTGAGAACATAAAACTCCACATGCATCAAGGGATTGTGACTGCAGTCGAAGTTGCCAATATTGTGGCATAATCGATAAATATTGGCATTATTGTGATGGCACATCAACCTTCAGCTCCGGTAGCTCAAGCCCACCCAGGGCCATCTGCATGGGAAAGAGTACGAGAAGCCTTTGGGAAAGGGCATCCTTCGAAACTTTAGTGTGAAAGCTGATGTGATTGTTGCAAGTCAGTGGAAGAAGGATATACAAAGGCACCTTCAGATGGTTGAATGCAATGAGGTACAGAAATAAATACTCACCACCTTTAAACTAACGAGTGCAACTCTCCAATGGTGGGAATCAGTCGCCACATCGGAGCAGCGAGATGCAATGCCCATAGCAAATCTTTAGGTACGCTTTGACTGAAAGTATTTTCGTTTCGCAATTCCGACAGGGATGAGGTGGATATTACTAGATGTAACTCAAGGTGATCGAACGGTGGCTGAGTACGAAGAAGAATTTACTCGATTGGTTAATTTTGTGCTCGACGAGGTAAATATGGAGGAGAAGAGAATAGTGAAGTTCTTTTGAGATTTATATTGGAAAATTCAGTAGGATTTGTTAGGGAACCAGACATTACTGACTTTTATCGATGTGATGAATGCGACATCTTTACATTGTCAGGAGTATCATCTTAATTTAAAAGGGAGCAAGGAATTTGGGGACATGGGTTCATCAAGAAGGGCTGGAGGAGATGGTGCCAGTGGAGCAAAATCATCACCCCAATAGGGCATAGGCAAAATTATCAAGGGTCGCAATAGCATTTTGTCCCTCAGGATGGACATGAAGGATTTTCTTGGAGATCTTTATTTTGTGGAGAAATAGGCCACAAGAAGAGGGATTGTCCTGAAAAAGGTAGAGGGCAAGTTTTTGAGGAGGCTTTGGATGTGCAACCCCTATAATAGTTCATAGGCCAGTTTGGGCAAGAGAACTTTGAATAGGGACCCATTGATGAAGTGAGGCAGTTGGAGTATGGAGATAATATGTAAATTATTTTCCTTTGTTCTTAGGTCATGCCTTAAGCGGTATTGGAAGCGTCGCATGTAAGATTTTAGTGATTGGTTAGCCGTTATAACCATATTGTATATATAATTACCTTAAAGGTAGGAGTGAGAAAGTGTGGCACTTAGATGATATCTTTTGGGAGCATAGATTATTTTGTGATGTGCTAGTGGAGAGTTACAATTTTGTTTCGGAAATAGGAACTGCTAAAGTTTGTTGAGTAATAACGGTAAATCTATTGTTTTATAGTTAGGCTAGATTCATGTGTTTGTAATGTTCCAGTTGTGGAAGGGCCTATCTTATGTCTATGTTTTTATGTGATGTAAAGTATTTTTATTACCGAGGAGATTCATGGTTTAGCGGGTTCATTATTGAGCAAGGAATTTTAGATCATGGTTGTGTGCAGGTGGAGAACTAAGTGTTGGTAAGAGTACTGTATTTGTTGACGCCTTGTGTTTTGGGCATAAGGTATTTGATTTGTATGTCGAAAGATATAAAACTATTTTTATATTACATTATTTTATAGGCCTTCGGGAAATATCAAAATGATTCAAAAATATTTTCAAACTTTAGTCCTGGTTTAACTGATCTCAATACTCGACAGAGCTACATAGTAGTGTATTGGGAGGGTTCCTTGTTTGGATTTCGCTTGCGATACCTCCCCCGCATGAAAGTAGCGAATGTCAGGAATTGAGAAGAGTTAAATCTTCGGACATATCAAAATTTTATATACTTAGTACGTTATAATGGATTAATTTGTTGAGAATTATATTACAATTTGAGGGTAGTGGAGCCAGGTAATGTTTTACAGTTGAGCTCGGGTATAGGGTGTATGGGTGCCCTGGTAAACTAATTTGATTTTAAAATAAAATAATTTGCCATTAGAAGTGGGAGAGATAGATGTAGTGATCCTAAGAGTAGGTGACTTTAGAGCTAGTTGAGGTTTAGAGTACTAGGTTTCACTTAATTTCGAGGACAAAATTTCTTGTAAGGGGGGGATTATGCAACACACCATAATTTTGAGGATTAAGAATTTAATTATTTTTGGGAGAAATAAAATTTATTTAAATTGGAGAATGTTAAATTTGGAAAATGAGGTCTAAATTAGAGGATGTTATAAAGTATTTTGGATGACTATTCTGAGTGAACATTTGATCCGGGATGGGTTAAGATAGCCAAAATGATTATCCTTGGGTTTTCTTTAGGTTCTGGAATATTTTAAGTTAGTTTGACTCGAATTGGAGAAAACAAGTCATTTAAAGGTGTATTATCATTTAAAGTTGGGTATTTTGGAGATAAGGCTTATAAAGCCTACGTGAGATAACAATCTCATTTGTGAGATTGACAAAGCCCTAGAGAGAGAGAGAGAAGAGGAAAGGAAGAAGAGAAAAAGGAGAAAAGCTTGGAGATTCCGGCCAATCCGTGATTTCGTGGAAGATTCAACCTCTACAACTTTTAGGCAAGTGATTAAACTTGCTAAATAATCTATGTGTGTAATTTATTTCATGATTTGTGGATAAAAATATGGATTTTGGGTTAATATGTTAAAACCTAGATTTTGTGGATTAAATCTTGCATTTGATGTTTATATATCGGTTTGATGGTGTAGTGATGGTTGGGATCATACTTGGGTTAATTTATGAGGTTAGAATCATGATTTAATGAGGGTCTGATGGTTAGAGTTGAAGATTTTTGGGTATATATTTTGTGGGTTTTATACAGAAGATGAGATTTTTGGAGTTCTGCAAACCCGAATCGATTCTCCCCCTAAGCGAATCGATTCAGCTTAAGGTAAAAGTGTCAGGTCTGTGTGATCGAATCAATTCGGATCCAAAATGAATTGATTTGGCCTAAGACATACTTATAGGTCCTTTGGACCGAATCGATACGCATACTGGCGAATCGAATCACTTTTAGGACTGAATCGATTTAGACAGGGCAATCGATTCGGAAATAGGGCTATTTTGCGAAGTTTTTCTAGAGTGAGTTTTACTCTGTTCCGATTAGGTTTGTCGATTAGGAACATTCTTATATGATGCGAGAACCACGTTTTGGAGATTTATTGGGAGTTTCTTATATGATGTGATATTGGGGACGCATTAAGTTATTTAGGAAGGTATAAATTGGAGTTATTGTATCGACTTAGTGGGGAATCATATTAGCGACGGGAATCCTACTTGGCGATAATTATGGGTCAGCGGGAGAGAGGTCATGTACCTTAGTGAGGCTAATCTTAAGGATTTAATCATAAATGCTATAATGTTAAAGGTTCATATGAGCAACTGAAACATAACCTGAATTTGGAAGGATTTAATGTATCACCGACTGCAATGGTTTATGTTTGTACTTATAGCAGGGATGACTATTTTATATCTATGTGCCTACGAATATAGATGGTGTGTATGATGATTTTATATATATCTTGTGTATATGATAATTTAGGTAGACATACCTAGCACATGCCATCATGGGAATTTACGTGATGTGGGTGAGGCCTTTGGCTTGAGGAGCAGGTGCGTATAGTCCCTTGGTCATAGGCATCCAGTATTTGCATTATGTGGCATTGTATCAGGGGTAAGACATCCTTGGTCTGATTCATCTTATTTTTCGATGAGGAACTAGGACCGCTTCCCACACGTTGTGATTTCATTGTTTACCAAGCAGTGTGATAATAATTCGGTAGCTGGTAACTCGGAATAAAGTGAGTAATTCCTGGAAGATGATAGCATTGTGGTGTATATATATTTAGATCCTATAAGTGAATGTGTTATAGGTATTTGAAATACACGTTATGTGTGTTATCTGTAAGTGTTTGTTACGGTTGAATGATCGTGTTTATAACTAGTATAATGTTATATAGACCCTAAAGGTACTGTGCGATATCTTATTTATGTACTAAGTGAAAGTTGTTCATAATAAGTAGTTGATGTTATATGTGTTGTGTACGGTGGGCCTAATGGATCTCAACGATCAAAATTATCAATTAGTAGTGTATCGGGGGTTCCTTGTTTGGATTTCTCTTTACGAGACGTCCCCCGCACAAAACATAGCCCAATGTTAGGAGTGGGGAGAAGTTTAGCCCTTAGTACTCGGGTTAATATTGAATTGTGAAAGAATGCTTTATAAGAATATAAAGATGATGTGTGACTATTCTGATGCTAATAACTTCTTTAAGTTAATAAATGCGAATTTGATGTATTATATATATATATATATATATAAGTTCAGGCATAAACTTAGGATATGATAGGATAAGAAGATAATGGTTATATACTCGATAGTGGGTCACGCGGGTGTAAATTATGCGTAGATTAAGATTGAATTCTCCCTAGAATGTGTCGGGTAGCTCAAATTGAGGTTCATGTGCATACGCTTAGGTGCGTGCTTTAGTCGAGGGGTGATTTTGAGTTCCACGAGAGTGCAACTCCCCTTTAATTATGAAATTGTGCATTTATAATTATTATGCATTTTAATTCACTTGCTAAAAAAATATTTTCAAACCTCGGGCTCTGACCTGTTAATATTTCTCTCTTGCTATACATATATTGTAATATATTATAGGTGTCCCACCCCAAGGACGCCAATGATGCTTTTCAATCCAGTGTCCTCAGAGTTGTAGAAAATGCGGACTGCTGCAGGATTTTTGTTATAGTCGCTTCCTATCTTTTGTAAATCTAGTTAAGGATTCATTTTGTATATCGGGTTTATACCCAAGGGTTATATGTAGCACTTTTATATTTGTCTCATCAGGATGTTGTATTATCTGTGACCCGACAGCATATTCGGGTATATTTTCTTTTGTGTACTTATTAGGTTTTAATTTGAGTACTTCCTTTTATAGTGGTACGTGGGTATATTATTAGATTTAGTAGCTGATATATTGTTGGTATGTTGATTCATTGTATGTTTTAAATTTTTTTGGCATCCGCTTATTGTAGTATTCGTTAGTTAGCTCTGTTTATTTAAGTATCGACAGTAGATGATGAGAATGATCCACTTGAGATTCTTGATTTATTTTAGTATAAAGATGGTCACCTGTTATTATTTTAAGCGGGGTGTCACACCAAATCCCCAAACCACCATTCAACACCCCCGGTCTTTTCTCCTCCTCCTCCTCCCCCCCGACGTTCTTCTCCTCCACCGTCCCTCCCAGCTTTCTTATCCTCCGCCATTCTCCTATTGTTCTTATCCTCCACCATTCTCCTCCATTTTCTCTGCGGTCGTTTTCTCTCCTTTTGTTTTTCATCTCATAGTAACGTTTAATCGTTTCTTTTTTGTTGAGGAAAACAACCTAGAAATTATTGTTATTTATTTATTTTTTATATTTTTTTCTTCTAAATATGCTACTGTAAATAGTCAGTTGGGCAATGGTGATAACGAGTGATCAAAAATTATTCTTTAGACATCATTATTTATGCCATATACATAAACTGTAAATAAATAACCATATGCATAATACTTATATAAAATGTAAATAAAGAGTGTATGCTTAGTTGTTGATTTTTTTTTAGCTTTCAATGTGACCTAATAAGAAGATCTATAATAGGCTATTTATTGTGTTCGATGTTATATAGCATTCTGGTTCATGTTGGCTCAATGATTATATAATTGGCTTTTATTTAATTTTGGGATTATATGTTTTTAGTCTTGCTTTTTTGAATACGTGTGTTTAATCCCATGTCATTATTATTTTTGTTGGTCCTATATTTTTACACTTGTCATTCTCTACCAAAAGAGGCATTGGAGGCTAGGAGAGGTTACATGAAAGTTGAGGGAAGTTTTGGACCGTTATGGTACTTAAAACAACTTAAAAAACACATGGGATGAGAGACTAACCAAACTTAAAAAATGGGACTAAAACCAAAAAAACATTTAATTTTTAAAGAAATTCTTAAATGCATGAACGAATTATTCCAAGATCCTAAAATTATTCTTCTCCCGAACCATTAATGTTTTTTTATGTATTTGAGATTTGTAGAAGGATTGATTAGGTTTTTAATGTAAGGTTGTGATTGGTAGATCTTTTTTTATGTATTTCTAAGAATGAAGTTAAATGATATTGGGTCTTATTACTACAAAGCTAAATGTGAGGATAAAAATGCTTTAAAGTTCTACAATTACTTTGACAACAATTATAGGAATGAAATTAACATGTTAAAGAAGTAGTATGAGTCTTATTCCTTCTTTAATTACATATCTTTTCTCAGAAAAAGTTTGTGACAATGAAGGTGTATGAGAAACAAAAGAGGAAGGGAGTAGAAGAGAATAGAGCAAAATTTAAGGAATTAGGAATACATGAATTGTATTCGGTAATTCAAAACAAAGATAAAAATAAAAATAAAAGTTGTTGAAAGAGTAAAAAACATCATTGGTGATGATGACGAGTTTGTTCCACGTGAAGAAAAAAATGAGCATATGGATTCAAACAAGGATGAAAATGGCTATGTTCCTTGTGAGTTTTTTAATGTGTAAATGTTTAGTGATGTACATTTTAATTACTTGATTGTGTGAATTCTTATTTGATACTTTCCATTATCATGTGTGCCTTAGTACATAAATATTTTCAATTTGAATTGTTTGATTTAGTTAGCGATAATAATACTTAAATTGATGTGATGAATTATACTCTTATTTTTATAGCTTGTTCACCCTTTATGTGTTAATCTCTTTAGGAATATGTTTTCCCTTATTAATCTTTTTATCTTTTCATCATCTTGCTAAGACATTATTAATCTTTTTATCTTCATATTATGAAATATAAATTTACAGACATTTTTTTAGATTCATAGATGGGAAGCAAGGATAAGAGTTGGATTGATTTATGCAACCGGTGTTCAAAAGTGTGCATCAATGGGATTGATGGGTTTCTTAACTATGCATATGAAAATGAAAACATCAAGACAACAAAAATCTATTGCCACAACAAGAGATGCGCAAATTGAGTGTACCACGCGGAACAAACTGTGAGAGATCACCTTGAGATGCATGGTTTTGACATGACTTATAAGGTTTGGATTTTTCACGGAGAAACTTTTGTTGGTGTAAGCAACGATAGAAATATTACCTGGGATGATATGTTAGTTGATGATATACCTACACCTATAGAACTGAGTGCTCGAGATAACATGGTTACAATGGTTCAAGAGGGAATGGGTATTCCCCACACATATGACAATATGTGTAAGGAGGAATGTAACACCGAAGATTTCTTTGAATTCGACAAATATGTTCCAAAGTACTATAAACTTATTAAAAAGGCTCATGAGACTTCTATGAAAATTGTCCGCCTGGGGTTACCTAATTGTCATTTCTTGTTGAACTCTTACAAATGAAGCAACTTCATGGTTGGACAATTTTTTCTCTCACGGCTTTATAGAAATTTTTAGGGAGGATGTTTTTGCATGCTAGAATTCCCAAGTCTTACTACCAAGGCAACAAGCTAAAAAAAGACTTGGGATTCAAGTACGAGACATGGGATGCATGCCCAAATAACTGTATCCGATTTTGTAATGAAACCGAGGGTCTTGAAAAGTGTGGCATATGCATATTTTCTCAATATAAAGATGAGGACTCAAGTATTGATGTTGTCCATGGTTCGAAGGTAGCCATACAGAAAATGAGATACTTCCCTTTGAAACCTAGATTTCAGAAATTATTTTGGTCATCCTATTCAACTCCTCTAATGAAATGGCATGCTGAGGAAAGGATCGACGATGGTGTAATGAGACATCCCGCTAACTCTCCTGCTTGGAAAACTTTTAATGAGAAAAACCCTTCTTTTGCGAGGTAGATTCTCACAATTGGACTTGGGTTAGCTACTGATGGATTTAATTTGTTTGGTAAGATGAGCATTAGGCACAGTACATGGCCAGTTATCCTCATTATTTACAACTTACCTCTGTGATTGTGCATGAAGCAACCTAACTTGATTTTGTTTATTCTTATAGAAGGACCAAAAGGGCCCGGAGATAAGATCTATGTATTTTTACAACCATTGATTAATAAGTTAATTGACCTATGATTTGATGGTGTACACACATACAATACGCCAAGTAATGAGTTCTTGTAGTTGCATGCATCGTTGTTGTGGACCATTAATGATTTCCCCACTTATGCCACGTTATCGGGATGGAGCACAAAAGGTACATTTGCTTGTCCTTGATGTAACGAAGACCACTAGTCAATACGATTAGATAATGGTAAGAAGTTATGTTATTGGGGTCATCTTCGATTCTTAAACTCACGTTATAGGATTCGTAGGCAGAAGGAACCATTTAATAGGAGGGTAGAATTACGTCCAACCCCACTTAAACTTTCAAGCTTGCAAGTATTGCAACAGTTGAATGATCTTGACATTGAATATGAATATAAGATGGAAGATGTCTTTAAAAGGAGGGAAAGAGAGGCATTAGAAAAAAATAAACAAGTAGTTCCAAAATGTATATTTGGTTCGAAAAAAGAAGAGAATATTTTTTGAATTGCCATACTGGAAGGATAATATTATTCGCCATAATCTTGATGTCATTCATATTGACAAAAACGTTTGCGATAATGTCCTGTTTACATTGTTGGGTACTAAAGTGAAGACAAAAGACAATTTACAGGCTCGAAAAGATCTCAAAAAATTGGGTATTAGATCAGAGCTACATCCTCAACCACGAGGGTCAAATCTACAGTACATTCCCCCTGTAGAGTACACGATGAGTAATAAAGAGAGTGAGATTTTGTAAAAGTATTGCAGAATGTTAAACCTCATGATGGCTACTCTTCGAACATTTCACGATGCATGAACATGCAAGAAAGAAATATTTCGGGATTAAAGAGCCATAATAATCATATTTAGTGAAACAATTACTTCCAATAGCAGTGAGAAGGGTATTACTCAATCATATTGTGAAAGCCTTGATTGAATTAAGCAATTTCTTTCTGATATTGTGCTCAAAAGCAGTTACCGTAGCTGATTTGGAAATGTTTGAAGATCGGATGGCCCTTACACTTTGTAGCCTTGAGAAGATATTCCTTTCGAGTTTCTTTTATGTGATGAAACACTTGCCTATACATTTTTTGGACGAACTCTTAATTTATGGTTGTGTCCTTTACCATTGGATGTATCCGATTGAGAGGTACCTCCACATTTTAAAACGCTATGTTGGTAATCGGGCTCATCCTGAGGCCTCGATTGCCAACTCTGTTATTCCTTGGGAATGCATGATTTTTTGTTCCCAGTATGTGTATATGGAAACTAAGGCTAACAGGCTAGCTAGAAATGATGATTGGGGGAATATAAATGGTCATGCAATTGGGAAAAAAGTTCAATTTGTACTTGATTTTGTAATGTATATGCAAGCTCATCGTCATGTTCTTACCAACACCGAGGAAGTGATGCCATTTATTGAGTAAGTTTTATTCTAAGTATTTGGTGTTTTTGAAAGACATTTTTATATTTTGTGTGGAATTGACATATGTCTATTTGTTTACTTGTAGAAAGAATCTCGAAGAACTTTTATCAAAGTATCCTCAAGATTCACAAAAGCATCGTGTTAATCGTCTTCACAACGATGAGTTCCACAAATGGTTTAAGGATTATGTAAAAAAAATATCATAACTAATAGTTAAATTATGAATAACTACTATACTTTTATATTGACATTTACTTTATTACTATCCTATAGGTTAATAAATTGGCACGTGACGGTACGCAAGTATCCAAAAAAATCAAATGTTGTCTTTAGGTCCTCTTAAGGATGTCATCAGATTCAACACTTATATTATTAGAGGTTTTAGATTTCAAACAAAGAAATATGATAGGGGAAAGAAAACTCAAAATAGAGCAGTTGTTATAAAAGCTGAACAAATGAGTTATTCTAGCCAGAAGGATAAAACCCCCATTATGGGTGATATTACATATTATCGGGAACTAACATACATTATTGAAGTTCAGTATCTTAATGGCATAAAGTTTGTATTGTTCAAGTGTGATTGGGTTGAAAATCGTATGGGTACAAAAGTTGATGAGTTTAACTTTACTTTAGTGAATTTCAAGCATTTGAAATATACGGATGATCGAGAGTGTTACGAACCTTTCATACTATCATCCCAAGTAGAATAAGTATTTTATGTGCAGGACCCTATCGATACAGATTGGCATGTTGTTGTTCCCATAATACCAAGAGACCAATTTAATAGGTACACGATAGTTCAAGAAGCTGAAGAAGAGTTGTTGTTTAATGTAGATGAGATGTTTGTCATGAAATATTTGAATGAATATCAAAACTTGCGATGGGCGAGGGATGGAGATGGTTTAATAGTTGACACTAGTGTAGTTCAAGATAATGATCATGAAGATGCAAATATGGATGAAGATAGAGATGAAATTTAGAGGGACAATGCTTGAGGGAGATATAGTCCTAAACTAGTTATTTTTATTTTTGAACTTGAAGCATTTGTAGTTTGGTTTTTGTAGTGATAGTAATGGGTATTATATCCAAAACTAGTCACCATTATCATTTGATCATTGCTTATTTTTATTTAATAATATTGGGTTTCTGCTTCAGTTTAATATAAATTTAAGTGGAATACTACTTTACTATGTATCACTATAATAAGGGTGTTCTAGTTTGGTCTTGTATGTCTTCATGCCTAGATCTTATAACAGTACTCAAAAATTAGTTTGTATTGGAAATCTTAGCTATGCTGAGTTTATAATTTAGTATGCTAATTTACTAGTTTTCTATTCATATATTTTAACTCCTTTTTAGCTAACATAGGAACTGTTATAGGGGGCAAATAAAATAGATATAAACTCTAGTCAATTCTCTTTGAGCCATTGGGGTTTCTATCCCTCTATTTCAGTTTCTACGTTGCATAGTACTAGTTATGATCATGTCTTTTTACTGTGAAAATGTATCAACCTTTCTCATGAAGTCCGATATGTTTATCGGTAGGCAAAGTTTAACAATTAAGTGTGGGGGAGAATTCTCTATTCCTGATTTGATCTGACATTCCTATATAATTCATATCATAGTAATATGTATAGTCACGAGGGTTAAAGGTTCAGTCAAAGTCATTAATTCTTGATAGTTTAAAGGTCGGAGTCATTGGATAGTCTAGGATGTCACGACTAACTAGACAGACCATGTCGTCTTAGAGTTTATATATCCGAGCGACTAGAAGAGTCCTCATCCTGGAAACCAAAGCTCGCACTGTGGATGAGAAGTCTAACACAGGTGTAATTGGGTAATGTCCTCATCATTCTAGTATTTACAAAACATAAAGAATATTTTTTTTATCAAAGCAGGAATGAGGTTTTGACATTTCCTGTGTGCGAGCATGTTCTTATCTCTTGATAATTCGGATATTAATATGTTCATCATCATATTAATAGTTATATTAAAATAGGGCATCACCTAATACTATATTAAAATGTAAATTGCATAGTATTAAATTTATTCTTCTCTGCGCATCAGATGTGCTATAGGTGTACTTTATTATTTGTTTTTAGTTTTATTTTCTTGAACGGTTGTTTTGGAGGAGGTCTGGGTGTTGGGGAGTTTTTGAAGAACATTTTGTCCCTTTTTATCATGGACATACTAACAAAGTAGCCAGTGATAGCGACAAGGCCATCCTTACAGATCACCTTCCAGTTGTGTGCGAAGAAATGTCCATTCTTAAATAACTCCTTCAATTCTCTATTTAGTCCACAAATTAACATTTAATATCGCCTTCCAGTTATGTGAGTGGTCTTGTGACCTCTGTTGCAGATTTAAGATCGCCTTCCAGTTGTATTACTACTATGGGTTGGACTCGATCATTATGTTGAAGTCGATATTGCAAGAGGTTGATGGAAATTTTCTCCTTTCATAATAATTTTAGGGATTTAAGAAAGAATTTTGAAATACTATTTTATAAGATTAAAAAAAATCAGTGTATATAATTTTTTTCACTACACATTATTATTCTGAAGCCTATGGATTTGTATATTCACGTTGAAGATTTGAATTTAGTTAAGTTTTGATCGAATTTTGCTTCAGTTACTTCAATTTTATTTTTAATTTTGTTGAGGTAAATTAGAAAAATATCTTTTACACCATAACACCCAAGGTATTGTGACAAGGTCCCTATCCATCTATGATGAATGTGAAGCATACATAGGAGTAATAGACCTTGAAAAAAACCTAGATGATCGTCTAGCACTGCGTCTCCTGGAAGAATAGCTTTCCATAGAGTATCCAGGATAAACACTCCACCTCAAGCTCCTCCTTGACCTGGGAGAAATGTTGCGCGAGTAGCTTCTCCATGAGTACCTCCTCAACCTTAGGGAAACAATGCGCGAGTATATCCTCATTGATATCCTCGGATAGAGACTGCGAGAGTAGTTCATATACCTCAATGAAATTCTTCTGTAAATGGAGCCATAGCGTCGGCTACTGCGTCCGTAGTATCGATATACAACCGGTGAGTTGTCTCTATAATAGTAGGGGGAGTGTGATCGATCGTGGTTGCGCTTGCTAAGAGGGAACCTGCTATATAGTGATTAATATCAGGAGAAGGACCTTCGGTAATTGTAATAAGGATAGTATGATCTGCTACATATTTGTCCAGATATTTATGCAGCGATCCACCTCCTTAACCAAGGAGATTGTCACAAAACCAAATCCTCGAGACTCTCTCCTCCAAGGATTTACCATAAGGTAAACATCCTCTATTGTCCCCTCTATCGAGAAATGTTTATCGAGGTCCATCATTGTGATCTGAGGCGATAATCCTGCTACATATAGACTATTTCCAGGATTTTCAACATCAATTGAATCATAGTCCCTTGAATGGCTCCTTGACATTGATATGGACTTCGACAAAGACCTTGAGACAGATCCACCATACCTCTTGTATGGTGTTGGGGATTGGGAATACCTTGATCTTCTGGAGTACAACATGATTGCAAGCTATGAAGAACATAATTACGATTAAGATTGATTGATCCGTAACTCTTGATTTCTCACCTTGGCTGCACTTTTTTTAGAATCATAATGTGTGTATCTAAACATCTTAGCAATGTTTTTACCCTCATATCTTTTTCTCCTTCTCTTTATAACTAATTATTTCTTTAGTTCTTGGTTAAATATTTTGTTTTATAACTAAATAAATTCATTAGGTTCTGGGAAAATATTTTTTATACTGAATTTGGTAAATAAACATCTCATCACTAAATAAAAAGTAGAATTTTGTAACTGAACATCTCATAATTGTTTTTACCCTCATATTTGTAGTTCCTTCTCTGTATATGTAATTCATTTATTTAGTTGTTATGAAAATATATTTTTTGGTTGAAATTTGTAACTAAACATATCATAACTATACAGAACTAGAATTTGGTAACTGATATTAAAATGATGTATAACTGATAGGTTTACAACACTGAGCTATAGAATCACACTGAGCTGAGTTGTATATTAGTTACAACACTAAGCCACGCTATAGAATCTCACTAAGTTGAGCTATAAAATATCAGTAACAACACTAAGCTGAGCTATAGAATCATACTGAGTTGAGATGTATTTTAATATCAGTTACCAACACTGAGCTAAGCTGTTTTTAAAACATTCCACGAAAAAGTAACCACATCATGTATATTCAGTTTGAGTTTACAACACTGAGTTGTCGACGTATTTCTTGGAAGAGGATATCTGAACTGATGTATAACCGATATTAAAATGATGTATAACTGATATTTTTTCATGTTTAATTAGTTTTATAACTGGTGTCTAACTGATGTTCAAATGTGATGTATAACTGAAATGTGACTTCTGGCTACGAGAATTGTAAATATACAGATCCATGATGTTGAAGCAGCATCGTCGTCATCATTTGACTATGTATGACCTCATAGCCGAGGAAATCCCACTCAAGAAGCAACCACTCCTAGATCTAGTGTAAAATGATTTGGAGAGGACACCCCAAATTAGTTTTGTTCAACATAACATAAGGGACAATGGAACTAGAGATATACAAACACAACTTTCCCCATATATTGAATTAACATCCCAGTCACAAAACACACACTGCAACTCAAGAGCTCATGTTTCTTTATTTCAAACAACTACAAATCAACTTTCCCCAAATATTGAGCAGATAATAATTCAGTTGAAAATGCCAATCCTCCGTCTAATGATATGGATTTAGATGGTGAGGATCTCATAGGTATGTTGTGTTACACAATGCACCATTTGTATTACTTTTATGTTTATATTCATATTGAATAAGATGTATAAACATTATTTATCAAATTTTTATACAAGTACAATGACTACCCTTACTAGTAAAAAAAGGTTAGAAAAGGGGCAAGGCCTTGGCTCAAATGGAATGATAACAAAGTGAAGATATCGGAATGGAATGAACTTCGTCATCCAATTTGTGAGATTGAAAGTAAATTGATGTCACATTTAGGTTATTATACAAGGTGCAGAAATTTATTTCCATTGATAATGTTGAATTGGAACGAGGCGGGCGAGGAAGCACTTGACAATATCTGGAAGGAAGTGGAGGTAACTTATTAGTTTGATTAATTTATTTGTGCCATTATACATTAACTTGTCAAGTTTTAACTAATTTATTCTTTTTGTTCTTAGAATAACACAAATGCACCAGAAGGTTTTAAACAAATCTACTTTGCAAGGATGGGACTTCCGTGGAAGAAATGGAAGCATCGAGTAAGGTGAATCACTATAAAAAGTTTCAAACAAATGAAGAGAGGTTGAGTTATATGCCTGAACGAGTCAAAAAAGATCAGTGACCTGAATTGGTGAAATACTAGGGTCTAAAGAAGATTAAGGTATAAATATCACATCTTATTAAGAATTTTAAACCTTAATTCTTTGTGACTAGTGTCAAAAAAAATTTATTACTTCAAATATTTAGGATATTGCAGATCAAAACACTAAGAACTGTGACGTTGACTATGCTTACTCGAGGACAGGACAAAAGCCACATGCTAAAATAGCCAAGTAGGTTGGAATTTTTATTGTTGTAAATATTTTTTATTTTAATCTAATAGTATTAATATATATACATTGTTTTTTTAGAGGATAGAAAAGGGGGAGTCTGTTGTCAATATTAGCATGTGGAAAGCCACTATATCTCCAAATAATAAACCTTTCAATGTTGAAGATGGATCTTTTGATAGATCGGTATGTATAAATATTAATTGGAAGAAATTAACCAGTTAAAGAAAGAAGATGAAGTCCGAGAGACTCGACATCGACAGGAGCTCAAAGAGTTAGATATTCACAACCAACAAGATTTATTACAGATGAAGGATGATATGCGAAGTGAAATGCAAAGTTTGTTCGAAAGTATTACCCCTCATCATGCTTCCACTACCTCGACGATTTAGTCCGACTAGGTAATACAATATAATTCATACATATAATTACTTATATATATAATGGAAAATTCCGTTGTTTAAAGTTAAATTTTCAATGGTGTGGTGAAAATTTGTTATGGTGTGAGAATTTATTATGGTGATTGTTAAAATTTTATGTTAGTTGGTGTATATTTTTCTTAGAATCAATTTTAATGCTTAAAACAGGTTGACTACCGGTAGTTTTCATGAAAAAACAAAGGAGACGCTTCCGAATTTTTTCAAAAACAATTGCAGTTATATATTTATATTGTTTATGATGAGAATATACTCTATTGATTCATTTTGCACATTGTATTGTTGACGAGGGGTATTAATTCTTACATAATTGACACTATTTTTTTTTTGTGCATGTGACAATTTTAATAGAACATGCAAATGTAAATCAGTGGTTTTGGAGGTCACATGCTTCAGTGTTGAGGAAGTACTTTGATAAAATAATTTCGTGTTTGGAGTATTAATAAATTAATGTATTTTGTTGTCAAGTCAAATATTTGAACTTAGTGTTATAATTTTTATTTTGATGAATATTTGAAGATGGTTGTAAGAACTCTATTTATTGTTGAATGAAAATGATTCATTGTGTTTGTTGAAAATCATCTTATTTATTACATTTTATGATTATTCGTTGTTTGTGTTGTTTCAAATTTAATTCAATTCTATATTAAACTTAAGCGATAGATTTTATTCTCCACAAAATATTGGTGCAAAAATTTTAAAATCCATTTACCTCTTTTGGGATGGTTAAAACTATCCCAAACAAATATTTAAGACGGTTATGTTATCGTCTCAAAAAGATCTTCAAAAATCGTAATCTTTTGAGACAAATAAATCCCGTATTAAAAATAATCTTTTGTGGCAGCTTTTGTGCCGTCTCAAAAGGCTCATATAAAATGAAGACCTTTCGAGACGGATTTGTTCCTATATCAAAAACTATTTTGAGGCGGCTATGGCGTCTCAAAAAGTATATACAACCCCTGTCAAAAAGACCCCCTCTAGCCGTACCAAACAGTGTCACAAAAAGTATTTGAGATAGATAAATGATCTTTTGGGACTGTTAGGCCACCGTCTTAAAAGCTACTTTTTTTATAATGTAAGCTCAATTCATATTGGGATGGCGGAGGATATTAGTCCACACAACTTTGAAAATGATACTTCTATTGCTCCATTTCCTTTGGCTTCATCCTCGAAGTCGCATTCAGTCGAAACTTCTAATGTTATAAAAGTTAGTGAAATTTTGTATCCACGTGCTTACTTGCATTCAGTGAAACTTCGGATGTAGTAGATGAAATTTTATATGTATGATGTTCAAATTGATTCTAGTTAGTGACATGTGATTTATTTGGCTACTAGGAATCGGGGGCTTTTGCACACCCATTAATTTCACCTTCTTTTTATGAGCGCCTTGGAAGTAACACTTATGAACCATTATTGACTACGGGCGATGCATTGGATATGTATCAGATTATTTCAGAAAAGGTTTTGAATAGATCATCTTATTCTTCTATTTTTACTTCTTTGATTACAAGTGTTTTTTATGGCCAAGGGATGTCATCTTCTCACAGTCCTGTAATTTGCAGTATAAAAGTGATAATCAATATATGTGTTTATATGCGTTGTATCCATATTGGATTCTGATGATCCTTGGAAATTCATGTGCATGTGAAAACAAACACGAACATAGTGTTTGCTTTATATTTACTTTCATTTGATTTTCTAAGCATGTTTCTAAATATCATTTTAGTTTGACACTGCAGTATTCAGTGATGCTAAGGAAGCATAAATTCAGGTCTTGTCTCTTCCTTCTCTTTGTCGGTTGGAGTATATTCTATATGTATATATCTTTGATAATTTAGATTCTACAAAAAGAATCCATATCATTCATTATCCTTCAATATTATTTTATCTCTCTTTCTCCTTGTCCGCCCTGAAAATTATATGCGCTCATTTATTTTTTGTTAATCTTGGGATGTATGTTGAAATTTATAATTTAATTCTTATGCCGAGGAAATTATTTTTTAGGTTCCTGTGATCATTCTCAGATATATAAGTTGAGACGAGGCGACCTTAGTCGTGGCTCAAAAGGTGTTTTATCTTTTGATCTCATATTGAATTTTCATTAAGTCAATCAATCAATCAATCAACAGTTGTATTGCAGTTTGATGGGAGAAATTCTAGGGTTTAGCATTGGAGAGTAGTAAGTTGAGAAAATGGAGGAAATAGGTTTTATAGGGTTAGGAAAAATGGGGAAGGCCATGTCCATAAATTTTCCCTACCATGACTTTAACCTCCATGTTTGGAATCGGACTCTCTCTAGGTGTGATGAACTCGTAGAGCACGGGGTATCTGTTGTAGAAACTTCGGTAGCAGTAGTCAAGAAGTTCCAGTATACCATTGCAATGTTGTCTGATCCTGTCGCAACTCTTTCGGTAGTGTTTGATAAAGACATCATTCTTAAGAAAATGTGTGGAGGAAAAGGGTACATTGATATGTCAATAGTCGATGTTGAAACTTCTTCAAAGATCAGTGAGGCAATTACATCGAAAAATGGTTCTTTCCTTGAAGCTCCAGTTTTTGATAGCGAAAGACCTGCTGAAGATGGTCAAATATTAATACTTGCTGCTGGGGAGAAGGCATTGTATGAGGAATCACTTCCTGCTTCAATGTCTTGGGAAATGAGTCATTTTTCCTTGGACATGTTGGAAATGGAGCAAAAATGAAACTTGTTGTCAACATGATAATGGGCAGTATGATGAATGCATTTTCAGAGGGAGTTGTGCTGGTAGAAAAAAGTGGACTGGACCCTCACACTCTGCTTGATGTGTT